>CM069914.1:79535374-82071170 GCA_036172215.1 Camellia granthamiana | reverse complement strand
GTTGAAGCCACATGAAAAGAATTATCCTACCCATGATTTGGAGTTAGCAGCCGTTGTATTTGCTTTAAAAATTTGGCGTCACTACTTGTATGGAGCTTCTTGTCAGGTTTTTACAGATCACAAGAGTTTGAAGTACCTGTTCACGCAGAAAGAATTGAATTTGAGGCAGAGAAGATGGCTCGAGTTGTTAAAAGACTACGATATGCAAATTCAATATCACCCAGGAAAGGCTAACAGCGTAGCCGACGCGTTGAGCAGAAAGTCAGTTTGGGAATTTGGCGTGTCTAACCGTTGTTTCAGCGGAACCAACTATCATTGAGGAAGTAAAGGCGAGGCAAATGGAGGATGAATTCTTCAGGAAGGTAGCCGAAGAGATTGATACCAGGCCGAGATCAGGGTACACTGTTGAGAACCAAGTGCTTAAGTTTGAAGGAAGACTGTGTGTGGCCGACGTTCCAAAATTAAAAAGGAGAATTTTGCAGGAGGCTCATGGTTCTAAATTTGCTGTTCATCCAGGGAATACCAAAATGTACCAAGATGTGAAACAGACCTTCTGGTGGTCCGAATATGAAAAGGGAAATAGCTGAGTTTGTGTCTCAGTGTTTGCATTGTCAACGAGTAAAAGCAGAACATCAAAGACCAGCAGGACTTCTACAACCTTTGCCGATTCCTGAGTGGAAGTGGGAGCACATCTCCATGGATTTTGTGGTTGCTTTGCCGAAGACACAGAAAGGTATGGACTCGATTTGGGGTTGTTGTTGATAGATTAACTAAATCAGCACACTTTTTGCCTGTTAAGACCACCTTCAGTGCCGATCAGCTTGCCTTGTTATATGTGAACGAGATAGTTAGACTTCATGGAGTGCCGATGTCAATTGTGTCGGACCGAGATCCGAAGTTTGTTTCCCGATTGTGGCAGAGTCTACAGAAGGCTTTTGGAGCCGAGTTGAGATTTAGGTACTGCTTTTCATCCTCAGACAGATGGGGCAAACAGAGAGAACAATTCAGACACTCGAAGATATGCTGAGACTTTGTGTATTGGACTTCCAAGGAAGTTGGGGAATGCATTTGCCTTTAGTAGAATTTGCTTACAACAACAGCTATCAAGCTAGCATTGGCATGGCGCCATATGAAGCTTTGTACGGAAGAAAGTGTAGATCGCCGATATGTTGGACCGAAGTTGGGGACAAAGCTCTGCTTGGTCCCGAGGTGATTCAAGTAACAACAGAGAAGATCAAACTTATTCAACAAAGGATTAGAACTGCACAGAGCAGACAGAAGAGCTACGCCGACCAGAGAAGGAATGAGTTAGAATTTGAAGTGGGAGATCATGTATTCCTAAAAGTTTCGCCGATGAAAGGAGTTTCCAGATTTGGCAAGAAAGGTAAATTAGCACCTCGTTATATTGGGCCATTTGAAATTCTTGACAAGGTCAACTTAGTTGCATACAAACTTGCTTTGCCACCAGAATTGTGCCAAGTTCATAATGTGTTTCATGTTTCGATGTTAAGGAAGTACATTCGAGATCCACAGCATGTGATTGATTATTCTGGGATCGAAATTAATGAGAATTTGGGCTATGAAGGGAAGCCGATGTGTATTATTGACAGACGAGTTAGACAGTTGCGAAACAAGTCGATACCAATGGTGAAGATCGAATGGAAAGAACATTACGGCAAGGGAGGATGCCACATGGGAAATGGAAGAAGAAATGAGAACTCGACATCCAGAACTGTTCATGGAACAAGGTAACTTAAGTTTGGGGACCAAACTTCTTTAAGGAGGGTAGGATGTAACAACCCTCATTCTTGACTTAGCTACACTTGTATACACCTATGTATGATCTTGTCTTGATGTGTTATGAATCTCATTGATCTTGTTTCGACTTGCCATGTTTAAGTATCGCTTGCTTGATTTTGATCCTTGCTCGGTTGTGGCCGAGATCACCTTGAGCATTAGTTCACTTTTGAGCTTTTGTACTTAGAATCGTTTTGGAACCTTGGTTGACCACCACCTTGACCTCGGCATGTTCGCCGAGATGTCACTCTTTGGGCCGACGAGCTTAGAGCAGAGGCCGAGATGTTTTGCATTAGTAACCCCCTGTCCCTGGGGCAGGCATGACCTAGGCCGAGATGTGGCACACCCAGGCCAAGGTGTGGTACAGCTTAGTCAAGTGTCGTCCCTCCCTAGCCGACGTCTTTGTTATCCAGTTTGCCGAGGACTTGACCTTGGCCGATGTCCTTGATTGCCGACACGCTTCGCCTCAGCGTGTTGAGTACGCTTTGTCAGAGACTTGTCTTGTCAATCAGTCACGTTTTGGGCTGAGCCAACCCGGTGACGACACGTGTCCGAGCTGAAGCTTTTAGCAGCCGACAGCCTTAGAGACAAATCATTTTGTCTCAATCTTTGTTTTGTTTTAGAGAGAGAAGCTCTCAAGTTTGAAGGAAGAACTCTAGAGAGAGAAGTGGAGTTCGAGCTCGATCTTGGAAGATCCAGCCGTTAGATTTGAATTCGGAGGTTAGATTCTTGCTCTACTTTGGTTACTCTTGTTGGTTATCTAGTTGCATTGCATGATTGAGTTTGTTTTGCATGCCATGCATCGACTTGAAGTTGGTTTTGAATGAAAAAGATGATATTCATGTGTTCTTGAATAAAGTCTTGTTTTGATCCGAAAGTTTGGAACAAGAGCTATGTTTTTGTGTTTGTTCTTGCATGTTCTTCTTGGTTGGGTACCCAAGTCCACGTTTTTAAACTCTTAGCATGAAAACCCCAGATTTCGTATAAATAAGCTAAGATTTCAGCATGCATGATCTTGATGATCTTGTTCTTCATGTTCCTTGAAAGGAAACTCAGGCTTTTCCTAACTTTGTTTTGATCGTGGCCATCGAGTCCGCACCTCGGCGGGAGGTGTAGGACCTCGGCTATACCTGGATGGTACCCAGTGTGTTTCCCAGAGATGGGAAATAATGTTTGACTCTTAGCACGTTTTGCTTACTTTTGACTTGGATCCGGTTGGGAGTGCCGAGATCATTGCATGTATGTAAAGCTCGTTTTGAGAGTATGATTTGCCATGTGATTGTAGGACTTTGATCTTTGCCTTGAGCCTACACCTGAAGACCGAGGTGAGTGGTGCTTTTAATAAAGCTATGTTATAAAGCTTTTGATAAATCTTGTTTGTTTCGCTTGATAAAAGTATTTGCTACGCATGAATGACTAGCCTATTTTGATGTGATGAATATGAGCTTGTTTGATGGTATTCTTGAAAGTCCCTTGTGCTGGAGGACGTTAAACTTTCGCAGCACTAAGAGTTAAAAAGGGTAAGTATGAGCTTGTCTTGATGATGTCCTTGTAATGAGTTTGAGCCTTGTTTTGATATCCTTAGAAAGTCCCTTGTACTGGAGGACTCTAAACTTTCGCTAGTACCATCTTGTTAAAAAGGATACGGTCCTTTCTTGAAAAGATAAGGGTTAAAGCGGGCTACGGGCCTAAGTAACACCAGTCCCTTGTGCTAGAGGACTTTAAACTTTCGCAGCACCGCTTGGTGAAAAAGGGCTGCGGGCCTGAGTCACATAAGATGGTCAAAAAGGGCTACGGGCCTAAGTGACATGAGATAGTGAAAAAGGGCTACGGGCCTAAGTCACATAAGCAACAGGTTTGGTAAGATTGTGCTTGATGAAAATGGTTCACCCCCCTTGACTTGATACAGCTTGTTATGAATTGCCTGGAGGAAGACCTCGGCTACTACTTGTATGATCTCGGAAATGCTTTGACTTGTAAGACTTGCTAGATGAATACGGTTCATCTCTTGATTTGATATAACTTGCTATGTTTTGCTTCGGATGGAACCTCGGCTAACACTTGAATGGTTTGGTATGCTTTGTTTTGAAAGACTTCGGCTATTATTCATGCAAACCTTTATTTCTAGTACCATTCACTGAGTTCCCAAGCTCACCCCTCTCTATATATATGTAGGTGATGAGCAGGGCGGCGACGACGCCTAGAAGTACTTGTAAAGCTTGTTTTGGGATTTTTGCATATATCGGCCTTGTTTTGTGATTACCTCGGCATTGTGTATTTACGTCGGCAGATCTTGAAAATTATGCTTCTTCGCTTGTAATCGTTGTATTTTGTATATGTCGGCTGAGAAGCCTTTTGATCAGGATGTAACTTGACTTTTGTTTTGTTAGCTGCCGAAGTGCAGTCATGTTCTGTATGTCATCACATTTGATCTATGCACTGCTCTTATGGACCATTTATATTTGATTTATTGCTTCCGCACTTGTAAGCCCCATATGTTATACTCTGTTGTGTGTGAACTTTTGTAAGAGGCCTTTGGTGAATCTCGGATTTACTGGACATCTCGGCACCAAACTACTAGGGGCGGTTTGGGGTCGTGACACTCGAGCGTGGGAAGATACGCTCGAGCGGACTGCGCAAATTCAGCAAGTTTAAAAGTGAATTTCTAGATCATTCTTTGTATCTTCATCTCCTCTCTTCATCCCTCTCACCCTAGGTCCGAAAACCCTAGGTTTTTTACCCCAAATATCTCCCATTCTTTTAAGTTTTGGGCAAGATCCCTTACAAGAAAGTAAAGAGGCTTGAAGATCAACATTTTCTACCGATTCGAATTTCGGATTTGTGAAGGAATCTCATCAAAGCTTGCTCTTTTGCTTGATTCTTGAGGTAAGGGTCCTAGTTCTTCTTCAATACTTGCATTAATAGATAGATTTGTGGTATTTTGGTTATATATATACAGCATCTACATTTTTTAGCATGTAGTGTTAAATCATGAAACCTGAGGGTTTAGCGTTTGAAGTGTTGGGGTTTAAATTGTTGGGTTAAGATTGTGGATTATGAATCTTGGGTGTATAATCAATGGGAAATTTGGAATAAAAAGTGGTGGTGTGAGAAGTTTTAATTTTTCTTGAAAATCCTAAGTTGATTCATGATGATAATTAATGATTTTGCCTAGATTGAAAGTAGAATCATGAAATTGAGAGGTTGAATTGTATATATACAAGTTTAATTGAATTTTGGAAGTGTTTGAAAATTATGTTAAAAATTAGTGATTGAACCTTTATTAGGGATATTGTAAATCATGCTATAATATGAAATGAAATTTGGGAAAAAAGATTTGTTAATGATAAGGATGGCATGAGACTTGGGATGAAAAGATGAAATGGGAATTTAAGAGTTCACCTTGAATTATGTTGAATTACATTTAGTGGTGTTAAATTGAATCATGTTGAATAGTGTTGATTATGTTGAATTGTGTTGAATTGCAATGATTATGTTGAATTGTGTTGAATCAAGTTGAGTTGTGTTGGGTTGTGTGGAGTTTAGGTTGATAGTTGGAAAAAAAAAAAAAGGGAGTTTTGCCATAATTGGATCAAATTGTTATTTTGTATAAATAATTAAAATTGTCATTGTAAATGTGAAATCGGAGGATTATTAATGATGATGGTGGAGCTTGATATGTATTATTACTCCCATTTGAGACTTTGGAAAAAGCATATCTTTAAAGGAAATTATGTATTGGTTTAGATATATTTGTTTTGGGCTATCAGTGGAGGATAGCTATGATTGTTGTAGAAATTGTATGTTGACTAGGCAAACTGGACTATTTATAAATCATGCATGTCATGAAGAATGCAATGGATTGAGGATTTAAACTGTATGTTTTGGAAAGAGATTTTGGAAATTTTTTGTATTATGTTTTAAGTACACTTGTTTCATTTTGAAAATCATATTTTGGATCACATGTATTGTGCTAGTTGAAAAGAGTAAATAATATGATAAGTCTGAGAAATGGTTGTCATTGGATATGACTGTGTGTTTTAATACATTGTATATGTATGATTGTTTGGGAGGAGAAAGAGGATGTACTCCATGTGTGGTTGTGTGATTAAATACATTGTATATGTATGTTTGTTTGGGAGGAGAAAGGGGATGGACTCCACTGTTTGGGAGAAGAAAGGGGATGGACTCCATTATAACTAAGTTGGCCAGAGTGTCCTGGGTGAAAGTCCCGAAATTTATACATGGGTGCCGATCCCGTGGACGAAATTTTCGTAAAATGGCAGTTTGAAGTGTTTATGTGTGTTTTGTATGATTGGAAAACCACTGAGTTGTAGTCTCAGTTTGGTTGTTGTGAAATAATGAAATTGACTCATGAATTGAGAAGAATAAATGAATTGAAAATGAATTGAAGGAAAATGGATTAAGGATTGTAATTGGCATCATGTGGGTAATTGGATTAAGGGATAGTGATGATGAACTCAATGGATTGCTTGTGGCAAAAGGGAAGATTATGAGTTTTGTTTTGTAAGTAATTGGGAAATTGAATTAAAAAGGGTTTGTGATTCTTGTGTATTGTTTGAACTCTAATCCTTTGGATTATGGAGTATGGTAATTGGAAATGGAAACAAAATGTGGAATATTAAAATGGAAACGAAATGAGGAATAATTTGAAGTCGGGTAAATGAATTTAAGATGATGTTCTTCTTTAAGTGTACTTGTTTTCAAAGAAAATTTATGGTTTTCTAATGATGAGAGACTACATTTATGGCAGAGAGTTTTCTTAAAGGTCTAAGAGAAATTTTAAGAAAAGATACCTTTCGTATAATATTTTGGACTTACAAAATGTCACCTTACTATATGATAGCATTCTACATGCATGATCATTTCTATCTATATGTTAGCTATTGTTGTTGAACTATGAGATTCCTATTGGGCATTTGTGCTCACCCCTCATTGTTTTATCCTTTTTCAGGAAGAGAATTTCGGATTCATTAGTTGAATAGTATGGATTCCATGTATCTTTTTGTATAAATTTTATCATAGGTGCTAAGGGAATGAAAAATGTATCTTGTGGCTTGTAATTATTTATTAGTAACTTCGCAGTAGAAGTTTGGCATGTATTATTACATTGTTGTTTTCAATGAGAGAGAGAACATGTATTATTATGTTTCTATCACCCAAGGGTAATAGACTTTTTTTTTTTTTAAATGGACCTAAATTATAAGCTTTGGTAATATTTCTGATTAATTAAAATGTTGGGGCTTGACATAAACACACTCACCCAAGGGCGGAGACACGTGAGGCCCAGAGGGGTCACGTGCCCCTCAACTTTTGGAAAATTATTTTTTTTTTACCTCTAATAAAAATATATATTTCAATTTAATCCAAGTAATATCTTGAAATTTTTATATCACTATTTTCTTTAACTTTTTTTTATAAAAAATATGCTTAATTTATCACTTTAAATGTTTAATTATGCTAAAAAAAATTCTTATAAATTTTATAGTAGAGAAATGTTATATATCACTGATATTTTGTCACTGTTTTATATCACCTCTTATACGACACATAATTATTACACAATTAAGGATAACTAATAATATATTGCCATATAATTCAATTATTCAAAACGGTGAAAAAAACAAGTAATGTATAATAGCCTTTGTATATTATTTATTCATCTTTTTCTCATTTCTTTCTCTATCCTCACTATGTCTCTTTATGTGTGTGCATCTTAATATAATTTTGTTTTCATATTTTATGAAGGTATATGTAATTATTTTTTAAACCATGATGATCATCATATATAAAAAAAAAATTAATAACAATAAAGATAATGATTAGTTAACTTGACCTTATATTTAAATATAACTTTTGTATCGCACTAATTTTTAGTTCTACCATCAAATAAAAATTAAGTTAAATTATGATTTTTGTTAAGATTTTAATTCAAAGGTGCCCCTTCTGAGCCAAAATCCTGGCTCTGCCACTGCACTCACCCATAGCAGATTCTTCTTCTGTTAGATTGTGGATTCTTCATGTCGGGTTGTTCTAACAAGTCGGTTAAAAATTGACTTTTAATTTTTTTTTAAAAATATGTAAAAAAATAAAGAAGTGATGTGACTCAAAATAGGTTAAAAGATGACTTTTGACTTTTAGCTAAGTTCCAAAATTGTTTTGCGTACTGGTCAACTATGCTATACCACCATCATTTTAAGGGTAAATTACACTTTGTCCCTTTAAAGTTTCACCTATTTCTCATTTTGGCCCTTTAGTTTGATTTTTTTTCACTTTGGTCATTCATGTTTGCAATCCTCCTTCCCACTTTGGCTCTTCATATTTGCAATCCTTCACACTTTACTCCTAAATTAACTTCCATACAAATAACTAAAAGAATCTGTCACATCACCAACATATCAGCTCCATATGTGACGTAAAAATTCCCTAAAGATGCCAAAAATGAAAAATAGAAAACAAAAAAATTAGAAATTTTTTTTAGTCTTTAGTGAATTTTTTTTTCTTCAAATTTATTCATAAATATTATTACATTATAGATGGATCTAGATTAGATGCACCTAAAAAAATAAAAACAAATTTAACTAAAAAAGAAAAAAGTTCACTAAAGACAAAAAGCTAACTGCGACAACTCCAACCCCAAAACAGATGCAAATGCAGCAGATATAAAGGAATGGGATGCACCAGTATCAATCAACACATTAGCAACCGAGTTGCAAAACAAAAAGGTACCTCTCACAACAGATGGAGCCGGTACAAGATCCTGCGCGGTAACAACATACACACGCCCAGAAGGTCTCTGATCTACCTGCTCACCTCTCAGAGCATAAGACTGCTGCATAGACTGAGACGATGAGGCTCCCTGATTGGCCCTCGAGGCCTGAACTGACTGAGCTGGCTGATGGCTCTGAGTCTGCCTCGAACCAGATGCACTAGATGTGCCACTCAACTGTGGGCAAAACCTCTTCAGGTGCCCCGCTTGACCACACTGGTAACAAGAGAGCGGCTGGCCTCTACCCTAACTCTGGCTCTGAGGACGAGCCAAAGATAAGGCTGCTCTCTGCCCTCCTCCCCTCTACGGGCAAGCGGGAGACTTGTGGCTCAACTGACCACACTTGTAACAAGTAAAGTCTCCTTGACTGCCTCTCCCAGAACCTGAACTCGGCACTGGAAAGGTAGATCTCACAAACGCATCCTGGGACTGCTGAGGGTTAGAACCCCTCTGCCTTCTACCATCCCCCTGGCCATCCTGACTCCTCTTGCAGCTCCTCATCCTCTCATCCTCCTCATGCATAATAATCTCAATATGGGCCGCAGCATCTATAAGGCGCCTATACTCCCGAGTCATGGACCCCGCAACCCTAAGCTTGAGCCCAGTCCTTAACTTCTTCTCAAATTCAAGACAACGGCGTTCCTCAGATGCCACTAACTCAGGAGCAAACCTCGATAAACTGGTAAATGCGGCCTCAAACTCAACCACTGGTGTATTCAGCTGCTTGAGCTGACTGAACTGATCTCTCAACTTCTCCCTAACAGCGGGAGGCAAAAACTTCTCCTGGAAGGCACCAACGAAAGCCTCCCAAGTCCCACCAATACGGCCCCGAACAAACTTCCACCATTGACCCGCGTCTCCCTTCAGCTGGAAGGACGCCAAGGTCACCCGCAAACCTCCGTCTTTGATGCCAAGCATCTCAAACATCTTCATGATCTGCTCAAGCCACTCATTAGCCTTAAGTGGCTCTTTAGGATCCCCCAGAAACTCATCCGGATTAGACCGGAAAAACTCTCTCTTTAGAAAAGAAGGCCTTGCCTCAGCAACATGGGCCTGGACTTGATTCTCAGCTCTGAGAATATCCACGGATTCCCTCAATACTCCTGCCATCTTGCGGGCTAAGGCACCCATGGCCTGCTGACCTACTGGCTCGGCCACATTGGCCTGACCAACACCCTCCTGCTGCACCGAAATCACACCGGTATAGGCATCTCCTACCTCCTAGGCCTACCACGCCTACCACCACGTCCTCGTCTTGACATCCTAATAAAGGTAACGAAAAGCATTAGCACATTCACAAATGTGCCGAAGCTATTTCACTCGCGTCCTAAAGCATTAGACAACAGTAATTCATTCCATGTAAGCACATAATCACATAAGCACTTACGAATTTCATTTCCGGATAATGACAGTCCCGAGGCGTTGCTAGAGTTCCGGTTAGAAACAGCATTGATCAAGTGCTTTTCTAACAGGACTCCCAGAAACTCAAGGATCCAATCAACATCCTAGAAACTAAACTCCATACCCATATAGCCACATAAGCATGTTATCAAATAAATACATAACATCATACATAAGTCTCTAACAAGCGAGACAAACCCATTGTGGTACTAACCACTTCCCACAAACCCAAAGTATTCAAACCCGGTACACTCTAATACCAAGTTGTAACGCCCTCAAAATAATACATGTAAACCCAACATTCATGACATCCATAGATATAAGAGAACAAAGCATATTTCCATTTATCAGAGTATTCATAACAAAATCATTACATGTTGACATCAAAAGTAAATGCCCTACGGGCTTACAACTTTCCAAGCCAACACTTGGTTACAAAAATGAGAGTTCTAACTCAAAACACATTAAGCCCTTGGCTTGAATTTACATGTAATACCAAAATAACAAAAACAACAAAAAGAGTCGTCAACTCCCAGAACCTCCCAAGCTACGTCCTTAGAGGTGGCATATCACCTGAACCTGAAAATGATGTCCCATATAGGGTGAGCCAATGCCAAGTAGAGATATACTAAACCAATTATGAAAAATAACTAAAACATTAGCATTCGATAAAAGGTTAACACTTGTAAACCAACTTACAACACTTCCCAGTTTCATTGACAAATACATTCGTGTTTCATTCCACTTTTCTTTACTTATCCAATTCACATTCATAAACCTGGCTCATTACCTAGCCAAACAATTAAGTGAGACTACAACTCATATTAAGACACTTCCATTATCCACAATTCAAATGAGACTACATCTCATATTAAACACTTCCATACTTCAATTATCTACGTTATGCAAACGTAATTAAGATTTCGGGACTTTCACCCTGGACACTCCGGCCAACTTAGTTATCAATGGAGTCCATCCCCTATCTTCTCCCAAACAGGTTTGAGAGTGCATCCCCTATCTCCTCTCAAACCATGGAGTACATCCCCTATCTCCTCCCACACAATATACATATACAATGTATTTAAGCACTTATCATATACAATGATCAATCAACACACATATTCGATGTATTATTTCAACCGTCATATTCAATGTGATTAGTTTCAGTTTTCCCTAATCAACATACAGTGTCTACAACAATCAAGACTATCCTCCACCGATAGACCAAAGCAGTTATTTCTAAACAAAGAATATATTTATCAAACAAATAAAATATCAACATTTCCATAGGTGAGTGATTAATCAATCCAACCACACCATTCAATTTTATAATTTCCCAATTTCATGATTCGCAACTTAATTCCACATTTCCCTAAATTAATTATTCAAATTAATTATCGAAACATAATTAGGGCATTCTCCCCCATTTTCAATTAACCGCCCTAAGGCTCAATTTCATCAACTTAACAACAATACTTCCATTTTCCAAGGTCTTACATACACATGGGGTTTAACATTTGAAAACCCCCTTTTATAATTTCATATCAAACCCTAGCTTTCCCAAAATTACCAAACAACACCACCTAATCAAAATGACTAAAATTTATGCCAAAACTCATAAGATGGAGTAGGGTATCCCTCCCTCAAATGAAGAGACCAAATGGAGAAGATGACGGAACTCAAGATGCTCCAAATCCAAAGATTTTCGGATCAAAACGTAGCTCACACCAAGCTCTACACTTTATACAAAGGAACTAGGGTAGAAGGCTCCTAGAACATGGAGTATTTGTAGAGAGAAGATATGTAGAGAGAGTGGGAGCAGTCAATCTAGGGTTTGTGCAAAGGAGATGATGAAAAAGTGAAGAAGAAGCTGCTGCTGCGAACTGATATATTCGAGCCTCGCTCTAGCGAAGGAGTGGTCGCTCGAGCGACCAGACATAAAGAAACCTCGCTCGAGCGCAGAAAGCCTCGCTCGAGCCAACAACACGAAGCTTCAGGTCTACAACCCAGAAGCACGCTCGAGCGAAGAAAAGCTCGCTTGAGCGAAGAAATCCAAAACATAGTCCTCGCTCGCTCGAGCGAAGGAAAGCTCGCTCGAGCCAAGAAACACAACCTTCAAGTCCAAAACTAGACGCAGACGCACGCTCGGGCGAAGGAACCTTGGCTCGATTGAAGGAGCTAAAACACAGAGCTCACTTGAGCGACAAAAGCCTCGCTCAAGCGAAGACACCAAAAACTGGGCAGCAACCTTTTGTTTCTAATCACTACCAACCTATTACAAACCTGCCCAATATATCCTAAAACTCATATACAAATAATTAAAGGACGAAAATGAAACCTATAGAACAACAAACATCTACGGAACCGATTCCAGAATACAATAGCCAATGGAGGGAAAACCGGGATCGCTATATTAAGGGCCAAAGTGAGAAATTGGCAAAACTTTAGGGGAGTAGAGTGTAATTTATCCTTATTTTAACCTCTAATAAAATAAAAGATAGAGGAAATAGAGGGACATGACTCTCTTTCATATTCTTATTCTCCATGTTTTTTTTTTAAAATTTTATTTTTTTAGATTTCATTTTATGCCTATAATGATAATCTAAATTGTTTATCTTGTAAATCTTACAATGAAGTGCGTCTGTACAAAAAAAAATCAGTTTCGTTAGATATTGATGAATAAATAAACAAATCATGTTTTGTTTTATAGAATGAAAAGTTTAAGTTTAAACTCACAAATCATGTTTTGTTTTGTTTCATGTTTTGTTTTTTAAAAAATAAGATACAATTTATTCATATATCTAGTGATATTCGATAAAATTAACTTTTTGCATAACTTATCTAAATTGTTGGAATTACAAGATGAATGATTTAAATTATCAATGTAGGCCTAAAATGGAGCCTAAAAAATAAAATATGGAAGATAAGAGTATGGAATGGAGCCATTCCCAAAATGGAGAGAGATAAAGAGAAGAGAGATGAAGAGTGTGGGCTCACCTCTTCACATGATCCATTCCATGTCATTAGGGATGGATTAGGAGTACTTAATTAGTGCTCCCGAACATTTTTTCCATACTGATTAATGATAATGATGTTATGTTTTTAAAAAAAAAATGGTTTTTAAAAAGTTGTTTTAGATTTTTTTTAAATATTAAAAATTAGTTTCATAAAAAAATAAATAATATATTTTTTATTTTTTATATAGTCTTATTTTTTTAGAAAGTAAAAACTAACCATCTCAATTGCCTTGTAATGGTTTTCATTTTAAGAAGTGTTGGATTATTTCTAACCTTAGGATGTTGCTTAAAATCAATATAAAAAAATTGGTCTTCTTAAGTTGTTGAGTATTGTATCTTATTTTTTATATTCACTTTCATGTATAATATTTTTGAGTTGGTTGTCGAGAGTTGTTGACGGTAAGGGTCATGATAGTGGTCTTATGGGTGAAGAGAGATCATTTTGAAGATATTAATAAGTGAAAAAATAAACAAGATTTATAAATAAATAAATTCAACCCCAATTTATATATGATATTAAACAAGCTCACATCACTTTTTAATGTCATACACGAGTTTTGACAATTGGACTAATTTACGTTGTTCTTTTAAATAATTATTCTTAATACAGTAACCCAAACAAGTTCTCAATTTTTATTTATTGAGATTATCACGTAGACAATGTTACATAATATTTTTAAAATATCTAATAATTTTGATTTTCATTTGGGAAGGGTGACTTTTCTTATTTGAATCGAATCATTAGGTCCTTTGAGAGAGAGGTGAGTCCCACAATTATGAACCTTATTGTTTTAAATTTCATTTTTCTCTCACAATCAGTGAACTGGAGGGAGAGAAGCTCAACCTGAATGACATAAAAGGTGGGACAAAAATATATATATAATAATTGTGAATATGTTATTCATCACTTTACACATTTCATAAATTAAGGGAATGTGAACGTTAGGTTATATTGGTTTCAATCATAGCTATTGTGCAAGTGCTTGCTTTTGGCATAACCCAAAAGTGTTCCCTACAATTAATAAAGGAGTTGTGGCTTAATAAAAATCAGAAGATATCATTTGGGTGGGTAGTTTGAAGACACTACTTGATAGGGTAAAATAAAACCAAGTTCCCTTGTCTACATAATGTACGATAGTGTGCATAATAAAAGATGTAAAATTATTTTAAAATTTGTTAACTAATGTTTTTAAGATATTCGTTAATTCAATCCTTTTGCAATACTTCAATGAAGTTGCATTTATCTCAAGCCTACAGTGGAATTTAGGCTGCAACTTTCATAAACCCGCCAAACTCTAATTCATGAAACCAAATGATAAAGGTTTTTTTACTGGCCGGTCTTGCTTTGAAGAGTTATTCTTGTTTTAGTTTGGAAGTTTGATTTTATGCACTATTAAGTCCTGAAGCTCTTTTTTTTCTTTCCGTTTACCCCTACCTTGTTTTGCCCCTGTTTGTTGTTCTCTCTCTCTCTCTCTCTCTCTCTCTCTCTCTCTCTCTTCCTCTAATGATTTCTCCAGTCGGCACACGTCCTCCTCCGTTGCCTTCAACGCTACTCACTTCAACCACCGCCGTTCTCTATCACCTTCAACGTCACTCGGCTCAACTACCACCGTCCTCCGCTGCTGTCACCATCATTCCCTCCCATCATCGATCTGCTATATTCAACATTGACTTTATATATTGTTCTGAATGAATGTGGAGATTGTTTGTGTGATTTTTTCTTCAATTATTTGTTAATCACAATGTGGAGATTGTTGTGTGTTTGTTGGAGATTGTTGTGTATATATTTACAGCATTATATATTTTTAGTTATAGTTTCAGTGAGGAAAGCTAATTTGTTCAACATGATGTGGACTGTTGCTATGCTAAAAATTTGATATTAATATGGTGATAAATTTATCACTGATTTTGTTCGATATGTGGTTGTTGCTGTGATGGAATTTTAATATTAATATAGTGATAAATTTATCATTTTTTTCAATGTAAAGAGATAAATATGTAGCATGGTCAATTAATCATTTTCATCATTCTATGATCAATAATCAAATTAATTTGTGATTCAATCATCATTCAATACTCACTGACACTGTACAACCAAAACCCTGATGAATTAATAGTAGAGAATTCAAAAATTTATTGATAAATTTATCAGTGATACTCAATGATAAATTATAGTGATAAATTTATCACTGATGAATTTATTCAGGCCGATTCTTTCAGTTTTTATACACAATATATCTAGTTCTAAGATTGAAGATTGTAGATTGGCGTTGAAATTGGCCATATCTGAAGTCGCTAGTGAAGATTGATATCAAGTATAATAGATCTGTAATGAAGGAGGAGGATGGTGGCACCGATGGTGTTGAAGATAGTAGATGGATGATGGAGGAGTGGCGGTGATGGAAACGAAGGAAGAGGATCGTAGTCTGAGGTTGTAACGCCCTCAAAATAATACATAGAAACCCACACTATTGACATGCATAGACATAAGTAAACAAAACTTAATTCTATTCATCAGAGTATTCCTTACAAGTGTGTTACATGTTGACAACAAAAGTAAATGCCCAATGGGCTTACAACTTTCCAAGCCAACACTTGGTTACACAAAAAGAGAGTACTAACTCATAACACATTAAGCCCTTGACTTGAATTTACATGTAATACATAAAAGATATCACAAAAAGTCTTTCAGCCTCTAGCCTCCCAAGCTACGTCCTTGGAGGTGACATACCATCTGTACCTGAAAATGGTATCCCATATAGGGTTAGCCACAGTCTAGTAGAGATATACTAAACCAAACATAAGCAATGACTAAAACAATAGCATTTGATAGATGGTTAACACTTATAAACCATTTTATATCAAAATCCAGTTCCATGACAATTATATCCGTGTTATATTCCACTTTCCTTTACTTATCCAAATCATTTCACATACATGGCTCAGAACCTGTCCAAACAATTCAATGAGACTATAACTCATATACCAACATTTCCATATTTCACGACAGATACAAATATTTGATGCATCAGTATCATATTAAGACACTTCCATACTTCACAAATGATACACAGATTTGCTGCATTAATACTTCAATTTAATACAC
This sequence comes from Camellia granthamiana, assembly GCA_036172215.1. Lineage (NCBI taxonomy): Eukaryota > Viridiplantae > Streptophyta > Magnoliopsida > Ericales > Theaceae > Camellia > Camellia granthamiana. Next base: position 82,055,059 of record CM069914.1, on the reverse strand, counting down.
ATATTTGCTGTATTAATGGAGTCCATCCCCTATCTCCTCCCAAACAGGTTTGAGAGCCCATCCCCTATCTTCCCTCAAACCATGGAGTACATCCCCTATCTCCTCCCACACAATACACATATTCCAAGTATATAAACAATTATCATATACAGGAATCAATCAATACATATATTTGATGTATTATTCCAACTGTCATATTTAATGACATATTCAGTGTGATTAGTTTCAGTTTTCCCTAATCAACATACAGTGTCTACAACAATCAAGACTATCCTCCACCGATAACCCAAAGCAGTTATTTCTAAACAGAAAATAAATGCATTAAACAAATATAATATCAACTTTTACATGGGTGAGTGATAAATTAATCCAACTACACCATTCAATCCCATAACTTCCCAATTTCACAATTCCCAATTCAATTTCATATTTCCCAAATTAATTATACCAATTAACTTATCACAATAATTAGGGCATTTTTCCCTAATCCTCAATATCAACCCTAAGGTCCAATTTCATCGATAATACAACAATAATTCCGTTTCTCAATGTCTTACATACATATGGGTTTTAATATTTGAAAACCTCTCTTTTACAAATTACACAATAACCTCAACTTTTCCAAAAATTGCTCAACATCACCAACTACTCAAAATGACCAAAATTAAAGACAAAGCTCATAAGATGGAGTAGGGTATCCCTACCTCGAAGTTAGAAGCCCAAAGGAGTAGATGAGGAAACGCTAAAGTGCTCCAAATCCACTATTGTTCAGATTAAAACAAAGCCCTCGCGACCCTCTACCTTTCTTACAAAGAACGTAGGGTAGAAACACACTAAAAATAGATGAAACCCTAGAGAGAAGGTAAGTGTAGAGAGAGAAGCAGCCGGATCTAGGGTTTATACAAAAAAGGAGATGAAAAAGTGAAGTGTTTACCCGCTGCTGCCTACTGATATAACACAGGCTCGCTCGAGCGAAGAAGTGGTTGCTCGAGCGACCAGACACAAAGAATCCTCGCTCGAGCATATAAAGCCTCGCTCGAGCCAACAATCCAAACCTTAAGGTCTGCAACCCAGAAACACGCTCGAGCGACAGAGTGCTCGCTCGAGCGAAGAAACCCAAAACATAGACCTCGCTCGCTCGAGCGAAGGAAAGCTCGCTCAAGCCAAGAATCAAAACCATCAGGTCAAAAAGAGACGCAGACGCAAGCTCGAGCGCAAGACTTCTCGCTTGAGCCACCAGACACAAAACTCAACTCTCGCTCGAGTGAAGGAACCCTGGCTCGAGCGAAGGATCTAAAACAAGGAGCTCGCTCGAGCAACAAAAGGCTCGCTTGAGCGAAGGACCAAAATTCTGGGCAGCAACCATTTCCTCCCAATCATACCCAACCTGTAACAAACTTGCCCAAAACATCCCATAACTTAAATACAAAGTATTGAAGAATGGAAACAAGATATATACAACAACCAATATCCACGGAACCAAGTCTGAATTACACTAATCAATGGAGGGAAAACCAGGGTCGCTATAACCTCCCTCTTTAAAGAATTTCGTCTCCGAAATTAGGTACAAGTTTTTCAAAAACAAGTTTTTCTCAATTCTTAATAACATCATAGTTCAACATTCCACATCTTGACCATTACCGGTCATCCCATCTCTATGCAAGAGGCATTTTACAATATACAACTTCCAACGTGCATTATCAACATGCATTCATTTGAAATTTACCAATTTCAACATATAGTCCAAAATTCAATTATATAACCAATGCCAACAACATATTTGCATTTCTATAACATATTTAACATACACAATGTTAAAATAAACTTCCATTCTCAAGGCATAATTCATAATATTTCCACAATATTTCCATAAACCAAACATATACAATGTTTTACTACTCAAGACATATACAATGCTCTTAAGATTTATCAATACAGCAAAATATACAACATATGCTCAAATGTCCACAAATAGATCCGGATATTTCTCTTGGACCTCCAACTCACGTTCCCAAGTGGCCTTCTCCACCCGTGATGTTTCCACAAAACTTTTACCAAGGGAATGGTCTTGCCTCGCAAGACTTGATCCCACCTATCCACGACCCGAACCAGTCTCTCCTCATACGAGGCATCCTCATCAACCACTAAGTCAGTCCAATCCAATACATGCGATGGATCCGGCTCGTACCTCCGAAGCATACTAACATGAAACACGTCATGAACTCCGGACAATTGCGGCAGCAAAGCTAAACGGTAGGCAACCTCGCCAATCCTCTCAAGGATCTCGAAAGGGCCAATAAACCGAGGGGATAACTTCCCACTCTTACCAAACCTCATCAATCCCCGCCTATGTGATATTTTCAGAAAAACATGATCACCCACCTCAAATACCAAAGGCCTCCGCCTACGGTCGGCATAACACTTTTGGCGACTCTGGGCTGTAACAAGCCTCCTACGAATAAGCTCAACTTTCTCTGTCATTTCCCTCACCAACTCCGGGCCCAACAATGGTGCATCACCCACCTCGGCCCAACAAACTGGAGACCTACAAGGTCGGCCATACAAGGCCTCAAACGGTGCCATACCGATACTCGACTGAAAACTGTTGTTGTAGGCGAACTCCACCAAGGGCAAGTGCTTCTCCCATGACCCACTAAAGTCAAGAACACGACCTCGAAGCATATCCTCAAGGATTTGAATAGTACGCTTGGACTGCCAGTCAGTCTGAGGATGATAAGTCGTGCTAAAGGTCAACCTAGTGCCCAAGGCACTCTGCAAACTCTGCCACAACCTAGCAGTAAAACGTGGATCTCTATCTGAGACGATCGACACTGGGATCCCGTGCAACCTCAATATGTCCCGAACATACAAGACGGCAAGATGATCTACCGAATCTCTCACGCGCATAGGGATGAAGTGCGCCGACTTAGTCAACCGGTCTACAACCACCCAAATAGCATCACTACCCCACTGAGTCCTCGGAAGACCTACAACGAAGTCCATAGTGACATGCCCCCACTTCCACTTGGCAATAGGCAAGGGTTGTAACAAACCCGCTGGCCTCTGATGTTCGGCCTTCACTTGCTGACAAGTGAGGCACCTAGACACAAAAACTGCTACATCTTTCTTCATACCCCTCCACCAAAACTGGCAACCCAAATCACGATACATCTTAGTGCCTCCCGGATGCACCGCAAGACGTGAATGGTGAAACTCTCGGAGTACCTCTTCTCGGCAAGACTCCAGCACGAACAAACGGTCTCGGTATCTCACACTCAGGTCGGGATACACAGTCAAACCCTTCTCAACCTTCCCACTGGAGATCTTCTCTCGGAGGGATTCTACCTCAAAGTCACCTCTCTGTGCCTCTAACACTCGACTCACAAGTGTAGGCTGCGCAACTACAGAAAACAAGGCCGCAGCCTCAACGGATTCGCCCAGAAGCAAATCAAACTCTCCAAGAGCACCCAACATCTCCCACTCCCGGATGGCTATACAAGCTACCTCACTAATCGATTTCCTGCTAAGGGCATCGGCCACAACATTGGCCTTCCCCAGATGATAGTGCAACTCAAAGTCGTAATCCTCAATAAACTCCATCCACCTTCTCTGCCTCAAGTTCAATCTTTCTATGTAAACAGATACTTCAAACTCTTATGATCCGAGAATACTTCGAACCTCTCACCATAAAGGTAGTGCCTCCAAATCTTCAAGGCAAAAATCACGGCCGCTAACTCTAGGTCATGTGTAGGGTAATTCCTCTCATGTAATTTCAACTGTCGCGAGCCATAAGCTACCACTTTTCCCTTTTGCATCAACACACAACCCAAACCCTCTCGTGAGGCATCACAATAAATCGCATAACCCAAACCTCTCTCCGGAATAATCAAAACCGGAGTGGTGGTAAGTCTAACTTTCAACTCTTGGAACGACTTTTCACAAATCTCACTCCATACAAATTTGACCCCTTTCCGCGTCAATCTAGTCAACGGCGAAGCTAGCCTAGAAAAATCTTTCACAAACCGGCAGTAATACCCAGCTAATCCCAGAAAACTACGGATCTCAAAAACACTCTTAGGCTGTGCCCAATCTTGCACTACCTCAATCTTGGATGTATCAACAGACACTCCTTCCCCGGAGACTACATGGCCTAAGAATTTGACCTCTCCTAGCCAAAACTCGCACTTCCCAAACTTAGCATACAGCCTATGGGCTCTAAGCAACTCAAGAACCACTCTCAAGTGTTCCTCGTGCTCCTCCTCAGACGGTGAATAAATCAGAATGTCGTCCACGAAGACGACCACAAAACGATCTAAGAATTCCCGGAATATCCGGTCCATCAAATCCATATACACTGCCGATGCATTGGTGAGCCCAAAAGGCATCACCAGAAACTCATAGTGGCCATACCGCGTACGGAATGCCGTCTTCAGAATATCCTCCTCCCTGACCCTCAACTGATGGTAACCCGATCTCAAGTCTATTTTAGAGAAACAACGGGACCCTTTCAACTGGTCAACAAATCATCAATACGAGGCATAAGGTACTTGTTCTTAACCGTAGCCCGATTCAATTTTCGGTAATCGATACAAAGTCTCAAAGCCCCATCATTCTTTTTAGCAAAGAGGGCCGGTGCTCCCCACGGTGAAGTACTAGTGCAGATAAAGCTCTTATCTAGCAAGTCCTGGAGCTGAATCTTCAACTCAATCAACTCGGCTGGGGCAAAACGGTATGGTGCCATAGAAATCGGCACCGTGCCGGGCACTAGATCAATAGAGAACTCAATCTCTCAATGAGGTGGCAAACAAGATCCTCGAGAAAGACCTCTAAGTACTCACAAACCACTCTCGGCAATACAGTCTGGGTCTCATCACACTCACTACTCATAAAGCTAGCAAGAAGACCACTAAGCTCACTCCGCCCTCGCGGATCATACACCGATGGCAACACACTACCAACCTGATCCCCCAAGAAATGAAAAAAATCCCTGCACAAAGTACATACAATGACCCTCTAGTGGTAACAGTCAATAACAGCCTGGTATGACGATAACCAGTCCATACCCAAAATCACATCGAAACCCGACATAGCCATAACTACAAAAGAAAATAGAAGTCGGCGGTCGGCGGACGGCGACCTCTATATAACAGCCCCGATACCCCTGTTTCAAAATCAATTCACCCCCGACAAGTGATACAACACATATAGGAGATGCTAACTGTGCCAACTCCAACCCCAAAATAGATGCAAATGCAGTAGATATAAAGGAATGGAATGCACTCGTATCAATCAACACATTAGCAACCAAGTTGCAGAACAAAAAGGTACCTCTCACAACAGATGAAGCCGGTACAAGATCCTGCGCGGTAATAGCATACACGCGCCCAGAAGGTCTCTGATCTACCTGCTCACCCCTATGAGCAAAAGACTGCTGCACAAACTGAGACGATAACGCCCCCTGATTGGCCCTCGAGGCCTGAACAGACTGTGCTGGCTAAAAACTCTGCGTCTGCCTAGCACCAAACGCACCCGATGTGGCACTCAACTGCGGGCAGAACCTCTTCAGGTGCCCCACCTGACCACACTAGTAACAAGAGAGCGGCTGACCTCTGCCCTGACTCTGGCTCTGAGGACGAGCCAATGATGAAGCTGCTCTCTGCCCTCCGCCCTTCTGCGGGCAAGCTGGAGACTTGTGGCCCAGCTGACCACATTTATAACAAGTAATGTCTCCCTGACTGCCTCTCCCAGAACCTGCACTCGGCACTGGAAAGGTAGATCTTACCAAAGCACCCTGGGACTGCTGAGGGTTAGAACCCCTCTGCCTCCTACCATCCCCCTGGCCATCCTGACTCCTCTTGGAGCCCCTCATCCTCTCTTCCTCCTCGTGCATCATAATCTCCATATGGGCCGCAGCATCCACTAGATGCCCATACTCCCAAACCATGGATCCCCCAACTCTGGTCTTGAGTCCATGTCTCAACTTCCTCTCAAATTCCAGACAACGGCGTTCCTCAGACGCCATTAGCTCAAGTGCAAACCTAGATAAACTGGTAAATGCGGCCTCAAACTCGGCCACTGTTGAACTCAGCTCCTTAAGCTTGCAGAACTGATCTCTTAACTTCTCCTTGACAGTGGGAGATGGAAACTTCTCCTGGAAAGCATCTACAAAGGCCTCCCAAGTACCACCAACACGACCTCTCATGAACTTCCACCGCTGACCCGCATCCCCCTTTAGCTGGAAAGATGCCAAGGTCACCTTCAATGCCCCGTCTTCGATGCCAAACATCTCAAATGTCTTAGTCATCTGCTCGAGCCACTCATCAGCCTTAAGTGGCTCCTCCGGATCACCTACAAACTCATCCGAATTTGACCGGAAGAACTCCCTCTTCAGAAAAGAAGGCCCTGCATCAACAACCTGGGCCTAGACTTGATTCTCAGCTCTAAGAATGTCCATGGATGCCTTCAAAGCTCCTGCCATCTTGCGGGCTAAGGCGCCTATAGCCTGCTGACCTACTGGCTCGGCCACATTGGCCTGGCCAACCCCCTCCTGCTGCGCCGGAATACCATCCGGTATAGGCATCTCCTGCCTCCTAGGCCTACCTCACCTACCACCACATCCTCGTCCTGACATCCTGATAAAGGTGACGAAGAACATTAGCACATTCACAAATGTGCCGAAGCTATAACACTCACGTCCTAATGCATTGGACAACAATAATTCATTCCACATAAGCACATAATCACATAAGCATTTATGAATTTTATTTCCGGATAATGATAGTCCCGAGGCGTTGCTAGAGTTCTGGTTAGAAACAACATTGATCAAGTGCTTTTCCAACAAGACTTCCAAAAACCCAAGGATCCAATCAACATCCTAGAAACTACATTCCATACCCATATAACCACATAAACATGTTATCACATAAGCACATAACATTATATCTAAGTCTCTAACAAGCGAGACAAACCCATTGTGGTACTAACCACTTCCCGCGTAGCCAAAGTATTCGAACCCGGTACGCTCTGATACCAAGTTGTAACGCCCTCAAAATAATACATAGAAACCCACACTATTGACATGCATAGACATAAGTAAACAAAACTTAATTCCATTCATCAAAGTATTCCTTACAAGTGTGTTACATGTTGACAACAAAAGTAAATGCCCAATGGGCTTACAACTTTCCAAGCCAACACTTGGTTACACAAAAAGAGAGTACTAACTCATAACACATTAAGCCCTTGGCTTGAATTTACATGTAATACATAAAAGATATCACAAAAAGTCTTTCAATGTCTAGCCTCCTAAGCTACGTCCTTGGAGGTGGCATACCATCTGTACCTGAAAATGATGTCCCATATAGGATGAGCCACAGCCTAGTAGAGATATACTAAACCAAATATAAGCAATGACTAAAACAATAGCATTTGATAGATGGTTAACACTTATAAACCATTTTATATCACAATCCAGTTCCATGACAATTATGTCCATGTTATATTCCACTTTCCTCTACTTATCCAAATCATTTCATATACATGGCTCAGAACTTGGCCAAACAATTCAATGAGACTATAACTCATATACCAACACTTCCATATTTCATGACAGATACACATATTTGATGCATCAGTATCATATTAAGACACTTCCATACTTCACAAATGATACACAGATTTGCTGCATCAATACTTCAATTTAATACACATATTTGCTGTATTAATGGAGTCCATCCCCTATCTCCTCCCAAACAGGTTTGAGAGTTCATCCCCTATCTTCCCTCAAACCATGGAGTACATCCCCTATCTCCTCCCACACAATACACATATTCCAAGTATATAAACAATTATCATATGAAGGAATCAATCAATACATATATTTGATGTATTATTCCAACTGTCATATTCAATGTGATTAGTTTCAGTTTTCCCTAATCAACATACAGTGTCTACAACAATCAAGACTATCCTCCACCGATAGCCCAAAGCAGTTATTTCTAAATAGAAAATAAATGCATTAAACAAATATAATATCAACTTTTACATGGGTGAGTGATAAATTAATCCAACTACACCATTCAATCCCATAACTTCCCAATTTCACAATTCCCAAATCAATTTCATATTTCCCAAATTAATTATACCAATTAACTTATCACAATAATTAGGGCATTTTTCCCTAATCCTTAATATCAACCCTAAGGTCCAATTTCATCGATAATACAACAATAATTCCATTTCTCAATGTCTTACATACATATGGGTTTTAATATTTGAAAACCTCTCTTTTACAAATTACACAATAACCCCAACTTTTTCAAAAATTGCCCAACATCACCAACCACTCAAAATGACCAAAAGTAAAGACAAAGCTCATAAGATGGAGTAGGGTATCCCTACCTCGAAGTTAGAAGCCCAAAGGAGTAGATGAGGAAAAGCCAAAATGCTCCAAATTCACTATTGTTCATATTAAAACAAAGCCCTCGCGACCCTCTACCTTTCTTACGAAGAACTTAGGGTAGAAACACACTAAAAATAGATGAAACCCTAGAGAAAAGGTAAGTGTAGAGAGAGGAGCAGCCGGATCTAGGGTTTATACAAAAGAGGAGATGAAAAAGTGAAGTGTTTACCCGCTGCTGCCTACTGATATAACACAGGCTCGCTCGAGCGAAGAAGTGGTCGCTCGAGCGACCAGACACAAAGAATCCTCGCTCGAGCGTATAAAGTCTCGCTCGAGCCAACAATCCAAACCTTCAGGTCTGCAACCCAGAAGCACGCTCGAGCGACAAAGTGCTCGCTCGAGTGAAGAAACCCAAAACATAGACCTCGCTCGCTCGAGCGAAGGAAAGCTTGCTCGAGCCAAGAATCAAAACCATCAGGTCAAAAAGAGACGCAGACGCAAACTCGAGCGCAAGACTTCTCGCTCGAGCCACCAAACACAAAACTCAACTCTCGCTCGAGTGAAGGAACCCTGGCTTGAGCAAAGGATCTTAAAAAAGGAGCTCGCTCGAGCGACAAAAGGCTCGCTCGAGTGAAGGACCAAAATTCTGGGCAGCAACCATTTGCTCCCAATCACACCCAACATGTAACAAACCTGCCCAAAACATCCTATAACTCAAATACAAAGTATTGAAGGACGGAAACGAGATATATACAACAACCAACATCCACGGAACCAAGTCTGAATTACACTAATCAATGGATCGAAAACCAGGGTCGCTATAGAGGTGAACGACGACGAGGGAAGAAGACGAGAATGGTGGTTGAGGTCTATCATGTTGACGATGACAGAGGAGGATGGTGGTTGAGACTAGGGGTAAAATTGTAAAAATGACTTCATTAAATTGTGCTAGACCTAGCCGGCAATGAGTTTTCTAAGCAGGATTGGCTCTTAACTCCCCCAATAATAATATACAAGGTGGTGTCATTTTTTTATGAGAATAAATGAGAAAATACATTTGCTTTGGTTTTTTTCCTCAACAAATTCATGAATGAAAGCATAATAAGATGAATCGTGATTTTGCAACTTCCTCTCAACTGGTAGGAAATTATTTACAAATATCAAGAGCATTAAACTGAATAATGCTAAGAAAGTTTAATAACAAATATCATCACCAACCATATCAATACAAGAAAGAGTTTTATAATGGAGAATAGATAAATAACTTGAGAAATAGCATCCAAACATAGAGAAAAATAATTAAATCCTATTTTCAGCAAAGATTGACCTCTTAGCTATTCTGATACACAACAAATGGAGAAGCTATTTAGCAAACTCTGAGGAGCAATATTTCACATCCTTCATGATGAGACTTTTGTTCTATTATTTGTTAAAAATCAACATAAAAGTGATGAGTCTCATTGTTTAAATAAATAAAAATCAAGTTGAAGCACTATCAGGGATGAAATTAGGAGAAAACTATGGGAGGTCATGTTTCTCTGAAAAATTATGTTTATTATAGCACTTTTAAAATATATATCTTATTTTATAAATAATAAAATAATCTCTTAGTATAAAATATATGTATCTCATTCTTCTACCATCTTACATTCTTTTCTTTTTTTTTCTTTTCTTTTCTTTTTTCTTTTTTTTTTCTTTTACCAAAAAAATTTCTTTATATTAAAAAAGATTACTTCTATGGTATTTGAATATTTTTTATGCGTATATATATTTTATATATCATATGGTACATACATGTGTGGTTGTATATTTGATGAAAAAAAATTATTTGTTTTCAGCTCATTCGATGATGAAATCCTGATTTTGTCCTTGACACCACCACATATATTTTGGAGTTCTTGTCTAATCTTTGCATTGTTTCAAACCTAAAATTTAATGTTTGTAGCTAATTATATGATTAAGTATTGATTGATGACACTATTTGTTATCATAGTGTACCTTTCAAATTGCTTGGGTTCCATGGCATTAATGGTTGAGATAAGCATGGGCTCACGATTAGCTAGTAAAGCAAGATCAATGAAACTTTGTTTTATGTGTTTCACGCTAAAAATGATTAAGATGCACGTGCATTACACTTTCATAATCAATCATTCACAAGATCTATAGACATAATAGAAATGTTATATTTTCATTCATCAGAGTTAATATTACAAAAGATTTCACATGCATTACACTTTCATAAATGTTCATCTTGAAACTATAGCATGTAACTCTAATTGAGAATAACAAAATAAATGCCCTAAGGGCTTACATCTTTCCAAGACTTCACTTGGTTACAACAAAAGAAGAGTCTAGTCTCTATACAAGTAAAGCCCTCGGCTTGAATAAACATTCAACAGAAAACGAAATCACAAAGTGGAGCCCTCAGCCCCTAAGCCTCCCAAGCTATGTCCTTGGAGGTGGCATGTCACCTGTACCTGAAAATGGTTTCCCAAGTAGGGTGAGCCAAAGCCCAGTAGAGATATGCTAAATAATATATGAGAATTAACTAAGCTATCAGTATCAGATAAATGTTCAATACTAGTAAACCAACTTACACCTTTTTCATGACCAATCAATATCGACATTCGTATTTCAGTCCATTTCTATTCATTTATCCAAATCAATTCATTGACACAGTTCATTGTTTTCTAAACAATTCAAAACGAGACTACAACGCAATTATCAACACTTCAATAATAAACATTATTTAACACTTCCATTTTCTTGCCATTTTATGGAATCACATCCGAAGGAACCGATACCCATATATGTATAATTTCGGGACTTTCACCCTGGACACTTCGGCCAACTTAATTATCAATGGAGTCCATCCCCTATCTCCTCCCAAACAATGGAGTACATCCCCTATCTCCTTCCAAACAACAATACATATACAATGTATTTAAAAGCATGTCATATACAATGACTACCAAAATTCACATATTCAACAATTTAATCAATCCGTCATATTCAATGACAATATTCATATGACTAGTTCCAATTTACCGAGTCCTCATGCAGTTTCTACAACAATCATAGATATCCTCCACCGATAGCCCAAAATAGATATTTTCTAAATAAATAAACAAATCTATCAACAGATAAATTATCAACTTTTTCATAGGTGTGTGATTTATCAAACCAAACTACCCTAGTCAATCACATGTTCCCCCAATTTCATAATTCCCAAACCAATTTCATTATTTACACAAATAGTTATTTCAACTCAACTTAGGGCAATTTTCCTTCTATTCCAAAACATCAACCCAAAGGTCCAAATCTCACCATTTCAACAATAAAGAACCTCATACACAAACCCCCAAGGTTACTTTGTAAATCAACATAAAAACCCCTTTTAGTTTAGAGCCCAAACCTTAACTTTTACCCAAATCACTCCCACATCCCTCCATATATACAAATGACAAATATCTAGGTTAAAACTCATATCAAAGAGTAGAATATCCCTACCTCAAGTGTAGAAGCTCAAAGGAGAAGAAGGGAGAAACTTTGAAGATGGCCAAACTCCATCTTTTTTGGATCAAATGGAAGCCCACGCAAAACTCTATCTTTTTAACAAAGGAAGTACGGTAGAAAGACTCTAGATCATGGAGTATTTGTAGAGAGAGTTTTAGATAGAGGAGCTCCCGAATTAGGGTTTTGGGATGAAAAGAAATCAAAAAGTGTTGCAGAAAAGCTTTGCTGCGAACTGATATAAGCAGTTCTCGCTCGAGCGAAGGAGTCATCGCTCGAGCGACCAGACACAATAGTGACCTCGCTCGAGCGCAAGAAACGTCGCTCGAGTGTACAATGCAAAGCTTCAGGTTTGCCACAAACGCAGACGCACGCTCGAGCGCAAGAAGTGTCGCTCAAGTGAAGAAACAATTTCACAAGGCTTGCTCGAGTGGAAGAAGCCTCGCTTGAGCAAAGTGCTTCACCCTTCTAGAAAAGCTGCGTCTGGGAAAGAAACCTAAAGACCCTCAATCCTTGCTCGAGCACAAGAAACCTCGCTCGAGCGAAGAAGCAAACTACTCAAGGCTCACTCGAGCACAAAAAGCCTCGCTCGAACGAAGAGACCAAAATCTGGGCAACAACCATTTATACCAACTAACAACCAACCTGTTCCAAACTCACCCAACAAGCCCCAAAACTCTATTTCAAAGAATTAAAGGAAGGAAACAAGGCATAGACAACAGTATACAATCACAGAATCCGAGTCTAGAACACAACGAAGGTTAGGGTAAAGCCGGGATCGCTATAGTTACATTAGAATGTTACACTAAGGAATTTTTGTGTGTTACATTACAGTGTTACACTAAGGAATTTTTTTAGAGTATTATATTAGAGTATTACATTTGGAGAAAGTACATCAAAAAAAATTTTTGTATGTTACATTAGAGTGTTACACTAAGCAATTTTTGTATGTGTTGCATTAGAGTGTTACATTAAGGAGTTTTTTTGTGTGTTATATTAGAGTGTTATGTTTAGGAAAAATACACTAATGAGTTTTTTTGTGTGTTACATTAAAATGTTACAATAAGAAATTTTTTTGTGCGTTACTTTAGAGTGTTACACTAAGTGTATATATTCATGTATTTGAGTATTTGCACAATGTTTTTTATTTGACCTTTTTGGACAAGTGCGATTAGGTAGGTGCTCGTTAATTTTTATCGGGTCTCCAGTTCAATTTGGATTAGTCCAATCTAGTTTGGTCTATTAGGCTCACTTTTGGACTCTTTTTTTGATAAATAGAGCCACTTATATTTTAGGGTTCGTTGAGTACATTATTTTTGAAAAAAATTACGTCGATTAGATGACGGATACTATGTATTCGGATTACTTATGTCTGAAAAAATGAATGGTCAGAAAATTAACGGTTCATAAAAAAATGATTCGAATACATAATATTCGTTATCCGATCGATATAATTTTTACAAGGATAATGTACTTAATAAATCTTAAAATGTGAATAATTCAAATTATCTAAAAAGTACCCAAAAATAGGCTCAATGGACCGGATTGGACCCTCCAGTATGGACTTGAGGCAAGGCCCAACCATTTTTATCTCTGGGGTTTATGATAAGGACAATTTCACCATACCCATCTCATATATATGTATTTTTATTTTCGTGATTTTTTTTTAGTTATGATTTTTTTTTAATACCGTTTACATTAAGATGTTTAATTATGATTTTTTTAATTATAATTTAAAAAATAAGAAATTATATTGATACATATCTTTTGAGAGGTGTATACTATAATTTTTTCTTTTAAATAGTTTAATTTTGATAATATTGTGATATCAAATATTATAAGCTTGTTTGGGATACACTAACATAATCGTGTTTTTATTGTTTTTGTTACATTATTTTTTTATTTTTTAAAAATATTTTTTCATAAAAATTTAAAATATATATTTATTTAAATTATTTTAAATAATCTCACTATTCATTTTCTTATATGAATAAATTAGAGTTGATGATAGTTTAGATGAGAGTAAAAAATAAATCATAATGTAAGGATACAATATTCAATGCACCTAGTTACAAAGGTTATTGTGCTTAAAAATAGCTAAAGGCACACGGTGGTGTGTTATCATGATGAAAATAACAAATAAGTTTATTTTTTAAAAAACTTTAGCTTATTTTAAAAAACTTTAGCTTATTTTGGCATTTGGATTAAAAGTTATTTTTTTGGTTCTTTATTTATTTTTTTTAATTACATCATCTTTATATTTTTTTTTATACATTTTTTCAAAAATAAAAAATAAAAATTTAATTTTTAACTTATTTTTCAAATAATGATATTATATGTGTAAATTAATATATATAACATTATTATTTTAAAATTATAATTTCACCTACCACATCATTCGTTAGCATTATTCCTTTTTAAAATAGGCCAAAGTCTGAATAACAATACCTCTATTTGGCTATAGGAGGTGTAGCATCTAATGTTTCGTTGTCATATTGGATCTTCTCATCATTGATCGAATCTACATGGGTGAGATTTCTGGGCCTCCTCCCCTCGGTTAGCTGACCCCACACTATTATTAAGGTTTACTTTTGCTGCTACTCCCTTTTTGGCTCTTTTTGCTTCCAAGCATGTGCAGTTGTTTTTTTTTTTTTTTTTTTTTTTTTTTTTTTTTTTTTTTAAGAAGAAGTAAATTAGACTTGGCCTTTTTAATTATTTTCTTATTTTTGTCTCTTCGCATTTTAAGTTTTTTTTTTCATTTGTTCTTAAGATTAATTTTTATTTAAAATTAAATAGAAAATATTTATATTAGATATAATTATATATGAGTTCAAAAGAAAAAAAAGAAAGATATAATCATATATTAATTTGTTTAACATATTTTTATTTTCTAATGACTTTTTTAATAGCTAAAGTTGATTTTTTTTTTTCAGTGAAAAATGAGTATATCTAAATTATCTATAGTTTTTCAACAAAATAACTTTTTTAATAAATTAATTAATTTAAAAAGATTGTCAAAGGGAGTCTAAAATTAGTTTTTTAGCTTATTAGTGTCCTTGATTCTCGAGTAGAAATTTACCATTGTGTTATCACTAACACACAATAAAATTATTTATATGACATGGAATGTAAACTTTTTTCAGGTGTTACGTATAAATGGAAGGTAAAAGGCA
This sequence comes from Camellia granthamiana, assembly GCA_036172215.1. Taxonomy (NCBI): domain Eukaryota; kingdom Viridiplantae; phylum Streptophyta; class Magnoliopsida; order Ericales; family Theaceae; genus Camellia; species Camellia granthamiana. Next base: position 82,039,972 of record CM069914.1, on the reverse strand, counting down.
ATAAATAATTGTATCAAAAAAAATTTCTCATTCTCACTTGAGTATTTTAAGTTGTGTTTTCATTAAAATTGTTTGGGTAAATTACAAATCTTGTAGTTTACTTAAAATGCAAATTGTCTCACGTGGTTTGAAAAAATATAAATATCTCATTGTAATAATTTTTTATTTAACAAAATTAATTGAAAAAATAAAATTCCTAATTACTCTCTCATACAATAATAAAATTATTTGAATTATTTATTGAAGTATTTTTTATATCATTAAAAACTGTTTTTTTTTTTTTTTAAGATTGGGAAAAAAGTCTTTATTGCAAAATCGATAAAAAAATCGAATCAATTTCGTACTGCGATAACAAAAGATTTTATAAACAGATAACAAACTTCCATAGGATGAAGAATCTTCCAAGTTTGGCATAACTTAATAAGTACATACTTTTTTTTTAATCTTTTTATCTTTTTTGGGTCCCATAACCTCTCTACTTTTCTGCACATCTTTTTATAAAAAGTCAAAAAGTGCACTTATTTAGATCATCTCAAACCACCCCTAGTCTCCATAAAGGAGGAGAAAAAAACTACACAAATGAGGGACACAACCTCCACACACAAGATTATTACAGCAAATAATAAAAAATAAAAATAAAAAAACAAACCGAAAGCAACCAGATCTAAGTAGCCAAACGCATCCAAAACTCCATTATACCACAACCTTCAACTTGAAATATAAAGACCCCACATCTGCTGATCAAGATGGAACATTGAGGTTAAGGTGGTCACATAGCATGAAACGAACGCGTTAAACAACATCGGTCTTCGGATTGTAAGAAGATTTGAAACCAGATCTTAAAGTTTTGAACGTGAATGTGAAAGTTTGGACGCAAGCCGAACATCAAATTTGGAAGATCAGAAAAGATGGAGAGACGATGCCAACAACAGTGGCCAGAGGCAGTTCTGAAGGAGATGAGGCAGATCTAGTAAGGGTAGATCTATAGAAGCGAGAAGGTAACAGATCTGGTGGCAGTGTTGTAGTGGCGCCGCCGAAAAGGGTTGAAAAGACAAGCTTCCAATACTATTAAGCAAAATGACAAAGAAAATGAGAAAAATGGAGTGGAATGAGGAGAGAGGAGGCCAGCGGTTGAAACCGCTCCCCACCGTCAACGACACACCTAGCAGAAGGCTTAGGCCTCTTTTAAGAAGTAGGTTAAAAGTTACTTCCCAATTTTTAACCCATTTTGGGTCAAATCATCTCTGACATTTTTTACACGTTTTTTTTTTTTTTTTTTTAAAAAAAAAAAGTCAAAAAAGTCAGCTTTTAACTATCTTCCCAAAACAACCCTTAGAGAGGGAGGCTTAAAGAGAGATGCCTTGAATTTAGAGAGAGTTAAAACCCATTTCTAATATTAATAATTACAACAGTGATTCATCTCCCTAAAACTAAAGCTCTAATTGAGTTTTAATGATGTGGAAAATAAAAAATAAAAAACAAGGCCAAAACATCATATTAGATAGGGCCCACACACAAATTAGAGCTATTAGAACTCTCTCCCTAGAGCTCTCAAACATTTCTCTAAAAATTGTAACGCCCTCAATTTAAGACATAAATCATTCATTCACAAGTTTCATGAACATAAAGAAAAGAATACATTTTCATTCATCAGAGTCTTCTTTACAAAAATATTACATGTTATCAACAAACAAAATGCCTTACGGGCTTATAGCTTTCCAAGTTATCACTTGGTTACAACAAAAGAAGAGTTCTAACTCTATACATGAAAAGCCTTCAGCTTGGATTTACATTTAACACAAAATATAAATAGCAAAACGGAGTCTTCAACTCCTAAACCTCCCAAGCTAAGACCTTGGAGGTGGCATATCACCTGTATCTGAAAAATGGTGTCCCAAGTAGGGTGAGCCAATACCCAGTAGAGATATGCTAAACAACATATGAGAATTAACTAAAACATTAGCATTCGATAAATGTTTAACACTTATGAACCATCTTAAACCTTTTCCATAATCAATCAACATTGATACCCACATTTCAATTCACTTCCAGTTATTACCCAAGTCAATTCATTGACATAATTCATTATCATATAAACAATTCAAAATGAGACTGCAACTCATTCATCAACACTTCAATCATAAACATCATTCATACACTTCCATAACTTGCCATTTTACAGAACTACGTCTGAGGGAACTGGCACCCAAATATAAATAAGATTTCGGGACTTTCACCCTAGACGGGCTAACTTAATTATCCATGGAGTCCATCCCCTATCTCCTCCCAAACAATAGAGTATATCCCCTATCTCCTCCTAGACAAAAATACATATAAAATGTATTTAAACACGTTGTCATATACAATGACCAATTCAATCACATATACAATGTTTACTTCCAACCGTCATACTCAATGACATATTCAAATCAATTAGTTTCAATTTACCTAATCAACATGCAATTTCTACGACAATCATGGCTATCCTCCACTGATAGGCCAAAATAGATGTATCTAAACAGATAAATAAATTTCTCAAAAGATAATTTATCACATTTTCCATAGATGAGTGATTCATCAATCCAATTACACCATTTAATCACAATTTCCTCCAATTTCATGGTTTTCAAACCAACTTCATGTAACGCCCTCAAAATAAATGCACAAATCAATCATTTATGATATCCAAAGACATAGGAAAATGAAATATATACATCCATCAGAGTATTCTTTACAAAAAGTATTACATGTTGACCAAAAGTAAATGCCCTACGGGCTTACAAACTTTCGAAGTCAACACTTGGTTTCAACAAAAGAGAGTTCTAACTCTTAACATATTAAGCCCTTGGCTTGAATTACATGTAATACAAAGATAACCACAAAAATAAGCCTTCAGTTTCTAAACCTCCCAAGCTTTCAGTTTCTAAACCTCCCAAGCTACATCCTTGGAGGCGGCATATCACTTGTACCTAAAAATAATGTCTCATATAGGGTGAGCCAAAGCCCAGTAGAGATATGTTAAACCAGATATGAGAAATAACTAAAACATTAGCATTCGATGGATGGTTAACACTTATAAACCAATTTACATTCTTTACAATGCCACCAATAAGTACATTTATGTTCCAATCCACTTCCCTTATTTATCCAATTCAATTCATAGACATGGTCCATTATCTAACCAAACAATTTAAATGAGACTACAACTCATCTTATTAACATTTCCATTATCCACAATTCAAAATGAGACTACAACTCATATTATCAAAACTTCATAATTCAACACTTCAATTATTAACATCATTCAGATATATATAAAGTTTCGGGACTTTCACCCTGGACACTCCAGCCAACTTAATTATCAATGGAGTCCATCCCCTGTCTCCTCCCAAACAGTGGAGTACATCCCTTATCTCCTCCCAAACAGTGGAGTACATCCCCTATCTCCTCCCAAACAATATACATATACAATGTATTTAAATACATAGTTATATACAATGACCCAAACAATTCACATATTGAATATGTTAATTTCACCGTCACATTCAATGACATAATCCAGTTGATTAGTTTTAGTTTACCTAATCATCATACAGTGTCTACAACAATCAAGCCTATCGTTCACCGATAGCCCAAAACAATTATTTCTAAACAGATAATAATAATATCAAACATACAAATTATCAACATTTTCTTAGGTGAGTGATTAATCAATCAGACTACACCATTCAATCTCATAATTTTCCAATTTCATGATTTTTAACTCAATTTCATATTTCCATATTTCCCCAAATTAATTATACAAATTAATTATTCAAACATAATTAAGGCATTTTTCTCCTTTTCTCGAACATCAACCCTAAGGTTCAATTTCATCAATCCTACAACAATAACCCCATTTTCCAAAGTCTCACATACACATGAGGCCCAACAATTGAAAACCCCTCTTTACATATTTCAAATCAAACCCTAACTTTCCAAAATTTCCATAACTCCTCCATTTAATCAAAATGACTAAGATTTATGTTAAAACTCATAAGAAGGAGTAGTTTACCCCTACCTCATAGTTAAGAGCTCAAGGGAGAAGAAGAGTGAAACCCAAGATGCTCCAAATCCACAAATTTTCAGATCAATGAGAAGCCCAAGCCAAGCTCTAACTTTCTTACAAAGAGACTAGGGTAGAGGACTCCTAGAACAAGGGGTATTTGTAGAGAGAAGGTATGTTTAGAGAGAGAAGCAACCGGATCTAGGGTTTGGATGCAAAAAATGATGAAAAAGTGATGTATAACCCGCTGCTGCCAACTGATATACTCGAGGCTCGCTCAAGCGACCAGACACAAAAGAACCTCGCTCAAGCGCAAGCAGCGTCACTCGAGCGAACAATGCGAAGCTTCAGGTCTGCAACCTAGAAGCCCGCTCGAGCGCAGGAGTTCTCGCTCAAGTGACGAAATCCAAAACATAGAGCTCTCTCGCTTGAGCGAAAGAAAGCTCGCTCAAGTGAAGAAACACAGCCTTCAGGTCAAAAAGAGACGCAGACGCATGCTCGACCGCAAGAGTTCTCACTCGAGCTAAGAGCTCGCTCGAGTGAAGGAACCTTGGCTCGAGCAAAGGAACTAAAACACAAAGCTCACTCGAGCGAAAAAAGCCTCGTTCGAGCGAAGAAACCAAAATTTGGACAACAACCATTTGTTCTAACACCCAACCAACCTGTTTCAAACCTGCCCAACACATCCCAAAACTTAAATACAAAGAATCAAATGATGGAAATGAGAATAAGACAACAACATACAACCACTAGACCTGAGTCAGGAGCACAATACATGACGGGGAAAACCGAGATCGCTATAACTTCATGTTTCCGCATCATTTTCATTATTTATGCAAATAACCTTTATAATTCAAATTAGGGCATGTTTCCCCCTTTTCTCAAATAGTGCACCCAGGGCCAAATCTCACTATTTCAACAATTATACACCATTAACCCCATTTTCAAGGTCTTACATACACATATGGAGCCCAAACAAGAAAACCCCTCTTTCACAATTCCAAGCTCAAACCCTAACTTTACCCAAACCAACCATTTATATAAAATGACCAATATTTATGTTAAAACTCATAGTAGTGAGTAGATTATCCCTACCTTAAGTGTAGAAACTCAAAAGAGAAGTGGAGAAACCTCAATGACACCCAAACTTGATTTTACTCAGATCAAATGGAAGATCTTGAGAAGCTCCAACTTCTTAATGAAGACACAAAGGTTAAAAATCACTAGATCAAGGTCAAAATGTAGAGAGAGAGGGTAGCTTAGAGAGAGAATGTATGGATTTAGGTTTTTGGAAAGTTTGAGAGAGAGAAAGGATAGAAAAACTGATTTAAAAAGTCACTTTTGCGATTTGATATACGTACAGTCCACTTGAGTAGAGAGTTTGACGCTCGAGCATCAGACACAAAAATTCGACCCGTTTGAGCGCAATAAAGGTCGTTCGAGCGCCAAGAAGCAACAGTAAGGCACTACCTGCTCGAGCGCAATGAAACCCGCTCGAGCGTAGAATACAATCGTCTAGTATTTTACAGATTTCAGACAGTCGCTCGAGCGCCACAGGAGCCGCTCGAGCTCAAACCTGGTTGAGCGTAAGAAACTCTGCTCGAGCGTGAAAAACACTTCTGCAATATTTTTGCAGACGCACAAAGTACTGAAGGATTGCAAACCCAGCTCGAGCAGAATACCAAAATTCTAGGCAACAAGGTTCTAGACCAACAACTAACCAACCTGTTCTGAACATGCCCAAGACATCTCAAAACTCAAATTCAAAGAGTAAGAGGAGGAAGAGACATAACAACAACATTAAACCATAAGACCCGAGTCCGAAACACCATAAAGGTTGAGTTAGAAACCGGGATCACTATAACTATTAATTGATTTGATTTATTGATAAAAGACATTTATTATAAAATTAAAAACTTTAAAGAACAAGATGTAATTTTGAAAACATAAGAACAATTTATATTTTAAACAAATTTTAAAAATGTATTGGTAATTTATCCAAATTATTTGAAATGCCCCAAGTTCTATTTCTGCCCACACGACCACGTTTCCGTTGTACTTGACCATGTGGGCTGTTGTAATGTTATATTTATCTCTTTTTTTTTCCATCAAACCTTAAAATTTTAATTTAAATTTAAATTTTTATTGAGTAAAATTGAAAAAAAATATATATATATATTTTTAATTAATAAATTCAATATAAATGTATAAAATATATTTTTTCATTAAATTCTGAGATTTTTTGTTACAAGACGCTTAGGGGGTAGGGTGGTAATCAGAGATAATGGTGATTGTAATAGTTGGAGATCAGTCAGAGTTTGAAAAGTTTTAGATGTAAATTGGTTTTTTCTTTTTAAGATCAGTTTTAAAATGAATTTAGAATAAGAGTATAGATGGAATAATAGTGTGCAAAGAGGTTAAATAATTTTTAATTTTCTTTTAAGAAAATGTAATTAGAAAAAATACGTAATGAGGTAAATATTTAATGTACATAGAATCATCCTACAAATTGTGTTAGTATAGTTTTAAACATTTGAGTTAATTTAATTGTTTTGTGATAATTTTCAAACAGATCAAATATGTGTGGACATCTTTGAAAATTCAAAAAAACATGATACAATAGTGTTCACTAAATGATTTACATCTTTCGTTTGGGAAGTAGATTAATTTTTTTAGTTATTTTGATTTGGGTTAAAAAGTTTCATTTGGAATAAATTTTTTGAACTTCATGCATAACATTCGAATTAAATTGGTAACAATGTTGTTTTGTTACTGGAAATTTCAAGAATTTGTGCCATTACTTATTGTAGGAGAACTAGTCCTTAACATCATAGCCTCATTATCATTACTATGGTCTATAGCTTAATGCATTGTTTTTTCCATCTGTTGTCATGCATGCAAATTGATTTTAGTGGTATGTGAATCTTGAATTTACCGAGAGAAAATAAAAATTAGCTTATGTTTTATTTCTCTTTTGCTTTACTTTTTATGTTCTTTCTACAAATTTAAAATCTTAACACAACCTTAGTAAATATTATTTGGAAGGTCTTTGTCTCGACAATAATGTTAATGACACTAACAAATCCAAATGGCCATTAAGTCCCAATTAGTTTGAGACTCAATAGTATAACTTCTCCCAAATTAGTTTGAGACTCAATAGTAGTACACTTTATTTCAATTTTACATTTTAAAATTTGTACAAATTCTAATAAAGAAAAGTATAAACGATTGAATAGAAAGAGTCATTCATCTTCGTAATAGAACATAAATCATTTATTATTAATACTAACTAACAATATTTTAGGGGAAAAAAACTATAGTCATAATTAATTGAACATCAAAACAAATTAATACTTGGACAAATTATGCTAACAGTCCCTATAGTTTGGGGTTGTGTTACTGAATTTTTAATCTTGTTCCAAATAAGGACAATTGAAAATACCATTACTCAATTTCAAGGGCAAAGTTGTCAATTTGATAAATATAAATTAATTTGACAAAAATAATATTAAAAAAATATTTTTGAATTTTTAAAAATTATTTCTACCCACCAAAGATAAAATTATGTAAAATTGATAAATTTTTTACACATTTATTTTTTTTACCAAATTAATTTTTATTATGTATTTGGATGATAATCATGTAATGGATGGTTGTTTTTATTTTCATTAAATTAGATTCTATTTTTCCAAAACTCAAATATGGTGACAATTTTGATATCACTATTAAATCAATCTATTAAATCAAAAAATTCAAAACTAAAAACATTTCATATATTAAATATATTGATTACACATTAAAAGCCTAACAATCACACATTGTATGATCATAATCTAAACACATAATAAAAATTAATTTGGTAAAATAAATAAATAAATGCGTAAAAAATTTATCAATTTTACATAATTTTATCTTTGGTGGGTAAAAATAATTTTTAGAAATTCAAAAATATTTTTTTGACATTTTTTTATGTAGCACTTATGTCCTTTAAAGCTTTTGGTAAGTGTATTTGAACCCTTTATTTTATTTTGGGAATCTTTGGTGTTGTTGTACCTTAGTTTTGGAGATGTACAAATTGATTTAAACTTGTTGGGATTTCTTGTTCACGCTTGTTCGCATTGAAAAGTTGTTTGGAAACTTGAAAATCATGTTCTGGAGTCGACACCGGTCTTGGTGGTGTCGACACCTTCTCTTTTAGTTGGCCACAAGGGTTGACACCAATCTGGGAAGGGTCGACCCTTGTTCTGAATTTGTTCACTGCATTTTGGTATCGACACCGGTCTTGGTGGTGTCGACACCTTCTCTTTTTGTTGGCCGCAAGGGTCGACACTAATCTGAGGAAGGGTCGACCCTTGTTCTGAAATTGCTCACTACATTTTGGTGTCGTCACCAGCCTGAGGAAGGGTCGACACCTGCAGTGTAGTCAAACTTAGTGTTCCAGATTTTTTTCTTAGGTGTCGACACCTGTGTTGCAGGGGGGTCGATACCTGCGACTTTTTTCGGATTTTTTTTTTGTTGGTTTGGGCCTACTTTTTGGGGATATTTTGACTAAATATTTTGGGTTCACTTTGGGGCTTATTTCTATTTTTGACCTAGTACTATAAATAGGTCCTCACTTAACCCTTTCCTTTACTTTTTCTTCTCTTTCCTCCCTCTAAACCGTGAAACACTACCTCTCTCTCTCTCTCTCTCTCAAAAAGCACTTTTTCACTCATGGAACCTTAGATCTACTTGCTTGAAGGCCTCTCCTCACCTTTCTCATTTGAGATAAAGTGTAGAGCTTGTCAAGGGCTTCATTTTGATTGGAGCAAAGCTTGGTTTCTCCTCCGTTGACTTTCGGGTTTTTCTTCCTTCTTCATCTTCTAAGCTTGAGGTGGGGATATTCTACTCTCCTATATGGGTTTTAACATAGATATTGTCATCTTGTATAAATGGTGTGACTTGAGAAGGTTTTTGGTAAATTTTTGGTTAGTTCCTATGTATATAAAAGAGGGGTTTTCTATTTGAGTTCCTTATGGGCATAAGGGGTCTTGAACATGTTATGACTTGAAAAGAATTGATGAAATTTGGTCTTTGGTATAATATTTGATAAAGGGGGAGATTTTCCCTAATTTGATTAAATAAGTTATTTTGTATAAATAACGAGATTGGTTTGGAAATTTTGGAATTGAAGGAACATATGATTAAATGGTGTAGTCGAATTTATGAATTACTCACCTTTGGAAAAGTTGATAAATTATCTAGTGGTAGATTTATTTATCTGTCTAGAAATATCTTCTTTGGGTTATCGGTGGATGATAGCCATGATTGTTGTAGAAACTGCATGATGATTAGGTGAATTGAAACTAATCAATTGGGTTATGTCATTGAATATGACGGTTGGATTAAAACATTGTATATGTGATTGAAATGGTCATTGTATATGACAACGTGTTTAAATAGACTGCATATGTATCTTGATAGGGAGGAGATAGGGGATGTACTCCAGTGTTTGGGAGGAGATAGGGGATGGACTCCGTTGGTAATTAAGTTGGCTGGAGTGTCCAGGGTGAAAGTCCCGAAATCTTATATATATTTGGGTGCCGGTTCCCTCGGACGTAGTTCTGTAAAATGGCAAGATAATGAAAGTGTATGAATAATGTTTATGATTGAAGTGTTGATAATATGAGTTGTAGTCTCATTTTAAAGTGTTTAGATATCAATGAACTATGTCAATGAATTGTTTTGGATAAATAAATGGATATGGATGTAAATGTTGGTTGGTTATGGAAATCATGTAAGTTGGTGGGCAAGTGTTACACATTTATCGAATGCTAATGTTTTAGTTAATTTTCATATGTTGTTTAGCATATCTCTACTGGACTTTGGCTCACCCTACTTGGGACACCATTTTTCAGGTACTGGAGACATGCCACCTCCAAGGACATAGTTTGGGAGGTTTAGGGGTTGACGACTGTCACGACCCAAACCCGGCCCTATGGGTTTAGCACCGTAACCGGCCAGTAATCCGAGATTACCGAAGGCCTGCTTAACAGTAACACAGTAAAACAGAGTACAGGGCCTGGCGGAAGCCAATACAGTAAGTAAATAATGTCCAATGAGCTGTGACAGTCTGTATGCCAAAAAGATTTTTCATGCATATAAACATTCGACACAGAACAGTTATGCACATCATTTCCAATCCTTCAGTACGGGGACTTAAACCCCACTCAACAGTACAGTAAACATTCAGTCTTTACAATCCATTACAATCCATTCGGTTATTACAAAGCAGTAAGACAGTGCAAAAGGGGGAAATACTAAAACACCCCTAAGCCTTAGCATCATAGGCTCGGAACCTCGCAGTGAGGCACATTGGTTGGCTTGACAAAACTGGAGTTTACTCCGACGCCTCTAGCTTTGATCCGATGCCTGTCCACCTACATATATATATGAGCAATGAGCTAAAGCCCAGTGAATAACATGAAGCGTAAAGAGGTTAAGAATAAATGTCCTTTCAGTAGTGAAAACAGTCATTTCAGTCAGTTTATCAGTCATTCAGTTTGTGGCTCATATTTCAGGTCATAACAGTCATTCAGTTACAGCAGTGATATGTGGTACATCCATTGGCATAACAGTACAGTAAACAGTAGGTCTTAAAAGACCGGGTCTTAACGGACCAAACAGTAAATGATGGCCATCAGTAGTAGTACAGTAACAGTAACAGTAACAGTACTAATTCAGAGAACAGTACAGTACTTGTGGATTCAAGAGGTGTCTCGCACAGATTCTAGAGGTGGCTCACACTGTAGCACTTAGTTCCGTAGATTCTAGAGGTGGCTCACAGTGTAGCACTTAGTTCCGTACAACACTTTGTTCCATATCAGAAATACAGAATGGCCATCATAATAGTAAATAGTAGTGGTTCCAAACTTGGGAACCGACAGAGATCTCTCTGTCACAGTAACAGTAAACAGTAGGTGCCAAGGATGCCACAGTACAGTTCAGAATATAAGACATACGTTCATTCAGTACACAGTATCAGTTCAGTGAACAGCTCAATTCCGTAAACAGTATCAGTTCAGTAAACAGTATCACTTCAGTAAACAGTTCAGTTCAGTAAACAGTTCCGTAACCAGTTCAATTCAGTAAGCAGTTTCATAAACAGTTCAATTTAGTAAACATTTCAGTTCAGTGAACGGTTCAGCAAACAGTTCAATAAAGTAGACAGCTCAATAAGGTAAACAATTCAATAAGGTAAACAGTTCAGAAGATAATCATTTTTGAACATATCTTTACACAGTTGTTACTCACAGAGTTCTGGGCTACAGTAAGCTAGAGCGTCCCCTCGGTAAGCCAACCCTACACAGTATACAGGATGAACACACACTAAGCTATACAGTTGGGGAAGATCAATAACTTAATCCATAATTTGCCTCAGTGTGTTCTACATCTATATCCTCATTAAAATGTCTTAAACTAGGCCTAAGAATGCCTAGAATGGGGTGAGGATGCAAAGATGCACTTAGAAAACATTTTGCAAAGTTTACTGAAAATAGGAGCCTCGCTCGAGCGAGCCTTACTTCGCTCGAGCGAGCTTCCAAAATCAAAGGATTCGCTCGAGCGAGAAATCCTTCGCTCGAGCGGTCTGTCGAAACAGTAAAAGTACTGGATGCTGCAATTTTACGCTCGAGCCACCAATTCTACGCTCGAGCGTAGCTTCGAACAAAGGTTGGTCGCTCGAGCGAAGAATCCTTCGCTCGAGCGAAGAAGCCAAATTCTGGAATTTCCAGATTTGTCTCCTAAGCTCAAACCAAGCATTCTTTCACTCAAAACTCGACCTCTTGGGCCCAAATTCTGGAAAACACATCTAAATTCAATGTATAACAAGTTTCAAAGCTCAATTTATGAATTCAAGCCCCAAGGGTGAGTCAATTAAACCCATTTTTCAAACCTATTTTTCAAACCCATTTTCATGAACATGGAGAATATGCAACATGCATGGATTCAAACCACATTTAACTTCAAAGCTTGCTCAAATGAGCTCATTCTTTTCAAAACAAGTTGAAAACATGGACTTAAGCTTGATTATGCATATGCATGTGACAATTGGCCATGAAATCAACTCAAAATTTATCAATACACACATGCATGCATGAATTCTAGCATAATTCACCATGTATGAGCTACATCATGACTTAGTTCTACAATGGAGTATAAAACATGCAAGACTTAGCTTAAACTCACAATTAGAGGGATGAATTCTCTTACCTAAGTCTTGTATTCAAGAATGGAAGCACAATTTTTGAAATCAATCTTCAATTTCCAAGCAAATCAACAAGATGAATGCACTCTCTCCCTCTCTCTCTCTCTAAATTCGGTGGAACAAGGGAATAGAGCTGATGAAATGTTCATCTAAGTGTAGGCAAGGCTCAATAATGAGAATAAACAAAGGCCCACTAAGTGGCGTTTTGGTAAATAAGTCAAACTTTACATTTTATCCATTTTTAACCTAATTTAACCACACCAAATCAATTTTCAGATAAATGTGCCATAAGATCACATTAATTATGATGAACACAGAACATTAATCAATTTTGGCTTCGGCCGCCAATAAGGCCTTCAATTTGCAGTTTAATGCATAAGACCAGAACAGGTAATTTGGCAGTCAAACAGATAGATTATGCATTTAAACAGTTACAGTCAATCGATTCAGTTTCGGATCTCAGTTAGTCAGTTCGGTACTTTAATCAATTCAACTATCAATCATGTTCAGTCTCAGTAAACAGTAATCAGTAGGTAATCAGTAAACAGTGACGAGGGTTGTTACAATGACTCCATTTTGTATATTTTTATTTGGTGTTAAATGTAAAATATCAAGCCAAGGGCTTTATGTATAAAGAGCTAGAACTCTTCTTTTGTGTAACCAAGTATTAACTTGGAAAGCTGTAAGCCCTTTGGGCACTTATTTTTGTTGTTTAGAAGTTAGAATTACATGCTATAGTTTCAAGATTAATGTTTATGAAAATGTAATGCATGTAATGTCTTTTGTAAAGGAAGCTCTGATGAACGAAGAGATGATATTTCTCCTATGTTTGTGACAATTTGTGAATGGTTGTTTTGTACTATTTTGAGGGCGTTACATTTTAAATTAGTTTATATTTTATCAAATTAATGACTTTGCCCTTGAAATTGAGCAATAGTATCTTCTCAATTGTCCTTATTTGAAACAAGATTGAAAATTTATTATCAAATGTGTCACAATTAAAAAGTCAAAGATTAAAGTGATACGAGTTCTAAACTATAGGCAATGTTAGTATAATTCGCCCTTAATACTTTGTCACAAAAGTCTTTCAAAATGAATACAACAATTTGTTCCCATCTTGAAGGGTATGATTGGATTAAAGTATGTTATTATGGAGTCTTGAACTTTTTTGAGAGAATTTAAAAATATATATATAGGACTTAGTTATCTAAAAATTGAAACTTGAAAAAATTGAATGACATTTTGAAGGAAAAAGTGATACTTATTTGTAATTTTTTCTAATATTTTGTTGCCATATTTTGTCTTGAAAACTGTAAAAATTATTAGATACCCCACAGTATCATATGACATTGTCTGCATGGTACTCCAAACAAATGAGAAAATGCAACACATGCTAAGTGGGTCGATCATATTTTGTTTCCAACTACTTAACAAAGCAAGTCAATATATCTCACTCATAAAAATTTTCTTTGCGTAATTGGTTTGGATTATTATATAATCAATATGTAAGGACCCACATTTCATGCCTTAGTCATGCTTGCATGCATTTATATGATTTGCCATGATAAGATTTACTGTCATGAATTGTGCCTTGTTTTGTATGTATATGATTTTGCCTAAGTGAATATGTATGCTTTGTTCCTTCCCTTGCTAAGCCTAAGTTATGTTGAGTTATGTTAAGCCTAGATCAGTTCCAAGCCGAGGTCATCCTAAGCCTGTAGCTATTCTGGAATCCCTTTGTTTGACCTCCACCTTTGTCCTGGCATATTGGCCGAGATGATTATCATCTGGGCCGAGGTGTGTATCGCCAAGGCCGAGATGTGTATTATCTGGGCCGAGATGTTATCTTTGTTCCGAAGTGATCTTGTCCGGGAGTGGTATGACCTAGACCGAGGTGTGGCACATCTAGGCCGAGGTGTGGCACAGCTTAGTCAAGTGTTGTCCTACCTAGCCGAGATCATTGTTACCTTAGTGCCGAAGTCTTGTCCTTAGCCGAAGTCATTGCTCTTTGCTCGCCGATGTCTTCTTGTTAGCCGATGTCATTCCTTGCCGAAGTGTTTGCTGTGTAGCTTGTTAGATACGCTTTGTCAGAACCTTGTCTTGTCAATCAGTCACCTTTTGAGGAGAACCAATCCGGTAGTGCCACGTGGCCGAGCTGACTGTTATATCAGCCGATAGAGAGAGAAAGCTATCATTTGATATGTTCTTGGTTTTGGGAGAGGAGAGAGAAGCTCTAAAAAAGGGAGAAGTGTTCTTGAGAGAGAGTAGATCTTCCAAGCTCGATTCCTAGAGATCCAACCGTTAGATTCGTGATCTAAGGTTAGATTCTTGATCTACTCTTGATGTCCTTTATGTTTATGATATTGCATTGCATGATTGAATATGTTTTGAAAGCCATGCATCGTTTTGAAGTTCGGTTTTAGAAAGAGAAAATAGTGTTCATGTGTTCTTCAAGAAAAGTCATGTTTTGATCCGAAAGCTCAAGCCAAGATATATGTTTTGATGTTTGTTTTCATATGATCTTCAAGTATGGGTACTCAGGTCCATGTTTTCGAACTCATAGCATGAAAACCCAGATTTTGAATAAGGAAGTTATGATTTTGGCATGCATCTCATTCATGTTCTTCATGTTCTTCAACCCAGATTTCCAGACTTCACTTCCCGAAGTGTAGTCGCCGAGATCACTCTCACCTAGACCTCACACTTAGGCCAAGCATCGTATCTCACCTTGGCCTACCTTGCATGATCACTTGCACTTTAGTCTGTCTTGCATGAACCTCGGCATGCAGCCGCATGCCGAAGCCTTGGTAACCACACCTCGGCCAGGAGGTGTGGGACCTCGGTAAGACCTGGTTGGTACCCAGCATGTCTCCTTGACATGTAAAGCAGTGTTTTGACTCCCAACATGTTTTCCCGAGATCATTTGCATGCATGTATGGTTTGTTTGGAGAAGTATGTTCAGTAGACCCTGTCATGTATTTGTAGGACTTGGACCTTTGCTGTGATCTCGACGTCCCAATAACTATGTGAGTGGTATTTCTAATAAAGCTATGTTGTAAATGTTTTGATAAGCTTTGCTTTGTTTTGTTTTGAAGAGTATTTGTTAAGTATGAATGATTACCCCTATTTTGTATATCAAGTATGAGTTTCATGCAACAAGTATAAGCTTTGTGTGGAGCCCGTGGTGATGGGGACCTAAGCCCAATAACCCGGCCTACAAGTGAATCTTTGGAGTCCGAGGTGAGGGGGACCTAAGCCCAATAACCCGGCCTAAAGCAGATAGTAGCATTTTGGAGTCCGTGGTGAGGGGGACCTAAGCCCAACAACCCGGCCTAAAATGGCATGCTCAAGTTAAGTATAAGGTGAAAAAGGGCTACGGGCCTAAGTCACACAAGTTTGCAAGTTTTGTAAGATTTGATTGATAAGTATGATTTGCCATCGACGGTCTATGAACGGATGGATATGTTCTGTTTGGAATGTGATGACCCCAAGTACATGTTTTGTTACAAGTTATGCTAAGTATATGTTTTGTTATAAGTTATGCTAAGTACATGCTTTGATGTAAGTTTTGCCAAGTATGCTTTGTACAGTTATGCCGAGAACATGTTTTGACCAAGATATGATATATGTATTATTTTGCAAGAACCTCGGGAATCATTCATTAACCCCTTTATTATTTGTACCATTCACTGAGTATTCAATACTCACCCTCTCTATATATATGTAGGTTTCAAGCAAGAAGTCGGCTTCGCCGAGATGTTTATTTTGTAGCCGAGGTTTTGAATGCATGTTAGGTCGGCGTTGAGGACGTCGGCACCCTTGAAGATTATGTCCCTTGTCTTGTGTTTGTTTATGTCGGCTGTGAAGCCTTTTGTCAAGGATGTAATATGTATTTTGCTTGTATTGTATTCAAGTTGTAAAGCTATAATTAAGATGTATGCCATTTCATTTGACTTATGCACAGCTCTTATGGACCATTTGTATGTTAAATTATTGCTTCCGCTCTTGTTAGCCCAATATGTATACTCTGATTGTGTGTGATTTTTGTAAGTTGGCCTTCGGTAATCCGGATTACTGGCCATCATGGCACCAAACTACTAGGGGCGGTTTGGGGTCGTGACAGAATGGTATCAGAGCACGAGATCCACATAGTACGTTGTTCACACACTTGAGTCCTAAAGAGCATAGGATTTCCCTTAGACTTGATATTAAGATTGCATCATGTTGCTTGCTACTTGACAAGGTGTGCATCATCTCGGCATCAGCATTTGTTACATCGGCATGATCATACTCACTTGCATACATGTTTATTTGTTTATTTATTTTAAGAGCCACATTTTGCATACATTTAGCACCATGAGAAGAGGTAGACCCCCAGTTCGCCGAGATCAGTCCGAAGACAGGTTGGACAGACTAGGAAGGATTGTTGAAGGTTTGGTCGGTGAGTTAAGGCAAGCAAGGCAACAGAACATTGGTACCTCTACTCAGGCCGAGCAGACTGATGGCCGACATGAAGATCCGCCTCCACCTCCTCCAGTGCAGCAAGTGCCTCCACAGCCAGCTTTGTATGGGGATGGTACATTGACTTTGATCAAGGAATTCAAGAAGATGAAACCGCCGAAGTTCCAAGGAGGTATAGAGCCGATGAAGGCAGAAGCTTGGGTTTTAGAGATGGAGAAGTTGTTCGAGGTTTTTCCCAGTACCGATGCTCAGAAGGTGGCATTGGCAGCATTTACTTTGGAAGATGACGCTCGCAGATGGTGGATGATGATCCGAGAAGGTAACCCAGACTTAACTTGGGCCAGATTTTTGGAGCTATTTTACAACAAACATTTTCCCCTGAGTGTTCGAAACCAGAAGGCTACCGAATTTCAGACTTTGATGCAAGGCAATCGAACAGTGGCGGAGTATGATCGCGTTTTTACTGAATTGGCGAGGTTTGCACCTCACATGGTCAACGATGAGTATATGAAGGCTAGAAAGTTTGAGAGTGGACTTCGTGGACCAATACAAGACCGGGTTAACCTGCATAATATGCCGACGTACGCTGGAGTGTTAGATAAAGCCATCCTAGCAGAAGCCAACCTGAACAGAAGTCAAAGTTCAGGAGAGAGTCAGAAGAAGAAGCAAGCCCATAACAATCAGAAGAAAAGGCCGACTTATGACAATCGCGAAGAGGAAGCAGACCAGGATGATGCCGAGGAGAAGACAAATGAGGGTTGTCCTAATAACGCGAATCCGGAAGGTAACACCAGGCCGATATGTGCAAGTTGTGGGAAGCTACATTTTGGGGTTTGTCTTCGAGCAACTGGAGCATGTTATGGATGCGGTGAGAAGGGCCATCGTATTAGAGATTGTCCCAGAGTAAAAGCTAAGGATGATAAGAAGGGATAAGGACCCGGAATACGGAGTTGTTTTGGGGGACATGGTAAGTGAAGTTTGGGGACCAAACTTCTTTAAGGGGGGAAGGATGTAAGGACCCACATTTCATGCCTTAGTCATGCTTGCATGCATTTATATGATTTGCCATGATAAGATTTACTGTCATGAATTGTGCCTTGTTTTGTATGTATATGATTTTGCCTAAGTGAATATGTATGCTTTGTTCCTTCCCTTGCTAAGCCTAAGTTATGTTGAGTTATGTTAAGCCTAGATCAGTTCCAAGCCGAGGTCATCCTAAGCCTGTAGCTATTCTGGAATCCCTTTGTTTGACCTCCACCTTTGTCCTGGCATATTGGCCGAGATGATTATCATCTGGGCCGAGGTGTGTATCGCCAAGGCCGAGATGTGTATTATCTGGGCCGAGATGTTATCTTTGTTCCGAAGTGATCTTGTCCGGGAGTGGTATGACCTAGACCGAGGTGTGGCACATCTAGGCCAAGGTGTGGCACAGCTTAGTCAAGTGTTGTCCTACCTAGCCGAGATCATTGTTACCTTAGTGCCGAAGTCTTGTCCTTAGCCGAAGTCATTGCTCTTTGCTCGCCGATGTCTTCTTGTTAGCCGATGTCATTCCTTGCCGAAGTGTTTGCTGTGTAGCTTGTTAGATACGCTTTGTCAGAACCTTGTCTTGTCAATCAGTCACCTTTTGAGGAGAACCAATCCGGTAGTGCCACGTGGCCGAGCTGACTGTTATATCAGCCGATAGAGAGAGAAAGCTATCATTTGATATGTTCTTGGTTTTGGGAGAGGAGAGAGAAGCTCTAAAAAAGGGAGAAGTGTTCTTGAGAGAGAGTAGATCTTCCAAGCTCGATTCCTAGAGATCCAACCGTTAGATTCGTGATCTAAGGTTAGATTCTTGATCTACTCTTGATGTCCTTTATGTTTATGATATTGCATTGCATGATTGAATATGTTTTGAAAGCCATGCATCGTTTTGAAGTTCGGTTTTAGAAAGAGAAAATAGTGTTCATGTGTTCTTCAAGAAAAGTCATGTTTTGATTCGAAAGCTCAAGCCAAGATATATGTTTTGATGTTTGTTTTCATATGATCTTCAAGTATGGGTACTCAAGTCCATGTTTTCGAACTCATAGCATGAAAACCCAGATTTTGAATAAGGAAGTTATGATTTTGGCATGCATCTCATTCATGTTCTTCATGTTCTTCAACCCAGATTTCCAGACTTCACTTCCCGAAGTGTAGTCGCCGAGATCACTCTCACCTAGACCTCACACTTAGGCCAAGCATCGTATCTCACCTTGGCCTACCTTGCATGATCACTTGCACTTTAGTCTGTCTTGCATGAACCTCGGCATGCAGCCGCATGCCGAAGCCTTGGTAACCACACCTCGGCCAGGAGGTGTGGGACCTCGGCAAGACCTGGTTGGTACCCAGCATGTCTCCTTGACATGTAAAGCAGTGTTTTGACTCCCAACATGTTTTCCCGAGATCATTTGCATGCATGTATGGTTTGTTTGGAGAAGTATGTTCAGTAGACCCTGTCATGTATTTGTAGGACTTGGACCTTTGCTGTGATCTCGACGTCCCAATAACTATGTGAGTGGTATTTCTAATAAAGCTATGTTGTAAATGTTTTGATAAGCTTTGCTTTGTTTTGTTTTGAAGAGTATTTGTTAAGTATGAATGATTACCCCTATTTTGTATATCAAGTATGAGTTTCATGCAACAAGTATAAGCTTTGTGTGGAGCCCGTGGTGATGGGGACCTAAGCCCAATAACCCGGCCTACAAGTGAATCTTTGGAGTCCGAGGTGAGGGGGACCTAAGCCCAATAACCCGGCCTAAAGCAGATAGTAGCATTTTGGAGTCCGTGGTGAGGGGGACCTAAGCCCAACAACCCGGCCTAAAATGGCATGCTCAAGTTAAGTATAAGGTGAAAAAGGGCTACGGGCCTAAGTCACACAAGTTTGCAAGTTTTGTAAGATTTGATTGATAAGTATGATTTGCCATCGACGGTCTATGAACGGATGGATATGTTCTGTTTGGAATGTGATGACCCCAAGTACATGTTTTGTTACAAGTTATGCTAAGTATATGTTTTGTTATAAGTTATGCTAAGTACATGCTTTGATGTAAGTTTTGCCAAGTATGCTTTGTACAGTTATGCCGAGAACATGTTTTGACCAAGATATGATATATGTATTGTTTTGCAAGAACCTCGGGAATCATTCATTAACCCCTTTATTATTTGTACCATTCTCTGAATATTCAATACTCACCCTCTCTATATATATGTAGGTTTCAAGCAAGAAGTCGGCTTCGCCGAGATGTTTATTTTGTAGCCGAGGTTTTGAATGCATGTTAGGTCGGCGTTGAGGACATCGGCACCCTTGAAGATTATGTCCCTTGTCTTGTGTTTGTTTATGTCGGCTGTGAAGCCTTTTGTCAAGGATGTAATATGTATTTTGCTTGTATTGTATTCAAGTTGTAAAGCTATAATTAAGATGTATGCCATTTCATTTGACTTATGCACAGCTCTTATGGACCATTTGTATGTTAAATTATTGCTTCCGCTCTTGTTAGCCCCATATGTATACTCTGATTGTGTGTGATTTTTGTAAGTTGGCCTTCGGTAATCCCGGATTACTGGCCATCATGGCACCAAACTACTAGGGGCGGTTTGGGGTCGTGACACAATATCACATAGTGATTGAAGGCTACCCCATTCCGTCCTGATGCAATTGCAACACAAAATTTGGCTAATTAAGTATAAAACATTGGAGAAATCACCACTTTTATATATAACAATAGCAACTCAACAAAGTTATACAGAAGATATAGAAACAAAATCATTTTTTTGTTTTCACTAAGAAGAATCCCATAGGGTTCCCCCCAACCAAAACCTCTCCCCAAATAAAAAAAAGAAAACAAATACGAACTTAATGAATCAAGGAAGACGCTGGCCTATTCTAGAAATTTTCCTGTCTCATTCTAAATGTTTTTCTCGCTCAGTGATTTTCTTCAATTAAAAAAAAATGTACATACTACAATACAAAAGAAAGATAAATTTAAATAAAACTTAAAATTTATTACTGAAATTACACCAACTGTAACGCCCTCAAAATAATACATATAAACCCAACATTCATGACATTCATAGACATAAGAGAATAAAGCATACTTCCATTTATCAGAGTATTTAGTACAAAAGTATTACATGTTGACAATAAAAGTAAATGCCCTATGGGCTTACAACTTTCCAAGTCAACACTTAGGTTCAACAAAAGAAGAGTTCTAACTCTTTATACAAAATAAGCCCTTGGCTTGATTCACATGTAATACAAAAAGATGACATCAAAAGATCCTTCGGCCTCTAAGCCTCCCAAGCTACGTCCTTGGAGGTGGCATACTATCTGTACCTGAAAATGATGTCCCATAAAGGGTGAGCCAAAGCCCAGTAGAGATATACTAAACCAAATATGAGAAATAACTAAAACATTAGCATTCGATAAATGATTAACACCTGTAAACCAACTTACAACACTTTCCAGTTCCATGACAAATATGACCATGTTTCATTCCACTTTCTTTTACTTATCCAATTCAAATTTATAAACAAGGCTCATTATCTAGCCAAACAATTAAATGAGACTACAACTCATATTAAAACACTTCTATTTTCCACAATTCAAATGAGACTACAACTCATATTAACGCATTTCAATACTTCAATTATCTACGTTATGCAAACGTAATTAGGATTTCGGAACTTTCACCCTGGACACTCCGGCCAACTTAGTTATCAATGGAGTCCATCCCCTATCTCCTCCCAAACAGGTTTGAGAGTACATCCCCTATCTCCTCCCAAACCATGGAGTACATCCCCTATCTCCTCCCAAACAAGATCCATATGCAATGTATTTAAACAGTCTATCATATGCAATGATCAATCTCGGCACATATTCAATGTGTTAGTTTAACCGTCATATTCAATGACTTGACCAATTGATTAGTTTCAGTTTTCCCTAATCAACATACAGTGTCTACAACAATCAAGGCTATCCTCCACCGATAGCCCAAAACAGTTATTTCTAAACAGATAATAAATTCATCAAACAGATAAATTACCAACATTTTCATAGGTGAGTGATTAATCAATCCAACTACACCATTCAATCTCATAATTTCCCAATTTCATGTTTCTCAACTCGATTTCATGTTTCCCCAAATTAATTATTCAAATTAATTATTCAAGCATAATTAGGGCATTTTTTCCCTTTTTCAAATATCAACCCTAAGGCTCAATGTCATTAATTTAACAACAATAATTCCATTTTTTTCCAAGGTCTCACATACACATGGTGTTTAACAATTTAAAACCCCCTTTTTATAACTTTAAATAAAACCCTAAACTTCCCAAAATTTTCATAATCCACCATTTATACAAAATGACTAAAATCTATGTCAAAACTCATAATAAGGAGTAGGGTATCCCTATCTCAAATGAAGAGACCCAAAGGAGAAGATGGAGAAAACTCAAGATGCTCCAAACACTAACTTTTTCGGATTAAAATGAAGCCTACACCAAGCGCCACACTTCTTACAAAGAGACTAGGGTAGAAGACTCCTAGAACATGGAGTGTTTGTAGAGAGAAAGTATGTAGAGAGAGAGGGAGCAGCCGGATCTAAGGTTTGAATAAAGAAGATGATGAAAAAGTGAAGAAGAAGCCGCTGCTGCGAACTGATATAATCAAGCCTCACTCGAGCAAAGGAGTGGTCGCTCGAGCGACCAGACACAAAGAAACCTCCCTTGAGCAGAGAAAGCCTCACTCGAGCCAACAACACAAAGCTTCAGGTCTGCAACCCAGAAGCACGCTCGAGCGCAAGAATGCTCGCTCGAGCGAAGAAACCCAAAACATAGTCCTAGCTCGCTTGAGCGAAGGAAAGCTCGTTCGAGCCAAAAAACAGCAACCTTCAAGTCCAAACTTAGACGCAGACGCACGCTCGAGCGAAGGAACCCTGGCTTGAGCGAAGGAGCTAAAACACAGAGCTCGCTCGAGCGCAGAAAGTCTCGCTCAAGCGAAGACACCAAAAACTGGGCAGCAACCATTTGTTTCAAAACACACCCAACCTGTTACAAACCTGCCCAACACAACCCAAAACTCAAATACAAAGAATTAAGGAATGGAAATGCAACATATACAACAATAGACATCCACGGAATCGAGTTCGGGATACAATAATTAATGGAGGGAGAACTGGGATCGCTATAACCTCCCCCCCTTAAAGAATTTCGTCCCCGAAATTAGTTACAAGCTTCAAAATTGTGATTTTTCAATTCTCAACAGTATTACAATTCAATATTCAACATCCTGACCCATTATCGGTCACCCCATCTCTTTTCAAGAAGCAAATTACAATATATTTTCTCAACATGAATTATCAACATGCATTTCTTCGAAATTCAACAAGTCCCAATACACACGCTTCACAATTCCATAACATATTCAATGTTAATAATATATTTGCATTGCTACAACACATTCAACATATACAATGTCAAATTAAATTTCTAATTCTGAGATGTATTCAACCATTACCATATTTCCATAAACCAAAACCAAAACATATATAATGTTCTTAGAGTTTATCAACAAAACAAAGTTTCCAATACATGGTTAAACATTAACAAACAAGTCCGGATATTTCTCATGGACCTCCAACTCACGTTCCCAAGTGGCTTCCTCCACCCCGTGATGTTTCCACAAAACTTTTACCAAGGGTATTGTCTTGCCTCGCAAGACTTGATCCCATCTATCCAGACCCTCACCAGTCTCTCCTCATACGAGGCATCCTCATCAACCTCTAAGTCGGTCCAATCCAATACATGCGATGGATACGGCTCGTACTTCCGAAGCATGCTAACATGAAACACGTCATGCACTCCGGACAACTGCGGCGGCAAAGCTAAACGGTAAGCAACCTCGCCAATCCTCTCAAGGATCTCGAAAGGGCCAATAAACCAAGGGGACAACTTCCCACTCTTCCCAAATCTCATCAAACCCCGCCTAAGTGATATTTTCAGAAAGATGTGATCACCCACCTCAAATGCCAAAGGCCTCCTCCAACGGTCAGCATAGCTCTTCTGGCGACTCTGGGCTGTAACAAGCCTCTTACGGATAAGCTCAACTTTCTCTGTCGTCTCCCGAACCAACTTCGGGCCTAACAAAGGTGCATCACCCACCTCGGTCCAACACACTGGAGACCTATACGGTCAGCCATACAAGGCCTCAAATGGTGCCATGCCAATGCACGATTAGAAACTGTTGTTGTAGGCAAACTGCACTAAGGGTAAGTGCCTCTCCCACGACCCACTAAAGTCAAGGACACAGCCTTAAAGCATATCCTCAAGGATCTGAATAGTATGCTCGAATTTCCTGTCAGTCTGAGGATGATAAGCCATGCTAAAGGTCAATCTAGTACCCAAGGCACTCTGCAAACTCTGCCACAACCTAGCAGTAAAATGCGGGTCTCTATCTGAGACGATCAACACTGGGACCCCGTGCAACCTCACTATGTCCCGGATATACAAGTCAGCAAGATGGTCTACCGAATCTCTCACGCGCATAAGAATAAAGTGCGCTGACTTAGTCAATTGGTCCACTACCACCCAAATAGCATCACTACCCCGTTGAGTCCTCGGAAGACCTACAACGAAGTCCATCGTGACATGCTCCCATTTCCACTCGGCTATAGACAGGGATTGCAACAAACCCGCTGGCCTCTGATGTTCGGCCTTCACTTGCTGACAAGTAAGGCACTTAGATACAAAAACTGCCACATCCTTTTTCATACCCCACCACCAGAACTGGCGACGCAAATCACGATACATCTTAGTGCCTCTCGGATGCACCGCAAGGCGTGAATGGTGAAATTCTCGGAATACCTCCTCTCGGCAAGACTCCGGCACAAACAGACGGTCTCGGTACCTCACACTCAGGTCGGGATACGCAGTCAAACCCTTCTCAACCTTCTCACTGGAGATCTTCTCCCGGAGGGATTCTACCTCAAGGTCACTCCTCTGTGCTTCTAACACTCGATTCACAAGTGTAGGCTGCGTAACTACAGAAAATATGGCCGCAGACTCAATAGATTCACCCAGAAGCAAATCAAACTCGCCAAGTGCACCCAACATTTCCCACTCTCGGATGGCTATGCAAGCAACATCACTAATGGACTTCCTACTAAGGGCATCGGCCACAACATTGGCCTTTCCCGGATGGTAATGCAACTCAAAGTCGTAATCCTCAATAAACTCCATCCACCTTCTCTGCCTCAAGTTCAAGTCTTTCTGTGTAAACAGATATTTCAGACTCTTATGATCCGAGAACACCTCGAATCTCTCACCATACAGGTAGTGCCTCCAAATCTTCAAGGCAAAAATCACAGCTGCTAACTCTAGGCCATGTGTAGGGTAATTCCTCTCGTGTGTTTTCAACTGTCGCGAGCCATAGGCTATGACTTTCCCCTCTTGCATCAATACACAACCCAAACTCTCTCGTGAAGCATCACAATAAACCGCATAACCCAAACCTCTCTCCAGAATAATCAAAACTGGAGCGGTGATGAGTCTAACTTTAAGTTGTTGGAACGACTTTTCACAAGTCTCACTCCATACAAATTTGACCCCTTTCCGTGTCAATCTAGTTAAAGGCGAAGCTAGCCTGGAGAAATCTTCACAAATCAATGGTAATAACCGGCCAATCCCAGAAAACTACGAATCTCAAAAACACTCTTAGGTTGTGCCCAATCTTGCACTGCCTCTATCTTGGATGTATCAATAGGCATCCCTTCCCCGGAGACTACATGGCCTAAAAACTTAACCTCTCTTAGCCAGAACTCACACTTCCCAAACTTAGCATACAGCTTATGGGCTCTAAGCAACTCAAGCACCACTCTCAAGTGTTCCTCATGCTCCTCCTCAGAAAGTGAATAAATCAAAATGTCGTCCACAAAGACGACCACGAAGCGATCTAAGAACTCCCGGAAGATCCGGTTCATCAAGTCCATAAACACTGCCGGTGCATTGGTGAGCCCAAAAGGCATCACCAGAAACTCATAATGGCCATACCGCGTACGGAATGCCGTCTTTGGGATATCTTCTTCCCTGACCCTCAACTGATGGTAACCTAATCTCAAGTTTATCTTGGAGAAACAACGGGACCCTTTCAACTGGTCAAACATATCATCTATACGAGTCATAAGGTACTTGTTCTTAATCGTGGCCCGATTCAACTTTCGGTAATCGATACAAAGTCTCAAAGCCCCATCTTTCTTTTTAGCAAAGAGGGCTGGTGCTCCCCACGGTGAAGTACTAGGGCGGATAAAGCCCTTATCAAGCAACTCCTGGAGTTGAATCTTTAACTCACTTAACTCGGCTGGTGCAAAACAGTACGGTGCCATAGAAATCGGTGTCGTGCCAGGCACTAAGTCAATAGAGAACTCGATCTCACGATGAGGTGGTAAACTAACAAGATCCTCGGGAAAGATATCCGAATACTCGTAAACCACTCTTGGCAACTCAGCCTAGGTTTCATTACACTCATTACTCATACAGCTAGCGAGAAGGCAACTAAGCTCACTCCGCCCTCGCGGATCATATACTAGTGACAAAACACTACCAACCCGATCTTCCAAGAAGTGAAAACAATCCCCGCTTAAGGTACATACAGTAACCCGCTGGCGGTAATAGTCTATAACAGCCCGGTATGACGATAACCAGTCCATATCCAAAATCACATCGAAACCTGACATAACCATTACTACAAACAAAAATGGAAGCCGGCGGTTGGCGACCTCTATATTAGAACCTCTACACCCTTGTTTCAAAATCAACTCACCCCCAACAAGTGATACAACACAAATAGGAGAAGCTAATTGCGCCAACTCCAACCCCAAAACATATGCAAATGCAGCAAATATAAAGGCATCCGTATCAATCAACACATTAGCAACCGAGTTGCAAAACAAAAAGGTACCTCTCACAACAGATGGAGCCGGTACAAGATCCTACACAGTAACAGTAGACACACGCCCTGAAGGTCTCTAATCTACCTGCTCACCTCTCGGAGCATAAGACTGCTGCACAGACTGAGCCGAAGAGGCTCCCTGATTAGCCCTCGAGGCCTGAACTGACTGAGCTGGCTGATGGCCCTGAGTCTGCCTTGAACCAAATGCACCAGATGTGATACTCAACTGCGGGCAAAACCTCTTCAGGTGTCCCGCCTGACCACACTGGTAACAAGAGAGCGGCTGGCCTCTACCCTGACTCTGGTTCTGAGAACGAGCCGAAGATGAAGCTGCTCTCTGTCCTCCTCCCCTCTGCGGGCAAGCTGGAGACTTGTGGCCCAGCTGACCACATTTGTAACAGGTAAAGTCTCCCTGACTGCCTCTCCCAGAGCCTGAACTCGACACTAGAAAGGTAGATCTCACGAAGGCACCTTGGGACTGCTGAGGGTTAGGACCCCTCTGCCTTCTACCATCTCCCTGGCCATCCTGATTCCTTTTGGAACCCCTCATCCCATCCTCCTCCTCATGCATAATAATCTCAAGACGGGCCGCAGCCTCCACAAGGCGCCCATACTCCCAAGTCATGGACCCAGCAACTCTAAGCTTGAGCCCGATCATTAACTTCTTCTCAAATTCAAGACAACGACGTTCCTCAGACGCCACTAACTCAGGAGCAAACCTCGATAAGCTAGTAAATGCAACCTCAAACTTGGCCACTGATGTATTCAGCTACTGAGCTAATAGAACTGATCCCTCAACTTCTCCCTAATAATGGGAGGCAAAAATTCCTCCGAGAAGGCACCAACGAAAGCCTCCCAAGTCCCTCTAATACGACTTCGAACAAACTTCCACCACTGACCCGCATCTCCCTTCAGTTGGAAGGACGCCAAGGTCACTCTCAAGCCTCCGTCTTTGATGCCAAGCATCTCAAACGCTTTCGTCATCTGCTCAAGCCACTCATCAGCCTTAAGTGGCTCTTTAGGATCCCTCAGAAATTCATTCGGATTAGACCAGAAAAAACTCTTTCTTCATAAAAGAAGGCCCTACCTCGGCAACATGGGCCTGGACTTGATTCACAGCTCTGAGAATGTCCATGGATTCCCTCAATGCTTCTGCCATCTCGCGGGCTAAGGCGCCCATGGCCTGCTGACCTACTGGCTCGGCCACATTGGCCTGACCAACACCCTCCTACTACGCCGGAATCTCATCGGGTATAGGCATCTCCTGCCTCCTAGGCCTACTTCGCCTACCACCACATCTTCGTCCTAACATCCTAATAAAGGTAACGAAGACATTAGCACATTCACAAATGTGACGAAGCTATTTCACTCGGGTCTGAATACATTGGACAATAGTAATTCATTCCACGTAAGCACATAATCACATAAGCACTTATGAATTTCATTTCTGGATAATGACAATCCCGTGGCGTTGCTAGAGTTCCGATTAGAAACAACATTGATCAGGTGCTTTTCCAACAGGACTCCCAGAAACCCAAAGATCCAATCAACATCCTAGAAATTAAATTCCATACCCATATAGTCACATAAGCATATTATCAAATAAACATATAACACCATGCGTAAGTCTCTAACAAGCGAAACAAACCCATTGTGGTACTAACCACTTCCCACGTACCCAAAGTATTCAAACCCGATACACTCTGATACCAAGTTGTAACGCCCTCAAAATAATACATATAAACCCAACATTCATGACATTCATAGACATAAGAGAATAAAGCATACTTCCATTTATCAGAGTATTTAGTACAAAAGTATTACATGTTGACAACAAAGATAAATGCCCTACGGGCTTACAATTTTCCAAGTCAATACTTGGGTTCAACAAAAGAAGAGTTCTAACTCTTTATACAAAATAAGCCCTTGGCTTGATTCACATGTAATACAAAAAGATGACATCAAAAGACCTTTCGGCCTGTAAGCCTCCCCAGCTACGTCCTTGGAGGTGGCATACTATCTGTACCTGAAAATGATGTCCCATTGAGCCAAAGCCCAATAGAGATATACTAAACCAAATATGAGAAATAACTAAAACATTAGCATTCGATAAATGATTAACACATGTAAACCAACTTACAACACTTTCCAGTTCCATGACAAATACATCCATGTTTCATTCCACTTTTTTTTACTTATCCAATTCAAATTTATAAACATGGCTCATTATCTATGTAATAACCCATATTCATGTCTTAGTCATGTTCATGTGCATTGCATGATTTTGTCTCGCTAAGCTTGCATTTGTAGACTTTGACTTGTTTTGCCTAAGTAAAGGTCCCTGTCTTGTTTTATACTTATGTGATTTGCCTAAGTGTTGATTGCATGCTTGTTTCCTTCCTTGATATCTCAAGCCTAGGTCATGCCAAGCCTAGGTCATGATAAGCCTAGGTCATGCCAAGCCTAGGTAATGCCAAGCCTAGGTCATGATAAGCCTAGGTCATGCCAAGCCTAGGTCACACCTTTGAACCTCTTACACCTAGGACCATCTTGGAACCACTTTGGTTGACCTCCACCTTCACCCTGGCATATTGGCCGAGATGTCATCATCTAGGCCGAGGTGTGCATCACCTAGGCCGAGATGTGTATCATCTAGGTCAAGATGTTATCATCTAGGCGTCCTAAATCTTTGATCCTTGCACCTAGCAATCTTGTTCCGGGACTGGTATGACCTAGACCGAGGTGTGGCACAGCTAGGTCAAGTGTTATCCTTCCTAGTCGAGATCATTGAGACCTTACTTGCTGTAACCACGCCCCGCGAGGGACCGCGCTACAGCTCGGACTCCCTTTTTCGTTTTGTGGTTCCAAATCTGAACCAAAGAGTCCACCTCTGGCAAATCGTTTTGAGAAAAACAGATTTTTGAAAAGTAGTGCCAAACATGGACTGCTTTGCCAGATTACAGAGTCGCCACCTAAATGTTTTTTAAAATGGGAAATTTAGGAAACCCTGACTCGGTGCCGAAGGCCACGTGTCCGTCATAACCAAAGTAGTCTTGGCTCGGGAGCTTGGGTACGATCGGGGAAGGTCAACTATGAGCACCCCCTTTCGCCCGGTCCGAAGACCGGCCTCTACTAACCGTGATATCCATTTTTGAAAACTTTATGCGTTCTTATTCCAATTACTAGCCTAGAATTACTATGTTATGCGCACAACAAACAAGTATAGACTAGATCGCCTAATTTGGAAATAAACATTGCATATCCGTTTTGTCTCGAAAAACGTGTTAGATTTTGCTACTCGCAAGTAGGCTAAAATACGGATTTCAATGAGTTGTTCCAACTCAAGCAATCCAACCTTCACCCACAGGCATTCAAACAGTTTATCTCATGTAAGCACTTAGCCGCATGGTAAGCATACTGTCATGTTAACATTCACATGCATGCGAGATGCTAAAGCATAAATACTTACATTGTACTCCGTGCCAAAACAATAAACTAGTTAGCAAACATGCATGGCCTAGTTCATGTTAAGTGACTAATGCAACACATACAGCATGTAATTAGGATAGGCTCGGCTAACCCTAAAATGACATGTGAGATGCGATCAAATAACACGTATTCAATTTGGAATTGAAAAGACAATGCAGTTTGTATGATGTACCGAGCCCGGTGCATGTAAACAAATGCATGGATGCACGCATGCATAGCATAAGGTATGCTAAAAATAAACGTGCCCTAATCTACCATCAAAGCAGGTAAATAAAAGGGAGAAAGAAGTGGGGGTTGGAAGACATACATACCCACTCACACACACTTATTACAAATTTGCCCTCGCTCGGAGGGACCGAAAGAATATACAAATTAACTACGCAAGCTAATTAAAATATTACAAATTAATTAAATTAATCAAATAAATAATTGATCTAATTAAAGCAGTAAATCGCCTCGGGATGAGGACTAATTGCAATGCGCGCTCGGGACTGGCTCGGAACCGCACTGCCATGCAAGTGTGCCTCTGTTTTCCCTGTTTCCTTCCTCTGAAAATTGCCAAAGTCCCAGGAGTGCCTCTCAGGGCCCTGGGGATCACCACCGGCTGAGGAGATTAGCCACCGGCTGAAGGAAGAGGCCACCGGCACAGAAGAAAGCCATCGGCTGTTTATTGACTGCCGGTCGGCACTAAATACTGCCGGCCGGCACTGAATGCCTGCAAAACCTGCAACTCACAGCAGCAGAGGGGAGCAACATGCATGGCAAGGCAATTCAAAGCATGTATGCACCAAACACAACCCTTATCATATTAGTGACTCAAAGGGGCATGTGCCTCGATTCCCGGACCACCAACCACGCATTTCCATGCATGATGGTCCAAAGAACCAAGAGTGCAACTTTGATTTCAAATGCATGTAATGCAAACAAATGCAACCCTAAGCATGTTACCTAGCATGCAACATGGATTATGCAAGCAAGCTAAACATGTTAAGTATGCAACCTAAGCAAAGAGGCATACAAGCCAAGCAATGGAGTGGACTAAAGCATGAATTAGACTACTCCTAATTGGCCTAAAATCAGTGGCCAAAGTGCCTAGAAATGGAGACTAAACACACACGCACACATGCAAGTGTTATGGTCCAAACACAAGGCAAGAACATGGCAACTCTTAAGCACACTTAGAGAAACCAAGTAGAGACAATGAGCATGCATTGTAAAGCTCTGAAAATCATGTTAAACATGGTGCCAAACCAACTAACAAAACAAGCCAAACAAGCATACAAATGGTCCAAGCATTTGAAACAAGCCATGGAGGCTTTGAACCACACCTAGCACAACCACTCATGGCAATACTTAAACACTTAAAGATAGAGTTTTAACACATAAAACTAAGCCTAAATGACCACCTAGATGGCATCTAGATGTCATGAAATCAAAGGCATGCATTAAGGCCAAAACATGAAGCATGCAACACAAGCTTAAGAAGCAACAAAGAGGCATGCAATGTAAACATACAAGCACCTCTAGGGGACTGAAATAGCATATGAAATGGTTCCAAACCATCAAAAATAATGCAAGCATGGCATGTTACACATCCATGCTCTTAGGGCTAAAAAGCCAAATACAAAGAGGCTACAAGATACATGCTAAGATTGACCAAAACAACTTAGGACAGACCTAAAGCATGGAAAAGTAAGCACACAAGCTTCACAAATGTAGGCCTAAAACATGCTCAAAATAGAGGCGCACAACCTAGGCATGTTAAGGCAATATTAAGGCATTACAAAGCATCAATGCAAAACATGCAAGGAGTGCTAAAACCAACTTAAAATCATGTTATAATATGGAAATATAAGCATGAAAAACAAGTCAAACATGCTCAACACACACTCAAGCATGAAGCTCCATAAGGAAGCAAAACTTGCCCTCTTCAAGGACATTAAGGAGAGGGGGTGGCCCTCTCCTTCCTAGGACTTTAAGGCACCATCTCCACTACTGAAATCCCTCAAGATTTCAGTGGTGGAGAGGCCCAAGCACACAAGTCCGGAGCTCTCACAAAATGGCCTAAAAGTGCCCTTTTCAAGGCCTAAGGGTGATCAAACTTACCCAAACCACCGAGCACTCTTAACAAACAATGAAGAGGCTTAAAAAATAGAACTTTTATGTGTTAATCACTAAGCACAAAAACAACTCTAAGCTAGGCAAAAATAGAATGCAAGAAATGGGGGAAAAGGGGGCTAGTTGGCTCACCCTTGTAGACTTCTTCACCAAGCTTGATATTGTTGCTTCTTTGAGCTCCAAACCAGTCAAAAATCTCAAGAACAAACTCTGATCTTTGAGAATACCAAGAAAAGGTGAAAGACTAGGTGTCTTGGTGCAATAATGCGAACTAAAACACCTAGAACACAAAGGAAAAGAGAGAGATAGTATGTGTATCTATCCTAACCCTAAAAACCAGAGCTTGGTCTGTCTAATAATGTCTAAAAATTTTGTAACCCTAAGCCAAGAAGAGGAGTGGTCCTCTTATAGGCAAGCCAAGCTTGCAAAGCTTACAAGCTAAGGCATCAAAGGGCTCATCCCTCCATACACGTGTATGGAGGGGAAACAAAAGGCATACAGCTGTCTGAAAATATCTCAGAAAACAACTGTATAGGAGTCGGCAGGCAAAATGGTAATTTTGCCAAAAAGAGTGCCGACCGGCACAATATAGTGCCGGTGGCAACACCAGCCAGCCGGTGGCCTCTAGCCACAGCCGGTGGTGTGTGGGGATGCCTCACAAGGCATTCCCTGCCCTTCCAAGGCAAAACACAAGTGTTTGGTGCAAAACCAAACACAAAACAGTCAAGTTCGGAGGTCCTGAGGCAGGGCGCGTAGCCGAGAACTCCGGGAACTCCAAACAACACAAACATGGATAATCACCGAGTGTTCCAACGGTGACGTCCAAGTCTTGAGGACGGTCAAAAATGGGGTGTCTACAGTTGCCCCTCTTTGACAGAACTCGAAAGTCATAACGATGACGGGAGTGAATGTCAAAGCCCAGAGACGACCCATTTTTGACAAGGCCGAAGACTTGGACAAACATGCAAGACAAGTAAGGTATGCACCCGAAGGCAGGGGCAAAATGCAACTGAAAATGCAAGAAGCCGGGCATAACTTATGATCATGCAAAGGAAGCTGTAACGAAGCACACATGCGACAGTTTTAAGCTAGCATACACCGAACTACACTAAAATGCAGAAAGGATGTAAGAGAATTATGGAATTCTCGATACGTCTCAGTCGGAGAATACAATACCTGTCCGGTTCGTCTGGTTGCACCAGCCTCAAATGAACCGTACATACAATATCGTGCCTGCAAAAGGAAGCAACTTAACAGGTACAATATTGTTAGCCACGTGCATGTCATGCAAAATGAATGCAAAATGATATGCAATTGAATCTAAATGTAATGCAAATGATATGCAAAACTAAAAACAAATATAAACAATGCAAATGATATGCAATGTAAATATGCAATGCAATTGAATCATGATCCGATCACGAGCGGTTCAAAACCACACAAATGTCAAATAGATTGATGGAGGTATCAAGTCCGTGTCCCATAGAACGATGTCTGATCTATGAGTAATACGCACGAACGCAAGAACAAGTATTGAGTGGATTGACATAAGTGGGGTAACGACCCGCTGGGGAAAGAATGATGATCCTAATGCCGGATGCAAGATTACACTACAATGTAATATGATGGATAAATGATACAATAGATATGGCACGCGGGCCAAACCAAATCTCGCCTAGGAAAGGCATGTACACATACAAGCCACGTCTAACATAGAACGGTCACACAGGACTATGCTTCGACGTAAAGAGTACGGACACATACCAGTCCAAGCTCAACATGGAAAGGCGCAAGCCGTGGATGGAGGGTGATGCAATGGATGCATGCAAACTAAAATGCAATATATACAAATATGCAATGGAATGCAGATGCGGTCTGCTGGGGGAAATGCAATGGATGCAGGTGTAGTATTTACAGCGGATAAGGCTCGCGGCCAAACCTCATTTTGCCTAAGAAAGGCATGTACACATACAAGCCACGTCTAACATAGAACGGTCACACAGGACTATGCTTCGACGTAAAGAGTACGGACACATACCAGTCCAAGCTCAACATGGAAAGGCGCAAGCCGTGGATGGAGGGTGATGCAGCAGATGCATGCAAATTAAAATGCAATATGGAAATGGATACAATGAATATGGCACGCGGGCCAAACCAAATCTTGCCCAGGAAAGGCATGTACGCGTACGAGCCACGTCTGGTATAGAACGGTCACACAGAACTATGCTTCAACGTAAAAAGTACGGACACATACCAGTCCAAGCTTAACATGGAAAGGCGCAGGCCATAGATGGGGGGCAATGCGATGAAATGCATGCAACCTACAATGCAATATTTACAATATGGATGGAATGCATGACAATGCAGATGATGCAATGGCCATGATTGCAGTTTTCCCTACTCTCCAACAGGATGGTATACT
Organism: Camellia granthamiana; assembly: GCA_036172215.1. Taxonomy (NCBI): domain Eukaryota; kingdom Viridiplantae; phylum Streptophyta; class Magnoliopsida; order Ericales; family Theaceae; genus Camellia; species Camellia granthamiana. Next base: position 82,005,228 of record CM069914.1, on the reverse strand, counting down.
AGGTTGGTTCAGTATCCAGAATTGAGGCGTATACATGCCGCCTCAACCTATGGGCTTCCATACAGGTTTCAAGCCGAGGGTACACCCCTGGGTATTTAAACCAGACTTTAGTCTCGGAAATCCCGAACCTTTGTGTTCTAGGCATGAGCCGTTCGAACTCTAGTTTCAACCGTCCCCGTTGGTCTCCTAGGAACTCACCGCAAGCACGGGAGTCGTTTGGGCACGACAAACACCGAAGAATTGCACCTCCAGAGGATTTAAGGTCTCCTAGACCGGAATGCAAAATGTATGCATGACAATGCATGTTGTTGTTGTTTTTTTTGAGATGCAAATGATGCATGATGTTTTGTTTTGTTTTTGTCTGAAAATGCAAATGATGCATGATGATGCGGATGAGGCACGCATGCCGATGTATCGAAGGTTTTGCACCCTCCAAGGATTTAAGGTCTCCTAGACCGTGCGTGTTTTTGGTCCCGCCGGGACCCTCGTTTCGGGGCAACGCAAGTGCGGTGTGCAAAATAGCGCGATGAAATGCATGCCAGATGCAATGAGGGGCAACTTAACACATCGAAGGTCTTGCACCTCCCGAGGATTTAAGGTCTCCTGGACCGGGTGTGTTTGAGGTCCCGCCGGACCGGGCGTGGGGGGGCAATGCATGATGATGAGATGCGTGAAAGAGCGCGATGAAATGCATGCCAAGTGCAATGAACGGTGTACGTCAATGTACCGAAGGTCTTGCACCCTCCAAGGATTTAAGGTCTCCTAGACCGGGCGTGTTTAAGGTCCCGCCGGACCGGCTGTGGGGGGGCAATGCATGATGATGAGATGTGCGAAAGAGTGCGATGAAATGCATGCCAAGTGCAATGAACGGTGTACGTCAATGTACCGAAGGTCTTGCACCCTCCAAGGATTTAAGGTCTCCTAGACCGGGCGTGTTTAAGGTCCCGCCGGACCGGCTGTGGGGGGGCAATGCATGATGATGAGATGCGCGAAAGAGCGCGATGGAATGCATGCCAAGTGCAATGAACGGTGTACGTCAATGTACCGAAGGTCTTGCACCCTCCAAGGATTTAAGGTCTCCTAGACCGGGCGTGTTTAAGGTCCCGCCGGACCGGCTGTGGGGGGGATTGTGTGAATGTGACACGCGTGCCACAAGGGGTGCAAAACAATGCAAGTGAGAATGAAATGAATCATGAGGCACGCATACCTCATTGGATGGAAAGTAGAATGCAAAACGAGGCACGCGTACCTCGAAATGCGATGAAATGCAAGATGGGGCACGCATACCTCATCGGATGGGAAATAGAATGCAAAACGAGGCACGCATACCTCGAGATGCAATGAAATGCGAAATGAGGCACGCGTACCTCATTTGATGGAAAATGAAGTGCAAAACGAGGCATACGTGCCTCGAGATGCAATGAAATGCGAAATGAGGCACGCGTACCTCATTTGATGGAAAATGAAGTGCAAAACGAGGCATACGTGCCTCGAGATGCAATGAAACGCGAAATGAGGCACGCGTACCTCATTTGATGGAAAATGAAGTGCAAAACGAGGCATACGTGCCTCGAGATGCAATGAAATGCGAAATGAGGCACGCGTACCTCATTTGATGGAAAATGAAGTGCAAAACGAGGCATACATGCCTCGAGATGCAATGAAATGCGAAATGAGGCACGCGTACCTCATTTGATGGAAAATGAAGTGCAAAACGAGGCATACGTGCCTCGAGATGCAATGAAATGCGAAATGAGGCACGCGTACCTCATTTGATGGAAAATGAAGTGCAAAACGAGGCATACGTGCCTCGAGATGCAATGAAATGCGAAATGAGGCACGCGTACCTCATTTGATGGAAAAAGATGCAAGTCGCAAAGGACGTGCGAGACGGCGCGAGGCGGCGCACCGAAGAGTGTGATGAATGCGTGCAACACACACGAGGCAACTTTTAAATCTTATGAAAGACAAAAGGATACAAAAGGATACAGTCATGGCATGAATTTGAGTGCCACACACAGAAGACACTGTCCGGGGTCAAAACGGAGGCCGGTTGAGCGTCGGAGATGCACCTTCTTGCACTTTCTTGAGCTATGAAGACCCAAAACCTCTCATCTAGCCTAAACAAGACCTTGGGAACACCACCGGCTGGGTGGGGAGGTCACCGGCTGCCTAAACTTATCCACCGGCACCAAAAAGTGCCGACCGGCACAAAATAGTGCCGACCGGCAGAAAATGCCTGATCGGGGGCAGTTCTGCCATTTCACTCCGGGTCTTTTAAAATAGGGTTCCATGCCCTATTCTTCTCATTTCTAAACCGCCGAAAAACCCTTGCCTCTCTCTCTAAAGCTTCGTTCTCTCATCTTTTCTCCGTTTTCTTCGCATTTCGCGCCCGTTTCGTCGTCGGATTCGCGATTTTCTTCGCGTCTCGGACATTTCCACCCGATCGAAATTTCATTTCGGGATCTCCTTTGCTATTTCCGCCTTTTCGAGACTTGTTCCCCTCGACTTTCTCTACATTTTCGTATATTTTCCTCTTCCGACCTTCCCGGCCATTTTCGGCCCGCTCGGGGTTGACTTTTTCAGTTGACTTTTCACATTCCGGCTTTTCCGGCCATTTTCTCACCACCATTGCTATGGCAGACGATGTTCCACATGTCGGGACTCCCCCGGATCACGAGATGGATCCCGGGGTCGAGCTCCTCCCATTGAGCGAGCGCCCATTCGACCCGGCGACCTACCGCCCAGCTATTCACATGCTTCCGCCAGATGGACTCCGCCACTTCCGCAGCTTCGACAGGGCACTGGACCCGGAGCTTCTGCTACGCGAGCCAACCTCTCACCTATCATTCGGCGCTTCCGAGGTAACTTATCTGCTCTGCTTTACTTTCTGCAATGTAGAACTGCAAACTGTCAACTGCCATAGCTGATTACAACCCTTTAATTGCTTAGCTCCGATATACTGTACACTGTAGTTGATCGTAGACAAACTCACAACTGACATCTGTTTTAGGATCGACACATGCACACATATTGCACTAGTCTCAATCCCCCAAACACACGGTACACCGTATTTCACTACAAATTCACCGACACCTGGTACTTGCTTGAATCTGAAAACCTGCACACATGCTAGACTTGCACTGAATCACACAAACACGCAGACGCACCACACGTTGGTAATTCACTGAAACATACCGGGACCCGGCATCCGTTTGAACTTTGAAAAACATGCATACATGCTATGTTTACACTGATCCCTATGGGAGTACTGACACATCACAGGCCGTAGTCCACCTACTGGTGCACTGAAACCTGACATTTGCTTGCATCTGAAAAAACAACGTGCACACGTGCACCGAGCTTACACTGGACCACTCAAAACACACCGACGCATCACGCGCCATAATTTACCGTAAGCACATCGGTACCCCGGTTTCTGTTTGAATCTGACAGACTTGCACGCATGCTAGATTTGTACTGACTTTAACTGTTTCTTCGAAACTGTACATTTCATATTGATTCGCAACTGTTTGTTTGTAAACAGGGAGGTTCCCATACCGTCCGCGGGTATGGGAATACCGTCGCTCGAGATTGGTATGCCGAGCTACCTGACGCAGTCCGTCAGATCGTCGATCGGGCCGGCTTCGGCGCATTTTGCAGGGGACTTTCTAGGCTCTCCGCTTGCAGACCTCTCCTTGCCGCTCTGGCAGAGAGGTGGTGGGACACCACTGATTCATTTCACTTGTCGGTGGCAGGGGACATGACGATGACCCCTTTTGATTTCTCGGTGCTCACAGGCATCGGGGTAGGGGGTGATCCGATCCCCTTTGACATTGACATGGATGAGTGGATCGCCGCTCAGGTCTACCTTCTTGGCGAGGCGCCACCCCTTGCTCGTCCGGGATTTGTTCGCTACTCCTGGTTTGAGGTGCAGTTTAGGGTGCAGCCTGCGTTGGAGGCGGCGGCTCCGATGACCGAGGTGGCCGTAGAGCAGTACGCGCGCGGCTTTCTGATGTTTTTGCTGGGGACTACCCTTTTCGCCGACCGGGCGAACACCGTGCCTCTTTGCCTTCTCAGCGCACTGGTGGACGTCCGAGACATTGTGCGTTACGACTGGGGTGGCGCGGCTCTGGCCACTCTTTACGGGTACATGAGCTCGGTCTCCCGTGGCAGCGGGCAGTTGCTCGGAGGTTACTGGCGAGCTTGGGAGGTACGTCTTCTCCTCTGCTTTACATTTCTGTTCTGTACTTTCTGTACTCTGCACACTGCACACACTGTAGTCTGCTTTACACTCGCTGTATACTGTACATACGGCACACACATACTCTGCTTTACGCTGACTGCACACTGCTCACACTGTACACTCTGCACAATACACTGACTGTATACTGCTCACTCTGTATACTCTGCACAATACACTGACTGTATACTGCTCTGCTATTTCTGCTTTTCTGTATATTCTGCTTTGTCTGATAAACATACTGGTATTCATCTTGCAGTTGTGGGTTTACGCCTACTTCCCTAGACTCGAGCCAGTGCCGGAGACGGAGACTCCTCTAGTCGTTCCCTTCTCGCGCCGCTATGATGGGGAGTGCACACGGCGGCCCCGCGACACATTCAGCTTTTTCCGCTGCTATTTCGACACCATCACCCCTACTGAGGTATGTTTTTACTTGCAGTTCAGTTAAGCTTCGCTTTTCCGCTATATATTTGCAATACCAGTAGATAACCAACTGTATTTCAATTTCAGATCACCTGGCAGCCGTGGGCTGCTCTGCCAGCGATGATGAGGGATCGGTTTGCCGGTGCCGTTGAGACCTCGCGTTACCGGATTTTGCTGGAGGGCCCGGTCTGTCGGGCTTGGTACCTGGGCGAGCGCTTCTTGCGTCAGACCCTGGGCTTACCTGAGCAGATAGTCCCGGTGCATCCTCCTGAGCACATGTGGGATACCGAGCGTTTCACTGCTGAGCAGATGGAGGACTACACCGTCGGCTGGGAGGCAAACGGCTACAGAGGTGAGGGCGACTATTCTGAGTACGTCCGGACCTTTCTCATGCGGCCTCTGAGCGGGGGCTCCCGAGCTGAGCCGGAGAGACCTGCGGCGCCGGCGGCTAGGGTAGAGGTGGGAGCAGGAGCAGGATCGTCACAGAGGGCTCGAGCTCGCGGCAGGAGGGGGGTGCAGAGAGGACGAGGGACGGGCTGGCCCGCTCTGCCTACCATGCTGACATACAGGGGGCAGAGTGGGGAGACCTACCAAATCCCTTTTGCTCCTCCCCCGGCTGGTCATGACTTGGTCGGCATTCCTGACTTGCCTCCGGTATGTATTACTTGCATTCTGCATCTTGCATTGTCATTCCCTTTCAATTCATTCGATATTCCACAGAATACTGATGCATCTAACACTTTTGCAGGCTTCCTCCGAGTACACACGGCAGTCGGTGGAGCTGTGTGCCTCCCTGATGGGGATGCTGCAGTGGACCCTCGATGTCATGGCCGCCTACAGTCTCCCGGTACGTTCTTCTGACCACAGTCTCAAACCATACTCTGTTCCATACATACCGATGCACTACACAAAATCTGATAAACTGCTCACGGCATTCACACACTGTACTCATACACTGCATTCTGTACTGATTCACTGCTCACGGCATTCACACTGTACTCATACACTGCATTCTGTACTGATTTACTGCTCACGGCATTCACATACTGTACTCATACACTGCATTCCGATATACTGCTCACGGCCTTCATACACTGTACTCATACACTACATTTTGTACTGATTCACGTATACTGATGCATTTGTCTTTCATGCTTTTTCAGCCTCCCTTCCCGATTCCTCCCGTGGGCGGTGGCGTTCCTCCGGCTGGGCCTCCCCTTTCTACTCGGGATGGCCGGATATTCCCCCGCACCAAAGGGGGGCGTGCTCATGTCGGGAGCAGTTCGCGAGCACCAGTTCCAGGTGATGGCGAGTCGGAGGCGGAGGCGGAGTCGTCCGAGGAGGAGGCCGGGGATAGCTCGGGCTCGGGCTCTGACAGCGATGCTTCCGACGATGCTCCTGGGCTTCTGCCCAGGAAGAGGGCTAGGACAGATCCTCCGGCGCGGGGCCATTGATGATGCTACAGACTTCTGCTATTTTTCCCTCTTCTTTTTTTTCTTTTCTTGTACTTTTCTCTTTTTAGTAGATAGAGTACTATGTACTGCCGCAGGCAGATTTTGCTTTCTTCAAAAGTTGTACTTTGAAAGAGATTATATATAAAACAAACTTCTTGCCTGAAAAGTGTTTTATTTACGTATCTCATACTTTGCACTGCATTGCATCATGTTACATCTCAATGTGAATGAAATTGAGTTTTTATCTAGAGATTGAGCATTTGCACTATAATAATCGGATAACCAACCAACTAACAGCAAACAACCCAGACAAATCATTGCTCAAACTTGAAGAAATAGCCCGCATTCTGCTGGGGATTAATCTGCACACAGCTCATAATACAGTATCCGGTCCATTCTGCACACGGTAAACTTTGAACAATTGGCTCAATCTGACAAGACGGACCACAAAACTGAAACGGTTGAAGTTGAAGCACACTCGGACGCCTCCAAATTTTCCTTTTCTTCTCTTGCCTTGCATAGATGTAGGGAATGGCACAGCATTCTGAGCATAAACGATTGACTTTTGGAAAAAGGGTTCACAACCGGGGTACCGAGCTTACAACTGAACGCAGCGGAGGGACTCAACTAAAGAAAATAAAAGGCATACGGCCTAAACACAACGAGATACACTCGGAAAAGACTCAAAGCTAAACTGAGACCGACCAATCAAAAGACACGGCACACGGACGTGTTTACAAAAGACCTCAGATCTCGAGGAGCCAGTTCCTCCGGGTAGCTTTCCCACCTTTTCTGATTTGTGTGATTCTCACGCCACTCGGCCCTCAAGCTCGGTTTTTTTTCTCAAAACCCTCTTGCTCACTTTTCTCTCGACTTACACCTCTCTATTCTTTATTCTCTCATTTTTCATCCCTCCCCAGGGTGATTGATGGATGAATAGGAAATTGCGGATTCACGCCGACACGGCTAGCTCGCGGCTATTTCTTCTAGTAGATAGGGTGCCTCTCCTGGCAGGCACGGGAATGATGAACGGGGGGAAGACAGAACACCTGGCTCAACTGTGCCCCTAGTTCATTACTTTGGCCATTTTTGTTTTCTTTCTAAAACAGTTTTGATCAAAATGATCGTCAGATTAACATGCTCGTTCGATTTTTGATTTGAAAATCACGCAAATCGGGCTGTAAGCACTGAAAATTTTCCTTTTTGGGTCCAAACATGGTCTAGTTTTGGAAAATGAAATAGTTTTCGAGAAAGTAATCCACCTCAGTAAAAATTTTCAAAAACTAAATTTTTGCAAACAACCAGTGCTAGACAAGCACGGAACTTACCCTCGAGATGCGTAACCTCGGATCGGAGGCAATGGAAAATTGCCCCTGGCTTAAAGGGGGGGAAGGGCAACGGAAAGTCGCCCCTAGTTTGGACGGCAACTCAGGGCAGCTCAGGGCAACTTTTGGCAATGGATGGCAACGGAACGTTGCCCCTTGTTTGGATGATGCCGCAGCATGCCTATTGATGATTGATCGCGACCGGGCTCTCAGGCATGGAGAGGGCGGGGACGGCCACAAACAATATATGGACACAGTCACCTTGAAAGCATTGGTGGCTGGATTTCAGGAGGAAGTTGATCAAGTAGTTCCTGTTATTGCAACCGAGACATCAGATTCGGAGGAAGCATAAATAATCAAAACCATTGCATGGACTGAGACGCTATGAAAGCGTTGGGGGCTGGACTTCAAGGGGAAGTTGCCTACGTATCCCAAACATGGGAATCAAGCCTTACGTAGTTCCAGGGTTAAGGTACACTCGGGTATTTTAACCTTCACTATTTTTAGGCTCTTACTTTTGCTAAGGCGCCCAATGCGGGTTTTCGACCTTGCGAGCTTCTTTTCTTTCTTTTCAACTTTTTATTTATTTTTCTTCTTCTTCTTTTGCATTTTTTTTTATTTTGATTTTTTTTTGTATTTTTTGTATTTTTTCTTCTCTTTTCTTTTTGTTCTTTTCTTTTGCATCTTTCTTTTGCTCTAACTTTTGCCTAGGTCGCCCTTCCGGGTTTTCAACCCAGCGAGCCCCTCAAAGGGTAAAAGTGTAACAAGTCCATGCCAAATGGTTTTGAGATCGAAGCCTCCCCGTTTCCGGGAAAATGACTGCGAATGACTGTTGCAGTACTTTGCAGGAGGGTCCATCACGGTTGCTTTGCAAGCTTCCTCTGGTAAGATCTATTCTTATGACTTGACTTTGGTGCCTCCTGTTTGAGGGCTGCTTCGAATCTGGCCACACGGGCCTCCTCTGATAGCTGACCGTTGAAAGTTCCGAAAGGGGTTGGAGGTTCCAACAAACAGGCCGAATCTTGAGGCTGAGAGCGATCCTAGGCTGCGCAATCCCGAGAGCGATTCCACACAGGTCTTCGCAGGACTTGCGCAAAACATTTTGTTTTTGAAAGTTTTTAAGAAGGCGACGAATCGCTCACGCTGAAGACCGTGTGGAACCAGTCTGGATCAAGCCGGGGTCCTTCTCAGTACTTACGCTAACAAGCATGATTTCAATCATTAAGGGCTCAGCATGCCTCTCTTTCTTTCAATTTGATCAAAGTTTTGTAAAACCCGAGGAATTCCTTCCTCTTTGTTTTTACCGCAGTGCTCAAAAAGGTTTTGAAAAACTTAGGTCAAAACAATAATTATCGGGGCACACAAGGGCAGGTGGAATGTGCTGTCACCCCATTTGAATTCTCTGGCACAACTAGCCCAAAACAAACAATAGGCACTGAAACACGGTAGCCGCGGCTGTTTCATTCAGGTTCCCCGGATACAAACTGGCTCCGTAGCAGAGGCAGACCCAAAAAGAAAGCAAAAGAAGTAATTACAAAACAAGAACGGTGCTTGAGGCAACAACCCCGAAGTCACCTAGTATTCTATACAAAAGAGGGACTGACTCGTTACAACAAGACAAACCCTTAAGCCAAAAAGGACTGACTCACGACAAGGAGACAGACTCAAGACAAAACAAAAGGGGTGACTCGAAACCCAAGCCAAAATTTACAAGATTAGTATTCGCAAATGCTCAAAAATGCGTGCCAGACGCCACATCAAAAACTCGAGGCGCTGCCCGCAAGCGGTTGAATCCCAACTACATACCCGCAGTATCGATGTCCTCAAAATCCAACAACTGAGTGGTGACAGATTTAGCTGAGGTGGGTGGGAGGATAACCTCGTTGTCAATCAGATCCTGCACCTCATGGCGGAGGCGAAAGCAGTTATCGGTGGAGTGGCCAGTTTGCTGGTGGTACGCACAGTACTGTGTAGCATCATGGCCTGCTGGAAGGGGTTTGGGGAGCGGCCTAGGCTCGAGGGGTGTAAGATGCCCCTTTTTGGCCAAAATCAGAAGTGCCCTGGACAGCGGCATGTAGAGAGCATGAAAGGCCCTGCGCCCCCGGGGCTGGTATTTTGAAGCCTGAGTGCCCCTGCTAGTTGTGCTGGCGAACGGATCGGCAGGTGCGGGCTTGAATTTCTGATCCTTCCCAGGTACGGGGTTGGGAGTGAGAGAAACTATTTCAACATAACGGGGTCTATCCCGATTTTCCGACTGGCTTGAACTACCCTCAGGTAGAGCAGGAAAAGCATCCTTCACAATTTTGGTTGTCATTGCAGATACCTGTTGTTTGCTCATTCCCCCGGCCTTCAAAGCCTCGACTGCCCACAGCAGCTGTTCAACGGGATCGGCATCTGCCTTTGCTTTGTCTTTGCCGCTGGCCTCGGCCTGGTGAGAGGTTTGGGTTGGTACTGGTACATCACTGTTGTATGTAGAGGCCACCTCCGGCTGATTAAGCTCGATCACAATACGCCCCAGTAGCGGGGGCTCTTGGGGCTCGAAATTTCCAGCATACGGTGCAACCGGTGGCGAGGCTGACATCCCGTAAGCGAGATCCGCCACAGATCTTTGGAGATCACCTATCATCCCCATTAACTCGAATGTAGTGGGCTCACGAGCCTGGTAGAACTGGGGGGCCCAGATCGGGTGCGTAGCGGGCGACCTAGTAGGATGCGGCATATCAACGCCGGCCTCACTCTGTAGGGTGAGCCCTTGATCTAACGCGGCTGTCATAACCACTATTTCTTCTGAACTTTGCGTCATCCCTAGTCCTGCCTCAGCAAGGGGAAATACTGACTATTCTGTATCAACTTTCTGAATTCTCTGAACTGAAAGGAGAAACGGACAGCATTTCAGCCCAAAACAGATCAAACACCGGCACAGTCAAACAACTAATCTCTACTACTGAGTACTGTTCCCCAGAATCACTGTTCCCGGAACTGAATTGATACCCACAGATAACTGATTCTCTATAACACTGACAGTGGTGCCCTCGGGCCAGATACCCATTCTTGCAAACTGATACGTGATTTCCCTGCGGGGATACATTCTAAAAGCACATAGCAGATAAATGGAGCCAAAACACCCCTATGTTGGGGTAGGGTTTCCCTGTCCTATTTTGTCAGGAGCTAGGGTTTCACTACGCACGCAGCAGTTTCAAACAACCTATATCGGGTAAGCAACCTGTCCTAGTTTGGAATGGTCACTATGGATTCCGAATATGCACTAGGTCGAATGGTCAAAAAGGGTGCCCCGGTAAAACCGGGGTTTGTGTTCCCATGCTGTCAGAGCCCATAACCGGTCAGCCTTATGGTCATGCCTTGACAAGACAAGCCTCCGGCAAACCGTTCAGGAATGGCAGATGGCAAACACTGTGTCCTAGGCGCACCAATGCACATGCAATGCAAAGAAACACATGAATGAAATCAAAACAAGATATCACGAGTTCGAGTCAAGCTCTCTAAATCCCCAGCGGAGTCGCCAGAAACTGTAACCACGCCCCGCGAGGGACCGCGCTACAGCTCGGACTCCCTTTTTCGTTTTGTGGTTCCAAATCTGAACCAAAGAGTCCACCTCTGGCAAATCGTTTTGAGAAAAACAGATTTTTGAAAAGTAGTGCCAAACATGGACTGCTTTGCCAGATTACAGAGTCGCCACCTAAATGTTTTTTAAAATGGGAAATTTAGTAAACCCTGACTCGGTGCCGAAGGCCACGTGTCCGTCATAACCAAAGTAGTCTTGGCTCGGGAGCTTGGGTACGATCGGGGAAGGTCAACTATGAGCACCCCCTTTCGCCCGGTCCGAAGACCGGCCTCTACTAACCGTGATATCCATTTTTGAAAACTTTATGCGTTCTTATTCCAATTACTAGCCTAGAATTACTATGTTATGCGCACAGCAAACAAGTATAGACTAGATCGCCTAATTTGGAAATAAACATTGCATATCCGTTTTGTCTCGAAAAACGTGTTAGATTTTGCTACTCGCAAGTAGGCTAAAATACGGATTTCAATGAGTTGTTCCAACTCAAGCAATCCAACCTTCACCCACAGGCATTCAAACAGTTTATCTCATGTAAGCACTTAGCCGCATGGTAAGCATACTGTCATGTTAACATTCACACGCATGCGAGATGCTAAAGCATAAATACTTACATTGTACTCCGTGCCAAAACAATAAACTAGTTAGCAAACATGCATGGCCTAGTTCATGTTAAGTGACTAATGCAACACATACAGCATGTAATTAGGATAGGCTCGGCTAACCCTAAAATGACATGTGAGATGCGATCAAATAACACGTATTCAATTTGGAATTGAAAAGACAATGCAGTTTGTATGATGTACCGAGCCCGGTGCATGTAAACAAATGCATGGATGCACGCATGCATAGCATAAGGTATGCTAAAAATAAACGTGCCCTAATCTACCATCAAAGCAGGTAAATAAAAGGGAGAAAGAAGTGGGGGTTGGAAGACATACATACCCACTCACACACACTTATTACAAATTTGCCCTCGCTCGGAGGGACCGAAAGAATATACAAATTAACTACGCAAGCTAATTAAAATATTACAAATTAATTAAATTAATCAAATAAATAATTGATCTAATTAAAGCAGTAAATCGCCTCGGGATGAGGACTAATTGCAATGCGCGCTCGGGACTGGCTCGGAACCGCACTGCCATGCAAGTGTGCCTCTGTTTTCCCTGTTTCCTTCCTCTGAAAATTGCCAAAGTCCCAGGAGTGCCTCTCAGGGCCCTGGGGATCACCACCGGCTGAGGAGATTAGCCACCGGCTGAAGGAAGAGGCCACCGGCACAGAATAAAGCCATCGGCTGTTTATTGACTGCCGGTCGGCACTAAATACTGCCGGCCGGCACTGAATGCCTGCAAAACCTGCAACTCACAGCAGCAGAGGCGAGCAACATGCATGGCAAGGCAATTCAAAGCATGTATGCACCAAACACAACCCTTATCATATTAGTGACTCAAAGGGGCATGTGCCTCGATTCCCGGACCACCAACCACGCATTTCCATGCATGATGGTCCAAAGAACCAAGAGTGCAACTTTGATTTCAAATGCATGTAATGCAAACAAACATCAAAAAGTGCCCAACCTCTATCACATTTCACTTCAAGAGGCCAAGCATGCATGCTCATGTGATGCAACCCTAAGCATGTTACCTAGCATGCAACATGGATTATGCAAGCAAGCTAAACATGTTAAGTATGCAACCTAAGCAAAGAGGCATACAAGCCAAGCAATGGAGTGGACTAAAGCATGAATTAGACTACTCCTAATTGGCCTAAAATCAGTGGCCAAAGTGCCTAGAAATGGAGACTAAACACACACGCACACATGCAAGTGTTATGGTCCAAACACAAGGCAAGAACATGGCAACTCTTAAGCACACTTAGAGAAACCAAGTAGAGACAATGAGCATGCATTGTAAAGCTCTGAAAATCATGTTAAACATGGTGCCAAACCAACTAACAAAACAAGCCAAACAAGGCATACAAATGGTCCAAGCATTTGAAACAAGCCATGGAGGCTTTGAACCACACCTAGCACAACCACTCATGGCAATACTTAAACACTTAAAGATAGAGTTTTAACACATAAAACTAAGCCTAAATGACCACCTAGATGGCATCTAGATGTCATGAAATCAAAGGCATGCATTAAGGCCAAAACATGAAACATGCAACACAAGCTTAAGAAGCAACAAAGAGGCATGCAATGTAAACATACAAGCACCTCTAGGGGACTGAAATAGCATATGAAATGGTTCCAAACCATCAAAAATAATGCAAGCATGGCATGCTACACATCCATGCTCTTAGGGCTAAAAAGCCAAATACAAAGAGGCTACAAGATACATGCTAAGATTGACCAAAACAACTTAGGACAGACCTAAAGCATGGAAAAGTAAGCACACAAGCTTCACAAATGTAGGCCTAAAACATGCTCAAAATAGAGGCGCACAACCTAGGCATGTTAAGGCAATATTAAGGCATTACAAAGCATCAATGCAAAACATGCAAGGAGTGCTAAAACCAACTTAAAATCATGTTATAATATGGCAATATAAGCATGAAAAACAAGTCAAACATGCTCAACACACACTCAAGCATGAAGCTCCATAAGGAAGCAAAACTTGCCCTCTTCAAGGACATTAAGGAGAGGGGGTGGCCCTCTCCTTCCTAGGACTTTAAGGCACCATCTCCACTACTGAAATCCCTCAAGATTTCAGTGGTGGAGAGGCCCAAGCACACAAGTCCCGGAGCTCTCACAAAATGGCCTAAAAAGTGCCCTTTTCAAGGCCTAAGGGTGATCAAACTTACCCAAACCACCGAGCACTCTTAACAAACAATGAAGAGGCTTAAAAAACAGAACTTTTATGTGTTAATCACTAAGCACAAAAACAACTCTAAGCTAGGCAAAAATAGAATGCAAGAATGGGGAAAAAATGGGCTAGTTGGCTCACCCTTGTAGACTTCTTCACCAAGCTTGATATTGTTGCTTCTTTGAGCTCCAAACCAGTCAAAAATCTCAAGAACAAACTCTGATCTTTGAGAATACCAAGAAAAGGTGAAAGACTAGGTGTCTTGGTGCAATAATGTGAACTAAAACACCTAGAACACAAAGGAAAAGAGAGAGATAGTATGTGTATCTATCCTAACCCTAAAAACCAGAGCTTGGTCTGTCTAATAATGTCTAAAAATTTTGTAACCCTAAGCCAAGAAGAGGAGTGGTCCTCTTATAGGCAAGCCAAGCTTGCAAAGCTTACAAGCTAAGGCATCAAAGGGCTCATCCCTCCATACACGTGTATGGAGGGGAAACAAAAGGCATACAGCTGTCTGAAAATATCTCAGAAAACAACTGTATAGGAGTCGGCAGGGCAAAATGGTAATTTTGCCAAAAAGAGTGCCGACCGGCACAAAATAGTGCCGACCGGCACAATATAGTGCCGGTGGCAACACCAGCCAGCCGGTGGTGTGTGGGGATGCCTCACAAGGCATTCCCTGCCCTTCCAAGGCAAAACACAAGTGTTTGGTGCAAAACCAAACACAAAACAGTCAAGTTCGGAGGTCCTGAGGCAGGGCGCGTAGCCGAGAACTCCGGGGACTCCAAACAACACAAACATGGATAATCACCGAGTGTTCCAACGGTGACGTCCAAGTCTTGAGGACGGTCAAAAATGGGGTGTCTACACTTGCCGAAGCCTATGTCCTAATTCGAGATCATTACCTGCCGAAGTGCCCATGTCACCTTACTTATTGTATACACTTTGTCATACTCTTGTCTTGTCATTCTGTCACCTTTTTTAGGAGAGCCAACCAGTCGTTGCCATGTGTCCCAGCAGAGGGGTAAGTCAGCTGGCAGTAGAGAAACATATCATTTGTCATATCTTTGCCTTTGTAGAGAGAGAAGCTCTAGGAAGAGGAAGAGAGGTTCTTAGAGAGAGAAGTAAATTTCCAAGCTTGATCCTTAGAGTCTAAACCGTTTGATTCGAGTTTTGAGGTTAGATTCTTGATTTACTCTTGTTGTTCTTTATGTTTATTCGATCACATTGCATGATCTAGCATGATTCATGAGTCATGCGTTGATTTAAAGCTTGTTTTAGAAAGAGAAAACGATGTTCTTGTGTTCTTGAAATAAAACCATGTTTTGATCCGAAAGTTTGTATCAAGATCCATGTTTTTGTGTTTGTTTTCATAAGATCTTCAAGTATGGGTACCTAGGTCCATGTTTTCGAACTCATCTCATGAAATCTCAAATTTTGAATAAAGAAGTTATGATTTTAGCATTCATGTTCTTCATGTTCATGTTCTTCATGTTCTTCAAGGGAGGAAACCCAGATTTCCAGACTTCACCTTTCCCTAGGTGTGGTCACCGAGACCACTCTTGCCTAGATCTCACACCTAGGCCAAGCATCGTATCTCACATTGGCCTATCTTGCATGATCACTTGCACCTTAGTCTATCTTGCATGCACACCTAGGCTAACCATTGCACACGTAGGCCGACCATGGTACACCCTTGCCGGCACCTTGTAACACTTCGGCAAGCAGCTGCACCCCGAAGCCTAGGTAACCACACCTCGGCCAAGAGGTGTGGGACCTCGGCCAAGACCTCCTGAGTTCACCCAACTAGGTCATTTTTGCCTAGATCATTTCTGTGCATCCATTCCAGGACCTGGTTGGTACCCAGCATGTTTTCCCTAGACGAAAAAACAGTGATTTAACTCCCAGCATGTTTTGCTTTGTCTTGACTTGGTTTTGGAAAGAAATGCCGGGATCATTTTCATTCATGTAAAGCTTGTTTTAAGGATGCATTGCACAACCATCTTTGAGCATCTCTTCTTATCTTCTTGAAGTGCATTCAGTAGACTTTATTATATATTTGTAGGTCTTGGATCCTTGCCTTAATCCCTACACCCGAAGAGCTATGTGAGTGGTATTTTTAATAAAACTATGTTATAAAGTTTTGATAAAGCTTTGTTTTGTTTTGGAAAATTATTTGATCGAGCATGAATGATTATCCCTAGTTTTGTATCAAGTATTATCTTTTTTTGATGACATTCTTGGAAAGTCCTCCCATGCTAGGGGACTTTAAGCCTATGTAGCACCATGTTTGAGAGATCTCTGCCATCGACGGTCTTGTACGGATGGCCCCACCAACGGCCTTGTGCGGGTGGATTTGTCTAATCGATTACGGGTCGATTATTCCCTTGTTTTGTCCGAAATGTCATCCCCTATGTATTATGTAGATGTTATTAAACATGCCAAGAAGATTTGAAAGATTTGATTGATGAACTTGATTCATCCCATGTTTTGTTACAAGCTATGATATGTATTGTTTTGATAAAGATCTCGGATATCATTCATTCAAACCTTCATTAATTATATCATTCATTGAGTATCCAAGCTCACCCTCCCCTTTATATATATGTAGGTGGCAAGTAAGAAGGCGGTGATGCCTAAGATGTTATTTGAAAGATGTTTGATTCATGTTTTGTATCATCTTGAAGATTATACTTCTTAGTTTGTAACTCATTTCTTTTGTATATGTCGGCTTGAGAAGCCTTTTGATCAAGATGTAATATGTACTTTATTTTATTTGTATCCAAGTTATAAAACCATGTTAAGATGTATGTCATTTCATTTGATCTATGCACAGCTCTTATGGACTGCTTAGATTTAAATTTATTGCTTCCGCACATGTAAGCCCCATATGTATACTCTGATTGTGTGTGAATCTTTGTAAGCTGGCCTTTGGTAATCTCGAATTACTGGCCATCACGGTACCATTCTACTAGGGGCGGAATGTGGTCGTGACAATCTAGCCAAACAATTAAATGAGACTATAACTCATATTAAAACACTTCCATTTTCTACAATTCAAATGAGACTACAACTCATATTAACGCATTTCAATACTTCAATTATTTACGTTATGCAAACGTAATTAGGATTTCAGAACTTTCACCCTAGACACTCCGGCCAGCTTAGTTATCAATGGAGTCCATCCCCTATCTCCTCCCAAACAGGTTTGAGAGTACATCCCCTATCTCCTCCTAAACCATGGAGTACATCCCCTATATCCTCCCAAACAAGATACATATGCAATGTATTTAAATAGTCTATCATATGCAATGATCAATCCCGGCACATATTCAATGTGTTAGTTTAACCGTCATATTCAATGACTTAACCAATTGATTAGTTTCAGTTTTCCCTAATCAACATACAGTGTCTACAACAATCAAGACTATCCTCTACCGATAGCCCAAAACAGTTATTTCTAAACAGATAATAAATTCATCAAACATATAAATTACCAACATTTTCATAGGTGAGTGATTAATCAATCCAACTACACCATTCAATCTCATAATTTCCCAATTTCATGTTTCTCAACTCGATTTCATGTTTCCCCAAATTAATTATTCAAGCATAATTAGGGCATTTTTCCCCTTTTTCAAATATCAACCTTAAGGCTCAATGTCATTAATTTAACAACAATAATTCCATTTTTTTCCAAGGTCTCACATACATATGGAGTTTAACAATTTAAAACCCCATTTTTATAACTTTAAATAAAACCCTAAACTTCCCAAAATTTCCATAATCCACCATTCATACAAAATGACTAAAATCTATGTCAAAACTCATAAGAAGGAGTAGGGTATCCCTATCTCAAATGAAGAGACCCAAAGGAGAAGATGGAGAAAACTCAAGATGCTCCAAACACCAACTTTTTCGAATTGAAATGAAGCCCACACCAAGCTCCACACTTCTTACAAAAAGACTAGGGTAGAAGACTCCTAGAACATGGAGTATTTGTAGAGAGAAGGTATGTAGAGAGAGAGAGGGAGCAGCCGGATCTAAGGTTTGAATAAAGAAGATGATGAAAAAGTGAAGAAGAAGCCGCTGCTACGAACTGATATAATCGAGCCTCGCTCGAGCGAAGGAGTGGTCGCTCGAGTGACCAGACACAAAGAAACCTCGCTCGAGCACAAAAAGCCTCGCTTGAGCCAACAACACAAAGCTTCAGGTCTGCAACCCAGAAGCACACTCTAGCGCAAGAATGCTCGCTCGAGTGAAGAAACCCAAAACATAGTCCTAGCTCACTCGAGCCAAGAAACACAACCTTCAAGTCCAAACTTAGACGCAGACGCACGCTCGAGTGAAGGAACCTTGGCTCGAGCGAAGAAGCTAAAACACAGAGCTCGCTCGAGTGCAGAAAGTCTCGCTCGAGCGAAGACACCAAAAACTGGGCAGCAACCATTTGTTTCAAAACACACCCAACCTGTTACAAACCTGCCTAACACAACCCAAAACTCAAATACAAAGATTAAGGGATGGAAATGCGATATGTACAACAATAGACATCCACGGAACCGAGTCCGGGATACAATAACTAATGGAAGCAGAACCGGGATCGCTATACCAACCCATGAACCCCTTTTTGTATCTCTCTTTTCCTTCCTCCCTCCTTTTAACTTCCTCACTTCTTCCCCTAAATCACTCCACACAATCCCCCACAAAAAATTGAAAATAACACCATACCATAACCAACTCACCACAACATAAAGAAAAAATCAAAACCAAAATCACACCCAAGGGTAAATAAGTAAACTCTAAAACTTCTAAATTAAACCACAACAACATACCATAAATAAAAGGACTAATTGATTTAGAAGAAAACATCAAAAACTAAATGAAGCAACATTTTTTGAAATGGAATTTTTGAATAATTTTTCCAAATAAAAATATATAAAAAATAAAAAATTAATTTTTAAAAAATTGAATTCCAATATTTATTGGAAGCACAGCGCATAACCATCAGAGAGCTATATGCATTCTCTTCTCGTTCACAGAGCTCTCTGTCTAATTATTGCGTGTCCAACAAGCCAATGGTAAATAAGTAAACTTCAAAATTCCCAAATTAAACCAAAACAACATACCATATATAAAAGAACTAATTGGTTTAGAAGAAAACATCCAAAACTAAATGAAACAACATTTTCTGAAATGGAATTTTTGAATAATTTTTCCAAATAAAAAATTAATTTAAAAAAATTGAATTCCAATATTTATTGGAAGCACGACGCATAACCATTAGAGAGCTGTATGCATTCTCTCCTCGTTCACAAAGCTCTCTGTCTAAGAGATGAGGGATGCTGCTGTGCTTTGAGCACCACAGCTCCTGCTACGCAGCTTTACGATGCCATTTTGGACCAACAAAACTTTGATTTACTTCTTGGTTGCATTATTAAATAAAATAAAATAAAATAAAAAATTGTCCCTTTGTTTCTTATTTTTAAATAATATTTCTAAGAAATTCTTTTACATTTTCACTTTTATATGTTACACTTTTTTAAATAAATATAATGTAAAATTTTGCCAAAGTTATGATAATTTATAATTTAGAAATAAAATTAGTATTTTGTAATAATGTTATATATATTTTAATAATATTTTTTAACAATAAAATATGTATAATTACTACAAAAATACGTAAGATGCTTATACACCATTTGAAGAGTGTGGGATTCCCTTTCTATAAAATTTTAATTCCTTATATAATTTTATTTAGTTGAATAAAAAAGTACGTAAAATAGAATTTTAAGCTCAATATAATTCTTTTGCTTTCTATTTGAATGAGTCATTTAATAAAATAAATAAATATAGTATCTAATTTATTAAAAATTCATATTTCATATATTTATACACCTTTTACATATTTTAATATAATTTTTATTCACATACCAATATTAACCACTGCCCAATGGCCCATGGTAAATATGGATGAAATTACACATAAAATTTAGCCCTTGTTTGGGAAGTGATTTTTTGATTTTTTTTTTAAAATTTTTTGACTAAAATATGAATCTGTGACTTTTTAAAATATTTTTAATTTTTTTGACTTTTTAAATAAAATAGTCACTTGCCAACTCAATTCCATTTCTAAATTTCAAAAACAAAAATGCTATGAACCTACCCTTATCAATCCATAATTTACCCTGAATGTGTTTGTATGGTAGAGATTAAATTGATGAAGTGTGGGATTCATGAGTAAAATGAATTTGAACCAATAATTCATTTTTCTGAGTAAATTCTAGATTGATAAGGGTGAGTTTGTAGTATTGTTTCAAAAATCAAAATCTGTTTATCTTTTATTAAAAAAATGAAAGCAATCCTAAAGACCTTTGTTAGTATTGAAAAATTGTATAAAAAATGTGTTAAAGTGAAAATGTAAAGGAATTTCTTAGAAATACTATTTAAAACAAAAAATAAACAAACAAAGGGACATTTTTTTTTTTTTTTAAACAATGCAGCCAAGAAGTAAATCAAAGCTTTATTGGCCCAAAATGGCACCTTATCCCTTATTGGCATGTCCAACAAGTCAATGGTAAATAAGTAAACTTCAAAATTCCTAAATTAAACCAAAACAACATACTATAAATAAAAGAATTAATTGGTTTAGAAGAAAACATCCAAAACTAAATGAAGCAACATTTTTTGAAATGGAAATTTTAAAAGAAAAATTTCCAAATAAGAATATATAAAAAATAAAAAATTAATTTTTAAAAAATTAAATTCCAATATTTATTGGAAGCACAGTGCATAACCATGTATACATTCTCTCCTCGTTCACAGAGTTCTCTGTCTAATTATTGCATGTCCAAAAGCCAGTCAGACTCGTTTCAGTCCCTAAGCCCACCCCAACTCTCTCTCTCTCTCTCTCTTTCTCTCTCTCTCTCTCTCTCTCTCTCTCAAACGGAAAAACCCCACCACCTCCAATGTATTCAACTTTTTACTTTTTGTTTTTTATTTTTTTTCCCTTCTATCACTCATCACTGACATGTCTCTATAGGGATTGTTGTTGTGGGGGTCCTCTATCATTCTGCTCTCGAACTCACAGCAATAGTGCTCTTTTCAAACCGTAACAATGGCGAACCAAATGTCGACCTTCACTCCTCCAACAATGGTGACACCAACGATGCTCACGAAAGCCACCGTCTTAGCAAAGAAATCAACAGCACATGTTCCATTCCCTACGTCTCCGCACCTTCAAGCCCAGTCGTGGCTGCCTCACCGTCGGCTACTTTTCCAGTGCTCCTGCAAGTCCTATGCACTACGTGTTATCCACCGTTCCTAGGTCTGATTCTTTCTTGTCAACTGAGTCTGGCTCGTTCGAGTTCGAATTTTCTTCTGGGTTCTCACTGAGCAGTATGAGTTCGGCAGATGAGTTGTTCTTGAACGGTCAGATCCGACCGATGTCACCACTACGAACAACACAATTCCAATGGAAAGAACACAAAGAAAATGAGGCCTCTCATCATCATCATCATCGCATTTTGGAGTTGGAAGATTCTGAGAACAAAGAAGTTGAAACTCCGTCGATCGAGATAACACTGTCAGGCTCTGCTTCGTCTTCAAGGTCTTCATCGTCTGGAAGGAACTCAAAAAAGTAGATATTCTTCAAGGATCTATTGTCCAGAAGCAAAAGCGAAGGTAAAGGCAATAAAAAGAAGTTCTGGTCATCGATCACGTTCACTTGCTCATCATCTTCAAGGGATAAGAAGGAAAAGAATCGTAAGAAAACGAAAACGCAAAAGCAAAAGCGAAGCAAACAAGTTCTCTCAAAAAAATCGATCACCGGAAAACCAGCGAACAGCGTAGGAAAGCGTAGGGTTCCGCCATCGGTTCATGAGTTACATTACACTGCGAATAGAGCACAGGCGAAGGAAATGAAGAAGAAGACCTTCTTGCCCTACCGGCAAGGACTGCTCGGATGTCTAGGGATTAGCGTTTGCGTTTTTGAGTAATTTTATTTGTTACTGTACTCTGGGTTGTAATTTAAGCTCCTGTATAGTAGAGACAGAAGCCTTTGTTCCAATCACCATTGATGATTTTGCTTCTTTAGCTATGAAGATATTATTGGGTTCTTAATCTTTCCAAATTACCTCAGAGTCTCTCTCTTTAGTTAAAGTTATGTAATATTTTATTATAAAGTAAATTATTAAATTTAGTTTGTATAAGATTGCTATTCCTCCTAAAATTATTCCAATTTGTGTGTGTTGCTTTATTCTTTTGAAAAATTACACTGCACCCCTGAGGTTTCAATTCCCATAACAGTTTTTCCCATTCTGTTAATTAACCTAACGGTTCTAAATGACGCTGGAGAAAAAACAAGAGGAAGCACACATGAAATTCAAAGTTGAGCTCGCGAACTCCTGGGTCAGTGGGTAGTTACAGCACAAGCTCATCAATGGAGTTACACGGTCTAATTGAAGGTGGTAATGCAATCTAAACTGGTGGACTCAAATAATGAAGACTTTTGGATAATTTGGTAATGTAATTAGTACATTAAATTAAAGTTTCTATGAATGCTCTGTTTCACGATGGAACACCAATGACACTGAATAAACCAATCACTAGTGGTTTTTTCTTGGTTAAAAGTGTTTGATAATTTGTCTACAAGTATTGATGGGTGAGAGATGGTGGCTGTGATGATGGGGTGGTGGACTATGACAGTTGATAATTGTTGGTTGGCTGATGGTGGTTGGTGAAATGCAGTAACAATGGTTAACATGGTTGGGTTGGCTTAAGAAGAGAAGAGGGTAATATGGTACTTTCATAAATCTATTGAAAGGACATTAAGGTCCTTTTATATTTTTTGTTACTTTCGTTAAGAGATATGGTCTGACAAGGGGTGCAATGTAACTTCCAGAATGATGGAGGCATCTGTTTTAAGAGCGAACCTCAAGGGGGTGTCAGTGTAATTTACCATTGAAATTACTTGTCACTTGTTAAATTTTTTTTTTTTTTTTATAAACTTTTTTTATAACTCTAAGACACAAGTGAGCGATCTCATATGTATTTATGAATGTGAACCCATTGCTCTTACTTGAAAAGAGGTAGGAAATAAGATTATGTATAGGATTGCTTTTACTTGACAAGTGTAATTTGTCTTGTTCTTTAGAAAATTTTCTTTCATTGCAGGTGCTTTGCCAGGGACCAAAGTTTCCAACTCTGTAAAACCCAATACAATGTGACGTTGGTGAGTGGTGATGGGGACATTGTAGCACACAAGACCTTGCCTCTAAGAGTATCAGAAACCTTATCTTCAAAGCAATCTGATGATGAAGGATTAATCTCACCACATGAGTCCCATTTTCATTTCAACTTTCCAAATTCTAAAACCAAATCTCAACCCTTCCTTCCATATCATGCTAGTACAAGCAAACAAGGTGAAAATCATCCAACAATGTCCAAGTCATCAAGCAAAAACAAGACCTTAAGCGATGATCATAATATCTCATCCGCGGGATTTTCTGAGGTCAATCTTGTGATGAGAATGCCACTGTAACTGAGCTAGGAAATGGTGAAAGAAATAGCAGATGGATTCACAAGAATGACGTGTTTTGAAGAGAATGAGAATTTTAAGACATATTGTGGGTATTTGAGTGACCATCACTCCCAAGTTTTGGTAAGAAGATTCACTGGGCAGTTGGATTGTGTTCTTAAAGTAGAAAAGAAAGTAGCTTTGTCTATGCATCATAGGAATATATTGGGGTTGAGTGGTTACTACAAGAGCAAAAATGGTACAGTTCTTGTCTACCCTTTTACCTGAAGATGGACACTGGATAGATTTCTCCATGGTAAGTTTGTTGGTGACTTGGTTCATCTTTTTATGAATATCATATCAAACAATCTTAACAAATTATTATATCAACTTTGCTACGTGCATAGAATTAATGCACAGAAGTCACTCGTGTCTCTTTTCTGTACGCTAATTTTGTGCAAATATCCTTGTCTATGTTCTATGCATCCTTGTCTCTTTTCTGTGCACGTTCTCCTATGAATCTATTCTGTGAACTAATTTTGTACATGTACTATTATTGTCCCCGCTCTGTGCACCAATTATGCAAACCTAGTTTTGTTCACTAGTCCATTTGCATATGCACAAAATTGGTGCACAAAACAGAGACAATGATGTCGATGCACAGAAACAGAGAATGCATGAGTCCCACACACCCTTGTCTTTGTTTGCACTAATTTTGTGCATATACCTTTATTTCTTGTGCAGTAGTCCGTGCACCAATTATGTACACCTAGGCTTGTTGTTCTCATATTAAGTTGTATTTATATCGTAATCAAAGCATTCTAGCATAAAAGAAAAGCATTCTCTATTGATTTTTGTCTAGAGATCATCCATGATGTGTACTTACTGATCTTTTCTTGAACAAACTCGAGAACAAACTCGAAGGGAAAACAACAGACCAAAATGACATTTCAAGAGAAAATAAAAATAGCAATAGGAATCGGTGACGGTGTTCGCTACATGCATGAAGAATGTCCTCGAGGCCCCGTCGTTCATGGTGACTTAAGGCTGTGCAACATTTTTATGAATTTTGACTTAAAGCCACAAGTAAAATTTGTTAAAATTTGAAACACCTAGTGCAAAAAACAGAGAAAAATAAAAACATAAGAGAACTATCATGGGTACAATTGTTTATTAGTTCAAAATCCAAGGCCTCTCATAATCTTATTTCATTTGTTTTCTTCTTTCCCTCACCTTTGTGTGTGTGTGTGTGTGTGTGTGTGTGTGTAATAGATCACTGACTTTGGTAATGCTACATGGCTACATCTAAAACAAGGGTTACCAATTTCCAGTAACAGGTTTGCATTTATACCAATTCCAGAATTTTTTTGAAATTTCATTTGACATAGCAACGAGTAAAAGAACAAAAAACAATAATAATGCTGAGTTTCTAATGTGAAATTTGACTATATGTTAAAAAGGTTCTAGCACACAGATCCTTCAGACCGTGAATCATTGGCTTTACGAAAATTCGATATCATTCACTTTGGAATTCTGCTCCTAAGGCTATTTTGCAGTAGATCTGCTCCGTGGGATGAAAAAAAATTTGTAGAT
Organism: Camellia granthamiana; assembly: GCA_036172215.1. Taxonomy (NCBI): domain Eukaryota; kingdom Viridiplantae; phylum Streptophyta; class Magnoliopsida; order Ericales; family Theaceae; genus Camellia; species Camellia granthamiana. Next base: position 81,980,286 of record CM069914.1, on the reverse strand, counting down.
TGGGTTAGTCGACAATTTTTTATATATTTTATTACAATTCTCATTTCTATACTGCAATTAGAAGTTTGTTCTCAAAATACTTACTGTTATCGCAGGCTCAACCATTGTTGCTACAAAGAGCTTTCCATAAGTTGCTGGACAAAGACATGGAAGACCGAGACGTGTACGAAATATTTAGGGTGATGTGTGTTGCAGCTCAGTGCATAAATACTAAGCCTATTTCATGATCTAGTATGAGCAAGGTGATGCAGCATAGATAAAAAAAATATTTGGTACTATTTAGGGCTACAAACGAGTTGAATGGTTCATTAGCAGTTCAAACTTGGCTCGTTTTAGATCAGCTCATTGCAAAATATACAAGCTTAAGCTAAAATTTTAAACTCATTTATTTAGTAATCGAATCAAGCTTGAGTAGGCTTGAATACCCTAAAACTCAACTTGTTTGTAGCTCTACTACTCCTGCTAGCCCTTTCTAGTTTCATTATGGCTTACTATATCAGTTTCATGTACTTGCAGATAATTTCAGTTCTCAAGGGAGAAACTTCATGTGCTATGCAATTATCCCCTTCATCAGAAGGCAGCCCAAATATGGACTTTAGTGGCTCATCAATTGGTAGACTTGTGCGCAATTTAACCTTAGAGTTGTCACTTTTAGAATAGCTTAGGTGGTACCCAAAAAAAATGTGCAGAAAAAAAAATTAAAAATAAGGAAATGTAGATGTATAGAAGAAGAGAATATCTTTGGGATCTCTCCTAATTCATTTTTGAACTGGCTAGCCAGATATTTGCTTTCTTTGAAACAGTACTGGTTAGACAATTTTCTATGGCAATAAACTACTACGTTTGTTGTCATGTTAGGAAAATCTTTATATCATCATCTTGTTCTCCTCTTTTTCTTCGTCATGAATATATATAAATGCCAGTTGTGCTTCATATTTGGAAAAATTACTCAGAATTTAAATATTTGAAAAGGATTTATTTTATATATGACTCACAATACGCTAACTTTAAATCTACACTCTATACTTCACTTTTATAGTGAAATTATGATTGAGTTTTCATGCTACCTAGAATTATTGTATGAGCACTGCACATGAAAGATGAAGTCTGGTTTGACTTGGTATACTATTACAATTTTAAATTAGTTTTTTGTATTCTATGTGTATGTGTTATGATGGAACCACAAATTAAGAAACAATAAACAACCAAATGAAAACATGAGCATTCAAAGGATCTGTGTGGTTAATCTTAAAATCCTGAAATAACCCAATATACTTAAGATTCGAACGATATCGAACTTGGTTAAAATAGATCCAAATACAAATACAGAATTAGATCTATGTTTTGTCACATCACGTAAGTTGACGACGAGTTATAAGCACAATAGGAGCATCTTCAACCGATACTTCAAATCCTACTTGACACTTTAAAAGGCAAAAATTGAGACTTCAACAAGCTGCAACCGAATAGCCAAATGTTTCGTGAATCTGACATGGCTAAAGTACAAATATAATAAAACAATAAAATTAGTATATTGCGTGGAGTGTTTCATTTTAGAGATGTCAAATTTGCATATGTCAACTTACCATCTAAAAAAAAAATTGCCATATCAATTTTTGAAGATTTAGGGGGAGATGCTGTAAAGGATTGAATTGGAAACATTCGAAACATAACGAAGGAAATTATTTTTGCATTTAGTATATGGTATCCTTACTTGGCTTATTTTATGCTATATGTAGGCCATTTTAAGTTGCAAATTCTATCTAAAAGTGATATGGATACAATGGCTTGGCACATTTAAGCACTCCATTAAATTAGAGCCAATTTTGACCCTGTTTTTTTTTTTTTTTTTGGTACATCGGAAAGGGAATTTTGACCCTGTTATGGATACAATGGTTTGACACATTTAGATTGTGTTTGAATTAAAAATTTGAGTACAAATATGTGAAGAAAAAAATAAAAATAAGAAGAAAAGTTAATGAAATAGTAGTTAACTTTTATATTCCCCCTATATTCAAATATCATGATCCAAACACAATCTTAAAGCACTCTAAATTTAAATCAACCTTGGACCCTGTTATTTCTCTTCTAACAAGTGCATACAAATCAAATGCAGAGAGAGCGTAGTGATTTTGAGAACCACCTCCATTGATTGACTGGATAGAAACAATGAAAACCTCCTAACAATGGTTGCATATAGGCATGTATTAACTTGTTCTGTTTCAATGTTCTTTTTTTTTCTTTTTTCTTTTTTTTGTTACAGAAAAATCCTCCCTACTCTCCCGCAGGTCTAAGGCAGCGCCCTTTTGTAGAGATCACCAAAGTGTCCTGTTAGCCATTCCGAGCGAGGAGACTATAACCTGGGAACTTGCCCCGACCACCCAAGACAAGCTCTGCTTAAGTCAAGACTCGCACAGCGGGAGAGCATTGAACCCACACCAAGTGCTGGTTAGACAACTTGAGGTCCAACCTCCTAACCAACCGTGCTACGCCCAAGAGATTGGCCCAGAGGGGATTTGAACTCATGACCTGGGGGCTTAATCCCCATGTTCCCCATGTTCTGTTTCAATCTTAAACCCTAATAAAGGCTAGTGCTCTTAACAATCCAAAACACTTAATATCAGTAAGAAGTACACAAGAATAATAAATTACATGCATATATAAATAAATAAATAAAATTAAAAAACACACAAAATTTATGTAATTTACTAAAAATTTATGATAAAAAAATGTTACAAGAGACATAGTAGAGATAGCCATCTCCCCTAAAGACAATTAACTGATAATAACTGAAATACAAAAAATACTATCACAACCAAAGTTTGATATATATGTGTTCCCAGTACCGGCCCTGGGCTAAGGCCACTGAGGCCTATGCCTTAGGCCCCAAAAATTTGGCCCAAAATAGGGGCCCCAAATTTAGTAATGTATTATAGTATATTATAAATTTAAATTTGCCCAAATTATTTTTATTATTTTTGGGCCAATTCAAAAAGCCCAAAAATATTTTGTTGGACCATATTTATTTACAAGTGTAATTTGGCCCAATTAAAATTAAAATATCTACAGAAAGTGTTGATGGCCCAGGGAGAAGAATAATACATACAAGCTCTCAATCTCTCTCTCATACAAAGTGACGAAGGAAAGGAAGCATATCAAGCATAAGTAGAACAATGAGCAACGGCAAAAATTGATTGGAAATTGATTGAAAGTAATAAATTAAAAATTATGGCCTTATAAATTTAAAAAATTTAGTGTTGTTAAATTATAAATTATAAATTATAGATTACAAATTTAAATTTTAAAATTATATATTAAATAAAAATTATAAATTACAAGGATAAAATAGTCTTTTGAACATTTATCCTTATCCAGTCCGTCCAACCAAACATTGGATTCACTAAAAATAGTCCAATCCAGACATCTAATCCCATGACTAAACAAACATAGGATACAAATCCAGTCCAACCAAATAGTCTGAGGACAATGTATCCCAAGACTAACAGTCCGATGGATTACAATCCCCTCTTATCCAGTCCGTCCAAACAAACACACCCTAAGGAGTTTTTTTTTTAGTAATGCTAGGAATTATGAAAAAAATATCATGAAGATGATCATGAAATATTCTCTACTTTTGGATTACACATACAATAAAACATCACATACTAATTAAAGGATGAAAAATCTTCATGATATATTTCATAATTTTTTTTTTAATGATCCCTAATATTATTCGTTTTTTTTAGTGCGTTATCTCTAACCCAAAGGAAGTTATGCAGCAAGTGGACTCCAGGCCCAAGGAATGTCCACAGAGAAGCCCATAGCCCAAGTCATCTTGTAGCTATTAGTTTGATTTGAATCACAAAATCTATTTCTATTTGGTGACTGATGGAAATTCATTTTTACATCTCAAGTAAATATATATATATATATATAATTATTCTATTTGGTTTTGTAAATTTTAAAAACTGTTTTCGAGTTTTTAATTTATATTTTTTGATTTTTGGTGAATTTTTTAATTTTATTCGAAAAGAAAAAAGCTATATTACTGTTCATTCCAAAAGTCGGCCCATCTCTCACTGGTGGACTCAAAATTTTACATAAGGCCCATATTTTGTGGGAATTATTAATGGGGAAATTACATCCTAGTGGTGAGACGTAGAATATATATATATCTATTATAGAAAGTTTATAAAATATTTATTAAGTTTTCAATTGATTTGTAATTATTTTTATAGATAATTCTATTATACACAGCTCTTACTATATGTATCCTTAGTTATGCTATTTTTTTTATTAAATTTTTTTTTTTTTTTTTCCTTTAGTTAGAGCATGTCCAATGGAGGTGCCAAAGGTATAATTTGGCAAGAGTAAAAAAAAAAAAAAAGGGTTTCCAATGATCTGCTATTCTTCTTGCCAAATATAGCAAATGTCATTTCTGCTGTCAAATTTGACAGGAGGTTTGGCATTTGTCAAACATGCCATATCATCAAAGATTAATCAATTTATTTGGTTTGAGTTTTTTAAATTCACTTTTAGAAAATTGAAATTTTTTGTTTCGTGTTTTTCTATTTTGTTTTTAATATTTTAAGCAATTTTTTAAAATTTTTATATGCACCTAACATAAATACACATAAAAAATATAATATTTGTGAAAAAAAATCTTTAAAAAATTCACTAAAAACCAAAAATAATATATAAAAAAAATCAGTACATTTTTCGTATTATTATGTATTTATTAATTTTTTAAAATATTTTTTTACAAATATTTTACTTTGTAGATACCATCTAAAAGAGTAAAAAAATTGTTTAAAATTTTAAAAATATTCATTAAAAATAAAAAAAATGAAAATTAAAAAATTCAATTTTCAAAAAATTAAATCCAAAAGATTAAAACCAAACACAGTGAATAGAATTTTGGCTCCAAATCAGTTGAAAAAAACATAATTCAATAAGAGTAATTTTTTTTTCTTTCAAATAAATGTACATTTGTTTTCAATTTTTAATTTTTTTTTATTTGTCTAGTTAGGCAGAATGCAAATATTTAATTTTATTAGAAAAAAATTGAAAAAGGTCAAAAAAAATAAATAATTAAAAAAATACTAAAAAAACATTTATCCAAGTAATACTTACAAAATTGGAGGAAAAGTTGGTTGAAATTTGCCAAAATGACATGTGACTATTAGAGTACCGTTGCTATAATTTGGCAATTTATTACTATTCATTGACAAATTATAGCAATGATAATACTATTATAACATTTATCATTGGAGACGCTCTTATGACATTATTTTGAGATTTTTAATTATATCTTATTTGTGTTTGATTATAATTTTTTTTAATTAGGAAAATTTAGCCAAAACCCCTCTATTAGATCATTGTTTGGTGAAAAAAGCCGTCCAATTTATTTTGTTTCATAAACCTCTTAAGGATAAAACACATAATTGAGTAATGATAAAGTAATATATATATTGTTATTGTTTATATCAATTTCGATGGTAATATATATATATTTAAGAATTTCGTAGTCAATATGAATCTTATTTGATAGATCTTAATGAGAGAATTTTAAAAATACTAATTTTATTAAAAATCAAAATTTACATCAAAAGTTATATATCATTTTAAAGTATAATATTTTGATAATAATGGTATATGTTGGACTTTTCAAAATTTTTTTTTTATATTTATCCTTAATGTATTAAAATTTTATTGTGAGAGAGTTTTGATTAAATCTCCATTTAATTACTACTTAAAAAATATAAAATTATACTATTTTATCAATTGAATATAATTTTTTCATTTTTTTTAAAGGGAGTAGCTTCCCTCCTGTCTTAGATCGGATTAGAGAGTGTTGTTGGGTAGTAGGGGCTCACCATGGGTCCTGTTTCGATAATTTGAGCTATTCAATGTGTAGAACTTATCGAGTACTATATGCTTATAAAAAATCATGTTGATCGGATATCGATAGCTATCTCATCGGATCCTTTTTTTATCAACCGTTAATTTGTTCACTGTCCATTTTATTTAATACAAAACTGATTTGATCACATAATTATCAATATCTAATCAATGTAATTTTTTATAATTTTATAATACTTAGTAAATCATACACATCAAATAATTTGAATTATTAAAACAAGACCGTAATAAATTCCCACAGGCCCAACAGTAACTAGACGGAATCTACTCTCTTTTTTTTTTATTATCAACCATGATATTTCCCATTATTTTAATCTCCTTATAAGTTTGAAACTTGAAGTGCCTGTTTGGTGCAGCTTAAAAGCTGCTTATTTCAGCTTTCAGCTTAATTTAAACTATTTTGATGTGTTTGATTTAACTTATAACTTATAGCTTATAGTTTTTTGGAAATTAGAAATCAACTTATTCTTTGAGTGGAGCAGGAAATACTTAATTTATAATTTAAAAATCAATTTATATTCATAATTATAAATTATAAACTGTTTAGGTATAACTTATAAATACTTTCTCATAACTCTACTAAACAGGACCGGAGTGTAATAGCAACTCAACTTTTTGTGTCTAAGGTGCATGTATTTTCCTTCAATCAATAAATGGGAGGAGTACCAACGTGTAACTCTGCCCCCACAATTGAAAATGCCCCCAAATTCTTCGCCCCCCCCCCCCCCCTCTTTTTGCTCTCTCTCTCTGTCTGTAAATGATGTGAAAGCTTAGGAAAGAACTCGCAGACCTCGCACTGAAACAACCCGAGTTCGGATCTTCTGCCGTAGTTTCCTGCGGCGTCCCCTGCCATGCTCCAAAACGACGTCGTTTTGGAGCATTTTTTTTGTTTTTTTTTTTTTTGTTTGTTTCCCCTTTTGCACTGTTTTCTTCTCCCAGGCTTCAACTCATTTTGACTAAGTGTAAAAGCCTAGAACAAAACAAACCCACCCTTCAAACCCAATCATCTATATATATATACAAAAAATTCGATCTGGACATACAAAAGGAATGAAAAATTCGATCCGGACTGGTTTGCTCTTGAAGAAAAATTCGATCTGTATATATACACACACGTACGTATACATATGTGTATATATATAGGATCATTTTTGTTTTTTTTTTTTTGTTTTCCCCTGACCTCTCACAGGTTTGTGAGCTCTCATCTGAACCAAGAATGAAGCCCAAATATGAAACAGACTAAGAAGAAGAAGAAGAAGTGAAAGTGAATCACCATGTTCTGGCCATCACCATCATTGTCAACTAGTTTGAAGAAAATAGTCAATGCTCAAAAAAATTTGCAACTTGTTTCAGCCAAACACACAAGCACAAAAAATAAAAAAACAAAACAAAATGAAACAATTATTTTCAATCAAAAATACAAACCCAGATTTCACACCAAACAACAACATTTTTTTTGGAGTATTTCTGATGAATATCAATCGAAATTAAAAAAAAAAAAAAAACAAGAGAGTAAACTAAAAATCTAGAAACCCATTTTCGATCTTCGCATTCATCGGAATATTTCTGGCGAGCAATGGAAGAGTGGGGGAGAGTAGGGCCGAGGAAGAAGATCTGGGCATTCATCGGAATATTTCTTCCTCTTAGATTGAAAATGAAGAAGTGAAAGTATGGCAGAGGAAGAAGAAGTGAAAGTGAAATCAGATTTTCGATGTATCAGATTTGGCCATTTTCGATCTTCGCATTCATCGGAATATTTCTGGCGAGCAATGGAAGAGTGGGGGAGAGTAGGGCCGAGGAAGAAGATCTGGGCATTCATCGGAATATTTCTTCCTCTTAGATTGAAAATGAAGAAGTGAAAGTATGGCAGAGGAAGAAGAAGTGAAAGTGAAATCAGATTTGGGTCTCTCTCTTTTTCTGCTTTGTTTTTTTTTTTTTTTTTTTTTTGAAAACTTGCCCCAAAACGACGTCGTTTTGGGGCATGGCAGGATAGTATGGCAGAGGATCCGGACTCGAAACAACCCCCCCCCCCCCCCCCCTTTTTGCTCTCTCTCTCTAAATGATGTGAAAGCTTAGGAAAGAACTCGCAGACCTCGCACTGAAACAACAAATGGAGGCAATACTGTGTTTAGATCGCGTCCTCTCTCTCTGTGTAAATGATGTGAAAGCTTAGAAAAGAACTCGCAGACCTCGCACTGAAACAACAAATGGAGGCAATACTGTGTTTAGATCGCGTCCTCTGATTCCATTTTCACTTCTAGGTAATACTAATCTCTTCCATTTTTTTTTCCACATTTATTCGCTCATTTGTTTTCTGATTTTTTTTAATTATTAATCTCGTTTTGGAAGTAACAAAAATCTCAATATACTCTGTTTGGTTGCTGAGAAACTGGAGGAAAACTAATGAAAATGAAATCGAAATCGAAATCGAAATCGAAATCGAAATCTTCTCTTGCTTTGGTTGCAAAACCAAGCTTTTACTGTAGAAACACAAAAGCCAAAAAAAGAAGAAAAAAAAGTAACCTAGTTCTCAGAGATGAATAGGCTTAAATATCTTTAATTTCGTTACAATTCACTTCAATTTGCATGCTATTCACCTCGTTAGGGTTAGAAATTCTATTACTTTGAAGAATTTGAGTACTAGTTTGCGGAGGAGAGAGTTTGTTTGTCGTGAATTGAATGTTTATCATGATCTGGCTAAGCCGAAATGAGGCCATACTTAAAGGCGGTGTCGATCACAGTTAATTTAGTCTCGAGAGTTGAAAGGTTAGCATCTGAAGATTCTTAATTGAGATTGCAAAACAAATTTCTTTATTACAAGTTTTGAAGACATTTTTTAAAAAAGATTTTGAGTTGTAAAGAAACAAGTGCAAAAGTTAAAAATGTATTGGACAGTCATGTATTCTTATTTCAGTCTCAGTTAGAGAAGATCCGTTCTTCGCATCTTTATTAGCAAATTGGCAGATCTTCCTTTGGTGCCCCTATCAAGTCTTCTCTCTAATGTGTTGTAGCTGTTCATCCATGTTACTGTTACTTGTACTTGTGTTTAATCTAATGGACCTATCTACTTTTCACATAGAGATGGCAAGTCTTGACATTTTGTACTCTTACGTGTGTCTTATTATGTCAATTTTAAATAAGATCATCCAATAATGTAATCTTCACTAGTTGGAGCCAGAGACAAAGGCATGAAATCTGCTTCAAAAACTATGAAATATAGCGGCTAAGGATTTGCAGACCATCATTTAAAAATCAATGCTGTGAAGCCAAAATGTAACCAATTCCAATGTTCCTTGTGATAGTATTGAGTTCATTGATTTTTGTTGTTCTTCTAAATAAAAATATTCTTTTGGTAGCACTTGTTACAACTACGAAGTCACCTCTTTGGGCAAGTAAATTCTTAACTACTTAGTGAATTAAAGCTCGAATTATGGTTAATATATTTATAACAATTATTGTGTTTTTCAGATTCTTTGTTGGTCCAATTGCTGGAAAATGGTGTCCTCCTGTGACTGCTGCATTGAGACTCAATGGCCTGCTGATGAGCTCCTAGTGAAATATCAATATATATCAGATTTCTTTATTGCCTTTGCATACTTTTCAATTCCCTTGGAGCTCATTTATTTTGTTCAGAAATCAGCAATCTTCCCATATAGATGGGTGCTAATGCAGTTTGGTGCTTTTATTGTTCTTTGTGGAGCAACCCACTTCATAAATTTGTGGACATTCACTATGCACTCTAAAACTGTTGCTGTGGTGATGACCATAGCGAAAATTGCTACTGCTGTTGTATCATGTGCAACAGCTCTGATGCTTGTGCATATTATTCCTGATTTGCTAACTGTCAAAACACGGGAACTATTTCTGAAGAATAAGGCTGAAGAGCTTGACAGAGAGATGGGCCTTATTATTACTCAAGAACAAACTGGAAGGCATGTCCGAATGCTTACTCATGAAATTAGAAGCACCCTCGACAGACACACTATACTGAAAACTACTCTTGTCGAGTTGGGTAGGACTTTGAACCTGGAGGAATGCGCCTTGTGGATGCCATTACGAAGAGGCATGAATCTCCAACTTTCTCACACTCTAAACAATCTAATACCTATCGGATCTACTGTGCCAATCAATCTTCCCATAGTCAACGAAGTCTTCAATAGTGCTGAAGCAATACGAATTCCACATACGTGTCCATTGGCAAGGATTAGACCAGTAGGAAGATATGTGCCACCGGAAGTTGTTGCCGTTCGGGTTCCTCTTTTACATCTTTCAAATTTCCAAATTAATGATTGGCCTGAGCTCTCTACAAAAAGCTATGCTGTGATGGTTTTGATTCTCCCTATGGATGGTATAAGAAAATGGCGCGACCATGAATTGGAACTTGTGGAAGTTGTTGCTGACCAGGTTTTTAATGACCTACTCGTCTTTTCATGTGCCTCTTTTGATTGCCTTCTGGTTTTTTATTCTTCTGGTTTTTTATTGTTCTGTTGCCTCATACTTTGCTTTAAAGTGGCTATTCCTCAACCTACTATGGATGTTATAATTGCCTGTTTTGGTAACGTAATTGTGTTGGATTTCATTCTCTTGTTTGTGGTTTGTTTTCATTGTCTGTGAAATGAATAACAAATCCACTCAATTGCTGCTCATCATTACTGGTACTAGTTGGAGGTTCATTTTTGAGTGGCACAACACGAGCACCATTTGGTCTTTTCTTAAACTTGTGTAAATGTATACAAAAAAAATAAAAAATTAATGTGCAACGCTGTTTTGCTTGTTCTACTAGACTATGTTTGCATTTTTTTTTCTTCTGCCTGTTGTTTTTATGTTATGTTTGTAGGAATATCAGTTTTGTAGACTATGTTTCTCCATAAACCATAAATATCAACAATGACCATCCATATTATGTTAACCACAAGTTCTAGTAACAAAATTTAGAGAAAATTACTTGGAAATTGATTTGACACTGGGAAAACAATTACTAACTAAAAAAAAGAAAAATGGCTTGTAAGTTAGTTTTTCTTGTTCTCAATGTAGTGTTTTCTTTTATCCAGGTAGCTGTTGCTCTTTCTCATGCTGCAATTCTAGAAGAGTCTATGCGGGCCCACGATCTGCTCATGGAGCAGAATGTTGCTCTAAATTTAGCTCGTCAAGAGGCAGAGATGGCTATTCGTGCTCGCAATGATTTCCTGGCTGTCATGAACCATGAAATGAGGACACCTATGCATGCGATTATTTCGTTGTCTTCGCTTCTTTTAGAAAGTGAACTCACTCCAGAACAAAGGGTTATGATAGAGACCATCCTCAAGAGTAGCAACCTACTAGCAACACTTATTAATGATGTATTAGATCTTTCTAGACTTGAAGATGGTAGCCTAGAATTAGATGCTGGGGTGTTTAATCTTCATGAGGTTTTCATTCAGGTGAATTATCAAGTAATAAAATTTCTGGATGTAAGTTGAACATCTGCGACACTCATGTAATGATGATGTTGTTGGTCTTTCTCTCTTAATTACAGGTTGTCAATTTGATAAAGCCTATCACATCTGTAAAGAAGTTATCCATGACACTAATTTTGGCACCAGATTTACCTGTCTATGCTATTGGTGATGAGAAACGACTTATACAAACAATCTTAAATATTGTTGGCAATGCTGTGAAGTTCACAAAGGAGGGCTATGTTTCGGTTGTGGCTTCTATCGCAAAACCGGAGTCATTGAGAGATTGGCGACCTCCTGAGTTTAATCATCTGTCAAGTGACGGCCATTTCTTCTTAAAAGTTCAGGTTGAGTACTCCATTTTCTTTTCACTTGGCATAATTTTAGTGGTTTTCTAATCTAACCTGTATTGTGGCTATGGAAAATGAACATCTGTGAAGCGCACTCATTCATATGGCAAACTTGAGCAATTTGTCCAGGGATGCAGGGCTTTGAACTATATTTTTTTTAATGGTCTAAACTCAACAAAAAACTTCACAAATCTTCCAAAATGAAATAAAATAAATAAATTAACATTAAAATCCAATTTGAAGTTCATGAGATCATTACACCAGGATTGTGTTGACAAGTAAGGTGGTAAGCATAATATGGTATAAAAATGTGGTAACTGTAGCATTACTGTTACTTCATTATCTACGGGCTAGCTGTTAAAAAAACAATGCCCAATTATCTACGGGCTAGTTGTTATTGGCAGGAAATTAAGACTCTTCATTCCCCGGTTGCCTTTACTTTGCAGGTTAAGGATTCTGGCTGCGGTATTATCCCACAAGAAATCCCACTCATTTTTACCAAATTTGCTCAGTATCGAAGCGGATCAAGTCGAAATAATGGTGGTGCTGGTCTTGGACTTGCCATTTGCAGACGGTATTACTCATGATTAGTAATTTGTGTTGGTTTATATAATTCTAATGAACCAACATTAAATTTTGAAACATTAGCCAATCAATCGTATCCTGTGGCATTGGAAATACTATTCTATGTTGGATTTTTTCATTGCTTTTGATGTCAAATTGCTGATTATACCCTGAAGAAGTGCATTACAGTACTTTGTATGCTTCTAGCTGGAATCTTATTAAAAATTGGAGCATATGGGTCAGATTGGATCAATATGGAATTATTACTCACTTCCCCAGAATATATTTCATGGGAAGCTCTGTTAATCTGATTTGTAGCCATTTTGATGTCTTAAAATAGTGCAGAGTATTAAGTTGTTTCCTTCATTTGCATTGTTTGTAAGTTGCACTCACTCCTTTAAAATGATTGATTCAGGTTTGTAAATCTTATGGGAGGTCAGATTTGGATTGATAGTGAGGGCTTGGAGAAGGGTACCACGGTTACATTCATTGCTAATCTTGGAATCTGCAGTAGCCCAAATGAATCAATGCCGCTGCTGATCACAACTGCAGGTAGATCAAATCAAGGGAGTGCTGAACTCATTGGACATAAAATTTTTGCCAAAGATCTCCCGCGTTATCAAAGAAGTCTTTAGATGAAAACAGAAGCAGATTTTCAATCATTGGTTTCAAGGCAGATCAAAAGGCAACACTGAGATTGTGCAAGTAATGATGTTGTTCAATCAAGTGTTTTGTGTTTTGTGTTTTTATTTTTATTTTTTGGAGGCTTTAATGGAGGGAGGGTGTTGCAGAAAGCTCAGCACAGCCTAAACAAACTGGCTGCGTCATTGAAGGCAATATTCCTTCTTACCCAACTTTTAAGGAAGAATCCAAATGCAAATGTGTAGCTGAATCATTTTCATGATGGTATGTATATCCACTATTGTATGATCTGCAAACACATCAGCACAAGGCCTTGGCCTTCCCAAAGCTGTTCTTGATTACCACAACAAGTGCTCCCACTCTCAAAGCTATCCCTAGTTGATTGGGTTCAATTTTGTTCACACACCTGACGAAAGGTATAAACAACAAAGCAATGGAGTCTTACCATAATGGTGGGGTCTGTATACTTCTTAAATAAGAGATTGATTGTTTTGGATTAATTACCATCTGTAATTTATGTCAGGTATATGAACAAAATAATTTTCTAATCAACTTGTTGCAATGGACTTTGATGGACTCCATTCAACTTTTACTCTCTAGTAGCCACAGAACCGTGTTAAAAAATTTTATTCACCAAAAGAGCATGTACAAAGAAAGTTTTAGTATAAAAATTCTACACAGAATAAGTTGGCACCTTGTGTCAAAATACCAACTATTGTCTTTGTAATTTACAGATGTCATTGACGTATCATTTTGTATGTGTTTTTTGTATTATATTTTATGTTTGTAAATCACTCTTTTTTTTTTTTTTTTTTTTTTGTAAAACTATTTATACAAAAAGAAAAAAAAAAAAAAAATCACAAGAATAATGTCATTTTTATAAATGAACTTATCTTTGTAGGTGTGTTGTCAAGGAATGATCATTCTGTTTCATCTTATTTGAATGAATCAAATAGAAAATTTTCAATGTACCTTAAAAAAAATAATGGATCAAATAGAAAAAATAGATAAATATATTTGATGAGTTGCTGGAAGTGATGTTGATGATGGAGAGTGGACAGATGGTTAGAGAGACACCAAAAAGATACAGAATGTTAATGGGTGGTGGTGGCCAAGTGAAAATATATATTTTTTTAATTTTAAAAATTTTGAAATCAATTTTATTTTTTATTTTTTTTAAAAACAAAAATCATATACCAAACAAATTTTCATTTCCAATTTCCAAAAATATGAAAACAAAAACATAAAATAAGATATGAAAGCTTTAATAAACGACCCCTAAGAAAAATTTATGAAGTTAATTTCTCAACCCAAACCATACCTACTACCCATCGTTAGTTTTCTGCTCAATTAACATCCTCATATAAGTGAAGCCACCGTAAAATATTGCACATTCTAATTCTACATAGTCAACTTAAAAAGCTAAAGATTTTAATATTGTAGTTCTTTATCATCACTATCATAGACCAACACAACACGAGTCAATTTCATCGTCATGAATACTGCCAGCATGACAATGCTTCACCTAACTACTACATTTCATTTAGCAAACCAACTTGTCCAGTCCAGTCAAGCCCAAATGAAACTAAATTCTGGTGGAAAAGGGCAGTAGTAATTGCTCAAAGTATTAAGGCATCAAAAAGGAAAAAGGTATTTTTGTTACAGAGGCATGATATGTGTGTGGTCCATTCAAATTCGGATTCTATGTAGTGCAATCTGTCGCGCTTTCCAAATTCCAATCTAGCAGCCTACGCAGCTAAAGAAATTTTCCGGATCACAAAATTCCTTCAGGATCTAGAAGTCGTATATTCTGCAAGCTCTGCAACTTTGAAATCATGTCTTTTCTCTCTTTGATAATAAGCTACACGCTATTACGTCAAATCAACAAGGCACACTTGCCATTCTTATTCCATCACAAACATACTCAACACGGAAGCAATGAAAGAAAACGAACCAACATTAACAATAGAAACAAACTATTAAGTTAAGCCAAGTATCAAAGATTTTAAGCCTTCTTCTAGATATAAAACACATGGTTCCACAAAATAACTGAAAGAACACAAAACAAAAACATACTGGGTCAAAAATAACAACTATCATAGTAACCAAAACACAGAGAAGATGTGAAGTGATCAATCCTCCCATCATTGCGGATCTCATTTCTTGGATTTCTTGGATGCCCTGTTACCAAAAGGAACACTTGGTCAAATTCTAGTCCAAACAACCTGATCATATATTAGTAAAATTATGTCAGAAAAACTTACTGAGTGGGTTGAGCTGCGGGTGCAGATGCTGTGGGAGGTGGTGCTTTCTCTACTGGTCCCTGTGCAGATTTAAAAAAGAAACTTAGTATTCCATTTGGAAAATTTTGATCTCAACTGAAAGCCACGACACAAGATATCAACACAATGAACTTCAAGTCTTAGGTCTATCAACTTTATAATTTTCTTTATCCATCTATCTTCAAATCACCATCATGCAAATGAAAAGATTCAAATTCAACATCCCACACCATCTATAAGAAAAATAGTAATGAATAAATACATCTGAATTCTGAAATGATCAAAAATTGCAATTCAGAGAGTGTTGCACGAAATCCAACCCACTAACAAACGTGAAGCCACACGTCTTTCCAGAAGGGAAATGGATCACAAATATGCATGTGGTGCTGAATATAACATACTTAAACATATAATTTTCTGATGTAGAGCAGCAAAGATGGCTTGCTCAGCTTAGGGATTGTAGGCCACAAATGCGAATAAATTAAATAAAATTCAATGGGACCAAAACAATTGGAAAAATTCAAATTTATTTTGCCGGCAACACAACAAACAAATATGTTAATTTGCTCTGTCATCCAAGATCTATGCATAATTTTATTTGTTAAATTAAATGATTAAGAGAAGTTTAGATATGTTAATATTTATCTTACCTGGGCTAAACGTTCCTCTCTCCTAGCTATCTTTCGTTCTCTGCTCGCCTTACTCTTTGCACGCTTAGCCTCAAATTGGTCAAACAAAGTCTTCTCTCTAGCTTTCTCGGCCTTCGACTTGTGGATACTCTCCATTAGAACTCTCTTGTTCTTAAAAACATTACCCTTCACTTTCATGTACATGTCATGATACATGTGCTTGTCAATTTTCTTCGATTCCCTGTACTTGCGGAGCAAGCGCCTAAGCACACGCATCCTCCTCATCCACAGGATTTTCGTGGGCAACCTTGCCTCCCTTGTACCCTTACGTTTACCTGAAATCAATCAAGGAACCAACATCAAAACCTAGGTAAGTTTCTCTTGTACTTGATCACAACATCACCATCAACGACATCATTAGCACTACTGAAGCGGTGCAAAATATTTCGATGAACTAAAAAATTATAATATACTCCCAAATTTATTATCACTATAAAAAAGCAGTACCATATCCAGAATGACGGCCCTTTCGCTTGGCCTCATTCATTCTGCGTGCACGAGATCGTGAGTGAATCTTGGTTGGTTTCCTGATGACAAAGCCATCCTTCACCAACTTCCTTACGTTTTGCCCTGCACTCAGAAAACCAAAGAAATATATGAATATAGAAAAATACAAGTGAGCAAAAGCTTGATATAAAAAGAAGACCAATGATGCAACTATATAAAACACAAGTACTAACTATTAGGGAAAATTACACCTCAGTTGGTACTTTCTAAAATAATTACAGTTCCATGAAAAAGTTTTAACATTTTAATTATTAAAAATTATAAACTTTCCCTTAACTATTAAGAGCATCAATTTTACACAAATGCAACCACTACACTGACATCAGCATGTACAGATTACTAATATTTACTCTTTCCCTTCCAAAATCATGGATCTGTTTCAACTTTAACAAATATATCGCGTAAAGATAGGAATTAGAAGTGGATATTCTAGTTTTATCATTATTGATATTGTAATTCAGAGTAACCACAAATCAAACCGTGAATCAGTTGTTCAGCAATGTTTCGAAACCTGGAGAGCTGAGCAATTCAGTAAAGAGTCACTGGTTTTATGCAAATAAGCCAATTTTCAGTCTAAAGTGAAAACAACCTGTAAATTTTCAATTTTCAATCTTCTCAAACCAACACAAATATTAAAATCCATTGCATAATTTTTTTTTTTTCATATTATAAAAAAATTCATGTCTTAACTACGATATTCTTTAGCATGCAAATACACAGTCCATATCTAACAATTCCTCAAGCGACCTTGCGAATAAGTAAAGTGTTTCAATAGCATTAATACATACATATATATATACACACACATACATATCCACACACAAACATATACACATAAATGTTTATATTATCGCGCGTATGGTAAAAAAAAAAACAGTAAATCAACAGTTTCAATCGAGTAAATCGATGATAGCAGAGTTCAGAATACCAAAAAAAAAAAAAAAAAGAAGAAGCACAGAAGTCGGATTGAAATCTTAGTTTCTCGCACAGAAATGAAACGAGTGAATCGAATCGAAACGATCAGAGTGAAATGATCTTCAAGAGAGAGAGAGAGAGAGATTACGAGAGTTGGCCATGGAGATCTCGTTGACTTCATTGGGATCAAGCCAAACCTTGCCTCTGCCGCACTTGAGGACGCTGGCGGCGAGCCGCTTCTGAAGCTTCAGCGACACCATGAGCTTTCCAAATGGAAGAATGAGGAAGGGAGGGGAGGCTTGGGCGAGTGCTCAAGATAAGCCTTTTATATCACCCTCATCTCAGACGACAGATTGCCCTAGGGTTTTGACGAGGGCTTTCATTACGTTGGGCTTTCGGGTCGGATTCATATAATATTGAGCCTCACATAGGCTGTAGGGGGCTTGGACTCAGAATTTGGGCCTCAAATCTCAAGCTCAAAGAATAAGGGGGATTTTAGAGTGATTGTTGGATAATTTCGGAGTACGGCCATGCGGTGATTCATGGTATTTAGATTGATAAGAAATGTGGAGTATTATAATTTTGTATTGAGTGATTAAAGAATATGATAGAGCATGATGAATGATAATTGATGAAGGAATATAGACTCGTGATATTCTAAAAGTACCTACTAATTTTCCTTCTATTTACACCAAAAAAATCACTAAAAAATCATAAATAACACTTTATTAAATCAAAATTTATTTTTATACAATATTTTTGTTTGAAGTGTCAACCAATCGCTGAAAAACAGAAACAATTTTTTTTTTTTTTTTTTTGTGTGTGTGTGTAAAATTTACGTTGAAATAAACGGAGCCATAATCACATTGAAAAAATGTTTGGATAAAATAGTAACTATGTATAATATATATATATTTTAAAAAAATTTCTAATATTCACACAGTTTATAATTACTAAATTATATACATGAAGAAATTATAATAGAAACTAAAAAGGATAAAAATATGTCTGGTTGCTTAATGATTTTAAAAATTCTAAATTACAAAAAAAAAAAAAAAAAAAAAAAAAAAAAAAAAAAATTGTATAAAGAATCATTGAAAAAAATGTAAAATTATAATATTGAAAAATTGAATTAATTATAACAAAATATCAGTTAAATTTTGCATTTGTCTCAACACTACTTTCAAAACCAAACTAAAGAGAAAAAGGCAACACCTTCTGTACTCTCTAAGTTAGTCTATTCGATAAAAATATAAAGTCTTGCATACATTTTGAGCTTTTATTTGTGTTAATTAGCTTTGAATGTTGAATTATATCCTTTATCTCTAAAAATAAATGGTTGAAATCTTTATGAATTTTGTGTGTGTGTGTGTGTGATATTGATAATTTATACAATCTTGCATGGTTGTGAAGGTAAAGAATTCATGTTCATGAGTGCCTCCCCAATCCATCATGTTAATATTACTATATGTGTACACTACACTGTAAAGCACCCACTACACTGAGTGGGTGTGTGCTTTGTGCTTTACAGTGTAGTGGGTGCTTTACAGTGTAGTGTACACATATAGTAATATTAACACATCAAATTTATATTCTAAATCGTGCCACTAACTTTGCACAACCTTTTATATTTTATTTGAGCAAATAGATGTGATAATATATCTATGCTTACCAAAAACAGACACAAGAGTTGAAATAATGCAAGAAAGATTGGGATAATCAGCTTATAAGAGGCCATAGAAGCAACACAAAAGCACTCATCCACCTTCACATTTCTATCCCAAGCCTCTTAACACAGGCATACACACAACATAGGGTTCAATGGCTCTCACCAGCTTCTTCTCCCTCTCTATCTCTATGTTACTCGTCACTTGTGGTAATGACTTCTGCAAGTGGTAATGGGTATGTCCAAAAGCCTGTGCTCGAAAAACCTAACACCGTTAGTTATAGTCCAAAGCCAGAGTTACAGAAACCTAAGATAGGGTACACTAAAATCAAAGCTTGAAAAACCTAATACTATTGGTTATAGTCCAAAGCCAGAGCTAGAAAAACCTAAGTCAGGGTATACCCCCAAACCTGAGCTTGAGAAACCTAAGAAGAAAGGAGAGAAACTTCCCTCCATCACTGGCATTCAAGGGCTTATTTATTGTAAATCTGGTCCTAAACTAATTCCAATTGAAGGTAAAAAAAAATTTTCCCCTTCTGTTCTCACTCGAAGTTAATTTCCACACAAGATAATAATAATAATAATAATGAGTGTGTTTGGTTTCAATTTTTTGAATTTAATTTTCTAAAAATCAAGTTTTTATTTTTCGTATTTTTTTATTTTTAGTGAATATTTTTAAAATTTTAAACAATTTTTTACTTAGATGTATCTAAATAGTAAAATATTTGTGAACAAATATTTTAGCAAATTAATAAATGCACAAAAATACAAAAAAATGTACTGAATTTTCATTTTTTTTATTTTATTTTTGATATTTAGTGAATTTTTCAAATATTTTTTTCACAAATATTATATTTTTTAAGTGTATTTATGTTAGGTGTGCCTAAAAATTAAAAAAATTACTTAAAATATTAAAAATATTCAATGAAAATAAAAAATTATGAAAAATGAAAAAATAAAATTTTCTAAAAAATAAATTTTGAAAGCTGAAACCAAGTGAATAATTTTCTTGAGACAAAGGTATAAAGATCATTAGTAATGTCACTGTCATGTACTTGCAATAAATAATTTTTTTTTTTTTTTTTTTTTGGGACTATGGTGTAGGAGCTCTAGCAAGAATTACATGTATAGCTGTTAACAAGAACGGGTATGAATCTGCTCCTTTCTCCACCTTGAGCCACCCAACCGACCCCAAGGGCTACTTCTTTGCCACATTGTCTCCTTACATGCTTGAAGAAGCATGGAAGATTACAGAGTGCAAGGCATTCCTTGAAAGTTCTCCATTGGAGACCTGTAATGTTCCAACTGATGTCAACAAAGGGATGAATGAACGGCGCTCCTCTCTCTTCTTACCATTTCCTTTCTGACAAGAACCTCAAATTATACTCTGTTAGGCCTTTCTCTTACACTCCACAACCAAAACCAGCCTCTAAGGGTTATTAGATTGTTGAGATCAATCACTACATTTGATCAAACACCAAACCAATTTTTATTTTTCGTTGCAACCTGCATTTGGAGATTTCTGATGAGTTTTTGTTCAATGAACCAATAAATTTTGAGGGCATGCATATGCAATGCAATGTTGCCCATCTTGTGATGATAATTCTTTGATTTTTAAACTTGAAGTTCTTGAGATGACACTGAGATCATTTGATTTATGAATATTCTTTCTTGGGTATTTGAGATCCAAGGATTTTGTATTGTGCTCATATCTTGTATCACTACAAGAATTTACACATTTTGCGACCACTTTTGCCGACCAAAAAAAATTTGGTCGCAAAAAAATGAAATTTGCCGACCAAATATTAATTAGTCGTGAATGATCATTATTTTTGGCGATCAAATATAATTGGTCGCAGAAGGTTATATTTTGGCGACCAAAAAAAGAGTTGGTCGCAGAAAGTGGTATGCTTTTGGCTACCAACTACAAATTTGGTCGCGGAATGTGACATTTTTTTTGGCGACCAAAAATTTGGTCGCCAAAAACTTATTTTCAGCAACCAAAAATAATTAGTCGCCAAATTAGCACTTTTAGCGACTAATATTTTAGTCGCCGTTGATTGAGATTTGGCAACTAAAAAAAATTGTCGGCGAAGGGTACCTTTTTTGCGACTAATTTGGTATTTTGGTCGCCAAAAATTTGTGAGGGAAATTTGAAATGTGGGGCGGGAATTGACACAAGCACAAACCCTATCCCTGTTTCTCTCACTCTCTCCATCTGTTTCTGTTTCTCTCTATTATTCACACAAGCACAAACCCTAGACCACCATTCAAAACCACCACCACCAAAAATGTCTCACGCCGTGGTGGCGTCGCCCTATTTCCCCACCGTGAGGTCGGCGGCGAACTGACCAGGGCAAAGCTCGGCGAACTGACCAAGGCAGAGCTCGGCGAACTGAGGTCGGCGGCGAACTGACCAAACCAGGTAGCAGTGCGTGGAGCCGCCTACACTCTACCATTGCTAATCCTCTCGATTTCAGACCTCTTGCATCAGGTAAACACGCTCTCTCTTTCTCTCTCTCTCTCTCTCTCTCTCTCTCTCTCTCTCTCTTGTTCCCCCAATTTCAAACCCTAACTATAATTTTCAACTTTTCATGTCTTTGCCTCTCAAGAGTTTCTTCACCTTGATTTTGCTAAACCTGTAGTTTTTGCCTCCTGTAATTAATTTGATTGACATGGATTGAAGAAAACCCATTTTTCTTATACAATTGAAATATGAAAGCCCCAAAAAATATATTTATAAATAAATAAATATATCAGATTACACAACCTAACTCTTTGGCTTCCAAGGGTTTTATCAAAATGCGCAGAAGTTCTAATGGAGCAAATATGAAGGAGCTCAGTCTTAATCTCTCTTAATCGTCTCATCGAAGAAGGCTATTTACTTGGTACGTTGCTTCCTCCTCTCCTTCCTCTGAATAGTCTCATCGAAGTCTCAATCTTTCTAATTTTTTTTCTTCTAAAAACTGAAAGAGTAGAACATTTGAGTGTTCAATTTGTTTTCTTTCGCCCCTAGTTTTTTCTGAGCTAATTAAAACAGAGAGAGACAAATGCAAAATTTATATTTGTGAGTGTTTATAGTGGTCCCGGGTTTACCCCTTGTTGTACAGTGATCCGGACATGTGTCCGTGGATGTTGGTAGTTGAGTATTGTCTTGTTTACATCCTTTCTTACTTTGTATTTGAGTTATAGGATGTGTTGGGCAGGTTTGTTACAGGTTGGTTGAGTTTAGAAACCAAGTCTAGTTGCCCAGGTTTTGGCTGGTACGCTCGAGCGGAGAAGTTGGCGCTCGAGCGGAGAGGTTGTTGTTGCTTGTACACTCGAGCGGAGGTTTTGGCGCTTGAGCGGAGAATGCACCCATTCAGTATTTCGTGCACCTGCAAAACTTCTGCAAGTGTGGTTTCTACGCTCGAGCGGGGTTTGGTGCACTCGAGCGGGTTGCGCTCGAGCGGGTATGTTGCGCTCGAGCGGACAGTGTGTTTTTGGTGAGAGTTCTGGGAGGGGGAGACCTGCGCTCGAGCGGGCTGGAATCTACGCTCGAGCGGACGAACTTTGTGTCTGTGTCTTGGCGCTCGAGCGGACAATGTTGCGCTCGAGCGGAACCTGTTTTGTGTGTCTTTACGCTCGAGCGGAGTGTCTTACGCTCGAGCGGACCTGTCGTATAACTGAGTGGGACTGGGCATTTTACATCACTTTTTGACTTATCTTCTTTCTCTTACTTTACCAAAACACCATTTTCAGAGCTTCTCACTCAAAAACCATAACTTCTCTCTAAGTATTGATCTAGCTAGGGTGTTTTGCTCACCTTTGGTCTTCACAAAAAGGGTGTTGATCGTCGAGGGCGTCATTTTGATCCGAATAGTTTGGTGTTTGGAGCATTTTGGTTTTGGGTCCTTCTCCTTTGGAGCTCATCTTTTGAGGTAGGGATATCCTACTCCTCTTTATGAGTTTTGTCTTTAAATTTTAGCATTTTGATATGTTGGAAGTTGTTGTGTAATTTTGGGAAACTTTGGGCCATTGTGTAATTTTACAAAAGTTGGGGGTTTTTATCTATGATAAACCTAGAAGCATGTTTGGTATAGAAACATGGAATTAATGTTGAAACATTAGTGAAAATGGAACCTAAGGGTTGTAATGCTAATTATGGAAAATGTCCTAATTACATTGATTAATTAATTTGGATAATTAATTGTGAGAAATGAAGAATTGAAATAGAATTGTGTCATTGAATTATGATGATGGAAAGAATACATTGATTTTATGTATTGATATGTGATGTGTATAATTGTTGTTTATATGCATTGTGTTGTGTTGGAGGAGATAGGGGATGTACTCCACGGTTTAGGGGAAGATAGGGGATGGACCTCTAAACCGGATGTTGTTGGGAGGAGATAGGGGATGAACTCCGTAGATAGAGCTTGTAAGCTTATCTAGAAATGTATTGACAGAGCGTATATGCTTGTCGTTGGAAGTATTGATATAACTGTTATGTTTATCTTTGATGAAGTGAAAAGTGTTGGCATGAGTGTTTGTCTCATGTGAGATGTTTGGCCAGGTTCTGAGCCAAGGTTTTGAAATGGCAAGTAAAAGGAATGGAAATGGAAACGAAAGGAAATATAGACTTAAGTGTCTTGGAATTGTGTTATGTTATGAAAGAATGTAAAAGTGTTGACCATCTATCAACTGTTAATCTTTTAGTCATTATTCATAACTGGTTTAGTATATTTCTTCTGGGCTGTGGCTCACCCTATATGGGAACATCATTTTCAGGTACAGGTAGCATGCCACCTCCAAGGACTTAGCTTGGGAGGCTAGTGGCGGACGGACTTTTTGGTTGTCTTTCCTTTTGTTGTATTACATGTAAATTCAAGCCAAGGGCTTAATGTGTAAATGAGTTAGCACTCTACTTTCTTGTAACCAAGTGTTAACTTGGAAAGCTGTAAGCCCTTAGGGCATTTGCTTTTGTTGTTAACATGTAATACTTTTTGTAATGAAACTCTAGAAATAGAAGGATGTGGATCTTTTATATTATCATAGCATGTCTATATTGTTGGGATTAATGTTATTATTTTGAGGGCGTTACAACTTGGTATCAGAGCGTACCGGGTTCGAATACTTTGGGTACGTGGGAAGTGATTAGGATCACAATGGATTTGTCTCGCTTAATAGAGACTTAGGTGTACTCTTATATGCTTGTGTGATAACATGCTTATGTGATTATTTGGGTATGGGATTTAGTTTCTAGGATGTTGATTGGATCTTTGGGTTTCTGGGAGTCTTGTTGGAAAGGCACTTGATCAATGCTGTTTCTAACCGGTACTCTAGTAACGCCTTGGGACTATCATTATCCGGAAATGAAATTCGTAAGTGCTTATGTGTTTATGTGCTTACGTGGAATGAATTACAGTTGTCCATGTATTAGGACGTGAGTGTTTAGTTTTGGCACGTTTATGAATGTGCTAACATTCTGTGTTACCTTTATTAGGATGTCAGGACGAGCAAGAGGTGGTAGGCGTGGTAGGCCTAGGAGGCAGGAAGTGCCTCCACCGGATGAGATTCCGGCAGTTCAGGAGGGGGTTGGTCAGGCCAATGTGGCCGAGCCAGCGGGTCAGCAGGCCATGAGTGCCTTGGCCCAGGAGATAGCAGGGGCTTTGGGTATTCTCAGAGCAGGGAATCAGGCAGCTGAGGCAGGGCCTTCTTTCTTGAAGAGGGAGTTCTTCCGGTCTAATCCGGAGGAGTTTGTTGGGGATCCTAAGGAGCCACTGAAGGCAGACGAGTGGCTAGAGCAAATGAGTAAAACGTTCGAGATGCTAGGCATTGAGGACGGAGCATTGAAAGTGACCTTGGCATCCTTCCAGCTGAAGGGAGATGCGGGTCAATGGTGGAAGTATGAGAAAGCTCGTGTAGGTGGTACTTGGGAGGCGTTTGTGAATGCTTTCCAGGAGAGGTTTTTATCTGCAGTGGCTAGAGAGAGGCTGAGGGATCAGTTTAGCCGGCTTAAGCATGAGGGTTTGTCTGTGGTCGAGTTTGAGGCTACATTTACTAGCTTGTCCAGGTTTGCACCTGAACTTGTGGCGACAGAGGAGCGCCGTTGCTACGAGTTTGAGCGGAAGTTGAGGTGGGACCTCAAGTTGAAAGTTGGTGGACCTTAGATTCGAGAGTACAGGCATTTGGTGGATGCTGCAGCTCATATGGAGCTGATGATGCAGGAGGGAGAGGAGGAGAAACATGGAGGCTCCAAGAGGGGCCAAGAGGGACAGGGTGATGGTAGGAGGCAGAGGGGTTATAACCCTCAGCCGTCCCAGGGTGGTTTGGCCAGGTCGACTTTCCCAGTACCGAGTGCAGGCTCCGGGAGGGGCAGTCAGGGAGAGTTCACCTGTTTCAAGTGTGGCCAGCCGGGTCACAAGGCTTCAGTTTGCCCGCAGAAGGGCGGGGGTCAGAGAGCTGCTTCTTCGTTAGCTAGACCGCAGAGTCAGAGTTCGGGCAGGGGGCAGCCCTTGTCTTGTTATCAGTGTGGACAGCCTGGGCACATGAAGAGGTTTTGCCCACGGTTGAGTGCCACTTCAGGAGCGTCTGGTTCTAGACAGACGCAGGGATTTCAGCCAGCTCAGTCTGTGCAGGCCTCGAGGGCCAATCCGGGGGCTTCGTCGTCCCAGTCAGTGCAGCAGTCCTATGCTCTGAGAGGTGAGCAGGTGGACCAGGGGCCTACAGGGCGCGTGTATGCTGTTACCGCGCAGGACCTAGTACCGGCTCCATCAGTAGTGAGAGGTACCTTTCTATTTTGCAATTCGATTGCTAGAGTGTTGATTGATACGGGTGCGTCTCATTCTTTTGTATCTGCTGCATTTGCATCTGTGTTGGAATTGGAGTTAGCATTGTTGGCATCTCCTATTTGTGTAGTGTCACCCATTGGGGGTGAGTTGATTTTGAAACATGGGTGTAGAGGTTGTGACATAGAGGTTGACGATCATAGGCTTCCGTTTCCTTTTGTAGTTATGCCCATGAAGGGCTTTGATGTTATTTTGGGTATGGACTGGTTATCGTCATACCGAACTGTTATTGATTGCTACCGCCAGAGGGTTACTTGTTGTACCGTGCGCGGGGAGTGTTTCCATTTCTTGGGAGACCGGGTTGGTAGTATTGTGCCACCGGGGTATGGTCCGCGAGGGCGGAATGAGCTTAGTGGTCTACTTGCTAGCTTTGAGAGTGGTGAGTGTGATGAGACCCAGATTGTGTTGCCGAGGGTAGTTTGTGAGTACTCGGATGTCTTTCCCGAGGACCTTGTTGATTTGCCACCTCATCGAGAGATTGAGTTCTCTATCGATTTAGTGCCCGGCACGGCGCCGATTTCTATGGCACCTTACCGTTTTGCTCTAGCAGAGTTGGTTGAGTTGAAAGTTCAACTCCAGGAATTGCTAGATAAGGGCTTTGTTCGCCCTAGTGTTTCACCGTGGGGAGCACCGGCACTCTTTGCTAAAAAGAAAGATGGTGCCTTGAGATTGTGTATTGACTACCGGAAGTTGAATCGGGCTACGGTTAAGAATAAGTACCCTATGCCCCGTATAGATGATTTGTTTGACCAGTTGAAGGGTTCCCGTTGTTTCTCTAAGATAGATTTGAGATCGGGTTACCATCAGTTGAGGGTCAGGGAGGAGGATATTCCGAAGACGGCATTCCGTACGCGGTATGGCCATTATGAGTTTCTAGTGATGCCATTTGGGCTTACCAACGCACCGGCAGTCTTTATGGACTTGATGAACCGGATCTTCCGGGAATTCTTGGATCGTTTTGTAGTCGTTTTCGTGGACGACATTCTTATCTATTCACCTTCAGAGGAGGAGCACGAGGAACACTTGAGAGTGGTGCTTGAATTGCTTAGAGCCCATAGGCTGTATGCCAAGTTTGGGAAGTGTGAGTTCTGGCTAGGAGAAGTTAAGTTCTTAGGCCATGTGGTTTCTGGGGAAGGGGTGTCTGTTGATACATCCAAGACCGAGGCAGTGCAAGATTGGGCACAGCCTAAGAGTGTGTTTGAGATCCGCAGTTTTCTGGGATTAGCTGGGTATTACCGTCGGTTTGTGAAGGATTTCTCCAGGTTAGCTTCACCGTTAACCAGATTGACTCGGAGGGGAGTCAACTTTGTATGGAGTGAGACTTGTGCAAAGTCGTTCCAGGAGTTGAAAGGTAGATTGACCACCGCTCCGGTCTTGATTATTCCGGAGAGAGGGTTGGGTTATGCAGTCTATTGTGATGCCTCACGAGAGGGTTTGGGTTGTGTGTTGATGCAAGAGGGGAAAGTGGTAGCTTATGGCTCACGCCAGTTGAAAATTCACGAGAAGAATTACCCTACGCATGATCTAGAGTTAGCGGCTGTGATATTTGCCTTGAAAATCTGGAGGCATTACCTTTATGGTGAGAGATTCGAGGTGTTCTCGGATCATAAGAGTCTGAAATATCTGTTTTCACAGAAAGACTTGAATTTGAGGCAGAGGAGGTGGATGGAGTTTATTGAGGATTAGGACTTCGAGTTGCATTATCACCCGGGGAAGGCCAATGTTGTGGCCGATGCCCTTAGCAGGAAAACCGTTAGTGATGTAGCTTGTATAGCCATCCGGGAGTGGGAGATGTTGGGGGCAATTGGAGAGTTTGATTTGCTTCTGGGCGAATCCGTTGAGGCTGCGGCCTTGTTTTCTGTTGTTGCGCAGCCTACACTTGTGACTAGAGTGTTAGAGGCACAGAGAGGTGACCTTAAGGTAGAATCCCTCCGAGAGAAGATCTCCAGTGGGAAAGTTGAAAAGGGTCTGACGGTGTATCCCGACCTGAGTGTGAGATACCGAGACCGTTTGCTTGTACCGGAGTCTTGCCGAGAGGAAGTACTCCGAGAGTTTCACCATTCGCGCCTTGCGGTGCATCCAGGAGGTACTAAGATGTACCAGGATTTGGGTCGTCAGTTTTGGTGGCGGGGTATGAAGAGAGATGTGGCAGTTTTCGTGTCTAAGTGCCTTACTTGTCAGCAAGTGAAGGCCGAGCATCAGAGGCCAGCGGGTTTGTTACAACCCTTGCCTATTGCCGAGTGGAAGTGGAAGCATGTCACTATGGACTTCGTTGTAGGTCTTCTGAGGACTCAGCGGGGTAGTGATGCTATTTGGGTGGTTGTAGACCGGTTGACTAAGTCGGCGCATTTCATTCCTATGCGCGTGAGAGATTCGGTAGATCATCTTGCCGACTTGTATATTCGGGACATAGTGAGGTTGCACGGGGTCCCAGTGACGATTGTCTCAGATAGAGATCCTCGTTTTACTGCTAGGTTGTGGCAGAGTTTGCAGAGTGCTTTGGGTACTAAGTTGACCTTTAGTACAGCTTATCATCCTCAGACTGACGGGCAGTCCGAGCGTACTATTCAGATCCTCGAGGATATGCTTCGGGGTTGTGTCCTTGATTTCAGTGGGACGTGGGAGAGGCACTTACCATTGGTAGAGTTTGCCTACAACAACAGTTTTCAGTCTAGTATCGGTATGGCACCGTTTGAGGCCTTGTATGGCCGACCTTGTAGGTCTCCGGTTTGTTGGGCCGAGGTGGGTGATACACCTTTGTTGGGTCCGGAGTTGGTTAAGGAGACGACAGAGAAAGTTGAGCTTATCCGTAGGAGGCTTGTTACAGCCCAGAGTCGTCAGAAATCTTATGCTGACCGTAGGAGGAGACCATTGGAGTTTGAGATGGGTGATCATGTATTTCTGAAGATATCACCTAGACGGGGTTTGATGAGGTTTGGGAAGAGTGAGAAGTTATCCCCTCGGTTTATTGGTCCTTTTGAGATCCTTGAGAGGATTGGCAAGGTTGCTTATCGTTTAGCCTTGCCGCCACAGTTGGCCGGAGTTCATGACGTGTTTCATGTGAGTATGCTTCGGAAGTATGAGCCGGATCCATCACATGTGTTGGATTGGACCGACTTAGAGGTAGATGAGGATGCCTCGTATGAGGAGAGACCGGTTCGGGTCTTGGATAGGCGGGATCAAGTCCTGCGTGGCAAGACCATTCCTTTGGTGAAGGTTTTGTGGAAACATCACGGAGTGGAGGAGGCCACTTGGGAACGTGAGTTGGGAGTCCGCGAGAAATATCCGGACTTGTTTATTGATGTGTAATCAAGTATTGCAATTGTGTAATTGTAATGAACTTTAAGAACATTCAAATTGTCTTAAGTTGTAAAACATGGTGCATGTTTTGGTTAATGTAAATGTTGTAGAATTTGCCTTGATATGGGTGTTGATTATAATATTGCATATGTTGGCTATATTGTAGAAATGGAATTGTATCATGATTATTGCTTATGATATGAATTGTGAACCATCTGTGTTGGCAATGGTTGAAATGAAAAGAAAATGCATGTTGAGATGTATATATTGTAGAATGCCTCTTGATAAGAGATGGAATGACCGGGAATGGGTCGAATTGTGGGATGTCGTGGTATAACATTGTTTAAAGGAGAGAAAAATTTGCTTTTCAAAAACTTGTTCTTAATTTCGGGGACGAAATTCTTTAAGGGGGGGAGGTTATAGCGGTCCCGGGTTTACCCCTTGTTGTACAGTGATCCGGACATGTGTCCGTGGATGTTGGTAGTTGAGTATTGTCTTGTTTACATCATTTCTTACTTTGTATTTGAGTTATAGGATGTGCTGGGCAGGTTTGTTACAGGTTGGTTGAGTTTAGGAACCAAGTCTAGTTGCCCAGGTTTTGGCTGGTACGCTCGAGCGGAGAAGTTGGCGCTCGAGCGGAGAGGTTGTTGTTGCTTGTACGCTCAAGCGGAGGTTTTGGCGCTCGAGCGGAGAATGCACCCATTCAGTATTTCGTGCACCTGCAAAACTTCTGCAAGTGTGGTTTCTACGCTCGAGCGGGGTTTGGTGCGCTCGAGCGGGGATGTTGCGCTCGAGCGGACAGTGTGTTTTTGGTGAGAGTTCTAGGAGGGGGAGACCTGCGCTCGAGCGGGCTGGAATCTACGCTCGAGCGGACGAACTTTGTGTCTGTGTCTTGGCGCTCGAGCGGACAATGTTGCGCTCGAGCGGAACCTGTTTTGTGTGTCTTTACGCTCGAGCGGAGTGTCTTACGCTCGAGCGGACCTGTCGTATAACTGAGTGGGACTGGGTATTTTAAATCACTTTTTGACTTATCTTCTTTCTCTTACTTTACCAAAACGCCATTTTCAGAGCTTCTCACTCAAAAACCATAACTTCTCTCTAAGTATTGATCTAGCTAGGGTGTTTTGCTCACCTTTGGTCTTCACAAAAAGGGTGTTGATCGTCGAGGGCGTCATTTTGATCCGAATAGTTTGGTGTTTGGAGCATTTTGGTTTTGGGTCCTTCTCCTTTGGAGCTCATCTTTTGAGGTAGGGATATCCTACTCCTCTTTATGAGTTTTGTCTTTAAATTTTAGCATTTTGATATGTTGGAAGTTGTTGTGTAATTTTGGGAAACTTTGGGCCATTGTGTAATTTTACAAAAGTTGGGGGTTTTTATCTATGATAAACCTAGAAGCATGTTTGGTATAGAAACATGGAATTAATGTTGAAACATTAGTGAAAATGGAACCTAAGGGTTGTAATGCTAATTATGGAAAATGTCCTAATTACATTGATTAATTAATTTGGATAATTAATTGTGAGAAATGAAGAATTGAAATAGAATTGTGTCATTGAATTATGATGATGGAAAGAATACATTGATTTTATGTATTGATATGTGATGTGTATAATTGTTGTTTATATGCATTGTGTTGTGTTGGAGGAGATAGGGGATGTACTCCACGGTTTAGGGGAAGATAGGGGATGGACCTCTAAACCGGATGTTGTTGGGAGGAGATAGGGGATGAACTCCGTAGATAGAGCTTGTAAGCTTATCTAGAAATGTATTGACAGAGCGTATATGCTTGTCGTTGGAAGTATTGATATAACTGTTATGTTTATCTTTGATGAAGTGAAAAGTGTTGGCATGAGTGTTTGTCTCATGTGAGATGTTTGGCCAGGTTCTGAGCCAAGGTTTTGAAATGGCAAGTAAAAGGAATGGAAATGGAAACGAAAGGAAATATAGACTTAAGTGTCTTGGAATTGTGTTATGTTATGAAAGAATGTAAAAGTGTTGACCATCTATCAACTGTTAATCTTTTAGTCATTATTCATAACTGGTTTAGTATATTTCTTCTGGGCTGTGGCTCACCCTATATGGGAACATCATTTTCAGGTACAGGTAGCATGCCACCTCCAAGGACTTAGCTTGGGAGGCTAGTGGCGGACGGACTTTTTGGTTGTCTTTCCTTTTGTTGTATTACATGTAAATTCAAGCCAAGGGCTTAATGTGTAAATGAGTTAGCACTCTACTTTCTTGTAACCAAGTGTTAACTTGGAAAGCTGTAAGCCCTTAGGGCATTTGCTTTTGTTGTTAACATGTAATACTTTTTGTAATGAAACTCTAGAAATGGAAGGATGTGGATCTTTTATATTATCATAGCATGTCTATATTGTTGGGATTAATGTTATTATTTTGAGGGCGTTACAGTGTTTGATTCGTTTTGCATTTGTCACAAAATTTATATTTGTGAGTGTTTGATTCAAAATTACTTCATTTTGAAAGTAATATTGAATTCCTGATTTGTCTTTTAGTCTTAATCATAATAATTCAACGGCTCTGTTTGGTTGAGCAGTTTTCAAAATCTGTTTAGTTTGGTAGAGAGAACTCATATGTGTTGTATATTGTATAAGCTCAAAGGCCTATTTATGAAGTTCTGAAAACTTTTTGTAGTATGAATATGTGAATTATTGTTTTAGGTTCTTTTGGTAAAATATCTGCTAAATTGAACAGGCTAGGGAAGAAGCAAGATACGTGTTTTGCAAGTAGATTCAAATAGATTTTGATTAAAATGAGGATGTGAGAGAACAGTGAAAACTATATGTGAAAGAAAGTTCTACAATATCCTATTTTGTGGAGAATGGAGCCGTAGTGGTATTGCAGAGGCATTAGGCACATCATCATAATCAGCTCAAATTAATTAAGGCAGTGCTACTAGAAAACGTTAACACCCTAGAGATCTATGTTTTGGAATGGACATTTTGAAACATAGTAAACTTCCGTTCCAAAATGGTGAATTTAGCATTTAAAGCGATCCCAAAAATTGGCACCCATTTCTTTCCTTAGGAGGATACAATCCAAATTTAAGGGTGGAGTTTTGGTAGGACAAAATGTAAGTAAAAAATTGGCTATAATGCTCATAGAATTTTTTAAATTTTTGTACGTTATTAGCTTGAAAATTAGTTGACTTTTTTTAATTAAATATTTAATTGTTAAAAGAAAATTGGTCTCACATGTGAAAAGTATTTTAAATTCTGTTAGCGTGATATATACATATAAGTGGGTCATTGATTCAATGGTTAATACTAGGCCCAATGACCTTGGGGTTGTAGAATAATGTCAAAGGTTAGGTGTGTACCCAATCTTTCCCCTCCCAAACAACGAGGAATATAATAAAACATCTTTACTTCAATTCTTACTCATATCATAGGTATTTTAATCCAGCTCCAACAACTAACTCTTTCAGTGCTCCAGGGAAGAGTGTGTCGTGTAGAAACAGTATTGCATAGCGAGATTAATGCAAAACAACCTATAATTTTGTTTAATCTAAGAATACCCATAATATGGAAGACTTAGAATAAGAAACTCTCCCTGAAATTTTAATAATCCAAATTACACTGATTGGCCTTGAGGCTTACAACTAATTTATAGTACGCATGTCCTAACCTAACTAGGAAATAATAAATTAGGCTAATTCCTCATAATAATAAATTGGGCTAAATTAGGCTAATTTCAAGTAAAAGAATACTAGAAAATTGTTTTTTTCTTTTTGGTTTTATAATGTGTTGTTTGATTAAGATTTTGTTTTATATAATCAGTTCTTTTTCATTTCATATTATTTTATTGCTCTAAACCAATCGATCAAAATATCACAAAAACAAACATAAAATGGATTGATGTGGCATTTTGACATCTCTAAATTTGACATGTGTAAAGAAGAGAATTCTATTATACGTATCTCTCATATCATATATAACTTTAATTACGTCATTTTCTTTTTTGGTTATAATCAATTGTCTTATTTACTTATACCATTATTTTGAGATTTTAGTTATGATCTTTTTTTATTTCTTTTAGTTATGACTAAGAAAATATAAAATTGTGTTACTTTCTTCTATTGTTATAAAGTGCATATGGTACATACCATTTACTAGTCTTTCCTAAAATTATGATTCCAATCAAAATGTCAAATTTATTATTTTATTATTTTTTAGCTTTAATCTTTTTTTTTTTTATACCTCTTTTATTACATTAAATAGATTGAATAAACAAAAAATAAATCTTTAAAAAGAATGCCAAATCCCACATAGGATTTTGACATGTTTGTTGAAGCATTACACACTTCCAATTTTGATAATATCACATGCCACCTAATATTTGGCGTCATCTTTGAAGATGTTGTGAGAAAGCGTTCAAGCTTAATAACGTTTATATATTTATTAAGCAAAGCCCTTGATAATGGGCAAAGTCCACAAAATTCGTTATTTTCTAGTACTTAAAAATGAAGTTGATGTTGAATAAAGAAAGTTTTGGCTGTGTTTGGTTACATTTTTAGATC
The DNA here is from genome assembly GCA_036172215.1 of Camellia granthamiana. Lineage (NCBI taxonomy): Eukaryota > Viridiplantae > Streptophyta > Magnoliopsida > Ericales > Theaceae > Camellia > Camellia granthamiana. The sequence goes on along the minus strand of CM069914.1, from coordinate 81,946,644 downwards.
AAATTTTGAAATGAAAATTTCAAAAAACTTGTTTAGTTTATAATTTTAGAAAAACTGTTTTCAAAATTATTCTCTCTCCTTTCTTTTTCTCTCACACTTTATATATCAGTCAACAGTGCTACTATTAGCATTTTATTAATTATTTTGGACTCTCTATTTCTTTGGATCCTGACTTATGAATATTAAAACTTTTAAAATTTCTTTCCTCCTCTCAAATAATACCAAAATTATGCTTACAAAAATTTCACTCCACTCAAATGCACACCCCCACACCCAAATTATCTCCCAAACTCCTAACAAAAAAACTCTCCAAAACCCATGATCTCTCTCATGATGGTGGAAGAAAAATATTTCTAAAGTGAATCAATCGGTGTAAGGGACGTATTTTCTACGATCTTCATTTTTTTCTTCGCATTAGGTGCGTATATATATGTGTGTGTGTGTGTATGTGTATGTATAGTTTGAAGGGAGCAAATCTGCATTTTGCTCAGTCTCAATTTGGCTTCTCCCCAATCTCCTGAAGTCTCTCTCCTCTCTCTTTCACTGAGAATGTTTGGACTTGTGTTCTCAAACAAATAAGCTATGTTCGGGTCTGTATTCCTGAATAAATAACCAATGTTTGGGCCTGTATTTCCGAACTTGATAAAACGAAAATTCTTGCAAATGCGAACAATTTTAATCCTTCAAAGTGTATCAAATTCCATGTTCGAACTTGTGTTCCCGAACAAATAACCAATGTTCGGGTATGTATTCTTGAATTTTGGTCATATGTTTAGGAGTTCAATACCCAAAAAAAAATGAACATCATTTTTGTCTTGTTTTTCAAGAAACTTATCCTTACAAAGCCAATCTCTTCTAATCTAAGAACACCATCAAAGTTTTTTTTTTTGATCAACAAATAAAAGGAAACTTTATTGATGAGATGAGCAAAACAAGCGATAATGTACATCAATAAAGGAGGGAAGTGCAAAAAACATCATAGCTAAGACTCCACAATCCCAACTAGGTTGGCACCAAAGAGAAAGCACAATCATTTGCTAGCACTAGACCCACAGATTGACGAGAAGCCAATCCAAAACAAAGAAAAATAACGAAAAACAGAGATAAAAACCACCCAACCACAGCCTTCCAAATCAACCAACTCCACCCCCTACAAACACTAGCAATTTATGGCCAAAAACAGCAGCAAACACCAGCAATGCTTACACCAGCAAACATCTGTTGTATACTCCCATAGGACAACAGCATACAACCATACATGTCTTTAACCAGCAACCATAGCCTCAACCTGCAATTATGCAACAAACATCAACAACAGAATAGAACAGCAGCAATAGAAAGCCACCAGCAACAGGACAAAGCAACCTATGCAGCAGCAGCAGCGCCCAATCAACCAAGCAACCATCCTACAATCAGATCATCCTGTAAATCTGACATATCCTTCTCCTATATAGAGTTGGTGATGTAACTATCATGAAATTGTAACTATCATGAAGTTCCTACAATTACAGATGCACTCCCAAAGCAAAATACAAAAGAAAACTAGAGCAACCATAAGGAAAGAAACTCCCCTTAGCAGCCTCAAACCAAACAGCAGATCAGCAGATTAATAGAACCATACAGCAGCAGATTAAGAACCATACTATATAACCATACAGCAGATTAACAGAATCATACAACAAACAGCAACCTCAACCAATGCAACAGACAGCAGCATCATAAACACCTCGATATACTTGATTGTATGCTTAGAAACTGGTTTAAAGACAAACCTCTGCATTCCCATTTCAATGATGCCCAAAACAAAATGCGAAACTTAATTAAATCTAACAACTCCTCCCAATTCGGTTGTATGTTCTCAAAAACGCACTGATTTCTCAACCTCCAAATCGACCACATAACAATAAAAGGAATAATCTCCCATACTATTTTTCTTTTCCTCCAAAATTTCCAACTCATCCACCATTCGAGCAAAACAGTTACTGAACCAGGAACCACCCACAATAGCCCCTACCAGCGCAAAACTGCGGTCCAGATCCTCCAAACTTTCACGCACCAGATTAAGACATGTTCCAAAGTTTCATTTTCAATGCCACAAAATCTACACTGCCCATCATTATGGTTGTCAAGAATCCCCAATCTAGCAAGCCTATCCGAGGATTTAACTCTACCCCTCCACGCCAACCATCCAAAGAACTTCACTGATGGTGGTGCTCCATTCATCCAAATCAATTTTGTAACTTCCATATTAGGAGCCATATCGGCAATAATACAATTATACATTGATGCCACTGTATAAACACCACAGCTATCGGTCTTCCATCCAATTGTATCATCCTCCCTCTGATTAAGCTCCGTAACCTCCATTAATAAGTTATTTAGAGTAACAACCTGTTCTTCCTCCCAAGCCATCAATGGTCTTCAAAACTCCACTTTCCATTCATATCTATCTCTCACAGAGACCAAAAAGGCTGCCACGCTTCCTTCCTTATTAGAACTTATCTGATATAGTCTTGGGAAAGTATTTCGTAGTACAATTCCCTCTCTTAACCACTCATCGCTCCAAAACTGCATTCTATTTCCTCTGCCAAGGCTCAACTTGATATTATTCAAGAAAGAGGCAAAAGCTTCAGGCCAACGAACACTTACCAAAGAAATATCAGACCAGACACTAGAAGCATTATGAGGGTGGACTGGAAACCAGCAGCTCGCATCAATTTTGTGGACATCGCAAATAACATTTTTCCATAAACAATCTTTCTCCGCTGCAAATCTCCACCACCATTTTAATAACAGAGAAATGTTCATAACTCTAATCTTCCTTATCCCAAGACCTCCCGCCTTCGTACTTTTAGAAACTTCATCCCATTTTACCATATGCATCTTTTTTCCACGATCATTATCCCCCCAAAGAAACGCGCTCTGAATTTTTGTAATCTGCTTTGCCACTGCCATTGGAATCTGAAAAATTGACATAAAATAAATTGGCAAGGCGCATAGAACTGATTTTATCAGAGTTAGTTGCCCCCCAAAAGAGAGTAACCTTTTCTTCCATGATGTCAATTTCAACTTAACCCTATCCACCACTGGTTTCCATGTCTTCCTCAATCTTGGATTAGCACCTAAAGGTAGTCCCAAAAATTTCATTGGAAGTTTCTGCACTTTGCATCTAAGAGCTGCTACAAAGTCATTCAACAACGCATCATCAATACCCACTCCTCCAACCATACTTTTATGGAAGTTCACCTTTAGTCCTGATATAAGCTCAAAGCATCTCAAAATTCTTCTAACATTAACTACTTCAACCCACTTTGCTTGACAGAAAATAATTGTATCGTCAGCGAACTGCAAATGTGTCAAACAAATGGTTTCAAGTTGAGCTCCCTTCAATAGACCCAGCTGTGTGGCCCTGATAAACATAGTATTCAAAATTTCTGCACCAATTATAAAAAGGAAAGGAGATAGCGGGTCCCCTTGCCTTACTCCTTTTTGCGGATTGAAAAAATCTGACGGAGATCGATTAACTAGGATAGACAAAGAGACTGAGGTTATGCATTCTTTTATCCATTGAATCCATTTTGAATGGAAGCCAAACCCTTCCATAGTAGCGATCAAGAAGTTCCAATTAATACTATCGTATGCCTTCTCAAAGTCCAACTTCAGCACAAGGCCCTTCAACTTTTTAATCTTCCAATAATTGATAATCTCATTGGCTATGAGGACCCCATCTTGGATATGTCTTCCCCCTACAAAAGCCGTTTGAACCTTACCAATGATGGAACTCAAAGCTGGCTTAATCCTTGCTGCCAAAACCTTTGACAACACTATATAAATACACCCAATCAAATTGATAGGTCTGTAATCCTTAATTGAAACTGGGTTATCACTTTTAGGAATTAACGCAATAAATGATGCATTCAGACCCTTAAAAAGCTTCCCATGAGCATGAAATTCTGAAAAAAATTGAACAATATCCCCCTTCATGATTTTCCAGCACTTTCTCAAACAAAGCAAGTTAAATCTGTCTGGACCTGGCACTTTGTTACCATCACAACTCTTAATGGCAGACCATATTTCCTTCTCAGAGAAGTTCTCAACTAATAGCTTGTTCATATCCTCGCCAATTACAAACCCGAAGTTACCTTCCAGATAAGGCCTCTTCTTCCATTTTTTGGAAAAAGATTTGAAATGATTGAGCACTGTTAACTTGACCCCATCAGGATTTTCCACACTTATACCTTCCACCATTACAGAGTTCAAGAAGTTTCTTCGTTGTCTACCATTGGCAATGATGTGAAAATATCTTGTGTTGTGATCCCCTTTAAGAGCCCAATCAACCCTTGATCTTTGATGCCAAAGCCATTTAGCTCTCTTCAAAGCACTCCAGAGCTCTGATTTTAACTCTTTTCTTTTTAAAATATCCGTATCATTTAATGGGCGATTCTCTGCTACTAGATCCAAAGAATGAATTTGATCTTCAATGCTCTTCACTTTATCATGAATATTGCCAAAAACAGAATAATTCCACTCTTTCAATTTGCCCTTCAATTCCTTCATTTTCCTGAACACCCTAAACCCTGCCCAACCATCAATAGTATTATCTTCCCAAGATTTCTTTACTACCTCCCTGAAGTTGGGATACAGAAGCCAGGCATTAATAAATCTGAAGGGGCGAGGTCCCCAATCGCGATCATCTTCTTTGAGGAGCACTAGACAGTGGTCAAACAAGCATCTTTGCAACCCCTATTATTTAAACTTAAAAACCTCCATCCACTCCGAATGAAGAAGAAACCTATCGATGTGGCTCCATCGTTCGCTATCTTGAGAATTTGACCAGGTGTGCTTCCTCCCCATCAATGGCAGATCCACTAATTCCATCAGGTCAACAAATTCATTAAAATGCCTCATTCCTCTCTCTCTCCTCATAGTTCCCTGCCTTTCACCTAGAGTTCTAATCTCATTAAAATCTCTCCCAATGCACCATGGGTTTACATAGTCATTTTTAACAGATAGTAGAGTTTTCCACAAACTTTGTCTAGCAACCATATCATTAGGGCCATAAATATTCACAATTGAGCAGGAGAAATTAGGGGAAATTGTACCTTCTAAAAGGATAAAATTGCGATTGCCACATGAACTTTTGAGACTAAAGAGATCTGGGTTCCAAATACAGAGAAGATCTCCAGCACTTCTGATAGCATCCACTTCAACAAAATCAAAAGTAGTGCTTAGCCACACCGATCTCACAAACTTTTCTGAAACAACTTCCCTTTTCGTTTCTTGAATCAAAACCATGTCCACCTTCCATTCTTTTAGTTTCCACTTCATGTTACACCTTTTAGACGTCCTCCCCAAACCTCTAATATTCCAGATTAATATCTTCATTTAAAACATAAACAACACCCAACACCCTAGATAGGCAGTCAACTAGACTGCTAACCTTTTCCCCTCATTTCATCTTACATCATCTATTTCTTCAAGTTCAACGATCCTATCAATGATTTCCTTCTCTGGCATTGACGCTTTCACCCCCGGCACCTTACCCATCTCCCAAACTGCCTGGGCCTCAGAAAGAATGATTCGATTTCTATTGATGATAGACCCCGACGAGATTGATGAGGAGGTTGCATCGGCCGCTGCTTGAAAAGTAGTCCCTCTTTTCAAGATTTTCTTCACTTTTCTCCTCTTACCCTCTTTCATCCATGAATCTCCTAATATTTCTTCCACCAATTTCACCTTTCTTTTCTTCTTATCATCAATAAGCTTGAGATGATGATTGAACAAACCATGACTGTTGTTCAGCTTTTGGACCCGTCTGAAGTTACCTTTTGAGCCCAGAACCTTAGGTAACACCTCTGACTGTGATTCAATTTCCTCTGGGCTATACTGATTTGGTAAAGAAGAGAAATTTGGGCCCAAACCCATACAAGGAACTAAAAGGACAAGGGGCCAATTTTTAGAGCCCAACTGGGCCGAAGAAATCGGTTCCAGCCAATCCTTCAGGCCTTCAAAGAAATTATCCTCATCAACCACTTTTTGAGCCGTTGCAATACGCATGGACATATGTTCAACTTCCAAGGCCACCATTTGCTGCTTCTCATTTCCCAAATCAAAATTTGTTTCTCCAACCAATGACGGCCCTGCCTCTTCTGGACCGCCCTCCTTACCTTCGACCCTCCGATGCCTTAAAACTAGCTCAGCTGTGGACACCAAGTCACCCTCCACATCACCATCCACCCTTGAATCCAGCTCAGCTTTGGGCACCAAGTGTCATGACCCGAACCCGACCCCAAGGGTTAAGGACATAACCGGCCAGTAATCCTGAGATTACCTACGGCCTCAATACAAATCAGACATAACTCATCAGAGAAAAGGGGCCAAGCAGAAGTAAAAATTTAAAACTTTGTCCATAGAGCTGTGCTTATATGCACATCAAACAAACCATACTCATATACGTTAATAACCCACATCAAAAGTGCAGTAACATGAACTTCTTTACAGACAAGATCATCTAGACTGAGTCAACCCTTAGCGAACTATATACAATATACACAAGATCCTTGCCAACAAGACATAATATAAATACGTAACAAAAGGGCAAGGTTGGGTCTCGTGCGTGAGACACAAGGCTGACTCTCCCAAAACTCCTGCTGTTCCTGGCTGACTTCGCTGGGACTGGGGTTGGACCTCACTTGGCTCACCTACAATTACATGAATGAGCATGAGCGAATGCCCAGTGAATAATATCAATTAAACAAGTTACATAAGCAATTATTGGAACAGTACAACAAACGGCCTTCGGCCCAATCATTTATGTCAATCGGCCTTTGGCCTAATCATTCATGTCAATCGGCCTTTGGCCCAATCCTTCATGTCAATCGGCCTTTGGCCCAATCATTCATTTCCATCGGCCTTTGGCCCAATCATTCATTTCCATCGGCCTTTGGCCCAATCATTCATTTCCATCGTTGTCCACCATTCAATTTAATGAACTTGCAAAACTTACGCAGAAGTAACAATTGGACAATAACATACTACAAATATCTTGTTAAGATATTACTCACAGTGATCGGTTGGTTGGTTCGCCCTGGAACTCGACCCTACACATGCCATGAACATAAAAGGGTCATCAACAATTCAATCCGTTCAAAATTCACATATTCCTCTTTAGGCTTCATTCTTATCTCTTTAACTCATTTACAATGTTTAATATATGCCTAAGAGTGCTTGCAAGTGAAAGAGAACGGAAAACGAAACACAGAATGCAAAAAAATCGAATTTTAGAAAATAGGGTCCCCGCTCGAGCGTGGGATTCCCCGCTCGAGCGGACCCTTAAGTCAGCAAAAGTACTGGTTGCCTCAAATCCCCGCTCGAGCGTGAACTCTTCCGCTCGAGCGGACTTCCTGTCTACATAGCTCCCCGCTCGAGCGTCAATTTCCCCGCTCGAGAGGGCACCATGTCTGCAGAAAAATGCTGGGAGCTCGAATTCTCCGCTCGAGCGGCGGTTTCCCCGCTCGAGCGGGCACCAAACTTTCAGGGTTTTCCAGAACTGTTCTTGAGCTTCAAATACACATTTAAACTGATATTTCTTGCATTTCACAGCCCATAGCTCTCATATACATGTACCAACATGATATAAACACCAAATTACAACATATTGAAGCTCAATTCCCATGAATCAATCACATGCAAACCCACATTATACCAAACTTACTTCTAATACATTAAATTCATGCATTTAAGCTTCATATCCTCATCAATCATGCATGCATGTCAACTCTTGACTCCATTTCTAATTCAAATGGTACAAATGGTGCTCCTAACCATGAAACTCAACAAAACTATGTTTGCATGTATGATTCTACACTCATACTTCCATATTCAACTTAGCACATGCTTGATTATACAAAATCATGGTGATCCTATACATGCATGTGTATATTAACTCCAATTTCTTCAATTATAGTACAACTCTTGTTCTTGATCACCATTTAACCTTTAATACACAAATCACAAGTTCAAGCTCATGAATTCAAGACTAAAAGCTTACCTAGAGGTTCAATCTTCCAAACTATAGCAATATCTTGGGTTTAATCTTCAAATTCCCCAAACTTTGGGCCAAAATCACCCAATTCTCTCCCTCTCTCTCTAACAGCCGGCCCTCTCTTTCTTTTCTTAGAGTTTTATCAGCCAAGGGAAGTTATGAAGAGGCAATAAAATGTGTAGTGCCTTAATACAACCAACCCCACTAACATCAATATAATAATAAGGGATAATTGGCATTAATTCAACAATTAAATCAATTTAATCTGACCCGAATCAATTTCTAATTAAATTTCACCGTAGGCTCTAAAATTATGCCAATCACAATGTCGTAACCAATTTCGGGTTCTGTGGCCGATAAGGCCCTCAATTTAATTTTCGAAGCGGATTATCCAAACAGATATTCCTACGGTGAACAGATATGAATTCGAAATCACATATTATCACACAATGGCATACAAAATCACATTAAACACATAATCATATTCAAATTAAGGACCAATTTAGCATATTACGGAACAGGGGTATCACAGTCTTCCCCCCTTTAGGAAGTTTGGTCCTCCAAACTTAATTTACCTTTAGCCAAAAACAATTCGGAATACCTTCTTATTCAATGGTTCCAATCCTTTTGATAGTTATCTGCTTAGTTTCAAGATCAAGGAACACTCTGTTCTCAATCAGTCAAAGACTCAACTTTTCTTCCATACAAGACTTGTATGGTGTCACACCAAAACTAGAGTGTAGGCTGTGGTTGTAAGCAAAAGTCTGCCAACAATGGATAGATCTCCCAAACTCCCCGAAAAGTTTACTGCACATATTTGGAGCATTTCTTCCAAAAGTTCTTTCTAGTTACACTTCGATTTTCGGATGGAAAGCAGCGCCGAATCACAATTCAGTCCCCATTGCCTCTTGGAGGCTTGTCAGGATTCAGACACATTTTAGGATTTCTTGTCTAAAACAATAAACACTGGGACCCATACAAACAAGCAACCTCATTGAGGTAAACAGTGGCTAGTCTACAAGCATCATACGAAAACTTCACAGAGAGGAAATGCACAAACTTAGTAATCTTATGTATAATAACCCAAACGGGACTTATACCTTGGGTGCCCAAGGCAGCCCCACAATGAAATTCGCAGTCACATATCTCTATTTCCATTCTGAAATGGAGGAAGGTCGGAGTAGTTCCATCAATATCTGTTATTTAACTTTGACTTGTTGGCACCGAAAACATTCAGACACAAGTTCAACAATTTCCTTCTTCACAATAGGTCGCCAACATATATATATATATCAAATGTCAACTAACTTTATCATAGAAGTTTGGTCCATTTCCTTATCACAGAAGTTCAATTCATTCTTCAACAATCCCACAATTCACAATCTAATTCGGTATTTAATTCAGTAATTTATCATAGTTATCCAAGGTCAATCAAAAGTCTTCAGGAATATAAGGTGGATCCAGATACTGATTCCCGAATCGACAAGGGTAACATCGAAGTAATTACCCACACAATGCACATAGTCCAGACATCCCCATAGTACTGATTCTAAAGTACAATATTATCGAAGCAGGCAATTTCCGACACAATACGCGTGTTCTCAATTCATTCAACAGTTTACAGTTTACAATTCAGTTCAATATTCAATTCCCTGTTCTATCGAGTCTTTCCACATTATCTGATAGTCATCAAAAGCATAAGGCAATTCATATATAAACCTCCATAATGTCAAAGGCAATATCAAAGGAGTCAATCACATGTTAAGCACAATTTACGCATCCTTAGAGCCCCAATTACAGAATATAATGGCACTGGGCAGGTGTTCACAAGGCGTACTGAATTCACACACTTACGGACAATCAGGATTTTTCAAAGCTTCTTGGATGTCTATAACATCTGCATAATACCAAAGGATGACATTCCGGACAAAACAAAGGAATAGTCGTCTCGGAATCAAGCACACCCGTTCACGACCGTCGGTGGCCGACTCGAGATCGATTAGTCAAACCCACTCGTACGAAACCGTCGGTGGCAAAACATATCTCAATCAAAGGTGCTACAACGTCCCCTAGTACGAAAGGACGTCCCAAGAATGTCATCAAAACAAACATAATACCATTCACTATGACCTGATTTTCCAAAATCTGATAACACTAAAGCAACCACTCTCCTTTACAAAACATATTCTGATCAGTCAAAGACAAATGTTCCGTACTGCTTATAATCAAACCAATCTACCGTCATCGATTCCCATAGCATCAAACAACAAAGTTGGGACAATACTCCTTACGACACCCAATCACGGGGTTTGCACAGTTCGGTTCATTTTTGACACATATATCCTCGATAGTTGGGGGTTGGTTCTTAATGGTGCCCTTGGTTAGGTCAATTCTGTTGATAGCCCACAAAAGGTCTTTCAGATAAGTCAGGTATTCCAAATGAATTCAAGTTTTGGGTCTATCAATTTTCCTGCCAAGAATAATCTGGCTATTATTCACAAGCAATTCCTAATTCCCCTTTAACAGAACCAAATTAGGCAGAGGGTCTTATCGGTCAATTCAAGCAAAGGTTTTGTCAAATTAGATCAAACAAAAGTCTCATTGAATGATATCTAATGAGGGTTCTATCAAGCCAAATCAGACAGAGGTTCTATCGGATCGAATCAGGTAAGAGTTTTCTCACATAGAGTGCATCTGGTTCTATAAGGCATACTTCGTTCGCCTAGGTACCTGGTTGATAGTTTCTCAACTGCCTTAAGTTCATCAGTTCTCCAAGTCATATCAGAATCATTCATATCAGGAGGTACGTATCATAATCAGTATAGCAGTTCCCAAATAAGTCTTATATGCAAGAACAGGGTGCACAGTAACACATTAAACAGAGTTCCTTGGTTGCACATAAGATAAGGTCTGTTACGCAAAAGTTCTAAATTAGTCACAAATCATAGGTTTGCGAGTTAAGCCCAATATAGTCACATAGGCCAATCAATTTTCTACCAATCATAATACATGGTCTTCCAATTATAAAGTTCATTGTTTGGGGTGCTCAACTCAGCCACACGATTACGGAATCATAATTCCAATGGTTTAGTCATTGAAGACAGTAATATTATAAATTACCCCGAGCATAGGTTCAGATGTACATGTGCATGTGTAGAGTTAATTGATATCCCAATACATATTTCACAAATTTCCCAATGGAGCATATACATTAAATAAATACGATCTCGATCTTGTGGGCCTAACCAATCTAGATACACATGCAGCAGATACGAAAGGACATGCCGATTCGAATCAAATAATATCCCAAGCAAAGATGTACACATGTACTAATTCAGAGTCAATAAACACATAAGCATTCGTTTGTAACAATATAGATACCTGGGATAACAATCACAGTATTCTGAGTGCTTTCTGGGTGAGTGTAATTACTCTATCCTGAGTAGCAATTCCTACCACTGGTACGAATCTGGCTGAGGCAGAACATTTATTTGCATTTGCTCAATATGCCTTACCATATGGTCCATTTTACCACACCTATAACAAGCCCATAAATCTGATAACAAACTCCTCGATGTCTCTTACACTGGTGGTAGCAAGGGTTCTTGCCGTGACGGCAACTAACGTTGTCGTCTTAAGATTTCTGCCATTTCTTGTACTACTCTTTCCAGTCTATCAAATCGGGATGTGGAAGAGTCCGTCAACTCGTATGCCCTTACTTTACCCATACTTTGCACAAACTCTTATTAAACCTTGCCAATTACCGGGATGCTCAATACAAAAACAAACACAGATACACATGGGTACATTCGTACATAGGCACATTGTTATATTCTCATTTATGTATTGTCAAGACACAATTAATCACATACGTAACAGATAATTGCATACTTATCAGATATCGCATGCTAAACATTTACTACGTAATTATATACTCAAATCATGTTCATATCAAAGCATTTAAGCATAATCAATGCTTCCAATTCATCTTTATTACATGAATGCATCCTAGATCTTATCTAGACGCTCATTGCTCTTTTGGACAAGTGTGTGAGTTATTAACTCGTGCTCTGATACCACTCTGTCATGACCCGAACCCGACCCTAAGGGTTAAGGACATAACCGGCCAGTAATCCTGAGATTACCTACGGCCTCAATGCAAATCAGACATAACTCATCAGAGAAAAGGGGCCAAGCGGAAGTAAAAATTTAAAACTTTGTCCATAGAGCTGTGCTTATATGCACATGAAACAAACCATACTCATATACGTTAATAACCCACATCAAAAGTGCAGTAACATGAACTTCTTTACAGACAGGATCATCTAGACTGAGTCAACCCTTAGCGAACTATATACAATATACACAAGATCCTTGCCAATAAGACATAATATAAATACGTAACAAAAGGGCAAGGTTGGGTCTCGTGCGTGAGACACAAGGCTGACTCTCCCAAAACTCCTGCTGTTCCTGGCTGACTTCGCTGGGACTGGGGTTGGACCTCACTTGGCTCACCTACAATTACATGAATGAGCATGAGCGAATGCCCAATGAATAATATCAATTAAACAAGTTACATAAGCAATTATTGGAACAGTACAACAAACGGCCTTCGGCCCAATCATTTATGTCAATCGGCCTTCGGCCTAATCATTCATGTCAATCGGCCTTTGGCCCAATCCTTCATGTCAATCGGCCTTTGGCCCAATCATTCATTTCCATCGGCCTTTGGCCCAATCATTCATTTCCATCGGCCTTTGGCCCAATCATTCATTTCCATCGTTGTCCACCATTCAATTTAATGAACTTGCAAAACTTACGCAGAAGTAACAATTGGACAATAACATACTACAAATATCTTGTTAAGATATTACTCACAGTGATCGGTTGGTTGGTTCGCCCTGGAACTCGACCCTACACATGCCATGAACATAAAAGGGTCATCAACAATTCAATCCGTTCAAAATTCACATATTCCTCTTTGGGCTTCATTCTTATCTCTTTAACTCATTTACAATGTTTAATATATGCCTAAGAGTGCTTGCAAGTGAAAGAGAACGGAAAACGAAACACAGAATGCAAAAAAATCGAATTTCAGAAAATAGGGTCCTCGCTCGAGCGTGGGATTCCCCGCTCGAGCGGACCCTTACGTCAGCAAAAGTACTGGTTGCCTCAAATCCCCGCTCAAGCGTGAACTCTTCTGCTCGAGCGGACTTCCTGTCTACATAGCTCCCCGCTCGAGCGTCAATTTCCCCGCTCGAGCGGGCACCATGTCTGCAGAAAAATGCTGGGAGCTCGAATTCTCCGCTCGAGCGGCGGTTTCCCCGCTCGAGCGGGCACCAAACTTTCTGGGTTTTCCAGAACTGTTCTTGAGCTTCAAATACACATTTAAACTGATATTTCTTGCATTTCACAGCCCATAGCTCTCATATACATGTACCAACATGATATAAACACCAAATTACAACATATTGAAGCTCAATTCCCATGAATCAATCACATGCAAACCCACATTATACCAAACTTACTTCTAATACATTAAATTCATGCATTTAAGCTTCATATCCTCATCAATCATGCATGCATGTCAATTCTTGACTCCATTTCTAATTCAAATGATACAAATGGTGCTCCTAACCATGAAACTCAACAAAACTATGTTTGCATGTATAATTCTACACTCATACTTCCATATTCAACTTAGCACATGCTTGATTATACAAAATCATGGTGATCCTATACATGCATGTGTATATTAACTCCAATTTCTTCAATTATAGTACAACTCTTGTTCTTGATCACCATTTAACCTTTAATACACAAATCACAAGTTCAAGCTCATGAATTCAAGACTAAAAGCTTACCTAGAGGTTCAATCTTCCAAACTATAGCAATATCTTGGGTTTAATCTTCAAATTCCCCAAACTTTGAGCCAAAATCACCCAATTCTCTCCCCCTCTCTCTAACAGCCGGCCCTCTCTTTCTTTTCTTAGAGTTTTATCAGCCAAGGGAAGTTATGAAGAGGAAATAAAATGTGTAGTGCCTTAATACAACCAACCCCACTAACATCAATATAATAATAAGGGATAATTGGCATTAATTCAACAATTAAATCAATTTAATCTGACCCGAATCAATTTCTAATTAAATTTCACCATAGGCTCTAAAATTATGCCAATCACAATGTCGTAACCAATTTCGGGTTCTGTGGCCGATAAAGCCCTCAATTTAATTTTCGAAGCGGATTATCCAAACAGATATTCCTACGGTGAACAGATATGAATTCGAAATCACATATTATCACACAATGGCATACAAAATCACATTAAACACATAATCATATTCAAATTAAGGACCAATTTAGCATCTTACGAAACAGGGGTATCACACCAAGTCACCCTCCACATCACCAACTTCATTCTGACGTTTATCTTTCTGTTTGCTTCGGACTACACTTTCTGGGATTACCGACGAGCTGCTAGGATCAATATTTCTACTAGAATAAAAGTTCCTCCCTACTGCTTCTTCTATCACTCGAATTGGATATGATATCCCTTTGTACTCCACAGTCATCATCTGATTAATCATTTCAAATTGTTTTGTAAATATCAACACTCTCCCAACTGCAAAGGACATACCTTTCAGAGTCTCATCTTCCAGTTGGACAATCTCCCCACAAGCTTTACCAATATTGGAAAATGTGATTGAGTTCCAGAAATTTAGTGGAACACCAAAGCAATTCAACCACACCAATCTTCCAAATTCATGCATCATAAATGGGCTCCATTCAACAAAATCCTCAAAGCAACCAGCAATCCATCTTCGTTTATCCTGCAACGCCCTCTTCATGGCTTCTACTGTTGGAAAAGTAATGATCATACTTTTGCCACCAATTTCACGAACTTGGAGGTGTAGACACCCCATTTTTGACCGACCTTAAGACTCAGACGTCACCGATTGAGCGCATGGTGATATTGCATATCGTGCTCGTTCAGAAGTTTCAGAGTCTCGACTGCGAGCCTTGCCTCCGGATTTTCGGACTCTTTCGTGCCTTGCCTCGGTTTACAAACCAGGCTATGTTTTCTCCGTTTTCTCTTCTCGAAGGGAGGGAGAGGTCTCGTAGATCATCTCTCAGTGGCCGTAGGCTACATTTCATGGTCGTAGGCCATTTTTCCCGTTTGGAGCCCGGTTTCTGATTTTTCGGAGCCATCGGCCGTGTGCCTCGGTTCGGGACCGCTTAACCACCTCCGTTTGCTCCGGTTTTTGGTACACACCTTATTTCCTCCCTTTTGAGGGACACTGTGGTCTGAGAGACCAACTTCGTGGTCGAACACCACTTCCGGTGCCTAATAGTCCACTTTCAGGGCCCCGAACTGCGTGTTTCGGCTCCCGAACCTTCATTCTGCATCGGTTTGGGCTCATTTTTGGTGGAGGCCTTATTTTCATTGTTAAGAAGCTTGTAGGAGGGTGGGAGGCCAGCAATTTTGCTGAAAAGCCAACTTTTTTTTGGTCCAAAGTGGTTCAGCATGAATCCGGGAAGGAGAAAAATCTGCGCGGCTTCACCGAAATGGGCATAACTCTTTGCACAAGATGAATTAAGATATGAGGCCACTACCATTGGAAAGCTTACTTCCGGGGATTCATTCTGCACTCAAGAATCTCCTAAGTCCAAGTCCGGGGGGAGGAGATATGGTTGGTTGAAGTCCGGTTGGACCGAATCTGCGCGGCTTCACGGAAACTGGCATAACTTTTTCCACAGGAGGAATTTTGATGCAAGGTTTGCATCATTGGAAAGCTAACTTCTGGGGCTTCATCCTAGGGGGTGGCCGGCCACTTTACCCTTTTGACCTGGCCGGACGGCCATCTTTTTCTGGCCGGCCGGCCACTTACCTGGTGGATGATTTTTTTTGCCTTTTTGACTTGGCCGGCCATTCTTGCCTTCCCAAGTGCATTCCAGCCATGTATTTCGTTTTGTACTTCACCCATGTCCGAGGGTTTGGCCTTTTGAGGGGGAAAATTCAATTTAAATCTCCCCCCCATTTTTCTCCCTCTTTTCCACCCCTTTGTCTATAGAACCAGCACCCCCAGCTGTGTTTTGGGGGTTAGAAAATTTTGTTTAAGCCTCCTACATTCAATCTCTCTCTCTCTATATTCCAAGCATCAAAACCCTTTTGTTCTTGGACCCTTTCTACACCACCACATAGCACCACCTCTCCACCATCCTTTCCAACACTTGGAGCTGGTTTTCCAGAGGCAAGGAGCACCTTTTCTCAAGCCAAGAGGCTATTGAAGTTTGGTCTATAAGGGTGAGCCATACTTTCCATTTTTCTAAGCTTCTTTTGCATTCTTTCTAAGCCATACTTGCTTACATTTTTGGGCTCCGACCCTAACTGAAAATAGCATTATTTTGAGGTCTTTTTCATGTTTGTTTTAGGGTCCTTCCCTGTTTAAGGTCTCTAGCTACCACTTGCTTCTTTACCTCTCTTGTATGCCTCTTTCTTGTATAGTATTTTAGGCCTATTTGTATACTGTTTTGAGCTTGGTTATAAACTGAAAAGTGGTTTTTTTTAGCCCTTCTTCAACATTGTTGAAGGGCTCTTCACTGTTTGAGGCTTCCACATGTCACTTGCCTCTTTACCCCTCTTTTGGCCCTATTTTTGCATGTTTTGTTAGCTTCTTGTGCTTGTATTTTTGGGCTCTGGTCCAAACTGTAAATAGCCTTATTTTGACTCACTCTTCATGTTTGATCAAGGGTCTTTTGCTGTTTGAGTCTTCCTTTTTGCTCTTTGTGTTAAAGCTCTCTTTTATGCCTTATTTTGCATAGTATTTTAAGCTTTCTTATGCACTGTTTTGGGCTTAGTCATTAACTGTAAAATGCCATGTTTTGGGCCCCTCTTCAACATTGTTGAAGGGCCCTACTTTGTTTGAGGCCAGCAGCCATCACTTGCTTCTTTATCTCTCTTTCGGGGCCATTTTTGCATGTTGGTTTAGCCCTATTTTTGTTCACCTTTTGGCCTTGTTTAAAACTGGAAATATGCTTGTTTTGGGATTGTCTTGATTCTTTCTTCATACTCCATGTTCAAATAATGCATGATTTGTATAGCTATAAGTCATTCCATGCGCCTAATTTCATGATTCGGGTCTCATTCCATGCATCGGGTGCCATGTTTCCATGCTTCGGGGCTGTTTTGCATCACTTTTTGCTACTGAAATTTGCATCCTAGTATGCCATATTCCATGCCTTGCCATGTCTTGTTAGAGTGGCATTCGGTACCTTAGGTTCGGTCCTCGGTTTGCGTGCACGAGTGCACGCACCTCGAGCGTCTCATTTTCATCTAATGGCCTCCTATGCGAGTGTGGCTGAGGTCCACTTTTGTTGGTGTAAGTCCATTATGCATTGTGTATGCCATTTCATTTCATAGCATTATGTATGCTAGGTTGTATGTTAGTGCATTGTGTATGCCATGTTACCTCATGCATCGTGTATGCCATTTCATAGCATTGTGCATGTTAGGTTGTATCTTAGTTGCATTCATGCATGTCATGCATATTGCATTGTGTTTGGGATAGGAGTTAGCCCGAGCACGGGAAACGAGGTACGTTTCGTACTTCGAGTGACGGAACGTGTCTCAATTCCCAGTCACCAACACTCCGGATTACCCATGATGGAGTCTCGGTCTTGTTGTGTTTTTATGTGCATTCATCTCATATTGAGTTGTGCAATCCGACTTCTCGGCCATCATGCATCGAGATGCGTGATTGGTGGCACGAGGATTGAGGCATGCATACATTTGTGAAAATACATTGCCATGCCCCTTTCATGCTCTCTGTTGTAGCAAATCAAGAATCAGCAACCTTTCGGAGCTTGGCACGCATTTCAAGAACAAGTGCAAACAGAGGCTAATTGGGGCATCACAGTGGATTTCCACGCAAAGGCAACCCGGATATGCATCATTCATCATTTGAAGAAGAGTCAAGGCAGTCCCTGGCTTGCATGCCAGTTTATTGTTTTCTTAGTTAATTTGGTAATTAATTAGGATCTTTGCACATATTCGGACTGTATTATTTGGACTGTACTATTCATTTGGGACTGTACTATTTATTCGGACTCTCTGCTCGAGGGCAATGTTGTAATAAGTGTGCGTGAGTGTGATGTATGTCTTCCGACCCCATGTCTTTCTTCCCTTTTTATTTACCCGCTTATGATGGTTAGATTAGGGCATGTTTCAATTAGCATACAGTATGATAGCATGTTTGCATTCATTCATCTGTTTTGCATGCACTGGGCTCGGCGCATCATACTAACTGCATTTGTATTTCAATTCCAAGTTGAATACGTGTTAGCTGTAGCATCATCATATGCCATGTTTAGAATAGCCGAGCCTGCTATAGTTGCATTTTTGCATGTGTTGCATTAGGCATTTCTGTATAGTTAGGATCATGCATGGATTTCTAATTAGCTTCTGTTTTGGCTTGGAGTACTCGGTAAGTTTTTATGCTTTAGCATCCTTCCATGTGTGTGAGTGACTGCCATGAATAGCATGCTTACCATGAGGCTATTTGCTTATGTGATATAACTGCCTGAATGCCTGTGGGTGAAGGTTTGGTTATTTGGATTGGAACAATTCATTCACTGTGAGTTTTAAGCCCACTAGATAGTGGCAAAACCATGTTTTCTAAAGCCCACATGAGGGTGGCAAAATCGGCATTTTGAGCCTACTTGCGAGTAGCAAACCATCTTTCAAAAAAACAAACACGAGATGCGTTGTTCCAATTCAGGCGACCCAGTCTATACTTGTATGCTGTGCGCATCACATAGTAAATCTAGGCTAATAACCGGAATAAGAACATACAACGTTTTCAAAACTAGATATCATGGTTAGTAGAGGCCGATCTTTGATCGGGCGAGCGGGAGTGCTCACGAAGTGACCTTCCCCAATCATACCCAAGTTCCCGAGCCGAGGCAACTTTGGTGATGACGGACATGTGGCCTTTGGCACCGAGTCAGGGTTTCCTAAATTCCCCCATTAAAAAATATTTAGGTGGCGACTCTGTATCTGGCAAAGCAGTCCATGTTTGGCACTTCTTTCAAAAATCTGTTTTCTCAAAACGATTTGCCGGATTTGGACTCTTTGGTTCAAGATTAAGAACCGTGACACAAATCGAGTCCGAACTGTAGCGAGGTCCCCCACGGGCTTGTCTACAGGAGGTTAAGGACCCCCACACTCTTTAGAATGTCCTCCACCGCTTCGACTAAACAAAAAGTATAAGTTTTTCCCACTGTGCTTCTTCGAAGCCATTCATTACCATACTCATCAGCTTTAACGGATGGGGATAAGGCTTTGTGATAGTCCTTATTGCAACCTCTTACCACATCTGCAAAGGATTGATTGTTAACATTCCCCCTCTGGGATTGCCTTATTGTAACCCGGTGCGCTCCATAAGGGTCATCATTCCTTGTTCTACCAGTGCCATTTGAGTTCACCGCTTCCCTCAAGCCTTGCCCTTCCTTGCAAAAGGCTGCCAACTTTGCGAACAACCTACAATCTCTCACTGTTACCCCATTAACCGCTTCCACAGCTCTAACGGCCTCCTCCTTGGATCTGAATCTAACAAATCCAAACCTGCGTTTGGATCTTATGCTTAATTTTTTGGGAATGAATACATCCTAAACCTTCCTTGCTTCTCTGCATAATTGCAGCAGCCATTCCTTATCCATAGAGTCTGGCAAGTTATCCATGAACATAGTAACCATTGGCAATGGCCGAAACCCATGACTTGCAAAGCTTGCTCTTCTATGTCTTCTCACCACCTTCCATTCTTCTTCCATTTCCTTAGCGCTCTAGAACACCATCAAAGTTACGAACCTTCTCTAAACTTACATTACTGTACTTCTCTCATCTCATAAAATTGTGATTGTTGAAAAAAATATACTCATTGCCAATGCTGAAAAGGTGTGTGTAATCGAATGGTTGCCACCATTGCTACCGGATCGCCACAAGAAGGTTCTCAAGGTTTTGAGGGTGGGATTTGAGAAGATGGATGGGTGGTGATGGAAGTGGATGCTTTCATAAATCCTATCTCATTATTTCATGGGTGTGTGGGTTTAATTATGAGGTGAGGGGTTCCAAAATGATTGTTCTCTTTAGTAATTTTATTTAAAGTTATTATTGTAATAAATAAAAAAAGTCAAAAAATGGGGAGTCCATAATAATAACTGGAGTACTAATAAAAGCACTCATCAATTAATCATTTTTTCTCTCTCTCCTCTCTCATTCTTTCACATTCTACATATCAATCAATCAAATTTTCTTTCATATCCATCTATTTAACTATATAAAAAATTTCAAATCATCTAAAAATTATTTTCAAAATATACAGCCAAATAAGTTTTTAAATTTTGTAAACTTTTTTCAAAATTGATTTTCAAAACTAAACCAAACGGATTTGGTTTTTGAAATTGATGAGACCATACATGCTCAAATCATAATTATTAAAAAAAAAAAATAGGCAAATTACAATTGTAATCCCTATATTTTATTCTGTGTTATTTTGGTTCTGACATTTTTAATTGGCTCAATTTTAATACTTAATTTTAGATTTTGTATCCAATTGGTCCAATTGATAATATGATTAGTATTTTTTAAGAAAAATTATTACTAAATTAGTTGAGGTTAATTCACTAAGTTGAGTAAGTTTATAATTTGGCCTTTAAAAATATGACACATGACACTTTTTTGTGTATTTTTCACGAAGAATTGGCAAGAATTGTAATCAATTGAATCAAACTGAAACAAAACCAAAAATTCATGATCAAAATGTTATAAAAAAATTGTCATATTTAAACATCTTAATATAAACGTTATAAAAAAATAATCATAACAAAAAAAAATCATGAAAATAAAAATACATATATATGAGATGGGTGTCACGACCCCATTCCGCCCCTAGTAGAATGGTGCCGTGATGGCTAGTAATCCGAGATTACCAAAGGCCAACTTACAAAAATTCACTCACAATCAGAGTATAAATATATGGGGCCTACATATGCGGAAGCAAATTTAAATCTAAGGAGTCCATAAGAGTTGTGCATAGATCAAATGAAATGACATACATCTTAATATGGTTTACAACTTGGATACAAATAAAATAAAGTACATATTACATCTTGATCAAAAGGCTTCTCAAGCCGACATATACAAAAGAAGTGAATTAAAACTAAGAAACATAATCTTCAAGATGATACAAAACATGAATCAAAACATCTTGCACATAACATCGTAGGCGTCACCACCTTCTTGCTCGCCACCTACATATATATAAAGGGGAGGGTGAGCTTGGATACTCAGTGAATGATATTAGTAATAAAGGTTTGAATGAATGATATCCGAGATCTTTATCAAAACAATACATATCATAGCTTGTAACAAAACATGGAATGAATCAAGTTCATCAATCAAATCTTTCAAATCTTCTTGGGATGTTTAATAACATCTACATAATACATGGGGGATGACATTCCGGACAAAACAAGGGAATAATCGACATGGAATCGATTAGACAAATCCACCCGCACAAGGCCGTCGGTGGGGCCATCCGTACAAGACCGTCGATGGCAAAGATCTCTCAAACATGGTGCTACATGGGCTTAAAGTCCCCTAGCATGGAAGGACTTTCCAAGAATGTCATCAAAACAAGATAATACTTGATACAAAAACTAGGGATAGTCATTCATGCTTAATCAAATACTTTTCCAAAATGAAGCGAAGCTTTATCAAAACTTTATAACATAGCTTTATTAAAAATACTACTCACATAGCTCTTCGGGTGTAGGGATTAAGGCAAGGATCCAAGACCTACAAATACATAATAAAGTCTACTGAATGCACTTCAAGAAGACAAGAAGAGATGCTCAAAGATGGATATGAAATGCATTCTTAAAACAAGCTTTTCATGAGTGCAAATGATCCCGGTATTTCTTTCCAAAACCAAGTCAAGACAAAGTAAAACATGCTGGGAGTTAAATCACTGTTTTTCATCTAGGGAAAACATGCTGGGTACCAACCAGGTCTTGGAATGGGTGCACAGAAATGATCTAGGCAAAAATGACCTAGCTGGGTGAACTCAGGAGGTCTTGGCCGAGGTCCCATACCTCTTGGCCGAGGTGTGGTTACCTAGGCTTCGGTGTGCAGCTGCTTGCTGAGGTGTTACAAGGTACCGGCAAGGGTGTACCATGGTCGGCCTAGGTGTGAAGTGGTTAGCCTAGGTGTGCATACAAGATAGACTAAGGTGCAAGTGATCATGCAAGGTTGGCCAAGGTGAGATACGA
Source organism: Camellia granthamiana (assembly GCA_036172215.1). Classification (NCBI taxonomy): domain Eukaryota; kingdom Viridiplantae; phylum Streptophyta; class Magnoliopsida; order Ericales; family Theaceae; genus Camellia; species Camellia granthamiana. The sequence continues at coordinate 81,924,271 of CM069914.1, read as the reverse complement.
TGCTTGGCCTAGGTGTGAAGTGGTTAGCCTAGGTGTGAGATCTAGGCAAGAGTGGTCTCGGTGACCACACCTAGGGAAATGAAGTCTGGAAATCTGGGTTTCCCCCTTGAAGTACATGAAGGACAAGAACATGAAGAACATGAACGCTAAAATCATAACTTCTTTATTCAAAATCTGATATTTCATGAGATGAGTTCAAAAACATGGACCTGGGTACCCATACTTGAAGATCTTATGAAAACAAACACAAAAACATAGATCTTAATACAAACTTTCAGATCAAAAAATGGTTTTTTCTTCAAGAACACAAGAACGTCATTTTCTCTTTCTAAAACTGAACTTTAAATCAATGCATGGCTCATGAATCATGCTAGATCATGCAATGTGATTAGATGAACATAAAGAACAGAAAGAGTAGATCAAGAATCTAACCTCAAAACACGGATCTAACGGTCCAAACTCTAAAGATCAAGTTTGGGATCTAGCTCTCTCACTCTAACTTCCTCTTCTCTTCCTAGAGCTTCTCTCTCTACAATGCAAAAGATATGACAGATGATATTTTTCTCTCTCTGCTGGCTGACTTAACCCTCTGTTGGGACACGTGGCAAAGACTGGTTGGCTCTCCTAAAAAAAGTGACAGAATGACAAGACAAGTGTATGACAAAGTGTATATAACAAGGTGACATGGGCACTCCGGCAGGTAATGATCTCGAGTTAGGACATAGGCTTCGGCAAGTAAGGTCTCAATGATCTCGGCTAGAAAAGATAACACTTGACCTAGCTGTGCCACATCTCGGCCTAGATGTGCCACACCTCGGTCTAGGTCATACCAGTCCCAGAAAAAGATCGCTAGGTGCAAGGATCAAAGATCTAGGACGCCTAGATGATAACATCTCGGCCTAGATGATACATATCTCGGCCTAGATGATGCACACCTCGGCCTAGATGATGACATCTCGGCCAATATGCCAGGGTGAAGGTGGAGGTCAACCAAAGTGGTTCCAAGATGGTCCTAGGTGTAAGAGGTTCAAAGGTGTGATCTAGGCTTAACATGACCTATGTAACGCCCTCAAAATAATAACATAAAACCCATCAATATAGACATGCTTTGATATATAAAAGACCAACATTCTTCCATTCATCAGAGTATTCGATTACAAAAGGTATTACATGTTAACAACAAAAGCAAATGCCCTACGGGCTTACAACTTTCTAAGTTAACACTTGGTTACAAAAAGAGAGTGCTAACTCAATTACACATTAAGCCCTTGGCTTGAATCTACATGTAATACATCAAAAGGAAATAGACACAAAAAGTTTGTCCACCTCTAACCTCCCAAGCTATGTCCTTAGAGGTGGCATGCTGCCTGTACCTGAAAATGATGTTTCCATATAGGGTGAGCCACAGCCCAGTAGAAATACACTAAACCAACCATGAACAATGGCTAAAAGATTAGCAGTTGATAGATGGCCAACACTGATACGTCCACTTACATCACATTACAATTCCATGACTTACAAGTCTGTGTTACTATTCCTTTTCCATTTTCCAATAGATAAGCATATTAGCTATATCAATACGTCAACAGATATGTATAAGAACTATATCACGCTACCAAAGATAAGCATATGAGCTGTATCTACACTTCTCTAGACAAACATATGAGCTGTATCCACACTTCTCAAAGATAAGCCTATGAGCTGTATCTTCACTTCTCTAGACAAACATAAGAGCTGTATCTACGGAGTTCATCCCTCATCTCCTCCCAACACTATCCGGTTTAGAGGTTCATCCCCTATCTTCCCCTAAACCGCGGAGTACATCCTTCATCTCCTCCTCTACACATAATGCATATAAACACATAGGTCCTATACACAATCAATCAATACATAAAGTTAATGTATTCTATCAACCGTCATACTCTATGACACATTTCATTGATTAGTTTTCGTTTGCCTAATCATCATGCATTGTCTACAACAATCAAGACCATCCTCCACCGATAGCCCAAAGCAGTTATTTCTAAATAGAAATTAAATGCACAAATGGATAATATATCAACATTTCAACTAGGTGAGCGATAAACAATCCAACTACACCCTTTAATCCCATACATTCCCAATCTCAACTTTCTCATTCCAATTCCCCATTTCCCACAATTAATTATACAAATTAATTAATCAATGTAATTAGGGCATTTTCCATAATTAACATTATAACCCTTAGGGTTCCATTTTCATCAATGTTTCAACATTAATACCATTTCTTCATGCCAAACATGCATATAGGTTTTATATATTTAAAAACCCCAACTTTTGTAAAATTACACAAAGGCCCAAACTCTCTCAAAATTACCTAACAACCCCCAACATATCAAAATGCTAAAATTTAAAGACAAAGCTCATAAAGAGGAGTAGAATATCCCTACCTCGAAGTTAGAGCTCGAATGGAGAAGAGACCAAAACCAAAATGCTCCAAACTCCGAACTTTTCGGATCAAAACGACGCCCTCGACGATCAACACAACTTTTACAAAGGCCGAAGGGAAGGAGGACACTCTAACTAGATCAAACCCTAGAGAGAAGGGAGTTTATAGAGAGAGAGGCTCTCAAAATATCTTTTTAGAAAGTAAGAGAGAGAGAGAGAGAATGCAGAAAATGATTCAAAAATGCCCCACAGCCTTCAGATATACGACAAGTCCGCTCGAGCGTAAAGAACAAAAAAACTGTGTCCACTCGAGCGCAAGAAGACCCGTTCGAGCGCCAAGACACAAAGGCAAAACACCTCCGCTCGAGCGTGAAAAACCAGTTCGCTCAAGCGCAATTTTCCCCCTTCCAGAACTTACACCAAAAATGCACTGTCTGCTCGAGCGCCACCAAGCCCGCTCGAGCGCAGGAAACCCGCTCGAGCGTAGAAATCACACCCGCAGAAGTTTTGCAGGGACACGAGATACTGGAATGGTGTAAACCCCACTCGAACGCGGGAAGACCCGCTCGAGCGGAAAGACCAAAAACGGGGCAACAAGAAATTAGACCAAGGCTCAACCCACCTGCTCGAAACATGCCCAACACATCCTAAAACTCAATCAAATGGAATTTAAAGGACGGCAACAAGGTAGACACAACTACCAACTCCACGGAACTGAGTCCGGAATACAACTAAACAGTAAAGGGAATACCGGGATCGCTATAACCTCCCCCCCTTAAAGAATTTCGTTCCCGAAATTAAGTGCAAGCTTTTGAAAAACAAGTTTTCCTCATTTTAAACAATGTTACACTTCAACATTTAATAACTCGACCTATTACCGGTCATCCATCTCTTATTAAGAGGCATTTCACAATATGTAAAAACAACATACATTTCAACCTGCATTAACTTTATGCAATTCTCTTTCAATTTCAATAACTTCATATCATAACTAATGTTCATGATACATCTCCAGTTCTATAATATAGCCAATATGTGCAATATTACAATCAACTCCCATATCAAGGCAAGTTCTACAATACTTTCATAAACCAAAACATTCACAATGTTTTACAACTTAAGACATTTTTTAATGCTCTTAAAGTTCATTAGTATTACAAAATTCTCAATGCATGATTACACATCAACAAACAAGTCCGGATATTTCTCGCGGACTTCCAACTCACGTTCCCAAGTGGCTTCCTCCACTCCGTGATGTTTCCACAAAACCTTTACCAAAGGGATGGTCTTGCCACGTAAGGCTTGATCCCGCCTATCCAAGACCCGAACCGGTCTCTCCTCATACGAGGCATCCTCATCTACCTCTAAATCGGTCCAATCCAATACATGTGATGGATCTGGCTCATACTTCCGAAGCATACTCACATGAAACACGTCATGAACCCCGGACAACTACGGCGGTAAAGCTAAACGATAGGCGACCTCGCCAATCCTCTCAAAGAACTTAAAAGGACCAATAAACCGAGGGGATAATTTCCCACTCTTCCCAAACCTCATCAATCCCCGCTTAGGTGATATTTTCAAGAAAACATGATCACCTACCTCAAATGCCAAAGGCCTCCTCCTACGGTCAGCATAAGATTTCTGACGACTCTGGGCTGTAACAAGCCTCCTACGAATAAGCTCGACTTTCTCCGTCGTTTCCCTCACCAATTCCGGACCCAACAAAGGTGCATCACCCACCTCGGCCCAACATACTGGAGATCTACAAGGTCGGCCATACAAGGCCTCAAACGGTGCCATACCGATGCTAGACTAAAAACTGTTGTTGTAGGCAGTGCTTCTCCCATGTCCCACTAAAGTCAAGGACACAACCCCGAAGCATATCCTTAAGGATCTGAATAGTACGCTCGGACTGCCCGTCAGTCTGAGGATGATAAGCTGTACTAAAGGTCAACTTAGTGCCCAAGGCACTCTGCAAACTCTGTCACAACCTAGCAGTAAAACGAGGATCTCTATCTGAGACGATCGTCACTGGGACCCCGTGCAATCTCACTATGTCCCGAATATACAAGTCGGCGAGATGATCTACCGAATCTCTCACGTGCATAGGAATGAAGTGCGCCGACTTAGTCAACCGGTCTACAACCACCCAAATAGCATCACTACCCCGCTGAGTCCTCGGAAGACCTACAACGAAGTCCATAGTGACATGCTCCCACTTCCACTCGGCAATAGGCAAGGGTTGCAACAAACCCGCTGGCCTCTGATGCTCGGCCTTCACTTGCTGACAAGTAATGCACTTAGACACGAAAACTGCCACATCTCTCTTCATATCCCGCCACCAAAACTGGCGACCCAAATCCCGATACATCTTGGTACCTCCCGGATGCACCGCAAGGCGCGAATGATGAAACTCTCGGAGTACCTCCTCTCGGCAAGACTCCGGCACAAACAAACGGTCTCAGTATCTCACACTCAGGTCGGGATACACCATCAAACCCTTCTCAACCTTCCCACTGGAGATCTTCTCTTGGAGGGATTCTACCTCAAGGTCACCTCTCTGTGCCTTTAACACTCGAGTCACAAGTGTAGGCTGCGCAACAATAGAAAACAAGGCCGCAGCCTCAACAGATTCGCCCAGATGCAAATCAAACTCGCCAAGTGCCCCCAACATTTCCCACTCCCGGATGGCTACACAAGCTACATCACCTATGGATTTCCTGCTAAGGGCATCAGCCACAACATTGGCCTTCCCCGGATGATAATGCAACTCAAAGTCGTAATCCTCAATAAACTCCATCCACCTCCTCTGCCTCAAATTCAAGTCTTTCTGTGTAAACAGATACTTCAGACTCTTATGATCCGAAAACACCTCGAATCTCTCACCATAAAGGTAGTGCCTCCAGATTTTCAAGGCAAAGATCACTGCTGCTAACTCTAGGTCATGGGTAGGGTAATTCTTCTCGTGAATTTTCAACTGACGTGAGCCATAAGCTATCACTTTCCCCTCTTGCATCAACACACAACCCAAACCCTCTCGTAAGGCATCACAATAGACTGCATAACCCAACCCTCTCTCCGAAATAATCAAAATCGAAGCGGTGGTCAATCTAACTTTCAGCTCTTGGAACGACTTTTCACAAGTCTCACTCCATACAAATTTGACTCCCTTCCGAGTCAGTCTAGTCAACGGTGAAGCTAACCTGGAGAAATCCTTCACAAACCGATGGTAATACCCAGCTAATCCCAGAAAACTGCGGATCTCAAACACACTCTTAGGCTGTGCCCAATCTTGCACTGCCTCAGTCTTGGATGTATCAACAGACACCCCTTCCCTGGATACCACATGACCTAAGAACTTGACTTCTTCTAGCCAGAACTCACACTTCCCAAACTTGGCATACAGCCTATAGGCTCTAAGCAACTCAAGCACCACTCTCAAGTGTTCCTTGTGCTTCTCCTCTGAAGGTGAATAAATCAGAATGTCGTCCACGAAAACGACTACAAAACGATCTAAGAATTCTCGGAAGATCCGGTTCATCAAGTCCATAAAGACTGCCGGTGCATTAGTAAGCCCAAATGGCATCACCAGAAACTCATAATGGCCATACCGCGTACGGAATGTCGTCTTCGGAATATCCTCCTCCCTTACCCTCAACTGATGGTAACCCGATCTCAAGTCTATCTTAGAGAAACAATGGGAACCCTTCAACTGATCAAACAAATCATCTATACGGGGCATAGGGTACTTATTCTTAACCGTAGCCCGATTCAACTTTCGGTAGTCGATACACAATCTCAAGGCACCATCTTTCTTTTTAGCAAAAAGGGCCGATGCTCCCCACGGCGAAACACTAGGGCGGATGAAGCCCTTATCTAGCAATTCTTGGAGATGAACTTTTAACTCAACCAACTCTGCTGGAGCAAAATGGTAAGGTGCCATAGAAATCGGCGCCGTGCCGGGCACTAGATCAATAGAGAACTCAATCTCTCAGTGAGGTGGCAAACTAACAAGATCCTCGGGAAAGACATCCGAGTACTCACAAACCCCTCTCGGCAACTCAATCTGGGTCTTATCACACTCACCACTCTCAAAGCTAGCAAGTAGACCACTAAGTTCACCCTGCCCTCGCGGATCATACACCGGTGGCAACACACTACCAACCCGGTCCCCCAAGAAATGGAAACACTCCCCGCTCAAGGTACAAACTGTGACCCTCTGACGGTAGCAATCAATAACTGCCCGGTATAACAATAACCAGTCCATACCCAAAATAACATCAAAGCCCTTCATGTGCATAACTACAAAAGGAAACAGAAGCCTATGATCGGCGACCTCTATATCACAACCTCTACATCCGTGTTTCAAAATCAACTCACCCCCAACAGGTGACACAACACAAATAGGAGATGCTAATAGTGCTAACTCCAACTCCAACACAGATGCGAGTGCAGCAGATACAAAAGAATGAGACGCACTTGTATCAATCAATACACTAGCAACCGAGTTGCAAAACAGAAAGGTACCTCTCACTACTGATGGAGCCGGTACTAGCTCCTGCGCGGTAACATCATACACACGCCCTGTAGGCCCCTGATCTACCTGCTCACCTCTGGGAGCATACGACTGCTGCATAAACTGGGATGACGAAGCTCCCGGATCGGCCCTCGAGGCCTGCACAGACTGAGCTAGCTGATAACTCTGCGTCTGCCTAGAACCAGACGCCCCTGAAGTGGCACTCAACTGTGGGCAGAACCTCTTCAAGTGCCTAGGCTGTCCACACTGATAGCAAGACAAAGGCTGGCCCCTACCCAAACTCTGACCCTGAGGTCTAGTTGAAGAAGAAGCAGCTCGCTAACCTCCACCCCTCTGTGGGCAAACCGAAGCCTTGTGGCCTAGCTGACCACACTTGTAACAGGTGAACTCTCCCTGATTGCCTCTCCCTGAGCCTGCACTCGGCGCTGGAAAGGTCGATCTAGCCAAACCACCCTGAGACTGCTGAAGGTTATAACCCCCCTGTCTCCTGCCATCACCCTGGCCATCTTGGCTCCTCTTGGAGCCTCTATTCTTCTCCTCCTCCTCCTCCTGCATCATGAGCTCCATATGAGCTGCAGCATCCACCAGATGCCTATACTCTCGAATGAAGGATCCACCAACCCTCAACTTGAGGCCACGCCTCAACTTCCGCTCAAACTCATAGCAATGACGTTCCTTGGACGCCACAAGTTCAGGTGCAAACCTGGACAAACTAGTGAATGTAGCCTCAAACTCGGCCACAGACAAACCCTGCTGATGAAGCCGGCAAAACTGATCCCTCAGCTTCTCCCTAGCAGCTGAAGATAAGAACCTCTCCTGGAAAGCATCTACAAAAGCCACCCATGCCCTACCAACACGAACCTTCTCGTACTTCCACCATTGACCCGCATCTCCCTTCAGTTGAAAGGATGCCAAGCTCACTTTCAGTGTCTCGTCCTCGATGTCAAGTATCTCAAACGTCTTACTCATTTGTTCCAACCACTCGTCAGCCTTCAATGGCTCATTTGGATCCCCAACAAACTCGTCTGGGTTAGACCAGAAAAACTCCCTCTTCAAGAAAAAAGGTCCTGCCTCAGCAACCTGATTCCCAGCTCTGAGAATACCCAAAGCTCCTGCTATCTCTCGGGCCAAGGCACTCATAGCTTGCTGACCCGCTGGCTCGGCCACATTAGCCTGACCAACTCCCTCCTGTACTACCGGAATCCCATCCGGTATAGGCACTTCCTGCCTCCTAGGCCTACCACACCTACCATCTCTTTCTCGTCCTGACATCCTAATAAAGGAAACAAAGAACATTAGCACATTCATAAATGTGCCGAAACTAAACACTCGCGTCCTAATGCATGGACAACTTTAATTCACTCCACGTAAGCACATAAACACTTACGAATTTCATTCCCGGATAATGATAGTCCTGAGGCGTTACTAAAGTTTCAGTTAGAAACAGCATTGATCAAGTGCTTTTCCAACATGACTCACAGAAACCCAAGGATCCAATCAATATCCTAGAAATTAAATCCCATACCCACATAGTCACATAAGTATGTTATCAATTTAAACACATAGCATATGACACTACACCTAAGTCTCTATCAAGCGAGACAAACCCATTGTGATCCTAATCACTTCCCACGTACCCAAAGTATTCGAACCCGGTACACTCTGATACCAAGTTGTAACGCCCTCAAAATAATAACATAAAACCCATCAATATAGACATGCTTTGATATATAAAAGACCAACATTCTTCCATTCATCAGAGTATTCGATTACAAAAGGTATTACATGTTAACAACAAAAGCAAATGCCCTACGGGCTTACAGCTTTCCAAGTTAACACTTGGTTACAAAAAGAGAGTGCTAACTCAATTACACATTAAGCCATTGGCTTGAATCTACATGTAATACATCAAAAGGAAATAGACACAAAAAGTCTGTCCACCTCTAGCCTCCCAAGTTATGTCCTTGGAGGTGGCATGCTGCCTGTACCATTTAGAGGTGCATCCCCCATTTTCCCCTAAACCGCGAAGTACATCCCCCATTTCCTCCTCTACACATAATGCATATAAACACATAGGTCCTATACACAATCAATCAATACATAAAGTTAATGTATTTTATCAACCGTCATACTCTATGACACATTTCATTGATTAGTTTTCGTTTGCCTAATCATTATGCATTGTCTACAACAATCAAGACCATCCTCCACCGATAGCCCAAAGCAGTTATTTCTAAATAGAAATTAAATGCACAAATGGATAATATATCAACATTTCAACTAGGTGAGCGATAAACAACCCAACTACACCCTTTAATCCCATACATTCCCAATCTCAACTTTCTCATTCCAATTCCCCATTTCCCACAATTAATTATACAAATTAATTAATCAATGTAATTAGGGCATTTTCCATAATTAACATTATAACTCTTAGGGTTCCATTTTCATCAATGTTTCAACATTAATACCATTTCTTCATGCCAAACATGCATATAGGTTTTATATATTTAAAAACCCCAACTTTTGTAAAATTACACAAAGGCCCAAACTCTCTCAAAATTACCCAACAACCCCCAACATATCAAAATGCTAAAATTTAAAGACAAAGCTCATAAAGAGGAATAGGATATCCCTACCTCAAAGTTAGAGCTCGAATGGAGAAGAGACCAAAACCAAAATGCTCCAAACTCCAAACTTTTCAGATCAAAACGACGCCCTCGACGATCAACACAACTTTTACAAAGGCCGAAGGGAAGGAGGACACTCTAACTAGATCAAACCCTAGAGAGAAGAGAGTTTATAGAGAGAGAGGCTCTCAAAATATCTTTTTAGAAAGTAAGAGAGAGAGAGAGAGAGAGAGAGAGAGAGAGAGAGAGAGAGAGAATGCAGAAAATGATTCAAAAATGCCCCACAGCCTTCAAATATACGACAAGTCCGCTCGAGCGTAAAGAACAAAAAAACTGTATCCGCTCGAGCACAAGAAGACCCGCTCGAGCGCCAAGACACAAAGGCAAAACACCTCCGCTCGAGCGTGAAAAACCAATTCGCTCGAGCGCAATTTTCCCCCTCCCAGAACTTATACCAAAAATGCACTGTCCACTCGAGCGCCACCAAGCCCGCTCGAGCGCGACCCGCTCGAGCGTAGGAAACCCGCTCGAGCATAGAAATCACACCTGCAGAAGTTTTGCAGGGACACGAGATACTGGAATGGTGTAAACCCCGGTCGAGCGCGAGAAGACCCGCTCGAGTGGAAAGACCAAAAACGGGGCAACAAGAAATTAGGCCAAGGCTCAACCCACCTGCTCGAAACATGCCCAACACATCCTAAAACTCAATCAAATGGAATTTAAAGGACGGCAACAAGGTAGACACAACTACCAACTCCACGGAACCGAGTCCGGAATATAACTAAACAGTAAAGGGAATACCAGGATCGCTATACCTTGGCTTAACATTACCTAGGCTTGGCATGACCTAGGCTTGGCATGACCTAGGCTTAACATGACATAGGCTTGGCATGACCTAGGCTTGGCATGACCTAGGCTTAACATGACCTAGGCTTGGCATGACCTAGGCTTAACATGACCTAGGCTTGGCGTGACATAGGCTTGGCGTGACCTAGGCTTAACATGACCTAGGCTTGGCATGACCTAGGCTTGAGACAGCAAGGAAGGAAACAAGCATGCAATCAACACTTAGGCAAATCACATAAGCACAAAACAAGACAGGGACCTTTGCTTAGGCAAAACAAGCCTAAGTCTACAAATGCAAGCTTAACAAGACAAAATCATGCAAATGCACATGAATATGACTAAGACATGAATGTGGGTTATTATAATGGGTATGGTAAAATTGTCCTTATCATAAATCCCATAGATAAAAATGTTTCGGCCTTGCCTCCAATCCAGACTGGAGGGTCCAATCCGGTCCATTAAGCTTATTTTTGGGCACTTTTTAAATAATTTGAATTATTCATATTTTAAGATTTATTAAGTACATTATCCCTATAAAAAATCATATCAATCGGATAACGAATACTATGTATTTGGATCATTTTTTTATGAACTATTAATTTTCTGACCGTCCATTTTTTTAGACAAAAGTAATCTGAATACATAGTATCTATTATCCGATCGACATAATTTTTTACAGAAATAATATACTTAACAAACCTTAAAATATATGCGGCTCTAATTATCAAAAAAGAGTCCAAAAGTGAGCCTAATAGAACAAACTAGATTGGACTAATCCAAATTGAACTAGAGACCTGATAAAAATTAACGAGCCCCTACCTAATCGCACTTGTCCAAAAAGGTTGTTTAGACGGACTGGATAAGGGGGATTGTAATCCATCGAACTGTTAGTACTGGGATACATTGTCCCCAGACTATTTGATTGAACTGGATTTGTATCCTATATTTATTTAGTCATGGAATTAGATGTTTGGATTTGATTATTTTTAGTGAATCCAATATTTAGTTGGACGAACTGGATAAGGAAATATTCAAAAGACTATTTTACCCTTGTAATTTATAATTTTTGTTTAATATATAATTTTAAATTTGTAATCTATAATTTAACAACACCAAAAAAATTTAATTTATAAAGCCATAATTTTTAATTTATTATTTTCAATTAAATTAAATTTATAATTTATATTTTTTATTTAATATATAATTTTAAATTAACAACACTAAAAAATAATTTTATTTAATATATAAATTTAATTGTTTAACAACACTAAAAAAATTTAATTTATAAGACCATAATTTTTAATTTATTATTTTTAATTAAATTTAATTTAAAATTTAAAATTTAAAATTTAATATATAATTTAAAATTAACAACCCTAAAAAAATAATTTTATTTAATATATCAATTTAATTTTTTAACAATACTAAAAAAATTATAAGGCCATAATTTTTAATTTACTATTTTTAATTAAATTAAATTTATAATTTAAATTTTTTATTTAATATATAATTTTAAATTAACAACACTAAAAAAATAATTTATAAGTGTTCAAAAGACTATTTTACCATTTTTCAATTGTTTATTAAGTAATAGCATAAGAGTAAGATGGACATTTTACACATTAGTCTCATGGGATACCAATCCCATTGAAATAATCCCACCCCTCCCCCTTAGATACAATAATCCCTCATATGAGGGACTAATAGTCCGGAGGGACTATTAATCCGGAGCAAAAAAATTGAACCAAATAATGGACTATTAGTTTCCAATCCCATAAATTAATTCCTCAAAGCAAACAAACTAGTGTAACACTCTAAAATAACGAACAAAAAAATTTCTTATTGTAACATTCTAATGTAATAGATAAAAAAAACTCATTAGTGTATTTTTTTCAAACGTAACACTCTAATATAATACACAAAAAAATTCTTAATATAACACTAATGCAACACACATAAAAACTCCTTAGTATAACACTTTAATGTAACATATAAAAAAAACTTCTTGATATTTTTTTTCCAAATGTAACACTCTAATATAATACTTTAAAAAAATTTCTTAGTATAACACTGTATGTAACACATAAAAACTCCTTAGTGTAACATTCTAATGTAACATATAAAAAAACTGTTTAGTGTACTTTTTTCAAATGTAGCATTTCAATATAACACTCCAAAAAATTTTTTTTAGTGTAACACTTTAATGTAACACAAAAAAAATCTCTTTGGTGTACTTACCCCAAACGTAACGCTCAAAAAAAAAAAAAAAAAAAAAAAACTTCTTAGTGTACTTTTCTTAAACGTAACACTCCAATGTAATACTAAAAAAAGAATGTGAGATTCTTCAAACCATTCCAAAAGGAGTACAAATATTCCTTAGTAAGTTTTGAATAAATGTATAATTTCAAACTCTGAATGTTACGTTTGAAAAAAATACACTAAGGAGTTTTTTTTTAGTGTTTTTGGGTGTTATATTGGAGTGTTATGTTTGAGATTACACTGATTGAAGTGTTACATTTGGGAAAAATACAATAAGGATTTTTTTTTTTTTTTTACATTGGAACGTTACATTTTGAAAAAATACACTAAATTTTTTTTTGAGTGTTACATTCTTACATTTAGGAAAAGTACATTAATGAGTTTTTTAGTGTGTTACATTAAAGTATTACGTTATTGGAGTGTTACATTAGAGTTTAAGTTTTTGTTCGTAATGTGTGATTTGTTCTAAATGAAGGAAAATCCAAAACTTCTATAGTATAAATTACCCAAATATGTAATTTTACATTTTGAGAAAATCACTTTTATCCCTAAAAAATTAAACCCAAACATGTAAGTGACTACTCTTTTATATAATTTTCACTTTAATGAGACATTTGGGTTTGTGAGAAAAAATAGAGAACTAAACTGTTCACAATATCACATTTTGAAATTTATTGGTGTTTCACCCTTACAATAAGGGGAAAAAACACTCAATATAATTATGTCAAAATATAAAATTAATTGTATTTTCTTTAAATTTCAAAAGAGGTAAATAAAAGTTACCCTTTTTATTTTGATGCGTATCTCATATGAGATTCATGAAAATCTCAAGGTTGTTTTGTAATAAACGATTTAAGAAGGATTTTGCGGAGAGAAAGACAAATGAAAAAAAAAGAGTAAAATAAGGAGAAGCTATATTTTATTTACTATTTTTTTTTTTTGGGTCATTTTCATCTACAAATTCTTACTGAAATTCTAGATAATTAGAATTGATATGCTCGGTATTGGTTGTACATGGAGCTGTTCATCGTTTAGTTTCTTTGCCTTTTAAGTGGATTTTTTTTTTTTTTTTTTTTGTATAAAAAAATTAATGGCTTATAGTTTGAAAACAAATAAAAAATTTTAAATTTAAATTGATAAAATTAAAAATTAAAATTTTATTTTATTACAATGATTCAAACCCTAATTTTTTTTTTTTGTTCAATGATTTTTTCATGGGTGCATAAACTGAACACAAAGCTCACAATATGAATCCAAAAACCAATTATTGTGTTGAATTGATCTTGAAGAAGTATCATCCAAAAATATTTTATGAAAATAGTATGAAATCACATCAAGATTTTATACCATTTCTATAAAATATTTCAATTCTTTTGCAAAGATCAATAATTTAGCCAAATATAATTCATGAATAGCTATCAATTATATGAATTATAATTTAGCCAAATATAATTCATGAATAGATATCAATTATATGAATTATTGTAAGAAAGTGATAGATAACTCAAATTCTCATGTCGGCCAATCAAAGTCAAATACTACTACATCCTGTGGAGACTATTGACTTAACAGCTTTATTTTTTTGTGGCATTTGACGAAAGTCTCAAGAAGCAAAACAAGGGTCCTAGTCCCCTGTTTGGAGTAATCTATCTTGTTTTATTTTAAAATTTTTTTATGTCATATTATTTGGTATAACTTATGTTTATTGGTTTGTTTTAAATAAGCTAAAAAATATGATTATCGAAAGCGGGGAAATTTGTGTTTTTTACTTTTTAACTTATACTTTTTGATTATCAACTTTCAATTCATAAAAAATTACACCAAATAGGTCTTTATGAGCATTCAAGAACTAACTTAGTTGGATTTTTAGGTGAATTAAGAGTTTAATTGATTCTTTTGATTTTAAAAATTTATGAACCAAATCGAATTTTTGAACCTTCTTAATCAAATAGCAAAAAACGGTTCAATTCTACTATTCTAACTTCAGAAAGATTATCCCAAACAAGCCATTCTCCGTGGTGACATTTGAAAGATAGAGGATGGTGAGGAACATCGATCTCACAGACTTGTTTAAATTTGATGTGAATTTAAAACTTTAGCAATCAATTCAAACCTTTAAACTTTTGAAATTGAACTAGAATCAAATTGAGAAAAGCAATCGCTTTTTTTAATGGTGACATTCTACGTTCTTGGGTAAAGCAATTTAATATACCACACTATCTTAAGTCATAAAAAAATGAATTCTACTTATAAAAACATTTCAAAAAATTCAAAAGCATTCTTAAAAGTTTCATAACATTCTTCAAACTAACTTTTATTAACTATGTAAATACATATCAAATTCTTCTATTCGCTTCTTTTGACCCTTAATCTAGAAATTCATCCATAATCAACGGTTCCCAATTAATTGGAACCAAAACCTAATCATTCTCTCAAAAAATTGAATCAAACCATACGATTTAGATTGATCTAGATTAATTTATCAGTTTCACCAAAGTTTTTTCGATACTCCTAAAGAGTCTAAATGCATCTTAATCATTTTTAGCATGAAACACATAAAACAAAGTTTCATTGACCCGTCTTAGATGTTGATCTTGCTTTATCAGCTAATCATGAGCCCATGCTTATCTCAACCATTAATGCCATGGAACCCAGGCAATTTGAAAGGTACACTGTGATAACAAATAGTGTCATCTATCAATACTTGATCATATTATTAGCTACAAACATTAAATTTTAGGTTTGAAACAATGCAAAGATTAGACAAGAACTCCAAAATATATGTGGTAGTGCTTCAACTTGATTTTTATTTATTTAAACAATGAGACTCATCACTTTTATGTTGATTTTTAAAAAATAATATAAGAAAAGTCTCAACATGAATGATGTGAAATATTACTCCTCAGAGTCTGCTAAATAACTTCTCCATTTGTTGCGTGCATCAGAATAGCTAGGAGGTCAATCTTTACTGAAAATAGGAATTAATTTTTTTTTTCTATGTTTGGATGCTATTTCTCAAGTTATTTATTTGTTCTCCATTATAAAACTCTTTCTTGTATTGATATGGTTGGTGATGATATTTGTTATTAAACTTTGTTAATATTATTCAGTTTGATGCTCTTGATATTTGTAAATAATTTCCTACCAATTGAGAAGTAGATGCAAAATCACGATTCATCTGAGTATGCATTCATGAATTTGTTGAGGAAAAAAAGCAAAGCAAATGTATTTTCTCATTTATTCTCATAAAAAAAATGACACCCCTTGTATTTTATCATTTGGTTTAATGAATTCGAGTTTGGCGGATTTATGAAAGTTGCAGCCTAAATTCAACTGTAGGCTTGAAATAAATGCAACTTCATTGAAGTATTGCGAAAGGATAAAATTAACAAGTATCTTAAAAATATTAGTTAACAAATTTTAAAATAATTTTACATCTTTAATTATGCACACTTTCATACATTATAATACATAAGGGAACTTGGTTTTATTTTACTCTCTATCAAGTAGTGTCTTCAAACTACCCACCCAAATGGTATCTTCTGATTTTTATTAAGCCACAACTCCTTTATTAATTGTAGGGAACACTTCTGGGTTATGCCAAAAGCAAGTACTTGCACAATAGCTATGATTGAAATCAATATAACCTAACCTCTGTAGGTTCACATTCCCTTAATTTATGAAATGTGAAGTGGCGAATAACATATTTACAAGTATAATATATATAGCTATATATATATATTTTGTCCCACCCTTTATATTATTGGGGTTGAGCTTCTCTCCCACCAGATCACTGATTGTGAGAGAAAAATAAAATTTAAAACAACAAAGTTCATAATTGTGGGACTCACTTCCCTCTCAAAGGACTGAATGATTCGATTCACATAAGAAAAGTCACTCTTCCCAAATGAAAATCAAAATTATTAGATACTTTAAAAGTATTATGTAGCATTGTCTACGTGATATTCTCAATAAAGAGGCTATTTTAACCTAAAAAAAAAAAAAAAACTAAAAATCACTATAGAAAACCAAAAATCAACATGTTTGGCATACATCTAAAAAAAAATGACTTCTACCGGTGTAAAAAAACCAACATACATTCGCTTTAACTTTTTCCATACAACTAAAATAAGGATTAAATGAGAATTTCCGACAAAAAATCAGATCACATCAGTTTTTCACATTTTTCTATACAATTAAAAAAATCACAAAAAAAAAAAAAATGCATTCCCAAACACATGGGTGTGTTTGGTTTGTGTTTGTAGAGTAGTTTTTGAGATAAAAAGTACGAAAACTTGTTTGGTTTGCCTTTTTTCAAAAATGGTTTTGGAAAATTATTTTGGGAAGAGAGTTTTAAAAAAAGTGATTGATTTAATGTGCATGAGAGAGAGAGAGAGAGAGAGAGAGAGAGAGAGAGAGTGTGTGTGTGTGTGTGTGTGTGTGTTTGTGTGTGATTTTGGAAAGTAGGTAACCAAACAAAATTTTGAAATTTTTTTTGGAAAAATTTGTTTGGTTTGATTACTCTTGAAAATTTGTTTGTAAAAAATTTTTCCCAAAAATTTTTCTGAAAAACAAACCAAACAATTTTTTTTCATCTCATAAAAAAGTCAAATAATCACTAAAGGAACTCTTCTCAAACAACACCTAAAAAAATATATATTACATGATAATCTAAGACTGGTGAATAATTATTCATTGAAAATCTTAGAAAAATGGTTGAAAATTAACAATGCATGGGCAAACGAATAAATCATTTGCATGGGACCAAGATAAAGTGAGTTTGCTCTCGTCTCTTTCTCGTCTGTTTGTCACCTCTCTCTCTCTCTCTAAAAAACCTTCTTTCCCCGGCCTCTTTTTGGGCTGGCCGGCCGCCGCCTTGGCTATGGCGGTCGGCTGGCCTAGCTCCTCTGTTTGTTAGTTTTTTCTGTTAGTTTTTACTTCTATAAACTAGAATCCCCCTTTCTTCCCACCTAGGTGTGCCCGATGTTGCTGCGGGAGAGTTTTCTAGTAGTGAGTCGGTGGTCGTCCAGGTGCTTCTTCAGGGGTCGTATAGGCTTCTCATCAACCGTGTCCGTTTCAGTTGATTCATCAGGGGTCGCCCGGAGTTTCATTCGAGCGCTCTTTTACGAGAGTTTGAGGGGTGAACTTTCTTCCAATGTTTGGAGGTGACCCAGTGGGTGGTCGCTGCTCGGTGGGGGTGTGCATCCGCGGTGTGAGTTAGAAGAAGTTCTGTTCGTTTCCCATCACCCTCTGCCGAGGCATTGCAACTGTTCGGAGAGGAGTTTGTCGGAGAGGAGCTCGGGAACTTCCACCAACATCACCGGAGGTGTATTCTGCATTGCAGCTATCGTTGGAGCTGGTTATGGTGATTTTCTCGGTCGGATTAGCAGCACAGGGCTGGGCTTCGGGTGTGGCAGATGCATAGGCGTTGGTTATGGTGATTTTCTCGGTCAGAATAGCAGCGCAGGGGGTGTTTTCGGGTGTGGCAGCAGTAAAGGCGTGGTGTGGCCAGCAGTATAGGAGTGGTTGGTGTGTGTATTGGGAGTTGCAGCAGCTGTGTGAGGAGTGAGCTGCAGAAGAGGCGTGGTGTGATCAGAGGTGTGGGCTACAGCAGTATAGATGTGATGTGATCATAGGTATGGGTGAGCTAAAGCAGCATAGGAGTGGGCTCGGGGAGTTTGTAGCAGCTTAGGTGTGGGTTTCTTGGTAATTGGGTTGATCACAGGTGTTTGGTGGGTTGATTTTGTGGGGATTCTGGTATTTTAGTGTTTAGTTAAGCCCTTCTTAACTTTTTTGTTTTAAAAAAAAAATGTGAGGCCAAGGGGTTGGTTGTATGGATGCAAGTAGCAGTAGTAGGGGTATTTTTATACTTCCGAATCTCTCTCAAAGCATGTCGTCTTTCTGTACCGTTAATTTCATGTTGTTAATGAAATTTTTCTTTGCCGATCAAAAAAAAAAGATAAAGTGAGTTTATTAGTTTACTAGTTCAACTATTAAAGATAAGCATGAGAATCTATTCTTAATAAAACCCTTTTTTTTCTTTTTTTCTTTTTCTAACAAATAATAAAACCATTTCAATCACATAATTTTGATAAAGATTGGCACACGTATTGATTACATGCCACACCATGAAACAGAGTTTGGAGTTGTGGCCACGCTCCAGCAATCATTGGCCAACCCACAACCTAAGTTTAATGTAATTAAAGTCTCTACCAATCACTATTGCATAGACTCTGCTATTTTTCCAGACCTAATAAGAATAAAGGTGTGACACGGCTATTCAATTTAAGTACTTGAATTTTTAAATTTTTTATAATATTTGGAAAAAAAAAAAAAAAAAAAACCTTATATTTGCTAGTATAGAATATATAGATCAAGTTTGGCATCTTCAAAAAAATTTAAAAAGTCAAAAAGTCACTATCCTATTTAAGTCACATCATCTTATTTAAGTCACATCACCTCTCTAACACATCACTTTAAACCCAACCCAAATCTAACTCATATTTCATAAAAAGTCAAAAAATACACTTATTTCCCAAACTTGCCCTTACTCTCGCGCGGATAGAATATGAAATTTTCTTATCTTTTGAAGTCTTGACCTTTTGGACACGCACTCCCACTCAATACTCAACCCAAAACCACATAGCTGCTATCTATAAATAGAAACCTAGCTTCCAGCCATAAAACACCACGCTCTTTCATTCCCAAACACCAACCAACCCAACTGAGAATGGCCAAAATGTTAGTGACCAGTTTTCTTCTTCCTTTCACCGTGGCTATTGCCTTTGCCTTGTTGGTCTCATGTTCACAAGGGCTCAACACAAGCCTCATCAATTTTCTTCTCTAGTCCCATCATCCACCATACTCAATTACCACAGCGGTCCACTCCTTACCGGACCCAGAACCATCAACATCTATCTCATCTGGTATGGAACCTTTTATCTAAAAGACCGAACCCCGATCACCGACTTCTTTGCTTCCTTCAATGGACTCAATCCACAGCCCAAGGAGTCCACGGTTGCATCGTGGTGGAATACTGTTTTGTCATACAAGGACAACGTCGGGAAACCAGTTTCCAGCCCTTTCACACTCACGAAACAGCTAGGAAACATTCAATACTCACTTGGGAAAAACATCAAACGTGCTCAAATAGCCAACTATATTAAAAGCAAGATTGATAGCAAATTATTACCTTTGGATCCTCATGGGGTGTACTTGGTTCTGACCTCTAAAGATGTCAGTGTGGAGCAGTTTTGCATGAGTTCGTGCGGCTTTCATGGAAGCGTTGTAACAACAGTAACGAAGAGAAAAGTAGTCTATGCACACGTCGGAGACCCCTTCAGGCAGTGCCCCAGCCTATGTTCATGGCCATTTGCTCTTTCGGCTTATGGTGCACCTGGTCAAGCAGCTCTGGTGGCTCCCAATGGGGTTAGTCCAAATGGCATCATTATGAACCTCGCAACAATTCTTGCTGGAGCTGCGACAAACCCTTTCAACTCCGGGTACTTTCAAGTGGATGTGTTGGCACCACTTGAGGCCGTCACAGCATGTCCAGGAATTTTCGGCCCCCGAGCTTATCCAAGGTATCCGGGTGACCTGAAAGTGGATAAAATTAGCAAGGCAAACTATAAAGCTTATGGCGTCGGTAACGCCCCCAAAATAATATAATAAAGATAACTCATATGCGGAATAAATATAAGAAACAACATATTTTCATACATCATAGTTCACTGTTTAACAACCAATTAAATGCCATATAGGCTTACATCTTTCCAAGACATTGCTTGGTTACACAAATTGTGTCTCGCTCATTACATCTTAAGCCCTTGGCTTTATAAATAACAAACATACACATATAAGGCATAATTAAGAAGCTCTTGCTTCCCGAAAGTCCATCCATGCTATTGCTTTGGAAGAAACACCTCACCTGCATCTGAAAATGATATTCCCGTATAGGGTGAGCCAATAGCCCAGTAGAGATAATCTAACACAATACATGAGGTTTAACAAAGGTATAAATACTACGTGCATAAACAATACTGATACTAAAACATTCGCAAGGCCTGCATATCCATATGCCGCTAAGACCAAGCCTCATTTCCATTTTCCATCAATTCATTTCCAATTCATAAATGCTACTCAATTCATGAGTTAAATTCATTATCTTTCAACAACCAAAATGAGACTACAGCTCAATGGTTTTCCAGCTATGCAAAACACACATAAACACTTCAAACCTGCCATTTTACGGATATTTCGTCTGAAGGAATCGGCACCCATTTATATATGAAATTTCGGGTCTTTCACCCAAGACACTCTGACCAACTTGATTTAAATGAAGTCCATCCCCTTTCTCCTCCCAAACAAATATACATATGCAATATATTTATAAACATAATCATATATGAAATACATCCCATTTCTCCTCCCAATAAACATACATATACAATGTATTTATAACATGGTCATATTCAATGACACCAACAATGGATTAGCATTAAATCGCCTAATCCTCATGCAATTTCTACAACAATCATGGCTATCCTCCACTGATAGCCCAATACATTTATCTCTAAACAGATATTCAATCTCAAGATAAATAGTTTATTTAAAACTTACATAGATGAGATAATACATATCCAATATCACCAATTATAACCACAACCTTCCAATTTCACATTTTTAATGTTAATTATAATTATTTATGCAAAATAATGATTTAATCAAAATTAGGGCAAAATCCCCCTCTTTCCAAATATCAACCCAATTCACCAAAATCAACTATTTTGGCACAATACCACCTTGTATCCAACCCTCAAACCCACTTATGCCAATTTCATCAAAAATCCTTCCTTTCATTTCATACCCAAATCCTAGATTTGTTCAAACCACAATCAAATCTCATTATCTACACACAATAGCAAATAACTAAGCTAAAAATCATATTAAAGTGTAGAAACTCCCTACCTCAAGAAGAGAAGACGAGCAAGCTAGGTTGAACTCCAAAAATGATGAAACCCACCTTTGCTTAGATTAACACGAAGCTCTCGAAGCCCTCTACCTTATTCTCAAAGACCCTAGGGTGAAGAAATCCTTAGATCTAGGTGTATTTGTAGAGAGAAGTCGAACCCTAGAGAGAGAGGGAGCTGATTTAGGGTTTGTGAGTGAAAAGGGATCACAAAAATACAGCAAAACGGCGCTGTTGTGAACTGATGTATGACAGGCTCGCTCGAGCGAAAGAGTTCTCGCTCGAGCGACCAGACACAAAAGGTCGCCTCGCTCGAGCGCAAGAAGTGTCGCTCGAGCGTAGAATGTGAAGCTTCAGGTCTGCCACCCAACGCAGACACACACTCTAGCGCAAGAAGCCTCGCTAAAGCGAAGAAGCATTTTCACAGGGCTCGCTCGAGCGAAGAGGCCAAAATCTGGGCAACAACTATTTGTACCAAAAGACAACCAACCTGTTCCAAACTTGTCCAACAAGTCCCAAAAGTCAAATTCAAAGAATTAAAGGGAGAAAACAAGACATAGACAGCAATATACAATCATGTAACCCGAGTCCAGAACACAATAAAGGTCGGGGTAAAACCGGGATCGCTATAGCGTCAATGGCCGGAAGTTCCTTCTTCCAGCTATATGGGACCCGGTGCAGACCAATTGCAAGGTGGTAATATAGCTCATGTATGCACAAACTTTCTAAAACAAATACCAATTGCAAAACAAATAACATTGATAATGAGAATTAACTTTTCTTTCTAAAAATTATGCTTTGAGTTTCCTTCAATCCACTGTTTCCATTACAAAAAAATGTGGGAGGTTTTCTCCTTATTAACCCAATCAACAGCCAGGTCACTGAAAAGGATCCAGAAGACGAGAGCCGAACAGATAAAACCTCAAGAATATCGTTTTCGCAGAAAGACACAATGACCATTGGATTTTTATTTCTTACTTTCCAACTGATAGAGGGAAAGGGTGCAAAAATGGTTACATCCTTGCAAACCCTAAAATTTTATCAAGTTGGTTAGTTTGAGGGACCAATCATCTTTTCCGGCACTTCCAGTTGGTCAAACTCTTCACTAGTGAGCACTCCAAGATTTAGAGTAGCTTCCTGCAAGATTAAGTTTTGTCAGATTTGAGCATGCAGAGTTCCAAAATTTAAAAATACCAAGTTACTTGATTGCAAAAAGATAGTAAGTTTCCCAAATGCAAGTCATGGATATATAATCGAACAGCAAAAAGACACCCTGGCATTGCAAAGAAATGAGAGAAGGCCATCACCTTCAGAGTGCTTCCATCCTTGTGGGCTTTCTTGGCAACTGCTGCAACGTTGTCATAACCAATTTTCTGGAAAGAGGCAACAACATATATTGTTATTCAAAATAAATGTCCCCCCACAAGTGAGAGAGAGAGAAAGATAGGGAAACTTACAGGGTTCAAAGATGTGACAAGCATCAGCGACTGAAAAACCATGCAGAATAACACAGCAACAAGATATAATCAATTAATTTTGGGCTTTAGCATATAATATGATCTAAAATTTTACACCTTTTGTGCATGCGGCTACTTACCTCATGCAGTAATTTTGAAATCTGTTCCCTATTGGCTTGAATTCCCCTCACACAATTCTTTTCGAAAGAAGCAGATGCATCCCTAAGCAATCTCACCGACTGTCAGACAACACATCACAAAATCTAGGTAAGTAAGGAATAATGAATCTATGGCTACCCAATAGAATATAAAAGCACACATCATATATTCAGGCGACTTACAAAATTTCATCTGTATTACCATTAAGATAATATTACATTTAAGGCAGGTCAAACATGAATTCAAAATTTAATACTTTGCATTTAGAGGATGCTAGGTGAGAGGGGAATCCATAACGCTTTTCACATAGTTTTAAAACCACAACACTTGAAACAACCACCATTCAGAGGATGCTAGGTGAGAGGGGAAACCATAACGCTTTTCACATGGTTTTGAAACCACAACACTTGAAGCAACCACTAGCCCAAATGTCCCCTTCATTCACCCTAAAGAGAAACTCAAAGGCTGTGTTTGGATCTTGGATTTGAGTAGAGATTTGTTTTTTTTCCCTTTCTCTCCAAATCACTACTCAAATCCAAGATCAAAACACACCCTAATAAATTTTAGGTCAGACACTATAGAAAATTTTCAAATATATTCAACAGACAAGACTTCTTTTTCCCAAACATTCAAATGAACAGCCTAAAAAAGTAGAGAGAAAAAATGAAAGAATCAGTAAAGTTTTAGCTGTGGCTAATTAGCAGATGCACCAGCTTCATTTGTGCCTCCTAATGAACCTATGTTTCAAAATTACATGTTCTGCTATGCCTTCTCCAATAAAAATCATAACAATAAATGATCACAAGACTTAAATGTAGAAGAGCATTACCAATCATAGGCTTGAATACATTCAGCTCAAAATGGCCATTTGATCCACCCACTATAACGGCAACATGGTTTCTCATAACCTACTAGACATAAAGAAATAGTTGATTGGTTGAAAAAGCACAAAAATGAATTGATAGTGACAGCAAAGAGAAATAAGTCAATGACGGTACGTTATTGGACATGCATTATTACATTTCCTAAAAAATCTTCTTGATGAATTCTCCATTTAACATTTATCATTTATCATCTAATTAAACCAGAATAAGACATTAAACCTTACCTGAGCGCAAACCATAGTAAGGGCTTCACACTGAGTAGGGTTAACTTTCCCCTGAAATAGAGTAAACTCACACAAATAAGATATTTTTTTGTTTAATTTAGTTTTTTTTTTTTAAGTTCAATAATGAGAGAACAGGATAAAGATTTTTACAAGCATAATACTGCTGCCAGGTTCATTTTTAGGAAGAATGAGTTCACCAAGGCCGCAACGTGGAACACTGGACAAGGAAAAGAACATGAAAACCCCAAAAATAAAGCAATACAACAAAGAAAGTAAGGGTTGTCAAACTAGAATGTATACCTTCCTAACAAGCATATGTCATTCCCAATCTTCATAAGGGAAACAACAATTGTGTTTAAGGCTCCACTGCTTTCAACAAACGCATCGTGTGCAACCTGGCATTACAAAAAATATATGAACATGCAAAACAGTTTTGCTTGAAGGATACAAGGTATTAAAATAAAATAATAAAAAAATAAAAACAGAAGCAAAATTCAGTGGAATCAGAGAATAACCAGTGCTTCAAATTTGTTTTCTGCTGTGACAAATGGTAAGTTTGTTTCCTCTACTACTGCTGCAGCAATCTTTACATCAAACCTGAATAAGGCAAAAATATTGAGAAATGTGGAACTAAACAAGAAAACAAATCTAATTGGATAACTTATCATTAAGATAGAACTTTGAAGTACAACTTCTTGCCAATTATTTTTAAGGTTTGGATGTGCTCAGTGACAAGGTGATGACTAACTGAAGTGTTTGGTTGTGTGGAGGATCAATTGAAAAATGCTGAAAATGAGTTGCATGAGTATGATTTGTTAGCAGAATCAAGGATGCTAGACTCACAGGAAATTGCAAGAAGGAGGGTGTTGAGAAATTTGGTGTGGTCATTAAGAAAGAAAAAAGATTCTATATGGCTCCAGAAATCCAGGGTGAACTGGGCTCTAAATGGGGATAGAAATACTAGGTTCTTTCACTTAATTGCTAGTCAAAGACAAAGAAGGAATTTGGTGGACTCAGTGACTATTGATGGTGTTAGTATTGAAGATCCAGAGCTGGTGAGGCAGGAAGTGCTAAGGCACTTTTCAAAGGCTTTTTCGGAGGATTGGCCTTCTAGACCAAAATTGTCTGGTAGTTTTGTGAAAGTTAGTAACGCTAAAGTGGTAGAGTTTCTTGAAAAAGAATTTTCAATGGAAGAAGTGTGGGATGCAGTAAAAGGTTGTGATGGGAACAAAGCGCCGGGACCAGATGGGTTTAACATGGCGTGCATTCAGAAATGCTGGAAGTATATGAGGAGTGATATATTCCAATTCATGCAGGAGTTCTATCTGAATAGTAAGCTGGTCAAAGGGCTTAATAGCTCATTTGTTACACTTATCCCAAAAAAGATTAACCCCTCAGGGTTGGCTGATTATTGACCTATAAGTTTGTTGGGTGTAGTGTATAAAGTTTTGGCTAAGGTACTAGCAAAAAGACTGCAGAAGGTCTTACCAGATGTGATTAGTGAGGTGCAAACTGCCTTTTTGGGAGGTAGGAACATTTTCGATGGGATTATGATTGCAAATGAGGTGATGGATTGGTGGAAGAAGTCCAAATCTAAAGGAGTGATACTCAAATTGGATTTCGAAAAAGCTTATGATTCGGTTAACTGGGAGTATTTGTTTTCTATGATGGAAAATATTGGGCTTGGGGATAGATGGTTGGGTTGGATACGAACTTGTGTCACAATGGCAAGGATTTCTATACTTGTTAATGGCTCGCCTACCAAGGAGTTCTGTCCACAAAAGGGACTAAGGCAAGGTGATCCTTTATCCCCTTTGTTGTTTAATATAGCAGCAGAGGGGCTAAACCTTTTGTTGGAAAGGGCAAAAGTTTTGGGTTTATTAAAGGGTGCTACTATTGGGCCAGCCGGTTTGAAGTTGTCTCACCTTCAATTTGCTGATGATACTATCCTATTTTGTGAAGCAGAGTGGAAGGAGATTGTGACTGTTAAAAGAATCCTCAGATGCTTTGAGCTCATGTCAGGTCTAAAGATAAATTTCCACAAAAGTGTGGTTTGTGGAGTTGGGATTTGTGATGATATGGTAAAAACTTTTGCTTCAAAATTGAAGTGCCTTTGCCAGAAGTTGCCTCTCAAGTACTTGGGTTTACCACTTGGGGCAAATCCAAGAAGAAAGAAGACTTGGCAACCTGTGGTGGAGAAAGTTAAGGCCAAGTTAGCTCTATGGAAGCGGAAGATGTTGTCCTTTGCTGGTAGGTTAACATTGATAAAATCTGTTTTAGATAACCTTCCTGGATTTTATATTTCCATCTTTAAATTACCTAAAGGAGTAGCAAAGAAAATTGATAAGTTGAAGGCATCATTCCTGTGGGGCAGCTCAGAGATAAGAAGGAAGATTCATTTAGTGAATTGGAAAACTGTAACTCTAAGCAAAGAACAAGGAGGGTTAGGCGTAAGAAGGGTGAGAGACATAAATGAGTTTATGCTAGCTAAGTGGTGGTGGAGGTATGGGGTGGAAGATAACTCTCTATGGAAAAAAGTTATTATAAGCAAGTATGGGGGAGTTGGTGGTAGATGGCTACCAGAGATGGAAGGGAGTGGCAATGAATCTCTTGTCTGGAATGATATACTCAGTGTGTCCAGGTCTAATCCTGGACTATTTAATTTTTTTGTATCCAATTGTAAGTTGGTGATTGGTAATGGGTGTAGGATTGTTTTTTGGCATGATAGATGGTATAGGAACCTTCAATTAAAAGTGGAGTTCCCTAGGTTGTACCAATTATCTGTGGAAAAAGAAGGATTATTGTGTTCTTTCATGCAATTGAGGGATAACTCAGGGGCTTGGCAACTTCTGTTTCGAAGGCCACTTCTTGCCTGGGAGGAAGAAGAGGTTAGAAGGCTGCAAGTACTGTTAAGAGATGATCCTGGGCTTAATCTGGAGCTGAATGACTCAATTAGGTGGGATGCATCCATGGATGGTCAGTTTTCTGTGGCAGCAGTTCGAGAATGGTCTGAGTTAAGTCAAGGTCCAAGATTGCAGGCTCCTAGGTTGATTTGGAAAGGTGTAGCTCCACCAAAAGCTCAGTTCTTGAGTTGGCTAGCATGGAAAGGAAT
Source organism: Camellia granthamiana (assembly GCA_036172215.1). Lineage (NCBI taxonomy): Eukaryota > Viridiplantae > Streptophyta > Magnoliopsida > Ericales > Theaceae > Camellia > Camellia granthamiana. The sequence continues at coordinate 81,896,765 of CM069914.1, read as the reverse complement.
GGTGAAAACCATTGGTATGCTAAAGAGGTTTGGGGCTGTGAGCAGCATGGTGGAAAATCTTTGCCCTTTCTGTAAACAGGAAGATGAATCTGTAGATCATATCTTGCTGAAGTGCTACAAGATTTGGAAGGTTTGGTCATCTTTGCTGAATTGGTGGGGCTTATCGTGGGTCATACCTGATATTGTTGATGGTGTGCTGCTATGGTGGTTGGGAACAAAATTCAAGAAGTCAGTTAGGAAGATTTGGCGGCTTGTACCAGTTGCAATGTTGTGGTCTACATGGAGGTTAAGAAATGACTGTGTGTTTCATGGGCGACAACCAATAATGGAGGAGCTTGGTGAAAGTGTAAAAGTGCGAATTGGGTTGTGGGTGCAGTCTGGGCTGCCTGCGATTCCTTACTCAGTGCATGATATTGTGGAAAATATAAACCAGGTATGCCATTGTGTGAAGTAGGGTCGCAGTTTGCTGTGCAGGAAAAGCTGCTGCTGGTTTGTCAGCTTATTTTGGGCAGCTTAATTTGGGCAGCTTTCTAGCAAAGGAAGGAAAATTTGTATTAGTGAAAAAGATGCTAGCTTTGGTTTTCTTAGTTGTCTCTTCTACTGTTGTGCTGCTAATGTTGTTTACTGGGGGAAGATTACTGCTAAGGGCGATTTTTGTGGTTCTGCTCTTAGGGTGCAGGGCAATTTAGCTTTGGAACACAATTCGGCTGGTTGCAGGGCAATTTTTAGATTGAAGTTAAAGACATGGTTGCAGGGCAATATTGCTGGTTCTACTGATGCTATTGGGTTGTTGATTGTGCTTTGATGCTAATTGGAATGCACGGATATCGATGCTGGTTTTAGTATGGTTGTTGCATATTTTTGTATGTTAAATTGGGTGAGCAGTAGCAGTTGTTGGGTGTTCTTAGGATTGGGGTGTTTTGTTTTCTTGTCCTTCTTTTTGTGTCTTGTGGGTGTTGTTGATTGGTCTCTCACCAATTGGCACAGCCTTGTTCTTCTTGTCAGTTTCTCTCCTGTTTTGGTTCTTCATTAATAAAATTTCTTTTGTTGATCAAAAAAAAAAAAAAGTGATCCACAAACTTGCAATTCTCAAAGACAAAGTTTTTACTCCCTTTCTGATAACAAGGCAGAAAGTAGCGACCTGACATTCATTAATTTCAAATGAAGGTGGGTTCAATGCCATTGGGCCTTCTCTAACACCACTGATTATTGTGGGAAATTTCTTTTTAGAAACACAATATAGCAACTTGAAAAGAAAATTACACATTCCCTCAGGTTATCACACAAGAATCCTGTTTCAACAATTTTTAGCTATATGTTTCATTGAACTCTCACAACATTATCCCATATATTTTCAACTCCAAGGATGCACACAAGTTCAACAATTCAGGTAAATGAATCTCTCCAGATTTTCAAATAAACTGCATGAATTTTTATTTTTTAAAAAAGATACTAAGTGCTAACAATAACCACGTGGGTAATCCATGCATGTACATGGAAAAGAATGATGGAACAAGTAATAGAAAGAACATTGGTTGCAGAAAACTCAAACTATAAGAGAAATGAAACCGAAAGAATGAAAACGAGCAGTGATTCTCATATAAAGGGCCGGAAGGATCTCAACCACAAAATATTGTAACACATACCCTTTTTTTGTGTTCAATCCAGTCGCTACAACAGTGCCACACTGTGCAAGCTGCTCACATGACACCTCCAATATTTAAGATCTCAAAAAAAAAAAAAAAAGGAATAGAGAAAATATATATATTAATTGCCAACCTGATACATGCGAGGTAGGGTGCACATGATTCAGTCAATACCATATTTCACCTGCAACCAAAGAGCATGCTTTAAGGAATCCCTTCCAACATAATTTAGGCTTGTTTTGTTCCTTCAGCTGGGAGAAATCCATTTCATAGTAAAAGCCAACACTCTAAAAGTTTCATAGCAAAGTAAGCTTGCCTGTGTGGTATATCCACTAAATTCTTGCCCAAGAGTCAAAGGTGTTGTGTCTTGTGTGTGAGTACATCCGATTTTAATAATATCTTTGAATTCAACTGACTAGAAAAAGCACGATTAGAAGGCACAATCATAGTTGTAGTAGGACTAGTAGAGACATTATGACAATAATAGAAGCATGAGAAATAAAAAAAAGAGAATACATGAACATAAAGGTCAAAAACACACCACCAAAATCCTTTTACAGGAACAAATAATTAATATCAGCTGGGAAAATATTACATCACTGTATGATTGATTACATGTCATAAGAAAAAAGCAATTTGCAAGCCACCTTAGTAATTTTTCTTTTTTGCACTAGTGTTGCCAGGAAATGCTAATAGTTTAGCGAATTTCAGGTTGGAACTAACAGTAAATTTAGTGAGCCAAAGCAATCCCAAAAGTTTTTTCCAATATTTTTTCCTTAGGAGAAAAAAAAAATCATATATAATGAACTAAAATCTAATCTAATCTAAGATGAGTAAAGTTTTGATAGGACAAAACGTCAAAATTGGGTCATAACACAAAACTGTAATTATTAGATGTGTAAAAGTACCTTCAATTCTTGTAGTGTAATCTATACAACTCTATTCCCTATCTAACACATTTTTAGAGCATGTAGCGTACCACATTCTCATTCTCATTCCACATACTAGAGAGATCCACATTCTAGTTAACATGGTTTTGCACTATATCCTAGACTCTATTTTCGTATAAATTCTAATCTTTCCAACAAGTCAATTGTTAGTACTTAAATTTTCCAAGATACAGCATTTAACAGTGCTGGTAAAACCTTAGTAAGAGACAAATCTCTTCATCAAGTTATACAAGTTTGTACCGCATTTTAGAGTATGGAGTGTACCATGTTCCCGTTTCTGTTCCATGCACCGGAACAATCCATGCTCAGGTCACATAGGTCCAGAATACAAAATGAAAGATTTTAAGTAAATTTAAATGCCTTTGTAGACAAAGAAATGATGATTTGCACATGTTGGTTAGCTAAAAGTTCTTGAGAATTTCTTAATGTTTTTATTTATTACTATATCATTCATGTCATATGTGACATAAAACCAAAGCAAGGTTTATGATTTATTGTAAACAAACAATGACGCGAGAAATAATTGAAGTTGCCAAATATAACAATTCAGCAGATAGTTGCAATCTATGAAAAAGTAGAAAATGGATGGCCATAAATTATTTCAGTGAACATGACATGCTAAACCCACACCATTGACCAATAAAATTTTCAATTAATCATGAGCTTCTTAAGGGTGAAAAAGTGAAATGCAAGCTTGATGCATGAACAACTTCATCAAATGCTCCACACAAAACAACAACCAAAAAGCACAATGTGGCTTCACTGCATGCCCTCGGTACACCACACCCTTCTTTGGCCAGCCTGTAGTCTAGACTGTAAAAAATATAATATGTCAAAGGACCATGCACACACCATGGATCCATATAAAAGACACGTAGCTACTTAAAAGAGGAAAATATATATATATACGAATGTTCCAAATTTTTTTCAGTTTTTTGTCCATACAGCATAGTAAGTTTTGACTACCAATGTTAGTGATGCATCAACACCTTAACAACCTACACAGATTACAATCACAAAATCATCAGATGTATTACAGACGTCATTAGTGGTAAAAATGCATTTAGCTATTATATTAAAAAAGAGCTTTTAAGGATTACAAAAACATAACTAAACCTTGGAATGTATTGAAGTTTGTAAAGTTTTCAAGTTTGGTATTAATCTCGAATTTATTTCCGTTGCAGTAGCAATGTGCATCATTTGTAAATAAAACACAATCGATTACAAACCAGGTAGAGATCAAACATTCCACAAAGACGATCAATAAACAGTTCAGCAAGTTTGTTTCATAAGGCTTACTGTAGGGAATGTGTCATTAGAAGATTGTGATCTGTTCACATGGTCATTTGGATGCACAAATTTTTCACCTTGCTTGTGGCCAAGAATTTTAGCAGCTCTATTTGCAATTACCTAGAACAATCAGTGACTGTGTTATAAATTCAAATAGAAAACTTCATATCAACAATAATCAACATTGCCAAGAGATACCAAAAATCTAAGATTTGGTTACCTTGTGAAAGACTTAGAGGTATAGTCGAGAGCATGCACATTCACAAAAGGGATATGCATATAAAGATAGTTCCAGTGCATTGACAAGCAATACTAAATAAAACAATGAAAAGAACATATACTGACAAAAACTACAACTATTACAAAATATGATATCAATGTAGAGAGCAATCTTGATGATCTGGATTATCTTTAGTGTCAATTCAACGAGCACAATTCCTCACTAACCTCCAAAATCATTGCTCACGCACAAGAGGAAGTCAACCAAAGCACCAACTTCTCTCTCTCTCTCTCTCTCTCTCTCTCTCTCTCTCTCACTTATGCATGCACATAAAAACACACATACTAGTCCAAAGTAGGCAAGAATTAACACTGGCATTACAAAGCCCTGTAGCAACCCTGTCTAGCCAGTGCATGTACGTATAGAGTGCCCATGCAGGCAGCTCAAGTCTATATGAGGCCTATGGCAAAAAATCTGAGCAAGGCCCTCTATAAATTTTTCCATTGTAATTCTTTATTTAAAATTCATTTTTTTCACTTTTTTAGATGCAAAATTACTAATTAAATTTTTATATTTAAATTTTGTTAACATAATTTATAGGCAGAAGTACAATTTATATTTTATAATTGACCGTTGCTAATGCAATATAGAATCAACCATAAAACCAACCACATAGTCATGTGTTGCAAAAGCTTTTGTGGTTGGTTATGTGGTTGAGTTTTCTTTAACATTTATCTTGTCGATATGGATTTGTTATTTTGACCCATAGGGAGATATAATGATGAGGGTTTTTATTTTCACCAAGAGAAATGTATAGTGATGAAGGCCTTTCATTTGTATAATGACAAAGAGTTCGTTTTTTTCTTCATGTTTAACCTTTAACTATACGAGGATTTACTTTTTCTTTTGTCATTTTCTTTGTTATGATGCAGAGAAAGAGCAAAGTGTAATGATAACTATTGAGAGATATAATAATGATAGGATAGTTTGTTTTGATATATATGAAATACGATTTAAAGAGAGATCATTTTGCCTATTTTTGCTTTTTCCAATTTCCTTTATAACATTGTTTTTATTTTTATCTGATATATACATTGTATATAAAAAAAAATGAGGCCCCCTTTTATGCAGGGCCTTGGGTGAGCACCTAAGTTGCCCCCAATGGTCAAGCCAAGGGTTGCTTGAATCACCCGTGACTCAAATCCGCACCTACACTAATAGCAAGCTGTAGACACCCCATTTTTGACCGTCCTCAAGACTTGGACGTCACCGTTGGAACACTCGGTGATTATCCATGTTTGCGTTCGTTTGGAGTTCCCGGAGTTCTCGGCTCGCGCGCCTTGCCTCAGGACTTCCGAACTCGACCGTTTTGTGTTTGGTTTTGCGCCAAACACTTGTGTTTTGCCTTGGAAGGGCAGGGAGTGCCTTGTGAGGCATCCCCACACACCACCGGCACTGGCTAGAGGCCACCGGCTGGTTGGTGTTGCCATCGGCACTATATTGTGCCGGTCGGCACTATTTTGTGCCGGTCGGCACTATTTTTGGCAAAATGACCATTTTGCCCTGCCGACTACTTTACAGCTGCTTTATGAGATATTTTCTTACAGCTGTATGCATTTTGTTTCCCCTCCATACACGTGTATGGAGGGATGAACCCTTGGTTTCCTTAGCTTGTAAGCTTTGGTGCCTATAAGAGAAGGAACCCTTCTCTTGGTCAAAAGGTTGGCAAGAGTTGGAAAGTTTGAGAGAGTTAGACATAGGAGAACCTCTGGTTTAGGGTTTGAGCTTTGTATCTATTGTATCTCTCTTCTTCCCTCTCATTTTGTACACTAGGTGTTTGTGACTTACTATTGCTCATCAACACCTAGTGTTTCACCTTTCTTTGGTAACTAAGGTTCTAAGGGCTGGTTCTTGGTGTTTTTGACTGGTTTGGAGCTCAAGGAAGCAACAACAACAACTCTTGTGAAGGTGGTCATCAAGGGTGAGAAACTACCTCTTTTTTTCCCCATTCTTGCACTCCATTTCTACTTGCTTTAGAACTGTTTTTGTGCTTAGTGATTAACACATAAAAGTTCTGATTTTTAGTCCTCTTGATTGTTTGTTAAGAGTGCTTAGTGGTTTGGGTAAGTTTGATCACCCTTAGGCCTTGAAAAGGCTCATTTTTGTGCTATTTTGTTGAGATCCGAGATTTTTGTGCTTGGGCCTCTTCACCACTGAAATCTTGAGGGATTTCAGTGGTGGAGATGGTGCCATAAAGTCTCCAAAAGGGGAGGGCCACCCCCTCTCCTTAATGTCCTTGAAAAGGGCAAGTTTTGGCCTCCAAAGGAGCACCATGTTTGGTTGTGTGTTGAGCATGTTTGGTTTGTTTTTCATGCTTATATTGCCATGATATAACATGTTTCCAAGTTGGTTTTAGCACTCCTTGCATGTTTTGCATAGATGCTTTGTAATGCCTTGTATTGCCTTAACTTGCTCTAGGTTTGTATGCCTTTATTCTAGCATTTTTTAGGCTTAGATCCATGAAGCTTGTATGCTTATTTTGCCATGCTTTAGGTCTGTCCATGCTTGTTTTGGTCGACCATGGCTTGTATCTTGTGTCCTCTTTACATTTTGGCTTGTGGCCTTATGAGTTTGAGTGTGTAGCATGCCTTGCTTGCTTCATTTTCAACGGTTTGGAACCATTTAGCATATCATTTCAGTCCATTTAGCATGCTTGTTTGATTGCCTTGCATGCCTCTTTGATGCTTTGGAAGCTTGTGCCTTATGCCTCATGTCTTAGCATTTGTACATGCCTTCCTAGTTGAGCCATTTAGATGCCATCTAAGTGGTCCTTTGGGCTTATTTTTACATGCTAAAAATCTGTTTTGAGTTGTTCAATGCATGCCATAATTGTCTTGCATAAGTATAGTGTAAAGCCTCATTGGCAAGCCTCATTGGCTTGCCTTAATGCTTGGACCATTTGTATGCTTTGTTTGGCTTGCTTTGTTAGTTGGTTTGGCACCATGTTTAACATGATTTTCAGAGCTTTACAATGCATGCTCATTGTCTATGTTTGGTCTCTTTAAGTGTGCTTAAGAGTTGCCATGTTTATGCCTTGGGTTTAGACCATAACACTTGCATGTGTGTGTGTGTGTTTAGTCTCCATTTCTAGGCATTTTGGCCACTGATTTTAGGCCTATTTGAGTTGCCTAAGTCATGTATAAGATCATCATTTAATTGGTTTGCATGCTTACCTTGCATGCTTGCTTGTATGCTTGCATAAGTGCATTGCATTACCCATGTTGCATGATAGATAACATGACTAGGTTGCATTGTATCAACATGAATTCCTTGTCCCTTGAGTTGGTGATAGGGATTGGGACTTTGGTTTGTTTGGTTTGCATACATTTGAAATCAAAGTTGCATTCTCGGTTCTTTGGGCCATCATGCATAGAAATGCGTGATTGGTGGTCCGGAAATCGAGGCACATGCCCCTTTGAGTCACAAACATGATAAAGGGTGTGTTTGGTGCATAAATGGCTTGAATCACATTGCCATGCATAGTTTTGTCCTCTGTTGCTGTGAGTTGCAGGTTCTGCAGGCATTCAGTGCCGGCCGGCAGTATTTAGTGCCGACCGGCAGTCAATAAACAGCCGATGGCTTTATTTTGTGCCGGTGGCCTCCTCCTTCAGCCGGTGGCTAATCTCCTCAGCCGGTGGTGATCCCCAGTGCCCTGAGAGGCACTCCTGGGACTTTGGCAATTTTCAGAGGAAGGAAGCAGGGAAAACAGAGGCAATCTGTGCATGGCAGTGCGGTTTCGAGCCAGTCCCGAGCGCGCGCTGCATCCGGCCCTCATCCCGAGGCGATTCACTGTTTTAATTTGTTTAAATTAATTTAGTTAATTTGTAATAATTAATTAGCTTGCGTAGTTAATTAAATTGTATATTCTTTCGGTCCCTCCAAGTGAGGGCGTATTTGTAATAAGTGTGTGTGAGTAGTGTGTATGTCTTCCAACCTCCACTTCTTTCTTCCCTTTTATTTACCTGCTTTGATGGTAGATTAGGGCACGTTTATTTTAGCATACCTTATGCTATGCATGCGTGCATCCATGCATTTGTTTACATGCACCGGGGCTCGGTACATCATACAAACTGCATTGTCTTTTCAAAATTCCAAATTGAGTAGGTGTTATTTGATTGCATCTCACATGTCATTTTAGGGTTAGCCGAGTCTATCCTAATTACATGCTGTATGTGTTGCATTAGTCACTTAACATGAACTAGGCCATGCATGTTTGCTAACTAGTTTATTGTTTTGGCACGAAGTACAATGTAAGTATTTATGCTTTAGCATCTCGCATGCGTGTAAATGTTAACATGACAGTATGCTTACCATGCGGCTAAGTGCTTACATGAGATAAACTGTTTGAATGCCTGTGGGTGGAGGTTGGATTGTCTGAGTTGGAAAAACTCGTTGAAATCCGTGTTTTAGCCTACTTGCGAGTAGCAAATTCCAAAGCGTTTTCCAAACCAACGGATATGCAATGTTTATTTCCAAATTAGGCAATCTAGTCTATACTTGTTTGCTGTGCGCATAACATAGTAATTCTAGCTAAATAATTGGAATAAGAACACATAAAGTTTTCAAAATTGGATATCATGGTTAGTAGAGGCCGGTCTTCGGACCGGGCGAGAGGGGGTGCTCATAGCTGACCTTCCCCGATCGTACCCAAGCTCCCGAGCCAAGTCACTTTGGTGATGACGGACACGTGGCCTTCGGCACCGAGTCAGGGTTTCCTAAATTTCCCCATTTTAAAATATTTAGGTGGCGACTCTGTAAATCTGGCAAAGCAGTCCATGTTTGGCACTACTTTTCAAAAAATCTGTTTTCTTCAAAACGATTTGCCAGAGGTGGACTCTTTGGTTCAGATTTGGAACCGCAACACAAAAAGGGGAGTCCGAACTGTAGCGAGGTCCCACGCGGGCGTTGTTACACAAGCCTTTATAGTTAGGCCAAGCCGCCTACATACCCTAAAAGTTATCATATGAGACTAAATTTGGAACATAATGACCCCAGGTCCACACACAACAACAAAAACATAAAGAAAAGAAGACCAACAAAATTTTGAACAAAGTTTTTTTTTAAATTCCACCAATGCAAATTGGGTGTTAGTAGCATACAAAATTAGAAAAACATGAAACCAAAAACCAAAGATTCATAAATGTCTACTTACCTCATTGGCATTCATGTTGCTTTGAGTCCCACTACCAGTCTGCCACACCACAAGTGGAAAATGGTCATTAAGCTTTCCTTCAGCCACCTCTTGGGCTGCTTGCATTGTTGCCTTCCCTATGGACGGGTCAAGACCATATTCTATGTTGACCTGCAGTAGAGTACAGTACATACATACAAGTCAAATTAGTAAGAGAAAACACATAAAATTGAAACATAACCCACACCATAACATAAATAATTTTCTGAAATGGAATGGAATTTTTGAATAACTAGTTTAGAAGAAAACATCCAAAACTAAATAAAGCAACATTTTCTTAAATGGAATTTTTGAATAATTTTTCCAAATAAGAATATATAAAAAATAAAAAATTAATTTAAAAAAAATTGAATTTCAATATTTATTGGAAGCACAAAGCATAACCATGTATGCATTCTCTTCTGTGAATAGAGCTCTCTGTGTAATTATTGCATGTCCACTCATTTTAGTCCCTAAGCCCACCCTAACTCTCTCTCTCTCTCTCTCAAATGACAATGTATTGGAATTGGTTGTTTTTGTTTTTTTTTTTTCACTCCTGTCACTCATCACTGACCTGTCTATGTAGGTATTGTTGTTGTGGGGGTCCTCTATCATTTCTGTTGTCGAAGTCACGGCAATAGTGCTCTTTTCAAATCGTGACAATGGCGAACCAAACGTCAAGTCTGATTCTTTCTTCTCAACTGAGTCTGCCTCATTCGAGTTTGAATCTTCTTCTGGGTCCTCACCCAGTGGTATGAGTTCGGCCGAAGACTTGTTCTTGAATGTTCAGATCCGGCCGATGTCACCACTACGAACAGCACATCATCATTGCATTCTGGAGTTGGAAGATTCTGAGAACAAAGAAGATGAAACTCCGTCGATCGAGGTCTTCATCATCTGGAAGGAACTCGAAGAAGGGTTCCGTCGTCGGCTCACAAGTTGCATTACGCTGCGAATAGAGCACAGACGGAGGAGATGAAGAACAAGACCTTCTTGCCCTACCAGCAAGGACTGCTCGGATGTCTAGGGATTAACGTTTGCGTTTTCAAGTACTATGGGTTATAATTTAAGCTCTGTATAGTAGATACAAAAGCTTTTGGGTTCTTTAGCTCTGTAATTTAAGCTCTGCATATTATTGGGTTCTTTAGCTATGAAGTATAAATAATATATTTATTTAAATTATTTTAAATAATCTCACTGTTCAATTTCTTATATGAATAAATTAGTAAATTAGTGTTGATGACAGTTTAGATGATAGTAAAAAATAAATTATTATTGGGTTTTTCATAAATATTAAAATTTTTAAGTGTATTTATGTTAGGTGTATATAAAAATTTAAAAAAATTACTTAAAATATTAAAAACAAAATAGGAAAATACGAAACAAAAAAATTCAATTTTCTAAAAAGTGAATTTAAAAAACTCAAATCAAATAAAAAGTGAATTTAAAAAACTCAAATCAAATAAAAACTCAAATCAAAGTCACCTTCAAGGCCCCGTCTTCGATGCCAAGCATCTCAAACGTCTTCGTCATCTGCTCAAGCCACTCGCCAGCCTTCAGTGGCTCCTTGGGATCCCCCAGAAACTCATCTGGATTAGACCGGGAAAACTCCCTCTTCAGAAAAGAAGGCCCTACATCGGCAACATGGGCCTGGACTTGATTCTCAGCTCTGAGAATGTCTATGGATTCCCTCAATGCTCCTGCCATCTCGCGGGCTAAGGCGCCCATGGCCTGCTGACCTACTGGCTCAGCCACATTGGCCTGACCAACACCCTCCTGCTCCGCCGGAATTTCATCCGGTATAGGCATCTCTTGCCTACCACGCCTACCACCACGTCCTCGTCCTGACATCCTAATAAAGGTAACAAAGACATTAGCACATTCACAAATGTGCCGAAGCTATTTCACTCACGTCCTAAAGCATTGGACAACAATAATTCATTCCACGTAAGCACATAATCACATAAGCACTTACGAATTTCATTTCCGGATAATGACAGTCCCGTGGCGTTGCTAGAGTTCCGGTTAGAAACAGCATTGATCACGTGCTTTTCCAACAGGACTCCCAGAAACCCAAGTGTCCAATCAACATCCTAGAAACTAAATTCCATACTCATATAGTCATATAAGCATGTTATCAAATAAACACATAACATCATATATAAGTCTCTAACAAGCGAGACAAACTCATTGTGGTACTAACCACTTCGCACGTACCCAAAGTATTCAAACCCAGTATGCTTTGATACCAAGTTGTAACGCCCTCAAAATAAACCCATAAATCATGCATTCATGATACAAGAAAGTGATATCATATTCCATACATCAGAGTATTCTTACAAAAGATATTACATGTTGACAACAAAAGTAAATGCCCTACGGGCTTACAACTTTCCAAGTCAACACTTGGGTCCAACAAAAGAAGAGTTCTAACTCTTGATACAAAATAAGCCCTTGGCTTGATTTACATGCAATACCAAAAAGATAACAACAAAAAGATCTTTCAGCCTTTAAGCCTCCCAAGCTACGTCCTTGGAGGTGGCATATCACCTGTACCTGAAAATGATGTCGCGTATAGGGTGAGCCAAAGCGCAGTAGAAATATACTAAACCAAATATAAGAAATAACTAAAACATTAGCATTCGATAAATGGTCAATACTTGTAAACCATTTTACAACACTTCCCAGTTCCATGGCACATACATCCGTGTTTCATTCCACTTTCCTTTATTTATCCAATTCAAATGAGACTACAACTCATATTAAAACATTTCAATACTTCAATTATCTATGTTATGCAAACGTGATTAAGATTTCGGGACTTTCACCCTGGACACTCCGGCCAACTTAGTTATCAATGGAGTCCATCCCCTATCTTCTCCCAAACGGGTTTGAGAGTACATCCCCTATCTCCTCTCAAACCATGGAGTACATCCCCTATCTCCTCCCAAACAAGATACATATGCAATGTATTTAAAAGCTCTATCATGTACAATGATCAATCCAGCCACATACTCAATATGACAATTCAACCGTCATATTCAATGACATAACACTTTTGATTAGTTTCAATTTTCCTTAATCAACATACAGTGTCTACAACAATCAAGACTATCCTCCACCGATAGCCCAAAACAGTTATTTCTAAACAAATAATAAATTCATCAAACAGATAAATTATCAACATTCTCATAGGCAAGTGATTTATTTATCCAACTACACCATTCAATTCCATAATTTCCCAATTTCATGATTTCCAACTCAATTTCATATTTCCCCAAATTAATTATATAAATTAATTTATCACATTAATTAGGATATTTTCCCCTTTTTCAAATATCAACCCTAAGGTTCAATCTCGTCAATTTAACAACAATAATTTCATTTTCCAAGGTCTCACATACACATGGAGCTTAACATTTGAAAACCCCCCTTTTACATAACTTCAAAACAAACCCTAACTTTTCCAAAATTCCCATAATCCACCATTTATACAAAATGACTAAAATCTATGTCAAAACTCATAAGAAGGAGTGGGGTATCCCTACCTCAAATGAAGAGACCAAATGGACAAGATGAAGAAAACTCAAGATGCTCCAAACTCAATGATTTTCGGATCAAAACGTAGCCCACACCAAGCTCCACCTTTCTTACAAAGGAATTAGGGTATGAGGCTCCTAGAACATGGAGTATTTGTAGAGAGAAGGTATATAGAGAGAGATGGAGCAGCCGGATCTAGGGTTTGAAGATAAAAGATAATCAAAAAGTGAAGAAGAAGCTGCTGCTGTGAACTGATATAATCGAGCATCGCTCGAGCGAAGGAGTGGTCGCTCAAGCGACTAGACACAAAGAAACCTCGCTCGAGCGCAGAAAGCCTCGCTCGAGCCAACAACACGAAGTTTCAGGTCTGCAACCCAGAAGCATGCTCGAGCGCAAGAATGCTCGCTCGAGTGAAGAAACCCAAAACATACAGCTCGCTCGCTCGAGCGAAGGAAAGCTTGCTCGAGCCAAGAAACACAACCTTCAGGTCCAAACTAGACGCAAATGCACGCTCGGGCACAAGAATGCTTGCTCGAGCCAACAGACACGCCACTCAACTCTCGCTCGAGCGAAGGAACCAAAACACAAAGCTCGCTCGAGCGAAGACACCAAAAACTGGGCAGCAACCATTTGTTTTAAAACACACCCAACCTGTTACAAACCTGCCCAACACATCCCAAAGCTCAAATACAAAGAATTAAAGGACGGAAATGAAACATATACAACAATAGACATCCACAGAACCGAGTCCGGAGTACAATAACCAATGGAGGGAAAACCGGGATCGCTATAGTGTTTGTTCATTTTTGTGGTGTTCGTCCCTATTGTAACATTAACATTATAACATTGACATTAATTAATATCCAAACGTAGCACTAATGTAATACATAAAAAAACTCATTACTGTATTTTTCCCAAACGTAACACTCCAATATAACATTAAAAAAAAAATTTAATGTAACACTCTAAAATAACGTACAAAAAAATTTCTTATTGTAACACTCTAATGTAACACACAAAAAAAAACTTATTAGTATATTTTTTCCAAACGTAACACTCTAATATAACACACAAAAAACTCCTTAATGTAACACTCTAATGCAACACACACAAAAACTCCTTAGTGTAACACTCTAATGTAACATAATAAAAAACTTCTTGATATACTTTTTTCAAATGTAACACTCTAATATAATATTCTAAAAAAATACCTTAGTGTAACACACAAAAACTCTTTAGTATAACATTCTAATGTAATACACAAAAAAACTTCTTAGTGTACTTTTTCCAAACGTAACATTTCAATTTAACACTCCAAAAAAATTTCTTAAGCTCCTGTATAGTAGAGACAAAAGCTTTTTTCCAATCACCATTGATGATTTTGCTTCTTTAGCTATGAAGATATTATTGGGTTCTTTTGCTATGAAGTATAAATAATATATTTATTTAAATTATTTTACATAATCTCACGTATTCAATTTCTTATATGAATAAATTAGTAAATTCATATAAATTAGTAAATTAGTGTTGATGACAGTTTAGATGATAGTAAAAAATAAATTATAATGTAAGGATACAATATTCACTGCAACTAGTTACAAGGGTTATTGTGCTTAAAAATAGCTGAAGGCATATGGTGGTGTGTTATCATGATGAAAAATAACAAATAAATTTATTTTTTAAAAAAACTTTAGCTTATTTCGGCATTTGGATTAAAAGTTAATTTTTTGGTTCTTTAATATTTTTATTTAATTACATCGTCTTTATATATATTTTTTATACACTTTTTCAAAAAAAATTTAAAAAATAAATTTTTAACTTATTTTTGAAATAATGATATTACATGTATCAATTAATATATATAACATTATTATTTTAAAATTATAATTTCACCTGCCACGTCATCCGTTAGCATTATTCCTTCTGAAAATAAGCTAAAGTCTGAATAACAATGCCTCTATTTAGCTATAGGAAGTGTAGCGTCCAATGTTTCGTTGTCATATTAGATCTTCCCATCGTTGATCGAATCCACATGAGTGAGATTTCTGGGCCTCCTCCCCCTCGGTTAGCTGACCAAACACTATTATGAATGTTTACTTTTGCTGCATCATCCTTTTTGGCTCTTTTTGCTGCCAAGCATATGCAGTTTTTTTTTTTATAAGGCCTTTTTAATTAATCTACATCTTTCGTTTGGGAAGTGGATTAATTTTTTTAGTTATTTTGATTTGGGTTAAAAAGTTTTATTTGGAATAAATTTTTTTATATATATATTTTTTATTTTTGTAAGAGAAAAAATAAAATAATTATGGTTTAGACAATTTATCTTATTAACTGTTAAACCTATTTTATTTTTTTATAACTAAAATAACCCCAATCTCCCATGCCAAACATAACCATAGTACAGACAAAATGTGATAAAATAAATGTAGCATTAATTTTTCATCAATATGCAACTCTCTCCTTCGGATCAATAGAATTTCTCAAAATTCACTCTTTATAAAAAAAATAAATAAAGGGTCTACTATTGATTACTGAGTGAGTAAAGTGCTTAGTTAAATAAAAAAAAACTTCTAAAATTTGACACTAGTAAGACCATCTTCAACCATCATCAATGCCACGCCCTCAAAAAAGATGACATTAAACCCATCAATATTGACATATATTGATATAAAAATAAACATCCTTCTATTCATCAATTCAATTCCTTACAAAAAGTATTACATGTTGACAACAAAAGTAAATGCCCCTTGAGCTTACAACTTTCCAAGCCAACACTTGGTTACAAGAAATGAGTACTAACTCATTTACACATTAAGCCCTAGGCTTGAGTTTACATGTAATACATCAAAAGAAAATAACACCAAAAAGTCTGTCAACTTCTAGCCTCCCAAGCTATGTCTTTGGAGGTGGCATGCTATCTGTACCTGAAAATGATGTTCCCATATAGGGTGAGCCACAGCCCAGTAGAAATACACTAAACCAACTATGAACAATGACTAAAAGATTAGCAGTTGATAGATGGCCAACACTGATACATCCACTTATATCACATTACAATTTCATGACATACAAGTCCATGTTACATTTCATTTTCCATGTCTATTCAATTCTCAATTCATAACCATGGCTCAGAACCTGGCCAAACAACGTATATGAGACAGTAACTCATATTAAACATTTTCCCATTTCACAATAGGTAAGCATACTAGCTATATCAACACGTCGACAGATAAGCATATTAGCTGTATCAACACTTCCACAGATAAGCATAAGAGCTATATCACACTTCCAAAGATAAGCATATGAGCTGTATCAACACATCAATAGATAAGCATATGAGCTGTATCTACGGAGTCCATCCCCTATCTCCTCCCAACAACATCCGGTTTAGAGGTCCATCCCCTATCTTCCCCTAAACCATGGAGTACATCCCCTATCTCTTCCAACACAACACAATGCATATAAACAATTATTATACACATCATCAATCAATACATAAAGTTAATGTATTCTTTCAACCGTCATACTCAATGACACATTCCATTGATTAGTTTTCGTTTTCCTAATCATCATGCATTGTCTACAACAATCAAGACTATCCTCCACCGATAGTCCAAAGCAGTTATTTCTAAACAGAAAAGAAATGCACAAATGGATATATATATCAACATTTCAACTAGTTGAGCGATAAATGATCTAACTACACCCTTTAATCCCATACATTCCCAATTCCAACATTTCCAATTCAATTCTTCATTTCTCAAATTAATTATACAAATTAATTTATTAAACCAATTAGGGCAATTTTCCATAATTCTCAACACCGACCCTAAGGTCTCATTCTCATCAATGTTCCAACATTAATTTCATTTCTCTATGCCAAACATGCATATAGGTTTATATAATTAAAACCCCAACTTTTGTAAAATTACACAAAGGCCCAAACTTTCTCAAAATTACACCACAACTCCTAACATATCGAAATGCTAAAATTCAAAGACAAAGCTCATAAAGAGGAGTAGGATATCCCTACCTCGAAGTTTGAGCTCAAACGGAGATGAAGACCCAAAGACCCACGTGCTCCAAATCCTAACTTTTTCATATTAAAACGAAGCCCTGACCACCCTCTATCTTTTTAACAAAGGCCCTAGGGTAGATTCACACTCTAGAGAGATCAAACCTTAGAGAGAATATAAGTTTAGAGAGAGAGAGAGAGAGAGAGTCGGCTGCTAGGGTTTCGAAATGAGAAGAAATGAAAAAGTGATGTTTAAAATCGCTGTTGTCTGCTGATATACACAGGCTTGCTCGAGCGAAGACTTGGTCGCTCGAGCGACCAGACACAAGAAAACTACCTCGCTCGAGTGAAAGACATCTCGCTCGAGCCAAAAATTCAAACCCTCAGGTCTGCAACCAGACGCACGCTCGAGCGACGGAACGCTCACTCGAGCGAAGAACAAACCAGCTCGCTCGAGCGAAGAAAAGCTCGCTCGAGCCAAGAAATGCAACTCTCAGGTCCAGAACCAGACGCAATCGCTCGCTCGAGCGAAGCCACTCTGGCTCGATCCACCAGACACAGAAACTCCACTCTCGCTCGAGCTACCAAACCCTCACTCGAGCGAAGGACCAAAACAAAGAGCTCGCTCGAGCGACAAACTGCACGTTCGAGCGAAGGTCCAAAAATCTGGGCAACAACACTTGGCTCCCAACACAACCAACCTGTAACAAACCTACCCAACACATCCTATAACTCAAAAACAAAGTATGAAAGGATGTAGACAAGATAATAACAACTGCTAATGTCCACAGAATCAAGTCCGGACCACTGTACAACAAGGGTTAAAACCCGGGATCGCTATAATAAAATATTTTATTAAATTTAAATTTAATGAAAAAATTTACATTTTGTTAGTCCAACTCAACACTAAATATTTCATCAAATCTAGAATTTCTCAAATTTTTTTATCAAATTGAGAATGAATTTGCCTTTCAACAAATCACTGTTTATAGCCGTTGGAGCTATGCTTATTTTCACCACCCGACGATTGGCCGGATGTCCGGCCAATTGTCCCCTCAGATGACCACCTCCTTGTAAAAATTTAAGAAAAAAGTACATTGGCTAGTCATCCTCCGGTCTTCCTCCCGATCGACTGATAGTTTGATGAAATACCAAATCACTCCATTGGAATGCGTGATATAAAATCAAGCCTTTTTTTTTTTAATCAAATTTAAGTGAAATTTGATGAAAATTTTGAATAAAACATTGGAGATGCTCTAATAAATTATTTTAATTTATTTTTAGACTATCAAAATGGTTTCTTTTTTTAACTATTTATTTTTATTAGTTAAATATAACTAATAAAAAAACGTACAATTTAACTTCTTTTTTCCCAATAAAAATCACCTCCAATCCTTATCATTGTCCACGACTAACCCTTTTTCCCAACCCATTTCCACCCCTCTGTCTATTTTTTCTGTCCACCATTGTTACTCTTCTCATTTTTGCATCTTACTGACACCGTTCTCATTCATTTTTTAATGGGTAAATTACAAATACACCTCCTGAGATTTGCTTAAAACACAAATTGCTCCTGTAATTTGGAAAATTACAAATAGTTCCCTGTCAGAA
Organism: Camellia granthamiana; assembly: GCA_036172215.1. Lineage (NCBI taxonomy): Eukaryota > Viridiplantae > Streptophyta > Magnoliopsida > Ericales > Theaceae > Camellia > Camellia granthamiana. The sequence continues at coordinate 81,878,263 of CM069914.1, read as the reverse complement.
TTTTTTATTTAATAGAATTAATTGAAAAAGTGAAATTTCTAACTATTCACTTATACGATAATAAAATTATCTGAATTATTAATTGAAATAAAATTTTAACATTATTAAAAATGTTAATTAACTTGATGATTTATTAATAAAGTGATTTATTTGTTATGAAATTAGAAACTTTAAGGGACGGGATGTAATTTTTAAAATCTCGGGAAGAATTTGTAATTTCATTAAATCATAGGTAATTTGCCCTTTTTTAATCCATAGTTAATCTAGCATCACTGATAAAAAGAAAATTTATTAAAATTATTTATATTTTGCTAGCTAAAATTTATATGAAATTAAAATTTTAAAATTTGATTTGTTACCGGACCATACAAGAGAATTTTAGTTTAATTTTTTTGGTAATTTAAAAATAAATAAATAAATAAATAAATAAGAAAGAAAAAAGTAGGAAGTAAGACCATATGCTGCATTTGATATTTCTTTAAATTTAAATTTGATAAAAATTGTAATGGTTTAATCTCTAATTTTTTTATTAAACTCATTTCAAATTATGAATAAATCAAAACTTTCATAATGAAGGGAGACTTTCATTTTTTATCAAATTTAAATTATTATTGTTGGGTTGAATGTTCATCTAAGAACAATTTTAATAGTTTTTTTTTTTTTTTTTTTTTTATATCAGAATGACTTGTTTGACATCCGTCCAGATAACTTTTTGGACAATCAAAAATATAAAAAAACTTACTAAAAATTTTAATTTTAATATTAAAATTAACGATATCAAATTAATTTTTTTATTAAATTTTTTATTCCCTCCAAAGTGCAAGTAATCTGAGTAAAGGCTGCAGGAAGAATGGCCCGTAGTGTAAGCTTTGTCACGTGGTGCCTGTCGGAAGACCCCGTGCTTGTTTTTTTACATAAACTTGGTCGTTTCTGAATGACTTTTCTCTCTTTCTTTCTCTCTCTAATTGTTTATTCGATCATTATTTGTGGTTAAGTTAGTTAACTAGTCTACGGATTCTTTGAAAAGTGAGTTAATGGTTAGTTCTCAATTTTTAAATTAATTTAGGTTATATTATTTTTCATATTTTTTATATATTTAAAAAAAATTTAAAAATTAAAAAATTAACTTTTAACCATCTTTTTAAAACAACTTTACTTGTCTTGCGTTACCCATGCTAATTGGATGTTTATTGGGGTTTGCTTGATTTTGTTTTTGATTTATTTTCATCTTTAAGTTATTTTCTTTTTAATTTTTTTAATAAAAAATCAGCCTTTTAAAGAGATAAAAAAAATTAAATAATTATTAAAAAACAAAAAAACAATATAAATAAAAATAATGAATTTTTTTTTTTGCTTATTTTGACTTTTAAAATATTTTTATATAACTTTTCAACAAAAAAAATTTGAATTCGTTTACTTGAGGTGAATAGAAATTTTTTTTTTTGACATACTTCTAAATAAAAAATTACTAAAGATAATATGGTTTTTTTATGTGATTCTAAACACTTTATAAAGGGTCATTTTGGGAGGTGATTTTTTTTTTTTTTTGTAATTTTTTTAACTAAAATATGAGATAAAAAAATAATATATTTAAAATAAATTTTTTGTTTTTTACACAAAAAATACAAGAGGTAGAGTAAATGGAAATTTTTTTTTTTTTTTGTACGAGTTGAAATTGTTTTGGCTTTTTGATTATTATTTTTTTTTTGGATAAATGAGGCCTAAGTGTGCGTTTGGAAATTTGATTTTTTTAGTGATTTTTTAATTATCTAATTTTTTTATGAGATGAAATGAATTAATTTACTTAAAATGTTTATCAAGTTTAATAAATAGTTTTGTGAAATAAAATGATTGATTGATACTTAATATAACATTTTATCTTTTTTGGATCGCATTATCTTTCTAATTTTCTGCACATTTTTTTACAAAAAAATAAAAAATTACACTTATTTAAATCATCTCAAATAACTCGTAATCATATCTTTTGCAGGTTTTCTACAAAAAGGCATGTTGATTTTTTAATTTATTTCCCAAAAATGATTTTTCCCCATAAATTTTTCCTCTCAAATAGCCTGAAATTAGAAGAGAAAGAGAAAGAAAAGAGAGGGGAAGAGGAGGAGCTGCGACAGCCCTCCGCTCGCCGTCGTCTCCGCCCGATCATCGCCCGCCGTCAGCTCGTCGCAGCACCGCCGTCGCCTCCGCCTCTGCCTCGCAGCTCCCGCCTCTGCCTCTGCCTCCACCCCGCGCCCCCGCCTCCGCCTCCGCCCCACCTCCACCTCCAGCCCGATTTTGTTGGCCCCTCCTTTTCCTCGCAGCCCCCGCCCCTTCTTCTTCTTCTCCTTCTCTCCTTCTTCCTCATTCTCTCCTTCTTCTTCTTCTTCTTCCTTCTCTTCTTCTGATTTTCTTCTTCTGAAAAAAAAAAAAAAAAACAAAACGACGAAAACGACGTCATTTTGGTTTCGGGGGGATTCGGGGAAGGGCCTTTCGAGCTACCAATCACTATTGTTTATTTCCTACACAAAGCATGCGGAACATATTTTACTAAATGAAAATTATTTGTAAATAAAAAATTCATAAGAATGGTGTGATAGAAATATTTTAAAAATTGTAAGTCTTTTTAATGAATCTTTTGATTTGAAATAAATAAACACACTTTCATCACTTTATTTTGTACAATTTTATGGTATAAATTTTTTTTGTTTATATATCACCCTTCTTTACTAAAAGCATATTGATTGCTGAATTTTGTTTTAAATAACAATTTTTAAGCGTGTGTTAAAAATACAATTTTCGTTTGAGAGAAAATTAAACCACTACGAGTATTAAAAATTCAAAGAAAGGGAAGAAGACATTTATGTGAAGAAAAAAAAAGAAAAAGAAAAACAATTTCTTCTTTCATGTCAAAATATTAGTGCCTTATTCTATTTTTTTATTGTCCAAAAATATTAGTCCATTTTCAAAAATTAAGGATTAAAATAATATGAATTTTCTATTTTGTACTTCTTTTAAATTCATCAACATCATAAAAAGTACAATTATAACAATTGATTTATCAAAAAAGTACTATCAAAAGATAATTTTAAAAAATTAATGTGTGTGTTTGGTTTGAGTTTTTTGGATTAAGTTTTTTAAAACTGAATTTTTTTATTTTTCGTATTTTTTTTTGTTTTTAATGAATGTTTATAAAATTTTAAACATTTTTTTAAAACTTTTTTATATGCACCTTAGTTAGATGTATCTAAAAAGTATACTAAATTCTCATATTTTTTTTTGTATTTTTTGTATCTATCTATATATTATATAAGGAAAAAGGAGGTTTCTAACCCACAAGCCTTGTGGGAGCTCCAGTATCCCAATCTCAATTTTCTAATTTTTTAACTTAAAAAAAAAATCTCAACATTTATTGACTTCTCCCAACCCACAACCCTTTTTGACTTCTCTCATACTTACGGCTACACTCTTTTCAATTTCTTCCATACACTATAGTTAGTGATGGGATTATTAAATTATTTTTATAAAAAATATAAAAATATATAATTTGTGTGTTAAAAAAATATCTAAAACAAATATAAATTTTTATTAAATTTATCTATCTATCTATATCTATATATTATATAAGTAAAAGGGCAAATTTTGTGAGAGTTTCAATATCTCAAACTAAAATTTCTAATTTTTTGATTTTAAATAATTTAAAAAATCCTCTAAAGCTTTCATTCAAGCAAAAATAATATATATATATAATATTTTTTAATTTATGACTTTCAAGTGGAAGGTATATCAAATATATAAAATAAAAAATAGAAAGTATACTAATCCATTTCAAAATTCAAATTAGAAGGGCACCAAATATGAAAAGCATTTCATTAATTTAAATTTAAAATTATAATGATTTATCCCATAATATATAAGTTGCTCCAATATCCCAATCTCAATTTTCTATTTTTTTTATTTAAAAAAAACTCAGCATTTATTGATTTTTCACAACCCACAAGCCTTTTTGGCTTCTCTCATATTTACTGCTACACAATTTTCAACTTCTTCCATACGCTATAGTTAGTGATGGAATTGTTAAATTATTTTTATAAAAAATCTTAAAAAATATAATTTGTATATTAAAAAAATATCTAAAACAAATATAAATTCTTATTAAATCTATCTATCAATCTATATCTATATATTATATAAGTAAAATGGGCAAGTCTTATGAGAGTTCCAATATCTCAAACTAAAATTTTTAATTTTTTGATTTTAAATAATTAAAAAAATGGTCTATAGCTCTCATTCAAGAAAAATAATAATAATAATATCTCTTGATTTATGACATTCAAAAGGAAAGTATATCAAATATATGAAATAAAAAATAGAAAGTATACTAATCCATTTCAAATTCAAATTTGATGGGCACTAAATATGGAAAGTATTTCATTAATTTAAATTTAAAATTATAATGATTTATCCCATAATATATAAGTTTTAAATAATGATCTATTCCATAATTTATTTATATATTGATTAGTCTTTGATGATATGACATGTTTGGCAAATGCTAAACCTCCTGTCAAATTTGACAATAACAATGACATTTGCTATATTTGACAGGAATAATAGTAAACCATTGGAAACCTTTTTTTTTTTACACTTGCCAAATTATACCTTTGGCACCTCTATTGGAGATGCTCTTACTAAAGAAAAAAAAATAAAAAAAATTGGTTATAACTAAATAAGAAAATAGAATAACTAAGGATACATATAGTAAGAGGTGTGTATAATAGAATTATCTATAAAAATAATTACAAATCAGTTGAAAACTTAATAAATATTTTATAAACTTTCTATAATATATATATATTCTACATCTCACTAGGATGTAATTTCCCCATTAATAATTCCCACAAAATATGGGCCTTATGTAAAATTTGGAGTCACTTATGGCCTTATGTAAAATTTGGAGTCCACCAGTGAGAGATGGGCCGACCCTTGGAATGAACAGTAATATAGCTTTTTTCTTTTCGAATAAAATTCAAAAAATTCACCAAAAATCAAAAAATATAAATTAAAAACTCGAAAGCAGTTTTTAAAATTTTCAAAACCAAATAGAATAATTATAGGGATATTTACCAATAAATCTCATTTCACAAACAAGTACTCCAATTTGTCCCAAATTTTTTCTATTGATCTGTTAAGTCCTATTAGTAAAGAGTTTCTTTCTGTGTGGTCTTATTTTTTATTTTGGTAATGTTTGGTGGATTGATCCAAATGTTAATTTAAAAACTAAACCAAATGGTACCTAAAAATAAAAAAATACATAGAAGGCTTCACTTTTTTTTTTATAGATAAATTACGACGATAATCCCTATACTTTGGTTATTTTGTCATTTTAGTCCATGTAATTTCATTTATCTCGATTTTGATTATGAATTTATAATTTTGTTTTAATTTGATTCAAATGATTACAATTCTTACCAATTCTTTGTGAAAAATACGCAAAAAACTGTCATGCGTCATATTTTTAAAGGCAAAATTATAAACTTACTCAACTTAGTGAATTAACATCGACTAATTTAGTAATAATTTTTCTTAAAAAATACCAATGATATTATCAATTGGACCAACTGGATATAAAATCTAAAATTAAGTATTAAAATTGAGCCAATTAAAAATGTCAGAACCAAAATAACACAAAGAATAAAATATAGGGACTACAATTGTAATTTTCCTATCTTTTTTAATAATTATGATTTGAGCATGTATGGTCTTATCAATTTCAAAAATCAAATCCGTTTGGTTTAGTTTTGAAAATCGATTTTGAAAAAAGTTTACCAAATTTAAAAACTTATTTGGCTATATATTTTGAAAATAATTTTTGGATGATTTGTAATTTTTTGTATAGTTGAATAGATGGATGTGAAAGAAAATTTGATTGATTGATATGAAAAATGTGAAAGAATGAGAGAGGAGAGGAAGAGAGAAAATTGATTGATTGATGAGTGCCCCTATTAGCACTCCAGTTATTATTTTGGACTCCCCATTTTTTGACCTTTTTTTTATTACAATAATAACCTTAAATAAAATTACTAATAAGAACATCAATCATTTTGGAACATCTCACCTCATAACTAAACCCACACACCAATAAAATAATGAGATAGGATTTATGAGAGCATCCACTTCCATCACCACCCATCCATCTTCCCAAATCCCACCCTTAAAACCTTGAGAACCTTCCTGTGGCGATTCGGTAACAATGGTGGCAACCCTTTGATTACACACACCTTTTCAGTAATTGCAATGAGTATATTTTTTTGGACAATCACAATTTCATGAGACGAGAGAAGTACAGTAATGTAAGTTTAGAAAAGGTTCGTAACTTTGATGGTGTTCTTAAATCAGAGGAGGTTGGCTTTGTAAGGGTAAGTTTCTTGAAAAACAAGACAAAAATGGTATTCGTATTTTTTTGGATACAGAACTCCCGAACATATGACCAAAATTCAGGAATACAAACCCGAACATTGGTTATTTGCTTGAGAACACAAGTCCAAATATGGAAATTTCATACACTTTGAAGGATTAAAATTGTTCGCATTTGCAAGAATTTTCATTTTATCAAATTCGGGAATATAGGCCCAAACATTAGTTATTTATTCAGAAATTTAGACCCGAACATAACTTATTTGTTCGAGAACACGGGTCTAAACATTCTCAGTGAAAGAGAGGAGAGAGACTTAAGGAGATTGGGGAGGAGCCAGATTGAGACTGAGCAAAATGGAAATTTGCTCCCTTCAAACTATACATACATATAGACATATATATATATTATAGCGATCCCGATTTTGACCCGACCTTATTATATTCTGGATTCGTGTTTCGTGGCTTAGTATTGCATCCATGTCTTGTTTTCCTCCTTTAACTCTTTGAATTCGAGTTTTGGAATATGTTGGGCGTGTTTGGAATAGGTTGGTTGCTAGTTGGTCTAGATTGTTGCTGCCTAGATTTTGGCTTCTTCGCTCGAATGAGGCTTCTTGCGCTCGAGCCATCTTGCGCTCGAGCCATCCTTGTGAAATTTGCTACTTCGCTCGAACAAGGTTTCTTACGCTCGAGCAAGTTTTGAGAGTTCTCAGGTTTCCTTCCCAGACGCAGCATTTCTGGAAAGATGAAGTTCTTCGCTCGAGCGAGGCTTCTTGCGCTCGAGCAAGGGTGTGCGTCTGTGAAATACCTGAAGGTATGTATTCTACGCTCGAGCGACACTTCTTGCGCTCGAGCGAGGTCTCTTGTTGTGTCAGGTCGCTCGAGCGACAACTCCTTCGCTCGAGCGAAGGTCGCCTATATCAGTTCGCAGCAAGGTGATTTTACATCACTTTTTGATCTTCTTTTCACTAAAAACCCTAATCCGACTATAGCGATCCCGGTATTCCCTTGCTGTATTTGTTGTATTCCGGACTTTGGTTCTGTGGAGTTGGTAGTTGTATCTATCTTGTTGTTATCCTTTAATTCCATTTCTTTAAGTTTTAGGATGTGTTGGGCTTGTTTCGAGCAGGTGGGTTGAGCCTTAGTATAAAACCTTGTTGCTGTGTTTTTGGTCGTTCCGCTCGAGCGGGTCTTGGAGCGCTCGAGCGGAGATTGCACGCTCCCAGTATTCTGTGCTCTGCAAAACTTCTGCAGGTGCGTTATTCACGCTCGAGTGGGTTTCTTGCGCTCAAGCGGGTCGCGCTCGAGCGAGCTTGTTGGCGCTCGAGCGGCTAGTACACTTTTGGCATAAGTTCTGAGAGGGGGAAAATTGCGCTCGAGCGGACTGGTTTTTCACGCTCGAGCGGGTGAACTTTATTCTTGTGTCTTGGCGTTTGAGCGGGCATTATTGCGCTCAAGCGGACCATGGTTTTTGTTCTTGACGCTCGAGCGTTGTGTTTTCCGCTCGAGCGGGAATGTCGTATATCAGAGGGCAGCTGGGCATTTTTGAATCATTTTTTACACTTCCTCTCTCTCTCTTACTTTCCAAAAAGTTATTTTGAGAGCTTCTCTCTCTCGAAACTCCCTTCTCTCTAGGGTTTGATCTAGTTAGAGTGTTTTCCTTCCCTTCGGCCTTTGTGAAAGTTGTGTTGATCGTCTGATCCGAAAAATATTGAGTTTTGGAACACGTTGAGTTTCTTCATCTTCTCCGTTGGGTGTCATCTTTTGAGGTAGGGATTCCTACTCACTACTATGGGGTTTGACCTAGATTTTTGGGCATTTTGTTAAATGGTTGATTTTGGGAAGTTAGGGTTTGAAAATGGTAAAAGAGGGTTTTGTTATTTTGATTCTTAAATATGTATTTTGGGTTTCAAAATAGTGAGATTGTTGTTGGTTGTTGAAATATAGACCATTGGGTCAATATTGGGAAATGGGGTAGAAAGCCCTAATATGTTGAATAAATTAATTAGTATAATTAATTTGGGAAAGTTATGGATTTATGGAATTGAGTTGGAAATAATGAAATTGACTCATTATATTGTGAATTGGTGGAGTTGGATTTATTAATCGCTCACTTTTGAAAATATTAATATTTTATCTGTTGGAGCTTTTATTATCTGTTTAGAAATAATTGCTTAGGGCTACCAGTGGAGAGTGGCTATGATTGTTGTAGACAATGCATGATGATTAGGCAAACTAAAACTAATCAGTTGGATGTATCATAGAGTATGGCGGTTGATAGAATACATTAACGTTATATATTGATTGATTGTGTATATGACCTTTGTGTATATACGTTGTGTGTGGGAGGAGATAGGGGATTTACTCCACGGTTTAGGGGAAGATAGGGGATGGACCTCTAAACCGGATGTTGTTTGGGAGGAGAAAGGGGATGGACTCCGCTGATACAGCTCATATGCTTGTCAGTTAATGTGTTGATATAGCTCATATGCTTATCTATGGAAGTGTTGATATAGCTCATATGCTTATCTGTTGAAATGTGGATATAGCTTGTATGCTTATCTGATTGAGATGTTGATATAGCTTATATGCTTATCTATTGTAAAACGAGAAAGGTTTAATATGAGTCACTGCCTCATGTTAACTGTTGGCCAGATTCTGAGCCGTTGTTGTAAATTGTGAACTTGATAAGAAATGGAAAATGAAATGGAACATGGACATAGTGGTCATGTAATGGAATTGGATTATGAATTGATTTATGGAAATTGAACATTTATCAATTGCTAAGTGTCTTAGTTACTGCTCATACTGTGTTTAGCATATCTCTACTGGGCGTTGGCTCACCCTATATGGGATATTATTTTCAGGTACAGGTAGCATGCCACCTCCAAGGACATAGCTTGGATGTTGATGAGAGTTGAAGACTCTTTTTGTTTATTTTGTCTGTATTACATGTATATCAAGCCAAGGGCTTATTTTGTATAGAGTTAGTACTCTTCTTTTGTGTAACCAAGTGTTGACTTGGAAAGCTGTAAGCCCGAAGGGCATTTGCTTTTGATGTTAACATGTAATATTGTTGTAAGAACTACTCTGATTAATGGAAATGTGTTGATTTTCTTAAATCACAGCATGTCTAAAATGATGGGTTTTATGTATTATTTTGAGGGTGTTACACCGGCACTCTCTCTCTCTAAGGTTCTCTCTCTCTCTCTCTCTCTACAAATACTTCAAGATCCAAGCATCTCTCCACCCTAGTCCTTTTGTTAAAGAGTTAGAGCATCTCGTGGGCTTTCTCTTGATTCGAACAAAATCGAGTTTGGAGCATTTTTGAAGTTCTTCATCATCTCTTTTGAGATTCTACCCTTGAGGTAGGGATATGCTACACCTTATTATGATTTTTAACCTAGGTATTTGGCATTTTGTATAAATAGAGGGATTTGGTAGGATTTGGGTAAAGTTGGGGTTTAATCTCAAAAATTAAAGAGGGGTTTTCTATTTCAAATTCTAAAATGACTAAGGGACCTTGTGTATGAAGTCCTCTAGTGATAAAATGGTAAAATTTGGCCTTGGGGTTAATAATTGGAAAATGGAGAAATTTGCCCTAATTTGAGTTAAATTAATTATTTTGTATAAATGATGAAATTGATATGAGAAATATGAAATTAGGAGGATGCATGAATGATTGGTGTAGTTAGATTTGTTAAATCACTCACCTATGGGAATTTGATAAATTATCTGTTTAAAAGATTGTATATCTGTTTAGAAATATCTGCTTTGGGCTATCGGTGGAGGATAGCTATGATTGTTGTTGAAACTGCATGTGGATTAGGTGAATTGAAACCTATCTTTTAATTTACCTTGTTGAATATGATGGTATGATCGAGATATTGAAAATGTGTCGTGGATAGTCATTGTATATGACGATACTTTTAATACATTATATATGTATCTTTGTTTGGGAGGAGATAGGGGATGTACTCCATTGTTTGGGAGGAGATAGGGGATGGACTCCATCTTAAAATTAAGTTGGTCGAAGTGTCCAAGGTGAAAGTCTCGAAATCTTATAATTATGGGTGTCGATTCCCTCAGATATGAATTCCGTAAAATGGCATGTTGAAGTGCTTTGAATAATAGATGTTGTTAAAGTGTGAACTAATGAATTGTAATTTCACTTTGTGTGTTTAGAAGACAATGAACTTAACTCATAAATTGAATTAAAATGGATGGATGGAAACGAATTGAGATGTGAAAATCTACGTTAAATGGTCTTAGAAAGAATATAAGTTGGCCATGAATATTAAGTATAATTATACTTGGCATTTATATCTTAGTTAAATCTCATATATTGTGTTAGTTTATCTCTACTGGGCTTTGGCTCACCCTACTTGGGAAACTATTTTCAGGTACAGGTGACATGCCTCCTCCAAGGGCGTAGCTTGGGAGGACTTGGGGCTGAAGGTTTTATTTTTGTTATGATATGTTTAAATGTTTATTCAAGCTAAGGGCTTTACATGTATAGAGCTTAGGACTCTTCTTTTTGTTGTAACCAAGTGATAACTTGGAAAAATGTAAGCTCGTAGGGCATTTATTTTGTTGTTGTTAATCTACTATTACATGCTATAGATTTAGGATGAACATTTATGAATGTATAATGCATGTAATACCCCTTTTGTAATATAAACTCTAATGGATGAAGTATACCATTTTATTACGTTCATAGATCTTATGGAATGGATTAATTGTATTTTTTTTGGGGGGGGCCGCATTACATATATATATTATATGTGTTGTTTTTAGGGTTTTGGGTTGATCAAATAAACAGATATAATTGAAGGAAGACATACGCACCTAATACGAAAAAAATGAAGATTGTAGAAAATACGTTCCTTACACCGATTGATTCACTTTAGAAATATTTTTCTTTCACCGTCATGAGAGAGATAATGGGTTTTGGAGAGTTTTTTTTTATAGGAGTTTGGGAGATAATGATTTTTTGGGTGTGGGGGTGTGCATTTGAGAGTAGTGAAATTTTCATAAGGTGAATTTTAATATTATTTGGGGTGAGGAAAGAAATTTTAAAGGTTTTAATATTCGTAAGTAGAGATCCAAAGAAATTGAGAGTCCAAAATAATTAATGACATACTAATAGCAGCACTTTTGATTGATATATAAGATGTGAGAGAAAAAGAAAGGAATGAGAGAATAATTTTGAAAACAATTTTTTTAAAATTGTAAACTAAACAAGTTTTTTTGTAATTTTCATTTCAAAAATTGATCTAAAAATGTAACCAAACACAGCCAAAACCTTCTTTATTCAACATCAACTTCATTTTTAAGTACTAGACAATAACGAATTTTGTGGACTTTGCCCAATATCAAGGGCTTTGCTTAATAAGTGCCGTTTTGGCAAATTGCCAAAAAAGCTACGTTTCGCAGCTTTTTTCAAAAAAAAAAGCCCCCGTTTTGGCAACTTGCCAAAAAAGTTACGTTTTGTAGCTCTTTTAAAAAAAAAAGCCCCCGTTTTGGCAACTTGCCAAAAAAGTTACGTTTTGTAGCTCTTTTCAAAAAAAAAGCCAAAATGGGTTTTTACCATTAAAATCAATTGGGAAGGTAAAAAAAAGTTACTGTTAAAATTACAACTATGCCCTTCACATATCAAAATGAGCCACATATAGGTGAAATTGTAAATTGACTAAATTGGTTGAGGGTATTTTGGTCATTTAATTGTGATGTGACAGCATAAACAAATATTAACTAAAAAAACCAAAAATAAGTTTTTACCAACTTTCCAAATCACTTTCTAAAAAAACCAAAAAAACTTGGTAAAAAACCAATTTTTTACTATCTTCCCAAAACACTCCTAAATTTACATTATTTTAAGATGTGTAATTTGTTATGAGAACATCATTCAAAGTAATTTTTTAAATTTTTTTACGTCATGTTTTTTTCTTACCTTTTTTTCACATTTTTTAAAAAAATTAAAGAATTAATTTTTAACCTATTTCTCAAAATAAATTAAAATATACATGTATATATTTTTTAATAGTATTTTATTTTTAAATTATATGATTTGTCGATACACCTTCTTAGGGTAAAAAGTATAATCGTATATAATTTAAAAATAAAATAATATTAAAATATATATATATTTTAAATAGAATATATGATGATGGATTATGGGTGGGATATATTATAGCATAATGATGTTTTCAGTGGGATGGTAATTGGGATATTATTTTATTTAGAGATAACATAGAGAGAGAGAAGTAGTGTGCATGAGGGGAGGGAACAAAAGCATACACATGGGCTGTCTATTTTACTCTTTCGGTGGACTATAAAACAAAGAGAGAATGACAGAAGGGAGGAGGCATGGTCAGAAAAACAAGATGGTGGAGAATGATTGATTAAAGAGAGTGTGTGGCCCCCCATAATTGCACACAACACAATACAAATAGTTTGTAAATAGTGACTTGTGAGGGTGCGGGTTTCTTTTGCATTGGGGTGGGAGGCACACCACACCATTGAGACCCAGTTGTGATTAGAAGATGCCTAGGCCAGGGCCAAGACCTTATGAGTGTGTGAGGAGGACTTGGCACAGCAATAGACACCAACCTATGAGAGGTTCAATCATTCAACAGATTTTCAGAGTTGTACATGAGAGTCACAGTTCTGTTACAAAAAAAAAAGAAAACAAAGAATGGCAAGAGAAATTACCTATTATGGTATTGAAAGCAGAAGAAATCATGTACTCCAAAGCCAATTCTAAAGCTGAGTATATGGATCTTAAAACACTTTGGGACCGGGTTAAAGATGCAATTAATACAATCATTAGGAGAGATGAGAGCACTGAAACTGGTGATCTCTTGTCGCCTTGTGTTGAAGTAAGAGCGTCCTGAAGCCAACAACACGCGAGTCCAAGAAGTTACCTTGGCTCAAGAACTCAAGAACCCGGTTGTATACAGGCCTTGTGAATGCTTGTATCGGTATTGTTTATGTGCGTGGTATTTATACCTTTGTTAAACCTCATAAATTGTGTTAGATTATTTCTACTGGGTTGTTGGCTCACCCTATATGGGAATATCATTTTCAGGTGCAGGTGAGATGTTTCCTCCAAGGCAATAGCATGGGTGGACTTTCGGGAAGCATGGGCTTCTTATTTATGACTTATGTGTGTATGTTTGTTATTTGTAAAGCCGAGGGCTTAAGATGTAATGAGCGAGACTCAATTTGTGTAACTAAGCAATGACTTAGAAAAGTGTAAGCCCACTTGGCATTTAACTAGTTGTTTAACAATGAACTCTGATGTATAAAAGTATGTTGTTTCTCATATTTATTCTGCATATGAGTTATCTTTATTGTATTATTTTGGGGGCATTACAACTTGGTATCAGAACGTACCGGGTTTGAATACTTTGGGTACGTAGGGAGTGGTTAATACCACAATGGGTTTATCTCGCTTGATAGAGATATATGTATGATGAGGTGCTATGTGATAACATGTTTATGTGATTATATGGGTATGGGATTTGATTTCTAAGATGTTGATTGGGTCTGTAAGTTCCTGGAAGTCTAGTCAGAAGAGCACTTGATCACCGCTATTTCTGATTGGAACTCTAGCAATGTCATGGGACAATCATTATCTAGAAAGAAAATCTGTATGTGCTTATGTGACTATATGCTTATGTGGAATGAATTAACTGTTGTCCACTGCCTTAGGACGTGAGTGAGTTAGCTTCGGCACAATTGTGACAGTGCCAATCTCGAGTGTTACCTTTATTCGGATATCAGCAAGTAGAAGGGGAAGTGGTAGGCATGGTAGGCCTAGAAGGCACAAGATGCCAATACCGGATGAGATTTCGGCGTAGGAGGAGGGGAATAGGTAGATCAGAGACCTACTGGACGTGTGTATGCTGTTACCATGCCAGAGTTAGTGCCAGCACCTTCGGTTGTGAGAAGTACCTTCTTGTTCTGTAATTCTATTGCCAATGTATTGGTTTACACAGTTTTTCTTTCGTTAATACCAGTCAGTGTATATAAGTGTGTTTGGATTGTTTTGCTTCGTTTTTCTTTCGTTAAGCCAAGATTTTGATTCAGGTCAGTAGGGAATCAATGTCCAGTTCAGAGTTCAAAATTTAATCATTCTTGAATTTAGTCAAACAAAATTGTTTTCGAGCTCAAAGTATTATGCCAATTATGCCATTGATGTGCAAAAAAAAAAAAAAAACAAAACTGATTTTATTGAAGTTAGGGGATGACATCCCCGATTACAGAGGCAACAACATAAAAATAAATAAATAAATAAATAAAAGGGAAAGGGATCTTGTTTTTGATAAAAGCCACATGCCGACTTCACTTACTAGACTCTCCCGCCGAGCTCTTCCTTTTTTTGTTGCCTTGGGAGACCCTTGAAGGCTCTGCCTCAGCTCGTGCAGGACCGTCGAGAGAGTTGACTCCCTGCTGGTTGTCAAAGGCGAAGTATGAAGGTGCTCCGAATCGGGTCATAATGGTGGTCTTCCGTTTCAACTCCTTGTTCTCCGCCTTTAGGGCGCAAATCTCTATTCGTGCATCCTTGTACATGCGCTGGAGCAGAGAAAGTTGGGCATTTAACTGTTGTACTTCACTGGTCCTATTCTGCAACCAGTGAGATAATTTGGTAACCGCAGTCACTGTCTTCATGCAAGAGCTCAATGTGAAGTGGTTGGCCTCAATGTTAGATTGAGCAGCCATGATTTGCTCAACTGACATCATGAGAAAGTTAAGAACAATGGGAGCAGAGGCACTCGGTCCAAGAAGGTTGGGAAGAGTAGAAGTAGGGGCACTCGGTCCAGGAAGGTTAGGAAGGGTAGGAGCAGGGGCACTTGGTCCAGGAGAGCTTGGATCATTGAGGTCCGGAAAGAGAATGAGGGAGCGAGATGAGGCCATGTGTGGTGAGAGATATAAAGAGAAAGAAAAGAGAGTCAGAGAAATAGCAGAGAATAGACTGAGTTTTAGGACAACTTTTCTCCTCCGTTCAGCCTCTCTTTTTCTCTCGATGAGGAAGAAGAAAAGAAGAGAGTGATGAAGAAGAAGGAGAAATGAGTGAATAAGTAGAAGATGGACGATACTAATTCAGAAGAATACAGAAGAGAAGAAGACAAGAGGGAGAGATAGCCAAGGCGAACAATAATCGAGGAGAGCTGCTTTTGTCGGCCAGTGAAGCAAAAGCAAGGCTGCATGTCAGACGCAGTTTTCGAAGGAAGAGAGAGAAGCGGGAAAATTGTATACATATATGTATCTATATTGTATATTTACGCATTATATACATTTATTCGACTACTTTTGTCACAAGAGTGACTTGGGTTCAGTGGTTTGGCTCAGTGGTTGAGGGACCTAGGGACGAAGCCTGAGGTCAGGGGTTCGAAACCCTGTATCCCTGCATTCGTGTTTTATTTCCTTTTTGCGTGTTTTCCTCACACGCGATGACGTCAACTTACGGAAGATTCCGTCGTAGTAACGGCATGTGCTCGCTGACATCCATAGACAGAATATTCCTTGTCAGTAATGGCATATTCTCCAAATATGTTAGTGTATCTTTTGTTCGTGTTTGTCCCTTGGTGAAAATGTTGTGGAGACACCACGGCGTTGAGGAAGCGACTTGGAAACGTGAGGCTGAAGTCCGTGAGAAGTATCCGGACCTTTTTATCGATGTTGAGAGTTGTATTAGAAATGTTATTTTGATATTAGGATGTACACTGAATTTCATTTGGGGAGATTTATTATAATTTGAGGTTAATCTATTTATTAACTATTTGGGAATTTTAGAGCTGTTTCAGTATTAATCTTTATATATGTCTTATCGTGATTGGTTTTCTATACTTCTAGGATGAGAGGTTGACCATTCAGTTAACTGGCCTTAAGAGCAGTATTAGTACTTGCCAATAAGCGAGTTAATATAGTAAGAGTTGTTTAATTTGGGTTTGATCTCGCGGGTTATCGTAATATTAGTGTGATGTAGAATAGTATTGGTAAGGTACTGTTTATTTTGTGATGGTTTACGGTCACTATTTGAGTTAGTGGTTGGTGCTTTTGATGAGTTATTATTTCGTTTGCTAAGGTTTCGGAGTAATGATAGTTGTTTTGGCCTTGGGTGCATTGTGCCTTAGACGATGGAGATAGTTCGTTGAAGTTGGGTTACGGTGTCTTGGTATTTTGAGGAGTTGTTTTGCCAAAATTCTTGTTATGCTTAAAGAATTAGATCCTCTTTTGTTGATGCATTGGTAAGTACCAGAATGAGTCTGTGGGCAACTGTAGAATGTATTACATTACTTGAGTTTAATTTCAAGGACGAAATTTCTTTAAGGAGGGTAGGTTGTAATAACTCAAATTTTTTTTTTAAAAAAATAGCCAGTTGTAGACACCCCATTTTGACCAACCTTAAAATTTGGACACTTTCTTTTGACCACCCCATGATGAAAATTGGAATTTGCAATCTTATGAATTTCTCAGCAGGAAAATGAGATTAAAGCCTTGATCCCAAACCTCACCCATTTTTGCCAAATGAAAAGATAGTCGGATGGGTTTGGTGGAAAATAGAATATATGATGATGGATTATGGGTGGGATATATTATAGCATGATGATGTTTTCAGTGGGATGGTAATTGGGATATTATTTTATTTAGAGATAACATAGAGAGAGAAGTTATGTGCATAACGGGAGGGAACAAAAACATACATATGGGCTGTCTATTTTACTCTTTCGGTGGACTATAAAACAAAGAGAGAATGATAGGATGGAGGAGGCATGGTCAGAAAAACAAGATAGTGGAGAATGATTGATTAAAGAGAGTGTGTGGCCCCCTATAATTGCACACAACACAATACAAACAATTTGTGAATAGTGACTTGTGAGGGTGCGGGTTTCTTTTGCATCGGGGTGGGAGGCACACCACACCATTGAGACCCAGTTGTGATTAGAAGATACCTAGGCCAGGGCCAAGACCTTATGAGTGTGTGAGGAGAACTTGGCACAACGATAGACACCAACCCATGAGAGGTTCAATCATTCAACAGATTTTCAGAGTTTTACATGAGAGTCACAGTTCTATTACAAAAAAAAAAAAAAAAAAAAAAACAAAGAATGGCAAGAGAAATTACCTGTTGTTGTATTGAAAGCAAAAGAAATCATGTACTCCAAAGCCAATTCTGAGGCTGAGTATATGGATCGTGAAACACTTTGGGACCGGGTTAATGATGCGATTAATACAATCATCAGGAGAGATGAGAGCACTGAAACTGGTGATCTCTTGCTGCCTTGTGTTGAAGTAAGAGAATCCCGAAGCCAACAACACCGAGTCGAAGAAGTTACCTCGGCTCAAGAACTCAAGAACTCGGTTGTATACCTTCTCAAAGTTTGGATACCGCGTTCGTTACAATTAGTGGAACTTGGCGTGTTCATTGTGTTATGCGAGTAAGAGCTGTGATTGTCGAATCATAATACCGATGGGCGACCACAGTTCATTTATAGGTGTCGAGGTTGATGATGGTAGAAGATCATAGCATACTCAATTGATCTCAATGGAAGATGCAAAAGATTCAGAATATAATAGCCAAAGCCAAATATGGGTTCTTACTGAAACAACAGATATACACGCTAAAAGTTCCCCAGGTTAAAGGGGGTTCAAATGTTTTTATGAAAGCCAATTGGTCTCAGAAGTTACTATATGAAGATGGTAAATTCTGCCTCAGTGTGCTATTTAGTTTTTCGGCATATGTCAAACCTGTTGGTAAAAAGATAGCTAAAAGAAAAAAGATAACGTTGAGCGTGAATCCTGGTACTAGGACAGAAGTTTTATGCAAAACTAGTAGCCACCCTCTAAAGGAAGTAAGACGTCAGGTTTGGGAAATTAGGCTTCTTATATGATGCAAAAGTTTTGATGTGGTCAAGTGCTGACTTCTTTTTTTATATATATATGATGTTCCTTCAAGTCACATATTTGGTGGTCTGCTACTGCAATCTTCATCTTTGAATGATATTGATCAAAGAGAGATGTTTTGCATTTATCTTTTCCCCGGCAATAGTCAGAATAGGAAGGTTCTGCAGGGGTCGTAAATTGAAGTGCTTTGGATCAAAACGTAGAGGGTGGAAAAGGCGTCGTTTGGCTCCAAGAAAATTTAATTTCTGTTGTCGAAAAATTTGAAAGCTTCAAAACTTGAGGTAGGGATTTTCTATACTCTAATATGGTTTTTAGCTTAGTTATTTGCTATTGTGTATAGATGATGAGATTTGGTTATGGTTTGGACAAATCTAGGATTTTGGTGTGAAATGAAAAGAGGGGTTTTGATGAATATGAGGTAAACGAGTAGGAGGCGTGAATATAAGATCATGTTGTGCCAAAATAGTTGATTTTGGTGTTTGGGTTGATATTTGGACGGAGGGAGATTTTGCCCTAATTTTGATTAAATTATTATTTTGTATAAACAATTGGGATTAGCATTGAAAATGTGAAATTAAAAGGTTATGGGTATAGATGGTGGGATTAGATATGTATTATCTTACACTTTTGGAAGTTGTGAATAAACTATTTATCTTGAGATTTAATATATGTTTAGAGATAAATGTATAGGGCTATCGGTGGAAGATAGTCATGATTGTTGTAGAAATTGTATGAGGATTAGGTGATTTAATACTAATCTATTGTTGGTTGTCAATGAATATGACCATGCTATAAATACATTGTATATGTATGTTTATTGGGAGAAAAAAGTGGATGTACTCCATAGGTAATTATGTTTATAAATACATTGCATATGTATATTTGTTTGGGAGGAGAAAGGGGATGGACTCTATTTAAAATAAGTTGGCCAGAGTGTCCTAGGTGAAAGGCCCGAAATTTCATATATAAATGGGTGCCGATTCCTTCGGACGAAATATCCGTAAAATGACAGATTTGAAGTATTTATGTATGTTTTGCATAATTGGAAACCATTGAGTTGTAGTCTCATTTTGGTTGTTGAAAGATAATGAATTTAACTCATGAATTGAGTAGCATATATGAACTTGAAATGAATTAAAGGAAAATGGAAATGAGGTTTGGTCTTAGTGGCTAATGAATATGCAGGCCTTGTGAATGCTTTCATATCGGTATTGTTTATGTACGTGGTATTTATACCTTTGCTAAATCTCATAAATTGTGTTATATTATCTCACCCTATACGGAAATATCATTTTCAGGTACAGGTGAGATGTTTCCTCCAAGGCAATAGCATAGGTGGACTTTCGAGAAGCAAGGGCTTCTTATTTATGCCTTATGTGTATATGTATGTTATTTGTAAAGCCGAGGGCTTAAGATGTAATGAGCGAGACTCAATTTGTGTAACCAAGCAATCACTTGGAAAGGTGTAAGCCCACATGGC
Source organism: Camellia granthamiana (assembly GCA_036172215.1). Lineage (NCBI taxonomy): Eukaryota > Viridiplantae > Streptophyta > Magnoliopsida > Ericales > Theaceae > Camellia > Camellia granthamiana. The sequence continues at coordinate 81,858,465 of CM069914.1, read as the reverse complement.
ATTTAACTGGTTGTTTAACAGTGAACTCTAATCTATGAAAGTATATTGTTTCTCATATTTATTCCACATATGAGTTATCTATATTGTATTATTTTGGGGGCGTTACAGTTCTGTACCTAAAAAAATACGAACACCATTTTTGTCTTGTTTTTCAAGAAACTTACCCTTACAAAACCAATCTCCTCTGATCTAAGAACACCATCAAAGTTACGAACCTTCTCTAAACTTACATTACTATACTTCTCTCGTCTCATGAAATTGTGATTGTCCAAAAAAATATACTCATCGCCATTGCTAAAAAGGTGTGTGTAATCGAATGGTTGCCACCATTGCTACCGAATCGCCACATGAAGATTCTCAAGGTTTTGAGGGTGGGATTTGGGAAGATGGATGGGTGGTGATGGAAGTTACAAATCATATCTCATTATTTTATTGGTGTGTGAGTTTAATTATGAGGTGGGATGTTCCAAAATGATTGATATTCTCTTTAGTAATTTTATTTAAAGTTATTATTGTAATAAAATAAGGTCAAAAAATGGGGAGTCCAAAATAATAACTGGGGTGCTAATAAAAGCACTCATCAATCAATCACTCTCTCTCTCTCTTTTTATATTAATAAATAAATCGATCATTTTTTTTCTCTCTTCTCTCCTCTCTCACATTTTACATATTAATAAATCAAAAATTTTGTCACACTCATCTATTTAACTACAAAAAATAAAAATAAAAAAAGTTACAAATCATCTCAAAATTATTTTCAAAACTCATAACCAAACAAAATTTCAATTTTAAAACTCTTTTCAACAACTTATCTTTTAAAATACAACTCAAAATTAGGGATGGCAATCTAAACCCGGCCCGACGGTAACCCGACCCCCTGACCCCGAATCGAGTTGTTATTCCCCGAAAAATATCCCCCACGGGCCGGGGATGGTATTCAAAAAAAAAATCCCCGATGATGTTCAGGCCGAGGACGGGGATACATATCCCATCCCCAAACCCGGCCCGGTCCTGCCCCCGACCCCCGCCCGAATATCCCCGATGTAAAATTACAATTATGCCCAGTATATATATATATATATGTGTGTGTGTGTGTGCTTAGGTTTAGTTCTCATACATTTCATTCACATTCACACAGAAGTGTTGGACCTCTCTCTCTCTCTCTCAGTCACGGCTTAGGGTTGGACTCTCTCTCTCTCTCTCTCTCTCTCTCTAACAGTCACGGCTTAGGGTTTGGACTCCCTCTCTCTCTCTCTCTCTCTCTCTCTCTCACACTCACGGCTTAAGATTTGGACTCCCTCTCTTTCTCTCTCACAACGACGGCAGTGCTGCTTTCGCCTCCCTCTCTCACTCTCTCACACACGACGCCGATGGCTGTAACTTCTCTCTCACCGCCGCTCATGAACAGATCATGACCGTTGCCACCGATCACCGATCTAAACAAATCATGAAGCTCTCTCTCTCTCTCTACCTCTATGTATGTATATATGTATATATATATGTGTGTGATGATGATTGTTGATGATGCTGATAGATAGATAGATATATATATATACGTGTGTGTGGGTGATGAACAATCTCAGATCTCACTCTTCTTCTTTTTTTATGTTGATGATGATGATAGATAGATACAATTTCAGATTTTATTTTTTTTTTTAAAGTTGTTGATGATGATTGTTGATGATGATGATGAATACTGAAAAAACAGATTAAATTTTGATGATAGATTCAATTTTTTTTTTTTGTTGTGAAAAAACAGATTAATTTTGTGTTAAAGAAAAAAAAAGATCAAGGATATTTTGGGGTCGGGGAAACCCGATCCCCGATCAGGGGCGGGGGCGGGAGGGGCGATGGGCTCCCCACCGGGGATCAGGGACGGGGACGGGGACGGGGATGGGGACGGGGAATTTGTCACTTTCGGGGATCGAGGGACAGGGAGTGTGGTCCCCAGCCCCGCCCCACCCCGCCCCGTTGCCATTCCTACTCAAAATTCTAAACTTAAAACTCTTTTTAAAAATTAAACCAAACGGTGTTTATACTTGCATTAAATCAAATACTCCCTTCGTCCCGAAATATTAGTCTCTTATTCTACTTTTTATTCTCCCAAAATATTAGTTCCTTTTTAAAAATCAAGCATTAAAATAATACAAATTTCTTATTTTGCTATTCTTTTAAATTCGTTAATAATATAAAAAGTACAATTATGAAAATTAATATTTCTTAAAAAATATACTATCAAAGGATAATTTTGGAGAATTAATTTTTTTTAAAGTGTAATAATTATTGTATCAAAAAAATTGAATTCTCCGAAAAAAACTATTATTTTGAGACGGATGGAGTAAATGAAATGCACATGTGTTAGAATATTCTAGACAAAATGGGCTTTGATTGATTTTTTTTTTTCCGTTAAATTACAAACACACCTCGTGAGATTTACTTAAATTACAAATTACCCTCTCTGATTCTAGAAATTACATTATGTCCCATAAGGTTTCTAATTTCATAACAAATAGATCATTTTATTAATAAATTATCAAATTAATTAACAGTTTTTAATAATGTTAAAATTTTATTTCAATTAATAATTCCGATAATTTTATTATTGTATAGGTAAACGGTTAGAAATTTCACTTTTTTAATTAATTCTGTTAAATAAAAAATTCTGACATGGAGATATTTGTAATTTTTCAAACTATAAAGGCAATTCGTATTTTAAGCAAATCTCAATGATGTATTTTTAATTTACTCTTTTTTTTGAACAGTTGCTTTGATTGATTTGACTCCCAAAATAGTTACGTAAAGGATGTATTAATTGATCATTGTATTTGATAAGTGTTTAAATACATTGAATAAGTATGTTGTGTGGGAGGAGATAAGGGATGGACTCCATTGGTAATTGAAGTATTGAAGTGTTTTTATATGAGCCGTAGTCTCATTAAATTGTGGTTATTGGAAGTATTGTTGTATGAGTTGTTATCTCATCTAATTGTTTGGCCAGGTTCTGAGCCATGTTTATGAATTGAATTGGTTAAGTAAAGGAAAGTGGAATGAAACATGTACATAATTGTCATAGAACTGAATTGTGTTGTAAGTTGGTTCACAAGTGTTAGCCATTTATCATATGCTAATGTTTTACTTATTGCTCATATCTGGTTTAGTATATCTCTACTGGGCTATGGCTCACCCTATATGGGACATTATTTTCAGGTTCAGGTGATATGCCACCTCTAAGGACGTAGTTTGGGAGGCTTAGAGGCAGAAGAACTTTTGTTGTTATCTTTTTGTGTATTACATGTAAATTCAAGCCAAGGGCTTATTTGTATAAAGAGTTAGAACTCTTCTTTTGTTGAACCCAAGTGTTGACTTGGAAAGTTGTAAGCCCGTAGGGCATTTACTTTTGTTATCAACATGTAATACTTTTGTACTAAACACTCTGATGTATGGAATATGCTGGCATTTTCTTGTATCGTGAATATGTGATTTACGGGTTGTTTTTTAGGGCGTTACAACTTGGTATCAGAGCGTACCGGGTTTGAATACTTTGGGTACGTGGGAAGTGGTTAGTACTACAATGGGTTTGTCTCGCTTGTTAGAGACTTAGATGTAATATTATGTGCTTATGTGATAACATGTTTATGTGGCTATTTGGGTATGGAATTTAGTTTCTAGGATGTTGATTGGATCCTTGGGTCTCTGGGAGTCTTGTTGGAAAAGCACTTGATCAATGCTGTTTCTGACCGGAACTCTAGCAACGCCTCGGGACTGTCATTATCCAGAAATGAAATTCATAAGTGCTCATGTGATTATGTGCTTACGTGGAATGAATTACTGTTGTTCAACGTATTAGGACACGAGTGAGATAGCTTCGACACATTTGTGAATGTGCTAATGTTTTCGTTACCTTTATTAGGATGTCAGGGCAAAGACGTGGTGGTAGGCGAGGTAGGCCTATGAGGCAGGAGATGCCTATATCGGATGAGATTCCGGCGCAGCAGGAGGGTATTGGTCAGGCCAATGTGGCCGAGCTAGTAGGTCAGCAGGCCATAGGCGCCTTAGCTCGCGAGATGGTAAGAGCATTGAGGGAATCCATGGACATTCTCAGAGCTGAGAATCAAGTCCAAGCCCATGTTACTGAGGCAGGGCCTTCTTTTCTGAAGAGGGAGTTTTTCCGGTCTAATCCGGATGAATTTGTGGGGGATCCGAAAGAGCCACTTAAGGCTGATGAGTGGCTTGAGTAGATGACGAAGACATTTGAGATGCTTGGCATCGAAGACGGGGCATTGAAGGTGACCTTGGCGTCTTTTCAGCTAAAGAGAGACGCGGGTCAGTGGTGGAAGTTTGTTCGGGGACGTATTGATGGGACTTGGGAGGCTTTCGTCGGTGCCTTCCAGGAGAAGTTCTTGTCTCCCGTTGTTAGGGAGAAGTTGAGAGATCAGTTCTGTCAGCTCAAGCATCTAAGTTCATGAGTGACTGAGTTTGAGGCCGCATTTACAAGCTTATCTAGGTTTGCACCTGAGCTAGTGGCATTTGAGGAAAGTCGTTGTCTGGAATTTGAGAAGAAGTTGAGACACGGGCTCAAGGTTAAGGTTGCTGGGTCCATGACTCGGGAGTATGGACGCCTTGTGGATGCTGCGGTGCATCTTGAGATTATTATGCATGAGGAGGAGGAGAGGATGAGAGGCTCCAAGAGGAGTCAGGATGGCCATGGGGATGGTAGGAGGCAGAGGGGCTCTAACCCTCAGCAGTCCTAGGGTGCTTTTGCGAGATCTACCTTTCCAGTGCCGAGTTCAGGCTCTGGGAGAGGCAGTCAGGGAGACTTTACTTGTTATAAATGTGGTCAGCTGGGCCACAAGTCTCCAGCTTGCCCGCAGAGGGGAGGAGGGCAGGGAGTAGCTTCATCTTCGGCTCGACCTCAGAGCCAGAGTTAGGGCAGAGGCCAACCGCTCTTTTGTTACCAGTGTGGTCAGGCGGGGCACCTGAAGAGGTTTTTCCCGCAGTTGAGTGGCACATCTGGTGCATCTGATTCAAGGCAGACTCAGAGCCATCAGCCAGCTCAGTCAGTTCAGGCCTCGAGGGCCAATCAGGGAGCTTCACCGTCTCAGTCTGTGTAGCAAACTTATGCTCCGAGAGGTGAGCAGGTAGATCAGCAACCTTCAGGGCGCGTGTATGCTATTACCATGCAGGATCTTGTACCGGCTCCATCTATTGTGAGAGGTACCTTTTTGTTTTGCAACTTGGTTGCCAATGTGTTGATTGATACGGGTGCATCCCATTCTTTTATATCTGCTGTATTTGCATCTGTTTTGGGGCTGGAGTTGGCGCAGTTAGCATCTCCTATTTGTGTTGTATCACCTGTTGGGGGTGAACTAATTTTGAAACAAGGGTATCGAGGCTGTGATATAGAGGTCGCCGACCGTCGGCTTCCATTTTCTTTTGTAGTTATGGCTATGTCGGGTTTTGATGTGATTTTGGGTATGGACTGGTTATCGTCATACTGGGCTATTATTGATTGCTATCGCCAGAGGGTCATTGTATGTACCTTGAGCGGGGATTGTTTCCATTTCTTGGGGGATCGAGTTGGTAGTGTTTTGCCACCAGTGTATAATCCGCGAGGGTGGAGTGAGCTTTGTGGCCTTCTCGCTAGCTTTATGAGTAGTGAGTGTGATGAGATCCAGATTGAGTTACCCAGAATGGTTTGTGAGTACTCGGACGTTTTTCCCGAGGACCTTGTTAGTTTGCCACCTCATCGAGAGATCGAGTTCTCTATTGACTTAGTGCCTAGCACAGCACTGATTTTCATGGCACCGTACCGTTTTTCCCCAGCCGAGTTGAGTGAGTTGAAGATTCAACTCCAAGAGTTGCTAGATAAGGGCTTTATCCGCCCTAGTACTTTGCCGTGAGGAGCACTGGCCCTCTTTGCTAAAAAGAAAGATGGTGCCTTGAGGCTTTGTATCGATTACCGGAAATTGAATCAGGCTACGGTTAAGAACAAGTACCCTATGCCTCGTATTGATGATTTGTTTGACCAGTTAAAAGGGTCCCGTTGTTTCTCTAAGATAGACTTGAGATCGGGTTACCATCAGTTGAGGGTCAGGAAGGAGGATATTCTGAAGAAGGCATTTCGTACACAATATGGCCACTATGAGTTTCTGGTGATGCCTTTTGGGCTCACCAATGCACCGGCAGTGTTTGTGGACTTGATGAACCGGATCTTCTGGGAATTCTTAGATTATTTTCTAGTCGTTTTCATGGACAACATCCTGATTTATTCACCTTCTGAGGAGGAGCACGAGGAACACTTGAGAGTGGTGCTTGAATTGCTTAGAGCCCATAAGCTGTATGCCAAGTTTGGGAAGTGTGAGTTCTGGCTAAGAGAGGTTAAGTTCTTAGGCCATGTAGTCTCCGAAGAAGGGGTGCCTGTTGATACATCCAAGATTGAGGCAGTGCAAGATTGGGCACAGCCTAAGAGTGTTTTTGAGATCCGCAGTTTTCTGGGATTGGCCGGTTATTACCGCTGGTTTGTGAAAGATTTCTCCAGGCTAGCTTCGTCGTTGACTAGATTGACGCGGAAAAGGGTCAAGTTTGTGTGGAGTGAGACTTGTGAAAAGTCGTTCCAAGAGTTAAAAGTTAGACTTACCACTGCTCCAGTGTTGATTATTCCAGAGAGGGGTTTGGGTTATGTAGTGTATTGTGACGCCTCACGAGAGGGTTTGGGTTGTGTGTTGATGCAAGAGGGGAAAGTGGTAGCCTATGGCTCGCGGCAGTTGAAAATACACGAGAGGAATTACCCCACGCATGACCTAGAGTTAGCAGCTGTGATTTTTGCTTTGAAGATTTGGAGGCACTACCTGTATGGTGAGAGATTCGATGTGTTCTCGGATCATAAGAGTCTGAAGTATCTGTTTACACAGAAAGACTTGAACTTGAGGCAGAGGAGGTGGATGGAGTTTATTGAGGATTACGACTTCGAGTTGCATTACCATCCGGGGAAGGCCAATGTTATGGTTGATGCCCTTAGCAGGAAATCCTTTAGTGATGTAGCTTGTATAGCCATCCAGGAGTGGGAGATGTTGGGTGCACTTGGCGAGTTTGATTTTCTTTTGGGTGAATCTGTTGAGGCTGCAGCTTTGTTTTCTGTAGTTGCGCAGCCTATACTTGTGAATCGAGTGTTAGAGGCATAGAGAGGTGACCTTGAGGTAGAATCCCTCCGGGAAAAGATCTCCAGTGGGAAGGTTGAGAAGGGTTTGACTGTGTACCCCGACCTGAGTATGAGATACCGAGATCGTCTGTTTGTGCCGGAGTCTTGCCGAAAGGAGGTACTCCGAGAGTTTCACCATTCACGCCTTGTGGTGCATCCGGGAGGCACTAAGATGTATCGTGATTTGGGTCGCCAGTTTTGGTAGCGGGGTATGAAGAAAGATGTGGCAATTTTTGTATCTAAGTGCCTTACTTGTCAGCAAGTCAAGGCCGAACATCAGAGGCCAGCGGGTTTGTTGCAACCATTGCCTATTGCTGAGTGGAAGTAGGAGCATGTCACGATGGACTTTGTTGTAGGTCTTCCGAGGACTCAGCGGGGTAGTGATGCTATTTGGGTGGTCGTGGACCGGTTGACTAAGTCGGCGCCCTTTATCCCTATGCGCGTGAGAGATTCGGTAGATCATCTTGCCGACATGTATATTCGGGACATAGTGAGGTTGCACGGGGTCCCAGTATTGATCGTCTCAGATAGAGATCCGCATTTTACTGCTAAGATGTGGCAGAGTTTGCAGAGTGCCTTGGGCACTAGATTGACCTTTAGCACAGCTTATCATCCTCAGACTGACGGGCAGTCTGAACATACTATTCAGATCCTAGAGGATATGCTTCGAGGTTGTGTCCTTGACTTTAGTGTCGTGGGAGAGGCACTTGCCCTCAGTGGAGTTTGCCTACAACAACAGTTTCTAATCGAGTATTGGTATGGCACCATTTGAGTCCTTATATGGCCGACCGTGTAGATCTCCAGTGTGTTAAGTCGAGGTAGGCGATGCACCTTTGTTGGGCCCGGAGTTGGTGCGAAAAACGACGGAGAAAGTTGAACTTATCCGTAAGAGGCTTGTTACAGCCCAGAGTCGCCAAAAGAGTTATGCCGACCGTAGGAGGAGGCCTTTGGCATTTGAGGCGGGTGACCATGTCTTTCTGAAAATATCACCTAGGCGGGGTTTGATGAGGTTTGGTAAGAGTGGGAAGTTGTCCCCTCGGTTTAGTGGCCCTTTCGAGATCCTTGAGAGGATTGGCGAGGTTGCCTACCGTTTAGCTTTGCCGCCACAGTTGTCCGGAGTGTATGACGTGTTTCATGTTAGTATGCTTCGAAAGTACGAGCCGGATCCATCGCATGTATTAGATTGGACCGACTTAGAGGTAAATGAGGATGCCTCGTACGAGGAGAGACCGGTGCGGGTCTTGGATAGGCGGGACCAAGTCTTGCGAGGCAAGACAATTCCTTTGGTGAAAGTTTTGTGAAAACATCACGGAGTAGAAGAAGCCACTTGGGAACATGAGTTGGAGGTCCGTGAGAAATATCCGGACTTGTTTGTAAATGTTTAACCATGTTTTGGAAATTTTGTTTTATTGATAAACTTTAAAAGCATTGAATATGTCTTAAGTTGTAAAATATCGTATATGATTTGGTTTATGGAAGTAATGGAAGTTTAATTTAACATTGTATATGTTGAATGTGTTATAGAAATGCAAATATATCATTAACATTGAATATGTTATAGAATTGTGAGGCATATATATTGAGACTTGTTGAATTTCGAAGAGATGCATGTTGATAATGCATGTTGTATCATATTGTGAATTGCCTCATGAATAGAGATGGGATGACCGGTATCGGTTAGGATGTTGAATGTTGAACAGTAATATTGTTGAGAATTGAGAAACCATGTTTTTGAAACTTGTATTCAATTTCGGGGACGAAATTCTTTAAGGGGGGGAGGTTATAGCGATCCCGGTTTTTTCCTCCATTGGTTTTGTATTCCGGACTCGGTTCCGTGGATGTCTGTTGTGGTATATGTTTCAATTCTGTCCTTTAATCCTTTGGATTTGAGTTTAGAAATGTCTTGGGCGTGTTTCGAACAGGTTGGTTGAGCTTTGGTCTCTATTCTTGTTGCCCAGATTCCTGATGATCCGCTCGAGTGGGTCTTGTTGTGCTCGAGCGGGGTTTGCATCCTTTCAGCATTTTGTGCGTCTACAAAAATACTGCAGGTGTGTTTTTCACGCTCGAGCGGAGTTCATTACGCTCGAGCGGGTTGAGCTCGAGCGGGTATCTTTGCGCTCGAGCGGGTGTTTGGAGTTTGTAAAAGTACTGGATGAGTGTATTCTACGCTCGAGCTGGTAGTGCTTTGTTGTTGTGCCTTGGCACTCAAGCAGGTGAAGTTTTTGTGCCTTACGCTCGAGCGTCCTATTCTCCGCTCGAGGGGACTAAACGTATATCAGATCGCAGCTGTGTCATTTTAAATCACTTTTTCAACTCACTCTCTCTCTCTCTCTAACTTTTCAAAACCCTCATTTGAGAGCTCCTCTCTCTAGAATACAACTTCTCTCTGAGAAATCATCTAGTTTGAGTGTGTTTCTATCCTAGTCCCTTTGTAAAAAGTGTGGAGCTTGGTGTGGGCTACATTTCAATCCGAAAATCTTTGGGTTTGGTGCATTTCGAGTTTCATCATCTTCTCCATTTGGTCTCTCCATTTGAGGTTGGGATAGCCTACTCCTTCTTATGGGTTTTGACATAAATTTTAGTCATTTTGATTAGATGGTGTTATTTGGTAATTTTGGAAAAGTTAGGGTTTGGTTTGAGGTTATAAAAATGGGGTTTTCAAATGTTAAACTCCATGTGTATATGAGACCTTGGAAAATGGAATTATTGTTGTTAAATTAATGAAATTGAACCTTAGGGTTGATATTTGAAAAAGGGGAAAAATGCCCTAATTAATGTGATAAATTAATTTGAATAATTAATTTGGGGAAATATGAAATTGAGTTGAGAACCATGAAATTGGGAAATTATGAGATGGAATGGTGTAGTTGGATTAATCAATCACTCACCCATGAAAATGTTGATATTTTATCTATTGATAAATTTATTATCTGTTTAGAGATAACTGCTTTGGGCTATCGGTGGAGGATAGTCTTGATTGTTGTAGACACTGTATGTTGATTAGGGAAAACTGAAACTAATCACATTGAATATGTCATTGAATATGACGGTTGGAATAATACATCGAATATGTGTATTGATTGATCATTGTATTTGATAAGTTTTTAAATACATTGAATAAGTATGTTGTGTGGGAGGAGATAGGGGATGGATTCTCAAACCTGTTTGGGAGGAGATAGGGGCTGGACTCCATTGGTAATTGAAGTATTGAAATGTTTTTATATGAGCCGTAGTCTCATTAAATTGTGGTTATTGGAAGTGTTGTAATATGAGTTGTTATCTCATCTAATTGTTTGGCCAGGTTCTGAGCCATGTTTATGAATTGAATTGGTTAAGTAAAGGAAAGTGGAATGAAACATGTACATAATTGTCATAGAACTGAATTGTGTTGTAAGTTGGTTCACAAGTGTTAGCCATTTATCATATGCTAATGTTTTACTTATTGCTCATATCTGGTTTAGTATATCTCTACTGGGCTGTGGCTCGCCCTATATGGGACATTATTTTCAGGTTCAGGTGATATGCCACCTCCAAGGACGTAGCTTGGGAGGCTTCGAGGCGGAAGAATTTTTGTTGTTATCTTTTTGTGTATTACATGTAAATTCAAGCCAAGGGCTTATTTGTATAAAGAGTTAGAACTCTTCTTTTGTTGAACCCAAGTGTTGACTTGGAAAGTTGTAAGCCCGTAAGGCATTTACTTTTGTTGTCAACATGTAATATTTTTGTACTAAACACTCTGATGTATGGAATATGCTGGCATTTTCTTATATCGTGAATATGTGATTTACGGGTTGTTTTTTAGGGCGTTACATGAGATGTGTCAAGTATATACATAAGTTCATTTATAAGGGTTATGATCATACAACGATGGTGTTAGGAATGATAAATGAGATTCAACAATATCTCGATGCAAGGTATATTGGACCTCCAGAAGCTGCTTGGCGAATATTTGGTCATCCTTTACATGCATAGATGCCAACAGTTGTACGATTGGTACTTCATTGACCTGGAATGCATCGTGTTGTTTTTAACCCAGGAGAGTCATTACAAACGATTCAATCTAGAGCTGGTCAACAAATGTCAACTCTTACTGGCTTCTTTGCATATTGTGCTGCCAGTGAAGATGAATGTGCATTCACTTATCAAGAATTTCCACAACATTTTGTTTGGCTCAAGTCAGAAAATAGATGGAAATCAAGAGAAAGGGGATATGCAATTTGTATAATGTACTTTGCTAGCCCTAATTGTGGTGAAAGATTTTATCTACGTTTGTTACTAACCGTTGTCAAAGGACCAAAGTCGTTTCAGTCTTTACGCATGGTCGATAATGTTGTGCATGATACATTTAAATTAGCATGTGTTGCAAGGAGGCTTTTAGAAGATGATGAAGAATGGATACAATGCTTGAAAGAGGATGCAATTATAAAAACTGGATATCAATTGAGGAGATTGTTTAGTATTATTCTCACCCAGTGCTCTCCACTAAATCCATGTGCATTATGGAATCAATTTTCAACGCATATATGTGATGATCTTGCACATAAGATTTGTACATTGTTTGTCATTTCTAAACCAATTGAGGCTCAAATTGAAGATTATGGTCTCCATCTTTTGAATCAAATGCTTCATGAATCAGGAAAAATTTTAATTGACTTCCCACCTATGCCACTACCTACTGCAAATTGGAGTGTAGTAGTTGGTAATTGATTAATATTTGAACATCAACAACTACAGAGTGAGGCACAACATGTAGATCCACAAATTACTATTGATTGTCTCAATAATGGACAACGGAATGCTTATAATACAATCACTTCTTCAGTTTTTCAAAATAAAGGAACTGTTTTCTTTCTGAATTGGGGTGCTGGAACAAGGAAAACATTTCTATATAATACGATTGCATTAAAATGTTGCAGCCTTGGGCATATCATTGTTACTGTGGCTTCGTCTGGAATTGCATCATTGTTACTGGTAGGAGGTCGCACTGCACATTCAACATTTTCCATCCCGTTAGATGTCTTGGAAAATTCACTTTGTGGGTTTAGCAAACAATCATTACAAGCTGAGTTATTTAGAGAAACAAAACTCATAATTTGGGATGAAGTTCCTATGCAACATAGACATTGTGTTGAGGCGGTTGATCGTACATTGAGGGATATTTGTGATAGTGAAAATCCATTTGGGGGTATTATTGTTGTTCTTGGTGGAGACTTTCGACAAATCTTACCAGTTATACCCAAAGGAGTTCGTGAGCAAATTGTGAATGCATCATTAAGACACTCTGTTCTATGGAAGAATACATATATCTTGACTTTGGATTTGAATATGCGCTTGAATCACGAAGGCCATGAAAATGCTAATTTTGTAAATTTCTTCATGGAGGTAACACTACTTTAACCTGTATTATATAGATTATTTTAAATTAATAAATTGTATTCACACTTACTTTTTTATTGATTTCACTTTTTTTTGGATTGGGACCAATCTTCAAGAAATCATTAACCTTCCATCAACAATACATAAATGTCAAGATTTGAATGAATTACACTCTACAGTTTATCCACAATTGAATATGATAAAGACGTCAACCCCAACATTTTTAATGAAACGCACAGTTCTGTCTGCGCGTAACAATTATGTTAGTGACATTAATATTACTGCGTTGAATATCTTTCCAAGGAGATTATATACTTATCTTGCAGCAGATAAAATGTCTGAAGATAATGAAATTGATCCTACCATTACAAATAGATATCCTAATGAATATTTAAATTCATTGGATCCTCCTGGGTTGCCAACTTTTAAGTTAGAGTTGAAAGTGGGTTGTCCTATAATATTGTTGAGAAACATTGCACCGAAAGATGGACTATGTAATAGTACAAGATTGATGGTTACTAGGTGCGGCACTCGCATAATTGAAGCTCAAATTTTAACTGGAGAAAAGTTTGGCAATTTGGCATTCATACCAAGGATATCTTTGACACCATCTTCTTCATAAATGTCTTTCCAAATGACAAGATGTCAATTTCCAGTCCGATTGGCATATTCCTTGACCATTAATAAATCTCAAGGACAATTTGTGAAATTTGTTGGGGTTGATTTGCGTATACCAGTGTTTAGCCATGGGCAATTATATGTGGCATTGTCTAGATGTACATCCTTTGATCATATAAGTATTCTCCTCCCTAAAGATAGTTTGGATTCTACTACAAATATTGTTTATCCTGAAGTGTTGCTGTAGTATTCTATGCAGATTAAATAACGTTTTATTAGAAGGTAACCATGTAGATTTATTTCTGTTGATTATATAACTTTTTATAAAATTTTAATTTAATAATAATTTGAAATTTGGACTTTTGTAGGATTTGACCGAAAAATCTATGGAGCTTAAAAGGAGAAATACGACTAGCTTGCTTCGATGGGGATGTAATAAGGTAATTTCAATCTCAAAGTATTTTGACATGTATATTTCCAACAAATGTACTAATCTATATTTTTTTTGTTTCCACAAATTACCAAATTGTTGTGCATATTCCTCATTGGGGATACATAAAAGTTTATACAAAGACTTTTTGAAAAGTAATGAGAAGGAAGTTTGGGCAAACACATATTTGAAGACATGTTATTGACACATCTTTTGTAAAGCATACATATTTTTGGTGTATGACATGTTAGTGACGCATCTTTTTGTAAAGCATACATCTTTTGTAAAGCTTTAACCCACTTTTTGTAAAGTTTTAACCTACTCTTTTGGTGTATGACAATATAACTTCAATTTTTTTTTTTTTTTTTTTTTTGGTTCAATATAACTTTAAATGTTATATGTTTGTTTCTTAATTTGCATTAAGATTAGGGGGAGTTGTTATTTTATTTGAGTTTTGTAGAGCGTGTAATACAAGTAAAATTGTTATAAGTTCTTTAAGAAGAAAAATATTTCAATATATTTTTTCAATATCTTTATCAAAAAATGACACAAACTTTATAAATTTCGACATAATACGTATAAATTATAACTGCATTTTAATCTTAAAATTATTTACGTCGTGCCTTTAGGCACGGGCATACGCTAGTTATATTATATGGAGCAAGGGAGTCAAAAGGACAAAGAAAAAGAAAAGGATTTTTGAGAGAGAAAAAAGCTGGACTTTGGAATAGAAAAGGGAGAGTTGGAATGGAGCCAACAAAACGACATAGTATTAAAGCATAGCAGTTGCTGCTGTGATTAACTCACAGCAACATCCCCGAATCCCATTTTTACACCCAATGGGTTGGGTCGGTGGCATAGTTTTAATCTCCATTGGGGATGGGGCGGGTAGGGCCGGCCTTGGGCATAGACCCACCAGGTCATTGGCCTAGGGTTCCTCAAAATAGACTCAAAAAATGACCCTCCTATTACAATTTAGTGTAATATATTAAGTATGTTTAAGTCCAAAAAAAAGTTAAAGAAAGCCCAAACTAAATTAATATAAATTGATCTATTAAAAAATTGAAAAGCCTATTCAAAATTAAAAGGGACCATTCTCTCTCCCTATTTAATTTTTAACACTAACTACTCTTAATCCAATTTTTCTAATAACTTGATAGTAGCAGTGGCCAACAAAGAGCACAACAGCAGCATGCAAAACAAAGCAGAGCACATGGACAGCAGCAAGCACATGTAAGTTTTTTTTCTATTCAATTAATTAAATATTTGTCTGGTATTTTGCTCAATTGCTATTATAATATTAATATTTACATCATCAAAAAGAATTTGTTTAAGTTTAATAGTTTGTCTGATATAGTTTAATAATTTGTTTAAGAATTTGTCTTGTCTTTTTTTAAGAATTTGTTTAAGTATAATAATTTGTTTAAGTTTAATAGTTTGTCTGATATACTTACAATGGCTACTATAGTTTAATAGATCCTCTCTCAAGTTCTGGTTTTTTTTTTTTCACCCAAAAATTGAAAACAACTATAGCAGATAATGACTCTTAAAAGAAATTTGATTAAGAATTTGTTCAAGTTCTGATATACTTACAATGGCTCTTAATAGTTTGTTTAAGTTTAATAGTTTGACTCTTGTTTTGAATTTTGATCTAAAAAAGGATTTTGATCTCAATTCATCAGGACTCTTAAAAGAAATTATCCATCTGGATTCATAAAAAGGAAAAAGAAGCAAAGAGTCGAAAAATTAGTCGAGTATCAAAGAGGAGCTATTGATAAGTTTTTTACGAGTGACAAACAAGCAGAACAATCAATTCAAGACTTGAATAATGAGAATGAAAATTTGGTGGATGAAGAAGGAAATGGGGAATTTGGGAGTGCAGAAGCCAATCAAAATGATGAGATGAATGTGGAATGTGAGCATTCAAATATAGATGATTCGGGGACTTGGAAAATAATTGACCAGAATTTACGAGATTTTTTAGTCGAAAGAGGTCCTGTGAGAAGAAATTGTGAGTTCAATTTCCCTGAGGATGATTGGGAATTGAACCTACATTTGTTGAAAAGTGCATCATTTCTAGAAAGAAACAATTTGATGAGAATGTTAGCGAAGAGTTGACCCAGTCGGCTGAAGAATCATTTAGAGTTGGTTACTTCTTGTATTTTGTTGATCAAGCCCTTTAGTCACTCAAAAATAGGTTCGAACAATTCAAAGTATATGAGGCAAACTTTGGTTTTTTGTTTGACTTGAAAAAGTGCAGCCATGAATCGTTGAAGGAGGGGTGTGTGAACCTTGAAGAATTTTTAAAATATGGTGAGATTTCCGATATTGATGGAGCTAAAAGTCTTGAAAGAGAGATTGCCAAAAGAAATCAATAAACCAATTGAAGTGCTCAATCATCTGCAGTTGATGACAAATTGTTTCCCAAATTCATGGGTAGCTTATAGGATACTTTTGACTATTCCGATTACAGTTGCATCGGGAGAAAGAAGCTTTTCAAAGTTGAAAATGATCAAAAATTACCTTCGATCAACCATGTTACAATAAAGATTGAATGGATTAGCATTGTTATCCATTGAAAATGATTTTGCAAAAAAACTAAATTATGCAAGTATGAATGATTTACTTATTTGCTTCTAAAAATGCAAGAAGAACGAGGATCAAGTGATACTTATTAGTTGTTGTAATGTAATGCTAATTATTTTTTGTGATTTTGACACAAATCTTTTGTCTTTTATCTTAATTTTTTTTTTCATTCAATGAAAAAAAAAATGTGAAGGGCCCCAAAAATTTATTAGTTGATTATCGGCTTTGAACCCCGGAAATCTTAGGGCCAGGCCTGAGTAAGCTTAGCCTTACACATAGGTCGCAACACTTGCAAGAAATTCAACTAATATTGTGTCTAGTTAGCATATCTGTTACGTTGGTTAGTATTCCTAACATTATTTATATAACAGTCCAAATCATGACTGGATTTTGAAAATGTATGAAAAAACACTCAAAACACATGGATGGCTTACATGGTCAGGTCAATACATTTCGAATAGTTCAAGCTGAGTAGGGAAAAGATATTTCATCTAAGAAATTGTAGTTTTTAAGAAGGGGAAAAAAAAAATTGTATATCCAAATCAATACCTAAGAATGTGACATACATTCATCACGGATTTGCTCTCCCACCTATGGCAGAGAAAATCCTGGTATAATAAAGCATCAACATAATTCAAGAAATTCAAGTTTTTAGATCTTTTCCAACCTATGAATCTTCTATTCATCTGATACCAACAATAAGCTCACTGAAGTCATTTTCACCAGTACAACTGAAGAATTAATCCTAGAAAGTTACATGCAGAGGTGTACCAGTTAAAACAAGGCCGCTGACTTGTGAGAATGTTGTCAGACCATAACATCAGGATCAAAGAAACATGCAAAAGAACCTGGTCCACTCCAACTGTCAAACTTTGAATTCCAATGCCCAAAGTATCTTCTTTCTTGGACCCTGAAAGAACCACAATGAAGCAAAAAAGCTTACAATCAAATTTGGGAGGGGCAATGTAGAACTAGTGACACACAAGAAAAAGCAGTGTGCTTTTTGACATAAAATAAAAATAATAAAAAGATGGTTTTTGCATTGATCCGGAAAAACAAAAATATAAACAAATAATAAAAAAAAAATAGAAAGAAAGAAGAAGAGTTACACGGTTTCACCTAAAACAATACACTCGCAACTCTTCATCTAATCAGACTCCAATCACATGGTGCAAGAGATTAGTGTAGCTATAATTACCATAAGGGATGGTTATTGAGAGCTTCTATTTCCACATACCAAACGATGTGTGATCTATGCAGTCCTTCAGATAATTTAGGATGAGGCAGTGAGGAAATACTTAAATATGTAGAACCTCCTTCACAAAGTCCACAGTTGTTTTATTTTGTTATTTTATTATTAGGCTTCATTTTGCCTCCAGTTCTCTAGGGTGTCTCTTAATTAGATCAAGCAAGATTGGAAATTCAGTAATCTGCTTCCTTATTCTTTTGAGCCCAACGGAAATTGCTCCTCTTTAGGTAAACCAAGGATTATTAGGAGATGGTTCATGAATTACTTTGGTCTTATCAAGTTTTTTGCTTCACTCCCAAGGCAGGCTAGATTCTTGCCATTGTAAGTGGTTTGCTTTTAGGTGGGAACTAAAGTGAGGAGAGGTTTAATTAAAATCGTGTTACTTCATTAAACAAATTATCTGTATGAATAGATAAATAAAAATCGCAAGTGTCTGAGACACGTATCAAAACAACAAATTCTATATCAAGAAGTGAATTCCACCATCATTGATCAGCAAAGGCGATAAAAATGATTACAGCTATTATAGCAAGACAGGATCTCTCTGTACACTAGGGTGAGTTTAGTCAAGTTTACCATTGGTATTCCTAAAGCCTTCAGATCCTCACCAATCGTGCACAAGCGCTGTCATATCAACCTGCACAAACAACATGAAGTGTAGAAGTAGTAAGAGGAAGTTATTAAGGCAATGGTTGAAACCAGAGAGCTAGTACATAAAATTGCTACAACACAGGAATGTTGAGATGAATGCATACTTCCTCCACTTGGAATGTAATTGAGTATTTTTCCAGACCGAGGGACTGTAGGAAAGTATCAACAGATTCAGCCTGCACCAGACATGTATCATTTAGAAGGATGAACAACTACCTATAATTGAGTTCAATTTTTTTGGAGTCTGAAACTGATCCACTGGCATTAAGGATATGCCCCAACCTCAACCCCTATCTTTCAAAACCAAAAGATCAAAAATGTCCCTCCAATGGAAACATTACCTAATTTCATGCCAAGGATGGATCAAACTTTTCAAGCTGAACAATGAAAATAAGCATACAGCATTGGTGTGAAAATTGCTAATGAATTAGCTAAGTCAAGCACAACAGAAGTTTCAATGGAAAGAAATGAAGTGACCACAAAATACATGATCAACATATCATGACAATATATATTCCTGTCAAGAACTTCAACTATTTATGTGTGGATGTGTGTATTTCCATATTACACAGACGTAAAATAAAAAGACTGAAAATACTTCTGGAAAAGTATGAGCACATTACGAGTCAAATTCAAAATCAAGTGCACCAAAAGAGAAATAATGAAATTACTATTAACTGCAAAACTGCAATTCATACTCAGAAAAAGTATACATTTCTATACAAAGATGTTAACCAAGTCACACTCACCACCTGAACACGAGAAAATATGAAAGAAAAAAATACATGGTGGTGCCAATTATATGACATGCCTGTATGAGTAGTAGTAGTTATGACAAAAATATTATTTTCAATATAAACTGTGTCTGTGCGTACAACAGTTTCAATATGGATCTATCATAACCACACATCTCAGAATATATTTAATTTTATACTTCATAACAGTTGTAATAAAATGCAGGGGAAGAAATAAAACAGGGAGGGTCCGTGTCTTTTGCTGAGTCTTTTTCCTAGGGACTGAACTAGCAACATTTTTGGTCTGTGGTTCAGGGGCTTCAACAATAACACTTTTCCTCACAGGTTTATTATCCTTAAGTACTGGCTTTGGAGGATCAGTGTTCACAGGCTGTGAGTACATCGTGCCAGAGAGCTTTTCACGCAGATCCCTTGCGCCTGAAACAGACCCATTTCCACTTAACTTTCTTCCTGGACACTCTTCTTCTGGAGCTTCAGACGAAGATCTTTATTACCAATTCTGTGATCTTCAAGCACCATTAACATACAATCAAAATGATACAATAGCGATGTTTAGAAGCAACAATTTGTATACAAGCCCCTTCTAAACCCTTCCAGCCCCTTCCACAACCGATGTGGGATAACCCCAACAATCTCCCCCTCACACATCGGCCCTGGGTCGGAGCAGCGACAACCCGTTTCTCCCGTGGACTATTGGCCTGAGACTTGTTGGTAAACCTGGGCTCTGATACCAGTGTTGGGTGGTCTTGGGCCTCTCTTAACCCCAAAAGCTAGCTCAAGAGGTGAGGCTTTCCCTCACACTTATAAACTGACCACCAGCCCCTTCCACAACCGATGTGGGATAACCCCAACAATCTCCCCCTCACACATCGGGCCCTGGGTCGGAGCAGCGACAACCCGTTTCTCCCGTGGACTATTGGGCTGAGACTTGTTGGTAAACCTGGGCTCTGATACCAGTGTTGGGTGGTCTTCGGCCTCTCTCAACCTCAAAAGCTAGCTCAAGAGGTGAGGCTTTCCCTCACACTTATAAACTGACCACCAGCCCCTTCCACAACCGATGTGGGATAACCCCAACAATCTCCCCCTCACACATCGGGCCCTGGGTCGGAGCAGCGACAACCCGTTTCTCCCGTGGACTATTGGGCTGAGACTTGTTGGTAAACCTGGGCTCTGATACCAGTGTTGGGTGGTCTTGGGCCTCTCTCAACCCCAAAAGCTAGCTCAAGAGGTGAGGTTTTCCCTCACACTTATAAACTGACCACCAGCCCCTTCCACAACCGATGTGGGATAACCCCAACAATCTCCCCCTCACACATTGGGCCCCGGGTCGGAGCAGCGACAACCCGTTTCTCCCATGGACTATTGGGCTGAGACTTGTTGGTAAACCTGGGCTCTGATACCAGTGTTGGGTGGTCTTGGGCCTCTCTCAACCCCAAAAGCTAGCTCAAGAGGTGAGGCTTTCCCTCACACTTATAAACTGACCACCAGCCCCTTCCACAACCGATGTAGGATAACCCCAACAATCTCCCCCTCACACATCGGCCCTGGGTCGGAGCAGCGACAACCCGTTTCTCCCGTGGACTATTGGGCTGAGACTTGTTGGTAAACCTGGGCTCTGATACCAGTGTTGGGTGGTCTTGGGCCTCTCTCAACCCCAAAAGCTAGCTCAAGAGGTGAGGCTTTCCCTCACACTTATAAACTGACCACCAGCCCCTTCCACAACCGATGTGGGATAACCCCAACAATCTCCCCCTCACACATCGGGCCCTGGGTCGGAGCAGCGACAACCCGTTTCTCCCGTGGACTATTGGGCTGAGACTTGTTGGTAAACCTGGGCTCTGATACCAGTGTTGGGTGGTCTTGGGCCTCTCTCAACCCCAAAAGCTAGCTCAAGAGGTGAGGCTTTCCCTCACACTTATAAACTGACCACCAGCCCCTTCCACAACCGATGTGGGATAACCCCAACAATCTCCCCCTCACACATCGGGCCCTGGGTCGGAGCAGCGACAACCCGTTTCTCCCGTGGACTATTGGGCTGAGACTTGTTGGTAAACCTGGGCTCTGATACCAGTGTTGGGTGGTCTTGGGCCTCTCTCAACCCCAAAAGCTAGCTCAAGAGGTGAGGCTTTCCCTCACACTTATAAACTGACCACCAGCCCCTTCCACAACCGATGTGGGATAACCCCAACAATCTCCCCCTCACACATCGGGCCCTGGGTCGGAGCAGCGACAACCCGTTTCTCCCGTGGACTATTGGGCTGAGACTTGTTGGTAAACCTGGGCTCTGATACCAGTGTTGGGTGGTCTTGGGCCTCTCTCAACCCCAAAAGCTAGCTCAAGAGGTGAGGCTTTCCCTCACACTTATAAACTGACCACCAGCCCCTTCCACAACTGATGTGGGATAACCCCAACAATCTCCCCCTCACACATCGGGCCCTGGGTCGGAGCAGCGACAACCCGTTTCTCCCGTGGACTATTGGGCCGAGACTTGTTGGTAAACCTGGGCTCTGATACCAGTGTTGGGTGGTCTTGGGCCTCTCTCAACCCCAAAAGCTAGCTCAAGAGGTGAGGCTTTCCCTCACACTTATAAACTGACCACCAGCCCCTTCCACAACCGATGTGGGATAACCCCAACAATCCTTGATCATTATTTTGGGGGTTTTTTTTCCCCTCTTGAAACCCCACAAAATCATAAAAAGTATGCTCAGTTAGTCCCCATTGGATGGGTCACAACCACAAGGTTGATGGCCTGAGTTTTAACATCTGAATCAACAACCCCTTGTTACGTGATAAAACCATATTGAATATATGAATGCATATATATATATATAAACCATGATCTTGACAAAGAAAAAAAAAATTATTACTAAAAAGCATAAAATCATAACTTGAATATGGAGTGCACTTGGGACTTTGTCTAATCAAGCTTAGATTAAGATTTTGTTTGATATTGTGAATTTCAAGTTACTAAAGCTGCTGGGACAATTTTGTTTGTATTTTCATTATTTTTTTTTAAGTCAAGGGAATCTTAACAATTTAAATTTTCTAGATATTATCATATTAGAACTAGTAGTGGTACAAGGAAATACTTTGAGCTTGAATATTTTCTTGGGCCCTCATGTATGGTCCATAGTAGGCCTAGCATGATCTGATTAAAGTTTTTTTAAGTCTTCTATTTTATAATGACCTAAAAGAGAGGAAGGATAGCAACCCATAAATAATTGATCACCTTCTAAACTAAGAAAATTCTAACCCTTCCCCATGCACAATGCCAACCACCTATTTGGCAATAGTCTAAATCCTAATCTTCAAGCCTTCCATAAACCTTTCTACCATGAATCTATACAGAGGAAAAATCATCATAAGTTTCCTAGTAATATCCTACATCTGCTTTGTATCAATTTTCAAATCTAAAGAATCCTACTTCAAGATCTTTTCTAAAATTTTCTTCTTCACAAATTGTTTGATATAATATAATTATTCTTCCATTATGATCATGACTGTTGAATTTAAGATTGAATTGCACACATTGATCGAAACAATGAAGACACCAAAAGTAGATCAATTGAGTTGAAAGCAAGCTGAGTTCTATTAAAGCATAAACAGGCTCAATGGCTACACTAAAGTGAAAAGACTACTCTGGAGACTATCACAGTTGCTTTTACAAATGAATCGTGCTTTAACAGATATGAATCAAGTATTCAACTAACCTAATACCACTCCAGCTTTAATCAAAATGTATTAACTTCTTGACATGGTTTCATCGCTTGAGTAAATGACAATAGAACAATATGATCAACCATGGAAGAACCCAAAATTAAGTTATGATGCTTTCATGGGCATGTGTTTGCATGGTATGTGCATGTACGAATAGAGAGAGAGAGAGAGAGAGAGAGAGAGAGAGAGAGAGAGATGAAAGACGAAAAATATGATCACCTCTGTATAGACTGTATCACACAAGGCCACAAAGTAGGTAACTACACAATTTGTTTGAGAATAATAATTCCACTGTCAACTCTTTAGTTGAATACAAAACGAAATGCATGAACAACAAAAAGGATCAGCAAAGCACAATCATCTTCCAACCAAAACTACTTAGATGAAGTCCAAAAATGCAAATTCTGGAATCCACTGAAAGCTAATTTTTCTGAAGATTTATTATTATATATATATTATTTTTTTTATCAGCAAAAAGGAATACTTTATTGATGAAAAAAAAAAGAGAGAATTATATCAATAAAGAAGAGGCAAGAGCAAAAAACATCAAAGTGAACTCCCCAAATCCCAACTAGGTTGGCACTACGGAAGACACCCAATCATTTGCTAGCTCAAGCCAAAGTGTGAGAGACCAACAAAGCAAAAAGGAAAAGAGCAAACAAGGAGGCCTACCAAGGTAACAGTAGGTACAAAGCAAGGCAGCAAAACAACCTGAGACAACATCAGGCATCAAAACAACAGAACAACAAACAGCATAGCTCCATCTTGGTCTGGTTTAAATTGACCACAAAATGAGCAGCACCAGCTCAGCACACTCAACAGTGCAGTTCATCAGCAAAACAACAGCAGAACACTCATCAGAACACTCAACAACAAAACAAGATTAAATCCATCAAATGCAACTCCTGATCAACAAAAAATCATGGATGGAGTATGAATTCCCAGAAGAGTGTCTCTTCAACCAAATTGCCACTCTAGACTTGATAAGCTCACATAGCTCCATGAAGTTGGGTTGAGCACTATTAAACACAGTAGAGCAGAATATCAGCAGAACAAGATTAGATCCATAAAATGCAGCACCACTAGCAGAACTTAGCATACCAACATAACAGAGGTACACAGCAGAGACCATTCCAGCAGAGCACACCAGAGGCCATCTTAGCTGCAGCCATGCTCAGCCCACCCACAGCCAGCTAGACAGAGTCCAGTTTAACTGCTTCCAAACCTAATGCACTAATGAACCTGGAACATACAGCTGAAACACACAAAACAACAATCAGCACCACTGCAGAGCATTCTGCCACCAAACTTGAACACTAGTCACTCACCCTCCAGTTCTGATACAATGCTTAACTTGTGGCAGATTAAAGACCAAGTCATTAATAGAATACTCCACCTGAATTGGCGACGCTTTGAGCCACATGGCTACTCTCACCTTCACAATTTCACACAAATCCTCCAAATTTGGTTGAAAGCCATTAAAGATGCAATCGTTTCCATGCTTCCAAGTAGACCAAAGGATAGCCAGAGGTAGAACCATCCAAATTTTCTTTTCCAGCTTTTTCATTCTACAACCAAGCCACCACTGCAACAGGCCAGTAACCGAACCTGGAATTACCCACTGCACACCCCACCATCTTACAATGTTGGACCACAACAACCATACAAAAGGTCAAAAGAGTAGAATATGAGCTACTGTTTCAATCTCATTTTGACAGAAAACACAAGCAAGATTAGCACTGCCATCTAAGATCCCAATCCTATGGAGAAAACTAGAGGTTTTAACCTTGTCAAGCCAAGCCAACCAACCGAATAATTGCACTTTGGGAGGAGCAAAATTGTTCCAGATTGAGTCAGCTACTGCCTCTACATTCCCCAACAGTGATTCACTCCAATTGTAGGCTGAGGCAACACCAAATACCTCAGAAGGATCTGCACTCCATTTTAACTCATCTGGTTTGTTGTTATAGAGTGCTGGAGCATTGCGAAGAAAAATAAATAATCTCTGAACTTCTTCCTCTTCCTAGACCAGCAAGGATCTTCCGAAATTCGTAATCCATCCACCAGCATCTGACCGTTGCTCAAAGAACACCTTTACCACACCATTTTTATCAGTAGATAAAGAAAATAACCTAAGGAATTCATCCATCAAACAAACATTACCAACCATTTATCCCTCCAGAATTGAACTTTCCTCCCATCCCCTAGAACAATATGAGAGTTATTGCTATAAAAACTATGCAGTTCTGGATTGGACACAACAGCAGTGATGATATCAGATCGAATTTTGGAAACTCTACCTACAATATTTGGTAACCATCTTCCATCCCTAGCATCATACTTATGACAGATCACTTCCTTCCAAAGAGTTTGATTCTCAGCACCAAACCACCACCACCATTTCAGCAGGAGACATTGATTGAAGATTGACAACTTCCTCAAGCCTAATCCACCTAATTTCTTATTCTTCGTTACCACCTCCCACCGAACCATGTGAATTTTTCTTCTGAGTTCTGAACCGCCCCACAAGAATGCTGATTGCATTCTCTCTAACTCCTTAGCCACCCTAGTAGGAATCCTAAACAGTGATAAGTAATAGATCGGCAAATTGGACATTACAGATTTGATTAGAGTTAATCGCCCAGCAAAAGAAAGAAGCCTTCTCTTCCAGGAAGCTAATTTATGTTTAAACTTATCAAGAACGGGTTTCCAAGTACTTCTCCTACTTGGATTAGCCCCCAATGGAAGCCCCAAATATTGAATAAGCAGCTTTTGGTGAAGGCAATTAAGGCTAGCAGCAAACTCATGCACCAACTCATTATCCACCCCAATACCAGATAATGCTCTTATGGTAATTAATTTTCAAACCTGTGGAAATCTCAAAGCATCTTAAAATGCTTTTATTGATGACAACAAAACGCTTACATATATAACTGGTTAACATATTTACCTTCACTCCTCCAAAAACATGACCAAGAGCCATTTTTGTTGTTAGTCTACAACGAAAAAGAATGATTCTTTCAAACAAAATGCAAAAGCTTCATTGACAAAGAACTAAGTTTGAATCAAACATGGACTAAATCCCAAACAAAGGTTGAAAGTAAGCAAATTCTTAGCCATAAACCACTATGTCCAATGAAGAATTGAAAACTGAATCCTTAGCTGCAATTTCACATAAACTCAAATACTTTCCCACACACACACAATGAGAACAAACACAAAGCCAATAACAGTCACAGCAACAAATCAAGGAGACTAGAGAGAGAAATCGAACCTCGTGGTGGTAATTTGCCTCCGGTGACCAGAATCATCTCTGTTGTAACCATGGAGACGCTCATTCCCTTTATGGACCTCCACACGAATCTTAAGGCTGAGCAAGAATTCGTGAAACCCGTAATCCAATCCAATCCAATCCAATAGATTTGGATTGATTTTTTTGAATCCGTGGTTCGATTCCAGATTGAAAAATTAAAAATTTGTAATTCACAGATTGGTTCTGGATTGAACCCACGGTTCCGGAACCGATCCAGACCATATACAAATAGTCTATATTTTTATTTTACACCCTCCCGCATAGTATCTTCTCTTATTCCATATAAAACCTAAACTCAATCCTAAACCCGCATAGTATCTTCTTTTATTACTTTTGTTTGTTAGTTTTTAGTTTTAATTTTTAATGGTCTAAATACTTATGGTGAAACTAGTTTTCTTATGGTTGTTTAAATTCTAGAACAGTATGTCGCCATTGTGAAAATACATGTTGCTATTGTGGAACTAATATGGTGCTATGTTTATGTTTTTATGAAATTAAAAAGTTATATATATTGTTTTGTTATTTAATCATGTGAATCCGTGGTCCTAAATCAATCCAATCCGTGTTCAAATGGATTGGTTCGGATTGATTCCACGATTTAAACGGATTGGATTGGTTCTAATTTTTTAGGAACCATAAATAACAGATTTGTCCTGGTTTTACCTCAATCCGAACCATGCTCACCCCTACACACGATCAGCATACATCGTATTGTATGGCTGATTACACAATCGTACGGTGAGAAAACAATCTAGCAGTTGAAAACCCTAACCCTAATGCAACTAAAAAAAAACTATTTGGATTAGTTTTTAAATTAATATTCATATAAAAATATATAAAAAAACATGTTTAATTAACAAATTTTTTAAATTATTTTTTTCTCTCCTCTCCTTTTTTTTATATTAATAAATCAATAAATCATTTTTTAATCCCCCCTTTCATTTTCGAGAAATTATTCATTAACCTAGGCATAAATCTAAGTGGTGTCCCAACCTAAGTATTATTAGTTGAAATAGTGAGTTATACTACTGTAGACGTGCCCGAACGTCCCGAGCTCCACGCGCGAATGGCGCGAAATCCGTTTTGTTCTTAAGCTACTACAGTTCGGACTCATGTCACGGTTCTGAATCTAATCTCACAAAGTGCAATGTGAGACCGATAAATCACCAAAGAATCCAAATCCGGCAAATAATTTTGGAAAATCGACTTTTATAAAGAAGTGCCAAACATAGACTGCTTTACCAGATACAAAGTCGCCACCTAAATATTTTATTTTTAGAAAATTTAGGAAACCCTAACTCGTACCGAAGGCCACGTGTCCGTCATCACCAAAGTTGCCTCGGCTCGGGAACTTGGGTATGAGAGGGGAAGGTCATGCAATGAGCACCCCCGCTCGCCCGATCAAAGATCAGCCTTTACTAAGCATGATATTTTGTTTTTGAAAATACATGTGTTCTTATTCCGGTTTATTAATCTATTATTACTACGTGATGTGCATAGCATACAAGTATAGACTAAACCGCCTAAGTTGGAACAAAACGTCTCATGTTTGTTTGTTTGAAAATGGTTTGAAGGTGCTACTCGCAAGTAGGCTAAGACGTGGATTTGCCACCCTCAAGTGGGCTTAGAAAACATGATTTTGCCACTCTCAAGTGGGCTTAAAACTCGCATTTCGATGAATTGTTCCAATTCAAGCAATCCAACCTTCACCAACAGGCATTCATGCAATTAAACACTTAAGCAGTTAGCCTCATGACAAGCATGCTATCATGGCAATCAATAACACACATGCAGGGATGCTAAAGCATAAACACTTACAGTGTACTCCGAGCCAAAACAACAACTAGTTAGTAATCAATGCATGATCCTAGCTATGTTAAGATGCCTAATGCAACACATGCAAAAATGCAACTAAAATAGGCTCGGCTATTCTAAGATGGCATATGAAATGCAACTTGATAACATGCTGTTGAACACGTATTCGAGTAAATGTATTGAAATACAATGCAGTTTGTATGACGCGCCGAGCCCGGTGCATGCAAGACAGATGAATGAATGCAAACATGCAAGCATAAGGATGCTAATCAAAACATGACCTAGAACTAACCATCGTAAGCGATTAAGTAAAAGGAAGAAAGACGTGGGGTTGGAAGACATTCACACACTCACGCACACTTATTACAAAATTCGCCCTCTCGACGGAGGGTCCGAATGAATAATACAAGCTAGCTACGCTAAGCTATTCTAACTAATCTAATAATCTAATTAGACTAATTATTACATAATCAAATTGAATATTAGCTAAGCTAAGCTAATTCAGAATTTACAACGATGAATTAAATTAGCTAAAATATTAACTAATTAATTACAAATTAACTAACTATACAAAGCAGTTAAAACGGCCTCGAGAAGAGGGGCATATGCATGCTCGATCGACTTTGCTCGGAAATCCGTTGCCATGCCTCATGTTGCCTCTTTTTGCACTATTTTTTACCTCTGAAAATTATGCCAACTTCTGTGATGCTTCTGCCCTACCTCATGGACATTTTGAGAGGTCATTGGCCAAGAGGGGTGGCCATCGGCCAGTGGATAATGGTCATCGACCAATTTTGAGACTATCGGCCAAATATTTATAGCCGATCGGCCATCTCTTCCTGCAAACTCCTCCTTTTGCTGCAGCAGAGTACAAACAGAGGCATGGCAATACATTTACAAGAAAATGTTTGTACAACCAAACTCCTTATCATGTTGGAAGCTCAAAGGAGTGTAGTGCTCGACTCTCGAGCCATCAATCACGCATTTCGATACATGATGGCTAAAGAGGCCGAGTTGCAGAAATCAATATGGATGAAATGCACAAAAACACATAAATACCTTAACCTCTATCATGTATGATCAAGAGGGTCAACGACCGAGAATTGAGGCACGTTTTATCACTTCAAGTATGAAACGTTTCTCGTTCCTCGTGCTTGGCCTAACACCCAAACCAAACACAATGCAATACATGCACAACTTAACAAAGCTAATGGCATGCAAACAATGCAATGCAACCTAAACATGTAAACAACATGGCATGCAACAAATATGCAACAATGTTATGTAATGTAACTAGCATGCAACAACATGCAATGTACCAAGCATGCAACAACATGCAATGTATCAAGCGATGCAACAACATGCAATGCGACAAGCATGCAACAACATGCAAAATGGACTTAAACTAAAATGGACAGATCTCAATCATGCCCAAATCAGTGGCCAAAACACCAAAACTAAGGCACCAAAAGGCAAAGCATGCATGCACACATATTGGTCCACAAGCTAGGCAACAAGAACACAACCCTTAGAGGCACTCAAAGGGTGACAAAAGTGGAAGTGTAACAACACTATAAGCTTTGAAATTAAGTATGGAATGATGCCAAATCAACCAAGCAAGACAAGTATGGCATGCAAGAAAGCTCAAAGCTTGAAACTAGCATAGGAACTTGTACCGAAGCCATATGAATCAAACCCCGAAGGGCCAAGGACAACCAAAACAATCCTAGATCGTGCCAAAATGAGTCTAAAACATGCATGGGCCAAAACTAAAACAAGCCAACATGAAGGGCATAAGGCAAGATGCATGCAAGGCCAATAAAGAGGGTTACACTACACCTACCAAGACCAAGCATGGCATGACTTAACCAATAAAAATCAGAGTTATGGCATGTCAAAATAAGCCCAAAAACCCACTGAGATGGCATCCCAAAGCTTAAGCAATAAGACATGCATAATGGCTCATGTTCAAGGCTTAAAACACAAACCTCCCAATACATGGAAAAGGTGAAAAATGTGAGTGCATGAATACACTATATGGACTCAAATCACATATGAAATGATGCCAAATCATGAAAATGGTCTAAGCAATGCGTGCTAGTGACTTGGACACTCAAAGCTAACAAGCTAGAATGCACTATGGCTATACAAAGCAATGCATGCATGACTAAAACGATATCAAACAGAGCTCAAGCATGGTAAAACATGAGGGAATGCTTCTTTGAGTTGAGCCAAAACATGCAAGAATGATGATCCAACACAAGATGCATGTTAAGGCAATAGAGAGGATTGCACTACAAGTGCATGGTGCATGCGAGAGGCTATCAAACCAACCTTAGACAGAGGTATATCATGCTGAAATAAGGTCTAATACATGCTAAGATGGAGCCAAAACAAACTCAACAAACATGTTACTTTTATGAGCCACCAATACAAGCATATGAGACATAAGGAGAGGGGATGACCCTCTCCTATTTGGGACCTCAAAACACCATTTCTACCACTGAAAATTCTTTGGATTTCAGTGGTGAGAATGCCAAAAACAAGGTGGTCCCAATAGCTTAAAAGGAAGGCACAAGAACAAGACCAAACAAGGCCTAAGAGGGGGTAGACAACCCCCAACACAAAAGTGACCTTAAACAAACATTACACGCATGAAAAATCAGAACTTTTTATAGTAGAAAGTTAAGCTTAAATCAGCATGCAAATAGGTCCAAAAGCTTGAACCAAAACAAGGGTTTAAAGGCTAGTTGATTCACCCTTGAAGAACACCTTCAAGAACACAACTCCAGCACTCTTTTCTGACCAAAACCAGTCCAAAAACACTAACACCAGCTCCAAAGTATCTCAGCAACAAAAGGATGGTGTTCTAGTAGGTGCTTTAGTGCAAAAGTATGAAGAAAATACACTTTTGAGCACAAACTAGGGTAAATATGGAGAGAGAGGTAAAATATAGAGAAAGAGTGATATATGTTTTGTATATCAACTTTTCAGAACCTCTGGAAAGGGAGAGGGGTCTCCCTTCTTATAGAAATTCAATTCTCAAGCTTGCTGAACAAGCTTGAGTTTTGATTCAATCCCTCCATACACGTTTATGGAGGATGAGATCTGTGCTTACCAACCGTCATAGCTGGCACAAAAATATCTGCAAAAGTAGGTGGAAAGGTCTCGGCCAAGAAATATGGCTGATCGACCAAAAAGAGTGCCGATCAGCCACCACTTATGGCCGATGGCAAGAAAACAAGGCCGATGGCACAAGGCCTTAGCCGATGGGTTATAAGGATGGCCAACAAGCCATCCTCTTCCCTCAGAAGCAAAAACCACAAGTCTTTGGTCCACAACCAAACACAAAACAAACAAGTTGAGAGATCCTAAGGCAAGGAGCGCAGTCGAGACCTTCAGAAACTCAAAACGAACACGAGCATGGATGATCATCGAGTGTTCAAACGATGACGTCCAAGTCTTGAGGACGGTCAAAAATGGGGTGACTACAACTACTTGTTTGTCTCTTTTAAAGAGACAATTGGACACTTACCAAACATGAATAGTGTGGAGCAATGCGCCTGGGGCATTTAATAATTTCTCCTCATTCTCTCATATTCTACACATTAATCAGTCAAATTTTTTTTCACATCCATCTATTCAATTACAAAAAATAAAAAACAAAACATTGATATTAGCACCTACCTCTTTACTTTGCCCCCCTAATTTTTTGAATCCCCACCTAACAAAATGAGTTTTTACCATTTTTTCTTTGAACCCCACCTTAATGCCAACTATACCCATAACCCTTAACTACAAACCCAAACCCAAATCCTAGTCCCTTACTCCCAACCACCACCTCCGACATCACTGTTGTTGCCTCCGGCAACCAATTCACAACCAACCTCCAACCTTTTTTTTTTTTTTTTTTTTTCTTCTTCTTCTTCTTCTTCTTCTTCACCCCTTCTATCACAGCCCTAGGTGCGAAACCCCTTATTCATCTCTGTGTCTTCTTCTTCTTTTTCTTCATCTTCACCCCGTCGTGAACCCTAACCCTAACCCTCTGCAAGTGTAAAACCCCTCCCCTTGATCTGTTTGTCAAATATTTTCCAACGGAGCAAAGGCCAATGGCAACCACCAAAAACTTCATCGAGGCAATCAACCTCACTGCGCAGATCAAGTCTAAGCCCTAAACCCATATAGGTTTGTCATCTCTGGGAAAAAAAGAAAGAACCACAAAAGGGGCATCCTCAGATCGCGATGTCTTATTTTGGCCAGCGAAGCCAACTGCGGTGTCCTCTATTCCTTCTTCTCTCCTTTGTTAGGAAACCAATTATGTTAAGAAGTCTAATCAAATTAGGAAGTCTATAATTTTTCCTATATAAAGATGCTTATTGTAATGGTTTTGAGGAGATTAAATAATATTAAGAGTTTAGGTGGCTAATCCCCAAATTCAAAGGATTTTTGGTGGCTGATCCCCAATTAAAGGATCAAATTCAGGGTCTAAGACCCTATCATCTGGTATCAGAGCATTCGATCTTTGAGCTTCCATCTCTTCCTACTCTACCATTCATCATCATCAACATGACTGTTAAGGAACTCGAAGAACAAGTTACTGCTCTTACTACTAGGATGGACGTAATGTCTACTAATATGCTAGAGTTGGGAATACCATGCTGCTTAATGAAGCTATTTGGGAAAGACCATGTTGCTTTTTGTACTCGTTATCTCGATTTTTCAACTTGAGAACAAGCTGTGATTCTAGGGCGGTCAAATGTTAAGAAACCAATTATATTAGGAAGTCTAATCAATTTAGGAAGTCTAATTATATTAGAAAGTCTATGTTAGGAAGTCTAATTATATTAGGAAGTTTATGTTATTTTTCTTATATAAAGATGTTTATTGTAATGGTTTTGGAGGAGATTAAATAATATTAAGAGTTTAGGTGGCTAATCCCCAATTCAAAGGATTGTTGGTGGCTGATCCCAAATCAAAAGATCAAATTCAGGGTCAAGGACCCTATCATCCTTTCTCTTTCTTTTCTCTTTCTCTTTCTCTTGCCGTCACGAGGGTTGCAGGGTTATAAATGAATGCGGTGAGTGGCGGGCTTGCAAATGAAGGCCAGAGTTAAGGGTGACGAGAAGTGGTAAGGGGTGGCAGAGATGGTGGTGGAACTTCGACATTGGAGGATGGCCGAAGGTGGATAGCCGACCGAGGGGAATGAAGAAAACTGCTGGAGGAATTAGGGTTAGGGTTTGGGACATTAGAGTTTGAAAGTTAGGGATAAAGATAGGAATGGAAATTTATATTTGGACAAAATTGGAATTAAAAAAAATAAAATAAGAGTGCTGCTATTAGCACCTGCCAAAATTCTTTGGACCTCCGATTTTATAAATTTTTTTTATTACAATTATACCCTAAAGTAAAATTACATTAAAAGACATTATTAAATGGAACACTCACCTATCAATAAGAACTAATACTCTATAATATTGGGCACCCACCCCCACCTCCAACTCCAACTATACGTATTCCATGTTTGTAAACCCTAAACCTATTACTTTTCATAACCAACTAATATAAACCCTAAATCTATTATTTTTCATAATCATCTTAAATCCTGAATGTGTCATCTTCATCACCATCATCAACGCTATTGAACTTGAAAGTTTTGCTTCAAGTATAACATATA
Source organism: Camellia granthamiana (assembly GCA_036172215.1). NCBI lineage: Eukaryota > Viridiplantae > Streptophyta > Magnoliopsida > Ericales > Theaceae > Camellia > Camellia granthamiana. The sequence goes on along the minus strand of CM069914.1, from coordinate 81,825,083 downwards.
CTTCATCACTTATTTCACTGTGTAGAGCAATGGAGGACGAGGACAACAATTCTAGTGAGACCAACGTTCCATTAATAAGTTTATCTGTCTTGTATTAACATTCTCGGTCATTTTCGGTCGTTCTTGTTTCGTTCGAGCTGTTCGGTACTGGTTTGCTAACTGTTAGAATTATGTTCGGTAATACACTACTGAACATAATCCTTTCGTTCAATACATAGGTTCCGAACATTAATGCAGATAGTCAGTTATGTAATTTTCTTTGTTAAACTAACTTAGAATGGAAAAGAGTGAATTGGAATGAATTTAAGTTATGTATTTTGAATGGATTTAATTCATGTTATTTTAAGTTGTGAATTGGAATGGATTCAAGTTACACAATGATGAACAAATTTTGTTCGGACATATAGTGCTGACAGGATCATTATTGTTCGACAAAACAGTTCTGAACAAAATACATTTTTTCGGCTACACAATGGTGAACAAATTATTTTGGGCTACATTTAGAATTCTGATGGCGATTCAGACGACGATTCTGTTTTTCCTCATCTTGCAAACGGTTATGCAAATCCCGTAGAAATTGGAGTATCTTCGATCGATCTCAGCGATGACGAAGATACAAAAAGCAACGAAGAAGATGATGATGAGAGGATGGAAGTCTTCGGAATGCTCCGTTGACGGCTGAGACGGCGACGAGAGTGATGGAGGGTTGGGGTCTAAGAATTCTATACTGCACCAAAGCTCTAAACTCTGAAGATTGAGTGAGTCAGGGAAGGAGAGGAATGAAAAATTAGGTGGGTGTGCATTTCATTGTGAAAATATTATGAATATGGGTAGATTTGGTAATAAGTGGGGTGTCCAAAAAAATATTATTAAAATTTAGGATTTAGGGTTAGGGTCCAAAGAAATGGGGGATCTAAAGAATTTTGGTAGGTGCTAATAGCAGCACTCTAAAAAAAAGTAGGGATCCAAAGAAATAAGGTAGATGCTAATAGCAACTTTAAAAAAAAATTACAAATCATTCCAAAATTATTTTCAAAACTCATAGCTAAACAAATTTTCAATTTTCAAAACTCTTTTCAACAACTTATCTTTCAAAATACAACTAAAAACTCTTTTTCTAATTTTTTTTCAAAATTATATTAATTTTTTTTACTTTTTCGGTCCGTCTTATCGAGACAAATCTAAAAAGTATACTCCATCAATTCCAAAATAATAATCCCTTTTGGCGAATCTAATTTTTTTTGGTAGTACAATTATTATATTTAAAAAATATTAATTTTTCAAAACTACTATTTGATAATATATTTTTTTGGGAATATCAATTGTCATATTGTACTTTTTGTATTGTTAATGAACTTAAAAGAAGGGCAAATATAAAATTCATATTATTTTAGTTATTGATTTTTGAAAATTGACTAATATTTTGGGATGGATGGAGTTTCTCTTTTGAAAAAATTCAAAAAAAAAAAAAATTTAAAAGCCAAAATAAAATAAAATAAAAGATTGCTTATTTTACTTATTTTTGTCTTTTTTTGAAATTTTTTAATTTATCTTATCGAATTGAATTTAAAAGCTGAAATATTTTTGAATTTTTTTAAAAAAAAATTCACTAAAGATGAAAAAAAAAATCAAAAAATAAGCGAACCTCAAGTCAAAAGCAATTGTGTATGTTTGATTTATGGAGGGAAAAAGCGAAAAACTGGGTAGGCTCATGGACTGGGCTTTGAACCTAGCCCTTTGAGCTTTTCAAAGCCGGACTCATGCCAAAGCCCATAATAGGCCCATATGTGCTAAATAGTAAATACCATTTTCTCTCTTCTTCATATATATATATTTACGAATTTATCTCTAAAATTTATTTAAAATACGAATCGCTCTTATAATTTTAGAAATTATATTCTATCTTTTGAAATTTTTTATTTCATAAAAAATGCCTCACTTTATTAACAACTTTTAATGATATCAGAAATACATTTTAATTAATAATTCAGATATTTATATTATTGTATTGGAAAGCAGTTAAATTTTTTATTCTTTCAGTTAATTCTATTAAATAAAAAATTCAGATAATGAGATATTAGTAATTTTTTAAATCACAGAAAACAATCAGTATTTTAAGAAAATCTCAAGGGATGTATTTGTAATTTATTTTTATTCTTTATTTTTTATTTTTTTAATGTGTGTGTTGGTATGCATTTTTAGTAAAACAAAAAGATTAAAATTTAAAAACTAAATAAGAATTTTTACGAGATCAAAACCCATGCAATTTAGGAAAATTCTACTATAATATCATAATTGATGAAATTATATATTTTAATAAATAAAAATTATTTTTTCTTTTCATGATTTAATATTAAATTCTAATTATTGTAATGCATTTCAAAACTTTGTATTATAATTTTTATTTATTATTTTAAAAATGCATTTAAAAGGAGTAAAATAATTGCACTCTTGTGAATGTTTAAGTGAGTCGGTGTCTAGTACAAATAATTTTTGGGGCAAATTTCATTTTACTCTTTGTGGTTTGGGTCATGTATGGTTTACCCCTTTATTATTTAGAAATGATCACATAACCTCTATATGATTTGTGAATTGAAGTGTACCATTAAGCACGTTAACGATTTAATAAAAAAGACTAAAATACCTCCATATTTAAATAACTTAAATGTGTAAATTATGAATATTTTCGTTATTTGTTTGGAAGGCAAAACCTCTTATACTTTATTCCATCTGCAATTTATCTCCTTAAAATTTGAAAATAAGTATATAATCCTCTAATGTCTGCCACGTGTTTTACATTTGCTGTTAAGTTGGACAGAATATGTCACGCCTCAAAATTTGGACAATTAAATATTAAATTAGGATTAAACCCCAATCAATATTCCATCATCCAAATCTTAGGGGTCAAACAAAATCTAAATATTCTCGTCTCCATAAGGTTTAAGTAAATTTCTATGCAAAAAAAAAAAAAAAAAATACAAGAGATAAAAAAAAAATTAACAAATGCCAACCAAACCATCCATCAGAAATTCATGACTACCAATTCTTCCAACATTAAAGTAGTAACAAATAGTCAAAACAATTTAAAGAATGTAAAATTAGAAAATAACCCACAATGCCAAATTTTCAAAATACTAAGGTCAAAATAAATAAATAAATAAATAACTAAACTAATATCAACTCTAAACTTAAGAAAACAAAAGAAATCCGAAAGACATTCCTACAACTGTAGTTATTTTTTTTCACCCCCGTAGTGTCACGACCCAAACCCGGTACCCAAAGGCTCGGCGTCGTAACAAGATAAACATAAAATAATTTTGTAGTCGCAGTGCAAGCGGATAAATTGAATAAATTAAAATAAAATAATTGGGTATCAAATGTTTAATAAAATGAAATAAACATAGTCATTTGAGTTTTATTGTATTACAAGAGTTCGATAAAAAAAAAACAGATAGAAATCTTAAAAAAGAAATTTAAAAAAAACACAGCGATTCATTTTCCATCTTGATCCTACTAAACCTCGTCACCTAAAAGGGGTAACAGCTATAAGCACATAGTCGAGTGAGAAATATTATACTATGAGCATAGGGGTACAAAATAGTCATGGATAGTTATTTAAGCTAAAATATTTAAGTTGCATAAATGAACTATTTAAGTAGCAGAAATTGAAATAAAAATTACGTAAATAGCTATAACCACGGTACAGAACAAGGGTCACTGGATTAACAATCAGAACAGGGGTCAAGGATCCATGACAAATAGGGGACTACAAAGTGGTCAAACAAAGGCCAATGGCTATTTAAGTCCCCCAAGGCATGGGACTCCCGTGGTGATACTTACAGAAAATAATTGTTTACATGATCATTGTCAAATATATACTAAATTTAAACAAACATATCTATGGGTTTTAATTTACGCAAATAGAGTTCAGAAAATAATTCATGTAATTGAAACATTAACCTAATCATAAAACATAAATTATATAAAATAAATTGTAACGCCCTCAAAATGAACCCATAAATCAACCAATAATAGCATGCTTAGACATAAGAGAATAAAGTATAAATATATTCCATCAGAGTAATCCTTACAAAATGTATTACATGTTAACAACAAAAGCAAATGCTCCTACAGGCTTACAGCTTTCCAAGTCCACACTTGGTTACAAAAAGGAAGTGTACTAACTCTATACAAAATAAGCCCTTGGCTTGATATACATGTAATACAAACAAAATAATCAAAAAGAGTCTTCAACTCCCAAAACCATCCAAGCTATGTCCTTGGAGGTGGCATGCTACCTATACCTGAAAATGATGTCCCATATAGGGTGAGCCACAGCCCAGTAGAGATATGCTAAACACAATATGAGTAATAACTAAGACATTAGCAATTGATAAATGTTAACTTACATAAACCAATTCATACACCATTTTCATTACATGACCACTGTGTCTATGTTTCATTTCATTTTCCATTTCTTATCCAATTTCCAATTCATAACCGGGGCTCAGAACCTGGCCACGTACTTTAAACGAAATAATAATTCATATTAAACGTTTCCCATTTCCCAATAGATAAGCATACAAGCTGTATCAATACCTCAACAGATAAGCATATAAGCTACGTCAACATTTCAACAGATAAACATATGAGCTGTATCCACACTTCAACAGATAAGCATATAAGCTATATCAACACTTCCATAGATAAGCATATGAGCTATATCAACACATAAACTGACAAGCATATGAGCTGTGTCAACGGAGTCCATCCCCTATCTCCTCCCACACAATATCCAGTTTAGAGGTCCATCCCTTATCTTCCTCTAAACCGTGGAGTACATCCCCTATCTCTTCACACACACACAACGTATATACACATAGATCATATACACAAACAATCAATACATAAAGTTAATGTATTCTTTTCATCCGGCATACTCTATGACACATCCAATTGATTAGTTTTAGTTTGCCTAATCATCATGCATTGTCTACAACAATCAAAACTATCCTCCACCGGTAGCCCAAGCAATTATTTCTAAACAGGTAATAAAAGCTCCAACAGATAAAATATTAATGTTTTCAAAAGTGAGCGATTTATAAATCCAACTCCACCATTCTATCTCATAATGAACCAATTTCATTATATTCAACTCAATTTCATAAATCCAAAACTTTTCCAAATTAATTATACCAATTAATTTATACAACAACTTAGGGTTTTCTACCTCCTTTTTCAATATTAACCCAATGGTCCATATATCAACAACCAACAACTAGAATATCATTTTGAGACCCAAAATATGCATTTAAGAATCAAAATAACAAAACCCTCTTTTAACATTTTCAAACCCTAACTTCCCAAAATCAACCATTTAACAAAATACCCAAAACTCTAGGTCAAAACCCATAATAGTGAGTAGGAATCCCTACCTCAAATGATGAAACCCAACGAAGAAGATGAAGAAAACGAAGCTGCTCCAAATCACAAATTTCTCGGATCAAAAGATAGCCCTCGACGATCAACAACTTTTTTGTAAAGGCCAAAGGTGAGGAAATCACTCCTACTAGATCAATACTTAGAGAGAAGGTAGAGTTCTAGAGTGAGAGGCTCTCCAATGGAGTTTTGGAAAAGTAAGAGAGAGAAATAGATGTGAAAAAGTGAGCCAAAAAGTCAAATCTCGGAATGTTAAACCAGTCGCCCCGCTCAAGCGTGGAAACCCCCGCTCGAGCGTCACTTACAGACTCCCGCTCGAGCGGCGGATGTACACTCCCAGAACTTTTGCAGACAGGTCCCCGCTCAAGCGTCCAACTCCCCGCTCGAGCGTCACACACAAACTCCCGCTCGAGCGGCCAAACCCCCGCTTGAGCGTCCAACACTGCAGAGCAAATACTGGAAGGGTGATTTCCCCGCTCGAGCGTCAAAACCCCCGCTCGAGCGGAGAGGCCAAAACCTGGGCAAAAATTCTGTGTTTCCTAACACAACCAACCTATTCCCAACTTGCCCAATACAATCCAAAACTCAAATACAAAGAGTAAAGAATAGAGGTGAGAGTACAACAACAACACATCAACGGAACCGAGTTCGGATATGACAAATAAAGAAAAAGGAAACCGGGATCGCTATATAAATTGTGTTAACTCAAAACATTCGTAAATTATATTATGGTAACCCAAGACATGTAGAAAACATATTATAGTAAGTCAAGGTATAATAAAACTTACCTTAAAATTACTCTTAAATTCTTCTAAGCTTGCTCCCCGTTTCTTGCTCGAATGTTCTCTTATTCTAGCAATGTGTTTCCTTACTTGGATGCTCACATCTCCTATTTATAGCCATGCTGCATGGATTATACCAAGCAGGTGGGCTTTGGTTCGGCTACCTGTCCAATAGGTGGCATCTTGCATGCCTTGTACGTGGCCAAGGCACTTAGTCACCATCCTATGCATTAGGATGGTGACAAATCACCATTTTTTTTTTATTCAAAATTCAATTCTAAAGGTTATGATTCATTTTATGAGTTCTAAAATTACTTATGATTATACATTAGGTTCACGTCTAAAAGTCTCACGACTCAACTATAAAACATCACTTACCACTTACTAAAATATTTGACGTGTGGTGTCTCACAATTTATTTCCTTAACAATTTAATCGATAAATATTTATTATTATTGATTGATTGATTTATTTATTTTGAGTTCTATTTATTGCAATTTTTAAATTCAAAAAAAAGAAAATCCAGGTGTCACATTTCTCCTCTCCTTAAAAGAAGTTTGTCCCCAAACTTGACGTACCTTGGTTTTCGAAGAGGTGTGGGTATTTGGTTCGCATTTGGCTTTCAGTTTCCTATGTTGCTTCTTTGACACGATGGTTTCTCCGTAAGACTTTTACAAGAGGTATAGTCTTATTTCGAAGGACTTGATTACGACGATCAAGAATTTCTACTGGTTGTTCCTCATAAGAGAGGTCTTCTTGAACTTCCAAGTTCTTATAATTAACAACATGCTCCGGATCCCGAAGATATTGCGAAGCATCGAAACATGAAACACATTGTGGACATTGGATAGTTCGGGGGGAAGCGTAAGGCGATATGCCACAGAACCAATCCTTTCGAGTATCTCGAATGGGCCGATGTAACGTGGGTTTAACTTTCCTCGCCTTCCAAATCAGAAAACCCCTCTTGTTGGTGAGATCTTTAGGAACACATGATCGCCCACTTGAAATTCTAAGTCTCGTCTTCGTGTGTCTGCATAGCTTTTCTGGCGACTCTGGGCAGTGCGAATTCACTGCTGGATGAGTTGGATTTTATCGCTCGTTATTTGCACGATTTCGGGGCCTAATAATTTTCTGTCCCCGACTTCCGTCCAACACAAAGGTGATCGACATCTTCTTCCATATAGTGCTTCGTATGGTGCCATTCTAATACTTGCATGATAGCTGTTATTGTAACAAACCCAGATTTTTAATTATTCTGTAGAATTTATACTAATATTATTTAATCACAGTTAGGAAAATATATAATTTATTATATATTATTATGGGTAATTTTGTAAAATAATATAATTATTATGAATTTAGGGGTCCAAGTATAAATAAATAATAATAATAATGGGTGTGGTAGTAAAATAAATAATTAATTTTCTGTTAGCATATGATAGAGTGTAATTTAATTAGGAATTAATTAATTTATATAGTTATATTAAAATATTGGACCAAAGTGTAATTATCTTAAATATCTATTAAAGATAAGAATGAATCTTTATAATTTATTAATCGAATCTGTTGAAGATATACGGGCCACGCTCTTCCTCCCTATTTAAGGAGGTGATATGTGCAGAGAGAAAGAAAAGAAAGAAGAAAGAGAGAAAGGAAGAAGAAATAAAAGAGAGAAGGAAGGAAAAAAATGGTGGAAGCTAAAAGGGTCTTTGGTAGTGGAAAGAAAGAGTAAGGTATTAAAGTTAAGGTGAGTTATATTATACCTTGAGTTACTAAAATATATTTTACGTATGTTGTGACTTTCCAAAATCTATTTTATACAAGTTATGTTTTATTAGTATATTAATAAAAGTTATGTTTTATAAAGATTTCAGTTACGTGGATTATTATCTGAACTCTATTTGTGAAAAGGAAATCCATGGATATGTTTGTTTTATGTTTTAAGAATATTTGGTTATGACCTTATAAACAATTATATTTTGTAAGTACCACCACGGAAGGCCCATGCCTTGGGGGACTTAAATAACCATTGGCCTCTGTTTGACCACTTTGTGGTCCTCTGTCTGTCATGGATCCATTGACCTCTGTTTTGTGCGGAGCTAAGTGCTACACTATTGTGGGAGCCACCTCTAGAATCCGTACGAGCCACCTCTTGAATCCGTACCTCTATTCTATGCGGAGCAAAGTGCTGTGCGGAGCTAAGTGCTACACTATTGTGGGAGCCACCTCTAGAATCCGTACGAGCCACCTCTTGAATCCGTACTTCTGTTCTGTGCGGAGCAAAGTGCTGTGCGGAGCTAAGTGCTACACTATTGTGGGAGCCACCTCTAGAATCCGTACGAGCCACCTCTTGAATCCGTACCTCTGCTCTGACCGTCACTTCTGTGACCTCTGTTCTGTTCTGTTCTATACCGTGGTTATTGTTATATATTTACATAATATTTGTATTTCAGTTTCTACTACTTAAATGATTTATTTACATAATCTCAGTTTTGCTACTTAAAGGATTATTTGTTCCGACTAAGTTATCTTAAATCATGCTGGAGCATAGCCAAAATATGCTAGAATGATAAGCCAAAACCTCATGCATACAAGGCTAGTAAGCAAGATTTGCACTACAAGTATATGGAGCATGCAAAAGGCAACCAAACCAACCCAAATCAGAGTTATGACATGTCAAATGATGATCAAAAACCTACTGAAATGGAGCCAATACATGCTAGAAAGACATGCTACTTTGATGAGCTACAAATGGGATACACATACAAGAAGCATGCATAAGGTGACCAAACCAACCATGGACAGAGTTAAAGAAGGTCCTAAAAGTCACAAAAAAGTGCCTGAACTAAGCCTAAAAAGTATAGAGATACATGCTCATTTGATAGGCCCATAATACAAGCAAACAAAACAAGAAAGGAGGGGATCACCCCCCTCTGATTTGAGGCCTCAAAACAACATGTCTACCACTGAAAATCCACTGGATTTCAGTGGCTAAAAGGCCAAACAAATACTAACTCAAAGGCCTTAAAACATAGTTCAAACCAAGGCCAAACAAGGCAAATAAGAGGGTAGAACACCCTCAACACCAAAGAGGCCTTAAACAATCATCAAAAGCACTTAAATACAAAACTTTTTTCAGTTGAAAGCAAGGCCTAAAACAATATGCAAGGATGGCCAAAATGGTATACAAATAAAAGCTTAAAAAAGGAATATACTCACCCTTGAAGCTCAACTTCGAAACCAGCAAACTCTGAGGCCAAAAACCAACTTTCAGGGCTTAAACAACACTCCCAAGAACCTCAGCCCAAAGATGGTGGCGTATCACTATGTGTTGTAGTGCAAAAGTGAGAGGAAAATGGACTTTAAGGCACAAACCAACAACAATATAGAGAGAGAATGAGAAATATATAGAGAGAGATGTACCTTCTCAAAATATGCTGAACCTCTGTAAGGGATGAGGGGCCTCTCCTTATATAGAGGAATGCAAAGTCAAGCTTGTTAAACAAGCTTGAAAATGTATGGAGGAGGGATTAGTGAAAACCAGCTGGCTCAAAAGATCTGGAGTGAAATCTGCTGAGACAAAGTGTTCTGCCGGCCATCAGTTGTGGCCGGCAGTGCCTCATTGATGGCCGGCAGGCTTCATCAATAGCAGGCAGAGACAAATTGATGGCCGGCAGTGCCAAAAAGTGGCCGGCAGTGCACCATGAGGAGCATGCTAAAAGGACCAACACATGGTCCAAAAATGGGGCAGAAAGGATACAGGGTTTAGAAAGCTCAAACCTGTGACATTTCGCCGTGAAAGTCGAGCACTCGACGAGCAATCGAACTTGTGACTGGATGTACCTGAAAGTACAACCAAGTCTTGAGGACGGTCAAAAATGGGGTGTCTACACACACGCACACGCGTAGACTCGCACGTGGTATGGGCAGTGGGCTGTGTGGCGTTTGATGCCACACTTAGCACGCACGCATCGGCGCGAGGCACCATAAGGGCACTTTCCTATTTGCATCGGACTGGTTGGAGCGATGACGTGGATCCAATGTGGCATGGGTGACGTGGAACACAGTCAGCTCCACATGGCGTCCGTTGGCGATGAGTCAACTAACCGATCGAATGGTTGCGTGTCCGATCTAGAGCGGTTTGATCATAGCCATTGATTGGAGATACGCGCAATCGTATGGCTGAGATGTCACCCGATCATGATCAAGTGTGATTACTCAAGGCAACTATTCGGTGGGAGAATGATCTACCCCATAGATCGTTGATCCAACGGCCAGATCTGATCGGATGCGATCAAGGGACATGACCATTCGATCGGATGCATCAAAGCCTATAAATAGGCTGCGAATTCAGCCATTTCATTCCATCCAAAAATTCAGAAGCATTCTTGCAATTCTTTCTCTTTCTTTCCCTCTTGATTTTGAGTTTTCAATCAAGAGTTTCTTAAGCAAATTTTTGCTTTTCTTAAGCAAAATTCTACTTTTCTTACTAATAATCAAGTTTTGCAAATTTGATTATTAGTGTCTTGGTTTTCTTGATTATATCAAGAGTATTCAGATCTATTGTCGTTAGTGCAGATGCCGATAGACTTGATCTTTAGATCAGGCTTCATTGTATCCTGGAGGCAAATTTGTTGTAACCCCCTGCACACCATTTGGTGGGTACAAATATTGTCTTTAGGAAAGCGACTAAGTAACGCGACTTGAAGCACCAATTTTTTGTCCTACATAGACAAAATCGTCGCCAAGTTTTGAAGACTTGAAGACCACCAACTGAAGAATTCAAGACGAATTGTTCCAACACTATGTTCTGTTTTTGTTTTTTGTTGGTTTTTTTTTTCATTTTTTATTTCCTCCTTCTTTGTTTTCTTTTTTCTTTCTTTCATCTTTTGTCCCCATTTGTTCTTTTTGGTTAGGTTTTCATGTTAGGCTGTCTGCCTTAGTTTTCCTTCCTTTTCCAAACATGGGGTAGGGCTGTAGAAAAGATATGCTATTGGTACACAACAGGTCAAAATCTAGAACTTGAGTCCACTTTTCAATGTGATATTTAAGTTTGAGCTATTACTGGAAACTAGTGTCTTCCATAAGGAGGCATTGATTTTGTATTGACACCCCCTCCACACAAAAAAAAAAAATGCTATGGATGGGGCAACTCCATATGATTTATGATTTCCCTCTTCTTGTACTTTGTGATAAAAATGTAACAACTTTCGTTGTGGTGGGTATTGTATCCTTTGTTGTGATTAATTTGGTTAATATATATACAGGGGTGCAGGCAGTGTATGCCCAGGGAGGGCACGTGCCCCCCTCAAGTTTTGATAATTATATTGGTACCCCTATATATATAGATTTTATCATATATATCTTCTATAAAAATATAGTAATATCCCTTCTTCAAATTATAATAGTCCCTCTATTATAGATTTTCTTTCTAATGACAATGAACCTACTAAAATATGTCCTATTATATACCTCCAAAAAGGGTGTACCATATACTAGTTATTACTTTATGGTATTGATATTATAAATTTTCATAACCAAATTATTTTCATTCATAACTAAAATGACTACTATATAAATTATAACCGAACAACACATCTTCAATTATAAAAATAAATAAATAAGTTACAATAAGTCATAACTAATATCAGAATGAGTCATTACGAATCATTACTTTATGTATAATCAAAGATCTCTGCAATCATAACCAAAATAACAACCACAAGAAGTTATAACTAAGTTATATCCAAAAATATAATGTGTCATAATTAAAGAACACAAAGATTATAACTGCGACATATGATAGACATTTTTTTTTTGCGGTGTGTTTTATAGAATTTCTCTACTAAAATATATCATTTCTATCTCAACTTATCTTCTTTTTTAATTTTTCAATCCACCTAAAATAGTTACTCAACAATATTTGTATAAAATTTAACCTCAAATCCTTTAATTTAAAATTCACATCTATCCAAATAAACTCTTAATATTTACGTTTAGTAATATCTCATTGTTGTTTATTATGAGGAAAAAACAAAATCAATATTATCATTAATTTGTGCCCCCTCTTCACTGAATTCCTGGCTCTGCCATTGTATATATGTGCATATGTACGAATGTGTGCATATACGTGCTTTCTATATGTAACTTGGGGAGATGTTTTTATCTGTGTTTATTTTACAGTTATTTGTATTAGAGTGTGGAGAGAGTTTTGATCATGCACATTAACTCAGGCTGATAATCGAGTTATAGCACAGTTACTAGAGAGTATAATCTTTGTAATTGATTCTGTTCTGCCCTTGCTTCGAAAGCTTCCTCAAAATGTTGTGGAAGAACTTGAAGAAGACCTGAAGCAGATGATTGTTTGGCATTTTTTCTTGACAGTTGTCCATGCCTGCATCAAGTAATTTACTTTGCACATGTTATTTTATTTTTACATATTATTGACTTGTTTGCTAGATCTTGAAAGTGTTTTTCATTCGAGGTTCTCGGTAACTTAGTCATCTTAACTTCTTGTTCTCCTAGTTGAGTAACTAACTTGATAAATTAGCCTATAATTTAATGAATTATATGTAATAGGAATGCTTTTTTAATATCTGCTTTAAATTATACAACATATACATCATGATAGTGACATATGTGTGTTATAGTATTTAATTTTTTTTATAATTAATACTTTGCATGGGAATAGTATACGAAAATCTTTGATTTACATGGTAACACGTGTTCGTGATTGTGTTGAGGGTGCAATTGATAGCTACTTGTACAACTAGATTGTTGTGCTATTATGTTCTTACATTATGAAACTGCCATTGAGAATGATGCCAAGTAAAGGGCTTTGGTATGCATCTTTGGCTGTTGTGAGTGAGTAGTAGACATTCATGTACTTCATGATTTTCTGCACCTTTGTTTTTTGGAAACAAGGAATTTTATTAGAAGGCGATGGTTTTTTTTTTCCAAGAAACAATAAGTTAAATTTGAAGGAGAAGGTACAAAAGAAGGATTAATCTCCAAGAAAGATGAAGAAAGATGGTAAAAATAATACGATAACAACACACTACAAGAAAAGTGGGCTTAAAAGACAGAACTTTTTGCAACGGCACATTTGCCGTCGCAAAAAATGACTTTTTGCGACGGCATACAATGTCGTCGCAAAAAATGTGACCTTTTGAGACGGCTGTCACGACCCAAACCCACCCTTATAGGTTCAGCGTCGTAACCGGCCAGTAATCCGTGGACTACCAAAGGCCTCTTAACAGATTAACAAATATTAAGGGGCTGCGGAAGCAATAATGTAAAATAAGCAAGGTCCAATGAGCTGTGAAGACATATATGGGACAGAGGATTATAAAATTTATTTATATTCATAAACATGCCAGTCAAGTGCACCAATATGTACAAAATATTTACAGAAGGTATTCCCAAGATCTGGCATTACAAAACACAAACTTGGACTAGCATGAAGACAAAACAGCCATGGCATTAGGCTTCGACCAGAACCTCCTCGGGAGGCACAACAGTTGGCTGACAAAAAGGAACAGAAGGCCCTCAACTCTGGCCCTGGTCATGTGCCGGCTCACCTACATATATATAATAACTGTGAGCGAAAGCCCAGTGAATAATAAATAGAGTAAAGGGGTTTCAATGAATGAGTTCATACAGATTCAGAAAACATAATTAAATTTCCATATCAAAACCATAAGTTATCCAGATCGTATATAGACAGAAATCATAAGTCATGATTAAATTTACGTGATACATCCATTAGCATAACAGAACAGAACGCATAAAGCGTAACAGAACAGAACGCATAAGCGTAGTTCCACAAAGGAACCTCCGGATCCGGGTAACAGAACAGAACAGCAAAGCCCCCATGGCGGGCCTCCGGTACGGGTAACAGTGCACAGGCAGAACGCATAAAGCGTAACAGAACAGAACGCATAAAGCGTAGTTCCACAAAGGAACCTCCGATACCTGGTAATGGCTGTAGGTATCACACAATACTAAGGATGTCACGATACATGTCAGAAATCGAACAGTCATTCATTGTACATAACATATCTTTACAGAAAACAGATCTCATTTTATCTCACATAAAATAAGTACAGTTGAACATATCTTTACAATGTTATTACTCACAGTGGGCGTTGAAACCGATAGGTGGAGCCAAACGGTCAAACAGAATGCGACACACGACCTACATAGCACATAACGGATACACACTTTGAAACATGCAATCCAATTGTACAAAACTTACATCAACGATTCTAAGTGTGTACCTAACCTCTTATCCTTAGTATAGAGCCTTAAACATGGCCTAGGAATGCCTAGGATGGAATGAGGATGCAAAAATGCCTTAGAAAACATTTTTCAAAAGTTGCTGAAAACAGGGGTCTCGCTCGAGCGAGCCTTCCTTCGCTCGAGCGAGCTCGCAAAATTAAAGTGTTCGCTCGAGCGAGAACTCCTTCGCTCGAGTGATCTGCAAAGATGAAAAAGTACTGGTTGTTGATTTTTTCCGCTCGATGCTCGCTCGAGCGGAGTCCTGGACAAAGGTGGTCGCTCGAGCAAGGAATCCTTCGCTCGAGCGAGGAAGCCAAATTCTGGAATTTCCAGATTTGCCTTCCAAGTTCGAACCAAGCATTCACCAACCCAAAACTCAACCTCTTGGGCCCAAATTCTGGAAAAACACTTTAAACTCATAGTATATCAAGTTTCAAAAGCCAATTTGTAAATTCAAGGGCCAAGAGTGAGTCAATTTGAGCACCATTTCCATAAATCTTCAAGAACAAAATTTAAACAAACATGCATGAGTTCAATTGCATTTCAAAGCTTCAAAACATGATCCAAAGCAAAATTAGACTTAGAATTTTGGTGAATTCATGGACTTGAACAAAAATATGAGCATGCATGTCATGTTGTGATGAAAATAAACTCAAATGGCAAGAGTGTAAACATGCATGCATGATATACTACCCATTTCAATAATTTCAAGCTAAATCTAGACTCTAATCTTCAATTGGTCAAGAGACATGCAAGAGCTAGTTCAATTACATAAATGAGAGGGTGAATTCCTACCTTAAACCTTTAATTTCAAGTCTAGGGGCTTAATTCTTCCAAGTTGTCTACAATCCCTCCAATTCCAAGCTAAACCTTGTTGAAATCAAGCTTTCTCCTCTCCCTAATTCTCCCCCACGTCTTTGGTCTCACAAGGAAGATGAAAGCAAATGTTTTAAGATAAGTCCCAAAGTGGTCTTAGATAGTGGCCTTCAATGGCACTATAGTAAATAAGCTAGGTTCATTATTAAAATGTTATTTAATCAGATTTAAACATTCCAAATCGAATTTTAATTGAACCTACCATAAAATCACATAAAATCTAACTAGTCTAGGACACTAATCAATTTCGGAATCGGGCGCCGATAAGGCTTCCAATTTGCGAATTAAAGTTTAAAACACAAACAGATATTTCGACACCGAACAGATAGAAACACGTAATTCATGCGATACACATGCAGATTAATTCCAGATTTCCTCTTAATTTTTATTAGGCATAATTAAGTTCCAATTAGCGTTAATCAGGGTCGAGGTTATTACAGTCTTCCCCCCTTAAAAGAGTTTGGTCCCCAAACTCAAATTACCTTCATTCGAAGTCAACATTGGGTCTAAAGGAAACAAGTCCGGATATCTCTTCTTCATGTCTTCCTCGGTTTCCCAAGTTGCATAGGTCCCTCCGTGATTTTGCCAATCCACCTTAACCAACGGTATTGTTTTGTTTCTCAACTTTTTGACCCTTCGATTCACAATCTGGATAGGCCTTTCTTCATAGGTGTAGTCATCTTTCAGAAGTACATGTGTCGGTTCGATGATGTGGAGCGGATCTCTCAAATATTCCCGAAGCATCGATACATGAAAGACATTGTGCATATGTTCCATCACTGGAGGTAAAGCTATTCGATATGACACCGGATTGATCTTTTCGAGAACTTCATAAGGTCCAATATACCTCGGAGCCAATTTTCCTTTAACACCAAATCGGGTTTGACCCTTCATCGGAGTCACTTTGATGAACACATGGTCCCCCACTTCGTACTCCCTTTCTCTTCTTCGAACATCGGCATAGCTTTCTACCTACTTTGCGCAGTTTTCAAACGTTGCTGTATCAGTTTTACCTTTCGGTTATTTCTTGTACAAGTTCCGGCCCCAGCAAAGGTTTGTCACCTATTTCGGCCCAACATATTGGAGATCGACACTTTCTTCCATACAATGCTTCGTAAGGAGCCATCCCAATACTTGAGTGGTAACTGTTGTTGTACACAAACTCAACTAATGGCAAGTAGGTTTCCCAATTTCCCTGGAAGTCTAACACACACATTCTGAGCATATCTTCCAGAGTTTGGTTAGTTCGTTCAGTTTGGCCATCGGTCTGTGGGTGATAAGCACTGCTCAGTCTCAATTCTGTTCCCAAAGCCTGTTGCAAACTTTGCCAAAATCTAGACACAAACTTCAAGTCTCTGTCAGACACAATAGACACTGGCACTCCATGCAATCTCACAATTTCAGTCATATAGATGTTGGCCAATTTATCAGCATTATAAATGGTTTTGACAGGCAGAAAATGTGCAGATTTAGTTAAACGGTCAACTATAACCCAGATAGAGTCCATACCTCGAGAAGAATGAGGCAATCCCACAATGAAGTCCATGGTGATGTGCTCCCACTTCCATTCTGGTATTGGGAGTGGTTGTAGCAAACCGGCAGGTTGTTGATGTTCAGCTTTAACCTGTTGGCAATGTAGACATCTGGCCACAAAGTCTGCAATACTCCTCTTCATTCCAGGCCACCAAAAATTCTGTTTCAAATTATGGTACATCTTCGTGTTCCCCGGATGCACAGCAAATTTACAACTGTGAGCTTCGGTCATAACACGTTTCCTCAAATCATAGCAATCAGGCACACAAAGACGGTTCTGAAATTTCAGCACACCATTTTCAAACACAAATTCGGGCCTCGGTTTCGAATCAAACTCCTCTATAATCTTTTTCAAGTGTTCATCTTCACATTGTTTCTGTTTAATCTCATCAAGAATAACAGGTTGAGCAGAGATAGCAGACATCAGTCCATCTTGTTCAAAGTCAGTTGACAAGTCTTTTCGGCTGGATAACAACCACGACACAGCTGCACCAGGTTTTCGGCTCAATGCATCCGCCACAGTATTAGCCCTTCCCGGGTGATACAAAATTTGCAAGTCATAATCCTTGATTAGTTCCATCCAACGTTGCTGTCTCATATTCAACTCCTTTTGGGTGAAGAAATATTTCAAGCTTTTATGGTCTGTATAGACCTCACAAGTTACCCCATACAAATAGTGACGCCATATCTTTAAAGCAAACACCACGGCCGCCAATTCGAGGTCATGTGTTGGGTAATTCTTTTCATGTGGTCGGAGTTGTCTAGAAGCATAGGCAATCACCTTCCCATTTTGCATTAGTACACACCCCAAGCCTTTATAAGAAGCATCACTGTACACTTGAAACCCATCAGTACCATTTGGCAGAGTTAAGATTGGTGCAGTCACTAACTTGGTTTTCAACTCTTGGAAGGCTGCCTCTCTTTGATCATTCCAGTCAAATGGCATGTTTTTCTGAGTTAACTGAGTCAATGGAAAGGCAAGCTTTGAGAAGTTTTTCACAAATCTCCGGTAGTAGCCTGCAAGTCCCAAAAAACTTCGTACTTCTGTCACATTTGTAGGTCTCGGCCAATCCACAACAGCCTCAATTTTCTGAGGGTCCACAGAAACACCATTTTTGTCAATCACAGGCCCAAAAATGCCACACTGTCAAGCCAGAATTCGCACTTAGACAACTTAGCATACAATTTCCTTTCCCTCAAAATCTGCAAGGCGGTTCTCAAATGATTTTCATGTTCTTCCCTGTCTTTAGAATATATCAGAATATTTTCAATAAATACAACAATAAAATCATCCAGATATGATTTAAATACCATATTCATGAGATCCATGAAAGCAGTAGGTGCATTTGTCATCCCAAACGGCATTACCAAGAATTCATAATGTCCATATCTAGTCCAGAATGCAGTTTTCTCTATATCTTCGGCTCTAACCTTTAACTGATGGTACCCAGACCTGAGGTCAATTTTTGAAAACACTTGGGCACCCTGAAGTTAGTCAAACAAGTCATCTATTCGGGGCAAAGGATATTTGTTTTTGATAGTCACTTTGTTCAATTCCCGGTAGTCTATACACAATCTCAAAGACCCATCATTCTTTTTAACAAATAACACTGGAGCACCCCAAGGTGAAGTACTCGGACAGATAAAGTTCTTGTCTAACAGTTCCTAAAGTTGGGTTTTCAATTCTTTCAATTTAGAGATAGACATTCTATAGGGAGTCTTGGAAATAGGTTGTGTCCCCGGAAACACCTCAACAGTAAATTCAATCTCTCTGTCAACCAAGTCCCCCAGTAAGTCAGCTGGAAACACATCAGGAAAGTCACAAACAATAGGGATTGTTTCTACAGTAGTATTGGCAGATGATGTGGTCAATATGCAACACAGATAACCCCTACAACCCTTCCTAAGTAGTTTTACAGCTTTCATAGCCGAAATTAAGTATGGGGGAGGAACTACCCCATTCCCTCTAAAAGTAAATTCAGGCATACCTGGCGGTCTAAACACCACAGTTTTGTTTGCACAATCAATGGTAGCACAGTATTTAGTTAGCCAATCCATCCCCAAAATACAATCAAAATGATGAATGTCCAAAGGTAATAAGTCCACATATAACACCATATCACCAACCACAACATCACAAGCCGGATAAACATGAGTGCACAACATAGAATCTCCAAAAGGTGTAGATATAGATAATACACATGTCATATGTTCTAGTGGCCTAGTCAATTTCCGAGAAAAAGCATGCGACACAAAAGAATGCGTAGAACCAGAATCTATCAATACACATGCATTTTGAGAACATACAGAAAGTGTACCTGACACCACAGTATAGGTGTTCGGTACGTCACCCGGTACTAAGGCAAACACTCGGCCTTGTCTCAAAGGTTCCTTTCCTGCATTGGCTTTGACGTTGGTTTTGGCCACAGAAGTGGATCCCGCTGAACTTGCTGCAAGACGGCTAGTAGTTTCAGACCCAAGCGGACAGTTTCTTACTATATGACCCGGCTGACCACATCGGTAACAAGCACCGGACGCTCGGTAACATACACCCCTATGCCTACTACCGCAGTCAGAACAAACCGGAGGTGGTCCACTACTTTGGCTCGAGTTGCTCCAAGTCCCTGTATTTTGCTTCTTGTTGTTAAAGGACCGGCCTTTCCTAGAACCAAACCCGGATCTTTTTCCTCTCCACTCATTTGCTGTAGGTGCTGGGGCTTTGCTTTGTCTCATGGCAACTAGGGTAGCCTCTGCCATTAAGGCTCTGTCTAGGACTTCCACGTAAGTAGGCAATTTCAGGATGCCCACTCGGTCAAACACATCAAGATTCAATCCCCCTTCAAACTTTCGGGCTTTCTTGTAGTCTGTGTCCACCATGTGTGGAGCAAATCGTGCTAATTCAGTAAACTTAGCTTCGTATTCTGCCACTGCCATTCTTCCCTGTTTGAGCTCCTGGAATTCTGACACTTTTCGATCTCTGAAACATTGGGGAAAATATTTGTCGTAGAAAATTGCATTAAACTGTGCCCATGTCATATTCTCATTATTGTTTCGGATTAACAGCCACCACCTGCGGGCTTCATCTTTCAGTGTGTAGGTAGCTAACAGGACCTTCTGAGTTTCAGAACAAGGGAACACCTCATACAATTTCTCCATCTCAAGCAACCACGTTTTAACTTTCAAGGGCTCAATCCCACCATAGAACATTGGCAGTTTCATTTTCAGGAATTTCTGTGTCAGATTTATGATGTCATTGTTATCTGCCTCAGCTGGTACTGGTGGAGGCGGAGGGGGTAAAGGTTGCTGCCTTTGCTGTTGTGTTAAGGTCTCAGTCAAGGCTGCTAGCATCTGTTCCATTCGGCCCATACGAGCCTCTGAAGATTCACTTTTACCACTTCCCCTTGAATTCTCCATCTTACTATACAGACATCGAAGGATATTAAGCATAGGCATAATCTTATTCATTTCCTTCAATTCATTTAATCAAACGTATTTTCAATTTTTAATATTCCATTGTATTACCACACACTCACACATGCAGATGGAATGCCCCTACCTCTTACTAGGACATCCTAAGCTCATAAGGACCTATGTGTGCGGTATAACTCGTGCTCTGATACCACTCTGTCACGACCCAAACCCGCCCCTATAGGTTTAGCGCCGTAACCGGCCAGTAATCCGTGGACTACCAAAGGCCTCTTAACAGATTAACAAATATTAAGGGGCTGCGGAAGCAATAATGTAAAATAAGCAAGGTCCAATGAGCTGTGAAGACATATATGGGACAGAGGATTATAAAATTTATTTATATTCATAAACATGCCAGTCAAGTGCACCAATATGTACAAAATATTTACAGAAGGTATTCCCAAGATCTGGCATTACAAAACACAAACTTGGACTAGCATGAAGACAAAACAGCCATGGCATTAGGCTTCGACCAGAACCTCCTCGGGAGGCACAACAGTTGGCTGACAAAAAGGAACAGAAGGCCCTCAACTCTGGCCCTGGTCATGTGCCGGCTCACCTACATATATATAATAACTGTGAGCGAAAGCCCAGTGAATAATAAATAGAGTAAAGGGGTTTCAATGAATGAGTTCATACAGATTCAGAAAACATAATTAAATTTCCATATCAAAACCATAAGTTATCCAGATCGTATATAGACAGAAATCATAAGTCATGATTAAATTTACGTGATACATCCATTAGCATAACAGAACAGAACGCATAAAGCGTAACAGAACAGAACGCATAAGCGTAGTTCCACAAAGGAACCTCCGGATCCGGGTAACAGAACAGAACAGCAAAGCCCCCATGGCGGGCCTCCGGTACGGGTAACAGTGCACAGGCAGAACGCATAAAGCGTAACAGAACAGAACGCATAAAGCGTAGTTCCACAAAGGAACCTCCGATACCTGGTAATGGCTGTAGGTATCACACAATACTAAGGATGTCACGATACATGTCAGAAATCGAACAGTCATTCATTGTACATAACATATCTTTACAGAAAACAGATCTCATTTTATCTCACATAAAATAAGTACAGTTGAACATATCTTTACAATGTTATTACTCACAGTGGGCGTTGAAACCGATAGCTGGAGCCAAACGGTCAAACAGAATGCGACACACGACCTACATAGCACATAACGGATACACACTTTGAAACATGCAATCCAATTGTACAAAACTTACATCAACGATTCTAAGTGTGTACCTAACCTCTTATCCTTAGTATAGAGCCTTAAACATGGCCTAGGAATGCCTAGGATGGAATGAGGATGCAAAAATGCCTCAGAAAACATTTTTCAAAAGTTGCTGAAAACAGGGGTCTCGCTCGAGCGAGCCTTCCTTCGCTCGAGCGAGCTCGCAAAATTAAAGTGTTCGCTCGAGCGAGAACTCCTTCGCTCGAGTGATCTGCAAAGATGAAAAAGTACTGGTTGTTGATTTTTTCCGCTCGATGCTCGCTCGAGCGGAGTCCTGGACAAAGGTGGTCGCTCGAGCAAGGAATCCTTCGCTCGAGCGAGGAAGCCAAATTCTGGAATTTCCAGATTTACCTTCCAAGTTCGAACCAAGCATTCACCAACCCAAAACTCAACCTCTTGGGCCCAAATTCTGGAAAAACACTTTAAACTCATAGTATATCAAGTTTCAAAAGCCAATTTGTAAATTCAAGGGCCAAGAGTGAGTCAATTTGAGCACCATTTCCATAAATCTTCAAGAACAAAATTTAAACAAACATGCATGAGTTCAATTGCATTTCAAAGCTTCAAAACATGATCCAAAGCAAAATTAGACTTAGAATTTTGGTGAATTCATGGACTTGAACAAAAATATGAGCATGCATGTCATGTTGTGATGAAAATAAACTCAAATGGCAAGAGTGTAAACATGCATGCATGATATACTACCCATTTCAATAATTTCAAACTAAATCTAGACTCTAATCTTCAATTGGTCAAGAGACATGCAAGAGCTAGTTCAATTACATAAATGAGAGGGTGAATTCCTACCTTAAACCTTTAATTTCAAGTCTAGGGGCTTAATTCTTCCAAGTTGTCTACAATCCCTCCAATTCCAAGCTAAACCTTGTTGAAATCAAGCTTTCTCCTCTCCCTAATTCTCCCCCACGTCTTTGGTCTCACAAGGAAGATGAAAGCAAATGTTTTAAGATAAGTCCCAAAGTGGTCTTAGATAGTGGCCTTCAATGGCACTATAGTAAATAAGCTAGGTTCATTATTAAAATGTTATTTAATCAGATTTAAACATTCCAAATCGAATTTTAATTGAACCTACCATAAAATCACATAAAATCTAACTAGTCTAGGACACTAATCAATTTCGGAATCGGGCGCCGATAAGGCTTCCAATTTGCGAATTAAAGTTTAAAACACAAACAGATATTTCGACACCGAACAGATAGAAACACGTAATTCATGCGATACACATGCAGATTAATTCCAGATTTCCTCTTAATTTTTATTAGGCATAATTAAGTTCCAATTAGCGTTAATCAGGGTCGAGGTTATTACAACGGCACAGTTTGCCGTCGCAAAAAATGTGAGTTTTTTAGACGGCACAACTTGCCGTCGCCAAAAAAATGTGACTTTTTGAGACGGCACAACTTGCCGTCGCAAAAAATGTGACCTTTTGAGACGGCACAACTTGCCATTGCCAAAAATTGTGACCTTTTGAGATGGCACAACTTGCCGTCGCAAAAAATGTGACCTTTTGAGATGGCACAACTTGCCGTCGCAAAAAATGTGACCTTTTAAGATGGCACAACTTGCCGTCGCAAAAAAAAATGTGACTTTTTGAGACGGCACAACTTGCCGTCGCAAAAAATAAAGTTTTTGCGACAGTACCAGCTGCAGTCGCAAAAAAAAAAAAAAAAAAGAGTTTTTTGCAACCGTAATAGGTACCGTTGCACACAAAAAAAAAAAGAATAAAAAATATATATATATATTGTGGCTTTGAGACGACTTCATATATATATAGTCACAAAATGGTTTAAATAAATGCAACGGTATTTTTCTGTCACCAAAAAAAAAAAAAAAAAAAAAAACGACGTCGTCTTACTCTTTTGAACATTTCTTTTTTCACCCATTTTTTTCATCTTCCTATCTCTCTGTCTTTGTCTCTGTCTCTCTTCTCTCTGCGTTTCTCTCTCTCACTCATCACTCTTCTCTATCTGTCTATCTCTGTCTTTCTCTCTGTGTCTCTGTCTCTCTTCTTTTTCTCTCTCTCACTCATCACTCTTCTCTGTCTGTCTGTCTATCTGTCTCTCTCTTTCTCTCTGTGTCTCTCGTCCATCTCTCTTCTGTCTATCTCTCTCTGTCTCTCTTCTCTCTCTCTTTTCTTTATCTCTCTCGTTCATCTCTCCCTGTCTCTCTCTCGTTTATCTCTTTTCGCTCTTTTTTGTTCTCTCTCTCTCTCTCTCTTTGTCTATATCTTTTCACCCATTTTTTCATCTGACTCTCTCTCTTCTCTTTCTCTCTCTCACTCATCACTTTTCTCTCTTTGTCTATCTGTCTATCTGTCTCTCTCTCTCTGTCTCTCACTCATCTATCTCTTCTCTTATCTCTTATCTCTTTTCTCTCCCTGTCTCTTTCCCTCATCTCTCTTCTCTCTATCTCTTTCATCTCTCTCTGTCTCTCTTGCTCATCTTTCATCTCTCTATCTCTCTTTCTGTCTCTCTCGTCCATCTCTCTTCTCTCTATCTCTCTATATCTCTCGCGCATCTCTCTTCTCTCTCTCTCTCTTGTTCATCTCTCTTTTCTCTCTGTCTCTTTTTCTATCTCTCACTCTCTATCTCTTTATCTTTTTGTCTCTCTCTCCTTCCCCTCTCTCTCTTCTCTTTCTCTCTCTTTTTCTCTCTCCCCCCACTGTGTTCGCGTTGCTCATTCTCTCCCTTCCGTCTTCTCTATTTACTGAGCTCCCTCTCGATTTATCTATCTACTACAAGAAAATGCACTTTTAGCGACTACTTTGTCTCTCTATTGCTCATCACTCTGTCTCTATCTCTCTCCTCTATTTGTCTCTCACTCATCTCTTTCTCTCACCACCCATCTCCTTTACCACTTTCACCACTACTGCAAACGCCATTCCACTACCACCATTACTATTACTGTCGCCACTTCACCTCTACGATTACCATTACTACTACTATTACCACCACTCCACTACCACTACTACCACTACTACTATCATTATCTCTCCTTCACCCCTGCCACTCCATCTACTCTACCACTACCACAACTTCACCACTAATCTCCTTCGCCATTACTACCACCACCACCATCTCTTATCCACCACCTTCACTACTACTGCCACTTTCTCTCCTCTACCACAAAAAATTAGTTCATGATTTTTAATAACAAAAAAAAATAGGCCGCAGAAAAATATTTTTCATTGACCATAGAAAATTAACTTTTATTTTAGTGGAAAATATTTTTCATTAAAATATTACCCCTACTTCTACGAAATAAAAAATAATAATATTTTTTTCATTAAAATAAAAACGAAACAAATAAATTTTCAATCTTAGTAAATAAAAAAAAGAAGAATTTTTTAAAAAAAAATTTATTAACTACAAAACAATATATATTTTAATAAAAAATAAAAATTTTTCACGATGACAACCCTTGTCTCAAAAAAAAAATTAAAAAATTAAACGACGTTATTTTGTTATTTAAATTTCATTTCTAACCCAAAAAATAATAATAATAATAATAATTTTTTTTTATTCCCGCCCCTTTTCTTTTCCATTCCCCCCCCCCCAAAAACAAAAATGGTGTGTTTGATTGGACAGATTGGATAAGGGGGAATTAAAATCCATCGGACTTGAGTCCTGGGACTGTGAATCCCCCGGACTATTTAGTTGGATTGGATATGTATCCTGTGTTTGTTTTTTCATAGGATTAGATGTTTGGAAATGACTATTTTTAGTGAATCCAACGTTTGGTTGGACAGACTGGATATGATAAATGAACAAAAGACTATTTTATCAATTTTCAATTGTTTACTAAGTAATAGCAATATTAAACATATCTTTAATATTTTAATTATTTTTAGCTAGATTAAATAAAAATTTATTTTATTTTATTTTTTACACAATTAAATAAATTTATTTTTTTAAAATTAAATAAATAAATAAAATATCAATAAAAATTTATATTATTTTTTTAATTAAAATTTTAAATAAATTTTTTTTTAAAAATAATAATAATTAAACAATGAAGTTAAATAAAACATCTATTAACATTTAAATAATAAAATTAAATAAAATTTTAAAATAAAATATCAATAAAATATTTATAAAAATTTATTTAAAAAAAATAAATAAAACATCAATAAAAAATTAAATAAAATTATTTTATTTTTAAATTGAGACATTTAAATTTTATTAAATTTTACTAAATATAATACATAATTAAATAGTAGAGAGTCAAAATAGTCATTTCACCACCTAATCCCAATAGTAAATAATCCTCCAAAATTGTCCCACACCTCCTCTAAAATATTATAATCTCTCATATGGAGAATAAAGAATTCGACCAGACTCCATAGCCAATAAATTAAAAAAAAAATCAAATTAAATTTACTGTATGAATTAAAATCCACAGTAAATAATCCCCTTATCCCCCAATCAAACGCACCCAAAATCGCTAGTCTCTTCTTACCCCCCTCTCTCTCTCTCTCTCTCTCTCTCTCTCTCGATCGACGGCGAGCGGCGGAGGAGCAACGTCGTCGTCGGGGGAGGAGCAGCGTTGGAGCAGCAGCAGATCTTCCGATGTTGCCTGGCCTCACCAAGTCCTACCCTGTCACTCCTTCTCGTTAAAATCTACGGTCTAGATTCTCCAAAGAAGAAGCAGTCGTCGCACACACCATTAAGAAAAGTCTGAAGAAGTAGGGCTTTCTGGTTTTATATATATAGCCCTAAATCGCATCTATGCGCTGTTTGGTTGGAACAGAGCTCTCTCTCTCGATTCTGTGTTTTTTGGTCTCCATTTCTGCAGGAAATCATGGCCAAAGGTCCTGGTCTTTACACTGAAATTGGCAAGAAAGCACGTGGTTCTCTCTCTCTCTCTCTCTCTCTCTCTCTCTCTCTCTCTCTCTCTCTCTGTGTATACGTGTATGAATCATGTATCTATGTTTCTTGTTGAGTTATTGGTGTGTTGATTGTATATTTTGAGTGATTTAATTGTTTAATTTTTATGCTAGATCTTCTCTACAAGGACTACCAGAGCGACCACAAGTTCACTGTCACAACCTATTCTCCAACTGGAGTTGTGAGCTTTTTGCTCATTTTCCTTTCTCAAATCTTTTTACTCACTTCATGAAGCTAGTGTTTCTATCTCTTTTTATGTGATTATATTATACGTGTGTATGTATGCTGTTATTTTCAGTTTATGCTGTATAGATTTGTATTTGTATATTTGTATGTATGTATGAGCATCTGATGCTAATTGTCTCAATGAAGCCAAGTGCATTATTGAATGGGGTGGACCTTTTTCATTTTAAGTGTGATTTTGGTGCTTTTGCTTTTTTGTAATTGACTTTTTTAAAAAAGAAAAAGAAAAAGTGAGACCATGAATTTTGATGGGTTTTAAGTGGTGTCTATTAGTATCATCATCTTATATAGTTGGCATCGCGGGCGATTTTTGAAGTATTATTATGCATTGATGCTTAGCCAATATACCTTTTTACCATACGTTTCATGATCTTGAACAGTTCTCTTAAACTTGTATTATTGACAATTGACAATGGGAATTGGTAGCATCATTGCTTGTGCATTTTGTTAGTGGTTTTGGCTTATATTATTGTCTATGTTACTGGTTTTCTTTCAGTTTGGTTCATTGATTGAATTTGGAAAGAGCTATTAGTTTACGGGTTTTCAATACATTTTAGGCATTAAATAAATTAATGACTATGCTTTTTTTACTTTTGCTAAGATGCTGAATGACAGAGGAATTGTTCAACTTAGAGCCTGTTTGGTTGTGCAACATGAATTATTTTATTTTTAACTGAAACATTCAAAATCTGCAAGTTCATAGCTAAGTTGGTTCTAAATTTGTTTAGGTTTTGAGCATAATAAATTTTGAATCTTCCAATTCTCGATAATCTGCAAGTTCATATATGAGTAATTCAAAATTTGTCCAATTTTTGAACAAAATAGATTTGGACTCTCTTAATTTTAGATGTTTTGTAAGTTCATAAATGAGTTAATTCAAAACTTGTTCAGTTGTAGAACTATATAGATTTTGAATCTCCTAATTTTAGACACGATGTACAAAATTGCTTCCTTCTTCTGTTGTAGAAATCCCAATCCCTTTTTACCATATGTTTCAAATGTAAATGCTCCCATGTAAGAGGGAAGTTTGTGGTGTGGCACACCAGCCAGCTACCTAGATACTGGACATTTGAGCATTTACATTTGAATTGTTGTGATTTGCATGATCGTACAAACTTAATATCTTGATTTTTGGTTCTGTTTAATCTGATAATGGATCAATGTGCTGTTCTCCATTGTTACAATCCTTGATACATTTGGTGATTTGATTCCAATAGTCTCGTTACTCTTGAACAATCATTGATCATTGAATATTCCAAGAATATTGTTCTTGAATCTGAATATTTTAGATCCTCGTTCTTCAATGAAGATGGTGTTCTCTGCTCATGGTAGATGAACATGAAATGTTTTACAGATTGTTTTGGTTCTTTAACTGTATCTTCTCATTGAATACGCTTTAGTGGTTTCTGTATTTTCTTGGAATTTGCCAATGACCAAAATCTTTCGTGTGTTGCAGAGGCTCATTAATCAGCACAACCTCATTGTGCTCTCTTCCTTGGGTATGGGTATGTGTTCTTGAATCTTCCATCTTCCATATTGTAAAATACTAGGTTTCTTAGATTGTGTATGATTGTATCCTCTAATTCTAAGGCAAATGAGGAACATGGAGCTTGCCTCTTTATGCAAAAAATCCCATAGGAGAGGCTGCTTTTTTTCAGTGCAACCATGAGACATAATTGAACTGTCTTCTTATTTTTGCATGCATGTACTATATAGGTCCCTCAGTCCAAGAAGTTATTTGGTTTTCCCCGAAAATCATGTGGTTACGTGTCCACTAAATAATAAGAGGACATGCTACTATTTTTCAATAGAAGTAGCAACAAATTGAACACTTGAATGCTTGTAATTGGGCTGACACACAACCATGCAAGTGTTCCCGACCCAGCCTATAATTTTTGGGTCGCTATACCCACGTTTAGAGGAAGGCGAAGCAGAGGTAAGTTTCGAACCCTAGAGTGTCGTTGGTGCAAAGGTTGACCAACAAGGGTGAGCCGAAACCTTAGTGGTTCTGCTTTGATACCATGAAGCTTGAGTAATCAGCTTAGGGTTTGATAGATTATCATCCCCTATTTATAAATGAAGATTAGGGTTTACAAGATAAGACAATTACAAGTTGAGCCCTGAGGGCATAGAATAATTACAAACCAAAAAAGCTCAGATAATAATATAATATGCTAACACTCCCCCTCAAGCTGGTGCGAATATATCTCTCATGCCCAGCTTGCATAATATGTCATGAAATGGTTTATTTCCAACCCCTTGGTGAGAATGTCAGCAAGTTGTTCACCAGACTGGACAAAAGGAGTACAAATGGTACCACTAGTGAGTTTCTCCTTAATGAAGTGACGATCAATCTCAACATGTTTTGTCCTGTCATGTTGAACTGCATTGTGAGCGATGTTGATAGCGGCCTTATTATCATAGTATAACCGTATGGAGTTCGTCTGATCAATACCTAGATCACTCAACAATAACTTGATCCATAAAAGTTCACACACACCTTGTGCCATAGCTCTAAACTCAGCTTCTGCAGACCTGGCAACCACATTCTGTTTCTTACTCCTCCAAGTAACTAGGTTGCCTCCAACAAAAGTGCAATACCCTGAAGTCGATCTCCTATCAGTTACTGATCCAGCCCAGTCAGCATCTGTCTAGGCTTCCACACGAAGATGATCATATTTTGAAAAATAAAGACCCTTACCAGGAGCAGACTTCAAGTACCTCAAGATTCTCATGACAGCTTCAAAGTGAATATGATGAGGAGCATGCATAAACTGACTAACCACACTGACAGCAACAGCAATATCAGGACGGGAGCGAGATAGGTAAATGAGCTTACCCACTAATCGCTGATAGCTCCCCCTATCAACAACTTCTCCTCCTTCATCATCCCCTAATTTTTGATTGGATTTCAGTGGAGTGGCACATGCCTTGCAGCCAAGCATCCCAGTTTCCTTCAATAGGTCAAGCACATATTTTCTCTGTAAGATAAATATCCCATCCTTAGAGCGAGCAACTTAAATTCCCAGAAAATACTTCAAGCTTCCCAAGTCTTTGATTTCAAACTCATTAGCTAAATATTTCTTCAACAGAAGTATTTCCCCACTATCATTGCCTGTAAGAACTATGTCATCTACATAAACAATAAGTGCTGTAGTCTTACCACGTAAGGAATGTTTCACAAACAAGGTGTGATCTGCCTGACTCTGTTTGAAGCCATATTTAAACATAGCCTGAGTGAATCTTTCAAACCAAGCCCTTAGAGACTGTTTGAGACCATATAATGACTTCCGAAGCTTGCATACTTTGCCTTCTGTCTGATGATCCTCAAAACTAGGAGGAATGTCCATATATACCTCTTTTTCGAGGTCACCATGGAGAAAGGCATTCTTGACATCAAATTGATAAAGCGGCCAATCTAGATTAGCTGCTAGAGAGAGAAGTACTCTGACTGAATTCATCTTAGTCACGGGTGCGAAGGTCTCTTGATAATCAATGCCATATGTCTGAGTAAACCCTTTTGCCACAAGTCTTGCCTTGTAACGCTCAATAGACCCATCTGCTTTGTGTTTCACAGTATATACCCATTTACATCCCATAGGTCGTTTGCCCGTAGGTAACTCAGTCAATTCCCAAGTGCCATTCTTCCTAAGTGCTTTCATTTCCTCAATCATGGCTAGTTTCCATTCAGAGGTAGCAAGAGCATCCTGAAAATGGTTAGAAATGCTAACAGAGGAAATATTAGACACAAATGCTCTATATGAGGATGACAAATGAGAGTATGACACAAACTGTGAGATAGGATGTTGAGTACAAGATCTCACACCCTTCCTTTTGGCAATAGGAACATCAAGATCAATGGACTCAAGAGATTCAAAGTTACCTAGACTCTCATCAGAAGCAGGAGATGGCAGTGGAGGAGCAGAAGTGGTCCCTTGTATCCAGTTAACTTGTTGTCTGTCTATGTCCCGGACATAAACATGCCCGTCCTTATCCTTGGTGACATTGGGTGCTATAGTTCCAGTAGAAGAGGGTGCTGCAAGAACAACTAGTTCCACCATAGGAAGCACAGTAGAAGAGGGTGGTGCAAGAACAACTGGGTCCACCATAGGAAGCACATGACTAACGGGGTCCACCATAGGAAGCACAGGACTCACTTCACACCAAGGCTCCCCTGGAAATGAGGACGGTGACACCGGAGAGGACAAGAAATAGGACTGGGACTCAAAGAAAGTAACATCCATGGACACAAACCACTTACGAGAAGAAGGGTGGTAACATTTATACCCTTTTTGAGTAGGAGAGTAACCAAGGAAAACACACTTGAGGGAGCGAGGGTCCAACTTACTGCGAGAAGGAGAGTGATTATGAACAAAACAGACACAATCAAAAAATTTGGGAGGAATAGAAAACAAGGACTGAGAACTGAGGAGGACGTGAAGAGGAGCTTGGTTTTGCAAGACCTAGGTAGGGAGACGATTAATAAGATGGGTAGCGGTGAGAACAGCGTCGCCCCAATAGGGTCGAGGCACACTCATAGAAAAACACATGCACCGAGCTATGTCAAGAAGATGCCGATTCTTGCGTTCCGCCACCCCATTTTGTTGAGGGGTATTGGTGCAACAGGTCTGATGGATAATGCCATGAGAAGAGAAATATTGGCCTAACCCAGAATTTATGTATTCCCCACCATTATCAGAACGAAATAGTTTGACAGTGGCCCCAAACTGAGTACAAATCATTTTATGAAAATTGTGAAACACAGAGAAAACCTCACTCTTATCTTTCATGAGATACACCCAAGTAGCACGAGAAAAATCATCAATAAATGTAACAAACCATTGATGACCTTTTACAGACATAACACGAGAGGGACCCCAAACATCAGAATGTATTAATGAAAAAGGAACTAAACTTTTATTCAAACTGGGAGCAAAAGAAGTTCTGTGTTGTTTTCCAAGTTGACAAGATTCACAAAGAAAGTCAGACATATGATGATTTGCGAAACCAGATGGAAATAAATGCTTAAGTAAATAAAAAGAAGGATGCCCAAGACGCCGATGCCACAGCCATAAATCAGCGGGGGTAGTAGAAGATGTGGTGGAAGAATAAGCAAGTTTGTCTGGTTGATCCAGGAAGTAGAGACCATTTTCTGCACTACCACTGCCAATCATCCTCCTCGTGACAAGGTCCTGGAAAAGACAATGATCAGGAAAAAACGTCACACTACAATTCAAATCTTGGGTAAGACGACTCAAGGATAACAGATTAACAGAAAAATTGGGAACATGGAGAACAGAAGATAGATGTATGGTAGGAGTGACTTGGACTAAATCTTTTCCAGAAATGGAAGAAACAGTACCATCTGCAATCCTAACTTTGTCCTGACCTGAAGAGGGCTTATAGACAGAGAAAAGATCAGAGGAGCCAGACATATGATCAGAGGCACCGAAATCAATAATCCAAGGCAAAGACTTATGACACAGGAAAACACAAGGAGAAGAGGCTAAGTTACCTGAGCAGGCAAAGGACGAGGAAGCTGTACTGAGAGCAATAGAAGACCGGCGATCCAACAATTGGCGCAAAGCATCCTCCAGCTCAGTATCAGAATCTTGGCCAACAGAAGCAGAATTAGAATCAAGTGTATCAACGGCACTAGACTGATAAGCCCGGGAATAGGAACCATGTCCTCTAGACTGATCGGACCGACCTCCTCGTGAACCAGACCGATCACCTCGACCCCCGGATGGAGTCCCATGAAGCTTCCAACACGTCTCACGAGTATGCTGCGGCTTCTTGCAATAATCACAGAATACAGACTCCTTAGCAGCAGACAGAAGGATGGGAGTCAGGCTGAGGCCATCTCGAGGAGTAGACAGTAATGCTGAGCGGTCAGTAGAGACAGGGGACATCATAGCAGACTGGCGACTCTCCTCATTCTGTACATAGGCAAATGCCTCCTGAAGTGAAGGAAGAGTGTCCATATGCAGAATTCGGCCTCTAACTGGATCATACTCCACATTTAGGCCTGCCAGAAATTTAAAGACCCGTTCCCGTGTGATGAACTTCTTGTACCCGACAGAATCAGCAGGGCAAACGGGCTTATAGTCTTCTAGGTGGTCAAGGCGTTTTCAGCCGTTGGTGAGGAAAGTGAAATACTGAAGAATAGTCTGCTCCCCTTGAAGTGAGCTCTCAATAGAGCGGCGCAACTCAAATGCCTGTGAGAAATTCCCTTTGCGGGAATAGGTGGCAGCCACAGCATCCCAAACATCCTGGGCAGTCTTCATAGACAAGTAGCCCTCACCAATTTCAGGAACCATCGAATGAATAAGCCAACCCATAATCAAAGAGTTGGCAATCTCCCATTGGTCATAACTTGAGTCAGTGGTACTAGGTGCCTGTATCCTGCCATCAACATACCCCATCTTCCCCCGGCTCTTCAAAAATATAGTCAAACTTTGAGACTATGCTAGGTAGTTCTGACCATTAAATAGAGAGGTGGTGATTTTTAGACTAGGGTTGGGGTTCTTAGTCATGATAGTAGGTATAATGAGACTCACTCCTCGGTGTTTGAGAAGTAGGGGACACTGGTGGAATCTGCCACGGATACTCTACTACCGAACCCGCAACAAAACTAGTGGCAATTACAAACCCGGAAGGTGGTGATGAAACAACAGGCACAATGACCACTATAAAGGCATAACAAAATTAAGAAACCATTTATTTTTTTTATTTTTTTATTTTGTTTGTTTGTTTGTTTTTTTTTTAATATATTTATGTATTTAGTTAGTCATTTATATATGTATGGGTACGGTGTTTATACACAACACAACATAGGGATACCAAACAGAGATGAAAGAATACCAGAGAAGGCGGCTGAGTGAGGAGATCGAAGGCTGACGAACTGCTGGAGGAGCTCGACGAAGGTTGACGAACTGCTGGAGGAGCTCGACTGAGGACGGTCGATGAGTTGAGGAAGGCGGCTGAGTGACAAAGGCTGAGAGACGATCGACAGAGGAAGGCGAAGCAGAGACAACGACGACTGAGTGATGAAGACGAGGCAGAGATCGACGGTGAGAGATGGCTGAGTGACGATCGACAGAGGAAGGCAAAGCAGAGGTAAGTTTCGAACCCTAGAGTGTCGTCGGTGCAAAGGTCGACCAACAAGGGTGAGCCGAAACCCTAGTGGTTCTGCTTTGATACACCATGAAGCTTGAGTAATCAGCTTAGGGTTTGATAGATTATCATCCCCTATTTATAAATGAAGATTAGGGTTTACAAGATGAGATAATTACAAGTCGAGCCCTGAGGGCATAGAATAATTACAAACCAAAAAAGCTCAGATAATAATATAATATGCTAACAATTTATACACAGCATTACACTTCCTAATAATACATATTAACATATTAATACATAATTATATTGTCATTAATTATTTTATTTTATTTTTCAAATATTTCCGGAGTAGGAGTTTGCTTCTTGTGGATTTCATGCCTGTGAAGAATGTCAGTAATTTTTGTTTTTGTACCACGGAGAATGCTGAGGAAAACTTTTAATTTTGATTTATGTTATTTTGAATTATGAATAACATTATGTATTTAAACATTATATATGTATTATGGAACATTATGTACTGGATTAATTTTGTTAATGTATCGTTATGAATGCAAGAATATGTTTATTATCGAGAAATTATTATTTTTATACAAGAATTTTTATATTATTATGCAATTATTGGTTTTTTTTTTTAAATTGTTTTTCATTGAATACAGGTAATTTTAATATTTTTTAATTAATTTACAGTAGTTTTTTTTTTTTTTTTTTTGCGACGGCACCAAATCGTCGCAAAAAACAGATATTTTATAATTTTTAATAAAAGCCTTTTGCGACGGTACTATTTGCCGTCGCAAATAATCTTTTAGCGACGGCACATTGTGCTGTCTCAAATATTTTTTTAGCGATGGCAGGTATCCCCGTCACAATAAAAATTCTTTAGCGACGGCAGTTTTGCTGTCTCAAATAACACCTTTAGCGACGGCAACATAGTGCCGTCTCAAAAAATCTCAAATTTTTTCATATTAATGGCGACGAAAAAATTCCGTCGCAAAAAGGCCACTTTGCCGTCGCAAAAAAAAGTCGACGGCAACGTGCCGTCGCTAAAACCTTTTTGCGACCCGTCACTTGCCGTCGTTAAAAGTCATTTGCCGTTGCAAAAAACTTTTTGAGACGGCATTTTGAGTATTTGCGACGGCATTTTGCCGTCGCAAAAAGTCAAATTTTTTGTAGTGACATGAGAGTGCAATGCTCTACAAAGATAAAAAAAAACAGACAAGAATTGTAGGAAGTACAAAGATCCCTCCCTGTAAGAAGTCTGCTTGAAACCATGTTACACTTACTAGAAGTGACCCTTGAATTTCAGACTTAAATTGGCATGGGATGTTGTAGTAAAAAAATAGCTGGGTATATAGCCATTGACATAGCAGAATGACAAAAAAGGATTCATACAGCCAACTCCAATTAATTGGGATGCAAGGTTTGGTTTGGTAAAGATCATTATTCTGAGAGGATCCTAATAAACAAGGTAATGATGATGGGTTTATAAGCCATATATGGAGTTAGGATCCAGATAAGTGCATCTTTTCCCTGCCATTTTAGGTCATCTTTATCTCGTAGCTAATAATGTTGGGTATGGCCATGGAGACAGTGGAATGGTGGGAAAGAATAGTAACATCTCATAACTGAGATAATGTTTTCTTGGTTGAGTCAGGTTTAATGAATTGATGCATAATTTTAAACGTGTGCTCCATAAAATTAATGTTTTGCACTTCATTATATTTACCAGTTGATTCTCTTCTCTGTTCAGGTGCCCGTGCTTTGTCAGTAAAAGTGGCAGGGAAAGGTTCAGCTGTAGTTGAGTATCTTGTTCAGGTGTTTTTCAAGCGTTTGGATGCCTTAGGATTTGATAACAAGCAGGTTAGTGGATATTTTGAAATAACTACATCTTTTGTATTGTTTTTTTTTCCCCAGCAAAAAATCCATTTGCCCTCCTGTGGTTTTCCTTTTTCCCAAAAAGGAAGAAAGATATAAGCCAGCCATGAAACCATAGAGTGGTTGGAATCATCAACGATTCTCTCTTCACAAAGAATGATGAAGGTTCAGAAGGGTTTAACAACTGAAACAATTTCCTCTTTAGAACACAAAAATATTTGTTGAAAAATCACTGCAATAATTGTAATAGCTTATTATCAGCTTTTTGTAGGGAAAGAGATCTTTGTAAATTGTTTCTTACAAAAGTTGAAAATTATGTTTTCTACAAAGTTTTAAAAGACTTTACTGAGGCTAAGACAAAACGCCTCAAGACTTTAATTTTTAGGTTTTACTCCACAAAGGCTTGCGCACACAGTCTTGAGACATGTTCCTTAGATGCGTCTTGTATGCCTTTTATGCATAAGCATGTGAGGAGTACACATATGAAGAGTTTACATTAGGCTCTTGTTAAACTTAGTCTAATAGATTGTTTCAACGTAAAAAATAAAAAAATAACTCATTTTGCAACTATATTCTATAGGAAAAATTAAGTAAATGACCAACCAAGAAAAAAACACAAAGTCGATGCTCAGTTAGAAACTCAATCACTAAAGCTAAAAATATCAATTTCACTTTCAATAAAGCAAAGCTTTCTTCTGAAGAAAAGTATTTACACCTTTATATTTAATTTTGATGTATTTATTTATTGTTTTAAAATGTTTAAATTATTTACTAAATATAAAATTTTGAAATTTGAAATGCTTATGCCTCAACACCTTAAGGCTTACGCCTCGCCTCATGAGGGGTAAAATGTCTTACGTTACACATTCACCTTTAAAAACTTTGGTTTTCTGCATTGTTTTGAATTTACATGTTTTTTTTGTTGGAATTGTTCTATATATATCACAATGTTTGCTTCATGCTCCCAAGCATTGAATCTTCTAGGGACAATTGCTCCCACCAAGGTTTAAAAATGCGGTGTTACGTAACGGTTTCGGCCGTAGGCACCACGCGTTACTCCCGATTTTGCAGTGATTGAAATTCACACGTGTATCGGCCGTTACGGCCGACGTAGCGGTCGTAACGGTGACGTAACGGCCGTAACGGCCCGTTACACCCGTTACAAGGCTTTTTTCGCTGATTATTTTCAAAAAAAACAAAAGCAAAGGCTGAAGATGTGCTACACACCTTTATTATAATTGAGCTTTTCTCTTTTGTCTTTGCAACACATGAAGGTGAGATTCCATCACAAATTTTCAGATCTGGAAATACGAATGAGTGAGAAATAGAGAGAGAGAAGAGAGAAGAGGGAAAAGGAAAGAGGGAGGAGATGAACCTGTGTCAAGGCTGCCTCTGTTCTGTGAGGAGAGTCACTGGTCTCCGGCTGCCCTTGAAGACGAAGTGCTGCCTGCCTCTGATCTGTTTTCTTTTTTTTTTGTTTGTTCAGCTTTGGGGAAGATGCAACATTTGTTGACCTTGGAAGGTATATAGCATTTGTTTTTTTGGTGTGTGGACCGTGGTGTCCAGCTGTCAATTTTTATTTTATTTTATTATTATTTTTTTTAACAATAATTTTTAGGTTTTAAATTTTGTAAAGTTTACAAAATTTATGTGATATATTTAGTAATTTTAATTTAAATGTATATATATGGAGCTATGTATTTATTTTTAGTATTTTATATATAATAATTAGTGATTGTTTTTTTTTTTATAATATCTAAAAATCATAACACCTATAATTATATTAATACATTTTATATATGTTAGTTTTTATTAAAAAAATTTTTTCTTGCATATTATTCAAAAAAATAACAAATACTTAAGTGATTGAAACCAAAAAAACAACTATGTATGAATTTTTTTCTTTATAATTTATTTTTTAATTTTTATATGATTACATTAGCATATAAACTCCAAATGTATAAATAGTGGTTGCAATTTTTTTTATAATCATTTCATTTAATATTTAATTATAAATATTTTTTATTTTGTTATTACAACACTGTTAAAGGCACAATTTTATTTTTAAAATATCTTTTTTAAAAAAAAAATCAATACCTCAAAAAAAATTCTTTATAATTCATTTTTTATTTTTATATGATTACATTAGCATGTAAAATTGAAATGTATAAATAATGATTGTATTTTTTTATAACTATTTTATTTAGTATTTAATTTGAAATATTTTTTTAAAAAATTTTGTTATTGTAATGTGTTGTGACAACAATTTTGACGGCACAAATTTATTTATTTATTTTTTTAAAAATGTCTTTCTATAAAATAAAAAAATAAAAATAAAAACAATAGCTCAAACAATGCCATGAAAAATGTCTTTATTCCTAATTACATTAGCATGTAAAATCCAAATGTTTAAATAATGGTTGAATTTTTTTTATAATCATTTCATTTAACATTTAATTATAAATATTTTTTTTATTTTGTTATTGTAATGTGTTGTGATAACAAATTTTTTTTTTAATGACAATTTGTTGTGACAACAATTTTTATGGCAAAATTTTCTTTTTTTAAAAATATCTTTATAATTTATTTTTTAATTTTTATATGATTACATTGGCATGTAAAATCCAAATGTATAAATAGTGGTTGCATTTTTTTATAATTATTTTATTTAGTATTTAATTTTAAATATTTTTTTACAATCATTTCATTTAAAAATATTATTGCATTTTATAAATTTTTATAAATAATTTTAAATATTATTGCATTTTTTTTTACAATCATTTCATTTAATAAATGTAAATATTGTTTATTTAGTTAGTTCAAGTTTTGCTGAAAAATAATTTTGTAAACATTTAAAATAAATTTAAAAAATGTATCAATGATGCAGAATTCAAATTCAAAAATGCCACGACAAAAGGGTGCCAATGATGAACCCACAAGTGATGATATTGGTTGGAAATTTGGAACTCAAGTTGAAGGCACTAGGCATCATATTATTTGTAAATTTTGTGGACATCACATTAAAGGTGGGATTATGACATTAAAGGTGAAAAATAATTTTATACATCTAAGTCCAATAAAAGAAAATTTTGCCACAAGGGTAATATGGATTTATGACATATAAAGTCATTAATTATTGAAATAAAATGTAAAAAAATTCATTTTCTAGTGATTTAAAAATATGAAATATATTGGATCATACTTAAAAATTATGAAAAATTTATCAAAATTTATTTTAAAACCCAATAAATATGATTCTAAAAAAAAATATATGCGTATCGGTAAGTTTTTTACAAATTATGCGAAAAATAAAAAAATTCACAATTCCGGTAACCGCAACCGTTACGCTGCGGCCTTTACACCCCGCAACTGCGCCACCGCCACCGTTACGGCGACTGCAACCGCTTTTCAGAACCTTGGCTCCCACCCTCTCCTAAGAGATCTCTTTGAAATGTGTATATTCGTGATGTGGTCTGACCTTGTCACTCAATAGGTTATAGATCATAGAGGTAGTTGAACATTATTCAGTGTGTTTGGTTTGAGTTTTCTGAATTAAGTCTTTTAGTTTTTTGAAAATTGAGTCTTTTAGTTTTTGTATTTTTTTGTTTTTAGTGAATATTTTTAAAATTTTAAACAATTTTTTTACTTGTTTAGATACACCTTACTTAGATGTATCCAAAAAGTAAAAAATTTGTGAAAAAATATTTTAAAAAATTAATAAATACATAAAAATACAAAAAATGTACTGAATTCTCCTATTTTATTTTTATTTTTGGTATTTAGTGAATTTTTAAAAGATTTTTTTCACAAATTTTTTACTTTTTAGGTATATTTATGTTAGATATGTCTAAAAAGTAAAAAAATTTCTTAAAATATTAAAAAAATTCAGTAAAAATAAAAAAATACGAAAAATAAGAAAGTAAAATTTTCTAAAAAGTGTTTTTGGAAAAATAGAACCAAGCATAGTTTTGGCTGTCCTTATCTTCTATATTTTCCCCTTATAGTACCTATGCCTGTTATCCTAGTTTTTTTCGCTTCGGAAAGCCATCTGTTTCCAATTTAAGACACGTTTGTAACTATTGAAAACTTTAACTTGTCAATTATTCTCATATGAGAAGGATCTCGTAACCCATTGGGCCACCCTTCTCTGTTTTGTTGACATTCACAGTTGAGTTGGACATACTTGCTGGACAGTTTGATTATTATATAATTTATTGGAAAATGGACCATAGCTTTTTATAGCTTTATTTTTCAGAATCATTCTGCATCATGGCTGATGGTCTGCTTTGGACTACCCCTTTGATACACCATTTCCTATGCAGAGAAAATTGTGTATGCAGTTTAAAATCATACCTTTGGGTATTTTTTTTTTTTTTGCTAATAAATTGTTCCTTTGGTTGATTTAATTTTTAATGCTTTTTGTGATGATTATCTGAGAAATTATTTATTTACTTGACAAACTTAGAAGTTGTTGAATTTCTGTAAATTCTAGCTAGTCGGGCGATCTCTTTTCTGCCTTGGGCAGCTTATTCGTTATGGAAACTCTTTGCTGAGTACATCCTGCTCCAGTAACAAAAATATAGATGTCAAGAACAGCCTCAACTTGTTTAAAAAGTATCTTCATGCAGAGGATTTTGTTCTAAAGGTCAGATCGTTGCAGGTATGCCCCTTCAGCATTTGCCCATAAATGTGCGTGTGCACCCCCCACCACGAAAGAGGGAGGGAGAGATTTTAGCTCGTCTTATTTAACTTGTAAGTTTTGAATTTCTGTAGGCTAATGTTTTGATTGCTAGACCTGAATATATGTTGGAAAAGGATGTTGGGAAAATTTTGGAGGCAACACTCTCTTCTAGTACTGACATGCGACTTAAGGTAATAATTTCTCTTTCTGTTTTCTTTCTTGACTTCCTGTCCATATACTGAATTGATTTGTTGTACAGATGCAAGCATTGCAAAATATCTACGAGTATCTTCTTGATGCAGAAAGTCAAATGGCAACTGATAATACCAGTAATAACGCGGTTAATTATTCCGTAGATGGTGGCCATAGTGTTCCTGTTGCTGCAGGTGCCGGTGATACTAATATCTGTGGGGGAATAGTTCAATTGTATTGGGATAACATCTTAGGAAGATGTTTAGATGTGAATGAACAAGTTCGCCAATCTGCTGTGAAGGTAAAATCTTGTCCGTGTTCTTATCCTTGGTTGTTTGTCTAAATTTTTTGATTCAAATAAGTGAACTGGTCTGCCCAAACAAGCCAATCAGTATACAGAAATATTAATTATTTACTGAAACATGAGAAGGAAGTCTCAGACAAATATTTTTTTTATTTTTTATTGTGGATTTATTGGTCATTTGGTTAGTTCGAAAACATGAAAACAAGGACGTCAAAAGTCTGAAAGCTAGAGGCATTGATTTTTCCATTATTTTAATTATACATTCTGGCCTGGAATTCATAAATGGAGTTTCTCATGTTGTGAAATTCATGATCTTACTGTTATCAATATCCACTGTAATCTTTACATTTTTTTATTTTTTATTTTTATAAATGTTAATCAATGCAGATTGTGGAAATTGTGTTACGTCAAGGTCTAGTTCATCCTATTACTTGTGTCCCATACCTTATTGCTCTTGAAACAGGTCCTGAGGAGGCAAACTCAATGCTGGCTCATCATCGTCTGATGAATATGAATGAAAAGTATTTCCCTGTATATGCTTCAAAATTTTGGGTATCTTGTTAATCTGATTATTCTAACTATTGAAAGCATCTTTCCAGATATCCAGCATTTTTTAAAAGCCATTTGGGAGATGGCCTTCAAAGGTCCTTTATTTTCATTAGGTCCATGCACTGCTGGAAATTAAGATTTTAGCGGCGTTTAAAAAACGCCGCTAAAAGTACCAAAAACGTTTCTAATTCTTTTTGTGACGTTTACTACCAAACGCCGACGACGTGGCCGTCGCTATAAGTTTATGGCGTTTAGAAAGCGTCACTGTATTAGTATAGGCGGCGTTTTTAAAAACGCTGCCAAATGTCCTACCCTAACAATACTGTGACGTCACATGATTTTAGCGACGTTTTTAAAATGCCTTCATAGGTTTTTTTAATTTTAAAAACTCCAACCGTTATAGTGGCATTTTAAAAACGCCGTCTTATCTTTCTTTTTTTTCTTTTTTTTTTTAATTTTGAAATTGTGCTAATTTTATGTGATTGAACTAAAAGAACACCAATAATAAAACTAAATAACACTAATATGAAATAATAACTCCCATTGAA
This sequence comes from Camellia granthamiana, assembly GCA_036172215.1. Classification (NCBI taxonomy): domain Eukaryota; kingdom Viridiplantae; phylum Streptophyta; class Magnoliopsida; order Ericales; family Theaceae; genus Camellia; species Camellia granthamiana. Next base: position 81,783,046 of record CM069914.1, on the reverse strand, counting down.
ATAACAAATATAGCATTAATTCACTTTCCCATTCAATTTAATATAGCATTAATTTTCCCACAAAATAACATATCCAAAAATTGAATTCACAATTCTCAATCAAAAAATTACTACCTTATATATAAAGCCACAAAATAACATTACCCTCCTCTCTCTCTCACCACTCCCCCATTTAATACAAAAAATAAGAAGTGAACCAAAACACCCACTGTCAGATCCGAGGAAAAAAAGAAAAAATAAGAGAAATAAAAAACCAAAGGATTTTAATACAAAAAATCCTGAAAAAATTGCTGGCCCTTTGGCAACTAATTCAGAAGTTGTGGTTGGATCCGATGACAATTTGGTAAACAACTTCTTCCCATGCTCAACAAGGTCCTCATGCTTCACAGCTCCAGAAGCAACAATTACCTAGAATTTGACTTTTGGGGAGACAGAAGAAAAAATAACATTTTCTCAAATGTCGATCCTACTAATCAATTTACAAATCACTGGTCAGAATAGAGCACTATAGACCTAAATTTTAAATGAACCTCAAACAAACAAGAAGAAAGGAACATACAGTCTGAGGGTACATAATTGATAGTTTTTACCAAGAATGAATATCAACCTATGAAGTAAAATCATAGAATGGTTTATTTCATTCAAACAAGTGTTGGGAAGGAAAGATAAAATAAAATCAGTCAATCATTGTCACTAGCATTCAATATGAGCTATTGATGGCATTCAGTTAAAAGATTTTCTTTAGCAGTCACAATATTAATTCTTCAAATCTGTAGAGAGGGCCAAAAAAAATTCAGATTGAATATGATATGTAAACTAGAAGAAAGGAACATACAGTCTGTATTGGTTCCGCAAGCACCTCCCATGACTCATTCAAGTCTTCAAACAAAGAAGCTTCATTAACCTATGGCAAAATTAGTTCAACAAAAAAGTCAAATAATAAAAGGGAAGTAAACAATGGCAAGGGCAATGGAGAATGCTGCCTGATAAAAGTCAAATAGCAAATGCTAATTTCATCATATCAATAATATCAAAGTAATAATGTGTGACATAATATTTTCATATGAAAACAACCTATAATAAGCAGATAATTACTACTACACCTTTACCGTTGACAAGATGAAAAGTAGTTAGCAATTATGCAGCAATGTTTTTCAATTTAACTTTTTACCTGCGGCTTTGATATTCCCTGTAATGCACTTCTGTACGCAAGAAGAGAATGTCCTAAACCTTCACCCATATTCCTCAGAATTGTTGAATCAGTTAAGTCACGCTGCACATAACGTACAAAAATAAATATTCACTTCCAAAACAGAAAGCATGTCTCACTCTATCACCACCACTAAAATTAGATGAGAAAAATTCTAACAACTAGCAAAATCTGGAGCAGTGGTTCAAATGTTCTGTAAATTTCATTAAAAAATATCCCTAAATAATCATTCTATTTTTAAAAAATATTATTAAACCAGTGGTTCAAATTATCACATTGATAATCTGGAGCAGCAACTAACCTACAACACATGGTTAAATTATGAAAGCATTTGCTAAAAACAATAAGGAGCAAGGACTGGATGTAAAAAATTGGAAAGAGAGTCCACTAATGAGTAACTAATAGATAATAAAGACTACCGACTTCTCTAGCTTTGATACATAGAGCAGCCGCGGGTGGTAGGTGACAGCAAAAATTGCAATTTCCTTTCCAAGGGTGGTAGGTGAAGCTGGCTACAAAATAATAAACCAAATGAGTGATCTATTGATGACTCTATTAGCTCTAAAACCATTGTTCAAACACAATTGCATGCACCACCATATGCCAGGCAGGTTTAATTATACAACTTTACTCAACAAAGCATATATCCCAACAATTTGAGTTGAAGTAAATAAACCATTTTCCTCCAATCAGTTGTAATTTGTCCATCAACTCCACTTCTTCCTTTTAGTCATCATATTTAGTTATTTTTAAGTGATTATGCATATTCTTGATGATCCAATGTATGAAGGGTACTAATCAGATGGAGCAGTCTCTCTCTCATGAATTGCAGTGCAACATCTATATATCTATTATTTTTTAAAATAAAAAATTCATCTACCTGCCCATGAGTGCGAGACAACATGGGAACATGAGCATTAGCTTTAGCCATGTCACAAACTGCCTTAATTAACTCATCCATGACAGGAAATATGACAGTGTTCAAAGCTTCTTTCAGCATCAATGCATGGGCAAGATTGTTAATGTCCTCGGATGTGCAGGCAAAATGAAAAAATTCAAGCACCTACAATGAAGAGAAGGTTAGCTACTCAAAATATTTCAAATAGCAACAGTAATAATGAAAGACATTGCAACTTAAAGACTGGCTACAGTAACAATTCAATTATGTCAAATACACTAAGGCAGTCATTATACTATCTTAAGCAACTGAAAGAGAACAGGTTAACTGTTAAAAAATTTTGCATTAGCAAAATTAACATCATGATAGGCATCACAACACAACACTAGCAGTTGAATTATGTCAAATAAATGTACTAAAGCTGGTCATTTTAGTATCTGAAGAAACTGGAGGACAAGTTCAAACCTTCGCAATCTCTGGATGTGATTGGCATTTCTGTTTCAAGAAGTATTCCACTGCTTTCACATCATGGTTTGTCACTTTCTCTATATTTTTAACTTCCAAGGCATCACTTATGGTAAATCCATCAATCAATCCTTGCAAGTAAGACTGTGCTTCCCCACTGAAGCTTGGAACCTCGGTAACTTCAGGAATTTGTGAAAGCTTTAAGAACCATCTGATCTGAATGAGGGTTTTAATTGTTAAGAAACAAACATTTCAATTTACCTTTGTATTGTTTTCCTCTCTTTTCTTTTGTTTTTCTCTTTTAACTTCTAATTTTATTCATAAACATAAAGCATCAAAAGAAGGTAGAACTACTTACCATTAATTTTGATGTACTTTTATACCATTTTCTGTTTGTGTAATTACTGTGCAGAGGGAGAAAAATAAACTGATTGATTACGTATTAATACAAAAGATTACCCACTAAAATATAAAGAAAAAAATAAATATATCACATACTCCTTTCGTATTCATCAAAACAAAAGCACCAAAGCACATAAAACAGAAAGTTCAGTCATTTCTTTTATTTTCTCATTCCCCAATCCAAACAATTCAAACAGAGAGTAATAAATGTAGCAACATATAAATGTATCTGTCTACATGAATTTCATATTGAGAGTACAAGTTCATATTGAGAAATGTATCTCCACTTTACTACATAAAGAGAAATTCTTTATCATATTGAAAGTCGAGCACTCAAGAAAGTACAAGTTCATAAAGTGATACAAGCATTACAGCCTGCCATACGAACTATTCAGATCAGTATGGCAACCCTTGGAATCACATCACAAAGCCTTGAAACATAAAGCACAATCATTACATAATGCTATAAAACCATTTGGGAGCAAGAGCACCTGCCCTGTATCCACATTTACATCCCTCAATGAGATGAGCAACTTTTGAATCACATAAACTTAGCATTGTTTCATTTGTGATTAATAAATGACTTTTGGATCTAATATTAAATTTTGGATTCTATACTTTCCCTTATGTGAATGAATATATAAATCTCAACAATGCTCAATCAATCAATTACTGCGTGAGGTTTAGTTTACATTTCCCAACCATTTTCATGTGTTTCTAAATTCTTTTTGTTGTTCTTGTTTCCCTTATCTTTATTAAATGTTTCTGGTACATTTAAGAAATGTTTCCACAACCCTAATCAAAACAATAAACAGCCTTTCAGAAACTAGTTTGATGAAATGATATGATTGTGTAGAAGAAGATTTGTCGATAATGCTATGACAGACAAATAGTCATTTCAAGGATATTTCTCAGTGCTTGAATGCTTATCAAGAATGCCCCATAATCAAGTAAATGGCATTAATAGCTATCATACCTCAAGTATTCCATGTCCAAAACTACTCTCCCTAAATGCACTCCACTCTGGTTGTCTATCCCGACTCCCAACAAAATTTGCCTTTTGCAGGGCCAGGCGAGAAATTCAAATGGCACACCCCTCCAATTTCTGGTAAGTATTCTGTGGTGGACATTTGTCATCTGCATGATCAACATCAGTTGTTTCTATGTTTCCGCCATCTCCAACTGTTATGTAAATAGGACCACATGGGTCAAGTGTATAATTGTAGACTCTATTCAAACCAACCCAAGGCATGAGAATATGAAAAGAAATATGTGCACTGACCTGCCATATATGTATTGGGCCAAGAAAGCTGAGTCTAACAGGACACAACTTATGAATTTCAAGATCCAACAATACCCTTGTAACGAGCATAGGAAATGATAAGTACAAAAATGATGGCACAAAATGCCCCTACACAGATGACCACCTGGTGCCATCAAGGAAATGAGCATTTAAGTCAAAATTAAAACTAGCAGTTAACAAATATATTGCCAAATTTAACAGGTGAAATTCCAGGCATACCCATTTGAACATGTAGCCGTAATGATCATTCCATGTATATGGAATATTCATGCCAAATATTCCGGCCACCAAAGAATAGATGGATAAAGAAACAGTTCCTGAACTTAGAAAAAGCTCTAGCTGCAGCCATACAGTAAAAATATGAAAAATTTCTATTGTCAGGACGTAAACTCCGCAAAGTTCAGTTACTTAAAACAGACAAACAAGAAAATAATCAAGACTATCAATATCATAAAAAGCACGCATAATAAAATACCTGAATCAACTGGTTTCGATGATTGTCAAGCTACAAAAAGGGAACATGAAGTGTATTTAGACTAACATAGGTAAATCCCAACCAATTTAACTCAATCAATTAATTCAAATTTTATGTCCCAGTTTACCTGAATATTAATGTAATCCTCTGTATCATCAATATACTCACGCAGCTGCAAAATTTGTGAGCATGGGTTTTAGTTGTGAGCATGGGTTTTAGCGGTTTTTCTATGTGCAATAAACAAATAATAAATAGGGAGTTTGACAATTTCTATGTGCAATAAACAACTGAATAGGGAGTTTGACAGTTTCGATGAAGATTGCCAGAATCTAGCTACTTTTAATAGACACTAATCAGGATATTACTTGTGCAGAAGACACATTTTTCCCCAGAATGAAGCAGACCATACAATACCATTAAACCCAGCTTCGAAACAAAAAGGTTATGCTCAGAAAGAAGGCGACCACTGAAGAACTACGCAAAAGCCAAGATTGAGCAGTGATGGATTACTAAGGTTTGACTTGCGCCCAAATAACCTTCCTGCCTAAAGTTACTTTTTCCTTCTTTTTTTTTGTTTTGTTTTGATCAGCAACATTTAGGCTCCAATTGGATATGTGGATTTGAAATGAAGGGATTTGATGTTCAACTTTATAAAATTATAAGAAAGTTGATTAATGGATATAGATTGATAATTCTAATGTGAAGGATGCATAGAGATAGGAAAGATGAATTTTGTTAATAAATTTTACAAGTACAATCATTCATTAAAGGATTTCAAATAACCATATTCACTTAGATATTTCAAATCCATTAATCTAAAACTCTCAAATCCATACCTAGAATATTACATTGAACTAAACGTTATACTCCTTGAATGAGTGATATCAAATCCATTCATTTCAAATCCATGTATCCAAATCAAGCCTTCAATTTTATTAAAAATGAAAGAGAAAAGGATACAAAGCATTCAAGGGAGGACAAGAAGTCCTCCAAAATGAAACAGCATAATCAAACTGTCACATGAAGATTACTTGAATCCCTATACAAATCACTATCAAACACATCATACAAATTAGCCATTGAAAATGAAACAGCGCAATCAACCTGTCATATGAAGATTTAAATGAGCATACACAACCATCCAATCATCAAAGGCAGCCAAATATCGTCCCATTCACTGAAACACCCGACACCACATTAACAGAGATGAAGATTGGAATCAAGAATCCCAATTACATAAACATTATACTAAACGAGAGTAATATGGAAGCATTATATTCCATTTTGTCAAGCAAATATGAATATATATATACCCTAGTGTTTCCCCTGTATATCAGATTTTTATCCATAGAGGTCTTGGCAAAAGAGAAATAATCAAAAGGAGATGCGGGAGGAGGGAGGGACATGGGTCATATAGCTCTTGGAATCTACAAGATGACCTTAATTTCATGACCAACTTAGTTAGAGGTGAATGACAAATAGGTCATGAAAATTCCACACACAGAAAAAATTAACAAGAAATGGAACATGTATACATTTTTAATTGATCATTTTGTGTATCTAAAAATTATCCTCATAATAGAATTAAAAAATATATACTTTTTTTCTCAAATGAAGTTAAAATACAAATTATCGCCATTCTAATAACAGAGAAGTAAATAATGTGAACTCAAAAACCTTCATATTCGAGCTTTCTGTCACTTGATTTTCAAATAAATTGATGTCAAGACAGTTTAGGTTTTGTTTGAAGGGACAAACTGTCACCAAAACTCCGCCAGCTACTCCGCCGCCACCAGCCCCACCGCCGCCTTCACCGCCCCTCCCTTCACCGCCCTCTCCTTGTTCACCTTCACCGTACACAGCTTGTACAGCGTCGTCATCGCGTCCTTCTTCCCCTTATTCGATCCATTCATCAACAGCGTTATCAATGGCGGAATTGCTCCGCAAGCTCCGATCGAAATCTTGTTCTCGTCGATCAACAAGTAGTTCAGCAACGCACATGCCGCTCTGAATCTCCGAAATTGCTTCGAAATCGTTCTGAACAGCCGATTGATATCGATCTGAATCTTCGAAATCGCTTCGAAATCGCTTTGAACAGCCGATGGAGCTTGTGTTCTTTGAAGCTCTCTTCAAGAACAGCCGATTGATCTTTCGAGAGATGAAGTTTCTTCCTAGAGTACTCTCCTTCGTCTTCTTCGCCGCTGAGAGAGAGAGAGAGAGAGATGTGTGCGTATAAGATAAGAGAGATGTGTGGCTATAAGAGAGAGAAAGGGCTCAGATTCATGAATAAGGGTTTCAAAAAGGGGCGCGTGTATGCACCGCATTCGGAGGCGTTTCTAAACGCCTTCAATTACAAAACGGTGCCGTTTTGGTTAAAAAAATATACGGCGATTCTAAAAACGCCGTTAAAAATTAAAAAACGTGACGTTTAATAAAACGTCGTTAATTAAACGCCGTTAAATCCCTAATTTCCTGTAGTGATGGGTGGAAGTTCTGAAAATTCAAACCCAAAAGTCCAACTCAAGGTTCCTGATAGTATGAAAGGGAAATTCGATAATGGCTCTTTCAACTATGCAAGGCTTGGTGTTTCTCGAATCCACAAGCTGATCCGTGGGAATCGTGTTTCAAGGAGCAAATTTATGTCGTCGGTAGTGTGCAAATTCGATACTCCAAGCTGGAATCCTTCAGTCATCCCTTTTCTGATGTGAGTTATTTCTTTGGTGCCCATCCTAGAGTTGTGCGGTTCTACTACATATATTGACTTCAATTTGCTTTTCCCAGGTACTGTACTGAAATCCTTGCTTTATTCCTTTTCACATTGCCTGATGAGCTGCTTTACTTGATTTATGCCATAAATCGAGTTATACAAGTCATAGCCGGTACACTTGAAGCAAATATGAAAGCCTTTCTGCATTCATTACAAGAAGATGCAAAGATAGTGCATGGTAATGGGATAACTCCGCAGTGGCCATCTTCTCAACCTTTTTCCAGTCATACTATATCAATGGATCTTAATGGGACATTTAAGGAAGAGCCAGCTGATGAGCCTGTTTCTAATCATTCAGTGTCTGTGGATTCAAATTTGCATTCTAGGAGTCCATGCAATTCACATGGCATATCTGAAGATGATTTGCAGAAAATACAGGTAATCTTAAAGGTCCTGCCTTTTATGTCTTCTGTGGATTCAAATTTGCATTCTCGGACTTAATGCAATTCACTTGGCATTCAAATTTGTGGTGTTTATACAGGCTGACTGTCTCTCGGCTATTGCGTTACAGCTACTTCCGAAACTAAAGAGGCATCTAAAAATTGTGTATGATCTAAATGATACACGATGTCAGGTAAATCTTCTTTGGATTGGTTTCTGTTGTCTTGTATCTTAGATTTGTTACTTTACAGTGGCATATATGATCCTAATTTTCGTGTAATATCTTACTGTCTTTAACTAGGAATTCTCTCCAAATTAACCCCTAAAACTGGGGGAGGCTCTCTCAAAGCAGAACATTCCCTTCAACACCAATGAAACACACGTTGATCTGCCTATCAATCATCAAGAAGTGTTGCAAAGATATCAGGTAGTGTGTGAGCACTGACATTTCGAGTCACTGCAAAGTTTTCATGCATAATGAAGAACATCTACCTTTTTACTTATCTAGTTCTCTTTGTGCATCTTTGTTAGAAAGTATGATCAGTGTCTTTCCATGTGCTTGGTTACAAATACTTTTTTTTTTCTTTTCTTCTTCTCTTGATAGCATAGATATGAACTGTTATGAACATGCATAGTAGCTTTATTGCATTTATGGATTTTCTACCTTGTCTGTTGCTCAAGTGGTTGAATAGTATAAAGTGACAAGCTTCATTGTACTTCACTTGATTGACATTTGACATACTTGGTTTGAAGCTAGCAGTGACCCTATTAGAAATTGCTAGGATTCATTCTAATGACTTAGCAAGTTTTATCTTTTCTTTTAATGGAGGAATTTTGATAGATACGCCTCGATAAAAAACCCCAAATCATAATATTTAAAAACAAAAAAAGGCATTGTGTAAGAATTGATTGGCCTGTTTTGAGCTGGAACTCTTGTTCTGTCTTTACGATCTGAACTGTTTTTTTTTTTTTTTTTTTTACTATGCAGGAATTCAAGACTGCTTTGAAGGAAGACACTGTTGACTATTCAACATACACAGTGAACATCAAGAGGAGACGGCCTCCTTCGAGGAGAGGGGGGAGGTCTGGGCGTGGTGCAGGCAGGGATGATGAAGAATGATAACGATGAAGATTGGGGAGGAAGTGGAAGTGCGGGCCAGAGGCTAAATAACAGTGGGAGGAAAAGCAACAATAGTAGAGGTAGGCAGTGGTCATAGTTTGTAAATACATTTACAGGTAAATCTAACATTATGTATATTATGTAGGAAGGGGGGGAAGAAAAGAAAAAAAAAAGGAGGTTAGAATTGAGAACAGAAAAAGTCATAGAATATTGATGCAAAACCAGTACTGCCATATATTTCACAAGGTTGTATGGCAGAGGAAGCGATTTTTGTAATTGATTCCCTCATGTAAATTCTTTTTTTTTTTTTTTCTGGAAATCATGTAAGTTGGATGGGTCAATGGTATTGATTATCCCATTTTTTTGTCCATTGTTTAATGTGTATGTGCCATGTTGAGACAGAACTCATTGGTTCGTCATTATTGTTGCAACTCTTTGTGTGGTTAGACATCTTAACTGTGATTAGCATATAAGAGAATATGCATATAATTTGATAAACCAGCATGTTATATAGGTAAGATGTGCAGATATGGATGGAGCCAAAATGTGGGCTTCCTGACGTTCTTTGCAAATGTGACATTACTTACTTTCATGCAATGATAATTCTTTGGTGAGTTCTAATATGGTTCATATAGTAGACTTTGAAATTCTCGTCATATGATTAGGACACTCGTGTATCTTTTTATAATGACCCTGGTGAGTATAGAGAGTGAGGGATTTTACCATCACTCAACTCTCTCTGGCAAATTTAATAGAAATTGCTAAATGTAATCCACAACCATTATGACTGTAACTGCATTTTCTCTCAAATCAACTTGTATAAAAGGAGAGTAAGTACAATTTAGAAGGCTATAGAGCAACGCTGGTGCAGATATAATAATTATTTTTTTTTATACAGAATTTCCAATAGAATTTATATATCTAGCCTACTATTAAGGGTGTGGCGAAGGAGAACTGCTGAACTACAATTGCAATGAGTGACAAGTTGTACAGATAAGCTATAGAAGCAGTGCCGGAGAGAGTTATACCCCCAACCTCTCATATGTAAGGCCCGCCACTGGCTAGAAGCCCATTGGCGGTGTAGAGATTAAGAGTGGTGGTGAGATGAAAAGCTCCAGAGTCATGAACTTGTGCCCATCATTCATTCTGGCTCAAAAACTACACAAGTATATCAATTTACAACACAAAACTCAAAACTCACCCAGAGTTATTAATAGGGACGTGAGCACACAAAAAGTTGAATGGGCTTGTATCATCACATATCAATCACCCATCTGACAATGGTAAGTAATAATACAACCAAGGCTTTAATGCCATGAAAAAAATTGAACATTTAAAGGTCTGACTGGCTACATTGATCTTTGTCTCATACATCACTGAAAACAGCTTAACTTTTTTTGACTGATAGAGCAATGTTACAGAGAAAAAATCTGGGAACAAAAATTAAATAAAGGGGCCACCACTGTCTTAGCCATACTCATGCATTTATATGATTTTGCTTTGTTAAGCTTGCATGTTCAATCTTGACTTGCCTTGCATTCTTGACTTGTCTGGCATAGGTGTTGATTGATACTGTATTTCTTGGTGTGTGAATGTTTAGCCGAGATGTCACCACTAGCCGAGGTATTTCATACTAGTGACCTTTGTTTCCGGGATGGTATGACATAGGCCGAGATGTGGCACACCCTGGCCAAGGTGTGGCACAGCTTAGTCAATTGTCGCCCTCCCTAGCCGATGTCCTTGTTATCCTGTGTGCCGAAGTCCTGTCTTTGGCCGATGTTATCCCTTGCCGAGGTTTTGTTGTTAGCCGATGTCATTACTCGCCGGAGTGTTTCACTGGTTAGCTTGTTAGATACGCTTTGTCATAGACTTGTCTTGTCAGTCAGTCACCTTTTTGAGCAGAGCCAACCAACCATTGCCACGTGTCCGAGCTGAAGGTTAAGTCAGCCGACAGACTTAGAACCAAATCATTTTGTCTCAAAGCCCTTGTTTTAGAGAGAGAAGCTCTAGGAGAAGGAGGAGTTCTAGAGTGAGAAGTGGATTAGCAAGCTTGATTCTTAGAGTTCCAACCGTTAGATTCTTGATTTGAGGTTAGAATCTTGATTTGCTCTTGTTATTCTCATTGATCATCTGGTTACATTGCATGATTGAGTTTGGTTTGTATGCCATGCATGGATTTAAAGTTGGTTTTAGAAAGAAAATAAGATATTCATGAGTACTTGAGGAAAAGCCTTGATTTGATCCGGAAGCTTGCATTGAAATCTATGTTTTTGTGTTTGTTTCATCAAGATCTTCTTGTATGGGTACCCAGGTCCCTGTTTTTAAACTCATGGCATGAAATCTCAGATTTTATAAACGTAAGTTATGATCCTTGCAGTCATTCCTTCATAATCTTCATGTTTATGTTCTTGATGTTCTTGAGCAGAGGGAAACCCAGATTTTCCCCGACCTCATTTGTTCTTGAATGTGGCCCTCGGGACCACACCTCGGCGAGAGAGTGTGGGACCTCGGCCAAGACCTGGTTAGGTGCCCAGCATGATTTCCAAAGTAAGAAACAGTGTTTGATATGACTTGACTAAGTTTTGGGCGTTAGCCGAGATCATTTGCATGCATAAGAATCTTGTTTAGAAGTGTATTCAATAGACTTGCCATGTGATTGTAGGACTTGGACTTGCCTTGACCCCGACGTCTGAAGAACTATGTGAGTGGCATTCTTAATAAAGCTATGTTGCAATGTTTTGATAAAAGTCTTGTTTTGTCTTGTTTCGAAAAGTATTTGTAAGCATGAATGATTAACCCTATTTTGTATACTAAGTATTATTTGTGTTCGACGACAAAGCTTGGAAGTCCGTACGTGCTAGGGGACTATAAGCATTTGTAGCACAAGTTTGGAAGTCCGTACGTGCTAGGGGACTATAAGCATTTGTAGCACAAGCTTGGAAGTCCGTACGTGCTAGGGGACTATAAGCATTTGTAGCACAAGTTTGGAAGTCCGTACGTGCTAGGGGACTATAAGCATTTGTAGCACAAGTTTGGAAGTCCGTACGTGCTAGGGGACTATAAGCATTTGTAGCACAAGTCCTTAGTGTCGAGGACTATAATGCAACGACACTCTTGTTTACAGATCTCTTGTCTTGCCACTGACGGTTTTACCGCGTGGGTTTGTTCGTCCGAATTGTTATCTCTTGTATTATATTGGTGCTAGTAAGCATCCCTTGAACTTGAAAGATTTGATAAATGGACTTGTTGTACTCCTTGTATTGTTTTGTTAAAAGACCTCTGATATCATTCATGTAAACCCTTTATTGTTTATGCCATTCACTGAGTATCCAAGCTCATCCTCTCTATATATATGTAGGTGATGAGCAGGGCGGCGACGCCTAGATGTGTTGCCGAGGTGTTTTGCCGACGTGTTTTTGATTCGCATTTTGTGAACATCTTGAAGATCATGCTTCTTAGTCCTTTCATTGTATTTTGTATTTGAAGGCCGAGAAGCCTTTTTGTCAAGATGTAATTTTTGTACTCTATTTTGTTGTATTGAAGCTATCAATAGATGTATGTCATTTCATTCAACTTAAGCACTGCTCTTATGGACTGCTTGTATGTTAATGTATTGCTTCCGCATTTGTAAGCCCCATACGTATACTCTGTTTGTGTGTGATTTCTTGTAAGAGGCCTTGGGTAATCTCGGATTACTGGCCATCTCGACGCCGACCTTCTAGGGGCGGGTTGGGGTCGTGACAGATTGGTATCAGAGCACAAGTTCCTCATAGTACGTTATTCACACACTTTGAGTCCTAAAGAGCATAGAATTTCCCTTAGAAAGATGATAGGATTGCATCATGTTGCCTGCTACGTGACAATGTGTGCATCATCTCGGCATAACAGCTTGTTGCTTGCATGTATGTTTTATTGCGCATTTTGTTTTAAAGTTACATTTTGTATACTCATAGCATTATGAGGAGAGGAAGACCACCAGTTGGCCGAGATCAATCAGAAGACAGATTGGGTCGACTAGAAAGGCTAGTTGAAGGATTAACTCGGGAGTTGAGGCAGATAAGACAACAGAATGTTAGTGCCACATCTACTCAGGCCGAACAGACTAATGGCCGACATGCAGCTCCGCCTCCACCTCCCCCAGTGCCCCAAGTACCCTCACAGCCAGCCTTGTATGGGGATGGGACTATGACTTTGATTAAGGAGTTCAAGAAGATGAACCCGCCGAGATTCCAAGGGGGCGTAGAACCAATGAAAGCCGAAGCGTGGGTGTTAGGAATGGAGAAGTTGTTTGAGATCTTTCCTAGCACGGATGCTCAGAAGGTGGCATTGGCCGCATTTACGTTAGATGATGATGCTCGAAGATGGTGGATGATGACACGAGAAGGGAACCCTGACTTAACTTGGGCTAAATTTTTGGAACTATTTTATGACAAGCATTTCCCCATTAGTGTCCGAGATCGCAAAATCACGGAGTTTCAGACTTTGACACAAGGAAACAGGACAGTAGCAGAGTACGACCGTGCTTTTACCGAGTTGGCGAGGTACGCGTCTCATATGGTCAGTGATGAGTACAGGAAAGCAAGGAAGTTTGAAAGTGGTTTGCGTGCACCGATACAAGATAGAGTCAACATGTTGAACATGCCGACTTATGCTGGAGTCTTAGACAAGGCTATTCTTGCAGAAGCCAATTTGAACCGATATCACAGTGCAGGAGAGAATCAGAGAAAGAGGCAGAGTTATGATAACCGCCGAGCTCCGTTTAATGCTAAGAGGAAAGCGAATGTCGGCAGCTCCAGTAACTCGAACCAGGAAAGTAATACGAAGCCGATGTGTGCAGATTGTGGGAAGCCGCATTCCGGGGTTTGCCGTTGGGCGTCAGGTGCCTGTTTTGAATGTGGGGAATTGGGTCATCGTGTGAAAGACTGTCCGAAGTCAAGGATGGGTGATGGTAAGAAAAGTGGGAGCACCTCGGGCTCTGCACAGGGAAGCAACGTCGGGAGGACACAGATAAGGCAGGGCAGAGTTTTTGCACTAGTGCCAGGAGACACTCAGAATACTGAGGCAGTAGTGTCAGGTATACTTCCAATTTGCTCTCAAGATGCATACATATTGATTGATTCGGGCTCTGCGCATTCATTTGTATCTGCTAGGTTTGCCGAGAAGTTGAATAGACCACAAGAACCCCTTGATTATGTGTTATATGTATCTGCTCCATCTGGGAGAACTATGATTGTTGCATCTATTTATAGGGGGTGTGTTGTTGAGATTAAGGGTGTAGGAATATTAGTTGACTTGCTGCCATCAAACATGACTCACTTTGACGTTATATTAGGGATGGATTGGTTAGTAACGAATCATGCATCTATTGACTGTGTTTCTAAGAGTGTTACCTTGAAACCCCCAAGCCAAGCCGAGGTTATTTTCCAGGGTAGAGGTGTAGTGTCCCCGCCTTACTTGATTTCATCCATTAAAGCCTATAAACTAATTCAGAAAGGGTGCCGTGGCTACTTGTGTAGTATATTGGGTAATCAGAATGGAAATGTTGACCTAGATGATATCCCAGTTGTTAATGAATTTCCCGATGTCTTTCCAAATGAATTGCCTGGCCACTTAGTCGATAGAGAAATAGAGTTTACTGTGGACATCATGTCGGGAACCCAGCCGATCTCCAAAACACCTTATAGAATGGCTCCAGCCGAACTTAAGGAACTGAAGGTGCAGTTACAGGAATTATTGGATAAGGGTTTTGTTAGGCCGAGCACTTCACCATGGGGAGCCCCAGTCTTATTTGTTAAGAAAAAGGATGGTACACTTCGTCTTTGCATCGACTATAGAGAACTTAACAAGGTAACCATTAAGAATAAGTACCCGTTGCCTAGGATTGATGATTTGCTAGATCAACTTCAAGGAGCACGAGTCTTTTCTAAGATTGACCTTAGGTCGGGTTACCATCAGCTTAAAGTTAAAACCGAGGATGTTGAGAAGACGGCCTTTCGAACCAGATATGGCCACTACGAGTTTTTGGTAATGCCTTTTGGAGTGACCAATGCCCCTGCTGCATTTATGGACTTAATGAACAGAGTCTTCAAGCCACATTTAGATGAGTTTGTAGTCGTCTTCATTGATGACATACTAATCTATTCCAAGAGTAAAACTGAGCATGAAAATCATTTGAGACTCGCCTTACAGATTTTGAGGGACAGGAAGTTGTATGCTAAGTTGAGTAAGTGTGAGTTTTGGCTTTCCAGCATTTCATTTTTGGGGCATGTGATCAGTGAAGAGGGAATCTCTGTTGATCCCAGTAAGATTGAAGCCGTGGTAAATTGGCCGACGCCGACCAACGTGTCCGAGGTTCGTAGTTTTCTAGGTTTGGCAGGTTATTACAGAAAGTTTGTAAAGGACTTCTCAAGGATTGCAGTACCATTGACACAGTTAACTCAGAAGGGAGTGACATACGAATGGACCGAAGATAGAGAGTCAGCATTCCAGGAGTTGAAGACGAGGTTGGTTACAGCACCAGTACTTGTACTTCCATCAGGTAATGAAGAATTTCAGATTTATAGCGATGCCTCACATAAAGGTTTGGGTTGTGTGTTAATGCAAGGGGGTAAGGTCATAGCATATGCATCTCGTCAGTTGAAATCTCATGAAAAGAATTATCCCACCCATGACTTAGAACTAGCAGCCGTGGTGTTTGCTTTGAAGATTTGGCGTCATTACTTGTATGGAGCTTCTTGCCAGGTTTTCACGGATCACAAGAGTTTGAAGTACTTATTCACTCAGAAGGATCTTGTAACGCCCTCAAAATAATGACATTAATCCCAATAATAAAAACATGCTATGATATATAAAAGATCCACATCCTTCCATTGATCAGAGTTGTACTACAAAAAGTATTACATGTTAACAACCAAGGCAAAGGCCCTAAGGGCTTACAGCTTTCCAAGTTAACACTTGGTTACACAAAAGTAGAGTACTAACTCATTTACACATAAAGCCCTTGGCTTGAATTTACATGTAATATATATAACAAAAAGGAAAGACATCCAAAAAGTCTGTCCGCCACTAGCCTCCCAAGCTAAGTCCTTGGAGGTGGCATGCTGCCAGTACCTGAAAATGATGTTCCCATATAGGGTGAGCCACAGCCCAGTAGAAATATACTAAACCAGTTATGAATAATGACTAAAAGATTAACAATTCAACAGGTGGTCAACACTTTTACATTCTTTCATAACATGATACAAATCCAAGACACTTAAGTCTATGTTTCCTTTCATTTCCATTTCCTTTCCTTTTTACTTGCCATTTCACAATCTTGGCTCAGAACCTGGCCAAACATCTCACATGAAACAAACGTTCATGCCAACACTTCCATTCAACAACGATAAACATAACAGTTATATCAACACTTCCAAAGACAAGCATATACGCTCTGTCAATACACTTCTAGATAAGCATACACGCTCTATCTACGGAGTTCATCCCCTATCTCCTCCCAACAACATCCGGCTTAGAGGTTCATCCCCTATCTTCCCCTAAACCGTGGAGTACATCCCCTATCTTCTCCAACACAACACAATGCATATAAACAACAATTATACACATCACATATCAATACATAAAATCAATGTATTCTTACTATTATCATGCTCAATGAGACAATTCTATTCCAATTTCTCATTCTTCCCAATTAATTATCCAAATTAATTAATCAATGTAATTAGGACATTTTCCATAATTAGCATTACAACCCTTAGGTTCCAATTTCATTAATGTTTCAACATTAATTCCATGTTTATATACCAAACATGCCTCTAGGTTTATCATAGACCAAAACCCCAAACTTTTATAAAATTACACAATGGCCCCAAAGTTTCCCAAAATTACACAACAACTACCAACATGTCAAAATGCTAAAATTCAAAGACACAACTCATAAGAAGGAGTAGGATATCCCTACCTCAAAGATTTAGCTCAAAAGGAGATGATGGCCAACACCCAACTTGCTCCAATATCAAAGATTTTCCGATTAAAACGAAGCCCTCGATGATCTCTATCTTTTTAACAAAGGCACTTGGCTAGGAAATCACCCTAGATAGATCAAATCTTAGAGAGAATATAATTTTAGAGTGAGAGGCTCTCAAAAAGTGGGTTTGAAGAAGATAGAGTTTGCAAAAAGTGATGTTTAGTTCGGTGCTGTCTTGCTGATATAAACAGGCTCGCTCGAGCGAAGACCCCGTCGCTCGAGCTACCAGACACAAAAACTGGCCTCGCTCGAGCGACCAAACATGCTCGCTCGAGCCAATAGTGCAAATTTTCCGATTTGCAATACGACGCTCGCTCGAGCGAAGAACAAAGCTCGCTCGAGCGAAGAAACACAACCTTCAGGTCTGTGCTAGACGCAGCCTGCGCTCGAGCGAAGCCATCCTGGCTCGAGCGACAAGACACAAAAACTACCCTCGCTCGAGCGACCAAGTCCTCGCTCGAGCGACCAGCCAAAATTCTGGGCAGCAACACTTGGTTCCCAAACTCAACCAACCTGTAACAAACCTGCCCAACACATCCTATAACTCAAATACAAAGCAAGAAAGGATGTAAACAAGACAATACTCAACTACCAACATCCACGGACACACGTCCGGATCACTGTACAACAAGGGGTAAACCCGGGACCGCTATAACCTCCCCCCCTTAAAGAATTTCGTCCCCGAAATTAAAAACAAGTTTTGAAAAGCAAGTTTTCCTTCTTTTAAACAACGTATACCACAACTTTCCACAATTCGACTCATTACCGGTCATTTCATCTCTTTATCAAGAGGCATTCTACAACATATACATTTCAACATGCATTTTCTTTCCATCTCAACCATCTCCAACATATATGGTTCACAATTCATATCATAAGCAATAATCATGATACAATTCCATTTCTATAATATAGCCAACATATGCAATATTATAATCAACTCCCATAACAAGGCAAGTTCTACAACATTTACATTAACCAAAACATGCACCATGTTTTACAACTTAAGACAATTTGAATATTCTTAAAGTTCATTACAATTACACAATTGCAATACTTGATCACACATCAACAAACAAGTCCGGATATTTCTCGCGGACTCCCAACTCACGTTCCCAAGTGGCCTCCTCCACTCCGTGAGGTTTCCACAAAACCTTAACCAACGGGATGGTCTTGCCACGCAGGACTTGATCCCGCCTATCCAAGACCCGAACCGGTCTCTCCTCATACGAGGCATCCTCATCTACCTCTAAATCGGTCCAATCCAACACATGTGATGGATCTGGTTCATACTTCCGAAGCATACTCACATGAAACACGTCATGAACTCCGGATAACTGTGGTGGCAAAGCTAAACGATAAGCAACCTCGCCAATCCTCTCAAGAATCTCAAAAGGCCCAATAAACCGAGGGGATAACTTCCCACTCTTCCCAAACCTCAACAAACCCCGTCTAGGTGATATCTTCAGAAAAACATGATCACCTATCTCAAACTCCAATGGTCTCCTCCTACGGTCAGCATAAGATTTCTGCCGACTCTGGGCTGCAACAAGCCTCCTACGGATAAGCTCAACTTTCTCCGTCGTCTCCCTAACCATCTCCGGACCAATCAAAGGGGTATCACCCACCTCGGCCCAACAAACTGGAGACCTACAAGGTCGGCCATACAAGGCCTCAAACGGTGCCATACCAATACTAGACTGATAACTGTTGTTGTAGGCAAACTCCACCAATGGTAAGTGCCTCTCCCACGTCCCACTGAAATCAAGGACACAACCCCGAAGCATATCCTCGAGGATCTGAATAGTACGCTCGGACTGCCCGTCAGTTTGAGGATGATAAGCTGTACTAAAGGTCAACTTAGTACCCAAGGCACTCTGCAAACTCTGCCACAACCTAGCAGTAAAACGAGGATCTCTATCTGAGACAATCGTCACTGGGACCCCGTGCAACCTCACTATGTCCTGAACATACAAGTCGGCAAGATGATCTACCGTATCTCTCACGCGCATAGGAATGAAATGCGCCGACTTAGTTAACCGGTCTACAACCACCCAAATAGCATCACTACCCCGTTGAGTCCTCGGAAGACCTACAACGAAGTCCATAGTGACATGCTCCCACTTCCACTCGGCAATACTCAAGGGTTGTAACAAACCCGCTGGCCTCTGATGCTCGGCCTTCACTTGCTGACAAGTAAGGCACTTAGACACGAAAACTGCCACATCTCTCTTCATACCCCGCCACCAAAACTGGCGACCCAAATCCCGATACATCTTAGTACCTCCCGGATGCACCGCAAGGCGCGAATGGTGAAACTCTCGGAGTACTTCCTCTCGGCAAGACTCCGGTACAAGCAAACGGTCTCGGTATCTCACACTCAAGTCGGGATACACTGTTAAACCCTTCTCAACCTTCCCACTGGAGATCTTTTCTCGGAGGGATTCTACCTCAAGGTCACCTCTCTGTGCCTCTAACACTCTAGTCACAAGTGTAGGCTGCGCAACAACGGAAAACAAGGCCGCAGCCTCAACGGATTCGCCCAAATGCAAATCAAACTCACCAATGGCCCCCAACATCTCCCACTCCCGGATGGCTACACAAGCTACATCACTAATGGATTTCCTACTAAGGGCATCGGCCACAACATTGGCTTTTCCCGGGTGATAATGCAACTCGAAGTCGTAATCCTCAATAAACTCCATCCACCTCCTCTGCCTCAAATTCAAGTCTTTCTGTGAAAACAGATATTTCAGACTCTTATGATCCGAGAACACCTCGAATCTCTCACCATAAAGGTAGTGCCTCCAGATTTTCAAGGCAAAGATCACAGCTGCTAACTCTAGGTCATGTGTAGGATAATTCTTCTCATGAATTTTCAACTGACGTGAGCCATAAGCTACTACTTTTCCCTCTTGCATCAACACACAACCCAAACCCTCTCGTGAGGCATCACAATAGACTGCATAACCCAACCCTCTCTCCGGAATAATCAAGACCGGAGCGGTGGTCAGTCTAACTTTCAACTCCTGAAACGACTTTTCACAAGTCTCACTCCATACAAAGCTGACTCCCCTCCGAGTCAATCTAGTCAACGGTGAAGCTAACCTGGAGAAATCCTTCACAAACCGACGGTAATACCCAGCTAATCCCAGAAAACTGCGGATCTCAAACACATTCCTAGGCTGTGCCCAATCTTGCACTGCCTCAGTCTTGGATGTATCAACAGACACCCCTTTCCCAGAAACCACATGGCCTAAAAACTTAACTTCTCCTAGCCAGAACTCACACTTCCCAAACTTGGCATACAGCCTATGGGCTCTAAGCAACTCAAGCACCACTCTCAAGTGTTCCTCGTGCTCCTCCTCTGAAGGTGAATAGATAAGGATGTCGTCTACGAAAACGACTACAAAACGATCCAAAAATTCCCGGAAGATCCGGTTCATCAAGTCCATAAAGACTGCCGGTGCATTGGTAAGCCCAAATGGCATTACCAGAAACTCATAATGGCCATACCGCGTACGGAATGCCGTCTTCGGAATATCCCCCTCCCTGACCCTCAACTGATGGTAACCCGATCTCAAATCTATCTTAGAGAAACAACGGGAACCTTTCAACTGGTCAAACAAATCATCTATACGGGGCATAGGGTACTTATTCTTAACTGTAGCCCGATTCAACTTCCTGTAATCAATACACAATCTCAAGGCACCATCTTTCTTCTTAGCAAAGAGTGCCGGTGCTCCCCACGGTGAAACACTAGGGCGAATAAAGCCTTTATCTAACAATTCCTGGAGCTGAACTTTCAACTCAACCAACTCTGCTGGAGCAAAACGGTAAGGTGCCATAGAAATCGGCGCCGTGCCGGGCACTAGATCAATAGAGAACTCAATCTCTCGGTGAGGTGGCAAATCAACAAGGTCCTCGGGAAAAACATCCGAGTACTCACAAACTACCCTCGGCAATACAATCTGGGTCTCATCACACTCACCACTCTCAAAGCTAGCAAGTAGACCACTAAGCTCATTCCGCCCCCGCGAACCATACCCCGGTGGCACAATACTACCAACCCGGTCTCCCAAGAAATGGAAAAACTCCCCGCTCACGGTACAACAAGTAACCCTCTGGCGGTAGCAATCAATAACAGCTCGGTATGACGATAACCAGTCCATACCCAAAATAACATCAAAGCCCTTCATGGGCATAACTACAAAAGGAAACGGAAGCCTATGATCATCAACCTCTATATCACAACCTCTACATCCGTGTTTCAAAACCATCTCACCCCCAAGAGGTGACACTACACAAATAGGAGATGCCAACACTGCTAACTCCAATTCTAACACAGATGCAAATGCAGCAGATACAAAAGAATGAGACGCACCCGTATCAATCAATACTCTAGCAACCGAATTGCAAAACAGAAAGGTACCTCTCACTACTGATGGAGCAGGTACAAGGTCCTGCGCGGTAACAGCATACACGCGCCCTGTAGGCCCCTGATCCACCTGCTCGCCTCTCGGAGCATAGGACTGCTGAACTGACTGGGACGACGAAGCCCCCGGATTGGCCCTCGAGGCCTGCACAGACTGAGCTGGCTGAAATCCCTGCGTCTGTCTAGAACCAGACGCTCCTGAAGTGGCACTCAACCGTGGGCAAAACCTCTTCATGTGCCCAGGCTGTCCACACTGAAAACAAGTCAAGGGCTGCCCCCTGCCCGAACTCTGACTCTGCGGTCTAGCTGACGAAGAAGCAGCTCTCTGACCCCCGCCCTTCTGCGGGCAAACTGAAGCCTTGTGACCCGGCTGGCCACACTTGAAACAGGTGAACCCTCCCTGACTGCCCCTCCCGGAGCCTGCACTCGGTACTGGGAAAGTCGACCTGGCCAAACCACCCTGGGACGGCTGAGGGTTATAACCCCTCTGCCTCCTACCATCGCCCTGTCCCTCTTGGCCCCTCTTGGAGCCTCCATGCTTCTCCTCCTCTCCCTCCTGCATCATCAGCTCCATGTGAGCTGCAGCATCCACTAAATACCTGTACTCTCGAATGTAAGGTCCACCAACTTGCAACTTGAGGTCTCGCCTCAACTTCCGCTCAAATTCGTAGCAACGGCGCTCCTCTGTCGCCACCAGTTCAGGTGCAAACCTGGACAAGCTAGTAAATGTAGCCTCAAACTCGGCCACAGATAAACCCTCCTGCTTAAGCTGGCTAAACTGATCCCTCAGCCTCTCTCTAGCCACTGCAGATAAAAACCTCTCCTGAAAAGCATCCACAAACGCCTTCCAAGTACCACCCACACGAGCTTTCTCATACTTCCACCACTGACCTGCATCTCCCTTCAGCTGGAAGGATGCCAAGGTCACTTTCAATGTTCCGTCCTCAATGCCTAGCATGTCGAACGTTTTACTCATCTGTTCTAGCCACTCGTCTGCCTTCAGTGGCTCCTTAGGATCCCCGACAAACTCTTCCGGATTTGACCGAAAGAACTCCCTCCTCAAAAAGGAAGGCCCTGCTTCAGCTGCCAGGTTCCCTGCTCTAAGGATGTCCAGAGCCCCTGCTATCCCCTGGGCCAAAGTACTCACGGCCGGCTGACCCGCTGGCTCGGCCACATTGGCCTGACCAACCCCCTCCTGAACCGCCGGAGTCTCCTGAACTACCGGAATCTCCTCCGGTGGGGGCACCTCCTGCCTCCTAGGCCTACCACGCCTACCACCTCTAGCTCGTCCTGACATCCTAATAAAGGTAACACAAACGTTAGCACATTTATAAACGTGCCAAAACTAAACACTCACGTCCTAATGCATGGACAATTGTAATTCATTCCACGTAAGCACATAAACACATAAGCACTTACGAATTTCATTTCCAGATAATGATAGTCCCAAGGCGTTACTAGAGTACCGGTTAGAAACAGCATTGATCAAGTGCCTTTCCAACAAGACTCCCAGAAACCCAAGGATTCAATCAACATCCTAGAAACCAAATCCCATACCCAAATAATCACATAAACATGTTATCATACAAACATATAACAATACACCTAAGTCTCTATCAAGCGAGACAAACCCATTGTGATCCTAATCACTTCCCACGTACCCAAAGTATTCGAACCTGGTACGCTCTGATACCAAGTTGTAACGCCCTCAAAATAATGACATTAATCCCAATAATAAAAACATGCTATGATATATAAAAGATCCACATCCTTCCATTGATCAGAGTTGTACTACAAAAAGTATTACATGTTAACAACCAAGGCAAAGGCCCTAAGGGCTTACAGCTTTCCAAGTTAACACTTGGTTACACAAAAGTAGAGTACTAACTCATTTACACATAAAGCCCTTGGCTTGAATTTACATGTAATATATATAACAAAAAGGAAAGACATCCAAAAAGTCTGTCCGCCACTAGCCTCCCAAGCTAAGTCCTTGGAGGTGGCATGCTGCCAGTACCTGAAAATGATGTTCCCATATAGGGTGAGCCACAGCCCAGTAGAAATATACTAAACCAGTTATGAATAATGACTAAAAGATTAACAATTCAACAGGTGGTCAACACTTTTACATTCTTTCATAACATGATACAAATCCAAGACACTTAAGTCTATGTTTCCTTTCATTTCCATTTCCTTTCCTTTTTACTTGCCATTTCACAATCTTGGCTCAGAACCTGGCCAAACATCTCACATGAAACAAACGTTCATGCCAACACTTCCATTCAACAACGATAAACATAACAGTTATATCAACACTTCCAAAGACAAGCATATACGCTCTGTCAATACACTTCTAGATAAGCATACACGCTCTATCTACGGAGTTCATCCCCTATCTCCTCCCAACAACATCCGGCTTAGAGGTTCATCCCCTATCTTCCCCTAAACCGTGGAGTACATCCCCTATCTTCTCCAACACAACACAATGCATATAAACAACAATTATACACATCACATATCAATACATAAAATCAATGTATTCTTACTATTATCATGCTCAATGAGACAATTCTATTCCAATTTCTCATTCTTCCCAATTAATTATCCAAATTAATTAATCAATGTAATTAGGACATTTTCCATAATTAGCATTACAACCCTTAGGTTCCAATTTCATTAATGTTTCAACATTAATTCCATGTTTATATACCAAACATGCCTCTAGGTTTATCATAGACCAAAACCCCAAACTTTTATAAAATTACACAATGGCCCCAAAGTTTCCCAAAATTACACAACAACTACCAACATGTCAAAATGCTAAAATTCAAAGACACAACTCATAAGAAGGAGTAGGATATCCCTACCTCAAAGATTTAGCTCAAAAGGAGATGATGGCCAACACCCAACTTGCTCCAATATCAAAGATTTTCCGATTAAAACGAAGCCCTCGATGATCTCTATCTTTTTAACAAAGGCACTTGGCTAGGAAATCACCCTAGATAGATCAAATCTTAGAGAGAATATAATTTTAGAGTGAGAGGCTCTCAAAAAGTGGGTTTGAAGAAGATAGAGTTTGCAAAAAGTGATGTTTAGTTCGGTGCTGTCTTGCTGATATAAACAGGCTCGCTCGAGCGAAGACCCCGTCGCTCGAGCTACCAGACACAAAAACTGGCCTCGCTCGAGCGACCAAACATGCTCGCTCGAGCCAATAGTGCAAATTTTCCGATTTGCAATACGACGCTCGCTCGAGCGAAGAACAAAGCTCGCTCGAGCGAAGAAACACAACCTTCAGGTCTGTGCTAGACGCAGCCTGCGCTCGAGCGAAGCCATCCTGGCTCGAGCGACAAGACACAAAAACTACCCTCGCTCGAGCGACCAAGTCCTCGCTCGAGCGACCAGCCAAAATTCTGGGCAGCAACACTTGGTTCCCAAACTCAACCAACCTGTAACAAACCTGCCCAACACATCCTATAACTCAAATACAAAGCAAGAAAGGATGTAAACAAGACAATACTCAACTACCAACATCCACGGACACACGTCCGGATCACTGTACAACAAGGGGTAAACCCGGGACCGCTATAGATCTAAATTTGAGACAGAGAAGGTGGCTGGAATTGTTGAAGGACTACGACATGCAGATTCAATACCACCCAGGCAAGGCCAACTCAGTAGCCGATGCATTAAGCAGGAAGTCAACGGGAAGTTTGGCGTGTTTAACCATAACCTCAGCAGAACCGACTATCATTGGGGAGGTAAAAGCTAGACAAATGGAGGATGAATCCCTGAAGAAGGTAGCCGAGGAAATTATCACCAAGCCGAGGTCAGGCTACACTTTTGAAGATGGAGCGCTTAAGTTTGAAGGAAGATTGTGCGTGGCCGACATTCCAGAGCTGAAAAGGGAGATTTTGCAAGAATCTCATGGTTCCAGAATTGCTATTCATCCAGGAAATACTAAGATGTATCACGACGTCAAGCAGACCTTTTGGTGGCCGAACATGAAGAGGGAAATAGCCGAGTTTGTATCCCGATGCTTGCAATGTCAACAAGTGAAGGCAGAACATCAGAGACCAGCAGGACTCCTTCAACCGTTGTCAATCCCTGAATGGAAGTGGGAACATATCTCCATGGATTTTGTGATTGGTTTGCCGAGGACACAGAAGGGAATGGATTCGATTTGGGTCATAATTGACAGATTAACCAAGTCAGCACACTTCTTGCCTGTTCAGACTACATTCAATGCTGATCGACTAGCTGTACTGTATATGAATGAGATTGTGAGACTTCATGGGGTGCCGATGTCTATTGTTTCAGACCGAGATCCGAAGTTTGTTTATAGATTTTGGCAGAGTTTGCAAAAAGCCTTGGGAACCGAGTTGAGGTTTAGCACAGCTTTTCACCCCCAAACGGATGGACAAACAGAAAGAACAATTCAAACACTCGAAGATATGCTCAGGCTTTGTGTACTAGACTTTAAGGGAAGTTGGGAAGCACACTTACCATTAGTAGAGTTCGCTTACAACAACAGTCATCAAGCTAGCATTGGCATGGCACCATACGAAGCTTTGTATGGAAGGAAGTGCAGATCGCCGACATGTTGGACAGAAGTAGGAGATAAAGTTTTGATCGGCCCCGAACTGATTCAAGTGACAACCGAGAAGATTAAGCTTATTCGACAGAGGATCAGAACTGCCCAAAGTCGGCAGAAGAGTTATGCCGACCAAAGGAGAAGAGAATTGGAATTTGAAGTTGGGGATCATGTGTTCCTGAAGATTTCACCAACTAAAGGAGTTTTTAGATTTGGGAAGAAGGGTAAGTTAGCACCTCGTTACATCGGGCCATTTGAAATTCTTGAGAAGATTAACACGACTGCCTACAGACTTGCCTTACCACCAGAATTAAGTCAAGTGCACAATGTGTTTCATATTTCGATGTTGAGAAAGTATATTCGGGATCCCTTGCATGTGATTGATCATTTTGGGATTGTGGTTAATGAAGAATTGAACTATGAAGAGAGACCAGTACGTATCATTGATAGACAAGTGAGACAATTGAGAAATAAGACAATACAGATGGTAAAGGTAGAATGGAAGGAACATTACGGCAAGGATGCCACATGGGAAACAGAAGAAGAAATGAAAATTCGACATCCAGAACTGTTTTTGAACCAAGGTAACTCAAGTTTGGGGACCAAACTTCTTTAAGGGGGGTAGGATGTAATAACCCTCACACTGTCTTAGCCATACTCATGCATTTATATGATTTTGCTTTGTTAAGCTTGCATGTTCAATCTTGACTTGCCTTGCATTCTTGACTTGTCTGGCATAGGTGTTGATTGATACTGTATTTCTTGGTGTGTGAATGTTTAGCCGAGATGTCACCACTAGCCGAGGTATTTCATACTAGTGACCTTTGTTTCCGGGATGGTATGACATAGGCCGAGATGTGGCACACCCTGGCCAAGGTGTGGCACAGCTTAGTCAATTGTCGCCCTCCCTAGCCGATGTCCTTGTTATCCTGTGTGCCGAAGTCCTGTCTTTGGCTGATGTTATCCCTTGCCGAGGTTTTGTTGTTAGCCGATGTCATTACTCGCCGGAGTGTTTCACTGGTTAGCTTGTTAGATACGCTTTGTCATAGACTTGTCTTGTCAGTCAGTCACCTTTTTGAGCAGAGCCAACCAACCATTGCCACGTGTCCGAGCTGAAGGTTAAGTCAGCCGACAGACTTAGAACCAAATCATTTTGTCTCAAAGCCCTTGTTTTAGAGAGAGAAGCTCTAGGAGAAGGAGGAGTTCTAGAGTGAGAAGTGGATTAGCAAGCTTGATTCTTAGAGTTCCAACCGTTAGATTCTTGATTTGAGGTTAGAATCTTGATTTGCTCTTGTTATTCTCATTGATCATCTGGTTACATTGCATGATTGAGTTTGGTTTGTATGCCATGCATGGATTTAAAGTTGGTTTTAGAAAGAAAATAAGATATTCATGAGTACTTGAGGAAAAGCCTTGATTTGATCCGGAAGCTTGCATTGAAATCTATGTTTTTGTGTTTGTTTCATCAAGATCTTCTTGTATGGGTACCCAGGTCCCTGTTTTTAAACTCATGGCATGAAATCTCAGATTTTATAAACGTAAGTTATGATCCTTGCAGTCATTCCTTCATAATCTTCATGTTTATGTTCTTGATGTTCTTGAGCAGAGGGAAACCCAGATTTTCCCCGACCTCATTTGTTCTTGAATGTGGCCCTCGGGACCACACCTCGGCGAGAGAGTGTGGGACCTCGGCCAAGACCTGGTTAGGTGCCCAGCATGATTTCCAAAGTAAGAAACAGTGTTTGATATGACTTGACTAAGTTTTGGGCGTTAGCCGAGATCATTTGCATGCATAAGAATCTTGTTTAGAAGTGTATTCAATAGACTTGCCATGTGATTGTAGGACTTGGACTTGCCTTGACCCCGACGTCCGAAGAACTATGTGAGTGGCATTCTTAATAAAGCTATGTTGCAATGTTTTGATAAAAGTCTTGTTTTGTCTTGTTTCGAAAAGTATTTGTAAGCATGAATGATTAACCCTATTTTGTATGCTAAGTATTATTTGTGTTCGACGACAAAGCTTGGAAGTCCGTACGTGCTAGGGGACTATAAGCATTTGTAGCACAAGTTTGGAAGTCCGTACGTGCTAGGGGACTATAAGCATTTGTAGCACAAGCTTGGAAGTCCGTACGTGCTAGGGGACTATAAGCATTTGTAGCACAAGTTTGGAAGTCCGTACGTGCTAGGGGACTATAAGCATTTGTAGCACAAGTTTGGAAGTCCGTACGTGCTAGGGGACTATAAGCATTTGTAGCACAAGTCCTTAGTGTCGAGGACTATAATGCAACGACACTCTTGTTTACAGATCTCTTGTCTTGCCACTGACGGTTTTACCGCGTGGGTTTGTTCGTCCGAATTGTTATCTCTTGTATTATATTGGTGCTAGTAAGCATCCCTTGAACTTGAAAGATTTGATAAATGGACTTGTTGTACTCCTTGTATTGTTTTGTTAAAAGACCTCGGATATCATTCATGTAAACCCTTTATTGTTTATGCCATTCACTGAGTATCCAAGCTCACCCTCTCTATATATATGTAGGTGATGAGCAGGGCGGCGACGCCTAGATGTGTTGCCGAGGTGTTTTGCCGACGTGTTTTTGATTCGCATTTTGTGAACATCTTGAAGATCATGCTTCTTAGTCCTTTCATTGTATTTTGTATTTGAAGGCCGAGAAGCCTTTTTGTCAAGATGTAATTTTTGTACTCTATTTTGTTGTATTGAAGCTATCAATAGATGTATGTCATTTCATTCAACTTAAGCACTGCTCTTATGGACTGCTTGTATGTTAATGTATTGCTTCCGCATTTGTAAGCCCCATACGTATACTCTGTTTGTGTGTGATTTCTTGTAAGAGGCCTTGGGTAATCTCGGATTACTGGCCATCTCGGCGCCGACCTTCTAGGGGCGGGTTGGGGTCGTGACAGATGGCAACATCCTGCAAAAAGGCCAAACATGACTGGGAACAAATGTACGGAGGAAAACAACAATTTTTTAACATTCTTCCCTCATAGCAGGTAAATTTGCAATTAGCAATGGGGATGCATTAATCCTTACCTGATCAAATATAAAACGGTTTGCCACATGTTTGACAATGCTAGCATCTACAGCATCAATTCTAGCAAACAATTCAACAAATGGGATTCTTCTCCTGTACGTAAGTAGCTGCAGGAACATAATGGATTACGCCAAACAATCTGGGTCTTTACCGGGAAGGAAAATTTTTAAAAACAAAAGCTTGTGTCTTCTGACAACATTTCATGAGAGTAATTATCATTTGATAAAAAGAGTCCATGTTTTCGAAACTAAACTAAACCGTCTTTATCCAACACTACTCACTTAGCAGGCTCTCAAGGAGACAATCCAAGAGATTCAAAAGTAATACAAGGGAATCCTTTCATTTTCTGCAACTGCAAGTAATATACGAAGCATTCTTTCATTTTATTTTATCCACCTTTTTTTAACCATACGCAAATGAAAATGCATCAAGTACTTTACCTGGCACCCAATATCTTCAGCAACAGGGCTGGTTCCATTTATGTGAAGCAGCAAAGAAGATTTCAACTGCAGTGCAATAGAACTATAAGTGAATGCCAATATACTGAACACCACAAGATAAAAAATAAGTGGCCAAGCTAAAATCGATTTCCCTTTCATAAAACTA
Source organism: Camellia granthamiana (assembly GCA_036172215.1). NCBI lineage: Eukaryota > Viridiplantae > Streptophyta > Magnoliopsida > Ericales > Theaceae > Camellia > Camellia granthamiana. Next base: position 81,753,311 of record CM069914.1, on the reverse strand, counting down.
AGCATGTTGCATGGATACAAGTTAATCTACCACACCTCCTTTGTCCATATTTTAGTTTTAATGTGTGTAATAAAAAATGTGGATAACACATTTTATTCAACAAATGATGTAGCTTTGACTCACTTTGGCATGACAAATACTTATCTAAGATAAGTTAGAACTACAAGCAAAATATGGGATGCTTGGTAAAGGGTTATTTGCTTGGTGAACCAAAAACAGTTTTAAACATCCCCAACTTTATAAATACTTCTTAGTCATTAATAGAAGTATATTGAAAGTTCAATCCATAACTTATAGCTCTCATTATCTCCAGAACTCAACTATAAAGAAATAAAGACTTAAAACTTGAGCATATATGGAAGGCATATTGATCCACAAATTAGGGTGGTAGCCATATATGTCGTATTGTTTTTGAATTACAAAACAATATACATATATATATATATATGCAATATAGTTTTACTAAAAGCACTTAAAACCTGAGGACAAGCAAGCAGATAATATCAAGGTTCAGTACAAGAACTGGTAACTACCTGGTTACAAGCACGAGTAACATCAGCTTCAGAAACTCGATAACATAACTTGCTCATCTCGTACATAATTGCATAAGCCAGATCATCCAAGCAATCTGGCTAAAAACAAAATGTTAAAATGAAAATGAATAACTAGAATTATTGAGGCATAACATACAACATCAATTGTGAATTAAAGTCAATCAAACTAAAGCTCCGCATGACAGATGCGGAAACTGATGGCAATACAGATAGCTGTTTTATCATGTTTGTGATGCTATAAAATTATGATTAATGGGCATCTCAGTCTGAGCAAAATCCTGATACTTAATTTTTTTGCTACAGATTACCATGATCAAGAGTTCTAAGGTATTGGCTATTAAGCCATAACAGTTTGATCCCAAGACATTAGTGGAAAAGAAATCATTCTAAAAGTTAACTTGGTATCATATTAATTTATGGAGAGAAATAATTGCAAGTTTTCAAAATTTCCACTGTAACTTTTTGCCCTTGTCACCCTTTTATTCTTCTCGCTTGACTTACTGCAGTTTTCCCTACTCTCCTGGTGTCCCCCCTTTTGATTTTGAGAAGCTTTTAGAGGCCATAACCACTATCCTAGTGTTAATCCCTGCCAATAAAGGGTACTGGAAGGGGTGAACCTCATCCCCTGGCACAATACTCCCTTTTTCCCTTTCTGACATACCTAAATCACCCACAAGAGAACCAGCTGGGCTATTTTGTTTTACTTTTGACTATATTTCAGGCCTGAACTCACCCAGAATGCAAGCAACCAGTGTCCACCTCAACACCCAATAATATGTTTCACTTATTAGGCCTGTTTTGTGGTGTATAGGCCTCTAATAAGTTAAGAGCTCTATAGAAGATGTTGTTGTAAAAAGGCTTAGGAGTGTTTATTTGCCGCACTTTAAAAGCACTTGCATATCCTCTTGTATGTTTTATTTCACTAAAAAAGTGCCTTTAGGGGAGCCTCTATACATCAAAGTACTTTAAAGATGCAGCCAAACACAACCTAAAGCATTATTTCAAGGGAAAGAAAAGTAATTCCAAGCTAAACACACAGTAGTGCCAAATGGGGACCTAGTCCATCAGAAAAGTGAGTGAGGAAAGAAATGGAACAAGGGGGAACAAGAGATACAACCCAATCATTTCAGGGAGTGATTTATAGATGTTCTCAATTTGCTAACAAAATATGGAGTCATGGAAAAAAGATATCAAAAATTTGAAAGAACCTAAGATGAAGAGGGAAAGAAGGCCCTGAAACTAAAAAAATCATAATTATAGGACATAATCTCACCTTGGCAATGGCATAAACACCAAATAGACCAGTGTCCTTATAGTTGGTGTTAAAGGCCATCATGTTTTCAGCAATCTCATTAATGTCAACCCTCTGTGCAAGCTCAGAACTGCTTACAAATTGTCAAAAACTAATTAATGCATGCGCTCACAGGTTATATCACTGGAAAATATCCAACTTAGTTATTAAAACACCACAAATTATGTTTAAACAGCTCACCCCATGTGCTTCCCACCACTTGCATTCTTATTCCAAGATCCCAACATAGACTGCATGACCATCAAAGCAATGGAATCTGGATCCGTCCAAGAAGCCCCATTGAAAGCAACCACAAATTGTGCCAAAGGTATATCATCATCAATTATCCTAACCTGATTTTCACGTAACGAATGCCAATTAATAAATTTTGTAGAAAGACAAGATGGAAGAGAATGTTTAAATTAAACAAATCGTGAAATATTTATATGATATAAGCACACCTCGGAACCTGTAAAAATTGCTGGTTCTTTAGCAACTAATTCAGATGCTGTAGTTGGATCTGTTGACAACTTGGTAACCAATTTCTTTACTTGCTCAACAATGTCCTCATGTTTCACAGCTCCAGAAGTAGCAATTACCTAAAATAGAAGACCAATGCTTAAGACTTCAATAAGTAAGTCAATAGAGTAAAATAATTGATGATAAAATGACGGCGAAGCTAGCATGTAACCAACCAACCAACCAACCAAGTAGACTCAACAATCAATATGAATATCACTTACCATTCTAGGTGCAGGGTAGTGTGTTGATATATACTTTTGAAGATTATATTTGGTGATCGTCTTGATATTTTGAGCAGGTCCAAGAATGGTTTTGCCCAAAGGAGTGTACTGGAAAGCAGTTGCATGCAGATGGTCAAAAATTACTTCGTCAGTTTGCCCTTCGACCTATAATAAATAATATACAAGCATCACAATAAAAAATCAAATAACTAATGACAATGCAATTAGAATTTTTTTGTAAAAACAAAATATATAGATGATTTAATTAATGAAATCACAAGACCACAAATGAATACGCAAAGGCATTCATCATTCAGAAAACCGACTCGATAAACATTTATTGGTACATCAATGCAAAGGTTGGAAGAAAGTAAAGCACAAGGAGGTCAGTCACACTAAGTAAGGCATTTCTTTCAACTGCTCAAGCAACTAATAGCAATTAATAGAACTCATTGTATTCCTTTTTCTCAAAATCAAAACATTTTGATCATCCAACAACTCCTTAGTGTTCGCGTCCCCCTCTCATTATTAAAACAATAACTACCTTAACAAACTATTATTGGCTCTTATTCCCCATGTAACATAGGCTTTACCATTTACCCTGTGAATCATGATGTGTCTTTTCCTATTGACTATATTCTTTACTAGGATTAACACCAATTCTAATAATTCTCATATGCAATTTACGCCACCAAAGATTCATATGGTCTATAGTGCAATGGTTTTTTACATTAAACAATTAGAATATAGAATCATTCCCAGGAAAACAAATCAGATTATGAGGAAAATTGAAGCAAAACACAAACTTTATCAAAGAGTGAATGTTACTACCTCCTCTATCTCAATCAAAATGACTCCTTAGTGTTCACGTCCCCTTGATCAAATGAATCAATGAGCTCTGCTACTGATCATTTTGATAGTCTCTAGGTTTTAATTTTAGTTGGTTGAAAAGAAGTTGCAGTGTTTTTTTTTTAAGAACAATTTTTTGGTCCCAACTGCTGAGTGTTTATGAGCATGTTTCCATTTTGTTTTCTTTGGCCATTGATTTTTTTTTGATTTCCAAGTGTATTGGTATGCCATGGTGTGCGATGTCGGTTACTTGAGGCCTAAAATCCCTACACAAGCAATATGTATTGGGAAATTTTTGATTTATGTCACCTTTTAAGTTCCATTTGAGGCTTGGAATCTTGGTTGAAATTGGCTGAGAATTGCAGATTCATGATTTATTTTTGTATTCTCACTGTGATTACCTCTGTATGCTCTAAATTCTACTGATCTAGTTAGAAGATCAGACTTATCAATTCCAAGTTAAATTAAGTTATTTTGTATACACAAAATGGCTGCCACTGGCAGTTATCACATGTCACTAACAAATGAGAGGTCTGAGGTTTTGATTTTGGCGAAAGTTCGAGTGGCATTGACCGCTGTTCTTTAGCTTGTGAAACTAACAGAAAGATTCTTTAGCTTGTGAAACTAATAGAAAGATATTCTACCGTAAATTACTAGCTGCCAAGTGTGGAATTATAATTTTTTATTTTTCAATACTATCCTTATATACTTGTATCTTGTAACATTTTCGATACTATCCTAAAAACATAAACCATCCCAATGAGTCAAATTTTATCCTGTGTTTTTTTCCCTTCACAATTATTGTATTTTTAAATTAAGTTTTGTAAAGGAGAATGCTTAATGAAAGTCATTTCGATACATTTGAGATTTTGTCACCAAATGAGTATTTACATGGTGAAAGCACAAAAGCACTTTATGATTTTAAAGGACTTGTTAGATGAACATATACCAAATATTCATTTTCTCTAAAAAGTCAAGTCTTATGAAGTTCTTCTATAGAGTTGATAGGAAATGCCACGAGTATACAAGGATCAAACTTTTCAAGAGAGAGTGAATTAGAAAGGTCACAGGCATATTAATCACCACCTTTTCTTTGTTTTTTTTTTGTTTTGAAGGTGGTGTGAACTAAACTTCATTATTCCTGTCCTAAGTCCTAACTACCCAAGTTTACCTTGTCTTACACTGGAAGAAGTCAGCAAAATGTGTATATTAAGGTTGTGCTAATTAAATACATAGGCTTTGTTTGGATTTCTATGTGATTAGTCTAACCAACACATATCTAAAAAATGCTCAAACAAACAAAGGGTAAGAGCAAAACTTCAAATAAAGATGCATACATGACTTGTGCTTCAAAGATTGAAAAAAGAAAACAAGGTAAATGACAACACTGGAGAAATGAATGATTATGAGATAATATTCATTGAAATAGCACACAATTGTGCATACAACACTACCATCACTTGTTTCATCAAAATTGCAATTAAATTGATTGCTTTCATATACACAAGGAATATTGGAGACCATATAAAGAAGAAAAAAAAGTTCAGCATTATTAAGCAATTGACAACAAAAAAAATTAAGAAAAATCTTGATTTTTTCTTCCTTCTCTGCATTTCATTGTTGGTGTGTGAACATATCACCCCAACACATGCCACACTTGATCTTCTTGTGTTGTGGTGGTTTATGGAACTTTGGCTCTTTGGGTATGGTGCAATGCTTCATCGACCTGAAAATAACCCGAAACAAACAAGGGACATTGTCATGTTTACACCACTTATGCCAGTCAAATGACACATTAGAAAACTTCTAGATTTGAGGTTTATTTTACAAAATTGGAGATCCAAAACAACACCTGATCAATAAAATATGCTGGAAAAGTTGCAACTACAGTAAGTGTCACTAAGGGGAAAAAATGTATATAAAAAAGAAGAAAGAAAGCAATACAAACTACATATTGCTTTTTAAGAATCATTTGAAGGAGAGGGTCTATTTGAAGTCTTTAGTAGGAGAAGTTATTTGGCAAGTTCAGCTTTCCACGCCCACCAAAGTAGACATGATATCTTCTTGTATAGAAAACAGAAACAAGTGGATCATATGTTTTTCTAATACTGAAAAGACACACCATGTGTCCTATAGGCCAAGCCTACAAGATAATTTTTCTATTCAGTAGGTTTTTTGGTTATCCATATTCAAATGGAACACCACGTATAGCAAGAGAAGTTATTAAAAATTTTGGATTTTATCTGGTACCTTCTAGGGATGAAAGGCCTGTCGAAATAGGGCATGAGTTGACCTCTTGGAATGAGTTCCTTTCTTAGTCTCTTGATTTCCTCTTCTTCTGCTAACTATAGGAGCAAAATCCAACATGCACACATATATTAGTAAACTACCAAAACTAATATCACCAAAACACACCCATGAGGCTTTTTCTGTCATGTACCTTTTGTAGTCTTTGCCTTTTCCTCCCTGTGCTGTTCAATAAGGCTCATCTTCTCAGCCACCTAATATGCAATCAAAGAAGCAAAATTAAAAGGTAATTCAATAAAGGGCACTTCATTATTGCCACGTAATATGTGCGAGAACGTCGAATCTTGTAGACTCAGTAAATGGTAAAGACTTTAGTAATGACACAATGCCTACTCTATATGTGATAGGTGAGTGAAGTTATGGTCATCATGCCCAAAAGACTGATTAATACATAAAAACCCTGAGTAAAAATATTTAAAGAAAGTTTAAAATGCACCTGTTGGTCAAACTCAGCATGCTCCATAGCCCTCACATCGCTATGCAGCACCAAATCAACCGGTCTTGTGATTTCTTTGACGACAGGTTTTACTAAGCACTGTAATACCATCGACCACATCAATTCAAATGAACTTGGGAGAGTCCAGACATGCATATTAGGCTTAGTACTTAAACTATCGACTACAAGCATTCAGCAAAGTATGGCATAAAATAATTTAACCTAGCATTTTTGCACCCTAAAAGAATATGTATATATATAAATCCAGAAGTTGCCATTTGAACATTCCCAATAATATTTCATTTTTTTTTCAGAAGTTGATAGCATTTGAAACGAGTTGCTTTTTTCTGTAGTTGTTCAATCTTAACCTCAGTGATTATGGTGTTTTGACTTCATTTAGAAAGATGACACAAAGTCTATAAAATTTGTTCGATATGGTTTTTGGCATAGCACATCCAACAAAAAGCATATATTCATGCTACACATTTCAACAAAATATTACATACGAAATTAGAGATAGAAACATTTGTACAACGAAGCAAAACTTCAATTTTTTTCGTCCCCAAATTAAATGGAATTACCTCTGGCTCATATGTTGTCCGTGGGAGACATTGTGCAAGTGGTATCCGTTGCTTTTCCTCATCCATCATCATTTGTTGTAATTTCTTGACGAATCCTTCCTCCTTGTATCTTCCCCTTTGCTGCAATCAATCACCAAAATTAACACGATCTCATCTAAATTGAGGCAAAGACAGAAGGATTTAAAAGCAAAAGTCAATTTCACAAAACCATAAACACACACCTCGGTTCGAAGCTTGAAGGGTTTTTGGTAGGTTGCTTTGAGCTGCTTCTTCTTCCAATGACTTCCACCAAAGGTCCCAGATGAGGGCATGGGTTGAGCTCTTGGAATGAGCTCCTTTCTTAGTCTCCTAATTTCCTCTTCTTCTGCTAACTACAGGAGCAAAATCCAACATGCACACATATATCAGTAAACTCCCAAGACTAATATCACTGAAACACACCCATGAGGTTTTTTCTATCGTGTACCTTTCACTGTCTTTCCCTTTCCTCCCTGGCCTGTTCAAGAAGGCTCATCTTCTCAGCCACCTAATATGTAATCACAGAAGCAAAATTAAAAGGTAATTCAAAAAAGGGCATTTCATTATTGCCACGTAATATGCATGAGAATGTGGAATCTTGTAGATTCAGTGAATGGTAAAGACCTTAGTAATGACACAATGCCTACTCTATATGTGATAGATGAGTGAAGTTATGGTCATTATGCCCAAAACAACTAATTAATACATGAAAACCCTGAGTAAAAATATTTAATGAAAGTTAAAAATGCACCTGTTGGTCAAACTCAGCGCGCTTCACAGCCCTCACATCGCTATGCAGCACCAAATGAACAGGTCTTGTGATTTCTTTTACGGTAGGTTTTACTAAGCACTGTAATACCATCGACCACATAAATTCAAATGAACTCGTGAGAGTCCAGACATGCATATTAGGCTTATTACTTAAACTATCGACTACAAGCATTCAGCAAAGTATGGCATAAAATAATTTAACCTAGCATTTTTGCACCCTAAAAGAATATGTATATATATAAATCCAGAAGTTGCCATTTGAACATTCCCAATAAAGGCATTCCCAATAATATTTCATTTTTTTTTTTCAGAAGTTGATAGCATTTGAAACGAGTTGCTTTTTTCTGTAGTTGTTCAATCTTAACCTCAGTGATTATGGTGTTTTGACTTCATTTAGAAAGATGATGCAAAGTCTATAAAATTTGTTCGATATGGTTTTTGGCATAGCACATCCAACAAAAAGCATATATTCATGCTACACATTTCAACAAAATATTACATATGAAATTAGAGATAGAAACATTTGTACAATGAAGTAAAACTTCAATTTTTTTCGTCTCCAAATTAAATGGAATTACCTCTGGCTCATATGTTGTCCGTGGGAGATGTTGTGCAAGTGGTATCCGTTGCTTTTCCTCATCCATCATCATTTGTTGTAATTTCTTGACGAATCCTTCCTCCTTGTATCTTCCCCTTTGCTGCAATAAAAATCAATCACCAAAATTAACACGATTTCAACTAAATTGAGGCAAAGACAGAAGGATTTAAAAGCAAAAGTCAATTTCACAAAACCATAAACACACACCTCGGTTCGAAGCTTGAAGGGTTTTTGGTAGGTTGCTTTGAGCTGCTTCTTCTTCCAACGACTTCCACCAAATGTCCTAGATGATTCAGAGCTCTACATTGAAAAAAATGAATATTAAAAATATAAAAAACAGAGGTTCATTTTTCATTTTAGAATTAGAAAAAAAAATGCTTACATTTCGTTGGCTTCTGTGACCACCACTGTCAGATGTAATCATGCTTGCTAATTTGCTCTCAACTTCCTTAATTGCTGCAGGACTCGAATTGAAGTTATTTAATCTCTTTGTAAACATTTGACATAGGAAATTAATAGCAATGAATGAAATGAAAATTATAGGCAGATAGTAATGTGCATTTTTTTTCTTAATAAACGGGCTGTTAAAACTTTCACAATTAGTTGCCAACAAGCCATTTTTTATGCTGACATGTTTTTTTTCTTCCCATTGTTAGGATCCTGAAAACAAGAAGGTCATAATCTGTGATGAAAACTTGAAGAAAATTTTTGCAGGGCGAGACCGAGTTGGGTTTCTTGAGATTGCAGGATTGATGAATCCACACTTTCTTAAGTGAGCCCTTGCAGGAGAATGGATTTTGTCTATGTATCTTTATCTTTGGTCAACCTTTATTTGACCATTGTTTATAGTAATGCATGAGCTACCATTGTATGCAATATTAACAAAAATTACATTTAGTATCCACCTTAACACAATATATATAATATACAATAGAGTAATACTATACAAATAAAAAATTCATACATAATGATGTGGATCAATGTGAGCCTTTCATTTCAAAACAAAATACTAATAAAGATAGATTTATTTACAATAATGACATTGCCAAATCATTCTTGTGAAGTTTTTTTTGTATAAATTTTATATAAAAATAGAATTTTTCTCTATAATAATGACATTTCATAACAAGTACCACAACAAATAGTGATGCTTTTTTTTACCAAAATAATTCATAGCAATTGTCGTCACAAACGGTTCTTAACTTTTAGTGCACATAATTCATAATATAATCACAAGAATTTGTAACTTTCACTTTAAAGTGCATATCATAAATTTACGATTCATAACTTTTTATTACAAATTAGGATAACACATCACAAACATTTTATAACATTCACCAACAAAAATCTCGACTTTCTAATGATATGTCTTTTTTTAGGCATGCATAATATAAATTTCTCCATATAATGTTAGTTGCATTTTTTTTTTAAAATTTCACCAGATGGGGACATATACATTTATTTTTACACTTTTAAATAAAAAATTAATTACAACTAGAACTATCAGTGTATTTTTAAATTACTTTAAATTAAAAAATAAGTGAGAGATTGGTGGAATGGGATTGGTTGGGGAAAAGAAAAAAAACATCACCAATGAAAGGAGTTTATTCATATTGGGACTGTTTCGGTACATTGACAAAAAAATAAATAAATGAATGAATTGTTCTTCTACTAAAATAAGGGTAAAATTGGTACATGACATTATCTATTTATGTTACTGTTAATTAACAGAAGTGTGTGGAGGGGCAATCAGAAATGCAAAATCAAAGTAGAGATTACCCTAAATTTTAGGAACAAAATATATCAGTTACTGTTATATATACACAACTAACATGAATTTAATTAAATCCCAAACTAAAACTAACTCTATGAATTTCTAATTATTTATTCTAAATTCACGATATATACATTATATATATAGTAGGGGTTGGTACACGCAATATGTGTGTAAATTAAATAAATAGAAATAAAATAAAATAAAATATTTAATATTTGTTGGTTGTAACCTCAATTAGAAAGAGTCTTGCCTATGTTGTCTTACGTTCAAGTCTCGTTCCATCCTTTTATCTACCTCTGTTTTTTTTTTTTTTTTTTTGATAAATAATCGAACACTTGACATAAAGAGAGATAAAAGGCACCAATCTAATTGTTCATATATTTATACTATTATATATGTGAGCACATGATTTGGTGTCTAATAATGTGCATGACTTGGTGTCTAATAGTGTGGTGACTTCTCCTTCTGCCATGTGACAAATTTTCCTATTCTAAAATAAAAAATATTATTCAAAGGCATAAGCAAAATTTGAACCCAGGATCTTGTGTTTCATTAAGAATGCTCTTACCATTTAGACAACATACATATTATAATATTAATTTCTTTATTATTTATTTTTATACTTATTTATCTAAATTGCACACGCATTGAACCCACTAATATATATTTGGAAAGTTGCTATTTTGGTAGGTTACTTTAGTTTTTGACTATTTTAGTAAGCTAAAATTTTTGTGTTTGGGAAGATGATTGGATTTTTTTTTTGTGGTTGAATGTAATATTTGTAAGAGAAAAAATAAAATGATTATCGATTTGATGTGACATTTTATTTTATTAACTATTTTAGTTTATTTTGTCTTTTTATGAATTTTAGCCTAAATTGGGCTAAAATCCCACTTCCCAAACAGTCTCATATGCCTTCGTTTGAGATGTAGTTGGCTTTTTAGTTTTTTTGCTATTTTAGTCTAAAGCTAAAAAACTTCATTTGGGATAGATTTTTTGATTTTTTAAACTTTTGTGAAAGAAAAAATAAAATAAGAAAAATGTTTCAAACCCTCTTTCCCTCCCACCCCCTTTGACTAGGGGTGCAACTTGGGCGGGCTCAACCTAAGCAACCCGAGCCCACCCTGAATTTTTTTAGGGCTTGGACAAAATATTTTCAAATTTGGTACGGGCTTGGACAAAAATTCAAAAGCCCGAATTAAATTTGGGCGGGCTTGGGCAAAAATGTCAAACAGCCCGAGCAGCCCGAAACCCGAATTATACATATATAGATATATAAAAATATTAAATATACATATAAATTATTAGCCATTACATGATATTAAAGTAATTTATATTATTAAATCATATTGAATATATATTATATATGCAAATAACATAAAATCTTACCTTTTTTTCTTTTTATTTTCACTCATAAATTGTAAGGACTACTATAGTGGCATATCTATTACATTATATAAATTATTTGTTTTGATGGTATTAATGATTTTCTATTAAAAGAAATTGTAAATAGAGTCAAATTTTAATAATTTAATAATGTAGCTAAAAAAAAATTGAAATTCATTTATAATTCGGGCAATTCGGGTAACTTGGGCAATTCGGGTTTAACTTGGGTCGGGTTTGGGCAGACAATCTCGGGTTATAATTCGGGCTTGGGCAGGTCTCAGCACAACTTGGGCTGGACTTGGACAACCTCACAACCCGACCGAACCCGCCCGAGTTGCACCCCTACCTTTGACCCCCTTTCCCTCTCATTGGCCAGTTTTTCCTTATTTATTTATTTTTTTCTCCTCCAATCACCACCCACCACGTGTGTGTAGGGGGTGGTGGGGTGGTGATTGGAGGTGGTCTCTATCAATGCTCATAAAATAATTATAATTTAAATATGACTTTTTATCTTATTAAATTAAAAAACTTATTTTATCTTTTTATATCTAAAATAATCTCAACCCAACCCCAACCTTCTCGCCAAGGGGTTGGGGATGCTGCTGCTCTTCAGGCGCAGCAGCAACTGTTGCGAGATTAAATGACATCGTTTTTAGTTGTTTTGGACCCCATTTGTGTATTGCACCTCTTTCCACTTTATTTCTCATCTCTTTTTACTGAACCTCTCAGAAATAAAATATAAGGTAAATTACATTCATCTCTTTTAATGTTTGAAAAAAAAAAAACTACAATTTATGTTATATTTTTGATATAATTACACTGATAATCTTTAAGTATTAAGTCATTTTTAATTAATAATTCTTGAATTGTACAAATGAAAAAAAATAATGTTATCATTTCTTATCTACTCAAATATATATATATTTATTTATTTCAATGTTTAGTCACCATCTATTAAAATATAAAAATTGAAGAAATTTATGTTAGAAGAAATAGCATTTCAGTGGAACAATTACAAAATAATTGTACATAATTTAAAAATTTTTTTTTTTGGTGCATGTCTCACAAAAAATAATTGCACCAAAATATTAAAAAAAACAATTACACCACACGAAGGACTTCCGTCCTATAAAAATAATGAGATTATTTTTCCGTTGTGCAAACAATTTTCCTTTATGTTATGCATTTTTTAAAAGACATTACGTAGTGTTAGTTATGCTACTTTATAATAAAAGTTATGTAGGAGTGAATTTGAATTGTGCATGTGAATTGAAAATTATGAACCATTATTTTTATGTTATGAATAGTATAACTTAAATTTTAGGAATAACATGTGGTGAAATCTGTCCCTCCCAAAAAAAATGTGAAATATTTGAGAATCATTTTGGTGAAAATACAGCTAATAGTAAGGTTAATTAAACTAATGTCTATTTTAGTAAGGTTAATGTGACTGAAACTAATGTAGCAGACATTGAAATAAATATTATTTTGGAATAAAATAGACTACAATATCATTTCTTTTACTAATAAATTATTGATTAAAAATATCTTGACTATTATGTAAATTAAAATTAAAAAAAAACCAATGTAATTACTTAAAAAATGTAAAATTAATTATATTTTTTTTAAATTTTAAAGGAGGTAAGTATAACTTATTACGTTTTATTTTAGTCTGGCAAAGAGAGTTGAGAAAGTTGGGAGATTTTTGACAAAGAAAGAAGTAATATGTACGGTAAGAATATGATGCTCAAAACAACCGAAACGACATCATTTAATCACATAGCAGTCACTGCTGCGCGTGAAGCGCAGCAGGATCCCCGTTCCCTCTTGGCAAACGGCAAACGGACCCCATTAAGCAGTGGCGGAGCCAGAAATTTGATGTAGGCGGGGCATCTATTAATTATAATCTCAAAATTTTTATGCAACTTTGTTTTGTGAAAGAATAATTATAATTTTCTTCTTGAGGAATAGATAATTCCAACTTTGATTTTCTTTTGAAATATTTCTCCATGACTGTTTTAAAAAATAAAAATCAAAATAAAAATTAATAATCAAAATCACAAATCCCCACAAATGAAAATATCCAATTTTAATATAAATAAAAAAATTTGAATTTAGTGCAAATCACAACAAATAAAATTTCTAATATACCAATATTATAACAAATGAAAGTCCCTAATTTAAATAACAAACACTAGAAATTAATATTCCATCTGTCCCGAAATAATGATCCCTTTCGGGGAATCTAATTTTTTTTGATAGTACAATTATTGCACTTTAAAAAAATTAATTTTCCAAAATTACCCTTTGATAGTACATTTTTTGAGGAATGTCAATGTCATAATTGTATTTTTTATATTGTTAATGAATTTAAAAGAAGGGCAAAATAGAAAATTTATATTATTTTTGTACTTGATTTTTGAAAAGGAACTAATATTTTAGGACAATGAAAAATGGAATAAGAGACTAATATTTTGGGACGGAGGGAGTATTTTTAATTGTAGCACAAATCAAATCCCTAATTTTAGCACAAACAAGAACAAATCAAAATCCCTACTTTTAATATAAATCACCATCAATTAAGATTCATAATTTTGACATATCAAAATATCTTATTTTAACATAAATAATAACAAATCAATTTTTTCTGCAAATCAAAACTTAACAAATAACTATAAATTGATACTTATAATTTTTATTTAAAAATAAAAAATCATAAATAAAGTTACCTGTAAATAATAAAGAGAAGATATTAAGGTTGTAGTGTGATTCCAAATATGTATTGTGTGATCCTAATCTGATGAATCGTGAGTTGATAAATTGTAAAGTAACAAAGAGAGATAAAAAAATAAAAAATAAAAATAAATTAAAAAAAAACCTTGCTACTGTATTCCCATGAATCAAAAAAATAAATAAATAAATAAATAAAATAAAAAATAATTAATTGAATTGAAGGTGTGTTTAGGTGTGTGTGTTGTTAGTCTGTTTAGAAATTAGGTATATGTGTGCGTGTGTCGGTGAAAGTGTGCTACCAAATGAGCTACTTTGTATTATGTATATAAGGGGGTGTAAGCTCAAAAAATAAATAAATAAATAAATAAAAGAAAATTGAAAAGTCAGGGGGGCACGTGATCCCCCGATCTCCACGTCCCTCTGCCCCTGCCATTAAGCGTGAGGATCCTCTAGAGTTTCTTCTCTAGAGTGATCTCTCTACAGTTAAATCTAATGGTTGATATTAAAGAATCAAAGTGTTTATCTTTCTCACAGATTTGAAGGACCATGCTTTGTTTTGTTTCTATGGTACAGTTTGATTCTTCAAACTTCAACTACCCAACAGTTACTAGCAGTGAGTGAGAAAGAGAAATACAAATCAAAGTCACTCAACATCTTCACTACTCCTCTCTCTCTTTGCTTCTTCTCTAATCTCTACCTCAAATTTTAAATTTTCAATGAAATCTGAGATGGGTATCTCAGAAAACTTTTGAAAAAAGAAAAAAAAAAATTCAAATTTCAGATTTGAATTTTCTTCATCTTCTTCTGATCTCTGTTTCTTTATTTCTAATCAATGGAAATGCTTATTTCATTCTTCAACAGCAAAGACAGTTGCAGAATACAAATTGATGCCTTTAAATCATGGGTTATCTTCTAAAAGCTATAATCATCAGCAATCAATGAGGTTTTCTCAGAGCATAGCTGTTCAGATTCAAGAAATTGATCGGTTCAAATTTGCAATCAAAACAAAGAAAGAAGAATATATCTTTGATTTGCTCCGACAAACAACAATGGACAACGGCAGAAGGCGGTGGAAGCGAAAGAGATCGAAGGTGTTGGAGTGGCGGATCTGTGGTCTGCGAATGCGATTGAACTAAAGGTGCGGCGAAGGCGGAAGAGATCGAAGACGAAGGCGGCGACAGAGTCCTTCAATCTGTTGGAGTATGGCAGCGGTGACGGCAGTGCATCGGGGGTGGGAAGGGGCGGGGCGGCGATGTCCTCCTCCTCTTCTCTCCTTCTTTCAGCCCTTCTTTCTCTCGCCCCCGCCCCCTCTTTCTCATGCCTGAACAGGAACGTATTCAATGATGTTTTGAAACCAGAATTTTTTTTTTTTTTTTTAAATTATTCACTAAAACAACATCGTTTTAGTGAGGCTGAATCTCAATCTTTTGATGAATCACTCTAGGAGATCACTTTAGGAATAACGCTCTAGAGGATCTTAATGCCCCTATTAATCATATACACAGTTCAATACACGAAAATCCTCACGCGGTCAGACACACACACTCTCCCTCTCTCTCTTCCTGTCCAAACCATAATCCTCTCTCTCTGTCCTCTCCGCCATTACTCTGTCCATACATATATATATATAGGAGCATAGATAAACAGAGCAAATCTTCTTGATGATCACCAACAATACTTCACACGCGCGCACACACACACATACATAATTAAATTATATATTTTCATTTCAACATTCCTTCAGTATATCATTTTTTTGGTTTACCTTTCCGTTGGAGTTGAAGAAGACGGTGAAGCAGGGCGAGGGGCAGGACGTGGAGCAAGACCAGCAGCAGCAGCAGCACCCAGAGCAGGAAAATTTCTTTTTTCCAAAGACTGTCGTCTTTGTTCTGAGACATTCTTCTTGATTCTTCTTTCTTGAGTTAGAGAGAGAGAGATGGGTTTATGAGAGAGAGAGAGAGAGAGAGAGAGAGAGAGAGAGATGGGTTTATGAGTGAGGGAGATAGAGGGATGGGTTTATAACAGATTAAGGGTTTAGGGTTTAGGGAGGGTTGGTTAGTGAGTGGTTTACGGTTTAGGGAGGTTTGCGGTTTAGGGAGGTTTGGTTAGTTATTTATGGCAATGGGGAGGTATCCATGGAAACCTACCCAAAATACATGGGCTTTCCCCCGACAAGGGGCACCTGCTAGCACAGCAGGGTGTGCTGTGCGTGCAAAAACGACACAGTTTTTTTTTTTCTTTTTCATCTTTGGTTTGAAACAAAACAAAATAAAACCATACAAATCTTCATAGGCATTTATTGTAATAAGGAGAAATATCTACTAGTATATTTTTTATTTTATTTTTGAAAATTCACATGAGTTGAAATTTATTATTTATTGAGTATTATATTTTTAATGTTTTTAAAAATCAAATAGATTAATTATATTTTATTTGACATTGATATTTATTAGAGTATATTGGTTGATTTTTTGACAAATCAATAAATAATATGTAATAATATACATCGTTGCAAGTAAATTTAACCGTAATTTTTTAAGGATTTTATGATTTTTTTTTTGATTTGTCTGAATGAGTACAATATTATTGTTGTTGTTGTTGTTGTTGTTATTATTATTATTTGAAAAATTATTAAAAAAAATCTCAGGTAATAAAATAAATTATGAGTTTTTAATTTTATTAATTTAAATTTTAAAATTTTGATTTGTTTTTAATCTCAAACCATTCATCCATTTTTGATAGGTAAAACTCACATTTTTTTTTTTAATTTTAGTCATTAAACTCAATATAGATATACATAAAGTGTCTAAAATATCATTTTCTGTCAATTTAGCTAACGAAAATAGGTTAATGGTTTAAACTAAAAAAATAAAAAATTAAGATTAAAATTAATAAAATTAAAAATTTATAATTTATTTTATTATAAAGATCAAATTTTAAGATTTTTTTAAAAATAATTTTGCCTTATTATTTTTGTTAATTTTTCTGAAAGTAAAGTAATTTTGATAGATGTGCTCAAACCAAAAACTAACCAATAGCAGCACACACACCAATAAAAAAGAAAAAAACAAAGGAAAAATTATATTAAAAAGAAGCAAAACGCACCAAAATTGTGCCGTTTTGCCGCACAGCAGTACCTGCTATACAGCAGGCACCCCTTTCCCGGCTTTCCCCATTGCTGTTTCAATTTTTAATTGCTTTTTTTCTCAAAATCATAGTTTATTTTTTTTTTCTCCTTTTAATTCCCGTGCTCCATATATATACACGCATATGAGTAATATTCAAATAAAAATTAGTATAAAATTTTTATATAGATTGATATAATTTATTATGAATATCATTTTATTTATATATTTTAATAGTTTAATTCAGATTCAAACTAGAACCACAACTATAAAATTATGAATCGAACTGTGAAGTATTATTTATCTATTTTAAGATTAAGATCAAACCATGCATTGAGAAAATTAAATCAAATTGGGTGATTTGGTCTAAATTGAATTGATTTGCAATTTTTTTTTTTAAAATGTTTTTGCTCAAACATATCCATTTTAGCATCAAAGGAAAAAAAGAGCATAAGTATGATTATTTTCAATGTCAAATCAATGAGAAAGGTTACTACGTGCATCCTTAAAAAAGGCACATCGCAAAAAAATTATAACCTTTTATGATAAAAATTATGATTTTTTTGGTGTGTTATGCTATTTTATTGTAAAAATTATGAATGGCAAATTTGTAATGTATATCTTAAAATTACAAATAACGAAATTATGCCACTACATGATAAAAAATACATTTTTTCTTTAATGGTTAGCAAAAAGTTTTATTTTCGTAGTAAGAAAAAAGTATTTTTATAGTGCATTAAAAGTTGTGAATTTTTGTGATGTTATGAGGTGCATAGTATATGCACCTTTTTAGAAGTGCACATAATAGTATTTTCTCAAATTAATTTTTGTATACTACAAAAGTAGCATTTGAATAGCACTATAAAAATGATGTGATAATATCATTTTTAAAAGCAAAATTATATTTATAAGTATTTTGTTTTAAAATAAAAGATTCACATTAAATTATATCAATCTATATATTTTTTTGTATGACTATTTGTTTATATATCTATATAATAAGTCACAAAGGTTTTTGAAAATGTCTAAAATGTATGAGAGACACATTTCATTTGGATGGCTCAGATGAATCCTAAGTGTATATCAATGGTTTAGATCAATGGGTGGTTCCCGCCCAACACATTTACTTTGATTTGCCTGTGTCTCCCTCAGTATCTACCCTCTGTCTCCCCATACTCTCTGTCTCTAGCGATCCCGGTTTTCCCTTCATTGTTTATTGTAACCCGGACTCGGTTCCGTGGATGATTGTTGTTGTCTGTATCACATTTCCATCCTTTACTCTTTGTAATTGAGTTTTAGGTTGTGTTGGGTAGGTTTGAAACAGGTTGGTTGTGTTTAGAAACCAAAAGTTGATGCCCAGATTTTGACTTCCACGCTCGAGTGAGCATTTTGACGCTCGAGCGTTGTACGGGAAAGAAATAAACCTTCTCATATAATCCTGTTGATCAAGTCTGCGCTCCTCCGTACGTCGTCGCTTTACTCCCTAAAAACACAAACGTGAGCTAGCCGGCGGGTGTGTGCCGGATACCTTTCCGATGCCTAAGTCAGCAAAATAGACAAATAGACAAAAGCTCTGTGTATTCGGAAATCAAAGTTGTATTACCTCTCCAAAGGTGATGTTTGTGAGCTTTTGTAGGTTCCGTGTGGCACAATCCTAGTAGGACTTTTACTCCTCCACGTAGAGTCCTCCTAGGAATCATATTCTTGAAAGATAATGCTTATCCTTCAACACCCCCCTCACTGCATAAACCAAGTGAGATGGTTTTACCATGGTCGGATTCCAATATGACCGAGGTAAGCAAGGCTATGCTAAGCTGCAGAATAGACCGAACTACACTTAGTTCAGTTCTTCCTTTTATTTCACTTACCTCGGTTCTTCCTGCATAAACCGTGCTAACCATAATGCTGTGTAGTCCATGCTAACAATTAGCTACGTCTGACCGAGCTAGCTGCGCCATGCCGCGACCAGACTAACTCTGAGTGTGGCGACCTAGCGACCGAACTATCCGCAGCGCTTTCTCAGACAGAAATAACAACAGGCACTTCTGGGACCGGACTAATTTCGAGGCCTTTCTACTCAGCCCTTCGTACTGTGGCCCATAACGGCCCATTGCCCAGCTCGGCCCAATATTCATATAAATTACCCTCTCAATTGCCCCTTAATTCCATCTGCGTAGCATGATAGAGATTACCTGTCTATTAGCCGAGCTAAAGTTTTAAGCCTTTCCAGCCGAGCTCAAACCCTTTAGCCTTTCCAGCGGAGCTAAAAAACTCTTAAGCATTTCTAGCCGAGCTAATTTCACACCGGGCTCTGCTTGTCCAGTCAAAATGTCTCTTCAATCACAGCAACTGAATCGCTTCTTATTCCAAGGACACGTGGCATGCTCTCATTGGCTGAAGGCAGCTGTCACGCCGCCCTCATACCTCACATAATTTGAATAGTTCCCGCCTTTGTCCCTTCTCTTTTCACAAAACAAACCCTTTCACTCTCTTCTGAATCACTCATACTACTATTCATTTCCTTCTCTCTCTCTTCTAGCCTCCATTGTTCTTCCAACCTTGCAACTGCGAAGCTCACGCTTGTGGCTGCTTTCTACTTCCCTTTCCTTCCTCTTACCTTGGTAAGTACCACAAATCTGTTCTCTTTTTGTTTGTTTTTGTCTTTGTTTTGATTCATAGCATATTGTTTGTGTTTTTGCAAAACACTTTTTTTTTTCCATTTTGTGCTATGCCTTACATTTTCTGGAAAAAACCTTGCAAGAACCACTTTGTATTCATGAAACAACCTGTAAAACGCTGTAATTGATCCAAAATCATGATATAACCGGAGTAAAAAGTTGTTTGTAGTTGATGTCAGTCTAGTCAGTCCATTCAACCGAACTAACACTTCATGCTATACCAGTAATTTTAGCAAGTCAAACCATTTTTTGATTTATCTCAGCCGAGCTAACAAACCGTACTAAGGCTGCATAATAGTTTGCTTGATAGTTTTAATCACGGCCGAGCTAGAACAGGGGGCTAAACCAGCCTTCGTAGTCCAAACCGAACTAAGAGCGCTGCCCCTAGAGGCTCAATCGGGCTAACAAAACTCTTGCACAAACCGGGATAACAAACCCATATGCACAAACCGAGATACCTCATCCCTTGCCCAATCCGAGATAACAATCCCTTGTGCAAACTGGGATAACAGAACCCTTTGAACAAAAACCGAGCTATCGAACCCCTTGCTAAAACTGAGCTATAACTACATTTATCTTGCCTTTATTTCTTTTAGCACGGTCCCACGATCTGTGCTTAACACTCTTGTTTTTCCACTTTGCAGACTTTAGGTTGCCCAGGCACTCCTTTGAGCGCTCAACCGAGCCACTCAGCACCATTCTTCGACCAAGCTAACACTCAGCTTAATTTATACATAACTTAAGACTAAATGGGTAAATATAGGTTTTTAGTAGAAACACCTGGTGGCTTGGCCAAATTCCGAAAGGAGTATAATATTCCTGACGATGTCCAACTGACCTTAGCCAAGCAAGATGTCACACCATGGGGAAACCATGGCTTTGTACCCTTTACCCTTCTGTCCATAATAGAAACCGGACTAAGATTTCCTGTTCAACCCTTACTTTGTGAATTCCTTAGGCAAACTAGGATATGTCCAACCCAGCTTTCCACCAACTCATACCGCATAATAAATGGCATAGCTGAGCTAAACTACCGAGTTGGTATTAACATCGGCTTAGCCGAACTCTTCCACCAGTATTCCATAGGCTCAAAAGAAGACGGCTGGGTTTATTATTTAAGAATACGATGCCGGTGTGAGAAAATAATAAAAGACACACCGAACAAAGACTTGAACGATGATGATTTTTTCTGGGTATCTGGGAATTTTGAAGACCACCATGCCCAGATCCCAGGCCGCAGTATAAACTAGAATAAAGGAACCCCCGGTATAATTATCTCGGCTTCTTTGCATGCTTCACTTTATTTCGGTTTCCTATTCCTGAACCGAACTAATAGTTGTCTTATTTATGCAGATTCAGCCTACCTTCAATCACTATACAGTTACCCCAATCTGAACACTCTCCATGCCGGACTACGATATCCAGAAAGAAGTTGGGCCAAGCTGCTGAATTTTGAACCGACGTACAGATACAGCAGCCGATGAAAAGCCAGAGTAACAGACTTCTTGCTGGAAGCCTCCTCTGAACCGGATCCAACCTTGCCACAAATTAACCTGGTCCGTACTACTGAAGAAGAAGAAATGGCGAAGAGGAACAGAGTAAGGGCCCTCTTAACTGAAACACACCGAGCCGAAGTACCACCACCCAACCAGACCCAGGAAACAGTGGTGGCCCTTCCATTTCAACAACCCTCTTCATCACGCCCAAGCAAGCGCGCCTGGACTACCCAAACGGAGCAACGCCTTGTTGATGAAAATGAAACCATTCTTCTACCAAGCCCTCCACCGAGCCCTCAGCCGGAGCGTTCTGATCGGGCCAGCTCCTCCAAGTGGGCTCCAAAAATGACTTTCCAAAACTGAGATATTCAGGACACTGACTCAGTGGTCGCTGAAAAAGATCACATGATGGCATTCAATCTTGCCAAGAGTGTTTGCCTTCCAGCAGACATGGAGCATCACAAGAATTTGACCGAGCTAAAGGCCATCCGTTCGGCCACAAAATCCGTGGTGCTTGTAAGTAGTTTCTTCTGTTAATCTTTCTAGTTTGCACAACTCTCATTTCGGTTTGTTCATAAGTCTTTCCATTCTCTTGCATGCCATGCAGAAGAGTCACATTGCTCATAAGCGTGTGCTTGAACTTCACAAGACTACAAGGCAAGCCCTGGCCGAAGTTGAAGCAAAAAGCACCGAGCTAAAAGACTCCCAACAGAAGACAGCCGAGCTAGAGACCGAGGTAACCCGTCTGATCGGACTAGTTACCTCGGCTAATGCTGACAAACAGAAGGCCCTGACCGTGATGAAGGACAAGTACCTGCGTGAGCTAGCCAAGCTCGAAGGAAAGAAAAATGCAGAGATCGCCGAGCTAAAAAAGAAGGCGGATGATGCGAATGCTGAAGGTTTCAAGGAGGAGGAGGCCCTCTATATGTAACAATGTGAGGCAGCTAAAGATTTGTTCTTCAAATGCGGTTGGAGGGCAGCTGTGGTGCAGCTCAGTTGTGAGCCTGAGACTGAGGTCTACAATCCTCCTCAGTACTTCATACCGAGCTCACTGGCGGAGTACGCTGCATCCGTTCAGCAACAATTTCTTCAGGGTTCAGATGACGATGAAGAAACCGAGCCCAATAATACCCCAGTTGTCAATGAACCTGCCAATCAATCAGCTCAGTTAGAGCCAACGGTGGAAGACCTGACTAATGAGCTGTCGATTGAAACCGTGCTTCCAACAGAGACCAAGATCCCAATCGAGATCGTGCTCCGGTCTGAAACCGGGCTTCGGGTTGATATTGATACTAACCTTGATGATCTGTTTAACTGATTTTGTATTTTCTTCTTTTTCGTTGGAAAACAAGTTTGTAACCGGGCTGAGTCCCCTTCTTTGTATTTGCTTTGTACTTGCTTTAAACTTGCCAATGAAAATCTTCTCCTGCTCCAACTGTTATCTCGGTTTGCTGCTCTACTTGTACTTGCTTTCTTACTGTAATTTGAATGAAGTAGTGCATTCTCTTGCCGAGATAATTCATCCCGGTCTTAATCTTTGCGAAATAACTGGGTATACCTACCAACCACTCTTTAGCCGAGATCCTTACTTCGGCTGAAGAGTACTAAAGGTTGGTTTAATCCAACCAACCACTCTTTAGCCGATACCCTTACTTCAGCTGAAGAGTACTAAGAGTTGGTTTAATCCAGCCAACCACCCTGTAGGCCGAGATCCTTACTTCGGCTGAAGAGTTCTAAGAGTTGGTTTAATCCAGCCAACCACTCTTCAGTCGATATCCTTACTTCGGCTGAAGAGTACAGAGAGTTGGTTTAATCCAGCCAACCTCTAGATTGGTTTTTCCTGCCAATCTAGAATAAAGTGTTTGGTTTTTTCGACCAAACGTCCTGCAGCCTGGATCCTTATCCTGAGCTTAGGAAGGGTGTTGGTTTAATCCAGCCAACCTCTAAATTGGTTATTCCTGCCAACTTAGAATAAAGTGTTTGGTTATTCCGACCAAACGTTCTGCAGCCTAGATCCTTATCCTGGGCTTAGGAAGGGTGTTAGTTTAATCCAGCCAACCTCTAAGTTGGTTTTTCCAGCCAACCTAGAGTAAAGTGTTTGGTTATTCCAACCAAACGTCCTGTAGCCTGGATCCTTATCCTGGGCTTAGGAAGGGTGTTGGTTTAATCCAGTCAACCTCTAAGTTAGTTTTTCCAGCCAACCTAGAGTAAAGTGTTTGGTTATTCCGACCAAACGTCCTGCAGCCTGGATCCTTATCCTGGGCTTAGGAAGGATGTTGGTTTAATCCAGCCAACCTCTAAGTTGGTTTTTCCAGCCAACCTAGAGTAAAGTGTTTGGTTATTCCGACCAAACATCCTGCAGCCTAGATCCTTATCCTGTGCTTAGGAAGGTTCGCAGTTGGTTATTTTGGCCAACTATGTTTTTAATGCCCCTAACTCACCTAACTCACTAAAATAAACTTTTACAGAAGGAAACGTCTATACTGAAAAGAAAACTACTTGTTTTATTGGGAAAGGAAAAAATTACACATATTTAAAAGAAAAAAGCTAAAAATAAAATAACTTGAGATTGGCAGTATTCCATGGCCTGGGAATTGTCTTGCCGTCCTCATCTTCTAAATGGTATGCCCTTTGCCTGCTAATCCAACCACTTTGTAAGGTCCTTCCCAATTGGGCCCTAACTTGCCATCTCCCGGTACCAAGGTGTTTCCCATCACTTTGCGCAGCACCCAATCACCGATTTTGAATTGCCTTGGATGCACTGTTTTGTTGTATTTCCTGGATAACTCTTGTTGATATGAGGTAATGTGAACCAATGCTCTATCTCTTCTTTCCTCTGCAAGGTTGAGCTCCAATGCTATGGCTTCGCCATTCAATTCTGGATCAAAATTCTCGCTTCGAATTGTGGGGAGGCCAACTTCTAGTGGGATTACTGTCTCCATACCATAAGCTAAGGAGAATGGTGTTTCTCCTGTTGATCGCCGAGGTGTGGTACGGTAAGCCCATAAAACATAAGGGAGCTCTTCTGCCCACTTGCCTTTTGCTTTTTCTAACCTCTTCTTTAATCCATCCAAGACGACCTTGTTTGATGCTTTTGCCTGACCATTTGCTTGGGGATATGCCGGTGTAGAATTGTAGAATTCTATCTTGTACTCTTCACAAAAGCCTCTAAAGATTCTGCCGTCGAACTGAGTGCCGTTGTCTGATATTAGGGCTTTTGGTATGCCAAACCGAGTGATGATATTCTGCCAGACGAACTTCTTTACGTCTTTTTCCTTGATTGATGCCAATGTTTCTTCCTCCACCCATTTTGTGAAGTAGTCGGTTGCTGCAAGAAAGAACTTCCTGTTGCCTGGTGCTGTTGGAAGTGGTCCTACTATATCCAACCCTTACATTGCGAAAGGCCATGGGCTAGTTAGAGGTAGAAGTTCTCCGGCAGGTTGGTGTATTTGGTGTGCAAACTTCTGACACTTCTCGCACTTTTTGACATACTTCTCTGAATCTGCCTGCATGTATGGCCACTAGTATCCTTGCGAAATTGCCCTGTATGCCAATGATCTCCCTCCTTGGTGGCTTCCGCATACGCCTTCGTGTATTTCGAACAAGAATACTTCAACTTTGTTGGGATGAACGTACTTTAGGTAGGGTCCTGAGAACGATTTCTTGTACAATGCCAAAGATAGGGAGAGCCAAAATCGCTGCGACTTTGCTCTTATTCTGTTGGCCTCTTTCTTTTCTTCTGGTAAGATGCCGTCTTTTAAGAACAGGATTATGGGATCCATCCAAGAAGGGCCTAGCTCGGCACAACATACCCTTTCTGCTTTGGGGTCTTCAATGCTTGGTCTGGGTAGGTAGTCGATTAGCAATGGATGAGGGATGGAGGTATCTGCCATTGAAGCAAAGCCTGCTAGTTCGTCTGCTCTGCTGTTTTCTTCCCTGTCGATTTGTTCTATCCACACCACTTCAAATTTCTTGATCTCTGTTCTGACCAACTCTTGGTATTTGGCCATCCGGTCATCCTTTGCTTCGTAGTCGCCTGAAATTTGGTTTACCACCAGCTGTGAGTTGCTGTAAACCATTAGTTCGGTGGCCTTCATGTAGAATACTGATTTGAGGCCTGCAAGAAATGCTTCATACTCCGCTTCGTTGTTTGATGCTGGGAAGCCAAGGTTGACCGCTTGCTCCACTACTAGGCCGTCTGGAGAGATGAGGACTATACCAAGCCCTGCTCCATACCGGTTGGATGCTCCATCCATGAAGAGCTTCCACATCTCTCCAACAAACAACTTCCAGCAAGTGGAGGGGTCAGATGATGCCTTGGGGTCAAGAATGTTGCTGGTGTTTTCTTCAAGGTCCATGCTTGCTGTCTGCCCCTCGTTATCTGATTGTACCAAGTCTTTATTTGTTGGTGAGTCTTGACTTGGTGTAGCATGGTTTGCTTCTTCCTCCCTTACTTTACTCTGGTCTACCTTGGGATCTGACTTGGTAACCTGTGCCAGGGGTTGCGTTATTCCGACGTCAACTTCTATCCCTAGTTCGGCTGTTTCAGTCAGGTCGATTGGGCAGATATGATGACTTCCTGGTGTGAATTCTGCGACGAAGTCTGCCAAGGCTTGAGCTTTTATCGCGGTCCTGGGTTGAAACTTGATGTCATATTGTCCCAACTCTACTGCCCACTTCAAGATTCGCCCGGAAAAGTTTGCCCTTTCAAAAAGAGCTTTTAATGGGAAGGCTGTGAGGACGACTATGGTGTGGGCGTGAAAGTAGTGCGACAGCTTCCTTGAGGCC
The DNA here is from genome assembly GCA_036172215.1 of Camellia granthamiana. NCBI lineage: Eukaryota > Viridiplantae > Streptophyta > Magnoliopsida > Ericales > Theaceae > Camellia > Camellia granthamiana. The sequence continues at coordinate 81,727,180 of CM069914.1, read as the reverse complement.
ATCATCAAGGCTAAGGCCAGTTTTTCCAGTAGCAAGTACCTTGTTTCGGCGCTCAGTAATGTCTTGCTGACATAAAAGATAGGCAGATGTTGGATTTCTTCCGCACGGACCAACACTGCGCTAATTGTGTGTTGTGAGACTGCCAAGTACAGGAAGAGTTCTTCTCCAGGTATTGGGGTAACAAGCAGTGGTAGAGAAGACATGTATTCTTTCAGGCTTTCCAGAGTGCGGTCGCATTATTCGTCCCACTCAAACTTGGCTTTTAATGCTTGAAAAAATGGTCGTAGTCTGTCTGACGACCGGCTTATGAACCGATTGAGTGCAACCGCCATGCCGGTGAGATGCTACACTTCTTTTACTGAATTTGGCCTCTCCAGATCCTGAATAGCTTTGATCTGGGAGGGGTCTGCCTCTATACCCCGGTTGGTCACCAGGAAGCCCAGGAATTTGCCAGATCCTACACCGAACACGCACTTAGATGCATTAAGGTGCAACTTGTGCCTCTTCAGAATCTGGAACATCTCACCTAGGTCCCTTAGATGGTCGTTCTCATCCTTGCTTTTGACCACCATGTCGTCGATGTAAGCCTCCATTGTTCTACCTAACAACGGCTCAAACATCTTGGTGACCATTCTCTGGAATGTTGCCCCTGCGTTCTTTAGGCCAAAGGGCATGACCTTGTAGCAATACAGTCCTCTTGGAGTTATAAAGGACGTGACCTCCTGGTCTGGTTCGTACATGGCGATTTGATGGTAGCCTCTGTACACATCAAGAAAGCTAAGTCGGTTGTGCCCCGCCGTTAGGTCTACCAGTTGATCTATCCATGGTAGGGGCAAGCTGTCCTTTGGGTATGCTTTGTTGACTGTCTTATAGTCGACGCAGATACGCCATTTGCCATTCTTCTTTGGTACCATGACTGTGTTGGAGATCCATCTGGGGTAGTGTACCTCTCTGATAGCTCATGCTTCTAGCAGATTTCCCACTTCTTCCGCTACTATCTCGGCGTGGTGGAGTGCCGATCTGCGAGTGCGCTGAATGATTGGTCTGGCGGATGGGTGGACATTGAGTTGGTGACAGATGAAGTTTGGATCAATGCCTGGCATGTCGTAGGGTGTCCAGGCAAACACTTCGATGTTAGAGGTCAAGAATTCCAAGACCTTTAACCTCTCAGTGCTAGACAACGACGAACCGAGCAAAAAGAACTTTTCCGGGTTCTTTTCATCTATTCTTAGCTCTACCAAGTCTTCCACCGCTTTTTGATCAGCTACTTTGCCGACATCTGCGAACAGTTCATTGCTCTCAGGTTCTTCCACCGAATAAACATATCCCTTGGCAGCGCGGCTGCCATTAACCGTAACAAAGCATTGCTTGGATATAATTTCGCCTCCAAAGACCTCTTCAATTACCCCGGCTTCGTTGGGGAATCGCATTACTTGATGGTAGGATGAAGCTACCGATCGCATGGTATGCAGCCATGTCCTTCCCAAGATTATGTTGTAAGTGGAGGGGACTTTCAGCACCCAGAATTCCACTTCTTTCGTCACGCTCCCTGCTTTGACTGGGAGGATTATCTTGCCGACTGGCCATTTTGGCATTGAGTTGAATCCAATCAGAGGAGATACGGCTGGTGCCAAGTCTTTGTCTTGTAGCTTTAATTGTTTGAATGTTTCGTAATACATTATCTCACACGAACTACCCTGGTCAATCAAAATCCGCTTGACGTCAAAATCCTTGACTCGGAGAGTGACAACCAGGGCATCATTGTGAGGACAATATATCCTCGCCAAGTCTCTATCTGAAAAAGACATGATGTTCGTGGCCTCTATCTTCCCTTTTTTGATGATAGGTTGTGCACTTAGTACCTCCCTTAAGTGCTCAGCCTTCTTGATTGATCCTCTGAGCTCACATACACGCTCAGGTTCGAAGATTCCATGTATCACATTGATTACGCCTTGAGGTGGGGCATCGATTGGCATCCCGTTGGGGTTGTTGTGGTCCTGGGGGGCTGGTTGCGTCCCTCCTTCAATGTATTTATCCAGGTGACCTGCTGCCACCAACTCCTCCAGGTGCTGTCTCAATGGTATACAATTTTCAGTGCGGTGCCCCTTTTCCTTGTGGAAGGTGCACCGTGATCTTTCGTCATAGTCTTTCTGAGCTTCTCCTAGCTTAGCTGGCCATCTGACAAAAGGCTCATCGCATATTTCGCTTAGAATCCGATAGATCGGCTTCTTGAATACCGTGGTTATGGCAGTGCGGACTCTCAACCATCTTTTGTCCTGGTTCTCTCCGTTGTCTCGCCTGCCTCGTCCGTTTCTGCTTGGACGGTGTACTGCGTTGACCTTCGCTGAGGCCTTTTTCTCTGGTACTGCGGTCGTGCCAGATTTTGTTTTGGCACGTGTGCCATCCTCCTCCACCCTGATGTGCTGATGCACTTTTTCCATCAAGGCTTCCATGGTGAGGGGCGGTGTCATGGTGATTGAGTCCCTTAGTCTGTTCCCGACTTGAAGGCCTCTTTTGTACTGTGCAATGGCGAGATTGGTGGGGTAGTCCCCAATCTAGTTGAAGGTCTCCCAGTAGCGACTATTGTAGGATCTTAAGGTCTCTTTGTTGCCCATGTCGATGGAGAGCAGCTGATCGATCTCCACCGGGGTTTTGGTGTTCGTTCTGAACCTTGTTACGAACGCCTCCACCAATTGCGCCCAGGAGGCTATGTTGCCTTCTGGAAGTTTTTCGAACCAAGTCAAGCCTAGGTCACCAAGGCTGGAGGGGAAGAGGATACACATCAAAGCCTTGTTGCGCCGATATACCGCCATAACCTGGCGGAAGTGGCTTAGGTGCATGTAGGGGTCTGTCTTCCCTTTCGTACGTGGTGAATTTGGGCTGAAGGAAGCCTGAAGGTAGGGGCGCGTTTTCAATTGCTGGAACGAACGGCGAGGTCTGCAGCCTCGCTAATGCTTTGTCCATCGGTTCGTAGGCAGGGCGCTGTATTGGCATTCCAACCTCGACGCTTCTATGCGTCCGAGGAGCCAACCGCTGCAAGGCAGAAACTCTGTGTGGGTCGCGCGCCCTAGCATCCTCCTTCCATCTTGCCTTTTCCTCTAGCACGGTCCGTAAGTCGGACGATCTAGGCAACTCCGTTTGCCTAGATGATGTCTGGTGCGTGCGTGAAGGCCGATAGGTGCTTCTTTCCGTGTATGACCTCTCAGATCTCGTCCTCTCAGACCTGGAGTGACGAGTTCTGGAAGTCCTGGATTGTGTATCGCCTGTCCTGAGGCTCCTACTCTCCGCTTGAGATGGCGTGGTCTGTCTACCATGATCTTTCGAGTGGCGAGAGGGCGTCTTTCTTTTGCGCCCCACTCCTGTCGCCACTCCTTTTCCCTTCATCTGGCGCTTCATGGACTCCATGTCCGCCGCCATCCGTCGTATCAATTCGTCCTGCTCCTTCACACGGTCCTCCAGAGTTTGAGGATCAATCCTCCGCCTTTGTCTCTCAGGACTTTGTGAACGAGAGTGACGGGGCTGTTAGTCCGCCTTCTCCCCCTTGCATCCCTCCTGGGATTCTGTCGCTGTGGCTCCAAGTCCGCCATAGGAGGGATAGAAGGTAGACCTTTGCGCCTTGCACCCCCCTCTGGTGTTTGTCCGTCAATGGCGGACTGCGGCAAATCTTCATTGTGCGCCATTGATTCTAAAGAGGAAAAGCTTGATCAAGAGGTTTTGTTCTTGTCTGAAATTCCCACAGATGACGCCAACTGTACGGGAAAGAAATAAACCTTCTCGTATGATCTTGTTGATCAAGTCTGCGCTCCTCCGTACGTCGTCGCTTTACTCCCTGAAAACACAAACGTGAGCTAGCCGGCGGGTGTGTGCCGGATACCTCTCCGATGCCTAAGTCAGCAAAATAGACAAATAGACAAAAGCTCTGTGTATTCGGAAATCAAAATTGTGTTACCTCTCCAAAGGTGATGTTTGTGAACTTTTGTAGGTTCTGTGTGGCACAATCCTAGTAGGACTTTTACTCCTCCACGTAGAGTGCTCCTAGGAATCATATTCTTGAAAGATAATGTTTATCCTTCAACACCCCCCTCACTGCATAAACCAAGTGAGATGGTTTTACCATGGTCGGATTCCAATATGACTGAGGTAAGCAAGGCTATGCTAAGCTGCAGAATAGACCGAACTACATTTAGTTCGGTTCTTCCTTTTATTGCACTTACCTCGGTTCTTCCTGCATAAACCGTGCTAACCATAGTGCTGTTTAGTCTGTGCTAACAATTAGCTACGTCTGACTGAGCTAGCTACGCCATGCCGCGATCGGACTAACTCTGAGTGTGGCGACCTAGCGACCGAACTATCCGCAGCGCTTTCCTGGACCGAAATAACAACAGGCACTTCTGGGACCGGTCTAACATTAAGTCCTTCTGGGACCGGACTAATTTCGAGGCCTTTCTACTCAGCCCTTCGTACTGTGGCCCATAACGGCCCATTGCCCAGCTCAGCCCAATATTCATATAAATTACCCTCTCAAGCGTGATTATCCAACCCTCAGTACTTTTCTCTACAGGTCATCGGACGCTCGAGCGTCCACTTTCACGCTCGAGCGGGGAGCTTCATCTACAGAACTGCTGGAAGTGTGCATTCGACGCTCAAGCGGCTCTTTTTACGCTCGAGCGTGAGTCTGTGTCTGACGCTCGAGCGGGGCGTTCCACGCACGGGCGGACTGGTTTTTATATCAGTCCGAAAAGCAGCTTTTTGGATCACTTTTTCGGACCATTCTCTCTCTCTAACTTTCAAAAACCCTATTTCGAGAGCTCCTTTCTCTAGAACTCCCCCTCTCTCTACATTTTGATCTTGGTTTAGTGAGACCCACCCCTTGTGCCTTCATTAAAGTGGTAGAGCTTTGCAAGACCTCCATTTTGATCCGAAAATCTTGAAGTTTAGGGCACCTTTGAATTTCTTCACCATCTCCTTTGGTCTCTTCATTTCAGGTAGGGATAACTACTCATATTTATGGTTTTTGACATAATCATGTAGCCTTTTTGATTTAATGTTAACTTGGGAAATTTTGGGTGTTAGGGTTTCAAAATGTTTAAAGAGGGGTTTTGTTCTCTTGACCCATACATGTGTATTTTGGGTCTTAAAATGAGATTATTGTTGTTTATTGATGGTATTTGGATCCTTGGGTCAATGTTGAGAAAAATGAGAGAAAAGCCCTAATTTATTATGATGAATTGATTTATATAATTAATTTGGGAAAGTTATGGAAATATGAAATTGAGTTGGAAATAATGAAATTGAGAAGTTATGAGAATGAATGGTGGAGTTGAATTGATAAATCACTCACTCGTGAAAACGTTGATAATTTATCTGTTGATACATTTATTATCTGTGTAGAAATATTTGCTTTGGGCTATCGGTGGAGAATAGTCTTGATTGTTGTAGATACTGTATATTGATTAGGGAAAATTGAAACTAATTACATTGAATATGTCATTGAATATGACGGTTGGAATAATACATCAAATATGTGTATTGATTGATCATTGAATTTGATAAGTGTTTAACTACAATGTATATTGTTTGGGAGGAGATAGGGGATGGACTTTATGGTTTGAGAGGAGATAGGGAATGGACTCTCAAACCTGTTTGGGAGGAGATAGGGGATAGACTCTCAAACCTGTTTTGGAAGTATTGAAGTGCTAATAATATGAATTGTTATCTCATTTGAAATTGAAGTATTGTTGATATGAGCTGTAGTCTCATTATATACTGTCTAGATGAACAGAGAAACATAACTATGATTTGGTTTGGATTATGGAATAGAAAAGAATGGAAATCATTTATATATGTACATATCAATGATTATGAATTGGTTATGATAAGGATGTATGTTGGTTTATGTGAGTTAAACATCTGTCAAATGCTAATGTTTTAGTTATTGCTCATATTATGTTTAGCATATCTCTACTGGGCGTTGGCTCACCCTATATGGGACATTATTTTCAGGTACAGGTGATATGCCGCCTCCAAGGATGTAGCTTGGGAGGTTGTAGAAGCTGAAGGCCTATTTTTGTAATTATTTTGTGTGTTACATGTAATTCAAGCCAAGGGCTTAATATGTTTAGAGTTAGAACTTTCTTTTGTCGAACCCAAGTGTTGACTTGGAAAGTTGTAAGCTCGTAGGGCACTTACTTTTGTTGTCAACATGTGACACTCTTGTATTAAATACTCTGATTTATGGAATATATTGTTTCTTTCTTGTATCATGAATATATGATTATGGGTTTATTTTGAGGGCGTTACACTGTCTACCATCTGTCTTCCCATACCCTCTATCTACCTTCCCTCTCTATCTCCCTCTCTGTCTACCGTCTGTCTCCCCATTCCTACTCTACACTGACTCTCCTCTCAGTATCTACCTTCCCTCTCTATCTCCCTCTCTGTCTACCGTCTGTCTCCCCATTGCTGAATTCCTTGCTCTGTTTCAATCTTCTGGGTGTGTTTTTGGGTTTACCTACATTGGAAAACTCCTACAGATTTATTGTTGGTGTGATGTATGTTGTGTGTGCAAATTATCTTATTGTATTGGGTTTAGATTTTGAATGATATATATATTGAGTTATACGGGTGATATTGAGCCAACTGATATATAGGGGTGATATGGTTTGAGTTATACAGTTTGGATTTTGTATTGGGTGTGTGCAGATTTGGATTACACGGGTGATATGCATTTTATTATGGTGTCTTCCGGGTGTGTGCAGATTTGGATTAATGCTAGATTTGAATGATATATATATTCAGTTATTATGGAAAAGATATATGGAAAAGAAATTCTGCAAACCAGACAAATGATATATATATTTAGTTATAGGGATTATGTCAGACAAATCTATAGTTATTGAATTCTGCATAGAAATTCTGCACAAACCAATCTATAGTTATTGAAGCAACCCGACTCAGTATATATTGAAGCAAACCGATTCTGCACAGGCAAATGATATATATATATTTAACTGCTGGGTTCAATAGAGTTATTGAAAACATGACTTTAACCAATTCAGTATTATTATTGAAAACATGACTTTAATTGCTGGGTTCTGTCACGACCCAAACCCGCCCCTGTAGGTTTAGCATCGTAACCGGCTAGTAATCTGTGGATTACCAAAGGCCTTTTAACAGATAAGTACATAATAAGGGGTTGCGGAAGCAATTATACAAAATAGACAGGGTCCAATGAGCTGTGATAACATACACGGGACAGAAAATTTCAAAACTTGCATATACATAAGCGTGTCGGTCGAAGGACATCAATATTTACAAAACATTTACATAAGTGTAATTCCCAAGACCCGACTTTACAAAACAGACAGAGACTAGCATAAGTACAAAAACAGCTATGTAACTAGACTTCGATCGGAACCTCCTCGGGAGGCACAACAGTTGGCTGACAAAACAGAAAATGAAAGCCATTAACTCTGGCCCTGATCACGCACCGGCTCACCTACATACATAATATAAACTGTGAGCGAAAGCTCAGTGAACAATAACAGAATAAAGGGGTTTCAATGAATGAGTCTGTACAGATTCAGAAATCATAAATTCAGTTCGTATCAAATTCATAGTTTGTCCAGATCATATACAAAAATCATGAGGTATGCTTAAGTATACATGATACATCCATTAGCATTAACAGAGCAGATACAGAACAGATGCAGACACGTGAGGGTTATGAATAACCAGTTCCATAAAGGAATCTCCGAATCTGGGTAACAGAGAATAAACACGTTGAGCCCCATAATGGAGCCTCCGATACGGGTAACAGAGTGCAGACAGATTAAGTTCCATGATGGAATCTCTGATACTGGGTAACAGTCAACAGATATCACATGATGCTAAGAATGTCACGAATACATATAAGAAATTGGACAATCATTCATTGTACGGAACATATCATTTTAGAAAACAGCTCTTAATTCATCACACAGAAAATAAGTAAAGTTGAACATAGCTTTACTATGTTATTACTCACAGTTGGCCTTGAGACAGATAAACGGAGCAGATTGGCCAAACGGTACGCGGCACGTGACCTACATAACACATAACAGACACACACTTGAAACACGCGTTCTAATTGTACATAACTTACTTCGTTCACTCTTAGTGTGTTTCTAACCTTTAATCCTCATTATGGAGTCTTAATCATGGCCTAGGAATGCCTAGGATGGAGTGAGGATGCAGGAATGCATTGGAAAACATTTCTTGAAACTTGCTGAAAATAAGGTCCACGCTCGAGCGTGGATCAAATTTCTGGAAATTCCATATTTGATCACCAAGCTCAAACTCAACCTTTGAAGCATCCAAAACTCATTTTTCTGGGCCAGAGCTTGAGGAAAAACATGAAAACTCATAAAACAACATGTTTTGAAGATCATTTTACAAAATCAAAGCCCAGAAGTATGCCAATTGTGCAACTTTCAACTTGAAACTTGAAATTAATTCATGTACATGACTTGTATGCAATTCTTTAAACTCAAGTCTTCCAAAACATGACCAAATGCAATGTTCAACCCAAAAACATGATCAACTATGACAATATGACATGGAACATGAAGAATTTCTAAAACAAAGCTTGGATTATGACATGCATGCAAGGATTCTCTAGAAAGACAACCTCAAATGCCATGAATTACACATGCATGTATGTATGGAGCTTCAATTCACCAATTCTTAGCTTAATCCTTACATGAGTTCATTTAATTCACTAGAATTCTTGTACTAGCAATTCAATTTCATAGTTAAGAGGTTGAATGCCTACCTTAAGTCTTGGATTCTCAAGTGTGGCAGCTTAATCTTCCAAACTCTCTTCAATTTCCTCTACCTTCAAGAAATTTCCTTGTTGAGTTCAACTCTCTCTTCTCCCTCTCTCTATCTCACGTTTGGCTCTCTCTCTCTTGGGTGAACTCCCAATGTGGAGAAGTCAAGAAAAGAAGTGAGTGGGCTCAAAATGGTGGCTTAAGTAATAATTAATCCAAACTAATCAAATGGCATTATTTTAATCTAATTTAATCGTTCCGAACCAAATTTTAAGTAAACCTACCATAAAATTCTATAAATCCTAATTAGCACATAAATCAAGTCAATTTCTGATTCGAACGTCGATAAGGCTTTCAATTCACAGACTGAAGTTCAAGCAAGAACAGATCTTTCTATGCCTAACAAATATAGACACAAACAATGCATCACACACATGTAGTTTAATTTAGAATTTCACCTTAATTGTTAATTAGGCATAATTAATCATGGATTAATGTTAATCAGAGGTCGGGGTTGTTACAGGTTCAATAGAATTGATTCGGGTAATTGAAAACATGACTTTAGTATTCTCTCATTTTTATCTTAATTGAAAACATGACTTTAGTATTCTCTCATTGATTCGGGTAATTGTTCTTCTTCTTGAATTTTTTTTTTCCTCTCTCAGCTTTTGCCTTCATCAAAGCTTCTATGGATCACTTTGACCACTCTCACCGTTGTTCACTCCGGCTGCGACATCACTTTGGCTGCTCGACTATTCATTACAATAATTTTTTTGTTCACTCCGGCTATTCACTTCGGCTGCTCGACATCCTACTCGGCTGCTTGGTTAGTTTATTACTTTGGTTCTTATTTTTTTCTTTTGTTATTGCTTTGGTAACGTTTGGTAGGCATGACTATTGAGTAAAACTGAAGAAGAAAATTCTGTCAATTGACTCTGTTTTTTTATCACCAAAGGCTATGTTTTTTATCACCAAGGAATCAGACTATTGTTTTTTTATCACCAAAGGCATGACTATTGGTAGGCATGACTATTGAGTAAAACTGAAGAAGAAAATTATGTCAATTGACTCTGTTTTTATCACCAAAGGCTATGTTTTTTATCACCAACGTTTTGTTAAGCATTGTGTTTTTTATCACCAAAGAATATTCTAAATGTAACGCCCTCAAAATAAACCCATTAATCATACATTCATGACATCCATAAGCTTAAGATAATAAAGCATATTTCCATTCATCAGAGTATTAAGTACAAAATTATTACATGTTGACAATAAAAGTAAATGCCCTACGGGCTTACAACTTTCCAAGTCAACACTTAGGTACAACAAAAGAAGAGTTCTAACTCTTTATACAAGTTAAGCCCTTGGCTTGAATTTACATGTAATACCCAAAAAGATAATCAACAAAAGTTCTTCCACCTCTAAGCCTCTCAAGCTACGTCCTTGGAGGTGGCATATCACCTGAACCTGAAAATAATGTCCCATATAGGGTGAGCCAAAGCCCAGTAGAGATATACTAAACCAGATATGAGCAATAACTAAAACATTAGCATATGATAAATGGCTAACACTTGTAAACCAACTTACATCACAATCCAGTTCCATGACAATTATGTACATGTTTCATTTCACTTTCCTTTACTTTTCCAATTTTCAATTCATGAACATGCCTCAGAACCTGGCTAAACAATTAAATGAGACTACATCTCATATTAGAACACTTCCCTTATCCACAATTCAAATGAGACTACAACTCATAATAAAAACACTTCCAATACTTCAATCATCTACGTTATGCAAATGTAATAAGAATTTCGGGACTTCCACCCAAGGCACTCCGACCAACTTAGTTATCAATGGAGTCCATCCCCTATCTCCTCCCAAATAGGTTTGAGAGTGCATCCCCTATCTTCCCTCAAACTATGGAGTACATCCCCTATCTCCTCCTAAACAAGATACATATACAATGTATTTAAACACTCATCATATACAATGATCAATCAATACACATATTTGATGTATTATTCCAACCGTCATATTCATTGAAAATTCCAGATGATTAGTTTCAGTTTTCCCTAATCAACATACAGTGTCTACAACAATCAAGACTATCCTCCACCGATAGCCCAAAGCAGTTATTTCTAAACAGATAATAAATGCATCAAACAGATATAATATCAACATTGTCATAGGTGAGTGATTAATTTATCCAACTACACCATTCAATCTCACAACTCTCGAATTTCATGAATTTCAACTCAATTTCACAATTTTCCAAATTAATTATTCAACATAATTAGGGCATTTTCCCCTATTTTCCAATAACAACCCTAAGGTTAAATTTCATCGATTTAACCACAATAATACCATTTTCCAAGGTCTCACATACACATGGAATTTAACATTTTGGAAACCCCCTTTTCACAACCTCAAATCAAACCCTAACTTTCCCAAAATTACCAAATACCACCATCTAATCAAAATACATAACATCTATGTCAAAATCCATAGAAAGGATTAGGTTATCCCTACCTCAAATGAAGAGACCAAATGGAGAAGATGAAGAAAACCTGAGATGCTCCAAACTCAAAGATTTTCATATCAAAATGTAGCCCACACCAAGCTCCACCTTTTTTACAAAGGGATTAGGGTAGGAGACCACTAGAACTAGATAAAATCTTAGAGAGAGAGTGTGTGTAGAGAGAGAGGCAGCCGGGGCTAGGGTTTGGATAAAGAAGAAGATGAAAAAGTGTGTAAAAACCCGCTGCTGCCAACTGATATACTCGAGCCTCGCTCGAGCGAATGAGTGGTCGCTTGAGCGACCAGACACAAGGAAACCTCGCTCGAGCGGAGAAAGCCTTGCTCGAGCCAACAATACGAAGCTTCAGGTCTGCAACCCAGAAGCACGCTCGAGCGAAGAAAAGCTCGCTCGAGCGAAGAAACCCAAAACATATAGCTCGCTCGCTCAAGCGAAGGAAATCTCGCTCGAGCCAAGAAATGTAACCTTCAAGTCAAAAAGAGACGCAAACGCAAGCTCGAGCGCAAGACTTCTCGCTCGAGCCACTCGACACAACACTCAACTCTCGCTCGAGCAAAGGAACCCTGGCTCGAGCGAAGCAACTAAAACAAAGAGCTCACTTGAGTGACAAAAGCCTTGCTCGAGCGAAGGAGCAAAAATCTGGGCAGCCATTATTGGTTTAATCTCACAACTAACCTGAAACACACCTGCCCAATACATCCCAAAATTTGAATACAAGGAATTAAAGGATGGAAACAAGATACAAACAAAACCAACTCCACAAAACCTAAGTCCGGAATACAATAAACAATGGAGGGAAAACCGGGATCGCTATACTAAAACTAAAGAGTAGTTGCAAAGGCTATGTTTTTTATCACCAAAATCACTTGACTCTGTTTTTTATCACCAAAATCAGTTGGCTCTGTTTTTTATCACCAAAATCAGAAAAAATTCTGCTCAATGTGTTAACTATCAACTGTTTAAATTAGTGATGAGAGACAAAAATTCTGTTCAATGTGTTTACTGTCATCTGTTTATCACCAAAATCAGAAATTTTTTATCACCAAAAAACATTAAGCAAAAATTAGTTTGGTGTTCAAAAAAATAAATAAAAGGTTATACACATTGTGTTTACTGTCAACTATGTATAATAGTTGGTCTGTCAATTATTGTCAATTATTTGAACTATTAAGTAGAAAATATTTGAACTAAATTTCATCAAAGAATTAAAAAAAAACATTATGTGAACCAAATTTCTGTCAATTTTGATTAAACATTGAGCAGAATTATTGTGAACCAAATTTCTCTCAGAACTATTAAACATTGAGGAAATGTGTCTCTCATCACCAAATTTCTGTCAATTTTTAATCAGAAAAAACATTAAGCAATTTTTTTAATAAAAAAAACATTAAGCAGAAATTGGTTTGGTGTTCAAAAAAAAAAAAAGGTTATACACATTGTGTTTACTATCAACTGTGTATGATAGTTGGTCTGTCAATTATTGTCAATTATTTGAACTATTAAGCAGAAATTATTTGAACTAAATTTCATCAAAGAATTAAAAAAAAAAAACATTATGTGAACCAAATTTCTATCAATTTTGATTAAACATTGAGCAGAATTATTGTGAACCAAATTTCTCTCAAAACTATTAAACATTGAGGAAATGTGTCTCTCATCACCAAATTTCTGTCAATTTTTAATCAGAATTATTGTCAATTTTTTTAATAAAAAAAACATTAAGCAGAAATTGGTTTGGTGTTCAAAAAAAAAAAAAAGGTTATACACATTGTGTTTACTATCAACTGTGCATAATAGTTGGTCTGTCAATTATTTTCAATTATTTGAACTATGAAGCAGAAATTATTTGAACTAAATTTCATCAAAGAATTTAAAAAAAACATTATGTGAACCAAATTTCTGTCAATTTTGATTAAAAGCAGAATTATTGTGAACCAAATTTCTCTCAGAACTATTAAACATTGAGGAAATGTCTCTCGTCTCCAAATTTCTGTCAATTTTTAATCATAATTATTGTCAATTTTTTTAATCAAAAAAAAAACATTAAGCATAAATTATTTTTTCATCAAAGAATTACTCTCAATTATTTGAACTATTAAGCAAAAATTTGGTTCTTACACATAAGGTTGGTCTCAAAATTATTTGGCTATTATACACAGGAAAAACAGAATAGATCCAAAATTTTCACTAAATCAAGGATGAACAAAAAATTTCACCAAATCTCCAATAATAATACTTTTAATCTTTTTTGATAAAATTTTAAAATAGAGTATGGATAGGAGATGGTCTTCTTTCATAAAAAATGGTATGGATAGGAGATGGTTTTTAGGATAAGTTTGGAATTTTTTTGAAAAGATTTTAAGATGCGAAGAGAGTACGGATTGGAGTATTCATATCAGATCAAGCTTTTAATAAAATTTTCACTCAAATTTGATGAACAGAGAGAGAGAAAGAGAGTAAGTTAAGTAATTTACTAATCATAACCATCATGGCTTGGTTGTCCTGACTCCTTATTGTTGTAGTTAGAACTTAAAGCTTGGATTAGGATTGGTTGTCCTGACTCCGGTGGGTAAATTGAAGTGTAAAACATTTGGCTGATCACGTCGCTATTCATAAAATTGGTCTGTCTTAAATTTTTAAAATTTGGTCAAGATTTGGAACAAATAATTGGAAAAATTTGTTTAAATTTGGTCAATTTTGTTGCATTATTAGAAAGAAGTCAAGTACTCTCTCTCATACCCTAATCCAAGGACCTTCACAATTATTCATTTTTTGGTTCTTCTTAGAGGCTTGAGTGCTAGATATAGTAGTAGTGGATAGTTTTGTAGATTAACTTGATATTGAAAATCATGTGTGCACTGCTACTTGCATTGTGCCCTTAGTGAGGCATAGTCGGGTTGCTTCATCGTAGTTATGTGATGATATCTTTTGATGTAATGTGGGCTTCTATTCTCCCTTTTAAAAAGTAAAACCTAGGCTTAGGCGCCCATAGGATTGTTTGAGAAAAAGGCATTATTCATTTCTATTCAACTTACTAAACCATCAAGCGCATCACTAATCATTGGAATGCTCCGTTGAAAAACTCTACATGCTCAATTTTGTTTTTCAAAAAATAGATGCAATCAACCATGATTTAGTCACCCTTTTAATGAAAGAACATTTCATTTAGTAGGTCACACATGTATGCAAGATATAGAGAGAGACATCATTACGATATACCTTTACACAAAAATTGTACCATTCAAATGTAGTATATTTGTTGTGTGATTCTAAAAAGAAAGGGACTATTTTTTTCATTTAATTTTTTTTTTTTTTGAATATCTAGAGTTCCTAATTAAAAGAAAAATTTGAAAGACTTGATATTTAAACATTTATGTGTAATATGGCAAGAGAGTTTATGTTTTTTTTTTTTTTTTTTTTTTTGGCACCTTTTTAAAGGAGTATAGTAACTTATGTTGTATTTCAAAAAATTCTGGTGAATGTATATATGTGTATATGTATATTACTTTAGTTGTCTTCATGAAAAAAAATATATGAAACTTACAAGTATTTAACTTAACCTAAGTATTTAACATAATCCGTTTTGCTTTGAATCAAATTCACCAAGTATTTAACTTAACTTACAAAAATGTATTTAACATTTTATTATTAAAAAAAATAAAAAAATTGTACCATTCAAATGTGGTATATTTGTTGTGTGATTCTAAAAACAAACCGACTGTTTTGTTCATTTTTTTTTTTAATATCTAGAGTTCCTAATTAAAAGGAAAATTTGAAGGACTTGGCATTTTAACATTTATGTGTAATATTAAAATGCCAAGAGAGTTTATGTTCTTTTTTTCTTTTTTCTTTTTTTGCACCTTTTTAAGGGAGTATAATATTCTATGTTGCATTTCAAAAATTCTGGTCAATGCATATGTGTGTATTACTTTAGTTGCTTGATGAAATAATTATTCATTATTGCTTATAAAATGGCTTTCTTATGTGATGAATTTTTTTTTCACATAAATTTATTTTGGACTTTCCAAGTCATAAATGGTGAACTTCAAAATATTTATGATTATAATGGGTTTTAATTTTGGTTTTAATTTCATCTCTATAAAATTAAAGTTAGTTAAGAAAGAGAAAAGTTCAAATTCGGACAATTATTATGCTCCAGTTTTAATTTATCATTTTAATGTGATTGTTAAAAAACATCTATTCTAAATGCTGGGTTGACTCAGAAAATGTGAGTTTGATTATGAGTTTCTCAAAGAATGTAGAGAGAGAGAGAGAGAGAGAGAGAGAGAGAGAGAGAGAGAGAGAGAGAGGTAGAGGTTATTTGGGACTTGATTTGTGGTTAGTGCTCTGTGTTGTACAAAAGATAAATATTTTTCATATAATTTTTTTTGAATATCTACAATTCCTAATTGAAAGAAAAATTTCAGAGACTTGGCATTTTAACATTTATGTGTAATATGACAAGAGAGTTTATATTTTTTTTTTGGCACCTTTTTAAAGGACTATAGTATTCTATGTTGTATTTCAAGTATTTAACTTAACCCAAGTATTTAACATAATCCATTTTGCTTTGAATCAAATTCACCAAGTATTTAACTTAACCTACAAAAATCTATTTAACATTTTATTATAAAAAAAATAAAAAAATTGTACTATTCAAATGTAACAAAAGGATTGTTTTGTTCATTTATTTTATTTTTTTAATATTTAGAGTTCCTAATTAAAAGGAAAATTTGGAGGACTTGGCATTTGAACATTTATGTGTAATATGACAAGAGAGTTTATGTTCCTTTTTTTTTTCCACCTTTTTAAGGGAGTATAATATTCTATATTGCATTTCAAAAATTCTGGTCAATGCATATGTGTGTATTACTTTAGTTGCTTGATGAAATAATTATTCATTATTGCTTATAAAATGTCTTTCTTATCTGGTGAATTTTTATTTTTTTTGGGGGCATAAATTTATGTTTGGACTTTCCAAGTCATAAATGGTGAATTTCAAAATATTTATAATTATAATGGGTTTTGATTTTGGTTTTAATTTCATTTCTATAAAATTAAAGTTAGTTAAGAAAGAGAAAAGTTCAAATTCGGACAATTATTATGCTCCAGTTTTAATTTATCATTTTAATGTGATTGTTAAAAAACATCTATTCTAAATGCTGGGTTGACTCAGAAAATGTGAGTTTGATTATGAGTTTCTCAAAGAATGTAGAGAGAGAGAGAGAGAGAGAGAGAGAGAGAGAGAGGTAGAGATTATTTGGGACTTGTAACGCCCTCAAAATTAAACCCATAATAAATAACATTAACATGCATCATTATATTAAAGCAAGAATATAATTCCATTCATCAGAGTGTTACGAAATAAAACATCAGAATAAATGCCCTACGGGCTTACATCTTGCCAAGCCAACACTTGGACACAAATCCATGAGTTCTAACTCAAAACAAATAAAGCCCTAGGCTTGAGTGTTTACATATAAAAGCAAATAAACTAAAACAAATCTTCGAGTTCCAATTCCTCACAAGCTAAGTCCTTGGAGGTAGTGAACCATCTGCACCTGAAAATGAAGTTCCCATATAGGGTGAACCACAGCCCAGTAGAGAAATACTAAACCAAGCATAAGAATTAACTAAAGTATTAGCATCTGATACATGGTTAACACACTATATTCCAATTACGATTTTCATGACACGAATATCTATATTGCCTATGACACATTGCCTAAGGCACATCTTACCTTCCCCTTATGGCTCAGAACCTGGCCAAATAACTCAACGGGAATTTCATCTCTCATTAACAATAATTTAACAGGGATAACAAATTAAGTTAAACCTCTCTATAACATAACAAATACACATGCTGGTATTGTTTCAATCATAACCACAGTCACTTCCATACTTCCCAACTGATACACATGGTAGTAATGTATCATATCAACAATAAATAGAAATACTTCTATTAACAATAAGCACACATGTATGTGATGCTAGTGGAGTCCATCCCCTTTCTCCTCCCAACAAATCTGGTTTAGAGGTCCATCCCCTTTCTTCCCCTAAACCCCCCCCAACAAACTCGGTTTAGAAGTCCATCCCCTTTCTTCCCCTAAACTGGGAGTTCATCCCCTATCTCCTCCAAAACCAAATGCATATGCAACATAATCAATACTTGCCATATACAACACATAATCAATACAAGTAATGTTCTGTATTAATTCAACAGTCAAATAGATGACTCAATTCCAGTTATACCTAAGCCACATGCAAGGTCTACAACAATCAATGGTTATCCTCCACCGATAGCCCAAAACAATTATTTCTAAACAGAAATAAATATACAATACATATAATCCCAATTCCACAGATGAGTAATTAAATATCCAACTACATCAATTTATCTCATAATCCCCCAATTTCATGAATTAAACTCAATTCCACATACTTCCCTTAAATTAATTACACAAATTAATCTAAGTCAAAACCTAGGGTTTCTCCCAAAATTACCAAACTACCCCCATATACCAAAATACCAACACTTATGATTAAAGCGTATAAATGGAGTAGGAAATCCCTACCTCGAAGCAAATACTCAAAAGAAGAAAACCGGGATGAAGCCCAAACTCCAAAGTGCTCCAAATCAATAATTGCTCAGATTAAATGGAAGCCCTCACTCTCCTCTACCTTTTTAATGAAGCAACTACGGTAGGAAATCACTCTAACTAGATCAAACCTAGGAGAGAATGTGTTTAGAGAAGAAGAGAACTCAGAAATTAGGGTTTTTGGATCAAAAGATGTGTAAAAAATGTTTTAAAAACCGTAACTGCGAATATATACTGGACAGGCTCGCTCGAGCGAAGACATGGTCGCTCGAGCGACCAGACACAAGGAAAGCTCGCTCGAGCGAAGAGAATCTCGCTCGAGCGAAGAATGTAATGCTTCAGGCCTGCAACCCAGAAGCATGCTCAAGCGACAGAATGCTCGCTCGAGCGAAGGAATCGAAAACATACACCTTGCTCGCTCGAGCGAAGGAAGCTCGCTCGAGCCAAAGACAACCAGTTCGCTCGAGCGAAGAAAAGCTCGCTCAAGCCAACAAATACTGCGTTCAGGTCTAGTACTGGACGCAATCCTCGCTCGAGCCAAGAAAGGCTCGCTCGAGCGACGGACCAAAAAGGAAGACCTCGCTCGAGCGAAGAGAAGCTCGCTCGAGCGACCAAGCCAAAAACTGAACATCAACACTTGGTTTCTAAGCCCAACCAACCTGCAATCAACCTGCCCAAAACATCCTATAACCCAAGAATAAGGAATCAAGGGACAACAACAACAATAATATGACAACGGAACCCACGGAACATAAGTCCGAATACAATAATCAAATGGGAAAAAAACCGGGATCGCTACAACC
Source organism: Camellia granthamiana (assembly GCA_036172215.1). Lineage (NCBI taxonomy): Eukaryota > Viridiplantae > Streptophyta > Magnoliopsida > Ericales > Theaceae > Camellia > Camellia granthamiana. The sequence goes on along the minus strand of CM069914.1, from coordinate 81,708,429 downwards.
TCCCCCCCTTAAAAGAATTTCGTCCCCGAAATTAAGCATAAGTTTGTAAAAACAAGTTTTTCTCAATTCCCAATGACATACACATAATAATTAACAGCTTGACCCAATACTGGTCACTTCATCTCTTAGCAAGAGGCATCTCATAATATGTATAAATCAACATATATTCAACCTACATCAATATCATGCATTATTCCTTTCAATGTTAACAATTTCCATATCATATTCAATCTCATGATATAAGTAATACATTCAATATATAAATGTTATATTTCACTTCCATAAAAAGGCAAGTTTCAAAATGTTAACATTAAACCAAAACATTCTCAATGTTTTCCAACTTAAGATATATATAAAATTCTCAAGTTCCACAATATTATATAATCTAAATACAAGATTACAAATCAATAAACATATCCGGATATTTCTCACGGACTTCCAACTCACGTTCCCAAGTGGCTTCCTCCACTCCGTGATGCTTCCACAAAACCTTCACTAAAGGGATGGTTTTACCACGCAGGACTTGATCCCGCCTATCCAAGACTCGAATCGGTCTCTCCTCATACGAGACATCCTTATCAACAACTAAGTCAGTCCAATCCAATACATGCGATGGATCCGGCTCATACTTCCGAAGCATACTCACATGAAACACGTCATGAACTCCGGATAACTGCGGTGGTAAAGCTAAGCGATATGCAGCCTCGCCAATCCTCTCAAGGATCTCAAAAGGACCAATAAATCGAGGGGACAACTTCCCACTCTTCCCAAACCTCATTAAACCTCGCCTAGGTGATATCTTCAGAAAGACATGATCACCTACCTCAAACACCAAAGGTCTCCTCCTACGGTCGGCATAAGATTTCTGACGACTCTGAGCTGTAACAAGTCTCCTATGGATAAGCTCAACCTTCTCCGTCGTTTCCCTCACTAACTCTGGACCCAACAAAGGTGCATCACCCACCTCGGCCCAACACACTGGAGACCTACACGGTCGGCCATACAAGGCCTCAAATGGTGCCATATCGATACTAGACTGAAAACTGTTGTTGTAGGCAAACTCCACTAATGGTAAGTGTCTCTCCCACGACCCACTAAAGTCGAGAACACAACCCCGAAGCATATCCTCAAGGATCTGAATAGTACGCTCGGACTGCCCGTCAGTCTGAGGATGATAAGCTGTACTAAAGGTCAACTTAGTGCCTAAAGCACTCTGCAAACTCTGCCACAACCTGGCAGTGAAACGAGGATCTCTATCTGAGACGATCGTTACTGGGACCCCGTGCAACTTCACTATGTCCCGAATATATAAGTCGGCAAGATGATCCACCGAATCTCTAACATGCATAGGAATGAAGTGCGCTGACTTCGTCAACCGGTCTACAACCACCCAAATAGCATCACTACCCCGCTGAGTCCTCGGAAGACCTACAACGAAGTCCATAGTGACATGCTCCCACTTCCACTCGGCAATAAACAAGGGTTGCAACAAACCCGCTGGTCTCTGATGTTCGGTCTTCACTTGCTGACAAGTAAGGCATTTAGATACGAACATTGCCACATCTCTCTTCATACCCCGCCACCAAAACTGGCGACCCAAATCCCTATACATTTTAGTGCCTCTCGGATGCACCGCAAGGCGCGAATGATGGAACTCTCGAAGTACCTCCTCTCGGCAAGACTCCGGCACAAACAGACGGTCTCGGTATCTCACACTCAGGTCGGGATACACCGTCAAACCCTTCTCAACCTTCCCACTGGAAATCTTCTCTCGAAGAGATTCCACCTCAAGATCATCCCTCTGAGCCTCTAACACTCGAGTCACAAGTGTAGGCTGCACAACAACAGAAAACAAGGCCGCAGCCTCAACGGATTCACCCAAAAGCAAATCAAACTCCCCAAGTGCACCCAACATCTCCCACTCCCGGATGGCTATACTAGCTACGTCACCAATAGATTTCCTGCTAAGGGCATCAGCCACAACATTGGCCTTCCCCGGATGATAGTGCAACTCGAAGTCATAATCCTCAATAAACTCCATCCACCTCCTCTGCCTCAAGTTCAAGTCCTTCTGTGTAAACAGATATTTCAGACTCTTATGATCCGAGAATACCTCGAACCTCTCACCATAAAGATAATGCCTCCAAATCTTCAAGGCAAATATCACAGCTGCTAGCTCTAAATCATGTGTAGGGTAATTCTTCTCATGAACTTTCAACTGACGTGAGCCATAAGCAACCACTTTCCCTTCTTGCATCAACACACAACCCAGACCTTCTCGTGAGGCGTCACAGTAGACTGCATAACCCAACCCTCTCTCCGGAATAATCAAGACCGGAGCGGTGGTCAATCTAACCTTCAACTCCTGAAACGACTTTTCACAAGTCTCACTCCATACAAATTTGACTCCCTTCTGAGTCAATCTCGTCAACGGTGAAGCTAACTTGGAGAAATCCTTCACAAACCGACGATAATACCCAGCTAATCCCAGAAAACTGCGGATCTCAAAAACACTCTTAGGCTGTGCCCAATCTCGCACTGCCTCAGTCTTGGATGTATCAACAGACACCCCTTTCCCAGAAACTACATGGCCTAAGAACTTCACCTCTTCTAGCCAAAACTCACACTTCCCAAACTTAGCATAAAGCTTATGGGCTCTAAGTAACTCTAGCACCACTCTCAAGTGTGCCTCGTGCTCCTCTTCTGAAGGTGAGTAAATCAGAATGTCGTCCACAAAGACGACCACAAAACGATCTAAGAACTCCCGGAAGATCCGGTTCATCAAATCCATAAACACTGCCGGTGCGTTGGTGAGCCCAAACGGCATCACCAGAAACTCATAGTGGCCATACCGTGTACGGAATGCCGTCTTAGGTATATCCTCGGCCCTGACTCTCAACTGATGGTAACCCGATCTCAAGTCTATCTTAGAGAAACAACGGGAACCCTTCAACTGGTCAAACAGATCATCTATACGAGGCATAGGGTACTTATTCTTAACCGTAGCCCGATTCAACTTCCGATAATCTATACACAGTCTCAAAGCACCACCTTTCTTTTTAACAAAAAGGGCTGGCGCTCCCCACGGCGAAACACTAGGACGGATATAACCTTTATCTAACAACTCCTGGAGCTGAATCTTCAACTCAACTAGCTCGGCGGGGGCAAAACGATAAGGTGCCATAGAAATCGGCGCCGTGCCGGGCACTAAGTCAATAGAGAACTCAATCTCTCGATGCGGTGGCAAACTAACAAGATCCTCGGGAAAGACGTCCGAAAACTCACAAACCACCCTCGGCAACACAATCGGGGTCTCAACATCTTCACTAATCGAAAGATTAGCAAGTAGACTACTAAGCTCACTCCGCCCTCGCGGATCATACCCCGGTGGTAACACACTACCAACCCGGTCCCCCAGAAAATGAAAACGTTCTCCGCTAACGGTACTACAAGTAACCCTCTGACGGTAGCAGTCAATAAATGCCCGGTATGACGATAACCAGTCCATACCCAAAATAACATCGAAGCCCTTCATGGGCATAACCACAAAAGAAAAAGGGATTCTATGATCATCGACCTCTATATCACAACCCCTAACACCTTGTTTCAAAATCAATTCACCTCCAAGAGGTGACACTACACAAATAGGAGATGCTAACTGTGCTAACTCCAACTCCAAAATAGATGCGAATGCGGCAGACACAAAAGAATGAGATGCACCCGTATCGATCAAAACACTAGCAACTGAATTGCAAAACAAGAAGGTACCTCTCACAACCGACGGAGCTGGTACAAGATCCTGCGCGGTAACAGCATACACGCGCCCAGATGACCTCTGATCAACCTGCTCACCCCTCGGAGCATAAGATTGCTGCACAGACTGGGACGAAGAAGCCCCCTGATTGGCCCTCGAGGCCTGAACTGACTGAGTAGGCAGCTGACTCTGAGTCTGCCTCGAACCAGATGCACCAGACGTGCCACCCAACTGTGGGCAAAACCTCTTCATGTGCCCCGGCTGACCGCACTGAAAACAAGAGAGCGGCTGGCCTCTACCCTGACTCTGGCTCTGAGATCGAGCCGAAGAAGATGCTGCCCTCTGCACTCCTCCCTTCTGAGGACAAACTGTCGACTTGTGACCTAGCTGGCCACACTTGAAGCAAGTGATATCTCCCCGGCTGCCTTTCCCAGAACTAACACTCGGCACAGGAAATGTGGATCTAGAAAAACTACTCTGAGGCTGCTGAGGAGTGAAACCTCTCTGCCTCCTGCCATCACTCTGGCCATCCTGACTCCTCTTGGAGCCTTTCTGCCTTTCTCCCTCTTCCTGCATCATAATCTCAGTATGGGCTGCTGCATCAACCAAACGCCCAAAATCTCGAATCATAGACCCGACAACTCTCAGCATGAGGCCACGCCTCAACTTCTTCTCAAACTCAATGCAACGACGCTCCTCAGTCGCCACCAACTCAGGTGCAAACCTGGACAGACTAGTGAATGCCGCCTCAAACTCGGCCACTGATAAACTGTTCTGCTCAAGATGGCGGAACTGATCTCTCAACTTCTCCTGAACAGCTGGAGACAAGTACTTCTCCTGAAAAGCATCAACAAAAGCCTTCCAAGTACCCCCAATACGACCCTTGGTGAACTTCCACCATTGACCCGCATCCCCCTTCAGTTGGAAAGATGCTAAGGTCACCTTCAGTGCCTCGTCTTCGATGCCTAGCATCTCAAACGTTTTCGTTGTCTGTTCGAGCCATTCGTCTGCCTTAAGCGGCTCGCTAGGATCACCCACAAACACGTCCGGTTGAGACCGGAAGAACTCCCTCTTCAGAAAAGAAGGCCCTGCATCTGCCACAACTACCTGAGCCTGATTCTGAGCCCCAAGAATGCCCACTGACTCCCTAAAAGCTCCAGCTATCTCTTGGGCCAAAGCGCCCATAACCTGCTGTCCTACTGGCTCGGCCACATTGGCCTGGCCAACACCCTCCTGAACTGCCGGTATTTCCTCCGGTATAGGCACTTCTTGCCTAGCCTGCCTACCACGCCTACCGCGACCTCGTCCTCGTCCTGACATCCTAATAAAGGAAACAAAGACGTTAGCACCCTGAATAACATGCCAAAACTATGACACTCGCGTCTTAACACATTGGACAACAATAAATCACACCACGTAAGCACATAATCACATAAGCACCTACGAATTTCATTCCTGGATAATGATAGTCCCGAGGCGTCACTAAAGTTCCGGTTGGAAACAACATTGATCAAGTGCCTTTCCAACAAGACTTTCAGAAACTCAAGGGTCCAATCAACATCCTAGAAACTACATTCCATACCCACATAGTCACATAAACATGTTATCACATAAGCATATAATATTACACTAAGTCTCTATCAAACGAGACGAACCCATTGTGATTCTAATCACTTCCCACGTACCCAAAGTATTCGAACCCGGTACGCTCTGATACCAAGTTGTAACGCCCTCAAAATTAAACCCATAATAAATAACATTAACATGCATCATTATATTAAAGCAAGAATATAATTCCATTCATCAGAGTGTTACGAAATAAAACATCAGAATAAATGCCCTACGGGCTTACATCTTGCCAAGCCAACACTTGGACACAAATCCATGAGTTCTAACTCAAAACAAATAAAGCCCTAGGCTTGAGTGTTTACATATAAAAGCAAATAAACTAAAAACAAATCTTCGAGTTCCAATTCCTCACAAGCTAAGTCCTTGGAGGTAGTGAACCATCTGCACCTGAAAATGAAGTTCCCATATAGGGTGAGCCACAGCCCAGTAGAGAAATACTAAACCAAGCATAAGAATTAACTAAAGTATTAGCATCTGATACATGGTTAACACACTATATTCCAATTACAATTTTCATGACACGAATATCTATATTGCCTATGACACATTGCCTAAGGCACATCTTACCTTCCCCTTATGGCTCAGAACCTGGCCAAATAACTCAACGGGAATTTCATCTCTCATTAACAATAATTTAACAGGGATAACAAATTAAGTTAAACCTCTCTATAACATAACAAATACACATGCTGGTATTGTTTCAATCATAACCACAGTCACTTCCATACTTCCCAACTGATACACATGGTAGTAATGTATCATATCAACAATAAATAGAAATACTTCTATTAACAATAAGCACACATGTATGTGATGCTAGTGGAGTCCATCCCCTTTCTCCTCCCAACAAATCTGGTTTAGAGGTCCATCCCCTTTCTTCCCCTAAACCCCCCCCCAACAAACTCGGTTTAGAAGTCCATCCCCTTTCTTCCCCTAAACTGGGAGTTCATCCCCTATCTCCTCCAAAACCAAATGCATATGCAACATAATCAATACTTGCCATATACAACACATAATCAATACAAGTAATGTTCTGTATTAATTCAACAGTCAAATAGATGACTCAATTCCAGTTATACCTAAGCCACATGCAAGGTCTACAACAATCAATGGTTATCCTCCACCGATAGCCCAAAACAATTATTTCTAAACAGAAATAAATATACAATACATATAATCCCAATTCCACAGATGAGTAATTAAATATCCAACTACATCAATTTATCTCATAATCCCCCAATTTCATGAATTAAACTCAATTCCACATACTTCCCTTAAATTAATTACACAAATTAATCTAAGTCAAAACCTAGGGTTTCTCCCAAAATTACCAAACTACCCCCATATACCAAAATACCAACACTTATGATTAAAGCGTATAAATGGAGTAGGAAATCCCTACCTCGAAGCAAATACTCAAAAGAAGAAAACCGGGATGAAGCCCAAACTCCAAAGTGCTCCAAATCAATAATTGCTCAGATTAAATGGAAGCCCTCACTCTCCTCTACCTTTTTAATGAAGCAACTACGGTAGGAAATCACTCTAACTAGATCAAACCTAGGAGAGAATGTGTTTAGAGAAGAAGAGAACTCAGAAATTAGGGTTTTTGGATCAAAAGATGTGTAAAAAATGTTTTAAAAACCGTAACTGCGAATATATACTGGACAGGCTCGCTCGAGCGAAGACATGGTCGCTCGAGCGACCAGACACAAGGAAAGCTCGCTCGAGCGAAGAATGTAATGCTTCAGGCCTGCAACCCAGAAGCATGCTCGAGCGACAGAATGCTCGCTCGAGCGAAGGATTCGAAAACATACACCTCGCTCGCTCGAGCGAAGGAAGCTCGCTCGAGTCAAAGACAACCAGTTCGCTCGAGCGAAGAAAAGCTCGCTCGAGCCAACAAACACTGCGTTCAGGTCTAGTACTGGACGCAATCCTCGCTCGAGCCAAGAAAGGCTCGCTCGAGCGACGGACCAAAAAGGAAGACCTCGCTCGAGCGAAGAGAAGCTCGCTCGAGCGACCAAGCCAAAAACTGAACATCAACACTTGGTTTCTAAGCCCAACCAACCTGCAATCAACCTGCCCAAAACATCCTATAACCCAAGAATAAGGAATCAAGGGACAACAACAACAATAATATGACAACGGAACCCACGGAACATAAGTCCGAATACAATAATCAAATGGGAAAAAAACCGGGATCGCTACAGGACTTGATTTGTGGTTAGTGCTCTGTGTTGTACAAAAGATAAATATTTTTCATATAATTATTTTTGAATATCTGCAATTCCTAATTGAAAGAAAAATTTCAGAGACTTGGCATTTTAACATTTATGTGTAATATGACAAGAGAATTTATATTTTTTTTTGGCACCTTTTTAAAGGACTATAGTATTCTATGTTGTATTTCAAGTATTTAACTTAACCCAAGTATTTAACATAATCCGTTTTGCTTTGAATCAAATTCACCAAGTATTTAACTTAACCCACAAAAATGTATTTAACATTTTATTATTAAAAAAAATAAAAAATTGTACCATTCAAATGTAGTATATTTGTTGTGTGATTCTAAAAACAAAGCGACTGTTTTGTTCATTTTTATTTTTTTTTTAATATCTAGAGTTCCTAATTAAAAGGAAAATTTGAAGGACTTAGCATTTTAACATTTATATGTAATATGGCAAGAGAGTATGTTCCTTTTTTTTGTTTTTTTTTTTTTGCACCTTTTTAATTGAGTATAATATTCTATGTTGCATTTCAAAAATTCTGATCAATGCATATGTGTGTATTACTTTAGTTGCTTGATGAAATAATTATTAATTATTACTTATAAAATGGCTTTCTTATGTGGTGAATTTTTTTTTTTCGCATAAATTTATTTTGGACTTTCCAAGTCATAAATGGTGAACTTCAAAATAATTATGATTATGATGGGTTTTAATTTTGGTTTTAATTTCATCTCTATAAAATTGAAGTCAGTTAAGAAAGAGAAAAGTTCAAATTTGGACAATTATTGTACTCCAGTTTTAATTTATCATTTTAATGTGATTGTTAAAAAAATCTATTCTAAACGCTGGGTTGACTCAGAAAATGTAAGTTTGATTATGGGTTTCTCAAAGAATGTAGTGAGAGAGAGAGAGAGAGAGAGAGAGAGAGAGAGAGGTTATTTGGGACTTGGTTTGTGATTAGTGCTCTGTGTTGTACAAATTAGCCTGATAGGAAAGAAACTGTTTGTTTGGAGCTATTTAAAAAGAAATTAAGAGTGATTTATTTAGTTGATCTTCCTGCAACAAAAAAATTAACTCACACTCAAAAAAAATTATTTAATATTTTATTTGCTGTGTAATATATTTATTTAGTTGTACCATTCAAATATAATATATTTGTTGTGTGATTTTGGTTTTAATTTCATTTCTATAAAATTAAAGTCAGTTAACAAAGAGAAAAGTTCAAATTTAGGCAATTATATTGTGCTCCAGTTTTAATTTATCATTTTAATGTGATTGTTAAAAAACATCTATTCTAAATGCTGGGTTGACTCAGAAAATGTGAGTTTGATTATGGGTTTCGCAAAGAATGTAGAGAGAGAGAGAGAGAGAGAGAGAGAGAGAGGGAGGAGGAAGGGACTGTTTGTTTGGAGCCATTTAAAAAGAAAGTAAGGGTGATTTATTTAGTTGATCTTCCTGCAACAAAAAAATTAAACTAACACTAAAAAAAACTTATTTAACATTTTATTTGTTGTGTAATATATTTATTTAGTTGTACCATTCAAATGTAATATTTATTTGCTGTGTGATTCTAATGTACAGATGATAAATATTTTTCATTTAATTTTTTTTTGTGAATATCTAGAGTTCCTAATTAAAAGAAAAATTTGAAAGACTTGGCATTTTAACATTTATGTGTAATATGGCAAGAGAGTTTATGTTTTTTTTTTTTTGTGTGTGCACCTTTTTAAGGGAATATAATGTTCTATGTTGTATTTCAAAAATTTTGGTCAATGTATATGTGTGCATATTACTTTAGTTGTCTTCATGAAAAAAAAAATGTATTAAACTTACAAGTATTTAACTTAACGCAAGTATTTAACATAATCCGTTTTGTTTTGAATCAAATTCACCGAGTATTTAACTTAACCCCAAAAAATGTATTTAATATTTTGTTATAAAAAAATTTAAAAAAAAATTGTACCATTCTAAATAGAGAAGGCACGTGCCTCTTGTCACGCCCCACTTTTTATTACTTGAGGTCATTACCAAGTTCCTTAGCTTAATTCAATTTCAGAGATAATATGCGGAAATAAACTCAAATGTTCAATAAAAGTAACGAACAACAATTCTCTCATTCGAATGAAAATTAAATACAACATGAGCATTCTAAATAAATTGCCCTTAGGCTTACAACAATAAATCAAATGAAGGGTGTAACCCTTTTCCACATATGGCATTCCACCAACAACAAAGAGGCCCCGTGGCCAACAATTAAGAAGATCCAAATCTTGCAGCTCAACCTGCTTAATACCTGAAAAAAGATTCAACAACGTGGGATGAACATATAGTCCAGTAGGGAACTCAACATGATCCTTAACAATAACAACTTACAGATAGCTATGATCATGAACACTCATTCTCATACTAGAATAGTAATGTGACAGTTTATACAAAATATATATATGTATGAACTTTTCTCGAAAACAACCATTTCATTCAATGTTCCAAATGATTTACCTTTCCATTTTCCTTCCATTAATCCCCTATTCCCAATCTTTCATAACATTAACAATCACTTAGGAAACAATCTCACTAAGCCCGATACTCTCTTCCCTTTCTATACGTACACAGATGTACCCCTCTCAAACATGTTTATCTCTAAAACATTCACTCTCCTTTACACTTCCCAGGAGACAAAAGCATTTTGGTTCATTTCCACCACTATCATAACTATACATGCATAACCTTGTAAAATATAAATTTACAACCCACCAACATGTATACAATCAATCAATGGAATAACTCAGTCCTTCGAACGATAACCAATCAAATATATGATATTTTTAATTACAACGAGACAACAACCATTCCACTTTGCTCTACTAACTTTATACTTAGTAAGCCAAAGATATACTGAAACAACTACAACCAACTTCACTCTACTAGCCATAAGCATAGTAAGTCAAACTGCCAGTTTACCAGGCGCTAGCTGGAAGGGTATGGTGCCTCTCATTATTAGCGCATACAGTTCTCCAGGCGCTAGCTGGAAGGTAACGGTACCTCCGATTATAAGCGCGGCATATAACGCCATCCACAATCATGCACACAAGGCATATCCAACATGTATAATGCACATACATAAACTACCACAACAATAGCAACGTGTTAAAGTACATGAACACACATGTGTGTGGAGTCCATCCCCTATCTTCTCACACACCCCGGAGTACAACACCTCTCTCCTCCCTAACCAGTATACATATATAATGTATCTCAGCATTCCATCACATATGATGTTCAATCAACAATGGTGTAATATATGCACGACAATCCAACACAACCGTGTCATCCTCCACCGATGACCAAGGACAAAACCTCTAGATGCATGCATATTGTACATCTATAAACATACTCAATTATCATGAATCACAAACTCAACAACAACATTAACATGATAGTTAAAGATACAACACCTACATGGGTGTTCAACATTCAAAATCCAACAATCCAATTCCCAAACTTATTTCAAAAATACTTTCTTCCTTTTCACAAAAACAATTCCATTTCCTTTTTGTCACCACAAAACCAACTTCCTTTTTATAGTTCAAAACCAATTTTACCCCTTTTGTTTCCACAAAGTCAAATCCAAAGGCAACAAGGCCAAAACTCATTTTTATCTACCACATTCCTTTCAAAGCTACTCCAATTTAATTATACCAATTAAATCATAATCATTATACAAGGGTTTTCCTCCCTCTTCACAATATAAATTCAAAAGGGTCAATTATCTACTACAATCAACAATAGCTTCAATTAAAAGCCCAAAATACCCAATTATTTACCCAAAGATCAAACCCCTCTATTAAATTATTAAATCAATAAACATTAGGGTTTCCTCTCCTTTCAACAACAACTAGCTAATTAACACCCAATTAGCCCCAAAGCACATCTAAACATCATAGATCCAAATCCAATAACTAACCCAAGTTCAACCTCATGAGTTTATACAAAATCCAACATGACACCATTTTCATGCAATACAAAATAACCACATGTCTATCTATAGACGGAGTATTGTAAAAGACCAAGGAGAATCCCTACCTCAAAGGAGAACTCAAATGGAGAAGATGACCCGAAATCAAAGTACTCCAAATCCACAATTGTTCCGATTAAATCGAAGCCCTCGCCAATCCCTATCTTTTTAACAAAGGGTTTAGGATGGATTCATACAAGAAAGAGATGAAATCTAGAGAGAGGATATATTTAGAGAGAGAGACTGTAACGCCCTCAAAATAATGACATTAATCCCAATAATATAAACATGCTATGATATATAAAAGATCCACATCCTTCCATTGATCAGAGTTGTACTACAAAAAGTATTACATGTTAACAACCAAGGCAAAGGCCCTAAGGGCTTACAGCTTTCCAAGTTAACACTTGGTTACACAAAAGTAGAGTACTAACTCATTTACACATAAAGCCCTTGGCTTGAATTTACATGTAATATATAACAAAAAGGAAAGACATCCAAAAAGTCTGTCCGCCACTAGCCTCCCAAGCTAAGTCCTTGGAGGTGGCATGCTGCCAGTACCTGAAAATGATGTTCCCATATAGGGTGAGCCACAGCCCAGTAGAAATATACTAAACCAGTTATGAATAATGACTAAAAGATTAACAATTGATAGGTGGTCAACACTTTTACATTCTTTCATAACATGATACAAATCCAAGACACTTAAGTCTATGTTTCCTTTCATTTCCATTTCCTTTCCCTTTTACTTGCCATTTCACAATCTTGGCTCAGAACCTGGCCAAACAACTCACATGATATAAACATTCATGCCAACACTTCCATTTTAACGATGATAAACATAACAGTTATATCAACACTTCCAAAGACAAGCATATACGCTCTGTCAATACACTTCTAGATAAGCATACACGCTCTATCTACGGAGTTCATCCCCTATCTCCTCCCAACAACATCCGGCTTAGAGGTTCATCCCCTATCTTCCCCTAAACCGTGGAGTACATCCCCTATCTTCTCCAACACAACACAATGCATGTAAACAACAATTATACACATCACATATCAATACATAAAATCAATGTATTCTTACTATTATCATGCTCAATGAGACAATTCTATTCCAATTTCTCATTCTTCCCAATTAATTATCCAAATTAATTAATCAATGTAATTAGGACATTTTCCATAATTAGCATTACAACCCTTAGGTTCCAATTTCATTAATGTTTCAACATTAATTCCATGTTTATATACCAAACATGCCTCTAGGTTTATCATAGACCAAAACCCCAAACTTTTATAAAATTACACAATGGCCCCAAAGTTTCCCAAAATTACACAACAACTACCAACATGTCAAAATGCTAAAATTCAAAGACACAACTCATAAGAAGGAGTAGGATATCCCTACCTCAAAGATTTAGCTCAAAAGGAGATGATGGCCAACACCCAACTTGCTCCAAAATCAAAGATTTTCCGATTAAAACGAAGCCCTCGATGATCTCTATCTTTTTAACAAAGGCACTTGGCTAGGAAATCACCCTAGGTAGATCAAATCTTAGAGAGAATATAATTTTAGAGTGAGAGGCTCTCAAAAAGTGGGTTTGAAGAAGATAGAGTTTGCAAAAAGTGATGTTTAGTTCGGTGCTGTCTTGCTGATATAAACAGGCTCGCTCGAGCGAAGACCCCGTCGCTCGAGCTACCAGACACAAAAACTGGCCTCGCTCGAGCGACCAAACATGCTCGCTCGAGCCAATAGTGCAAATTTTCCGATTTGCAATACGACGCTCGCTCGAGCGAAGAACAAAGCTCGCTCGAGCGAAGAAACACAACCTTCAGGTCTGTGCTAGACGCAGCCTGCGCTCGAGCGAAGCCATCCTGGCTCGAGCGACAAGACACAAAAACTACCCTCGCTCGAGCGACCAAACCCTCGCTCGAGCGACCAGCTAAAATTCTGGGCAGCAACACTTGGCTTCCAAACTCAACCAACCTGTAACAAACCTGCCCAACACATCCTATAACTCAAATACAAAGCAAGAAAGGATGTAAACAAGACAATACTCAACTACCAACATCCACGGACACACGTCCGGATCACTGTACAACAAGGGGTAAACCCGGGACCGCTATAACCTCCCCCCCTTAAAGAATTTCGTCCCCGAAATTAAAAACAAGTTTTGAAAAGCAAGTTTTTTCCTCCCTTTTAAACAAGGCTATACCACAACATTTTACAATGCGACCCATTACCGGTCATTCCATCTCTTTATCAAGAGGCATTCTACAACATATACATTTCAACATGCATTTTCTTTCCATCTCAACCATCTCCAACATATATGGTTCACAATTCATATCATAAGCAATAATCATGATACAATTCCATTTCTATAATATAGCCAACATATGCAATATTATAATCAACTCCCATAACAAGGCAAGTTCTACAACATTTACATTAACCAAAACATGCACCATGTTTTACAACTTAAGACAATTTAAATGTTCTTAAAGTTCATTACAATCACACAATTGCAACACTAGATTACCCATCAACAAACAAGTCCGGATATTTCTCGCGGACTCCCAACTCACGTTCCCAAGTGGCCTCCTCCACTCCGTGATGTTTCCACAAAACTTTAACCAACGGGATGGTCTTGCCACGCAGGACTTGATCCCGCCTATCCAAGACCCGAACCGGTCTCTCCTCATACGAGGCATCCTCATCTACCTCTAAATCGGTCCAATCCAACACATGTGATGGATCTGGTTCATACTTCCGAAGCATACTCACATGAAACACGTCATGAACTCCGGATAACTGTGGTGGCAAAGCTAAACGATAAGCAACCTCGCCAATCCTCTCAAGAATCTCAAAAGGCCCAATAAACCGAGGGGATAACTTCCCACTCTTCCCAAACCTCAACAAACCCCGTCTAGGTGATATCTTCAGAAAAACATGATCACCTATCTCAAACTCCAATGGTCTCCTCCTACGGTCAGCATAAGATTTCTGCCGACTCTGGGCTGCAACAAGCCTCCTACGGATAAGCTCAACTTTCTCCGTCGTCTCCCTAACCATCTCCGGACCTATCAAAGGTGTGTCACCCACCTCGGCCCAACAAACTGGAGACCTACAAGGTCGGCCATACAAGGCCTCAAACGGTGCCATACCAATACTAGACTGATAACTGTTGTTGTAGGCAAACTCCACCAATGGTAAGTGCCTCTCCCACGTCCCACTGAAATCAAGGACACAACCCCGAAGCATATCCTCGAGGATCTGAATAGTACGCTCGGACTGCCCGTCAGTCTGAGGATGATAAGCTGTACTAAAGGTCAACTTAGTACCCAAGGCACTCTGCAAACTCTGCCACAACCTAGCAGTAAAACGAGGATCTCTATCTGAGACAATCGTCACTGGGACCCCGTGCAACCTCACTATGTCCTGAACATACAAGTCGGCAAGATGATCTACCGTATCTCTCACGCGCATAGGAATGAAATGCGCCGACTTAGTTAACCGGTCTACAACCACCCAAATAGCATCACTACCCCGTTGAGTCCTCGGAAGACCTACAACGAAGTCCATAGTGACATGCTCCCACTTCCACTCGGCAATAAACAAGGGTTGTAACAAACCCGCTGGCCTCTGATGCTCGGCCTTCACTTGCTGACAAGTAAGGCACTTAGACACGAAAACTGCCACATCTCTCTTCATACCCCGCCACCAAAACTGGCGACCCAAATCCCGATACATCTTAGTACCTCCCGGATGCACCGCAAGGCGCGAATGGTGGAACTCTCGGAGTACTTCCTCTCGGCAAGACTCCGGTACAAGCAAACGGTCTCGGTATTTCACACTCAAGTCGGGATACACCGCCAAACCCTTCTCAACCTTCCCACTGGAGATCTTCTCTCGGAGGGATTCTACCTCAAGGTCGCCTCTCTGTGCCTCTAACACTCTAGTCACAAGGGTAGGCTGCGCAACAACAGAAAACAAGGCCGCAGCCTCAACGGATTCGCCCAGAAGCAAATCAAACTCTCCAATGGCCCCCAACATCTCCCACTCCCGGATGGCTATACAAGCTACATCACTAACGGATTTCCTGCTAAGGGCATCGGCCACAACATTGGCTTTTCCCGGGTGATAGTGCAACTCAAAGTCGTAATCCTCAATAAACTCCATCCACCTCCTCTGCCTCAAATTCAAGTCTTTCTGTGAAAACAGATATTTCAGACTCTTATGATCCGAGAACACCTCGAATCTCTCACCATAAAGGTAGTGCCTCCAGATTTTCAAGGCAAAGATCACAGCTGCTAACTCTAGGTCATGTGTAGGATAATTCTTCTCATGAATTTTCAACTGACGTGAGCCATAAGCTACTACTTTTCCCTCTTGCATCAACACACAACCCAAACCCTCTCGTGAGGCATCACAATAGACTGCATAACCCAACCCTCTCTCCGGAATAATCAAGACCGGAGCGGTGGTCAGTCTAACTTTCAACTCCTGAAACGACTTTTCACAAGTCTCACTCCATACAAAGCTGACTCCCCTCCGAGTCAATCTGGTCAACGGTGAAGCTAACCTGGAGAAATCCTTCACAAACCGACGGTAATACCCAGCTAATCCCAGAAAACTGCGGATCTCAAACACATTCCTAGGCTGTGCCCAATCTTGCACTGCCTCAGTCTTGGATGTATCAACAGACACCCCTTTCCCAGAAACCACATGGCCTAAAAACTTAACTTCTCCTAGCCAGAACTCACACTTCCCAAACTTGGCATACAGCCTATGGGCTCTAAGCAACTCAAGCACCACTCTCAAGTGTTCCTCGTGCTCCTCCTCTGAAGGTGAATAGATAAGGATGTCGTCTACGAACACGACTACAAAACGATCCAAGAATTCCCGGAAGATCCGGTTCATCAAGTCCATAAAGACTGCCGGTGCATTGGTAAGCCCAAATGGCATTACCAGAAACTCATAATGGCCATACCGCGTACGGAATGCCGTCTTCGGAATATCCTCCTCCCTGACCCTCAACTGATGGTAGCCCGATCTCAAATCTATCTTAGAGAAACAACGGGAACCCTTCAACTGGTCAAACAAATCATCTATACGGGGCATAGGGTACTTATTCTTAACCGTAGCCCGGTTCAACTTCCGGTAGTCAATACACAATCTCAAGGCACCATCTTTCTTCTTAGCAAAGAGTGCCGGCGCTCCCCACGGTGAAACACTAGGGCGAACAAAGCCCTTATCTAGCAGTTCCTGGAGCTGAACTTTCAACTCAATCAACTCTGCTGGAGCAAAACGGTAAGGTGCCATAGAAATCGGCGCCGTGCCAGGCACTAGATCAATAGAGAACTCAATCTCTCGGTGAGGTGGCAAATCAACAAGGTCCTCGGGAAAAACATCCGAGTACTCACAGACTACCCTCGGCAATACAATCTGGGTCTCATCACACTCACCACTCTCAAAGCTAGCAAGTAGACCACTAAGCTCATTCCGCCCCCGCGAACCATACCCCGGTGGCACAATACTACCAACCCGGTCTCCCAAGAAATGGAAAAACTCCCCGCTCACGGTACAACAAGTAACCCTCTGGCGGTAGCAATCAATAACAGCTCGGTATGACGATAACCAGTCCATACCTAAAATAACATCAAAGCCCTTCATGGGCATAACCACAAAAGGAAACGGAAGCCTATGATCATCAACCTCTATATCACAACCTCTACATCCGTGTTTCAAAACCATCTCACCCCCAAGAGGTGACACTACACAAATAGGAGATGCCAACACTGCTAACTCCAATTCTAACACAGATGCAAATGCAGCAGATACAAAAGAATGAGACGCACCAGTGTCAATCAATACTCTAGCAACCGAATTGCAAAACAGAAAGGTACCTCTCACTACTGATGGAGCCGGTACAAGGTCCTGCGCGGTAACAGCATACACGCGCCCTGTAGGCCCCTGATCCACCTGCTCACCTCTCGGAGCATAGGACTGCTGCACTGACTGGGACGACGAAGCCCCCGGATTGGCCCTCGAGGCCTGCACAGACTGAGCTGGCTGAAATCCCTGCGTCTGTCTAGAACCAGACGCTCCTGAAGTGGCACTCAACCGTGGGCAAAACCTCTTCATGTGCCCAGGCTGTCCACACTGAAAACAAGTCAAGGGCTGCCCCCTGCCCGAACTCTGACTCTGCGGTCTAGCTGACGAAGAAGCAGCTCTCTGACCCCCACCCTTCTGCGGGCAAACTGAAGCCTTGTGACCCGGCTGGCCACACTTGAAACAGGTGAACCCTCCCTGACTGCCCCTCCCGGAGCCTGCACTCGGTACTGGGAAAGTCGACCTGGCCAAACCACCCTGGGACGGCTGAGGGTTATAACCCCTCTGCCTCCTACCATCGCCCTGTCCCTCTTGGCCCCTCTTGGAGCCTCCCTGTTTCTCCTCCTCTCCCTCCTGCATCATCAGCTCCATATGAGCTGCAGCATCCACTAAATACCTGTACTCTCGAATGTAAGGTCCACCAACTTGCAACTTGAGGTCTCGCCTCAACTTCCGCTCAAATTCGTAGCAACGGCGCTCCTCTGTCGCCACCAGTTCAGGTGCAAACCTGGACAAGCTAGTAAATGTAGCCTCAAACTCGGCCACAGATAAACCCTCCTGCTTAAGCTGGCTAAACTGATCCCTCAGCCTCTCTCTAGCCACTGCAGATAAAAACCTCTCCTGAAAAGCATCCACAAACGCCTTCCAAGTACCACCCACACGAGCTTTCTCATATTTCCACCATTGACCTGCATCTCCCTTCAGCTGGAAGGATGCCAGGGTCACCTTCAATGTTCTGTCCTCAATGCCTAGCATGTCGAACGTTTTACTCATCTGTTCTAGCCACTCGTCTGCCTTCAGTGGCTCCTTAGGATCCCCGACAAACTCTTCCGGATTTGACCGAAAGAACTCCCTCCTCAAAAAGGAAGGCCCTGCTTCAGCTGCCAGGTTCCCTGCTCTAAGGATGTCCAGAGCCCCTGCTATCCCCTGGGCCAAAGTACTCACGGCCGGCTGACCCGCTGGCTCGGCCACATTGGCCTGACCAACCCCCTCCTGAACCGCCGGAGTCTCCTGAACTACCGGAATCTCCTCCGGTGGGGGCACCTCCTGCCTCCTAGGCCTACCACGCCTACCACCTCTAGCTCGTCCTGACATCCTAATAAAGGTAACACAAACGTTAGCACATTTATAAACGTGCCAAAACTAAACACTCACGTCCTAATGCATGGACAATTGTAATTCATTCCACGTAAGCACATAAACACATAAGCACTTACGAATTTCATTTCCAGATAATGATAGTCCCAAGGCGTTACTAGAGTACCGGTTAGAAACAGCATTGATCAAGTGCCTTTCCAACAAGACTCCTAGAAACCCAAGGATTCAATCAACATCCTAGAAACCAAATCCCATACCCAAATAATCACATAAACATGTTATCATACAAACATATAACAATACACCTAAGTCTCTATCAAGCGAGACAAACCCATTGTGATCCTAATCACTTCCCACGTACCCAAAGTATTCGAACCTGGTACGCTCTGATACCAAGTTGTAACGCCCTCAAAATAATGACATTAATCCCAATAATATAAACATGCTATGATATATAAAAGATCCACATCCTTCCATTGATCAGAGTTGTACTACAAAAAGTATTACATGTTAACAACCAAGGCAAAGGCCCTAAGGGCTTACAGCTTTCCAAGTTAACACTTGGTTACACAAAAGTAGAGTACTAACTCATTTACACATAAAGCCCTTGGCTTGAATTTACATGTAATATATAACAAAAAGGAAAGACATCCAAAAAAGTCTGTCCGCCACTAGCCTCCCAAGCTAAGTCCTTGGAGGTGGCATGCTGCCAGTACCTGAAAATGATGTTCCCATATAGGGTGAGCCACAGCCCAGTAGAAATATACTAAACCAGTTATGAATAATGACTAAAAGATTAACAATTGATAGGTGGTCAACACTTTTACATTCTTTCATAACATGATACAAATCCAAGACACTTAAGTCTATGTTTCCTTTCATTTCCATTTCCTTTCCCTTTTACTTGCCATTTCACAATCTTGGCTCAGAACCTGGCCAAACAACTCACATGATATAAACATTCATGCCAACACTTCCATTTTAACGATGATAAACATAACAGTTATATCAACACTTCCAAAGACAAGCATATACGCTCTGTCAATACACTTCTAGATAAGCATACACGCTCTATCTACGGAGTTCATCCCCTATCTCCTCCCAACAACATCCGGCTTAGAGGTTCATCCCCTATCTTCCCCTAAACCGTGGAGTACATCCCCTATCTTCTCCAACACAACACAATGCATGTAAACAACAATTATACACATCACATATCAATACATAAAATCAATGTATTCTTACTATTATCATGCTCAATGAGACAATTCTATTCCAATTTCTCATTCTTCCCAATTAATTATCCAAATTAATTAATCAATGTAATTAGGACATTTTCCATAATTAGCATTACAACCCTTAGGTTCCAATTTCATTAATGTTTCAACATTAATTCCATGTTTATATACCAAACATGCCTCTAGGTTTATCATAGACCAAAACCCCAAACTTTTATAAAATTACACAATGGCCCCAAAGTTTCCCAAAATTACACAACAACTACCAACATGTCAAAATGCTAAAATTCAAAGACACAACTCATAAGAAGGAGTAGGATATCCCTACCTCAAAGATTTAGCTCAAAAGGAGATGATGGCCAACACCCAACTTGCTCCAAAATCAAAGATTTTCCGATTAAAACGAAGCCCTCGATGATCTCTATCTTTTTAACAAAGGCACTTGGCTAGGAAATCACCCTAGGTAGATCAAATCTTAGAGAGAATATAATTTTAGAGTGAGAGGCTCTCAAAAAGTGGGTTTGAAGAAGATAGAGTTTGCAAAAAGTGATGTTTAGTTCGGTGCTGTCTTGCTGATATAAACAGGCTCGCTCGAGCGAAGACCCCGTCGCTCGAGCTACCAGACACAAAAACTGGCCTCGCTCGAGCGACCAAACATGCTCGCTCGAGCCAATAGTGCAAATTTTCCGATTTGCAATACGACGCTCGCTCGAGCGAAGAACAAAGCTCGCTCGAGCGAAGAAACACAACCTTCAGGTCTGTGCTAGACGCAGCCTGCGCTCGAGCGAAGCCATCCTGGCTCGAGCGACAAGACACAAAAACTACCCTCGCTCGAGCGACCAAACCCTCGCTCGAGCGACCAGCTAAAATTCTGGGCAGCAACACTTGGCTTCCAAACTCAACCAACCTGTAACAAACCTGCCCAACACATCCTATAACTCAAATACAAAGCAAGAAAGGATGTAAACAAGACAATACTCAACTACCAACATCCACGGACACACGTCCGGATCACTGTACAACAAGGGGTAAACCCGGGACCGCTATAGAGACTCTCGGCTGCTAGGGTTTCAAAGATGAAAGAAGAAGAAAAATGCTCTTTTTCCCCGCTGCTGCCTACTGAAATACGACAGGCTCGCTCGAGCGAAGACCTGGTCGCTCGAGCGACCAGACACAGAAAACTCCCACTCGGCCAACAAACCAGAAGCTCGCTCGAGCGAAGAACTAACCAGCTCGCTCGAGCGAAGAGAAGCTCGCTCGAGCCAAGAAACACCACCTTCAGGTCTAACCCAGACGCAATCTGCGCTCGAGCGAAGCCACCCTGGCTCGAGCCACCAGACACAAAGACCCACCCTCGCTCGAGCGACCAAATCCTCGCTCGAGCGAAGGACCCAAAACAGAAGCTCGCTCGAGCGATCAACTCCTCGCTCGAGCGAAGGACTGGACACCTGGGCAGCAACCTCTTGCTCCCAATCACACCCAACCTATAACAAACAAGTCCAAAACATTCTACAACTCAAATTTAAAGAATTGAAGGATAGAAACAAGTTCAAAACCACAACCAGCATCCACGGAACTAAGTCCGGATACAACAACCAAAGGAGAAAGAACCGGGATTGCTATACCTCTGGTATCTGTTGAATTATTTTTTTTTGGCATAAATTTGTGATTATGATTATAACGGGTTTGATTTTGGTTTTAATTTCATCTATATAAAATTGAAGTCAGTTAGAAAAGAGAAGAGTTCAAATTTGGACAATTGTTGTACTCCGATTTTAATTTTATCATTTTAATGTGATTGTTAAAATACATCTATTCTAAACATTGGGTTGGCCTTTTTCTTTTTCTTAGAAGTTTATATTTTTATTTATTTCTTCTCCTCTTGATTGTAACCCGTTAAGTATTTTCTATTCATGGCAGTTATTTATTTAAATAAAATTTTGAATTTTATTATTCGATTTGGTAGCAACAGATTTGGAAATAACATTTCATTGTCAATGAAATCCATGTTAACTTTTATTATTGCTAATTTTTTGTTTCTTTGTGTCTAAAATTATATAACCAAGTATTTTTAGGTTGAAGTACAACAGTTATGAACAATATCACTATTTTTGGTCAAGTAAGTTTTTTTTCTTCTTTTTTCTCTACATATAAATTTAAGTACATCTCTTATAAATTTAAGTACAACAGTTATAGACAATATCGCTATTCTAATTATTCTTTTCCCTCGTACTTTATAGGTGGATGGGGACTTACACCGAACCGTAATATCACCTCCCTTTACTAATTTTCTTATTTATGTGTATAAAGTTTTATTTATAACTCTAAAGTTTTTGTATGTATAGGTTCGATTTCTTCAAGAAAGAAATGTTAATGTCGTTATTCGCGATGAGCGTGACCTTAATACTATTCGCATTCATGAAGTAAGCCAAAAAGTCACTTGAACATTGGACATGTATTTTCTTATCATTTTAAAAATAATTTATAAATATATTCTACTTATTTTTTATAGGCAAAGGCAAAGGAAAAAGACAAAGCAATATCAAAGGAAACAAAAAAAGCTATTCCTTATGGCAAAGGAAAGGAAAATGCATATCTCATGGTATGGTTTCTCAACAATTTTTAAAAGTTTCTTTTTCGAATATTATATAGTGTCATATACTCTTTTTTATGTACATTTTTCAAAAGTTTCTTTTTCAAAAATTTATTCAATTCTTTTTATTGAATGTGAAATGTTTTTCTGAAGCATGTTAAAGTAAGCATTTGTACAATATGCTAATGCATTTGTATGAACATTAATTTGAATTTTTAATATGTTTGTCTATTTGTATGATAAAAATATGTTGCATTTGTACAATATGTTGCATCTACAACATAGCATAATAAAAATACAATAGAGGAAAACGAAAAAGGAAAATAAGAAGAAAGAACAAATATGTGATGAAAAGGAAACTGCATAATATAATTTTTTTTAATTTTTATTTTTCTTATAAGAAGTTCTTAAGGAAAGAAGAAAAAGACAAAAATACATTTTAATATAACAGAAACAACAAGAAGAGTGAAAAGGAAAGTACAATACATTACACGCTAATATTCACATTTTACGTACCCAATGATCTAATATTTACCTTTTCAACATACATTTTGTAAAGAGATGGGTAATGTCTTTAAACCAATAAGTGCGTGCATAGTGAATTTGCAGTTTTGTGTGCTTAATGTGTTTTCAAATTATTTTTCCCTTCCTTTTTAAATTTCATCAATACATGCATTGGTTCTTATATGACTAACAACTTAACCAAGTGAAGAGGAAAAGTTAATTAAAAGGAAGAAAAAATACTTGATGAAAGGGAAGCAAGTTAGTTAATCTTCACATTTTATGCACCTTCTTATATAATATTCTCATTTTAGGCACACAATGATAATGTGTTATCAAAAACTACATTGGCCTAACGTGCATGGCGAGAACGTGAAAAAAATCAAAAAGCCATGTTTTGCATACCAATTGGGACAACGCCTGCGACGAGAACGAGAAAGAGAAAGAGAAAGATCGAAGGAATGTATTAACCCAAGACAACCTTCTTTAACACCGAATTGGTAAAAGAAAAAGAATGTTTTACCCAAGACAATCTTGAATTTTTTACTCTTACTATTACCACTTTATTATATAGATTTTAATTTGTTCACAATCTATTTCTATAGGCCTCCTCCTACAACTCCATCTAGAAATGTTGGTGTGGTCATTCGTGATGAGCACGACCTTAATATTATCCGTGTTCGTGCGGTAAGTACAAAATCAAGTCAAACATTATATGTATTATATATATATATATAAGATTATATAAGATTTTTTTAATCTTTTGAATATTTTATTTATATTTGTTAGGCAAAAGAAAAAGAAAAGGTCAATCCATTGTCTAAAGGAAAAGAAAAGATGGCTCCTTCTGGCAAGAGAATGACAAGTGCATGTCAAATGGTATATATTCTTTTTTAAAAATATGATGCAAAACTAATCAAAATTTTGAATAGTTAAAAGATATGAGTGTATAAAATGAATTTATTATTTTATATTGTTTTTGTAGAATGATTGTAATATGTTTTCCTGTAACTTGCTATTATTTATATGTGTTTTTCAAATTTATTTATTTTTATTTTGCATGGATACATGTGCATTTATAATGTACCATCCATAAGTTGCTACTTATATAAAGAGAATAGGAAAAAAGAAACGAAGGAATAAAGAAAGAATATATAAAGAAATGATAAACTAAATAAGATAGGTTTTTAATTCTTATTTAATATATAAAATAGAAAACAAAGAAAGGGAAAGGGAATGGGAACGGGAAAGGGAAAGGGAAAGGGAAAGGGAAGAAATAAGAAGATAGAAAGGAAAGAAATAAGAAAGAAAGAAATAAAGATAACACTATTAAATGTATAAAACAAATAAAATAGAAAACAAAATTAAGATAGTTTCATTTTATGCACAAAATATTCACATATTTTGCTTCAATGATAAAATATTTTCATTTTAGGCACAAAATGATAATGTAATATCAAAAGCGGCATTGCCCCAACAGGCACGACGATAGCGTGAAAAAATTGAAAAGTCATACTTTGAATTTCAATGCTTGCAACGAGAATAAGAGGGATTAGAAGAATGTGTTCAACTAAGACAACATTCTTTAACACCAATTCGTCGCGATCGCACTTGCTTGGAGTGGGAAACAATAACTGAAGATTCTCATTCGGCACAAAAACGAACAATGGTTACCAATCATTCTACATGTTCGTTTTCTATGCCAAGCACATCTTTAGCTCCACCAAGGAATCGGTAAACTACTGTGTCTAATCTTGAAATACATACTTTTACTCATACCATTTTGTTTTACAGAATTTTATTTATACACAAATATTCGTAGGTCTACTCCTATAAATCGATTTCTTTAACAAGATCTATGTACTGATGATGAATTAGAAGATCTGCTTATGAGTGTATCAATTGACGCCAGGGCACACAAAGATTCTTGCCGCCATTATCTTGGCAAGATGGATGTATTATGTCCTTATTGTTCAACCTTACATTGGATGGATGAAAAATTGACAAAATCATCTATAAAACGTCCCTTATTCAGAACTTGTTGTTTGGGAGGAAGGATTAGGCTACCTTTACTTATTACACCCCCTCCACCACTTCAGGCATTGTATGATGGGAATAATGATAAATTAAAATCCTTTCGAAGTTATACTCGAGTGTACAATGCAGCCAATACTTTTACGAGTCTTGGTGCTACATTGGATCCTAGAGTACTCAGTGGAAGGGGCCCTACATCATTCACAATTCATGGGGAATTGCGACATCGAACAGTATCACTACAACCACAACCAGGGCAGGATGCGAGTTATGCTCAGCTGTATATCTATGACCCTTATTCAGCTTTAGAAATTCGTAATCGTAGAAATCCTAACTTGAGAAGGGATGTTCTCAAAACTATTCAAGATAGTTTGTTGCAAGTCAATGCATTTGTAGATAAATATTGCCAGGCTCATGCCATTTTACATCAATTAGACTCGGCAGGACACAATCTACCTGCTCATCTTCATTACAATTCAACAACTAATCGACGTCGGTATAACCTACCAACTACAGATGAGATTGCAATTGTAATACCAGGTGATGGAACAGAGGTAAATAGAATGAGAGATATTATCTTACATTTCAGAGGAAATAATGAGTTGATGCAAATTAATGAATGTCACCCAGCATACTTGCTATTACATTATGTTCTATTATTTCCATTTGGTGAGCTTGGATGGGAACCTGAGTTGAAATTGTGGAATGTTCAGTATGATCGACCTTCAACTGATCTACTTACTCAAATGAAATTTTATAGTTATCGTTTGTTTGAACGACCCACAGAGTATTCAATAATTTTGAGAGGTGGGAAACTATTTCAAGAGTTTTTGGTTGATGCTTGGGCTGCAACTGAGCAAAATCAATTGACATACTACAAGCTTAACCAAGGGAAACTTCGGGCTGAGCTTTACCAAGAGTTGTCAGATATGGATCCAGATTATGTACGACCTGGACAAATTGGTCAAAGGTTTGTTTTGCCATCTTCATTTACTGGTAGTCCTAGACATATGTTTGAAATCTTTTAAGATTCAATGGCTATCACACGATACAACCAACACCCAGATATTTTTCTTACCATGACTGCAAATCCCAATTGGCCAGAAATTACTTCAGCATTATTACCATATCAAAAACCTATTGATCGTCCTGATTTAATTGCCCGTGTTTTTGAGTTGAAGAGAAAATGTTTGATGAAGAAGATAAAAACAAATAAAGTGTTTGGAAATAAAGTTGCACATGTTTTTACAATTGAATTTCAAAAACGAGGACTCCCTCATATGCATGCACTTTTATTTCTCAAGGGTCCTGACAAAATTTGGACATGTGCTCAAGTAGACAAATTGGTCTGTGTAGAATTTTCAGACCCAAAAGATGATCCTATGCTTTTTGAAACTATCAAATGTTGTATGATACATGGACCATGTGATGCTCAAAATCCGCAAGCACCATGTATGGAAAATGATAGATGCACTAAGAGATATCCTCGAGCTTTCACAGAAACAACAACTATGGATCAAGATGGATACCCCATCTATCGTCGTCGCAATAATGGTCAAGTACATACTGTGAGGGGGCAAGAAGTTGATAACAGGGATGTCGTACCATACAATGCATATCTTTCAAAACTTTTCAATTGTCATATAAATGTGAAAGTTTGTGCCAGAATGAGATATAGCGATCCCGATTTTTTCCTCCATTGGTTTTGTATTCCGGACTCGGTTCTGTGGATGTCTGTTGTGGTATATGTTTCAATTCCGTCCTTTAATCCTTTGGATTTGAGTTTAGAAATGTCTTGGGCGTGTTTCAAACAGGTTGGTTGAGCTTTGGTCTCTATTCTTGTTGCCCAGATTTCTGATGATCCGCTCGAGCGGGTCTTGTTGCGCTCGAGCGAGGTTTGCATCCTTTCAGCATTTTGTGCGTCTGCAAAAATACTGCAGGTGTGTTTTTCACGCTCGAGCAGAGTTCATTACGCTCGAGCGAGTCGCGCTCGAGCGGGTATCTTCGCGCTCGAGCGGGTGTTCGAAGTCTGTAAAAGTACTGGATGAGTGTATTCTACGCTCGAGCGGGTCCCTTTGCGCTCAAACGGGTAGTGCTTTGTTATTGTGCCTTGGCGCTCGAGTGGGTGAAGTTTTTGTGTCTTACGCTTGAGCGTCTTATTCTCCGCTCGAGCAGACTAAACATATATCAGATCGCAGCTGTGTCATTTTAAATCATTTTAAATCATTTTTTCAACTCACTCTCTTTCTAACTTTTCAAAAACCCTCATTTGAGAGCTCCTCTCTCTAGAATACAACTTCTCTCTAAGAAATCATCTAGTTTGAGTGTGTTTCTATCCTAGTCCCTTTGTAAAAAGTGTGGAGCTTGGTGTGGGTTACATTTCAATCCGAAAATCTTTGGGTTTGGAGCATTTCGAGTTTCATCATCTTCTCCATTTGGTCTCTCCATTTGAGGTAGGGATACCCTACTCCTTCTTATGGGTTTTGACATAAATTTTAGTCATTTTGATTAGATGGTGTTATTTGGTAATTTTGGAAAAGTTAGGGTTTGGTTTGAGGTTATAAAAAGGGATTTTTCAAATGTTAAACTCCATGTGTATATGAGACCTTGGAAAATGGAATTATTGTTGTTAAATTGATGAAATTGAACCTTAGGGTTGATATTTGAAAAAGGGGGAGAATGCCCTAATTAATGTGATAAATTAATTTGAATAATTAATTTGGGGAAATATGAAATTGGGAAATTATGAGATGGAATGGTGTAGTTGGATTAATCAATCACTCACCCATGAAAATGTTGATATTTTATCTATTGATAAATTTATTATCTGTTTAGAGATAACTGCTTTGGGCTATCGGTGGAGGATAGTCTTGATTGTTGCAGACACTGTATGTTGATTAGGGAAAACTGAAACTAATCACATTGAATATGTTATTTAATATGATGGTTGGAATAATACATTGAATATGTGCAACATTTATTATTTAAATTTGATTATAAAAACTTAATTAGTAAGTAAATTAAAAATATTATCAATTGAAAAAATGTTAAAAACTTTCATTGTAAAATTTAATTAGTAATTTTGAACTTTGAAAAGTATAAAAATAAAAATAAAAAGAATTAAACAAAAATTTTATTATTTGATGAATTAAGCAATTGTCATTTAAATTAATATTTAAATAAAAAAAATCTGTTTAAAATTCGCTAATGACCCCAATAATAATTGCACCATCCTGACCCTTTTGTTCTGCAATATTTTTTTTTATTTTTTTATTCTAGAAAATGTTTTTTATACATCTTAGAAAATTTAAGCTATGTTTGGCGTAATGGGTTGGGGGTTAAAATAGTCATAAAAAGATAAAATAGATTAAAAAATCAATAAGATAAAATGTCACGTTTAAATCATAATCATTTTATTTTTTTCTCACAAAAGTCAAAAAAACCAAAAAGTCCATCCCAAATAAATTTTTTTAACTCAGGTTAAAAAAATTAAAAAGTCGAAAAACTAACTCACTTTCCAAACAAAGGCTTACATTACAGAATTGACTTTTCAGCATAAATCAGGTCACTTTCTCCAGCTTTTACCTAACAAGCACTATAACAAATTAAAATTTTAAAGTAAAAAATTAAAAGATAAAATTATTTTTTAGGAAGAAAATATTTTAGTTATCGAAATTATCATTGTTATATTTTGAATGATGAAATTAGGCATTTAATGATGAATACTATAATTTTGGGACAAATTTTTTTGTCTTAAGAAGTAAACATTTTTACCACCAATTTTTTTTTTACCGACATTTAAAACTTTTGTCACTATAACTCTCTTTTTTTTTTTTTTGACTTTTAGCGAAGACCTTCGCAATAACAAGAATTGATCTCTAAATATTTTTTATAATAATTTTTTTATGTTTATGAACAAAAAATTTAATCCCGAACATTTTTATATTTTATTTGAACAAATAGATGTGAGAATATATATATATGCTTACCAAAAACAGAAACATGTATTAAATAATACAAGAAAGATTGGGATAATGACCTTATAAAAGTCCATGGAAGCAACATAGAAGCAATCACCCAACTTGACATTTCCATTCCAAGCCTCTAAACTCAAGCATACACACCACAAAAGGGTCAATGGCTCTCACCACCTTCTCCCTCTCTCTCTGTATGTCACTCTTGTCACTTGTGGTTATGGCTTCTGCAAGTGGTTATGGGTATGCCCCAAAAGCTGAGCTTCAAAAACCTAAGAAGGAAGTAGAGCTACTCCCCTCCATAGCGGGCATTCAAGGGAATAAATCCGGTCCTAAACTAGTTCCACTTGAAGGTAATAATTTCTTCCTTTCTTGTTTTATGGACTCTTTCAATTGAAGGTAATTTCCATACATGATCATCATTTCTTTTTTCTGGTACAAAGGCATAAAAGATCATTAGTACTATAACTATCATGCACTTGCTGTTATTGTGCCATATGTAACTCATTGTTTTTTTTCAACTATGGTGTAGGAGCTTTGGCAAGAATCACATGTCTAGCTGTTGACAAGAATGGGTATGAATCGGCCCCTTTCTCTGTTTTGAGTCACCCAACCGATGCCAAGGGGTACTTCTTTGCCACAGTGGCTCCTTATGAGCTTGAAGATGCATTGAAGATTACAGAGTGCAAGGCATTCCTCGAAAAATCTCCATTGGAGACTTGTAAAGTTCCAACTGATGTCAACAAAGGGATTAGCGGCGCTACTCTCACTTCTTACCATTTCCTCGTGGACAAGAACATCAAATTATTGTTGGGATCGGGGATCCCGCCCAAGACCTTATAGAAACCATGCCAAACAGAAATACACACCCACACACAAGGAGACACAATATTTTACGTGGTTCGGCCTCAATGCCTACGTCCACGGGAGAGTAGCCGGTTTTCACTATACCAATGGAAAGATTACAGAAAGATTACAATAGAGGAGGAGCTCACACTCTCCTCACTCACCCACTCTCCCGTCTCCCTCGCTCACACCGAGGGAGACGGGTCTCTCCGTCTCACATCTCACCCTCACTGATATGCTCACTCTTTACACTTGCTCTCTCTACTTCAACTCTCCAACACCTCCTCCATTTATACACAAATGGGAGGAGGAAGAAGACAGTGGCTCAACCACCCCACTCCCTAGTGGGTTCAACCACCCCACTTCCTTTCTTGGTGCTCCATTAATTCTAGGTGGAAGCTCCATTCTCTTAGTGGGTTAGCCACAAGGGATGATCCAACAAATCACCCCCTCAACCCTTGTGAGGTGATCCACTGCACACACTGCTGCTAATCTTGTTACGCCCAAGAAAACAATAGAATCTTCATCTCCTCACTGAGACGCTGCATCCCCTGAAGCTAGAGATAATACACCAGAGATACAAGAGGAGGAGGGAATCCTACATCCTCAACTCAACTCACACCACTCTCTGATTTGGAGAGAGCCTCTGCTCCTATCTCCCACAGATCTCTTCCACGCTTCTGTCTCGGATGTCTTCACTTGCTATGCTTGAACTTGCGTAACCAAGATATCTGACACCCCCTGATTGGATGTCCTGCACCCCCTGCTGGGATGCCCTTGACTGTCATGCATTACCTTGCTGGACGAACACTGGAGCAACTAGAAAACTTCAGAGTTGGACACATCAACATCCTCTGTCTTCTTTGCTCGGAGCTTTTCCTGAACTATCAGCCTTTGCCCTCTGCACTTCTGAACAACCTCCTAGCATTTCCACATACGCTCGTTGTCTGTGCTGCAATCCCTGATGTTTGGTTCTATCTTACTTGTACGTCCGTACTGATGTTTGACAGTTAGCCCTTCTACCAAGACAACTCTCACCGGTCTGTACAAGTTACCACTATGCAACCCTGTGCATAGTGCTCGCACCCATGGCTTCTGGTCTCCCTGCGTCGAGCTCGCCTGAGAGATCCGCATCAACTTTATCCTCCGCTGCCATGGAAGAAACCACCATAGAAGAAAAAGGACTTACCACTCGTTGGCGCGCACTTTTGCGTTTGTCTCAATTTCTCTGTCTGGAAGTTCCTGTGAACTTTCAACAACCTGCTGCTGCACACTCCTCTGGCGCCTCTGTATGATACTCTACCGTACCCTTGCACTACTGCACGTCTGCATTTGTGCCCCTGCGCAGTATGCTCCTCTGCAACTATTGTTCTACACGTCCACATATCACCAGTACTTACTCGTATACAGTAGCTCCAACAGCCACAGCATTCCCCTGAGCCTGAACTGGGTGCCAAATCATCTGTCCGTCGATGAATGGTCTTCTCTTTTGATTGAACCAAATCCTCCGATGATGTCAACAACCAGGAAAGTTCCCAGGAAAGACTGGTGGGGTCACATTCGGTCCCACTTAAGAACCAGTCTCCTTAGACACTGTCTTTTTGACAGAACTTTCCTAGACATTGTTGATCTTGAGATAATCATACCTGCAATCCTCTGATCGCCCCTGACCAAACCTGATCTCCCTCGATCTGCCATCAAGCCTGATCTCCTCTGGTCTTCAACGATCTATCTCGAGTTGTACCTGATTGTTCAATCTGGTTAGAATCTACCCATTCTAACCTCTTCAGTGAATCCACAGCGTTCCACAATATCCGGCAACCTCCCTCCGAGTATTAAAGATGACAAACTCCCATGTTTTAACAATCTTTAAAAAACCGTTCAGAATTTCACTATTCTGACCTCACGGTTGGGTCCGGAACGGTCCGATTAGCTAGGACCAACCTTCGCTGCACTTCCAGGGACCTCACTGAAAAATATCCCCGAAAGCTGGGCCACACCACAATATTCTGAAAATTCTGGGCCAAATTGCAATTTTCAGAAGTTCAGGGAATATTCCGTGTACCAACAGAATATTCCGTCCGCTGCACCCGATGTCGTCCATCCCCTTAATCTGCCTTCTTTTTACAAAAACTTCGTCTCCAAAATCTGACCGTACGGATGTGTCCGGAATACTCCAAATAGTCGGAAACCACTATTGGATCGCCAAAAACGGACTCCAAAAGGCTTAAATCTAGCCAAAACATTTTGTACGCCTCAGATCTGCGGCTGCACCATAGCCGCGAAGCACTGGATCCTTCCCTGCGGTTGTACCATTGCCGCGTCTCACTGGATCCCACCCTGCCTCTGGTTGACCAGTCAACACCCTTGCTGACGTGGCAGATGACGTGGCAGCCACGTAGCAGTCCCTGACTGGCCCACGGAGCCACGTGTCACTGACGTGGCATGCCACGTGTCACTGACGTGGCACGCCACGTGGGGCCCCTTGCTGACGACGGTGCCACGTGTCCGATGACGTGGCGTGTGCATGTTGCTCGCGCGTGTGGGGCACGCGCCACTCCCCCAGTCATCTTCCTCCTCTGCCGCGCGTGGTAGCGCGTGGCCACGCGTGGGATGATGCGCCGACCTCCCACCGGCACGTGACGGCGCGTGTCGCGAGTGGGCTTCACGCGCTTTCTTCAGGCGGCGCGTGAGAGCACGTCCGGTGTCCCCTGGGCTTCTGCTTTATGTTTCTGGACTCCTCTCGTCGAGCCCTTGCTCCTGGTATGCTCAAAACTCGATTTGGAGCAATTCGATTTTTGGGCAGATTCGGATTTTGCACTGTTTTGGTTCCGAAACGCCACCGACGAGGCTCTGATACCACTTGTTGGGATCGGGGATCCCGCCCAAGACCTTATAGAAACCATGCCAAGCAGAAATACACACCCACACACAAGGAGACACAATATTTTACGTGGTTCGGCCTCAATGCCTACGTCCACGGGAGAGTAGCCGGTTTTCACTATACCAATGGAGAGATTACAGAAAGATTACAATAGAGGAGGAGCTCACACTCTCCTCACTCACCCACTCTCCCGTCTCCCTCACTCACACCGAGGGAGACGGGTCTCTCCATCTCACATCTCACCCTCACTGATATGCTCACTCTTTACACTTGCTCTCTCTACTTCAACTCTCCAACACCTCCTCCATTTATACACAAATGGGAGGAGGAAGAAGACAGTGGCTCAACCACCCCACTCCCTAGTGGGTTCAACCACCCCACTTCCTTTCTTGGTGCTCCATTAATTCTAGGTGGAAGCTCCATTCTCTTAGTGCGTTAGCCACAAGGGATGATCCAACAATTATACTCTGTTGGGCCTTTCTTTTATACTCCACAACCAAAACCAGTCTCTTAAGGGTTATTAGCTTGTTGAGATCTATCACTACATTTGATCAAACACCAAACCAAATTTTTTTTTTTTTTTTTAAACCTGCATTTGGAGCTCCAACAGAGAAGCAAAAAAAAAAAAAGGATTTTCGTAACATAGTTGATATCCGAACAAAAAAAAAATGGTTTGAACTAATAAAAAACATGTCTGAAAATAGAAGCTCCAACAGAGAAGTAAGTTTTTTGCACATACCAAACAGTCCAGGCTTCCTTCAACATGAAACAACATGACGGCCATCCCTCTCCCTCTATCTATCTCTGCCTGCCAAGAAAATACAGTTTGTCATGGATACTGCACAGAGATCCTCAGTAATAAACACATATAGTCACAAATTTTTGAAGATTGATCTCTTTCAATTACTCACCGCACAAGCACATATCGCAACATCTACAGTGGCCAATGCTGTTGTGATGTCAGCCATCATACCTGAAATATGTTTATGCACTTAAATATTGGCTAAAATTAGTCGATAACTACTGCTCTATCATTTCTTCACCAGGGAAAAACAAAAGTCCCCAAATATTCAAAAACAAGAAAAACAAACTTCCCAAATGCAAACCTAATAGCAAGTAAAAAAGATGTGGTTACAAAATTGCCTCCCGCGATTTGCACGTCCACTAGCACCACTACTTCATTTGTATTTGAATCTCACAGAAAAAAAAAGGGATCACAAGAGATGTGTTATTACTAGTAATGAAAAGGGAAAAAAGGATTCACCTCTTCGATCTATGCATACTACACATAACCACTGTATAGAGTGCCCTTCAAGGTTGTGCCAAGATGCAACCTTGCCAGCTTGCCAACTCTCCAGACCAGGCAAGACTTCCTTGTACATGGGCATATTAGCAAGTATCATCTTAGCAACACCATTTCCCTGAGATAAACTCTCTCCTTTGGCCTTCAAACTCACATGCTGCATATGTTTATTATGTTTCCCATTGACCTTAGGGACCTTGACGCTGCCACATTTGAGTTGGAAAATATCTCCACCATTGATCATTGAAGATGACATTTCCACAACGTTCATCAGGATCTTCTCCCAGGTGTATTTGCTTCCTTCAGAATAATCCGACAGCTCCTCTACTTCACTATCCTCCTTAGGATCAGCAACAAATTCTTCTACTGTATCAGCTGTTATTTCGGTTGCCGATAATGCAGCTTGCTCTCTCAAAAACTGAATACAACAAGAACCTTATATTAATAGAGTGGAGGACAAGGATATCTAAAGCACCAATAAATAAAATATATATTACAAAAAAAAAAAAATCTATACCACAGAAAACCTACTTTCATAATTTTGTATCTGGCACTTCGTGTTTTAGCATGTTGCAGCCACTGCTTATGTTTTTGGAATGCTGATTTGCTTGAGAGTGCCTAGAAATTGTGGAACTGACAATTAACAAATATTCAACCAGGTAAAATAAACAGTGGATAAACAAGCTTCATATAATTGCAAGTTACTCAAGAGAGTATGGATGGTGGACTATATCAAACAGTAGTAATGATGAGCTTAGAGCTCATGATTATCAGGATCACAAATTGCTCTATTTCCCATTGACCTTGGGGACCTTGACGCTGCCATGTTTGAGTTGGGAAACATCTCCACCATGTTTGAGTTGGAAAACATCTCCACCGTTCTTATAAATCAACAGCACCAAACAAAGATAAGCAAAAATATCAAACAGTAGTAATGATGAGCTTAGAGCTCATGATTATCATGATCACAAATTGCTCTATTTCCTACATGACATAGGATGATCTGCGATTGGTACAGAGCCACAGCAACTACGCTTAGAATTTTAGTTTAAGACTTCAATCGACAGAGTCCACTACCACGAGTTTTTGTATTGAAATTAAAATTTCTATTTTAGTTTTTTTTTTTCTTTCTTATATACATATAAGAAGACTGCTGAACTTGTCAACATCTTATATTTTTGGTTACCTGAAGTGCTTTACTCAAGTATTAGAAGAAGTTTTCTCTATGTATTTCAAAAGTTCGAAACTTCTCTGAAACATTGCATCCTTTTTTTCAAGATTCATCAAACTTCAGAAGCTCATCCTTGTAGAAAAACTTTGAAGACTTTGTTATTTTATATAATATAGTAGTAACTCAAGAACCATAGCATCTCTATAATCCCATCTGATGTGGATTTAAAACCACAAATTTTCATGAAGATCTGGGAGGAAAAAAAAATCAGATTATGAAGAACCATAACATCATACAGAAACCTAGTGAGCTTGGTTGAAGCAGAAGGGAGGAACCAATATCTCAACTTAAAAGAAAGGCAAAAAGGAAGGAACTGACTAAGTTCACATTATAAGTTATTATCTCCACAACTTCAGCATTTGCAAGTACATGCGAGGGAGTAACAAGATTACCATTGACCTGCAAAAAGATAAATCTCCTGTAGTGAGATGTGGAAATCTAAGAATAACAAGTCCACTGTTAAAAGTAAAAAAGAATACCTTTGCTGCAACCATTTTGTTGCCAATTTCAGTGTGTATCATATAAGCATAGTCAATGACAGTTGCCCCCTTGGGCAGATTTTTAATCTGTATGCAATGTGAAAGAGATCATTACAATATCAGTCAGCACAGATTTGTATGTGTAGCAATTGCAATCCATTCTCTTACCTCTCCTCTTGGTGAAAACACGAAGACGCGGCTACCTAAAAGATCTCTGGTGATAGTTTCTACAAATTCTCTGGAGCTCATATTTCCAACAAATTCCTCTTGCCATTCTCTAATTGCATTGAGCCAACCAATCTGGAGGGAAAGAAAGGACTTCTACCACAAGTCAGGTTATTTGAAGGAGTTTATCAGAAAATTCATTCAAGGAAGAGTGTTAAACTATCAAAATTTAGCAAGGATAAAGGTAAATTACTCTGAGGGTAATGTTTGCATTATTAAGACAAACAATTTTCCCTCTTGAACTTCTGCCCTTAGGCATTGCATGTCCAACCAATCCAGTCCGCTATAATGAGCAGCAATGCCTCTCTCAGCTATCAGATCCATCTCTTCAGTTCTTATCTGTCAACCATTAAAAAAACCAAAATATAACTGAATATTGCAAGTAATGAAAAGGGATAACCATTGAACTCATATAGTGACAAATAAGAAGGATTTGACCTAAGATACAGTCAAAAGAGACTAATGGCATAATTGGGAAAGAATAAAAATTCAGAAGTTGACCTGAACTTCCAGCCAAAACATGCTCTCATAAAGAAATGGAATTACAGTGGTATGAAGACTCTGATAACCATTGGGCTTTGGAGTTGCAATATAATCTTTCATCTGTTACAGAAAGCAAACCAATAAGCCTTGATAAATCAATTATTAAAAAAGAGGCAAGAGCAAAAAACATCAAAGTGAACTCCCCAAATCCCAACTAGGTTGGCACTAAGGAAGAAACCCAATCATTTGTTAGCTCAAGCCAAAGTGTGAGAGACCAACAAAGCAAAAAGGAAAAGAGCAAACAAGGAGGCCTACCAAGGTAACAGTAGGTACAAAGCAAGGCAGCAAAACAACCTGAGACAACATCAGGCATCAAAACAACAGAACAACAAACAGCATAGCTCCATCCTGGTCTGGTTTAAATTGACCACAAAATGAGCAGCAGCAGCTCAGCACACTCAACAGTGCAGTTCATCAGCAGAACAATAGCAGAACACTCATCAGAACACTCAACAACAAAACAAGATTAAATCCATCAAATGCGACTCCTGATCAACAAAAAATCATGGATGGAGTATGAATTCCCAGAAGAGTGTCTCTTCAACCAAATTGCCACTCTAGACTTGATAAGCTCACATAGCTCCATAAAGTTGGGTTGAGCACTATTAAACACAGTAGAGCAGAATATCAGCAGAACAAGATTAGATCCATAAAATGCAGCACCACTAGCAGAACTCAGCATACCAACATAACAGAGCAACAAAGCAGAGACCATTCCAGCAGAGCACACCAGAGGCCATCTTAGCTGCAGCCATGCTCAGCCCACCCACAGCCAGCTAGACAGAGTCTAGTTTAACTGCTTCCAAACCTAATGCACTAATGAACCTGGAACATACAGCTGAAACACACAAAACAACAATCAGCACCACTGCAGAGCATTCTGCCACCAGACTTGAACACTAGTCACTCACCCTCCAGTTCTAATACAATGCTTAACTTGTGGCAGATTAAAGACCAAGTCATTAATAGAATACTCCACCTGAATTGGCGACGCTTTGAGCCACATGGCTACTCTCACCTTCACAATTTCACACAAATCCTCCAAATTTAGTTGAAAGCCATTAAAGATGCAATCGTTTCCATGCTTCCAAGTAGACCAAAGGATAGCCAGAGGTAGAACCATCCAAATTTTCTTTTCCAGCTTTTTCATTCTACAACCAAGCCACAACTGCAACAGGCCAGTAACCGAACCTGGAATTACCCACTGCACACCCCACCATCTTACAATGTTGGACCACAATAACCATACAAAAGGTCAAAAGAGTAGAATATGAGCTACTGTTTCAATCTCATTTTGACAGAAAACACAAGCAAGATTAGCACTGCCATCTAAGATCCCAATCCTATGGAGAAAACTAGAGGTTTTAACCTTGCCAAGCCAAGCCAACCAACCGAATAATTGCACTTTGGGAGGAGCAAAATTGTTCCAGATTGAGTCAGCTACTGCCTCTACATTCCCCAACAATGATTCACTCCAATTGTAGGCTGAGGCAACACCAAATACCTCAGAAGGATCTGCACTCCATTTTAACTCATCTGGTTTGTTGTTATAGAGTGCTGGAGCATTGCGAAGAAAAATGAATAATCTCTGAACTTCTTCCTCTTCCCAGACCAGCAAGGATCTTCCGAAATTCATAATCCATCCACCAGCATCTGACCGTTGCTCAAAGAACACCTTTACCACACCATTTTTATTAGTAGATAAAGAAAATAACCTAAGGAATTCATCCGTCAAACACACATTACCAACCATTTATCCCTCCAGAATTGAACTCTCCTCCCATCCCCTAGAACAATATGAGAGTTATTGCTATAAAAACTATGCAGTTCTGGATTGGACACAACAGCAGTGATGATATCAGACCAAATTTTGGAAACTCTACCTACAATATTTGGTAACCATCTTCCATCCCTAGCATCATACTTATGACAGATCACTTCCTTTCAAAGAGTTTGATTCTCAGCACCAAATCGCCACCACCATTTCAGCAGGAGACATTGATTGAAGATTGACAACTTCCTCAAGCCTAATCCACCTAATTTCTTATTCTTCGTTACCACCTCCCACCGAACCATGTGAATTTTTCTTTTGAGTTCTGAACCGCCCCACAAGAATGCTGATTGCATTCTCTCTAACTCCTTAGCCACCCCAGTAGGAATCCTAAACAGTGATAAGTAATAGATCGGCAAATTGGACATTACAGATTTGATTAGAGTTAATCGCCCAGCAAAAGAAAGAAGCCTTCTCTTCTAGGAAGCTAATTTATGTTTGAACTTATCAAGAACGGGTTTCCAAGTACTTCTCCTACTTGGATTAGCCCCCAATGGAAGCCCTAAATATTGAATAAACAGCTTTTGGTGAAGGCAATTAAGGCTAGCAGCAAACTCATGCACCAACTCATTATCCACCCCAATGCCAGATAATGCTCTTATGGTAATTAATTTTCAAACCTGTGGAAATCTCAAAGCATCTTAAAATGCTTTTATTGATGACAACAAAACGCTTACATATATAACTGGTTAACATATTCACCTTCACTCCTCCAAAAACATGACCCAGAGCCATTCTTGTTGTTAGTCTACAACGAAAAAGAATGATTCTTTCAAACAAAATGCAAAAGCTTCATTGACAAAGAACTAAGTTTGAATCAAACACGGACTAAATCCCAAACAAAGGTTGAAAGTAAGCAAATTCTTAGCCATAAACCACTATGTCCAATGAAGAATTGAAAACTAAATCCTTAGCTGCAATTTCACGTAAACTCAAATACTTTCCCACACACACACACAATGAGAACAAACACAAAGCCAATAACAGTCACAGCAACAAATCAAGGAGACTAGAGAGAGAAATCGAACCTCGTGGTGGTAATTTGCCTCCGGTGACCAGAATCATCTCTGTTGTTACCATGGAGACGCTCCTTCCCTTTATGGACCTCCACATGAATCTTAGGGCTGAGCAAGAATTCGTGAAATCCGTAATGTAATCCAATCCAATCCAATAGATTTGGATTGATTTTTTTTTGAATCCGTGGTTTGATTTTTGATTGAAAAATTAAAAATTTGTAATTTACAAATTGGTTTCGGATTGAACCTCACAGTTTTGGAACCGATCCAGACCATATACAAATAGTCTATATTTTTATTTTACACCCTCCCACATAGTATCTTCTCTTATTCCATATAAAACCTAAACTCAATCCTAAACCCGTATAGTATCTTCTTTTATTACTTTTATTTGTTAGTTTTTAGTTTTAATTTTTGATGGTCTAAATACTTATGGTGAAACTAGTTTTCTTATGGTTGTTTAAATTCTAGAACAGTATGTCGCCATTATAAAAATACATGTTGCTATTGTGGAACTAATATGATGTTATGTTTATGTTTTTATGAAATTAAAAAGTTATATATATTGTTTTGTTATTTAATCATGTGAATCCGTGGTCCTAAATCAATCCAATCCGTGTTTAAATGGATTAGTTCGGATTGGTTCCACGATTTAAATGGATTGGATTGATTCTAATTTTTTAGGAACCATAAATAACAGATTTGTCCTGGTTTTACCTCAATCCGAACCATGCTCACCCCTACACACGATCAGCATACATCGTATTGTATGGCTGATTACACAATCGTACGGTGAGAAAACAATCTAGCAGTTGAAAACCCTAACCCTAATGCAACTAAAAAAAAACTATTTGGATTAGTTTTTAAATTAATATTCATATAAAAAATATTAAAAAAAACATGTTTAATTAACAAATTTTTTAAATTATTTTTTTCTCTCCTCTCCTTTTTTTATATTAATAAATCAATAAATCATTTTTTCTCTCTCCCCTTTCATTTTCGAGAAATTATTCATTAACCTAGGCATAAATCTAAGTGGTGTCCCAACCTAAGTATTAGTAGTTGAAATAGTGAGTTCCACTGCTGTAGACGTGCCCAAACGTCCCGAGCTCGGCGCGCGAATGGCGCGAAATCTGTTTTGTTCTTAAGCTACTACAGTTCGGACTCATGTCACGGTTCTGAATCTAATCTCACAAAGTGCAATGTGAGACCGATAAATCACCAAAGAATCCAAATCCGGCAAATCGTTTTGGAAAATCGACTTTTGTAAAGAAGTGCCAAACATAGACTACTTTGCCAGATACAAAGTCGCCAGCTAAATATTTTATTTTTGAAAAATTTAGGAAACCCTGACTCGTACCGAATGCCATGTGTCCGTCATCACCAAGGTTGCCTCGGTTCGGGAACTTGGGTATGAGAGGGGAAGGTCATGCAATGAGCACCCCCGCTCACCCGATCAAAGATCAGCCTTTACTAAGCATGATATTTTGTTTTTGAAAACACATGTGTTCTTGTTCCGGTTTATTAATCTATCATTACTACGTGATGTGCACAGCATACAAGTATAGACTAAACCGCCTAAGTTGGAACAAAATGTCTCATGTTTGTTTGTTTGATTGAAAATTGTTTGAAGGTGCTACTCGCAAGTAGGCTAAGACGTGGATTTGCCACCCTCAAGTGGGCTTAGAAAACATGATTTTGCCACTCTCAAGTGGGCTTAAAACTCGCATTTCGATGAATTGTTCCAATTCAAGCAATCCAACCTTCACCCACAGGCATTCATGCAATTAAACACTTAAGCAGTTAGCCTCATGGCAAGCATGCTATCATGGCAATCAATAACACACATGCAGGGATGCTAAAGCATAAACACTTACAGTGTACTCCGAGCCAAAACAACAACTAGTTAGTAATCAATGCATGATCCTAGCTATGTTAAGATGCCTAATGCAACACATGCAAAAATGCAACTAAAATAGACTCGGCTATTCTAAGATGGCATATGAAATGCAACTTGATAACATGCTATTGAACACGTATTCGAGTAAATGTATTGAAATACAATGCAGTTTGTATGACGCGCCGAGCCCAGTACATGCAAGACAGATGAATAAATGCAAACATGCAAACATAAGGATGCTAATCAAAACATGACCTAGAACTAACCATCGTAAGCGGTTAAGTAAAAGGAAGAAAGACGTGGGGTTGGAAGACATTCACACACTCACGCACACTTATTACAAAATTCGCCCTCTCGACAGAGGGTCCGAATAAATAATACAAGCTAGCTACGATAAGCTATTCTAACTAATCTAATAATCTAATTAGACTAATTATTACATAATCAAATTGAATATTAGCTAAGCTAAGCTAATTAAGAATTTACAATGATGAATTAAATTAGCTAAAACATTAACTAATTAATTACAAATTAACTAACTATACAAAGCAGTTAAAACGGCCTCGAGAAGAGCGGCATATGCATGCTCGATCGACTTCGCTCGGAAATCCGTTGCCATGCCTCATGTTGCCTCTGTTTGCACTACTTTGCACCTCTGAAAATTACGCCAAC
Organism: Camellia granthamiana; assembly: GCA_036172215.1. Lineage (NCBI taxonomy): Eukaryota > Viridiplantae > Streptophyta > Magnoliopsida > Ericales > Theaceae > Camellia > Camellia granthamiana. The sequence continues at coordinate 81,666,320 of CM069914.1, read as the reverse complement.
TTCTGTGATGCTTCTGCCCTACCTCATGGACATTTTGAGAGGTCATTGGCCAAGAGGGGTGGCCATCGGCCAGTGGATAATGGTCATCGACCAATTTTGAGACTATCGGCCAAATATTTGTAGCCGATCAGCCATCTCTTCCTGCAAACTCCTCCTTTTGCTGCAGCAGAGTACAAATAGAGGCATGGCAATACATTTACAAGAAAATGTTTGTACAACCACACTCTTTATCATGTTAGAAGCTCAAAGGAGTGTAGTGCGTGACTCTCGAGCCATCAATCACGCATTTCGATGCATGATGGCCAAAGATGCCAAGTTGCAGAAATCAATATGGATGAAATGCACAAAAACACATAAATGCCTTAACCTCTATCATGCATGATCAAGAGGGTCAACGACCGAGAATTAAGGCACGTTTTATCACTTCAAGTATGAAACATCCCTTGTTCCTCGTGCTTGGCCTAACACCCAAACCAAACACAATGCAATGCATGCACAACTTAACAAAGCTAATGGCATGCAAACAATGCAATGCAACCTAAACATGTAAACAACATGGCATGCAACAAATATGCAACAATGTTATGTAATGCAACTAGCATGCAACAACATGCAATGTACCAAGCATGCAACAATATGCAATGTATCAAGTGATGCAACAACATGCAATGCGACAAGCATGCAACAACATGCAAAATGGACTTAAACTAAAATGGACAGATCTCAATCATGCCTAAATCAGTGGCCAAAACACCAAAACTAAGGCACCAAAAGGCAAAGCATGCATGCACACATATTGGTCCATAAGCTAGGTAACAAGAACACAACCCTTAGAGGCACTCAAAGGGTGACAAAAGTGGAAGTGTAACAACACTATAAGCTCTGAAATTAAGGGCAAGTTTGGGAAGACTAAATAAGTATACTTTTTGACTTTTTATGAAATATGGGTTGGATTTGGGTTGGGTTTGAAGTGATGTGTTAGAGAGGTGATGTGACTTAAATAGGATAGTGACTTTTTGACTTTTTAGATTTTTTTGAGGATGCCAAACTTGGCCTAAGTATGGAATGATGCCAAATCAACCAAGCAAGACAAGTATGGCATGCAAGAAAGCTCAAAGCTTGAAACTAGCATAGGAACTTGTACCGAAGCCATATGAATCAAACCCCAAAGGGCCAAGGACAACCAAAACAATACTAGATCGTGCCAAAATGAGTCTAAAACATGCATGGGCCAAAGCTAAAACAAGCCAACATGAAGGGCATAAGGCAAGATGCATGCAAGGCCAATAAAGAGGGTTACACTACACCTACCAAGACCAAGCATGGCATGACTTAACCAATAAAAATTAGAGTTATGGCATGTCAAAATAAGCCCAAAAACCCACTGAGATGGCATCCCAAAGCTTAAGCAATAAGACATGCATAATGGCTCATGTTCAAGGCTTAAAACACAAACCTCCCAATACATGGAAAAGGTGACAAATGTGAGTGCATGAATACACTATATGGACTGAAATCACATATGAAATGATGCCAAATCATGAAAATGGTCTAAGCAATGCGTGCTAGTGACTTGGACACTCAAAGCTAACAAGCTAGAATGCACTATGGCTATACAAAGCAATGCATGCATGACTAAAACGACATCAAATAGAGCTCAAGCATGGTAAAACATGAGGGAAAACTTCTTTGATTTGAGCCAAAACATGCAAGAATGATGATCCAACACAAGATGCATGTTAAGGCAATAGAGAGGATTGCACTACGAGTGCATGGTGCATGCGAGAGGCTATCAAACCAACCTTAGACAAAGGTATATCATGCTGAAATAAGGTCTAATACATGCTAAGATGGAGCCAAAACAAGCTCAACAAGCATGTTACTTTTATGAGCCACCAATACAAGCATATGAGACATAAGGAGAGGGGATGAACCTCTCCTATTTGGGACCTCAAAACACCATTTCTACCACTGAAAATCTTTTGGATTTCAGTGGTGAGAATGCCAAAACAAGGTGGTCCCAATAGCTTAAAAGGAAGGCACAAGAACAAGACCAAACAAGGCCTAAGAGGGGGTAGACAACCCCCAACACAAAAGTGACCTTAAACAAACATTACAAGCATGAAAAATCAGAACTTTTTACAGTAGAAAGTTAAGCTTAAATCAGCATGCAAATAGGTCCAAAAGCTTGAACCAAAACAAGGGTTTAAAGGCTAGTTGATTCACCCTTGAAGAACACCTTCAAGAACACAACTCCAGCACTCTTTTCTGACCAAAACTAGTCCAAAAACACTAACACCAGCTCCAAAGTACCTCAGCAACAAAAGGATGGTGTTCTAGTAGGTGCTTTAGTGCAAAAGTATGAAGAAAATACACTTTTGAGCACAAACTAGGGTAAATATGGAGAGAGAGGTAAAATATAGAGAGAGAGTGATATATGTTTTGTATATCAACTTTTTAGAACCTCTGGAAAGGGAGAGGGGTCTCCCTTCTTATAGAAATTCAATTCTCAAGCTTGCTGAACAAGCTTGAGTTTTGATTCAATCCCTCCATACACGTGTATGGAGGATGACATCTGTGCTTACCAGCCGTCACAGCTGGCACAAAAATATCTGCAAAAACAGGTGGAAAGGTCTCGGCCAAGAAATATGGCCGATTGACCAAAAAGAGTGCCGATCAGCCACCACTTATGGCCGATGGCAATAAAACAAGGCCGATGGCAGAAGGCCTTAGCCGATGGGTTATAGGGGCCAACAAGCCATCCTCTTCCCTCAGAAGCAAAAACTACAAGTCTTTGGTCCACAACCAAACACAAAACAAACAAGTTGAGAGATCCTAAGGCAAGGCGCGTAGTCGAGACCTTCGGGAACTCAAAACGAACACGAGCATGGATGATCATCGAGTGTTCAAATGATGACGTCCAAGTCTTGAGGACGGTCAAAAATGGGGTGTCTACAACTACTTGTTTGTCTCTTTTAAAGAGACAATTGGACACTTACCAAACATGAATAGTGTGGAGCAATGCGCCTGGGGCATTTAATAATTTCTCCTCATTCTCTCATATTCTACACATTAATCAGTTAAATTTTTTTTTCACATCCATCTATTCAATTACAAAAAATAAAAAATAAAACATTGATATTAGCACCTACCTCTTTACTTTGGCCCCCTAATTTTTTGAATTCCCACCTAACAAAATGAGTATTTACCATTTTTTCTTTGAACTCCACCTTAATGCCAACTATACCCATAACCCTTAACTACAAACCCAAACCCAAATCCTAATCCCCTACTCCCAACCACCACCTCCGACATCACTGTCGTTGCCTCCGGCAACCAATTCACAACCAACCTCCAGCCTTTTTTTTTTTTTTTCTTCTTCTTCTTCTTCTTCTTCTTCTTCTTCTTCTTCTTCTTCTTCTTCTTCACCCCTTCTATCACAGCCCTAGGTGCGAAACCCCTTATTCATCTCTGTGTCTTCTTCTTCTTTTTCTTCATCTTCACCCCGTCGTGAACCCTAACCCTAACCCTAACCCTCTGCAAGTGTGAAACCCCTCCCCTTGATCTGTTTGTCAAATATTTTCCAACGGAGCAAAGGCCAATGGCAACCACCAAAAACTTCATCGAGGCAATCAACCTCACTACGCAGATCAAGTCTAAGCCCTAAACCCATATAGGTTTGTCATCTCTGGGAAAAAAAGAAAGAACCACAAAAGGGGCATCCTCAGATCGCGATGTCTTATTTCGGCCAACGAAGCCAACTGCGGTGTCCTCTATTCCTCATTCTCTCCTTTGTTAGGAAACCAATTATGTTAAGAAGTCTAATCAATTTAGGAAGTCTATTATTTTTCCTACATAAAGATGCTTATTGTAATGGTTTTGAGGAGATTAAATAATATTAAGAGTTTAGGTGGCTAATCCCCAATTCAAAGGATTGTTGGTGGCTGATCCCCAATTAAAGGTTCAAATTCAGGGTCTAAGACCCTATCATCTGGTATCAGAGCATTCGATCTTTGAGCTTCCATCTCTTCCTACTCTGCCATTCATCATCATCAACATGACTGTTAAGGAACTCGAAGAACAAGTTACTGCTCTTACTACTAGGATGGACGTAATGTCTACTAATATGCTAGAGTTGGGAATACCATGCTGCTTAATGAAGCTATTTGGGAAAGACCATGTTGCTTTTTGTACTCGTTATCTCGATTTTTCAACTTGAGAACAAGCTGTGATTCTAGAGCGGTCGAATGTTAAGAAACCAATTATATTAGGAAGTCTAATCAATTTAGGAAGTCTAATTATATTAGGAAGTTTATGTTATTTTTCTTATATAAAGATGTTTATTGTAATGGTTTTGGAGGAGATTAAATAATATTAAGAGTTTAGGTGGCTAATCCCCAATTTAAAGGATTGTTGGTGGCTGATCCCAAATCAAAAGATCAAATTCAGGGTCAAGGACCCTATCGTCCTTTCTCTTTCTTTTCTCTTTCTCTTTTTCTTTCTCTTGCCGTCACGAGGGTTGCAGGGTTGTAAATGAAGGCGGTGAGTGGCGGGCTTGCAAATGAAGGCCAGAGTTAAGGGTGACTAGAAGTGGTGAGGGGTGGCAGAAGTGGTGGTGGAACTTCGACATTGGAGGATGGCCCAAGGTGGATAGCCGACCGAGGGGAATGAAGAAGACTGCTGGAGGAATTAGGGTTAGGGTTTGGGACATTAGAGTTTGAAAGTTAGGGATAAGGATAGGAATGGAAATTTATATTTGGACAAAATTGGAATTAAAAAAAAAATAAAATAAGAGTGCTGCTATTAGCACCTACCAAAATTCTTTGGACCTCTGATTTTATAAATTTTTTTTATTACAATTATACCCTAAAGTAAAATTATATTAAAAGACATTATTAAATGGAACACTCACCTATCAATAAGAACTAATACTCTATAATATTGGACACCCACCCCCACCTCCAACTGCAACTATACGTATTCCATGTTTGTAAACCCTAAACCTATTACTTTTCATAACCAACTAATATAAACCCTAAATCTATTATTTTTCATAATCATCTTAAATCCTGAATGTGTCATCTTCATCACCATCATCAACGCTATTGAACTTGAAAGTTTTGCTTCAAATATAACGTATACTTCATCACTTATTTCACTGTGTAGAGCAATGGAGGACGAGGACAACAATTCTAGTGAGACCAGCGTTCCATTAATAAGTTTATCTGTCTTGTATTAACATTCTCGGTCGTTTTCGGTCGTTCTTGTTTCGTTCGAGCTGTTCGGTACTGGTTTACTGACTGTTAGAATTATGTTCGGTAATACAGTACTGAACATAATCCTTTCGTTCAATACATAGGTTCCGAACATTAATGCAGATAGTCAGTTATGTAATTTTCTTTGTTAAACTAACTTAGAATGGAAAAGAGTGAATTGGAATGAATTTAAGTTATGTATTTTGAATGGATTTAATTCATGTTATTTTAAGTTGTAAATTGGAATGGATTCAAGTTACACAATGACGAACAAATTTTGTTCGGACATACAGTGCTGACAGGATCATTATTGTTCGACAAAACAGTTATGAACAAAATACATTTTTTCGGCTACATAGTGGTGAACAAATTGTTTTGGGCTACATTCAGAATTCTGATGGCGATTCAGACGATGATTCTGTTTTTCTTCATCTTGCAAACGGTTATGCAAATCCCGTAGAAATTGGAGTATCTTCGATCGATCTCAGCGATGACGAAGATACAAAAAGCAACAAAAAAGATGATGATGAGAGGATGGAAGTCTTCGGAATGCTTCGTTGACGGCTGAGACGGCGACGAGAGTGATGGAGGGCTGGGGTCCAAGAATTCTATACTGTACCAAAGCTCTAAACTCTGAAGATTGAGTGAGTCAGGGAAGGAGAGGAATGAAAAATTAGGTGGGTGTGCATTTTATTGTGAAAATATTATGAATATGGGTAGATTTGGTAATAAGTGGGGTGTCCAAAAAAATATTATTAAAATTTAGGATTTAGGGTTGGGGTCCAAAGAAATGGGGGGTCCAAAGAATTTTGGTAGGTGCTAATAGCAGCACTCTAAAAAAAAGTAGGGATCCAAAGAAATAAGGTAGATGCTAACAGCAACTTTAAAAAAAAAATTACAAATCATTCCAAAATTATTTTCAAAACTCATAGCTAAACAAATTTTCAATTTTCAAAACTCTTTTCAACAACTTATCTTTCAAAATACAACTAAAAACTCTTTTTTTGATTTTTTTTTCAAAATTATATTAATTTTTTTTTACTTTTTCGGTCTGTCTTATCGAGACAAATCTAAAAAGTATACTCCATCAATTCCAAAACAATAATCCCTTTTGGCGAATCTAATTTTTTTTGGTAGTACAATTATTATATTTAAAAAATATTAATTTTTCAAAACTACTCTTTGATAATATATTTTTTTGGAAATATCAATTGTCATATTGTACTTTTTGTATTGTTAATGAACTTAAAAGAAGGGCAAATATAAAATTCATATTATTTTAGTTATTGATTTTTGAAAATTGACTAATATTTTGGGATGGATGGAGTTTCTCTTTTGAAAAAATTCAAAAAAAAAAAAATTTAAAAGCCAAAATAAAATAAAATAAAATATTGCTTATTTTACTTATTTTTGTCTTTTTTGGAAATTTTTTAATTTATCTTATCGAATTGAATTTAAAAACTGAAATATTTTTGAATTTTTTTTTAAAAAAAATTCACTAAAGATGAAAAAAAAAATCAAAAAATAAGCGAACCTCAAGTCAAACCATAGTAAAACAAAAAGATTAAAATTTAAAAACTAAATAAGAATTTTTACGAGATCAAAACCCATGCAATTTAGGAAAATTCTACTATAATATCATAATTGATGAAATTATATATTTTAATAAATAAAAATTATTTTTTCTTTTCATGATTTAATATTAAATTCTAATTATTGTAATGCATTTCAAAACTTTGTATTATAATTTTTATTTATTATTTAAAAAATGCATTTAAAAGGAGTAAAATAATTGCACTCATGTGAATGTTTAAGTGAGTCGGTGTCTAGTACAAATAATTTTTGGGGCAAAATTCATTTTACTCTTTGTGGTTTGGGTCATATACGGTTTACCCTTTTATTATTTAGAAATGATCACATAACCTCTATATGATTTGTGAATTGAAGTGTACCATTAAGCACGTTAACGATTTAATAACAAAGACTAAAATACCTCCATATTTAAATAACTTAAATGTGTAAATTATGAATATTTTCGTTGTTTGTTTGGAAGGCAAAGTGCACTTTAACCTCTTATACTTTATTCCATCTGCAATTTATCTCCTTAAAATTGGAAAATAAGTATATAATCCTCTAATGTCTGCCACGTGTTTTACATTTGCTGTTAAGTTGGACAGAATATGTTACGCCTCAAAATTTGGACAATTAAATATTAAATTAGGACTAAACCCCAATCAATATTCTATAGCGGTCCCGGGTTTACCCCTTGTTGTACAGTGATCCGGACATGTGTCCGTGGATGTTGGTAGTTGAGTATTATCTTGTTTACATCCTTTCTTGCTTTGTATTTGAGTTATAGGATGTGTTGGACAGGTTTGTTACAGGTTGGTTGTGCTTGGGAGCTAAGTGTTGCTGCCCAGATTTTTGGCTGGTCGCTCGAGCGAGGGTTTGGTCGCTCGAGCGAGGGTAGTTTTTGTGTCTGGTGGCTCGAGCCAGGATGGCTTCCCTCGAGCGACCGATTGCGTCTGGCCCAGACCTGAAAGTTGCATTTCTTGGCTCGAGCGAGATTTTCTTCGCTCGAGCGATCTGGCTCGTTCTTCGCTCGAGCGAGCTGTCCTTAGCTCGAGCGAGCGTCGTGTTGCAAATCGGAAGATTTGAACTGTTGGCTCGAGCGAGCGTATCTTCGCTCGAGCGAGGCCAGTTTTTGTGTCTGGTCGCTCGAGCGACCAAGTATTCGCTCGAGCGAGCCTGTTTATATCAGCAACGCAGCAGCCGAATTAAACTTCACTTTTTCAAAGTTCTATCTTCTTCAAACCCTTGATTTGAGAGCTTCTCTCTCTACACTTGCACTCTCTCTAAGATTTGATCTACCTAGGGTGATTTCCTACCCTAAGGCCTTTGTTAAAAAGATAGAGGGTGACTTGGGCTTCATTTTAATCGGAACAAATTTGGTTTTGGAGCAAGTTGGGTGTTGGCCATCATCTCCTTTTGAGCTAAATCTTTGAGGTAGGGATATCCTACTCCTCTTTATGAGTTTTGTCTTTAAATTTTAGCATTTTGATATGTTGGAAGTTGTTATGTAATTTTGGGAAACTTTGGGCCATTGTGTAATTTTATAAAAGTTGGGGGTTTTTATCTATGATAAACCTAGAAGCATGTTTGGTATAGAAACATGGAATTAATGTTGAAACATTAATGAAATTGGAACCTAAGGGTTGTGATGTTAATTATGGAGAATGTCCTAATTACATTAATTAATTAATTTGGTTAATTAATTGTATTGATTTGTGATGTATATAATTGTTGTTTATATGCATTGTGTTGTGTTGGAGAAGATAGGGGATGTACTCCACGGTTTAGGGGAAGATAGGGGATGGACCTCTATGCCGGATGTTGTTGGGAGGAGATAGGGGATGAACTCCGTAGATAGAGCATGTATGCTTATTTAGAAATGTATTGACAGAGCGTATATGCTTGTCTTTGGAAGTATTGATATAACTGTTATGTTTATCTTTGTTGAAGTAAAAAGTGTTGGCATGAGTGTTTGTCTCATGTGAGATGTTTGGCCAGGTTCTGAGCCAAGGTTATGAAATGGCAAGTAAAAGGAATAGAAATGGAAACGAAAGGAAATATAGACTTAAGTGTCTTGGAATTGTGTTATGTTATGAAAGAATGTAAAAGTGTTGACCATCTATCAACTGTTAATCTTTTAGTCATTATTCATAACTGGTTTAGTATATTTCTACTGGGTTGTGGCTCACCCTATATGGGAACATCATTTTCAGGTACAGGTAGCATGCCACCTCCAAGGACTTAGCTTGGGAGGCTAGTGGCGGACAGACTTTTTGGTTGTCTTTCCTTTTGTTGTATTACATGTAAATTCAAGCCAAGGGCTTAATGTGTAAATGAGTTAGCACTCTACTTTTGTGTAACCAAGTGTTAACTTGGAAAGTTGTAAGCCCTTAGGGCATTTGCTTTTGTTGTTAACATGTAATACTTTTTGTAATACAACTCTGATGAATGGAAGGATATGGATCTTTTATATATCATAGCATGTCTATATTGTTGAGATTAATGTCATTATTTTGAGGGCGTTACAACTTGGTATCAGAGCCTACCGATTTCGAATACTTTGGGTACGTGGAAAGTGATTAGGATCACAATGGGTTTGTCTCGCTTAATAGAGACTTAAGTGTACTGTTATGCTTATATGATAACATGCTTATGTGATTATTTGGGTATGGGATTTAGTTTCTGGGATGTTGATTGGATCCTTGGGTTTCTGGGAGTCTTATTGGAAAGGCACTTGATCAATGCTGTTTCTGACCAGTACTCTAGTAACACCTTGGGACTATCATTATCCGGAAATGAAATTCGTAAGTGCTTATGTGTTTATGTGCTTACGTGGAATGAATTACAGTTGTCCATGCATTAGGACGTGAGTGTTTAGTTTTGGCACGTTTATGAATGTGCTAACGTTCTGTGTTACCTTTATTAGGATGTCAGGACGAGCAAGAGGTGGTAGGCGTGGTAGGCCTAGGAGGCAGGAAGTGCCATTACCGGATGAGATTCCGGCAGTTCAGGAGGGGGTTGGTCAGGCCAATGTGGCCGAGCCAGCGGGTCAGCAAGCCATGAGTGCCTTGGCCCGGGAGATAGCAGGAGCTTTGGGTATTCTCAGAGCAGGGAATCAGGCAGCTGAGGCAGGGCCTTCCTTCTTGAAGAGGGAGTTCTTTCGGTCAAATCCGGAGGAGTTTGTTGGGGATCCTAAGGAGCCACTGAAGGCAAACGAGTGGCTAGAACAAATGAGTAAAACGTTCGAGATGCTAGGCATTGAGGACGGAGCATTGAAAGTGACCTTGGCGTCCTTCCAGCTGAAGGGAGATGCGGGTCAATGGTGGAAGTATGAGAAAGTTCGCGTGGGTGGTACTTGGGAGGCGTTTGTGAATGCTTTCCAGGAGAGGTTTTTATCTGCAGTGGCTAGAGAGAAGCTGAGGGATCAGTTTAGCCAGTTTAAGCAGGAGGGTTTATCTGTGGCCGAGTTTGAGGCTACATTTACTAGCTTGTCCAGGTTTGCACCTGAACTTGTGGCGACAGAGGAGCGCCGTTGCTACGAGTTTGAGAGGAAGTTGAGGTGGGACCTCAAGTTGAAAGTTGGTGGACCTTACATTCGAGAGTACAGGCATTTGGTGGATGCTGCAGCTCATATGGAGCTGATGATGCAGGAGGGAGAAGAGGAGAAACATGGAGGCTCCAAGAGGGGCCAGGAGGGACAGGGTGATGGTAGGAGGCAGAGGGGTTATAACCCTCAGCCGTCCCAGGGTGGTTTGGCCAGGTCGACTTTCCCAGTACTGAGTGCAGGCTCCGGGAGGGGCAGTCAGGGAGAGTTCACCTGTTACAAGTGTGGCCAGCCGGGTCACAAGGCTTCAGTTTGCCCGCAGAAGGGCGGGGGTCAGAGAGCTGCTTCTTCGTCAGCTAGACCGCAGAGTCAGAGTTTGGGCAGGGGGCAGCCCATATCGTGTTTTCAGTGTGGACAGCCTGGGCACCTGAAGAGGTTTTGCCCACGGTTGAGTGCCACTTCAGGAGCGTCTGGTTCTAGGCAGACGCAGGGATTTCAGCCAGCTCAGTCTGTACAGGCCTCGAGGGCCAATCCAGGGGCTTCGTCGTCCCAGTCAGTGCAACAGTCGTATGCTCCGAGAGGCGAGCAGGTGGATCAGGGGCCTACAGGGCGTGTGTATGCTGTTACCGCGCAGGACCTTGTACCGGCTCCATCAGTAGTGAGAGGTACCTTTCTGTTTTGCAATTCGGTTGCTAGTGTGTTGATTGATACGGGTGCGTCTCATTCTTTTGTATCTGCTGCATTTGCATCTGTGTTAGAATTGGAGTTAGCAGTGTTGGCATCTCCTATTTGTGTAGTGTCACCTATTGGGGGTGAGATGGTTTTGAAACACAGATGTAGAGGTTGTGATATAGAGGTTGATGATCATAGGCTTCCGTTTCCTTTTGTAGTTATGCCCATGAAGGGCTTTGATGTTATTTTGGGTATGGACTGGTTATCATCATACCGAGCTGTTATTGACTGCTACCGCCAGAGGGTTACTTGTTGTACCGTGAGCGGGGAGTGTTTCCATTTCTTGGGAGACCGGGTTGGTAGTATTGTGCCACCGGGGTATGGTCCGCGAGGGCGGAATGAGCTTAGTGGTCTACTTGCTAGCTTTGAGAGTGGTGAGTGTGATGAGACCCAGATTGTGTTGCCGAGGGTAGTTTGTAAGTACTCGGATGTTTTTCCCGAGGACCTTGTTGATTTGCCACCTCACCGAGAGATTGAGTTCTCTATTGATTTAGTGCCCGGTACGGCGCCGATTTCTATGGCACCTTACCGTTTTGCTCCAGCAGAGTTGGTTGAGTTGAAAGTTCAGCTCCAGGAATTGCTAGATAAGGGCTTTATTCGCCCTAGTGTTTCACCGTGGGGAGCACCGGCACTCTTTGCTAAAAAGAAAGATGGTGCCTTGAGATTGTGTATTGACTATCGGAAGTTGAATCGGGCTACGGTTAAGAATAAGTATCCTATGCCCCGTATAGATGATTTGTTTGACCAGTTGAAGGGTTCCCGTTGTTTCTCTAAGATAGATTTGAGATCGGGTTACCACCAGTTGAGAGTCAGGGAGGAGGATATTCCGAAGACGGCATTCCGTACGCGGTATGGCCATTATGAGTTTCTGGTGATGCCATTTGGGCTTACCAACGCACCGGCAGTCTTTATGGACTTGATGAACCGGATCTTCCGGGAATTCTTGGATCGTTTTGTGGTCGTTTTCGTAGACGACATTCTTATCTATTCACCTTCAGAGGAGGAGCACGAAGAACACTTGAGAGTGGTGCTTGAGTTGCTTAGAGCCCATAGGCTGTATGCCAAGTTTGGGAAGTGTGAGTTCTGGCTAGGAGAAGTTAAGTTCTTAGGCCATGTGGTTTTTGGGGAAGGGGTGTCTGTTGATACATCCAAGACCGAGGCAGTGCAAGATTGGGCACAGCCTAAGAGTGTGTTTGAGATCCGCAGTTTTCTGGGATTAGCTGGGTATTACCGTCGGTTTGTGAAGGATTTCTCCAGGTTAGCTTCACCGTTGACTAGATTGACTCGGAGGGGAGTCAGCTTTGTATGGAGTGAGACTTGTGAAAAGTCGTTTCAGGAGTTGAAAGTTAGATTGACCACCGCTCCGGTCTTGATTATTCCGGAGAGAGGGTTGGGTTATGCAGTCTATTGTGATGCCTCACGAGAGGGTTTGGGTTGTGTGTTGATGCAAGAGGGGAAAGTGGTAGCTTATGGCTCACGTCAGTTGAAAATTCACGAGAAGAATTATCCTACACATGACCTAGAGTTAGCAGCTGTGATCTTTGCCTTAAAATCTGGAGGCACTACCTTTATGGTGAGAGATTCGAGGTGTTCTCGGATCATAAGAGTCTGAAATATCTGTTTTCACAGAAAGACTTGAATTTGAGGCAGAGGAGGTGGATGGAGTTTATTGAGGATTACGACTTTGAGTTGCATTATCATCCGGGGAAGGCCAATGTTGTGGCCGATGCCCTTAGCAGGAAATCCGTTAGTGATGTAGCTTGTATAGCCATCCGGGAGTCGAAGATGTTGGGGGCCATTGGAGAGTTTGATTTGCTTCTGGGCGAATCCGTTGAGGCTGCGGCCTTGTTTTCTGTTGTTGCGCAGCCTACACTTGTGACTAGAGTGTTAGAGGCACAGAGAGGTGACCTTGAGATAGAATCCCTCCGAGAGAAGATCTCCAGTGGGAAGGTTGAGAAGGGTTTGACGGTGTATCCCGACCTGAGTGTGAGATACCGAGACCGTTTGCTTGTACCAGAGTATTGCCGAGAGGAAGTACTCCGAGAGTTTCATCATTCGCGCCTTGCGGTGCATCCGGGAGGTACTAAGATGTATCGGGATTTGGGTCGCCAGTTTTGGTGGCGGGGTATGAAGAGAGATGTGGCAGTTTTCATATCTAAGTGCCTTACTTGTCAGCAAGTGAAGGCCGAGCATCAGAGGCCAGCGGGTTTGTTACAACCCTTGCCTATTGCCGAGTGGAAGTGAGAGCATGTCACTATGGACTTCGTTGTAGGTCTTCCGAGGACTCAGCGGGGTAGTGATGCTATTTGGGTGGTTGTAGACCGGTTGACTAAGTCGGCGCACTTCATTCCTATGCGCGTAAGAGATTCGGTAGATCATCTTGCCGACTTGTATATTCGGGACATAGTGAGGTTGCACGGGGTCCCAGTGACGATCGTCTCAGATAGAGATCCTCGTTTTACTGCTAGGTTGTGGCAGAGTTTGCAGAGTGCCTTGGGCACTAAGTTGACCTTTAGTACAGCTTATCATCCTCAGACTGACGGGCAGTCCGAGCGTACTATTCAGATCCTCGAGGATATGCTTCGGGGTTGTGTCCTTGATTTCAGTGGGACGTGGGAGAGGCACTTACCATTGGTAGAGTTTGCCTACAACAACAGTTTTCAGTCTAGTATCGGTATGGCACCGTTTGAGGCCTTGTATGGCCGACCTTGTAGGTCTCCAGTTTGTTGGGCCGAGGTGGGTGATACGCCTTTGTTGGGTCCGGAGTTGGTTAAGGAGACGACGGAGAAAGTTGAGCTTATCCGTAGGAGGCTTGTTACAGCCCAGAGTCGTCAGAAATCTTACGCTGACCGTAGGAGGAGACCATTGGAGTTTGAGATGGGTGATCATGTATTTCTGAAGATATCACCTAGACGAGGTTTGATGAGGTTTGGGAAGAGTGGGAAGTTATCCCCTCGATTTATTGGTCCTTTTGAGATCCTTGAGAGGATTGGCGAGGTTGCTTGTCGTTTAGCTTTGCCGCCACAGTTGTCCGGAGTTCATGACGTGTTTCATGTGAGTATGCTTCGGAAGTATGAGCCGGATCCATCACATGTGTTGGATTGGACCGACTTAGAGGTAGATGAGGATGCCTCGTATGAGGAGAGACCGGTTCGGGTCTTGGATAGGCGGGATCAAGTCCTGCGTGGCAAGACCATCCCTTTGGTTAAGGTTTTGTGGAAACATCACGGAGTGGAGGAGGCCACTTGGGAACGTGAGTTGGGAGTTCGCGAGAAATATCCGGACTTGTTTGTTGATGTGTAATCAAGTATTGCAATTGTGTAATTGTAATGAACTCTAAGAACATTCAAAATGTCTTAAGTTGAAAAACATGGTGCATGTTTTGGTTAATGTAAATGTTGTAGAACTTGCCTTGTTATGGGAGTTGATTATAATATTGCATATGTTGGCTATATTATAGAAATGGAATTGTATCATGATTATTGCTTATGATATGAATTGTGAACCATATATGTGGGAAATGGTTGAAATGGAAAGAAAATGCATGTTGAAATGAATATGTTGTAGAATGCCTCTTGATAAGAGATGGAATGGCCGGTAATGGGTCGAATTGTGGAATGTTGTGGTATAACATTGTTTAAAAGAAAGGAAAACTTGCTTTTCAAAAAAACTTATTCTTAATTTCGGGGACGAAATTCTTTAAGGGGGGGAGGTTATAGCGGTCCCGGGTTTACCCCTTGTTGTACAGTGATCCGGACATGTGTCCGTGGATGTTGGTAGTTGAGTATTATCTTGTTTACATCCTTTCTTGCTTTGTATTTGAGTTATAGGATGTGTTGGGCAGGTTTGTTACAGGTTGGTTGTGCTTGGGAGCCAAGTGTTGCTGCCCAGATTTTTGGCTGGTCGCTCGAGCGAGGGCTTGGTCGCTCGAGCGAGGGTAGTTTTTGTGTCTGGTGGCTCGAGCCAGGATGGCTTCCCTCGAGCGACCGATTGCGTCTGGCCCAGACCTGAAAGTTGCATTTCTTGGCTCGAGCGAGATTTTCTTCGCTCGAGCGATCTGGCTCGTTCTTCGCTCGAGCGAGCTGTCCTTAGCTCGAGCGAGCGTCGTGTTGCAAATCGGAAGATTTGAACTGTTGGCTCGAGCGAGCGTATCTTCGCTCGAGCGAGGCCAGTTTTTGTGTCTGGTCGCTCGAGCGACCAAGTATTTGCTCGAGCGAGCCTGTTTATATCAGCAACGCAGCAGCCGAATTAAACTTCACTTTTTCAAAGTTCTATCTTCTTCAAACCCTTGATTTGAGAGCTTCTCTCTCTACACTTGCACTCTCTCTAAGATTTGATCTACCTAGGGTGATTTCCTACCCTAAGGCCTTTGTTAAAAAGATAGAGGGTGACTTGGGCTTCGTTTTAATCGGAACAAATTTGGTTTTGGAGCAAGTTGGGTGTTGGCCATCATCTCCTTTTGAGCTAAATCTTTGAGGTAGGGATATCCTACTCCTCTTTATGAGTTTTGTCTTTAAATTTTAGCATTTTGATATGTTGGAAGTTGTTATGTAATTTTGGGAAACTTTGGGCCATTGTGTAATTTTATAAAAGTTGGGGGTTTTTATCTATGATAAACCTAGAAGCATGTTTGGTATAGAAACATGGAATTAATGTTGAAACATTAATGAAATTGGAACCTAAGGGTTGTGATGTTAATTATGGAGAATGTCCTAATTACATTGATTAATTAATTTGGTTAATTAATTGTATTGATTTGTGATGTATATAATTGTTGTTTATATGCATTGTGTTGTGTTGGAGAAGATAGGGGATGTACTCCACGGTTTAGGGGAAGATAGGGGATGGACCTCTAAGCCGGATGTTGTTGGGAGGAGATAGGGGATGAACTCCGTAGATAGAGCATGTATGCTTATCTAGAAATGTATTGACAGAGCGTATATGCTTGTCTTTGGAAGTATTGATATAACTGTTATGTTTATCTTTGTTGAAGTAAAAAGTGTTGGCATGAGTGTTTGTCTCATGTGAGATGTTTGGCCAGGTTCTGAGCCAAGGTTATGAAATGGCAAGTAAAAGGAATAGAAATGGAAACGAAAGGAAATATAGACTTAAGTGTCTTGGAATTGTGTTATGTTATGAAAGAATGTAAAAGTGTTGACCATCTATCAACTGTTAATCTTTTAGTCATTATTCATAACTGGTTTAGTATATTTCTACTGGGTTGTGGCTCACCCTATATGGGAACATCATTTTCAGGTACAGGTAGCATGCCACCTCCAAGGACTTAGCTTGGGAGGCTAGTGGCGGACAGACTTTTTGGTTGTCTTTCCTTTTGTTGTATTACATGTAAATTCAAGCCAAGGGCTTAATGTGTAAATGAGTTAGCACTCTACTTTTGTGTAACCAAGTGTTAACTTGGAAAGCTGTAAGCCCTTAGGGCATTTGCTTTTGTTGTTAACATGTAATACTTTTTGTAATACAACTCTGATGAATGGAAGGATGTGGATCTTTTATATATCATAGCATGTCTATATTGTTGAGATTAATGTCATTATTTTGAAGGCGTTACATATTCCATCATCCAAATCTTAGGGGTGAAACAAAATCTAAATATTCTCGTCTCCATAAGGTTTAAGTAAATTTCTATGCCAAAAAAAAAAAATACAAGAGATAAAAAAAAAATTAACAAATGCCAACCAAACCATCCATCAGAAATTCATGACTACCAATTCTTCCAACATTAAAGTAGTAACAAATAGTCAAAACAATTTAAATAATGTAAAATTAGAAAATAACCCACAATGCCAAATTTTCAAAATACTAAGGTCAAAATAAATAAACAAATAAATAACTAAACTAATATCAACTCTAAACTTAAGAAAACAAAAGAAATCCGAAAGACATTCCTACAACTGTAGTTATTTTTTGTCACCCCCGTAGTGTCACGACCCAAACCCGGTACCTAAAGGCTCGGCGTCGTAACAAGATAAACATAAAATAATTCAAATAATTTTCTAGTCGCAGTGCAAGCGGATAAATTGAATAAATTAAAATAAAATAATTGGGTATCAAATGTTTAATAAAATGAAATAAACATAGTCATTTGAGTTTTATTGTATTACAAGAGTTCGATAAAAAAAAAAGGATAGAAATCTTAAAAAAGAAATTTAAAAAAAACACAGCGATTCATTTCCTATCTTGATCCCGCTAAATCTCGTCACCTAAAAGGGGTAATAGCTATAAGCATATAGTCGAGTGAGAAATATTATACTGTGAACATAGGGGTACAAAATAGTCATGGATAGTTATTTAAGCTAAAACATTTAAGTTGCATAAATGAACTATTTAAGTAGCAGAAATTGAAATAAAAATTATGTAAATAGCTATAACCACGGTACAGAACAAGGGTCACTGGAGTAACAATCAGAACAAGGGTCAAGGATCCATGACAAACAGGGGACCACAAAGTGGTCAAACAAAGGCCAATGGCTATTTAAGTCCCCCAAGGCATGGGACTCCCGTGGTGATACTTACAGAAAATAATTGTTTACATGATCATTGTCAAATATATACTAAATTTAAACAAACATATCCATGGGTTTTAATTTACGCAAATAGAGTTCAGAAAATAATTCATGTAATTAAAACATTAACCTAATCATAAAACATAAATTATATAAAATAAATTGTAACGCCCTCAAAATGAATCCATAAATCAACCAACAATAGCATGCTTAGACATAAGAGAATAAAGCATAAATATATTCCATCAGAGTAATCCTTACAAAATGTATTACATGTTAACAACAAAAGCAAATGCCCCTACGGGCTTACAGCTTTTCAAGTCAACACTTGGTTACAAAAAGGAAGAGTACTAACTCTATATAAAATAAGCTCTTGGCTTGATATACATGTAATACAAACAAAATAATCAAAAAGAGTCTTCAACTCCCAAAACCATCCAAGCTATGTCCTTGGAGGTGGCATGCTACCTGTACCTGAAAATGATGTCCCATATAGGGTGAGCCACAGCCCAGTAGAGATATGCTAAACATAATATGAGCAATAACTAAGACATTAGCAATTGATAAATGTTAACTCACATAAACCAATCCATACACCATTTTCATTACATGACCACTGTGTCCATGTTTCATTTCATTTTCCATTTCTTATCCAATTTCCAATTCATAACCGGGGCTCAGAACCTGGCCATGTACTCTAAACGAAATAATAATTCATATTAAACGTTTCCCATTTCCCAATAGATAAGCAAACAAGTTGTATCAATACCTCAACAGATAAGCATATAAGCTACGTCAACATTTCAACAGATAAGCATATGAGCTGTATCCACACTTCAACAGATAAGCATATGAGCTATATCAACACTTCCATAGATAAGCATATGAGCTATATCAACACATAAACTGACAAGCATATGAGCTGTGTCAACGGAGTCCATCCCCTATCTCTTCCCACACAATATCAGGTTTAGAGGTCCATCCCCTATCTTCCCCTAAACCGTGGAGTATATCCCCTATCTTCTCCCACACACACAACGTATATACACATAGGTCATATACACAAACAATCAATTCATAAAGTTAATGTATTCTTTTCATCCAGCATACTCTATGACACATCTAATTGATTAGTTTTAGTTTGCCTAATCATCATGCATTGTCTACAACAATCAAAACTACCCTCCACCGGTAGCCCAAGCAATTATTTCTAAACAGGTAATAAAAGCTCCAACAGATAAAATATCAATGTTTTCAAAAGTGAGCGATTTATAAATCCAACTCCACCATTCCATCTCATAATGAACCAATTTCATTATATTCAACTCAATTTCATAAATCCAAAACTTTCCCAAATTAATTATACCAATTAATTTATACAACAACTTAGGGTTTTCTACCTCCTTTTTCAATATTAACCCAATGGTCCATATATCAACAACCAACAACTAGAATATCATTTTGAGACCCAAAATATGCATTTACGAATCAAAATAACAAAACCCTCTTTTAACATTTTCAAACCCTAACTTCCCAAAATCAACCATTTAACAAAATGCCTAAAACTCTAGGTCAAAACCCATAATAGTGAGTAGGAATCCCTACCTCAAATGATAAAACCCAACGAAGAAGATGAAGAAAACGAAGTTGCTCCAAATCACAAATTTCTCGGATCAAAAGATAGCTCTCGACGATCAACAACTTTTTTGTAAAGGCCAAAGGTGAGGAAATCACTCCTTCTAGATCAATACTTAGAGAGAAGGTAGAGTTCTAGAGTAAGAGGCTCTCCAATGGAGTTTTGGAAAAGTAAGAGAGAGAAATGGATGTGAAAAAGTGAGCCAAAAAGTCAAATCTGGGAATGTTAAACCAGTCACCCCGCTCGAGCGTGGAAACCCCCGCTCGAGCGTCACTCACAGACTCCCGCTCAAGCGGCCAAACCCCCGCTCGAGCGGCGGATGCACACTCCCAGAACTTTTGTAGACAAGTCCTCGCTCGAGCGTCCAACTCCCCACTCGAGCGTCACACACAAACTCTCGCTCGAGCGGCCAAACCCCCGCTCGAGCGTCCAACACTGTAGAGGAAATACTGGAAGGGTGATTTCCACGCTCGAGCGTCAAAACCCCCGCTCGAGCGGAGAGGCCAAAACCTGGGCAAAAATTCTGTGTTTCCTAACATAACCAACCTATTCCCAACTTGCCCAATACAATCCAAAACTCAAATACAAAGAGTAAAGAATAGAGGTGAGAGTACAACAACAACACATCAACGGAACCGAGTTCGGATATGACAAATAAAGAAAAGGGAAACCGGGATCGCTATATAAATTGTGTTAACTCAAAACATTCGTAAATTATATTATGGTAACCCAAGACATGTAGAAAACATATTATAGTAAGCCAAGGTATAATAAAACTTACCTTAAAATTACTCTTAAATTCTTCTAAGCTTGCTCCCCGTTTCTTGCTCGAATGTTCTCTTATTCTAGCAATGTGTTTCCTTACTTGGATGCTCACATCTCCTATTTATAGCCATGTTGCATGGATTATACCAAGCAGGTGGGCTTTGGTTCGGCTACCTGTCGAATAGGTGGAATCTTGCATGCCTTGTACGTGGCCAAGGCACTTAGTCACCATCTTATGCATTAGGATGGTGACAAATCACCATTTTTTTTTAATTCAAAATTCAATTCTAAAGGTTATGATTCATTTTATGAGTTCTAAAATTACTTATGATTATACGTTAGGTTCACGTCTAAAAGTCTCACGACTCAACTATAAAACATCACTTACCACTTACTAAAATATTTGACGTGTGGTGTCTCACAATTTATTTCCTTAACAATTTAATCGATAAATATTTATTATTATTTATTGATTGATTGATTTATTTATTTATTTATTTTGAGTTCTATTTATTGCAATTTTTAAATTCAAAAAAAAGAAAATCCAGGTGTCACATTTCTCCTCTCCTTAAAAGAAGTTTGCCCCCAAACTTGACGTACCTTGGTTTTCGAAGAGGTGTGGGTATTTGGTTCGCATTTGGCTTTCAGTTTCCCACGTTGCTTCTTTGACATGATGGTTTCTCCGTAAGACTTTTACAAGAGGTATAGTCTTATTTCGAAGGACTTGATTACGATGATCAAGAATTTCTACTGGTTGTTCCTCATAAGAGAGGTCTTCTTGAACTTCCAAGTTCTCATAATTAACAACATGCTCCGGATCCCGAAGATATTGCGAAGCATCGAAACATGAAACACATTGTGGACATTGGATAGTTCGGGTGGAAGCGCAAGGCGATATGCCACAGAATCAATCCTTTCAAGTATCTCGAATGGGCCGATGTAACGTGGGTTTAGCTTTTCTCGCCTTCCAAATCAGAAAACCCCTCTTGTTGGTGAGATCTTTAGGAACACATGATCGCCCACTTGAAATTCTAAGTCTCATCTTCGTGTGTCTGCATAGCTTTTCTGGCGACTCTGGGCAGTGCGAATTCACTGCTGGATGAGTTGGATTTTATCGCTCGTTATTTGCACGATTTCAGGGCCTAATAATTTTCTGTCCCCGACTTCCGTCCAACACAGAGGTGATCGACATCTTCTTCCATATAGTGCTTCGTATGGTGCCATTCCAATACTTGCATGATAGCTGTTATTGTAATAACCCAAATTTTTAATTATTCTGTAGAATTTATACTAATATTATTTAATCACAATTAGGAAAATATATAATTTATTATATATTATTATGGGTAATTTTGTAAAATAATATAATTATTATGAATTTAGGGGTCCAAGTATAAATAAATAATAATAATAATGGGTGTGGTAGTAAAATAAATAATTAATTTTCTATTAGCATATGATAGAGTGTAATTTAATTAGGAATTAATTAATTTATATAGTTATATTAAAATATTAGACCAAAGTGTAATTATCTTAAATATCTATTAAAGATAAGAATGAATCTTTATAATTTATTAATCGAATCTGTTGAAGATATGCGGGCCACGCTCTTCCTCCCTATTTAAGGAGGTGATATGTGCGGAGAGAAAGAAAAGAAAGAAGAAAGAGAGAAAGGAAGAAGAAATAAAAGAGAGAATGAAGGAAAAAAATGGTGGAAGCTAAAAGGGTCTTTGGTAGTGGAAAGAAAGAGTAAGGTATTAAAGTTAATATGAGTTATATTATACCTTAAGTTACTAAAATTTATTTTACGTATGTTTTGACTTACCAAAATCTATTTTATACAAGTTATGTTTTATTAGTATATTAATAAAAGTTATGTTTTATAAAGATTTCAGTTACGTGGATTATTATCTGAACTCTATTTGTGAAAAGGAAACCCATGGATATGTTTGTTTTATGTTTTAAGAATATTTGGTTTTGACCTTATAAACAATTATATTTTGTAAGTACCACCACGGAAGTCCCATGCCCTGGGGGACTTAAATAACCATTGGCCTCTGTTTGACCACTTTGTGGTCCTCTGTCTGTCATGGATCCATTGACCTCTGTTTTGTGCGGAGCTAAGTGCTACACTATTGTGGGAGCCACCTCTAGAATTCGTACGAGCCACCTCTTGAATCCGTACCTCTGTTTTATGCGGAGCAAAGTGCTACACTATTGTGGGAGCCACCTCTAGAATTCGTACGAGCCACCTCTTGAATCCGTACTTCCGTTCTGTGCGGAGCTAAGTGCTACACTATTGTGGGAGCCACCTCTTGAATCCGTATGAGCCACCTCTTGAATCTGTACCTCTGCTCTGACCGTCACTTCTATGATCTCTGTTCTGTTCTGTTCTATACCGTGGTTATGGTTATATATTTACATAATATTTGTTTTTCAGTTTCTGCTACTTAAATGATTTATTTACATAATCTCAGTTTTGCTACTTAAAGGATTATTTGTTCCAACTAAGTTATCTTAAATCATGCTGGAGCATAGCCAAAATATGCTAGAATGATGAGCCAAAACCTCATGCATACAAGGCTAGTAAGCAAGATTTGCACTACAAGTATATGAAGCATGCAAGAGGCTACCAAACCAACCCAAATCAGAGTTATGACATGTCAAATGATGATCAAAAACCTACTGAAATGGAGCCAATTCATGCTAGAAAGACATGCTACTTTGATGAGCTACAAATGGGATACACATACAAGAAGCATGCATAAGGTGACCAAACCAACCATGGACAGAGTTAAGGAAGGTCCTAAAAGTCACAAAAAAATGCCTGGACTAAGCCTAAAAAGTATAGAGATACAGGCTCATTTGATAGGCCCATAATACCAGCAAACAAAACAAGAAAGGAGGGGATCACCCCCCTCTGATTTGAGGCCTCAAAACAACATGTCTACCACTGAAAATCCACTGGATTTCAGTGGCTAAAAGGCCAAACAAATACTAACTCAAAGGCCTTAAGACATGGTTCAAACCAAGGCCAAACAAGGCAAATAAGAGAGTAGAACACCCTCAACACCAAAGAGGCCTTAAACAATCATCAAAAGCACTTAAATACAGAACTTTTTTCAGTTGAAAGCAAGGCCTAAAACAATATGCAAGGATGGCCAAAATGGTATACAAATAAAAGCTTAAAAAAGGAATATACTCACCCTTGAAGCTCAACTTCAAAACCAGCAAACTCTGAGGCCAAAAACCAACTTTCAGGGCTTAAACAACACTCCCAAGAACCTCATCCCAAAGATGGTGGTGTATCACTATGTGTTATAGTGCAAAAGTGAGAGGAAAATGGACTTTAAGGCACAAACCAACAACAATATAGAGAGAGAATGAGAAATATATAGAGAGAGAGATGTATCTTCTCAAAATATGCTAAACCTCTGTAAGGGATGAGGGGCCTCTCCTTATATAGAGGAATGCAAAGTCAAGCTTGTTAAACAAGCTTGAAAATGTATGGAGGAGGGATTAGTGAAAACCAGCTGGCTCAAAAGATCTGGAGTGAAATCTGCTGAGACAAAGTGTTCTGCCGGCCATCAATTGTGGCTGGCAGTGCCTCATTGATGGCCGGCAGGCTTCATCAATAACAGGCAGAGACAAATTGATGGCCAGCAGTGCCAAAAAGTGGCCGGCAGTGCACCATGAGGAGCATGCTAAAAGGACCAATACATGGTCCAAAAATGGGGCAGAAAGGATACAGGGTTTGGAAAGCTCAAACTTGTGACGTTTCGCCGCGAAAGTCGAGCACTCAACGAGCAATCGAACTTGTGACTGGATGTACCTGCAAGCACAACGAAGTCTTGAGGACGGTCAAAAATGGGGTGTCTACACACACGCACACGCGTAGACTCGCACGTGGTATGGGCAGTGGGCTGTGTGGCGTTTGATGCCACACTTAGCACGCACGCATCGGCGCGAGGCACCATAAGGGCACTTTCCTATTTGCATCGGACTGGTTGGAGCGATGACGTGGATCCAATGTGGCATGGGTGACGTGGAACACAGTCAGCTCCACATGGCGTCCGTTGGCGATGAGTCAACTAACCGATCGAATGGTTGCGTGTCCGATCTGGAGCGGTTTGATCATAGCCATTGATTGGAGATACGCGCGATCGTATGGCTGAGATATCAACCGATCATGATCAAGTGTGATTAGTCAAGGCAACTATTCGGTGGGAGAATGATCTACACCATAGATCATTGATCCAACGGCCAGATCTGATCGGATGCGATCAAGGGACATGACCATTCGATCAGGTGCATCAAGGCCTATAAATAGGCTACGGATTCAACCATTTCATTCCATCCAAAAATTCATAAGCATTCTTGCAATTCTTTCTCTTTCTTTCCCTCTTGATTTTGAGTTTTCAATCAAGAGTTTCTTAAGCAAATTCTTGCTTTTCTTAAGCAAAATTCTACTTTTCTTACTAATAATCAAGTTTTGCAAATTTGATTATCAGTGTCTTGGTTTTCTTGATTATATCAAGAGTATTCAGATCTATTGTCATTAGTGCAGATGCCGATAGACTTGATCTTTAGATCAGGCTTCATTGTATCCTGGAGGTAAATTTGTTGTAACCTCATGCACACCTTTTGGTGGGTACAAATATTGTCTTTAGGAAAGCGACTAAGTAACGCGACTTGAAGCACCAATTTTTTGTCCTACATAGACAAAATCGTCGCCAAGTTTTGAAGACTCGAAGACCACCAACTGAAGAATTCAAGACGAATTATTCCAACATTATGTTCTGTTTTTGTTTTTTGTTGGTTTTTTTTTTCATTTTTTATGTCCTCCTTTGTTTTCTTTTTTCTTTCTTTCATCTTTTGTCGCCATTTGTTCTTTTTGGTTAGGTTTTCATGTTAGGCTGTCTGTATAGCGATCCCGGTGCCCCTTTCTTTAATTGTTGCATCCGGACTTAAGTTTCGTGGAGTTAGTTGTTGTGTATATCTTGTTTACATCCTTTACTCTTTGTATGTGAGTCTTGGGTTGTGTTGGGCAGGTTGTAACAGGTTGGTTGAGCTTAGAAACCAAAACTAGTTGCCCAGATTTTGGCCTGTCCGCTCGAGCGGAGGTATTGACGCTCGAGCGGGGGTTTTGGCGCTCGAGCGGGGAAATCACCCATCCAGTATTTCCTGCGTTGTGTTGTCCGCTCGAGCGGGAGTTTGGCCGCTCGAG
The DNA here is from genome assembly GCA_036172215.1 of Camellia granthamiana. NCBI lineage: Eukaryota > Viridiplantae > Streptophyta > Magnoliopsida > Ericales > Theaceae > Camellia > Camellia granthamiana. The sequence goes on along the minus strand of CM069914.1, from coordinate 81,641,065 downwards.
CGGGAAGTTGTGAGTGACGCTCGAACGGGGAGATAGGCGCTCGAGCAGGGGACCTGTCTGCAATAGTGCTGGGAGTGTGCATCCGCCGCTCGAGCGTGGGTTTGGCCGCTCGAGCGGAAGTCTATGAGTGCCGCTCGAGCGGGGGTTTGGCTGCTCGAGCGGGGCGACTGGGTTAAAGCTCCGTGTTTTGACATTTTTGAACCACTTTTTCATATCTCTTCTCTCTCTTACTTTTTCAAAAACACCATTGTTGAGCTTCTCACTCTAGAACTCTACCTTCTCTCTAAGTATTGATCTAGCTAGGGTGTTTTTCTTACCTTTGGTCTTTACAAAAGTTGGGTTGATCGTCGAGGGCTTTACTTTGATCCAAAAATTTCGAGTTTTGGATTACGTTGAGTTTCATCATCTTCTTCCTTTAAGCTACGGATTTGAGGTAGGGATTCCTACTCACTATTATGGTCTTTGACCTAGATTTTTGGTTGTTTTGATAAAGTGTTGAAGTTGGTTGATTTTGGGACTTAGGGTTTCAAAATGGTATAATAAAGGGTTTGTTATTTTGATTCTTGAACTTGTATTTTGGGTCTCAAAATGATGATTTGGGTGTTGGTTGTTGATATTTGAACCTATGGGTTAATATTAAGAGTTGGGGAAGAAAACCCTAAAATGTGTACAAATTAATTGGTATAATTAATTTGGGAAAGTTATGGATTTACGGAATTGAATTAGAATTAATGAAATTGATTCATTACATTGTGAAATGGTGGAGTTGGATTTATTAATTGCTCACTTTGAAAATATTGATATTTTATCTATTGGAGCTTTTATTTTCTGTTTAGAAATATTTGCTTGGGCTACCGGTGGAGGGTAGTTTTGATTGTTGTAGACAATGCATGATGATTAGGCAAACTAAAACTAATCAATGGAACGTGTCATAGAGTATGACGGATAAAAGAATATATTAACGTTATGTATTGATTGAATATGTATATGACCTTTGTGTATATATATGTTGTGTTGTATGGGAGGAGATAGGGGATGTACTCCACGGTTTAGGGGAAGATGGGGGATGGACCTCTAAACCGGACGTTATTTGGGAGGAGATAGGGGATGGACTCCACTGATATAGCTCATATGCTTGTCAGTTAATGTGTTGATATAGCTCATATGCTTATCTTTGGAAGTGTTGATACAGCTCATACGCTTATCTGTTGATTTGTTGATATAGCTCATATGATTATCTTTGGAAGTGTTGATATAGCTTATATGCTTATCTGTTGATTTGTTGATATAGCTCGTATGCTTATCTGTCAAAGTATTGATACAACTTGTAGGCTTATCTATTGTGAAATGGGAAACGTTTAAAATGAGTTACTGTCTCATGTAAGTTGTTGGCCAGGTTCTGAGCCATAGTTGTGAATTGTGAATTTGATAAGAGATGGAAAATGAAATGAAACATTGACACTGTAGTCATGTAAGAAAAGTGGTGTAAGAATTGATTTATGAGAATTAAACATTTATCAATGGCTAATGTCTTCGTTAATGCTCATATTGTGTTTAGCATATCTCTACTGGGCGTTGGCTCACCCTATATGGGACATCATTTTCAGGTACAGGTAGCATGCCGCCTCCAAGGACATAGCTTGGATGGTTGTGGGAGTCGACTCTTTTTTTGGATTATTTTGTTTGTATTACATGTGTATCAAGCCAAGGGCTTATCTGTATAGAGTTAGTACTTTTCTTTTTGTAACCAAGTGTTAACTTGGAAAGCTATAAGTCTATAGGGCACTTGCTTTTATTGTTAACATGTAATACTGCTGTAAGAACTACTCTGATGAATATAAATGGTGGATTTCTCTTATATCAAAGCATGTCTAAAGTGATGGATTTTATGTATTATTTTGAGGGCGTTACAGTCTGCCTTAGTTTTCCTTCCTTTTCCAGACATGGGGTAGGGCTGTAGAAAAGATATGCTATTGGTACACAACAGGTCAAAATCTAGAACTTGAGTCCACTTTTCAGTGTGATATTTGAGTTTGAGCTATTACTGGAAACTAGTGTCTTCCATGAGGAGGCATTGATTTTGTATTGACACCCCCTCCAAAAAAAAAAAAAATGCTATGGATCGGGCAACTCCATATGATTTATGATTTCCCTCTTCTTGTACTTTGTGATAAAAATATAACAACTTTCGTTGTGGTGGGTATTGTATCCTTTGTTGTGATTAATTTGGTTAATATATATACAGGGGCGGAGGCAGTGTATGCCCAGGGGGGCACGTGCCCCCCTCAAGTTTTGATAATTATATTGGTACCCCTATATATATAGATTTTATCATATATATCTTCTATAAAATTATAATAATATCCCTTCTTCAAATTATAATAGTCCCTCTATTATAGATTTTCTTTCTAATGACAATGAACCTACTAAAATATGTCCTATTATATACCTCCAAAAAGGGTGTACCATATTCTAGTTATTACTTTATGGTATTGATATTATAAATTTTCATAACCAAATTATTTTCATTCATAACTTAAATGACTACTATATAAATTATAACCGAACAACACATCTTCAATTATAAAAATAAATAAATAAATAAATAAATAAGTTACAATAAGTCATAACTAATATCAGAATGAGTCATTACGAATCATTACTTTATGTATAATCAAAGATCTCTGCAATCATAACCAAAATAATAACCACAAGAAGTTATAACTAAGTTATATCCAAAAATATAATGTGTCATAATTAAAGAACACAAAGATTATAACTGCGACATATGATAGACATTTTTTTTTGCGGTGTGTTTTATAGAATTTCTCTACTAAAATATATCATTTCTATCTCAATTTATCTTCTTTTTTAATTTTTCAATCCACCTAAAATAGTTACTCCACAATATTTGTATAAAATTTAACCTCAAATCCTTTAATTTAAAATTCACATCTATCCAAATAAACTCTTAATATTTACGTTTAGTAATATCTCATTGTTGTTTATTATGAGGAAAAAACAAAATCAATATTATCATTAATTTGTGCCCCCTCTTCACTGAATTCCTGGCTTTGCCATTGTATATATGTGCATATGTATGAATGTATGCGTATACGTGCTTTCTATATGTAACTTGGGGAGATGTTTTTATCTGTGTTTATTTTACAGTTATTTGTATTAGAGTGTGGAGAGAGTTTTGATCATGCACATTAACTCAGTTTTACTTGTGTTCAGGCTGATAATCGAGTTACAGCACAGTTACTAGAGAGTATAATCTTTGTAATTGATTCTGTTCTGCCCTTGCTTCAAAATCTTCCTCAAAATGTTGTGGAAGAACTTGAAGAAGACCTGATGCAGATGATTGTTTGGCATTCTTTCTTGACAGTTGTCCATGCCTGCATCAAGTAATTTACTTTGCACATGTTATTTTATTTTGACATATTATTGACTTGTTTGCTAGATCTTGAAAGTGTTTTTTATTCGAGGTTCTCGGTAACTTAGTCATCTTAACTTCTTGTTCTCCTAGTTGAGTAACTAACTTGATAAATTAGCCTATAATTTAATGAATTATATGCAATAGGAATGCTTTTTTAATATCTGCTTTAAATTATACAACATATACAGCATGATAGTGACATATGTGTGTTATAGTATTTAATTTTTTTATAATTAATAGTTTGCATGGGAATAGTATACGAAAATCTTTGATTTACATGGTAACACGTGTTCGTGATTGTATTAAGGGTGCAATTGATAGCTACTTGTACAACTAGATTGTTGTGCTATTATGTTCTTACATTATGAAACTGCCATTAAGAATGATGCCAAGTAAAGGGCTTTGGTATGCATCTTTGGCTATTATGAGTGAGTAGTAGACATTCGTGTACTTCATGATTTTTTGCACCTTTGTTTTTTGGAAACAAGGAATTTTATTGGAAGGAGATGGTTTTTTTTTTTTTTTTTCCAAGAAACAATAAGTTAAATTTGAAGGAGAAGGTACAAAAGAAGGATTAATCTCCAAGAAAGATGGTAAAAATAATACGATAACAACACACTACAAGAAAAGTGGGCTTAAAAGATAGAACTTTTTGCAACGGCACATTTGTCGTCGCAAAAAATGACTTTTTGCGACGGCACACCTTGCCGTCACAAAAAATGTGACCTTTTGAGACGGCACAGTTTGCTGTCGCAAAAAATGTGAGTTTTTGAGACGGCACAACTTGCCGTCGCCAAAAAAATGTGACTTTTTGAGACGGCACAACTTGCCATTGCAAAAAATGTGACCTTTTGAGACGACACAACTTGCCATTGCCAAAAATTGTGACCTTTTGAGACGGCACAACTTGCCGTCGCAAAAAATGTAACCTTTTGAGACGGCACAACTTGCCGTCGCAAAAAATGTAACCTTTTGAGACGGCACAACTTGCTGTCGCAAAAAATAGAGTTTTTGTGACGGTACCAGCTGCAGTCGCAAAAAAAAAAAAAAAAGAAGAGTTTTTTGCAACCGTAATAGGTACCGTTGCACACACAAAAAAAAAGTAAAAAATATATATATATACATATATATATTGTGGCTTTGAGATGGCTTCATATATATATAGTCACAAAATGGTTTAAATAAATGCAACGGTATTTTTCTGTCACAAAAAAAAAATGACGTCGTCTTACTCTTTTGAACATTTCTCTTTTCACCCATTTTTTTCATCTTCTTATCTCTCTGTCTTTGTCTCTGTCTCTCTTCTCTCTGTGTTTCTCTCTCTCTCATCACTCTTCTCTATCTGTCTATCTCTCTCTTTCTTTCTGTGTCTCTGTCTCTCTTTTTTTTCTCTCTTTCACTCATCACTCTTCTCTGTCTGTCTGTCTGTCTGTCTGTCTGTCTCTCTCTCTCTCTTTCTCTCTGTGTCTCTCGTCCATCTCTCATCTGTCTATCTTTCTCATCTCCCTTCTCTCTCTGTCTCTCTTCTCTCTCTCTTCTCTTTATCTCTCTCGCTCATCTCTCCTTGTCTCTCTCTCTCTCGTTTATCTCCTTTCGCTCTTTTTTGTTCTCTCTCTCTCTTTGTCTATATCTTTTCACCCATTTTTTCATCTTACTCTCTCTCTTCTCTTTCTCTCTCTCATTCATCACTTTTCTCTCTCTGTCTATCTGTCTATCTGTCTTTCTCTGTCTCTCACTCATCTATCTCTTCTCTTATCTCTTATCTCTTTTCTCTCCCTGTTTCTTTCGCTCATCTCTCTTCTCTCTATCTCTTTCATCTCTCTCTGTCTCTCTTGATCATCTCTCATCTCTTTATCTCTCTTTCTGTCTCTCTCGTCCATCTTTCTTCTCTCTATATCTCTCTCGCTCATCTCTCTCCCTCTATCTCTCTATATCTCTCTCGCTCATCTCTCTTCTCTCTATCTCTCTCTCTGTCTCTTTTGTTCATCTCTCTTCTCTCTCTGTCTTTTTTCTATCTCTCACTCTCTATCTCTTTATCTTTTTGTCTCTCTCTCCTTCTCCTTCTTTCTCTCTTCTCTTTCTCTCTCCCCCCACTGTGTTCGCGTTGCTCATTCTCTCCCTTACGTCTTCTCTATTTACTGAGCTCCCTATCGATTTATCTATCTACTACAAGAAAATACACTTTTAGCGACCACTTTGTCTCTTTCTCGCTCATCACTCTGTCTCTGTCTCTCTCCTCTATCTGTCTCTCATTCATCTCTCTCTCTCTCTCTCTCACCACCCATCTCCTTTACCACTTTCACCACTACTGCAAACGCCATTCCACTACCATCATTACTATTACTGTCGCCATTTCACCTCTACGATTACCATTACTACTACCATTACCACCACTCTACTACCACCACTACCACTACTACTACCATTACCTCTCCTTCACCCCTGCCACTCCATCTACTCTACCGCTACCACAACTTCACCACTAATCTCCTTCGCCATCACCACCACCACCACCACTATCATCTCTTATCCACCACCTTCACCACTACTGCCGCTTGCTCTCCTCTACCACAAAAAATTAGTTCATGATTTTTAATAACAAAAAAAAATAGGCTGCAGAAAAATATTTTTCATTGACCATAGAAAATTAACTTTTATTTTAGTGGAAAATATTTTTCATTAAAATATTACCCCTACTTCTACGAAATAAAAAATAATAATATTTTTTTCATTAAAATAAAAATGAAACAAATAAATTTTCAATCTTAGTAACTAAAAAAAAGAAGATTTTTTTTAAAAAAAATTTATTAACTACAAAACAATTTATATTTTAATAAAAAATAAAATTTTTTGATGACGACAACCCTCGTCGTAAAAAAAATAAAATAAAAAATTAAACGACGTTATTTTGTTATTTAAATTTCATTTCTAACCAAAAAAAATAATTATTATTTTTTTGTTCCCGCCCCTTTTCTTTTCCATTCCCCCCCCCCAAAACAAAAATGGTGTGTTTGATTGGACGGACTGGATAAGGGGGAATTAGAATCCATCGGACTTGAGTCCTGGGACTGTGAATCCCCCGGACTATTTGGTTGGATTGGATATGTATCCCGTGTTTGTTTTTTCATGGGATTAGATGTTTGGAAATGACTATTTTTAGTGAATCCAACGTTTGGTTGGACAGACTGGATATGATAAATGAACAAAAGACTATTTTACCCTTTTTCAATTGTTTACTAAGTAATAGCAATATTAAACATATCTTTAATATTTTAATTATTTTTAGCTAGATTAAATAAAAATTTATTTTATTTTATTTTTTACACAATTAAATAAATTTAATTTTTTAAATTAAATAAATAAATTAAATATCAAAAAAATTTATATTATTTTTTTAATTAAAATTTTAAATAAATTTGTTTTTAAAAATAATAATAATTAAATAATGAAGTTAAATAAAACATCTATTAACATTTAAATAATAAAATTAAATAAAATATAAATAAAATTTTAAAATAAAACATCAATAAAATATTTATAAAAATTTATTTAAAAAAATAAATAAAACATCAATAAAAAATTAAATAAAATTATTTTATTTTTAAATTGAGACATTTAAATTTTATTAAATTTTACTAAATATAATACATAATTAAATAGTAGAGAGTCAAAATAGTCATTTCACCACCTAATCCCAATAGTAAATAATCCTCCAAAATTATCCCACACCCCCTCTAAAATAGTATAATCTCTCATATGGAAAATAAAGAGTCCGACCAGACTCCATATCTAATAAATTTAAAAAAAAATCAAATTAAATTTACTATACCAATTACAATCCACAGTAAGGCCAAGTTTGGCATCTACTAAATAATACAAAAAGTCAAAAAGTCACTATCACATTTAAGTCACATCATCTTATTTAAATCACATCACCTCTCTAACACATCACATCAAACTCAATCCAAATCCAACCCAACCCATTTAAACCAATAAATCAAAAAATATATATTTTTTTATTTTTTTTGTTATTTTTTTTTTTTTTAAACATCCCAAACCAAACCTAAATAATCCTCCGTATCCCCCGATCAAAAACATCCAAAATCGCTAGTCTCTTCTTACCCCCTCTCTCTCTCTCTCTCTCTCGATCGACGGCGAGCGGTGGAGCAGCGTTGGAGCAGCAGCAGATCTTCCGATGTTGCCTGGCCTCACCAAGTCCTACCCTGTCACTCCTTCTCGTTAAAGTCTACGGTCTAGATTCTCCAAAGAAGAAGCAGTCATCGCACACACCATTAAGAAAAGTCTGAAGAAGTAGGGCTTTCTGGTTTTATATATATAGCCCTAAATCGCATCTCTGCGCTGTTTGGTTAGAACAGAGCTCTCTCTCTCGATTTTGTGTTTTTTGGTCTCCATTTCTGCAGGAAATCATGGCCAAAGGTCCTGGTCTTTACACTGAAATTGGCAAGAAAGCACGAGGTTCTCTCTCTCTCTCTCTCTCTCTCTCTCTCTCTCTCTCTCTCTCTCTCTCTCTGTATACGTGTATGAATCATGTATCTATGTTTCTTGTTGAGTTATTGGTGTGTTGATTGTATATTTTGAGTGATTTAATTGTTTAATTTTTATGCTAGATCTTCTCTACAAGGACTACCAGAGCGACCACAAGTTCACTGTCACAACCTATTCTCCAACTGGAGTTGTGAGTTTTTTGCTCATTTTCCTTTCTCAGATCTTTTTACTCACTTCATGAAGCTAGTGTTTCTATCTCTTTTTATGTGATTATATTATACGTGTGTATGTATGCTGTTATTTTCAATTTATGCTGTATAGATTTGTATTTGTATATTTGTATGTATGTATGAGCATCTGATGCTAATTGTCTCAATGAAGCCAAGTGCATTATTGAATGGGGTGGACCTTTTTCATTTTAAGTGTGATTTTGGTGCTTTTGCTTTTTTGTAATTGACTTTTTTAAAAAAGAAAAAGAAAAAGTGAGACCATGAATTTTGATGGGTTTTAAGTGGTGTCTATTAGTATCATCATCTTATATAGTTGGCATCGCGGGCGATTTTTGAAGTATTATTTTGCATTGATGCTTAGCCAATAACAGTTCTCTTAAACTTGTATTATTGACAATTGACAATGGGAATTGGTAGCATCATTGCTTGTGCATTTTGTTAGTGGTTTTGGCTTATCTTATTGTCTATGTTACTGGTTTTCTTTCAGTTTGGTTCATTGATTGAATTTGGAAAGAGCTATTAGTTTACGGGTTTTCAATACATTTTAGGCATTAAATAAATTGATGACTATGCTTTTTTTACTTTTGCTAAGATGCTGAATGACAGAGGAATTGTTCAACTTAGAGCGTGTTTGGTTGTGCAACATGAATTATTTTATTTTTAACTAAAACATTCAAAATCTGCAAGTTCATAGCTGAGTTGGTTCTAAATTTGTTTAGGTTTTGAGCATACTAAATTTTGAATCTTCCAATTCTCGATAATCTGCAAGTTCATATATGAGTAATTCAAAATTTGTCCAATTTTTGAACAAAATAGATTTGGAGTCTCTTAATTTTAGATGTTTTGCAAGTTCATAAATGAGTTAATTCAAAACTTGTTCAGTTGTAGAACTATATAGATTTTGAATCTCCTAATTTTAGACACGATGCACAAAATTGCTTCCTTCTTCTCTTGCAGAAATCCCAATCCCTTTTTACCATATGTTTCAAATGTAAATGCTCCCATGTAAGAGGGAAGTTTGTGGTGTGGCACACCAGCCAGCTACCTAGATAATGGACATTTGAGCATTTACATTTGAATTGTTGTGATTTACATGATCGTACAAACTTAATATCTTGATTTTTGGTTCTGTTTAATCTGATAATGGATCAATGTGCTGTTCTCCATTGTTACAATCCTTGATACATTTGGTGATTTGATTCCAATAGTCTTGTTACTCTTGAACAATCATTGATCCTTGAATATTCTAAGAATATTGTTCTTGAATCTGAATATTTTAGATCCTCATTCTTCAATGAAGATGGTGTTCTCTGCTCATGGTAGATGAACATGAAATGTTTTACAGATTGTTTTGGTTCTTTAACTGTATCTTCTCATTGAATACGCTTTAGTGGTTTCTGTATTTTCTTGGAATTTGCCAATGACCAAAATCTTTCGTGTGTTGCAGAGGCTCATTAATCAGCACAACCTCATTATGCTCTCTGCCTTGGGTATGGGTATGTGTTCTTGAATCTTCCATCTTCCATATTGTAAAATACTAGGTTTTGTAGATTGTGTATGATTGTATCCTCTAATTCTAAGGCAAATGAGGAACATGGAGCTTGCCTCTTTATGCAAAAAATCCCATAGGAGAGGTTGCTTTTTTTTAGTACAACCATGAGACATAATTGAACTGTCTTCTTATTTTTGCATGCATGTACTATATAGGTCCCTTAGTCCAAGAAGTTATTTGGTTTTCCCCGAAAATCATGTGGTTACGTGTCCACTAAATAATAAGAGGACATGCTACTATTTTTCAATAGAAGTAGCAACAAATTGAACACTTGAATGCTTGTAATTGGGCTGACACACAACCATGCAAGTGTTCCCGACCCAGCCTATAATTTTTGGGTCGCTATACCCATGTTTAGAGGAAGGCAAAGCAGAGGTAAGTTTCGAACCCTAGAGTGTCGTTGGTGCAAAGGTCGACCAACAAGGGTGAGCCGAAACCCTAGTGGTTCTGCTTTGATACCATGAAGCTTGAGTAATCAGCTTAGGGTTTGATAGATTATCATCCCCTATTTATAAATGAAGATTAGGGTTTACAAGATGAGACAATTACAAGTCGAGCCCTGAGGGCATAGAATAATTACAAACCAAAAAAGCTCAGATAATAATATAATATGCTAAAACTCCCCCTCAAGCTGGTGTGAAGATATCTCTCATGCCTAGCTTGCATAATATGTCATGAAATGGTTTATTCCCAATCTCCTTGGTGAGAATGTCAGCAAGTTGTTCACCAGACTGGACAAAAGGAGTACAAATGGTACCACTAGTGAGTTTCTCCTTAATGAAGTGACGATCAATCTCAACATGTTTTGTCCTGTCATGTTGAACTGGATTGTGAGCGATGTTGATAGCGGCCTTATTATCATAGTATAACTGCATGGAGTCCGTCTGATCAATACCTAGATCACTCAACAATAACTTGATCTATAAAAGTTCACACACACCTTGTGCCATAGCTCTAAACTCAGCTTCTGCACTGGACCTGGCAACCACATTCTGTTTCTTACTCCTCCAAGTAACTAGGTTGCCTCCAACAAAAGTGCAATACACTGAAGTCGATCTCTTATCAGTTACTGATCCAGCCCAGTCAGCATCTGTCTAGGCTTCCACACAAAGATGATCATACTTTGAAAAATAAAGACCCTTACCAGGAGCAGACTTCAAGTACCTCAAGATTCTCATGACAGCCTCAAAGTGAATCTGATGAGGAGCATGCATAAACTGACTAACCACACTGACAGCAACAGCAATATCAGGACGGGAGTGAGATAGGTAAATGAGCTTACCCACTAATCGCTGATAGCTCCCCCTATCAACAGCTTCTCCTCCTTAATCATCCCCCAATTTTTGATTGGGTTCCAGTGGAGTGGCACATGCCTTGCATCCAAGCATCCTAGTTTCCTTCAATAGGTCAAGCACATATTTTCTCTGTGAGATAAATATCCCATCCTTAGAGTGAGCAACTTAAATTCCTAGAAAATACTTCAAGCTTTCCAAGCCTTTGATTTCAAACTCATTAGCTAAATATTTTTTTAACAGAGGTATTTCCCCACTATCATTGCCTGTAAGAACTATGTCATCTACATAAACAATAAGTGCTGTAGTCTTACCACGTGAGGAATGTTTCACAAATAAGGTGTGATCTGTCTGACTCTGTTTGAAGCCATATTTAAACATAGCCTGAGTGAATCTTTCAAACCAAGCCCTTGGAGACTGTTTGAGACCATATAATGACTTCCGAAGCTTGCATATTTTGCCTTCTGTCTGATGATCCTCAAAACCAGGAGGAATGTCCATATATACCTCTTCTTCAAGGTCACCATGGAGAACGGCATTCTTGACATCAAACTGATAAAGCGGCCAATCTAGATTAGTTGCTAGAGAGAGAAGTACTCTGACTGAATTCATCTTAGCCACGGGTGCGAAGGTCTCTTGATAATCAATGCCATATGTCTGAGTAAACCCTTTTGCCACAAGTCTTGCCTTGTAATGCTCAATAGACCCATCTGCTTTGTGTTTCACAGTATATACCCATTTACATCCCACAGGTCGTTTGCTTGTAGGTAACTCAGTCAATTCCCAAGTGCCATTCTTCCTAAGTGCTTTCATTTCCTCAATCATGGCTAGTTTCCACTCAGAGGTAGCAAGAGCATCCTAAAAATGGTTAGGAATGCTAACAGAGGAAATATTGGACACAAACGCTCTATATGAGGATGGCAAATGAGAGTAGGACACAAACTGTGAGATAGGATGTTGAGTACAAGATCTCACACCCTTCCTTTTGGCAATAGGAACATCAAGATCAATGGACTCAAGAGATTCAAAGTTACCTAGACTTTCATCAGAAACAGGAGATGGCAGTGGAGGAGCAGAAGTGGTCCCTTGTATCCAGTTAACTTGTCGTCTGTTTATGTCCCGGACATAAATATGCCCGTCCTTATCCTTGGTGACATTGGGTGCTATAGTTCCAGTAGAAGAGGGTGGTGTAAGAACAACTGGTTCCATCATAGGAAGCACAGTAGAAGAGGGTGGTGCAAGAACAACTGGGTCCACCATAGGAAGCACAGTAGAAGAGGGTGGTGCAAGAACAACTGGGTCCACCATAGGAAGCACAGGACTAACGGGGTCCACCATAGGAAGCACAGGACTCACTTCACACCAAGGCTTCTTCGGAAATAAGGACGGTGACACCGGAGAGGACAAGAAATAGGACTGAGACTCAAAGAAAGTAACATCCATGGACACAAACCACTTACGAGAAGAAGGGTGGTAATATTTATACCCTTTTTGAGTAGGAGAGTAACCAAGGAAAACACACTTGAGGGAGCGAGGGTCCAACTTACTACGAGAAGGAGAGTGATTATGAACAAAACAGACACAACCAAAAATTTTGGGAGGAATAGAAAACAATGACTGAGAACTGAGGAGGATGTGAAGAGGAGCTTGGTTTTGCAAGACCTGGGTAGGGAGACAATTAATAAGATGGGTAGCGGTGAGAACAGCGTCGCCCTAATAGGGTCGAGGCACACTCATAGAAAAACACATGCACCGAGCCATGTCAAGAAGATGCCGATTCTTGCATTCCGCCACCCCATTTTGTTGAGGGGTATTGGTGCAAGAGGTCTGATGGATAATGCCATGAGAAGAGAAATATTGGCCTAACCCAGAATCTATGTCTTCCCCGCCATTATCAGAATGAAATAGTTTGACAGTGGCCCCAAACTGAGTACAAATCATTTTATGAAAATTGCGAAATACAGAGAAAACCTCACTCTTATCTTTCATAAGATACACCCAAATAGCACGAGAAAAATCATCAATAAATGTAACAAACCATCGATGACCTTTTACAGACATAACACGAGAGGGACCCCAAACATCAGAATGTATTAATGAAAAAGGAACTAAACTTTTATTCAAACTGGGAGCAAAAGAAGTTCTGTGTTGTTTTCCAAGTTGATAAGATTCACAAAGAAAGTTAGACACATGATGATTTGCGAAACCAGATGGAAATAAATGCTTAAGTAAATAAAAAGAAGGATGCCCAAGACGCTGATGCCACAGCCATAAATTAGCGGGGGTAGTAGAAGATGTGGTGGAAGAATAAGCAAGTTTGTCTGGTTGATCGAGGAAGTAGAAACCATTTTCTGCACTACCACTGCCAATCGTCCTCCTCGTGACAAGGTCTTGAAAAAGACAATGATCAGGAAAACGTCACACTACAATTCAAATCCTGGGTACGACGACTCAAGGATAACAGATTAACAGAAAAATTGGGAACATGGAGAACAGAAGATAGATGTATAGTAGGAGTGACTTGGACTAAATCTTTTCTAGAAATGAAAGAAACAGTACCATCTGCAATCCTAGCTTTGTCCTGACCTGAAGAGGGCTTATAGACAGAGAAAAGATCAGAGGAGCCAGACATATGATCGGAGGCATCAAAATTAATAATCCAAGGCAAAGACTTATGACACAGGAAAACACAAGGAGAAGAGGCTAAGTTACCTGAGCGAGCAAAGGACGAGGAAGCTGTATTGAGAGCAATAGAAGACCGGCGATCCAACAATTGGCGCAAAGCATCCTCCAGCTCAGTATCAGAATCTTGGCCAACAGAAGCAGAATTAGAATCAAGTGTATCAACGGCACTAGACTGATGAGCCTGGGAATAGGAACCACGTCCTCTAGACTGATCGGACTGACCTCCTCGTGAACCAGACCGATCACCTCGACCCCCGGATGGAGTCCCATGAAGCTTCCAACACGTCTCACGAGTATGCCGCGGCTTCTTGCAATAATCACAGAATACAGACTCCTTAGCAGCAGACAGAGGGATGGGAGTCAGGCTGAGGCCATCTCGAGGAGTAGACAGTAATGCTGAGCAGTCAATAGAGACAGGGGACATCATAGCAGACCGGCGACTCTCCTCATTCTGTACATAGGCAAATGCCTCCTGAAGTGAAGGAAGAGTGTCCACACGCAGAATTCGACCTCTAACTGGATCATACTCTACATTTAGGCCTGCCAAAAATTTAAAGACCCGTTCCCATGTGATGAACTTCTTGTACCCGACAGAATCAGCAGGGCAAACGGGCTTATAGTCTTCCAGGTAGTCAAGGCGTTTCCAGTCGTTGGTGAGGAAAGTGAAATACTGAAGAATAGTCTGCTCCCCCTGAAGTGAGCTCTCAATAGAGTGGCGCAACTCAAATGCCTGTGAGAAATTCCCTTTGCGAGAATAGGTGGCAGCCACAGCATCCCAAACATCCTGGGCAGTCTCCATAGACAAGTAGCCCTCACCAATTTCAGGAACCATCGAATGAATAAGCCAACCCATAATCAAAGAGTTGGTAATCTCCCATTGGTCATAACTTGAGTCAGTGGTACTAGGTGCCTGTATCCTGCTATCAACATACCCCATCTTCCCTCGGCTCTTCAAAAATATAGTCAAACTTTGAGACCATGCTAGGTAGTTCTGACCATTAAATAGAGAGGAGGTGATTTTCAGACTAGGGTTGGAGTTCTCAGTCATGGTAGTAGGTATAATGAGACTCTCACTCCTCGGTGTTTGAGAAGTAGGGGACATTGGTGGAATCTGCCACGGATACTCTACTACCGAACTTGCAACAAAACTAGTGGCAATTATAAACCCGGAATGTGGTGATGAAAGAACAGGCACAATGACACTATGAAGGCATAACAAAATTAAGAAACCATTTATTTTTTTTATTTTTTTATTTTGTTTGTTTGTTTGTTTGTTTGTTTTTATTTAATATATTTATGTATTTAGTTAGTCATTTATATATGTATGGGTACGGTGTTTATACACAACACAACATAGGGATACCAAACAGAGATGAGAGAATACCAGAGAAGGCGGCTGAGTGAGGAGATCGAAGGCTGACGAACTGCTGGAGGAGCTCGACGAAGGCTGACGAATTGCTGGAGGAGCTCGACGAGCTGAGGAGCTCGATTGAGGACGGTCGATGAGCTGAGGAAGGCGGCTGAGTGACGAAGGCTGAGAGACGATCGACAGAGGAAGGCGAAGTAGAGACGACGGCGACTAAGTGATGAAGACGAGGCAGAGATCAACAGTGAGAGACGGCTGAGTGACGATTGACAGAGGAAGGCGAAGTAGAGGTAAGTTTCGAACCCTAGAGTGTCGTCGGTGCAAAGGTCGACCAACAAGGGTGAGCCGAAACCCTAGTGGTTCTGCTTTGATACCATCTATGAAGCACGAGTACGAGTACGAGTACGAGTACGAGTACTGGTACGATACGGGTACGTCGATACGCTAAAATTCAAAAAAAATAGGGTACAGGTACGGCTTGGTACGTTTGTAAAAAAATATTTATTTTTAATTTAGAGGAATGCAAAAATTAATTAAATGGTTTAATTTGTTAAGGTTCAACCTATATTTAACATTTAATGCCAAAAGTAAAAGTATAAATCAAAATTAAATGACTTACAAACTCTAGTTTAATTTTAAAATCATGCTAAGCATAAAATAAAAAATAAAAAAGAAATCTAGTGAAATAAGTTTTATCTCTGTAGTAGAAGGAAAATATTGTTTCAACTGAGGTACGGTAATATATACTGGGTACGTCAAAAATTAAGAAGAAAAAACTTGGGTACGTGTTTCGTGTACTCGGTACGTATGCAGAAGTACCATACGAGGTACGGTACGCCGGTAAGTACCCGGTACAGGTACGGCAAGTTTTCCAAAGTGCCCATGCTTCATAGGATACCATGAAGCTTGAGTAATCAGCTTAGGGTTTGATAGATTATCATCCCCTATTTATAAATGAAGATTAGGGTTTACAAGATGAGATAATTACAAGTCGAGCCCTGAGGGCATAGAATAATTACAAACCAAAAAAGCTCAGATAATAATATAATATGCTAACAATTTATACGCAGCATTACACTTCCTAATAATACATATTAACATATTAATACATAATTATATTGTCATTAATTATTTTTATTTTATTTTTCAAATATTTCCGGAGTAGGTGTTTGCTTCTTGTGGATTTCATGCCTGTGAAGAATGTCACTAATTTTTGTTTTTGTACCACGGAGAATGCTGAGGAAAACTTTTAATTTTGATTTATGTTATTTTGAATTATGAATAACATTATGTATTTAAACATTATATATGTATTATGGAACATTATGTACTGGATTAATTTTGTTAATGTATCGTTATGAATGCAAGAATATGTTTATTATCGAGAAATTATTATTTTTATACAGGAATTTTTATATTATTATGCAATTATTGATTTTTATTTTTTAAATTGTTTTTCATTGAATGCAGGTAATTTTAATATTTTTTAATTAATTTACAGTAGGTTTTTAAGGTTTTTTTTTTTTTTTTTGGCACCAAATCGTCGCAAAAAACAGATATTTTATAATTTTTAATAAAAGCCTTTTGCGTCGGTACTATTTGCCGTCGCAAATAATCTTTTAGCGATGGCGCATGTGCTGTCTCAAATATTTTTTTAGCGATGGCAGGTATCCCGGTCACAATAAAAATTCTTTAGCGACGGCATTTTTGCCGTCTCAAATAACACCTTTAGTGACGGCAACATCGTGCCGTGTCAAAAAATCTCAAATTTTTTCATATTAATGGCGACGAAAAAATTCCGTCGCAAAAAGGCCACTTTGCCGTCGCAAAAAAAAGTCGACGGCAACGTGCCGTCGCTAAAACCTTTTTGCGACCCCTCACTTGCCGTCGTTAAAAGTCATTTGCTGTCGCAAAAAACTTTTTGAGACGGCATTTTGAGTATTTGCGACGGCATTTTGCCGTCGCAAAAAGTCAAATTTTTTGTAGTGACATGAGAGTGCAATGCTCTACAAAGATTAAAAAAAAAAAGAGACAAGAATTGTAGGAAGTACAAAGATCCCTCCCTGTAAGAAGTTTGCTTGAAACCATGTTACACTTACTAGAAGTGACCCTTGAATTTCAGACTTAAATTGGCATGGGATGTTGTAGTAAAAAAATAGCTGGGTATATAGCCATTGACATAGCAGAATGACAAAAAAGGATTCATACAGCCAACTCTAATTAATTGGGATGCAAGGTTTGGTTTGGTAAAGATCATTATTCTGAGAGGATCCTAATAAACAAGGTAATGATGATGGGTTTATAAGCCATATATGGAGTTAGGATCCAGATAAGTGCATCTTTTCCCTGCCATTTTAGGTCATCTTTATCTCGTAGCTAATAATGTTGGGTATGGCCATGGAGACAGTGGAATGGTGGGAAAGAATAGTAACATCTCATAACTGAGATAATGTTTTCTTGGTTGAGTCAGGTTTAATGAATTGATGCATAATTTTAAACGTGTGCTCCATAAAATTAATGTTTTGCACTTCATTATATTTACCAGTTGATTCTCTTCTCTGTTCAGGTGCCCGTGCTCTGTGAGTAAAAGTGGCAGGGAAAGGTTCAGCTGTAGTTGAGTATCTTGTTCAGGTGTTTTTCAAGCGGTTGGATGCCTTAGGATTTGATAACAAGCAGGTTAGTGGATATTTTGAAATAACTACATCTTTTGTATTGTTTTTTTTTTCCCTAGCAAAAAATCCATTTGCCCTCCTGTGGTTTTCCTTTTTCCCAAAAAGGAAGAAAGATATAAGCCAGCCATGAAACCATAGCATGGTTGGAATCATCAACGATTCTGTCTTCACAAAGAATGATGAAGGTTCAGAAGGGTTTAACAACTGAAACAATTTCCTCTTTAGAACACAAAAATATTTGTTGAAAAATCACTGCAATAATTGTAATAGCTTATTATCAGCTTTTTGTAGGGAAAGAGATCTTTGTAAATTGTTTCTTACAAAAGTTGAAAATTATGTTTTCTACAAAGTTTTAAAAGACTTTACTGAGGCTAAGACAAAACGCCTCAAGACTTTAATTTTTAGGTTTTACTTCACAAAGGCTTGCGCACACAGTCTTGAGACATGTGCCTTAGGTGCGTCTTGTATGCCTTTTATGTATAAGCATGTGAGGAGTACACATATGAAGAGTTTACATTAGGCTCTTGTTAAACTTAGTCTAATAGATGGTTTCAACGTAAAAAATAAAAAAATAAAAAAATAATTCATTTTGCAACTATATTCTATAGGAAAAATTAAGTAAATGACCAACCAAGAAAAAAACACAAAGTCGATGCTCAATTAGAAACTCAATCACTAAAGCTAAAAATATCAATTTCACTTTCAATAAAGCAAAGCTTTCTTCTGAAGAAAAGTATTTACACCTTTATATTTAATTTTGATGTATTTATTTATTGTTTTAAAATGTTTAAATTATTTACTAAATATAAAATTTTGAAATTTGAAATGCTTATGCCTCAACACCTTAAGGCTTACGCCTCGCCTCATGAGGGGTAAAATGTCTTACGTTACACATTCACCTTTAAAAACTTTGGTTTTCTGCATTGTTTTGAATTTACATGCTTTTTTTGTTGGAATTGTTCTATATATATCACAATGTTTGCTTCATGCTCCCAAGCATTGAATCTTCTAGGGACAATTGCTCCCACCCTCTCCTAAGAGATCTCTTTGAAATGTGTATATTCGTGATGTGGTTTGACCTTGTCACTCAATAGGTTGTAGATCATAGAGGTAGTTGAACATTATTCAGTGTGTTTGGTTTGAGTTTTCTGGATTAAGTTTTTTGAAAATTGAGTCTTTTAGTTTTTGTATTTTTTTGTTTTTAGTGAATATTTTTAAAATTTTAAACAATTTTTTTACTTTTTTAGATACACCTTACTTAGATGTATCCAAAAAGTAAAAAATTTGTGAAAAAATATTTTAAAAAATTAATAAATACATAAAAATACAAAAACTGTATTGAATTCTCATATTTTATTTTTATTTTTGGTATTTAGTGAATTTTTAAAAGGTTTTTTTCACAAATTTTTTACTTTTTAGGTATATTTATGTTAGATATGTCTAAAAAGTAAAAAAATTTCTTAAAATATTAAAAAAATTCAGTAAAAACAAAAAAACACGAAAAATAAGAAAGTAGAATTTTCTGAAAAGTGTTTTTGAAAAAATGGAACCAATTCTATATTTTCCCCTTATAGTACCTATGCTTGTTATCCTAGTTTTTTTCGCTTCGGAAAGCCATCTGTTTCCAATTTAAGATACGGTTGTAACTATTGAAAACTTTAACTTGTCAATTATTCTCATATGAGAAGGATCTCGTAACCCATTGGGCCACCCTTCTCTGTTTTGTTGACATTCACAGTTGAGTTGGACATACTTGCTGGACAGTTTGATTATTATATAATTTATTGGAAAATGGACCATAGCTTTTTATAGCTTTATTTTTCAGAATCATTCTGCATCATGGCTGATGGTCTGCTTTGGACTACCCCTTTGATACACCATTTCCTATGCAGAGAAAATTGTATATGCAGTTTAAAATCATACCTTTGGGTATATATTTTTTTTTTTGCTAATAAATTATTCCTTTGGTTGATTTAATTTTTAATGCTTTTTGTGATGATTATCTGAGAAATTATTTATTTACTTGACAAACTTAGAAGTTGTTGAATTTCTGTAAATTCTAGCTAGTTGGGCGATCTCTTTTCTGCCTTGGGCTGCTTATTCGTTATGGAAACTCTTTGCTGAGTACATTCTGCTCCAGTAACAAAAATATAGATGTCAAGAACAGCCTCAACTTGTTTAAAAAGTATCTTCATGCAGAGGATTTTGTTCTAAAGGTCAGATCGTTGCAGGTATGCCCCTTCAGCATTTGCCCATAAATGTGCGTGTGCACCCCCCACCACGAAAGAGGGAGGGAGAGATTTTAGCTCGTCTTATTTAACTTGTAAGTTTTGAATTTCTGTAGGCTAATGTTTTGATTGCTAGGCCTGAATATATGTTGGAAAATGATGTTGGGAAAATTTTGGAGGCAACACTCTCTTCTAGTACTGACATGCGACTTAAGGTAATAATTTCTCTTTCTGTTTTCTTTCTTGACTTCCTGTCCATATACTGAATTGATTTGTTGTACAGATGCAAGCATTGCAAAATATCTACGAGTATCTTCTTGATGCAGAAAGTCAAATGGCAACTGATAATACCAGTAATAACGCGGTTAATTATTCCGTAGATGGTGGCCTTCAAAGGTCCTTTATTTTCATTAGGTCCATGCACTGCTGGAAATTAAGATTTTAGCGGCGTTTAAAAACCGCCGCTAAAAGCACAAAAAACGTCGCTAATTCTTTTTGTGACGTTTACTACCAAACGCCGACGACGTGGCCGTCGCTATAAGTTTATGGCGTTTAGAAAGCGTCGCTGTATTAGTATAGGCGGCGTTTTAAAAAACGCTGCCAAATGTCCTACCCTAACAATACTGTGACGTCACTATGATTTTAGCGACGTTTTAAAACACCTTCATAGGTTTTTTAATTTTAAAAATTCCAACCGTTATAGTGGCATTTTAAAAACGCCGTCTTATCTTTCTTTTTTTTCTTTTTTTTTTTTAATTTTGAAATTGTGCTAATTTTATGTGATTGAACTAAAAGAACACCAATAATAAAACTAAATAACACTAATATGAAATAATAACTCCCATTCAAATAACAAATATAGCATTAATTCACTTTCCCATTCAATTTAATATAGCATTAATTTTCCCACAAAATAACATATCCAAAAATTGAATTCACAATTCTCAATGAAAAAATTACTACCTTATATATAAAGCCACAAAATAACATTACCCTCCTGTCTCTCTCACCACTCCCCCATTTAATACAAAAAATAAGAAGTGAACCAAAACACCCACTGTTAGATCCGAGGAAAAAAAGAAAAAATAAGAGAAATAAAAAACCAAAGGATTTTAATACAAAAAATCCTAAAAAAATTGCTGGCCCTTTGGCAACTAATTCAGAAGTTGTGGTTGGATCCGATGACAATTTGGTAAACAACTTCTTCCCATGCTCAACAAGGTCCTCATGCTTCACAGCTCCAGAAGCAACAATTACCTAGAATATGACTTTTGGGGAGACAGAAGAAAAAATATCATTTTCTCAAATGTCGATCCTACTAATCAATTTACAAATCACTGGTCAGAATAGAGCACTATAGACCTAAATTTTAAATGAACCTCAAACAAACAAGAAGAAAGGAACATACAGTCAGAGGGTACATAATTGATAGTTTTTACCAAGAATGAATATCAACCTATGAAGTAAAATCACAGAATGGTTTATTTCATTCAAACAAGTGTCGGGAAGGAAAGATAAAATAAAATCAGTCAATCACTGTCACTAGCATTCAATATGAGCTATTGATGGCATTCAGTTAAAAGATTTTCTTTAGCAGTCACAATATTAATTCTTCAAATCTGTAGAGAGGGCCAAAAAAATTTCAGATTGAATATGATATGTAAACTAGAAGAAAGGAACATACAGTCTGTATTGGTTCCGCAAGCACCTCCCATGACTCATTCAAGTCTTCAAACAAAGAAGCTTCATTAACCTATGGCAAAATTAGTTCAACAAAAAAGTCAAATAATAAAAGGGAAGTAAACAATGGCAAGGGCAATGGAGAATGCTGCCTGATAAAAGTCAAATAGCAAATGCTAATTTCATCATATCAATAATATCAGAGTAATAATGTGTGACATAATATTTTCATATGAAAACAACATATAATAAGCAGATAATTACTACTACACCTTTACCGTTGACAAGATGAAAAGTAGTTAGTAATTATGCAGCAATGTTTTTCAATTTAACTTTTTACCTGCGGCTTTGATATTCCCTGTAATGCACTTCTGTACGCAAGAAGAGAATGTCCTAAACCTTCACCCATATTCCTCAGAACTGTTGAATCAGTTAAGTCACGCTGCACATAACGTACAAAAATAAATATTCACTTCCAAAACAGAAAGCATGTCTCACTCTATCACCACCACTAAAATTAGATGAGAAAAATTCTAACAACTAGCAAAATCTGGAGCAGTGGTTCAAATGTTCTGTAAATTTCATTAAAAAATATCCCTAAATAATCATTCTATTTTTAAAAAATATTATTAAACCAGTGGTTCAAATTATCACATTGATAATCTGGAGCAGCAACTAACCTACAACACATGGTTAAATTATGAAAGCATTTGCTAAAAACAATAAGGAGCAAGGACTGGATGTAAAAAATTGGAAAGAGAGTCCACTAATGAGTAACTAATAGATAATAAAGACTACCAACTTCTCTAGCTTTGATACATAGAGCAGCCGCGGTAGTGGATGGTTGGTCTCTACAAGTCAACAAAGAACAGAGAGCATATCAAAAGGAGCCATTAAAATGTGGTTGCAGATTGCTAACTTAACACGTGTAGATAAAATTTCTAGGAATTATTCTGGCCTGCAAAAAATTATAGAGAAATCTAATAAAAACTGAAGTGAGAAGAAATTTCGAGCATGGAACGCACACCTGAGTCACATAGGGATTGAAACTTAATCCAAGAGATTTCACAAACTCCTGCAATTTGAGGCCACTTAATTTCAGGGTATGCAACGAGATGTGCATTGTAATTTCCAACAGCACCAGCAAACTTCCCCATTATCTGAACTTGAGAAATATCCAGCAGCCTTTCCCTGCTTAATCTGACAGCAAAAATTGCAATTTCCTTTCCAAGGGTGGTAGGTGAAGCTGGCTACAAAATAATAAACCAAATGAGTGATCTATTGATGACTCTATTAGCTCTAAAACCATTGTTCAAACACAATTGCATGCACCACCATATGCCAGGCAGGTTTAAGTATACAACTTTACTCAACAAAGCATATATCCCAACAATTTGAGTTGAAGTAAATAAACCATTTTCCTCCAATCAGTTGTAATTTGTCCATCAACTCCACTTCTTCCTTTTAGTCATCATATTTAGTTATTTTTAAGTGATTATGCATATTCTTGATGATCCAATGTATGAAGGGTACTAATCAGATGGAGCAGTCTCTCTCTCATGAATTGCAGTGCAACATCTATATATCTATTATTTTTTAAAATAAAAAATTCATCTACCTGCCCATGAGTGCGAGACAACATGGGAACATGAGCATTAGCTTTAGCCATGTCACAAACTGCCTTAATTAACTCATCCATGACAGGAAATATGACAGTGTTCAAAGCTTCTTTCAGCATCAATGCATGGGCAAGATTGTTAATGTCCTCGGATGTGCAGGCAAAATGAAAAAATTCAAGCACCTACAATGAAGAGAAGGTTAGCTAGTCAAAATATTTCAAATAGCAACAGTAATAATGAAAGACATTGCAACTTAAAGACTGGCTACAGTAACAATTCAATTATGTCAAATACACTAAGGCAGTCATTATACTATCTTAAGCAATTGAAAGAGAACAGGTTAACTGTTAAAAAATTTTGCATTAGCAAAATTAACATCATGATAGGCATCACAACACAACACTAGCAGTTGAATTATGTCAAATAAATGTACTAAAGCTGGTCATTTTAGTATCTGAAGAAACTGGAGGACAAGTTCAAACCTTCGCAATCTCTGGATGTGATTGGCATTTCTGTTTCAAGAAGTATTCCACTGCTTTCACATCATGGTTTGTCACTTTCTCTATATTTTTAACTTCCAAGGCATCACTTATGGTAAATCCATCAATCAATCCTTGCAAGTAAGACTGTGCTTCCCCACTGAAGCTTGGAACCTCGGTAACTTCAGGAATTTGTGAAAGCTTTAAGAACCATCTGATCTGAATGAGGGTTTTAATTGTTAAGAAACAAACATTTCAATTTACCTTTGTATTGTTTTCCTCTCTTTTCTTTTGTTTTTCTCTTTTAACTTCTAATTTTATTCATAAACATAAAGCATCAAAAGAAGGTAGAACTACTTACCATTAATTTTGATGTACTTTTATACCATTTTCTGTTTGTGTAATTACTGTGCAGAGGGAGAAAAATAAACTGATTGATTACGTATTAATACAAAAGATTACCCACTAAAATATAAAGAAAAAAATAAATATATCACATACTCCTTTCGTATTCATCAAAACAAAAGCACCAAAGCACATAAAACAGAAAGTTCAGTCATTTCTTTTATTTTCTCATTCCCCAATCCAAACAATTCAAACAGAGAGTAATAAATGTAGCAACATATAAATGTATCTGTCTACATGAATTTCATATTGAGAGTACAAGTTCATATTGAGAAATGTATCTCCACTTTACTACATAAAGAGAAATTCTTTATCATATTGAAAGTCGAGCACTCAAGAAAGTACAAGTTCATAAAGTGATACAAGCATTACAGCCTGCCATACGAACTATTCAGATCAGTATGGCAACCCTTGGAATCACATCACAAAGCCTTGAAACATAAAGCACAATCATTACATAATGCCATAAAACCATTTGGGAGCAAGAGCACCTGCCCTGTATCCACATTTACATCCCTCAATGAGATGAGCAACTTTTGAATCACATAAACTTAGCATTGTTTCATTTGTGATTAATAAATGACTTTTGGATCTAATATTAAATTTTGGATTCTATACTTTCCCTTATGTGAATGAATATATAAATCTCGACAATGCTCAATCAATCAATTACTGCGTGAGGTTTAGTTTACATTTCCCAACCATTTTCATGTATTTCTAAATTCTTTTTGTTGTTCTCGTTTCCCTTATCTTTATTAAATGTTTCTGGTACATTTAAGAAATGTTTCCACAACCCTAATCAAAACAATAAACAGCCTTTCAGAAACTAGTTTGATGAAATGATATGATTGTGTAGAAGAAGATTTGTCGATAATGCTATGACAGACAAATAGTCATTTCAAGGATATTTCTCAGTGCTTGAATGCTTATCAAGAATGCCCCATAATCAAGTAAATGGCATTAATAGCTATCTTACCTCAAGTATTCCATGTCCAAAACTACTCTCCCTAAATGCACTCCACTCTGGTTGTCTGTCCCAACAAAATTTGCCTTTTGCAGGGCCAGGCGAGAAATTCAAATGGCACACCCCTCCAATTTCTGGTAAGTATTCTGTGGTGGACATTTGTCATCTGCATGATCAACATCAGTTGTTTCTATGTTTCCGCCATCTCCAACTGTTATGTAAATAGGACCACATGGGTCAAGTGTATAATTGTAGACTCTATTCAAACCAACCCAAGGCATGAGAATATGAAAAGAAATATGTGCACTGACCTGCCATATATGTATTGGGCCAAGAAAGCTGAGTCTAACAGGACACAACTTATGAATTTCAAGATCCAACAATACCCTTGTAACGAGCATAGGAAATGATAAGTACAAAAATGATGGCACAAAATGCCTCTGCACAGATGACCACCTGGTGCCGTCAAGGAAATGAGCATTTAAGCCAAAATTAAAACTAGCAGTTAACAAATATTTTGCCAAATTTAACAGGTGAAATTCCAGGCATACCCATTTGAACATGTAGCCGTAATGATCATTCCATGTATATGGAATATTCATGCCAAATATTCCGGCCACCAAAGAATAGATGGATAAAGAAACAGTTCCTGAACTTAGAAAAAGCTCTAGCTGCAGCCATACAGTAAAAATATGAAAATTTTCTATTGTCAGGACGTAAACTCCGCAAAGTTCAGTTACTTAAAACAGACAAACAAGAAAATAATCAAGACTATCAATATCATAAAAAGCACGCATAATAAAATACCTGAATCAACTGGTTTCGATGATTGTCAAGCTACAAAAAGGGAACATGAAGTGTATTTAGACTAACATAGGTAAATCCCAACCAATTTAACTCAATCAATTAATTCAAATTTTATGTCCCAGTTTACCTGAATATTAATGTAATCCTCTGTATCATCAATATACTCACGCAGCTGCAAAATTTGTGAGCATGGGTTTTAGTTGTGAGCATGGGTTGTAGCGGTTTTTCTATGTGCAATAAACAAATAATAAATAGGGAGTTTGACAATTTCTATGTGCAATAAACAACTGAATAGGGAGTTTGACAGTTTCGATGAAGATTGCCAGAATCTAGCTACTTTTAATAGACACTAATCAGGATATTACTTGTGCAGAAGACACATTTTTCCTTAGAATGAAGCAGACCATACAATACCATTAAACCCAGCTTCGAAACAAAAAGGTTATGCTCAGAAAGAAGGCGACCAGTGAAGAACTACGCAAAAGCCAAGATTGAGCAGTGATGGATTACTAAGGTTTGACTTACGCCCAAATAAGCTTCCTGCCTAAAGTTACTTTTTCCTTTTTTTGTTTTGTTTTGTTTTGATCAGCAACATTTAGGCTCCAATTGGATATGTGGATTTGAAATGAAGGGATTTGATGTTCAACTTTATAAAATTATAAGAAAGTTGATTAATGGATATAGATTGATAATTCTAATGTGAAGGATGCATAGAGATAGGAAAGATGAATTTTGTTAATAAATTTTACAAGTACAATCATTCATTAAAGGATTTCAAATAACCATATTCACTTAGATATTTCAAATCCATTAATCTAAAACTCTCAAATCCATACCTAGAATATTACATTGAACTAAACGTTATACTCCTTGAATGAGTGATATCAAATCCATTCATTTCAAATCCATGTATCCAAATCAAGCCTTAAATTTTATTAAAAATGAAAGAGAAAAGGATACAAAGCATTCAAGGGAGGACAAGAAGTCCTCCAAAATGAAACAGCACAATCAAACTGTCACATGAAGATTACTTGAATCCCTATACAAATCACTATCAAACACATCATACAAATTAGCCATTGAAAATGAAACAGCGCAATCAACCTGTCATATGAAGATTTAAATGAGCATACACAACCATCCAATCATCAAAGGCAGCCAAATATCGTCCCATTCACTGAAACACCCGACACCACATTAACAGAGATGAAGATTGGAATCAAGAATCCCAATTACATAAACATTATACTGAACGAGAGTAATATGGAAGCATTATATTCCATTTTGTCAAGCAAATATGAATATATATATACCCTAGTGTTTCCCCTGTATATCAGATTTTTATCCATAGAGGTCTTGGCAAAAGAGAAATAATCAAAAGGAGATGCGGGAGGAGGGAGGGACATGGGTCATATAGCTCTTGGAATCTACAAGATGACCTTAATTTCATGACCAACTTAGTTAGAGGTGAATGACAAATAGGTCATGAAAATTCCACACACAGAAAAAATTAACAAGAAATGGAACATGTATACATTTTTAATTGATCATTTTGTGTATCTAAAAATTATCCTCATAATAGAATTAAAAAATATATACTTTTTTTCTCAAATGAAGTTAAAATACAAATTATCGCCATTCTAATAACAGAGAAGTAAATAATGTGAACTCAAAAACCTTCATATTCGAGCTTTCTGTCACTTGATTTTCAAATAAATTGATGTCAAGACAGTTTAGGTTTTGTTTGAAGGGAAAAACTGTCACCAAAACTCCGCCATCTACTCCGCCGCCACCAGCCCCACCACCGCCTTCACCGCCCTCTCCTTGTTCACCTTCACCGTACACAGCTTGTATAGCGTCGTCATCGCGTCCTTCTTCCCCCTATTCGATCTATTCATCAACAGCGTTATCAATGGCGGAATCGCTCCGCAAGCTCCGATCGAAATCTTGTTCTCGTCGATCAACAACAAGTTCAGCAACACACATGCCGCTCTGAATCTTCGAAATTGCTTCGAAATCGCTCTGAACAGCCGATTGATATCGATCTGAATCTTCGAAATCGCTTTGAACAGCCGATGGAGCTTGTGTTCTTTGAAGCTCTCTTCAAGAACAGCCGATTGATCTTTCGAGAGATGAAGTTTCTTCCTAGAGTACTCTCCTTCGTCTTCTTCGTCGCTGAGAGAGAGAGAGAGAGAGAGAGAGAGAGAGAGAGAGAGAGATGTGTGCGTATAAGATAAGAGAGATGTGTGGCTATAAGAGAGAGAAAGGGCTCAGATTCATGAATAAGGGTTTCAAAAAGGGGCGCGTGTATGCACTGCATTCGGAGGCGTTTCTAAACGCCTTCAATTACAAAACGGTGCCGTTTTAGTTAAAAAATATACGGCGATTATAAAAACGCCGTTAAAAATTAAAAAACGTGACGTTTAATAAAACGTCGTTAATTAAACGCCGTTAAATCCCTAATTTCCTGTAGTGATGGGTGGAAGTTCTGAAAATTCAAACCCAAAAGTCCAACTCAAGGTTCCTGATAGTATGAAAGGGAAATTCGATAATGGCTCTTTCAACTATGCAAGGCTTGGTGTTTCTCGAATCCACAAGCTGATCCGTGGGAATCGTGTTTCAAGGAGCAAATTTATGTCGTCGGTAGTGTGCAAATTCGATACTCCAAGCTGGAATCCTTCAGTCATCCCTTTTCTAATGTGAGTTATTTCTTTGGTGCCCATCTTTGAGTTGTGTGGTTCTACTGCATATATTGACTTCAATTTGCTTTTCCCAGGTACTGTACTGAAATCCTTGCTTTATTCCCTTTCACATTGCCTGATGAGCTGCTTTACTTGATTTATGCCATAAATCGAGTTATACAAGTCATAGCCAGTACACTTGAAGCAAATATGAAAGCCTTTCTGCATTCATTACAAGAAGATGCAAAGATAGTGCATGGTAATGGGATAACTCTGCAGTGGCCATCTTCTCAACCTTTTTCCAGTCATACTATATCAATGGATCTTAATGGGACATTTAAGGAAGAGCCAGTTGATGAGCCTGTTTCTAATCATTCAGTGTCTGTGGATTCAAATTTGCATTCTAGGAGTCCATGCAATTCACGTGGCATATCTGAAGATGATTTGCAGAAAATACAGGTAATCTTAAAGGTCCTGCTTTTTATGTCTTCTGTGGATTCAAATTTGCATTCTCGGACTTAATGCAATTCACTTGGCATTCAAATTTGTGGTGTTTATACAGGCTGACTGTCTCTCGGCTATTGCGCTACAACTACTTCTGAAACTAAAGAGGCATCTAAAAATTGTGTATGGTCTAAATGATACACGATGTCAGGTAAATCTTCTTTGGATTGGTTTCTGTTGTCTTGTATCTTAGATTTGTTGCTTTACAGTGGCATATATGATCCTAATTTTCGTGTAATATCTTACTGTCTTTAACTAGGAATTCTCTCCAAATGAACCCCTAAAACTGGGGGAGGCTCTCTCAAAGCAGAACATTCCCTTCAACACCAATGAAACACACGTTGATCTACCTATCAATCATCAAGAAGTGTTGCAAAGATATCAGGTAGTGTGTGAGCACTGACATTTCGAGTCACTGCAAAGTTTTCATGCATAATGAAGAACATCTACCTTTTTACTTATCTAGTTCTCTTTGTGCATCTTTGTTAGAAAGTATGATCAGTGTCTTTCCATGTGCTTGGTTACAAATACTTTTTTTTTTCTTTTCTTCTTCTCTTGATAGCATAGATATGAACTGTTATGAACATGCATAGTAGCTTTATTGCATTTATGGATTTTCTACCTTGTCTGTTGCTCAAGTGGTTGAATAGTATACAGTGACAAGCTTCATTGTACTTCACTTGATTGACATTTGACATACTTGGTTTGAAGCTAGCAGTGACCCTATTAGAAATTGCTAGGATTCATTCTAATGACTTAGCAAGTTTTATCTTTTCTTTTAATGGAGGAATTTTGATAGATACGCCTCGATAAAAAACCCCAAATCATAATATTTAAAAACAAAAAAAGGCATTGTGTAAGAATTGATTGGCCTGTTTTGAGCTGGAACTCTTGTTCTGTCTTTACGATCCGAACTGTTTTTTTTTTTTTTTTTACTATGCAGGAATTCAAGACTGCTTTGAAGGAAGACACTGTTGACTATTCAACATACACAGTGAACATCAAGAGGAGACGGCCTCCTTCGAGGAGAGGGGGGAGGTCTGGGCGTGGTGCAGGCAGGGATGATGAAGAATGATGACGATGAAGATTGGGGAGGAAGTGGAAGTGGGGGCCAGAGGCTAAATAACAGTGGGAGGAAAAGCAACAGTAGTAGAGGTAGGCAGTGGTCATAGTTTGTAAATACATTTACAGGTAAATCTAACATTATGTATATTATGTAGGAAGGGGGGGAAGAAAAGAAAAAAAAAGGAGGTTAGAATTGAGAACAGAAAAAGTCATAGAATATTGATGCAAAACCAGTACTGCCATATATTTCACAAGGTTGTGTGGCAGAGGAAGCGATTTTTGTAATTGATTCCCTCATGTAAATTCTTTTTCTTTTTTTTTTTCTGGAAATCATGTAAGTTGGATGGGTCAATGGTATTGATTATCCCATTTTTTTTGTCCATTGTTTAATGTGTATGTGCCATGTTGAGACAGAACTCATTGGTTCGTCATTATTGTTGCAACTCTTTGTGTGGTTAGACATCTTAATTGTGATTAGCATATAAGAGAATATGCATATAATTTGATAAACCAGCATGTTATATAGGTAAGATGTGCAGATATGGATGGAGCCAAAATGTGGGCTTCCTGACGTTCTTTGCAAATGTGACATTACTTACTTTCATGCAATGATAATTCTTTGGTGAGTTCTAATATGGTTCATATAGTAGACTTTGAAATTCTCGTCATATGATTAGGACACTCGTGTATCTTTTTATAATGACCCTGGTGAGTATAGAGAGTGAGGGATTTTACCATCACTCAACTCTCTCTGGCAAATTTAATAGAAATTGCTAAATGTAATCCACAACCATTATGACTGTAACTGCATTTTCTCTCAAATCAACTTGTATAAAAGGAGAGTAAGTACAATTTAGAAGGCTATAGAGCAACGCTGGTGCAGATATAATAATTATTTTTTTATACAGAATTTCCAATAGAATTTATATATCTAGCCTACTATTAAGGGTGTGGCGAAGGAGAACTGCTGAACTACAATTGCAATGAGTGACAAGTTGTACAGATAAGCTATAGAAGCAGTGCCGGAGAGAGTTATACCCCCAACCTCTCATATGTAAGGCCCGCCACTGGCTAGAAGCCCATTGGCGGTGTAGAGATTAAAAGCTCCAGAGTCATGAACTTGTGCCCATCATTCATTCTGGCTCAAAAACTACACAAGTATATCAATTTACAACACAAAACTCAAAACTCACCCAGAGTTATTAATAGGGACGTGAGCACACAAAAAGTTGAATGGGCTTGTATCATCACATATCAATCACCCATCTGACAATGGTAAGTAATAATACAACCAAGGCTTTAATGCCATGAAAAAAATTGAACATTTAAAAGTCTGACTGGCTACATTGATCTTTGTCTCATACATCACTGAAAACAGCTTAATTTTTTTTTACTGATAGAGCAATGTTACAGAGAAAAAATCTGGGAACAAAAATTAAATAAAGGGGCCACCCTCCAAGGGACTCACAGAGGAATTTGGTTTGCATTATGAAACAGCAAAATGTTTTGGAGACCACATGAAATAGGTAATAAGGTGAGGAGTAATAATGAAGAAAACCGAATGTGAAAGAACCTAGTAACGGAGCCAGTAGGTCCTACGCCTGAACCAGTTGTAATAAGGTAAACCTTGGATGGGTCCCATGGCAGCGATGGCAACATCCTGCAAAAAGGCCAAACATGACTTGGAACAAATGTACGGAGGAAAACAACAATTTTTTAACATTCTTCCCTCATAGCAGGTAAATTTGCAATTAGCAATGGGGATGCATTAATCCTTACCTGATCAAATATAAAACGGTTTGCCACACTTTTGACAATGCTAGCATCTACAGCATCAATTCTGGCAAACAATTCAACAAATGGGATTCTTCTCCCGTACGTAAGTAGCTGCAGGAACATAATGGATTACGCCAAACAATCTGGGTCTTTACCGGGAAGGAAAATTTTTAAAAACAAAAGCTTGTGTCTTCTGACAACATTTCATGAGAGTAATTATCATTTGATAAAAAGAGTCCATGTTTTAGAAACTAAACTAAACCGTCTTTATCCAACACTACTCACTTAGCAGGCTCTCAAGTAGACAATCCAAGAGATTCAAAAGTAATACAAGGGAATCCTTTCATTTTCTGCAACTGCAAGTAATATACGAAGCATTCTTTCATTTTATTTTATCCACCTTTTTTTAACCATACGCAAATGAAAATGCATCAAGTACTTTACCTGGCACCCAATATCTTCAGCAACAGGACTGGTTCCATTTATGTGAAGCAGCAAAGAAGATTTCAACTGCAGTGCAATAGAACTATAAGTGAATGCCAATATACTGAACACCACAAGATAAAAAATAAGTGGCCAAGCTAAAATCGATTTCCCTTTCATAAAACTAAGCATGTTGCATGGATACAAGTTAATCTACCACACCTCCTTTGTCCATATTTTAGTTTTAATGTGTGTAATAAAAAATGTGGATAACACATTTTATTCAACAAATGATGTAGCTCTGACTCACTTTGGCATGACAAATACTTATCTAAGATAAGTTAGAACTACAAGCAAAATATGGGATGCTTGGTAAAGGGTTATTTGCTTGGTGAACCAAAAACAGTTTTAAACATCCCCAACTTTATAAATACTTCTTAGTCATTAATAGAAGTATATTGAAAGTTCAATCCATAACTTATAGCTCTCATTATCTCCAGAACTCAACTATAAAGAAATAAAGACTTAAGACTTGAGCATATATGGAAGGCATATTGATCCACAAATTAGGGTGGTAGCCATATATGTCGTATTGTTTTTGAATTACAAAACAATATACATATATATATATATGCAATATAGTTTTACTAAAAGCACTTAAAACCTGAGGACAAGCAAGCAGATAATATCAAGGTTCAGTACAAGAACTGGTGACTACCTGGTTACAAGCACGAGTAACATCAGCTTCAGAAACTCGATAACATAACTTGCTCATCTCGTACATAATTGCATAAGCCAGATCATCCAAGCAATCTGGCTAAAAACAAAATGTTAAAACGAAAATGAATAACTAGAATTATTGAGGCATAACATACAACATCAATTGTGAATTAAAATCAATCAAACTAAAGCTCCGCATGACAGATGCGGAAACTGATGGGCAATACAGATAGCTGTTTTATCATGTTTGTGATGCTATAAAATTATGATTAATGGGCATCTCAGTCTGAGCAAAATCCTGATACTTAATTTTTTTGCTACAGATTACCATGATCAAGAGTTCTAAGGTATTGGCTATTAAGCCATAACAGTTTGATCCCAAGACATTAGTGGAAAAGAAATCATTCTAAAAGTTAACTTGGTATCATATTAATTTATGGAGAGAAATAATTGCAAGTTTTCAAAATTTCCACTGTAACTTTTTGCCCTTGTCACCCTTTTATTCTTCTCGCTTGACTTACTGCAGTTTTCCCTACTCTCCTGGTGTCCCCCCTTTTGATTTTGAGAAGCTTTTAGAGGCCATAACCACTATCCTAGTGTTAATCCCTGCCAATAAAGGGTACTGGAAGGGGTGAACCTCATCCCCTGGCACAATACTCCCTTTTTCCCTTTCTGACATACCTAAATCACCCACAAGAGAACCAGCTGGGCTATTTTGTTTTACTTTTGACTATATTTCAGGCCTGAACTCACCCAGAATGCAAGCAACCAGTGTCCACCTCAACACCCAATAGATATCAAAAATTTGAAAGAACCTAATATGAAGAGGGAAAGAAGGCCCTGAAACTAAAAAAATCATAATTATAGGACATAATCTCACCTTGGCAATGGCATAAACACCAAATAGACCAGTGTCCTTATAGTTGGTGTTAAAGGCCATCATGTTTTCAGCAATCTCATTAATGTCAACCCTCTGTGCAAGCTCAGAACTGCTTACAAATTGTCAAAAACTAATTAATGCATGCGCTCACAGGTTATATCACTGGAAAATATCCAACTTAGTTATTAAAACACCACAAATTATGTTCAAACAGCTCACCCCATGTGCTTCCCACCACCGGCATTCTTATTCCAAGATCCCAACATAGACTGCATGACCATCAAAGCAATGGAATCTGGATCCGTCCAAGAAGCCCCATTGAAAGCAACCACAAATTGTGCCAAAGGTATATCATCATCAATTATCCTAACCTGATTTTCACGTAACGAATGCCAATTAATAAATTTTGTAGAAAGACAAGATGGAAGAGAATGTTTAAATTAAACAAATCGTGAAATATTTATATGATATAAGCACACCTCGGAACCTGTAAAAATTGCTGGTTCTTTAGCAACTAATTTAGATGCTGTAGTTGGATCTGTTGACAACTTGGTAACCAATTTCTTTACTTGCTCAACAATGTCCTCATGTTTCACAGCTCCAGAAGTAGCAATTACCTAAAATAGAAGACCAATGCTTAAGACTTCAATAAGTAAGTCAATAGAGTAAAATAATTGATGATAAAATGACGGCGAAGCCAGCATGTAACCAACCAACCAACCAAGTAGACTCAACAATCAATATGAATATCACTTACCATTCTAGGTGCAGGGTAGTGTGTCAATATATACTTTTGAAGATTATATTTGGTGATCATCTTGATATTTTGAGCAGGTCCAAGAATGGTTTTGCCCAAAGGAGTGTACTGGAAAGCAGTTGCATGCAGATGGTCAAAAATTACTTCGTCAGTTTGCCCTTCGACCTATAATAAATAATATACAAGCATCACAATAAAAAATCAAATAACTAATGACAATGCAATTAGAATTTTTTGTAAAAACAAAATATATAGATGATTTAATTAATGAAATCACAAGACCACAAATGAATACGCAAAGGCATTCATCATTCAGAAAACCGACTCGATCAACATTTATTGGTACATCAATGCAAAGGTTGGAAGAAAGTAAAGCACAAGGAGGTCAGTCACACTAAGTAAGGCATTTCTTTCAACTGCTCAAGCAACTAATAGCAATTAATAGAACTCATTGTATTCCTTTTTCTCAAAATCAAAACATTTTGATCATCCAACAACTCCTTAGTGTTCGCGTCCCCCTCTCATTATTAAAACAATAACTACCTTAACAAACTATTATTGGCTCTTATTCCCCATGTAACATAGGCTTTACCATTTACCATGTGAATCATGATGTGTCTTTTCCTATTGACTATATTCTTTACTAGGATTAACACCAATTCTAATAATTCTCATACGCAATTTACGCCACCAAAGATTCATATGGTCTATAGTGCAATGGCTTTTTACATCAAACAATTAGAATATAGAATCATTCCCAGGAAAACAAATCAGATTATGAGGAAAATTGAAGCAAAACACAAACTTTATCAAAGAGTGAATGTTACTACCTCCTCTATCTCAATCAAAATGACTCCTTAGTGTTCACGTCCCCTTGATCAAATGAATCAATGAGCTCTGCTACTGATCATTTTGATAGTCTCTAGGTTTTAATTTTAGTTGGTTGAAAAGAAGTTGCAGTGTTTTTTTTTCAGAACAATTTTTTGGTCCCAACTGCTGAGTGTTTATGAGCATGTTTCCATTTTGTTTTCTTTGGCCATTGATTTTTTTTTGATTTCCAAGTGTATTGGTATGCCATGGTGCGCGATGTCGGTTACTTGAGGCCTAAAATCCCTACACAAGCAATATGTATTGGGAAATTTTTGATTTATGTCACCTTTTAAGTTCCATTTGAGGCTTGGAATCTTGGTTGAAATTGGCTGAGAATTGCAGATTCATGATTTATTTTTGTATGCTCACTGTGATTACCTCTGTATGCTCTAAATTCTACTGATCTAGTTAGAAGATCAGACTTATCAATTCCAAGTTAAATTAAGTTATTTTGTATACACAAAATGGCTGCCACTGGCAGTTATCACATGTCACTAACAAATGAGAGGTCTGAGGTTTTGATTTTGGCGAAAGTTCGGGTGGCATTGACCGCTGTTCTTTAGCTTGTGAAACTAACAGAAAGATTCTTTAGCTTGTGAAACTAATAGAAAGATATTCTACCATAAATTACTAGCTGCCAAGTGTGGAATTATAATTTTTTATTTTTCAATACTATCCTTATATACTTGTATCTTGTAACATTTTCGATACTATCCTAAAAACATAAACCATCCCAATGAGTCAAATTTTATCCTGTGTTTTTTTCCCTTCACAATTATTGTATTTTTAAATTAAGTTTTGTAAAGGAGAATGCTTGATGAAAGTCATTTTGATACATTTGAGATTTTGTCACCAAATGAGTATTTACATGGTGAAAGCACAAAAGCACTTTATGATTTTAAAGGACTTGTTAGATGAACATATACCAAATATTCATTTTCTCTAAAAAGTCAAGTCTTATGAAGTTCTTCTATAGAGTTGATAGGAAATGCCACGAGTATACAAGGATCAAACTTTTCAAGAGAGAGTGAATTAGAAAGGTCACAGGCATATTAATCACCACCTTTTCTTTGTTTTTTTTTTTTTTTGTTTTGAAGGTGGTGTGAACTAAACTTCATTATTCCTGTCCTAAGTCCTAACTACCCAAGTTTACCTTGTCTTACACTAGAAGAAGTCAGCAAAATGTGTATATTAAGGTTATGCTAATTAAATACATAGGCTTTGTTTGGATTTCTATGTGATTAGTCTAACCAACACGTATCTAAAAAATGCTCAAACAAACAAAGGGTAAGAGCAAAACTTCAAATAAAGATGCATACATGACTTGTGCTTCAAAGATTGAAAAAAGAAAACAAGGTAAATGACAACACTGGAGAAATGAATGATTATGAGATAATATTCATTGAAATAGCACACAATTGTGCATACAACACTACCATCACTTGTTTCTTCAAAATTGCAATTAAATTGATTGCTTTCATATACACAAGGAATATTGGAGACCATATAAAGAAGAAAAAAAAGTTCAGCATTATTAAGCAATTGACAACAAAAAAATTAAGAAAAATCTTGATTTTTTCTTCCTTCTCTGCATTTCATTGTTGGTGTGTGAACATATCATCCCAACACATGCCACACTTGATCTTCTTGTGTTGTGGTGGTTTATGGAACTTTGGCTCTTTGGGTATGGTGCAATGCTTCATCGACCTGAAAATAACCCGAAACAAACAAGGGACATTGTCATGTTTACACCACTTATGCCAGTCAAATGACGCATTAGAAAACTTCTAGATTTGAGGTTTATTTTACAAAATTGGAGATCCAAAACAACACCTGATCAATAAAATATGCTGGAAAAGTTGCAACTACAGTAAGTGTCACTAAGGGGAAAAAATGTATATAAAAAAAGAAGAAAGAAAGCAATACAAACTACATATTGCTTTTTAAGAATCATTTGAAGGAGAGGGTCTATTTGAAGTCTTTAGTAGGAGAAGTTATTTGGCAAGTTCAGCTTTCCACGCCCACCAAAGTAGACATGATATCTTCTTGTATAGAAAACAGAAACAAGTGGATCATATGTTTTTCTAATACTGAAAAGACACACCATGTGTCCTATAGGCCAAGCCTACAAGATAATTTTTCTATTCAGTAGGTTTTTTGGTTATCCATATTCAAATGGAACACCACGTATAGCAAGAGAAGTTATTAAAAATTTTGGATTTTATCTGGTACCTTCTAGGGATGAAAGGCCTGTCGAAATAGGGCATGAGTTGACCTCTTGGAATGAGTTCCTTTCTTAGTCTCTTGATTTCCTCTTCTTCTGCTAACTATAGGAGCAAAATCCAACATGCACACATATATTAGTAAACTACCAAAACTAATATCACCAAAACACACCCATGAGGCTTTTTCTGTCATGTACCTTTTGCAGTCTTTGCCTTTTCCTCCCTGTGCTGTTCAATAAGGCTTATCTTCTCAGCCACCTAATATGCAATCAAAGAAGCAAAATTAAAAGGTAATTCGATAAAGGGCACTTCATTATTGCCACGTAATATGTGCGAGAACGTCGAATCTTGTAGACTCAGTAAATGGTAAAGACTTTAGTAATGACACAATGCCTACTCTATATGTGATAGGTGAGTGAAGTTATGGTCATCATGCCCAAAAGACTGATTAATACATAAAAACCCTGAGTAAAAATATTTAAAGAAAGTTAAAAATGCACCTGTTGGTCAAACTCAGCGCGCTTCACAGCCCTCACATTGCTATGCAGCACCAAATGAACAGGTCTTGTGATTTCTTTTACGGTAGGTTTTACTAAGCACTGTAATACCATCGACCACATAAATTCAAATGAACTCGTGAGAGTCCAGACATGCATATTAGGCTTATTACTTAAACTGTCGACTACAAGCATTCAGCAAAGTATGGCATAAAATAATTTAACCTAGCATTTTTGCACCCTAAAAGAATATGTATATATATAAATCCAGAAGTTGCCATTTGAACATTCCCAATAATATTTCTTTTTTTTTTTTTCAGAAGTTGATAGCATTTGAAACGAGTTGCTTTTTTCTGTAGTTGTTCAATCTTAACCTCAGTGATTATGGTGTTTTGACTTCATTTAGAAAGATGACACAAAGTCTATAAAATTTGTTCGATATGGTTTTTGGCATAGCACATCCAACAAAAAGCATATATTCATGCTACGCATTTCAACAAAATATTACATACGAAATTAAAGATAGAAACATTTGTACAACGAAGCAAAACTTCAATTTTTTTCGTCCCCAAATTAAATGGAATTACCTCTGGCTCATATGTTGTCCGTGGGAGATGTTGTGCAAGTGGTATCCGTTGCTTTTCCTCATCCATCATCATTTGTTGTAATTTCTTGACGAATCCTTCCTCCTTGTATCTTCCCCTTTGCTGCAATAAAAATCAATCACCAAAATTAACACGATCTCAACTAAATTGAGGCAAAGACAGAAGGATTTAAAAGCAAAAGTCAATTTCACAAAACCATAAACACACACCTCGGTTCGAAGCTTGAAGGGTTTTTGGTAGGTTGCTTTGAGCTGCTTCTTCTTCCAATGACTTCCACCAAAGGTCCCAGATGAGGGCATGGGTTGAGCTCTTGGAATGAGCTCCTTTCTTAGTCTCCTAATTTCCTCTTCTTCTGCTAACTACAGGAGCAAAATCCAACATGCACACATATATCAGTAAACTCCCAAGACTAATATCACCGAAACACACCCATGAGGTTTTTTCTATCATGTACCTTTCGCTGTCTTTCCCTTTCCTCCCTGGCCTGTTCAAGAAGGCTCATCTTCTCAGCCACCTAATATGTAATCACAGAAGCAAAATTAAAAGGTAATTCAAAAAAGGGCATTTCATTATTGCCACGTAATATGCATGAGAATGTGGAATCTTGTAGATTCAGTGAATGGTAAAGACCTTAGTAATGACACAATGCCTACTCTATATGTGATAGATGAGTGAAGTTATGGTCATTATGCCCAAAACAACTAATTAATACATGAAAACCCTGAGTAAAAATATTTAATGAAAGTTAAAAATGCACCTGTTGGTCAAACTCAGCGCGCTTCACAGCCCTCACATCGCTATGCAGCACCAAATGAACAGGTCTTGTGATTTCTTTTACGGTAGGTTTTACTAAGCACTGTAATACCATCGACCACATAAATTCAAATGAACTCGTGAGAGTCC
Organism: Camellia granthamiana; assembly: GCA_036172215.1. NCBI lineage: Eukaryota > Viridiplantae > Streptophyta > Magnoliopsida > Ericales > Theaceae > Camellia > Camellia granthamiana. The sequence goes on along the minus strand of CM069914.1, from coordinate 81,601,235 downwards.
AGACATGCATATTAGGCTTATTACTTAAACTGTCGACTACAAGCATTCAGCAAAGTATGGCATAAAATAATTTAACCTAGCATTTTTGCACCCTAAAAGAATATGTATATATATAAATCCAGAAGTTGCCATTTGAACATTCCCAATAATATTTCATTTTTTTTTTTTCAGAAGTTGATAGCATTTGAAACGAGTTGCTTTTTTCTGTAGTTGTTCAATCTTAACCTCAGTGATTATGGTGTTTTGACTTCATTTAGAAAGATGACACAAAGTCTATAAAATTTGTTCGATATGGTTTTTGGCATAGCACATCCAACAAAAAGCATATATTCATGCTACACATTTCAACAAAATATTACATACGAAATTAGAGATAGAAACATTTGTACAACGAAGCAAAACTTCAATTTTTTTCGTCTCCAAATTAAATGGAATTACCTCTGGCTCATATGTTGTATAGCGGTCCCGGGTTTACCCCTTGTTGTACAGTGATCCGGACGTGTGTCCGTGGATGTTGGTAGTTGAGTATTGTCTTGTTTACATCCTTTCTTGCTTTGTATTTGAGTTATAGGATGTGTTGGGCAGGTTTGTTACAGGTTGGTTGAGTTTGGGAACCAAGTGTTGCTGCCCAGAATTTTGGCTGGTCGCTCGAGCGAGGACTTGGTCGCTCGAGCGAGGGTAGTTTTTGTGTCTGGTGGCTCGAGCCAGGAAGGCTTCGCTCGAGCGCAGACTGCGTCCAGTACAGACCTGAAGGTTGTGGATGTTGGCTCGAGCGAACCTTTTTCCTTCGCTCGAGCGAGCTTCGTATTGCAAATCGGAAAATTTGCACTGGTCGCTCGAGCGACGGGGTCTTCGCTCGAGCGAGCCTGTTTATATCAGCAAGACAGCACCGAACTAAACATCACTTTTTGCAAACTCTATCTTCTTCAAACCCACTTTTTGAGAGCCTCTCACTCTAAAATTATATTCTCTCTAAGATTTGATCTACCTAGGGTGATTTCCTAGCCAAGTGCCTTTGTTAAAAAGATAGAGATCATCGAGGGCTTCGTTTTAATCGGAAAATCTTTGATTTTGGAGCAAGTTGGGTGTTGGCCATCATCTCCTTTTGAGCTAAATCTTTGAGGTAGGGATATCCTACTCCTCTTTATGAGTTCTGTCTTTGAATTTTAGCATTTTGATATGTTGGTAGTTGTTGTGTAATTTTGGGAAACTTTGGGGCCATTGTGTAATTTTATAAAAGTTTGGGGTTTTGGTCTATGATAAACCTAGAGGCATGTTTGGTATATAAACATGGAATTAATGTTGAAACATTAATGAAATTGGAACCTAAGGGTTGTAATGCTAATTATGGAAAATGTCCTAATTACATTGATTAATTAATTTGGATAATTAATTGGGAAGAATGAGAAATTGGAATAGAATTGTCTCATTGAGCATGATAATAGTAAGAATACATTGATTTTATGTATTGATATGTGATGTGTATAATTGTTGTTTACATGCATTGTGTTGTGTTGGAGAAGATAGGGGATGTACTCCACGGTTTAGGGGAAGATAGGGGATGAACCTCTAAGCCGGATGTTGTTGGGAGGAGATAGGGGATGAACTCCGTAGATAGAGCGTGTATGCTTATCTAGAAGTGTATTGACAGAGCGTATATGCTTGTCTTTGGAAGTGTTGATATAACTGTTATGTTTATCATCGTTAAAATGGAAGTGTTGGCATGAATGTTTATATCATGTGAGTTGTTTGGCCAGGTTCTGAGCCAAGATTGTGAAATGGCAAGTAAAAAGGAAAGGAAATGGAAATGAAAGGAAACATAGACTTAAGTGTCTTGGATTTGTATCATGTTATGAAAGAATGTAAAAGTGTTGACCACCTATCAATTGTTAATCTTTTAGTCATTATTCATAACTGGTTTAGTATATTTCTACTGGGCTGTGGCTCACCCTATATGGGAACATCATTTTCAGGTACTGGCAGCATGCCACCTCCAAGGACTTAGCTTGGGAGGCTAGTGGCGGACAGACTTTTTGGATGTCTTTCCTTTTTGTTATATATTACATGTAAATTCAAGCCAAGGGCTTTATGTGTAAATGAGTTAGTACTCTACTTTTGTGTAACCAAGTGTTAACTTGGAAAGCTGTAAGCCCTTAGGGCCTTTGCCTTGGTTGTTAACATGTAATACTTTTTGTAGTACAACTCTAATCAATGGAAGGATGTGGATCTTTTATATATCATAGCATGTTTATATTATTGGGATTAATGTCATTATTTTGAGGGCGTTACAACTTGGTATCAGAGCGTACCAGGTTCGAATACTTTGGGTACGTGGGAAGTGATTAGGATCACAATGGGTTTGTCTCGCATGATAGAGACTTAGGTGTATTGTTATATGTTTGTATGATAACATGTTTATGTGATTATTTGGGTATGGGATTTGGTTTCTAGGATGTTGATTGAATCCTTGGGTTTCTAGGAGTCTTGTTGGAAAGGCACTTGATCAATGCTGTTTCTAACCGGTACTCTAGTAACGCCTTGGGACTATCATTATCTGGAAATGAAATTCGTAAGTGCTTATGTGTTTATGTGCTTACGTGGAATGAATTACAATTGTCCATGCATTAGGACGTGAGTGTTTAGTTTTGGCACGTTTATAAATGTGCTAACGTTTGTGTTACCTTTATTAGGATGTCAGGACGAGCTAGAGGTGGTAGGCGTGGTAGGCCTAGGAGGCAGGAGGTGCCCCCACCGGAGGAGATTCCGGTAGTTCAGGAGACTCCGGCGGTTCAGGAGGGGGTTGGTCAGGCCAATGTGGCCGAGCCAGCGGGTCAGCCGGCCGTGAGTACTTTGGCCCAGGGGATAGCAGGGGCTCTGGACATCCTTAGAACAGGGAACCTGGCAGCTGAAGTAGGGCCTTCCTTTTTGAGGAGGGAGTTCTTTCGGTCAAATCCGGAAGAGTTTGTCGGGGATCCTAAGGAGCCACTGAAGGCAGACGAGTGGCTAGAACAGATGAGTAAAACGTTCGACATGCTAGGCATTGAGGACGGAACATTGAAGGTGACCCTGGCATCCTTCCAGCTGAAGGGAGATGCAGGTCAATGGTGGAAATATGAGAAAGCTCGTGTGGGTGGTACTTGGAAGGCGTTTGTGGATGCTTTTCAGGAGAGGTTTTTATCTGCAGTGGCTAGAGAGAGGCTGAGGGATCAGTTTAGCCAGCTTAAGCAGGAGGGTTTATCTGTGGCCGAGTTTGAGGCTACATTTACTAGCTTGTCCAGGTTTGCACCTGAACTGGTGGCGACAGAGGAGCGCCGTTGCTACGAATTTGAGCGGAAGTTGAGGCGAGGCCTCAAGTTGCAAGTTGGTGGACCTTACATTCGAGAGTACAGGTATTTAGTGGATGCTGCAGCTCATATGGAGCTGATGATGCAGGAGGGAGAGGAGGAGAAGCATGGAGGCTCCAAGAGGGGCCAAGAGGGACAGGGCGATGGTAGGAGGCAGAGGGGTTATAACCCTCAGCCGTCCCAGGGTGGTTTGGCCAGGTCGACTTTCCCAGTACCGAGTGCAGGCTCCGGGAGGGGCAGTCAGGGAGGGTTCACCTGTTTCAAGTGTGGCCAGCCGGGTCACAAGGCTTCAGTTTGCCCGCAGAAGGGCGGGGGTCAGAGAGCTGCTTCTTCGTCAGCTAGACCGCAGAGTCAGAGTTCGGGCAGGGGGCAGCCCTTGACTTGTTTTCAGTGTGGACAGCCTGGGCACATGAAGAGGTTTTGCCCACGGTTGAGTGCCACTTCAGGAGCGTCTGGTTCTAGACAGACGCAGGGATTTCAGCCAGCTCAGTCTGTGCAGGCCTCGAGGGCCAATCCGGGGGCTTCGTCGTCCCAGTCAGTGCAGCAGTCCTATGCTCCGAGAGGTGAGCAGGTGGATCAGGGGCCTACAGGGCGCGTGTATGCTGTTACCGCGCAGGACCTTGTACCGGCTCCATCAGTAGTGAGAGGTACCTTTCTGTTTTGCAATTCGGTTGCTAGAGTATTGATTGACACTGGTGCGTCTCATTCTTTTGTATCTGCTGCATTTGCATCTGTGTTAGAATTGGAGTTAGCAGTGTTGGCATCTCCTATTTGTGTAGTGTCTCCTCTTGGGGGTGAGATGGTTTTGAAACACGGATGTAGAGGTTGTGATATAGAGGTTGATGATCATAGGCTTCCGTTTCCTTTTGTGGTTATGCCCATGAAGGGCTTTGATGTTATTTTAGGTATGGACTGGTTATCGTCGTACCGAGCTGTTATTGATTGCTACCGCCAGAGGGTTACTTGTTGTACCGTGAGCGGGGAGTGTTTCCATTTCTTGGGAGACCGGGTTGGTAGTATAGTGCCACCGGGGTATGGTCCGCGAGGGCGGAACGAGCTTAGTGGTCTACTTGCTAGTTTTGAGAGTGGTGAGTGTGATGAGACCCAGATTGTACTGCCGAGGGTAGTTTGTGAGTACCCGGATGTTTTTCCCGAGGACCTTGTTGATTTGCCACCTCACCGAGAGATTGAGTTCTCTATTGATCTAGTGCCCGGCACGGCGCCGATTTCTATGGCACCTTACCGTTTTGCTCCAGCAGAGTTGGTTGAGTTGAAAGTTCAGCTCCAGGAATTGTTAGATAAAGGCTTTATTCGCCCTAGTGTTTCACCGTGGGGAGCACCGGCACTCTTTGCTAAGAAGAAAGATGGTGCCTTGAGATTGTGTATTGATTACAGGAAGTTGAACCGGGCTACGGTTAAGAATAAGTACCCTATGCCCCGTATAGATGATTTGTTTGACCAGTTGAAAGGTTCCCGTTGTTTCTCTAAGATAGATTTGAGATCGGGTTACCATCAGTTGAGGGTCAGGGAGGAGGATATTCCGAAGACGGCATTCCGTACGCGGTATGGCCATTATGAGTTTCTGGTAATGCCATTTGGGCTTACCAATGCACCGGCAGTCTTTATGGACTTGATGAACCGGATCTTCCGGGAATTCTTGGATCGTTTTGTAGTCGTGTTCGTAGACGACATCCTTATCTATTCACCTTCAGAGGAGGAGCACGAGGAACACTTGAGAGTGGTGCTTGAGTTGCTTAGAGCCCATAGGCTGTATGCCAAGTTTGGGAAGTGTGAGTTCTGGCTAGGAGAAGTTAAGTTCTTAGGCCATGTGGTTTCTGGGGAAGGGGTGTCTGTTGATACATCCAAGACTGAGGCAGTGCAAGATTGGGCACAGCCTAAGAATGTGTTTGAGATCCGCAGTTTTCTGGGATTAGCTGGGTATTACCGTCGGTTTGTGAAGGATTTCTCCAGGTTAGCTTCACCGTTGACCAGATTGACTCGGAGGGGAGTCAGCTTTGTATGGAGTGAGACTTGTGAAAAGTCGTTTCAGGAGTTGAAAGTTAGACTGACCACCGCTCCGGTCTTGATTATTCCGGAGAGAGGGTTGGGTTATGCAGTCTATTGTGATGCCTCACGAGAGGGTTTGGGTTGTGTGTTGATGCAAGAGGGAAAAGTAGTAGCTTATGGCTCACGTCAATTGAAAATTCACGAGAAAAATTATCCTACACATGACCTAGAGTTAGCAGCGGTAATCTTTGCCTTGAAAATCTGGAGGCACTACCTTTATGGTGAGAGATTCGAGGTGTTCTCGGATCATAAGAGTTTAAAATATTTGTTTTCACAGAAGGACTTGAATTTGAGGCAGAGGAGGTGGATGGAGTTTATTGAGGATTACGACTTCGAGTTGCATTATCACCCGGGGAAGGCCAATGTTGTGGCCGATGCCCTTAGTAGGAAATCCATTAGTGATGTAGCTTGTGTAGCCATCCGGGAGTGGGAGATGTTGGGGGCCATTGGTGAGTTTGATTTGCATTTGGGCGAATCCGTTGAGGCTGCGGCCTTGTTTTCCGTTGTTGCGCAGCCTACACTTGTGACTAGAGTGTTAGAGGCACAGAGAGGCGACCTTGAGGTAGAATCCCTCCGAGAGAAGATCTCCAGTGGGAAGGTTGAGAAGGGTTTGACGGTGTATCCCGACTTGAGTGTGAAATACCGAGACCGTTTGCTTGTACCGGAGTCTTGCCGAGAGGAAGTACTCCGAGAGTTCCACCATTCGCGCCTTGCGGTGCATCCGGGAGGTACTAAGATGTATCGGGATTTGGGTCGCCAGTTTTGGTGGCGGGGTATGAAGAGAGATGTGGCAGTTTTCGTGTCTAAGTGCCTTACTTGTCAGCAAGTGAAGGCCGAGCATCAGAGGCCAGCGGGTTTGTTACAACCCTTGTTTATTGCCGAGTGGAAGTGGGAGCATGTCACTATGGACTTCGTTGTAGGTCTTCCGAGGACTCAACGGGGTAGTGATGCTATTTGGGTGGTTGTAGACCGGTTAACTAAGTCGGCGCATTTCATTCCTATGCGCGTGAGAGATACGGTAGATCATCTTGCCGACTTGTATGTTCAGGACATAGTGAGGTTGCACGGGGTCCCAGTGACGATTGTCTCAGATAGAGATCCTCGTTTTACTGCTAGGTTGTGGCAGAGTTTGCAGAGTGCCTTGGGTACTAAGTTGACCTTTAGTACAGCTTATCATCCTCAGACTGACGGGCAGTCCGAGCGTACTATTCAGATCCTCGAGGATATGCTTCGGGGTTGTGTCCTTGATTTCAGTGGGACGTGGGAGAGGCACTTACCATTGGTGGAGTTTGCCTACAACAACAGTTATCAGTCTAGTATTGGTATGGCACCGTTTGAGGCCTTGTATGGCCGACCTTGTAGGTCTCCAGTTTGTTGGGCCGAGGTGGGTGACACACCTTTGATAGGTCCGGAGATGGTTAGGGAGACGACGGAGAAAGTTGAGCTTATCCGTAGGAGGCTTGTTGCAGCCCAGAGTCGGCAGAAATCTTATGCTGACCGTAGGAGGAGACCATTGGAGTTTGAGATAGGTGATCATGTTTTTCTGAAGATATCACCTAGACGGGGTTTGTTGAGGTTTGGGAAGAGTGGGAAGTTATCCCCTCGGTTTATTGGGCCTTTTGAGATTCTTGAGAGGATTGGCGAGGTTGCTTATCGTTTAGCTTTGCCACCACAGTTATCCGGAGTTCATGACGTGTTTCATGTGAGTATGCTTCGGAAGTATGAACCAGATCCATCACATGTGTTGGATTGGACCGACTTAGAGGTAGATGAGGATGCCTCGTATGAGGAGAGACCGGTTCGGGTCTTGGATAGGCGGGATCAAGTCCTGCGTGGCAAGACCATTCCTTTGGTTAAGGTTTTGTGGAAACATCACGGAGTGGAGGAGGCCACTTGGGAACGTGAGTTGGGAGTCCGCGAGAAATATCCGGACTTGTTTGTTGATGGGTAATCTAGTGTTGCAATTGTGTGATTGTAATGAACTTTAAGAACATTTAAATTGTCTTAAGTTGTAAAACATGGTATATGTTTTGGTTAATGTAAATGTTGTAGAACTTGCCTTGTTATGGGAGTTGATTATAATATTGCATATGTTGGCTATATTATAGAAATGGAATTGTATCATGATTATTGCTTATGATATGAATTGTGAACCATATATGTTGGAGATGGTTGAGATGGAAAGAAAATGTATGTTGAAATGTATATGTTGTAGAATGCCTCTTGATAAAGAGATGAAATGACCGGTAACGAGTCGAATTGTGGAAAGTTGTGGTATACGTTGTTTAAAAGAAGGAAAACTTGCTTTTCAAAACTTATTTTTAATTTCGGGGACGAAATTCTTTAAGGGGGGGAGGTTATAGCGGTCCCGGGTTTACCCCTTGTTGTACAGTGATCCGGACGTGTGTCCGTGGATGTTGGTAGTTGAGTATTGTCTTGTTTACATCCTTTCTTGCTTTGTATTTGAGTTATAGGATGTGTTGGGCAGGTTTGTTACAGGTTGGTTGAGTTTGGGAACCAAGTGTTGCTGCCCAGAATTTTGGCTGGTCGCTCGAGCGAGGACTTGGTCGCTCGAGCGAGGGTAGTTTTTGTGTCTGGTGGCTCGAGCCAGGAAGGCTTCGCTCGAGCGCAGACTGCGTCCAGTACAGACCTGAAGGTTGTGGATGTTGGCTCGAGCGAACCTTTTTCCTTCGCTCGAGCGAGCTTCGTATTGCAAATCGGAAAATTTGCACTGGTCGCTCGAGCGACGGGGTCTTCGCTCGAGCGAGCCTGTTTATATCAGCAAGACAGCACCGAACTAAACATCACTTTTTGCAAACTCTATCTTCTTCAAACCCACTTTTTGAGAGCCTCTCACTCTAAAATTATATTCTCTCTAAGATTTGATCTACCTAGGGTGATTTCCTAGCCAAGTGCCTTTGTTAAAAAGATAGAGATCATCGAGGGCTTCGTTTTAATCGGAAAATCTTTGATTTTGGAGCAAGTTGGGTGTTGGCCATCATCTCCTTTTGAGCTAAATCTTTGAGGTAGGGATATCCTACTCCTCTTTATGAGTTCTGTCTTTGAATTTTAGCATTTTGATATGTTGGTAGTTGTTGTGTAATTTTGGGAAACTTTGGGGCCATTGTGTAATTTTATAAAAGTTTGGGGTTTTGGTCTATGATAAACCTAGAGGCATGTTTGGTATATAAACATGGAATTAATGTTGAAACATTAATGAAATTGGAACCTAAGGGTTGTAATGCTAATTATGGAAAATGTCCTAATTACATTGATTAATTAATTTGGATAATTAATTGGGAAGAATGAGAAATTGGAATAGAATTGTCTCATTGAGCATGATAATAGTAAGAATACATTGATTTTATGTATTGATATGTGATGTGTATAATTGTTGTTTACATGCATTGTGTTGTGTTGGAGAAGATAGGGGATGTACTCCACGGTTTAGGGGAAGATAGGGGATGAACCTCTAAGCCGGATGTTGTTGGGAGGAGATAGGGGATGAACTCCGTAGATAGAGCGTGTATGCTTATCTAGAAGTGTATTGACAGAGCGTATATGCTTGTCTTTGGAAGTGTTGATATAACTGTTATGTTTATCATCGTTAAAATGGAAGTGTTGGCATGAATGTTTATATCATGTGAGTTGTTTGGCCAGGTTCTGAGCCAAGATTGTGAAATGGCAAGTAAAAAGGAAAGGAAATGGAAATGAAAGGAAACATAGACTTAAGTGTCTTGGATTTGTATCATGTTATGAAAGAATGTAAAAGTGTTGACCACCTATCAATTGTTAATCTTTTAGTCATTATTCATAACTGGTTTAGTATATTTCTACTGGGCTGTGGCTCACCCTATATGGGAACATCATTTTCAGGTACTGGCAGCATGCCACCTCCAAGGACTTAGCTTGGGAGGCTAGTGGCGGACAGACTTTTTGGATGTCTTTCCTTTTTGTTATATATTACATGTAAATTCAAGCCAAGGGCTTTATGTGTAAATGAGTTAGTACTCTACTTTTGTGTAACCAAGTGTTAACTTGGAAAGCTGTAAGCCCTTAGGGCCTTTGCCTTGGTTGTTAACATGTAATACTTTTTGTAGTACAACTCTAATCAATGGAAGGATGTGGATCTTTTATATATCATAGCATGTTTATATTATTGGGATTAATGTCATTATTTTGAGGGCGTTACATGTTGTCCGTGGGAGACGTTGTGCAAGTGGTATCCGTTGCTTTTCCTCATCCATCATCATTTGTTGTAATTTCTTGACGAATCCTTCCTCCTTGTATCTTCCCCTTTGCTGCAATAAAAATCAATCACCAAAATTAACACGATTTCAACTAAATTGAGGCAAAAACAGAAGGATTTAAAAGCAAAAGTCAATTTCACAAAACCATAAACACACACCTCGGTTCGAAGCTTGAAGGGTTTTTGGTAGGTTGCTTTGAGCTGCTTCTTCTTCCAACGACTTCCACCAAATGTCCTAGATGATTCATAGCTCTACATTGAAAAAAATGAATATTAAAAATATAAAAAACAGAGGTTCATTTTTCATTTTAGAATTAGAAAAAAAAAATGCTTACATTTCGTTGGCTTTTGTGACCACCACTGTCAGATGTAATCATGCTTGCTAATTTGCTCTCAACTTCCTTAATTGCTGCAGGACTCGAATTGAAGTTATTTAATCTCTTTGTAAACATTTGACATAGGAAATTAATAGCAATGAATGAAATGAAAATTATAGGCAGATAGTAATGTGCATTTTTTTTCTTAATAAACGGGCTGTTAAAACTTTCACAATTAGTTGCCAACAAGCCATTTTTTATGCTGACATGTTTTTTTTCTTCCCATTGTTAGGATCCTGAAAACAAGAAGGTCATAATCTGTGATGAAAACTTGAAGAAAATTTTTGCAGGGCAAGACCGAGTTGGGTTTCTTGAGATTGCAGGATTGATGAATCCACACTTTCTTAAGTGAGCCCTTGCAGGAGAATGGATTTTGTCTATGTATCTTTATCTTTGGTCAACCTTTATTTGACCATTGTTTATAGTAATGCATGAGCTACCATTGTATGCAATATTAACAAAAATTACATTTAGTATCCACCTTAACACAATATATATAATATACAATAGAGTAATACTATACAAATAAAAAATTCATACATAATGATGTGGATCAATGTGAGCCTTTCATTTCAAAACAAAATACTAATAAAGATAGATTTATTTACAATAATGACATTGCCAAATCATTCTTGTGAAGTTTTTTTTGTATAAATTTTATATAAAAATAGAATTTTTCTCTATAATAATGACATTTCATAACAAATACCACAACAAATAGTGATGCTTTTTTTTACCAAAATAATTCATAGCAATTGTCGTCACAAACGGTTCTTAACTTTTAGTGCACATAATTCATAATATAATCACAAGAATTTGTAACTTTCACTTTAAAGTGCATATCATAAATTTACGATTCATAACTTTTTATTACAAATTAGGATAACACATCACAAACATTTTATAACATTCACCAACAAAAATCTCGACTTTCTAATGATATGTCTTTTTTTAGGCATGCATAATATAAATTTCTCCATATAATGTTAGTTGCATTTTTTTTTTAAATTTCACCAGATGGGGACATATACATTTATTTTTACACTTTTAAATAAAAAATTAATTACAACTAGAAATATCAGTGTATTTTTAAATTACTTTAAATTAAAAAATAAGTGAGAGATTGGTGGAATGGGATTGGTTGGGGAAAAGAAAAAAAACATCACCAATGAAAGGAGTTTATTCATATTGGGACTGTTTCGGTACATTGACAAAAAAATAAATAAATGAATGAATTGTTCTTCTACTAAAATAAGGGTAAAATTGGTACATGACATTATCTATTTATGTTACTGTCAATTAACAGAAGTGTGTGGAGGGGCAATCAGAAATGCAAAATCAAAGCAGAGATTACCCTAAATTTTAGGAACAAAATATATCAGTTACTGTTATATATACACAACTAACATGAATTTAATTAAATCCCAAACTAAAACTAACTCTATGAATTTCTAATTATTTATTCTAAATTCACGATATATACATTATATATATAGTAGGGGTTGGTACACGCAATATGTGCGTAAATTAAATAAATAGAAATAAAATAAAATAAAATATTTAATATTTGTTGGTTGCAACCTCAATTAGAAAGAGTCTTGCCTATGTTGTCTTACGTTCAAGTCTCGTTCCATCCTTTTATCTACCTCTGTTTTTTTTTTTTTTTTTGATAAATAATCGAACACTTGACATAAAGAGAGATAAAAGGCACCAATCTAATTGTTCATATATTTATACTATTATATATGTGAGCACATGATTTGGTGTCTAATAATGTGCATGACTTGGTGTCTAATAGTGTGGTGACTTCTCCTTCTGCCATGTGACAAATTTTCCTATTCTAAAATAAAAAATATTATTCAAAGGCATAAGCAAAATTTGAACCCAAGATCTTGTGTTTCATTAAGAATGCTCTTACCATTTAGACAACATACATATTATAATATTAATTTCTTTATTATTTATTTTTATACTTATTTATCTAAATTGCACACGCATTGAACCCACTAATATATATTTGGAAAGTTGCTATTTTGGTAGGTTACTTTAGTTTTTGACTATTTTAGTAAGCTAAAATTTTTGTATTTGGGAAGATGATTGGATTTTTTTTTGTGGTTGAATGTAATATTTGTAAGAGAAAAAATAAAATGATTATCGATTTGATGTGACATTTTATTTTATTAACTATTTTAGTTTATTTTGTCTTTTAATGAATTTTAGCCTAAATTGGGCTAAAATCCCACTTCCCAAACAGTCTCATATGCCTTCGTTTGAGATGTAGGTTGGCTTTTTAGTTTTTTTGCTATTTTAGTCTAAAGCTAAAAAACTTCATTTGGGATAGATTTTTTGATTTTTTAAACTTTTGTGAGAGAAAAAATAAAATAAGAAAAATGTTTCAAACCCTCTTTCCCTCCCACCCCCTTTGACTAGGAGTGCAACTTGGGCGGGCTCAACCTAAGCAACCCGAGCCCACCCTGAATTTTTTTAGGGCTTGGACAAAATATTTTCAAATTTGGTACGGGCTTGGACAAAAATTCAAAAGCTCGAATTAAATTTGGGCGGGCTTAGGCAAAAATGTCAAACAGCCCGAGCAGCCCGAAACCCGAATTATACATATATAGATATATAAAAATATTAAATATACATATAAATTATTAGCCATTACATGATATTAAAGTAATTTATATTATTAAATCATATTGAATATATATTATATATGCAAATAACATAAAATCTTACCTTTTTTTCTTTTTATTTTCACTCATAAATTGTAAGGACTACTATAGTGGCATATCTATTACATTATATAAATTATTTGTTTTGATGGTATTAATGATTTTCTATTAAAAATAATTGTAAATAGAGTCAAATTTTAATAATTTAATAATGCAGCTAAAAAAAATTGAAATTCATTTATAATTCGGGCAATTCGGGTAACTTGGGCAATTCGGGTTTAACTTGGGTCGGGTTTAGGCAGACAATCTCGGGTTATAATTCGGGCTTGGGCAGGTCTCAGCACAACTTGGGCTGGACTTGGACAACCTCACAACCCGACCAAACCCGCCCGAGTTGCACCCCTACCTTTGACCCCCTTTTCCTCTCATTGGCCAGTTTTTCCTTATTTTTTTATTTTTTTCTCCTCCAATCACCACCCGCCACGTGTGTGTAGGGGGTGGTGGGGTGGTGATTGGAGGTGGTCTCTATCAATGCTCATAAAATAATTATAATTTAAATATGACTTTTTATCTTATTAAATTAAAAAACTTATTTTATCTTTTTATATCTAAAATAATCTCAACCCAACCCCAACCTTCTCGCCAAGGGGTTGGGGATGCTGCTGCTCTTCAGGCGCAGCAGCAACTGTTGCGAGATTAAATGACATCGTTTTTAGTTGTTTTGGACCCCATTTGTGTATTGCACCTCTTTCCACTTTATTTCTCATCTCTTTTTACTGAACCTCTCAGAAATAAAATATAAGGTAAATTACATTCATCTCTTTTAATGTTTGAAAAAAAAAAAAACTACAATTTATGTTATATTTTTGATATAATTACACTGATAATCTTTAAGTATTAAGTCATTTTTAATTAATAATTCTTGAATTGTACAAATGAAAAAAAATAATGTTATCATTTCTTATCTACTCAAATATACATATATATATATATATATATTTATTTATTTCAATGTTTAGTCACCATCTATTAAAATATAAAAATTGAAGAAATTTATGTTAGAAGAAATAGCATTTTAGTGGAACAATTACAAAATAATTGTACATAATTTAAAAAAAAAAAAATTTTTGGTGCATGTCTCACAAAAAATAATTGCACCAAAATATTAAAAAAAACAATTACACCACACGAAGGACTTCCGTCCTATAAAAATAATGAGATTATTTTTCCGTTGTGCAAACAATTTTCCTTTATGTTATGCATTTTTTAAAAGACATTACGTAGTGAACCAACTAGGCTTAGCCTAGTTGGCCACCATGCCTTCCTTAGGGCTTAGTCCCAAGGAGGTCATGGGTTCAACTCCCCTTAGGGGGGTTGAATTAAGGGAGTGCAAGCACTTATGTGCTTTGCCAAGGGTGGGGAGCTTTGCTCCCATATGTGCTAATCTAACAACTAACAACTAACATTTGCCGATCAAAAAAAAAAAAAAAAGACATTACGTAGTGTTAGTTATGCTACTTTATAATAAAAGTTATGTAGGAGTGAATTTGAATTGTGCATGTGAATTGAAAATTATGAACCATTATTTTTATGTTATGAATAGTATAACTTAAATTTTAGAAATAACATGTGGTGAAATCTGTCCCTCCCAAAAAAAATTTGAAATATTTGAGAATCATTTTGGTGAAAATACAGCTAATAGTAAGGTTAATTAAACTAATGTCTATTTTAGTAAGGTTAATGTGACTGAAACTAATGTAGCAGACATTGAAATAAATATTATTTTGGAATAAAATAGACTACAATATCATTTCTTTTACTAATAAATTATTGATTAAAAATATCTTAACTATTATGTAAATTAAAATTAAAAAAAAAACCAATGTAATTACTTAAAAAATGTAAAATTAATTATATTTTTTTAAAATTTTAAAGGAGGTAAGTATAACTTATTACGTTTTATTTTAGTCTGGCAAAGAGAGTTGAGAAAGTTGGGAGATTTTTGACAAAGAAAGAAGTAATATGTACGGTAAGAATATGATGCTCAAAACAACCGAAACGACATCATTTAATCACATAGCAGTCACTGCTGCGCGTGAAGCGCAGCAGGATCCCCGTTCCCTCTTGGCAAACGGCAAACGGACCCCATTAAGCAGTGGCGGAGCCAGAAATTTGATGTAGGAGGGGCATCTATTAATTATAATCTCAAAATTTTTATGCAACTTTGTTTGTGAAAGAATAATTATAATTTTCTTCTTGAGGAATAGATAATTCCAACTTTGATTTTCTTTTGAAATATTTCTCCATGACTGTTTTAAAAAATAAAAATCAAAATAAAAATTAATAATCAAAATCACAAATCCCCACAAATGAAAATCTCCAATTTTAATATAAATAAAAAAATTTGAATTTAGCGCAAATCACAACAAATAAAATTTCTAATATACCAATATTATAACAAATGAAAGTCCCTAATTTAAATAACAAACACTAGAAATTAATATTCCATCTGTCCCAAAATAATGATCCCTTTCGGGGAATCTAATTTTTTTTATAGTACAATTATTGCACTTTAAAAAAATTAATTTTCCAAAATTACCCTTTGATAGTACATTTTTTGAGGAATGTCAATGTCATAATTGTATTTTTTATATTGTTAATGAATTTAAAAGAAGGGCAAAATAGAAAATTTATATTATTTTTGTACTTGATTTTTGAAAAGGAACTAATATTTTAGGACAATGAAAAATGGAATAAGAGACTAATATTTTGGGACGGAGGGAGTATTTTTAATTGTAGCACAAATCAAATCCCTAATTTTAGCACAAACAACAACAAATCAAAATCCCTACTTTTAATATAAATCACCATCAATTAAGATTCATAATTTTGACATATCAAAATATCTTATTTTAACATAAATAATAACAAATCAATTTTTTCTGCTAATCAAAACTTAACAAATAACTATAAATTGATACTCATAATTTTTATTTAAAAATAAAAAATCATAAATAAAGTTACCTGTAAATAATAAAGAGAAGATATTAAGGTTGTAGTGTGATTCCAAATCTGTATTGTGTGATCCTAATCTGATGAATCGTGAGTTGATAAATTGTAAAGTAACAAAGAGAGATAAAAAATAAAAAATAAAAATAAATTAAAAAAAAACCTTGCTACTGTATTCCCATGAATCAAAAAAATAAATAAATAAATAAATAAAATAAAAAATAATTAATTGAATTGAAGGTGTGTTTAGGTGTGTGTGTTGTTAGTCTGTTTAGAAATTAGGTATATGTGTGCGTGTGTCGGTGAAAGTGCGCTACCAAATGAGCTACTTTGTATTATGTATATAAGGGGGTGTAAGCTCAAAAAAAAAAATAAATAAATAAATAAAAGAAAATTGAAAAGTCAGGGGGCACGTGATCCCCCGGTCTCCACGTCCCTCCGCCCCTGCCATTAAGCGTGAGGATCCTCTAGAGTTTCTTCTCTAGAGTGATCTCTCTACAGTTAAATCTAATGGTTGATATTAAAGGATAGAAAACGACGTCGTTTTAATATTTTTTAAAAAAAAAAAAAAAAACCCAAAACCGAATACAACAACAACAAAGACCCTGCTCTGTTTTTTTTTTTTTTTTTTTGACCCAGCGTTTTTTCAAACTGTTTTTTCTAACAGATTTCAAAGTGTATCTTTCTCACAGATTTGAAGGACCATGCTTTGTTTTGTTTCTATGGTACAGTTTGATTCTTCAAACTTCAACTACCCAACAGTTACTAGCAGTGAGTGAGGAAGAGAAATACAAATCAAAGTCACTCAACATCTTCACTACTCCTCTCTCTCTTTGCTTCTTCTCTAATCTCTACCTCAAATTTTAAATTTTCAATGAAATCTGAGATGGGTATCTCAGAAAACTTTTGAAAAAAGAAAAAAAAAAATTCAGATTTCAGATTTGAATTTTCTTCATCTTCTTCTGATCTCTGTTTCTTTATTTCTAATCAATGGAAATGCTTATTTCATTCTTCAACAGCAAAGACAGTTGCAGAATACAAATTGATGCCTTCAAATCATGGGTTATCTTCTAAAAGCTATAATCATCAGCAATCAATGAGTTTTTCTCAGAGCATAGCTGTTCAGATTCAAGAAATTGATCGGTTCAAATTTGCAATCAAAACAAAGAAAGAAGAATATATCTTTGATTTGCTCCGACAAACAACAATGGACAACGGCGGAAGGCGGTGGAAGCGAAAGAGATCGAAGGTGTTGGAGTGGCGGATCTGTGGTCTGCGAATGCGATTGAACTAAAGGTGCGGCGAAGGCGGAAGAGATCGAAGACAAAGGCGGCGACAGAGTCCTTCAATTATGGCAGCGGTGACGGCAGTGCATCGGGGGTGGGAAGGGGCGGGGCGGCGATGTCCTCCTCCTCTTCTCTCCTTCTTTCAGCCCTTCTTTCTCTCACCCCCGCCCCCTCTCTCTCATGCCTGAACAGGAACGTATTCAATGATGTTTTGAAACCAGATTTTTTTTTTTTTTTTTTTTTTTTAAATTATTCACTAAAACAACATCGTTTTTAGTGAGGCTGAATCTCAATCTTTTGATGAATCACTCTAGGAGATCACTTTAGGAATAACACTCTAGAGGATCTTAACGCCCCTATTAATCATATACACAGTTCAATACACGAAAATCCTCACGCGGTCAGACACACACTCTCCCTCTTTCTCTTCCTGTCCAAACCATAATCCTCTCTCTCTGTCCTCTCCGCCATTACTCTGTCCATACATATATATATATATAGGAGCATAGATAAACAGAGCAAATCTTCTTGATGATCACCAACAATACTTCACACGCGCACACACACACACATATATAATTAAATTATATATTTTTATTTCAACATTCCTTCAGTATATCATTTTTTTGGTTTACCTTTCCGTTGGAGTTGAAGAAGACGGTGAAGCAGGGCGAGGGGCAGGACGTGGAGCAAGACCAGCAGCAGCAGCAGCACCCAGAGCAGGAAAATTTCTTTTTTCCAAAGACTTTCGTCTTTGTTCTGAGACATTCTTCTTGATTCTTCTTTCTTGAGTTAGAGAGAGAGAGATGGGTTTATGAGAGAGAGAAAGAGAGAGAGAGAGAGAGAGAGAGAGAGAGATGGGTTTATGAGTGAGGGAGATAGAGGGATGGGTTTATAACAGATTAAGGGTTTAGGGTTTAGGGAGGGTTGGTTAGTGAGTGGCTTACGGTTTAGGGAGGTTTGCGGTTTAGGGAGGTTTGGTTAGTTATTTATGGCAATGGGGAGGTATCCATGGAAACCTACCCAAAATACATGGGCTTTCCCCCGACAAGGGGTACCTGCTAGCACAGCAGGGTGTGCCGTGCGTGCAAAAACGACACAGTTTTTTTTTTCTTTTTCATCTTTGGTTCGAAACAAAACAAAATAAAACCATACAAATCTTCATAGGCATTTATTGTAATAAGGAGAAATATCTACTAGTATATTTTTTATTTTATTTTTGAAAATTCACATGAGTTGAAATTTATTATTTATTGAGTATTATATTTTTAATGTTTTTAAAAATCAAATAGACTAATTATATTTTATTTGACATTGATATTTATTAGAGTATATTGGTTGATTTTTTGACAAATCAATAAATAATATGTAATAATATACATCGTTGAAAGTAAATTTAACCGTAATTTTTTAAGGATTTTATGATTTTTTTTTTGATTTGTCTGAATGAGTACAATATTATTGTTGTTTATTTTTGTTGTTGTTATTATTATTATTTGAAAAATTATTAAAAAAATCTCAGGTAATAAAATAAATTATGAGTTTTTAATTTTATTAATTTAAATTTTAAAATTTTGATTTGTTTTTAATCTCAAACCATTCATCCATTTTTGATAGGTAAAACTCACATTTTTTTTTTTTAATTTTAGTCATTAAACTCAATATAGATATACATAAAGTGTCTAAAATATCATTTTCTGTCAATTTAGCTAACGAAAATAGGTTAATGGTTTAAACTAAAAAAAATAAAAAATTAAGATTAAAATTAATAAAATTAAAAATTTATAATTTATTTTATTATAAAGATCAAATTTTAAGATTTTTTTAAAAATAATTTTGCCTTATTATTTTTGTTAATTTTTCTGAAAGTAAAGTAATTTTGATAGATGTGCTCAAACCAAAAACTAACCAATAGCAGCACACACACCAATAAAAAAGAAAAAACAAAGGAAAAATTATATTAAAAAGAAGCAAAACGCACCAAAATTGTGCCGTTTTGTCGCACAGCAGTACCTGCTGTACAGCAGGCACCCCTTTCCCGGCTTTCCCCATTGCTGTTTGAATTTTTAATTGCTTTTTTCTCTCAAAATCATAGTTTATTTTTTTTTCTCCTTTTAATTCCCGCGCTCCATATATATACACACATATGAGTAATATTCAAATAAAAATTAGTATAAAATTTTTATATAGATTGATATAATTTATTATGAATATCATTTTATTTATATATTTTAATGGTTTAATTCAGATTCAAACTAGAACCACAACTATAAAATTATGAATCGAACTGTGAAGTATTATTTATCTATTTTAAGATTAAGATCAAACCATGCATTGAGAAAATTAAATCAAATTGGGTGATTTGGTCTAAATTGAATTGATTTGCAATTTTTTTAAAAAAATGTTTTTGCTCAAACATATCCATTTTAGCATCAAAGGAAAAAAAAGAGCATAAGTATGATTATCTTCAATGTCAAATCAATGAGAAAGGTTACTACGTGCATCCTTAAAAAAGGCACATCGCAAAAAAATTATAACCTTTTATGATAAAAATTATGATTTTTTTGGTGTGTTATGCTATTTTATTGTAAAAATTATGAATGGCAAATTTGTAATGTATATCTTAAAATTACAAATAACGAAATTATGCCACTACATGATAAAAAATACATTTTTTCTTTAATGGTTAGCAAAAAGTTTTATTTTCGTAGTAAGAAAAAAGTATTTTTATAGTGCATTAAAAGTTGTGAATTTTTGTGATGTTATGAGGTGCATAGTATATGCACCTTTTTAGAAGTGCACATAATAGTATTTTCCCAAATTAATTTTTGTATACTACAAAAGTAGCATTTGAATAGCACTATAAAAATGATGTGATAATATCATTTTTAAAGCAAAATTATATTTATAAGTATTTTGTTTTAAAATAAAAGATTCACATTAAATTATATCAATCTATATATTTTTTTGTATGACTATTTGTTTATATATCTATATAATAAGTCACAAAGGTTTTTGAAAATGTCTAAAATGTATGAGAGACACATTTCATTTGGATGGCTCAGATGAATCCTAAGTGTATATCAATGGTTTAGATCAATGGGTGGTTCCCGCCCAACACATTTCATTTGATTTGCCTGTGTCTCCCTCAGTATCTACCCTCTGTCTCCCCATACTCTCTGTCTATAGCGATCCCGATTTTCCCTTCATTGTTTATTGTAACCCGGACTTGGTTCCGTGGATGATTGTTGTTGTCTGTATCACATTTCCATCCTTTACTCTTTGTAATTGAGTTTTAGGTTGTGTTGGGTAGGTTTGAAATAGGTTGGTTGTGTTTAGAAACCAAAAGTTGATGCCCAGATTTTGACTTCCACGCTCGAGCGAGCATTTTGACGCTCGAGCGTTGTACGGGAAAGAAATAAACCTTCTCGTATAATCCTGTTAATCAAGTCTGCGCTCCTCCGTACGTCGTCGCTTTACTCCCTGAAAACACAAACGTGAGCTAGCCAGCGGGTGTGTGCCGGATACCTCTCCGATGCCTAAGTCAGCAAAATAGACAAATAGACAAAAGCTTTGTGTATTCGGAAATCAAAGTTGTATTACCTCTCCAAAGGTGATGTTTGTGAGCTTTTGTAGGTTCCGTGTGGCACAATCCTAGTAGGACTTTTACTCCTCCACGTAGAGTCCTCCTAGGAATCATATTCTTGAAAGATAATGCTTATCCTTCAACACCCCCCTCACTGCATAAACCAAGTGAGATGGTTTTACCATGGTCGGATTCCAATATGACCGAGGTAAGCAAGGCTATGCTAAGCTGCAGAATAGACCGAACTACACTTAGTTCAGTTCTTCCTTTTATTTCACTTACCTCGGTTCTTCCTGCATAAACCGTGCTAACCATAATGCTGTGTAGTCCATGCTAACAATTAGCTACGTCTGACTGAGCTAGCTGCGCCATGCCGCGACCAGACTAACTCTGAGTGTGGCGACCTAGCGACCGAACTATCCGCAGCGCTTTCCCGGACAGAAATAACAACAGGCACTTCTGAGACCGGTCTAACTTTAAGTCCTTCTGGGACCGGACTAATTTCGAGGCCTTTCTACTCAGCCCTTCGTACTGTGGCCCATAACGGCCCATTGCCCAGCTCGGCCCAATATTCATATAAATTACCCTCTCAATTGCCCCTTAATTCCATCTGCATAGCATGATAGGAATTACCTGTCTATCAGCCGAGCTAAAGTTTTAAGCCTTTCCAGTCGAGCTCAAACCCTTTAGCCTTTCCAGCCGAGCTAAAAAACTCTTAAGCTTTTCTAGCCGAGCTAATTTCACATTGGGCTCTGCTTGTGCGGTCAAAACGTCTCTTCAATCACAGCAACTGAATCGCTTCTTATTCCAAGGACACGTGGCATGCTCTCATTGGCTGAAGGCAGCTGTCATGCCGCCCTCATACCTCGCATAATTTGAATAGTTCCCGCCTTTGTCCCTTCTCTTTTCACAAAACAAACCCTTTCACTCTCTTCTGAATCACTCATACTACTATTCATTTCCTTCTCTCTCTCTTCTAGCCTCCATTGTTCTTCCAACCTTGCAACTGCGAAGCTCACGCTTGTGGCTGCTTTCTACTTCCATTTCCTTCCTCTTACCTTGGTAAGTACCACAAATCTGTTCTCTTTTTGTTTGTCTTCGTCTTTGTTCTGATTCATAGCATATTGTTTGTGTTTTTGCAAAACACTTTTTTTTTTCCATTTTGTGCTATGCCTTACATTTTCTGGAAAAAACCTTGCAAGAACCACTTTGTATTCATGAAACAACCTGTAGAACACTGTAATTGATCCAAAATCATGATATAACCGAAGTAAAAAGTTGTTTGTAGTTGATGTTAGTCTAGTCAGTCCATTCAACCGAACTAACACTTCATGCTATACCAGTAATTTTAGCAAGTCAAACCATTTTTTGATTTATCTCAGCCGAGCTAACAAACCGTACTAAGGCTGCATAATAGTTTGCTTGATAGTTTTAATCACGGCCGAGCTAGAACAGGGGGCTAAACCAGCCTTCGTAGTCCAAACCGAACTAAGAGCGCTGCCCCTAGAGGCTCAACCGGGCTAACAAAACTCTTGCACAAACCGGGATAACAAACCCATATGCACAAACCGAGATACCTCATCCCTTGCCTAATCCGAGATAACAATCCCTTGTGCAAACTGGGATAACAGAACCCTTTGAACAAAAACCGAGCTATCGAACCCCTTGCTAAAACCGAGCTATAACTACATTTATCTTGCCTTTATTTCTTTTAGCACGGTCCCACGATCTGTGCTTAACACTCTTGTTTTTCCACTTTGCAGACTTTAGGTTGCCCAGGCACTCCTTTGAGCGCTCAACTGAGCCACTCAGCACCATTCTTCGATCGAGCTAACACTCAGCTTAATTTATACATAACTTAAGACTAAATGGGTAAATATAGGTTTTTAGTAGAAACACCTGGTGGCTTGGCCAAATTCCGAAGGGAGTATAATATTCCTGATGATGTCCAACTGACCTTAGCCAAGCAAGATGTCACACCATGGGGAAACCATGGCTTTGTACCCTTTACCCTTCTGTCTATAATAGAAACCGGACTAAGATTTCCTATTCAACCCTTACTTTGTGAATTCCTTAGGCAAACTAGGATATGCCCAACCAGCTTTCCACCAACTCATACCGCATAATAAATGGCATAGCTGAGCTAAACCGCCGAGTTGGTATTAACATCGGCTTAGCCGAACTCTTCCACCAGTATTCCATAGGCTCAAAAGAAGACGGCTGGGTTTATTATTTAAGAATACGATGCCGGTGTGAGAAAATAATAAAAGACACATCGAACAAAGACTTGAACGATGATGATTTTTTCTGGGTATCTGGGAATTTTGAAGACCACCATGCCCAGATCCCAGGCCGCAGTATAAACTGGAATAAAGGAACCCCCGGTATAATTATCTCGGCTTCTTTGCATGCTTCACTTTATTTCGGTTTCCTATTCCTGAACCGAACTAACAGTTGTCTTATTTATGCAGATTCAGCCTACCTTCAATCACTATACAGTTACCCCAATCTGAACACTCTCCATGCCGCACTACGATATCCAGAAAGAAGTTGGGCCAAGCTGCTGAATTTTGAACCGACGTACAGATACAGCAGGCGATGAAAAGCCAGAGTAACAGACTTCTTGCTGGAAGCCTCCTCTGAACCGGATCCAACCTTGCCACAAATTAACCTGGTCCGTACTACTGAAGAAGAAGAAATGGCGAAGAAGAATAGAGTAAGGGCCCTCTTAACCGAAACACACCGAGCCGAAGTACCACCACCCAACCAGACCCAGGAAACAGTGGTGGCCCTTCAATCTCAACAACCCTCTTCATCACGCCCAAGCAAGCGCGCCTGGACTACCCAAACGGAGCAACGCCTTGTTGATGAAGATGAAACCATTCTTCCACCAAGCCCTCCACCGAGCCCTCAGCCGGAGCGTTCTGATCGGGCTAGCTCCTCCAAGTGGGCTCCAAAAATGACTTTCCAAAACTGAGATATTCAGGACACTGACTCAGTGGTTGCTGAAAAAGATCACATGATGGCATTCAATCTTGCCAAGAGTGTTTGCCTTCCAGCAGACATGGAGCATCACAAGAATTTGACCGAGCTAAAGGCCATCCGTTCGGCCACAAAATCTATGGTGCTTGTAAGTAGTTTCTTCTGTTAATCTTTCTAGTTTGCACAACTCTCATTTCGGTTTGTTCATAAGTCTTTCCATTCTCTTGCAGGCCATGCAGAAGAGTCACATTGTTCATAAGCGTGTGCTTGAACTTCACAAGACTACAAGGCAAGCCCTGGCCGAAGTTGAAGCAAAAAGCACCGAGCTAAAAGACTCCCAACAGAAGACAGCCGAGCTAGAGGCCGAGGTAACCCGTCTGACAGGACTAGTTACCTCGGCTAATGCTGACAAACAGAAGGCCCTGACCGTGATGAAGGACAAGTAGCCCTCTATATGTAACAATGTGAGGCAGCTAAAGATTTGTTCTTCAAATGCGGTTGAAGGGCAGCTGTGGTGCAGCTCGGTTGTGAGCCTGAGACTGAGGTCTACAATCCTCCTCAGTACTTCATACCGAGCTCACTGGCGGAGTACGCTGCATCCGTTCAGCAACAGTTTCTTCAGGGTTCAGATGACGATGAAGAAACCGAGCCCAATAATACCCCGGTTGTCAATAAACCTGCCAATCAATCAGCTCGGTTAGAGCCAACGGTGGAAGACCTGAATAACGAGCTGTCGACTGAAACCGTGCTTCCAACAGAGACCAAGATCCCAATCGAGACCGTGCTCCGGTCTGAAACCGGGCTTCGGGTTGATATTGATACTAACCTTGATGATCTGTTTAACTGATTTTGTATTTTCTTCTTTTTCGTTGGAAAACAAGTTTGTAATCGGGCTGAGTCCCCTTCTTTGTATTTGCTTTGTACTTGCTTTGAACTTGCCAATGAAAATCTTCTCTTGCTCCAACTGTTATCTCGGTTTGCTACTCTACTTGTACTTGCTTTCTTACTGTAATTTGAATGAAGTAGTGCATTCTCTTGCCGAGATAATTCATCCCGGTCTTAATCTTTGCGAAATAACTGGGTATACCTACCAACCACTCTTTAGCCGAGATCCTTACTTCGGCTGAAGAGTACAAAAAGTTGGTTTAATCCAGCCAACCACCCTTTAGCTGAGATCCTTACTTCGGCTGAAGAGTACTAAGGGTTGGTTTAATCCAGCCAACCACTCTTTAGCCGATACCCTTACTTCAGCTGAAAAGTACTAAGAGTTGGTTTAATCCAGCCAACCACCCTGTAGGCCGAGATCCTTACTTCGGCTGAAGAGTTCTAAGAGTTGGTTTAATCCAGCCAACCACTCTTCAGTCGATATCCTTACTTCGGCTGAAGAGTACAGAGAGTTGGTTTAATCCAGCCAACCTCTAGATTGGTTTTTCCTGCCAATCTAGAATAAAGTGTTTGGTTTTTTCGACCAAACGTCCTGCAGCCTGGATCCTTATCCTGAGCTTAGGAAGGGTGTTGGTTTAATTCAGCCAACCTCTAAATTGGTTATTCTTGCCAACTTAGAATAAAGTGTTTGGTTATTCCGACCAAACGTTCGGCAGCCTAGATCCTTATCCTGGGCTTAGGAAGGGTGTTAGTTTAATCCAGCCAACCTCTAAGTTGGTTTTTCCAGCCAACCTAGAGTAAAGTGTTTGGTTATTCCAACCAAACGTCCTGCAGCCTGGATCCTTATCCTGGGCTTAGGAAGGGTGTTGGTTTAATCCAGTCAACCTCTAAGTTAGTTTTTCCAGCCAACCTAGAGTAAAGTGTTTGGTTATTCCGACCAAACGTCCTGCAGCCTGGATCCTTATCCTGGGCTTAGGAAGGGTGTTGGTTTAATCCAGCCAACCTCTAAGTTGGTTTTTCCAGCCAACCTAGAGTAAAGTGTTTGGTTATTCCGACCAAACGTTCTGCAGCCTAGATCCTTATCCTGTGCTTAGGAAGGTTCGCAGTTGGTTATTTTGGCCAACTATGTTTTTAATGCCCCTAACTCACCTAAGTCACTAAAATAAACTTTTACAGAAGGAAACGTCTATACTGAAAAGAAAACTACTTGTTTTATTGGGAAAGGAAAAAATTACACATATTTAAAAGAAAAAAGCTAAAAATAAAATAACTTGAGATTGGCAGTATTCCATGGCCTGGGAATTGCCTTGCCGTCCTCATCTTCTAAATGGTATGCCCCTTTGCCTGCTAATCCAACCACTTTGTAAGGTCCTTCCCAATTGGGCCCTAACTTGCTATCTCCCGGTACCAAGGTGTTTCCCATCACTTTGTGCAGCACCCAATCGCCGATTTTGAATTGCCTTGGATGCACTGTTTTGTTGTATTTCCTGAATAACTCTTGTTGATATGAGGTAATGTGAACCAATGCTCTATCTCTTCTTTCCTCTGCAAGGTTGAGCTCCAATGCTATGGCTTCGCCATTCAAGTCTGGATCAAAATTCTCGCTTCGAATTGTGGGGAGGCCAACTTCTAGTGGGATTACTGCCTCCATACCATAAGCTAAGGAGAATGGTGTTTCTCCTGTTGATCGCCGAGGTGTGGTACGGTAAGCCCATAAAACATGAGGGAGCTCTTCTGCCCACTTGCCTTTTGCTTTTTCTAACCTCTTCTTTAATCCATCCAAGACGACCTTGTTTGATGCTTTTGCCTGACCATTTGCTTGGGGATATGCCGGTGTAGAATTGTAGAATTCTATCTTGTACTCTTCACAAAAGCCTCTAAAGATTCTGCCGTCGAACTGAGTGCCGTTGTCTGATATTAGGGCTTTTGGTATGCCAAACCGAGTGATAATATTCTGCCAGACGAACTTCTTTACGTCTTTTTCCTTGATTGATGCCAATGTTTCTGCCTCCACCCATTTTGTGAAGTAGTCGGTTGCTGCAAGAAAGAACTTCCTGTTGCCTAGTGCTATTGGAAGTGGTCCTACTATATCCAACCCTTACATTGCGAAAGGCCATGGGCTAGTTAGAGGTAGAAGTTCTTTGGCAGGTTGGTGTATTTGGTGTGCGAACTTCTGACACTTCTCGCACTTTTTGACATACTTCTCTGAATCTGCCTGCATGTATGGCCACTAGTATCCTTGCGAAATTGCCCTGTATGCCAATGATCTCCCTCCTTGGTGGCTTCCGCATACGCCTTCGTGTATTTCGAACAAGAATACTTCAACTTTGTTGGGATGAACGTACTTTAGGTAGGGTCCTGAAAACGATTTCTTGTACAATGCCAAAGATAGGGAGAGCCAAAATCGCTGCGACTTTGCTCTTATTCTATTGGCCTCTTTCTTTTCTTCTGGTAAGATGCCGTCTTTTAAGAACAGGATTATGGGATCCATCCAAGAAGGGCCTAGCTCGGCACAACATACCCTTTCTGCTTCGGGGTCTTCAATGCTTGGTCTGGGTAGGTAGTCGATTAGCAATGAATGAGGGATGGAGGTATCTGCCATTGAAGCAAAGCCTGCTAGTTCGTCTGCTCTGCTGTTTTCTTCCCTGTCGATTTGTTCTATCCACACCACTTCAAATTTCTTGATTTCTGTTCTGACCAACTCTTGGTATTTGGCTATCCGGTCATCCTTTGCTTCGTAGTCGCCTGAAATTTGGTTTACCACCAGCTGTGAGTCGCTGTAAACCATTAGTTCGGTGGCCTTCATGTAGAATACTGATTTGAGGCCTGCAAGAAATGCTTCATACTCCGCTTCGTTATTTGATGCTGGGAAGCCAAGGTTGACCGCTTGCTCCACTACTAGGCCGTCTGGAGAGATGAGGACTATACCAAGCCCTGCTCTATACCGGTTGGATGCTCCATCCATGAAGAGCTTCCACATCTCTCCAACAAACAACTTCCAGCAAGTGGAGGGGTCAGATGATGCCTTGGGGTCAAGAATGTTGCTGGTGTTTTCTTCAAGGTCCATGCTTGCTGTCTGCCCCTCGTTATCTGATTGTACCAAGTCTTTATTTGTTGGTGAGTCTTGACTTGGTGTAGCATAGTTTGCTTCTTCCTCCCTTACTTTACTCTGGTCTACCTTGGGATCTGACTTGGTAACCTGTGCCAGGGGTTGCGTTATTCCGACGTCAACTTCCATCCCTAGTTCGGCTGTTTCAGTCAGGTCGACTGGGCATATATGATGACTTCCTGGTGTGAATTCTGCGACGAAGTCTGCCAAGGCTTGAGCCTTTATCGCGGTCCTGGGTTGAAACTTGATGTCATATTGTCCCAACTCTACTGCCCACTTCAAGATTCGCCCGGAAAAGTTTGCCCTTTCAAAAAGAGCTTTTAATGGGAAGGCTGTGAGGACGACTATGGTGTGGGCGTGAAAGTAGTGCGACAGCTTCCTTGAGGCCATCATCAAGGCTAAGGCCAGTTTTTCCAGTGGCAAGTACCTTGTTTCGGCGCTCAGTAATGTCTTGCTGACATAAAAGATAAAGCAGATATTGGATTTCTTCCGCACGGACCAACACTGCGCTAATTGTGTGTTGTGAGATTGCCAAGTACAGGAAGAGTTCTTCTCCAGGTATTGGGGTAACAAGCAGTGGTAGAGAAGACATGTATTCTTTCAGGCTTTCCAGAGTGCGGTCGCATTCTTCGTCCCACTCAAACTTGGCTTTTAATGCTTGAAAAAATGGTCGTAGTCTGTCTGACGACCGGCTTATGAACCGATTGAGTGCAGCTAGGGCTGCAAACGAGCCGAGCCGAGCCGAGCTTTAGTGTGTTTGGGCTTGTTTATTAAGATTTTAACGAGCTCGAGCCGAGTTAGCTTAGGCTCGACTCGAGCTCGAGCCTGTTCACGAACCTTAACGAGCCAAAAAATTTATAAATTCAAACTTGCATGTAAGACTAAAGTTACAATTAAAACTTTGATTATACAATTATATATACAATATATATAAACATACTAAAAAAAAGTCCATATTTTACTAAAATAATAATATCTACTACCACTATTATATAAATATACTATCTATGGTTAAGTATTATTTACATTTATATTTTTTAAATATGTAAATAGCATATTTCTCTTATTTTTTATACATAATTTTATATTATTTAATATATAAATAATAAATATTGAACGAGCCAGCTAACGAGCCGAGCTTACGAGCCGAGCTTTAGAGTGTTTGGGCTTGTTTATTAAAAATTTAACGAGCTCGAGCTCGAGCTCGAACTCGAGCTCGAACAACAAAAAAAATTAACGAACCGAGTTCGAACGAGCTCTTACCGAGCCGAGCTCGAGCTTGTTCATGAACGGCTCTGTTCATTTGCAGCCTTAAGTGCAGCCGCCATGCCGGTGAGATGCTGCACTTCTTTTACTAAATTTGGCCTCTCCAGATCCTGAATAGCTTTGATCTGGGAGGGGTCTGCCTCTATACCCCGGTTGGTCACCAGGAAGCCCAGGAATTTGCCAGATCCTACACCGAACACGCACTTAGATGCATTAAGGTGCAACTTGTGCCTCTTCAGAATCTGGAACATTTCACCTAGGTCCCTTAGATGGTCGTTCTCATCCTTGCTTTTGACCACCATGTCGTCGATGTAAGCCTCCATTGTTCTACCTAACAACGGCTCAAACATCTTGGTGACCATTCTCTGGAATGTTGCCCCTGCGTTCTTTAGGCCAAAGGGCATGACCTTGTAGCAATACAGTCCTCTTGGAGTTATAAAGGACGTGACCTCCTGGTCTGGTTCGTACATGGCGATTTGATGGTAGCCTCTGTACGCATCAAGAAAGCTAAGTCGGTTGTGCCCCGCCGTTAGGTCTACCAGTTGATCTATCCATGGTAGGGGCAAGCTGTCCTTTGGATATGCTTTGTTGACTGTCTTATAGTCGACGCAGACACGCCATTTGCCATTCTTCTTTGGTACCACGACTGTGTTGGAGATCCATCTGGGGTAGTGTACCTCTCTGATAGCTCCTGCTTCTAGCAGATTTCCCACTTCTTCCGCTACTATCTCGGCGTGGTGGAGTGCCGATCTGCGAGTGCGCTGAATGATTGGTCTGGCGGATGGGTGGACATTGAGTTGGTGACAGATGAAGTTTGGATCAATGCCTGGCATGTCGTAGGGTGTCTAGGCAAACACTTCGATGTTAGAGGTCAAGAATTCCAAGACCTTTAACCTCTCAGTGCTGGACAACGACGAACCGAGCAAAAAGAACTTTTCTGGGTTCTTTTCATCTATTCTTAGCTCTACCAAGTCTTCCACCGCTTTTTGATCAGCTACTTTGTCGACATCTGCGAACAGTTCATTGCTCTCAGGTTCTTCCACCGAATGAACATATCCCTTGACAGCGCGGCTGCCATTAACCGTAACAAAGCATTGCTTGGATATAATTTCGTCTCCAAAGACCTCTTCAATTACCCCGGCTTCGTTGGGGAATCGCATTACTTGATGGTAGGATGAAGCTACCGATCGCATGGTATGCAGCCATGTCCTTCCCAAGATTATGTTGTAAGTGGAGGGGACTTTCAACACCTAGAATTCCACTTGTTTCGTCACGCTCCCTGCTTTGACTGGGAGGATTATCTTGCCGACTGGCCATTTTGGCATTGAGTTGAATTCAATCAGAGGAGATACGGCGGGTGCCAAGTCTTTGTCTTGTAGCTTCAATTGTTTGAATGTTTCGTAATACATTATCTCACACGAACTACCCTGGTCAATCAAAATCCGCTTGACGTCAAAATCCTTGACTCGGAGAGTGACAACCAGGGCATCATTGTGAGGACAATATATCCTCGCCAAGTCTCTATCTGAAAAAGACATGATGTTCGTGGCCTCTGTCTTCCCTTTTTTGATGGTAGGTTGTGCACTTAGTACCTCCCTTAAGTGCTCAGCCTTCTTGATTGATCCTCTGAGCTCACATACACGCTCAGGTTCGAAGATTCCATGTATCACATTGATTACGCCTTGAGGTGGGGCATCGATTGGCATCCCGTTGGGGTTGTTGTGGTCCTGGGGGGCTGGTTGCGTCCCTCCTTCAATGTATTTATCCAGGTGACCTGCTGCCACCAACTCCTCCAGGTGCTGTCTCAATGGTGTGCAATTTTCAGTGCGGTGCCCCTTTTCCTTGTGGAAGGTGCACCGTGATCTTTTGTCATAGTCTTTCTGAGCTTCTCCTAGCTTAGCTGGCCATCTGACGAAAGGCTCATCGCGTATTTCGCTTAGAATCCGATAGATCGGCTTCTTGAATACCGTGGTTATGGCAGTGCGGACTCTCAACCATCTTTTGTCCTGGTTCTCTCCGTTGTCTCGCCTGCCTCGTCCGTTTCTGCTTGGACGGTCTACCGCGTTGACCTTCGCTGAGGCCTTTTTCTCTGGTACTACGGTCGTGCCAGATTTTGTTTTGGCACGTGCGCCATCCTCCTCCACCCTGATGTGCTGATGCACTTTTTCCATCAAGGCTTCCATGGTGAGGAGCGGTGTCATGGTGATTGAGTCCCTTAGTCTGTTCCCGACTGGAAGGCCTCTTTTGTACTGTGCAATGGCGAGATTGGTGGGGTAGTCCCCAATCTAGTTGAAGGTCTCCCAGTAGCGACTATTGTAGGATCTTAAGGTCTCTTTGTTGCCCATGTCGATGGAGAGCAGCTGATTGATCTCCACCGGGGTTTTGGTGTTCGTTCTGAACCTTGTTACGAACGCCTCCACCAATTGCGCCCAGGAGGCTATGCTGCCTTCTGGAAGTTTTTCGAACCAAGTCAAGCCTAGGTCACCAAGGCTGGAGGGGAAGAGGATACACATCAAAGCCTTGTTGCGCCGATATACCGCCATAACCTGGCGGAAGTGGCTTAGGTGCATGTAGGGGTCTGTCTTCCCTTTCGTACGTGGTGAATTTGGGCTGAAGGAAGCCTGAAGGTAGGGGCGCGTTTTCAATTGCTAGAACGAACGGCGAGGTCTGCAGCCTCGCTAATGCTTTGTCCGTCGGTTCGTAGGCAGGGCGCTGTATTGGCATTCCAATCTCGACGCTTCTATGCGTCCGAGGAGCCAACCGCTGCAAGGCAGAAACTCTGTGTGGGTCGCGCGCCCTGGCATCCTCCTTCCATCTTGCCTTTTCCTCTAGCACAGTCCGTAAGTCGGACGATCTAGGCAACTCCGTTTGCCTGGATGATGTCTGGTGCGTGTGTGAAGGCCGATAGGTGCTTCTTTCCGTGTATGACCTCTCAGACCTGGAGTGACGAGTTCTGGAAGTCCTGGATTGTGTATTGCCTGTCCTGAGGCTCCTACTCTCCACTTGAGATGGCGTGGTCTGTCTACCATGATCTTTCGAGTGGCGAGAGGGCGTCTTGCTTTTGCGCCCCACTCCTGTCGCCACTCCTTTTCCCTTCATCTGGCGCTTCATGGACTCCATGTCCGCCGCCATCCATCGTATCAATTCGTCCTGCTCCTTCACACGGTCCTCCAGAGTTTGAGGATCAATCCTCCGCCTTTGTCTCTCAGGACTTTGTGAACGAGAGTGACGGGGGCTGTTAGTCTGCCTTCTCCCCCTTGCATCCCTCTTGGGATTCTGTCGCTGTGGCTCCAAGTCCGCCATAGGAGGGATAGAAGGTAGACCTTCGCACCTTGCACCCCCCTCTGGTGTTTGTCCGTCAATGGCGGACTGCGGCAAATCTTCATTGTGCGCCATTGATTCTAAAGAGGAAAAGCTTGATCAAGAGGTTTTGTTCTTGTCTGAAATTCCCACAGATGACGCCAACTGTACGGGAAAGAAATAAACCTTCTCGTATGATCTTGTTGATCAAGTCTGCGCTCCTCCGTACGTCGTCGCTTTACTCCCTGAAAACACAAACGTGAGCTAGCCGGCGGGTGTGTGCCGGATACCTCTCCGATGCCTAAGTCAGCAAAATAGACAAATAGACAAAAGCTCTGTGTATTCGGAAATCAAAATTGTGTTACCTCTCCAAAGGTGATGTTTGTGAACTTTTGTAGGTTCTGTGTGGCACAATCCTAGTAGAACTTTTACTCCTCCACGTAGAGTGCTCCTAGGAATCATATTCTTGAAAGATAATGTTTATCCTTCAACACCCCCCTCACTGCATAAACCAAGTGAGATGGTTTTACCATGGTCGGATCCCAATATGACTGAGGTAAGCAAGGCTATGCTAAGCTGCAGAATAGACCGAACTACATTTAGTTTGGTTCTTCCTTTTATTGCACTTACCTCGGTTTGGAAGGAGATAGGGGATGGACTTTATGGTTTGAGAGGAGATAGGGAATAGACTCTCAAACCTGTTTGGGAGGAGATAGGGGATAGACTCTCAAACCTGTTTTGGAAGTATTGAAGTGCTAATAATATGAATTGTTATCTCATTTGAAATTGAAGTATTGTTGATATGAGCTGTAGTCTCATTATATACTGTCTAGATGAACAGAGAAACATAACTATGATTTGGTTTGGATTATGGAATAGAAAAGAATGGAAATCATTTATATATGTACATATCAATGATTATGAATTGGTTATGATAAGGATGTACGTTGGTTTATGTGAGTTAAACATTTGTCAAATGCTAATGTTTTAGTTATTGCTCATATTATGTTTAGCATATCTCTACTGGGCGTTGGCTCACCCTATATGGGACATTATTTTCAGGTACAGGTGATATGCCGCCTCCAAGGATATAGCTTGGGAGGTTGTAGAAGCTGAAGGCCTATTTTTGTAATTATTTTGTGTGTTACATGTAATTCAAGCCAAGGGCTTAATATGTTTAGAGTTAGAACTTTCTTTTGTCGAACCCAAGTGTTGACTTGGAAAGTTGTAAGCTCGTAGGGCACTTACTTTTGTTGTCAACATGTAACACTCTTGTATTAAATACTCTGATTTATGGAATATATTGTTTCTTTCTTGTATCATGAATGTATGATTATGGGTTTATTTTGAGGGCGTTACACTGTCTACCATCTGTCTTCCCATACCCTCTATCTACCTTCCCTCTCTATCTCCCTCTCTGTCTACCGTCTGTCTCCCCATTCCTACTCTGCACTGACTCTCCTTTCAGTATCTACCTTCCCTCTCTATCTCCCTCTCTGTCTACCGTCTGTCTCCCCATTGCTGAATTCCTTGCTCTGTTTCAATCTTCTGGGTGTGTTTTTGGGTTTACCTACATTGGAAAACTCCTACAGATTTATTGTTGGTGTGATGTATGTTGTGTGTGCAAATTATCTTATTCTATTGGGTTTAGATTTTGAATGATATATATATTGAGTTATACGGGTGATATTGAGCCAACTGATATATAGGGGTGATATGGTTTGAGTTATACGGTTTGGATTTTGTATTGGGTGTGTGCAGATTTGGATTACACGGGTGATATGCATTTTATTATGCTGTCTTCTGGGTGTGTGCAGATTTGGATTAATGCTAGATTTGAATGATATATATATTCAGTTATTATGGAAAAGATGTATGGAAAAGAAATTCTGCAAACCAGACAAATGATATATATATTTAGTTATAGGGATTATGTCAAACAAATCTATAGTTATTGAATTCTGCATAGAAATTCTGCACAGACCAATCTATAGTTATTGAAGCAACCCGATTCAGTATATATTGAAGCAAACCGATTCTGCACAGACAAATGATATATATATTTAACTGCTGGGTTCAATAGAGTTATTGAAAACATGACTTTAACCAATTCAGTATTATTATTGAAAACATGACTTTAATTGCTGGGTTCTGTCACGACCCAAACCCGCCCCTGTAGGTTTAGCATCGTAACCGGCTAGTAATCTGTGGATTACCAAAGGCATTTTAACAGATAAGCACATAATAAGGGGCTGCGGAAGCAATTATACAAAATAGACAGGGTCCAATGAGCTGTGATAACATACACGGGACAGAAAATTTCAAAACTTGCATATACATAAGCGTGTCGGTCGAAGGACATCAATATTTACAAAACATTTACATAAGTGTAATTCCCAAGACCCGACTTTACAAAACAGACAGAGACTAGCATAAGTACAAAAACAGCTATGTAACTAGACTTTGATCGGAACCTCCTCGGGAGGCACAACGGTTGGCTGACAAAACAGAAAATGAAAGCCATTAACTCTAGCCTTGATCACGCGCCAGCTCACCTACATACATAATATAAACTGTGAGCGAAAGCTCAGTGAATAATAACAGAATAAAGGGGTTTCAATGAATGAGTCTGTACAGATTCAGAAATCATAAATTCAGTTCGTATCAAATTCATAGTTTATCCAGATCATATATAGAAATCATGAGGTATGCTTAAGTATACGTGATACATCCATTAGCATTAACAGAGCAGATACAGAACAGATGCAGACACGTGAGGGTTACGAATAACCAGTTCCATAAAGGAATCTCCAAATCTGGGTAACAGAGAATAAACACGCTGAGCCCCATAATGAAGCCTCCGATACGAGTAACAGAGTGCAGACAGATTAAGTTCCATGATGGAATCTCTAACACTGGGTAACAGCCAACAGATATCACATGATGCTAAGAATGTCACGAATACATATAAGAAATTGGACAATCATTCATTGTACGGAACATATCATTTTAGAAAACAGCTCTTAATTCATCACACAGAAAATAAGTAAAGTTGAACATAGCTTTACTATGTTATTACTCACAGTTGGCCTTGAGACAGATAAACGGAGCAGATTGGCCAAACGGTACGCGGCACGTGACCTACATAACACATAACAGACACACACTTGAAACACACGTTCTAATTGTACATAACTTACTTCGTTCACTCTTAGTGTGTTTCTAACCTTTAATCCTCATTATGGAGTCTTAATCATGGCCTAGGAATGCCTAGGATGGAGTGAGGATGCAGGAATGCATTGGAAAACATTTCTTGAAACTTGCGGAAAATAAGGTCCACGCTCGAGCGTGGATCAAATTTCTGGAAATTTCAGATTTGATCACCAAGCTCAAACTCAACCTTTGAAGCATCCAAAACTCATTTTTCTGGGCCAGAGCTTGAGGAAAAACATGAAAACTCATAAAACAACATGTTTTGAAGATCATTTTACAAAATCAAAGCCCAGAAGTATGCCAATTGTGCAACTTTCAACTTGAAACTTGAAATTAATTCATGTACATGACTTGTATGCAATTCTTTAAACTCAAGTCTTCCAAAACATGACCAAATGCAATGTTCAACCCAAAAACATGATCAACTGTGACAATATGACATGGAACATGAAGAATTTCTAAAACAAAGCTTGGATTATGACATGCATGCAAGGATTCTCTAGAAAGACAACCTCAAATGCCATGAATTACACATGCATGTATGTATGGAGCTTCAATTCACCAATTCTTAGCTTAATCCTTACATGAGTTCATTTAATTCACTAGAATTCTTGTACTAGCAATTCAGTTTCATAGTTAAGAGGTTGAATGCCTACCTTAAGTCTTGGATTCTCAAGTGTGGCAGCTTAATCTTCCAAACTCTCTTCAATTTCCTCTACCTTCAAGAAATTTCCTTGTTGAGTTCAACTCTCTCTTCTCCCTCTCTCTATCTCACGTTTGGCTCTCTCTCTTGGGTGAACTCCCAATGTGGTGAAGTCAAGAAAAGAAGTGAGTGGGCTCAAAATGGTGCCTTAAGTAATAATTAATCCAAACTAATCAAATGGCATTATTTTAATCTAATTTAATCGTTCTGAACCGAATTTTAATTAAACCTACCATAAAATTCTATAAATCCTAATTAGCACATAAATCAAGTCAATTTCTGATTCGAACGTCGATAAGGCTTTCAATTCACAGACTGAAGTTCAAGCAAGAACAGATCTTTCTATGCCTAACAAATATAGACACAAACAATGCATCACACACATGTAGTTTAATTTAGAATTTCACCTTAATTGTTAATTAGGCATAATTAATTATGGATTAATGTTAATCAGAGGTCGGGATTGTTACAGGTTCAATAGAATTGATTCGGGTAATTGAAAACATGACTTTAGTATTCTCTCATTTTTATCTTAATTGAAAACATGACTTTAGTATTCTCTCATTGATTCGGGTAATTGTTCTTCTTCTTGAATTTTTTTTTCCTCTCTCAGCTTTTGCCTTCATCAAAGCTTCTATGGATCACTTTGACCACTCTCACCGTTGTTCACTCCGGCTGCGACATCACTTTGGCTACTCGGCTATTCATTACAGTAATTTTTTTGTTCACTCCGGCTATTCACTTCGGCTGCTCGACATCCTGCTCGGCTGCTTGGTTAGTTTATTACTTTGGTTCTTATTTTTTTCTTTTGTTATTGCTTTGGTAACGTTTGGTAGGCATGACTATTGAGTAAAACTGAAGAAGAAAATTCTGTCAATTGACTCTGTTTTTTTTATCACCAAAGGCTATGTCTTTTATCACCAAGGAATCAGACTATTGTTTTTTTATCACCAAAGGCATGACTATTGGTAGGCATGACTATTAAGTAAAACTGAAGAAGAAAATTATGTCAATTGACTCTGTTTTTATCACCAAAGGCTATGTTTTTTATCACCAACGTTTTGTTAAGCATTGTGTTTTTTATCACCAAAGAATATTCTAAATGTAACGCCCTCAAAATAAACCCATTAATCATACATTCATGACATCCATAAGCTTAAGATAATAAAGCATATTTCCATTCATCAGAGTATTAAGTACAAAATTATTACATGTTGACAATAAAAGTAAATGCCCTACGGGCTTACAACTTTCCAAGCTAACACTTAGGTACAACAAAAGAAGAGTTCTAACTCTTTATACAAGTTAAGCCCTTGGCTTGAATTTACATGTAATACCCAAAAAGATAATCAACAAAAGTTCTTCCGCCTCTAAGCCTCTCAAGCTACGTCCTTGGAGGTGGCATATCACCTGAACCTGAAAATAATGTCCCATATAGGGTGAGCCAAAGCCCAGTAGAGATATACTAAACCAGATATGAGCAATAACTAAAACATTAGCATGTGATAAATGGCTAACACTTGTAAACCAACTTACATCACAATCCAGTTCCATGACAATTATGTACATGTTTCATTTCACTTT
Organism: Camellia granthamiana; assembly: GCA_036172215.1. Taxonomy (NCBI): domain Eukaryota; kingdom Viridiplantae; phylum Streptophyta; class Magnoliopsida; order Ericales; family Theaceae; genus Camellia; species Camellia granthamiana. The sequence continues at coordinate 81,563,600 of CM069914.1, read as the reverse complement.
CCTTTACTTTTCCAATTTTCAATTCATGAACATGCCTCAGAACCTGGCTAAACAATTAAATGAGACTACATCTCATATTAGAACACTTCCTTTATCCACAATTCAAATGAGACTACAACTCATAATAAAAACACTTCCAATACTTCAATCATCTACGTTATGCAAATGTAATAAGAATTTCGGGACTTCCACCCAAGGCACTCCGACCAACTTAGTTATCAATGGAGTCCATCCCCTATCTCCTCCCAAATAGGTTTGAGAGTACATCCCCTATCTTCCCTCAAACTATGGAGTACATCCCCTATCTCCTCCTAAACAAGATACATATACAATGTATTTAAACACTCATCATATACAATGATCAATCAATACACATATTTGATGTATTATTCCAACCGTCATATTCATTGAAAATTCCAGATGATTAGTTTCAGTTTTCCCTAATCAACATACAGTGTCTACAACAATCAAGACTATCCTCCACCGATAGCCCAAAGCAGTTATTTCTAAACAGATAATAAATGCATCAAACAGATATAATATCAACATTGTCATAGGTGAGTGATTAATTTATCCAACTACACCATTCAATCTCACAACTCCTGAATTTCATGAATTTCAACTCAATTTCACAATTTTCCAAATTAATTATTCAACATAATTAGGGCATTTTCCCCTATTTTCCAATAACAACCCTAAGGTTAAATTTCATCGATTTAACCACAATAATACCATTTTCCAAGGTCTCACATACACATGAAATTTAACATTTTGAAAACTCCCTTTTCACAACCTCAAATCAAACCCTAACTTTCCCAAAATTACCAAATACCACCATCTAATCAAAATACATAACATCTATGTCAAAACCCATAGAAGGATTAGGTTATCCCTACCTCAAATGAAGAGACCAAATGGAGAAGATGAAGAAAACCTGAGATGCTCCAAACTCAAAGATTTTCAGATCAAAATGTAGCCCACACCAAGCTCCACCTTTTTTACAAAGGGATTAGGGTAGGAGACCACTAGAACTAGATAAAATCTTAGAGAGAGTGTGTGTGTAGAGAGAGAGGCAGCTGGGGCTAGGGTTTGGATAAAGAAGAAGATGAAAAAGTGTGTAAAAACCCGCTGCTGCCAACTGATATACTCGAGCCTCGCTCGAGCGAATGAGTGGTCGCTTGAGCGACCAGACACAAGGAAACCTCGCTCGAGCGGAGAAAGCCTTGCTCGAGCCAACAATACGAAGCTTCAGGTCTGCAACCCAGAAGCACGCTCGAGCGAAGAAAAGCTCGCTCGAGTGAAGAAAAGCTCGCTCGAGCGAAGAAACCCAAAACATATAGCTCGCTCGCTCGAGCGAAGGAAATCTCGCTCGAGCCAAGAAATGCAACCTTCAAGTCAAAAAGAGACGCAAACGCAAGCTCGAGCGCAAGACTTCTCGCTCGAGCCACTCGACACAACACTCAACTCTCGCTCGAGCAAAGGAACCCTGGCTCGAGCGAAGCAACTAAAACAAAGAGCTCACTTGAGTGACAAAAGCCTTGCTCGAGCGAAGGAGCAAAAATCTGGGCAGCCATTATTGGTTTAATCTCACAACTAACCTGAAACACACCTGCCCAATACATCCCAAAATTTGAATACAAGAAATTAAAGGATGGAAACAAGATACAAACAAAACCAACTCCACAAAACCTAAGTCCGGAATACAATAAACAATGGAGGGAAAACCGGGATCGCTATACTAAAACTAAAGAGTAGTTGCAAAGGCTATGTTTTTTATCACCAAAATCACTTGACTTTGTTTTTTATCACCAAAATCAGTTGGCTCTGTTTTTTATCACCAAAATCAGAAAAAATTCTGCTCAATGTGTTAACTATCAACTGTTTAAATTAGTGATGAGAGACAAAAATTCTGCTCAATGTGTTTACTGTCATCTGTTTATCACCAAAATCAGAAATTTTTTATCACCAAAAAACATTAAGCAGAAATTAGTTTGGTGTTCAAAAAAATAAATAAAAAGTTATACACATTGTGTTTACTGTCAACTATGTATAATAGTTGGTCTGTCAATTATTGTCAATTATTTGAACTATTAAGTAGAAAATATTTGAACTAAATTTCATCAAAGAATTAAAAAAAAACATTATGTGAACCAAATTTCTGCCAATTTTGATTAAACATTGAGCAAAATTATTGTGAACCAAATTTCTCTCAGAACTATTAAACATTGAGGAAATGTGTCTCTCATCACCAAATTTCTGTCAATTTTTAATCAGAAAAAACATTAAGCAATTTTTTTAATAAAAAAACATTAAACAGAAATTGGTTTGGTGTTCCAAAAAAAAAAAAAGGTTATACACATTGTGTTTACTGTCAACTGTGTATAATAGTTGGTCTGTCAATTATTGTCAATTATTTGAACTATTAAGCAGAAATTATTTGAACTAAATTTCATCAAAGAATTAAAAAAAACATTATGTGAACCAAATTTCTATCAATTTTGATTAAACATTGAGCAGAATTATTGTGAACCAAATTTCTCTCAAAACTATTAAACATTGAGGAAATGTGTCTCTCATCACCAAATTTCTGTCAATTTTTAATCAGAATTATTGTCAATTTTTTTAATAAAAAAAAACATTAAGCAGAAATTGGTTTGGTGTTCAAAAAAAAAAAAAAGGTTATACACATTGTGTTTACTATCAACTGTGTATAATAGTTGGTCTGTCAATTATTTTCAATTATTTGAACTATGAAGCAGAAATTATTTGAACTAAATTTCATCAAAGAATTAAAAAAAAACATTATGTGAACCAAATTTCTGTCAATTTTGATTAAAAGCAGAATTATTGTGAACCAAATTTCTCTCAGAACTATTAAACATTGAGGAAATGTCTCTCGTCTCCAAATTTCTGTCAATTTTTAATCAGAATTATTGTCAATTTTTTTAATAAAAAAAAAAACATTAAGCATAAATTATTTTTTCATCAAAGAATTACTCTCAATTATTTGAACTATTAAGCAAAAATTTGGTTCTTACACATAAGGTTGGTCTCAAAATTATTTGGCTATTATACACAGGAAAAACAGAATAGATCCAAAATTTTCACTAAATCAAGGATGAACAAAAAATTTCACCAAATCTCCAATAATAATACTTTTAATCTTTTTTGATAAAATTTTAAAATAGAGTATGGATAGGAGATGGTTTTCTTTCATAAAAAATGGTATGGGTAGGAGATGGTTTTTAGGATAAATTTGGAATTTTTTTGAAAAGATTTTAAGATGCGAAGAGAGTAAGGATTGGAGTATTCATATCAGATCAAGCTTTTAATCAAATTTTCACTCAAATTTGATGAACAGAGAGAGAGAGAGAGAGTAAGTTAAGTAATTTACTAATCATAACCATCATGGCGTGGTTGTCCTGACTCCTTATTGTTGTTGTTAGAACTTAAAGCTTGGATTAGGATTGGTTGTCCTGACTCCGGTGGGTAAATTGAAGTGTAAAACATTTGGCTGATTACGTCGCTATTCATAAAATTGGTCTGTCTTAAATTTTTAAAATTTGGTCAAGATTTGGAACAAATAATTGGAAAATTTTGTTTAAATTTGGTCAATTTTGTTGCATTATTAGAAAGAAGTCAAGTACTCTCTCTCATACCCTAACCCAAGGACCTTCACAATTATTCATTTTTTGGTTCTTCTTAGAGGCTTGAGTGCTAGATATAGTAGTAGTGGATAGTTTTGTAGATTAACTTGATATTGAAAATCATGTGTGCACTGCTACTTGCATTGTGCCCTTAGTGAGGCATAGTCGGGTTGCTTCATCGTAGTTATGTGATGATATCTTTTGATGTAATGTGGGCTTCTATTCTCCCTTTTAAAAAGTAAAACCTAGGCTTAGGCGCCCATAGGATTGTTTGAGAAAAAGGCATTATTCATTTCTATTCAACTTACTAAACCATCAAGCGCATCACTAATCATTGGAATGCTCCGTTGAAAAACTCTACATGCTCAATTTTGTTTTTCAAAAAATAGATGCAATCAACCATGATTTAGTCACCCTTTTAATGAAAGAACATTTCATTTAGTAGGTCACACATGTATGCAAGATATAGAGAGAGACATCATTACGATATACCTTTACACAAAAATTGTACCATTCAAATGTAGTATATTTGTTGTGTGATTCTAAAAAGAAAGGGACTATTTTTTTCATTTAATTTTTTTTTTGAATATCTAGGGTTCCTAATTAAAAGAAAAATTTGAAAGACTTGGCATTTTAACATTTATGTGTAATATGGCAAGAGAGTTTATTTATTTTTATTTTTTTTTGGCACATTTTTAAAGGAGTATAGTAACTTATGTTGTATTTCAAAAAATTCTGGTGAATGTATATATGTGTATATGTATATTACTTTAGTTGTCTTCATGAAAAAAAATATATTAAACTTACAAGTATTTAACTTAATCTAAGTATTTAACATAATCCGTTTTGCTTTGAATCAAATTCACCAAGTATTTAACTTAACTTACAAAAATGTATTTAACATTTTATTATTAAAAAAAATAAAAAATTGTACCATTCAAATGTGGTATATTTGTTGTGTGATTCTAAAAACAAACTGTAACAACCCTCATTCTCGACTTAGCTATACTTGCGTACATCTATGTATGATCTTGTCTTGATGTGTTATGAATCTTATTGATCTTGTTTCGACTTACCATGTTTAAGTATTGCTTGCTTGATTTTGATCCTTGCTCGGTTGTGGCCGAGATCACCTTGAGCATTAGTTCACTTTTGAACTTTTATACTTAGAATCGTTTTGGAACCTTGGTTGATCTTCACCTTCACCTCGGCATGCTTGCCGAGATGTCACCCTTTGGGCCGGAGTGCTTAGAGCCTAGGCCGAGATGTTTTGCATTAGTACTCCTTACCTGGGGCAGGTATGACCTAGGCCGAGATGTGGCACACCCAGGCCAAGGTGTGGCACAGCTTAGTCAAGTGTCGTCCTCCCTAGCCGACGTCTTTGTTATCCAGTTTGCCGAGGATTTGACCTTGGCCGATGTCCTTGTTTGCCGATGTGTTTTGCTAGCAAGCGTGCTGTATACGCTTTGTCAGAGACTTGTCTTGTCGATCAGTCACCTTTTGGGCTGAGCCAACCCGGTGACGACACGTGTCCGAGCTGAAGCTTTTAGCAGCCGACAGCCTTAGAGACAAATCATTTTGTCTCAATCTTTGTTTTGTTTTAGAGAGAGAAGCTCTCAAGTTTGAAGGAAGAACTCTAGAGAGAGAAGTGGAGTTCGAGCTTGATCTTGGAACCCAGGTCCATGTTTTGAGCTCTTTGCATGGGACCTCAGATTTTGAATGCATATAAGTTATGATTTCCAGCATGCATGTTCTTGATGTTTTGATGATCTTGCTCTTGCATTCTTCAAGGGGAAACTCAGGTTTACCCCGACTTCGTTTTGTGGTGGTCGTCGGGACCACACCTCGGCGAGTAGGTGTGAGACCTCGGCTGGACCTAAATGATACTTAGAGTGTCTCCATGAGATGGAGAACAACATCTTGACTACTAGACATGTTTTGCTTACTTTTGACTTGGATCCGGTGAGAGTGCCGAGATCATTATATGTATGTGAAGCTTGTTTTAAGGATGTGATTTGCCTTGTGACTTGTCAGGACCTTGATCTTTGCTTTGAGCCTTCACCCAAGAAGACCGAGGTGAGTGGTGCTTTTAATAAAGCTATGTTATAAAGCTTTTGATAAATCTTGCTTGTTTCGCTTGATAAAAGTATTTGCTACGCATGAATGACTAGCCTATTTTGATGTGATGAATATGAGCTTGTTTGATGGTATTCTTGAAAGTCCCTTGTGCTGGAGGACGGTAAACTTTCGCAGCACTAAGAGTTAAAAAGGGTAAGTATGAGCTTGTCTTGATGATGTCCTTGTAATGAGTTTGAGCCTTGTTTTGATATCCTTAGAAAGTCCCTTGTACTGGAGGACTCTAAACTTTCGCAGTACCATCTTGTTAAAAAGGATACGGTCCTTTCTTGAAAAGATAAGTGTTAAAGCGGGCTACGGGCCTAAGTAACACCAGTCCCTTGTACTAGAGGACTTTAAACTTTCGTAGCACCGCTTGGTGAAAAAGGGCTGCGGGCCTGAGTCACATAAGATGGTCAAAAAGGGCTACGGGCCTAAGTGACATGAGATAGTGAAAAAGGGCTACGGGCCTAAGTCACATAAGCAACAGGTTTGGTGAGATAGTGCTTGATGAATATGGTTCACCCCCTTGATTTGATACAGCTTGTTATGATTTGCCTGGAGGAGGACCTCGGCTACTACTTGTATGATCTCGGAGATGCTTTGACTTGTAAGACTTGCTAGATGAATACGGTTCATCTCTTGATTTGATATAACTTGCTATGTTTTGCTTTGGATGGAACCTCGGTTAACGCTTGAATGGTTTGGTATGCTTTGTTTTGAAAAGACTTCGGCTATTATTCATGCAAACCTTTATTTCTAGTACCATTCACTGAGTTCCCAAGCTCACCCCTCTTTATATATATGTAGGTGATGAGCAGGACGGCGGCGACGCCTAGAAGTATTTGTAAAGCTTGTTTTGGGATTTTTGCATATATCGGCCTTGTTTTGTGATTACCTCGGCATTGTGTATTTACGTCGGCAGATCTTGAAAATTATGCTTCTTTGCTTGTAATCGTTGTATTTTGTATATGTCGGCTGAGAAGCCTTTTGATCAGGATGTAACTTGAAGTTTGTTTTGTTAGCTGCCGAAGTGTAGTCATGTTCTGTATGTCATCACATTTGATCTATGCACTGCTCTCAAGGACCACGTGTATTTTGTTTTATCGCTTCCGCATGTGTGAGCCCCCTATATATATATACTCTGTTGTGTGTGAACTTTTGTAAGAGGCCTTTGGTGAATCTCGGATTTACTGGCCATCTCGGCACCAAACTACTAGGGGCGGTTTGGGGTCGTGACACAAACCGACTGTTTTGTTCATTTTTTTTTTTAATATCTAGAGTTCCTAATTAAAAGGAAAATTTGAAGGACTTGGCATTTTAACATTTATGTGTAATATTAAAATGCAAAGAGAGTTTATGTTCTTTTTTTCTTTTTTCTTTTTTTGCACCTTTTTAAGGGAGTATAATATTCTATGTTGCATTTCAAAAATTCTGGTCAATGCATATGTGTGTATTACTTTAGTTGCTTGATGAAATAATTATTCATTATTGCTTATAAAATGGCTTTCTTATGTGGTGAATTTTGTTTTCGCATAAATTTATTTTGGACTTTCCAAGTCATAAATGGTGAACTTCAAAATATTTATGATTATAATGGGTTTTAATTTTGGTTTTAATTTCATCTCTATAAATTAAAGTTAGTTAAGAAAGAGAAAAGTTCAAATTCGGACAATTATTATGCTCCAGTTTTAATTTATCATTTTAATGTGATTGTTAAAAAACATCTATTCTAAATGCTAGGTTGACTTAGAAAATGTGAGTTTGATTATGAGTTTCTCAAAGAATGGAGAGAGAGAGAGAGAGAGAGAGAGAGAGAGAGAGGTAGAGGTTATTTGGGACTTGATTTGTGGTTAGTGCTCTGTGTTGTACAAAAGATAAATATTTTTCATATAATTTTTTTTGAATATCTGCAATTCCTAATTGAAAGAAAAATTTCGGAGACTTGGCATTTTAACATTTATGTGTAATATGACAAGAGAGTTTATATTTTTTTTTTGGCACCTTTTTAAAGGACTATAGTATTCTATGTTGTATTTCAAGTATTTAACTTAACCCAAGTATTTAACATAATCCATTTTGCTTTGAATCAAATTCACCAAGTATTTAACTTAACCTACAAAAATGTATTTAACATTTTATTATAAAAATAAAATAAAAAAATTGTACTATTCAAATGTAACAAAAGGATTGTTTTGTTCATTTATTTTATTTTTTTAATATTTAGAGTTCCTAATTAAAAGGAAAATTTGAAGGACTTGGCATTTTAACATTTATGTGTAATATGACAAGAGAGTTTATGTTCCTTTTTTTTTTCCCACCTTTTTAAGGGAGTATAATATTCTATATTGCATTTCAAAAATTCTGGTCAATGCATATGTGTGTATTACTTTAGTTGCTTGATGAAATAATTATTCATTATTGCTTATAAAATGTCTTTCTTATCTGGTGAATTTTTATTTTTTTTGGGGCATAAATTTATGTTTGGACTTTCCAAGTCATAAATGGTGAATTTCAAAATATTTATGATTATAATGGGTTTTGATTTTGGTTTTAATTTCATTTCTATAAAATTAAAGTTAGTTAAGAAAGAGAAAAGTTCAAATTCGGACAATTATTATGCTCCAGTTTTAATTTATCATTTTAATGTGATTGTTAAAAAACATCTATTCTAAATGCTGGGTTGACTCAGAAAATGTGAGTTTGATTATGAGTTTCTCAAAGAATGTAGAGAGAGAGAGAGAGAGAGAGAGAGAGAGGTAGAGATTATTTGGGACTTGATTTGTGGTTAGTGCTCTGTGTTGTACAAAAGATAAATATTTTTCATATAATTGTTTTTGAATATCTACAATTCCTAATTGAAAGAAAAATTTCAAAGACTTGGCATTTTAACATTTATGTGTAATATGACAAGAGAATTTATATTTTTTTTTGGCACCTTTTTAAAGGACTATAGTATTCTATGTTGTATTTCAAGTATTTAACTTAACCCAAGTATTTAACATAATCCGTTTTGCTTTGAATCAAATTCACCAAGTATTTAACTTAACCCACAAAAATGTATTTAACATTTTATTATTAAAAAAATAAAAAATTGTACCATTCAAATGTAGTATATTTGTTGTGTGATTCTAAAAACAAAGCGACTGTTTTGTTCATTTTTATTTTTTTTTTAATATCTAGAGTTCCTAATTAAAAGGAAAATTTGAAGGACTTAGCATTTTAACATTTATATGTAATATGGCAAGAGAGTATGTTCCTTTTTTTCTTTTTTCGTTTTTTGCACCTTTTTAATTGAGTATAATATTCTATGTTGCATTTCAAAAATTCTGATCAATGCATATGTGTGTATTACTTTAATTGCTTGATGAAATAATTATTAATTATTACTTATAAAATGGCTTTCTTATGTGGTGAACTTTTTTTTTCGCATAAATTTATTTTGGACTTTCCAAGTCATAAATGGTGAACTTCAAAATAATTATGATTATGATGGGTTTTAATTTTGGTTTTAATTTCATCTCTATAAAATTGAAGTCAGTTAAGAAAGAGAAAAGTTCAAATTTGGACAATTATTGTACTCCAGTTTTAATTTATCATTTTAATGTGATTGTTAAAAAAATCTATTCTAAACGCTGGGTTGACTCAGAAAATGTAAGTTTGATTATGGGTTTCTCAAAGAATGTAGTGAGAGAGAGAGAGAGAGGTTATTTGGGACTTGGTTTGTGATTAGTGCTCTGTAACGCCCTCAAAATAACGACATTAAATCCAACAATATTGACATGCTATAATATATAAAGATCCACATCCTTCCATTCATCAGGGTTCTATTACAAAAGGTATTACATGTTAATCAACAAAAGCAAATGCCCTAAGGGCTTACAGCTTTCCAAGTTAACACTTGGTTACACAAAAGTAGAGTGCTAACTCTTTTACACATTAAGCCCTTGGCTTGAGTTTACATGTAATACAAATAAAGGAAAGACAACCAAAAACGTCTGTCCGCCACTAGCCTCCCAAGCTAAGTCCTTGGAGGTGGCATGCTGCCAGTACCTGAAAATGATGTTCCCATATAGGGTGAGCCACAGCCCAGTAGAAATATACTAAACCAGTTATGAATAATGACTAAAAGATTAACAGTTGATAGATGGTCAACTCTTTTACATTCTTTCATAACATAATACAATTCCAAGACACTTAAGTCTATGTTTCCTTTCGTTTCCATTTCCATTCCTTTTACTTGCCATTTCATAACCTTGGCTCAGAACCTGGCCAAACATCTCACATGAAACAAACATTCATGCCAACACTTCCATTTCAACAACGATAAACATAACAGTTATATCAACACTTCCAAAGACAAGCATATACGCTCTGTCAATACAATTCTAGATAAGCATACACGCACTATCTACGGAGTTCATCCCCTATCTCCTCCCGACAACATCCGGCTTAGAGGTCCATCCCCTATCTTCCCCTAAACCGTGGAGTACATCCCCTATCTTCTCCAACACAACACAATGCATATAAACAACAATTACATACATCACAAATCAACACAATTAATTATCCAAATTAATTAATCAATGTAATTAGGACATCCTCCATAATTAACATCACAACCCTTAGGTTCCAATTTCATTAATGTTTCAACATTAATTCCATGTTTTTATACTAAACATGCTTCTAGGTTTATTATAGACAAAACCCCAAACTTTTGTAAAATTACACAATGGCCCAAAGTTTCCCAAAATTACACAACAACTTCCAACATATCAAAATGCTAAAATTCAAAGACAAAACTCATAAAGAGGAGTAGGATATCCCTACCTCAAAGATTTAGCTCAAAAGGAGATGATGCCCAACACCCAACTTGCTCCAAAATCAAAGATTTTCCGATTAAAACGAAGCCCTCGACAATATCTATCTTTTTAACAAAGGCCCTTGGCTAGGAAATCACCCTAGGTAGATCAAATCTTAGAGAGAGTGTAAATTTAGAGTGAGAGGCTCTCAAAAATTGGGTTTGAAGAAGATAGAGTTTGTAAAAAGTGATGTTTAGTTCGGTGCTGTCTTGCTGATATAAACAGGCTCGCTCGAGCGAAGACCCCGTCGCTCGAGCGACCAGACACAAAAACTGGCCTCGCTCGAGCGACCAAACATGCTTGCTCGAGCCAACAGTGCAAATTTTCCGATTTGCAATACGACGCTCGCTCGAGCGAAGAAAAAGGCTCGCTCGAGCGAAGAAACACAACCTTCAGGTCTGTGCTAGACGCAGCCTGCGCTCGAGCGAAGCCATCCTGGCTCGAGCGACAAGACACAAAAACTACCCTCGCTCGAGCGACCAAACCCTCGCTCGAGCGACCAGCCAAAATTCTGGGCAGCAACACTTGGCTCCCAAACTCAACCAACCTGTAACAAACCTGCCCAACACATCCTATAACTCAAATACAAAGCAAGAAAGGATGTAAACAAGACAATACTCAACTACCAACATCCACGGACACACGTCCGGATCACTGTACAACAAGGGGTAAACCCGGGACCGCTATATGCTCTGTGTTGTACAAATTAGCCTGATAGGAAAGAAACTGTTTGTTTGGAGCTATTTAAAAAGAAATTAAGAGTGATTTATTTAGTTGATCTTCCTGCAACAAAAAAATTAACTCACACTCAAAAAAAATTATTTAACATTTTATTTGCTGTGTAATATATTTATTTAGTTGTACCATTCAAATATAATATATTTGTTGTGTGATTTTGGTTTTAATTTCATTTCTATAAAATTAAAGTCAGTTAACAAAGAGAAAAGTTCAAATTTAGACAATTATATTGTGCTCCAGTTTTAATTTATCATTTTAATGTGATTGTTAAAAAACATCTATTCTAAATGCTGGGTTGACTCAGAAAATGTGAGTTTGATTATGGGTTTCGCAAAGAATGTAGAGAGAGAGAGAGAGAGAGAGGGAGGAGGAAGGGACTGTTTGTTTGGAGCCATTTAAAAAGAAAGTAAGGGTGATTTATTTAGTTGATCTTCCTGCAACAAAAAAATTAAACTAACACTCAAAAAAACTTATTTAACATTTTATTTGCTGTGTAATATATTTATTTAGTTGTACCATTCAAATGTAATATTTATTTGCTGTGTGATTCTAATGTACAGATGATAAATATTTTTCATTTAATTTTTTTTGTGAATATCTAGAGTTCCTAATTAAAAGAAAAATTTGAAAGACTTGGCATTTTAACATTTATGTGTAATATGGCAAGAGAGTTTATGTTTTTTTTTTTTTGTGTATGCACCTTTTTAAGGGAATATAATGTTCTATGTTGTATTTCAAAAATTTTGGTCAATGTATATGTGTGCATATTACTTTAGTTGTCTTCATGAAAAAAAAAAATGTATTAAACTTACAAGTATTTAACTTAACGCAAGTATTTAACATAATCCGTTTTGTTTTGAATCAAATTCACCGAGTATTTAACTTAACCCAAAAATATGTATTTAATATTTTGTTATAAAAAAATTTAAAAAAAAATTGTACCATTCTAAATAGAGAAGGCACGTGCCTCTGGTATCTGTTGAATTATTTTTTTTGGCATAAATTTGTGATTATGATTATAACGGGTTTGATTTTGGTTTTAATTTCATCTATATAAAATTGAAGTCAGTTAGAAAAGAGAAGAGTTCAAATTTGGACAATTGTTGTACTCCAATTTTAATTTTATCATTTTAATGTGATTGTTAAAATACATCTATTCTAAACATTGGGTTGGCCTTTTTCTTTTTCTTAGAAGTTTATATTTTTATTTATTTCTTCTCCTCTTGATTGTAACCCGTTAAGTATTTTCCATTCATGGCAGTTATTTATTTAAATAAAATTTTGAATTTTATTATTCGATTTGGTAGCAACAGATTTGGAAATAACATTTCATTGTCAATGAAATCCATGTTAACTTTTATTATTGCTAATTTTTTGTTTCTTTGTGTCTAAAATTATATAACCAAGTATTTTTAGGTTGAAGTACAACAGTTATGAACAATATCACTATTTTTGGTCAAGTAAGTTTTTTTTCTTCTTTTTTCTCTTCATATAAATTTAAGTACATCTCTTATAAATTTAAGTACAACAGTTATAGACAATATCGCTATTCTAATTATTCTTTTCCCTCATACTTTATAGGTGGATGGGGACTTACACCGAACCGTAATATCACCTCCCTTTACTAATTTTCTTATTTATGTGTATAAAGTTTTATTTATCACTCTAAAATTTTTGTATGTATAGGTTCGATTTCTTCAAGAAAGAAATGTTAATGTTGTTATTCGCGATGAGCGTGACCTTAATACTATTGGCATTCATGAAGTAAGCCAAAAAGTCACTTGAACATTGGACATGTATTTTCTTATCATTTTAAAAATAATTTATAAATATATTCTACTTATTTTTTATAGGCAAAGGCAAAGGAAAAAGACAAAGCAATATCAAAGGAAACAAAAAAAGCTATTCCTTATGGCAAAGGAAAGGAAAATGCATATCCCATGGTATGGTTTCTCAACAATTTTTAAAAGTTTCTTTTTCGAATATTATATAGTGTCATATACTCTTTTTTATGTACATTTTTCAAAAGTTTCTTTTTCAAAAATTTATTCAATTCTTTTTATTGAATGTGAAATGTTTTTCTGAAGCATGTTAAAGTAAGCATTTGTACAATATGCTAATGCATTTGTATGAACATTAATTTGAATTTTTAATATGTTTGTCTATTTGTATGATAAAAATATGTTGCATTTGTACAATATGTTGCATCTACAACATAGCATAATAAAAATACAATAGAGGAAAACGAAAAAGGAAAATAAGAAGAAAGAACAAATATGTGATGAAAAGGAAACTGCATAATATAATTTTTTTAAATTTTTATTTTTCTTATAAGAAGTTCTTAAGGAAAGAAGAAAAAGACAAAAATACATTTTAATATAACAGAAACAACAAGAAAAGTGAAAAGGAAAGTACAATACATTACACGCTAATATTCACATTTTACGTACCCAATGATCTAATATTTACCTTTTCAACATACATTTTGTAAAGAGATGGGTAATGTCTTTAAACCAATAAGTGCGTGCATAGTGAATTTGCAGTTTTGTGTGCTTAATGTGTTTTCAAATTATTTTTCCCTTCCTTTTTAAATTTCATCAATACATGCATTGGTTCTTATATGACTAACAACTTAACCAAGTGAAGAGGAAAAGTTAATTAAAAGGAAGAAAAAATACATGATAAAAGGGAAGCAAGTTAGTTAATCTTCACATTTTATGCACCTTCTTATATAATATTCTCATTTTAGGCACACAATGATAATATGTTATCAAAAACTGCATTGGCCTAACGTGCATGGCGAGAACGTGAAAAAAATCAAAAAGCCATGTTTTGCATACCAATTGAGACAACGCCTGCGACGAGAACGAGAAAGAGAAAGAGAAAGATCGAAGGAATGTATTAACCCAAGACAACCTTCTTTAACACCAAATTGGTAAAAGAAAAAGAATGTTTTACCCAAGACAATCTTGAATTTTTTACTCTTACTATTACCACTTTATTATATAGATTTTAATTTGTTCACAATCTATTTCTATAGGCCTCCTCCTACAACTCCATCTAGAAATGTTGGTGTGGTCATTCGTGATGAGCACGACCTTAATATTATCCGTGTTCGTGCGGTAAGTACAAAATCAAGTCAAACATTATATGTATTATATATATATAAGATTATATAAGATTTTTTTAATCTTTTGAATATTTTATTTATATTTGTTAGGCAAAAGAAAAAGAAAAGGTCAATCCATTGTCTAAAGGAAAAGAAAAGATGGCTCCTTCTGGCAAGAGAATGACAAGTGCATGTCAAATGGTATATATTCTTTTTTAAAAATATGATGCAAAACTAATCAAAATTTTGAATAGTTAAAAGATATGAGTGTATAAAATGAATTTATTATTTTATATTGTTTTTGTAGAATGATTGTAATATGTTTTCCTGTAACTTGCTATTATTTATATGTGTTTTTCAAATTTATTTATTTTTATTTTGCATGGATACATGTGCATTTATAATGTACCATCCATAAGTTGCTACTTATATAAAGAGAATAGGAAAAAAGAAACGAAGGAATAAAGAAAGAATATATAAAGAAAGGATAAACTAAATAAGATAGGTTTTTAATTCTTATTTAATATATAAAATAGAAAACAAAGAAAGGGAAAGGGAACGGGAAAGGGAAGAAATAAGAAGATAGAAAGGAAAGAAATAAGAAAGAAAGAAATAAAGATAACACTATTAAATGTATAAAACAAATAAAATAGAAAACAAAATTAAGTTAGTTTCATTTTATGCACAAAATATTCACATATTTTGCTTCAATGATAAAATATTTTCATTTTAGGCACAAAATGGTAATGTAATATCAAAAGCTGCATTGCCCCAACAGGCACGGCGATAACGTGAAAAAATTGAAAAGTCATACTTTGAATTTCAATGCTTGCAACGAGAATAAGAGGGATTAGAAGAATGTGTTCAACTAAGACAACATTCTTTAACACCAATTCGTCGCGATCGCACTTGCTTGGAGTGGGAAACAATAACTGAAGATTCTCATTCGGCACAAAAACGAACAATGGTTACCAATCATTCTACATGTTCGTTTTCTATGCCAAGCACATCTTTAGCTCCACCAAGGAATCGGTAAACTACTGTGTCTAATCTTGAAATACATACTTTTACTCATACCATTTTGTTTTACAGAATTTTATTTATACACAAATATTCGTAGGTCTACTCCTATAAATCGATTTCTTTAACAAGATCTATGTACTGATGATGAATTAGAAGATCTGCTTATGAGTGTATCAATTGACGCCAGGGCACACAAAGATTCTTGCCGCCATTATCTTGGCAAGATGGATGTATTATGTCCTTATTGTTCAGCCTTACATTGGATGGATGAAAAATTGACAAAATCATCTATAAAACGTCCCTTATTCAGAACTTGTTGTTTGGGAGGAAGGATTAGGCTACCTTTACTTATTACATCCCCTCCACCACTTCAGGCATTGTATGATGGGAATAATGATCAATTAAAATCCTTTCGAAGTTATACTCGAGTGTACAATGCAGCCAATACTTTTACGAGTCTTGGTGCTACATTGGATCCTAGAGTACTCAGTGGAAGGGGCCCTATGTAACGCCCTCAAAATAACGACATTAAATCCAACAATATTGACATGCTATGATATCTAAAGATCCACATCCTTCCATTCATCAGAGTTCTATTAGAAAAGTATTACATGTTAACAACAAAAGGCAATGCCCTAAGGGCTTACAGCTTTCCAAGTTAACACTTGGTTACACAAAAGTAGAGTGCTAACTCATTTACATATTAAGCCCTTGGCTTGAAATTACATGTAATACAACAAAGGAAAGACATCCAAAAAGTCTGTCCGCCACCAGCCTCCCAAGCTAAGTCCTTGGAGGTGGCAAGTTGCCTGTACCTGAAAATGATGTTCCCGTATAGGGTGAGCCACAGCCCAGTAGAAATATACTAAACCAGTTATGAATAATG
Organism: Camellia granthamiana; assembly: GCA_036172215.1. Classification (NCBI taxonomy): domain Eukaryota; kingdom Viridiplantae; phylum Streptophyta; class Magnoliopsida; order Ericales; family Theaceae; genus Camellia; species Camellia granthamiana. The sequence continues at coordinate 81,547,220 of CM069914.1, read as the reverse complement.
ACTAAAAGATTAACAATTTAACAGATGGTCAACACTTTTACATTCTTTCATAACATGATACAAATCCAAGACACTTAAGTCTATGTTTCCTTTCATTTCCGTTTCCTTTCCTTTTACTTGCCATTTCACAATCTTGGCTCAGAACCTGGCCAAACATCTCACATGAGACAAACACTCATGCCAACACTTTTACTTCATCATCGACAAACATAACAGTTATATCAACACTTCCAACGACAAGCATATACGCTCTGTCAATACAATTCTAGATAAGCATACACGCTCTATCTACGGAGTTCATCCCCTATCTCCTCCCAACAACATCCGGCTTAGAGGTCCATCCCCTATCTTCCCCTAAACCGTGGAGTACATCCCCTATCTTCTCCAACACAACATAATGCATATAAACAACAATTATATACATCACAAAGCAATACAATTAATTAACCAAATTAATTAATCAATGTAATTAGGACATTCTCCATAATTAACATCACAACCCTTAGGTTCCAATTTCATTAATGTTTCAACATTAATTCCATGTTTCTATACCAAACATGCCTCTAGGTTTATTATAGGCAAAACCCCAAACTTTTATAAATTTACACAATGGCCCAAAGTTTCCCAAAATTTCACAACAATTTCCAACATATCAAAATGCCAAAATTCAAAGACAAAACTCATAAAGAGGAGTAGGATATCCCTACCTCAAAGATTTAGCTCAAAAGGAGATGATGGCCAACACCCAACTTGCTCCAAAATCAAAGATTTTCCGATTAAAACGAAGCCCTCGACAATCTCTATCTTTTTAACAAAGGCCCTTGGCTAGGAAATCACCTTAGGTAGATCAAATCTTAGAGAGAGTGTAATTTTAGAGTGAGAGGCTCTCAAAAATTGGGTTTGAAGAAGATAGAGTTTGTAAAAAGTGATGTTTAGTTCGGTGCTGTCTTGCTGATATAAACAGGCTCGCTCGAGCGAAGACCCCGTCGCTCGAGCGACCAGACACAAAAACTGGCCTCGCTCGAGCGACCAAACACGCTCGCTCGAGCCAATAGTGCAAATTTTCCGATTTGCAATACGACGCTCGCTCAAGCGAAGAAAAAGGCTCGCTCGAGCGAAGAAACACAACCTTCAGGTCTGGGCCAGACGCAACCTGCGCTCGAGCGAAGCCATCCTAGCTCGAGCGACAAGACACAAAAACTACCCTCGCTCGAGCGACCAGCCAAAATTCTGGGCAGCAACACTTGGCTCCCAAACTCAACCAACCTGTAACAAACCTGCCCAACACATCCTATAACTCAAATACAAAGCAAGAAAGGATGTAAACAAGACAATACTCAACTACCAACATCCACGGACACACGTCCGGATCACTGTACAACAAGGGGTAAACCCGGGACCGCTATACCCTACATCATTCACAATTCATGGGGAATTGCGACATCGAACAGTATCACTACAACCACAACCAGGGCAGGATGCGAGTTATGCTCAGTTGTATATCTATGACCCTTATTCAGCTTTAGAAATTCGTAATCGTAGAAATCCTAACTTGAGAAGGGATGTTCTCAAAACTATTCAAGATAGTTTGTTACAAGTCAATGCATTTGTAGATAAATATCGCCAGGCTCATGCCATTTTACATCAATTAGACTCGGCAGGACACAATCTACCTGCTCATCTTCATTACAATTCAACAACTAATCGACGTCGGTATAACCTACCAACTATAGATGAGATTGCAATTGTAATACCAGGTGATGGAACAGAGGTAAATAGAATGAGAGATATTATCTTACATTTCAGAGGAAATAATGAGTTGATGCAAATTAATGAATGTCACCCAGCATACTTGCTATTACATTATGTTCTATTATTTCCATATGGTGAGCTTGGATGGGAACCTGAGTTGAAATTGTGGAATGTTCAGTATGATCGACCTTCAACTGATCGACTTACTCAAATGAATTTTTATAGTTATCGTTTGTTTGAACGACCCACAGAGTATTCAATAATTTTGAGAGGTGGGAAACTATTTCAAGAGTTTTTGGTTGATGCTTGGGCTGCAACTGAGCAAAATCAATTGACATACTACAAGCTTAACCAAGGAAAACTTCGGGCTGAGCTTTACCAAGAGTTGTCAGATATGGATCCAGATTATGTACGACCTGGACAAATTGGTCAAAGGTTTGTTTTGCCATCTTCATTTACTGGTAGTCCTAGACATATGTTTGAAATCTTTTAAGATTCAATGGCTATCACACGATACAACCAACACCCAGATATTTTTCTTACCATGACTGCAAATCCCAATTGGCCAGAAATTACTTCAGCATTATTACCATATCAAAAACCTATTGATCGTCCTGATTTAATTGCTCGTGTTTTTGAGTTGAAGAGAAAATGTTTGATGAAGGAGATAAAAACAAATAAAGTGTTTGGAAATAAAGTTGCACATGTTTTTACAATTGAATTTCAAAAACGAGGACTCCTTCATATGCATGCACTTTTATTTCTCAAGGGTCCTGACAAAATTTGGACATGTGCTCAAGTAGACAAATTGGTCTATGTAGAATTTTCAGACCCAAAAGATGATCCTATGCTTTTTGAAACTATCAAATGTTGTATGATACATGGACCATGTGGTGCTCAAAATCCGCAAGCACCATGTATGGAAAATGATAGATGCACTAAGAGATATCCTCGAGCTTTCACAGAAACAACAACTATGGATCAAGATGGATACCCCATCTATCGTCGTCGCAATAATGGTCAAGTACATACTGTGAGGGGGCAAGAAGTTGATAACAGGGATGTCGTACCATACAATGCATATCTTTCAAAACTTTTCAACTGTCATATAAATGTGGAAGTTTGTGCCAGAATGAGATATAGCGATCCCGGTTTTTTCCTCCATTGGTTTTGTATTCCGGACTCGGTTCTGTGGATGTCTGTTGTGGTATATGTTTCAATTCCGTCCTTTAATCCTTTGGATTTGAGTTTAGAAATGTCTTGGGCGTATTTCGAACAGGTTGGTTGAGCTTTGGTCTCTATTCTTGTTGCCCAGATTTCTGATGATCCGCTCGGGCGGGTCTTGTTGCGCTCGAGCGAGGTTTGCATCCTTTCAGCATTTTGTGCGTCTGCAAAAATACTGCAGGTGTGTTTTTCACGCTCGAGCAGAGTTCATTACACTCGAGCGAGTCGCGCTCGAGCGGGTATCTTCGCGCTCGAGTGGGTGTTTGAAGTCTGTAAAAGTACTGGATGAGTGTATTCTACGCTCGAGCGGGTCCCTTTGCGCTCGAACGGGTAGTGCTTTGTTGTTGTGCCTTGGCGCTCGAGCGGGTGAAGTTTTTGTGTCTTACGCTTGAGCGTCTTATTCTCCGCTCGAGCAGACTAAACATATATCAGATCGCAGCTGTGTCATTTTAAATCATTTTTTCAACTCACTCTCTTTCTAACTTTTCAAAACCCTCATTTGAGAGCTCCTCTCTCTAGAATACAACTTCTCTCTAAGAAATCATCTAGTTTGAGTGTGTTTCTATCCTAGTCCCTTTGTAAAAAGTGTGGAGCTTGGTGTGGGTTACATTTCAATCCGAAAATCTTTGGGTTTGGAGCATTTCGAGTTTCATCATCTTCTCCATTTGGTCTCTCCATTTGAGGTAGAGATACCCTACTCCTTCTTATGGGTTTTGACATAAATTTTAGTCATTTTGATTAGATGGTGTTATTTGGTAATTTTGGAAAAGTTAGGGTTTGGTTTGAGGTTATAAAAAGGGATTTTTCAAATGTTAAACTCCATGTGTATATGAGACCTTGGAAAATGGAATTATTGTTGTTAAATTGATGAAATTGAACCTTACGGTTGATATTTGAAAAAGGGGGAGAATGCCCTAATTAATGTGATAAATTAATTTGAATAATTAATTTGGGGAAATATGAAATTGAGTTGAGAACCATGAAATTGGGAAATTATGAGATGGAATGGTGTAGTTGGATTAATCAATCACTCACCCATGAAAATGTTGATATTTTATCTATTGATAAATTTATTATCTGTTTAGAGATAATTGCTTTGGGCTATCGGTGGAGGATAGTCTTGATTGTTGCAGACACTGTATGTTGATTAGGGAAAACTGAAACTAATCACATTGAATATGTTATTGAATATGACGGTTGGAATAATACATTGAATATGTGCAACATTTATTATTTAAATTTGATTATAAAAACTTAATTAGTAAGTAAATTAAAAATATTATCAATTGAAAAAATGTTAAAAACTTTCATTGTAAAATTTAATTAGTAATTTTGAACTTTGAAAAATATAAAAATAAAAATAAAAAGAATTAAACAAAAATTTTATTATTTGATGAATTAAGCAATTGTCATTTAAATTAATATTTAAATAAAAAAAAATCTGTTTAAAATTCGCTAATGACCCCAATAATAATTGCACCATCCTGACCCTTCTGTTCTGCAATATTTTTTTTTTATTTTTTTATTCTAGAAAATGTTTTTTATACATCTTAGAAAATTTAAGCTATGTTTGGCGTAATGGGTTGGGGGTTAAAATAGTCATAGAAAGATAAAATAGATTAAAAAATCAATAAGATAAAATGTCACATTTAAATCATAATCATTTTATTTTTTTCTCACAAAAATCAAAAAAACCAAAAAGTCCATCCCAAATAAATTTTTTTAACTCAAGTTAAAAAAATTAAAAAATCGAAAAACTAACTCACTTTCCAAACAAAGGCTTACATTACAGAATTGACTTTTCAGCATAAATCAGGTCACTTTCTCCAGCTTTTACCTAACAAGCACTATAACAAATTAAAATTTTAAAGTAAAAAATTAAAAGATAAAATTATTTTTTAGGAAGAAAATATTTTAGTTATCGAAATTATCATTGTTATATTTTGAATGATGAAATTAGGCATTTAATGATGAATACTATAATTTTGGGACAAATTTTTTTGTCTTAAGAAGTAAACATTTTTACCACCAATTTTTTTTTTACCGACATTTAAAAATTTTGTCACTATAACTCTTTTTTTTTTTTTTTTTGACTTTTAGCGAAGACCTTCGCAATAACAAGAATTGATCTCTAAATAATTTTTATAATAATTTTTTTATGTTTATGAACAAAAAATTTAATCCCTAACATTTTTATATTTTATTTGAACAAATAGATGTGAGAATATATATATATGCTTACCAAAAACAGAAACATGTATTAAATAATACAAGAAAGATTGGGATAATGACCTTATAAAAGTCCATGGAAGCAACACAGAAGCAATCACCCAACTTGACATTTCCATTCCAAGCCTCTAAACTCAGGCATACACACCACAAAAGGGTCAATGGCTCTCACCACCTTCTCCCTCTCTCTCTGTATGTCACTCTTGTCACTTGTGGTTATGGCTTCTGCAAGTGGTTATGGGTATGCCCCAAAAGCTGAGCTTCAAAAACCTAAGAAGGAAGTAGAGCTACTCCCCTCCATAGCGGGCATTCAAGGGAATAAATCCGGTCCTAAACTAGTTCCACTTGAAGGTAATAATTTCTTCCTTTCTTGTTTTATGGACTCTCTCAATTGAAGGTAATTTCCATACATGATCATCATTTCTTTTTTTTGGTACAAAGGTATAAAAGATCATTAGTACTGTAACTATCATGCACTTGCTGTTATTGTGCCATATGCAACTCATTGTTTTTTTTCAACTATGGTGTAGGAGCTTTGGCAAGAATCACATGTCTAGCTGTTGACAAGAATGGGTATGAATCGGCTCCTTTCTCTGTTTTGAGTCACCCAACCGACGCCAAGGGGTACTTCTTTGCCACGGTGGCTCCTTATGAGCTTGAAGATGCATTGAAGATTACAGAGTGCAAGGCATTCCTCGAAAAATCTCCATTGGAGACTTGTAAAGTTCCAACTGATGTCAACAAAGGGATTAGCGGCGCTACTCTCACTTCTTACCATTTCCTCGTGGACAAGAACATCAAATTAAACTCTGTTGGGCCTTTCTTTTATACTCCACAACCAAAACCAGTCTCTTAAGGGTTATTAGCTTGTTGAGATCAATCACTACATTTGATCAAACACCAAACCAAATTTTTTTTTTTTTTTAAACCTGCATTTGGAGCTCCAACAGAGAAGCAAAAAAAAAAAAGGATTTTCGTAACGTAGTTGATATCCGAACAAAAAAAAAATGGTTTGAACTGATAAAAAAACATGTCTGAAAATAGAAGCTCCAACAGAGAAGCAAGTTTTTGCCACATACCAAACAGTCCAGGCTTCCTTCAACATGAAACAACATGACGGCCATCCCTCTCCCTCTATCTATCTCTGCCTGCCAAGAAAATACAGTTTGTCATGGATACTGCACAGAGATCCTCAGTAATAAACACATATAGTCACAAATTTTTGAAGACTGATCTCTTTCAATTACTCACCGCACAAGCACATATCGCAACATCTACAGTGGCCAATGCTGTTATGATGTCAGCCATCATACCTGAAATATGTTTATGCACTTAAATATTGGCTAAAATTAGTCGATAAATACTGCTCTATCATTTCTTCACCAGGGAAAAACAAAAGTCCCCAAATATTCAAAAACAAGAAAAACAAACTTCCCAAATGCAAACCTAATAGCAAGTAAAAAAGATGTGGTTACAAAATTGCCTCCCGCGATTTGCACGTCCACTAGCACCACTACTTCATTTGTATTTGAATCTCACAGAAAAAAAAAAAGGGATCACAAGAGATGTGTTATTACTAGTAATGAAAAGGGAAAAAAGGATTCACCTCTTCGATCTATGCATACTACACATAACCACTGTATAGAGTGCCCTTCAAGGTTGTGCCAAGATGCAACCTTGCCAGCTTGCCAACTCTCCAGACCAGGCAAGACTTCCTTGTACATGGGCATATTAGCAAGTATCATCTTAGCAACACCATTTCCCTGAGATAAACTCTCTCCTTTGGCCTTCAAACTCACATGCTGCATATGTTTATTATGTTTCCCATTGACCTTAGGGACCTTGACGCTGCCACGTTTGAGTTGGAAAATATCTCCACCATTGATCATTGAAGATGACATTTCCATAACGTTCATCAGGATCTTCTCCCAGGTGTATTTGCTTCCTTCAGAACAATCCGACAGCTCCTCTACTTCACTATCCTCCTTAGGATCAGCAACAAATTCTTCTACTGTATCAGCTGTTATTTCGGTTGCCGATAATGCAGCTTGCTCTCTCAAAAACTGAATACAACAAGAACCTTCTATTAATAGAGTGGAGGACAAGGATATCTAAAGCACCAATAAATAAAATATATATTACAAAAAAAAAAAATCTATACCACAGAAAACCTACTTTCATAATTTTGTATCTGGCACTACGTGTTTTAGCATGTTGCAACCACTGCTTATGTCTTTGGAATGCTGACTTGCTTGAGAGTGCCAAGAAATTGTGGAACTGACAATTAACAAATATTCAACCAGGTAAAATAAACAGTGGATAAACAAGCTTCATATAACTGCAAGTTACTCAAGAGAGTATGGATGGTGGACTATATCAAACAGTAGTAATGATGAGCTTAGAGCTCATGATTATCAGGATCACAAATTGCTCTATTTCCCATTGACCTTGGGGACATTGACGCTGCCATGTTTGAGTTGGGAAACATCTCCACCATGTTTGAGTTGGAAAACATCTCCACCGTTCTTATAAATCAACAGCACCAAACAAAGATAAGCAAAAATATCAAACAGTAGTAATGATGAGCTTAGAGCTCATGATTATCATGATCACAAATTGCTCTATTTCCTACATGACATAGGATGATCTGCGATTGGTACAGAGCCACAGCAACTACGCTTAGAATTTTAGTTTAAGACTTCAATCGACAGAGTCCACTACCACGAGTTTTTGCATTGAAATTAAAATTTCTATTTTAGTTTTTTTTTTTTTCTTTCTTATATACATATAAGAAGACTGCTGAACTTGTCAACATCTTATATTTTTGGTTACCTGAAGTGCTTTACTCAAGTATTAGAAGAAGTTTTCTTTATGTATTTCAAAAGTTACGAAACTTCTCTGAAACATTGCATCCTTTTTTTCAAGATTCATCAAACTTCAGAAGCTCATGCTTGTAGAAAAAACTTTGAAGACTTTGTTATTTTATATAATATAGTAGTAACTCAAGAACCATAGCATCTCTATAATCCCATCTGATGTGGATTTAAAACCACAAATTTTCATGAAGATCTGGGAGGAAAAAAAAATCAGATTATGAAGAACCATAACATCATACAGAAACCTAGTGAGCTTGGTTGAAGCAGAAGAGAGGAACCAATATCTCAACTTAAAAGAAAGGCAAAAAGGAAGGAACTGACTAAGTTCACATTATAAGTTATTATCTCCACAACTTCAGCATTTGCAAGTACATGCGAGGGAGTAACAAGATTACCATTGACCTGCAAAAAGATAAATCTCCTGTAGTGAGATGTGGAAATCTAAGAATAACAAGTCCACTGTTAAAAGTAAAAAAGAATACCTTTGCTGCAACCATTTTGTTGCCAATTTCAGTGTGTATCATATAAGCATAGTCAATGACAGTTGCCCCCTTGGGCAGATTTTTAATCTGTATGCAATGTGAAAGAGATCATTACAATATCAGTCAGCACAGATTTGTATGTGTAGCAATTGCAATCCATTCTCTTACCTCTCCTCTTGGTGAAAACACGAAGACGCGGCTACCTAAAAGATCTCTGGTGATAGTTTCTACAAATTCTCTGGAGCTCATATTTCCAACAAATTCCTCTTGCCATTCTCTAATTGCATTGAGCCAACCAATCTGGAGGGAAAGAAAGGACTTCTACCACAAGTCAGGTTATTTGAAGGAGTTTATCAGAAAATTCATTCAAGGAAGAGTGTTAAACTATCAAAATTTAGCAAGGATAAAGGTAAATTACTCTGAGGGCAATGTTTGCATTATTAAGACAAACAATTTTCCCTCTTGAACTTCTGCCCTTAGGCATTGCATGTCCAACCAATCCAGTCCGCTATAATGAGCAGCAATGCCTCTCTCAGCTATCAGATCCATCTCTTCAGTTCTTATCTGTCAACCATTAAAAAAACCAAAATATAACTGAATATTGCAAGTAATGAAAAGGGATAACCATTGAACTCATATAGTGACAAATAAGAAGGATTTGACCTAAGATACAGTCAAAAGAGAATAATGGCATAATTGGGAAAGAATAAAAATTCAGAAGTTGACCTGAACTTCCAGCCGAAACATGCTCTCATAAAGAAATGGAATTACAGTGGTATGAAGACTCTGATAACCATTGGGCTTTGGAGTTGCAATATAATCTTTCATCTGTTACAGAAAGCAAACCAATAAGCCTTGATAAATCAATTATTAAAAAAGAGGCAAGAGCAAAAAACATCAAAGTGAACTCCCCAAATCCCAACTAGGTTGGCACTAAGGAAGAAACCCAATCATTTGTTAGCTCAAGCCAAAGTGTGAGAGACCAACAAAGCAAAAAGGAAAAGAGCAAACAAGGAGGCCTACCAAGGTAACAGTAGGTACAAAGCAAGGCAGCAAAACAACCTGAGACAACATCAGGCATCAAAACAACAGAACAACAAACAGCATAGCTCCATCCTGGTCTGGTTTAAATTGACCACAAAATGAGCAGCAGCAGCTCAGCACACTCAACAGTGCAGTTCATCAGCAGAACACTCATCAGAACACTCAACAACAAAACAAGATTAAATCCATCAAATGCAACTCCTGATCAACAAAAAATCATGGATGGAGTATGAATTCCCAGAAGAGTGTCTCTTCAACCAAATTGCCACTCTAGACTTGATAAGCTCACATAGCTCCATAAAGTTGGGTTGAGCACTATTAAACACAGTAGAGCAGAATATCAGCAGAACAAGATTAGATCCATAAAATGCAGCACCACTAGCAGAACTTAGCATACCAACATAACAGAGCAACAACGCAGAGACCATTCCAGCAGAGCACACCAGAGGCCATCTTAGCTGCAGCCATGCTCAGCCCACCCACAGCCAGCTAGACAGAGTCTAGTTTAACTGCTTCCAAACCTAATGCACTAATGAACCTGGAACATACAGCTGAAACACACAAAACAACAATCAGCACCACTGCAGAGCATTCTGCCACCATACTTGAACACTAGTCACTCACCCTCCAGTTCTGATACAATGCTTAACTTGTGGCAGATTAAAGACCAAGTCATTAATAGAATACTCCACCTGAATTGGCGACGCTTTGAGCCACATGGCTACTCTCACCTTCACAATTTCACACAAATCCTCCAAATTTAGTTGAAAGCCATTAAAGATGCAATCGTTTCCATGCTTCCAAGTAGACCAAAGGATAGCCAGAGGTAGAACCATCCAAATTTTCTTTTCCAGCTTTTTCATTCTACAACCAAGCCACAACTGCAACAGGCCAGTAACCGAACCTGGAATTACCCACTGCACACCCCACCATCTTACAATGTTGGACCACAATAACCATACAAAAGGTCAAAAGAGTAGAATATGAGCTACTATTTCAATCTCATTTTGACAGAAAACACAAGCAAGATTAGCACTGCCATCTAAGATCCCAATCCTATGGAGAAAACTAGAGGTTTTAACCTTGCCAAGCCAAGCCAACCAACCGAATAATTGCACTTTGGGAGGAGCAAAATTGTTCCAGATTGAGTCAGCTACTGCCTCTACATTCCCCAACAGTGATTCACTCCAATTGTAGGCTGAGGCAACACCAAATACCTCAGAAGGATCTGCACTCCATTTTAACTCATCTGGTTTGTTGTTATAGAGTGCTGGAGCATTGTGAAGAAAAATGAATAATCTCTGAACTTCTTCCTCTTCCCAGACCAGCAAGGATCTTCCGAAATTCATAATCCATCCACCAGCATCTGACCGTTGCTCAAAGAACACCTTTACCACACCATTTTTATCAGTAGATAAAGAAAATAACCTAAGGAATTCATCCATCAAACACACATTACCAACCATTTATCCCTCCAGAATTGAACTCTCCTCCCATCCCCCAGAACAATATGAGAGTTATTGCTATAAAAACTATGCAGTTCTGGATTGGACACAACAGCAGTGATGATATCAGACCAAATTTTGGAAACTCTACCTACAATATTTGGTAACCATCTTCCATCCCTAGCATCATACTTATGACAGATCACTTCCTTCCAAAGAGTTTGATTCTCAGCACCAAATCGCCACCACCATTTCAGCAGGAGACATTGATTGAAGATTGACAACTTCCTCAAGCCTAATCCACCTAATTTCTTATTCTTCGTTACCACCTCCCACCGAACCATGTGAATTTTTCTTCTGAGTTCTGAACCGCCCCACAAGAATGCTGATTGCATTCTCTCTAACTCCTTAGCCACCCCAGTAGGAATCCTAAACAGTGATAAGTAATAGATCGGCAAATTGGACATTACAGATTTGATTAGAGTTAATCGCCCAGCAAAAGAAAGAAGCCTTCTCTTCTAGGAAGCTAATTTATGTTTGAACTTATCAAGAACGGGTTTCCAAGTACTTCTCCTACTTGGATTAGCCCCCAATGGAAGCCCCAAATATTGAATAAGCAGCTTTTGGTGAAGGCAATTAAGGCTAGCAGCAAACTCATGCACCAACTCATTATCCACCCCAATGCCAGATAATGCTCTTATGGTAATTAATTTTCAAACCTGTGGAAATCTCAAAGCATCTTAAAATGCTTTTATTGATGACAACAAAATGCTTACATATATAACTGGTTAACATATTCACCTTCACTCCTCCAAAAACATGACCCAGAGCCATTCTTGTTGTTAGTCTACAACGAAAAAGAATGATTCTTTCAAACAAAATGCAAAAGCTTCATTGACAAAGAACTAAGTTTGAATCAAACACGGACTAAATCCCAAACAAAGGTTGAAAGTAAGCAAATTCTTAGCCATAAACCACTATGTCCAATGAAGAATTGAAAACTGAATCCTTAGCTGCAATTTCACGTAAACTCAAATACTTTCCCACACACACACACAATGAGAACAAACACAAAGCCAATAACAGTCACAGCAACAAATCAAGGAGACTAGAGAGAGAAATTGAACCTCGTGGTGGTAATTTGCCTCCGGTGACCAGAATCATCTCTGTTGTTACCATGGAGACGCTCCTTCCCTTTATGGACCTCCACATGAATCTTAGGGCTGAGCAAGAATTCGTGAAATCCGTAATGTAATCCAATCCAATCCAATAGATTTGGATTGATTTTTTTTTGAATCCGTGGTTCGATTTTTGATTGAAAAATTAAAAATTTGTAATTTACAAATTGGTTTCGGATTGAACCTCACAGTTTCGGAACCGATCCAGACCATATACAAATAGTCTATATTTTTATTTTACACCCTCCCGCATAGTATCTTCTCTTATTCCATATAAAACCTAAACTCAATCCTAAACCCGTATAGTATCTTCTTTTATTACTTTTATTTGTTAGTTTTTAGTTTTAATTTTTAATGGTCTAAATACTTATGGTGAAACTAGTTTTCTTATGGTTGTTTAAATTCTAGAACAGTATGTCGCCACTATAAAAATACATGTTGCTATTGTGGAACTAATATGATGTTATGTTTATGTTTTTATGAAATTAAAAAGTTATATATATTGTTTTGTTATTTAATCATGTGAATCCGTGGTCCTAAATCAATCCAATCCGTGTTTAAATGGAGTAGTTCGGATTGGTTCCACGATTTAAATGGATTGGATTGATTCTAATTTTTTAGGAACCATAAATAACAGATTTGTCCTGGTTTTACCTCAATCCGAACCATGCTCACCCCTACACACGATCAGCATACATCGTATTGTATGGCTGATTACACAATCGTACAGTGAGAAAACAATCTAGCAGTTGAAAACCCTAACCCTAATGCAACTAAAAAAAAACTATTTGGATTAGTTTTTAAATTAATATTCATATAAAAAATATTAAAAAAAACATGTTTAATTAACAAATTTTTTAAATTATTTTTTTCTCTCCTCTCCTTTTTTTTATATTAATAAATCAATAAATCATTTTTTCTCTCTCCCCTTTCATTTTCGAGAAATTATTCATTAACCTAGGCATAAATCTAAGTGGTGTCCCAACCTAAGTATTATTAGTTGAAATAGTGAGTTCCACTGTTGTAGATGTGCCCGAACGTCCCGAGCTCCGCGCGCGAATGGCGCGAAATCTGTTTTGTTCTTAAGCTACTACAGTTCGGACTCATGTCACGGTTCTGAATCTAATCTCACAAAGTGCAATGTGAGACCGATAAATCACCAAAGAATCCAAATCCGGCAAATTGTTTTGGAAAATCGACTTTTATAAAGAAGTGCCAAACATAGACTGCTTTGCCAGATACAAAGTCGCCAGCTAAATATTTTATTTTTGAAAAATTTAGGAAACCCTAACTCGCACCGAATGCCATGTGTCCGTCATCACCAAAGTTGCCTCGGTTCGGGAACTTGGGTATGAGTGGGGAAGGTCATGCAATGAGCACCCCCGCTCACCCGATCAAAGATCAGCCTTTACTAAGCATGATATTTTGTTTTTGAAAACACACGTGTTCTTATTCCGGTTTATTAATCTATCATTACTACGTGATGTGCACAGCATACAAGTATAGACTAAACCGCCTAAGTTGGAACAAAATGTCTCATGTTTGTTTGTTTGAAAATTGTTTGAAGGTGCTACTCGCAAGTAGGCTAAGACGTGGATTTGCCACCCTCAAGTGGGCTTAGAAAACATGATTTTGCCACTCTCAAGTGGGCTTAAAACTCGCATTTCGATGAATTGTTCCAATTCAAGCAATCCAACCTTCACCCACCGGCATTCATGCAATTAAACACTTAAGCAGTTAGCCTCATGGCAAGCATGCTATCATGGCAATCAATAACACACATGCAGGGATGCTAAAGCATAAACACTTACAGTGTACTCCGAGCCAAAACAACAACTAGTTAGTAATCAATGCATGATCCTAACTATGTTAAGATGCCTAATGCAACACATGCAAAAATGCAACTAAAATAGGCTCGGCTATTCTAAGATGGCATATGAAATGCAACTTGATAACATGCTATTGAACACGTATTCGAGTAAATGTATTGAAATACAATGCAGTTTGTATGACGCGCCGAGCCCAGTACATGCAAGACAGATGAATAAATGCAAACATGCAAACATAAGGATGCTAATCAAAACATGACCTAGAACTAACCATCGTAAGCGGTTAAGTAAAAGGAAGAAAGACGTGGGGTTGGAAGACATTCACACACTCACGCACACTTATTACAAAATTCGCCTTCTCGACAGAGGGTCCGAATGAATAATACAAGCTAGCTACGCTAAGCTATTCTAACTAATCTAATAATCTAATTAGACTAATTATTACATAATCAAATTGAATATTAGCTAAGCTAAGCTAATTAAGAATTTACAACGATGAATTAAATTAGCTAAAACATTAACTAATTAATTACAAATTAACTAACTATACAAAGCAGTTAAAGCGGCCTCGAGAAGAGCGGCATATGCATGCTCGATCGACTTCGCTCGGAAATCCGTTGCCATGCCTCATGTTGCCTCTGTTTGCACTACTTTGCACCTCTGAAAATTACGCCAACTTCTGTGATGCTTCTGCCCTACCTCATGGACATTTTGAGAGGTCATTGGCCAAGAGGGGTGGCCATCGGCCAGTGGATAATGGTCATCGACCAATTTTTAGACTATCGGCCAAATATTTGTAGCCGATCGGCCATCTCTTCCTGCAAACTCCTCCTTTTGCTACAGCAGAGTACAAATAGAGGCATGGCAATACATTTACAAGAAAATGTTTGTACAACCACACTCCTTATCATGTTAGAAGCTCAAAGGAGTGTAGTGCTTGACTCTCGAGCCATCAATCACGCATTTCGATGCATGATGGCCAAAGATGCCAAGTTGCAGAAATCAATATGGATGAAATGCACAAAAACACATAAATGCCTTAACCTCTATCATGCATGATCAAGAGGGTCAACGATCGAGAATTAAGGCACGTTTTATCACTTCAAGTATGAAACATCCCTCGTTCCTCGTGCTTGGCCTAACACCCAAACCAAACACAATGCAATGCATGCACAACTTAACAAAGCTAATGGCATGCAAACAATGCAATGCAACCTAAACATGTAAACAACATGGCATGCAACAAATATGCAACAATGTTATGTAATGCAACTAGCATGCAACAACATGCAATGTACCAAGCATGCAACAATATGCAATGTATCAAGCGATGCAACAACATGCAATGCGACAAGCATGCAACAACATGCAAAATGGACTTAAACTAAAATGGACAGATCTCAATCATGCCTAAATCAGTGGCCAAAACACCAAAACTAAGGCACCAAAAGGCAAAGCATGCATGCACACATATTGGTCCATAAGCTAGGCAACAAGAACACAACCCTTAGCGGCACTCAAAGGGTGACAAAAGTGGAAGTGTAACAACACTATAAGCTCTGAAATTAAGGGCAAGTTTGGGAAGACTAAATAAGTATACTTTTTGACTTTTTATGAAATATGGGTTGGATTTGGGTTGGGTTTGAAGTGATGTGTTAGAGAGGTGATGTGACTTAAATAGGATAGTGACTTTTTGACTTTTTAGATTTTTTTGAGGATGCCAAACTTGGCCTAAGTATGGAATGATGCCAAATCAACCAAGCAAGACAAGTATGGCATGCAAGAAAGCTCAAAGCTTGAAACTAGCATAGGAACTTGTACCGAAGCCATATGAATCAAACCCCGAAGGGCCAAGGACAACCAAAACAATACTAGATCGTGCCAAAATGAGTCTAAAACATGCATGGGCCAAAGCAAAAACAAGCCAACATGAAGGGCATAAGGCAAGATGCATGCAAGGCCAATAAAGAGGGTTACACTACACCTACCAAGACCAAGCATGGCATGACTTAACCAATAAAAATCAGAGTTATGGCATGTCAAAATAAGCCCAAAAACCCACTGAGATGGCATCCCAAAGCTTAAGCAATAAGACATGCATAATGGCTCATGTTCAAGGCTTAAAACACAAACCTCCCAATACATGGAAAAGGTGACAAATGTGAGTGCATGAATACACTATATGGACTGAAATCGCATATGAAATGATGCCAAATCATGAAAATGGTCTAAGCAATGCGTGCTAGTGACTTGGACACTCAAAGCTAACAAGCTAGAATGCACTATGGCTATACAAAGCAATGCATGCATGACTAAAACGACATCAAATAGAGCTCAAGCATGGTAAAACATGAGGGAAAACTTCTTTGATTTGAGCCAAAACATGCAAGAATGATGATCCAACACAAGATGCATGTTAAGGCAATAGAGAGGATTGCACTACGAGTGCATGGTGCATGCGAGAGGCTATCAAACCAACCTTAGACAGAGGTATATCATGCTGAAATAAGGTCTAATACATGCTAAGATGGAGCCAAAACAAGCTCAACAAGCATGTTACTTTTATGAGCCACCAATACAAGCATATGAGACATAAGGAGAGGGGATGAACCTCTCCTATTTGGGACCTCAAAACACCATTTCTACCACTGAAAATCTTTTGGATTTCAGTGGTGAGAATGCCAAAACAAGGTGGTCCCAATAGCTTAAAAGGAAGGCACAAGAACAAGACCAAACAAGGCCTAAGAGGGGGTAGACAACCCCCAACACAAAAGTGACCTTAAACAAACATTACAAGCATGAAAAATCAGAACTTTTTACAGTAGAAAGTTAAGCTTAAATCAGCATGAAAATAGGTCCAAAAGCTTGAACCAAAACAAGGGTTTAAAGGCTAGTTGATTCACCCTTGAAGAACACCTTCAAGAACACAACTCCAGCACTCTTTTCTGACCAAAACCAGTCCAAAAACACTAACACCAGCTCCAAAGTACCTCAGCAACAAAAGGATGGTGTTCTAGTAGGTGCTTTAGTGCAAAAGTATGAAGAAAATACACTTTTGAGCACAAACTAGGGTAAATATGGAGAGAGAGGTAAAATATAGAGAGAGAGTGATATATGTTTTGTATATCAACTTTTCAGAACCTCTGGAAAGGGAGAGGGGTCTCCCTTCTTATAGAAATTCAATTCTCAAGCTTGCTGAACAAGCTTGAGTTTTGATTCAATCCCTCCATACAAGTGTATGGAGGATGAGATCTGTGCTTACCAGCCGTCACAGCTGGCACAAAAATATCTGCAAAAACAGGTGGAAAGGTCTCGGCCAAGAAATATGGCCGATCGACCAAAAAGAGTGCCAATCAGCCACCACTTATGGCCGATGGCAATAAAACAAGGCCGATGGCAGAAGGCCTTAGCCGATGGGTTATAGGGGCCAACAAGCCATCATCTTCCCTCAGAAGCAAAAACTCACAACCAAACACAAAACAAACAAGTTGAGAGATCCTAAGGCAAGGCGCGCAGTCGAGACCTTCGGGAACTCAAAACGAACACGAGCATGGATGATCATTGAGTGTTCAAACGATGACGTCCAAGTCTTGAGGACGGTCAAAAATGGGGTGTCTACAACTACTTGTTTGTCTCTTTTAAAGAGACAATTGGACACTTACCAAACATGAATAGTGTGGAGCAATGCGCCTGGGGCATTTAATAATTTCTCCTCATTCTCTCATATTCTACACATTAATCAGTTAAATTTTTTTTTCACATCCATCTATTCAATTACAAAAAATAAAAAATAAAACATTGATATTAGCACCTACCTCTTTACTTTGGCCCCCTAATTTTTTGAATCCCCGCCTAACAAAATGAGTATTTACCATTTTTTCTTTGAACCCCACCTTAATGCCAACTATACCCATAACCCTTAACTACAAACCCAAACCCAAATCCTAATCCCCTACTCCCAACCACCACCTCCGACATCACTGTCGTTGCCTCCGGCAACCAATTCACAACCAACCTCCAGCCTTTTTTTTTTTTTTTTCTTTTTCTTCTTCTTCTTCACCCCTTCTATCACAGCCCTAGGTGCCAAACCCCTTATTCATCTCTGTGTCTTCTTCTTCTTTTTCTTCATCTTCACCCCGTCGTGAACCCTAACCCTAACCCTAACCCTCTGCAAGTGTGAAACCCCTCCCCTTGATCTGTTTGTCAAATATTTTCCAACGGAGCAAAGGCCAATGGCAACCACCAAAAACTTCATCGAGGCAATCAACCTCACTACGCAGATCAAGTCTAAGCCCTAAACCCATATAGGTTTGTCATCTCTGGGAAAAAAAGAAAGAACCACAAAAGGGGCATCCTCAGATCGCGATGTCTTATTTCGGCCAGCGAAGCCAACTGCGGTGTCCTCTATTCCTCATTCTCTCCTTTGTTAGGAAACCAATTATGTTAAGAAGTCTAATCAATTTAGGAAGTCTATTATTTTTCCTACATAAAGATGCTTATTGTAATGGTTTTGAGGAGATTAAATAATATTAAGAGTTTAGGTGGCTAATCCCCAATTCAAAGGATTGTTGGTGGCTGATCCCCAATTAAAGGTTCAAATTCAGGGTCTAAGACCCTATCATCTGGTATCAGAGCATTCGATCTTTGAGCTTCCATCTCTTCCTACTCTGCCATTCATCATCATCAACATGACTGTTAAAGAACTCGAAGAACAAGTTACTGCTCTTACTACTAGGATGGACGTAATGTCTACTAATATGCTAGAGTTGGGAATACCATGTTGCTTTTTGTACTCGTTATCTCGATTTTTCAACTTGAGAACAAGCTGTGATTCTAGAGCGGTCGAATGTTAAGAAACCAATTATATTAGGAAGTCTAATCAATTTAGGAAGTCTAATTATATTAGGAAGTTTATGTTATTTTTCTTATATAAAGATGTTTATTGTAATGGTTTTGGAGGAGATTAAATAATATTAAGAGTTTAGGTGGCTAATCCCCAATTTAAAGGATTGTTGGTGGCTGATCCCAAATCAAAAGATCAAATTCAGGGTCAAGGACCCTATCGTCCTTTCTCTTTCTTTTCTCTTTCTCTTTCTCTTTCTCTTGCCGTCACGAGGGTTGCAGGGTTGTAAATGAAGGCGGTGAGTGGCGGGCTTGCAAATGAAGGCCAGAGTTAAGGGTGACGAGAAGTGGTGAGGGGTGGCAGAGGTGGTGGTGGAACTTCGACATTGGAGGATGGCCCAAGGTGGATAGCCGACTGAGGGGAATGAAGAAGACTGTTGGAGGAATTAGGGTTAGGGTTTGGGACATTAGAGTTTGAAAGTTAGGGATAAGGATAGGAATGGAAATTTATATTTGGACAAAATTGGAATTAAAAATAAAATAAAATAAGAGTGCTGCTATTAGCACCTACCAAAATTCTTTGGACCTCTGATTTTATAATTTTTTTTATTACAATTATACCCTAAAGTAAAATTATATTAAAAGACATTATTAAATGGAACACTCACCTATCAATAAGAACTAATACTCTATAATATTGGACACCCACCCCCACCTCCAACTGCAACTATACGTATTCCATGTTTGTAAACCCTAAACCTATTACTTTTCATAACCAACTAATATAAACCCTAAATCTATTATTTTTCATAATCATCTTAAATCCTGAATGTATCATCTTCATCACCATCATCAACGCTATTGAACTTGAAAGTTTTGCTTCAAATATAACGTATACTTCATCACTTATTTCACTGTGTAGAGCAATGGAGGACGAGGACAACAATTCTAGTGAGACCAGCGTTCCATTAATAAGTTTATCTGTCTTGTATTAACATTCTCGGTCATTTTTGGTCGTTCTTGTTTCGTTCGAGCTGTTCGGTACTGGTTTGCTGACTGTTAGAATTATGTTCGGTAATACAGTACTGAACATAATCCTTTCGTTCAATACATAGGTTCCGAACATTAATGCAGATAGTCAGTTATGTAATTTTCTTTGTTAAACTAACTTAGAATGGAAAAGAGTGAATTGGAATGAATTTAAGTTATGTATTTTGAATGGATTTAATTCATGTTATTTTAAGTTGTAAATTGGAATGGATTCAAGTTACACAATGACGAACAAATTTTGTTCGGACATACAGTGCTAACAGGATTATTATTGTTCGACAAAACAGTTATGAACAAAATACATTTTTTCGGCTACACAGTGGTGAACAAATTGTTTTGGGCTACATTCAGAATTCTGAAGGCGATTCAGACGATGATTATGTTTTTCTTCATCTTGCAAACGGTTATGCAAATCCCGTAGAAATTGGAGTATCTTCGATCGATCTCAGCGATGACGAAGATACAAAAAGCAACAAAAAAGATGATGATGAGAGGATGGAAGTCTTCGGAATGCTTCGTTGACGGCTGAGACGGCGACGAGAGTGATGGAGGGCTGGGGTCCAAGAATTCTATACTGGACCAAAGCTCTAAACTCTGAAGATTGAGTGAGTCAGGGAAGGAGAGGAATGAAAAATTAGGTGGGTGTGCATTTCATTGTGAAAATATTATGAATATGGGTAGATTTGGTAATAAGTGGGGTGTCCAAAAAAATATTATTAAAATTTAGGATTTAGGGTTGGGGTCCAAAGAAATGGGGGGTCCAAAGAATTTTGGTAGGTGCTAATAGCAGCACTCTAAAAAAAAGTAGGGATCCAAAGAAATAAGGTAGATGCTAACAGCAACTTTAAAAAAAAAATTACAAATCATTCCAAAATTATTTTCAAAACTCATAACTAAACAAATTTTCAATTTTCAAAACTCTTTTCAACAACTTATCTTTCAAAATACAACTAAAAACTCTTTTTTTGATTTTTTTTTCAAAATTATATTAATTTTTTTTTACTTTTTCGGTCTGTCTTATCGAGACAAATCTAAAAAGTATACTCCATCAATTCCAAAACAATAATCCCTTTTGGCGAATCTAATTTTTTTTGGTAATACAATTATTATATTTAAAAAATATTAATTTTTCAAAACTACTCTTTGATAATATATTTTTTTGGAAATATCAATTGTCATATTGTACTTTTTGTATTGTTAATGAACTTAAAAGAAGGGCAAATATAAAATTCATATTATTTTAGTTATTGATTTTTGAAAATTGACTAATATTTTGGGATGGATGGAGTTTCTCTTTTGAAAAAATTCAAAAAAAAAAATTTAAAAGCCAAAATAAAATAAAATAAAATATTGCTTATTTTACTTATTTTTGTCTTTTTTGGAAATTTTTTAATTTATCTTATCGAATTGAATTTAAAAACTAAAATATTTTTGAATTTTTTTAAAAAAAATTCACTAAAGATGAAAAAAAAAATCAAAAAATAAGCAAACCTCAAGTCAAACCATAGTAAAACAAAAAGATTAAAATTTAAAAACTAAATAAGAATTTTTACGAGATCAAAACCCATGCAATTTAGGAAAATTCTACTATAATATCATAATTGATGAAATTATATATTTTAATAAATAAAAATTATTTTTTCTTTTCATGATTTAATATTAAATTCTAATTATTGTAATGCATTTCAAAACTTTGTATTATAATTTTTATTTATTATTTAAAAAATGCATTTAAAAGGAGTAAAATAATTGCACTCTTGTGAATGTTTAAGTGAGTCGGTGTCTAGTACAAATAATTTTTGGGGCAAAATTCATTTTACTCTTTGTGGTTTGGGTCATATACGGTTTACCCTTTTATTATTTAGAAATGATCACATAACCTTTATATGATTTGTGAATTGAAGTGTACCATTAAGCACGTTAACGATTTAATAACAAAGACTAAAATACCTCCATATTTAAATAACTTAAATGTGTAAATTATGAATATTTTCGTTATTTGTTTGGAAGGCAAAGTGCACTTTAACCTCTTATACTTTATTCCATCTGCAATTTATCTCCTTAAAATTTGAAAATAAGTATATAATCCTCTAATGTCTGCCACGTGTTTTACATTTGCTGTTAAGTTGGACAGAATATGTTACGCCTCAAAATTTGGACAATTAAATATTAAATTAGGACTAAACCCCAATCAATATTCCATCATCCAAATCTTAGGGGTGAAACAAAATCTAAATATTCTCGTCTCCATAAGGTTTAAGTAAATTTCTATGCCAAAAAAAAAAATACAAGAGATAAAAAAAAAAATTAACAAATGCCAACCAAACCATCCATCAGAAATTCATGACTACCAATTCTTCCAACATTAAAGTAGTAACAAATAGTCAAAACAATTTAAATAATGTAAAATTAGAAAATAACCCACAATGCCAAATTTTCAAAATACTAAGGTCAAAATAAATAAACAAATAAATAACTAAACTAATATCAACTCTAAACTTAAGAAAACAAAAGAAATCCGAAAGACATTCCTACAACTGTAGTTATTTTTTGTCACCCCCGTAGTGTCACGACCCAAACCCGGTACCTAAAGGCTCGGCGTCGTAACAAGATAAACATAAAATAATTCAAATAATTTTGTAGTCGCAGTGCAAGCGGATAAATTGAATAAATTAAAATAAAATAATTGGGTATCAAATGTTTAATAAAATGAAATAAACATAGTCATTTGAGTTTTATTGTATTACAAGAGTTCGATAAAAAAAAAAAAAGGATAGAAATCTTAAAAAAGAAATTTTAAAAAAACACAGCGATTCATTTCCCATCTTGATCCCGCTAAATCTCGTCACCTAAAAGGGGTAATAGCTATAAGCATATAGTCGAGTGAGAAATATTATACTGTGAGCATAGGGGTACAAAATAGTCATGGATAGTTATTTAAGATAAAACATTTAAGTTGCATAAATGAACTATTTAAGTAGCAGAAATTGAAATAAAAATTACGTAAATAGCTATAACCACGGTACAGAACAAGGGTCACTGGAGTAACAATCAGAACAAGGGTCAAGGATCCATGACAAACAGGGGACCACAAAGTGGTCAAACAAAGGCCAATGGCTATTTAAGTCCCCCAAGGCATGGGACTCCCGTGGTGGTACTTACAGAAAATAATTGTTTACATGATCATTGTCAAATATATACTAAATTTAAACAAACATATCCATGGGTTTTAATTTACGCAAATAGAGTTCAGAAAATAATTCATGTAATTGAAACATTAACCTAATCATAAAACATAAATTATATAAAATAAATTGTAACGCACTCAAAATGAATCCATAAATCAACCAGCAATAGCATGCTTAGACATAAGAGAATAAAGCATAAATATATTCCATCAGAGTAATCCTTACAAAATGTATTACATGTTAACAACAAAAGCAAATGCCCCTATGGGCTTACAGCTTTTCAAGTCAACACTTGGTTACAAAAAGGAAGAGTACTAACTCTATATAAAATAAGCTATTGGCTTGATATACATGTAATACAAACAAAATAATCAAAAAGAGTCTTCAACTCCCAAAACCATCCAAGCTATGTCCTTGGAAGTGGCATGCTACCTGTACCTGAAAATGATGTCCCATATAGGGTGAGCCACAGCCCAGTAGAGATATGCTAAACACAATATGAGCAATAATTAAGACATTAGCAATTGATAAATGTTAACTCACATAAACCAATTCATACCCCATTTTCATTACATGACCACTGTGTCCATGTTTCATTTCATTTTCCATTTCTTATCCAATTTCCAATTCGTAATCGGGGCTCAGAACCTGGCCACGTACTCTAAATGAAATAATAATTCATATTAAACGTTTCCCATTTCCCAATAGATAAGCAAACAAGTTGTATCAATACCTCAACAGATAAGCATATAAGCTACGTCAACATTTCAACAGATAAGCATATGAGCTGTATCCACACTTCAACAGATAAGCATATGAGTTATATCAACACTTCCATAGATAAGCATATGAGCTATATCAACACATAAACTGACAAGCATATGAGCTGTGTCAATGGAGTCCATCCCCTATCTCTTCCCACACAATATCAGGTTTAGAGGTCCATCCCCTATCTTCCCCTAAACCGTGGAGTACATCCTCTATCTTCTCCCACACACACAACGTATATACACATAGGTCATATACACAAACAATCAATACATAAAGTTAATGTATTCTTTTCATCCAGCATACTCTATGACACATCTAATTGATTAGTTTTAGTTTGCCTAATCATCATGCATTGTCTACAACAATCAAAACTACCCTCCACCGGTAGCCCAAGCAATTATTTCTAAACAGGTAATAAAAGCTCCAACAGATAAAATATCAATGTTTTCAAAAGTGAGCGATTTATAAATCCAACTCCACCATTCCATCTCATAATGAACCAATTTCATTATATTCAATCAATTTCATAAATCCAAAACTTTCCCAAATTAATTATACCAATTAATTTATACAACAACTTAGGGTTTTCTACCTCCTTTTTCAATATTAACCCAATGGTCCATATATCAACAACCAACAACTAGAATATCATTTTGAGACCCAAAATATGCATTTAAGAATCAAAATAACAAAACCCTCTTTTAACATTTTCAAACCCTAACTTCCCAAAATCAACCATTTAACAAAATGCCTAAAACTCTAGGTCAAAACCCATAATAGTGAGTAGGAATCCCTACCTCAAATGATGAAACCCAATGAAGAAGATGAAGAAAACGAAGTTGCTCCAAATCACAAATTTCTCGGATCAAAAGATAGCCCTCGACGATCAACAACTTTTTTGTAAAGGCCAAAGGTGAGGAAATCACTCCTTCTAGATCAATATTTAGAGAGAAGGTAGAGTTCTAGAGTAAGAGGCTCTCCAATGGAGTTTTGGAAAAGTAAGAGAGAGAAATGGATGTGAAAAAGTGAGCCAAAAAGTCAAATCTCGGAATGTTAAACCAGTCACCCCGCTCGAGCGTGGAAACCCCCGCTCGAGCGTCACTCACAGACTCCCGCTCGAGCGGCCAAACCCCCGCTCGAGCGGCGGATGCACACTCCCAGAACTTTTGCAGACAAGTCCTCGCTCGAGCGTCCAACTCCCCACTCGAGCGTCACACACAAACTCCCGCTCGAGCGGCCAAACCCCCGCTCGAGCGTCCAACACTGTAGAGGAAATACTGGAAGGGTGATTTCCACGCTCGAGCGTCAAAACCCCCGCTC
Source organism: Camellia granthamiana (assembly GCA_036172215.1). NCBI lineage: Eukaryota > Viridiplantae > Streptophyta > Magnoliopsida > Ericales > Theaceae > Camellia > Camellia granthamiana. The sequence continues at coordinate 81,521,990 of CM069914.1, read as the reverse complement.
GAGTGGAGAGGCCAAAACCTGGGCAAAAATTCTGTGTTTCCTAACATAACCAACCTATTCCCAACTTGCCCAATACAATCCAAAACTCAAATACAAAGAGTAAAGAATAGAGGTGAGAGTACAACAACAACACATCAACGGAACCGAGTTCGGATATGACAAATAAAGAAAAGGGAAACCGGGATCGCTATATAAATTGTGTTAACTCAAAACATTCGTAAATTATATTATGGTAACCCAAGACATGTAGAAAACATATTATAGTAAGTCAAGGTATAATAAAACTTACCTTAAAATTACTCTTAAATTCTTCTAAGCTTGCTCCCCGTTTCTTGCTCGAATGTTCTCTTATTCTAGCAATGTGTTTCCTTACTTGGATGCTCACATCTCCTATTTATAGCCATGTTGCATGGATTATACCAAGCAGGTGGGCTTTGGTTCGGCTACCTGTCGAATAGGTGGCATCTTGCATGCCTTGTACGTGGCCAAGGCACTTAGTCACCATCCTATGCATTAGGATGGTGACAAATCACCATTTTTTTTTAATTCAAAATTCAATTCTAAAGGTTATGATTCATTTTATGAGTTCTAAAATTACTTATGATTATACGTTAGGTTCACGTCTAAAAGTCTCATGACTCAACTATAAAACATCACTTACCACTTACTAAAATATTTGACGTGTGGTGTCTCACAATTTATTTCCTTAACAATTTAATCGATAAATATTTATTATTATTTATTGATTGATTGATTTATTTATTTATTTATTTTGAGTTCTATTTATTGCAATTTTTAAATTCAAAAAAAAGAAAATCCAGGTGTCACATTTCTCCTCTCCTTAAAAGAAATTTGTCCCCAAACTTGATGTACCTTGGTTTTCGAAGAGGTGTGGGTATTTGGTTCGCATTTGGCTTTCAGTTTCCCACGTTGCTTCTTTGACACGATGGTTTCTCCGTAAGACTTTTACAAGAGGTATAGTCTTATTTCGAAGGACTTGATTACGATGATCAAGAATTTCTACTGGTTGTTCCTCATAAGAGAGGTCTTCTTGAACTTCCAAGTTCTGATAATTAACAACATGCTCCGGATCCCGAAGATATTGCGAAGCATCAAAACATGAAACACATTGTGGACATTGGATAGTTCGGGTGGAAGCGCAAGGCGATATGCCACAGAATCAATCCTTTCGAGTATCTCGAATGGGCCGATGTAACGTGGGTTTAGCTTTTCTCGCCTTCCAAATCAGAAAACCCCTCTTGTTGGTGAGATCTTTAGGAACACATGATCGCCCACTTGAAATTCTAAGTCTCATCTTCGTGTGTCTGCATAGCTTTTCTGGCGACTCTGGGCAGTGCGAATTCACTGTTGGATGAGTTGGATTTTATTGCTCGTTATTTGCACGATTTCAGGGCCTAATAATTTTCTGTCCCTGACTTCCGTCCAACACAGAGGTGATCGACATCTTCTTCCATATAGTGCTTCGTATGGTGCCATTCCAATACTTGCATGATAGCTGTTATTGTAATAACCCAGATTTTTAATTATTCTGTAGAATTTATACTAATATTATTTAATCACAATTAGGAAAATATATAATTTATTATATATTATTATGGGTACTTTTGTAAAATAATATAATTATTATGAATTTAGGGGTCCAAGTATAAATAAATAATAATAATAATGGGTGTGGTAGTAAAATAAATAATTAATTTTCTATTAGCATATGATAGAGTGTAATTTAATTAGGAATTAATTAATTTATATAGTTATATTAAAATATTAGACCAAAGTGTAATTATCTTAAATATCTATTAAAGATAAGAATGAATCTTTATAATTTATTAATCGAATCTGTTGAAGATATGCGGGCCACGCTCTTCCTCCCTATTTAAGGAGGTGATATGTACGGAGAGAAAGAAAAGAAAGAAGAAAGAGAGAAAGGAAGAAGAAATAAAAGAGAGAAGGAAGGAAAAAAAATGGTGGAAGCTAAAAGGGTCTTTGGTAGTAGAAAGAAAGAATAAGGTATTAAAGTTAATGTGAGTTATATTATACCTTAAGTTACTAAAATATATTTTACGTATGTTTTGACTTACCAAAATCTATTTTATGCAAGTTATGTTTTATTAGTATATTAATAAAAGTTATGTTTTATAAAGATTTCAGTTACGTGGATTATTATCTGAACTCTATTTGTGAAAAGGAAACCCATGGATATGTTTGTTTTATGTTTTAAGAATATTTGGTTTTGACCTTATAAACAATTATATTTTGTAAGTACCACCACGGAAGTCCCATGCCTTGGGGGACTTAAATAACCATTGGCCTCTGTTTGACCACTTTGTGGTCCTCTGTCTGTCATGGATCCATTGACCTCTATTTTGTGCGGAGCTAAGTGCTACACTATTGTGAGAGCCACCTCTAGAATCCGTACGAGCCACCTCTTGAATCTGTACCTCTGTTTTATGCGGAGCAAAGTGCTACACTATTGTGGGAGCCACCTCTAGAATTCGTACGAGCCACCTCTTGAATCCGTACTTCTGTTCTGTGCGGAGCTAAGTGCTACACTATTGTGGGAGCCACCTCTAGAATCCGTATGAGCCACCTCTTGAATCCGTACCTCTGCTCTGACCGTCACTTCTATGACCTCTGTTTTGTTCTGTTCTATACCGTGGTTATGGTTATATATTTACATAATATTTGTTTTTCAGTTTCTGCTACTTAAATGATTTATTTACATAATCTCAGTTTTGCTACTTAAAGGATTATTTGTTCCGACTAAGTTATCTTAAATCATGCTGGAGCATAGCCAAAATATGCTAGAATGATGAGCCAAAACCTCATGCATACAAGGCTAGTAAGCAAGATTTGCACTACAAGTATATGAAGCATGCAAGAGGCTACCAAACCAACCCAAATCAGAGTTATGACATGTCAAATGATGATCAAAAACCTACTGAAATGGAGCCAATTCATGCTAGAAAGACATGCTACTTTGATGAGCTACAAATGGGATACACATACAAGAAGCATGCATAAGGTGACCAAACCAACCATGGACAGAGTTAAGGAAGGTCCTAAAAGTCACAAAAAAATGCCTGGACTAAGCCTAAAAAGTATAGAGATACAGGCTCATTTGATAGGCCCATAATACCAGCAAACAAAACAAGAAAGGAGGGGATCACCCCCCTCTGATTTGAGGCCTCAAAACAACATGTCTACCACTGAAAATCCACTGGATTTCAGTGGCTAAAAGGCCAAACAAATACTAACTCAAAGGCCTTAAGACATGGTTCAAACCAAGGCCAAACAAGGCAAATAAGAGGGTAGAACACCCTCAACACCAAAGAGGCCTTAAACAATCATCAAAAGCACTTAAATACAGAACTTTTTTCAGTTGAAAGCAAGGCCTAAACAATATGCAAGGATGGCCAAAATGGTATACAAATAAAAGCTTAAAAAAGGAATATACTCACCCTTGAAGCTCAACTTTGAAACCAGCAAACTCTGAGGCCAAAAACCAACTTTCAGGGCTTAAACAACACTCCCAAGAACCTCATCCCAAAGATGGTGGTGTATCACTATGTGTTGTAGTGCAAAAGTGAGAGGAAAATGGACTTTAAGGCACAAACCAACAACAATATAGAGAGAGAATGAGAAATATATATAGAGAGAGAGATGTATCTTCTCAAAATATGCTAAACCTCTGTAAGGGATGAGGGGCCTCTCCTTATATAGAGGAATGCAAAGTCAAGCTTGTTAAACAAGCTTGAAAATGTATGGAGGAGGGATTAGTGAAAACCAGTTGGCTCAAAAGATCTGGAGTGAAATCTGCTGAGACAAAGTGTTCTGCCGGCCATCAATTGTGGCTGGCAGTGCCTCATTGATGGCCGGCAGGCTTCATCAATAGCAGGCAGAGACAAATTGATGGCCGGCAGTGCCAAAAAGTGGCCGGCAGTGCACCATGAGGAGCATGCTAAAAGGACCAACACATGGTCCAAAAATGGGGCAGAAAGGATACAGGGTTTGGAAAGCTCAAACTTGTGACGTTTCGCCGCGAAAGTCGAGCACTCAACGAGCAATCGAACTTGTGACTGGATGTACCTGCAAGCACAACGAAGTCTTGAGGACGGTCAAAAATGGGGTGTCTACACACACGCACGCGCGTAGGCGCGCGCGTGGTGTGGGCAGTGGGCTATGTGGCGTTTGATGCCGCACTTAGCACGGACGCATTGGCGCGAGGCACCATGAGGGCACTTTCCTATTTGCATCGAATAGGTTGGAACGATGACGTGGATCCAATGTGGCATGGGTGACGTGGAACACAGTCAGCTCCACATGGCGTCCGTTGGCGATGAGTCAACTAACCGATCGAATGGTTGCGTGTCCAATCTGGAGCGGTTTGATCATAGCCATTGATTGGAGATACGCGCGATCGTATGGCTGAGATATCACCCGATCATGATCAAGTGTGATTAGTCAAGGCAACTATTCGGTGGGAGAATGATCTACACCATAGATCGTTGATCCAACGGCCAGATCTGATCGGATGCGATCAAGGGACATGACCATTCGATCGGGTGCATCAAGGCCTATAAATAGGCTGCGGATTCAACCATTTCATTCCATCCAAAAATTCAGAAGCATTCTTGCAATTCTTTCCGTCTTGATTTTGAGTTTTCAATCAAGAGTTTCTTAAGCAAATTCTTGCTTTTCTTAAGCAAAATTCTACTTTTCTTACTAATAATCAAGTTTTGCAAATTTGATTATCAGTGTCTTGGTTTTCTTGATTATATCAAGAGTATTCAGATCTATTGTCATTAGTGCAGATGCCGATAGACTTGATCTTTAGATCAGGCTTCATTGTATCCTGGAGGCAAATTTGTTGTAACCTCCTGCACACCTTTTGGTGGGTACAAATATTGTCTTTAGGAAAGCGACTAAGTAACGCGACTTGAAGCACCAATTTTTTGTCCTACATAGACAAAATCGTCGCCAAGTTTTGAAGACTCGAAGACCACCAACTGAAGAATTCAAGACGAATTGTTCCAACATTATGTTCTGTTTTTGTTTTTTGTTGGTTTTTTTTTCATTTTTTTATTTCCTTCTTTGTTTTCTTTTTTCTTTCTTTCATCTTTTGTCGCCATTTGTTCTTTTTGGTTAGGTTTTCATGTTAGGCTGTCTGTATAGCGATCCCGGTGCCCTTTTCTTTAATTGTTGCATCCGGACTTAAGTTCCGTGGAGTTAGTTGTTGTGTATATCTTGTTTACATCCTTTACTCTTTGTATGTGAGTCTTGGGTTGTGTTGGACAGGTTGTAACAGGTTGGTTGAGCTTAGAAACCAAAACTAGTTACCCAGATTTTGGCCTGTCTGCTCGAGCGGAGGTATTGACGCTTGAGCGGGGACTTTTGTTGCTTGTCCGCTCAAGCGGGGGTTTTGGCACTCGAGCGGAGAAATCACCCATCCAGTATTTCCTGCGTAGTGTTGTCCACTCGAGCGGGAGTTTGGCCGCTCGAGCGGGAAGTTGTGAGTGACGCTCGAGCGGGGAGATGGGCGCTCGAGCAGGGGACCTGTCTGCAATAGTGTTGGGAGTGTGCATCCGCCGCTCGAGCGTGGGTTTGGCCGCTCGAGCGGAAGTCTATGAGTGCCGCTCGAGCGGGGGTTTGGCCGCTCGAGCGGGGCGACTGGGTTAAAGCTCCGTGTTTTGACATTTTTGAACCACTTTTTCATATCTCTTCTCTCTCTTACTTTTTCAAAAACACCATTGTTGAGCTTCTCACTCTAGAACTCTACCTTCTCTCTAAGTATTGATCTAGCTAGGGTGTTTTTCTTACCTTTGGTCTTTACAAAAGTTGGGTTGATCGTCGAGGGCTTTACTTTGATCCAAAAATTTCGAGTTTTGGATTACGTTGAGTTTCATCATCTTCTTCCTTTAAGCTACGGATTTGAGGTAGGGATTCCTACTCACTATTATGGTCTTTGACCTAGATTTTTGGTTGTTTTGATAAAGTGTTGAAGTTGGTTGATTTTGGGACTTAGGGTTTCAAAATGGTATAATAAAGGGTTTGTTATTTTGATTCTTGAACTTGTATTTTGGGTCTCAAAATGATGATTTGGGTGTTGGTTGTTGATATTTGAACCTATGGGTTAATATTGAGAGTTGGGGAAGAAAACCCTAAAATGTGTACAAATTAATTGGTATAATTAATTTGGGAAAGTTATGGATTTACGGAATTGAATTAGAATTAATGAAATTGATTCATTACATTGTGAAATGGTGGAGTTGGATTTATTAATCGCTCACTTTGAAAACATTGATATTTTATCTATTGGAGCTTTTATTTTCTGTTTAGAAATATTTGCTTGGGCTACCGGTGGAGGGTAGTTTTGATTGTTGTAGACAATGCATGATGATTAGGCAAACTAAAACTAATCAATGGAACGTGTCATAGAGTATGACGGATAAAAGAATATATTAACGTTATGTATTGATTGAATATGTATATGACCTTTGTGTATATATATATGTTGTGTTGTATGGGAGGAGATAGGGGATGTACTCCACGGTTTAGGGGAAGATGGGGGATGGACCTCTAAACCGGACGTTATTTGGGAGGAGATAGGGGATGGACTCCACTGATACAGCTCATATGCTTGTCAGTTAATGTGTTGATATAGCTCATATGCTTATCTTTGGAAGTGTTGATACAGCTCATACGCTTATCTGTTGATTTGTTGATATAGCTCATATGCTTATCTTTGGAAGTGTTGATATAGCTTATATGCTTATCTGTTGATTTGTTGATATAGCTCGTATGCTTATCTGTCAAAGTATTGATACAACTTGTAGGCTTATCTATTGTGAAATGGGAAACGTTTAAAATGAGTTACTGTCTCATGTAAGTTGTTGGCCAGGTTCTGAGCCATAGTTGTGAATTGTGAATTTGATAAGAGATGGAAAATGAAATGAAACATTGACACTGTAGTCATGTAAGGAAAGTGGTGTAAGAATTGATTTATGAGAATTAAACATTTATCAATGGCTAATGTCTTCGTTAATGCTCATATTGTGTTTAGCATATCTCTACTGGGCGTTGGCTCACCCTATATGGGACATCATTTTCAGGTACAGGTAGCATTCCGCCTCCAAGGACATAGCTTGGATGGTTGTGGGAGTCGACTCTTTTTTTGGATTATTTTGTTTGTATTACATGTGTATCAAGCCAAGGGCTTATCTGTATAGAGTTAGTACTTTTGTTTTTGTAACCAAGTGTTAACTTGGAAAGCTATAAGTCTATAGGGCACTTGCTTTTGTTGTTAACATGTAATACTGCTGTAAGAACTACTCTGATGAATATAAATGGTGGATTTCTCTTATATCAAAGCATGTCTAAAGTGATGGATTTTATGTATTATTTTGAGGGCGTTACAGTCTGCCTTAGTTTTCCTTCCTTTTCCAGACATGGGGTAGGGCTGTAGAAAAGATATGCTATTGGTACACAACAGGTCAAAATCTAGAACTTGAGTCCACTTTTCAGTGTGATATTTGAGTTTGAGCTATTACTGGAAACTAGTGTCTTCCATAAGGAGGCATTGATTTTGTATTGACACCCCCTCCAAAAAAAAAAAAAAATGCTATGGATGGGGCAACTCCATATGATTTATGATTTCCCTCTTCTTGTACTTTGTGATAAAAATATAACAACTTTCGTTGTGGTGGGTATTGTATCCTTTGTTGTGATTAATTTGGTTAATATATATACAGGGGCGGAGGCAGTGTATGCCCAGGGGGGCACGTGCCCCCTTCAAGTTTTGATAATTATATTGGTACCCCTATATATATAGATTTTATCATATATATCTTCTATAAAATTATAATAATATCCCTTCTTCAAATTATAATAGTCCCTCTATTATAGATTTTCTTTCTAATGACAATGAACCTACTAAAATATGTCCTATTATATACCTCCAAAAAGGGTGTACCATATTCTAGTTATTACTTTATGGTATTGATATTATAAATTTTCATAACCAAATTATTTTCATTCATAACTTAAATGACTACTATATAAATTATAACCGAACAACACATCTTCAATTATAAAAATAAATAAATAAATAAATAAATAAGTTACAATAAGTCATAACTAATATCAGAATGAGTCATTACGAATCATTACTTTATGTATAATCAAAGATCTCTGCAATCATAACCAAAATAACAACCACAAGAAGTTATAACTAAGTTATATCCAAAAATATAATGTGTCATAATTAAAGAACACAAAGATTATAACTGCGACATATGATAGACATTTTTTTTTGCGGTGTGTTTTATAGAATTTCTCTACTAAAATATATCATTTCTATCTCAATTTATCTTCTTTTTTAAATTTTTAATCCACCTAAAATAGTTACTCCACAATATTTGTATAAAATTTAACCTCAAATCCTTTAATTTAAAATTCACATCTATCCAAATAAACTCTTAATATTTACGTTTAGTAATATCTCATTGTTGTTTATTATGAGGAAAAAACAAAATCAATATTATCATTAATTTGTGCCCCCTCTTCACTGAATTCCTGGCTTTGCCATTGTATATATGTGCATATGTATGAATGTATGCGTATACGTGCTTTCTATATGTAACTTGGGGAGATGTTTTTATCTGTGTTTATTTTACAGTTATTTGTATTAGAGTGTGGAGAGAGTTTTGATCATGCACATTAACTCAGTTTTACTTGTGTTCAGGCTGATAATCGAGTTACAGCACAGTTACTAGAGAGTATAATCTTTGTAATTGATTCTGTTCTGCCCTTGCTTCAAAATCTTCCTCAAAATGTTGTGGAAGAACTTGAAGAAGACCTGAAGCAGATGATTGTTTGGCATTCTTTCTTGACAGTTGTCCATGCCTGCATCAAGTAATTTACTTTGCACATGTTATTTTATTTTGACATATTATTGACTTGTTTGCTAGATCTTGAAAGTGTTTTTATTCGAGGTTCTCGGTAACTTAGTCATCTTAACTTCTTGTTCTCCTAGTTGAGTAACTAACTTGATAAATTAGCCTATAATTTAATGAATTATATGCAATAGGAATGCTTTTTTAATATCTGCTTTAAATTATACAACATATACAGCATGATAGTGACATATGTGTGTTATAGTATTTAATTTTTTTATAATTAATAGTTTGCATGGGAATAGTATACGAAAATCTTTGATTTACATGGTAACACGTGTTCGTGATTGTATTGAGGGTGTAATTGATATCTACTTGTACAACTAGATTGTTGTGCTATTATGTTCTTACATTATGAAACTGCCATTGAGAATGATGCCAAGTAAAGGGCTTTGGTATGCATCTTTGGCTGTTATGAGTGAGTAGTAGACATTCGTGTACTTCATGATTTTTTGCACCTTTGTTTTTTGGAAACAAGGAATTTTATTGGAAGGAGATGGTTTTTTTTTTTTTTTTCCAAGAAACAATAAGTTAAATTTGAAGGAGAAGGTACAAAAGAAGGATTAATCTCCAAGAAAGATGGTAAAAATAATACGATAACAACACACTACAAGAAAAGTGGGCTTAAAAGACAGAACTTTTTGCAACGGCACATTTGTCGTCGCAAAAAATGACTTTTTGCGACGGCACACCTTGCCGTCGCAAAAAATGTGACCTTTTGAGACGGTACAGTTTGCTGTCGCAAAAAATGTGAGTTTTTGATACGGCACAACTTGCCGTCGCCAAAAAATGTGACTTTTTGAGACGGCACAACTTGCCATTGCAAAAAATGTGACATTTTGAGACAACACAACTTGCCATTGCCAAAAATTGTGACCTTTTGAGACGGCACAACTTGCCGTCGCAAAAAATGTGACCTTTTGAAATGGCACAACTTGCTGTCGCAAAAAATAGAGTTTTTGTGACGGTACCAGCTGCAGTCGCAAAAAAAAAAAAGAAGAAGAGTTTTTTGCAACCGTAATAGGTACCGTTGCACACACAAAAAAAAAAGTAAAATATATATATATATTGTGGCTTTGAGATGGCTTCATATATATATAGTCACAAAATGGTTTAAATAAATGCAACGGTATTTTTCTGTCACAAAAAAAAAAATGACGTCGTCTTACTCTTTTGAACATTTCTCTTTTCACCCATTTTTTTCATCTTCTTATCTCTCTGTCTTTGTCTCTGTCTCTCTTCTCTCTGTATTTCTCTCTCTCTCATCACTCTTCTCTATCTGTCTATCTCTCTCTTTCTTTCTGTGTCTCTGTCTCTCTTTTTTTTCTCTCTTTCACTCATCACTCTTCTCTGTCTGTCTGTCTGTCTGTCTGTATCTCTCTCTTTCTCTCTGTGTCTCTCGTCCATCTCTCATCTGTCTATCTTTCTCATCTCCCTTCTCTCTCTGTCTCTCTTCTCTCTCTCTTCTCTTTATCTCTCTCGCTCATCTCTCCTTGTCTCTCTCTCTCTCGTTTATCTCTTTTCGCTCTTTTTTGTTCTCTCTCTCTCTTTGTCTATATCTTTTCACCTATTTTTTCATCTTACTCTCTCTCTCTTCTCTTTCTCTCTCTCATTCATCACTTTTCTCTCTCTGTCTATCTGTCTATCTGTCTTTCTCTGTCTCTCACTCATCTATCTCTTCTCTTAGCTCTTATCTCTTTTCTCTCCATGTCTCTTTCGCTCATCTCTCTTCTCTCTATCTCTTTCATCTCTCTTTGTCTCTCTCGATCATCTCTCATCTCTTTATCTCTCTTTCTGTCTCTCTCGTCCATCTTTCTTCTCTCTATATCTCTCACTCATCTCTCTCTCTCTCTCTATCTCTCTATATCTCTCTCGCTCATCTCTCTTCTCTCTATCTCTCTCTCTGTCTCTCTTGTTCATCTCTCTTCTCTCTCTGTCTTTTTTCTATCTCTCACTCTCTATCTCTTTATCTTTTTGTCTGTCTCTCCTTCTCCTTTTTTCTCTCTTCTCTTTCTCTCTTCCCCCACTGTGTTCGCATTGCTCATTCTCTCCCTTCCGTCTTCTCTATTTATTGAGCTCCCTATCGATTTATCTATCTACTACAAGAAAATGCCCTTTTAGCGACCACTTTGTCTCTCTCTCGCTCATCACTCTGTCTCTGTCTCTCTCCTCTATCTGTCTCTCATTCATCTCTCTCTCTCTCTCTCACCACCCATCTCCTTTACCACTTTCACCACTACTGCAAATGCCATTCCACTACCACCATTACTATTACTGTCGCCATTTCACCTCTACGATTACCATTACTACTACCATTACCACCACTCTACTACCACCACTACCACTACTACTACCATTACCTCTCCTTCACCCCTGCCACTCCATCTACTCTACCACTACCACAACTTCACCACTAATCTCCTTCGTCATCACCACCACCACTACCACCATCATCTCTTATCCACCACCTTCACCACTACTGCCGCTTTCTCTCCTCTACCACAAAAAATTAGTTCATGATTTTTAATAACAAAAAAAATAGGCTGCAGAAAAATATTTTTCATTGACCATAGAAAATTAACTTTTATTTTAGTGAAAAATATTTTTCATTAAAATATTACCCCTACTTCTACGAAATAAAAAATAATAATATTTTTTTCATTAAAATAAAAATGAAACAAATAAATTTTCAATCTTAGTAACTAAAAAAAAGAAGATTTTTTTTAAAAAAAATTTATTAACTACAAAACAATATATATTTTAATAAAAAATAAAATTTTTTGATGACGACAACCCTCGTCGTAAAAAAAATAAAATAAAAAATTAAACGATGTTATTTTGTTATTTAAATTTCATTTCTAACCAAAAAAAAATAATTATTTTTTTGTTCCCGCCCCTTTTCTTTTCCATTCCCCCCCCCCCCCAAAACAAAAATGGTGTGTTTGATTGGACAGACTAGATAAGGGGGAATTAGAATCCATCGGACTTGAGTCTTGGGACTGTGAATCCCCCGGGCTATTTGGTTGGATTGGATATGTATCTCGTGTTTGTTTTTTCATGGGATTAGATGTTTGGAAATGACTATTTTTAGTGAATCCAACGTTTGGTTGGACAGACTGGATATGATAAATGAACAAAAGACTATTTTACCCTTTTTTACTAAGTAATAACAATATTAAACATATCTTTAATATTTTAATTATTTTTAGCTAGATTAAATAAAAATTTATTTTATTTTATTTTTTACACAATTAAATAAATTTAATTTTTTAAATTAAATAAATAAATAAAATATCAATAAAAATTTATATTATTTTTTTAATTAAAATTTTAAATAAATTTGTTTTTAAAAATAATAATAATTAAACAATGAAGTTAAATAAAACATCTATTAACATTTAAATAATAAAATTAAATAAAATATAAATAAAATTTTAAAATAAAACATCAATAAAATATTTATAAAAATTTATTTAAAAAAATAAATAAAACATCAATAAAAAATTAAATAAAATTATTTTATTTTTAAATTGAGACATTTAAATTTTATTAAATTTTACTAAATATAATACATAATTAAATAGTAGAGAGTCAAAATAGTCATTTCACCACCTAATCCCAATAGTAAATAATCCTCCAAAATTATCCCACACCCCCTCTAAAATAGTATAATCTCTCATATGGAAAATAAAGAGTCCGACCAGACTCCATATCCAATAAATTAAAAAAAAAATTCAAATTAAATTTACTATACCAATTACAATCCACAGTAAGGCCAAGTTTGACATCTACTAAATAATACAAAAAGTCAAAAAGTCACTATCCTATTTAAGTCACATCATCTTATTTAAATCACATCACCTTTCTAACACATCACATCAAACTCAATCCAAACCCAACCCATTTAAACCAATAAATCAAAAAATACACTTTTTTTTTATTATTTATTTATTTATTTATTTTTTTAAACATCCCAAACCAAACCTAAATAATCCCCCTTATCCCCCGATCAAAAACACCCAAAATCGCTAGTCTCTTCTTACCCCCTCTCTCTCTCTCTCTCGCTCTCGATCGACGGCGAGCGGCGGAGCAGCGTTGGAGCAGCAGCAGATCTTCCGATGTTGCCTGGCCTCACCAAGTCCTACCCTGTCACTCCTTCTCGTTAAAGTCTACGGTCTAGATTCTCCAAAGAAGAAGCAGCCGTCGCACACACCATTAAGAAAAGTCTGAAGAAGTAGGGCTTTCTGGTTTTATATATATAGCCCTAAATCGCATCTCTGCGCTGTTTGGTTGGAACAGAGCTCTCTCTCTCAATTTTGTGTTTTTTGGTCTCCATTTCTGCAGGAAATCATGGCCAAAGGTCCTGGTCTTTACACTGAAATTGGCAAGAAAGCACGAGGTTCTCTCTCTCTCTCTCTTTGTATACGTGTATGAATCATGTATCTATGTTTCTTGTTGAGTTATTGGTGTGTTGATTGTATATTTTGAGTGATTTAATTGTTTAATTTTTATGCTAGATCTTCTCTACAAGGACTACCAGAGCGACCACAAGTTCACTGTCACAACCTATTCTCCAACTGGAGTTGTGAGTTTTTTGCTCATTTTCCTTTCTCAGATCTTTTTACTCACTTCATGAAGCTAGTGTTTCTATCTCTTTTTATGTGATTATATTATACGTGTGTATGTATGCTGTTATTTTATGTTTATGCTGTATAGATTTGTATTTGTATATTTGTATGTATGTATGAGCATCTGATGCTAATTGTCTCAATGAAGCCAAGTGCATTATTGAATGGGGTGGACCTTTTTCATTTTAAGTGTGATTTTGGTGCTTTTGCTTTTTTGTAATTGACTTTTTTAAAAAAGAAAAAGAAAAAGTGAGACCATGAATTTTGATGGGTTTTAAGTGGTGTCTATTAGTATCATCATCTTATATAGTTGGCATCGCGGGCGATTTTTGAAGTATTATTATGCATTGATGCTTAGCCAATATACCTTTTTACCATATGTTTCATGATCTTGAACAGTTCTCTTAAACTTGTATTATTGACAATTGACAATGGGAATTGGTAGCATCATTGCTTGTGCATTTTGTTAGTGGTTTTGGCTTATCTTATTGTCTATGTTACTGGTTTTCTTTCAGTTTGGTTCATTGATTGAATTTGGAAAGAGCTATTAGTTTACGGGTTTTCAATACATTTTAGGCATTAAATAAATTGATGACTATGCTTTTTTTACTTTTGCTAAGATGCTGAATGACAGAGGAATTGTTCAACTTAGAGCGTGTTTGGTTGTGCAACATGAATTATTTTATTTTTAACTAAAACATTCAAAATCTGCAAGTTCATAGCTGAGTTGGTTCTAAATTTGTTTAGGTTTTGAGCATAATAAATTTTGAATCTTCCAATTCTCGATAATCTGCAAGTTCATATATGAGTAATTCAAAATTTGTCCAATTTTTGAACAAAATAGATTTGGAGTCTCTTAATTTTAGATGTTTTGCAAGTTCATAAATGAGTTAATTCAAAACTTGTTCAGTTGTAGAACTATATAGATTTTGAATCTCCTAATTTTAGACACGATGCACAAAATTACTTCCTTCTTCTCTTGCAGAAATCCCAATCCCTTTTTACCATATGTTTCAAATGTAAATGCTCCCATGTAAGAGGGAAGTTGTGGTGTGGCACACCAGCCAGCTACCTAGATAATGGACATTTGAGCATTTACATTTGAATTGTTGTGATTTGCATGATCGTACAAACTTAATATCTTGATTTTTGGTTCTGTTTAATCTGATAATGGATCAATGTGCTGTTCTCCATTGTTACAATCCTTGATACATTTGGTGATTTGATTCCAATAGTCTTGTTACTCTTGAACAATCATTGATCATTGAATATTCCAAGAATATTGTTCTTGAATCTGAATATTTTAGATCCTCATTCTTCAATGAAGATGGTGTTCTCTGCTCATGGTAGATGAACATGAAATGTTTTACAGATTGTTTTGGTTCTTTAACTGTATCTTCTCATTGAATACGCTTTAGTGGTTTCTGTATTTTCTTGGAATTTGCCAATGACCAAAATCTTTCGTGTGTTGCAGAGGCTCATTAATCAGCACAACCTCATTATGCTCTCTGCCTTGGGTATGGGTATGTGTTCTTGAATCTTCCATCTTCCATATTGTAAAATACTAGGTTTTGTAGATTGTGTATGATTGTATCCTCTAATTCTAAGGCAAATGAGGAACATGGAGCTTGCCTCTTTATGCAAAAAATCCCATAGGAGAGGTTGCTTTTTTTTAGTGCAACCATGAGACATAATTGAACTGTCTTCTTATTTTTGCATGCATGTACTATATAGGTCCCTTAGTCCAAGAAGTTATTTGGTTTTCCCCGAAAATCATGTGGTTACGTGTCCACTAAATAATAAGAGGACATGCTACTATTTTTCAATAGAAGTAGCAACAAATTGAACACTTGAATGCTTGTAATTGGGCTGACACACAACCATGCAAGTGTTCTGTAACAACCCCCACTTCACTCTAGTCACGCTTGCATGTATTACATGATATTATCCCAATATGTTACATCTGCATTCCTTGATTTGCCTTGCATAAGTGTTACTTGAATGGTATGTTCCTTCTTAGTATGTGCGTGCTTCAACCGAGGTCCATCCTGAGCCTAGGTCACCCCTTTGATACTGTTGCACTTAGGACCATCTTGGGATTTCTCTTTGTTACCCTCCACCTTTGTCCTGACATATTGGCCGAGATGATTATCATCTGGGCCGAGGTGTGTATCGCCAAGGCCGAGATGTGTATTATCTAGGCCGAGATGTTATCTTGAACCGAAGTGATCTTGTCCTGGGAGTGGTATGACCTAGACCGAGGTGTGGCACATCTAGGCCAGGGTGTGGCACAGCTTAGTCAAAGTGTTGTCCTTCCTAGCCGAGATCATTGTTACCTTAGTTGCCGAAGTCTTGTCTTTAGCCGAGGTCATTGACCTTTGCTTGCCGATGCCTTGTCCTTTGCCGATGTCATCACTTGCCGGAGTGTCTTGCTGTGTAGCTTGTTGAGTACGCTTTGTCAGAGGCTTGTCTTATCAATCAGTCACCTTTTCAAATAGAGCCAACCAGCCGTTGCCACGTGTCCGAGCTGTGTGTTAAGACAGCCGGCAGACCTAGAGACAAATCATTTTGTCTCAAATCCTTGTCTTTAGAGAGAGAAGCTCTAGGGAAAGAAGGAAGAGTTCTTAGAGAGAGAACTTGATTTCGGGCTTGATCTTTGGTGTTTGGCCCGTTGAGTTTGTGATCTGAGGTTAGAATCTTCACCCCCTCTTGCTATTCTTATTGATCATCTAGCTGCATTGCATGATTGAATCTGTTTTGTATGCCATGCATTGATTTAAACTTGGTTTTAGAAAGAGAAAGTTAATGATCATGAGTTCTTGAAGAAAAGCCTCATTTGATCCGAAAGTTTGCAACAAGTTACATGTATTGGTGTTTGTTTCCCCAAGATCTTTAAGCATGGGTACCCAGGTCCATGTTTTCGAACTCAATAGCATGAAATCTCAGATTCTATAATGATAAGTAATGATCTTCGCATTCATCTTTTCATGATCTTCATGTTCATGTCCTTCGTGTTCTTGAGCAGAGGGAAAACCCAGATTTTTTTCCCGACTTCATTTCCTTGAGTACGGCCAGCGGGACCTCACCTCGGCGAGGAGGTGTGGGACCTCGGCCAAGACCTGGTTGGTGCCCAGCATGTTTCCCCGAGATGAGAAACAGTGTTTGTTTTGATTTGACTTAGTTTTGGTAAATGCCGAGATCATTTGTATGCATGTGAAGTTGTTTAAAAGCACATTCAATAAACTTGCCATGTGTTTGTAGGGCTTGGACTTGCCTCAACCCCGACGTTTGAAGGATTATGTGAGTGGTATTTTAATAAAGATATGTTATAAAGCTTTGATAAAACCTTGTTTTGCTTTGTTCGGATATTACTTACAAGCATGAATGATTATCCCTATTTTGTGTATTAAATATTGTATCTTGCTTTGATGACATTCTTGGAAGTCCGTACGTGCTAGGGGACTATAAGCACTTGTAGCACAAAGCTTGGAAGTCCGTACGTGCTAGGGGACTATAAGCACTTGTAGCACAAAGTTTGGAAGTCCGTACGTGCTACGGGACTATAAGCACTTGTAGCACAAAGTTTGGAAGTCCGTACGTGCTAGGGGACTATAAGCACTCGTAGCACAAGTCCTTAGTGTCCGGGGACTATAATGCAATGACACCATTGTATAGAGATCTCTTTTGTCTTGTCTTGCCTTGCCACTGACGGTTTTACCGCGTGGGTTGTTTGTCCGGAATGTCATCTCTTGTGTTATATTGACGTTAATAGACATCCCTTGAAGCCTTGAAGGATTTGATAGATGAGCTTGAATTATTTCGTATACTGTTTGTTAAAAGATCTCGGATATCGTTCATGTAAACCCCTTTGTTATTTATACCATTCACTGAGTATCCAAGCTCACCCTCTCTATATATATATAGGTGATGAGCAGGGCGGCGATGACGCCTAAGTGTGTTTTGCCGAGGTGTTTAGCCGGGGTGTTTTGCTGAAGTATTTTGCCGATGTGTTTTTGGACTCATGTTTGCGACATCTTGAAGATCATGCTTCTTAGTTGTTTTATTTTATTTTGTATTTGATGGCTGAGAAGCCTTTTGGTCAAGATGTAATTTCTGTACTCTATTTTGTTGTATTAAAGCTATTATAAGATGTATGTCATTTCATTTAACTTAAGCGCTGCTCTTATGGACTACTTGTATTTGAATTTATTGCTTCCGCATTTGTAAGCCCCATATGTTTACTCTGATTTGTGTGTGAATTCTTGCAAGAGGCCTTTGGTAATCTCGGATTACTGGCCATCTCGGCGCCGACCTACTAGGGGCAGGTTGGGGTCGTGACATGTTCCCGACCCAGCCTATAATTTTTGGGTCGCTATACCCATGTTTAGAGAAAGGCAAAGCAGAGGTAAGTTTCAAACCCTAGAGTGTCGTTGGTGCAAAGGTCGACCAACAAGGGTGTGCCGAAACCCTAGTGGTTCTGCTTTGATACCATGAAGCTTGAGTAATCAGCTTAGGGTTTGATAGATTATCATCTCCTATTTATAAATGAAGATTAGGGTTTACAAGATGAGACAATTACAAGTCGAGCCCTGAGGGCATAGAATAATTACAAACCAAAAAAGCTCAGATAATAATATAATATGCTAACACTCCCCCTCAAGCTGGTGCGAAGATATCTCTCATGCCCAGCTTGCATAATATGTCATGAAATGGTTTATTTCCAATCTCCTTGGTGAGAATGTCAGCAAGTTGTTCACCAGACTGGACAAAAGGAGTACAAATGGTACCACTAGTGAGTTTCTCCTTAATGAAGTGACGATCAATCTCAACATGCTTTGTCCTGTCATGTTGAACTGGATTGTGAGCGATGTTGATAGCGGCTTTATTATCATAGTATAACTGCATGGAGTCCATCTGATCAATACCTAGATCACTCAACAATAACTTGATCCATAAAAGTTCACACACACCTTGTGCAATAGCTCTAAACTCAGCTTCTGCACTGGACCTGGCAACCACATTCTGTTTCTTACTCCTCCAAGTAACTAGGTTGCCTCCAACAAAAGTGCAATACACTAAAGTCGATCTCTTATCAGTTACTGATCCAGCCCAGTCAGCATCTGTCTAGGCTTCCACACAAAGATGATCATACTTTGAAAAATAAAGACCCTTACCAGGAGCAGACTTCAAGTACCTCAAGATTCTCATGACAGCCTCAAAGTGAATCTGATGAGGAGTATGCATAAACTGACTAACCACACTGACAGCAACAGCAATATCATGACGGGAGTGAGATAGGTAAATGAGCTTATCCACTAATCGCTGATAGCTCCCCCTATCAACAGCTTCTCCTCCTTAATCATCCCCCAATTTTTGATTGGGTTCCAGTGGAGTGGCACATGCCTTGCAGCCAAGCATCCTAGTTTCCTTCAATAGGTCAAGCACATATTTTCTCTGTGAGATAAATATCCCATCCTTAGAGCGAGCAACTTAAATTCCTAGAAAATACTTCAAGCTTTCCAAGTCTTTGATTTCAAACTCATTAGCTAAATATTTCTTCAACAGAGGTATTTCCCCACTATCATTGCCTGTAAGAACTATGTCATCTATATAAACAATAAGTGCTGTAGTCTTACCACGTGAGGAATGTTTCACAAATAAGGTGTGATCTGTCTGACTCTGTTTGAAGCCATATTTAAACATAGCTTGAGTGAATCTTTCAAACCAAGCCCTTGGAGACTGTTTGAGACCATATAATGACTTCCGAAGCTTGTATATTTTGCCTTCTGTCTGATGATCCTCAAAACCAGGAGGAATGTCCATATATACCTCTTCTTCGAGGTCACCATGGAGAACGGCATTCTTGACATCAAACTGATAAAGCGGCCAATCTAGATTAGTTGCTAGAGAGAGAAGTACTCTGACTGAATTCATCTTAGCCACGGGTGCGAAGGTCTCTTGATAATCAATGCCATATGTCTGAGTAAACCCTTTTGCCACAAGTCTTGCCTTGTAACGCTCAATAGACCCATCTGCTTTGTGTTTCACAGTATATACCCATTTACATCCCACAGGTCGTTTGCTTGTAGGTAACTCAGTCAATTCCCAAGTGCCATTCTTCCTAAGTGCTTTCATTTCCTCAATCATGGCTAGTTTCCACTCAGAGGTAGCAAGAGCATCCTAAAAATGGTTAGGAATGCTAACAGAGGAAATATTGGACACAAACGCTCTATATGAGGATGACAAATGAGAGTAGGACACAAACTATGAGATAGGATGTTGAGTACAAGATCTCACACCCTTCCTTTTGGCAATAGGAACATCAAGATCAATGGACTCAAGAGATTCAAAGTTACCTAGACTTTCATCAGAAACAGGAGATGGCAGTGGAGGAGCAGAAGTGGTCCCTTGTATCCAGTTAACTTGTCGTCTGTTTATGTCCCGGACATAAATATGCCCGTCCTTATCCTTGGTGACATTGGGTGCTATAGTTCCAGTAGAAGAGGGTGGTGTAAGAACAACTGGTTCCATCATAGGAAGCACAGTAGAAGAGGGTGGTGCAAGAACAACTGGGTCCACCATAGGAAGCACAGTAGAAGAGGGTGGTGCAAGAACAACTGGGTCCACCATAGGAAGCACAGGACTAACGGGGTCCACCATAGGAAGCACAGGACTCACTTCACACCAAGGCTTCTTCGGAAATGAGGACGGTGACACCGGAGAGGACAAGAAATAGGACTGAGACTCAAAGAAAGTAACATCCATGGACACAAACCACTTACGAGAAGAAGGGTGGTAATATTTATACCCTTTTTGAGTAGGAGAGTAACCAAGGAAAACACACTTGAGGGAGCGAGGGTCCAACTTACTACAAGAAGGGGAGTGATTATGAACAAAACAGACACAACCAAAAATTTTGGGAGGAATAGAAAACAAGGACTGAGAATTGAGGAGGATGTGAAGAGGAGCTTGGTTTTGCAAGACCTGGGTAGGGAGACGATTAATAAGATGGGTAGCGGTGAGAACAGCGTCGCCCTAATAGGGTCGAGGCACACTCATAGAAAAACACATGCACCGAGCCATGTCAAGAAGATGCCAATTCTTGCAGTTCGCCACCCCATTTTGTTGAGGGGTATTGGTGCAAGAGGTCTGATGGATAATGCCATGAGAAGAGAAATATTGGCCTAACCCAGAATCTATGTCTTCCCCGCCATTATCAGAATGAAATAGTTTGACAGTGGCCCCAAACTGAGTACAAATCATTTTATGAAAATTGCGAAACACAGAGAAAACTTCACTCTTATCTTTCATGAGATACACCCAAATAGCACGAGAAAAATCATCAATAAATATAACAAACCATCGATGACCTTTTACAGACATAACACGAGAGGGACCCCAAACATCAGAATGTATTAATGAAAAAGGAACTAAACTTTTATTCAAACTGGGAGCAAAAGAAGTTCTGTGTTGTTTTCCAAGTTGATAAGATTCACAAAGAAAGTTAGACACATGATGATTTGCGAAACCAGATGGAAATAAATGCTTAAGTAAATAAAAAGAAGGATGCCCAAGACGCCGATGCCACAACCATAAATTAACGGGGGTAGTAGAAGATGTGGTGGAAGAATAAGCAAGTTTGTCTGGTTGATCGAGGAAGTAGAAACCATTTGCTGCACTACCACTGCCAATCGTCCTCCTCGTGACAAGGTCCTGAAAAAGACAATGATCAGGAAAACGTCACACTACAATTCAAATCCTGGGTAAGACGACTCAAGGATAACAGATTAACAGAAAAATTGGGAACATGGAGAACAGAAGATAGATGTATGGTAGGAGTGACTTGGACTAAATCTTTTCCAGAAATGGAAGAAACAGTACCATCTGCAATCCTAACTTTGTCCTGACCTGAAGAGGGCTTATAGACAGAGAAAAGATCAGAGGAGCCAAACATATGATCGGAGGCATCAAAATTAATAATCCAAGGCAAAGACTTATGACACAGGAAAACACAAGGAGAAGAGGCTAAGTTACCTGAGCGGGCAAAGGACGAGGAAGCTGTACTGAGAGCAATAGAAGACCGGCGATCCAACAATTGGCGCAAAGCATCCTCCAGCTCAGTATCAGAATCTTGGCCAACAGAAGCAGAATTAGAATCAAGTGTATCAACGGCACTAGACTGATGAGCCCGGGAATAGGAACCACGTCCTCTAGACTGATCGGACTGACCTCCTCGTGAACCAGACTGATCACCTCGACCCCCGGATGGAGTCCCATGAAGCTTCCAACACGTCTCACAAGTATGCTGCGGCTTCTTGCAATAATCACAGAATACAGACTCCTTAGCAGCAGACAGAGGGATGGGAGTCAGGCTGAGGCCATCTCGAGGAGTAGACAGTAATGCTGAGCGGTCAATAGAGACAGCGGACATCATAGCAGACCGGCGACTCTCCTCATTCTGTACATAGGCAAATACCTCCTGAAGTGAAGGAAGAGTGTCCATACGCAGAATTCGACCTCTAACTGGATCATACTCTACATTTAAGCCTGCCAAAAATTTAAAGACCCGTTCCCATGTGATGAACTTCTTGTACCCGACAGAATCAGCAGGGCAAACGGGCTTATAGTCTTCCAGGTGGTCAAGGCGTTTCCAGTCGTTGGTGAGGAAAGTGAAATACTGAAGAATAGTCTGCTCCCCCTGAAGTGAGCTCTCAATAGAGCGGCGCAACTCAAATGCCTGTGAGAAATTCCCTTTGCGGGAATAGGTGGCAGCCACAGCATCCCAAACATCCTGGGCAGTCTCCATAGACAAGTAGCCCTCACCAATTTCAGGAACCATCGAATGAATAAGCCAACCCATAATCAAAGAGTTGGTAATCTCCCATTGGTCATAACTTGAGTCAGTGGTACTAGGTGCCTGTATCCTGCCATCAACATACCCCATCTTCCCTTGGCTCTTCAAAAATATAGTCAAACTTTGAGACCATGCTAGGTAGTTCTGACCATTAAATAGAGAGGAGGTGATTTTCAGACTAGGGTTGGAGTTCTCAGTCATGGTAGTAGGTATAATGAGACTCTCACTCCTCGGTGTTTGAGAAGTAGGGGACATTGGTGGAATCTGCCACGGATACTCTACTACCGAACTTGCAACAAAACAAGTGGCAATTACAAACCCGAAATGTGGTGATGAAAGAACAGGCACAATGACCACTATGAAGGCATAACAAAATTAAGAAACCATTTATTTTTTTTATTTTTTTATTTTGTTTGTTTGTTTGTTTGTTTTTTTTTATTTAATATATTTATGTATTTAGTTAGTCATTTATATATGTATGGGTACGGTGTTTATACACAACACAACATAGGGATACCAAACAGAGATGAGAGAATACCAGAGAAGGCGGCTGAGTGAGGAGATCGAAGGCTGACGAACTGCTGGAGGAGCTCGACAAAGGCTGACGAATTGCTGGAGGAGCTCGACGAGCTGAGGAGCTCGACTGAGGACGGTCGATGAGCTGAGGAAGGTGGCTAAGTGACGAAGGCTGAGAGACGATCGACAGAGGAAGGCGAAGCAGAGACGACGGCGACTAAGTGATGAAGACGAGGCAGAGATCAACGGTGAGAGACGGCTGAGTGACGATCGACAGAGGAAGGCGAAGCAGAGGTAAGTTTCGAACCCTAGAGTGTCGTCGGTGCAAAGGTCGACCAACAAGGGTGAGCCGAAACCCTAGTGGTTCTGCTTTGATACCATCTATGAAGCACGGGTACGAGTACGAGTACTGGTACTGGTACGATACGGGTACGTCAATACGCTAAAATTCAAAAAAAATAGGGTACAGGTACGGGTTGGTACGTTTGTAAAAAAATATTTATTTTTAATTTAGAGGAATGCAAAAATTAATTAAATGGTTTAATTTGTTAAGGTTCAACCTATATTTAACATTTAATGCCAAAAGTAAAAGTATAAATCAAAATTAAGTCGACGGCAACGTGCCGTCGCTAAAACCTTTTTGCGACCCCCTTTGTTGCGACCCCTCACTTGCCGTCGTTAAAAGTCATTTGCTGTCGCAAAAAACTTTTTGAGACGGCATTTTGAGTATTTGCGACGGCATTTTGCCGTCGCAAAAAGTCAAATTTTTTGTAGTGACATGAGAGTGCAATGCTCTACAAAGATTAAAAAAAAAAGAGACAAGAATTGTAGGAAGTACAAAGATCCCTCCCTGTAAGAAGTCTGCTTGAAACCATGTTACACTTACTAGAAGTGACCCTTGAATTTCAGACTTAAATTGGCATGGGATGTTGTAGTAAAAAAATAGCTGGGTATATAGCCATTGACATAGCATAATGACAAAAAAGGATTCATACAGCCAACTCCAATTAATTGGGATGCAAGGTTTGGTTTGGTAAAGATCATTATTCTGAGAGGATCCTAATAAACTAGGTAATGATGATGGGTTTATAAGCCATATATGGAGTTAGGATCCAGATAAGTGCATCTTTTCCCTGCCATTTTAGGTCATCTTTATCTCGTAGCTAATAATGTTGGGTATGGCCATGGAGGCAGTGGAATGGTGGGAAAGAATAGTAACATCTCATAACTGAGATAATGTTTTCTTGGTTGAGTCAGGTTTAATGAATTGATGCATAATTTTAAACGTGTGCTCCATAAAATTAATGTTTTGCACTTCATTATATTTACCAGTTGATTCTCTTCTCTGTTCAGGTGCCCGTGCTCTGTGAGTAAAAGTGGCAGGGAAAGGTTCAGCTGTAGTTGAGTATCTTGTTCAGGTGTTTTTCAAGCGGTTGGATGCCTTAGGATTTGATAACAAGCAGGTTAGTGGATATTTTGAAATAACTACATCTTTTGTATTGTTTTTTTTTCCCTAGCAAAAAATCCATTTGCCCTCCTGTGGTTTTCCTTTTTCCCAAAAAGGAAGAAAGATATAAGCCGGCCATGAAACCATAGCATGGTTGGAATCATCAACGATTCTCTCTTCACAAAGAATGATGAAGGTTCAAAAGGGTTTAACAACTGAAACAATTTCCTCTTTAGAACACAAAAATATTTGTTGAAAAATCACTGCAACAATTGTAATAGCTTATTATCAGCTTTTTGTAGGGAAAGAGATCTTTGTAAATTGTTTCTTACAAAAGTTGAAAATTATGTTTTCTACAAAGTTTTAAAAGACTTTACTGAGGCTAAGACAAAACGCCTCAAGACTTTAATTTTTAGGTTTTACTTCACAAAGGCTTGCGCACACAGTCTTGAGACATGTGTCTTAGGTGCGTCTTGTATGCCTTTTATGTATAAGCATGTGAGGAGTACACATATGAAGAGTTTACATTAGGCTCTTGTTAAACTTAGTCTAATAGATGGTTTCAACGTAAAAAATAAAAAAATAAAAAAATAATTCATTTTGCAACTATATTCTATAGGAAAAATTAAGTAAATGACCAACCAAGAAAAAAACACAAAGTCGATGCTCAGTTAGAAACTCAATCACTAAAGCTAAAAATATCAATTTCACTTTCAATAAAGCAAAGCTTTCTTCTGAAGAAAAGTATTTACACCTTTATATTTAATTTTGATGTATTTATTTATTGTTTTAAAATGTTTAAATTATTTACTAAATATAAAATTTTGAAATTTGAAATGCTTATGCCTCAACACCTTAAGGCTTACGCCTCGCCTCATGAGGGATAAAATGTCTTACGTTACACATTCACCTTTAAAAACTTTGGTTTTCTGCATTGTTTTGAATTTGCATGCTTTTTTTGTTGGAATTGTTCTATATATATCACAATGTTTGCTTCATGCTCCCAAGCATTGAATCTTCTAGGGACAATTGCTCCCACCCTCTCCTAAGAGATCTCTTTGAAATGTGTATATTCGTGATGTGGTTTGACCTTGTCACTCAATAGGTTGTAGATCATAGAGGTAGTTGAACATTATTCAGTGTGTTTGGTTTGAGTTTTCTGGATTAAGTTTTTTGAAAATTGAGTCTTCTAGTTTTTGTATTTTTTTATTTTTAGTGAATATTTTTAAAATTTTAAACAATTTTTTTACTTTTTTAGATACACCTTACTTAGATGTATCCAAAAAGTAAAAAATTTGTGAAAAAATATTTTAAAAAATTAATAAATACATAAAAATACAAAAAATGTATTGAATTCTCATATTTTATTTTTATTTTTGATATTTAGTGAATTTTTAAAAGGTTTTTTTCACAAATTTTTTACTTTTTAGGTATATTTATGTTAGATATGTCTAAAAAGTAAAAAAATTTCTTAAAATATTAAAAAAATTCAGTAAAAACAAAAAAACACGAAAAATAAGAAAGTAGAATTTTCTGAAAAGTGTTTTTGAAAAAATGGAACCAAGCATAGTTTTGGCTGTCCTTATCTTCTATATTTTCCCCTTATAGTACCTATGCTTGTTATCCTAGTTTTTTTCGCTTCGGAAAGCCATCTGTTTCCAATTTAAGATACGGTTGTAACTATTGAAAACTTTAACTTGTCAATTATTCTCATATGAGAAGGATCTCGTAACCCATTGGGCCACCCTTCTCTGTTTTGTTGACATTCACAGTTGAGTTGGACATACTTGCTGGACAGTTTGATTATTATATAATTTATTGGAAAATGGACCATAGCTTTTTATAGCTTTATTTTTCGGAATCATTCTGCATCATGGCTGATGGTCTGCTTTGGACTACCCCTTTGATACACCATTTCCTATGCAGAGAAAATTGTGTATGCAGTTTAAAATCATACCTTTGGGTATTTTTTTTTTTGCTAATAAATTATTCCTTTTGTTGATTTAATTTTTAATGCTTTTTGTGATGATTATCTGAGAAATTATTTATTTACTTGACAAACTTAGAAGTTGTTGAATTTCTGTAAATTCTAGCTAGTTGGGCGATCTCTTTTCTGCCTTGGGCTGCTTATTCGTTATGGAAACTCTTTGCTGAGTACATCCTGCTCCAGTAACAAAAATATAGATGTCAAGAACAGCCTCAACTTGTTTAAAAAGTATCTTCATGCAGAGGATTTTGTTCTAAAGGTCAGATCGTTGCAGGTATGCCCCTTCAGCATTTGCCCATAAATGTGCGTGTGCACCCCCCACCACGAAAGAGGGAGGGAGAGATTTTAGCTCGTCTTATGTAACTTGTAAGTTTTGAATTTCTGTAGGCTAATGTTTTGATTGCTAGGCCTGAATATATGTTGGAAAAGGATGTTGGGAAAATTTTGGAGGCAACACTCTCTTCTAGTACTGACATGCGACTTAAGGTAATAATTTCTCTTTCTGTTTTCTTTCTTGACTTCCTGTCCATATACTGAATTGATTTGTTGTACAGATGCAAGCATTGCAAAATATCTACGAGTATCTTCTTGATGCAGAAAGTCAAATGGCAACTGATAATACCAGTAATAACGCGGTTAATTATTCCGTAGATGGTGGCCATAGTGTTCCTGTTGCTGCAGGTGCCGGTGATACTAATATCTGTGGGGGAATAGTTCAATTGTATTGGGATAACATCTTAGGAAGATGTTTAGATGTGAATGAACAAGTTCGCCAATCTGCTGTGAAGGTAAAATCTTGTCCGTGTTCTTATCCTTGGTTGTTTGTCTAAATTTTTTGATTCAAATAAGTGAACTGGTCTGCCAAAATCAGTATACAGAAATATTAATTATTTACTGAAACATGAGAAGGAAGTCTCAGACTAATATTTTTTTTATTTTTTATTGTGGATTTATTGGTCATTTGGTTGGTTCGAAAACATGAAAACAAGGACGTCAAAAGTCTGAAAGCTAGAGGCATTGATTTTTCCGTTATTTTAATTATACATTCTGGCCTGGAATTCATAAATGGAGTTTCTCATGTTGTGAAATTCATGATCTTACTGTTATCAATATCCACTGTAATCTTTACATTTTTTTTATTTTTTATTTTTATAAATGTTAATCAATGCAGATTGTGGAAATTGTGTTACGTCAAGGTCTAGTTCATCCTATTACTTGTGTCCCATACCTTATTGCTCTTGAAACAGGTCCTGAGGAGGCAAACTCAATGCTGGCTCATCATCTTCTGATGAATATGAATGAAAAGTATTTCCCTGTATATGCTTCAAAATTTTGGGTATCTTGTTAATCTGATTATTCTAACTATTGAAAGCATCTTTCCAGATATCCAGCATTTTTTGAAAGCCATTTGGGAGATGGCCTTCAATGGTCCTTTATTTTCATTAGGTCCATGCACTGCTGGAAATTAAGATTTTAGCGGCGTTTAAAAAACGCCGCTAAAAGTTACTAAAACGTCGCTAATTCTTTTTGTGACGTTTACTACCAAACGCCGACGACGCAGCCGTCGCTATAAGTTTATGGCGTTTAGAAAGCGTCGCTGTATTAGTGTAGGCGGCGTTTTTAAAAACGCTGCCAAATGTCCTACCCTAACAATACTGTGACGTCACTATGATTTTAGCGACGTTTTTAAAACGCCTTCATAGGTTTTTTTAATTTTAAAAATTCCAACTGTTATAGTGGCATTTTAAAAACGCCGTCTTATCTTTCTTTTTTTTCTTTTTTTTTTTTAATTTTGAAATTGTGCTAATTTTATGTGATTGAACTAAAAGAACACCAATAATAAAACTAAATAACACTAATATGAAATAATAACTCCCATTCAAATAACAAATATAGCATTAATTCACTTTCCCATTCAATTTAATATAGCATTAATTTTCCCACAAAATAACATATCCAAAAATTGAATTCACAATTCTCAATCAAAAAATTACTACCTTATATACAAAGCCACAAAATAACATTACCCTCCTCTCTCTCTCACCACTGTCACGCCCCACTTTTTATTACTCGAAGTTATTACCAAATTCATTAACTTAATTCAAATTCATGGATAACATGTTGAAATAAACTCATACATTCAATCTGTATAAGGGATTAACAATACTCTCATTCGCATGCAAAGTAAATATTACATGAACA
Organism: Camellia granthamiana; assembly: GCA_036172215.1. Taxonomy (NCBI): domain Eukaryota; kingdom Viridiplantae; phylum Streptophyta; class Magnoliopsida; order Ericales; family Theaceae; genus Camellia; species Camellia granthamiana. The sequence goes on along the minus strand of CM069914.1, from coordinate 81,493,384 downwards.
TACTTTAACAAACTGCCTTTAGGCTTACATCACTTAAGATACAAGAAGAAGGGTGTAACCCTTTCACAACAATGGCATTCCGCCAACATAACAGAGGCCCCGTGGCCAATAAATAAGTAGATCCAAATCTTGCAGCTCAACCTGCTTAACACCTGAAAAAGATTCAACAACGTGGGATGAACATATAGTCCAGTAGGGAACTCAACATGATCCTTAACAATAACAACTTACAGATAGCTACGATCATGAACACTCATTCTCATACTAGAATAGTAATGTGACAGTTTATACAAAATATATATGTATGAACTTTTCTCGAAAACAACCATTTCATTCAATGTTCCAAATGATTTCCCTTCCCATTTTCCTTTCACTAATTCCCGTTCCCAATCTTTCATAACATTAACAAACACTTAGGAAGTAACCTCACTAAGCTCGATACTCTCTTCCCTTTCTATACATACACAGATGTACCCTTTCAAACATGTTTATCTCTAAAACATTCATTCTCCTTTACACTCTCTAAAGGACGAAAGACATTTTGGTTCGTTTCCGCTACTAACATAACTATACATGCATAACTTTGTAAAAAATATAAATTTACAACCCACCAACATGTATACAATCAATCAATGGAGTAACTCAGTCCTCCGAACGGTAACCAATCAAGTCCATGATATTTTCAGTTACAACGAAACAACAGCAATTCCACTTTGCTCTACTAGCCATGTGCTTAGTAAGCCAAAGATATACTGAAACAACTACAACCAACTTCACTCTACTAGCTATAAGCGTAGTAAGTCAAACTGCCAGTTTACCAGGCGCTAGCTGGAAGGGTATGGTGCCTTCTATTATCAGCGCATACAGTTCTCCAGGCGCTCGCTGGAAGGTAACGGTACCTTTGATTATAAGCGCGGCATATAACACCATCCACAATCATGCACACAAGGCATATCCACGGCATATAACGCCATCAACAATCATGCACACAAGGCATACCCAACATGCGTATCACATACACATAACTAACAAGAATTCAACAATCCAATTCTCAAACTTATTTCGAAAGAACTTTCTTCCTTTTCACAAAAACAATTCCATTTCCTTTTCTTTTCACAAAACCAATCTTAACCCTTTTGTTTTCACAAAATCAATTCCATTATTCTTATTTCCATAAAACCAATTCCCAAGCCATGGTTAATCCTTTAGGCATTAAACGCCATTACCCAACTCATTTTGATAAAAGAGATTTACACACAATAGTCAACAAAACCCCCAATTTGATTTACACAACCTAAATATAATTTAGGGCTTTTCTCTCATTCAACTACAACATGCTAATTTACATACTAATTAGCCAAAACAACAATTAATGAAGCCAAATCCATTCTCAATACAACCAACCCTAGGTTTACTCATGATTTTCAAACAATTCCAACATGATACAATTTTCATGCAATACAAAAATTACCACATGTCTATCTATAGACGAAGTATTGAAAAAGAACAAGGAGAATCCCTACCTCAAACGTAGAACCCAATATGGAGAAGATGACCCAAAACCAAAATGCTCCAAACACCAAACTATTCGGATCAAAAAGACGCCCTCGACGATCAACACCCTTTTTGTGAAGACCAAAGGTGAACAACACACCCTAGCTAGATCAACACTTAGAGAGAAGTTAAGGTTTTTGAGTGAGAAGCTCTGAAAATGGTGTTTTGGTAAAGTAGGAGAAAGAAGATAAGTCAAAAAGTGATTTAAAATGCCCAGCCCCACTCAGTTATACGACAGGTCCGCTCGAGCGTAAAACACTCCGCTCGAGCGTAAAGACACATAAAACAGGATCCGCTCGAGCGTAACATTGTCCGCTCGAGCGCCAAGACACAGACACAAAGTTCGTCCGCTCGAGCGTAGATCTCAGCCCGCTCGAGCGCAGGTCTCCCCCTCCCAGAACTCTCACCAAAAACATACTGTCCGCTCGAGCGCAACCCGCTCGAGCGCACCAAATCCGCTCGAGCGTAGAAACCTCACCTGCAGAAGTTTTGCAGGAGTCACGAGATACTGGATGGGTGCATTCTCCGCTCGAGCGTCCAAACCCCCGCTCGAGCGTACAAGCAACAACAACCTCTCCGCTCGAGTGTAAACATCTCCGCTCGAGCGGACCAGCCAAAACCTGGGCAACTAGACTTGGTTCCTAAGCTCAACCAACCTGCCCAACACATCCTATAACTCAAAAACAAAGTAGGAAAGGATGTAAACAAGACAATACTCAACCACCAACGTCCACGGACACATGTCCGGATCACTGTACAACAAGGGGTAAACCCGGGACCGCTATACCACTCCCCCATTTAATACAAAAAATAAGAAGTGAACCAAAACACCCACTGTTAGATCCGAGGGAAAAAAGAAAAAATAAGAGAAATAAAAAACCAAAGGATTTTAATACAAAAAATCCTAAAAAAATTGCTGGCCCTTTGGCAACTAATTCAGAAGTTGTGGTTGGATCCGATGACAATTTGGTAAACAACTTCTTCCCTTGCTCAACAAGGTCCTCATGCTTCACAGCTCCAGAAGCAACAATTACCTAGAATATGACTTTTGGGGAGACAGAAGAAAAAATATCATTTTCTCAAATGTCGATCCTACTAATCAATTTACAAATCACTGGTCAGAATAGAGCACTATAGACCTAAATGTTAAATGAACCTCAAACAAACAAGAAGAAAGGAACATACAGTCTGAGGGTACATAATTGATAGTTTTTACCAAGAATGAATATCAACCTATGAAGTAAAATCATAGAATGGTTTATTTCATTCAAACAAGTGTCGAGAAGGAAAGATAAAATAAAATCAGTCAATCACTGTCACTAGCATTCAATATGAGCTATTGATGGCATTCAGTTAAAAGATTTTCTTTAGCAGTCACAATATTAATTCTTCAAATCTGTAGGGAGGGCCATCACTAGCATTCAATATGAGCTATTGATGGCATTCAGTTGTAATTTGTCCATCAACTCCACTTCTTCCTTTTAGTCATCATATTTAGTTATTTTTAAGTGATTATGCATATTCTTGATGATCCAATGTATGAAGGGTACTAATCAGATGGAGCAGTCTCTCTCTCATGAATTGCAGTGCAACATCTATATATCTATTATTTTTTAAAATAAAAAATTCATCTACCTGCCCATGAGTGCGAGACAACATGGGAACATGAGCATTAGCTTTAGCCATGTCACAAACTGCCTTAATTAACTCATCCATGACAGGAAATATGACAGTGTTCAAAGCTTCTTTCAGCATCAATGCATGGGCAAGATTGTTAATGTCCTCGGATGTGCAGGCAAAATGAAAAAATTCAAGCACCTACAATGAAGAGAAGGTTAGCTACTCAAAATATTTCAAATAGCAACAGTAATAATGAAAGACATTGCAACTTAAAGACTGGCTACAGTAACAATTCAATTATGTCAAATACACTAAGGCAGTCATTATACTATCTTAAGCAACTGAAAGAGAACAGGTTAACTGTTAAAAAATTTTGCATTAGCAAAATTAACATCATGATAGGCATCACAACACAACACTAGCAGTTGAATTATGTCAAATAAATGTACTAAAGCTGGTCATTTTAGTATCTGAAGAAACTGGAGGACAAGTTCAAACCTTCGCAATCTCTGGATGTGATTGGCATTTCTGTTTCAAGAAGTATTCCACTGCTTTCACATCATGGTTTGTCACTTTCTCTATATTTTTAACTTCCAAGGCATCACTTATGGTAAATCCATCAATCAATCCTTGCAAGTAAGACTGTGCTTCCCCACTGAAGCTTGGAACCTCGGTAACTTCAGGAATTTGTGAAAGCTTTAAGAACCATCTGATCTGAATGAAGGTTTTAATTCTTAAGAAACAAACATTTCAATTTACCTTTGTATTGTTTTCCTCTCTTTTCTTTTGTTTTTCTCTTTTAACTTCTAATTTTATTCATAAACATAAAGCATCAAAAGAAGGTAGAACTACTTACCATTAAGTTTGATGTACTTTTATACCATTTTCTGTTTCTGTAATTACTGTGCAGAGGGAGAAAAATAAACTGATTGATTACGTATTAATACAAAAGATTACCCACTAAAATATAAAGAAAAAAATAAATATATCACATACTCCTTTCGTATTCATCAAAACAAAAGCACCAAAGCACATAAAACAGAAAGTTCAGGCATTTCTTTTATTTTCTCATTCCCCAATCCAAACAATTCAAACAGAGAGTAATAAATGTAGCAACATATAAATGTATCTATCTACATAAATTTCATATTGAGAGTACAAGTTCATATTGAGAAATGTATCTCCACTTTACTACATAAAGAGAAATTCTTTATCATATTGAAAGTCGAGCACTCAAGAAAGTACAAGTTCATAAAGTGATACAAGCATTACAGCCTGCCATACGAACTATTCAGATCAGTATGGCAACCCTTGGAATCACATCACAAAGCCTTGAAACATAAAGCACAATCATTACATAATGCTATAAAACCATTCGGGAGCAAGAGCACCTGCCCTGTATCCACATTTACATCCCTCAATGAGATGAGCAACTTTTGAATCACATAAACTTAGCATTGTTTCATTTGTGATTAATAAATGACTTTTGGATCTAATATTAAATTTTGGATTCTATACTTTCCCTTATGTGAATGAATATATAAATCTCAATTACTGCGTGAGGTTTAGTTTACATTTCCCAACCATTTTCATGTATTTCTAAATTCTTTTTGTTGTTCTTGTTTCCCTTATCTTTATTAAATGTTTCTGGTACATTTAAGAAATGTTTCCACAACCCTAATCAAAACAATAAACAGCCTTTCAGAAACTAGTTTGATGAAATGATATGATTGTGTAGAAGAAGATTTGTCGATAATGCTATGACAGACAAATAGTCATTTCAAGGATATTTCTCAGTGCTTGAATGCTTATCAAGAATGCCCCATAATCAAGTAAATGGCATTAATAGCTATCTTACCTCAAGTATTCCATGTCCAAAACTACTCTCCCTAAATGCACTCCACTCTGGTTGTCTGTCCCAACAAAATTTGCCTTTTGCAGGGCCAGGCGAGAAATTCAAATGGCACACCCCTCCAATTTCTGGTAAGTATTCTGTGGTGGACATTTGTCATCTGCATGATCAACATCAGTTGTTTCTATGTTTCCGCCATCTCCAACTGTTATGTAAATAGGACCACATGGGTCAAGTGTATAATTGTAGACTCTATTCAAACCAACCCAAGGCATGAGAATATGAAAAGAAATATGTGCACTGACCTGCCATATATGTATTGGGCCAAGAAAGCTGAGTCTAACAGGACACAACTTATGAATTTCAAGATCCAACAATACCCTTGTAACGAGCATAGGAAATGATAAGTACAAAAATGATGGCACAAAATGCCTCTGCACAGATGACCACCTGGTGCCGTCAAGGAAATGAGCATTTAAGTCAAAATTAAAACTAGCAGTTAACAAATATATTGCCAAATTTAACAGGTGAAATTCCAGGCATACCCATTTGAACATGTAGCCGTAATGATCATTCCATGTATATGGAATATTCATGCCAAATATTCCGGCCACCAAAGAATAGATGGATAAAGAAACAGTTCCTGAACTTAGAAAAAGCTCTAGCTGCAGCCATACAGTAAAAATATGAAAAATTTCTATTGTCAAGACGTAAACTCCGCAAAGTTCAGTTACTTAAAACAGACAAACAAGAAAATAATCAAGACTATCAATATCATAAAAAGCACGCATAATAAAATACCTGAATCAACTGGTTTCGATGATTGTCAAGCTACAAAAAGGGAACATGAAGTGTATTTAGACTAACATAGGTAAATCCCAACCAATTTAACTCAATCAATTAATTCAAATTTTATGTCCCAGTTTACCTGAATATTAATGTAATCCTCTGTATCATCAATATACTCACGCAGCTGCAAAATTTGTGAGCATGGGTTTTAGTTGTGAGCATGGGTTTTAGCGGTTTTTCTATGTGCAATAAACAAATAATAAATAGGGAGTTTGACAATTTCTATGTGCAATAAACAACTGAATAGGGAGTTTGACAGTTTCGATGAAGATTGCCAGAATCTAGCTACTTTTAATAGACACTAATCAGGATATTACTTGTGCAGAAGACACATTTTTCCTCAGAATGAAGCAGACCATACAATACCATTAAACCCAGCTTCGAAACAAAAAGGTTATGCTCAGAAAGAAGGCGACCAGTGAAGAACTACGCAAAAGCCAAGATTGAGCAGTGATGGATTACTAAGGTTTGACTTGCGCCCAAATAAGCTTCCTGCCTAAAGTTACTTTTTCCTTTTTTTTTTTTTGTTTTGTTTTGATCAGCAACATTTAGGCTCCAATTGGATATGTGGATTTGAAATGAAGGGATTTGATGTTCAACTTTATAAAATTATAAGAAAGTTGATTAATGGATATAGATTGATAATTCTAATGTGAAGGATGCATAGAGATAGGAAAGATGAATTTTGTTAATAAATTTTACAAGTACAATCATTCATTAAAGGATTTCAAATAACCATATTCACTTAGATATTTCAAATCCATTAATCTAAAACTCTCAAATCCATACCTAGAATATTACATTGAACTAAACGTTATACTCCTTGAATGAGTGATATCAAATCCATTCATTTCAAATCCATGTATCCAAATCAAGCCTTAAATTTTATTAAAAATGAAAGAGAAAAGGATACAAAGCATTCAAGGGAGGACAAGAAGTCCTCCAAAATGAAACAGCACAATCAAACTGTCACATGAAGATTACTTGAATCCCTATACAAATCACTATCAAACACATCATACAAATTAGCCATTGAAAATGAAACAGCGCAATCAACCTGTCATATGAAGATTTAAATGAGCATACACAACCATCCAATCATCAAAGGCAGCCAAATATCGTCCCATTCACTGAAACACCCGACACCACATTAACAGAGATGAAGATTGGAATCAAGAATCCCAATTACATAAACATTATACTGAACGAGAGTAATATGGAAGCATTATATTCCATTTTGTCAAGCAAATATGAATATATATATATATATACCCTAGTGTTTCCCTTGTATATCAGATTTTTATCCATAGAGGTCTTGGCAAAAGAGAAATAATCAAAAGGAGATGCGGGAGGAGGGAGGGACATGGGTCATATAGCTCTTGGAATCTACAAGATGACCTTAATTTCATGACCAACTTAGTTAGAGGTGAATGACAAATAGGTCATGAAAATTCCACACACAGAAAAAATTAACAAGAAATGGAACATGTATACATTTTTAATTGATCATTTTGTGTATCTAAAAATTATCCTCATAATAGAATTAAAAAATATATACTTTTTTTCTCAAATGAAGTTAAAATACAAATTATCGCCATTCTAATAACAGAGAAGTAAATAATGTGAACTCAAAAACCTTCATATTCGAGCTTTCTGTCACTTGATTTTCAAATAAATTGATGTCAAGACAGTTTAGGTTTTGTTTGAAGGGAAAAACTGTCACCAAAACTCCGCCATCTACTCCGCCGCCACCAGCCCCACCACCGCCTTCACCGCCCTCTCCTTGTTCACCTTCACCGTACACAGCTTGTACAGCGTCGTCATCGCGTCCTTCTTCCCCCTATTCGATCCATTCATCAACAGCGTTATCAATGGCGGAATCGCTCCGCAAGCTCCGATCGAAATCTTGTTCTCGTCGATCAACAACAAGTTCAGCAACGCACATGCCGCTCTGAATCTTCGAAATTGCTTCGAAATCGCTCTGAACAGCCGATTGATATCGATCTGAATCTTCGAAATCGCTTCGAAATCGCTTTGAACAGCCGATGGAGCTTGTGTTCTTTGAAGCTCTCTTCAAGAACAGCCGATTGATCTTTCGAGAGATGAAGTTTCTTCCTAGAGTACTCTCCTTCGTCTTCTTCGTCGCTGAGAGAGAGAGAGAGAGAGAGATGTGTGCGTATAAGATAAGAGAGATGTGTGGCTATAAGAGAGAGAAAGGGCTCAGATTCATGAATAAGGGTTTCAAAAAGGGGCGCGTGTATGCACCGCATTCGGAGGCGTTTCTAAACGCCTTCAATTACAAAACGGTGCCATTTTAGTTAAAAAAAATATACGGCGATTATAAAAACGCCGTTAAAAATTAAAAAACGTGACGTTTAATAAAACGTCGTTAATTAAACGCCGTTAAATCCCTAATTTCCTGTAGTGATGGGTGGCAGTTCTGAAAATTCAAACCCAAAAGTCCAACTCAAGGTTCTTGATAGTATGAAAGGGAAATTCGATAATGGCTCTTTCAACTATGCAAGGCTTGGTGTTTCTCGAATCCACAAGCTGATCCGTGGGAATCGTGTTTCAAGGAGCAAATTTATGTCGTCGGTAGTGTGCAAATTCGATACTCCAAGCTGGAATCCTTCAGTCATCCCTTTTCAAATGTGAGTTATTTCTTTGGTGCCCATCCTAGAGTTGTGTGGTTCTACTACATATATTGACTTCAATTTGCTTTTCCCAGGTACTGTACTAAAATCCTTGCTTTATTCCCTTTCACATTGCTTGATGAGCTGCTTTACTTGATTTATGCCATAAATCGAGTTATACAAGTCATAGCCAGTACACTTGAAGCAAATATGAAAGCCTTTCTGCATTCATTACAAGAAGATGCAAAGATAGTGCATGGTAATGGGATAACTCTGCAGTGGCCATCTTCTCAACCTTTTTCCAGTCATACTATATCAATGGATCTTAATGGGACATTTAAGGAAGAGCCAGCTGATGAGCCTGTTTCTAATCATTCAGTGCCTGTGGATTCAAATTTGCATTCTAGGAGTCCATGCAATTCACGTGGCATATCTGAAGATGATTTGCAGAAAATACAGGTAATCTTAAAGGTCCTGCTTTTTATGTCTTCTGTGGATTCAAATTTGCATTCTCGGACTTAATGCAATTCACTTGGCATTCAAATTTGTGGTGTTTATACAGGCTGACTGTCTCTCGGCTATTGCGCTACAACTACTTCTGAAACTAAAGAGGCATCTAAAAATTGTGTATGGTCTAAATGATACACGATGTCAGGTAAATCTTCTTTGGATTGGTTTCTGTTGTCTTGTATCTTAGATTTGTTGCTTTACAGTGGCATATATGATCCTAATTTTCGTGTAATATCTTACTGTCTTTAACTAGGAATTCTCTCCAAATGAACCCCTAAAACTGGGGGAGGCTCTCTCAAAGCAGAACATTCCCTTCAACACCAATGAAACACACGTTGATCTGCCTATCAATCATCAAGAAGTGTTGCAAAGATATCAGGTAGTGTGTGAGCACTGACATTTCGAGTCACTGCAAAGTTTTCATGCATAATGAAGAACATCTACCTTTTTACTTATCTAGTTCTCTTTGTGCATCTTTGTTAGAAAGTATGATCAGTGTCTTTCCATGTGCTTGGTTACAAATACTTTTTTTTTCTTTTCTTCTTCTCTTGATAGCATAGATATGAACTGTTATGAACATGCATAGTAGCTTTATTGCATTTATGGATTTTCTACCTTGTCTGTTGCTCAAGTGGTTGAATAGTATACAGTGACAAGCTTCATTGTACTTCACTTGATTGACATTTGACATACTTGGTTTGAAGCTAGCAGTGACCCTATTAGAAATTGCTAGGATTCATTCTAATGACTTAGCAAGTTTTATCTTTTCTTTTAATGGAGGAATTTTGATAGATACGCCTCGATAAAAAACCCCAAATCATAATATTTAAAAACAAAAAAAGGCATTGTGTAAGAATTGATTGGCCTGTTTTGAGCTGGAACTCTTGTTCTATCTTTACGATCCGAACTGTTTTTTTTTTTTTTTTAACTATGCAGGAATTCAAGACTGCTTTGAAGGAAGACACTGTTGACTATTCAACATACACAGTGAACATCAAGAGGAGGCGGCCTCCTTCAAGGAGAGGGGGGAGGTCTGGGCGTGGTGCAGGCAGGGATGATGAAGAATGATGACGATGAAGATTGGGGAGGAAGTGGAAGTGGGGGCCAGAGGCTAAATAACAGTGGGAGGAAAAGCAACAGTAGTAGAGGTAGGCAGTGGTCATAGTTTGTAAATACATTTACAGGTAAATCTAACATTATGTATATTATGTAGGAAGGGGGGGAAGAAAAGAAAAAAAAAGGAGGTTAGAATTGAGAACAGAAAAAGTCATAGAATATTGATGCAAAACCAGTACTGCCATATATTTCACAAGGTTGTGTGGCAGAGGAAGCGATTTTTGTAATTGATTCCCTCATGTAAATTCTTTTTTTTTTTTTTTCTGGAAATCATGTAAGTTGGATGGGTCAATGGTATTGATTATCCCATTTTTTTTGTCCATTGTTTAATGTGTATGTGCCATGTTGAGACAGAACTCATTGGTTCGTCATTATTGTTACAACTCTTTGTGTGGTTAGACATCTTAACTGTGATTAGCATATAAGAGAATATGCACATAATTTGATAAACCAGCATGTTATATAGGTAAGATGTGCAGATATGGATGGAGCCAAAATGTGGGCTTCCTGACGTTCTTTGCAAATGTGACATTACTTACTTTCATGCAATGATAATTCTTTGGTGAGTTCTAATATGGTTCATATAGTAGACTTTGAAATTCTCGTCATATGATTAGGAGACTCGTGTATCTTTTTATAATGACCCTGGTGAGTATAGAGAGTGAGGGATTTTACCATCACTCAACTCTCTCTGGCAAATTTAATAGAAATTGCTAAATGTAATCCACAACCATTATGACTGTAACTGCATTTTCTCTCAAATCAACTTGTATAAAAGGAGAGTAAGTACAATTTAGAAGGCTATAGAGCAACGCTGGTGCAGATATAATAATTATTTTTTTTATACAGAATTTCCAATAGAATTTATATATCTAGCCTACTATTAAGGGTGTGGCGAAGGAGAACTGCTGAACTACAATTGCAATGAGTGACAAGTTGTACAGATAAGCTATAGAAGCAGTGCCGGAGAGAGTTATACCCCCAACCTCTCATATGTAAGGCCCGCCACTGGCTAGAAGCCCATTGGCGGTGTAGAGATTAAGAGTGCTGGTGAGATGAAAAGCTCCAGAGTCATGAACTTGTGCCCATCATTCATTCTGGCTCAAAAACTACACAAGTATATCAATTTACAACACAAAACTCAAAACTCACCCAGAGTTATTAATAGGGACGTGAGCACACAAAAAGTTGAATGGGCTTGTATCATCACATATCAATCACCCATCTGACAATGGTAAGTAATAATACAACCAAGGCTTTAATGCCATGAAAAAAATTGAACATTTAAAAGTCTGACTGGCTACATTGATCTTTGTCTCATACATCACTGAAAACAGCTTAATTTTTTTTTACTGATAGAGCAATGTTACAGAGAAAAAATCTGGGAACAAAAATTAAATAAAGGGGCCACCCTCCAAGGGACTCACTGAGGAATTTGGTTTGCATTATGAAACAGCAAAATGTTTTGGAGACCACATGAAAAAGGTAATAAGGTGAGGAGTAATAATGAAGAAAACCGAATGTGAAAGAACCTAGTAACGGAGCCAGTAGGTCCTATGCCTGAACCAATTGTAATAAGGTAAACCTTGGATGGGTCCCATGGCAGCGATGGCAACATCCTGCAAAAAGGCCAAACATGACTTGGAGCAAATGTACGGAGGAAAACAACAATTTTTTAACATTCTTCCCTCATAGCAGGTAAATTTGCAATTAGCAATGGGGATGCATTAATCCTTACCTGATCAAATATAAAACGGTTTGCCACACGTTTGACAATGCTAGCATCTACAGCATCAATTCTGGCAAACAATTCAACAAATGGGATTCTTCTCCCGTACGTAAGTAGCTGCAGGAACATAATGGATTACGCCAAACAATCTGGGTCTTTACCGGGAAGGAAAATTTTTAAAAACAAAAGCTTGTGTCTTCTGACAACATTTCATGAGAGTAATTATCATTTGATAAAAAGAGTCCATGTTTTAGAAACTAAACTAAACCGTCTTTATCCAACACTACTCACTTAGCAGGCTCTCAAGTAGACAATCCAAGAGATTCAAAAGTAATACAAGGGAATCCTTTCATTTTCTGCAACTGCAAGTAATATACGAAGCATTCTTTCATTTTATTTTATCCACCTTTTTTTAACCATACGCAAATGAAAATGCATCAAGTACTTTACCTGGCGCCCAATATCTTCAGCAACAGGACTGGTTCCATTTATGTGAAGCAGCAAAGAAGATTTCAACTACAGTGCAATAGAACTATAAGTGAATGCCAATATACTGAACACCACAAGATAAAAAATAAGTGGCCAAGCTAAAATCGATTTCCCTTTCATAAAACTAAGCATGTTGCATGGATACAAGTTAATCTACCACACCTCCTTTGTCCATATTTTAGTTTTAATGTGTGTAATAAAAAATGTGGATAACACATTTTATTCAACAAATGATGTAGCTCTGACTCACTTTGGCATGACAAATACTTATCTAAGATAAGTTAGAACTACAAGCAAAATATGGGATGCTTGGTAAAGGGTTATTTGCTTGGTGAACCAAAAACAGTTTTAAACATCCCCAACTTTATAAATACTTCTTAGTCATTAATAGAAGTATATTGAAAGTTCAATCCATAACTTATAGCTCTCATTATCTCCAGAACTCAACTATAAAGAAATAAAGACTTAAGACTTGAGCATATATGGAAGGCATATTGATCCACAAATTAGGGTGGTAGCCATATATGTCGTATTGTTTTTGAATTACAAAACAATATACATATATATATATGCAATATAGTTTTACTAAAAGCACTTAAAACCTGAGGACAAGCAAGCAGATAATATCAAGGTTCAGTACAAGAACTGGTGACTACCTGGTTACAAGCACGAGTAACATTAGCTTCAGAAACTCGATAACATAACTTGCTCATCTCGTACATAATTGCATAAGCCAGATCATCCAAGCAATCTGGCTAAAAACAAAATGTTAAAATGAAAATGAATAACTAGAATTATTGAGGCATAACATACAACATCAATTGTGAATTAAAATCAATCAAACTAAAGCTCCGCATGACAGATGCGGAAACTGATGGGCAATACAGATAGCTGTTTTATCATGTTTGTGATGCTATAAAATTATGATTAATGGGCATCTCAGTCTGAGCAAAATCCTGATACTTAATTTTTTTGCTACAGATTACCATGATCAAGAGTTCTAAGGTATTGGCTATTAAGCCATAACAGTTTGATCCCAAGACATTAGTGGAAAAGAAATCATTCTAAAAGTTAACTTGGTATCATATTAATTTATGGAGAGAAATAATTGCAAGTTTTCAAAATTTCCACTGTAACTTTTTGCCCTTGTCACCCTTTTATTCTTCTCGCTTGACTTACTGCAGTTTTCCCTACTCTCCTGGTGTCCCCCCTTTTGATTTTGAGAAGCTTTTAGAGGCCATAACCATTATCCTAGTGTTAATCCCTGCCAATAAAGGGTACTGGAAGGGGTGAACCTCATCCCCTGGCACAATACTCCCTTTTTCCCTTTCTGACATACCTAAATCACCCACAAGAGAACCAGCTGGGCTATTTTGTTTTACTTTTGACTATATTTCAGGCCTGAACTCACCCAGAATGCAAGCAACCAGTGTCCACCTCAACACCCAATAATATGTTTCACTTATTAGGCCTGTTTTGTGGTGTATAGGCCTCTAATAAGTTAAGAGCTCTATAGAAGATGTTGTTGTAAAAAGGCTTAGGAGTGTTTATTTGCCGCACTTCAAAAGCACTTGCATATCCTCTTGTATGTTTTATTTCACTAAAAAAGTGCCTTTAGGGGAGCCTCTATACATCAAAGTACTTTAAAGATGCAGCCAAACACAACCTAAAGAATTATTTCAAGGGAAAGAAAAGTAATTCCAAGCTAAACACACAGTAGTGCCAAATGGGGACCTAGTCCATCAGAAAAGTGAGTGAGGAAAGAAATGGAACAAGGGGGAACAAGAGATACAACCCAATCATTTCAGGGAGTGATTTATAGATGTTCCCAATTTGCTAACAAAATATGGAGTCATGGAAAAAAGATATCAAAAATTTGAAAGAACCTAATATGAAGAGGGAAAGAAGGCCCTGAAACTAAAAAAATCATAATTATAGGACATAATCTCACCTTGGCAATGGCATAAACACCAAATAGACCAGTGTCCTTATACTTGGTGTTAAAGGCCATCATGTTTTCAGCAATCTCATTAATGTCAACCCTCTGTGCAAGCTCAGAACTGCTTACAAATTGTCAAAAACTAATTAATGCATGCGCTCACAGGTTATATCACTGGAAAATATCCAACTTAGTTATTAAAACACCACAAATTATGTTCAAACAGCTCACCCCATGTGCTTCCCACCACCTGCATTCTTATTCCAAGATCCCAACATAGACTGCATGACCATCAAAGCAATGGAATCTGGATCCGTCCAAGAAGCCCCATTGAAAGCAACCACAAATTGTGCCAAAGGTATATCATCATCAATTATCCTAACCTGATTTTCACGTAACGAATGCCAATTAATAAATTTTGTAGAAAGACAAGATGGAAGAGAATGTTTAAATTAAACAAATCGTGAAATATTTATATGATATAAGCACACCTCGGAACCTGTAAAAATTGCTGGTTCTTTAGCAACTAATTCAGATGCTGTAGTTGGATCTGTTGACAACTTGGTAACCAATTTCTTTACTTGCTCAACAATGTCCTCATGTTTCACAGCTCCAGAAGTAGCAATTACCTAAAATAGAAGACCAATGCTTAAGACTTCAATAAGTATGTCAATAGAGTAAAATAATTGATGATAAAATGACGGCGAAGCCAGCATGTAACCAACCAACCAACCAAGTAGACTCAACAATCAATATGAATATCACTTACCATTCTAGGTGCAGGGTAGTGTGTCGATATATACTTTTGAAGATTATATTTGGTGATCATCTTGATATTTTGAGCAGGTCCAAGAATGGTTTTGCCCAAAGGAGTGTACTGGAAAGCAGTTGCATGCAGATGGTCAAAAATTACTTCGTCAGTTTGCCCTTCGACCTATAATAAATAATATACAAGCATGACAATAAAAAATCAAATAACTAATGACAATGCAATTAGAATTTTTTGTAAAAACAAAATATATAGATGATTTAATTAATGAAATCACAAGACCACAAATGAATACGCAAAGGCATTCATCATTCAGAAAACCGACTCGATCAACATTTATTGGTACATCAATGCAAAGGTTGGAAGAAAGTAAAGCACAAGGAGGTCAGTCACACTAAGTAAGGCATTTCTTTCAACTGCTCAAGCAACTAATAGCAATTAATAGAACTCATTGTATTCCTTTTTCTCAAAATCAAAACATTTTGATCATCCAACAACTCCTTAGTGTTCGCGTCCCCCTCTCATTATTAAAACAATAACTACCTTAACAAACTATTATTGGCTCTTATTCCCCATGTAACATAGGCTTTACCATTTACCCTGTGAATCATGATGTGTCTTTTCCTATTGACTATATTCTTTACTAGGATTAACACCAATTCTAATAATTCTCATACGCAATTTACGCCACCAAAGATTCATATGGTCTATAGTGCAATGGCTTTTTACATCAAACAATTAGAATATAGAATCATTCCCAGGAAAACAAATCAGATTATGAGGAAAATTGAAGCAAAACACAAACTTTATCAAAGAGTGAATGTTACGACCTCCTCTATCTCAATCAAAATGACTCCTTAGTGTTCACGTCCCCTTGATCAAATGAATCAATGAGCTCTGCTACTGATCATTTTGATAGTCTCTAGGTTTTAATTTTAGTTGGTTGAAAAGAAGTTGCAGTGTTTTTTTTTCAGAACAATTTTTTGGTCCCAACTGCTGAGTGTTTATGAGCATGTTTCCATTTTGTTTTCTTTGGCCATTGATTTTTTTTTGATTTCCAAGTGTATTGGTATGCCATGGTGCGCAATGTCGGTTACTTGAGGCCTAAAATCCCTACACAAGCAATATGTATTGGGAAATTTTTTATTTATGTCACCTTTTAAGTTCCATTTGAGGCTTGGAATCTTGGTTGAAATTGGCTGAGAATTGCAGATTCATGATTTATTTTTGTATGCTCACTGTGATTACCTCTGTATGCTCTAAATTCTACTGATCTAGTTAGAAGATCAGACTTATCAATTCCAAGTTAAATTAAGTTATTTTGTATACACAAAATGGCTGCCACTGGCAGTTATCACATGTCACTAACAAATGAGAGGTCTGAGGTTTTGATTTTGGTGAAAGTTCGGGTGGCATTGACCGCTGTTCTTTAGCTTGTGAAACTAACAGAAAGATTCTTTAGCTTGTGAAACTAATAGAAAGATATTCTACCATAAATTACTAGCTGCCAAGTATGGAATTATAATTTTTTATTTTTCAATACTATCCTTATATACTTGTATCTTGTAACATTTTCGATACTATCCTAAAAACATAAACCATCCCAATGAGTCAAATTTTATCCTGTGTTTTTTTCCCTTCACAATTATTGTATTTTTAAATTAAGTTTTGTAAAGAAGAATGCTTGATGAAAGTCATTTCGATACATTTGAGATTTTGTCACCAAATGAGTATTTACATGGTGAAAGCACAAAAGCACTTTATGATTTTAAAGGACTTGTTAGATGAACATATACCAAATATTCATTTTCTCTAAAAAGTCAAGTCTTATGAAGTTCTTCTATAGAGTTGATAGGAAATGCCACGAGTATACAAGGATCAAACTTTTCAAGAGAGAGTGAATTAGAAAGGTCACAGGCATATTAATCACCACCTTTTCTTTCTTTTTTTTTTTTGTTTTGAAGGTGGTATGAACTAAACTTCATTATTCCTGTCCTAAGTCCTAACTACCCAAGTTTACCTTGTCTTACACTAGAAGAAGTCAGCAAAATGTGTATATTAAGGTTGTGCTAATTAAATACATAGGCTTTGTTTGGATTTCTATGTGATTAGTCTAACCAACACGTATCTAAAAAATGCTCAAACAAACAAAGGGTAAGAGCAAAACTTCAAATAAAGATGCATACATGACTTGTGCTTCAAAGATTGAAAAAAGAAAACAAGGTAAATGACAACACTGGAGAAATGAATGATTATGAGATAATATTCATTGAAATAGCACACAATTGTGCATACAACACTACCATCACTTGTTTCATCAAAATTGCAATTAAATTGATTGCTTTCATATACACAAGGAATATTGGAGACCATATAAAGAAGAAAAAAAAGTTCAGCATTATTAAGCAATTGACAACAAAAAAATTAAGAAAAATCTTGATTTTTTCTTCCTTCTCTGCATTTCATTGTTGGTGTGTGAACATATCATCCCAACACATGCCACACTTGATCTTCTTGTGTTGTGGTGGTTTATGGAACTTTGGCTCTTTGGGTATGGTGCAATGCTTCATCGACCTGAAAATAACCCGAAACAAACAAGGGACATTGTCATGTTTACACCACTTATGCCAGTCAAATGACGCATTACAAAACTTCTAGATTTGAGGTTTATTTTACAAAATTGGAGATCCAAAACAACACCTGATCAATAAAATATGCTGGAAAAGTTGCAACTGCAGTAAGTGTCACTAAGGGGAAAAAATGTATATAAAAAAAGAAGAAAGAAAGCAATACAAACTACATATTGCTTTTTAAGAATCATTTGAAGGAGAGGGTCTATTTGAAGTCTTTAGTAGGAGAAGTTATTTGGCAAGTTCAGCTTTCCACGCCCACCAAAGTAGACATGATATCTTCTTGTATAGAAAACAGAAACAAGTGGATCATATGTTTTTCTAATATTGAAAAGACACACCATGTGTCCTCTAGGCCAAGCCTATAAGATAATTTTTCTATTCAGTAGGTTTTTTGGTTATCCATATTCAAATGGAACACCACGTATAGCAAGAGAAGTTATTAAAAATTTTGGATTTTATCTGGTACCTTCTAGGGATGAAAGGCCTGTCGAAATAGGGCATGAGTTGACCTCTTGGAATGAGTTCCTTTCTTAGTCTCTTGATTTCCTCTTCTTCTGCTAACTATAGGAGCAAAATCCAACATGCACACATATATTAGTAAACTACCAAGACTAATATCACCAAAACACACCCATGAGGCTTTTTCTGTCATGTACCTTTTGCAGTCTTTGCCTTCTCCTCCCTGTGCTGTTCAATAAGGCTCATCTTCTCAGCCACCTAATATGCAATCAAAGAAGCAAAATTAAAAGGTAATTCAATAAAGGGCACTTCATTATTGCCACGTAATATGTGCGAGAACGTCGAATCTTGTAGACTCAGTAAATGGTAAAGACTTTAGTAATGACACAATGCCTACTCTATATGTGATAGGTGAGTGAAGTTATGGTCATCATGCCCAAAAGACTGATTAATACATAAAAACCCTGAGTAAAAATATTTAAAGAAAGTTAAAAATTCACCTGTTGGTCAAACTCAGCACGCTCCATAGCCCTCACATCGCTATGCAGCACCAAATCAACCGGTCTTGTGATTTCTTTGACGACAGGTTTTACTAAGCACTGTAATACCATCGACCACATCAATTCAAATGAACTTGGGAGAGTCCAGACATGCATATTAGGCTTAGTACTTAAACTATCGACTACAAGCATTTAGCAAAGTATGGCATAAAATAATTTAACCTAGCATTTTTGCACCCTAAAAGAATATGTATATATATAAATCCAGAAGTTGCCATTTGAACATTCCCAATAATATTTCATTTTTTTTTTAGAAGTTGATAGCATTTGAAACGAGTTGCTTTTTTCTGTAGTTGTTCAATCTTAACCTCAGTGATTATGGTGTTTTGACTTCATTTAGAAAGATGACACAAAGTCTATAAAATTTGTTCGATATGGTTTTTGGCATAGCACATCCAACAAAAAGCATATATTCATGCTACACATTTCAACAAAATATTACATACGAAATTAGAGATAGAAACATTTGTACAACGAAGCAAAACTTCAATTTTTTTCGTCCCCAAATTAAATGGAATTACCTCTGGCTCATATGTTGTCCGTGGGAGACGTTGTGCAAGTGGTATCCGTTGCTTTTCCTCATCCATCATCATTTGTTGTAATTTCTTGACGAATCCTTCCTCCTTGTATCTTCCCCTTTGCTGCAATAAAAATCAATCACCAAAATTAACACGATTTCAACTAAATTGAGGCAAAGACAGAAGGATTTAAAAGCAAAAGTCAATTTCACAAAACCATTAACACACCTCGGTTCGAAGCTTGAAGGGTTTTTGGTAGGTTGCTTTGAGCTGCTTCTTCTTCCAATGACTTCCACCAAAGGTCCCAGATGAGGGCATGGGTTGAGCTCTTGGAATGAGCTCCTTTCTTAGTCTCCTAATTTCCTCTTCTTCTACTAACTACAGGAGCAAAATCCAACATGCACACATATATCAATAAACTCCCAAGACTAATATCACCGAAACACACCCATGAGGTTTTTTCTGTCATGTACCTTTCGCTGTCTTTCCCTTTCCTCCCTGGCCTGTTCAAGAAGGCTCATCTTCTCAGCCACCTAATATGTAATCACAGAAGCAAAATTAAAAGGTAATTCAAAAAAGGGCATTTCATTATTGCCACGTAATATGCATGAGAATGTGGAATCTTGTAGATTCAGTGAATGGTAAAGACCTCAGTAATGACACAATGCCTACTCTATATGTGATAGATGAGTGAAGTTATGGTCATTATGCCCAAAACAACTGATTAATACATGAAAACCCTGAGTAAAAATATTTAATGAAAGTTAAAAATGCACCTGTTGGTCAAACTCAGCGCGCTTCACAGCCCTCACATCGCTATGCAGCACCAAATGAACAGGTCTTGTGATTTCTTTTACGGTAGGTTTTACTAAGCACTGTAATACCATCGACCACATAAATTCAAATGAACTCGTGAGAGTCCAGACATGCATATTAGGCTTATTACTTAAACTGTCGACTACAAGCATTCAGCAAAGTATGGCATAAAATAATTTAACCTAGCATTTTTGCACCCTAAAAGAATATGTATATATATATAAATCCAGAAGTTTCCATTTGAACATTCCCAATAATATTTCTTTTTTTTTTTTCAGAAGTTGATAGCATTTGAAACGAGTTGCTTTTTTCTGTAGTTGTTCAATCTTAACCTCAGTGATTATGGTGTTTTGACTTCATTTAGAAAGATGACACAAAGTCTATAAAATTTGTTCGATATGGTTTTTGGCATAGCACATCCAACAAAAAGCATATATTCATGCTACACATTTCAACAAAATATTACATACGAAATTAGAGATAGAAACATTTGTACAACGAAGCAAAACTTCAATTTTTTTCGTCCCCAAATTAAATGGAATTACCTCTGGCTCATATGTTGTCCGTGGGAGACGTTGTGCAAGTGGTATCCGTTGCTTTTCCTCATCCATCATCATTTGTTGTAATTTCTTGACGAATCCTTCCTCCTTGTATCTTCCCCTTTGCTGCAATAAAAATCAATCACCAAAATTAACACGATTTCAACTAAATTGAGGCAAAGACAGAAGGATTTAAAAGCAAAAGTCAATTTCACAAAACCATAAACACACACCTCGGTTCGAAGCTTGAAGGGTTTTTGGTAGGCTGCTTTGAGCTGCTTCTTCTTCCAACGACTTCCACCAAATGTCCTAGATGATTCAAAGCTCCACATTGAAAAAAATGAATATTAAAAATATAAAAAACAGAGGTTCATTTTTCATTTTAGAATTAGAAAAAAAAAATGCTTACATTTCGTTGGCTTCTGTGACCACCACTGTTAGATGTAATCATGCTTGCTAATTTGCTCTCAACTTCCTTAATTGCTGCAGGACTCGAATTGAAGTTATTTAATCTCTTTGTAAACATTTGACATAGGAAATTAAGAGCAGTGAATGAAATGAAAATTATAGGCAGATAGTAATGTGCATTTTTTTTTCTTAATAAACGGGCTGTTAAAACTTTCACAATTAGTTGCCAACAAGCCATTTTTTATGTTGACATGTTTTTTTTCTTCCCATTGTTAGGATCCTGAAAACAAGAAGGTCATAATCTGTGATGAAAACTTGAAGAAAATTTTTGCAGGGCGAGACCGAGTTGGGTTTCTTGAGATTGCGGGATTGATGAATCCACACTTTCTTAAGTGAGCCCTTGCAAGAGAATGGATTTTGTCTATGTATCTTTATCTTTGGTCAACCTTTATTTGACCATTGTTTATAGTAATGCATGAGCTACCATTGTATGCAATATTAACAAAAATTACATTTAGTATCCACCTTAACACAATATATATAATATACAATAGAGTAATACTATACAAATAAAAAATTCATACATAATGATATGGATCAATGTGAGCCTTTCATTTCAAAACAAAATACTAATAAAGATAGATTTATTTACAATAATAACATTGCCAAATCATTCTTGTGAAGTTTTTTTTGTATAAATTTTATATAAAAATAGAATTTTTCTCTATAATAATGACATTTCATAACAAATACCACAACAAATAGTGATGCTTTTTTTTACCAAAATAATTCATAGCAATTGTCGTCGCAAACGGTTCTTAACTTTTAGTGCACATAATTCATAATATAATCACAAGAATTTGTAACTTTCACTTTAAAGTTCATATCATAAATTTACGATTCATAACTTTTTATTACAAATTAGGATAACACATCACAAACATTTTATAACATTCACCAACAAAAATCGCGACTTTCTAATGATATGTCTTTTTTTAGGCATGCATAATATAAATTTCTCCATATAATGTTAGTTACATTTTTTTTAAAAAATTTCACCAGATGGGGACATATACATTTATTTTTACACTTTTAAATAAAAAATTAATTACAACTAGAAATATCAGTGTATTTTTAAATTACTTTAAATTAAAAAATAAGTGAGAGATTGGTGGAATGGGATTGGTTGGGGAAAAGAAAAAAAACATCACCAATGAAAGGAGTTTATTCATATTGGGACTGTTTCGGTACATTGACAAAAAAAATAAATAAATGAATGAATTGTTCTTCTACTAAAATAAGGGTAAAATTGGTACATGACATTATCTATTTATGTTACTGTCAATTAACAGAAGTGTGTGGAGGGGCAATCAGAAATGCAAAATCAAAGCAGAGATTACCCTAAATTTTAGGAACAAAAATTTCCCCCCATTTTGCTCTATATATATATATGAACACTAACATATATATATATCAGTTACTGTTATATATACACAACTAACATGAATTTAATTAAATCCCAAACTAAAACTAACTCTATGAATTTCTAATTATTTATTCTAAATTCACGATATATACATTATATATATAGTAGGGGTTTGTACACGCAATATGTGCGTAAATTAAATAAATAGAAATAAAATAAAATAAAATATTTAATATTTGTTGGTTGTAACCTCAATTAGAAAGAGTCTTGCCTATGTTGTCTTACGTTCAAGTCTCGTTTCATCCTTTTATCTACCTCTGTTTTTTTTTTTTTTTTGATAAATAATCGAACACTTGACATAAAGTGTAAAACCCAAGTTGTATGTAGGATTATTTTATTGGATAGATTAGTAATTAAATTAATTTATATGGGTCATTTATTAATATCAAAGAATTAGTTATGAGATGGCATTATATTTCCTATTACTTAGATGGGTAATTTTGTAACTTTGAGAAATTAGGTTAATAAGCCCACTTATTATGGCTTTAAGTCTTGGAAAACAAACAAAACAGAGGCTGTGAATTGCTCCATAGGCGGCTAGGGTTTGAGAAGGTAAAAGAAAAAAAGAAAAGAAAAAGAGAAGAGAGGTTCAAGTGAGGCTACAATAGGGATTGGAGGCAGCACATTAGTGATTTTGGGACACCCATTGATTAAGGTAAAATCTGTCTTTACTGTTAATTATTAAGTTTATGTTGAGGAATTTAACAATCAATGCATTAAGGGGATTTGGAAGATCTATAGGTACCTACTTAGGTTTTGAGAATTGGGTGCAATGTGTAAGTGTAACTTTGGATGGGTAATAGAAATAATGGAGTTTTGTATCATGGGTAAGGGTGTGTTTGGCTTTAAAGTTGGGTTGAATGGTTTGATCTCTTGGATATTAAAGCAATACATTAATCTAATATAGTGGGGCTTTTGTGGGTGTATGTAACATGTAAAAAAAAATATTAATTTATTTCAGGTTGTATTTATTAGGTTTGTGTGATTGAAGTGGTGGAGTTGGTGTTAGAGTGTTATTTCTAAGCTTTCGAGGTAAGTAACCCTCTATCACTGTTGGTTTATTTTTATTCCTATCGAACCGTTTAAAATCATAAATATTTATTCATAACTTTCCTGTTCTCTCAAAATAAAATATGGGTCAAGTATAAAACAACATCGAATATTATTATGAAAGTTATTTGAATATTTTGTGAAATTATTCTGAAAATTGTACCCAGTGTTTATTCCGAAAATATCGAATATTTTATTTAAAAGTTGTGTATTGTTTGAATTTTGAACATCACTCTAGTCTGACTATGATTTGGACCCTAGCCAATGGGGGTTATTTATTGGCACAGAAACTAGTTTCTTTTGGGGCTTTACCACCGGCCTAGGTGTGGTTCTGGGCCTTGTCACGGGCTAAGTGACCGTAGTCATTAAGACTTGGGTTTTGTGAATCGATCATTGAACCATCTGAATATCGATCTATAAATTTTGGATAACGAAATTTCATCGAGTTACCCCATTGACTTTTAATTAAAATGTATTGCTACACTGTTTATTTTCAGCTATGAAACCATCTTACAAATAATCGTGTCATTTATTGATTTGTATCAAAAATTATATTTATTGGTTATCTACTATTTATTTACTTCTTTTTGATATACTTGATCCAGCTGACAGTGATGGTTGGTTATTTACTAGGCTGTCTAGCTTACCCTTATTTTTTTCAGATTCTGAAGAGTAGAGCTGCGCGGGATTTTTACATATGGGAGTGCCAAGAGTAGGGCTATGGATTAAGTACTTGGATTATTATTTTGTTAATGGATTTTAATAGTAGACTTGGTAGAAAATTATCATAATGTGCCAAGAGTAGAACTATGATTTAAGTACTTGGATTATTGTTTTGTTAATGGATTTTGTTAGTGGACTTGGTGGATAATTTCATACGATAAGAATAATCAATTTTTGTGGATTTTAGCATTATGACAATTTAAGGATTTATTTTGAGTATTTTACATTGTGGGTTATGTGATTGGATTCTTAGCCTTGCATGCTCACTTTTATGAGTGTGCGGCGTTGTCACGGAGCTTGGGGCGTGACAATTTTATGGTATCAGAGCCAGGTTGTAATTTTAAAAGTTGGTATAGAATAGTGGTGAGATTAGGTAGATGTAGGATTAGGAACGCTTATAATTTGGTAAAATGTTAATTTTATTTACGTGTTATAGGGACTTGAGAATAGAATAAGATGAGGTTTTATTATTGATGCATATAGGTTGCAATGGAACATGAGGAGACATTGGCAAATATGGCTAGGAATACACGCCAGGGTCAAACGAATCGACGGACTGGTAATAACAATCGGCAAGGGAATGTGACTAATATTGGTAGTGGTTCTCAAGCAGTCGGAGGAAATCAGGGGCAAGAGTTGAAGGAACAATTATAAGAGTTACTAGATAAGAGCTTTATTAGGCCTAGTGTTTCTCCTTGGGGTGTGCCTGTTTTATTTGTGAAAAAGGACGGTAGTTTTTGCCTTTGCATTGATTATCGAGAGTTAAACAAGGTGACAATTCAAAATAATATCCTTTGCCTAGGATAAATGACCTATTTGATCAATGGCAAGAAGCACAAGTCTTTTCTAAGATTGACCTTCGTTCTAGATATCATCAGTTAAAGGTTAAAGCGGAAGATATACCTAAGACAGCGTTCCGAACTAGGTATGGGCATTATGAATTTTTAGTGATGTCGTTTGAGTTGACCAATACGCCTGCAGCTTTTATGGATTTAATGAACAAAGTATTTAAACACTTCTTGGATCAGTTTGTGGTAGTTTTTATTGATGACATTCTTGTGTAATCAAAGAGTAAAGAGCAGCACGAAGAACATCTAAGAATAGTGTTGCAGTTATTAAGGGAGAATAAATTATTTGCTAAATTAAAGAAGTGTGAATTTTGGCTGGAGAGTGTATCATTTTTGAGTCATGTGATATCTGAAGACGGGGTGTCTGTTGACCCCAAGGTAGAGTGGAATAGGCCTACTAGTGTCATTGAAATTCGTAGTTTCTTGGATTTAGCAGGATATTATAGAAGGTTTGTTAAGGGATTTTTCCGAATTTCTATGCCTTTGACTTGTTTAACACAAAAAGGGGTTAAATTTAAATGGTTTGATGATTGTGAGAAGAGTTTCTAGGATCTAAAGAGTCGATTAGTGTGTGCTCCAATACTTATAGTTCCGTCCGGAGATGAAGGTTTTACCATCTATAGTGATGCATCGAAGATGGGCTTGGGTTGTGTCCTGATGTAGAACGATAAGGTAGTGGCATATGCGCCTAGGCAGTTGAAGCCATATGAGTAGATTATCCTACGCATGATTTGGAGTTGGCTACAGTGGTGTTTGCATTGAAAATCTAAAGGCACTAACTGTATGGAGTGAAATGTGAGATATTCACTGATCATAAAAGTCTGAAGTATATTTTCACTCAAAAAAAAATTGAATATGAGGCAAAGGCGATGGTTGAAGCTATTAAAAGACTATGATTTGACTATCAATTGTCATCCAGGAAAATCCAATGCAGTGGCTGATGCCTTGAGTAGAAAGACCCCGAGTAATTTGGCTACCTTGATCACTGACCAAAAGAATATCTTGGAGGACTTGCAAAGGTTGAATATCGAGATTAGATGGCATAACCATGGAGTTTAGTTGGCAAACCTTAGAGTTCAACCCACATTGATTGATAGAATTAAAGATGCTCAGGGAAAAGATCCTCAATTGCAAAAACTTAAGGCTGAAATGGAAATAAGGCTATAGATGGAATTTTGTATGCATAAAGATGGAACCTTGAGATTTGGAGAGAGGTTGTGTGTGCCCAATGATTTAGAGCTTAAGAGAGAAATCTTGAGAAAAGCTCATAGTTCAGGGTATACTGTACATCTAGGGAGCACTAAAATGTATACAGACTTGAAGAGGAACTTTTGGTGGAATAATATGAAGAGGGAAATTGCTCAGTATGTTGCTCAATGTTTGGTATGTCAACAGGTGAAAGTTGAACATCAGAGACCTGCAGGTAAGTTACAACCTCTTCCTGTTCCCGAGTGGAAGTGGGAACATATTACCATGGATTTTGTGACTAGGTTGCCTAGGACCCAAGGTGGTAACAATGCTATTTGGGTTATTGTTGATCGATTGACCAAATCCACTCACTTTCTAGCTTTTATGGTAGGGTTCTCCTTAGAGTGGTTTGCAAAATTGTATATCAAGGAGATTGTGAAGTTGCATGGTATTCCGGTGACCATAGTGTCTAATAAAGATAGCAGATTTGTATCTATGTTTTAGAGGAGTTTGCATACAGCTTTGGATACTAGTTTAAATTTTAGCACGACCTTCCATCCTCAAAGTGATGGACAGTCAGAGAGAACTATTCAGACTCTTGAAGACATGTTGAGAGCCTGTATTAATGATCTTGAAGGTTCTTGGGATGAGCATTTGGCCTTAGTGAAATTCTCTTATAATAATAGTTATCATAGGAGCATTCAGATGGCACCATATGAGGCTTTATATGGATGAAAGTGTAGATCACCTATTGGTTGGGATGATGTGGGTGAAAGGAAGTTGTTAGGGCCTGAGATTGTGCAACAAACAGTGGACAAGATCAATTTTATTAGAGAACGACTTCGCACTGCACAGAGTAGACAGAAAAGTTATGCAGATAATAGGAGACGCGATTTGGTGTTTGGGGTTGGAGACCATATGTTCCTTAAGGTGTCTCCTATGAAAAGAGTAATGAGGTTTGGTGTTCGTGGTAAATTGAGTCCTAGATTTATTGGACCATTTGAGGCTTTAGATCGAATTGGAGAGGTAGCTTACAGACTTGCCCTACCACCTTAACTAGTTGGAGTTCATAATGTCTTCCATGTTTCGATGTTGAAGAAGTATATACCGAATCCCAATCATGTGATTGATTATGCACCGTTGCAGTTTAAGGAGGATTTGACCTATGAAGAACACCCTGTAAGAATTGTTGATAAGAAGGAACAGGTTTTGAGGCGTCGAGTCATCCACTACGTTAAGGTTCAATGGAGCAATCACTCGGAGAGAGAAGCTACTTGGGAACTTGAGGATGAAATGAGACAAAAGTATCCACAACTTTTTGAGACTACAGGTATGTCAAATTTCGAGGACGAAATTTCTTTTAAGAGGGGAAGAATGTAAAACCCAAGTTGTATGTAGGATTATTTTATTGGATAGATTAGTAATTAAATTAATTTATATGGGTCATTTATTAATATCAAAGAATTAGTTATGAGATGGCATTATATTTCCTATTACTTAGATGGGTAATTTTGTAACTTTGAGAAATTAGGTTAATAAGCCCACTTATTATGGCTTTAAGTCTTGGAAAACAAACAAAACAGAGGCTGTGAATTGCTCCATAGGCGGCTAGGGTTTGAGAAGGTAAAAGAAAAAAAGAAAAGAAAAAGAGAAGAGAGGTTCAAGTGAGGCTACAATAGGGATTGGAGGCAGCACATTAGTGATTTTGGGACACCCATTGATTAAGGTAAAATCTGTCTTTACTGTTAATTATTAAGTTTATGTTGAGGAATTTAACAATCAATGCATTAAGAGGATTTGGAAGATCTATAGGTACCTACTTAGGTTTTGAGAATTGGGTGCAATGTGTAAGTGTAACTTTGGATGGGTAATAGAAATAATGGAGTTTTGTATCATGGGTAAGGGTGTGTTTGGCTTTAAAGTTGGGTTGAATGGTTTGATCTCTTGGATATTAAAGCAATACATTAATCTAATATAGTGGGGCTTTTGTGGGTGTATGTAACATGTAAAAAAAAATATTAATTTATTTCAGGTTGTATTTATTAGGTTTGTGTGATTGAAGTGGTGGAGTTGGTGTTAGAGTGTTATTTCTAAGCTTTCGAGGTAAGTAACCCTCTATCACTGTTGGTTTATTTTTATTCCTATCGAACCGTTTAAAATCATAAATATTTATTCATAACTTTCCTGTTCTCTCAAAATAAAATATGGGTCAAGTATAAAACAACATCGAATATTATTATGAAAGTTATTTGAATATTTTGTGAAATTATTCTGAAAATTGTACCCAGTGTTTATTCCGAAAATATCGAATATTTTATTTAAAAGTTGTGTATTGTTTGAATTTTGAACATCACTCTAGTCTGACTATGATTTGGACCCTAGCCAATGGGGGTTATTTATTGGCACAGAAACTAGTTTCTTTTGGGGCTTTACCACCGGCCTAGGTGTGGTTCTGGGCCTTGTCACGAGCTAAGTGACCGTAGTCATTAAGACTTGGGTTTTGTGAATCGATCATTGAACCATCTGAATATCGATCTATAAATTTTGGATAACGAAATTTCATCGAGTTACCCCATTGACTTTTAATTAAAATGTATTGCTACACTGTTTATTTTCAGCTATGAAACCATCTTACAAATAATCGTGTCATTTATTGATTTGTATCAAAAATTATATTTATTGGTTATCTACTATTTATTTACTTCTTTTTGATATACTTGATCCAGCTGACAGTGATGGTTGGTTATTTACTAGGCTGTCTAGCTTACCCTTATTTTTTTCAGATTCTGAAGAGTAGAGCTGCGCGGGATTTTTACATATGGGAGTGCCAAGAGTAGGGCTATGGATTAAGTACTTGGATTATTATTTTGTTAATGGATTTTAATAGTAGACTTGGTAGAAAATTATCATAATGTGCCAAGAGTAGAACTATGATTTAAGTACTTGGATTATTGTTTTGTTAATGGATTTTGTTAGTGGACTTGGTGGATAATTTCATACGATAAGAATAATCAATTTTTGTGGATTTTAGCATTATGACAATTTAAGGATTTATTTTGAGTATTTTACATTGTGGGTTATGTGATTGGATTCTTAGCCTTGCATGCTCACTTTTATGAGTGTGCGGCGTTGTCACGGAGCTTGGGGCGTGACATAAAGAGAGATAAAAGGCACCAATCTAATTGTTCATATATTTATTTATACTATTATATATGTGAGCACATGATTTGGTGTCTAATAATGTGCATGACTTGGTGTCTAATAGTGTGGTGACTTCTCCTTCTGCCATGTGACAAATTTTCCTATTCGAAAATAAAAAATATTATTCAAAGGCATAAGCAAAATTTGAACCCAGGATCTTGTGTTTCATTAAGAATGCTCTTACCATTTAGACAACATACATATTATAATATTAATTTCTTTATTATTTATTTTTATACTTATTTATCTAAATTGCACACGCATTGAACCCACTAATATATATTTGGAAAGTTGCTATTTTGGTAGGTTACTTTAGTTTTTGACTATTTTAGTAAGCTAAAATTTTTGTGTTTGGGAAAATGATTGGATTTTTTTTTTTTGTGGTTGAATGTAATATTTGTAAGAGAAAAAATAAAATGATTATCGATTTGATGTGACATTTTATTTTATTAACTATTTTAGTTTATTTTGTCTTTTTATGAATTTTAGCCTAAATTGGGCTAAAATCCCACTTCCCAAACAGTCTCATATGCCTTCGTTTGAGATGTAGGTTGGCTTTTTAGTTTTTTTGCTATTTTAGTCTAAAGCTAAAAAACTTCATTTGGGATAGATTTTTTGATTTTTTAAACTTTTGTGAGAGAAAAAATAAAATAAGAAAAATGTTTCAAACCCTCTTTCCCTCCCACCCCCTTTGACTAGAGGTGCAACTTGGGCGGGCTCAACCTGAGCAACCCGAGCCCACCCTGAATTTTTTTAGGACTTGGACAAATTATTTTCAAATTTGGTACGGGCTTGGACAAAAATTCAAAAAGCCTGAATTAAATTTGGGCAGGCTTGGGCAAAAATGTCAAACAACCCGAGCAGCCCGAAACCCGAATTATACATATATAGATATATAAAAATATTAAATATACATATAAATTATTAGCCATTACATGATATTAAAGTAATTTATATTATTAAATCATATTGAATATATATTATATATACAAATAACATAAAATCTTACCTTTTTTTCTTTTTATTTTTACTCATAAATTGTAAGGACTACTATAGTGGCATATCTATTACATTATATAAATTATTTGTTTTGATGGTATTAATGATTTTCTATTAAAAAAAATTGTAAATAGAGTCAAATTTTAATAATTTAATAATGTAGCTAAAAAAAAATTGAAATTCATTTATAATTCGGGCAATTCGGGTAACTTGGGCAATTCGGGTTTAACTCGGGTCGGGTTTGGGCAGACAATCTCGGGTTATAATTCGGGCTTGGGCAGGTCTCAGCACAACTTGGGCTGGACTTGGACAACCTCACAACCCGCCCGAACCCGCCCGAGTTGCACCCCTACCTTTGACCCCCTTTCCCTCTCATTGGCCAGTTTTTCCTTATTTATTTATTTTTTTCCTTCTCCTCCAATCACCACCCGCCACGTGTGTGTAGGGGGTGGTGGGGTGGTGATTGGAGGGGGTCTCTATCAATGCTCATAAAATAATTATAATTTAAATATGACTTTTTATCTTATTAAATTAAAAAACTTATTTTATCTTTTTATATCTAAAATAATCTCAACCCAACCCCAACCTTCTCGCCAAGGGGTTGGGGATGCTGCTGCTCTTCAGGCGCAGCAGCAACTATTGCGAGATTAAATGACATCGTTTTTAGTTCTTTTGGACCCCATTTGTGTATTGCACCTCTTTCCACTTTATTTCTCATCTCTTTTTACTGAACCTCTCAGAAATAAAATATAAGGTAAATTACATTCATCTCTTTTAATGTTTGAAAAAAAAAAAAAACTACAATTTATGTTATATTTTTGATATAATTACACTGATAATCTTTAAGTATTAAGTCATTTTTAATTAATAATTCTTGAATTGTACAAATGAAAAAAAATAATG
The DNA here is from genome assembly GCA_036172215.1 of Camellia granthamiana. Taxonomy (NCBI): domain Eukaryota; kingdom Viridiplantae; phylum Streptophyta; class Magnoliopsida; order Ericales; family Theaceae; genus Camellia; species Camellia granthamiana. The sequence goes on along the minus strand of CM069914.1, from coordinate 81,461,993 downwards.
TTATCATTTCTTATCTACTCAAATATACATATATATATATTTATTTATTTATTTATTTCAATGTTTAGTCACCATCTATTAAAATATAAAAATTGAAGAAATTTATGTTAGAAGAAATAGCATTTCAGTGGAACAATTACAAAATAATTGTACATAATTTTAAAAAAAAAAAAATTTGGTGCATGTCTCACAAAAAATAATTGCACCAAAATATTAAAAAAAACAATTACACCACACGAAGGACTTCCGTCCTATAAAAATAATGAGATTATTTTTCCGTTGTGCAAGTAAAATGAAAAATTTTAAGTAAAATGACAATTTTCCTTTATGTTATGCATTTTTTAAAAGACATTACGTAGTGTTAGTTATGCTACTTTATAATAAAAGTTTTGTAGGAGTGAATTTGAATTGTGCATGTGAATTGAAAATTATGAACCATTATTTTTATGTTATGAATAGTATAACTTAAATTTTAGGAATAACATGTGGTGAAATCTGTCCCTCCCAAAAAAAATGTGAAATATTTGGGAATCATTTTGGTGAAAATACAGCTAATAGTAAGGTTAATTAAACTAATGTCTATTTTAGTAAGGTTAATGTGACTGAAACTAATGTAGCAGACATTGAAATAAATATATATTTTGGAATAAAATAGAATACAATATCATTTCTTTTACTAATAAATTATTGATTAAAAATATCTTAACTATTATGTAAATTAAAATTAAAAAAAAAACCAATGTAATTACTTAAAAAATGTAAAATTAATTATATTTTTTTAAAATTTTAAAGGAGGTAAGTATAACTTATTACGTTTTATTTTAGTCTGGCAAAGAGAGTCGAGAAAGTTGGGAGATTTTTGACAAAGAAAGAAGTAATATGTACGGTAAGAATATGATGCTCAAAACAACCGAAACGACATCATTTAATCACATAGCAGTCACTGCTGCGCGTGAAGCGCAGCAGGATCCCCGTTCCTTCTTGGCAAACGGCAAACGGACCCCATTAAGCAGTGGCGGAGCCAGAAATTTGATGTAGGAGGGGCATCTATTAATTATAATCTCAAAATTTTTATGCAACTTTGTTTTGTGAAAGAATAATTATAATTTTCTTCTTGAGGAATAGATAATTCCAACTTTGATTTTCTTTTGAAATATTTCTCCATGACTGTTTTAAAAAATAAAAATCAAAATAAAAATTAATAATCAAAATCACAAATCCCCACAAATGAAAATCCCCAATTTTAATATAAATAAAAAAATTTGAATTTAGCGCAAATCACAACAAATAAAATTTCTAATATACCAATATTATAACAAATGAAGTCTCTAATTTAAATAACAAATACTAGAAATTAATATTCCATCTGTCCCAAAATAATGGTCCCTTTTGGAGAATCTAATTTTTTTTATAGTACAATTATTGCACTTTAAAAAAATTAATTTTTCAAAATTACCCTTTGATAGTACATTTTTTGAGGAATGTCAATGTCATAATTGTATTTTTTATGTTGTTAATGAATTTAAAAGAAGGGAAAAATAGAAAATTTATATTATTTTTGTACTTGATTTTTGAAAAGGAACTAATATTTTAGGACAATGAAAAATGGAATAAGAGACTAATATTTTGGGACGGAGGGAGTATTTTTAATTGTAGTACAAATCAAATCCCTAATTTTAACACAAACAACAACAAATCAAAATCCCTACTTTTAATATAAATCACCATCAATTAAGATTCATAATTTTGACATATCAAAATATCTTATTTTAACATAAATAATAACAAATCAATTTTTTCTGGAAATCAAAACTTAACAAATAACTATAAATTGATACTCATAATTTTTATTTAAAAATAAAAAATCATAAATAAAGTTACCTGTAAATAATAAAGAGAAGATATTAAGGTTGTAGTGTGATTCCAAATCTGTATTGTGTGATCCTAATCTGATGAATCGTGAGTTGATAAATTGTAAAGTAACAAAGAGAGATAAAAAATAAAAAATAAAAATAAATTTAAAAAAAACCTTGCTACTGTATTCCCATGAATCAAAAAAAAAAAATTAAATAAATAAATAAAATAAAAAATAATTAATTGAATTGAAGGTGTGTTTAGGTGTGTGTGTTGTTAGTCTGTTTAGAAATTAGGTGTATGTGTGCGTGTGTCGGTGAAAGTGTGCTACCAAATGAGCTACTTTGTATTATGTATATAAGGGGGTGTAAGCTCAAAAAAATAAATTAATAAATAAATAAATAAAAGAAAATTGAAAAGTCAGGGTGGCACGTGATCCCCCGGTCTCCACGTCCCTCCGCCCCTGCCATTAAGCGTGAGGATCCTCTAGAGTTTCTTCTCTAGAGTGATCTCTCTACAGTTAAATCTAATGGTTGATATTAAAGGGTAGAAAACGACGTCGTTTTGATATTTTTAAAAAAAAAAAAAAAAACCCAAAACCGAATACAACAACAACAAAGACCCTGCACTGTTTTTTTTTTTTTTTTTGACCCAGCGTTTTTTCAAACTGTTTTTTCTAACAGATTTCAAAGTGTTTATCTTTCTCACAGATTTGAAGGACCATGCTTTGTTTTGTTTCTATGGTACAGTTTGATTCTTCAAACTTCAACTACCCAACAGTTACTAGCAGTGAGTGAGAAAGAGAAATACAAATCAAAGTCACTCAACATCTTCACTACTCCTCTCTCTCTTTGCTTCTTCTCTAATCTCTACCTCAAATTTTAAATTTTCAATGAAATCTGAGATGGGTATCTTAGAAAACTTTTGAAAAAAGAAAAAAAAAATTCAGATTTCAGATTTGAATTTTCTTCATCTTCATCTTCTTCTGATCTCTGTTTCTTTATTTCTAATCAATGGAAATGCTTATTTCATTCTTCAACAGCAAAGACAGTTGCAGAATACAAATTGATGCCTTCAAATCATGGGTTATCTTCTAAAAGCTATAATCATCAGCAATCAATGAGGTTTTCTCAGAGCATAGCTGTTCAGATTCAAGAAATTGATCGGTTCAAATTTGCAATCAAAACAAAGAAAGAAGAATATATCTTTGATTTGCTCCGACAAACAACAATGGACAACGGCGGAAGGCGGTGGAAGCGAAAGAGATCGAAGGTGTTGGAGTGGCGGATCTGTGGTCTGCGAATGCGATTGAACTAAAGGTGCGGCGAAGGCAGAAGAGATCAAAGACGAAGGCGGCGACAGAGTCCTTCAATCTGTTGGAGTATGGCAGCGGTGACGGCAGTGCATCGGGGGTGGGAAGGGGCGGGGCGGCGATGTCCTCCTCCTCTTCTCTCCTTCTTTCAGCCCTTTTTTCTCTCGCCCCCGCCCCCTCTGTCTCATGCCTGAACAGGAACGTATTCAATGATGTTTTGAAACCAGATTTTTTTTTTTTTTTTTTTTAAATTATTCACTAAAACAACATCGTTTTAGTGAGGCTGAATCTCAATCTTTTGATGAATCACTCTAGGAGATCACTTTAGGAATAACACTCTAGAGGATCTTAACGCCCCTATTAATCATATACACAGTTCAATACACGAAAATCCTCACGCGGTCAGACACACACTCTCCCTCTCTCTCTTCCTGTCCAAACCATAATCCTCTCTCTCTGTCCTCTCCGCCATTACTCTGTCCATACATATATATATATAGGAGCATAGATAAACAGAGCAAATCTTCTTGATGATCACCAACAATACTTCACACGCGCACACACACGCACATATATAATTAAATTATATATTTTTATTTCAACATTCCTTCAGTATATCATTTTTTTGGTTTACCTTTCCGTTGGAGTTGAAGAAGACGGTGAAGCAGGGCGAGGGGCAGGACGTGGAGCAAGACCAGCAGCAGCAGCAGCACCCAGAGCAGGAAAATTTCTTTTTTCCAAAGACTGTCGTCTTTGTTCTGAGACATTCTTCTTGATTCTTCTTTCTTGAGTTAGAGAGAGAGAGATGGGTTTATGAGAGAGAGAGAGAGAGAGAGAGAGAGATGGGTTTATGAGTGAGGGAGATAGAGGGATGGGTTTATAACAGATTAAGGGTTTAGGGTTTAGGGAGGGTTGGTTAGTGAGTGGTTTACGGTTTAGGGAATTTTGCGGTTTAGGGAGGTTTGGTTAGTTATTTATGGCAATGGGGAGGTATCCATGGAAACCTACCCAAAATACATGGGCTTTCCCCCGACAAGGGGTACCTGCTAGCACAGCAGGGTGTGCCGTGCGTGCAAAAACGACACAGTTTTTTTTTTCTTTTTCATCTTTGGTTTGAAACAAAACAAAATAAAACCATACAAATCTTCATAGGCATTTACTGTAATAAGGAGAAATATCTACTAGTATATTTTTTATTTTATTTTTGAAAATTCACATGAGTTGAAATTTATTATTTATTGAGTATTATATTTTTAATGTTTTTAACAAATAAAATAGACTAATTATATTTTATTTGACATTGATATTTATTAGAGTATATTGGTTGATTTTTTGACAAATTAATAAATAATATGTAATAATATACATCGTTGCAAGTAAATTTAACCGTAATTTTTTAAGGATTTTATGATTTTTTTTTTGATTTGTCTGAATGAGTACAATATTATTGTTGTTGTTGTTGTTGTTGTTGTTGTTGTTGTTGTTGTTGTTATTTGAAAAATTATTAAAAAAAATCTCAGGTAATAAAATAAATTATGAGTTTTTAATTTTATTAATTTAAATTTTAAAATTTTGATTTGTTTTTAATCTCAAACCATTCATCCATTTTTGATAGGTAAAACTCACATTTTTTTTTTTAATTTTAGTCATTAAACTCAATATAGATATACATAAAGTGTCTAAAATATCATTTTCTGTCAATTTAGCTAACGAAAATAGGTTAATGGTTTAAATTAAAAAAATAAAAAATTAAGATTAAAATTAATAAAATTAATAAAATTAAAAATTTATAATTTATTTTATTATAAAGATCAAATTTTAAGATTTTTTTAAAAATAATTTTGCCTTATTATTTTTGTTAATTTTTCTGAAAGTAAAGTAATTTTGATAGATGTGCTCAAACCAAAAACTAACCAATAGCAGCACACACACCAATAAAAAAGAAAAAACAAAGGAAAAATTATATTAAAAAGAAGCAAAACGCACCAAAATTGTGCCGTTTTGCCGCACAGCAGTACCTGCTGTACAGCAGGCACCCCTTTCCCGGCTTTCCCCATTGTTGTTTCAATTTTTAATTGCTTTTTTCTCTCAAAATCATAGTTTATTTTTTTTTCTCCTTTTAATTCCCGCGCTCCATATATATACACGCATATGAGTAATATTCAAATAAAAATTAGTATAAAATTTTTATATAGATTGATATAATTTATTATGAATATCATTTTATTTATATATTTTAATGGTTTAATTCAGATTCAAACTAGAACCACAACTATAAAATTATGAATCGAACTGTGAAGTATTATTTATCTATTTTAAGATTAAGATCAAACCATGCATTGAGAAAATTAAATCAAATTGGGTGATTTGGTCTAAATTGAATTGATTTGCAATTTTTTTAAAAAAATGTTTTTGCTCAAACATATCCATTTTAGCATCAAAGGAAAAAAAAGAGCATAAGTATGATTATCTTCAATGTCAAATCAATGAGAAAGGTTACTACGTGCATCCTTAAAAAAGGCACATCGCAAAAAAATTATAACCTTTTATGATAAAAATTATGATTTTTTTGGTGTGTTATGCTATTTTATTGTAAAAATTATGAATGGCAAATTTGTAATGTATATCTTAAAATTACAAATAACGAAATTATGCCACTACGTGATAAAAAATACATTTTTTCTTTAATGGTAGCAAAAAGTTTTATTTTCGTAGTAAGAAAAAAGTATTTTTATAGTGCATTAAAAGTTGTGAATTTTTGTGATGTTATGAGGTGCATAGTATATGCACCTTTTTAGAAGTGCACATAATAGTATTTTCTCAAATTAATTTTTGTATACTACAAAAGTAGCATTTGAATAGCACTATAAAAATGATGTGATAATATCATTTTTAAAGCAAAATTATATTTATAAGTATTTTGTTTTAAAATAAAAGATTCACATTAAATTATATCAATCTATATATTTTTTTGTATGACTATTTGTTTATATATCTATATAATAAGTCACAAAAGTTTTTGAAAATGTCTAAAATGTATGAGAGACACATTTCATTTGGATGGCTCAGATGAATCCTAAGTGTATATCAATGGTTTAGATCAATGGGTGGTTCCCGCCCAACACATTTCATTTGATTTGCCTGTGTCTCCCTCAGTATCTACCCTCTGTCTCCCCATACTCTCTGTCTATAGCGATCCCGGTTTTCCCTTCATTGTTTATTGTAACCTGGACTCGGTTCCGTGGATGATTGTTGTTGTCTGTATCACATTTCCATCCTTTACTCTTTGTAATTGAGTTTTAGGTTGTGTTGGGTAGGTTTGAAATAGGTGGTTGTGTTTAGAAACCAAAAGTTGATGCCCAGATTTTGACTTCCACGCTCGAGCGAGCATTTTGACGCTCGAGCGTTGTACGGGAAAGAAATAAACCTTCTCGTATAATCCTGTTGATCAAGTCTGCGCTCCTCCGTACGTCGTCGCTTTACTCCCTAAAAACACAAACGTGAGCTAGTCGGCGGGTGTGTGCCGGATACCTCTCCGATGCCTAAGTCAGCAAAATAGACAAATAGACAAAAGCTCTGTGTATTCGGAAATATCAAAGTTGTATTACCTCTCCAAAGGTGATGTTTGTGAGCTTTTGTAGGTTCCGTGTGGCACAATCCTAGTAGGACTTTTACTCCTCCACGTAGAGTCCTCCTAGGAATCATATTCTTGAAAGATAATGCTTATCCTTCAACATCCCCCTCACTGCATAAACCAAGTGAGATGGTTTTACCATGGTCGGATTCCAATATGACCGAGGTAAGCAAGGCTATGCTAAGCTGCAGAATAGACCGAACTACACTTAGTTCAGTTCTTCCTTTTATTTCACTTACCTCGGTTCTTCCTGCATAAACCGTGCTAACCATAATGCTGTGTAGTCCATGCTAACAATTAGCTACGTCTGACCGAGCTAGCTACGCCATGCCGCGACCAGACTAACTCTGAGTGTGGCGACCTAGCGACCGAACTATCCGCAGCGCTTTCCCGGACAGAAATAACAACAGGCACTTCTGGGACCGGTTTAACTTTAAGTCCTTCTGGGACCGGACTAATTTCGAGGCCTTTCTACTCAGCCCTTCGTACTGTGGCCCATAACGGCCCATTGCCCAGCTCGGCCCAATATTCATATAAATTACCCTCTCAATTGCCCCTTAATTCCATCTGCGTAGCATGATAGGGATTACTTGTCTATCAGCCGAGCTAAAGTTTTAAGCCTTTCCAGCCGAGCTAAAAAACTCTTAAGCATTTCTAGCCGAGCTAATTTCACACTGGGCTCTGCTTGTCCGGTCAAAACGTCTCTTCAATCACAGCAACTGAATCGCTTCTTATTCCAAGGACACGTGGCATGCTCTCATTGGCTGAAGGCAGCTGTCACGCCGCCCTCATACCTCGCATAATTTGAATAGTTCCCGCCTTTGTCCCTTCTCTTTTCACAAAACAAACCCTTTCACTCTCTTCTGAATCACTCATACTACTATTCATTTCGTTCTCTCTCTCTTCTAGCCTCCATTGTTCTTCCAACCTTGCAACTGCGAAGTTCACGCTTGTGGCTGCTTTCTACTTCCCCTTCCTTCCTCTTACCTTGGTAAGTACCACAAATCTGTTCTCTTTTTGTTTGTTTTCGTCTTTGTTCTGATTCATAGCATATTGTTTGTGTTTTTGCAAAACACTTTTTTTTTCCATTTTGTGCTATGCCTTACATTTTCTGGAAAAAAACCTTGCAAGAACCACTTTGTATTCATGAAACAACCTGTAGAACGCTGTAATTGATCCAAAATCATGATATAACCGGAGTAAAAAGTTGTTTGTAGTTGATGTCAGTCTAGTCAGTCCATTCAACCGAACTAACACTTCATGCTATACCAATAATTTTAGCAAGTCAAACCATTTTTTGATTTATCTCAGCCGAGCTAACAAACCATACTAAGGCTGCATAATAGTTTGCTTGATAGTTTTAATCACGGCCAAGCTAGAACAGGGGGCTAAACCAGCCTTCGTAGTCCAAACCGAACTAAGAGCGCTGCCCCTAGAGGCTCAACCGAGCTAACAAAACTCTTGCACAAACCGGGATAACAAACCCATATGCACAAACTGAGATACCTCATCCCTTGCCCAATCCGAGATAACAATCCCTTGTGCAAACTGGGATAACAAAACCCTTTGAACAAAAACCGAGCTATCGAACCCCTTGCTAAAATCGAGCTATAACTACATTTATCTTGCCTTTATTTCTTTTAGCACGGTCCCACGATCTGTGCTTAACACTCTTGTTTTTCCACTTTGCAGACTTTAGGTTGCCCAGGCACTCCTTTGAGCGCTCAACCGAGCCACTCAGCACCATTCTTCGACCGAGCTAACACTCAGCTTAATTTATACATAACTTAAGACTAAATGGGTAAATATAGGTTTTTAGTAGAAACACCTGGTGGCTTGGCCAAATTCCGAAGGGAGTATAATATTCCTGACGATGTCCAACTGACCTTAGCCAAGCAAGATGTCACACCATGGGGAAACCATGGCTTTGTACCCTTTACCCTTCTGTCCATAATAGAAACCGGATTAAGATTTCCTGTTCAACCCTTACTTTGTGAATTCCTTAGGCAAACTAGGATATGCCCAACCCAGCTTTCCACCAACTCATACCGCATAATAAATGGCATAGCTGAGCTAAACCGCCGAGTTGGTATTAACATCGGCTTAGCCGAACTCTTCCACCAGTATTCCATAGGCTCAAAAGAAGACGGCTGGGTTTATTATTTAAGAATACGATGCCGGTGTGAGAAAATAATAAAAGACACACCGAACAAAGACTTGAACGATAATGATTTTTTCTGGGTATCTGGGAATTTTGAAGACCACCATGCCCAGATCCCAGGCCGCAGTATAAACTGGAATAAAGGAACCCCCGGTATAATTATCTCGGCTTCTTTGCATGCTTCACTTTATTTCGGTTTCCTATTCCTGAACCGAACTAGCAGTTGTCTTATTTATGCAGATTCAGCCTACCTTCAATCACTATACAGTTACCCCAATCTGAACACTCTCCGTGCCGCACTACGATATCCAGAAAGAAGTTGGGCCAAGTTGCTGAATTTTGAACCGACGTACAGATACAGCAGCCGATGAAAAGCCAGAGTAACAGACTTCTTGCTGGAAGCCTCCTCTGAACCGGATCCAACCTTGCCACAAATTAACCTGGTCCGTATTACTGAAGAAGAAGAAATGGCGAAGAGGAACAGAGTAAGGGCTCTCTTAACCGAAACACACCGAGCCGAAGTACCACCACCCAACCAGACCCAGGAAACAGTGGTGGCCCTTCCATCTCAACAACCCTCTTCATCATGCCTAAGCAAGCGCGCCTGGACTACCCAAACAGAGCAACGCCTTGTTGATGAAGATGAAACCATTCTTCCACCAAGCCCTCCACCGAGCCCTCAGCCGGAGCGTTCTGATCGGGCTAGCTTCTCCAAGTGGGCTCCAAAAATGACTTTCCAAAACTGAGATATTCAGGACACTGACTCAGTGGTCGCTGAAAAAGATCACATGATGGCATTCAATCTTGCCAAGAGTGTTTGCCTTCCAGCAGACATGGAGCATCACAAGAATTTGACCGAGCTAAAGGCCATCCGTTCGGCCATAAAATCCATGGTGCTTGTAAGTAGTTTCTTCTGTTAATCTTTCTAGTTTGCACAACTCTCATTTCGGTTTGTTCATAAGTCTTTCCATTCTCTTGCAGGCCATGCAGAAGAGTCACATTGCTCATAAGCGTGTGCTTGAACTTCACAAGACTACAAGGCAAGCCCTGGCCGAAGTTGAAGCAAAAAGCACCAAGCTAAAAGACTCCAAACAGAAGACAACCGAGCTAGAGGCCGAGGTAACCCGTCTGACCGGACTAGTTACCTCGGCTAATGCTGACAAACAGAAGGCCCTGACCGTGATGAAGGACAAGTACCTGCGTGAGCTAGCCAAGCTCGAAGGAAAGAAAAACGCAGAGATCGCCGAGCTAAAAAAGAAGGCGGATGATGCGAATGCTGAAGGTTTCAAGGAGGAGGAGGCCCTCTATATGTAACAATGTGAGGCAGCTAAAGATTTGTTCTTCAAATGCGGTTGGAGGGCAGCTGTGGTGCAGCTCGGTTGTGAGCCTGAGACTGAGGTCTACAATCCTCCTCAGTACTTCATACCGAGCTCACTGGCGGAGTACGCTGTATCCGTTCAGCAACAGTTTCTTCAGGGTTCAGATGACGATGAAGAAACCGAGCCCAATAATACCCCGGTTGTCAATGAACCTGCCAATCAATCAGCTCGGTTAGAGCCAACAGTGGAAGACCTGACTAACGAGCTGTCGACTGAAACCGTGCTTCCAACATAGACCAAGATCCCAATCGAGACCGTGCTCCGGTCTGAAACCGGGCTTCGGGTTGATATTGATACTAACCTTGATGATCTGTTTAACTGATTTTGTATTTTCTTCTTTTTCGTTGGAAAACAAGTTTGTAACCGGGCTGAGTCCCCTTCTTTGTATTTGCTTTGTACTTGCTTTGAACTTGCCAATGAAAATCTTCTCTTGCTCTAACTGTTATCTCGGTTTGCTGCTCTACTTGTACTTGCTTTCGTACTGTAATTTGAATGAAGTAGTGCATTCTCTTGCCGAGATAATTCATCCCGGTCTTAATCTTTGCGAAATAACTGGGTATACCTACCAACCACTCTTTAGCCGAGATCCTTACTTCGGCTGAAGAGTACAAAAGTTGGTTTAATCCAGCCAACCACCCTTTAGCCGAGATCCTTACTTCGGCTGAAGAGTACTAAGGGTTGGTTTAATCCAGCCAACCACTCTTTAGCCGATACCCTTACTTCAGCTGAAGAGTACTAAGAGTTGGTTTAATCCAGCCAACCACCCTGTAGGCCGAGATCCTTACTTCAGCTGAAGAGTTCTAAGAGTTGGTTTAATCCAGTCAACCACTCTTCAATCGATATCCTTACTTCAGCTGAAGAGTACAGAGAGTTGGTTTAATCCAGCCAACCTCTAGATTGGTTTTTCCTGCCAATCTAGAATAAAGTGTTTGATTTTTTCGACCAAACGTCCTGCAGCCTGGATCCTTATCCTGAGCTTAGGAAGGGTGTTGGTTTAATCTAGCCAACCTCTAAATTGGTTATTCTTGCCAACTTAGAATAAAGTGTTTGGTTATTCCGACCAAACGTTCTGCAGCCTAAATCCTTATCCTGGGCTTAGGAAGGGTGTTAGTTTAATCCAGCCAACCTCTAAGTTGGTTTTTCCAGCCAACCTAGAGTAAAGTGTTTGGTTATTCCAACCAAACGTCCTGCAGCCTGGATCCTTATCTTGGGCTTAGGAAGGGTGTTGGTTTAATCCAATCAACCTCTAAGTTAGTTTTTCCAGCCAACCTAAAGTAAAGTGTTTGGTTATTCCGACCAAACGTCCTGTAGCCTGGATCCTTATCCTGGGCTTAGGAAGGGTGTTGGTTTAATCCAGCCAACCTCTAAGTTGGTTTTTCCAGCCAACCTAGAGTAAAGTGTTTGGTTATTCCGACCAAACGTCCTGCAGCCTAGATCCTTATCCTGTGCTTAGGAAGGTTCGCAGTTGGTTATTTTGGCCAACTATGTTTTTAATGCCCCTAACTCACCTAACTCACTAAGATAAACTTTTACAGAAGGAAACGTCTATACTGAAAAGAAAACTACTTGTTTTATTGGGAAAGGAAAAAATTACACATATTTAAAAGAAAAAAGCTAAAAATAAAATAACTTGAGATTGGCAGTATTCCATGGCCTGGGAATTGCCTTGCCGTCCTCATCTTCTAAATGGTATGCCCCTTTGCCTGCTAATCCAACCACTTTGTAAGGTCCTTCCCAATTGGGCCCTAACTTGCCATCTCCCAGTACCAAGGTGTTTCCCATCACTTTGTGCAGCACCCAATCGCCAATTTTGAATTGCCTTGGATGCACTATTTTGTTGTATTTCCTGGATAACTCTTGTTGATATGAGGTAATGTGAACCAATGCTCTATCTCTTCTTTCCTCTGCAAGGTTGAGCTCCAATGCTATGGCTTTGCCATTCAAGTCTGGATCAAAATTCTCGCTTCGAATTGTGGGGAGGCCAACTTCTAGTGGGATTACTGCCTCCATACCATAAGCTAAGGAGAATGGTGTTTCTCCTGTTGATCGCCGAGGTGTGGTACGGTAAGCCCATAAAACATGAAGGAGCTCTTCTGCCCACTTGCCTTTTGCTTTTTCTAACCTCTTCTTTAATCCATCCAAGACGACCTTGTTTGATGCTTTTGCCTGACCATTTGCTTGGGGATATGCCGGTGTAGAATTGTAGAATTCTATCTTGTACTCTTCACAAAAGCCTCTAAAGATTCTGCCGTCGAACTAAGTGCCGTTGTCTGATATTAGGGCTTTTGGTATGCCAAACCGAGTGATGATATTCTGCCAGACGAACTTCTTTACGTCTTTTTCCTTGATTGATGCCAATGTTTCTACCTCCACCCATTTTGTGAAGTAGTCGGTTGCTGCAAGAAAGAACTTCCTGTTGCCTGGTGCTGTTGGAAGTGGTCCTACTATATCCAACCCTTACATTGCGAAAGGCCATGGGCTAGTTAGAGGTAGAAGTTCTCTGGCAGGTTGGTGTATTTGGTGTGCGAACTTCTGACACTTCTCGCATTTTTTGACATACTTCTCTGAATCTGCCTGCATGTATGGCCACTAGTATCCTTGCGAAATTGCCCTGTATGCCAATGATCTCCCTCCTTGGTGGCTTCCGCATATGCCTTCGTGTATTTCGAACAAGAATACTTCAACTTTGTTGGGATGAACGTACTTTAGGTAGGGTCCTGAGAACGATTTCTTGTACAATGCCAAAGATAGGGAGAGCCAAAATCGCTGCGACTTTGCTCTTATTCTGTTGGCCTCTTTCTTTTCTTCTGGTAAGATGCCGTCTTTTAAGAACAGGATTATGGGATCCATCCAAGAAGGGCCTAGCTCGGCACAACATACCCTTTCTGCTTCGGGGTCTTCAATGCTTGGTCTGGGTAGGTAGTCGATTAGCAATGGATGAGAGATGGAGGTATCTGCCATTGAAGCAAAGCCTGCTAGTTCATCTGCTCTGCTGTTTTCTTCCCTGTCGATTTGTTCTATCCACACCACTTCAAATTTCTTGATCTCTGTTCTGACCAACTCTTGGTATTTGGCCATCCGGTCATCCTTTGCTTCGTAGTCGCCTGAAATTTGGTTTACCACCAGCTGTGAGTCGCTGTAAACCATTAGTTCGGTGGCCTTCATGTAGAATACTGATTTGAGGCCTACAAGAAATGCTTCATACTCCGCTTCGTTGTTTGATGCTGGGAAGCCAAGGTTGACCGCTTGCTCCACTACTAGGCCGTCTGGAGAGATGAGGACTATACCAAGCCCTGCTCCATACCGGTTGGATGCTCCATCCATGAAGAGCTTCCACATCTCTCCAACAAACAACTTCCAGCAAGTGGAGGGGTCAGATGATGCCTTGGGGTCAAGAATGTTGCTGGTGTTTTCTTCAAGGTCCATGCTTGCTGTCTGCCCCTCGTTATCTGATTGTACCAAGTCTTTATTTGTTGGTGAGTCTTGACTTGGTGTAGCATGGTTTGCTTCTTCCTCCCTTACTTTACTCTGGTCTACCTTGGGATCTAACTTGGTAACCTGTGCCAGGGGTTGCATTATTCCGACGTCAACTTCCATCCCTAGTTCGACTGTTTCAGTCAAGTCGACTGGGCAGATATGATGACTTCCTGGTGTGAATTCTGCGACGAAGTCTGCCAAGGCTTGAGCCTTTATTGCGGTCCTGGGTTGAAACTTGATGTCATATTGTCCCAACTCTACTGCCCACTTTAAGATTAGCCCGGAAAAGTTTGCCCTTTCAAAAAGAGCTTTTAATGGGAAGGCTGTGAGGACGACTATGGTGTGGGCGTGAAAGTAGTGCGACAGCTTCCTTGAGGCCATCATCAAGGCTAAGGCCAGTTTTTCCAGTGGCAAGTACCTTGTTTCAGCGCTCAGTAATGTCTTGCTGACATAAAAGATAGGCAGATGTTGGATTTCTTCCGCACGGACCAACATTGCGCTAATTGTGTGTTGTGAGACTGCCAAGTACAGGAAGAGTTCTTCTCCAGGTATTGGGGTAACAAGCAGTGGTAGAGAAGACATGTATTCTTTCAGGCTTTCTAGAGTGCGGTCGCATTCTTCGTCCCACTCAAACTTAGCTTTTAATGCTTGAAAAAATGGTCGTAGTCTGTCTGACGACCGGCTTATGAACCGATTGAGTGCAGCCGCCATGCCGGTGAGATGCTGCACTTCTTTTACTAAATTTGGCCTCTCCAGATCCTGAATAGCTTTGATCTGGGAGGGGTCTGCCTCTATACCTCGGTTGGTCACCAGGAAGCCCAGGAATTTGCCAGATCCTACACCGAACACGCACTTAGATGCATTAAGGTGCATCTTGTGCCTCTTCAGAATCTGGAACATCTCACCTAGGTCCCTTAGATGGTCGTTCTCATCCTTGCTTTTGACCACCATGTCGTCGATGTAAGCCTCCATTGTTCTACCTAACAACGGCTCAAACATCTTGGTGACCATTCTCTGGAATGTTGCCCCTGCATTCTTTAGGCCAAAGGGCATGACCTTGTAGCAATACAGTCCTCTTGGAGTTATAAAGGACGTGACCTCCTGGTCTGGTTCGTACATGGCGATTTGATGGTAGCCTCTGTACACATCAAGAAAGCTAAGTCGGTTGTGCCCCGCCGTTAGGTCTACCAGTTGATCTATCCATGGTAGGGGCAAGCTGTCCTTTGGGTATGCTTTGTTGACTGTCTTATAGTCGATGCAGACACGCCATTTGCCATTCTTCTTTGGTACCACGACTGTGTTGGAGATCCATCTGGGGTAGTGTACCTCTTTGATAGCTCCTGCTTCTAGCAAATTTCCCACTTCTTCCGCTACTATCTCGGCGTGGTGGAGTGCCGATCTGCGAGTGCGCTGAATGATTGGTCTGGCGGATGGGTGGACATTGAGTTGGTGACAGATGAAGTTTGGATCAATGCCTGGCATGTCATAGGGTGTCCAGGCAAACACTTCGATGTTAGAGGTCAAGAATTCCAAGACCTTTAACCTCTCAGTGCTGGACAACGACGAACCGAGCAAAAAGAACTTTTCCGGGTTCTTTTCATCTATTCTTAGCTCTACCAAGTCTTCCACTGCTTTTTGATCAGCTACTTTGCCGACATCTGCGAACAGTTCATTGCTCTCAGGTTCTTCCACCGAATGAACATATCCCTTGGCAGCGCGGCTGCCATTAACCGTAACAAAGCATTGCTTGGATATAATTTCGTCACCAAAGACCTCTTCAATTACCCCGGCTTCGTTGGGGAATCGCATTACTTGATGGTAGGATGAAGCTACCGATCGCATGGTATGCAGCCATGTCCTTTCCAAGATTATGTTGTAAGTGGAGGGGACTTTCAACACCCAGAATTCCACTTGTTTCGTCACGCTCCCTGCTTTGACTGGGAGGATTATCTTGCCGACTGGCCATTTTGGCATTGAGTTGAATCCAATCAGAGGAGATACGACGGGTGCCAAGTCTTTGTCTTGTAGCTTCAATTGTTTGAATGTTTCGTAATACATTATCTCACACGAACTACCCTGGTCAATCAAAATCCGTTTGACGTCAAAATCCTTGACTCGGAGAGTGACAACCAGGGCATCATTGTGAGGACAATATATCCTCGCCAAGTCTCTATCTGAAAAAGACATGATGTTCGTGGCCTCTGTCTTCCCTTTTTTGATGGTAGGTTGTGCACTTAGTACCTCCCTTAAGTGCTCAGCCTTCTTGATTGATCCTCTGAGCTCACATACACGCTCAGGTTCGAAGATTCCATGTATCACATTGATTACGCCTTGAGGTGGGGCATCGATTGGCATCCCGTTGGGGTTGTTGTGGTCCTGGGGGGCTGGTTGCGTCCCTCCTTCAATGTATTTATCCAGGTGACCTGCTGCCACCAACTCCTCCAGGTGCTGTCTCAATGGTGTGCAATTTTCAGTGCAGTGCCCCTTTTCCTTGTGGAAGGTGCACCGTGATCTTTCGTCATAGTCTTTCTGAGCTTCTCTTAGCTTAGCTGGCCATCTGACGAAAGGCTCATCGCGTATTTCGCTTAGAATCCGATAGATCGGCTTCTTGAATACCGTGGTTATGGCAGTGCGGACTCTCAACCATCTTTTGTCCTGGTTCTCTCCGTTGTCTCGCCTGCCTCGTCCGTTTCTGCTTGGACAGTCTACCGCGTTGACCTTCGCTGAGGCCTTTTTCTCTGGTACTGCGGTCGTGCCAGATTTTGTTTTGGCACGTGCGCCATCCTCCTCCACCCTGATGTGCTGATGCACTTTTTCCATCAAGGCTTCCATGGTGAGGGGCGGTGTCATGGTGATTGAGTCCCTTAGTCTGTTCCCGACTGGAAGGCCTCATTTGTACTGTGCAATGGCGAGATTGGTGGGGTAGTCCCCAATCTAGTTGAAGGTCTCCCAGTAGCGACTATTATAGGATCTTAAGGTCTTTTTGTTGCCCATGTCGATGGAGAGCAGCTGATCGATCTCCACCGGGGTTTTGGTGTTCGTTCTGAACCTTGTTACGAACGCTTCCACCAATTGTGCCCAAGAGGCTATGCTGCCTTCTGGAAGTTTTTCGAACCAAGTCAAGCCTAGGTCACCAAGGCTGGAGGGGAAGAGGATACACATCAAAGCCTTGTTGCGCCGATATACCGCCATAACCTGGCGGAAGTGGCTTAGGTGCATGTAGGGGTCTGTCTTCCCTTTCGTACGTGGTGAATTTGGGCTGAAGGAAGCCTGAAGGTAGGGGCGCGTTTTCAATTGCTGGAACGAACGGCGAGGTCTGCAGCCTCGCTAATGCTTTGTCCGTCGGTTCGTAGGCAGGGCACTGTATTGGCATTCCAACCTCGACGCTTCTATGCGTCCGAGGAGCCAACCGCTGCAAGGCAGAAACTCTGTGTGGGTCGCGCGCCCTGGCATCCTCCTTCCATCTTGCCTTTTCCTCTAGCACGGTCCGTAAGTCGGACGATCTAGGCAACTCCGTTTGCCTGGATGATGTTTGGTGCGTGCGTGAAGGCCGATAGGTGCTTCTTTCCGTGTATGACCTCTCAGATCTCGTCCTCTCAGACCTGGAGTGACGAGTTCTGGAAGTCCTGGATTGTGTATAGCCTATCCTGAGGCTCCTACTCTTCGCTTGAGATGGCGTGGTCTGTCTACCATGATCTTCCGAGTGGCGAGAGGGCGTCTTGCTTTTGCGCCCCACTCCTGTCACCACTCCTTTTCCCTTCATCTGGCGCTTCATGGACTCCATGTCCGCCGCCATCCGTCGTATCAATTCGTCCTGCTCCTTCACACGGTCCTCCAGAGTTTGAGGATCAATCCTCTGCCTTTGTCTCTCAAGACTTTGTGAACGAGAGTGACGGGGGCTGTTAGTCCGCCTTCTCCCCCTTGCATCCCTCCTGGGATTCTGTCGCTGTGGCTCCAAGTCCGCCATAGGAGGGATAGAAGGTAGACCTTCGCGCCTTGCAACCCCCTCTGGTGTTTGTCCGTCAATGGTGGACTGCGGCAAATCTTCATTGTGCGCCATTGATTCTAAAGAGGAAAAGCTTGATCAAGAGGTTTTGTTCTTGTCTGAAATTCCCACAGATGACGCCAACTGTACGGGAAAGAAATAAACCTTCTCGTATGATCTTGTTGATCAAGTCTGCGCTCCTCCGTACGTCGTTGCTTTACTCCCTAAAAACACAAACGTGAGCTAGTCGGCGGGTGTGTGCCGGATACCTCTCCGATGCCTAAGTCAGCAAAATAGACAAATAGACAAAAGCTCTGTGTATTAGGAAATCAAAATTGTGTTACCTCTCCAAAGGTGATGTTTGTGAACTTTTGTAGGTTCTGTGTGGCACAATCCTAGTAGGACTTTTACTCCTCCACGTAGAGTGCTCCTAGGAATCATATTCTTGAAAGATAATGTTTATCCTTCAACACCCCCCTCACTGTATAAACCAAGTGAGATGGTTTTACCATGGTCGGATTCCAATATGACCGAGGTAAGCAAGGCTATGCTAAGCTGCAGAATAGACCGAACTACATTTAGTTCGGTTCTTCCTTTAATTGCACTTACCTCGGTTCTTCCTGCATAAACCGTGCTAACCATAGTGCTGTTTAGTCTGTGCTAACAATTAGCTATGTCTGACCGAGCTAGCTACGCCATGCCGCGACCGGACTAACTCTGAGTGTGGCGACCTAGCGACCGAACTATCCGCAGCGCTTTCCTGGACCGAAATAACAACAGGCACTTCTGGGACCGGTCTAACTTTAAGTCCTTTTGGGACCGGACTAATTTCGAGGCCTTTCTACTCAGCCCTTCGTACTGTGGCCCATAACGGCCCATTGCCTAGCTCGGCCCAATATTCATATAAATTACCCTCTCAAGCGTGATTATCCAACCCTCAGTACTTTTGTCTACAGGTCATCGGACACTCGAGCGTCCACTTTCACGCTCGAGCGGGGAGCTTCGTCTGCAGAACTGCTGGAAGTGTGCATTCGACGCTCAAGTGGCTCTTTTCACGCTCGAGCGTGAGTCTGTGTCTGACGCTCGAGCGGGGCGTTCCACGCACGGGCGGACTGGTTTTTATATCAGTCCGAAAAGCAGCTTTTTGGATCACTCTTTCGGACCATTCTCTCTCTCTAACTTTCAAAAACCCTATTTCGAGAGCTCCTTTCTCTAGAACTCCCCCTCTCTCTACATTTTGATCTTGGTTTAGTGAGACCCACCCCTTGTGCCTTCATTAAAGTGGTAGAGCTTTGCAAGACCTCCATTTTGATCCGAAAATCTTGAAGTTTAGGGCACCTTCGAATTTCTTCACCATCTCCTTTGGTCTCTTCATTTGAGGTAGGGATAACTACTTATATTTATGGTCTTTGACATAATCATGTAGCCTTTTTGATTTAATGTTAACTTGGGAAATTTTGGGTGTTAGGGTTTCAAAATGTTTAAAGAGGGGTTTTGTTCTCTTGACCCATACATGTGTATTTTGGGTCTTAAAATGAGATTATTGTTGTTTATTGATGGTATTTGGATCCTTGGGTCAATGTTGAGAAAAATGAGAGAAAAGCCCTAATTTATTATGATGAATTGATTTATATAATTAATTTGGGAAAGTTATGGAAATATGAAATTGAGTTGGAAATAATGAAATTGAGAAGTTATGAGAATGAATGGTGGAGTTGAATTGATAAATCACTCACTTGTGAAAACGTTGATAATTTATCTGTTGATACATTTATTATCTGTGTAGAAATATTTGCTTTGGGCTATCGGTGGAGGATAGTCTTGATTGTTGTAGATACTGTATATTGATTAGGGAAAATTGAAACTAATTACATTGAATATGTCATTGAATATGACGGTTGGAATAATACATCAAATATGTGTATTAATTGATCATTGAATTTGATAAGTGTTTAAATACATTGTATATTGTTTGGGAGGAGATAGGGGATGGACTTTATGGTTTGAGAGGAGATAGGGAATGGACTCTCAAACCTGTTTGGGAGGAGATAGGGGATAGACTCTCAAACCTGTTTTGGAAGTATTGAAGTGCTAATAATATGAATTGTTATCTCATTTGAAATTGAAGTATTGTTGATATGAGCTGTAGTCTCATTATATACTGTCTAGATGAACAGAGAAACATAACTATGATTTGGTTTGGATTATGGAATAGAAAAGAATGGAAATCATTTATATATGTACATATCAATGATTATGAATTGGTTATGATAAGGATGTACGTTGGTTTATGTGAGTTAAACATTTGTCAAATGCTAATGTTTTAGTTATTGCTCATATTATGTTTAGCATATCTCTACTGGGCGTTGGCTCACCCTATATGGGACATTATTTTCAGGTACAGGTGATATGCCGCCTCCAAGGATGTAGCTTGGGAGGTTGTAGAAGCTGAAGGCCTATTTTTGTAATTATTTTGTGTGTTACATGTAATTCAAGCCAAGGGCTTAATATGTTTAGAGTTAGAACTTTCTTTTGTCGAACCCAAGTGTTGACTTGGAAAGTTGTAAGCTCGTAGGGCACTTACTTTTGTTGTCAACATGTAACACTCTTGTATTAAATACTCTGATTTATGGAATATATTGTTTCTTTCTTGTATCATGAATGTATGATTATGGGTTTATTTTGAGGGCGTTACACTGTCTACCATCTGTCTTCCCATACCCTCTATCTACCTTCCCTCTCTATCTCCCTCTCTGTCTACCGTCTGTCTCCCCATTCCTACTCTGCACTGACTCTCCTCTCAGTATCTACCTTCCCTCTCTATCTCCCTCTCTGTCTACCGTCTGTCTCCCCATTGCTGAATTCCTTGCTCTGTTTCAATCTTCTGGGTGTGTTTTTGGGTTTACCTACATTGGAAAACTCTTACAGATTTATTGTTGGTGTGATGTATGTTGTGTGTGCAAATTATCTTATTGTATTGGGTTTAGATTTTGAATGATATATATATTGAGTTATACGGGTGATATTGAGCCAACTGATATATAGGGGTGATATGGTTTGAGTTATATGGTTTGGATTTTGTATTGGGTGTGTGCAGATTTGGATTACACGGGTGATATGCATTTTATTATGGTGTCTTCTGGGTGTGTGCAGATTTGGATTAATGCTAGATTTGAATGATATATATATTCAGTTATTATGGAAAAGATATATGGAAAAGAAATTCTGCAAACCAGACAAATGATATATATATTTAGTTATAGGGATTATGTCAGACAAATCTATAGTTATTGAATGCTGCATAGAAATTCTGCACAGACCAATCTATAGTTATTGAAGCAACCCGATTCAGTATATATTGAAGCAAACCGATTCTGCACAGACAAATGATATATATATTTAACTGCTGGGTTCAATAGAGTTATTGAAAACATGACTTTAACCAATTCAGTATTATTATTGAAAACATGACTTTAATTGCTGGGTTCTGTCACGACCCAAACCCGCCCCTGTAGGTTTAGCATCGTAACCGACTAGTAATCTGTGGATTACCAAAGGCCTTTTAACAGATAAGCACATAATAAGGGGCTGCGGAAGCAATTATACAAAATAGACAGGGTCCAATGAGCTGTGATAACATACACGGGACAGAAAATTTCAAAACTTGCATATACATAAGCGTGTCGGTCGAAGGACATCAATATTTACAAAACATTTACATAAGTGTAATTCCCAAGACCCGACTTTACAAAACAGACAGAGACTAGCATAAGTACAAAAACAGCTATGTAACTAGACTTCGATCGGAACCTCCTCGGGAGGCACAACGGTTGGCTGACAAAATAGAAAATGAAAGCCATTAACTCTGGCCCTGATCACGCGCCGGCTCACCTACATACATAATATAAACTGTGAGCGAAAGCTCAGTGAACAATAACAGAATAAAGGGGTTTCAATGAATGAGTCCGTACAGATTCAGAAATCATAAATTCAGTTCGTATCAAATTCATAGTTTGTCCAGATCATATACAGAAATCATGAGGTATGCTTAAGTATACGTGATACATCCATTAGCATTAACAGAGCAGATACAGAATAGATGCAGACACGTGAGGGTTACGAATAACCAGTTCCATAAAGGAATCTCCGAATCTGGGTAACAGAGAATAAACACGCTGAGCCCCATAATGGAGCCTCCGATACGGGTAACAGAGTGCAGACAGATTAAGTTCCATGATGGAATCTCTGATACTGGGTAACAGCCAACAGATATCACATGATGCTAAGAATGTCACGAATACATATAAGAAATTGGACAATCATTCATTGTACGGAACATATCATTTTAGAAAACAGCTCTTAATTCATCACACAGAAAATAAGTAAAGTTGAACATAGCTTTACTATGTTATTACTCACAGTTGGCCTTGAGACAGATAAACAGAGCAGATTGGCCAAACGGTATGCGGCACGTGACCTACATAACACATAACAGACACACACTTGAAACACACGTTCTAATTGTACATAACTTACTTCGTTCACTCTTAGTGTGTTTCTAACCTTTAATCCTCATTATGGAGTCTTAATCATGGCCTAGGAATGCCTAGGATGGAGTGAGGATGCAGGAATGCATTGGAAAACATTTCTTGAAACTTGCTGAAAATAAGGTCCATGCTCGAGCGTGGATCAAATTTCTGGAAATTCCAGATTTGATCACCAAGCTCAAACTCAACCTTTGAAGCATCCAAAACTCATTTTTCTGGGCCAGAGCTTGAGGAAAAACATGAAAACTCATAAAACAACATGTTTTGAAGATCATTTTACAAAATCAAAGCCCAGAAGTATGCCAATTGTGCAACTTTCAACTTGAAACTTGAAATTAATTCATGTACATGACTTGTATGCAATTCTTTAAACTCAAGTCTTCCAAAACATGACCAAATGCAATGTTCAACCCAAAAACATGATCAACTGTGACAATATGACATGGAACATGAAGAATTTCTAAAACAAAGCTTGGATTATGACATGCATGCAAGGATTCTCTAGAAAGACAACCTCAAATGCCATGAATTACACATGCATGTATGTATGGAGCTTCAATTCACCAATTCTTAGCTTAATCCTTACATGAGTTCATTTAATTCACTAGAATTCTTGTACTAGCAATTCAATTTCATAGTTAAGAGGTTGAATGCCTACCTTAAGTCTTGGATTCTCAAGTGTGGCAGCTTAATCTTCCAAACTCTCTTCAATTTCCTCTACCTTCAAGAAATTTCCTTGTTGAGTTCAACTCTCTCTTCTCCCTCTGTCTATCTCACGTTTGGCTCTCTCTCTCTTGGGTGAACTCCCAATGTGGTGAAGTCAAGAAAAGAAGTGAGTGGGCTCAAAATGGTGCCTTAAGTAATAATTAATCCAAACTAATCAAATGGCATTATTTTAATCTAATTTAATCGTTCCGAACCGAATTTTAATTAAACCTACCATAAAATTCTATAAATCCTAATTAGCACATAAATCAAGTCAATTTCTGATTCGAACGTCAATAAGGCTTTCAATTCACAGACTGAAGTTCAAGCAAGAACAGATCTTTCTATGCCTAACAAATATAGACACAAACAATGCATCACACACATGTAGTTTAATTTAGAATTTCACCTTAATTGTTAATTAGGCATAATTAATCATGGATTAATGTTAATCAGAGGTCGGGGTTGTTACAGGTTCAATAGAATTGATTCGGGTAATTGAAAACATGACTTTAGTATTCTCTCATTTTTATCTTAATTGAAAACATGACTTTAGTATTCTCTTATTGATTCGGGTAATTGTTCTTCTTCTTGAATTTTTTTTTCCTCTCTCAGCTTTTGCCTTCATCAAAGCTTCTATGGATCACTTTGACCACTCTCACCGTTGTTCACTCCGGCTGCGACATCACTTTGGCTACTCGGCTATTCATTACAGTAATTTTTTTGTTCACTCCGGCTATTCACTTCGGCTGCTCGACATCCTGCTCGGCTGCTTGGTTAGTTTATTACTTTGGTTCTTATTTTTTTCTTTTGTTATTGCTTTGGTAACGTTTGGTAGGCATGACTATTGAGTAAAACTGAAGAAGAAAATTCTGTCAATTGACTCTGTTTTTTTATCACCAAAGGCTATGTTTTTTATCACCAAGGAATCAGACTATTGTTTTTTTATCACCAAAGGCATGACTATTGGTAGGCATGACTATTGAGTAAAACTGAAGAAGAAAATTATGTCAATTGACTCTGTTTTTATCACCAAAGGCTATGTTTTTTATCACCAACGTTTTGTTAAGCATTGTGTTTTTTATCACCAAAGAATATTCTAAATGTAACGCCCTCAAAATAAACCCATTAATCATACATTCATGACATCCATAAGCTTAAGATAATAAAGCATATTTCCATTCATCAGAGTATTAAGTACAAAATTATTACATGTTGACAATAAAAGTAAATGCCCTACGAGCTTACAACTTTCCAAGTCAACACTTAGGTACAACAAAAGAAGAGTTCTAACTCTTTATACAAGTTAAGCCCTTGGCTTGAATTTACATGTAATACCCAAAAAGATAATCAACAAAAGTTCTTCCGCCTCTAAGCCTCTCAAGCTACGTCCTTGGAGGTGGCATATCACCTGAACCTGAAAATAATGTCCCATATAGGGTGAGCCAAAGCCCAGTAGAGATATACTAAACCAGATATGAGCAATAACTAAAACATTAGCATATGATAAATGGCTAACACTTGTAAACCAACTTACATCACAATCCAGTTCCATGACAATTATGTACATGTTTCATTTCACTTTCCTTTACTTTTCCAATTTTCAATTCATGAACATGCCTCAGAACCTGGCTAAACAATTAAATGAGACTACATCTCATATTAGAACACTTCCTTTATCCACAATTCAAATGAGACTACAACTCATAATAAAAACACTTCCAATACTTCAATCATCTACGTTATGCAAATGTAATAAGAATTTCGGGACTTCCACCCAAGGCACTCCGACCAACTTAGTTATCAATGGAGTCCATCCCCTATCTCCTCCCAAATAGGTTTGAGAGTACATCCCCTATCTTCCCTCAAACTATGGAGTACATCCCCTATCTCCTCCTAAACAAGATACATATACAATGTATTTAAACACTCATCATATACAATGATCAATCAATACACATATTTGATGTATTATTCCAACCGTCATATTCATTGAAAATTCCAGATGATTAGTTTCAGTTTTCCCTAATCAACATACAGTGTCTACAACAATCAAGACTATCCTCCACCGATAGCCCAAAGCAGTTATTTCTAAACAGATAATAAATGCATCAAACAGATATAATATCAACATTGTCATAGGTGAGTGATTAATTTATCCAACTACACCATTCAATCTCACAACTCCCGAATTTCATGAATTTCAACTCAATTTCACAATTTTCCAAATTAATTATTCAACATAATTAAGGCATTTTCCCCTATTTTCCAATAACAACCCTAAGGTTAAATTTCATCGATTTAACCACAATAATACCATTTTCCAAGGTCTCACATACACATGGAATTTAACATTTTGAAAACCCCCTTTTCACAACCTCAAATCAAACCCTAACTTTCCCAAAATTACCAAATACCACCATCTAATCAAAATACATAACATCTATGTCAAAACCCATAGAAAGGATTAGGTTATCCCTACCTCAAATGAAGAGACCAAATGGAGAAGATGAAGAAAACCTGAGATGCTCCAAACTCAAAGATTTTCAGATCAAAATGTAGCCCACACCAAGCTCCACCTTTTTTACAAAGGGATTAGGGTAGGAGACCACTAGAACTAGATAAAATCTTAGAGAGAGAGTATGTATAGAGAGAGAGGCAGCCGGGGCTAGGGTTTGGATAAAGAAGAAGATGAAAAAGTGTGTAAAAACCCGCTGCTGCCAACTGATATACTCGAGCCTCGCTCGAGCGAATGAGTGGTCGCTTGAGCGACCAGACACAAGGAAACCTCGCTCGAGCGGAGAAAGCCTTGCTCGAGCCAACAATACGAAGCTTCAGGTCTGCAACCTAGAAGCACGCTCGAGCGAAGAAAAGCTCGCTCGAGCGAAGAAACCCAAAACATATAGCTCGCTCGCTCGAGCGAAGGAAATCTCGCTCGCTCGAGCGAAGGAAATCTCGCTCGAGCCAAGAAATGCAACCTTCAAGTCAAAAAGAGACGCAAACGCAAGCTCGAGCGCAAGACTTCTCGCTCGAGCCACTCGACACAACACTCAACTCTCGCTCGAGCAAAGGAACCCTGGCTCGAGCGAAGCAACTAAAACAAAGAGCTCACTTGAGTGACAAAAGCCTTGCTCGAGCGAAGGAGCAAAAATCTAGGCAGCCATTATTGGTTTAATCTCACAACTAACCTGAAACACACCTGCCCAATACATCCCAAAATTTGAATACAAGGAATTAAAGGATGGAAACAAGATACAAACAAAACCAACTCCACAAAACCTAAGTCCGGAATACAATAAACAATGGAGGGAAAACCGGGATCGCTATACTAAAACTAAAGAGTAGTTGCAAAGGCTATGTTTTTTATCACCAAAATCACTTGACTCTGTTTTTTATCACCAAAATCAGTTGGCTCTGTTTTTTATCACCAAAATTAGAAAAAATTCTGCTCAATGTGTTAACTATCAACTGTTTAAATTAGTGATGAGAGACAAAAATTCTGCTCAATGTGTTTACTGTCATCTGTTTATCACCAAAATCAAAAAAAATTTATCACCAAAAAACATTAAGCAGAAATTAGTTTGGTGTTCAAAAAAATAAATAAAAGGTTATACACATTGTGTTTACTGTCAACTATGTATAATAGTTGGTCTGTCAATTATTGTCAATTATTTGAACTATTAAGTAGAAAATATTTGAACTAAATTTCATCAAAGAATTAAAAAAAAACATTATGTGAACCAAATTTCTGTCAATTTTGATTAAACATTGTCACGCCCCACTTTTTATTACTAAAGGTCATTACCAAGTTCATTAACTTAATCCAATTCCAGAGATAACATGCGGAAATAAACTCATACATTCAATTCATAGCAATGAATATCAGTACTCTCATTCGTATGCTAGTAAACGTTACATGATCATACTTAATAAATTGCCCTTGGGCTTACAACCTTTAAATAAACATATGAAGGGTGTAACCCTTTTACACATATGGCTTTCCGCCAACAACAAAGAGGCCCCGTGGCCCACAAACAAGAAGATCCAAATCTTGTAGCACATCCTGCTAAACACCTGAAAAAGATTCAACAACGTGGGATGAACATATAGTCCAGTAGGGATCTCAACATGATCCTCAACAATAACAACAGTACAGATAGCTATGATCATGAACACTCTTTCTCATACTAGAATAATAATGTGACAGTTTAGACAAAAATATATATATATATACTTTTCTAAAAAACAACTATTTCATTCAACGCTATAAGCGATTCATTTTTCCCTTTTTCCTTTCATTAACCCCGTACCCAACCTTTTATACATAAGCAATTACTTAGGAAATAAATTCACTAAGACCACTACTATTCTCCGATTTCCACACATACAACAGATGTGCCTTTCTAGAACATATTTCTAAAATGTTTGATTCTCTTTACACTTCTAAAAGACAAGGGGTAGCAACTGATACATGATTAACACAAGATAGTCCATTTACAATTTCATGACACGAATGTCTACATTGCCTATGACACATAGTCTATGGCACAATTCACCTTCCCTTTTATGGCTCCGAACCTGGCCAAATAACTCAACAAGGGTTTCATCTCTTATTAATAATATTTCCAATTCAACAGGAATAACAAATCAGGTTAAACATATCTGATAACATAACGAATACACATGTTGGTAACGTATCAATCTCACAAAAACCACTTCCGCACTTCACAATTGTTACACATTTTAGTGATGTATCATATCAACAAAACACTTCAGTGGACAAGCATATGAGCTGTATCACACTTCAATAGATAAGCATAAAAGCTATATCTCTGCAATAGGTGCGCATATGAGCTGCAACCCTGGGTTCATCCCCTATCTTCCCATAATCATCAACCGGTTTAGAGGTACATCCCCTATCTTCCCCTAAACCGTGGAGTACATCCCCTATCTCCTCCCATACACAAGTAATGCATATAAACACAACGTCATATACACAAACAATCAAGGGTATAATGCATACACAACAATTCAACACAACCGTGTCATCCTCCACCGATGACCAAGGACAAAACCTCTAGATGCAGGTATGTTGTACATCTATAAACATACTCAATTATCATGAGATTATCAACTTATCACTAATACTAACACAGTAGTATAAGATACAACAATCCAACATTCATACTTATTTCAAAGTGTCTTTCCCATTCCACAAAACCAATCTTGCTTCCTTTTGTTTTCACAAAACCGTTTTCATTCCTTTTGTTTCCACAAAACCAAATCCAAAGGCAACAAAGCCAAAACTCATTTTAATCTACCACATTCCTTTCAAAGCCATTCCAATTTAATTTTATAAATTAAATCATAACTATTAAATTAGGGTTTTACTCCCTCTTTCTCAATATTGAACAAAATGCATCAATCATCTATAATAACCAATAATGGCTTCAATTAAATCCAAATACCCAAGTATTTACCCAAAGATCAAACCCCTCTATCTTATTATTAAATCAATAAATATTAGGGTTTCCTCTCCTTTCAACAACAACTAGCTAATTAACACCCAATTAGCCCCAAAACACATATAATAATCATGGATCTAAAACCAACAACCAACCCAAAGTTCAACCTCATGAATTTATACAAAAATCCAACATGATATAGTTTTCATGCAATACAAAAATTACCACATGTCTATCTATAGATGAAGTATTGAAAAAGAGCAAGGAGAATCCCTACCTCAAGAACCAAGCAAGAAACCAAACCTAGAGAAGAATCCTACGCAATCTCGAATTCCAATCGGTTGAAAAAAATGTTCATCTCCTCTTGTTCTTCATCCTTGATACAAGAATCATGGTGGGTTGTTGATCAAAGTAAAGGAATTCAAGGGTTTGGAGCTAGGGTTTCGGACTTAGGAGAAGGGGAAAGAAGAGGGGAAAAGAAAATATCAATAACTGATCAAAAATCTCGTTTTTAAAGCTGCTGTCCCGAAACCCTCGCTCGAGCGTCCAAATGCTCGCTCGAGTGAACCTGTTCCAGCACAGATTCCAAAACTTCAAATAGGTGTAACTCTCCTATCCGGACTCCGTTTTAGGTCATTCTTGTGTCCAAATTGAAGCCCCGGAAATAAGCTTTCCAATGGTTCTAACCTCATATCCAAATTCAAAGTGTGGAAAAAGAAAAGGGAAAAAGAGTGGCAGCTATTCGTAAAATAACTATCCGAATTAAATTCTTTGGTTCAATCATACATTACCATCATATTACCACCTCAACTAGAATCCCAAAATAAAATAAAGACGCTCCAAATACACTAATAAGATGTCAAAAATGAGTCCACATGCCTCAGAAATACAACTCATCCTGGAGACCCGCTTGAGCGCCAACTCCCCCGCTCGAGCGGAAGGAGAAATTCTGGGTCATTACAAACATTGAGCAGAATTATTGTGAACCAAATTTCTCTCAGAATTATTAAACATTGAGGAAATGTGTCTCTCATCACCAAATTTCTGTCAATTTTTAATCAGAAAAAACATTAAGCAATTTTTTTAATAAAAAAAACATTAAGCAGAAATTGGTTTGGTGTTCAAAAAAAAAAAAAAGGTTATACACATTGTGTTTACTGTCAACTGTGTATAATAGTTGGTCTGTCAATTATTGTCAATTATTTGAACTATTAAGCAGAAATTATTTGAACTAAATTTCATCAAAGAATTAAAAAAAAACATTATGTGAACCAAATTTCTATCAATTTTGATTAAACATTGAGCAGAATTATTGTGAACCAAATTTCTCTCAAAACTATTAAACATTGAGGAAATGTGTCTCTCATCACCAAATTTCTGTCAATTTTTAATCAGAATTATTGTCAATTTTTTTAATAAAAAAAAACATTAAGCAGAAATTGGTTTGGTGTTCCAAAAAAAAAAAAGGTTATACACATTGTGTTTACTATCAACTGTGTATAATAGTTAGTCTGTCAATTATTTTCAATTATTTGAACTATGAAACAGAAATTATTTGAACTAAATTTCATCAAAGAATTAAAAAAAAAACATTATGTGAACCAAATTTCTGTCAATTTTGATTAAAAGCAGAATTATTGTGAACCAAATTTCTCTCAGAACTATTAAACATTGAGGAAATGTCTCTCGTCTCCAAATTTCTGTCAATTTTTAATCAGAATTATTGTCAATTTTTTTAATCAAAAAAAAAAACATTAAGCATAAATTATTTTTTCATCAAAGAATTACTCTCAATTATTTGAACTATTAAGCAAAAATTTGGTTCTTACACATAAGGTTGGTCTCAAAATTATTTGGCTATTATACACAGGAAAAACAGAATAGATCCAAAATTTTCACTAAATCAAGAATGAACAAAAAATTTCACCAAATCTCCAATAATAATACTTTTAATCTTTTTTGATAAAATTTTAAAATAGAGTATGGATAGGAGATGGTTTTCTTTCATAAAAAATGGTATGGATAGGAGATGGTTTTTAGGATAAGTTTGGAATTTTTTTGAAAAGATTTTAAGATGCGAAGAGAGTAAGGATTGGAGTATTCATATCAGATCAAGCTTTTAATCAAATTTTCACTCAAATTTGATGAACAGAGAGAGAGAGAGAGAGTAAGTTAAGTAATTTACTAATCATAACCATCATGGCTTGGTTGTCCTGACTCCTTATTGTTGTTGTTAGAACTTAAAGCTTGGATTAGGATTGGTTGTCCTAACTCCGGTGGGTAAATTGAAGTGTAAAACATTTGGCTGATTACGTCGCTATTCATAAAATTGGTCTGTCTTAAATTTTTAAAATTTGGTCAAGATTTGGAACAAATAATTGGAAAATTTTGTTTAAATTTGGTCAATTTTGTTGCATTATTAGAAAGAAGTCAAGTACTCTCTCTCATACCCTAACCCAAGGACCTTCACAGTTATTCATTTTTTGGTTCTTCTTAGAGACTTGAGTGCTAGATATAGTAGTAGTGGATAGTTTTGTAGATTAACTTGATATTGAAAATCATGTGTGCACTGCTACTTGCATTGTGCCCTTAGTGAGGCATAGTCGGGTTGCTTCATCGTAGTTATGTGATGATATCTTTTGATGTAATGTGGGCTTCTATTCTCCCTTTTAAAAAGTAAAACCTAGGCTTAGGCGCCCATAGGATTGTTTGAGAAAAAGGCATTATTCATTTCTATTCAACTTACTAAACCATCAAGCGCATCACTAATCATTGGAATGCTCCGTTGAAAAACTCTACATGCTCAATTTTGTTTTTCAAAAAATAGATGCAATCAACCATGATTTAGTCACCCTTTTAATGAAAGAACATTTCATTTAGTAGGTCACACATGTATGCAAGATATAGAGAGAGACATCATTATGATATACCTTTACACAAAAATTGTACCATTCAAATGTAGTATATTTGTTGTGTGATTCTAAAAAGAAAGGGACTATTTTTTTCATTTAATTTTTTTTTTTGAATATCTAGAGTTCCTAATTAAAAGAAAAATTTGAAAGACTTGGCATTTTAACATTTATGTGTAATATGGCAAGAGAGTTTATGTTTTTTTTTTTTTTTTTTTTTTTTTGGCACCTTTTTAAAGGAGTATAGTAACTTATGTTGTATTTCAAAAAATTCTGGTGAATGTATATATGTGTATATGTATATTACTTTAGTTGTCTTCATGCAAAAAAATATATTAAACTTACAAATATTTAACTTAACCTAAGTATTTAACATAATCCGTTTTGCTTTGAATCAAATTCACCAAGTATTTAACTTAACTTACAAAAATGTATTTAACATTTTATTATTAAAAAAATAAAAAATTGTACCATTCAAATGTGATATATTTGTTGTGTGATTCTAAAAACAAACCGACTGTTTTGTTCATTTTTTTTTTTAATATCTAGAGTTCCTAATTAAAAGGAAAATTTGAAGGACTTGGCATTTTAACATTTATGTGTAATATTAAAATGCCAAGAGAGTTTATGTTCTTTTTTTCTTTTTTCTTTTTTTGCACCTTTTTAAGGGAGTATAATATTCTATGTTGCATTTCAAAAATTCTGGTCAATGCATATGTGTGTATTACTTTAGTTGCTTGATGAAATAATTATTCATTATTGCTTATAAAATGGCTTTCTTATGTGGTGAATTTTTTTTTCGCATAAATTTATTTTGGACTTTCCAAGTCATAAATGGTGAACTTCAAAATATTTATGATTATAATGGGTTTTAATTTTGGTTTTAATTTCATCTCTATAAAATTAAAGTTAGTTAAGAAAGAGAAAAGTTCAAATTCGGACAATTATTATGCTCCAGTTTTAATTTATCATTTTAATGTGATTGTTAGAAAACATCTATTCTAAATGCTGGGTTGACTCAGAAAATGTGAGTTTGATTATGAGTTTCTCAAAGAATAGAGAGAGAGAGAGAGAGAGAGAGAGAGAGAGAGGTAGAGGTTATTTGGGACTTGATTTGTGGTTAGTGCTCTGTGTTGTACAAAAGATAAATATTTTTCATATAATTTTTTTTGAATATCTACAATTCCTAATTGAAAGAAAAATTTCAGAGACTTGGCATTTTAACATTTATGTGTAATATGACAAGAGAGTTTATATTTTTTTTTTGGCACCTTTTTAAAGGACTATAGTATTCTATGTTGTATTTCAAGTATTTAACTTAACCCAAGTATTTAACATAATCCATTTTGCTTTGAATCAAATTCACCAAGTATTTAACTTAACCTACAAAAATGTATTTAACATTTTATTATAAAAAAAAATAAAAAAATTGTACTATTCAAATGTAACAAAAGGATTGTTTTGTTCATTTATTTTATTTTTTTAATATTTAGAGTTCCTAATTAAAAGGAAAATTTGAAGGACTTGGCATTTTAACATTTATGTGTAATATGACAAGAGAGTTTATGTTCCTTTTTTTTTTCCACGAATGCGTATGTGTGTATTACTTTAGTTGCTTGATGAAATAATTATTCATTATTGCTTATAAAATGTCTTTCTTATCTGGTGAATTTTTATTTTTTTGGGGGCATAAATTTATGTTTGGACTTTCCAAGTCATAAATGGTGAATTTCAAAATATTTATGATTATAATGGGTTTTGATTTTGATTTTAATTTCATTTCTATAAAATTAAAGTTAGTTAAGAAAGAGAAAAGTTCAAATTCGGACAATTATTATGCTCCAGTTTTAATTTATCATTTTAATGTGATTGTTAAAAAACATCTATTCTAAATGCTGGGTTGACTCAGAAAATGTGAGTTTGATTATGAGTTTCTCAAAGAATGTAGAGAGAGAGAGAGAGAGAGAGAGAGGTAGAGATTATTTGGGACTTGATTTGTGGTTAGTGCTCTGTGTTGTACAAAAGATAAATATTTTTCATATAATTTTTTTTGAATATCTACAATTCCTAATTGAAAGAAAAATTTCAGAGACTTGGCATTTTAACATTTATGTGTAATATGACAAGGGAATTTATATTTTTTTTTGGCACCTTTTTAAAGGACTATAGTATTCTATGTTGTATTTCAAGTATTTAACTTAACCCAAGTATTTAACATAATCCGTTTTGCTTTGAATCAAATTCACCAAGTATTTAACTTAACCCACAAAAATGTATTTAACATTTTATTATTAAAAAAAATAAAAAATTGTACCATTCAAATGTAGTATATTTGTTGTGTGATTCTAAAAACAAAGCGACTGTTTTGTTCATTTTTATTTTTTTTTTAATATCTAGAGTTCCTAATTAAAAGGAAAATTTGAAGGACTTAGCATTTTAACATTTATATGTAATATGGCAAGAGAGTATGTTCCTTTTTTTTTTTTTTTTGGCACCTTTTTAATTGAGTATAATATTCTATGTTGCATTTCAAAAATTCTGATCAATGCATATGTGTGTATTACTTTAGTTGCTTGATGAAATAATTATTAATTATTACTTATAAAATGGCTTTCTTATGTGGTGAATTTTTTTTTTTCGCATAAATTTATTTTGGACTTTCCAAGTCATAAATGGTGAACTTCAAAATAATTATGATTATGATGGGTTTTAATTTTGGTTTTAATTTCATCTCTATAAAATTGAAGTCAGTTAAGAAAGAGAAAAGTTCAAATTTGGACAATTATTGTACTCCAGTTTTAATTTATCATTTTAATGTGATTGTTAAAAAAATCTATTCTAAACGCTGGGTTGACTCAGAAAATGTAAGTTTGATTATGGGTTTCTCAAAGAATGTAGTGAGAGAGAGAGAGAGGTTATTTGGGACTTGGTTTGTGATTAGTGCTCTGTGTTGTACAAATTAGCCTGATAGGAAAGAAACTGTTTGTTTGGAGCTATTTAAAAAGAAATTAAGAGTGATTTATTTAGTTGATCTTCCTGCAACAAAAAAATTAACTCACACTCAAAAAAAATTATTTAACATTTTATTTGCTGTGTAATATATTTATTTAGTTGTACCATTCAAATATAATATATTTGTTGTGTGATTTTGGTTTTAATTTCATTTCTATAAAATTAAAGTCAGTTAACAAAGAGAAAAGTTCAAATTTAGACAATTATATTGTGCTCCAGTTTTAATTTATCATTTTAATGTGATTGTTAAAAAACATCTATTCTAAATGCTGGGTTGACTCAGAAAATGTGAGTTTGATTATGGGTTTCGCAAAGAATGTAGAGAGAGAGAGAGAGGGAGGAGGAAGGGACTGTTTGTTTGGAGCCATTTAAAAAGAAAGTAAGGGTGATTTATTTAGTTGATCTTCCTGCAACAAAAAAATTAAACTAACACTCAAAAAAACTTATTTAACATTTTATTTGATGTGTAATATATTTATTTAGTTGTACCATTCAAATGTAATATTTATTTGCTGTGTGATTCTAATGTACAGATGATAAATATTTTTCATTTAATTTTTTTTGTGAATATCTAGAGTTCCTAATTAAAAGAAAAATTTGAAAGACTTGGCATTTTAACATTTATGTGTAATATGGCAAGAGAGTTTATGTTTTTTTTTTTGTGTGTGTGCACCTTTTTAAGGGAATATAATGTTCTATGTTGCATTTCAAAAATTTTGGTCAATGTATATGTGTGCATATTACTTTAGTTGTCTTCATGAAAAAAAAATGTATTAAACTTACAAGTATTTAACTTAACGCAAGTATTTAACATAATCCGTTTTGTTTTGAATCAAATTCACCGAGTATTTAACTTAACCCAAAAAAATGTATTTAATATTTTGTTATAAAAAAATTTTAAAAAAAAATTGTACCATTCTAAATAGAGAAGGCACGTGCCTCTGGTATCTGTTGAATTATTTTTTTTTTGGCATAAATTTGTGATTATGATTATAACGGGTTTGATTTTGGTTTTAATTTCATCTATATAAAATTGAAGTCAGTTAGAAAAGAGAAGAGTTCAAATTTGGACAATTGTTGTACTCCGATTTTAATTTTATCATTTTAATGTGATTGTTAAAATACATCTATTCTAAACATTGGGTTGGCCTTTTTCTTTTTCTTAGAAGTTTATATTTTTATTTATTTCTTCTCCTCTTGATTGTAACCCGTTAAGTATTTTCTATTCATGGCAGTTATTTATTTAAATAAAATTTTGAATTTTATTATTCGATTTGGTAGCAACAGATTTGGAAATAACATTTCATTGTCAATGAAATCCATGTTAACTTTTATTATTGCTAATTTTTTGTTTCTTTGTGTCTAAAATTATATAACCAAGTATTTTTAGGTTGAAGTACAACAGTTATGAACAATATCACTATTTTTGGTCAAGTAAGTTTTTTTTCTTCTTTTTTCTCTTCATATAAATTTAAGTACATCTCTTATAAATTTAAGTACAACAGTTATAGACAATATCGCTATTCTAATTATTCTTTTCCCTCATACTTTATAGGTGGATGGGGACTTACACCGAACCGTAATATCACCTGTCACGCCCCACTTTTTATTACTCGAAGTCATTACTAAATTCATTAACTTAATTCAATTTCATGGATAACATGCGGAAGTAAACTCATACATTCAATCCGTAGAAAGGATTAACAATACTCTCATTCGTATGCAAAGTAAATATTACATGAACATACTTTAACAAATCGCCCTTGGGCTTACATCACTTAAGGTACAAGAAGAAGGGTGTAACCCTTTCACAATAATGGCATTCCGCCAACATAACAGAGGCCCCGTGGCCAATAAATAAGTAGATCCAAATCTTGCAGCTCAACCTGCTTAACACGTGAAAAAGATTCAACAACGTGGGATGAACATATAGTCCAGTAGGGAACTCAACATGATCCTTAATAATAACAACTTACAGATAGCTACGATCATGAACACTCATTCTCATACTAGAATAGTAATGTGACAGTTTATACAAAATATATATATGTATAAACTTTTCTCGAAAACAACCATTTCATTCAATGTTCCAAATGATTTCCCTTCCCGTTTTCCTTTCACTAATTCCCGTTCCCAATCTTTCATAACATTAACAAACGCTTAGGAAGTAACCTCACTAAGCTCGATACTCTCTTCCCTTTCTATACATACACAGATGTACCCTTTTCAAACATGTTTATCTCTAAAACATTCATTCCCCTATACACTTTCCAATAGACAAAAGTGACATTTGGTTCGTTTCCACTACTATCATAACTATACATGCATAACTTGTAAAAATGTAAATTTACAACCCACCAACATGTATACAATCAACCCATGGAGTAACTCAGTCCTCCAAAGGGTAACCAATCAAGTCCATGATATTTCCAGTTACAACGAAACAACAACCTCTCCACTTTGCTCTACTAGCTATTGCTTAGTAAGCCAAAGATATACGGAAACAACTACAACCAACTTCACTCTACTAGCTATAAGCGTAGTAAGTCAAACTGCCAGTTTACCAGGCGCTAGCTGGAAGGGTATGGTGCCTTCTATTATCAGCGCATACAGTTCTCCAGGCGCTGGCTGGAAGGTAACGGTACCTTTGATTATAAGCGCAGCATATAACGCCATCCACAATCATGCACACAAGGCATATCCACGGCATATAACGCCATCAACAATCATGCACACAAGGCATACCCAACATGCGTATCACATACACATAACTAACAAGAATTCAACAATCCAATTCTCAAACTTACTTCGAAAGTACTTTCTTCCTTTTCACAAAATCAATTCCATTATTCTTATTTCCATAAAACCAATTCCCAAGCCATGGTTAATCCTTTAAACATTAAACACCATTACCCAACTCATTTTGATAAAAGAGATTTATACACAATAATCAACAAAACCCCCAATTTGATTTACCCAACCTAAATATAATTTAGGGCTTTTCTCTCATTCAACTACAACATGCTAATTTACATACTAATTAGCCAAAACAACAATTAATGAAGCCAAATCCATTCTCAACACAACCAACCCTAGGTTTACTCATGATTTTCAAACAACTCCAACATGATACAATTTTCATGCAATACAAAAATTACCACATGTCTATCTATAGACGAAGTATTGAAAAAGAACAAGGAGAATCCCTACCTCAAACGTAGAACCCAAATAGAGAAGATGACCCAAAACCAAAATGTTCCAAACACCAAACTATTCGGATCAAAACGAAGCCCTTGACGATCAACACCCTTTTTGTGAAGGCCAAAGGTGAGCAAAACACCCTAGCTAGATCAATACTTAGAGAGAAGTTATGGTTTTTGAGTGAGAAGCTCTGAAAATGGCGTTTTGGTAAAGTAGGAGAAAGAAGATAAGTCAAAAAGTGATTTAAAATGCCCAGTCCCACTCAGTTATACGACAGGTCCGCTCGAGCGTAAGACACTCCGCTCGAGCGTAAAGACACATAAAACAGGTTCCGCTCGAGCGCAACATTGTCCGCTCGAGCGCCAAGACACAGACACAAAGTTCGTCCGCTCGAGCGTAGATTCCAGCCCGCTCGAGCGCAGGTCTCCCCCTCCCAGAACTCTCGCCAAAAACACACTGTCCGCTCGAGCGCAACATCTCCGCTCGAGCGCAACCCGCTCGAGCTCACCAAACCCGCTCGAGCGTAGAAACCATACTTGCAGAAGTTTTGCAGGAGTCACGAGATACTGAAAGGGTGCATTCTCCGCTCGAGCGCCCAAACCACCGCTCGAGCGTACAAGCAACAACAAGATATCCACTCGAGCGTCAACATCTCCGCTCGAGCGGACCAGCCAAAAACCTGGGCAACTAGACTTGGTTCCTAAGCTCGACCAACCTGCCCAACACATCCTATAACTCAAAAAACAAAGTAGGAAAGGATGTAAACAAGACAATACTCAACTACCAACGTCCACGGACACATGTCCGGATCACTGTACAACAAGGGGTAAACCCGGGACCGCTATATCACCTCCCTTTACTAATTTTCTTATTTATGTGTATAAAGTTTTATTTATCACTCTAAAGTTTTTGTATATATAGGTTCGATTTCTTCAAGAAAGAAATGTTAATGTTGTTATTCGCGATGAGCGTGACCTTAATACTATTCGCATTCATGAAGTAAGCCAAAAAGTCACTTGAACATTGGACATGTATTTTCTTATCATTTTAAAAATAATTTATAAATATATTCTACTTATTTTTTATAGGCAAAGGCAGAGGAAAAAGACAAAGCAATATCAAAGGAAACAAAAAAAGCTATTCCTTATGGCAAAGGAAAGGAAAATGCATATCCCATGGTATGGTTTCTCAACAATTTTTAAAAGTTTCTTTTTCGAATATTATATAGTGTCATATACTCTTTTTTATGTACATTTTTCAAAAGTTTCTTTTTCAAAAATTTATTCAATTCTTTTTATTGAATATGAAATGTTTTTCTGAAGCATGTTAAAGTAAGCATTTGTACAATATGCTAATGCATTTGTATGAACATTAATTTGAATTTTTAATATGTTTGTCTATTTGTATGATAAAAATATGTTGCATTTGTACAATATGTTGCATCTACAACATAGCATAATAAAAATACAATAGAGGAAAACGAAAAAGGAAAATAAGAAGAAAGAACAAATATGTGATGAAAAGGAAACTGCATAATATAATTTTTTTTAATTTTTATTTTTCTTATAAGAAGTTCTTAAGGAAAGAAGAAAAAGACAAAAATACATTTTAATATAACAGAAACAACAAGAAGAGTGAAAAGGAAAGTACAATACATTACACGCTAATATTCACATTTTACGTACCCAATGATCTAATATTTACCTTTTCAACATACATTTTGTAAAGAGATGGGTAATGTCTTTAAACCAATAAGTGCGTGCATAGTGAATTTGCAGTTTTGTGTGCTTAATGTCTTTTCAAATTATTTTTCCCTTCCTTTTTAAATTTCATCAATACATGCATTGGTTCTTATATGACTAACAACTTAACCAAGTGAAGAGGAAAAGTTAATTAAAAGGAAGAAAAAATACATGATGAAAGGGAAGCAAGTTAGTTAATCTTCACATTTTATGCACCTTCTTATATAATATTCTCATTTTAGGCACACAATGATAATGTGTTATCAAAAACTGCATTGGCCTAACGTGCATGGCGAGAACGTGAAAAAAATCAAAAAGCCATGTTTTGCATACCAATTGGGACAACGCCTGCGACGAGAACGAGAAAGAGAAAGAGAAAGATCGAAGGAATGTATTAACCCAAGACAACCTTCTTTAACACCAAATTGGTAAAAGAAAAAGAATGTTTTACCCAAGACAATCTTGAATTTTTTACTCTTACTATTACCACTTTATTATATAGATTTTAATTTGTTCACAATCTATTTCTATAGGCCTCCTCCTACAACTCCATCTAGAAATGTTGGTGTGGTCATTCGTGATGAGCACGACCTTAATATTATCCGTGTTCGTGCGGTAAGTACAAAATCAAGTCAAACATTATATGTATTATATATATATAAGATTATATAAGATTTTTTTAATCTTTTGAATATTTTATTTATATTTGTTAGGCAAAAGAAAAAGAAAAGGTCAATCCATTGTCTAAAGGAAAAGAAAAGATGGCTCCTTCTGGCAAGAGAATGACAAGTGTATGTCAAATGGTATATATTCTTTTTTTAAAATATGATACAAAACTAATCAAAATTTTGAATAGTTAAAAGATATGAGTGTATAAAATGAATTTATTATTTTATATTGTTTTTGTAGAATGATTGTAATATGTTTTCCTGTAACTTGCTATTATTTATATGTGTTTTTCAAATTTATTTATTTTTATTTTGCATGGATACATGTGCATTTATAATGTACCATCCATAAGTTGCTACTTATATAAAGAGAATAGGAAAAAAGAAACGAAGGAATAAAGAAAGAATATATAAAGAAAGGATAAACTAAATAAGATAGGTTTTTAATTCTTATTTAATATATAAAATAGAAAACAAAGAAAGGGAAAGGGAACGGGAAAGGGAAAGGGAAGAAATAAGAAGATAGAAAGGAAAGAAATAAGAAAGAAAGAAATAAAGATAACACTATTAAATGTATAAAACAAAATTAAGATAGTTTCATTTTATGCACAAAATATTCACATATTTTGCTTCAATGATAAAATATTTTCATTTTAGGCACAAAATGATAATGTAATATCAAAAGCTGCATTGCCCCAACAGGCACGGCGATAGCGTGAAAAAATTGAAAAGTCATACTTTGAATTTCAATGCTTGCAACGAGAATAAGAGGAATTAGAAGAATGTGTTCAACTAAGACAACATTCTTTAACACCAATTCGTCGCGATCGCACTTGCTTGGAGTGGGAAACAATAACTGAAGATTCTCATTCGGCACAAAAACGAACAATGGTTACCAATCATTCTACATGTTCGTTTTCTATGCCAAGCACATCTTTAGCTCCACCAAGGAATCGGTAAACTACTGTGTCTAATCTTGAAATACATACTTTTACTCATACCATTTTGTTTTACAGAATTTTATTTATACACAAATATTCGTAGGTCTACTCCTATAAATCGATTTCTTTAACAAGATCTATGTATTGATGATGAATTAGAAGATCTGCTTATGAGTGTATCAATTGACGCCAGGGCACACAAAGATTCTTGCCGCCATTATCTTGGCAAGATGGATGTATTATGTCCTTATTGTTCAGCCTTACATTGGATGGATGAAAAATTGACAAAATCATCTATAAAACGTCCCTTATTCAGAACTTGTTGTTTGGGAGGAAGGATTAGGCTACCTTTACTTATTACACCCCCTCCACCACTTCAGGCATTGTATGATGGGAATAATGATCAATTAAAATCCTTTCGAAGTTATACTCAAGTGTACAATGCAGCCAATACTTTTACGAGTCTTGGTGCTACATTGGATCCTAGAGTACTCAGTGGAAGGGGCCCTACATCATTCACAATTCATGGGGAATTGCGACATCGAACAGTATCACTACAACCACAACCAGGGCAGGATGCGAGTTATGCTCAGCTGTATATCTATGACCCTTATTCAGCTTTAGAAATTCGTAATCGTAGAAATCCTAACTTGAGAAGGGATGTTCTCAAAACTATTCAAGATAGTTTGTTGCAAGTCAATGCATTTGTAGATAAATATCGCCAGGCTCATGCCATTTTACATCAATTAGACTCGGCAGGACACAATCTACCTGCTCATCTTCATTACAATTCAACAACTGATCGACGTCGGTATAACCTACCAACTACAGATGAGATTGCAATTGTAATACCAGGTGATGGAACAGAGGTAAATAGAATGAGAGATATTATCTTACATTTCAGAGGAAATAATGAG
This sequence comes from Camellia granthamiana, assembly GCA_036172215.1. Taxonomy (NCBI): domain Eukaryota; kingdom Viridiplantae; phylum Streptophyta; class Magnoliopsida; order Ericales; family Theaceae; genus Camellia; species Camellia granthamiana. Next base: position 81,420,084 of record CM069914.1, on the reverse strand, counting down.
TTGATGCAAATTAATGAATGTCACCCAGCATACTTACTATTACATTATGTTCTATTATTTCCATATGGTGAGCTTGGATGGGAACCTGAGTTGAAATTGTGGAATGTTCAGTATGATCGACCTTCAACTGATCGACTTACTCAAATGAATTTTTATAGTTATCGTTTGTTTGAACGACCCACAGAGTATTCAATAATTTTGAGAGGTAGGAAACTATTTCAAGAGTTTTTGGTTGATGCTTGGGCTGCAACTGAGCAAAATCAATTGACATACTACAAGCTTAACCAAGGGAAACTTCGGGCTGAGCTTTACCAAGAGTTGTCAGATATGGATCCAGATTATGTACGACCTGGACAAATTGGTCAAAGGTTTGTTTTGCCATCTTCATTTACTGGTAGTCCTAAACATATGTTTGAAATCTTTTAAGATTCAATGGCTATCACACGATACAACCAACACCCAGATATTTTTCTTACCATGACTGCAAATCCCAATCAACACCCAGATATTTTTCTTACCATGACTGCAAATCCCAATTGGCCAGAAATTACTTCAGCATTATTACCATATCAAAAACCTATTGATCGTCCTGATTTAATTGCCCGTGTTTTTGAGTTGAAGATAAAATGTTTGATGAAGGAGATAAAAACAAATAAAGTGTTTGGAAATAAAGTTGCACATGTTTTTACAATTGAATTTAAAAAACGAGGACTCCCTCATATGCATGCACTTTTATTTCTCAAGGGTCCTGACAAAATTTGGACATGTGCTCAAGTAGACAAATTGGTCTGTGTAGAATTTTCAGACCCAAAAGATGATCCTATGCTTTTTGAAACTATCAAATGTTGTATGATACATGGACCATGTGGTGCTCAAAATCCGCAAGCACCATGTATGGAAAATGATAGATGCACTAAGAGATATCCTCGAGCTTTCACAGAAACAACTATGGATCAAGATGGATACCCCATCTATCGTCGTCGCAATAATGGTCAAGTACATACTGTGAGGGGGCAAGAAGTTGATAACAGGGATGTCGTACCATACAATGCATATCTTTCAAAACTTTTCAACTGTCATATAAATGTGGAAGTTTGTGCCAGAATGAGATATAGCGATCCCGGTTTTTTCCTCCATTGGTTTTGTATTCCGGACTCGGTTCTGTGGATGTCTGTTGTGGTATATGTTTCAATTTCATCCTTTAATCCTTTGGATTTGAGTTTAGAAATGTCTTGGGCGTGTTTCGAACAGGTTGGTTGAGCTTTGGTCTCTATTCTTGTTGCCCAGATTTCTGATGATCCGCTCGAGCGGGTCTTGTTGCGCTCGAGCGAGGTTTGCATCCTTTCAGCATTTTGTGCGTCTACAAAAATACTGCAGGTGTGTTTTTCACGCTCGAGCAGAGTTCATTACGCTCGAGCGAGTCGCGCTCGAGCGGGTATCTTCGCACTCGAGCGGGTGTTCGAAGTCTGTAAAAGTACTGGATGAGTGTATTCTACGCTCGAGCGGGTCCCTTTGCGCTCGAACGGGTAGTGCTTTGTTGTTGTGCCTTGGCGCTCGAGCGGGTGAAGTTTTTGTGTCTTACGCTTGAGCGTCTTATTCTCCGCTCGAGCAGACTAAACATATATCAGATCGCAGCTGTGTCATTTTAAATCATTTTTTCAACTCACTCTCTTTCTAACTTTTCAAAACCCTCATTTGAGAGCTCCTCTCTCTAGAATACAACTTCTCTCTAAGAAATCATCTAGTTTGAGTGTGTTTCTATCCTAGTCCCTTTGTAAAAAGTGTGGAGCTTGGTGTGGGTTACATTTCAATCCGAAAATCTTTGGGTTTGGAGCATTTCGAGTTTCATCATCTTCTCCATTTGGTCTCTCCATTTGAGGTAGGGATACCCTACTCCTTCTTATGGGTTTTGACATAAATTTTAGTCATTTTGATTAGATGGTGTTATTTGGTAATTTTGGAAAAGTTAGGGTTTGGTTTGAGGTTATAAAAAGGGATTTTTCAAATGTTAAACTCCATGTGTATATGAGACCTTGGAAAATGGAATTATTGTTGTTAAATTGATGAAATTGAACCTTAGGGTTGATATTTGAAAAAGGGGGAGAATGCCCTAATTAATGTGATAAATTAATTTGAATAATTAATTTGGGGAAATATGAAATTGAGTTGAGAACCATGAAATTGGGAAATTATGAGATGGAATGGTGTAGTTGGATTAATCAATCACTCACCCATGAAAATGTTGATATTTTATCTATTGATAAATTTATTATCTGTTTAGAGATAACTGCTTTGGGCTATCGGTGGAGGATAGTCTTGATTGTTGCAGACACTGTATGTTGATTAGGGAAAACTGAAACTAATCACATTGAATATGTTATTGAATATGACGGTTGGAATAATACATTGAATATGTGCAACATTTATTATTTAAATTTGATTATAAAAACTTAATTAGTAAGTAAATTAAAAATATTATCAATTGAAAAAATGTTAAAAACTTTCATTGTAAAATTTAATTAGTAATTTTGAACTTTGAAAAGTATAAAAATAAAAATAAAAATAAAAAGAATTAAACAAAAATTTTATTATTTGATGAATTAAGCAATTGTCATTTAAATTAATATTTAAACAAAAAAAATCTGTTTAAAATTCGCTAATGACCCCAATAATAATTGCACCATCCTGACCCTTTTGTTCTGCAATATTTTTTTTTATTTTTTTATTCTAGAAAATGTTTTTTATACATCTTAGAAAATTTAAGCTATGTTTGGCGTAATGGGTTGGGGGTTAAAATAGTCATAGAAAGATAAAATAGTTTAAAAAATCAATAAGATAAAATGTCACGTTTAAATCATAATCATTTTATTTTTTTCTCACAAAAGTCAAAAAAACCAAAAAGTCCATCCCAAATAAATTTTTTTAACTCAGGTTAAAAAAATTAAAAAGTCAAAAAACTAACTCACTTTCCAAACAAAGGCTTACATTACAGAATTGACTTTTCAGCATAAATCAGGTCACTTTCTCCAGCTTTTACCTAACAAGCGAGCAAGGATCCTCTAAAGTTTTTTTTTCCTAAAGTTTCCTAGAGTGGTGCATTGTGTGGTTGAGATTTAATGACAAGTCACATCAATTTTTCAGCATTAAATCTCAACCACACAATGTACCACTTTAGGAAACTTTAGGAAAAAAACACTCTAGAGGATCCTTGGTGCTAACAAGCACTATAACAAATTAAAATTTTAAAGTAAAAAATTAAAAGATAAAATTATTTTTTAGGAAGAAAATATTTTAGTTATCGAAATTATCATTGTTATATTTTGAATGATGAAATAGGCATTTAATGATGAATACTATAATTTTGGGACAAATTTTTTTGTCTCAAGAAGTAAACATTTTTACCACCAATTTTTTTTTTACCGACATTTAAAAATTTTGTCACTATAACTCTCTTTTTTTTTTTTTTGACTTTTAGCGAAGACCTTCGCAATAACAAGAATTGATCTCTAAATATTTTTTATAATAATTTTTTTATGTTTATGAACAAAAAATTTAATCCCTAACATTTTTATATTTTATTTGAACAAATAGATGTGAGAATATATATATATGCTTACCAAAAACAGAAACATGTATTAAATAATACAAGAAAGATTGGGATAATGACCTTATAAAAGTCCATGGAAGCAACACAGAAGCAATCACCCAACTTGACATTTCCATTCCAAGCCTCTAAACTCAGGCATACACACCACAAAAGGGTCAATGGCTCTCACCACCTTCTCCCTCTCTCTCTGTATGTCACTCTTGTCACTTGTGGTTATGGCTTCTGCAAGTGGTTATGGGTATGCCCCAAAAGCTGAGCTTCAAAAACCTAAGAAGGAAGTAGAGCTACTCCCCTCCATAGCGGGCATTCAAGGGAATAAATCCGGTCCTAAACTAGTTCCACTTGAAGGTAATAATTTCTTCCTTTCTTGTTTTATGGACTCTCTCAATTGAAGGTAATTTCCATACATGATCATCATTTCTTTTTTCTGGTACAAAGGCATAAAAGATCATTAGTACTGTAACTATCATGCACTTGCTGTTATTGTGCCATATGCAACTCATTGTTTTTTTTCAACTATGGTGTAGGAGCTTTGGCAAGAATCACATGTCTAGCTGTTGACAAGAATGGGTATGAATCGGCCCCTTTCTCTGTTTTGAGTCACCCAACCGATGCCAAGGGGTACTTCTTTGCCACAGTGGCTCCTTATGAGCTTGAAGATGCATTGAAGATTACAGAGTGCAAGGCATTCCTCGAAAAATCTCCATTGGAGACTTGTAAAGTTCCAACTGATGTCAACAAAGGGATTAGCGGCGCTACTCTCACTTCTTACCATTTCCTCGTGGACAAGAACATCAAATTATACTCTGTTGGGCCTTTCTTTTATACTCCACAACCAAAACCAGTCTCTTAAGGGTTATTAGCTTGTTGAGATCAATCACTACATTTGATCAAACACCAAACCAAATTTTTTTTTTTTTTTTTTAAACCTGCATTTGGAGCTCCAACAGAGAAGCAAAAAAAAAAAAAGGATTTTCGTAACGTAGTTGATATCCGAACAAAAAAAAAATGGTTTGAACTGATAAAAAACATGTCTGAAAATAGAAGCTCCAACAGAGAAGCAAGTTTTTTGCACATACCAAACAGTCCAGGCTTCCTTCAACATGAAACAACATGACGGCCATCCCTCTCCCTCTATCTATCTCTGCCTGCCAAGAAAATACAGTTTGTCATGGATACTGCACAGAGATCCTCAGTAATAAACACATATAGTCACAAATTTTTGAAGACTGATCTCTTTCAATTACTCACCGCACAAGCACATATCGCAACATCTACAGTGGCCAATGCTGTTGTGATGTCAGCCATCATACCTGAAATATGTTTATGCACTTAAATATTGGCTAAAATTAGTCGATAAATACTGCTCTATCATTTCTTCACCAGGGAAAAACAAAAGTCCCCAAATATTCAAAAACAAGAAAAACAAACTTCCCAAATGCAAACCTAATAGCAAGTAAAAAAGATGTGGTTACAAAATTGCCTCCCGCGATTTGCACGTCCACTAGCACCACTACTTCATTTGTATTTGAATCTCACAGAAAAAAAAAAAGGGATCACAAGAGATGTGTTATTACTAGTAATGAAAAGGGAAAAAAGGATTCACCTCTTCGATCTATGCATACTACACATAACCACTGTATAGAGTGCCCTTCAAGGTTGTGCCAAGATGCAACCTTGCCAGCTTGCCAACTCTCCAGACCAGGCAAGACTTCCTTGTACATGGGCATATTAGCAAGTATCATCTTAGCAACACCATTTCCCTGAGATAAACTCTCTCCTTTGGCCTTCAAACTCACATGCTGCATATGTTTATTATGTTTCCCATTGACCTTAGGGACCTTGACGCTGCCACGTTTGAGTTGGAAAATATCTCCACCATTGATCATTGAAGATGACATTTCCACAACGTTCATCAGGATCTTCTCCCAGGTGTATTTGCTTCCTTCAGAACAATCCGACAGCTCCTCTACTTCACTATCCTCCTTAGGATCAGCAACAAATTCTTCTACTGTATCAGCTGTTATTTCGGTTGCCGATAATGCAGCTTGCTCTCTCAAAAACTGAATACAACAAGAACCTTCTATTAATAGAGTGGAGGACAAGGATATCTAAAGCACCAATAAATAAAATATATATTACAAAAAAAAAAAATCTATACCACAGAAAACCTACTTTCATAATTTTGTATCTGGCACTACGTGTTTTAGCATGTTGCAACCACTGCTTATGTCTTTGGAATGCTGACTTGCTTGAGAGTGCCAAGAAATTGTGGAACTGACAATTAACAAATATTCAACCAGGTAAAATAAACAGTGGATAAACAAGCTTCATATAACTGCAAGTTACTCAAGAGAGTATGGATGGTGGACTATATCAAACAGTAGTAATGATGAGCTTAGAGCTCATGATTATCAGGATCACAAATTGCTCTATTTCCCATTGACCTTGGGGACCTTGACGCTGCCATGTTTGAGTTGGGAAACATCTCCACCATGTTTGAGTTGGAAAACATCTCCACCGTTCTTATAAATCAACAGCACCAAACAAAGATAAGCAAAAATATCAAACAGTAGTAATGATGAGCTTAGAGCTCATGATTATCATGATCACAAATTGCTCTATTTCCTACATGACATAGGATGATCTGCGATTGGTACAGAGCCACAGCAACTACGCTTAGAATTTTAGTTTAAGACTTCAATCGACAGAGTCCACTACCACGAGTTTTTGCATTGAAATTAAAATTTCTATTTTAGTTTTTTTTTTTTTTCTTTCTTATATACATATAAGAAGACTGCTGAACTTGTCAACATCTTATATTTTTGGTTACCTGAAGTGCTTTACTCAAGTATTAGAAGAAGTTTTCTTTATGTATTTCAAAAGTTACGAAACTTCTCTGAAACATTGCATCCTTTTTTTCAAGATTCATCAAACTTCAGAAGCTCATCCTTGTAGAAAAACTTTGAAGACTTTGTTATTTTATATAATATAGTAGTAACTCAAGAACCATAGCATCTCTATAATCCCATCTGATGTGGATTTAAAACCACAAATTTTCATGAAGATCTGGGAGGAAAAAAAAATCAGATTATGAAGAACCATAACATCATACAGAAACCTAGTGAGCTTGGTTGAAGCAGAAGAGAGGAACCAATATCTCAACTTAAAAGAAAGGCAAAAAGGAAGGAACTGACTAAGTTCACATTATAAGTTATTATCTCCACAACTTCAGCATTTGCAAGTACATGCGAGGGAGTAACAAGATTACCATTGACCTGCAAAAAGATAAATCTCCTGTAGTGAGATGTGGAAATCTAAGAATAACAAGTCCACTGTTAAAAGTAAAAAAGAATACCTTTGCTGCAACCATTTTGTTGCCAATTTCAGTGTGTATCATATAAGCATAGTCAATGACAGTTGCCCCCTTGGGCAGATTTTTAATCTGTATGCAATGTGAAAGAGATCATTACAATATCAGTCAGCACAGATTTGTATGTGTAGCAATTGCAATCCATTCTCTTACCTCTCCTCTTGGTGAAAACACGAAGACGCGGCTACCTAAAAGATCTCTGGTGATAGTTTCTACAAATTCTCTGGAGCTCATATTTCCAACAAATTCCTCTTGCCATTCTCTAATTGCATTGAGCCAACTAATCTGGAGGGAAAGAAAGGACTTCTACCACAAGTCAGGTTATTTGAAGGAGTTTATCAGAAAATTCATTCAAGGAAGAGTGTTAAACTATCAAAATTTAGCAAGGATAAAGGTAAATTACTCTGAGGGCAATGTTTGCATTATTAAGACAAACAATTTTCCCTCTGGAACTTCTGCCCTTAGGCATTGCATGTCCAACCAATCCAGTCACAAGACCTTTCCCGCTATAATGAGCAGCAATGCCTCTCTCAGCTATCAGATCCATCTCTTCAGTTCTTATCTGTCAACCATTAAAAAAACCAAAATATAACTGAATATTGCAAGTAATGAAAAGGGATAACCATTGAACTCATATAGTGACAAATAAGAAGGATTTGACCTAAGATACAGTCAAAAGAGAATAATGGCATAATTGGGAAAGAATAAAAATTCAGAAGTTGACCTGAACTTCCAGCCGAAACATGCTCTCATAAAGAAATGGAATTACAGTGGTATGAAGACTCTGATAACCATTGGGCTTTGGAGTTGCAATATAATCTTTCATCTGTTACAGAAAGCAAACCAATAAGCCTTGATAAATCAATTATTAAAAAAGAGGCAAGAGCAAAAAACATCAAAGTGAACTCCCCAAATCCCAACTAGGTTGGCACTAAGGAAGAAACCCAATCATTTGTTAGCTCAAGCCAAAGTGTGAGAGACCAACAAAGCAAAAAGGAAAAGAGCAAACAAGGAGGCCTACCAAGGTAACAGTAGGTACAAAGCAAGGCAGCAAAACAACCTGAGACAACATCAGGCATCAAAACAACAGAACAACAAACAGCATAGCTCCATCCTGGTCTGGTTTAAATTGACCACAAAATGAGCAGCAGCAGCTCAGCACACTCAACAGTGCAGTTCATCAGCAGAACAACAGCAGAACACTCATCAGAACACTCAACAACCAAACAAGATTAAATCCATCAAATGAAACTCCTGATCAACAAAAAATCATGGATGGAGTATGAATTCCCAGAAGAGTGTCTCTTCAACCAAATTGCCACTCTAGACTTGATAAGCTCACATAGCTCCATAAAGTTGGGTTGAGCACTATTAAACACAGTAGAGCAGAATATCAGCAGAACAAGATTAGATCCATAAAATGCAGCACCACTAGCAGAACTTAGCATACCAACATAACAGAGCAACAAAGCAGAGACCATTCCAGCAGAGCACACCAGAGGCCATCTTAGCTGCAGCCATGCTCAGCCCACCCACAGCCAGCTAGACAGAGTCTAGTTTAACTGCTTCCAAACCTAATGCACTAATGAACCTGGAACATACAGCTGAAACACACAAAACAACAATCAGCACCACTGCAGAGCATTCTGCCACCAGACTTGAACACTAGTCACTCACCCTCCAGTTCTGATACAATGCTTAACTTGTGGCAGATTAAAGACCAAGTCATTAATAGAATACTCCACCTGAATTGGCGACGCTTTGAGCCACATGGCTACTCTCACCTTCACAATTTCACACAAATCCTCCAAATTTAGTTGAAAGCGATTAAAGATGCAATCGTTTCCATGCTTCCAAGTAGACCAAAGGATAGCCAGAGGTAGAACCATCCAAATTTTCTTTTCCAGCTTTTTCATTCTACAACCAAGCCACAACTGCAACAGGCCAGTAACCGAACCTGGAATTACCCACTGCACACCCCACCATCTTACAATGTTGGACCACAATAACCATACAAAAGGTCAAAAGAGTAGAATATGAGCTACTGTTTCAATCTCATTTTGACAGAAAACACAAGCAAGATTAGCACTGCCATCTAAGATCCCAATCCTATGGAGAAAACTAGAGGTTTTAACCTTGCCAAGCCAAGCCAACCAACCGAATAATTGCACTTTGGGAGGAGCAAAATTGTTCCAGATTGAGTCAGCTACTGCCTCTACATTCCCCAACAGTGATTCACTCCAATTGTAGGCTGAGGCAACACCAAATACCTCAGAAGGATCTGCACTCCATTTTAACTCATCTGGTTTGTTGTTATAGAGTGCTGGAGCATTGCGAAGAAAAATGAATAATCTCTGAACTTCTTCCTCTTCCCAGACCAGCAAGGATCTTCTGAAATTCATAATCCATCCACCAGCATCTGACCGTTGCTCAAAGAACACCTTTACCACACCATTTTTATCAGTAGATAAAGAAAATAACCTAAGGAATTCATCCATCAAACACACATTACCAACCATTTATCCCTCCAGAATTGAACTCTCCTCCCATCCCCCAGAACAATATGAGAGTTATTGCTATAAAAACTATGCAGTTCTGGATTGGACACAACAGCAGTGATGATATCAGACCAAATTTTGGAAACTCTACCTACAATATTTGGTAACCATCTTCCATCCCTAGCATCATACTTATGACAGATCACTTCCTTCCAAAGAGTTTGATTCTTAGCACCAAATCGCCACCACCATTTCAGCAGGAGACATTGATTGAAGATTGACAACTTCCTCAAGCCTAATCCACCTAATTTCTTATTCTTCGTTACCACCTCCCACCGAACCATGTGAATTTTTCTTCTGAGTTCTGAACCGCCCCACAAGAATGCTGATTGCATTCTCTCTAACTCCTTAGCCACCCCAGTAGGAATCCTAAACAGTGATAAGTAATAGATCGGCAAATTGGACATTACAGATTTGATTAGAGTTAATCGCCCAGCAAAAGAAAGAAGCCTTCTCTTCTAGGAAGCTAATTTATGTTTGAACTTATCAAGAACGGGTTTCCAAGTACTTCTCCTACTTGGATTAGCCCCCAATGGAAGCCCCAAATATTGAATAAGCAGCTTTTGGTGAAGGCAATTAAGGCTAGCAGCAAACTCATGCACCAACTCATTATCCACCCCAATGCCAGATAATGCTCTTATGGTAATTAATTTTCAAACCTGTGGAAATCTCAAAGCATCTTAAAATGCTTTTATTGATGACAACAAAACGCTTACATATATAACTGGTTAACATATTCACCTTCACTCCTCCAAAAACATGACCCAGAGCCATTCTTGTTGTTAGTCTACAACGAAAAAGAATGATTCTTTCAAACAAAATGCAAAAGCTTCATTGACAAAGAACTAAGTTTGAATCAAACACGGACTAAATCCCAAACAAAGGTTGAAAGTAAGCAAATTCTTAGCCATAAACCACTATGTCCAATGAAGAATTGAAAACTGAATCCTTAGCTGCAATTTCACGTAAACTCAAATACTTTCCCACACACACACACAATGAGAACAAACACAAAGCCAATAACAGTCACAGCAACAAATCAAGGAGACTAGAGAGAGAAATCGAACCTCGTGGTGGTAATTTGCCTCCGGTGACCAGAATCATCTCTGTTGTTACCATGGAGACGCTCCTTCCCTTTATGGACCTCCACATGAATCTTAGGGCTGAGCAAGAATTCGTGAAATCCATAATGTAATCCAATCCAATCCAATAGATTTGGATTATTTTTTTTTGAATCCGTGGTTCGATTTTTGTTTGAAAAATTAAAAATTTGTAATTTACAAATTGGTTTCGGATTGAACCTCACAGTTTCGGAACCGATCCAGACCATATACAAATAGTCTATATTTTTATTTTACACCCTCCCGCATGGTATCTTCTCTTATTCCATATAAAACCTAAACTCAATCCTAAACCCGTATAGTATCTTCTTTTATTACTTTTATTTGTTAGTTTTTAGTTTTAATTTTTAATGGTCTAAATACTTATGGTGAAACTAGTTTTCTTATGGTTGTTTAAATTCTAGAACAGTATGTCGCCATTATAAAAATACATGTTGCTATTGTGGAACTAATATGATGTTATGTTTATGTTTTTATGAAATTAAAAAGTTATATATATTGTTTTGTTATTTAATCATGTGAATCCGTGGTCCTAAATCAATCCAATCCGTGTTTAAATGGATTAGTTCGGATTGGTTCCACGATTTAAATGGATTGGATTGATTCTAATTTTTTAGGAACCATAAATAACAGATTTGTCCTGGTTTTACCTCAATCCGAACCATGCTCACCCCTACACACGATCAGCATACATCGTATTGTATGGCTGATTACACAATCGTACGGTGAGAAAACAATCTAGCAGTTGAAAACCCTAACCCTAATGCAACTAAAAAAAAACTATTTGGATTAGTTTTTAAATTAATATTCATATAAAAAATATTAAAAAAAACATGTTTAATTAACAAATTTTTTAAATTATTTTTTTCTCTCCTCTCCTTTTTTTATATTAATAAATCAATAAATCATTTTTTCTCTCTCCCCTTTCATTTTCGAGAAATTATTCATTAACCTAGGCATAAATCTAAGTGGTGTCCCAACCTAAGTATTATTAGTTGAAATAGTGAGTTCCACTGCTGTAGACGTGCCCGAACGTCCCGAGCTCCGCGCGCGAATGGCGCGAAATCTGTTTTGTTCTTAAGCTACTACAGTTCGGACTCATGTCACGGTTCTGAATCTAATCTCACAAAGTGTAATGTGAGACCGATAAATCACCAAAGAATCCAAATCTGGCAAATCGTTTTGGAAAATCGACTTTTATAAAGAAGTGCCAAACATAGACTGCTTTGCCAGATACAAAGTCGCCAGCTAAATATTTTATTTTTGGAAAATTTAGGAAACCCTGACTCGTACCGAATGCCATGTGTCTGTCATCACCAAAGTTGCCTCGGTTCGGGAACTTGGGTATGAGAGGGGAAGGTCATGCAATGAGCACCCCCGCTCACCCGATCAAAGATCAGCCTTTACTAAGCATGATATTTTGTTTTTGAAAACACATGTGTTCTTATTCCGGTTTATTAATCTATCATTACTATGTGATGTGCACAGCATACAAGTATAGACTAAACCGCCTAAGTTGGAACAAAATGTCTCATGTTTGTTTGTTTGAAAATTGTTTGAAGGTGCTACTCGCAAGTAGGCTAAGACGTGGATTTGCCACCCTCAAGTGGGCTTAGAAAACATGATTTTGCCACTCTCAAGTGGGCTTAAAACTCGCATTTCGATGAATTGTTCCAATTCAAGCAATCCAACCTTCACCCACAGGCATTCATGCAATTAAACACTTATGCAGTTAGCCTCATGACAAGCATGCTATCATGGCAATCAATAACACACATGCAGGGATGCTAAAGCATAAACACTTACAGTGTACTCCGAGCCAAAACAACAACTAGTTAGTAATCAATGCATGATCCTAGCTATGTTAAGATGCCTAATGCAACACATGCAAAAATGCAACTAAAATAGGCTCGGCTATTCTAAGATGGCATATGAAATGCAACTTGATAACATGCTATTGAACACGTATTCGAGTAAATGTATTGAAATACAATGCAGTTTGTATGACGCGCCGAGCCCAGTACATGCAAGACAGATGAATAAATGCAAACATGCAAACATAAGGATGCTAATCAAAACATGACCTAGAACTAACCATCGTAAGCGGTTAAGTAAAAGGAAGAAAGACGTGGGGTTGGAAGACATTCACACACTCACGCACACTTATTACAAAATTCGCCATCTCGACAGAGGGTCCGAATGAATAATACAAGCTAGCTACGCTAAGCTATTCTAACTAATCTAATAATCTAATTAGACTAATTATTACATAATCAAATTGAATATTAGCTAAGCTAAGCTAATTAAGAATTTACAACGATGAATTAAATTAGCTAAAACATTAACTAATTAATTACAAATTAACTAACTATACAAAGCAGTTAAAACGGCCTCGAGAAGAGCGGCATATGCATGCTCGATCGACTTCGCTCGGAAATCCGTTGCCATGCCTCATGTTGCCTCTGTTTGCACTACTTTGCACCTGTGAAAATTACGCCAACTTCTATGATGCTTCTGCCCTACCTCATGGACATTTTGAGAGGTCATTGGCCAAGAGGGGTGGCCATCGGCCAGTGGATAATGGTCATCGACCAATTTTGAGACTATCGGCCAAATATTTGTAGCCGATCGGCCATCTCTTCCTGCAAACTCCTCCTTTTGCTGCAGCAGAGTACAAATAGAGGCATGGCAATACATTTACAAGAAAATGTTTGTACAACCACACTCCTTATCATGTTAGAAGCTCAAAGGAGTGTAGTGCTTGACTCTCGAGCCATCAATCACGCATTTCGATGCATGATGGCCAAAGATGCCAAGTTGTAGAAATCAATATGGATGAAATGCACAAAAACACATAAATGCCTTAACCTCTATCATGCATGATCAAGAGGGTCAACGACCGAGAATTAAGGCACGTTTTATCACTTCAAGTATGAAACATCTCTCGTTCCTCGTGCTTGGCCTAACACCCAAACCAAACACAATGCAATGCATGCACAACTTAACAAAGCTAATGGCATGCAAACAATGCAATGCAACCTAAACATGTAAACAACATGGCATGCAACAAATATGCAACAATGTTATGTAATGCAACTAGCATGCAACAACATGCAATGTACCAAGCATGCAACAATATGCAATGTATCAAGCGATGCAACAACATGCAATGCGACAAGCATGCAACAACATGCAAAATGGACTTAAACTAAAATGGACAGATCTCAATTATGCCTAAATCAGTGGCCAAAACACCAAAACTAAGGCACCAAAAGGCAAAGCATGCATGCACACATATTGGTCCATAAGCTAGGCAACAAGAACACAACCCTTAGAGGCACTCAAAGGGTGACAAAAGTGGAAGTGTAACAACACTATAAGCTCTGAAATTAAGGGCAAGTTTGGGAAGACTAAATAAGTATACTTTTTGACTTTTTATGAAATATGGGTTGGATTTGGGTTGGGTTTGAAGTGATGTGTTAGAGAGGTGATGTGACTTAAATAGGATAGTGACTTTTTGACTTTTTAGATTTTTTTGAGGATGCCAAACTTGGCCTAAGTATGGAATGATGCCAAATCAACCAAGCAAGACAAGTATGGCATGCAAGAAAGCTCAAAGCTTGAAACTAGCATAGGAACTTGTACCGAAGCCATATGAATCAAACCCCGAAGGGCCAAGGACAACCAAAACAATACTAGATCGTGCCAAAATGAGTCTAAAACATGCATGGGCCAAAGCTAAAACAAGCCAACATGAAGGGCATAAGGCAAGATGCATGCAAGGCCAATAAAGAGGGTTACACTACACCTACCAAGACCAAGCATGGCATGACTTAACCAATAAAAATCAGAGTTATGGCATGTCAAAATAAGCCCAAAAACCCACTGAGATGGCATCCCAAAGCTTAAGCAATAAGACATGCGTAATGGCTCATGTTCAAGGCTTAAAACACAAACCTCCCAATACATGGAAAAGGTGACAAATGTGAGTGCATGAATACACTATATGGACTGAAATCACATATGAAATGATGCCAAATCATGAAAATGGTCTAAGCAATGCGTGCTAGTGACTTGGACACTCAAAGCTAACAAGCTAGAATGCACTATGGCTATACAAAGCAATGCATGCATGACTAAAACGACATCAAATAGAGCTCAAGCATGGTAAAACATGAGGGAAAACTTCTTTGATTTGAGCCAAAACATGCAAGAATGATGATCCAACACAAGATGCATGTTAAGGCAATAGAGAGGATTGCACTACGAGTGCATGGTGCATGCGAGAGGCTATCAAACCAACCTTAGACAGAGGTATATCATGCTGAAATAAGGTCTAATACATGCTAAGATGGAGCCAAAACAAGCTCAACAAGCATGTTACTTTTATGAGCCACCAATACAAGCATATGAGACATAAGGAGAGGGGATGAACCTCTCCTATTTGGGACCTCAAAACACCATTTCTACCACTGAAAATCTTTTGGATTTCAGTGGTGAGAATGCCAAAACAAGGTGGTCCCAATAGCTTAAAAGGAAGGCACAAGAATAAGACCAAACAAGGCCTAAGAGGGGGTAGACAACCCCCAACACAAAAGTGACCTTAAACAAACATTACAAGCATGAAAAATTAGAACTTTTTACAGTAGAAAGTTAAGCTTAAATCAGCATGCAAATAGGTCCAAAAGCTTGAACCAAAACAAGGGTTTAAAGGCTAGTTGATTCACCCTTGAAGAACACCTTCAAGAACACAACTCCAGCACTCTTTTCTGACCAAAACCAGTCCAAAAACACTAACACCAGCTCCAAAGTACCTCAGCAACAAAAGGATGGTGTTCTAGTAGGTGCTTTAGTACAAAAGTATGAAGAAAATACACTTTTGAGCACAAACTAGGGTAAATATGGAGAGAGAGGCAAAATATAGAGAGAGAGTGATATATGTTTTGTATATCAACTTTTCAGAACCTCTGGAAAGGGAGAGGGGTCTCCCTTCTTATAGAAATTCAATTCTCAAGCTTGCTGAACAAGCTTGAGTTTTGATTCAATCCCTCCATACACTATGGAGGATGAGATCTGTGCTTACCAGTCGTCACAGCTGGCACAAAAATATCTGCAAAAACAGGTGGAAAGGTCTCGGCCAAGAAATATGGCCGATCGACCAAAAAGAGTGCCGATCAGCCACCACTTATGGCCGATGGCAATAAAACAAGGCCGATGGCAGAAGGCCTTAGCCGATGGGTTATAGGGGCCAACAAGCCATCCTCTTCCCTCAGAAGCAAAAACTACAAGTCTTTGGTCCACAACCAAACACAAAACAAACAAGTTGAGAGATCCTAAGGCAAGGCGCGCAGTCGAGACCTTCGGGAACTCAAAACGAACACGAGCATGGATGATCATCGAGTGTTCAAACGATGACGTCCAAGTCTTGAGGACGGTCAAAAATGGGGTGTCTACAACTACTTGTTTGTCTCTTTTAAAGAGACAATTGGACACTTACCAAACATGAATAGTGTGGAGCAATGCGCCTGGGGCATTTAATAATTTCTCCTCATTCTCTCATATTCTACACATTAATCAGTTAAATTTTTTTTTCACATCCATCTATTCAATTACAAAAAATAAAAAATAAAACATTGATATTAGCACCTACCTCTTTACTTTGGCCCCCTAATTTTTTGAATCCCCACCTAACAAAATGAGTATTTACCATTTTTTCTTTGAACCCCACCTTAATGCCAACTATACCCATAACCCTTAACTACAAACCCAAACCCAAATCCTAATCCCCTACTCCCAACCACCACCTCCGACATCACTGTCGTTGCCTCCGGCAACCAATTCACAACCAACCTCCAGCCTTTTTTTTTTTTTTTTTTTTTTTTCTTCTTCTTCTTCTTCTTCTTCTTCTTCACCCCTTCTATCACAGCCCTAGGTGCGAAACCCCTTATTCATCTCTGTGTCTTCTTCTTCTTTTTCTTCATCTTCACCCCGTCGTGAACCCTAACCCTAACCCTAACCCTAACCCTCTGCAAGTGTGAAACCCCTCCCCTTGATCTGTTTGTCAAATATTTTCCAACGGAGCAAAGGCCAATGGCAACCACCAAAAACTTCATCGAGGCAATCAACCTCACTACGCAGATCAAGTCTAAGCCCTAAACGCATATAGGTTTGTCATCTCTGGGAAAAAAAGAAAGAACCACAAAAGGGGCATCCTCAGATCGCGATGTCTTATTTTGGCCAGCGAAGCCAACTGCGGTGTCCTCTATTCCTCATTCTCTCCTTTGTTAGGAAACCAATTATGTTAAGAAGTCTAATCAATTTAGGAAGTCTATTATTTTTCCTACATAAAGATGCTTATTGTAATGGTTTTGAGGAGATTAAATAATATTAAGAGTTTAGGTGGCTAATCCCCAATTCAAAGGATTGTTGGTGGCTGATCCCCAATTAAAGGTTCAAATTCAGGGTCTAAGACCCTATCATCTGGTATCAGAGCATTCGATCTTTGAGCTTCCATCTCTTCCTACTCTGCCATTCATCATCATCATCAACATGACTGTTAAGGAACTCGAAGAACAAGTTACTGCTCTTACTACTAGGATGGACGTAATGTCCACTAATATGCTAGAGTTGGGAACACCATGCTGCTTAATGAAGCTATTTGGGAAAGACCATGTTGCTTTTTGTACTCGTTATCTCGATTTTTCAACTTGAGAACAAGCTGTGATTCTAGAGCGGTCGAATGTTAAGAAACCAATTATATTAGGAAGTCTAATCAATTTAGGAAGTCTAATTATATTAGGAAGTCTAATTATATTAGGAAGTTTATGTTATTTTTCTTATATAAAGATGTTTATTGTAATGGTTTTGGAGGAGATTAAATAATATTAAGAGTTTAGGTGGCTAATCCCCAATTTAAAGGATTGTTGGTGGCTGATCCCAAATCAAAAGATCAAATTCAGGGTCAAGGACCCTATCGTCCTTTCTCTTTCTTTTCTCTTTCTCTTGCCGTCACGAGGGTTGCAGGGTTGTAAATGAAGGCAGTGAGTGGCGGGCTTGCAAATGAAGGCCAGAGTTAAGGGTGACGAGAAGTGGTGAGGGGTGGCAGAGGTGGTGGTGGAACTTCGACATTGGAGGATGGCCCAAGGTGGATAGCCGACTTAAGGGAATGAAGAAGACTGCTGGAGGAATTAGGGTTAGGGTTTGGGACATTAGAGTTTGAAAGTTAGGGATAAGGATAGGAATGGAAATTTATATTTGGACAAAATTGGAATTAAAAAAAAAATAAAATAAGAGTGCTGCTATTAGCACCTACCAAAATTCTTTGGACCTCTGATTTTATAATTTTTTTTATTACAATTATACCCTAAAGTAAAATTATATTAAAAGACATTATTAAATGGAACACTCACCTATCAATAAGAACTAATACTCTATAATATTGGACACCCACCCCCACCTCCAACTGCAACTATACGTATTCCATGTTTGTAAACCCTAAACCTATTACTTTTCATAACCAACTAATATAAACCCTAAATCTATTATTTTTCATAATCATCTTAAATCCTGAATGTGTCATCTTCATCACCATCATCAACGCTATTGAACTTGAAAGTTTTGCTTCAAATATAACGTATACTTCATCACTTATTTCACTGTGTAGAGCAATGGAGGACGAGGACAACAATTCTAGTGAGACCAGCGTTCCATTAATAAGTTTATCTATCTTGTATTAACATTCTCGGTCGTTTTCGGTCGTTCTTGTTTCGTTCGAGCTGTTCGGTACTGGTTTGCTGACTGTTAGAAT
Organism: Camellia granthamiana; assembly: GCA_036172215.1. Taxonomy (NCBI): domain Eukaryota; kingdom Viridiplantae; phylum Streptophyta; class Magnoliopsida; order Ericales; family Theaceae; genus Camellia; species Camellia granthamiana. The sequence continues at coordinate 81,401,618 of CM069914.1, read as the reverse complement.
TATGTTCGGTAATACAGTACTGAACATAATCCTTTCGTTCAATACATAGGTTCCGAACATTAATGCAGATAGTCAGTTATGTAATTTTCTTTGTTAAACTAACTTAGAATGGAAAAGAGTGAATTGGAATGAATTTAAGTTATGTATTTTGAATGGATTTAATTCATGTTATTTTAAGTTGTAAATTGGAATGGATTCAAGTTACACAATGACGAACAAATTTTGTTCGGACATACAGTGCTGACAGGATCATTATTGTTCGACAAAACAGTTATGAACAAAATACATTTTTTCGGCTACACAGTGGTGAACAAATTGTTTTGGGCTACATTCAAAATTCTGATGGCGATTCAGACGATGATTCTATTTTTCTTCATCTTGCAAACGGTTATGCAAATCCCGTAGAAATTGGAGTATCTTCGATCAATCTCAGCGATGACGAAGATACAAAAAGCAACAAAAAAGATGATGATGAGAGGATGGAAGTCTTCGGAATGCTTCGTTGACGGCTGAGACGGCGACGAGAGTGATGGAGGGCTGGGGTCCAAGAATTCTATACTGGACCAAAGCTCTAAACTCTGAAGATTGAGTGAGTCAGGGAAGGAGAGGAATGAAAAATTAGGTGGGTGTGCATTTCATTGTGAAAATATTATGGATATGGGTAGATTTGGTAATAAGTGGGGTGTCCAAAAAAATATTATTAAAATTTAGGATTTAGGGTTGGGGTCCAAAGAAATGGGGGGTCCAAAGAATTTTGGTAGGTGCTAATAGCAGCACTCTAAAAAAAAGTAGGGATCCAAAGAAATAAGGTAGATGCTAACAGCAACTTTAAAAAAAAAATTACAAATCATTCCAAACTTATTTTCAAAACTCATAGCTAAACAAATTTTCAATTTTCAAAACTCTTTTCAACAACTTATCTTTCAAAATACAACTAAAAACTTTTTTTTTGATTTTTTTTTCAAAATTATATTAATTTTTTTTTACTTTTTCGGTCTGTCTTATCGAGACAAATCTAAAAAGTATACTCCATCAATTCCAAAACAATAATCCCTTTTGGCGAATCTAATTTTTTTTGGTAGTACAATTATTATATTTAAAAAATATTAATTTTTCAAAACTACTCTTTGATAATATATTTTTTTGGAAATATCAATTGTCATATTGTACTTTTTGTAATGTTAATGAACTTAAAAGAAGGGCAAATATAAAATTCATATTATTTTAGTTATTGATTTTTGAAAATTGACTAATATTTTGGGATGGATGGAGTTTCTCTTTTGAAAAAATTCAAAAAAAAATTTTTAAAAGCCAAAATAAAATAAAATAAAATATTGCTTATTTTACTTATTTTTGTCTTTTTTGGAAAATTTTTAATTTATCTTATCGAATTGAATTTAAAAACTGAAATATTTTTGAATTTTTTTAAAAAAAAATTCACTAAAGATGAAAAAAAAAATCAAAAAATAAGCGAACCTCAAGTCAAACCATAGTAAAACAAAAAGATTAAAATTTAAAAACTAAATAAGAATTTTTACGAGATCAAAACCCATGCAATTTAGGAAAATTCTACTATAATATCATAATTGATGAAATTATATATTTTAATAAATAAAAATTATTTTTTCTTTTCATGATTTAATATTAAATTCTAATTATTGTAATGCATTTCAAAACTTTGTATTATAATTTTTATTTATTATTTAAAAAATGCATTTAAAAGGAGTAAAATAATTGCACTCTTGTGAATGTTTAAGTGAGTCGGTGTCTAGTACAAATAATTTTTGGGGCAAAATTCATTTTACTCTTTGTGGTTTGGGTCATATACGGTTTACCCTTTTATTATTTAGAAATGATCACATAACCGCTATATGATTTGTGAATTGAAGTGTACCATTAAGCACGTTAACGATTTAATAACAAAGACTAAAATACCTCCATATTTAAATAACTTAAATGTGTAAATTATGAATATTTTCGTTATTTGTTTGGAAGGCAAAGTGCACTTTAACCTCTTATACTTTATTCCATCTGCAATTTATCTCCTTAAAATTTGAAAATAAGTATATAATCCTCTAATGTCTGCCACGTGTTTTACATTTGCTGTTAAGTTGGACAGAATATGTTACGCCTCAAAATTTGGACAATTAAATATTAAATTAGGACTAAACCCCAATCAATATTCCATCATCCAAATCTTAGGGGTGAAACAAAATCTAAATATTCTCATCTCCATAAGGTTTAAGTAAATTTCTATGCCAAAAAAAAAAAAAATTCAAGAGATAAAAAAAAAATTAACAAATGCCAACCAAACCATCCATCAAAAATTCATGACTACCAATTCTTCCAACATTAAAGTAGTAACAAATAGTCAAAACAATTTAAATAATGTAAAATTAGAAAATAACCCACAATGCCAAATTTTCAAAATACTAAGGTCAAAATAAATAAACAAATAAATAACTAAACTAATATCAACTCTAAACTTAAGAAAACAAAAGAAATCCGAAAGACATTCCTACAACTGTAGTTATTTTTTGTCACCCCCGTAGTGTCACGACCCAAACCCGGTACCTAAAGGCTCGGCGTCGTAACAAGATAAACATAAAATAATTCAAATAATTTTGTAGTCGCAGTGCAAGCGGATAAATTGAATAAATTAAAATAAAATAATTGGGTATCAAATGTTTAATAAAATGAAATAAACATAGTCATTTGAGTTTTATTGTATTACAAGAGTTTGATAAAAAAAAAAAAAAGGATAGAAATCTTAAAAAATAAATTTAAAAAAAACACAGCGATTCATTTCCCATCTTGATCCCACTAAATCTCGTCACCTAAAAGGGGTAATAGCTATAAGCATATAGTCGAGTGAGAAATATTATACTGTGAGCATAGGGGTACAAAATAGTCATGGATAGTTATTTAAGCTAAAACATTTAAGTTGCATAAATGAACTATTTAAGTAGCAGAAATTGAAATAAAAATTACGTAAATAGCTATAACCACGGTACAGAACAAGGGTCACTGGAGTAACAATCAGAACAAGGGTCAAGGATCCATGACAAACAGGGGACCACAAAGTGGTCAAACAAAGGCCAATGGCTATTTAAGTCCCCCAAGGCATGGGACTCCCGTGGTGGTACTTACAGAAAATAATTGTTTACATGATCATTGTCAAATATATACTAAATTTAAACAAACATATCCATGGGTTTTAATTTACGCAAATAGAGTTCAGAAAATAATTCATGTAATTGAAACATTAACCTAATCATAAAACATAAATTATATAAAATAAATTGTAACGCCCTCAAAATGAATCCATAAATCAACCAGCAATAGCATGCTTAGACATAAGAGAATAAAGCATAAATATATTCCATCAGAGTAATCCTTACAAAATGTATTACATGTTAACAACAAAAGCAAATGCCCCTACGGGCTTACAGCTTTTCAAGTCAACACTTGGTTACAAAAAGGAAGAGTACTAACTCTACATAAAATAAGCTCTTGGCTTGATATACATGTAATACAAACAAAATAATCAAAAAGAGTCTTCAACTCCCAAAACCATCCAAGCTATGTCCTTGGAGGTGACATGCTACCTGTACCTGAAAATGATGTCCCATATAGGGTGAGCCACAGCCCAGTAGAGATATGCTAAACACAATATGAGCAATAACTAAGACATTAGCAATTGATAAATGTTAACTCACATAAACCAATTCATACGCCATTTTCATTACATGACCACTGTGTCCATGTTTCATTTCATTTTCCATTTCTTATCCAATTTCCAATTCATAACCGGGGCTCAGAACCTGGCCACGTACTCTAAACGAAATAATAATTCATATTAAACGTTTCCCATTTCCCAATAGATAAGCAAACAAGTTGTATCAATACCTCAACAGATAAGCATATAAGCTACGTCAACATTTCAACAGATAAGCATATGAGCTGTATCCACACTTCAACAGATAAGCATATGAGCTATATCAACACTTCCATAGATAAGCATATGAGCTATATCAACACATAAACTGACAAGCATATGAGCTGTGTCAACGGAGTCCATCCCCTATCTCTTCCCACACAATATCAGGTTTAGAGGTCCATCCCCTATCCTCCCCTAAACCGTGCAGTACATCCCCTATCTTCTCCCACACACACAACGTATATACACATAGGTCATATACACAAACAATCAATACATAAAGTTAATGTATTCTTTTCATCCAGCATACTCTATGACACATCTAATTGATTAGTTTTAGTTTGCCTAATCATCATGCATTGTCTACAACAATCAAAACTACCCTCCACCGGTAGCCCAAGCAATTATTTCTAAACAGGTAATAAAAGCTCCAACAGATAAAATATCAATGTTTTCAAAAGTGAGCGATTTATAAATCCAACTCCACCATTCCATCTCATAATGAACCAATTTCATTATATTCAACTCAATTTCATAAATCCAAAACTTTCCCAAATTAATTATACCAATTAATTTATACAACAACTTAGGGTTTTCTACCTCCTTTTTCAATATTAACCCAATGGTCCATATATCAACAACCAACAACTAGAATATCATTTTGAGACCCAAAATATGCATTTAAGAATCAAAATAACAAAACCCTCTTTTAACATTTTCAAACCCTAACTTCCCAAAATCAACCATTTAACAAAATGCCTAAAACTGTAACGCCCTCAAAATAATAACATTAATCCCAACAATAAAGACATGCTATGATAATATAAAAGATCCACATCCTTCCATTTCTAGAGTTTCATTACAAAAGTATTACATGTTAACAACAAAAGCAAATGCCCTAAGGGCTTACAGCTTTCCAAGTTAACACTTGGTTACAAGAAAGTAGAGTGCTAACTCATTTACACATTAAGCCCTTGGCTTGAATTTACATGTAATATAACAAAAGGAAAGACAACCAAAAAGTCCGTCCGCCACTAGCCTCCCAAGCTAAGTCCTTGGAGGTGGCATGCTACCTGTACCTGAAAATGATGTTCCCATATAGGGTGAGCCACAGCCCAGTAGAAATATACTAAACCAGTTATGAATAATGACTAAAAGATTAACAGTTGATAGATGGTCAACACTTTTACATTCTTTCATAACATAACACAATTCCAAGACACTTAAGTCTATATTTCCTTTCGTTTCCATTTCCATTCCTTTTTCTTGCCATTTCAAAACCTTGGCTCAGAACCTGGCCAAACTTCTCACATGAAACAAACATTCATGCCAACACTTTTCACTTCAACAACGATAAACATAACAGTTATATCAATACTTCCAAAGACAAGCATATACGCTCTGTCAATACATTTCTAGATAAGCATACACGCTCTATCTACGGAGTTCATCCCCTATCTCCTCCCAACAACATCCGGTTTAGAGGTCCATCCCCTATCTTCCCCTAAACCGTGGAGTACATCCCCTATCTCCTCCAACACAACACAATGCATATAAACAACAATTATACACATCACAAATCAACACAATTAATTATCCAAATTAATCAATCAATGTAATTAGGGCATTCTCCATAATTAACATCACAACCCTTAGGTTCCAATTTCACTAATGTTTCAACATTAATTCCATATTTCTATACCAAACATGCTTCTAGGTTTATCATAGATAAAAACCCCCAACTTTTGTAAAATTACACAATGGCCCAAAGTTTTCCAAAATTACACAACAACTACCAACATATCAAAATGCTAAAATTTAAAGACAAGACTCATAAAGAGGAGTAGGATATCCCTACCTCAAAAGATGAGCTCCAAAGGAGAAGGACCCAAAACCAAAATGCTCCAAACACCAAACTATTCGGATCAAAATGACGCCCTCGACGATCAACACCCTTTTTGTGAAGACCAAAGGTGAACAACACACCCTAGCTAGATCAATACTTAGAGAGAAGTTATGGTTTTTGAGTGAGAAGCTCTGAAAATGGCGTTTTGGTAAAGTAGGAGAAAGAAGATAAGTCAAAAAGTGATTTAAAATGCCCAGTCCCACTCAGTTATACGACAGGTCCGCTCGAGCGTAAGACACTCCGCTCGAGCGTACAGACACATAAAACAGGTTCCGCTCGAGCGCAACATTGTCCGCTCGAGCGCCAAGACACAGACACAAAGCTCGTCCGCTCGAGCGCAGATCCCAGCCCGCTCGAGCGCAGTTCTCCCCCTCCCAGAACTCTCACCAAAAACACACTGTCCGCTCGAGCGCAACATCCCCGCTCGAGCGCAACCCGCTCGAGCTCACCACCTCCGCTCGAGCGCAAAAACCACACCTGCAGAAGTTTTGCAGGTACACGAGAAACTGGATGGATGCATTCTCCGCTCGAGCGCCAAAACCTCCGCTCGAGCGCACAAGCAACAACAACTCTCCGCTCGAGCGTAAACATCTCCGCTCGAGCGGACCAGCCAAAACCTGGGCAACTTGACTTGGTTCCTAAGCTCAACCAACCTGTAACAAACCTGCCCAACACATCCTATAACTCAAATACAAAATAGGAAAGGGTGTAAACAAGCCAATACTCAACTACCAACATCCACGGACACATGTCCGGATCACTGTACAACAAGGGGTAAACCCGGGACCGCTATAAAAACTCTAGGTCAAAACCCATAATAGTGAGTAGGAATCCCTACCTCAAATGATGAAACCCAACGAAGAAGATGAAGAAAACGAAGTTGCTCCAAATCACAAATTTCTCGAATCAAAAGATAGCCCTCGACGATCAACAAATTTTTTGTAAAGGCCAAAGGTGAGGAAATCACTCATTCTAGATCAATACTTAGAGAGAAGGTAGAGTTCTAGAGTAAGAGGCTCTCCAATGGAGTTTTGGAAAAGTAAGAGAGAGAAATGGATGTGAAAAAGTGAGCCAAAAAGTCAAATCTCGGAATGTTAAACCAGTCACCCCGCTCGAGCGTGGAAACCCCCGCTCGAGCGTCACTCACAGACTCCCGCTCGAGCGTCCAAACCCCCGCTTGAGCGGCGGATGCACACTCCCAGAACTTTTGCAGACAAGTCCTCGCTCGAGCGTCCAACTCCCCACTCGAGCGTCACACACAAACTCCCGCTCGAGCGGCCAAACCCCCCGCTCGAGCGTCCAACACTGTAGAGGAAATACTGGAAGGGTGATTTCCACGCTCGAGCGTCAAAACCCCCGCTCGAGCGGAGAGGCCAAAACCTGGGCAAAAATTCTGTGTTTTCTAACATAACCAACCTATTCCCAACTTGCCCAATACAATCCAAAACTCAAATACAAAGAGTAAAGAATAGAGGTGAGAGTACAACAACAACACATCAACGGAACCGAGTTCGGATATGACAAATAAAGAAAAGGGAAACCGGGATCGCTATATAAATTGTGTTAACTCAAAACATTCGTAAATTATATTATGGTAACCCAAGACATGTAGAAAAAATATTATAGTAAGTCAAGGTATAATAAAACTTACCTTAAAATTACTCTTAAATTCTTCTAAGCTTGCTCCCCGTTTCTTGCTCGAATGTTCTCTTATTCTAGCAATGTGTTTCCTTACTTGGATGCTCACATCTCCTATTTATAGCCATGTTGCATGGATTATACCAAGCAGGTGGGCTTTGGTTCGGCTACCTGTCGAATAGGTGGCATCTTGCATGCCTTGTACGTGGCCAAGGCACTTAGTCACCATCCTATGCATTAGGATGGTGACAAATCACCATTTTTTTTTTAATTCAAAATTCAATTCTAAAGGTTATGATTCATTTTATGAGTTCTAAAATTACTTATGATTATACGTTAGGTTCACGTCTAAAAGTCTCACGACTCAACTATAAAACATCACTTACCACTTACTAAAATATTTGACGTGTGGTGTCTCACAATTTATTTCCTTAACAATTTAATCGATAAATATTTATTATTATTTATTGATTGATTGATTGATTTATTTATTTATTTTGAGTTCTATTTATTGCAATTTTTAAATTCAAAAAAAAGAAAATCCAGGTGTCACATTTCTCCTCTCCTTAAAAGAAGTTTGTCCCCAAAGTTGACGTACCTTGGTTTTCGAAGAGGTGTGGGTACTTGGTTCGCATTTGGCTTTCAGTTTCCCACGTTACTTCTTTGACACGATGGTTTCTCCGTAAGACTTTTACAAGAGGTATAGTCTTATTGCGAAGGACTTGATTACGATGATCAAGAATTTCTATTGGTTGTTCCTCATAAGAGAGGTCTTCTTGAACTTCCAAGTTCTCATAATTAACAACATGCTCCGGATCCCGAAGATATTGCGAAGCATCGAAACATGAAACACATTGTGGACATTGGATAGTTCGGGTGGAAGCGCAAGGCGATATGCCACAGAATCAATCCTTTCGAGTATCTTGAATGGGCCGATGTAACGTGGGTTTAGCTTTTCTCGCCTTCCAAATCAGAAAACCCCTCTTGTTGGTGAGATCTTTAGGAACAAATGATCGCCCACTTGAAATTCTAAGTCTCATCTTCGTGTGTCTGCATAGCTTTTCTGGCGACTCTGGGCAGTGCGAATTCACTGCTGGATGAGTTGGATTTTATCGCTCGTTATTTGCACGATTTCAGCGCCTAATAATTTTCTGTCCCCGACTTCCGTCCAACATAGAGGTGATCGACATCTTCTTCCATATAGTGCTTCGTATGGTGCCATTCCAATACTTGCATGATAGCTGTTATTGTAATAACCCAGATTTTTAATTATTCTATAGAATTTATACTAATATTATTTAATCACAATTAGGAAAATATATAATTTATTATATATTATTATGGGTAATTTTGTAAAATAATATAATTATTATGAATTTAGGGGTCCAAGTATAAATAAATAATAATAATAATGGGTGTGGTAGTAAAATAAATAATTAATTTTCTATTAGCATATGATAGAGTGTAATTTAATTAGGAATTAATTAATTTATATAGTTATATTAAAATATTAGACCAAAGTGTAATTATCTTAAATATCTATTAAAGATAAGAATGAATCTTTATAATTTATTAATCGAATCTGTTGAAGATATGCGGGCCACGCTCTTCCTCCCTATTTAAGGAGGTGATATGTGCGGAGAGAAAGAAAAGAAAGAAGAAAGATAGAAAGGAAGAAGAAATAAAAGAGAGAAGGAAGGAAAAAAATGGTGGAAGCTAAAAGGGTCTTTGGTAGTGGAAAGAAAGAGTAAGGTATTAAAGTTAATGTGAGTTATATTATACCTTAAGTTACTAAAATATATTTTACGTATGTTTTGACTTACCAAAATCTATTTTATACAAGTTATGTTTTATTAGTATATTAATAAAAGTTATGTTTTATAAAGATTTCAGTTACGTAGATTATTATCTGAACTCTATTTGTGAAAAGGAAACCCATGGATATGTTTGTTTTATGTTTTAAGAATATTTGGTTTTGACCTTATAAACAATTATATTTTGTAAGTACCACCACGGAAGTCCCATGCCTTGGGGGACTTAAATAACCATTGGCCTCTGTTTGACCACTTTGTGGTCCTCTGTCTGTCATGGATCCATTGACCTCTGTTTTGTGCGGAGCTAAGTGCTACACTATTGTGGGAGCCACCTCTAGAATCCGTACGAGCCACCTCTTGAATCCGTACCTTTGTTTTATGCGGAGCAAAGTGCTACACTATTGTGGGAGCCACCTCTAGAATTCGTACGAGCCACCTCTTGAATCCGTACTTCTGTTCTGTGCGGAGCTAAGTGCTACACTATTGTGGGAGCCACCTCTAGAATCCGTATGAGCCACCTCTTGAATCCGTACCTCTGCTCTGACCGTCACTTCTATGACCTCTGTTCTGTTCTGTTCTATACCGTGGTTATGGTTATATATTTACATAATATTTGTTTTTCAGTTTCTGCTACTTAAATGATTTATTTACATAATCTCAGTTTTGCTACTTAAAGGATTATTTGTTCCGACTAAGTTATCTTAAATCATGCTGGAGCATAGCCAAAATATGCTAGAATGATGAGCCAAAACCTCATGCATACAAGGCTAGTAAGCAAGATTTGCACTACAAGTATATGAAGCATGCAAGAGGCTACCAAACCAACCCAAATCAGAGTTATGACATGTCAAATGATGATCAAAAACCTACTGAAATGGAGCCAATTCATGCTAGAAAGACATGCTACTTTGATGAGCTACAAATGGGATACACATACAAGAAGCATGCATAAGGTGACCAAACCAACCATGGACAGAGTTAAGGAAGGTCCTAAAAGTCACAAAAAAATGCCTGGACTAAGCCTAAAAAGTATAGAGATACATGCTCATTTGATAGGCCCATAATACCAGCAAACAAAACAAGAAAGGAGGGGATCACCCCCCTCTGATTTGAGGCCTCAAAACAACATGTCTACCACTGAAAATCCACTGGATTTCAGTGGCTAAAAGGCCAAACAAATACTAACTCAAAGGCCTTAAGACATGGTTCAAACCAAGGCCAAACAAGGCAAATAAGAGGGTAGAACACCCTCAACACCAAAGAGGCCTTAAACAATCATCAAAAGCACTTAAATACAGAACTTTTTTCAGTTGAAAGTAAGGCCTAAAACAATATGCAAGGATGGCCAAAATGGTATACAAATAAAAGCTTAAAAAAGGAATATACTCACCCTTGAAGCTCAACTTCGAAACCAGCAAACTCTGAGGCCAAAAACCAACTTTCAGGGCTTAAACAACACTCCCAAGAACCTCATCCCAAAGATGGTGGTGTATCACTATGTGTTGTAGTGCAAAAGTGAGAGGAAAATGGACTTTAAGGCACAAACCAACAACAATATAGAGAGAGAATGAGAAATATATAGAGAGAGAGATGTATCTTCTCAAAATATGCTAAACCTCTGTAAGGGATGAGGGGCCTCTCCTTATATAGAGGAATGCAAAGTCAAGCTTGTTAAACAAGCTTGAAAATGTATGGAGGAGGGATTAGTGAAAACCAGCTGGCTCAAAAGATCTGGAGTGAAATCTGCTGAGACAAAGTGTTCTGCCGGCCATCAATTGTGGCTGGCAGTGCCTCATTGATGGCCGGCAGGCTTCATCAATAGCAGGCAGAGACAAATTGATGGCCGACAGTGCCAAAAAGTGGCCGGCAGTGCACCATGAGGAGCATGCTAAAAGGACCAACACATGGTCCAAAAATGGGACAGAAAGGATACAGGGTTTGGAAAGCTCAAACTTGTGACGTTTCGCCGCGAAAGTCGAGCACTCAACGAGCAATCGAACTTGTGACTGCATGTACCTGCAAGCACAACGAAGTCTTGAGGACGGTCAAAAATGGGGTGTCTACACACACGCACGCGCGTAGGCGCGCGCGTGGTGTGGGCAGTGGGCTATGTGGCGTTTGATGCCGCACTTAGCACAGACGCATTGGCGCGAGGCACCATGAGGGCACTTTCCTATTTGCATCAATTAGGTTGGAACGATGACGTGGATCCAATGTGGCATGGGTGACGTGGAACACAGTCAGCTCCACATGGCGTCCGTTGGCGATGAGTCAACTAACCGATCGAATGGTTGCGTGTCCGATCTGGAGCGGTTTGATCATAGCCATTGATTGGAGATACGCGCGATCGTATGGCTGAGATATCACCCGATCATGATCAAGTGTGATTAGTCAAGGCAACTATTCGGTGGGAGAATGATCTACACCATAGATCGTTGATCCAATGGCCAGATCTGATCGGATGCGATCAAGGGATATGACCATTCGATCGGGTGCATCAAGGCCTATAAATAGGCTGCGGATTCAACCATTTCATTCCATCCAAAAATTCAGAAGCATTCTTGCAATTCTTTCTCTTTCTTTCCCTCTTGATTTTGAGTTTTCAATCAAGAGTTTCTTAAGCAAATTCTTGCTTTTCTTAAGCAAAATTCTACTTTTCTTACTAATAATCAAGTTTTGCAAATTTGATTATCAGTGTCTTGGTTTTCTTGATTATATCAAGAGTATTCAGATCTATTGTCATTAGTGCAGATGCCGATAGACTTGATCTTTAGATCAGGCTTCATTGTATCCTGGAGGCAAATTTGTTGTAACCTCCTGCACACCTTTTGGTGGGTACAAATATTGTCTTTAGGAAAGCGACTAAGTAACGCGACTTGAAGCAGCAATTTTTTGTCCTACATAGACAAAATCGTCGCCAAGTTTTGAAGACTCGAAGACCACCAACTGAAGAATTCAAGACGAATTGTTCCAACATTATGTTCTGTTTTTGTTTTTTGTTGGTTTTTTTTTCATTTTTTATTTCCTCCTTTGTTTTCTTTTTTCTTTCTTTCATCTTTTGTCGCCATTTGTTCTTTTTGGTTAGGTTTTCATGTTAGGCTGTCTGTATAGCGATCCTGGTGCCCCTTTCTTTAATTGTTGCATCCGGACTTAAGTTCCGTGGAGTTAGTTGTTATGTATATCTTGTTTACATCCTTTACTCTTTGTATGTGAGTCTTGGGTTGTGTTGGGCAGGTTGTAACAGGTTGGTTGAGCTTAGAAACCAAAACTAGTTCCCCAGATTTTGGCCTGTCCGCTCGAGCGGAGGTATTGACGCTCGAGCGGGGACTTTTGTTGCTTGTCCGCTCGAGCGGGGAAATCACCCATCCAGTATTTCCTGCGTAGTGTTGTCCACTCGAGCGGGAGTTTGGCCGCTCGAGCGGGAAGTTGTGAGTGACACTCGAGCGGGGAGATGGGCGCTCGAGCAGGGGACCTGTCTGCAATAGTGCTGGGAGTGTGCATCCGCCGCTCGAGCGTGGGTTTGGCCGCTCGAGCGGAAGTCTATGAGTGCCGCTCGAGCGGGGGTTTGGCCGCTCGAGCGGGGCGACTGGGTTAAAGCTCCGTGTTTTGACATTTTTGAACCACTTTTTCATATCTCTTCTCTCTCTTACTTTTTCAAAAACACCATTGTTGAGCTTCTCACTCTAGAACTCTACCTTCTCTCTAAGTATTGATCTAGCTAGGGTGTTTTTCTTACCTTTGGTCTTTACAAAAGTTGGGTTGATCGTCGAGGGCTTTACTTTGATCCGAAAATTTTGAGTTTTGGATTACGTTGAGTTTCATCATCTTCTTCCTTTAAGCTACGGATTTGAGGTAGGGATTCCTACTCACTATTATGGTCTTTGACCTAGATTTTTGGTTGTTTTGATAAAGTGTTGAAGTTGGTTGATTTTGGGACTTAGGGTTTCAAAATGATATAATAAAGGGTTTGTTATTTTGATTCTTGAACTTGTATTTTGGGTCTCAAAATGATGATTTGGGTGTTGGTTGTTGATATTTGAACCTATGGGTTAATATTGAGAGTTGGGGAAGAAAACCCTAAAATGTGTACAAATTAATTGGTATAATTAATTTGGGAAAGTTATGGATTTACGGAATTGAATTAGAATTAATGAAATTGATTCATTACATTGTGAAATGGTAGAGTTGGATTTATTAATCGCTCACTTTGAAAACATTGATATTTTATCTATTGGAGCTTTTATTTTCTGTTTAGAAATATTTGCTTGGGCTACCGGTGGAGGGTAGTTTTGATTGTTGTAGACAATGCATGATGATTAGGCAAACTAAAACTAATCAATGGAACGTGTCATAGAGTATGACGGATAAAAGAATATATTAACATTATGTATTGATTGAATATGTATATGACCTTTGTGTATATATATATGTTGTGTTGTATGGGAGGAGATAGGGGATGTACTCCACGGTTTAGGGGAAGATGGGGGATGGACCTCTAAACCGGACGTTATTTGGGAGGAGATAGGGGATGGACTCCACTGATACAGCTCATATGCTTATCAGTTAATGTGTTGATATAGCTCATATGCTTATCTTTGGAAGTGTTGATACAGCTCATACGCTTATCTGTTGATTTGTTGATATAGCTCATATGCTTATCTTTGGAAGTGTTGATATAGCTTATATGCTTATCTGTTGATTTGTTGATATAGCTCGTATGCTTATCTGTCAAAGTATTGATACAACTTGTAGGCTTATCTATTGTGAAATGGGAAACGTTTAAAATGAGTTACTGTCTCATGTAAGTTGTTGGCCAGGTTCTGAGCCATAGTTGTGAATTGTGAATTTGATAAGAGATGGAAAATGAAATGAAACATTGACACTGTAGTCATGTAAGGAAAGTGGTGTAAGAATTGATTTATGAGAATTAAACATTTATCAATGGCTAATGTCTTCGTTAATGCTCATATTGTGTTTAGCATATCTCTACTGGGCGTTGGCTCACCCTATATGGGACATCATTTTCAGGTACAGGTAGCATGCCGCCTCCAAGGACATAGCTTGGATGGTTGTGGGAGTCGACTCTTTTTTTGGATTATTTTGTTTGTATTACATGTGTATCAAGCCAAGGGCTTATCTGTATAGAGTTAGTACTTTTCTTTTTGTAACCAAGTGTTAACTTGGAAAGCTATAAGTCTATAGGGCACTTGCTTTTGTTGTTAACATGTAATACTGCTGTAAGAACTACTCTGATGAATATAAATGGTGGATTTCTCTTATATCAAAGCATGTCTAAAGTGATGGATTTTATGTATTATTTTGAGGGCGTTACAGTCTGCCTTAGTTTTCCTTCCTTTTCCAGACATGGGGTAGGGCTGTAGAAAAGATATGCTATTGGTACACAACAGGTCAAAATCTAGAACTTGAGTCCACTTTTCAGTGTGATATTTGAGTTTGAGCTATTACTGGAAACTAGTGTCTTCCATAAGGAGGCATTGATTTTGTATTGACACCCCCTCCAAAAAAAAAAAAATGCTATGGATGGGGCAACTCCATATGATTTATGATTTCCCTCTTCTTGTACTTTGTGATAAAAATATAACAACTTTCGTTGTGGTGGGTATTGTATCCTTTGTTGTGATTAATTTGGTTAATATATATACAGGGGCGGAGGCAGTGTATGCCCAGGGGGGCACGTGCCCCCCTCAAGTTTTGATAATTATATTGGTACCCCTATATATATAGATTTTATCATATATATCTTCTATAAAATTATAATAATATCCCTTCTTCAAATTATAATAGTCCCTCTATTATAGATTTTCTTTCTAATGACAATGAACCTACTAAAATATGTCCTATTATATACCTCCAAAAAGGGTGTACCATATTCTAGTTATTACTTTATGGTATTGATATTATAAATTTTCATAACCAAATTATTTTCATTCATAACTTAAATGACTACTATATAAATTATAACCGAACAACACATCTTCAATTATAAAAATAAATAAATAAATAAATAAATAAATAAGTTACAATAAGTCATAACTAATATCAGAATGAGTCATTACGAATCATTACTTTATGTATAATCAAAGATCTCTGCAATCATAACCAAAATAACAACCACAAGAAGTTATAACTAAGTTATATCCAAAAATATAATGTGTCATAATTAAAGAACACAAAGATTATAACTGCGACATATGATAGACATTTTTTTTTTGCGGTGTGTTTTATAGAATTTCTCTACTAAAATATATCATTTCTATCTCAATTTATCTTCTTTTTTAATTTTTCAATCCACCTAAAATAGTTACTCCACAATATTTGTATAAAATTTAACCTCAAATCCTTTAATTTAAAATTCACATCTATCCAAGTAAACTCTTAATATTTACGTTTAGTAATATCTCATTGTTGTTTATTATGAGGAAAAAACAAAATCAATATTATCATTAATTTGTGCCCCCTCTTCACTGAATTCCTGGCTTTGCCATTGTATATATGTGCATATGTATGAATGTATGCGTATACGTGCTTTCTATATGTAACTTGGGGAGATGTTTTTATCTGTGTTTGTTTTACAGTTATTTGTATTAGAGTGTGGAGAGAGTTTTGATCATGCACATTAACTCAGTTTTACTTGTGTTCAGGCTGATAATCGAGTTACAGCACAGTTACTAGAGAGTATAATCTTTGTAATTGATTCTGTTCTGCCCTTGCTTCAAAATCTTCCTCAAAATGTTGTGGAAGAACTTGAAGAAGACCTGAAGCAGATGATTGTTTGGCATTCTTTCTTGACAGTTGTCCATGCCTGCATCAAGTAATTTACTTTGCACATGTTATTTTATTTTAACATATTATTGACTTGTTTGCTAGATCTTGAAAGTGTTTTTTATTCGAGGTTCTCGGTAACTTAGTCATCTTAACTTCTTGTTCTCCTAGTTGAGTAACTAACTTGATAAATTAGCCTATAATTTAATGAATTATATGCAATAGGAATGCTTTTTTAATATCTGCTTTAAATTATACAACATATACAGCATGATAGTGACATATGTGTGTTATAGTATTTAATTTTTTTATAATTAATAGTTTGCATGGGAATAGTATACGAAAATCTTTGATTTACATGGTAACACGTGTTCGTGATTGTATTGAGGGTGCAATTGATAGCTACTTGTACAACTAGATTGTTGTGCTATTATGTTCTTACATTATGAAATTGCCATTGAGAATGATGCCAAGTAAAGGGCTTTGGTATGCATCTTTGGCTGTTATGAGTGAGTAGTAGACATTCGTGTACTTCATGATTTTTTGCACCTTTGTTTTTTGGAAACAAGGAATTTTATTGGAAGGAGATGGGTTTTTTTTTTTTTTTTCCAAGAAACAATAAGTTAAATTTGAATGAGAAGGTACAAAAGAAGGATTAATCTCCAAGAAAGATGGTAAAAATAATACGATAACAACACACTACAAGAAAAGTGGGCTTAAAAGACAGAACTTTTTGCAACGGCACATTTGTCGTCGCAAAAAATGACTTTTTGCAACGGCACAACTTGTGACCTTTTGAGACGGCACAGTTTGATGTCGCAAAAAATGTGAGTTTTTGAGACGGCACAACTTGCCGTTGCCAAAAAATGTGACTTTTTGAGACGGCACAACTTGCCATTGCAAAAAATGTGACCTTGTGAGACGACACAACTTGCCATTGCCAAAAATTGTGACCTTTTAAGACGGCACAACTTGCCGTCGCAAAAAATGTGACCTTTTGAGACGGCACAACTTGCTGTCGCAAAAAATAGAGTTTTTGTGACGGTACCAGCTACAGTCGCAAAAAAAAAAAAAAAAAAGAAGAGTTTTTTGCAACCGTAATAGGTACCGTTGCACACACAAAAAAAAAGTAAAAAAAATATATATATATATATTGTGGCTTTGAGATGGCTTCATATATATATAGTCACAAAATGGTTTAAATAAATGCAACGGTATTTTTCTGTCACAAAAAAAAAAATGACGTCGTCTTACTCTTTTGAACATTTCTCTTTTCACCCATTTTTTTCATCTTTCTTATCTCTCTGTCTTTGTCTCTGTCTCTCTTCTCTCTGTGTTTCTCTCTCTCTCATCACTCTTCTCTATCTGTCTATCTCTCTCTTTCTTTCTGTGTCTCTGTCTCTCTTTTTTTTCTCTCTTTCACTCATCACTCTTCTCTGTCTGTCTGTCTCTCTCTCTTTCTCTCTGTGTCTCTCGTACATCTCTCATCTGTCTATCTTTCTCATCTCCCTTCTCTCTCTGTCTCTCTTCTCTCTCTCTTCTCTTTATCTCTCTCGCTCGTCTCTCATTGTCTCTCTCTCTCGTTTATCTCTTTTCGCTCTTTTTTGTTCTCTCTCTCTCTCTTTGTCTATATCTTTTCACCCATTTTTTCATCTTACTCTCTCTCTCTCTCTTCTCTTTCTCTCTCTCATTCATCACTTTTCTCTCTCTGTCTATCTGTCTATCTGTCTTTCTCTGTCTCTCACTCATCTATCTCTTCTCTTATCTCTTATCTCTTTTCTCTCCCTGTCTCTTTCGCTCATCTCTCTTCTCTCTATCTCTTTCATCTCTCTCTGTCTCTCTCGATCATCTCTCATCTCTTTATCTCTCTTTCTATCTCTCTCGTCCATCTTTCTTCTCTCTATATCTCTCTCGCTCATCTCTCTCTCTCTCTCTATCTCTCTATATCTCTCTCGCTCATCTCTCTTCTCTCTATCTCTCTTTCTCTGTCTCTCTTGTTCATCTCTCTTCTCTCTCTGTCTTTTTTCTATCTCTCATCTCTATCTCTTTATCTTTTTGTCTCTCTCTCCTTCTCCTTCTTTCTCTCTTCTCTTTCTCTCTCTCCCCACTGTGTTCGCGTTGCTCATTCTCTCCCTTCCGTCTTCTCTATTTACTGAGCTCCCTATCGATTTATCTATCTACTACAAGAAAATGCACTTTTAGCGACCACTTTGTCTCTCTCTCGCTCATCACTCTGTCTCTGTCTCTCTCCTCTATCTGTCTCTCATTCATCTCTCTCTCTCTCTCTCTCACCACCCATCTCCTTTACTACTTTCACCACTACTGCAAACGCCATTCCACTACCACCATTACTATTACTGTCGCCATTTCACCTCTACGATTACCATTACTACTACCATTACCACCACTCTACTACCACCACTACCACTACTACTACCATTACCTCTCCTTCACCCCTGCCACTCCATCTACTCTACCACTACCACAACTTCACCACTAATATCCTTCGCCATCACCACCACCACCACCACCATCATCTCTTATCCACCACCTTCACCACTACTGCCGCTTTCTCTCCTCTACCACAAAAAATTAGTTCATGATTTTTAATAACAAAAAAAAATAGGCTGCAGAAAAATATTTTTCATTGACCATAGAAAATTAACTTTTATTTTAGTGGAAAATATTTTTCATTAAAATATTACCCCTACTTCTACGAAATAAAAAATAATAATATTTTTTTCATTAAAATAAAAATGAAACAAATAAATTTTCAATCTTAGTAACTAAAAAAAAGAAGATTTTTTTTTAAAAAAAATTTATTAACTACAAAACAATATATATTTTAATAAAAAATAAAATTTTTTGATAACGACAACCCTCGTCGTAAAAAAAATAAAATAAAAAATTAAACGACGTTATTTTGTTATTTAAATTTCATTTCTAACCAAAAAAAAATAATTATTATTTTTTTGTTCCCGCCCCTTTTCTTTTCCATTCCCCCCCCAAAACAAAAATGGTGTGTTTGATTGGACGGACTGTATAAGGGGGAATTAGAATCCATCGGACTTGAGTCCTGGGACTGTGAATCCCCCGGACTATTTAGTTGGATTGGATATGTATCCCGTGTTTATTTTTTCATGGGATTAGATGTTTGGAAATGACTATTTTTAGTGAATCCAACGTTTGGTTGGACAAACTGGATATGATAAATGAACAAAAGACTATTTTACCCTTTTTCAATTGTTTACTAAGTAATAGCAATATTAAACATATCTTTAATATTTTAATTATTTTTAGCTAGATTAAATAAAAATTTATTTTATTTTATTTTTTACACAATTAAATAAATTTAATTTTTTAAATTAAATAAATAAATAAAATATCAATAAAAATTTATATTATTTTTTTAATTAAAATTTTAAATAAATTTGTTTTTAAAAATAATAATAATTAAACAATGAAGTTAAATAAAACATCTATTAACATTTAAATAATAAAATTAAATAAAATATAAATAAAATTTTAAAATAAAACATCAATAAAATATTTATAAAAATTTATTTAAAAAAATAAATAAAACATCAATAAAAAATTAAATAAAATTATTTTATTTTTAAATTGAGACATTTAAATTTTATTAAATTTTACTAAATATAATACATAATTAAAGTCGACGCTAAAAGTAAAAGTAAAAATAGTCGACGCTAAATGTAAAAGTAAAATTAACATTTAATGCCAAAAGTAAAATTAAACTTTTACATTTTACGTTGCCGCCGGACTAAATGTAAAAGTAAAAAATTAAAACCTTTTTGCGACCCCCTTTGTTGCGACCCCTCACTTGCCGTCGTTAAAAGTCATTTGCTGTCGCAAAAAACTTTTTGAGACGGCATTTTGAGTATTTGCGAAAAGTCAAATTTTTTGTAGTGACATGAGAGTGCAATGCTCTACAAAGATTAAAAAAAAAAGAGACAAGAATTGTAGGAAGTACAAAGATCCCTCCCTGTAAGAAGTCTGCTTGAAACCATGTTACACTTACTAGAAGTGACCCTTGAATTTCAGACTTAAATTGGCATGGGATGTTGTAGTAAAAAAATAGCTGGGTATATAGCCATTGACATAGCAGAATGACAAAAAAGGATTCATACAGCCAACTCCAATTAATTGGGATGCAAGGTTTGGTTTGGTAAAGATCATTATTCTGAGAGGATCCTAATAAACAAGGTAATGATGATGGGTTTATAAGCCATATATGGAGTTAGGATCCAGATAAGTGCATCTTTTCCCTGCCATTTTAGGTCATCTATATCTCGTAGCTAATAATGTTGGGTATGGCCATGGAGACAGTGGAATGGTGGGAAAGAATAGTGACATCTCATAACTGAGATAATGTTTTCTTGGTTGAGTCAGGTTTAATGAATTGATGCATAATTTTAAACGTGTGCTCCGTAAAATTAATGTTTTGCACTTCATTATATTTACCAGTTGATTCTCTTCTCTGTTCAGGTGCCCGTGCTCTGTGAGTAAAAGTGGCAGGGAAAGGTTCAGTTGTAGTTGAGTATCTTGTTCAGGTGTTTTTCAAGCGGTTGGATGCCTTAGGATTTGATAACAAGCAGGTTAGTGGATATTTTGAAATAACTACATCTTTTGTATTGTTTTTTTTTCCCTAGCAAAAAATCCATTTGCCCTCCTGTGGTTTTCCTTTTTCCCAAAAAGGAAGAAAGATATAAGCCAGCCATGAAACCATAGCATGGTTGGAATCATCAACGATTCTCTCTTCACAAAGAATGATGAAGGTTCAGAAGGGTTTAACAACTGAAACAATTTCCTCTTTAGAACACAAAAATATTTGTTGAAAAATCACTGCAATAATTGTAATAGCTTATTATCAGCTTTTTGTAGGGAAAGAGATCTTTGTAAATTGTTTCTTACAAAAGTTGAAAATTATGTTTTCTACAAAGTTTTAAAAGACTTTACTGAGGCTAAGACAAAACGCCTCAAGACTTTAATTTTTAGGTTTTACTTCACAAAGGCTTGCGCACAGAGTCTTGAGACATGTGCCTTGGGTGCGTCTTGTATGCCTTTTATGTATAAGCATGTGAGGAGTACACATATGAAGAGTTTACATTAGGCTCTTGTTAAACTTAGTCTAATAGATGGTTTCAACGTAAAAAATAAAAAAATAAAAAAATAATTCATTTTGCAACTATATTCTATAGGAAAAATTAAGTAAATGACCAACCAAGAAAAAAACACAAAGTCGATGCTCAGTTAGAAACTCAATCACTAAAGCTAAAAATATCAATTTCACTTTCAATAAAGCAAAGCTTTCTTCTGAAGAAAAGTATTTACACCTTTATATTTAATTTTGATGTATTTATTTATTGTTTTAAAATGTTTAAATTATTTACTAAATATAAAATTTTGAAATTTGAAATGCTTATGCCTCAACACCTTAAGGCTTACGCCTCGCCTCATGAGGGGTAAAATGTCTTACGTTACACATTCACCTTTAAAAACTTTGGTTTTCTGCATTGTTTTGAATTTACATGCTTTTTTTGTTGGAATTGTTCTATATATATCACAATGTTTGCTTCATGCTCCCAAGCATTGAATCTTCTAGGGACAATTGCTCCCACCCTCTCCTAAGAGATCTCTTTGAAATGTGTATATTCGTGATGTGGTTTGACCTTGTCACTCAATAGGTTGTAGATCATAGAGGTAGTTGAACATTATTCAGTGTGTTTGGTTTGAGTTTTCTGGATTAAGTTTTTTGAAAATTGAGTCTTTTAGTTTTTGTATTTTTTTGTTTTTAGTGCATATTTTTAAAATTTTAAACAATTTTTTTACTTTTTTAGATACACCTTACTTAGATGTATCCAAAAAGTAAAAAATTTGTGAAAAAATATTTTAAAAAATTAATAAATACATAAAAATACAAAAAATGTATTGAATTCTCATATTTTATTTTTATTTTTGGTATTTAGTGAATTTTTAAAAGGTTTTTTTCACAAATTTTTTACTTTTTAGGTATATTTATGTTAGATATGTCTAAAAAGTAAAAAAATTTCTTAAAATATTAAAAAAATTCAGTAAAAACGAAAAAACACGAAAAATAAGAAAGTAGAATTTTCTGAAAAGTGTTTTTGAAAAAATGGAACCAAGCATAGTTTTGGCTGTTCTTATCTTCTATATTTTCCCCTTATAGTACCTATGCTTGTTATCCAAGTTTTTTTCGCTTCGGAAAGCCATCTGTTTCCAATTTAAGATACGGTTGTAACTATTGAAAACTTTAACTTGTCAATTATTCTCATATGAGAAGGATCTCGTAACCCATTGGGCCACCCTTCTCTGTTTTGTTGACATTCACAGTTGAGTTGGACATACTTGCTGGACAGTTTGATTATTATATAATTTATTGGAAAATGGACCATAGCTTTTTATAGCTTTTTTTTTCAGAATCATTCTGCATCATGGCTGATGGTCTGCTTTGGACTACCCCTTTGATACACCATTTCCTATGCAGAGAAAATTGTGTATGCAGTTTAAAATCATACCTTTGGGTATTTTTTTTTTTTGCTAATAAATTATTCCTTTGGTTGATTTAATTTTTAATGCTTTTTGTGATGATTATCTGAGAAATTATTTATTTACTTGACAAACTTAGAAGTTGTTGAATTTCTGTAAATTCTAGCTAGTTGGGCGATCTCTTTTCTGCCTTGGGCTGCTTATTCGTTATGGAAACTCTTTGCTGAGTACATCCTGCTCCAGTAACAAAAATATAGATGTCAAGAACAGCCTCAACTTGTTTAAAAAGTATCTTCATGCAGAGGATTTTGTTCTAAAGGTCAGATCGTTGCAGGTATGCCCCTTCAGCATTTGCCCATAAATGTGCGTGTGCACCCCCCACCACGAAAGAGGGAGGGAGAGATTTTAGCTCGTCTTATTTAACTTGTAAGTTTTGAATTTCTGTAGGCTAATGTTTTGATTGCTAGGCCTGAATATATGTTGGAAAAGGATGTTGGGAAAATTTTGGAGGCAACACTCTCTTCTAGTACTGACATGCGACTTAAGGTAATAATTTCTCTTTCTGTTTTCTTTCTTGACTTCCTGTCCATATACTGAATTGATTTGTTGTACAGATGCAAGCATTGCAAAATATCTACGAGTATCTTCTTGATGCAGAAAGTCAAATGGCAACTGATAATACCAGTAATAACGCGGTTAATTATTCCGTAGATGGTGGCCATAGTGTTCCTGTTGCTGCAGGTGCCGGTGATACTAATATCTGTGGGGGAATAGTTCAATTGTATTGGGATAACATCTTAGGAAGATGTTTAGATGTGAATGAACAAGTTCGCCAATCTGCTGTGAAGGTAAAATCTTGTCCGTGTTCTTATCCTTGGTTGTTTGTCTAAATTTTTTGATTCAAATAAGTGAACTGGTCTGCCCAAACAAGCCAATCAGTATACAGAAATATTAATTATTTACTGAAACATGAGAAGGAAGTCTCAGACTAATATTTTTTTTATTTTTTATTGTGGATTTATTGGTCATTTGGTTAGTTCGAAAACATGAAAACAAGGACGTCAAAAGTCTGAAAGCTAGAGGCATTGATTTTTCCATTATTTTAATTATACATTCTGGTCTGTAATCTTTACATTTTTTTATTTTTTATTTTTATAAATGTTAATCAATGCAGATTGTGGAAATTGTGTTACGTCAAGGTCTAGTTCATCCTATTACTTGTGTCCCATACCTTATTGCTCTTGAAACAGGTCCTGAGGAGGCAAACTCAATGCTGGCTCATCATCTTCTGATGAATATGAATGAAAAGTATTTCCCTGTATATGCTTCAAAATTTTGGGTATCTTGTTAATCTGATTATTCTAACTATTGAAAGCATCTTTCCAGATATCCAGCATTTTTTGAAAGCCATTTGGGAGATGGCCTTCAAAGGTCCTTTATTTTCATTAGGTCCATGCACTGCTGGAAATTAAGATTTTAGCGGCGTTTAAAAAACGCCGCTAAAAGTACCAAAAACGTCGCTAATTCTTTTTGTGACGTTTACTACCAAACGCCGACGACGCAGCCGTCGCTATAAGTTTATGGCGTTTAGAAAGCGTCGCTGTATTAGTATAGGCGGCGTTTTTAAAAACGCTGCCAAATGTCCTACCCTAACAATACTGTGACGTTACTATGTTTTAGCGACGTTTTTAAAACGCCTTCATAGGTTTTTTAATTTTAAAAATTCCAACCATTATAGTGGCATTTTAAAAACGCCGTCTTTTTTTTCTTTTTTTTTAATTTTGAAATTGTGCTAATTTTATGTGATTGAACTAAAAGAACACCAATAATAAAACTAAATAACACTAATATAAAATAATAACTCCCATTCAAATAACAAATATAGCATTAATTCACTTTCCCATTCAATTTAATATAGCATTAATTTTCCCACAAAATAACATATCCAAAAATTGAATTCACAATTCTCAATCAAAAAATTACTACCTTATATATAAAGCCACAAAATAACATTACCCTCCTCTCTCTCTCACCACTCCCCCATTTAATACAAAAAATAAGAAGTGAACCAAAACACCCACTGTCAGATCCGAGGAAAAAAAGAAAAAATAAGAGAAATAAAAAACCAAAGGATTTTAATACAAAAAATCCTGAAAAAATTGCTGGCCCTTTGGCAACTAATTCAGAAGTTGTGGTTGGATCCGATGACAATTTGGTAAACAACTTCTTCCCTTGCTCAACAAGGTCCTCATGCTTCACAGCTCCAGAAGCAACAATTACCTAGAATATGACTTTTGGGGAGACAGAAGAAAAAATATCATTTTCTCAAATGTCGATCCTACTAATCAATTTACAAATCACTGGTCAGAATAGAGCACTATAGACCTAAATTTTAAATGAACCTCAAACAAACAAGAAGAAAGGAACATACAGTCTGAGGGTACATAATTGATAGTTTTTACCAAGAATGAATATCAACCTATGAAGTAAAATCATAGAATGGTTTATTTCATTCAAACAAGTGTCGAGAAGGAAAGATAAAATAAAATCAGTCAATCACTGTCACTAGCATTCAATATGAGCAATTGATGGCATTCAGTTAAAAGATTTTCTTTAGCAGTCACAATATTAATTCTTCAAATCTGTAGAGAGGGCCAAAAAAAATTCAGATTGAATATGATATGTAAACTAGAAGAAAGGAACATACAGTCTGTATTGGTTCCGCAAGCACCTCCCATGACTCATTCAAGTCTTCAAACAAAGAAGCTTCATTAACCTATGGCAAAATTAGTTCAACAAAAAAGTCAAATAATAAAAGGGAAGTAAACAATGGCAAGGGCAATGGAGAATGCTGCCTGATAAAAGTCAAATAGCAAATGCTAATTTCATCATATCAATAATATCAGAGTAATAATGTGTGACATAATATTTTCATATGAAAACAACCTATAATAAGCTGATAATTACTACTACACCTTTACCGTTGACAAGATGAAAAGTAGTTAGTAATTATGCAGCAATGTTTTTCAATTTAACTTTTTACCTGCGGCTTTGATATTCCCTGTAATACACTTCTGTACGCAAGAAGAGAATGTCCTAAACCTTCACCCATATTCCTCAGAACTGTTGAATCAGTTAAGTCACGCTGCACATAACGTACAAAAATAAATATTCACTTCCAAAACAGAAAGCATGTCTCACTCTATCACCACCACTAAAATTAGATGAGAAAAATTCTAACAACTAGCAAAATCTGGAGCAGTGGTTCAAATGTTCTGTAAATTTCATTAAAAAATATCCCTAAATAATCATTCTATTTTTAAAAAATATTATTAAGCCAGTGGTTCAAATTATCACATTGATAATCTGGAGCAGCAACTAACCTACAACACATGGTTAAATTATGAAAGCATTTGCTAAAAACAATAAGGAGCAAGGACTGGATGTAAAAAATTGGAAAGAGAGTCCACTAATGAGTAACTAATAGATAATAAAGACTACCGACTTCTCTAGCTTTGATACATACAGCAGCCGCGGTAGTGGATGGTTGGTCTCTACAAGTCAACAAAGAACAGAGAGCATATCAAAAGGAGCCATTAAAATGTGGTTGCAGATTGCTAACTTAACACGTGTAGATAAAATTTCTAGGAATTATTCTGGCCTGCAAAAAATTATAGAGAAATCTAATAAAAACTGAAGTGAGAAGAAATTTCGAGCATGGAACACACACCTGAGTCACATAGGGATTGAAACTTAATCCAAAAGATTTCACAAACTCCTGCAATTTGAGGCCACTTAATTTCAGGGTATGCAACGAGATGTGCATTGTAATTTCCAACAGCACCAGCAAACTTCCCCATTATCTCAACTTGAGAAATATCCAGCCTTTCCCTGCTTAATCTGACAGCAAAAATTGCAATTTCCTTTCCAAGGGTGGTAGGTGAAGCTGGCTACAAAATAATAAACCAAATGAGTGATCTATTGATGACTCTATTAGCTCTAAAACCATTGTTCAAACACAATTGCATGCACCACCATATGCCAGGCAGGTTAAGTATACAACTTTACTCAACAAAGCATATATCCCAACAATTTGAGTTGAAGTAAATAAACCATTTTCCTCCAATCAGTTGTAATTTGTCCATCAACTCCACTTCTTCCTTTTAGTCATCATATTTAGTTATTTTTAAGTGATTATGCATATTCTTGATGATCCAATGTATGAAGGGTACTAATCAGATGGAGCAGTCTCTCTCTCATGAATTGCAGTGCAACATCTATATATCTATTATTTTTTAAAATAAAAAATTCATCTACCTGCCCATGAGTGCGAGACAACATGGGAACATGAGCATTAGCTTTAGCCATGTCACAAACTGCCTTAATTAACTCATCCATGACAGGAAATATGACAGTGTTCAAAGCTTCTTTCAGCATCAATGCATGGGCAAGATTGTTAATGTCCTCGGATGTGCAGGCAAAATGAAAAAATTCAAGCACCTACAATGAAGAGAACGTTAGCTACTCAAAATATTTCAAATAGCAACAGTAATAATGAAAGACATTGCAACTTAAAGACTGGCTACAGTAACAATTCAATTATGTCAAATACACTAAGGCAGTCATTATACTATCTTAAGCAACTGAAAGAGAACAGGTTAACTGTTAAAAAATTTTGCATTAGCAAAATTAACATCATGATAGGCATCACAACACAACACTAGCAGTTGAATTATGTCAAATAAATGTACTAAAGCTGGTCATTTTAGTATCTGAAGAAACTGGAGGACAAGTTCAAACCTTCGCAATCTCTGGATGTGATTGGCATTTCTGTTTCAAGAAGTATTCCACTGCTTTCACATCATGGTTTGTCACTTTCTCTATATTTTTAACTTCCAAGGCATCACTTATGGTAAATCCATCAATCAATCCTTGCAAGTAAGACTGTGCTTCCCCACTGAAGCTTGGAACCTCGGTAACTTCAGGAATTTGTGAAAGCTTTAAGAACCATCTGATCTGAATGAGGGTTTTAATTGTTAAGAAACAAACATTTCAATTTACCTTTGTATTGTTTTCCTCTCTTTTCTTTTGTTTTTCTCTTTTAACTTCTAATTTTATTCATAAACATAAAGCATCAAAAGAAGGTAGAACTACTTACCATTAATTTTGATGTACTTTTATACCATTTTCTGTTTGTGTAATTACTGTGCAGAGGGAGAAAAATAAACTGATTGATTACGTATTAATACAAAAGATTACCCACTAAAATATAAAGAAAAAAATAAATATATCACATACATACTCCTTTCGTATTCATCAAAACAAAAGCACCAAAGCACATAAAATAGAAAGTTCAATCATTTCTTTTATTTTCTCATTCCCCAATCCAAACAATTCAAACAGAGAGTAATAAATGTAGCAACATATAAATGTATCTATCTACATAAATTTCATATTGAGAGTACAAGTTCATATTGAGAAATGTATCTCCACCTTACTACATAAAGAGAAATTCTTTATCATATTGAAAGTCGAGCACTCAAGAAAGTACAAGTTCATAAAGTGATACAAGCATTACAGCCTGCCATACGAACTATTCAGATCAGTATGGCAACCCTTGGAATCACATCACAAAGCCTTGAAACATAAAGCACAATCATTACATAATGCTATAAAACCATTTGGGAGCAAGAGCACCTGCCCTGTATCCACATTTACATCCCTCAATGAGATGAGCAACTTTTGAATCACATAAACTTAGCATTGTTTCATTTGTGATTAATAAATGACTTTTGGATCTAATATTAAATTTTGGATTCTATACTTTCCCTTATGTGAATGAATATATAAATCTCAACAATGCTCAATCAATCAATTACTGCGTGAGGTTTAGTTTACATTTCCCAACCATTTTCATGTATTTCTAAATTCTTTTTGTTGTTCTTGTTTCCCTTATCTTTATTAAATGTTTCTGGTACATTTAAGAAATGTTTCCACAACCCTAATCAAAACAATAAACAGCCTTTCAGAAACTAGTTTGATGAAATGATATGATTGTGTAGAAGAAGATTTGTCGATAATGCTATGACAGACAAATAGTCATTTCAAGGATATTTCTCAGTGCTTGAATGCTTATCAAGAATGCCCCATAATCAAGTAAATGGCATTAATAGCTATCTTACCTCAAGTATTCCATGTCCAAAACTACTCTCCCTAAATGCACTCCACTCTGGTTGTCTGTCCCAACAAAATTTGCCTTTTGCAGGGCCAGGCGAGAAATTCAAATGGCACACCCCTCCAATTTCTGGTAAGTATTCTGTGGTGGACATTTGTCATCTGCATGATCAACATCAGTTGTTTCTATGTTTCCGCCATCTCCAACTGTTATGTAAATAGGACCACATGGGTCAAGTGTATAATTGTAGACTTTATTCAAACCAACCCAAGGCATGAGAATATGAAAAGAAATATGTGCACTGACCTGCCATATATGTATTGGGCCAAGAAAGCTGAGTCTAACAGGACACAACTTATGAATTTCAAGATCCAACAATACCCTTGTAACGAGCATAGGAAATGATAAGTACAAAAATGATGGCACAAAATGCCCCTACACAGATGACCACCTGGTGCCATCAAGGAAATGAGCATTTAAGTCAAAATTAAAACTAGCAGTTAACAAATATATTGCCAAATTTAACAGGTGAAATTCCAGGCATACCCATTTGAACATGTAGCCGTAATGATCATTCCATGTATATGAAATATTCATGCCAAATATTCCGGCCACCAAAGAATAGATGGATAAAGAAACAGTTCCTGAACTTAGAAAAAGCTCTAGCTGCAGCCATACAGTAAAAATATGAAAAATTTCTATTGTCAAGATGTAAACTCCGCAAAGTTCAGTTACTTAAAACAGACAAACAAGAAAATAATCAAGACTATCAATATCATAAAAAGCACGCATAATAAAATACCTGAATCAACTGGTTTCGATGATTGTCAAGCTACAAAAAGGGAACATGAAGTGTATTTAGACTAACATAGGTAAATCCCAACCAATTTAACTCAATCAATTAATTCAAATTTTATGTCCCAGTTTACCTGAATATTAATGTAATCCTCTATATCATCAATATACTCACGCAGCTGCAAAATTTGTGAGCATGGGTTTTAGTTGTGAGCATGGGTTTTAGGGGTTTTTCTATGTGCAATAAACAAATAATAAATAGGGAGTTTGACAATTTCTATGTGCAATAAACAACTGAATAGGGAGTTTGACAGTTTCGATGAAGATTGCCAGAATCTAGCTACTTTTAATAGACACTAATCAGGATATTACTTGTGCAGAAGACACATTTTTCCTCAGAATGAAGCAGACCATACAATACCATTAAACCCAGCTTCGAAACAAAAAGGTTATGCTCAGAAAGAAGGCGACCAGTGAAGAACTACGCAAAAGCCAAGATTGAGCAGTGATGGATTACTAAGGTTTGACTTGCGCCCAAATAAGCTTCCTGCCTAAAGTTACTTTTTCCTTTTTTTTTTTTGTTTTGTTTTGATCAGCAACATTTAGGCTCCAATTGGATATGTGGATTTGAAATGAAGGGATTTGATGTTCAACTTTATAAAATTATAAGAAAGTTGATTAATGGATATAGATTGATAATTCTAATGTGAAGGATGCATAGAGATAGGAAAGATGAATTTTGTTAATAAATTTTACTAGTACAATCATTCATTAAAGGATTTCAAATAACCATATTCACTTAGATATTTCAAATCCATTAATCTAAAACTCTCAAATCCATACCTAGAATATTACATTGAACTAAACGTTATACTCCTTGAATGAGTGATATCAAATCCATTCATTTCAAATCCATGTATCCAAATCAAGCCTTAAATTTTATTAAAAATGAAAGAGAAAAGGATACAAAGCATTCAAGGGAGGACAAGAAGTCCTCCAAAATGAAACAGCACAATCAAACTGTCACATGAAGATTACTTGAATCCCTATACAAATCACTATCAAACACATCATACAAATTAGCCATTGAAAATGAAACAGCGCAATCAACCTGTCATATGAAGATTTAAATGAGCATACACAACCATCCAATCATCAAAGGCAGCCAAATATCGTCCCATTCACTGAAACACCCGACACCACATTAACAGAGATGAAGATTGGAATCAAGAATCCCAATTACATAAACATTATACTGAACGAGAGTAATATGGAAGCATTATATTCCATTTTGTCAAGCAAATATGAATATATATATATACCCTAGTGTTTCCCTTGTATATCAGATTTTTATCCATAGAGGTCTTGGCAAAAGAGAAATAATCAAAAGGAGATGCGGGAGGAGGGAGGGACATGGGTCATATAGCTCTTGGAATCTACAAGATGACCTTAATTTCATGACCAACTTAGTTAGAGGTGAATGACAAATAGGTCATGAAAATTCCACACACAGAAAAAATTAACAAGAAATGGAACATGTATACATTTTTAATTGATCATTTTGTGTATCTAAAAATTATCCTCATAATAGAATTAAAAAATATATACTTTTTTTCTCAAATGAAGTTAAAATACAAATTATCGCCATTCTAATAACAGAGAAGTAAATAATGTGAACTCAAAAACCTTCATATTCGAGCTTTCTGTCACTTGATTTTCAAATAAATTGATGTCAAGACAGTTTAGGTTTTGTTTGAAGGGAAAAACTGTCACCAAAACTCCGCCATCTACTCCGCCGCCACCAGCCCCACCACCGCCTTCACCGCCCTCTCCTTGTTCACCTTCACCGTACACAGCTTGTACAGCGTCGTCGTCGCGTCCTTCTTCCCCCTATTCGATCCATTCATCAACAGCGTTATCAATGGCGGAGTCGCTCCGCAAGCTCCGATCGAAATCTTGTTCTCGTCGATCAACAACAAGTTCAGCAACGCACATGCCGCTCTGAATCTTCGAAATTGCTTCGAAATCGCTCTGAACAGCCGATTGATATCGATCTGAATCTTCGAAATCACTTCGAAATCGCTTTGAACAGCCGATGGAGCTTGTGTTCTTTGAAGCTCTCTTCAAGAACAGCCGATTGATCTTTCGAGAGATGAAGTTTCTTCCTAGAGTACTCTCCTTCGTCTTCTTCGTCGCTGAGAGAGAGAGAGAGAGAGAGAGAGAGATGTGTGCGTATAAGATAAGAGAGATGTGTGGCTATAAGAGAGAGAAAGGGCTCAGATTCATGAATAAGGGTTTCAAAAAGGGGCGCGTGTATGCACCGCATTCGGAGGCGTTTCTAAACGCCTTCAATTACAAAACGGTGCCGTTTTAGTTAAAAAAATATACGGCGATTATAAAAACGCCGTTAAAAATTAAAAAACGTGACGTTTAATAAAACGTCGTTAATTAAACGCCGTTAAATCCCTAATTTCCTGTAGTGATGGGTGGAAGTTCTGAAAATTCAAACCCAAAAGTCCAACTCAAGGTTCCTGATAGTATGAAAGGGAAATTCAATAATGGCTCTTTCAACTATGCAAGGCGTGGTGTTTCTCGAATCCACAAGCTGATCCGTGGGAATCGTGTTTCAAGGAGCAAATTTATGTTGTCGGTAGTGTGCAAATTCGATACTCCAAGCTGGAATCCTTCAGTCATCCCTTTTCTAATGTGAGTTATTTCTTTGGTGCCCATCCTAGAGTTGTGTGGTTCTACTACATATATTGACTTCAATTTGCTTTTCCCAGGTACTGTACTGAAATCCTTGCTTTATTCCCTTTCACATTGCCTGATGAGCTTCTTTACTTGATTTATGCCATAAATCGAGTTATACAAGTCATAGCCAGTACACTTGAAGCAAATATGAAAGCCTTTCTGCATTCATTATAAGAAGATGCAAAGATAGTGCATGGTAATGGGATAACTCTGCAGTGGCCATCTTCTCAACCTTTTTCCAGTCATACTATATCAATGGATCTTAATGGGACATTTAAGGAAGAGCCAGCTGATGAGCCTGTTTCTAATCATTCAGTGTCTGTGGATTCAAATTTGCATTCTAGGAGTCCATGCAATTCACGTGGCATATCTGAAGATGATTTGCAGAAAATACAGGTAATCTTAAAGGTCCTGCTTTTTATGTCTTCTGTGGATTCAAATTTGCATTCTCGGACTTAATGCAATTCACTTGGCATTCAAATTTGTGGTGTTTATACAGGCTGACTGTCTCTCGGCTATTGCGCTACAACTACTTCTGAAACTAAAGAGGCATCTAAAAATTGTGTATGGTCTAAATGATACACGATGTCAGGTAAATCTTCTTTGGATTGGTTTCTGTTGTCTTGTATCTTAGATTTGTTGCTTTACAGTGGCATATATGATCCTAATTTTCGTGTAATATCTTACTGTCTTTAACTAGGAATTCTCTCCAAATGAACCCCTAAAACTGGGGGAGGCTCTCTCAAAGCAGAACATTCCCTTCAACACCAATGAAACACACGTTGATCTGCCTATCAATCATCAAGCAGTGTTGCAAAGATATCAGGTAGTGTGTGAGCACTGACATTTCGAGTCACTGCAAAGTTTTCATGCATAATGAAGAACATCTACCTTTTTACTTATCTAGTTCTCTTTGTGCATCTTTGTTAGAAAGTATGATCAGTGTCTTTCCATGTGCTTGGTTACAAATACTTTTTCTTTTCTTTTCTTCTTCTCTTGATAGCATAGATATGAACTGTTATGAACATGCATAGTAGCTTTATTGCATTTATGGATTTTCTACCTTGTCTGTTGCTCAAGTGGTTGAATAGTATACAGTGACAAGCTTCATTGTACTTCACTTGATTGACATTTGACATACTTGGTTTGAAGCTAGCAGTGACCTATTAGAAATTGCTAGGATTCATTCTAATGACTTAGCAAGTTTTATCTTTTCTTTTAATGGAGGAATTTTGATAGATACGCCTCGATAAAAAACCCCAAATCATAATATTTAAATACAAAAAAAGGCATTGTGTAAGAATTGATTGGCCTGTTTTGAGCTGGAACTCTTGTTCTGTCTTTACGATCCGAACTGTTTTTTTTTTTTTTTTACTATGCAGGAATTCAAGACTGCTTTGAAGGAAGACACTGTTGACTATTCAACATACACAGTGAACATCAAGAGGAGACGGCCTCCTTCGAGGAGAGGGGGGAGGTCTGGGCGTGGTGCAGGCAGGGATGATGAAGAATGATGACGATGAAGATTGGGGAGGAAGTGGAAGTGGGGGCCAGAGGCTAAATAACAGTGGGAGGAAAAGCAACAGTAGTAGAGGTAGGCAGTGGTCATAGTTTGTAAATACATTTACAGGTAAATCTAACATTATGTATATTATGTAGGAAGGGGGGGAAGAAAAGAAAAAAAAAGAAGGTTAGAATTGAGAACAGAAAAAGTCATAGAATATTGATGCAAAACCAGTACTGCCATATATTTCACAAGGTTGTGTGGCAGAGGAAGCGATTTTTGTAATTGATTCCCTCATGTAAATTCTTTTTTTTTTTTTTTTTTTTTTTCCTGGAAATCATGTAAGTTGGATGGGTCAATGGTATTGATTATCCCATTTTTTTTGTCCATTGTTTAATGTGTATGTGCCATGTTGAGACAGAACTCATTGGTTCGTCATTATTGTTGCAACTCTTTGTGTGGTTAGACATCTTAACTGTGATTAGCATATAAGAGAATATGCATATAATTTGATAAACCAGCATGTTATATAGGTAAGATGTGCAGATATGGATGGAGCCAAAATGTGGGCTTCCTGACGTTCTTTGCAAATGTGACATTACTTACTTTCATGCAATGATAATTCTTTGGTGAGTTATAATATGGTTCATATAGTAGACTTTGAAATTCTCGTCATATGATTAGGAGACTTGTGTATCTTTTTATAATGACCCTGGTGAGTATAGAGAGTGAGGGATTTTACCATCACTCAACTCTCTCTGGCAAATTTAATAGAAATTGCTAAATGTAATCCACAACCATTATGACTGTAACTGCATTTTCTCTCAAATCAACTTGTATAAAAGGAGAGTAAGTACAATTTAGAAGGCTATAGAGCAACGCTGGTGCAGATATAATAATTATTTTTTTTATACAGAATTTCCAATAGAATTTATATATCTAGCCTACTATTAAGGGTGTGGCGAAGGAGAACTGCTGAACTACAATTGCAATGAGTGACAAGTTGTACAGATAAGCTATAGAAGCAGTGCCGGAGAGAGTTATACCCCCAACCTCTCATATGTAAGGCCCGCCACTGGCTAGAAGCCCATTGGCGGTGTAGAGATTAAGAGTGCTGGTGAGATGAAAAGCTCCAGAGTCATGAACTTGTGCCCATCATTCATTCTGGCTCAAAAACTACACAAGTATATCAATTTACAACACAAAACTCAAAACTCACCCAGAGTTATTAATAGGGACGTGAGCACACAAAAAGTTGAATGGGCTTGTATCATCACATATCAATCACCCATCTGACAATGGTAAGTAATAATACAACCAAGGCTTTAATGCCATGAAAAAAATTGAACATTTAAAAGTCTGACTGGCTACATTGATCTTTGTCTCATACATCACTGAAAACAACTTAATTTTTTTTTACTGATAGAGCAATGTTACAGAGAAAAAATCTGGGAACAAAAATTAAATAAAGGGGCCACCCTCCAAGGGACTCACCGAGGAATTTGGTTTGCATTATGAAACAGCAAAATGTTTTGGAGACCACATGAAAAAGGTAATAAGGTGAGGAGTAATAATGAAGAAAACCGAATGTGAAAGAACCTAGTAACGGAGCCAGTAGGTCCTACGCCTGAACCAGTTGTAATAAGGTAAACCTTGGATGGGTCCCATGGCAGCGATGGCAACATCCTGCAAAAAGGCCAAACATGACTTGGAACAAATGTACGGAGGAAAACAACAATTTTTTAACATTCTTCCCTCATAGCAGGTAAATTTGCAATTAGCAATGGGGATGCATTAATCCTTACCTGATCAAATATAAAACGGTTTGCCACACGTTTGACAATGCTAGCATCTACAGCATCAATTCTGGCAAACAATTCAACAAATGGGATTCTTCTCCCGTACGTAAGTAGCTGCAGGAACATAATGGATTACGCCAAACAATCTGGGTCTTTACCGGGAAGGAAAATTTTTAAAAACAAAAGCTTGTGTCTTCTGACAACATTTCATGAGAGTAATTATCATTTGATAAAAAGAGTCCATGTTTTAGAAACTAAACTAAACCGTCTTTATCCAACACTACTCACTTAGCAGGCTCTCAAGTAGACAATCCAAGAGATTCAAAAGTAATACAAGGGAATCCTTTCATTTTCTGCAACTGCAAGTAATATACGAAGCATTCTTTCATTTTATTTTATCCACCTTTTTTTAACCATACGCAAATGAAAATGCATCAAGTACTTTACCTGGCGCCCAATATCTTCAGCAACAGGACTGGTTCCATTTATGTGAAGCAGCAAAGAAGATTTCAACTACAGTGCAATAGAACTATAAGTGAATGCCAATATACTGAACACCACAAGATAAAAAATAAGTGGCCAAGCTAAAATCGATTTCCCTTTCATAAAACTAAGCATTTTGCATTGATACAAGTTAATCTACCACACCTCCTTTGTCCATATTTTAGTTTTAATGTGTGTAATAAAAAATGTGGATAACACATTTTATTCAACAAATGATGTAGCTCTGACTCACTTTGGCATGACAAATACTTATCTAAGATAAGTTAGAACTACAAGCAAAATATGGGAAGCTTGGTAAAGGGTTATTTGCTTGGTGAACCAAAAACAGTTTTGAACATCCCCAACTTTATAAATACTTCTTAGTCATTAATAGAAGTATATTGAAAGTTCAATCCATAACTTATAGCTCTCATTATCTCCAGAACTCAACTATAAAGAAATAAAGACTTAAGACTTGAGCATATATGGAAGGCATATTGATCCACAAATTAGGGTGGTAGCCATATATGTCGTATTGTTTTTGAATTACAAAACAATATACATATATATATATGCAATATAGTTTTACTAAAAGCACTTAAAACCTGAGGACAAGCAAGCAGATAATATCAAGGTTCAGTACAAGAACTGGTGACTACCTAGTTACAAGCACGAGTAACATCAGCTTCAGAAACTCGATAACATAACTTGCTCATCTCGTACATAATTGCATAAGCCAGATCATCCAAGCAATCTGGCTAAAAACAAAATGTTAAAATGAAAATGAATAACTAGAATTATTGAGGCATAACATACAACATCAATTGTGAATTAAAATCAATCAAACTAAAGCTCCGCATGACAGATGCGGAAACTGATGGGCAATACAGATAGCTGTTTTATCATGTTTGTGATGCTATAAAATTATGATTAATGGGCATCTCAGTCTGAGCAAAATCCTGATACTTAATTTTTTTGCTACAGATTACCATGATCAAGAGTTCTAAGGTATTGGCTATTAAGCCATAACAGTTTGATCCCAAGACATTAGTGGAAAAGAAATCATTCTAAAAGTTAACTTGGTATCATATTAATTTATGGAGAGAAATAATTGCAAGTTTTCAAAATTTCCACTGTAACTTTTTGCCCTTGTCACCCTTTTATTCTTCTCGCTTGACTTACTGCAGTTTTCCCTACTCTCCTGGTGTCCCCCCTTTTGATTTTGAGAAGCTTTTAGAGGCCATAACCACTATCCTAGTGTTAATCCCTGCCAATAAAGGGTACTGGAAGGGGTGAACCTCATCCCCTGGCACAATACTCCCTTTTTCCCTTTCTGACATACCTAAATCACCCACAAGAGAACCAGCTGGGCTATTTTGTTTTACTTTTGACTATATTTCAGGCCTGAACTCACCCAGAATGCAAGCAACCAGTGTCCACCTCAACACCCAATAATATGTTTCACTTATTAGGCCTGTTTTGTG
The DNA here is from genome assembly GCA_036172215.1 of Camellia granthamiana. NCBI lineage: Eukaryota > Viridiplantae > Streptophyta > Magnoliopsida > Ericales > Theaceae > Camellia > Camellia granthamiana. The sequence continues at coordinate 81,364,018 of CM069914.1, read as the reverse complement.
GTGTATAGGCCTCTAATAAGTTAAGGGCTCTATAGAAGATGTTGTTGTAAAAAGGCTTAGGAGTGTTTATTTGCCGCACTTCAAAAGCACTTGCATATCCTCTTGTATGTTTTATTTCACTAAAAAAGTGCCTTTAGGGGAGCCTCTATACATCAAAGTACTTTAAAGATGCAGCCAAACACAACCTAAAGAATTATTTCAAGGGAAAGAAAAGTAATTCCAAGCTAAACACACAGTAGTGCCAAATGGGGACCTAGTCCATCAGAAAAGTGAGTGAGGAAAGAAATGGAACAAGGGGGAACAAGAGATACAACCCAATCATTTCAGGGAGTGATTTATAGATGTTCTCAATTTGCTAACAAAATATGGAGTCATGGAAAAAAGATATCAAAAATTTGAAAGAACCTAATATGAAGAGGGAAAGAAGGCCCTGAAACTAAAAAAATCATAATTATAGGACATAATCTCACCTTGGCAATGGCATAAACACCAAATAGACCAGTGTCCTTATAGTTGGTGTTAAAGGCCATCATGTTTTCAGCAATCTCATTAATGTCAACCCTCTGTGCAAGCTCAGAACTGCTTACAAATTGTCAAAAACTAATTAATGCATGCGCTCACAGGTTATATCACTGGAAAATATCCAACTTAGTTATTAAAACACCACAAATTATGTTCAAACAGCTCACCCCATGTGCTTCCCACCACCTGCATTCTTATTCCAAGATCCCAACATAGACTGCATGACCATCAAAGCAATGGAATCTGGATCCGTCCAAGAAGCCCCATTGAAAGCAACCACAAATTGTGCCAAAGGTATATCATCATCAATTATCCTAACCTGATTTTCACATAACGAATGCCAATTAATAAATTTTGTAGAAAGACAAGATGGAAGAGAATGTTTAAATTAAACAAATCGTGAAATATTTATATGATATAAGCACACCTCGGAACCTGTAAAAATTGCTGGTTCTTTAGCAACTAATTCAGATGCTGTAGTTGGATCTGTTGACAACTTGGTAACCAATTTCTTTACTTGCTCAACAATGTCCTCATGTTTCACAGCTCCAGAAGTAGCAATTACCTAAAATAGAAGACCAATGCTTAAGACTTCAATAAGTAAGTCAATAGAGTAAAATAATTGATGATAAAATGACGGCGAAGCCAGCATGTAACCAACCAACCAACCAAGTAGACTCAACAATCAATATGAATATCACTTACCATTCTAGGTGCAGGGTAGTGTGTCGATATATACTTTTGAAGATTATATTTGGTGATCATCTTGATATTTTGAGCAGGTCCAAGAATGGTTTTGCCCAAAGGAGTGTACTGGAAAGCAGTTGCATGCAGATGGTCAAAAATTACTTCGTCAGTTTGCCCTTCGACCTATAATAAATAATATACAAGCATCACAATAAAAAATCAAATAACTAATGACAATGCAATTAGAATTTTTTGTAAAAACAAAATATATAGATGATTTAATTAATGAAATCACAAGACCACAAATGAATACGCAAAGGCATTCATCATTCAGAAAACCGACTCGATCAACATTTATTGGTACATCAATGCAAAGGTTGGAAGAAAGTAAAGCACAAGGAGGTCAGTCACACTAAGTAAGGCATTTCTTTCAACTGCTCAAGCAACTAATAGCAATTAATAGAACTCATTGTATTCCTTTTTCTCAAAATCAAAACATTTTGATCATCCAACAACTCCTTAGTGTTCGCGTCCCCCTCTCATTATTAAAACAATAACTACCTTAACAAACTATTATTGGCTCTTATTCCCCATGTAACATAGGCTTTACCATTTACCCTGTGAATCATGATGTGTCTTTTCCTATTGACTATATTCTTTACTAGGATTAACACCAATTCTAATAATTCTCATACGCAATTTACGCCACCAAAGATTCATATGGTCTATAGTGCAATGGCTTTTTACATCAAACAATTAGAATATAGAATCATTCCCAGGAAAACAAATCAGATTATGAGGAAAATTGAAGCAAAACACAAACTTTATCAAAGAGTGAATGTTACTACCTCCTCTATCTCAATCAAAATGACTCCTTAGTGTTCACGTCCCCTTGATCAAATGAATCAATGAGCTTTGCTACTGATCATTTTGATAGTCTCTAGGTTTTAATTTTCGTTGGTTGAAAAGAAGTTGCAGTGTTTTTTTTTCAGAACAATTTTTTGGTCCCAACTGCTGAGTGTTTATGAGCATGTTTCCATTTTGTTTTCTTTGGCAATTGATTTTTTTTTGATTTCCAAGTGTATTGGTATGCCATGGTGCGCGATGTCGGTTACTTGAGGCCTAAAATCCCTACACAAGCAATATGTATTGGGAAATTTTTGATTTATGTCACCTTTTAAGTTCCATTTGAGGCTTGGAATCTTGGTTGAAATTGGCTGAGAATTGCAGATTCATGATTTATTTTTGTATGCTCACTGTGATTACCTCTGTATGCTCTAAATTCTACTGATCTAGTTAGAAGATCAGACTTATCAATTCCAAGTTAAATTAAGTTATTTTGTATACACAAAATGGCTGCCACTGGCAGTTATCACATGTCACTAACAAATGAGAGGTCTGAGGTTTTGATTTTGGCGAAAGTTCGGGTGGCATTGACCGCTGTTCTTTAGCTTGTGAAACTAACAGAAAGATTCTTTAGCTTGTGAAACTAATAGAAAGATATTCTACCATAAATTACTAGCTGCCAAGTGTGGAATTATAATTTTTTATTTTTCAATACTATCCTTATATACTTGTATCTTGTAACATTTTCGATACTATCCTAAAAACATAAACCATCCCAATGAGTCAAATTTTATCCTGTGTTTTTTTCCCTTCACAATTATTGTATTTTTAAATTAAGTTTTGTAAAGGAGAATGCTTGATGAAAGTCATTTCGATACATTTGAGATTTTGTCACCAAATGAGTATTTACATGGTGAAAGCACAAAAGCACTTTATGATTTTAAAGGACTTGTTAGATGAACATATACCAAATATTCAATTTCTCTAAAAAGTCAAGTCTTATGAAGTTCTTCTATAGAGTTGATAGGAAATGCCACGAGTATACAAGGATCAAACTTTTCAAGAGAGAGTGAATTAGAAAGGTCACAGGCATATTAATCACCACCTTTTCTTTCTTTCTTTTTTTTTTGTTTTGAAGGTGGTGTGAACTAAACTTCATTATTCCTGTCCTAAGTCCTAACTACCCAAGTTTACCTTGTCTTACACTAGAAGAAGTCAGCAAAATGTGTATATTAAGGTTGTGCTAATTAAATACATAGGCTTTGTTTGGATTTCTATGTGATTAGTCTAACCAGCACGTATCTAAAAAATGCTCAAACAAACAAAGGGTAAGAGCAAAACTTCAAATAAAGATGCATACATGACTTGTGCTTCAAAGATTGAAAAAAGAAAACAAGGTAAATGACAACACTGGAGAAATGAATGATTATGAGATAATATTCATTGAAATAGCACACAATTGTGCATACAACACTACCATCACTTGTTTCATCAAAATTGCAATTAAATTGATTGCTTTCATATACACAAGGAATATTGGAGACCATATAAAGAAGAAAAAAAAGTTCAGCATTATTAAGCAATTGACAACAAAAAAATTAAGAAAAATCTTGATTTTTTCTTCCTTCTCTGCATTTCATTGTTGGTGTGTGAACATATCATCCCAACACATGCCACACTTGATCTTCTTGTGTTGTGGTGGTTTATGGAACTTTGGCTCTTTGGGTATGGTGCAATGCTTCATCGACCTGAAAATAACCCGAAACAAACAATGGACATTGTCATGTTTACACCACTTATGCCAGTCAAATGACGCATTAGAAAACTTCTAGATTTGAGGTTTATTTTACAAAATTGGAGATCCAAAACAACACCTGATCAATAAAATATGCTGGAAAAGTTGCAACTACAGTAAGTGTCACTAAGGGGAAAAAATGTATATAAAAAAAGAAGAAAGAAAGCAATACAAACTACATATTGCTTTTTAAGAATCATTTGAAGGAGAGGGTCTATTTGAAGTCTTTAGTAGGAGAAGTTATTTGGCAAGTTCAGCTTTCCACGCCCACCAAAGTAGACATGATATCTTCTTGTATAGAAAACAGAAACAAGTGGATCATATGTTTTTCTAATATTGAAAAGACACACCATGTGTCCTATAGGCCAAGCCTACAAGATAATTTTTCTATTCAGTAGGTTTTTTGGTTATCCATATTCAAATGGAACACCACGTATAGCAAGAGAAGTTATTAAAAATTTTGGATTTTATCTGGTACCTTCTAGGGATGAAAGGCCTGTCGAAATAGGGCATGAGTTGACCTCTTGGAATGAGTTCCTTTCTTAGTCTCTTGATTTCCTCTTCTTCTGCTAACTATAGGAGCAAAATCCAACATGCACACATATATTAGTAAACTACCAAGACTAATATCACCAAAACACACCCATGAGGCTTTTTCTGTCATGTACCTTTTGTAGTCTTTGCCTTCTCCTCCCTGTGCTGTTCAATAAGGCTCATCTTCTCAGCCACCTAATATGCAATCAAAGAAGCAAAATTAAAAGGTAATTCAATAAAGGGCACTTCATTATTGCCACGTAATATGTGCGAGAACGTCGAATCTTGTAGACTCAGTAAATGGTAAAGACTTTAGTAATGACACAATGCCTACTCTATATGTGATAGGTGAGTGAAGTTATGGTCATCATGCCCAAAAGACTGATTAATACATAAACACCCTGAGTAAAAATATTTAAAGAAAGTTAAAAATGCACCTGTTGGTCAAACTCAGCACGCTCCATAGCCCTCACATCGCTATGCAGCACCAAATCAACCGGTCTTGTGATTTCTTTGACGACAGGTTTTACTAAGCACTGTAATACCATCGACCACATCAATTCAAATGAACTTGGGAGAGTCCAGACATGCATATTAGGCTTAGTACTTAAACTATCGACTACAAACATTAGCAAAGTATGGCATAAAATAATTTAACCTAGCATTTTTGCACCCTAAAAGAATATGTATATATATATAAATCCAGAAGTTGCCATTTGAACATTCCCAATAATATTTCATTTTTTTTTCAGAAGTTGATAGCATTTGAAACGAGTTGCTTTTTTCTGTAGTTGTTCAATCTTAACCTCAGTGATTATGGTGTTTTGACTTCATTTAGAAAGATGACACAAAGTCTATAAAATTTGTTCGATATGGTTTTTGGCATAGCACATCCAACAAAAAGCATATATTCATGCTACACATTTCAACAAAATATTACATACGAAATTAGAGATAGAAACATTTGCACAACGAAGCAAAACTTCAATTTTTTTCGTCCCCAAATTAAATGGAATTACCTCTGGCTCATATGTTGTCCGTGGGAGACGTTGTGCAAGTGGTATCCGTTGCTTTTCCTCATCCATCATCATTTGTTGTAATTTCTTGACGAATCCTTCCTCCTTGTATCTTCCCCTTTGCTGCAATAAAAATCAATCACCAAAATTAACACAATTTCAACTAAATTGAGGCAAAGACAGAAGGATTTAAAAGCAAAAGTCAATTTCACAAAACCATTAACATACCTCGGTTCGAAGCTTGAAGGGTTTTTGGTAGGTTGCTTTGAGCTGCTTCTTCTTCCAATGACTTCCACCAAAGGTCCCAGATGAGGGCATGGGTTGAGCTCTTGGAATGAGCTCCTTTCTTAGTCTCCTAATTTCCTCTTCTTCTACTAACTACAGGAGCAAAATCCAACATGCACACATATATCAGTAAACTCCCAAGACTAATATCACCGAAACACACCCATGAGGTTTTTTCTGTCATGTACCTTTCGCTGTCTTTCCCTTTCCTCCCTGGCCTGTTCAAGAAGGCTCATCTTCTCAGCCACCTAATATGTAATCACAGAAGCAAAATTAAAAGGTAATTCAAAAAAGGGCATTTCATTATTGCCACGTAATATGCATGAGAATGTGGAATCTTGTAGATTCAGTGAATGGTAAAGACCTCAGTAATGACACAATGCCTACTCTATATGTGATAGATGAGTGAAGTTATGGTCATTATGCCCAAAACAACTGATTAATACATGAAAACTCTGAGTAAAAATATTTAATGAAAGTTAAAAATGCACCTGTTGGTCAAACTCAGCGCGCTTCACAGCCCTCACATCGCTATGCAGCACCAAATGAATAGGTCTTGTGATTTCTTTTACGGTAGGTTTTACTAAGCACTGTAATACCATCGACCACATAAATTCAAATGAACTCGTGAGAGTCCAGACATGCATATTAGGCTTATTACTTAAACTGTCGACTACAAGCATTCAGCAAAGTATGGCATAAAATAATTTAACCTAGCATTTTTGCACCCTAAAAGAATATGTATATATATATAAATCCAGAAGTTGCCATTTGAACATTCCCAATAATATTTCATTTTTTTTTTCAGAAGTTGATAGCATTTGAAACGAGTTGCTTTTTTCTGTAGTTGTTCAATCTTAACCTCAGTGATTATGGTGTTTTGACTTCATTTAGAAAGATGACACAAAGTCTATAAAATTTGTTCGATATGGTTTTTGGCATAGCACATCCAACAAAAAGCATATATTCATGCTACACATTTCAACAAAATATTACATACGAAATTAGAGATAGAAACATTTGTACAACGAAGCAAAACTTCAATTTTTTTCGTCTCCAAATTAAATGGAATTACCTCTGGCTCATATGTTGTCCGTGGGAGACGTTGTGCAAGTGGTATCCGTTGCTTTTCCTCATCCATCATCATTTGTTGTAATTTCTTGACGAATCCTTCCTCCTTGTATCTTCCCCTTTGCTGCAATAAAAATCAATCACCAAAATTAACACGATTTCAACTAAATTGAGGCAAAGACAGAAGGATTTAAAAGCAAAAGTCAATTTCACAAAACCATAAACACACACCTCAGTTCGAAGCTTGAAGGGTTTTTGGTAGGCTGCTTTGAGCTGCTTCTTCTTCCAACGACTTCCACCAAATGTCCTAGATGATTCAGAGCTCTACATTGAAAAAAATGAATATTAAAAATATAAAAAACAGAGGTTCATTTTTCATTTTAGAATTAGAAAAAAAAAATGCTTACATTTCGTTGGCTTCTGTGACCACCACTGTCAGATGTAATCATGCTTGCTAATTTGCTCTCAACTTCCTTAATTGCTGCAGGACTCGAATTGAAGTTATTTAATCTCTTTGTAAACATTTGACATAGGAAATTAAGTGCAGTGAATGAAATGAAAATTATAGGCAGATAGTAATGTGCATTTTTTTTTCTTAATAAACGGGCTGTTAAAACTTTCACAATTAGTTGCCAACAAGCCATTTTTTATGTTGACATGTTTTTTTTCTTCCCATTGTTAGGATCCTGAAAACAAGAAGGTCATAATCTGTGATGAAAACTTGAAGAAAATTTTTGCAGGGCGAGACCGAGTTGGGTTTCTTGAGATTGCGGGATTGATGAATCCACACTTTCTTAAGTGAGCCCTTGCAGGAGAATGGATTTTGTCTATGTATCTTTATCTTTGGTCAACCTTTATTTGACCATTGTTTATAGTAATGCATGAGCTACCATTGTATGCAATATTAACAAAAATTACATTTAGTATCCACCTTGACACAATATATATAATATACAATAGAGTAATACTATACAAATAAAAAATTCATACATAATGATATGGATCAATGTGAGCCTTTCATTTCAAAACAAAATACTAATAAAGATAGATTTATTTACAATAATAACATTGCCAAATCATTCTTGTGAAGTTTTTTTTGTATAAATTTTATATAAAAATAGAATTTTTCTCTATAATAATGACATTTCATAACAAATACCACAACAAATAGTGATGCTTTTTTTTACCAAAATAATTCATAGCAATTGTCGTCACAAACGGTTCTTAACTTTTAGTGCACATAATTCATAATACAATCACAAGAATTTGTAACTTTCACTTTAAAGTGCATATCATAAATTTACGATTCATAACTTTTTATTACAAATTAGGATAACACATCACAAACATTTTATAACATTCACCAACAAAAATCGCGACTTTCTAATGATACGTCTTTTTTTAGGCATGCATAATATAAATTTCTCCATATAATGTTAGTTGCATTTTTTTTAAAAAAATTTCACCAGATGGGGACATATACATTTATTTTTACACTTTTAAATAAAAAATTAATTACAACTAGAAATATCAGTGTATTTTTAAATTACTTTAAATTAAAAAATAAGTGAGAGATTGGTGGAATGGGATTGGTTGGGGAAAAGAAAAAAAACATCACCAATGAAAGGAGTTTATTCATATTGGGACTGTTTCGGTACATTGACAAAAAAATAAATAAATGAATGAATTGTTCTTCTACTAAAATAAGGGTAAAATTGGTACATGACATTATCTATTTATGTTACTGTCAATTAACAGAAGTGTGTGGAGGGGCAATCAGAAATGCAAAATCAAAGCAGAGATTACCCTAAATTTTAGGAACAAAAATTTCCCCCCATTTTGCTCTATATATATATATATGAACACTATATTTAACATATATATATATCAGTTACTGTTATATATACACAACTAACATGAATTTAATTAAATCCCAAACTAAAACTAACTCTATGAATTTCTAATTATTTATTCTAAATTCACGATATATACATTATATATATAGTAGGGGTTTGTACACGCAATATGTGCGTAAATTAAATAAATAAAATAAAATATTTAATATTTGTTGGTTGTAACCTCAATTAGAAAGAGTCTTGCCTATGTTGTCTTACGTTCAAGTCTCGTTTCATCCTTTTATCTACCTCTGTTTTTTTTTTTTTTTGATAAATAATCGAACACTTGACATAAAGAGAGATAAAAGGCACCAATCTAATTGTTCATATATTTATACTATTATATATGTGAGCACATGATTTGGTGTCTAATAATGTGCATGACTTGGTGTCTAATAGTGTGGTGACTTCTCCTTCTGCCATGTGACAAATTTTCCTATTCGAAAATAAAAAATATTATTCAAAGGCATAAGCAAAATTTGAACCCAGGATCTTGTGTTTCATTAAGAATGCTCTTACCATTTAGACAACATACATATTATAATATTAATTTCTTTATTATTTATTTTTATACTTATTTATCTAAATTGCACACGCATTGAACCCACTAATATATATTTGGAAAGTTGCTATTTTGGTAGGTTACTTTAGTTTTTGACTATTTTAGTAAGCTAAAATTTTTGTGTTTGGGAAAATGATTGGATTTTTTTTTTGTGTGGTTGAATGTAATATTTGTAAGAGAAAAAATAAAATGATTATCGATTTGATGTGACATTTTATTTTATTAACTATTTTAGTTTATTTTGTCTTTTTATAAATTTTAGCCTAAATTGGGCTAAAATCCCACTTCCCAAACAGTCTTATATGCCTTCGTTTGAGATGTAGGTTGGCTTTTTAGTTTTTTTGCTATTTTAGTCTAAAGCTAAAAAACTTCATTTGGGATAGATTTTTTGATTTTTTAAACTTTTGTGAGAGAAAAAATAAAATAAGAAAAATGTTTCAAATCCTCTTTCCCTCCCACCCCCTTTGACTAGGGGTGCAACTTGGGCGGGCTCAACCTGAGCAACCCGAGCCCACCCTGAATTTTTTTAGGACTTGGACAAAATATTTTCAAATTTGGTACGGGCTTGGACAAAAATTCAAAAAGCCCGAATTAAATTTGGGCGGGCTTGGGCAAAAATGTCAAACAACCCGAGCAGCCCGAAACCCGAATTATACATATATAGATATATAAAAATATTAAATATATATATAAATTATTAGCCATTACATGATATTAAAGTAATTTATATTATTAAATCATATTGAATATATAATATATACAAATAACATAAAATCTTACCTTTTTTTCTTTTTATTTTTACTCATAAATTGTAAGGACTACTATAGTGGCATATCTATTACATTATATAAATTATTTGTTTTGATTGTATTAATGATTTTCTATTAAAAAAAATTGTAAATTGAGTCAAATTTTAATAATTTAATAATGTAGCTAAAAAAAAAATTTGAAATTCATTTATAATTCGGGCAATTCGGGTAACTTGGGCAATTCGGGTTTAACTCGGGTCGGGTTTGGGCAGACAATCTCGGGTTATAATTCGGGCTTGGGCAGGTCTCAGCACAACTTGGGCTGGACTTGGACAACCTCACAACCCGACCGAACCCGCCCGAGTTGCACCCCTACCTTTGACCCCCTTTCCCTCTCATTGGCCAGTTTTTCCTTATTTATTTATTTTTTTCCTTCTCCTCCAATCACCACCCGCCACGTGTGTGTGGGGGGTGGTGGGGTGGTGATTGGAGGGGGTCTCTATCAATGCTCATAAAATAATTATAATTTAAATATGACTTTTTATCTTATTAAATTAAAAAACTTATTTTATCTTTTTATATCTAAAATAATCTCAACCCAACCCCAACCTTCTCGCCAAGGGGTTGGGGATGCTGCTGCTCTTCAGGCGCAGCAGCAACTATTGCGAGATTAAATGACATCGTTTTTAGTTGTTTTGGACCCCATTTGTGTATTGCACCTCTTTCCACTTTATTTCTCATCTCTTTTTACTGAACCTCTCAGAAATAAAATATAAGGTAAATTACATTTATCTCTTTTAATGTTTGAAAAAAAAAAAAAACTACAATTTATGTTATATTTTTGATATAATTACACTGATAATCTTTAAGTATTAAGTCATTTTTAATTAATAATTCTTGAATTGTACAAATGAAAAAAAATAATGTTATCATTTCTTATCTACTCAAATATACATATATATATATTTATTTATTTATTTCAATGTTTAGTCACCATCTATTAAAATATAAAAATTGAAGAAATTTATGTTAGAAGAAATAGCATTTCAGTGGAACAATTACAAAATAATTGTACATAATTTTAAATTTTTTTTTTTGGGTGCATGTCTCACAAAAAACAATTGCACCAAAATATTAAAAAAAACAATTACACCACACGAAGGACTTCCGTCCTATAAAAATAATGAGATTATTTTTCCGTTGTGCAAGTAAAATGAAAATTTTTAAGTAAAATGACAATTTTCCTTTATGTTATGCATTTTTTAAAAGACATTACGTAGTGTTAGTTATGCTACTTTATAATAAAAGTTTTGTAGGAGTGAATTTGAATTGTGCATGTGAATTGAAAATTATGAACCATTATTTTTATGTTATGAATAGTATAACTTAAATTTTAGGAATAACATGTGGTGAAATCTGTCCCTCCCAAAAAAAATGTGAAATATTTGAGAATCATTTTGGTGAAAATACAGCTAATAGTAAGGTTAATTAAACTAATGTCTATTTTAGTAAGGTTAATGTGACTGAAACTAATGTAGCAGACATTGAAATAAATATATATTTTGGAATAAAATAGACTACAATATCATTTCTTTTACTAATAAATTATTGATTAAAAATATCTTAACTATTATGTAAATTAAAATTAAAAAAAAACCAATGTAATTACTTAAAAAATGTAAAATTAATTATATTTTTTAAAAATTTTAAAGGAGGTAAGTATAACTTATTACGTTTTATTTTAGTCTGGCAAAGAGAGTTGAGAAAGTTGGGAGATTTTTGACAAAGAAAGAAGTAATATGTACGGTAAGAATATGATGCTCAAAACAACCGAAACGACATCATTTAATCACATAGCAGTCACTGCTGCGCGTGAAGCGCAGCAGGATCCCCGTTCCCTCTTGGCAAACGGCAAACGGACCCCATTAAGCAGTGGCGGAGCCAAAAATTTGATGTAGGAGGGGCATTTATTAATTATAATCTCAAAATTTTTATGCAACTTTGTTTTGTGAAAGAATAATTATAATTTTCTTCTTGAGGAATAGATAATTCCAACTTTGATTTTCTTTTGAAATATTTCTCCATGACTGTTTTAAAAAATAAAAATCAAAATAAAAATTAATAATCAAAAATCACAAATCCCCACAAATGAAAATCCCCAATTTTAATATAAATCAAAAAATTTGAATTTAGCGCAAATCACAACAAATAAAATTTCTAATATACCAATATTATAACAAATGAAAGTCTCTAATTTAAATAACAAATACTAGAAATTAATATTCCATCTGTCCCAAAATAATGGTCCCTTTTGGAGAATCTAATTTTTTTTATAGTACAATTATTGCACTTTAAAAAAATTAATTTTCCAAAATTACCCTTTGATAGTACATTTTTTGAGAAATGTCAATGTCATAATTGTATTTTTTATGTTGTTAATGAATTTAAAAGAAGGGCAAAATAGAAAATTTATATTATTTTTGCACTTGATTTTTGAAAAGGAACTAATATTTTAGGACAATGAAAAATGGAATAAGAGACTAATATTTTGGGACGGAGGGAGTATTTTTAATTGTAGCACAAATCAAATCCCTAATTTTAACACAAACAACAACAAATCAAAATCCCTACTTTTAATATAAATCACCATCAATTAAGATTCATAATTTTGACATATCAAAATATCTTATTTTAACATAAATAATAACAAATCAATTTTTTCTGGAAATCAAAACTTAACAAATAACTATAAATTGATACTCATAATTTTTATTTAAAAATAAAAAATCATAAATAAAGTTACCTGTAAATAATAAAGAGAAGATATTAAGGTTGTAGTGTGATTCCAAATCTGTATTGTGTGATCCTAATCTGATGAATCGTGAGTTGATAAATTGTAAAGTAACAAAGAGAGATAAAAAATAAAAAATAAAAATAAATTAAAAAAAAAACATTGCTACTGTATTCCCATGAATCAAAAAAAAAAAAATAAATAAAAATAAAAAAAAAATAAAAAATAATTAATTGAATTGAAGGTGTGTTTAGGTGTGTGTGTTGTTAGTCTGTTTAGAAATTAGGTGTATGTGTGCGTGTGTCGGTGAAAGTGTGCTACCAAATGAGCTACTTTGTATTATGTATATAAGGGGGTGTAAGCTCAAAAAAAAAAATAAATAAATAAATAAATAAAAGAAAATTGAAAAGTCAGGTGGCACGTGATCCCCCGGTCTCCACGTCCCTCCGCCCCTACCATTAAGCGTGAGGATCCTCTAGAGTTTCTTCTCTAGAGTGATCTCTCTACAGTTAAATCTAATGGTTGCGTGAGGATCCTCTAGAGTTTCTTCTCTAGAGTGATCTCTCTACAGTTAAATCTAATGGTTGATATTAAAGGATAGAAAACGACGTCGTTTTGATATTTTAAAAAAAAAAAAAAAACCCAAAACCGAATACAACAACAACAAAGACCCTGCTCTGTTTTTTTTTTTGACCCAGCGTTTTTTCAAACTGTTTTTTCTAACAGATTTCAAAGTGTTTATCTTTCTCACAGATTTGAAGGACCATGCTTTGTTTTGTTTCTATGGTACAGTTTGATTCTTCAAACTTCAACTACCCAACAGTTACTAGCAGTGAGTGAGAAAGAGAAATACAAATCAAAGTCATTCAACATCTTCACTACTCCTCTCTCTCTTTGCTTCTTCTGTAATCTCTACCTCAAATTTTAAATTTTCAATGAAATCTGAGATGGGTATCTCAGAAAACTTTTGAAAAAAGAAAAAAAAAAAATTCAGATTTCAGATTTGAATTTTCTTCATCTTCTTCTGATCTCTGTTTCTTTATTTCTAATCAATGGAAATGCTTATTTCATTCTTCAACAGCAAAGACAGTTGCAGAATACAAATTGATGCCTTCAAATCATGGGTTATCTTCTAAAAGCTATAATCATCAGCAATCAATGAGTTTTTCTCAGAGCATAGCTGTTCAGATTCAAGAAATTGATCGGTTCAAATTTGCAATCAAAACAAAGAAAGAAGAATATATCTTTGATTTGCTCCGACAAACAACAATGGACAACGGCGGAAGGCGGTGGAAGCGAAAGAGATCGAAGGTGTTGGAGTGGCGGATCTGTGGTCTGCGAATGCGATTGAACTAAAGGTGCGGCGAAGGCGGAAGAGATCGAAGACAAAGGCGGCGACAGAGTCCTTCAATTATGGCAGCGGTGACGGCAGTGCATCGGGGGTGGGAAGGGGCGGGGCGGCGATGTCCTCCTCCTCTTCTCTCCTTCTTTCAGCCCTTCTTTCTCTCGCCCCCGCCCCCTCTCTCTCATGCCTGAACAGGAACGTATTCAATGATGTTTTGAAACCAGAAATTTTTTTTTTTTTAAAATTATTCACTAAAACAACCTCGTTTTAGTGAGGCTGAATCTCAATCTTTGGATGAATCACTCTAGGAGATCACTTTAAGAATAACACTCTAGAGGATCTTAACGCCCCTATTAATCATATACACAGTTCAATACACGAAAATCCTCACGCGGTCAGACACACACTCTCCCTCTCTCTCTTCCTGTCCAAACCATAATCCTCTCTCTCTGTCCTCTCCGCCATTACTCTGTCCATACATATATATATATAGGAGCATAGATAAACAGAGCAAATCTTCTTGATGATCACCAACAATACTTCACACGCGCACACACACACACATATATAATTAAATTATATATTTTTATTTCAACATTCCTTCAGTATATCATTTTTTTGGTTTACCTTTCCGTTGGAGTTGAAGAAGACGGTGAAGCAGGGCGAGGGGCAGGACGTGGAGCAAGACCAGCAGCAGCAGCAGCACCCAGAGCAGGAAAATTTCTTTTTTCCAAAGACTGTCGTCTTTGTTCTGAGACATTCTTCTTGATTTTTCTTTCTTGAGTTAGAGAGAGAGAGACGGGTTTATGAGAGAGAGAGAGAGAGAGAGAGAGAGAGAGAGAGATGGGTTTATGAGTGAGGGAGATAGAGGGATGGGTTTATAACAGATTAAGGGTTTAGGGTTTAGGGAGGGTTGGTTAGTGAGTAGTTTACGGTTTAGGGAGGTTTGCGGTTTAGGGAGGTTTGGTTAGTTATTTATGGCAATGGGGAGGTATCCATGGAAACCTACCCAAAATACATGGGCTTTCCCCCGACAAGGGGTACCTGCTAGCACAGCAGGGTGTGCCGTGCGTGCAAAAACGACACAGTTTTTTTTTTCTTTTTTATCTTTGGTTTGAAACAAAACAAAATAAAACCATACAAATCTTCATAGGCATTTATTGTAATGAGGAGAAATATCTACTAGTATATTTTTTATTTTATTTTTGAAAATTCACATGAGTTGAAATTTATTATTTATTGAGTATTATATTTTTAATGTTTTTAAAAATCAAATAGACTAATTATATTTTATTTGACATTGATATTTATTAGAGTATATTGGTTGATTTTTTGACAAATCAATAAATAATATGTAATAATATACATCGTTGCAAGTAAATTTAACCGTAATTTTTTAAGGATTTTATGATTTTTTTTTTTGATTTGTCTGAATGAGTACAATATTATTGTTGTTGTTGTTGTTGTTGTTATTATTATTATTTGAAAAATTATTAAAAAAATCTCAGGTAATAAAATAAATTATGAGTTTTTAATTTTATTAATTTAAATTTTAAAATTTTGATTTGTTTTTAATCTCAAACCATTCATCCATTTTTGATAGGTAAAACTCACATTTTTTTAAAAAAAATTTAGTCATTAAACTCAATATAGATATACATAAAGTGTCTAAAATATCATTTTCTATCAATTTAGCTAACGAAAATAGGTTAATGGTTTAAACTAAAAAAATAAAAAATTAAGATTAAAATTAATAAAATTAAAAATTTATAATTTATTTTATTATAAAGATCAAATTTTAAGTTTTTTTAAAAATAATTTTGCCTTATTATTTTTGTTAATTTTTCTGAAAGTAAAGTAATTTTGATAGATGTGCTCAAACCAAAAACTAACCAATAGCAGCACACACACCAATAAAAAAGAAAAAACAAAGGAAAAATTATATTAAAAAGAAGCAAAACGCACCAAAATTGTGCCGTTTTGCTGCACAGCAGTACCTGCTGTACAGCAAGCACCCCTTTCCCGGCTTTCCCCATTGCTGTTTCAATTTTTAATTGCTTTTTTCTCTCAAAATCATAGTTTATTTTTTTTTCTCCTTTTAATTCCCGCGCTCCATATATATACACGCATATGAGTAATATTCAAATAAAAATTAGTATAAAATTTTTATATAGATTGATATAATTTATTATGAATATCATTTTATTTATATATTTTAATGGTTTAATTCAGATTCAAACTAGAACCACAACTATAAAATTATGAATCGAACTGTGAAGTATTATTTATCTATTTTAAGATTAAGATCAAACCATGCATTGAGAAAATTAAATCAAATTGGGTGATTTGGTCTAAATTGAATTGATTTGCAATTTTTTTAAAAAAATGTTTTTGCTCAAACATATCCATTTTAGCATCAAAGGAAAAAAAAGAGCATAAGTATGATTATCTTCAATGTCAAATCAATGAGAAAGGTTACTACGTGCATCCTTAAAAAAGGCACATCGCAAAAAAATTATAACCTTTTATGATAAAAATTATGATTTTTTTGGTGTGTTATGCTATTTTATTGTAAAAATTATGAATGGCAAATTTGTAATGTATATCTTAAAATTACAAATAACGAAATTATGCCACTACATGATAAAAAATACATTTTTTCTTTAATGGTTAGCAAAAAGTTTTATTTTCGTAGTAAGAAAAAAGTATTTTTATAGTGCATTAAAAGTTGTGAATTTTTGTGATGTTATGAGGTGCATAGTATATGCACCTTTTTAGAAGTGCACATAATAGTATTTTCTCAAATTAATTTTTGTATACTACAAAAGTAGCATTTGAATAGCACTATAAAAATGATGTGATAATATCATTTTTAAAGCAAAATTATATTTATAAGTATTTTGTTTTAAAATAAAAGATTCACATTAAATTATATCAATCTATATATTTTTTTTGTATGACTATTTGTTTATATATCTATATAATAAGTCACAAAGGTTTTTGAAAATGTCTAAAATGTATGAGAGACACATTTCATTTGGATGGCTCAGATGAATCCTAAGTGTATATCAATGGTTTAGATCAATGGGTGATTCCCGCCCAACACATTTCATTTGATTTGCCTGTGTCTCCCTCAGTATCTACCCTCTGTCTCCCCATACTCTCTGTCTATAGCGATCCCGGTTTTCCCTTCATTGTTTATTGTAACCCGGACTCGGTTCCGTGGATGATTGTTGTTGTCTGTATCACATTTCCATCCTTTACTCTTTGTAATTGAGTTTTAGGTTGTGTTGGGTAGGTTTGAAACAGGTTGGTTGTGTTTAGAAACCAAAAGTTGATGCCCAGATTTTGACTTCCACGCTCGAGCGAGCATTTTGATGCTCGAGCGTTGTACGGGAAAGAAATAAACCTTCTCGTATAATCCTGTTGATCAAGTCTGCGCTCCTCCGTACGTCGTCGCTTTACTCCCTGAAAACACAAACGTGAGCTAGCCGGCGAGTGTGTGCCGGATACCTCTCCGATGCCTAAGTCAGCAAAATAGACAAATAGACAAAAGCTCTGTGTATTCGGAAATCAAAGTTGTATTACCTCTCCAAAGGTGATGTTTGTGAGCTTTTGTAGGTTCCGTGTGGCACAATCCTAGTAGGACTTTTACTCCTCCACGTAGAGTCCTCCTAGGAATCATATTCTTGAAAGATAATGTTTATCCTTCAACACCCCCCTCACTGCATAAACCAAGTGAGATGGTTTTACCATGGTCGGATTCCAATATGACCGAGGTAAGCAAGGCTATGCTAAGCTGCAGAATAGACCGAACTACACTTAGTTCAGTTCTTCCTTTTATTTCACTTACCTCGGTTCTTCCTGCATAAACCGTGCTAACCATAATGCTGTGTAGTCCATGCTAACAATTAGCTACGTCTGACCGAGCTAGCTGCGCCATGCCGCAACCAGACTAACTCTGAGTGTGGCGACCTAGCGACCGAACTATCCGCAGCACTTTCCCGGACAGAAATAACAACAGGCACTTCTGGGACCGGTCTAACTTTAAGTCTTTCTGGGACCGGACTAATTTCGAGGCCTTTCTACTCAGCCCTTCGTACTGTGGCCCATAACGGCCCATTGCCCAGCTCGGCCCAATATTCATATAAATTACCCTCTCAATTGCCCCTTAATTCCATCTGCGTAGCATGATAGGGATTACTTGTCTATCAGCCGAGCTAAAGTTTTAAGCCTTTCCAGCCGAGCTCAAACCCTTTAGCCTTTCCAGCCGAGCTAAAAAACTCTTAAGCATTTCTAGCCGAGCTAATTTCACACCGGGCTCTGCTTGTCCGGTCAAAACGTCTCTTCAATCACAGCAACTAAATCGCTTCTTATTCCAAGGACACGTGGCATGCTCTCATTGGCTGAAGGCAGCTGTCACGCCGCCCTCATACCTCGCATAATTTGAATAGTTCCCGCCTTTGTCCCTTCTCTTTTCACAAAACAAACCCTTTCACTCTCTTCTGAATCACTCATACAACTATTCATTTCTTTCTCTCTCTCTTCTAGCCTCCATTGTTCTTCCAACCTTGCAACTGCGAAGCTCACCGCTTGTGGCTGCTTTCTACTTCCATTTCCTTCCTCTTACCTTGGTAAGTACCACAAATCTGTTCTCTTTTTGTTTGTTTTCGTCTTTGTTCTGATTCATAGCATATTGTTTGTGTTTTTGCAAAACACTTTTTTTTTCCATTTTGTGCTATGCCTTACATTTTCTGGAAAAAACCTTACAAGAACCACTTTGTATTCATGAAACAACCTGTAGAACGCTGTAATTGATCCAAAATCATGATATAACCGGAGTAAAAGTTGTTTGTAGTTGATGTCAGTCTAGTCAGTCCATTCAACCGAACTAACACTTCATGCTATACCAGTAATTTTAGCAAGTCAAACCATTTTTTGATTTATCTCAGCCGAGCTAACAAACCGTACTAAGGCTGCATAATAGTTTGCTTGATAGTTTTAATCACGGCCGAGCTAGAACAAGGGGCTAAACCAGCCTTCGTAGTCCAAACCGAACTAAGAGCGCTGCCCCTAGAGGCTCAACCGGGCTAACAAAACTCTTGCACAAACCGGGATAACAAACCCATATGCATAAACCGAGATACCTCATCCCTTGCCCAATCCGAGATAACAATCCCTTGTGCAAACTGGGATAACAGAACCCTTTGAACAAAAACCAAGCTATCGAACCCCTTGCTAAAACCGAGCTATAACTACATTTATCTTGCCTTTATTTCTTTTAGCACAATCCCACGATCTGTGCTTAACACTCTTGTTTTTCCACTTTGCAGACTTTAGGTTGCCCAGGCACTCCTTTGAGCGCTCAACCGAGCCACTCAGCACCATTCTTCGACCGAGCTAACACTCAGCTTAATTTATACATAACTTAAGACTAAATGGGTAAATATAGGTTTTTAGTAGAAACACCTGGTGGCTTGGCCAAATTCCGAAGGGAGTATAATATTCCTGACGATGTCCAACTGACCTTAGCCAAGCAAGATGTCACACCATGGGGAAACCATGGCTTTGTACCCTTTACCCTTCTGTCCATAATAGAAACTGGACTAAGATTTCCTATTCAACCCTTACTTTGTGAATTCCTTAGGCAAACTAGGATATGCCCAACCCAGCTTTCCACCAACTCATACCGCATAATAAATGGCATAGCTGAGCTAAACCGCCGAGTTGGTATTAACATCGGCTTAGCCGAACTCTTCCACCAGTATACCATAGGCTCAAAAGAAGACGGCTGGGTTTATTATTTAAGAATACGATGCCGATGTGAGAAAATAATAAAAGACACACCGAACAAAGACTTGAACGATGATGATTTTTTCTGGGTATCTGGGAATTTTGAAGACCACCATGCCCAGATCCCAGGCCGCAGTATAAACTGGAATAAAGGAACCCCCGGTATAATTATCTCGGCTTCTTTGCATGCTTCACTTTATTTCGGTTTCCTATTCCTGAACCGAACTAACAGTTGTCTTATTTATGCAGATTCAGCCTACCTTCAATCACTATACAGTTACCCCAATCTGAACACTCTCCGTGCCGCACTACGATATCCAGAAAGAAGTTGGGCCAAGCTGCTGAATTTTGAACCGACGTACAGATACAGCAGCCAATGAAAAGCCAGAGTAACAGACTTCTTGCTGGAAGCCTCCTCTGAACCGGATCCAACCTTGCCACAAATTAACCTGGTCCGTACTACTGAAGAAGAAGAAATGGCGAAGAGGAACAGAGTAAGGGCCCTCTTAACCGAAACACACCGAGCCGAAGTACCACCACCCAACCAGACCCAGGAAACAGTGGTGGCCCTTCCATCTCAACAACCCTCTTCATCACGCCCAAGCATGCGCGCCTGGACTACCCAAACGGAGCAACGCCTTGTTGATGAAGATGAAACCATTCTTCCACCAAGCCCTCCACCGAGCCCTCAGCCGGAGCGTTCTGGTCGGGCTAGCTCCTCCAAGTGGGCTCCAAAAATGACTTTCCAAAACTGAGATATTCAGGACACTGACTCAGTGGTCGCTGAAAAAGATCACATGATGGCATTCAATCTTGCCAAGAGTGTTTGCCTTCCAGCAGACATGGAGCATCACAAGAATTTGACCGAGCTAAAGGCCATCCGTTCGGCCACAAAATCCATGGTGCTTGTAAGTAGTTTCTTCTGTTAATCTTTCTAGTTTGCACAACTCTCATTTCGGTTTGTTCATAAGTCTTTCCATTCTCTTGCAGGCCATGCAGAAGAGTCACATTGCTCATAAGCGTGTGCTTGAACTTCACAAGACTACAAGGCAAGCCCTGGCCGAAGTTGAAGCAAAAAGCACCGAGCTAAAAGACTCCCAATAGAAGACAGCCGAGCTAGAGGCCGAGGTAACCCATCTGACCGGACTAGTTACCTCGGCTAATGCTGACAAACAGAAGGCCCTGACCGTGATGAAGGACAAGTACCTGCGTGAGCTAGCCAAGCTCGAAGGAAAGAAAAACGCAGAGATCGCCGAGCTAAAAAAGAAGGCGGATGATGCGAATGCTGAAGGTTTCAAGGAGGAGGAGGCCCTCTATATGTAACAATGTGAGGCAGCTAAAGATTTGTTCTTCAAATGCGGTTGGAGGGCAGCTGTGGTGCAGCTCGGTTGTGAGCCTGAGACTGAGGTCTACAATCCTCCTCAGTACTTCATACCGAGCTCACTGGCGGAGTACGCTGCATCCGTTCAGCAACAGTTTCTTCAGGGTTCAGATGACGATGAAGAAACCGAGCCCAATAATACCCCGGTTGTCAATGAACCTGCCAATCAATCAGCTCGGTTAGAGCCAACGGTGGAAGACCTGACTAACGAGCTGTCGATTGAAACCGTGCTTCCAACAGAGACCAAGATCCCAATCGAGACCGTGCTCCGGTCTGAAACCGGGCTTCGGGTTGATATTGATACTAACCTTGATGATCTGTTTAACTGATTTTGTATTTTCTTCTTTTTCATTGGAAAACAAGTTTGTAACCGGGCTGAGTCCCCTTCTTTGTATTTGCTTTGTACTTGCTTTGAACTTGCCAATGAAAATCTTCTCTTGCTCCAACTGTTATCTCGGTTTGCTGCTCTACTTGTACTTGCTTTCTTACTATAATTTGAATGAAGTAGTGCATTCTCTTGCCGAGATAATTCATCCCGGTCTTAATCTTTGCGAAATAACTGGGTATACCTATCAACCACTCTTTAGCCGAGATCCTTACTTCGGCTGAAGAGTACAAAAAGTTGGTTTAATCCAGCCAACCACCCTTTAGCCGAGATCCTTACTTCGGCTGAAGAGTACTAAGGGTTGGTTTAATCCAGCCAACCACTCTTTAGCCGATACCCTTACTTCAGCTGAAGAGTACTAAGAGTTGGTTTAATCCAGCCAACCACCCTGTAGGCCGAGATCCTTACTTCGGCTGAAGAGTTCTAAGAGTTGGTTTAATCCAGCCAACCACTCTTCAGTCGATATCCTTACTTCGGCTGAAGAGTACAGAGAGTTGGTTTAATCCAGCCAACCTCTAGATTGGTTTTTCCTGCCAATCTAGAATAAAGTGTTTGGTTTTTTCGACCAAACGTCCTGCAGCCTGGATCCTTATCCTGAGCTTAGGAAGGGTGTTGGTTTAATCCAGCCAACGTCTAAATTGGTTATTCCTGCCAACTTAGAATAAAGTGTTTGGTTATTTCGACCAAACGTTCTGCAGCCTAGATCCTTATCCTGGGCTTAGAAAGGGTGTTAGTTTAATCCAGCCAACCTCTAAGTTGGTTTTTCCAGCCAACCTAGAGTAAAGTGTTTGGTTATTCCAACCAAACGTCCTGCAGCCTGGATCCTTATCCTGGGCTTAGGAAGGGTGTTGGTTTAATCCAGTCAACCTCTAAGTTAGTTTTTCCAGCCAACCTAGAGTAAAGTGTTTGGTTATTCCGACCAAACGTCCTGCAGCCTGGATCCTTATCCTGGGCTTAGGAAGGCTGTTGGTTTAATCCAGCCAACCTCTAAGTTGGTTTTTCCAGCCAACCTAGAGTAAAGTGTTTGGTTATTCCGACCAAACGTCCTGCAGCCTAGATCCTTATCCTGTGCTTAGGAAGGTTCGCAGTTGGTTATTTTGGCCAACTATGTTTTTAATGCCCCTAACTCACCTAACTCACTAAAATAAACTTTTACAGAAGGAAACGTCTATACTGAAAAGAAAACTACTTGTTTTATTGGAAAAGGAAAAAATTACACATATTTAAAAGAAAAAAGCTAAAAATAAAATAACTTGAGATTGGCAGTATTCCATGGCCTAGGAATTGCCTTGCCGTCCTCATCTTCTAAATGGTATGCCCCTTTGCCTGCTAATCCAACCACTTTGTAAGGTCCTTCCCAATTGGGCCCTAACTTGCCATCTCCCGGTACCAAGGTGTTTCCCATCACTTTGCGCAGCACCCAATCGCCGATTTTGAATTGCCTTGGATGCACTATTTTGTTGTATTTCCTGGATAACTTTTGTTGATATGAGGTAATGTGAACCAATGCTCTATCTCTTCTTTCCTCTGCAAGGTTGAGCTCCAATGCTATGGCTTCGCCATTCAAGTCTGGATCAAAATTCTCGCTTCGAATTGTGGGGAGGCCAACTTCTAGTGGGATTACTGCCTCCATACCATAAGCTAAGGAGAATGGTGTTTCTCCTGTTGATCGCCGAGGTGTGGTACGGTAAGCCCATAAAACATGAGGGAGCTCTTCTGCCCACTTGCCTTTTGCTTTTTCTAACCTCTTCTTTAATCCATCCAAGACGACCTTGTTTGATGCTTTTGCCTGACCATTTGCTTGGGGATATGCCGGTGTAGAATTGTAGAATTCTATCTTGTACTCTTCACAAAAGCCTCTAAAGATTCTGCCGTCGAACTAAGTGCCGTTGTCTGATATTAGGGCTTTTGGTATGCCAAACCGAGTGATGATATTCTGCCAGACGAACTTCTTTACGTCTTTTTCCTTGATTGATGCCAATGTTTCTGCCTCTACCCATTTTGTGAAGTAGTCGGTTGCTGCAAGAAAGAACTTCCTGTTGCCTGGTGCTGTTGGAAGTGGTCCTACTATATCCAACCCTTACATTGCGAAAGGCCATGGGCTAGTTAGAGGTAGAAGTTCTCTGGCAGGTTGGTGTATTTGGTGTGCGAACTTCTGACACTTCTCGCACTTTTTGACATACTTCTCTGAATCTGCCTGCATGTATGGCCACTAGTATCCTTGCGAAATTGCCCTGTATGCCAATGATCTCCCTCCTTGGTGGCTTCCGCATCCGCCGTCGTGTATTTCGAACAAGAATACTTCAACTTTGTTGGGATGAACGTACTTTAGGTAGGGTCCTGAGAACGATTTCTTGTACAATGCCAAAGATAGGGAGAGCCAAAATCGCTGCGACTTTGCTCTTATTCTGTTGGCCTCTTTCTTTTCTTTTGGTAAGATGCCGTCTTTTAAGAACAGGATTATGGGATCCATCCAAGAAGGGCCTAGCTCAGCACAACATACCCTTTCTGCTTTGGGGTTTTCAATGCTTGGTCTGGGTAGGTAGTCAATTAGCAATGGATGAGGGATGGAGGTATCTGCCATTGAAGCAAAGCCTGCTAGTTCGTCTGCTCTGCTGTTTTCTTCCCTGTCAATTTGTTCTATCCACACCACTTCAAATTTCTTGATCTCTGTTCTGACCAACTCTTGGTATTTGGCCATCCGGTCATCCTTTGCTTCGTAGTCGCCTGAAATTTGGTTTACCACCAGCTGTGAGTCGCTGTAAACCATTAGTTCGGTGGCCTTCATGTAGAATACTGATTTGAGGCCTGCAAGAAATGGTTCATACTCCGCTTCGTTGTTTGATGCTGGAAAGCCAAGGTTGACCGCTTGCTCCACTACTAGGCCGTCTGGAGAGATGAGGTCCATACCGGTTGGATGCTCCATCCATGAAGAGCTTCCACATCTCTCCAACAAATAACTTCCAGCAAGTGGAGGGGTCAGATGATGCCTTGGGGTCAAGAATGTTGCTGGTGTTTTCTTCAAGGTCCATGCTTGCTGTCTGCCCCTCATTATCTGATTGTACCAAGTCTTTATTTGTTGGTGAGTCTTGACTTGGTGTAGCATGGTTTGCTTCTTCCTCCCTTACTTTACTCTGGTCTACCTTGGGATCTGACTTGGTAACCTGTGCCAGGGGTTGCGTTATTCCGACGTCAACTTCCATCCCTAGTTCGGCTGTTTCAGTCAGGTCGACTGGGCAGATATGATGACTTCCTGGTGTGAATTCTGCGACGAAGTCTGCCAAGGCTTGAGCCTTTATCGTGGTCCTGGGTTGAAACTTGATGTCATATTGTCCCGACTCTACTGCCCACTTCAAGATTCGCCGGGAAAAGTTTGCCCTTTCAAAAAGAGCTTTTAATGGGAAGGCTGTGAGGACGACTATGGTGTGGGCGTGAAAGTAGTGCGACAGCTTCCTTGAGGCCATCATCAAGGCTAAGGCCAGTTTTTCCAGTGGCAAGTACCTTGTTTCGGCGCTCAGTAATGTCTTGTTGACATAAAAGATAGGCAGATGTTGGATTTCTTCCGCACGGACCAACACTGCGCTAATTGTGTGTTGTGAGATTGCCAAGTACAGGAAGAGTTCTTCTCCAGGTATTGGGGTAACAAGCAGTGGTAGAGAAGACATGTATTCTTTCAGGCTTTCCAGAGTGCGGTCGCATTATTCGTCCCACTCAAACTTGGCTTTTAATGCTTGAAAAAATGGTCGTAGTCTGTCTGACGACCGGCTTATGAACCGATTGAGTGCAGCCGCCATGCCGGTGAGATGCTGCACTTCTTTTACTGAATTTGGCCTCTCCAGATCCTGAATAGCTTTGATCTGGGAGGGGTCTGCCTCTATACCCCGGTTGGTCACCAGGAAGCCCAGGAATTTGCCAGATCCTACACCGAACACGCACTTAGATGCATTAAGGTGCAACTTGTGCCTCTTCAGAATCTGGAACATCTCACCTAGGTCCCTTAGATGGTCGTTCTGATCCTTGCTTTTGACCACCATGTCGTCGATGTAAGCCTCCATTGTTCTACCTAACAACGGCTCAAACATCTTGGTGACCATTCTCTGGAATGTTGCCCCTGCGTTCTTTAGGCCAAAGGGCATGACCTTGTAGCAATACAGTCCTCTTGGAGTTATAAAGGACGTGACCTCCTGGTCTGGTTCGTACATGGCGATTTGATGGTAGCCTCTGTACGCATCAAGAAAGCTAAGTCGGTTGTGCCCCGCCGTTAGGTCTACCAGTTGATCTATCCATGGTAGGGGCAAGCTGTCCTTTGGGTATGCTTTGTTGACTGTCTTATAGTCGACGCAGACACGCCATTTGCCATTCTTCTTTGGTACCATGACTGTGTTGGAGATCCATCTGGGGTAGTGTACCTCTCTGATAGCTCCTGCTTCTAGTAAATTTCCCACTTCTTCCGCTACTATCTCGGCGTGGTGGAGTGCCGATCTGCGAGTGCGCTGAATGATTGGTCTGGCGGATGGGTGGACATTGAGTTGGTGATAGATGAAGTTTGGATCAATGCCTGGCATGTCGTAGGGTGTCCAGGCAAACACTTCGATGTTAGAGGTCAAGAATTCCAAGACCTTTAACCTCTCAGTGCTGGACAACGACGAACCGAGCAAAAAGAACTTTTCCAGGTTCTTTTCATCTATTCTTAGCTCTACCAAGTCTTCCACCGCTTTTTGATCAGCTACTTTGCCGACATCTGCGAACAGTTCATTGCTCTCAGGTTCTTCCACCGAATGAACATATCCCTTGGCAGCGCGGCTGCCATTAACTGTAACAAAGCATTGCTTGGATATAATTTCGTCTCCAAAGACCTCTTCAATTACCCCGGCTTCGTTGGGGAATCGCATTACTTGATGGTAGGATGAAGCTACCGATCGCATGGTATGCAGCCATGTCCTTCCCAAGATTATGTTGTAAGTGGAGGGGACTTTCAACACCCAGAATTCCACTTGTTTCATCACGCTCCCTGCTTTGACTGGGAGGATTATCTTGCCGACTGGCCATTTTGGCATTGAGTTGAATCCAATCAGAGGAGATACGGCGGGTGCCAAGTCTTTGTCTTGTAGCTTCAATTGTTTGAATGTTTCGTAATACATTATCTCACACGAACTACCCTGGTCAATCAAAATCCGCTTGACGTCAAAATCCTTGACTCGGAGAGTGACAACCAGGGCATCATTGTGAGGACAATATATCCTCGCCAAGTCTCTATCTGAAAAAGACATGATGTTCATGGCCTCTGTCTTCCCTTTTTTGATGGTAGGTTGTGCACTTAGTACCTCCCTTAAGTGCTCAGCCTTCTTGATTGATCCTCTGAGCTCACATACACGCTCAGGTTCGAAGATTCCATGTATCACATTGATTACGCCTTGAGGTGGGGCATCGATTGGCATCCCGTTGGGGTTGTTGTGGTCCTGGGGGGCTGGTTGCGTCCCTCCTTCAATGTATTTATCCAGGTGACCTGCTGCCACCAACTCCTCCAGGTGCTGTCTCAATGGTGTGCAATTTTCAGTACGGTGCCCCTTTTCCTTGTGGAAGGTGCACCGTGATCTTTCGTCATAGTCTTTCTGAGCTTCTCCTAGCTTAGCTGGCCATCTGATGAAAGGCTCATCGCGTATTTCGCTTAGAATCCGATAGATCGGCTTCTTGAATACCGTGGTTATGGCAGTGCGGACTCTCAACCATCTTTTGTCCTGGTTCTCTCCGTTGTCTCGCCTGCCTCGTCCGTTTCTGCTTGGATGGTCTACCGCGTTGACCTTCGCTGAGGCCTTTTTCTCTGGTATTGCGATCGTGCCAGATTTTGTTTTGGCACATGCGCCATCCTCCTCCACCCTGATGTGCTGATGCACTTTTTCCATCAAGGCTTCCATGGTGAGGGGCGGTGTCATGGTGATTGAGTCCCTTAGTCTGTTCCCAACTGGAAGGCCTCTTTTGTACTGTGCAATGGCGAGATTGGTGGGGTAGTCCCCAATCTAGTTGAAGGTCTCCCAGTAGCGACTATTGTAGGATCTTAAGGTCTCTTTGTTGCCCATGTCGATGGAGAGCAGCTGATCGATCTCCACCGAGGTTTTGGTGTTCGTTCTGAACCTTGTTAGGAACGCCTCCACCAATTGCGCCCAGGAGGCTATGTTGCCTTCTGGAAGTTTTTCGAACCAAGTCAAGCCTAGGTCACCAAGGCTGGAGGGGAAGAGGATACACATCAAAGCCTTGTTGCGCCGATATACCGCCATAACCTGGCGGAAGTGGCTTAGGTGCATGTAGGGGTCTGTCTTTCCTTTCGTACATGGTGAATTTGGGCTGAAGGAAGCCTGAAGGTAGGGGCGCGTTTTCAATTGCTGGAACGAACGGCGAGGTCTGCAGCCTCGCTAATGCTTTGTCCGTCGGTTCGTAGGCAGGGCGCTGTATTGGCATTCCAACCTCGACGCTTCTATGCGTCCGAGGAGCCAACCGCTGCAAGGCAGAAACTCTGTGTGGGTCGCGCGCCCTGGCATCCTCCTTCCATCTTGCCTTTTCCTCTAGCACGGTCCGTAAGTCGGACGATCTAGGCAACTCCGTTTGCCTGGATGATGTCTGGTGCGTGCGTGAAGGCCGATAGGTGCTTCTTTCGGTGTATGACCTCTCAGATCTCGTCCTCTCAGACCTGGAGTGACGAGTTCTGGAAGTCCTGGATTGTGTATCGCCTGTCCTGAGGCTCCTACTCTCCACTTGAGATGGCATGGTCTGTCTACCATGATCTTCCGAGTGGCGAGAAGGCGTCTTGCTTTTGCGCCCCACTCCTGTCGCCACTCCTTTTCCCTTCATCTGGCGCTTCATGGACTCCATGTCCGCCGCCATCCGTCGTATCAATTCGTCCTGCTCCTTTACACAGTCCTCCAGAGTTTGAGGATCAATCCTCCGCCTTTGTCTCTCAGGACTTTGTGAACGAGAGTGACGGGGGCTGTTAGTCCGCCTTCTCCCCCTTGCATCCCTCCTGGGATTCTGTCGCTGTGGCTCCAAGTCCGCCATAGGAGGGATAGAAGGTAGACCTTCGCGCCTTGTACCCCCCTCTGGTGTTTGTCCGTCAATGGCGGACTGCGGCAAATCTTCATTGTGTGCCATTGATTCTAAAGAGGAAAAGCTTGATCAAGAGGTTTTGCTCTTGTCTGAAATTCCCACAGATGACGCCAACTGTACGGGAAAGAAATAAACCTTCTCGTATGATCTTGTTGATCAAGTCTGCGCTCCTCCGTACGTCGTCGCTTTACTCCCTGAAAACACAAACGTGAGCTAGCCGGCGGGTGTGTGCCGGATACCTCTCCGATGCCTAAGTCAGCAAAATAGACAAATAGACAAAAGCTCTGTGTATTCGGAAATCAAAATTGTGTTACCTCTCCAAAGGTGATGTTTGTGAACTTTTGTAGGTTCTGTGTGGCACAATCCTAGTAGGACTTTTACTCCTCCACGTAGAGTGCTCCTAGGAATCATATTCTTGAAAGATAATGTTTATCCTTCAACACCCCCCTCACTGCATAAACCAAGTAAGAAGGTTTTACCATGGTCGGATTCCAATATGACTGAGGTAAGCAAGGCTATGCTAAGCTGCAGAATAGACCGAACTACATTTAGTTCGGTTCTTCCTTTTATTGCACTTACCTCGGTTCTTCCTGCATAAACCGTGCTAACCATAGTGCTGTTTAGTCTGTGCTAACAATTAGCTACGTCTGACCGAGCGAGCTACGCCATGCCGCGACCGGACTAACTCTGAGTGTGGCGACCTAGCAACCGAACTATCCGCAGCGCTTTCCTAGACCGAAATAACAACAGGCACTTCTGGGACCGGTCTAACTTTAAGTCCTTCTGGGACCGGACTAATTTCGAGGCCTTTCTATTCAGCCCTTCGTATTGTGGCCCATAACGGCCCATTGCCCAGCTCGGCCCAATATTCATATAAATTACCCTCTCAAGCGTGATTATCCAACCCTCAGTACTTTTCTCTACAGGTCATCGGACGCTCGAGCGTCCACTTTCACGCTCGAGCGGGGAGCTTCGTCTGCAGAACTGCTGGAAGTGTGCATTCGACGCTCAAGCGGCTCTTTTCACGCTCGAGCGTGAGTCTATGTCTGACGCTCGAGCGGGGCGTTCCACGCACGGGCGGACTGGTTTTTATATCAGTCCGAAAAGCAGCTTTTTGGATCACTTTTTCGGACCATTCTCTCTCTCTAACTTTCAAAAACCCTATTTCGAGAGCTCCTTTCTCTAGAACTCCCCCTCTCTCTACATTTTGATCTTGGTTTAGTGAGACCCACCCCTTGTGGCTTCATTAAAGTGGTAGAGCTTTGCAAGACCTCCATTTTGATCCGAAAATCTTGAAGTTTAGGGCACCTTCGAATTTCTTCACCATCTCCTTTGGTCTCTTCATTTGAGGTAGGGATAACTACTCATATTTATGGTCTTTGACATAATCATGTAGCCTTTTTGATTTAATGTTAACTTGGGAAATTTTGGGTGTTAGGGTTTCAAAATGTTTAAAGAGGGGTTTTGTTCTCTTGACCCATACATGTGTATTTTGGGTCTTAAAATGAGATTATTGTTGTTTATTGATGGTATTTGGATCCTTGGGTCAATGTTGAGAAAAATGAGAGAAAAGCCCTAATTTATTATGATGAATTGATTTATATAATTAATTTGGGAAAGTTATGGAAATATGAAATTGAGTTGGAAATAATGAAATTGAGAAGTTATGAGAATGAATGGTGGAGTTGAATTGATAAATCACTCACTTGTGAAAACGTTGATAATTTATCTGTTGATACATTTATTATCTGTATAGAAATATTTGCTTTGGGCTATCGGTGGAGGATAGTCTTGATTGTTGTAGATACTGTATATTGATTAGGGAAAATTGAAACTAATTACATTGAATATGTCATTGAATATGACGGTTGGAATAATACATCAAATATGTGTATTGATTGATCATTGAATTTGATAAGTGTTTAAATACATTGTATATTGTTTGGGAGGAGATAGGGGATGGACTTTATGGTTTGAGAGGAGATAGGGAATGGACTCTCAAACCTGTTTGGGAGGAGATAGGGGATAGACTCTCAAACCTGTTTTGGAAGTATTGAAGTGCTAATAATATGAATTGTTATCTCATTTGAAATTGAAGTATTGTTGATATGAGCTGTAGTCTCATTATATACTGTCTAGATGAACAGAGAAACATAACTATGATTTGGTTTGGATTATGGAATAGAAAAGAATGGAAATCATTTATATATGTACATATCAATGATTATGAATTGGTTATGATAAGGATGTACATTGGTTTATGTGAGTTAAACATTTGTCAAATGCTAATGTTTTAGTTATTGCTCATATTATGTTTAGCATATCTCTACTGGGCGTTGGCTCACCCTATATGGGACATTATTTTCAGGTACAGGTGATATGCCGCCTCCAAGGATGTAGCTTGGGAGGTTGTAGAAGCTGAAGGCCTATTTTTGTAATTATTTTGTGTGTTACATGTAATTCAAGCCAAGGGCTTAATATGTTTAGAGTTAGAACTTTCTTTTGTCGAACCCAAGTGTTGACTTGGAAAGTTGTAAGCTCGTAGGGCACTTACTTTTGTTGTCAACATGTAACACTCTTGTATTAAATACTCTGATTTATGGAATATATTGTTTCTTTCTTGTATCATGAATGTATGATTATGGGTTTATTTTGAGGGCGTTACACTGTCTACCATCTGTCTTCCCATACCCTCTGTAGACGTCCCCGAACACATCCCGGGGAGGAGTGCGAGTCCCCCCCGTTCTGGTTCGATATTGGGTCACCACAGTTCGAAGGACTCAAAATGTCACGGTTCTTAGTCTTGAACCAAAGAGTCCAAATCCGGCAAATCGTTTTGAGAAAAAACAGATTTTGAAAAGAAGTGCCAAACATGGACTGCTTTGCCAGATACAGAGTCGCCACCTAAATATTTTTTAATGGGAGAATTTAGGAAACCCTGACTCGGTGCCAAAGGCCACGTGTCCGTCATCACCAAAGTTGCCTCGGCTCGGGAGCTCGGGTACGATCGGGGAAGTTCAGCTATGAGCACCCCCTTTCGCCCGGTCCGAAGACCGGCCTCTACTAACCGTGATATCCAATTTTGAAAACATTATATGTTCTTATACCGGTTATTAGCCTAAAATTACTATGTTATGCGCACGGCAAACAAGTATAGACCAAATCGCTTAAATTGGAACAAAACATTGCATGTTTGTTTTGAAAATGGTTTGCTACTCGCAAGTAGGCTAAAATGCAGGTTTTGCCACCCTCAAGTGGGCTTTAGAAAAGACAGTTTTGCCACTATCTAGTGGGCTTTAAAACTCACAGTTTTTAATACATTGTCCCAATTTAAGTAATTCAACCTCCATCCACAGGCATTCAAGCAGTTATCTCACATAAGCACTTAGCCTCATGGTAGTCATGCTATCATGGCAACATTCACACGCATGCGATATGCTAAAGCATAAAAGCTCACCTAGTACTCCAAGCCAAAACAGAAGCTCATTAGAAATCCATGCATGGACCTAAGCATACTGAAATGTCTAATGCAACACATACAAAGATGCAATCTAGGCAGGCTCGGCTATCCTAAACATGGCATGTGAAATGCTACAAATAACACGTATTCAATTTGGAATTGAAATACAATGCAGTTTGTATGATGTACCGAGCCCGGTGCATGTAAACAAATGCATGGATGCACGCATGCATAGCATAAGGTATGCTAAAATAAACATGCCCTAATCTACCATCGAAGCAGGTAAATAAAAGGGAGAAAGAAGTGAGGGTTGGAAGACATACACACACCACTCACACACACTTATTACAAACATGCCCTCACACGGAGGGACCAAAAGAATAATACAGTCCCAAAATAATACAGTCCAAATACAGAATAAATTATTACAAAATTTCTAATTTAATTAATAAATTAAATGCAGCATAGAAAAGGCCGCAGCCCCGCCTCGGGATGCGCGAATGATGCATGCTCGAATCCGACTCGCCCGGAAACCCGCACCATAACACTGCTGCCTCTGTTTTTACTGCCCCGTCTCTCCAAAAATTGCCAAAGTCTCAGAATACCTTTCTTGCATGCTGCTGATCATCATCGGCTGGATGAAATGTCCACCGGCCATGGGAAAAGTCCATCGGCTGTCAATGGGGTTACCGGCCATCCATACAGTGCCGGTCGGCACTCCACAATGCCGGTCGGCAGAAAGTTCCTGCAGAGGACAGTTTGACAGCAACAGTAGGCAGACAGTGCATGATATGGATTTTAGAGCAAATGTAAGCATGGTCAATGCTTCCTATCATGTATGGGACTCAAGGAAGCATGACCCTTGGTTCTTGGGCCCTCAATTATGCACCTAGGTGCATGATAGCCTAAGGAACCAAGATTGCAATTCAATGTCAAAATGCATGCAACACACAAATGAAATCCAAGACCTTATCATGTGTTGGTCAAGGGCCTTGGCGACGTGAGGGTTAAGTCAAGTTGCACCACTTAAAGTGTGAACTCCTCTCAACCCCCATGCTTGGTTTGACAACCCCAAACCAAGCCATGAAGTGCATGTATGCAACATAGCTCAACAATGCAATGTGATGCTAAGGTACAAGGCATGCCAAATGCAATGCAACTATCATGTTAAGCATGCAAAACACTAGAGTATGCAAGGTGCCAATGTCATACAAACATGGACCAATCAAGCAATGAAACCAACATACTACAACACTTAATGAATCAATTAAGCAATAGACATGAGGCATGCATGTGATGGTGGACTAGACCACAATGGGGCAGCCCTCAAACCAACCCAAAACAGTGGCAAAACATGCCCAAAATGGTGACCAATATACCCATGCAAACATGCAAGTCAAAGGGCCTAAGGTTGAGGCACAAAGAGAGCACTCCTTACTACCATTAACATGGCCACTCATGGCATATATTGGACAACCCAAAACAGATATTTAGCATGCAAAAATACACCCAAATCCCTTTGATATGGCAGCCCCAAAAGCTCTAAATATACAAACATGCACAATGCTCACTTTAAAGCATAAGAGACCAACATTTCAAAAGATGGAAGAGATGATACATGGAGGCATATAAGCATGGCATAAGGACTGAGATAGCATATTTGATGATTCCAAATCACTAAAATGGCCTAACCAATGCATGTTCATGAATCATATGCTCAAGGCTAACAAGCCACCATGCAAAACAAACATGTCAAGCACGCCAAAGATGACAAAAACAGTGGCTCACAGCCCCTAGACATGGCAAAATGATGCTAATATCTTCATGAAGTGAGGCTCATACATGCAAGAAACATGGCCTAAACTCGTGGCTCATTTCTAGGCAAACTAAAGCATTACAAAGCAAGTGTAAGAAACATGCTAAGGACCACAAAACCAACCAAAAACAGAGATGACATATGATCCAAAACACCCAAATAAGCTCTGAAATGAAGGCATATAAGACAAAAAATGCATGCTACCATGTGAGCCAAAGTAAAGACCAAAGAGGGACAAAGGGGAGAGGGGTGTCCCTCCCCTATATACAACTCCAAAATACCTCCCTCACCACTGAAAACCCACTGGTTTTCAGTGGTGAGAAGACCAAAAACACCAAGTAAGCAAAGCTTCAAGAAAAGGCACCAAAATGGCCAAAACAAGGTCTAAGAGGGTGAGACTCTACCCAAACCACAAAACAATCTTAATGAATGTTCTTAAGCAAGAAAAAACAAGCCTTTTTTATGTTAAACACAAATCCAAAAACACAAAGCAAGAGGGGTAGAAAGCTAGTGCAAGAATGGGGAATCTAAAGCAACATGCTTACCCTTGAAGACTCCTTGAAGAACAGATGGTGCAGCCCTCTTCTAGTGATCAAAACCAGTCCAAAAACTCAACAAACAACCCTCCAAGTCCCTCAATCTCGAAATAAGGTGTAATGGTGTGTGTATTAGTGCAAAAGTGAGGTAAAAACACACTATTTAGGCTCAAAACACCCACACAAGGATGAGAGAGAGTGAGATATAGAGAGAGAGTGTGTATCTCAGATATAGAGATATATGAGCTCTGGTTTTTTTATCTCTCAAATGGCCAACCCTTGACAAAGGGAGATGAATGGTGCTTAAATAGGCACAAAAGACTTAGTGGCTAAGCAAAGGAAAAGAGTCAAGAGGTTCAAGAGGGTCTTGGCTTCTTGGAGAAGCCAATACAGCTGGCCAAGCTTCTCCAAGAAGCTTGGCCAAAGGTTCAAGCCCTTAGAAGAGAGAGGGGGTCAAAGGGGCCAAAATGGCCACCCCCGTGCATAGGGAGTGGTGATGGTGCACTCCAGCTGGCACAGCTGGCATGCACCACACCTGGGGGTTCAAAGGGTGCACCCCGGCCAGCAAAAAAAGTCATCGGCACACAAAAGTGCCGGTCGTCAATATATAGTGCCGACCGGCAGTTAATGTTGACAAAACACTGCCGGTGGCCAAAAGGGAGTGCCGGTGGGGTGTGGGGGCAGCAGGTGGGTTTCAGGGAGAGCTAACAAGCCATTCCCTACCCTCAGGTACAAAACACACAAGTTCTTGGTGCAAAACCAAGCACAGAACAAGCCGGTTGAGAGATCCTAAGGCACGACGCGCAGCCGGGACCTCCGGGAACTCAAAACGAACACAATCATGGATAATCACCGAGTGTTCCAACGGTGACGTCCAAGTCTTGAGGACGGTCAAAAATGGGGTGTCTACACCCTCTATCTACCTTCCCTCTCTATCTCCCTCTCTGTCTACCGTCTGTCTCCCCATTGCTGAATTCCTTGCTCTGTTTCAATCTTCTGGGTGTGTTTTTGGGTTTACCTACATTGGAAAACTCCTACAGATTTATTGTTGGTGTGATGTATGTTGTGTGTGCAAATTATCTTATTGTATTGGGTTTAGATTTTGAATGATATATATATTGAGTTATACGGGTGATATTGAGCCAACTGATATATAGGGGTGATATGGTTTGAGTTATACGGTTTGGATTTTGTATTGGGTGTGTGCAGATTTGGATTACACGGGTGATATGCATTTTATTATGGTGTCTTCTGGGTGTGTGCAGATTTGGATTAATGCTAGATTTGAATGATATATATATTCAGTTATTATGGAAAAGATATATGGAAAAGAAATTCTGCAAACCAGACAAATGATATATATATTTAGTTATAGGGATTATGTCAGACAAATCTATAGTTATTGAATTCTGCATAGAAATTCTGCACAGACCAATCTATAGTTATTGAAGCAACCTGATTCAGTATATATTGAAGCAAACCGATTCTGCACAGACAAATGATATATATATATTTAACTGCTGGGTTCAATAGAGTTATTGAAAACATGACTTTAACCAATTCAGTATTATTATTAAAAACATGACTTTAATTGCTGGGTTCTGTCACGACCCAAACCCGCCCCTGTAGGTTTAACATCGTAACCGGCTAGTAATCTGTGGATTACCAAAGGCCTTTTAACAGATAAGCACATAATAAGGGGCTGCGGAAGTAATTATACAAAATAGACAGGGTCCAATGAGCTGTGATAACATACACGGGACAGAAAATTTCAAAACTTGCATATACATAAGCGTGTCGGTCGAAGGACATCAATATTTACAAAACATTTACATAAGTGTAATTCCCAAGACCCGACTTTACAAAACAGACAGAGACTAGCATAAGTACAAAAACAGCTATGTAACTAGACTTCGATCGGAACCTCCTCGGGAGGCACAACGGTTGGCTGACAAAATAGAAAATGAAAGCCATTAACTCTGGCCCTGATCACGCGCCGGCTCACCTACATACATAATATAAACTGTGAGCGAAAGCTCAGTGAACAACAACAGAATAAAGGGGTTTCAATGAATGAGTCCGTACAGATTCAGAAATCATAAATTCAATTCGTATCAAATTCATAGTTTGTCCAGATCATATACAGAAATCATGAGGTATGCTTAAGTATACGTGATACATCCATTAGCATTAACAGAGCAGATACAGAACAGATGCAGACACGTGAGGGTTACGAATAACCAGTTCCATAAAGGAATCTCCGAATCTGGGTAACAGAGAATAAACACGCTGAGCCCCATAATGGAGCCTCCGATACGGGTAACAGAGTGCAGACAGATTAAGTTCCATGATGGAATCTCTGATACTGGGTAACAGCCAACAGATATCACATGATGCTAAGAATGTCACGAATACATATAAGAAATTGGACAATCATTCATTGTACGGAACATATCATTTTAGAAAACAGCTCTTAATTCATCACACAGAAAATAAGTAAAGTTGAACATAGCTTTACTATGTTATTACTCACAGTTGGCCTTGAGACAGATAAACGGAGCAGATTGGCCAAACGGTACACGGCACGTGACCTACATAACACATAACAGACACACACTTGAAACACACGTTCTAATTGTACATAACTTACTTCGTTCACTCTTAGTGTGTTTCTAACCTTTAATCCTCATTATGGAGTCTTAATCATGGCCTAGGAATGCCTAGGATGGAGTGAGGATGCAGGAATGCATTGGAAAACATTTCTTGAAACTTGCTGAAAATAAGGTCCACGCTCAAGCGTGGATCAAATTTCTGGAAATTCCAGATTTTATCACCAAGCTCAAACTCAACCTTTGAAGCATCCAAAACTCATTTTTCTGGGCCAGAGCTTGAGGAAAAACATGAAAACTCATAAAACAACATGTTTTGAAGATCATTTTACAAAATCAAAGCCCAGAAGTATGCCAATTGTGCAACTTTCAACTTGAAACTTGAAATTAATTCATGTACATGACTTGTATGCAATTCTTTAAACTCAAGTCTTCCAAAACATGACCAAATGCAATGTTCAACCCAAAAACATGATCAACTGTGACAATATGACATGGAACATGAAGAATTTCTAAAACAAAGCTTGGATTATGACATGCATGCAAGGATTCTCTAGAAAGACAACCTCAAATTCCATGAATTACACATGCATGTATGTATGGAGCTTCAATTCACCAATTCTTAGCTTAATCCTTACATGAGTTCATTTAATTCACTAGAATTCTTGTACTAGCAATTCAATTTCATAGTTAAGAGGTTGAATGCCTACCTTAAGTCTTGGATTCTCAAGTGTGGCAGCTTAATCTTCCAAACTCTCTTCAATTTCCTCTACCTTCAAGAAATTTCCTTGTTGAGTTCAACTCTCTCTTCTCCCTCTCTCTATCTCACGTTTGGCTCTCTCTCTCTTGGGTGAACTCCCAATGTGGTGAAGTCAAGAAAAGAAGTGAGTGGGCTCAAAATGGTGCCTTAAGTAATAATTAATCCAAACTAATCAAATGGCATTATTTTAATCTAATTTAATCGTTCCGAACCAAATTTTAATTAAACCTACCATAAAATTCTATAAATCCTAATTAGCACATAAATCAAATCAATTTCTGATTCGAACGTCGATAAGGCTTTCAATTCACAGACTGAAGTTCAAGCAAGAACAGATCTTTCTATGCCTAACAAATATAGACACAAACAATGCATCACACACATGTAGTTTAATTTAGAATTTCACCTTAATTGTTAATTAGGCATAATTAATCATGGATTAATGTTAATCAGAGGTCGGGGTTGTTACAGGTT
Organism: Camellia granthamiana; assembly: GCA_036172215.1. Lineage (NCBI taxonomy): Eukaryota > Viridiplantae > Streptophyta > Magnoliopsida > Ericales > Theaceae > Camellia > Camellia granthamiana. The sequence goes on along the minus strand of CM069914.1, from coordinate 81,325,608 downwards.
CAATAGAATTGATTCGGGTAATTGAAAACATGACTTTAGTATTCTCTCATTTTTATCTTAATTGAAAACATGACTTTAGTATTCTCTCATTGATTCGGGTAATTGTTCTTCTTCTTGAATTTTTTTTTCCTCTCTCAGCTTTTGCCTTCATCAAAGCTTCTATGGATCACTTTGACCACTCTCACCGTTGTTCACTCCGGCTGTGACATCAGTTTGGCTACTCGGCTATTCATTACAGTAATTTTTTTGTTCACTCCGGCTATTCACTTCGGCTGCTCGACATCCTGCTCGGCTGCTTGGTTAGTTTATTACTTTGGTTCTTATTTTTTTCTTTTGTTATTGCTTTGGTAACGTTTGGTAGGCATGACTATTGAGTAAAACTGAAGAAGAAAATTCTGTCAATTGACTCTGTTTTTTTATCACCAAGGAATCATACTATTGTTTTTTTATCACCAAAGGCATGACTATTGAGTAAAACTGAAGAAGAAAATTATGTCAATTGACTCTGTTTTTATCACCAAAGGCTATGTTTTTTATCACCAACGTTTTGTTAAGCATTGTGTTTTTTATCACCAAAGAATATTCTAAATGTAACGCCCTCAAAATAAACCCATTAATCATACATTCATGACATCCATAAGCTTAAGATAATAAAGCATATTTCCATTCATCAGAGTATTAAGTACAAAATTATTACATGTTGACAATAAAAGTAAATGCCCTACGGGCTTACAACTTTCCAAGTCAACACTTAGGTACAACAAACGAAGAGTTCTAACTCTTTATACAAGTTAAGCCCTTGGCTTGAATTTACATGTAATACCCAAAAAGATAATCAACAAAAGTTCTTCCACCTCTAAGCCTCTCAAGCTACGTCCTTGGAGGTGGCATATCACCTGAACCTGAAAATAATGTCCCATATAGGGTGAGCCAAAGCCCAGTAGAGATATACTAAACCAGACATGAGCAATAACTAAAACATTAGCATATGATAAATGGCTAACACTTGTAAACCAACTTACATCACAATCCAGTTCCATGACAATTATGTACATGTTTCATTTCACTTTCCTTTACTTTTCCAATTTTCAATTCATGAACATGCCTCAGAACCTAGCTAAACAATTAAATGAGACTACATCTCATATTAGAACACTTCCTTTATCCACAATTCAAATGAGACTACAACTCATAATAAAAACACTTCCAATACTTCAATCATCTACGTTATGCAAATGTAATAAGAATTTCGGGACTTCCACCCAAGGCACTCCGACCAACTTAGTTATCAATGGAGTCCATCCCCTATCTCCTCCCAAATAGGTTTGAGAGTACATCCCCTATCTTCCCTCAAACTATGGAGTACATCCCCTATCTCCTCCTAAACAAGATACATATACAATGTATTTAAACACTCATCATATACAATGATCAATCAATACACATATTTGATGTATTATTCCAACCGTCATATTCATTGAAAATTCCAGATGATTAGTTTCAGTTTTCCCTAATCAACATACAGTGTCTACAACAATCAAGACTATCCTCCACCGATAGCCCAAAGCAGTTATTTCTAAACAGATAATAAATGTATCAAACAGATATAATATCAACATTGTCATAGGTGAGTGATTAATTTATCCAACTACACCATTCAATCTCACAACTCCCGAATTTCATGAATTTCAACTCAATTTCACAATTTTCCAAATTAATTATTCAACATAATTAGGGCATTTTCCCCTATTTTCCAATAACAACCCTAAGGTTAAATTTCATCGATTTAACCACAATAATACCATTTTCCAAGGTCTCACATACACATGGAATTTAACATTTTGAAAACCCCCTTTTCACAACCTCAAATCAAACCCTAACTTTCCCAAAATTACCAAATACCACCATCTAATCAAAATACATAACATCTATGTCAAAACCCATAGAAAGGATTAGGTTATCCCTACCTCAAATGAAGAGACCAAATGGAGAAGATGAAGAAAACTTGAGATGCTCCAAACTCAAAGATTTTCAGATCAAAATGTAGCCCACACCAAGCTCCACCTTTTTGACAAAGGGATTAGGGTAAGAGACCACTAGAACTAGATAAAATCTTAGAGAGAGAGTGTGTGTAGAGAGAGAGGCAGCCGGGGCTAGGGTTTGGATAAATAAGAAGATGAAAAAGTGTGTAAAAATCCGCTGCTGCCAACTGATATACTCGAGCCTCGCTCGAGCGAATGAGTGGTCGCTTGAGCGACCAGACACAAGGAAACCTCGCTCGAGCGGAGAAAGCCTTGATCGAGCCAACAATACGAAGCTTCAGGTCTGCAACCCAGAAGCACGCTCGAGCGAAGAAAAGCTCGCTCGAGTGAAGAAAAGCTCGCTCGAGCGAAGAAACCCAAAACATATAGCTCGCTCGCTCGAGCGAAGGAAATCTCGCTCGAGCCAAGAAATGCAACCTTCAAGTCAAAAAGAGACACAAACGCAAGCTCGAGCGCAAGACTTCTCGCTCGAGCCACTCGACACAACACTCAACTCTCGCTCGAGCAAAGGAACCCTGGCTCGAGCGAAGCAACTAAAACAAGGAGCTCACTTGAGTGACAAAAGCCTTGCTCGAGCGAAGGAGCAAAAATCTGGGCAGCCATTATTGGTTTAATCTCACAACTAACCTGAAACACACCTGCCCAATACATCCCAAAATTTGAATACAAGGAATTAAAGGATGGAAACAAGATACAAACAAAACCAACTCCACAAAACCTAAGTCCGGAATACAATAAACAATGGAGGGAAAACCGGGATCGCTGTACTAAAACTAAAGAGTAGTTGCAAAGGCTATGTTTTTTATCACCAAAATCACTTGACTCTGTTTTTTATCACCAAAATCAGTTGGCTCTGTTTTTTATCACCAAAATCAGAAAAAATTATGCTCAATGTGTTAACTATCAACTGTTTAAATTAGTGATGAGAGACAAAAATTCTGCTCAATGTGTTTACTGTCATCTGTTTATCACCAAAATCAAAAAAAATTTATCACCAAAAAACATTAAGCAGAAATTAGTTTGGTGTTCAAAAAAATAAATAAAAGGTTATACACATTGTGTTTACTGTCAACTATGTATAATAGTTGGTCTGTCAATTATTGTCAATTATTTGAACTATTAAGTAGAAAATATTTGAACTAAATTTCATCAAAGAATTAAAAAAAAAAAATTATGTGAACCAAATTTCTGTCAATTTTGATTAAACATTGAGCAGAATTATTGTGAACCAAATTTCTCTCAGAACTATTAAACATTGAGGAAATGTGTCTCTCATCACCAAATTTCTGTCAATTTTTAATCAGAAAAAACATTAAGCAATTTTTTTAATAAAAAAAACATTAAGCAGAAATTGGTTTGGTGTTCAAAAAAAAAAAAAAGGTTATACACATTGTGTTTACTGTCAACTGTGTATAATAGTTGGTCTGTCAATTATTGTCAATTATTTGAACTATTAAGCAGAAATTATTTGAACTAAATTTCATCAAAGAATTAAAAAAAAACATTATGTGAACCAAATTTCTATCAATTTTGATTAAACATTGAGCAGAATTATTGTGAACCAAATTTCTCTCAAAACTATTAAACATTGAGGAAATGTGTCTCTCATCACCAAATTTCTGTCAATTTTTAATCAGAATTATTGTCAATTTTTTTAATAAAAAAAACATTAAGTAGAAATTGGTTTGGTGTTCAAAAAAAAAAAAAAGGTTATACACATTGTGTTTACTATCAACTGTGTATAATAGTTGGTCTGTCAATTATTTTCAATTATTTGAACTATGAAGCAGAAATTATTTGAACTAAATTTCATCAAAGAATTAAAAAAAAAACATTATGTGAACCAAATTTCTGTCAATTTTGATTAAAAGCAGAATTATTGTGAACCAAATTTCTCTCAGAACTATTAAACATTGAGGAAATGTCTCTCGTCTCCAAATTTCTGTCAATTTTTAATCAGAATTATTGTCAATTTTTTTAATCAAAAAAAAACATTAAGCATAAATTATTTTTTCATCAAAGAATTACTCTCAATTATTTGAACTATTAAGCAAAAATTTGGTTCTTACACATAAGGTTGGTCTCAAAATTATTTGGCTATTATACACAGGAAAAACAGAATAGATCCAAAATTTTCACTAAATCAAGGATGAACAAAAAATTTCACCAAATCTCCAATAATAATACTTTTAATCTTTTTTGATAAAATTTTAAAATAGAGTATGGATAGGAGATGGTTTTCTTTCATAAAAAATGGTATGGATAGGAGATGGTTTTTAGGATAAGTTTGGAATTTTTTTGAAAAGATTTTAAGATGCGAAGAGAGTAAGGATTGGAGTATTCATATCAGATCAAGCTTTTAATCAAATTTTCACTCAAATTTGATGAACAGAGAGAGAGAGAGAGTAAGTTAAGTAATTTACTAATCATAACCATCATGGCTTGGTTGTCCTGACTCCTTATTGTTGTTGTTAGAACTTAAAGCTTGGATTAGGATTGGTTGTCCTGACTCCGGTGGGTAAATTGAAGTGTAAAACATTTGGCTGATTACGTCGCTATTCATAAAATTGGTCTGTCTTAAATTTTTAAAATTTGGTCAAGATTTGGAACAAATAATTGGAAAATTTTGTTTAAATTTGGTCAATTTGGTTGCATTATTAGAAAGAAGTCAAGTACTCTCTCTCATACCCTAACCCAAGGACCTTCACAATTATTCATTTTTTGGTTCTTCTTAGAGGCTTGAGTGCTAGATATAGTAGTAGTGGATAGTTTTGTAGATTAACTTGATATTGAAAATCATGTGTGCACTGCTACTTGCATTGTGCCCTTAGTGAGGCATAGTCGGGTTGCTTCATCGTAGTTATGTGATGATATCTTTTGATGTAATGTGGGCTTCTATTCTCCCTTTTAAAAAGTAAAACCTAGGCTTAGGCGCCCATAGGATTGTTTGAGAAAAAGGCATTATTCATTTCTATTCAACTTACTAAACCATCAAGCGCATCACTAATCATTGAAATGCTCCGTTGAAAAACTCTACATGCTCAATTTTGTTTTTCAAAAAATAGATGCAATCAACCATGATTTAGTCACCCTTTTAATGAAAGAACATTTCATTTAGTAGGTCACACATGTATGCAAGATATAGAGAGAGACATCATTACGATATACCTTTACACAAAAATTGTACCATTCAAATGTAGTATATTTGTTGTGTGATTCTAAAAAGAAAGGGACTATTTTTTTCATTTAATTTTTTTTTTTTTGAATATCTAGAGTTCCTAATTAAAAGAAAAATTTGAAAGACTTGACATTTTAACATTTATGTGTAATATGGCAAGAGAGTTTATGTTTTTTTTTTTTTTTTTTTTGGCACCTTTTTAAAGGAGTATAGTAACTTATGTTGTATTTCAAAAAATTCTGGTGAATGTATATATGTGTATATGTATATTACTTTAGTTGTCTTCATGAAAAAAAATATATTAAACTTACAAGTATTTAACTTAACCTAAATATTTAACATAATCCGTTTTGCTTTGAATCAAATTCACCAAGTATTTAACTTAACTTACAAAAATGTATTTAACATTTTATTATTAAAAAAAAAAAATTTGTACCATTCAAATGTGGTATATTTGTTGTGTGATTCTAAAAACAAACCGACTGTTTTGTTCATTTTTTTTTTAATATCTAGAGTTCCTAATTAAAAGGAAAATTTGAAGGACTTGGCATTTTAACATTTATGTGTAATATTAAAATGCCAAGAGAGTTTATGTTCTTTTTTTCTTTTTTCTTTTTTTGCACCTTTTTAAGGGAGTATAATATTCTATGTTGCATTTCAAAAATTCTGGTCAATGCATATGTGTGTATTACTTTAGTTGCTTGATGAAATAATTATTCATTATTGCTTATAAAATGGCTTTCTTATGTAGTGAATTTTTTTTTCGCATAAATTTATTTTGGACTTTCCAAGTCATAAATGGTGAACTTCAAAATATTTATGATTATAATGGGTTTTAATTTTGGTTTTAATTTCATCTCTATAAAATTAAAGTTAGTTAAGAAAGAGAAAAGTTCAAATTCGGACAATTATTATGCTCCAGTTTTAATTTATCATTTTAATGTGATTGTTAAAAAACATCTATTCTAAATGCTGGGTTGACTCAGAAAATGTGAGTTTGATTATGAGTTTCTCAAAGAATGTAGAGAGAGAGAGAGAGAGAGAGAGGTAGAGGTTATTTGGGACTTGATTTGTGGTTAGTGCTCTGTGTTGTACAAAAGATAAATATTTTTCATATAATTTTTTTTGAATATCTACAATTCCTAATTGAAAGAAAAATTTCAGAGACTTGGCATTTTAACATTTATGTGTAATATGACAAGAGAGTTTATATTTTTTTTTGGGCACCTTTTTAAAGGACTATAGTATTCTATGTTGTATTTCAAGTATTTAACTTAACCCAAGTATTTAACATAATCCATTTTGCTTTGAATCAAATTCACCAAGTATTTAACTTAACCTACAAAAATGTATTTAACATTTTATTATAAAAATAAATAAAAAAATTGTACTATTCAAATGTAACAAAAGGATTGTTTTGTTCATTTATTTTATTTTTTTAATATTTAGAGTTCCTAATTAAAAGGAAAATTTGAAGGACTTGGCATTTTAACATTTATGTGTAATATGACAAGAGAGTTTATGTTCCTTTTTTTTTTCCACCTTTTTAAGAGAGTATAATATTCTATATTGCATTTCAAAAATTCTGGTCAATGCATATGTGTGTATTACTTTAGTTGCTTGATGAAATAATTATTCATTATTGCTTATAAAATGTCTTTCTTATCTGGTGAATTTTTATTTTTTTTGGGGCATAAATTTATGTTTGGACTTTCCAAGTCATAAATGGTGAATTTCAAAATATTTATGATTATAATGGGTTTTGATTTTGGTTTTAATTTCATTTCTATAAAATTAAAGTTAGTTAAGAAAGAGAAAAGTTCAAATTCGGACAATTATTATGCTCCAGTTTTAATTTATCATTTTAATGTGATTATTAAAAAACATCTATTCTAAATGCTGGGTTGACTCAGAAAATGTGAGTTTGATTATGAGTTTCTCAAAGAATGTAGAGAGAGAGAGAGAGAGAGAGAGAGAGGTAGAGATTATTTGGGACTTGATTTGTAGTTAGTGCTCTGTGTTGTACAAAAGATAAATATTTTTCATATAATTTTTTTTGAATATCTACAATTCCTAATTGAAAGAAAAATTTCAGAGACTTGGCATTTTAACATTTATGTGTAATATGACAAAAGAATTTATATTTTTTTTTGGCACCTTTTTAAAGGACTATAGTATTCTATGTTGTATTTCAAGTATTTAACTTAACCCAAGTATTTAACATAATCCGTTTTGCTTTGAATCAAATTCACCAAGTATTTAACTTAACCCACAAAAATGTATTTAACATTTTATTATTAAAAAAAATAAAAAATTGTACCATTCAAATGTAGTATATTTGTTGTGTGATTCTAAAAACAAAGCGACTGTTTTGTTCATTTTTATTTTTTTTTAATATCTAGAGTTCCTAATTAAAAGGAAAATTTGAAGGACTTAGCATTTTAACATTTATATGTAATATGGCAAGAGAGTATGTTCCTTTTTTTTTTTTTTTTGCACCTTTTTAATTGAGTATAATATTCTATGTTGCATTTCAAAAATTCTGATCAATGCATATGTGTTTATTACTTTAGTTGCTTGATGAAATAATTATTAATTATTACTTATAAAATGGCTTTCTTATGTGGTGAATTTTTTTTTTTCGCATAAATTTATTTTGGACTTTCCAAGTCATAAATGGTGAACTTCAAAATAATTATGATTATGATGGGTTTTAATTTTGGTTTTAATTTCATCTCTATAAAATTGAAGTCAGTTAAGAAAGAGAAAAGTTCAAATTTGGACAATTATTGTACTCCAGTTTTAATTTATCATTTTAATGTGATTGTTAAAAAAATCTATTCTAAACGCTGGGTTGACTCAGAAAATGTAAGTTTGATTATGGGTTTCTCAAAGAATGTAGTGGGAGAGAGAGAGAGAGAGAGAGGTTATTTAGGACTTGGTTTGTGATTAGTGCTCTGTGTTGTACAAATTAGCCTGATAGGAAAGAAACTGTTTGTTCGGAGCTATTTAAAAAGAAATTAAGAGTGATTTATTTAGTTGATCTTCCTGCAACAAAAAAATTAACTCACACTCAAAAAAAATTATTTAACATTTTATTTGCTGTGTAATATATTTATTTAGTTGTACCATTCAAATATAATATATTTGTTGTGTGATTTTGGTTTTAATTTCATTTCTATAAAATTAAAGTCAGTTAACAAAGAGAAAAGTTCAAATTTAGACAATTATATTGTGCTCCAGTTTTAATTTATCATTTTAATGTGATTGTTAAAAAACATCTATTCTAAATGCTGGGTTGACTCAGAAAATGTGAGTTTGATTATGGGTTTCGCAAAGAATGTAGAGAGAGAGAGAGAGAGAGAGAGGAGGAAGGGACTGTTTGTTTGGAGCCATTTAAAAAGAAAGTAAGGGTGATTTATTTAGTTGATCTTCCTGCAACAAAAAAATTAAACTAACACTCAAAAAAACTTATTTAACATTTTATTTGCTGTGTAATATATTTATTTAGTTGTACCATTCAAATGTAATATTTATTTGCTGTGTGATTCTAATGTACAGATGATAAATATTTTTCATTTAATTTTTTTTGTGAATATCTAGAGTTCCTAATTAAAAGAAAAATTTGAAAGACTTGGCATTTTAACATTTATGTGTAATATGGCAAGAGAGTTTATGTTTTTTTTTTTTTGTGTGTGCACCTTTTTAAGGGAATATAATGTTCTATGTTGTATTTCAAAAATTTTGGTCAATGTATATGTGTGCATATTACTTTAGTTGTCTTCATGAAAAAAAAAATGTATTAAACTTACAAGTATTTAACTTAACGCAAGTATTTAACATAATCCGTTTTGTTTTGAATCAAATTCACCGAGTATTTAACTTAACCCAAAAAAAATGTATTTAATATTTTGTTATAAAAAAATTTTAAAAAAAATTGTACCATTCTAAATAGAGAAGGCACGTGCCTCTGGTATCTGTTGAATTATTTTTTTTGGCATAAATTTGTGATTATGATTATAACGGGTTTGATTTTGGTTTTAATTTCATCTATATAAAATTGAAGTCAGTTAGAAAAGAGAAGAGTTCAAATTTGGACAATTGTTGTACTCCGATTTTAATTTTATCATTTTAATGTGATTGTTAAAATACATCTATTCTAAACATTGGGTTGGCCTTTTTCTTTTTCTTAGAAGTTTATATTTTTATTTATTTCTTCTCCTCTTGATTGTAACCCATTAAGTATTTTCTATTCATGGCAGTTATTTATTTAAATAAAATTTTGAATTTTATTATTCGATTTGGTAGCAACAGATTTGGAAATAACATTTCATTGTCAATGAAATCCATGTTAACTTTTATTATTGCTAATTTTTTGTTTCTTTGTGTCTAAAATTATATAACCAAGTATTTTTAGGTTGAAGTACAACAGTTATGAACAATATCACTATTTTTGGTCAAGTAAGTTTTTTTTCTTCTTTTTTCTCTTCATATAAATTTAAGTACATCTCTTATAAATTTAAGTACAACAGTTATAGACAATATCGCTATTCTAATTATTCTTTTCCCTCATACTTTATAGGTGGATGGGGACTTACACCGAACCGTAATATCACCTCCCTTTACTAATTTTCTTATTTATGTGTATAAAGTTTTATTTATCACTCTAAAGTTTTTGTATGTATAGGTTCGATTTCTTCAAGAAAGAAATGTTAATGTTGTTATTCGCGATGAGCGTGACCTTAATACTATTCGCATTCATGAAGTAAGCCAAAAAGTCACTTGAACATTGGACATGTATTTTCTTATCATTTTAAAAATAATTTATAAATATATTCTACTTATTTTTATAGGCAAAGGCAAAGGAAAAAGACAAAGCAATATCAAAGGAAACAAAAAAAGCTATTCCTTATGGCAAAGGAAAGGAAAATGCATATCCCATGGTATGGTTTCTCAACAATTTTTAAAAGTTTCTTTTTCGAATATTATATAGTGTCATATACTCTTTTTTATGTACATTTTTCAAAAGTTTCTTTTTCAAAAATTTATTCAATTCTTTTTATTGAATGTGAAATGTTTTTCTGAAGCATGTTAAAGTAAGCATTTGTACAATATGCTAATGCATTTGTATGAACATTAATTTGAATTTTTAATATGTTTGTCTATTTGTATGATAAAAATATGTTGCATTTGTACAATATGTTGCATCTACAACATAGCATAATAAAAATACAATAGAGGAAAACGAAAAAGGAAAATAAGAAGAAAGAACAAATATGTGATGAAAAGGAAACTACATAATATAATTTTTTTTAATTTTTATTTTTCTTATAAGAAGTTCTTAAGGAAAGAAGAAAAAGACAAAAATACATTTTAATATAACAGAAACAACAAGAAGAGTGAAAAGGAAAGTACAATACATTACACGCTAATATTCACATTTTACGTACCCAATGATCTAATATTTACCTTTTCAACATACATTTTGTAAAGAGATGGGTAATGTCTTTAAACCAATAAGTGTGTGCATAGTGAATTTGCAGTTTTGTGTGCTTAATGTGTTTTCAAATTATTTTTCCCTTCCTTTTTAAATTTCATCAATACATGCATTGGTTCTTATATGACTAACAACTTAACCAAGTGAAGAGGAAAAGTTAATTAAAAGGAAGAAAAAATACATGATGAAAGGGAAGCAAGTTAGTTAATCTTCACATTTTATGCACCTTCTTATATAATATTCTCATTTTAGGCACACAATGATAATGTGTTATCAAAAACTACATTGGCCTAACGTGCATGGCGAGAACGTGAAAAAAATCAAAAAGCCATGTTTTGCATACCAATTGGGACAACGCCTGCGACGAGAACGAAAAAGAGAAAGAGAAAGATCGAAGGAATGTATTAACCCAAGACAACCTTCTTTAACACCAAATTGGTAAAAGAAAAAGAATGTTTTACCCAAGACAATCTTGAATTTTTTACTCTTACTATTACCACTTTATTATATAGATTTTAATTTGTTCACAATCTATTTCTATAGGCCTCCTCCTACAACTCCATCTAGAAATGTTGGTGTGGTCATTCGTGATGAGCACGACCTTAATATTATCCGTGTTCGTGCGGTAAGTACAAAATCAAGTCAAACATTATATGTATTATATATATATAAGATTATATAAGATTTTTTTAATCTTTTGAATATTTTATTTATATTTGTTAGGCAAAAGAAAAAGAAAAGGTCAATCCATTGTCTAAAGGAAAAGAAAAGATGGCTCCTTCTGGCAAGAGAATGACAAGTGCATGTCAAATGGTATATATTCTTTTTTAAAAATATGATGCAAAACTAATCAAAATTTTGAATAGTTAAAAGATATGAGTGTATAAAATGAATTTATTATTTTATATTGTTTTTGTAGAATGATTGTAATATGTTTTCCTGTAACTTGCTATTATTTATATGTGTTTTTCAAATTTATTTATTTTTATTTTGCATGGATACATGTGCATTTATAATGTATCATCCATAAGTTGCTACTTATATAAAGAGAATAGGAAAAAAGAAACGAAGGAATAAAGAAAGAATATATAAAGAAAGGATAAACTAAATAAGATAGGTTTTTAATTCTTATTTAATATATAAAATAGAAAACAAAGAAAGGGAAAGGGAACGGGAAAGGGAAAGGGAAGAAATAAGAAGATAGAAAGGAAAGAAATAAGAAAGAAAGAAATAAAGATAACACTATTAAATGTATAAAACAAATAAAATAGAAAACAAAATTAAGATAGTTTCATTTTATGCACAAAATATTCACATATTTTGCTTCAATGATAAAATATTTTCATTTTAGGCACAAAATGATAATGTAATATCAAAAGCTGCATTGCCCCAACAGGCACGGCGATAGCGTGAAAAAATTGAAAAGTCATACTTTGAATTTCAATGCTTGCAACGAGAATAAGAGGGATTAGAAGAATGTGTTCAACTAAGACAACATTCTTTAACACCAATTCGTCGCGATCGCACTTGCTTGGAGTGGGAAACAATAACTGAAGATTCTCATTCGGCACAAAAACGAACAATGGTTACCAATCATTCTACATGTTCGTTTTCTATGCCAAGCACATCTTTAGCTCCACCAAGGAATCGGTAAACTACTGTATCTAATCTTGAAATACATACTTTTACTCATACCATTTTGTTTTACAGAATTTTATTTATACATAAATATTCGTAGGTCTACTCCTATAAATCGATTTCTTTAACAAGATCTATGTACTGATGATGAATTAGAAGATCTGCTTATGAGTGTATCAATTGACGCCAGGGCACACAAAGATTCTTGCCGCCATTATCTTGGCAAGATGGATGTATTATGTCCTTATTGTTCAGCCTTACATTGGATGGATGAAAAATTGACAAAATCATCTATAAAACGTCCCTTATTCAGAACTTGTTGTTTGGGAGGAAGGATTAGGCTACCTTTACTTATTACACCCCCTCCACCACTTCAGGCATTGTATGATGGGAATAATGATCAATTAAAATCCTTTCGAAGTTATACTCGAGTGTACAATGCAGCCAATACTTTTACGAGTCTTGGTGCTACATTGGATCCTAGAGTACTCAGTGGAAGGGGCCCTACATCATTCACAATTCATGGGGAATTGCGACATCGAACAGTATCACTACAACCACAACCAGGGCAGGATGCGAGTTATGCTCAGCTGTATATCTATGACCCTTATTCAGCTTTAGAAATTCGTAATCGTAGAAATCCTAACTTGAGAAGGGATGTTCTCAAAACTATTCAAGATAGTTTGTTGCAAGTCAATGCATTTGTAGATAAATATCGCCAGGCTCATGCCATTTTACATCAATTAGACTCGGCAGGACACAATCTACCTGCTCATCTTCATTACAATTCAACAACTGATCGACATCGGTATAACCTACCAACTACAGATGAGATTGCAATTGTAATACCAGGTGATGGAACAGAGGTAAATAGAATGAGAGATATTATCTTACATTTCAGAGGAAATAATGAGTTGATGCAAATTAATGAATGTCACCCAGCATACTTGCTATTACATTATGTTCTATTATTTCCATATGGTGAGCTTAGATGGGAACCTGAGTTGAAATTGTGGAATGTTCAGTATGATCGACCTTCAACTGATCGACTTACTCAAATGAATTTTTATAGTTATCGTTTGTTTGAATGACCCACAGAGTATTCAATAATTTTGAGAGGTGGGAAACTATTTCAAGAGTTTTTGGTTGATGCTTGGGCTGCAACCGAGCAAAATCAATTGACATACTACAAGCTTAACCAAGGGAAACTTCGGGCTGAGCTTTACCAAGAGTTGTCAGATATGGATCCAGATTATGTACGACCTGGACAAATTGGTCAAAGGTTTGTTTTGCCATCTTCATTTACTGGTAGTCCTAGACATATGTTTGAAATCTTTTAAGATTCAATGGCTATCACACGATACAACCAACACCCAGATATTTTTCTTACCATGACTGCAAATCCCAATTGGCCAGAAATTACTTCAGCATTATTACCATATCAAAAACCTATTGATCGTCCTGATTTAATTGCCCGTGTTTTTGAGTTGAAGAGAAAATGTTTGATGAAGGAGATAAAAACAAATAAAGTGTTTGGAAATAAAGTTGCACATGTTTTTACAATTGAATTTCAAAAACGAGGACTCCCTCATATACATGCACTTTTATTTCTCAAGGGTCCTGACAAAATTTGGACATGTGCTCAAGTAGACAAATTGGTCTGTGTAGAATTTTCAGACCCAAAAGATGATCCTATGCTTTTTGAAACTATCAAATGTTGTATGATACATGGACCATGTGGTGCTCAAAATCCGCAAGCACCATGTATGGAAAATGATAGATGCACTAAGAGATATCCTCGAGCTTTCACAGAAACAACAACTATGGATCAAGATGGATACCCCATCTATCGTCGTCGCAATAATGGTCAAGTACATACTGTGAGGGGGCAAGAAGTTGATAACAGGGATGTCGTACCATACAATGCATATCTTTCAAAACTTCTCAACTGTCATATAAATGTGGAAGTTTGTGCCAGAATGAGATATAGCGATCCCGGTTTTTTCCTCCATTGGTTTTGTATTCCGGACTCGGTTCTGTGGATGTCTGTTGTGGTATATGTTTCAATTCCGTCCTTTAATCCTTTGGATTTGAGTTTAGAAATGTCTTGGGCGTGTTTCAAACAGGTTGGTTGAGCTTTGGTCTCTATTCTTGTTGCCCAGATTTCTGATGATCCGCTCGAGCGGGTCTTGTTGCGCTCGAGCGAGGTTTGCATCCTTTCAGCATTTTGTGCGTCTGCAAAAATACTGCAGGTGTGTTTTTCACGCTCGAGCAGAGTTCATTACGCTCGAGCGAGTCGCGCTCGAGCGGGTATCTTCGCGCTCGAGCGGGTGTTCGAAGTCTGTAAAAGTACTGGATGAGTGTATTCTACGCTCGAGCGGGTCCCTTTGCGCTCGAACGGGTAGTGCTTTGTTGTTGTGCCTTGGCGCTCGAGCGGGTGAAGTTTTTGTGTCTTACGCTTGAGCGTCTTATTCTCCGCTCGAGCAGACTAAACATATGTCAGATCGCAGCTGTGTCATTTTAAATCATTTTTTCAACTCACTCTCTTTCTAACTTTTCAAAACCCTCATTTGAGAGCTCCTCTCTCTAGAATACAACTTCTCTCTAAGAAATCATCTAGTTTGAGTGTGTTTCTATCCTAGTCCCTTTGTAAAAAGTGTGGAGCTTGGTGTGGGTTACATTTCAATCCGAAAATCTTTGGGTTTGGAGCATTTCGAGTTTCATCATCTTCTCCATTTGGTCTCCATTTGAGGTAGGGATACCCTACTCCTTCTTATGGGTTTTGACATAAATTTTAGTCATTTTGATTAGATGGTGTTATTTGGTAATTTTGGAAAAGTTAGGGTTTGGTTTGAGGTTATAAAAAGGGATTTTTCAAATGTTAAACTCCATGTGTATATGAGACCTTGGAAAATGGAATTATTGTTGTTAAATTGATGAAATTGAACCTTAGGGTTGATATTTGAAAAAGGGGGAGAATGCCCTAATTAATGTGATAAATTAATTTGAATAATTAATTTGGAGAAATATGAAATTGAGTTGAGAACCATGAAATTGGGAAATTATGAGATGGAATGGTGTAGTTGGATTAATCAATCACTCATCCATGAAAATGTTGATATTTTATCTATTGATAAATTTATTATCTGTTTAGAGATAACTGCTTTGGGCTATCGGTGGAGGATAGTCTTGATTGTTGCAGACACTGTATGTTGATTAGGGAAAACTGAAACTAATCACATTGAATATGTTATTGAATATGACGGTTGGAATAATACATTGAATATGTGCAACATTTATTATTTAAATTTGATTATAAAAACTTAATTAGTAAGTAAATTAAAAATATTATCAATTGAAAAAATGTTAAAAACTTTCATTGTAAAATTTAATTAGTAATTTTGAACTTTGAAAAGTATAAAAATAAAAATAAAAAGAATTAAACAAAAATTTTATTATTTGATGAATTAAGCAATTGTCATTTAAATTAATATTTAAATAAAAAAAATCTGTTTAAAATTCGCTAATGACCCCAATAATAATTGCACCATCCTGACCCTTTTGTTCTGCGATATTTTTTTTTATTTTTTTATTCTAGAAAATGTTTTTTATACATCTTAGAAAATTTAAGCTATGTTTGGCGTAATGGGCTGGGGGTTAAAATAGTCATAGAAAGATAAAATAGATTAAAAAATCAATAAGATAAAATGTCACGTTTAAATCATAATCATTTTATTTTTTTCTCACAAAAGTCAAAAAAACCAAAAAGTCCATCCCAAATAAATTTTTTTAACTTAGGTTAAAAAAATTAAAAAGTCGAAAAACTAACTCACTTTCCAAACAAAGGCTTACATTACAGAATTGACTTTTCAGCATAAATCAGGTCACTTTCTCCAGCTTTTACCTAACAAGCACTATAACAAATTAAAATTTTAAAGTAAAAAATTAAAAGATAAAATTATTTTTTAGGAAGAAAATATTTTAGTTATCGAAATTATCATTGTTATATTTTGAATGATGAAATTAGGCATTTAATGATGAATACTATAATTTTGGGACAAATTTTTTGGTCTTAAGAAATAAACATTTTTACCACCAATTTTTTTTTTACCGACATTTAAAAATTTTGTCACTATAACTCTCTTTTTTTTTTTTTTGACTTTTAGCGAAGACCTTCGCAATAACAAGAATTGATCTCTAAATATTTTTTATAATAATTTTTTTATGTTTATGAAGAAAAAATTTAATCCCTAACATTTTTATATTTTATTTGAACAAATAGATGTGAGAATATATATATATGCTTACCAAAAACAGAAACATGTATTAAATAATACAAGAAAGATTGGGATAATGACCTTATAAAAGTCCATGGAAGCAACACAGAAGCAATCACCCAACTTGACATTTCCATTCCAAGCCTCTAAACTCAGGCATACACACCACAAAAGGGTCAATGGCTCTCACCACCTTCTCCCTCTCTCTCTGTATGTCACTCTTGTCACTTGTGGTTATGGCTTCTGCAAGTGGTTATGGGTATGCCCCAAAAGCTGAGCTTCAAAAACCTAAGAAGGAAGTAGAGCTACTCCCCTCCATAGCGGGCATTCAAGGGAATAAATCCGGTCCTAAACTAGTTCCACTTGAAGGTAATAATTTCTTCCTTTCTTGTTTTATGGACTCTCTCAATTGAAGGTAATTTCCATACATGATCATCATTTCTTTTTTCTGGTACAAAGGCATAAAAGATCATTAGTACTGTAACTATCATGCACTTGCTGTTATTGTGCCATATGCAACTCATTGTTTTTTTTCAACTATGGTGTAGGAGCTCTGGCAAGAATCACATGTCTAGCTGTTGACAAGTATGGGTATGAATCGGCCCCTTTCTCTGTTTTGAGTCACCCAACCGATGCCAAGGGGTACTTCTTTGCCACAGTGGCTCCTTATGAGCTTGAAGATGCATTGAAGATTACAGAGTGCAAGGCATTCCTCGAAAAATCTCCATTGGAGACTTGTAAAGTTCCAACTGATGTCAACAAAGGGATTAGCGGCGCTACTCTCACTTCTTACCATTTCCTCGTGGACAAGAACATCAAATTATACTCTGTTGGGCCTTTCTTTTATACTCCACAACCAAAACCAGTCTCTTAAGGGTTATTAGCTTGTTGAGATCAATCACTACATTTGATCAAACACCAAACCAAATTTTTTATTTTTTTTTAAACCTGCATTTGGAGCTCCAACAGAGAAGCAAAAAAAAAAAAAGGATTTTCGTAACGTAGTTGATATCCGAACAAAAAAAAAATGGTTTGAACTGATAAAAAACATGTCTGAAAATAGAAGCTCCAACAGAGAAGCAAGTTTTTTGCACATACCAAACAGTCCAGGCTTCCTTCAACATGAAACAACATGACGGCCATCCCTCTCCCTCTATCTATCTCTGCCTGCCAAGAAAATAC
The DNA here is from genome assembly GCA_036172215.1 of Camellia granthamiana. Classification (NCBI taxonomy): domain Eukaryota; kingdom Viridiplantae; phylum Streptophyta; class Magnoliopsida; order Ericales; family Theaceae; genus Camellia; species Camellia granthamiana. The sequence goes on along the minus strand of CM069914.1, from coordinate 81,307,794 downwards.
AGTTTGTCATGGATACTGCACAGAGATCCTCAGTAATAAACACATATTGTCACAAATTTTTGAAGACTGATCTCTTTCAATTACTCACCGCACAAGCACATATCGCAACATCTACAGTGGCCAATGCTGTTGTGATGTCAGCCATCATACCTGAAATATGTTTATGCACTTAAATATTGGCTAAAATTAGTCGATAAATACTGCTCTATCATTTCTTCACCAGGGAAAAACAAAAGTCCCCAAATATTCAAAAACAAGAAAAACAAACTTCCCAAATGCAAACCTAATAGCAAGTAAAAAAGATGTGGTTACAAAATTGCCTCCCGCGATTTGCACGTCCACTAGCACCACTACTTCATTTGTATTTGAATCTCACAGAAAAAAAAAAGGGATCACAAGAGATGTGTTATTACTAGTAATGAAAAGGGAAAAAAGGATTCACCTCTTCGATCTATGCATACTACACATAACCACTGTATAGAGTGCCCTTCAAGGTTGTGCCAAGATGCAACCTTGCCAGCTTGCCAACTCTCCAGACCAGGCAAGACTTCCTTGTACATGGGCATATTAGCAAGTATCATCTTAGCAACACCATTTCCCTGAGATAAACTCTCTCCTTTGGCCTTCAAACTCACATGCTGCATATGTTTATTATGTTTCCCATGGACCTTAGGGACCTTGACGCTGCCACGTTTGAGTTGGAAAATATCTCCACCATTGATCATTGAAGATGACATTTCCACAACGTTCATCAGGATCTTCTCCCAGGTGTATTTGCTTCCTTCAGAACAATCCGACAGCTCCTCTACTTCACTATCCTCCTTAGGATCAGCAACAAATTCTTCTACTGTATCAGCTGTTATTTCGGTTGCCGATAATGCAGCTTGCTCTCTCAAAAACTGAATACAACAAGAACCTTCTATTAATAGAGTGGAGGACAAGGATATCTAAAGCACCAATAAATAAAATATATATTACAAAAAAAAAAAATCTATACCACAGAAAACCTACTTTCATAATTTTGTATCTGGCACTACGTGTTTTAGCATGTTGCAACCACTGCTTATGTCTTTGGAATGCTGACTTGCTTGAGAGTGCCAAGAAATTGTGGAACTGACAATTAACAAATATTCAACCAGGTAAAATAAACAGTGGATAAACAAGCTTCATATAACTGCAAGTTACTCAAGAGAGTATGGATGGTGGACTATATCAAACAGTAGTAATGATGAGCTTAGAGCTCATGATTATCAGGATCACAAATTGCTCTATTTCCCATTGACCTTGGGGACCTTGACGCTGCCATGTTTGAGTTGGGAAACATCTCCACCATGTTTGAGTTGGAAAACATCTCCACCGTTCTTATAAATCAACAGCACCAAACAAAGATAAGCAAAAATATCAAACAGTAGTAATGATGAGCTTAGAGCTCATGATTATCATGATCACAAATTGCTCTATTTCCTACATGACATAGGATGATCTGCGATTGGTACAGAGCCACAGCAACTACGCTTAGAATTTTAGTTTAAGACTTCAATCGACAGAGTCCACTACCACGAGTTTTTGCATTGAAATTAAAATTTCTATTTTAGTTTTTTTTTTTCTTTCTTATATACATATAAGAAGACTGCTGAACTTGTCAACATCTTATATTTTTGGTTACCTGAAGTGCTTTACTCAAGTATTAGAAGAAGTTTTCTCTATGTATTTCAAAAGTTACGAAACTTCTCTGAAACATTGCATCCTTTTTTTCAAGATTCATCAAACTTCAGAAGCTCATCCTTGTAGAAAAACTTTGAAGACTTTGTTATTTTATATAATATAGTAGTAACTCAAGAACCATAGCATCTCTATAATCCCATCTGATGTGGATTTAAAACCACAAATTTTCATGAAGATCTGGGAGGAAAAAAAATCAGATTATGAAGAACCATAACATCATACAGAAACCTAGTGAGCTTGGTTGAAGCAGAAGAGAGGAACCAATATCTCAACTTAAAAGAAAGGCAAAAAGGAAGGAACTGACTAAGTTCACATTATAAGTTATTATCTCCACAACTTCAGCATTTGCAAGTACATGCGAGGGAGTAACAAGATTACCATTGACCTGCAAAAAGATAAATCTCCTGTAGTGAGATGTGGAAATCTAAGAATAACAAGTCCACTGTTAAAAGTAAAAAAGAATACCTTTGCTGCAACCATTTTGTTGCCAATTTCAGTGTGTATCATATAAGCATAGTCAATGACAGTTGCCCCCTTGGGCAGATTTTTAATCTGTATGCAATGTGAAAGAGATCATTACAATATCAGTCAGCACAGATTTGTATGTGTAGCAATTGCAATCCATTCTCTTACCTCTCCTCTTGGTGAAAACACGAAGACACGGCTACCTAAAAGATCTCTGGTGATAGTTTCTACAAATTCTCTGGAGCTCATATTTCCAACAAATTCCTCTTGCCATTCTCTCATTGCATTGAGCCAACCCTGGAGGGAAAGAAAGGACTTCTACCACAAGTCAGGTTATTTGAAGGAGTTTATCAGAAAATTCATTCAAGGAAGAGTGTTAAACTATCAAAATTTAGCAAGGATAAAGGTAAATTACTCTGAGGGCAATGTTTGCATTATTAAGACAAACAATTTTCCCTCTTGAACTTCTGCCCTTAGGCATTGCATGTCCAACCAATCCAGTCACAAGACCTTTCCCGCTATAATGAGCAGCAAGGCCTCTCTCAGCTATCAGATCCATCTCTTCAGTTCTTATCTGTCAACCATTAAAAAAACCAAAATATAACTGAATATTGCAAGTAATGAAAAGGGATAACCATTGAACTCATATAGTGACAAATAAGAAGGATTTGACCTAAGATACAGTCAAAAGAGAATAATGGCATAATTGGGAAAGAATAAAAATTCAGAAGTTGACCTGAACTTCCAGCCGAAACATGCTCTCATAAAGAAATGGAATTACAGTGGTATGAAGACTCTGATAACCATTGGGCTTTGGAGTTGCAATATAATCTTTCATCTGTTACAGAAAGCAAACCAATAAGCCTTGATAAATCAATTATTAAAAAAGAGGCAAGAGCAAAAAACATCAAAGTGAACTCCCCAAATCCCAACTAGGTTGGCACTAAGGAAGAAACCCAATCATTTGTTAGCTCAAGCCAAAGTGTGAGAGACCAACAAAGCAAAAAGGAAAAGAGCAAACAAGGAGGCCTACCAAGGTAACAGTAGGTACAAAGCAAGGCAGCAAAACAACCTGAGACAACATCAGGCATCAAAACAACAGAACAACAAACAGCATAGCTCCATCCTGGTCTGGTTTAAATTGACCACAAAATGAGCAGCAGCAGCTCAGCACACTCAACAGTGCAGTTCATCAGCAGAACAACAGCAGAACACTCATCAGAACACTCAACAACAAAACAAGATTAAATCCATCAAATGCAACTCCTGATCAACAAAAAATCATGGATGGAGTATGAATTCCCAGAAGAGTGTCTCTTCAACCAAATTGCCACTCTAGACTTGATAAGCTCACATAGCTCCATAAAGTTGGGTTGAGCACTATTAAACACAGTAGAGCAGAATATCAGCAGAACAAGATTAGATCCATAAAATGCAGCACCACTAGCAGAACTTAGCATACCAACATAACAGAGCAACAAAGCAGAGACCATTCCAGCAGAGCACACCAGAGGCCATCTTAGCTGCAGCCATGCTCAGCCCACCCACAGCCAGCTAGACAGAGTCTAGTTTAACTGCTTCCAAACCTAATGCACTAATGAACCTGGAACATACAGCTGAAACACACAAAACAACAATCAGCACCACTGCAGAGCATTCTGCCACCAGACTTGAACACTAGTCACTCACCCTCCAGTTCTGATACAATGCTTAACTTGTGGCAGATTAAAGACCAAGTCATTAATAGAATACTCCACCTGAATTGGCGACGCTTTGAGCCACATGGCTACTCTCACCTTCACAATTTCACACAAATCCTCCAAATTTAGTTGAAAGCCATTAAAGATGCAATCGTTTCCATGCTTCCAAGTAGACCAAAGGATAGCCAGAGGTAGAACCATCCAAATTTTCTTTTCCAGCTTTTTCATTCTACAACCAAGCCACAACTGCAACAGGCCAGTAACCGAACCTGGAATTACCCACTGCACACCCCACCATCTTACAATGTTGGACCACAATAACCATACAAAAGGTCAAAAGAGTAGAATATGAGCTACTATTTCAATCTCATTTTGACAGAAAACACAAGCAAGATTAGCACTGCCATCTAAGATCCCAATCCTATGGAGAAAACTAGAGGTTTTAACCTTGCCAAGCCAAGCCAACCAACCAAATAATTGCACTTTGGGAGGAGCAAAATTGTTCCAGATTGAGTCAGCTACTGCCTCTACATTCCCCAACAGTGATTCACTCCAATTGTAGGCTGAGGCAACACCAAATACCTCAGAAGGATCTGCACTCCATTTTAACTCATTTGGTTTGTTGTTATAGAGTGCTGGAGCATTGCGAAGAAAAATGAATAATCTCTGAACTTCTTCCTCTTCCCAGACCAGCAAGGATCTTCCGAAATTCATAATCCATCCACCAGCATCTGACCGTTGCTCAAAGAACACCTTTACCACACCATTTTTATCAGTAGATAAAGAAAATAACCTAAGGAATTCATCCATCAAACACACATTACCAACCATTTATCCCTCCAGAATTGAACTCTCCTCCCATCCCCTAGAACAATATGAGAGTTATTGCTATAAAAACTATGCAGTTCTGGATTGGACACAACAGCAGTGATGATATCAGACCAAATTTTGGAAACTCTACCTACAATATTTGGTAACCATCTTCCATCCCTAGCATCATACTTATGACAGATCACTTCCTTCCAAAGAGTTTGATTCTCAGCACCAAATCGCCACCACCATTTCAGCAGGAGACATTGATTGAAGATTGACAACTTCCTCAAGCCTAATCCACCTAATTTCTTATTCTTCGTTACCACCTCCCACCGAACCATGTGAATTTTTCTTCTGAGTTCTGAACCGCCCCACAAGAATGCTGATTGCATTCTCTCTAACTCCTTAGCCACCCCAGTAGGAATCCTAAACAGTGATAAGTAATAGATCGGCAAATTGGACATTACAGATTTGATTAGAGTTAATCGCCCAGCAAAAAAAAGAAGCCTTCTCTTCTAGGAAGCTAATTTATGTTTGAACTTATCAAGAACGGGTTTCCAAGTACTTCTCCTACTTGGATTAGCCCCCAATGGAAGCCCCAAATATTGAATAAGCAGCTTTTGGTGAAGGCAATTAAGGCTAGCAGCAAACTCATGCACCAACTCATTATCCACCCCAATGCCAGATAATGCTCTTATGGTAATTAATTTTCAAACCTGTGGAAATCTCAAAGCATCTTAAAATGCTTTTATTGATGACAACAAAACGCTTACATATATAACTGGTTAACGTATTCACCTTCACTCCTCCAAAAACATGACCCAGAGCCATTCTTGTTGTTAGTCTACAACGAAAAAGAATGATTCTTTCAAACAAAATGCAAAAGCTTCATTGACAAAGAACTAAGTTTGAATCAAACACGGACTAAATCCCAAACAAAGGTTGAAAGTAAGCAAATTCTTAGCCATAAACCACTATGTCCAATGAAGAATTGAAAACTGAATCCTTAGCTGCAATTTCACGTAAACTCAAATACTTTCCCACACACACACACAATGAGAACAAACACAAAGCCAATAACAGTCACAGCAACAAATCAAGGAGACTAGAGAGAGAAATCGAACCTCGTGGTGGTAATTTGCCTCCGGTGACCAGAATCATCTCTGTTGTTACCATGGAGACGCTCCTTCCCTTTATGGACCTCCACATCAATCTTAGGGCTGAGCAAGAATTCGTGAAATCCGTAATGTAATCCAATCCAATCCAATAGATTTGGATTGATTTTTTTTTGAATCCGTGGTTCGATTTTTGATTGAAAAATTAAAAATTTGTAATTTACAAATTGGTTTCGGATTGAACCTCACAGTTTCGGAACCGATCCAGACCATATACAAATAGTCTATATTTTTATTTTACACCCTCCCGCATAGTATCTTCTCTTATTCCATATAAAACCTAAACTCAATCCTAAACCCGTATAGTATCTTCTTTTATTACTTTTATTTGTTAGTTTTTAGTTTTAATTTTTAATGGTCTAAATACTTATGGTGAAACTAGTTTTCTTATGGTTGTTTAAATTCTAGAACAGTATGTCGCCATTATAAAAATACATGTTGCTATTGTGGAACTAATATGATGTTATGTTTATGTTTTTATGAAATTAAAAAGTTATATATATTGTTTTGTTATTTAATCATGTGAATCCGTGGTCCTAAATCAATCCAATCCGTGTTTAAATGGATTAGTTCGGATTGGTTCCACGATTTAAATGGATTGGATTGATTCTAATTTTTTAGGAACCATAAATAACAGATTTGTCCTGGTTTTACCTCAATCCGAACCATGCTCACCCCTACACACGATCAGCATACATCGTATTGTATGGCTGATTACACAATCGTACGGTGAGAAAACAATCTAGCAGTTGAAAACCCTAACCCTAATGCAACTAAAAAAAAACTATTTGGATTAGTTTTTAAATTAATATTCATATAAAAAATATTTAAAAAAACATGTTTAATTAACAAATTTTTTAAATTATTTTTTTCTCTCCTCTCCTTTTTTTATATTAATAAATCAATAAATCATTTTTTCTCTCTCCCCTTTCATTTTCGAGAAATTATTCATTAACCTAGGCATAAATCTAAGTGGTGTCCCAACCTAAGTATTATTAGTTGAAATAGTGAGTTCCACTGCTGTAGACGTGCCCGAACGTCCCGAGCTCCGCGCGCGAATGGCGCGAAATCTGTTTTGTTCTTAAGCTACTACAGTTCGGACTCATGTCACGGTTCTGAATCTAATCTCACAAAGTGCAATGTGAGACCGATAAATCACCAAAGAATCCAAATCCGGCAAATCGTTTTGGAAAATCGACTTTTATAAAGAAGTGCCAAACATAGACTGCTTTGCCAGATACAAAGTCGCCAGCTAAATATTTTATTTTTGGAAAATTTAGGAAACCCTGACTCGTACCGAATGCCATGTGTCCGTCATCACCAAAGTTGCCTCGATTCGGGAACTTGGGTATGAGAGGGGAAGGTCATGCAATGAGCACCCCCGCTCACCCGATCAAAGATCAGCCTTTACTAAGCATGATATTTTGTTTTTGAAAACACATGTGTTCTTATTCCGGTTTATTAATCTATCATTACTACGTGATGTGCACAGCATACAAGTATAGACTAAACCGCCTAAGTTGGAACAAAATGTCTCATGTTTGTTTGTTTGAAAATTGTTTGAAGGTGCTACTCGCAAGTAGGCTAAGACGTGGATTTGCCACCCTCAAGTGGGCTTAGAAAACATGATTTTGCCACTCTCAAGTGGGCTTAAAACTCGCATTTCGATGAATTGTTCCAATTCAAGCAATCCAACCTTCACCCACAGGCATTCATGCAATTAAACACTTAAGCAGTTAGCCTCATGGCAAGCATGCTATCATGGCAATCAATAACACATGCAGGGATGCTAAAGCATAAACACTTACAGTGTACTCCGAGCCAAAACAATAACTAGTTAGTAATCAATGCATGATCCTAGCTATGTTAAGATGCCTAATGCAACACATGCAACTAAAATAGACTCGGCTATTCTAAGATGGCATATGAAATGCAACTTGATAACATGCTATTGAACACGTATTCGAGTAAATGTATTGAAATACAATGCAGTTTGTATGACACACCGAGCCCAGTACATGCAAGACAGATGAATAAATGCAAACATGCAAACATAAGGATGCTAATCAAAACATGACCTAGAACTAACCATCGTAAGCGGTTAAGTAAAAGGAAGAAAGACGTGGGGTTGGAAGACATTCACACACTCACGCACACTTATTACAAAATTCGCCCTCTCGACAGAGGGTCCGAATGAATAATACAAGCTAGCTACGCTAAGTTATTCTAACTAATCTAATAATCTAATTAGACTAATTATTACATAATCAAATTGAATATTAGCTAAGCTAAGCTAATTAAGAATTTACAACGATGAATTAAGTTAGCTAAAACATTAACTAATTAATTACAAATTAACTAACTATACAAAGCAGTTAAAACGGCCTCGAGAAGAACGGCATATGCATGCTCGATCGACTTCGCTCGGAAATCCGTTGCCATGCCTCATGTTGCCTCTGTTTGCACTACTTTGCACCTCTGAAAATTACGCCAACTTCTGTGATGCTTCTGCCCTACCTCATGGACATTTTGAGAGGTCATTGGCCAAGAGGGGTGGCCATCGGCCAATGGATAATGGTCATCGACCAATTTTGAGACTATCGGCCAAATATTTGTAGCCGATCGGCCATCTCTTCCTGCAAACTCCTCCTTTTGCTGCAGCAGAGTACAAATAGAGGCACGGCAATACATTTACAAGAAAATGTTTGTACAACCACACTCCTTATCATGTTAGAAGCTCAAAGGAGTGTAGTGCTTGACTCTCGAGCCATCAATCACGCATTTCGATGCATGATGGCCAAAGATGCCAAGTTGCAGAAATCAATATGGATGAAATGCACAAAAACACATAAATGCCTTAACCTCTATCATGCATGATCAAGAGGGTCAACGACCGAGAATTAAGGCACGTTTTATCACTTCAAGTATGAAACATCCCTCGTTCCTCGTGCTTGGCCTAACACCCAAACCAAACACAATGCAATGCATTCACAACTTAACAAAGCTAATGGCATGCAAACAATGCAATGCAACCTAAACATGTAAACAACATGGCATGCAACAAATATGCAACAATGTTATGTAATGCAACTAGCATGCAACAACATGCAATGTACCAAGCATGCAACAATATGCAATGTATCAAGCGATGCAACAACATGCAATGCGACAAGCATGCAACAACATGCAAAATGGACTTAAACTAAAATGGACAGATCTCAATCATGCCTAAATCAGTGGCCAAAACACCAAAACTAAGGCACCAAAAGGCAAAGCATGCATGCACACATATTGGTCCATAAGCTAGGCAACAAGAACACAACCCTTAGAGGCACTCAAAGGGTGACAAAAGTGGAAGTGTAACAACACTATAAGCTCTGAAATTAAGGGCAAGTTTGGGAAGACTAAATAAGTATACTTTTTGACTTTTTATGAAATATGGGTTGGATTTGGGTTGGGTTTGAAGTGATGTGTTAGAGAGGTGATGTGACTTAAATAGGATAGTGACTTTTTGACTTTTTAGATTTTTTTGAGGATGCCAAACTTGGCCTAAGTATGGAATGATGCCAAATCAACCGAGCAAGACAAGTATGGCATGCAAGAAAGCTCAAAGCTTGAAACTAGCATAGGAACTTGTACCGAAGCCATATGAATCAAACCCCGAAGGGCCAAGGACAACCAAAACAATACTAGATCGTGCCAAAATGAGTCTAAAACATGCATGGGCCAAAGCTAAAACAAGCCAACATGAAGGGCATAAGGCAAGATGCATGCAAGGCCATAAAGAGGGTTACACTACACCTACCAAGACCAAGCATGGCATGACTTAACCAATAAAAATCAGAGTTATGGCATGTCAAAATAAGCCCAAAAACCCACTGAGATGGCATCCCAAAGCTTAAGCAATAAGACATGCATAATGGCTCATGTTCAAGGCTTAAAACACAAACCTCCCAATACATGGAAAAGGTGACAAATGTGAGTGCATGAATACACTATATGGACTGAAATCACATATGAAATGATGCCAAATCATGAAAATGGTCTAAGCAATGCGTGCTAGTGACTTGGACACTCAAAGCTAACAAGCTAGAATGCACTATGGCTATACAAAGCAATGCATGCATGACTAAAACGACATCAAATAGAGCTCAAGCATGGTAAAACATTAGGGAAAACTTCTTTGATTTGAGCCAAAACATGCAAGAATGATGATCCAACACAAGATGCATGTTAAGGCAATAGAGAGGATTGCACTACGAGTGCATGGTGCATGCGAGAGGCTATCAAACCAACCTTAGACAGAGGTATATCATGCTGAAATAAGGTCTAATACATGCTAAGATGGAGCCAAAACAAGCTCAACAAGCATGTTACTTTTATGAGCCACCAATACAAGCATATGAGACATAAGGAGAGGGGATGAACCTCTCCTATTTGGGACCTCAAAACACCATTTCTACCACTGAAAATCTTTTGGATTTCAGTGGTGAGAATGCCAAAACAAGGTGGTCCCAATAGCTTAAAAGGAAGGCACAAGAACAAGACCAAACAAGGCCTAAGAGGGGGTAGACAACCCCCAACACAAAAGTGACCTTAAACAAACATTACAAGCATGAAAAATCAGAACTTTTTACAGTAGAAAGTTAAGCTTAAATCAGCATGCAAATAGGTCCAAAAGCTTGAACCAAAACAAGGGTTTAAAGGCTAGTTGATTCACCCTTGAAGAGCACCTTCAAGAACACAACTCCAGCACTCTTTTCTGACCAAAACCAGTCCAAAAACACTAACACCAGCTCCAAAGTACCTCAGCAACAAAAGGATGGTGTTCTAGTAGGTGCTTTAGTGCAAAAGTATGAAGAAAATACACTTTTGAGCACAAACTAGGGTAAATATGGAGAGAGAGGTAAAATATAGAGAGAGAGTGATATATGTTTTGTATATCAACTTTTCAGAACCTCTGGAAAGGGAGAGGGGTCTCCCTTCTTATAGAAATTCAATTCTCAAGCTTGCTGAACAAGCTTGAGTTTTGATTCAATCCCTCCATACACGTGTATGGAGGATGAGATCTGTGCTTACCAGCCGTCACAGCTGGCACAAAAATATCTGCAAAAACAGGTGGAAAGGTCTCGGCCAAGAAATATGGCCGATCGACCAAAAAGAGTGCCGATCAGCCACCACTTATGGCCGATGGCAATAAAACAAGGCCGGCGGCAGAAGGCCTTAGCCGATGGGTTATAGGGGCCAACAAGCCATCCTCTTCCCTCAGAAGCAAAAACTACAAGTCTTTGGTCCACAACCAAACACAAAACAAACAAGTTGAGAGATCCTAAGGCAAGGCGCGCAGTCGAGACTTTCGGGAACTCAAAACGAACACGAGCATGGATGATCATCGAGTGTTCAAACGATGACGTCCAAGTCTTGAGGACGGTCAAAAATAGGGTGTCTACAACTACTTGTTTGTCTCTTTTAAAGAGACAATTGGACACTTACCAAACATGAATAGTGTGGATCAATGCGCCTGGGGCATTTAATAATTTCTCCTCATTCTCTCATATTCTACACATTAATCAGTTAAATTTTTTTTTCACATCCATCTATTCAATTACAAAAAATAAAAAATAAAACATTGATATTAGCACCTACCTCTTTACTTTGGCCCCCTAATTTTTTGAATCCCCACCTAACAAAATGAGTATTTACCATTTTTTCTTTGAACCCCACCTTAATGCCAACTATACCCATAACCCTTAACTACAAACCCAAACCCAAATCCTAATCCCCTACTCCCAACCACCACCTCCGACATCACTGTCGTTGCCTCCGGCAACCAATTCACAACCAACCTCCAGCCTTTTTTTTCTTTTTTTTTTTCTTCTTCTTCTTCTTCTTCTTCTTCTTCTTCTTCTTCACCCCTTCTATCATAGCCCTAGGTGCGAAACCCCTTATTCATCTCTGTGTCTTCTTCTTCTTTTTCTTCATCTTCACCCCGTCGTGAACCCTAACCCTAACCCTAACCCTCTGCAAGTGTGAAACCCCTCCCCTTGATCTGTTTGTCAAATATTTTCCAACGGAGCAAAGGCCAATGGCAACCACCAAAAACTTCATCGAGGCAATCAACCTCACTACGCAGATCAAGTCTAAGCCCTAAACCCATATAGGTTTGTCATCTCTGGGAAAAAAAGAAAGAACCACAAAAGGGGCATCCTCAGATCGCGATGTCTTATTTCGGCCAACGAAGCCAACTGCGGTGTCCTCTATTCCTCATTCTCTCCTTTGTTAGGAAACCAATTATGTTAAGAAGTCTAATCAATTTAGGAAGTCTATTATTTTTCCTACATAAAGATGCTTATTGTAATGGTTTTGAGGAGATTAAATAATATTAAGAGTTTAGGTGGCTAATCCCCAATTCAAAGGATTGTTGGTGGCTGATCCCCAATTAAAGGTTCAAATTCAGGGTCTAAGACCCTATCATCTGGTATCAGAGCATTCGATCTTTGAGCTTCCATCTCTTCCTACTCTGTCATTCATCATCATCAACATGACTGTTAAGGAACTCGAAGAACAAGTTACTGCTCTTACTACTAGGATGGACGTAATGTCTACTAATATGCTAGAGTTGGGAATACCATGCTGCTTAATGAAGCTATTTGGGAAAGACCATGTTGCTTTTTGTACTCGTTATCTCGATTTTTCAACTTGAGAACAAGCTGTGATTCTAGAGCGGTCGAATGTTAAGAAACCAATTATATTAGGAAGTCTAATCAATTTAGGAAGTCTAATTATATTAGGAAGTCTAATTACATTAGGAAGTTTATGTTATTTTTCTTATATAAAGATGTTTATTGTAATGGTTTTGGAGGAGATTAAATAATATTAAGAGTTTAGGTGGCTAATCCCCAATTTAAAGGATTGTTGGTGGCTGATCCCAAATCAAAAGATCAAATTCAGGGTCAAGGACCCTATCGTCCTTTCTCTTTCTTTTCTCTTTCTCTTTCTCTTTCTCTCGCCGTCACGAGGGTTGCAGGGTTGTAAATGAAGGCGGTGAGTGGCGGGCTTGCAAATGAAGGCCAGAGTTAAGGGTGACGAGAAGTGGTGAGGGGTGGCAGAGGTGGTGGTGGAACTTCGACATTGGAGGATGGCCCAAGGTGGATAGCCGACCGAGGGGAATGAAGAAGACTGCTGGAGGAATTAGGGTTAGGGTTTGGGACATTAGAGTTTGAAAGTTATGGATAAGGATAGGAATGGAAATTTATATTTGGACAAAATTGGAATTAAAAAAAAAATAAAATAAGAGTGCTGCTATTAGCACCTACCAAAATTCTTTGGACCTCTGATTTTATAAATTTTTTTTATTACAATTATACCCTAAAGTAAAATTATATTAAAAGACATTATTAAATGGAACACTCACCTATCAATAAGAACTAATACTCTATAATATTGGACACCCACCCCCACCCCCACCTCCAACTGCAACTATACGTATTCCATGTTTGTAAACCCTAAACCTATTACTTTTCATAACCAACTAATATAAACCCTAAATCTATTATTTTTCATAATCATCTTAAATCCTGAATGTGTCATCTTCATCACCATCATCAACGCTATTGAACTTGAAAGTTTTGCTTCAAATATAACGTATACTTCATCACTTATTTCACTGTGTAGAGCAATGGAGGACGAGGACAACAATTCTAGTGAGACCAGCGTTCCATTAATAAGTTTATCTGTCTTGTATTAACATTCTCGGTCGTTTTCGATCGTTCTTGTTTCGTTCGAGCTGTTCGCTACTGGTTTGCTGACTGTTAGAATTATGTTCGGTAATACAGTACTGAACATAATCCTTTCGTTCAATACATAGGTTCCGAACATTAATGCAAATAGTCAGTTATGTAATTTTCTTTGTTAAACTAACTTAGAATGGAAAAGAGTGAATTGGAATGAATTTAAGTTATGTATTTTGAATGGATTTAATTCATGTTATTTTAAGTTGTAAATTGGAATGGATTCAAGTTACACAATGACGAACAAATTTTGTTCGGACATACAGTGCTGACAGGATCATTATTGTTCGACAAAACAATTATGAACAAAATACATTTTTTCGGCTACACAGTGGTGAACAAATTGTTTTGGGCTACATTCAGAATTCTGATGGCGATTCAGACGATGATTCTGTTTTTCTTCATCTTGCAAACGGTTATGCAAATCCCATAGAAATTGGAGTATCTTCGATCGATCTCAGCGATGACGAAGATACAAAAAGCAACAAAAAAGATGATGATGAGAGGATGGAAGTCTTCGGAATGCTTCGTTGACGGCTGAGACGGCGACGAGAGTGATGGAGGGCTGGGGTCCAAGAATTCTATACTGGACCAAAGCTCTAAACTCTGAAGATTGAGTGAGTCAGGGAAGGAGAGGAATGAAAAATTAGGTGGGTGTGCATTTCATTGTGAAAATATTATGAATATGGGTAGATTTGGTAATAAGTGGGGTGTCCAAAAAAATATTATTAAAATTTAGGATTTAGGGTTGGGGTCCAAAGAAATGGGGGGTCCAAAGAATTTTGGTAGGTGCTAATAGCAGCACTCTAAAAAAAAGTAGGGATCCAAAGAAATAAGGTAGATGCTAACAGCAACTTTAAAAAAAAAATTACAAATCATTCCAAAATTATTTTCAAAACTCATAGCTAAACAAATTTTCAATTTTCAAAACTCTTTTCAACAACTTATCTTTCAAAATACAACTAAAAACTCTTTTTTTGATTTTTTTTTCAAAATTATATTAATTTTTTTTTACTTTTTCGGTTTGTCTTATCGAGACAAATCTAAAAAGTATACTCCATCAATTCCAAAACAATAATCCCTTTTGGCGAATCTAATTTTTTTTGGTAGTACAATTATTATATTTAAAAAATATTAATTTTTCAAAACTACTCTTTGATAATATATTTTTTTGGAAATATCAATTGTCATATTGTACTTTTTGTATTGTTAATGAACTTAAAAGAAGGGCAAATATAAAATTCATATTATTTTAGTTATTGATTTTTGAAAATTGACTAATATTTTGGGATGGATGGAGTTTCTCTTTTGAAAAAATTCAAAAAAAAATTTTTAAAAGCCAAAATAAAATAAAATAAAATAAAATATTGCTTATTTTACTTATTTTTGTCTTTTTTGGAAATTTGTTAATTTATCTTATCGAATTGAATTTAAAAACTGAAATATTTTTGAATTTTTTTTAAAAAAAATTCACTAAAGATGAAAAAAAAAACCAAAAAATAAGCGAACCTCAAGTCAAACCATAGTAAAACAAAAAGATTAAAATTTAAAAAATAAATAAGAATTTTTACGAGATCAAAACCCATGCAATTTAGGAAAATTCTACTATAATATCATAATTGATGAAATTATATATTTTAATAAATAAAAATTATTTTTTCTTTTCATGATTTAATATTAAATTCTAATTATTGTAATGCATTTCAAAACTTTGTATTATAATTTTTATTTATTATTTAAAAAATGCATTTAAAAGGAGTAAAATAATTGCACTCTATTGAATGTTTAAGTGAGTCGGTGTCTAGTACAAATAATTTTTGGGGCAAAATTCATTTTACTCTTTGTGGTTTGGGTCATATATGGTTTACCCTTTTATTATTTAGAAATGATCACATAACCTCTATATGATTTGTGAATTGAAGTGTACCATTAAGCACGTTAACGATTTAATAACAAAGACTAAAATACCTCCATATTTAAATAACTTAAATGTGTAAATTATGAATATTTTCGTTATTTGTTTAGAAAACAAAGTGCACTTTAACCTCTTATACTTTATTCCATCTGCAATTTATCTCCTTAAAATTTGAAAATAAGTATATAATCCTCTAATGTCTGCCACGTGTTTTACATTTGCTGTTAAGTTGGACAAAATATGTTACGCCTCAAAATTTGGACAATTAAATATTAAATTAGGACTAAACCCCAATCAATATTCCATCATCCAAATCTTAGGAGTGAAACAAAATCTAAATATTCTCGTCTCCATAAGGTTTAAGTAAATTTCTATGCCAAAAAAAAAAAAAATACAAGAGATAAAAAAAAAATTAACAAATGCCAACCAAACCATCCATCAGAAATTCATGACTACCAATTCTTCCAACATTAAAGTAGTAACAAATAGTCAAAACAATTTAAATAATGTAAAATTAGAAAATAACCCACAATGCCAAATTTTCAAAATACTAAGGTCAAAATAAATAAACAAGTAAATAACTAAACTAATATCAACTCTAAACTTAAGAAAACAAAAGAAATCCGAAAGACATTCCTACAACTGTAGTTATTTTTTGTCACCCCCGTAGTGTCACGACCCAAACCCGGTACCTAAAGGCTCGGCATCGTAACAAGATAAATATAAAATAATTCAAATAATTTTGTAGTCGCAGTGCAAGCGGATAAATTGAATAAATTAAAATAAAATAATTGGGTATCAAATGTTTAATAAAATGAAATAAACATAGTCATTTGAGTTTTATTGTATTACAAGAGTTCGATAAAAATAAAAAAGATAGAAATCTTAAAAAAGAAATTTAAAAAAAACACAGCGATTCATTTCCCATCTTGATCCCGCTAAATCTCGTCACCTAAAAGGGGTAATAGCTATAAGCATATAGTCGAGTGAGAAATATTATACTGTGAGCATAGGGGTACAAAATAGTCATGGATAGTTATTTAAGCTAAAACATTTAAGTTGCATAAATGAACTATTTAAGTAGCAGAAATTGAAATAAAAATTACGTAAATAGCTATAACCACGGTACAGAACAAGGGTCACTGGAGTAACAATCAGAACAAGGGTCAAGGATCCATGACAAACAGGGGACCACAAAGTGGTCAAACAAAGGCCAATGGCTATTTAAGTCCCCCAAGGCATGAGACTCCCGTGGTGGTACTTACAGAAAATAATTGTTTACATGATCATTGTCAAATATATACTAAATTTAAACAAACATATCCATGGGTTTTAATTTACGCAAATAGAGTTCAGAAAATAATTCATGTAATTGAAACATTAACCTAATCATAAAACATAAATTATATAAAATAAATTGTAACGCCCTCAAAATGAATCCATAAATCAACCAACAATAGCATGCTTAGACATAAGAGAATAAAGCATAAATATATTCCATCAGAGTAATCCTTACAAAATGTATTACATGTTAACAACAAAAGCAAATGCCCCTACGGGCTTACAGCTTTTCAAGTCAACACTTGGTTACAAAAAGGAAGAGTACTAACTCTATATAAAATAAGCTCTTGGCTTGATATACATGTAATACAAACAAAATAATCAAAAAGAATCTTCAACTCCCAAAACCATCCAAGCTATGTCCTTGGAGGTGGCATGCTACTTGTACCTGAAAATGATGTCCCATATAGGGTGAGCCACAGCCCAGTAGAGTTATGCTAAACACAATATGAGCAATAACTAAGACATTAGCAATTGATAAATGTTAACTCACATAAACCAATTCATACACCATTTTCATTACATGACCACTGTGTCCATGTTTCATTTCATTTTCCATTTCTTATCCAATTTCCAATTCATAACCGAGGCTCAGAACCTGGCCACGTACTCTAAACGAAATAATAATTCATATTAAACGTTTCCCATTTCCCAATAGATAAGCAAACAAGTTGTATCAATACCTCAACAGATAAGCATATAAGCTACGTCAACATTTCAACAGATAAGCATATGAGCTGTATCCACACTTCAACAGATAAGCATATGAGCTATATCAACACTTCCATAGATAAGCATATGAGCTATATCAACACATAAACTGACAAGCATATGAGCTGTGTCAACGGAGTCCATCCCCTATCTCTTCCCACACAATATCAGGTTTAGAGGTCCATCCCCTATCTTCCCCTAAACCGTGGAGTACATCCCCTATCTTCTCCCACACACACAACGTATATACACATAGGTCATATACACAAACAATCAATACATAAAGTTAATGTATTCTTTTCATCCAGTATACTCTATGACACATCTAATTGATTAGTTTTAGTTTGCCTAATCATCATGCATTGTCTACAACAATGAAAACTACCCTCCACCGGTAGCCCAAGCAATTATTTCTAAACAGGTAATAAAAGCTCCAACAGATAAAATATCAATGTTTTCAAAAGTGAGCGATTTATAAATCCAACTCCACCATTCCATCTCATAATGAACCAATTTCATTATATTCAACTCAATTTCATAAATCCAAAACTTTCCCAAATTAATTATACCAATTAATTTATACAACAACTTAGGGTTTTCTACCTCCTTTTACAATATTAACCCAATGGTCCATATATCAACAACCAACAACTAGAATATCATTTTGAGACCCAAAATATGCATTTAAGAATCAAAATAACAAAACCCTCTTTTAACATTTTCAAACCCTAACTTCCCAAAATCAATCATTTAACAAAATGCCTAAAACTCTAGGTCAAAACCCATAATAGTGAGCAGGAATCCCTACCTCAAATGATGAAACCCAACGAAGAAGATGAAGAAAACGAAATTGCTCCAAATCACAAATTTCTCGGATCAAAAGATAGCCCTCGACGATCAACAACTTTTTTGTAAAGGCCAAAGGTGAGGAAATCACTCATTCTAGATCAATACTTAGAGAGAAGGTAGAGTTCTAGAGTAAGAGGCTCTCCAATGGAGTTTTGGAAAAGTAAGAGAGAGAAATGGATGTGAAAAAGTGAGCCAAAAAGTCAAATCTCGGAATGTTAAACCAGTCACCCCGCTCGAGCGTGGAAACCCCCGCTCGAGCGTCACTCACAGACTCCAGCTCGAGCGGCGGATGCACACTCCCAGAACTTTTGCAGACAAGTCCTCGCTCGAGCATCCAACTCCCCACTCGAGCGTCACACACAAACTCCCGCTCGAGCGGCCAAACCCCCGCTCGAGCGTCCAACACTGTAGAGGAAATACTGGAAGGGTGATTTCCACGCTCGAGCGTCAAAACCCCCGCTCGAGCGGAGAAGCCAAAACCTGGGCAAAAATTCTGTGTTTCCTAACATAACCAACCTATTCCCAACTTGCTCAATACAATCCAAAACTCAAATACAAAGAGTAAAGAATAGAGGTGAGAGTACAACAACAACACATCAACGGAACCGAGTTCGGATATGACAAATAAAGAAAAGGGAAACCGGGATCGCTATATAAATTGTGTTAACTCAAAACATTCGTAAATTATATTATGGTAACCCAAGACATGTAGAAAACATATTATAGTAAGTCAAGGTATAATAAAACTTACCTTAAAATTACTCTTAAATTCTTCTAAGCTTGCTCCCCGTTTCTTGCTCGAATGTTCTCGTATTCTAGCAATGTGTTTCCCTACTTGGATGCTCACATCTCCTATTTATAGCCATGTTGCATGGATTATACCAAGTAGGTGGGCTTTGGTTCGGCTACCTGTCGAATAGGTGGCATCTTGCATGCCTTGTACGTGGCCAAGGCACTTAGTCACCATCCTATGCATTAGGATGGTGACAAATCACCATTTTTTTTTAATTCAAAATTCAATTCTAAAGGTTATGATTCATTTTATGAGTTCTAAAATTACTTATGATTATACGTTAGGTTCACGTCTAAAAGTCTCACGACTCAACTATAAAACATCACTTACCACTTACTAAAATATTTGACGTGTGGTGTCTCACAATTTATTTCCTTAACAATTTAATCGATAAATATTTATTATTATTTATTGATTGATTGATTTATTTATTTATTTATTTTGAGTTCTATTTATTGCAATTTTTAAATTCAAAAAAAAAGAAAATCCAGGTGTCACATTTCTCCTCTCCTTAAAAGAAGTTTGTCCCCAAACTTGACGTACCTTGGTTTTCGAAGAGGTGTGGGTATTTGGTTCGCATTTGGCTTTCAGTTTCCCACGTTGCTTCTTTGACACGATGGTTTCTCCGTAAGACTTTTACAAGAGGTATAGTCTTATTTCGAAGGACTTGATTACGATGATCAAGAATTTCTACTGGTTGTTCCTCATAAGAGAGGTCTTCTTGAACTTCCAAGTTCTCATAATTAACAACATGCTCCGGATCCCGAAGATATTGCGAAGCATCGAAACATGAAACACATTGTGGACATTGGATAGTTCGGGTGGAAGCGCAAGGCGATATGCCACAGAATCAATCCTTTCGAGTATCTTGAATGGGCCGATGTAACGTGGGTTTAGCTTTTCTCGCCTTCCAAATCAGAAAACCCCTCTTGTTGGTGAGATCTTTAGGAACACATGATCGCCCACTTGAAATTCTAAGTCTCATCTTCGTGTGTCTGCATAGCTTTTCTGGCGACTCTGGGCAGTGCGAATTCACTGCTGGATGAGTTGGATTTTATCGCTCGTTATTTGCACGATTTCAGGGCCTAATAATTTTCTGTCCCCAACTTCCGTCCAACACAGAGGTGATCGACATCTTCTTCCATATAGTGCTTCGTATGGTGCCATTCCAATACTTGCATGATAGCTGTTATTGTAATAACCCAGATTTTTAATTATTCTGTAGAATTTATACTAATATTATTTAATCACAATTAGGAAAATATATAATTTATTATATATTATTATGGGTAATTTTTTAAAATAATATAATTATTATGAATTTAGGGGTCCAAGTATAAATAAATAATAATAATAATGGGTGTGGTAGTAAAATAAATAAATAATTTTCTATTAGCATATGATAGAGTGTAATTTAATTAGGAATTAATTAATTTATATAGTTATATTAAAATATTAGACCAAAGTGTAATTATCTTAAATATCTATTAAAGATAAGAATGAATCTTTATAATTTATTAATCGAATCTGTTGAAGATATGTGGGCCACGCTCTTCCTCCCTATTTAAGGAGGTGATATGTGCGGAGAGAAAGAAAAGAAAGAAGAAAGAGAGAAAGGAAGAAGAAATAAAAGAGAGAAGGAAGGAAAAAAATGGTGGAAGCTAAAAGGGTCTTTGATAGTGGAAAGAAAGAGTAAGGTATTAAAGTTAATGTGAGTTATATTATACCTTAAGTTACTAAAATATATTTTACGTATGTTTTGACTTATCAAAATCTATTTTATACAAGTTATGTTTTATTAGTATATTAATAAAAGTTATGTTTTATAAA
The DNA here is from genome assembly GCA_036172215.1 of Camellia granthamiana. Lineage (NCBI taxonomy): Eukaryota > Viridiplantae > Streptophyta > Magnoliopsida > Ericales > Theaceae > Camellia > Camellia granthamiana. The sequence goes on along the minus strand of CM069914.1, from coordinate 81,286,687 downwards.
GATTTCAGTTACGTGGATTATTATCTGAACTCTATTTGTGAAAAGGAAACCCATGGATATGTTTGTTTTATGTTTTAAGAATATTTGGTTTTGACCTTATAAACAATTATATTTTGTAAGTACCACCACGGAAGTCCCATGCCTTGGGGGACTTAAATAACCATTGGCCTCTGTTTGACCACTTTGTGGTCCTCTGTCTGTCATGGATCCATTGACCTCTGTTTTGTGCGGAGCTAAGTGCTACACTATTGTGGGAGCTACCTCTAGAATCCGTACGAGCCACCTCTTGAATCCGTACCTCTGTTTTATGCGGAGCAAAGTGCTACATTATTGTGGGAGCCACCTCTAGAATTCGTACGAGCCACCTCTTGAATCCGTACTTCTGTTCTGTGCGGAGCTAAGTGCTACACTATTGTGGGAGCCACCTCTAGAATCCGTATGAGCCACCTCTTGAATCCGTACCTCTGCTCTGACCGTCACTTCTATGACCTCTGTTCTGTTCTGTTCTATACCGTGGTTATGGTTATATATTTACATAATATTTGTTTTTCAGTTTCTGCTACTTAAATGATTTATTTACATAATCTCAGTTTTGCTACTTAAAGGATTATTTGTTTCGACTAAGTTATCTTAAATCATGCTAGAGCATAGCCAAAATATGCTAGAATGATGAGCCAAAACCTCATGCATACAAGGCTAGTAAGCAAGATTTGCACTACAAGTATATGAAGCATGCAAGAGGCTACCAAACCAACCCAAATCAGAGTTATGACATGTCAAATGATGATCAAAAACCTACTGAAAATGGAGCCAATTCATGCTAGAAAGACATGCTACTTTGATGAGCTACAAATGGGATACACATACAAGAAGCATGCATAAGGTGACCAAACCAACCATGGACAGAGTTAAGGAAGGTCCTAAAAGTCACAAAAAAATGCCTGGACTAAGCCTAAAAAGTATAGAGATACAGGCTCATTTGATAGGCCCATAATACCAGCAAACAAAACAAGAAATGAGGGGATCACCCCCCTCTGATTTGAGGCCTCAAAACAACATGTCTACCACTGAAAATCCACTGGATTTCAGTGGCTAAAAGGCCAAACAAATACTAACTCAAAGGCCTTAAGACATGGTTCAAACCAAGGCCAAACAAGGCAAATAAGAGGGTAGAACACCCTCAACACCAAAGAGGCCTTAAACAATCATCAAAAGCACTTAAATACAGAACTTTTTTCAGTTGAAAGCAAGGCCTAAAACAATATGCAAGGATGGCCAAAATGGTATACAAATAAAAGCTTAAAAAAGGAATATACTCACCCTTGAAGCTCAACTTCGAAACCAGCAAACTCTGAGGCCAAAAACCAACTTTCAGGGCTTAAACAACACTCCCAAGAACCTCATCCCAAAGATGGTGGTGTATCACTATGTGTTGTAGTGCAAAAGTGAGAGAAAAATGGACTTTAAGGCACAAACCAACAACAATATAGAGAGAGAATGAGAAATATATAGAGAGAGAGAGATGTATCTTCTCAAAATATGCTAAACCTCTGTAAGGGATGAGGGGCCTCTCCTTATATAGAGGAATGCAAAGTCAAGCTTGTTAAACAAGCTTGAAAATGTATGGAGGAGGGATTAGTGAAAACCAGCTGGCTCAAAAGATCTGGAGTGAAATCTGCTGAGACAAAGTGTTCTGCCGGCCATCAATTGTGGCTGGCAGTGCCTCATTGATGGCCGGCAGGCTTCATCAATAGCAGGCAGAGACAAATTGATGGCCAGCAGTGCCAAAAAGTGGCCGGCAGTGCACCATGAGGAGCATGCTAAAAAGACCAACACATGGTCCAAAAATGGGGCAGAAAGGATACAGGGTTTGGAAAGCTCAAACTTGTGACGTTTCGCCGCGAAAGTCGAGCACTCAACGAGCAATCGAACTTGTGACTGGATGTACCTGCAAGCACAACGAAGTCTTGAGGACGGTCAAAAATGGGGTGTCTACACACACGCACGCGCGTAGGCGCGCGCGTGGTGTAGGCAGTGGGCTATGTGGCGTTTGATGCCGCACTTAGCACGGACGCATTGGCGCGAGGCACCATGAGGGCACTTTCCTATTTGCATCGAATAGGTTGGAACGATGACGTGGATCCAATGTGGCATGGGTGACGTGGAACACAGTCAGCTCCACATGGCGTTCGTTGGCGATGAGTCAACTAACTGATCGAATGGTTGCGTGTCCGATCTGGAGCAGTTTGATCATAGCCATTGATTGGAGATACGCGTGATCGTATGGCTGAGATATCACCCGATCATGATCAAGTGTAATTAGTCAAGGCAACTATTCGGTGGGAGAATGATCTACACCATAGATCGTTGATCCAACTTCCAGATCTGATCGGATGCGATCAAGGGACATGACCATTCGATCGGGTGCATCAAGGCCTATAAATAGGCTGCGGATTCAACCATTTCATTCCATCCAAAAATTCAGAAGCATTCTTGCAATTCTTTCTCTTTCTTTCCCTCTTGATTTTGAGTTTTCAATCAAGAGTTTCTTAAGCAAATTCTTGCTTTTCTTAAGCAAAATTCTACTTTTCTTACTAATAATCAAGTTTTGCAAATTTGATTATCAGTGTCTTGGTTTTCTTGATTATATCAAGAGTATTCAGATCTATTGTCATTAGTGCAGATGCCGATAGACTTGATCTTTAGATCAGGCTTCATTGTATCCTGGAGGCAAATTTGTTGTAACCTCTTGCACACCTTTTGGTGGGTACAAATATTGTCTTTAGGAAAGCGACTAAGTAACGCGACTTGAAGCACCAATTTTTTGTCTTACATAGACAAAATCGTCGCCAAGTTTTGAAGACTCGAAGACCACCAACTGAAGAATTCAAGACGAATTGTTCCAACATTATGTTCTGTTTTTGTTTTTTGTTGGTTTTTTTTTCATTTTTTATTTCCTCCTTTGTTTTCTTTTTTCTTTCTTTCATCTTTTGTCGCCATTTGTTCTTTTTGGTTAGGTTTTCATGTTAGGCTGTCTGTATAGCGATCCCGGTGCCCCTTTCTTTAATTGTTGCATCCGGACTTAAGTTTCGTGGAGTTAGTTGTTGTGTATATCTTGTTTACATCCTTTACTCTTTGTATGTGAGTCTTGGGTTGTGTTGGGCAGGTTGTAACAGGTTGGTTGAGCTTAGAAACCAAAACTAGTTGCCCAGATTTTGGCCTGTCCGCTCGAGCGGAGGTATTGACGCTCGAGCGGGGACTTTTGTTGCTTGTCCGCTCGAGCGGGGGTTTTGGCGCTCGAGCGGGGAAATCACCCATCCAGTATTTCCTACGTAGTGTTGTCCGCTCGAGCGGGAGTTTGGCCACTCGAGCGGGAAGTTGTGAGTGACGCTCGAGCGGGGAGATAGGCGCTCGAGCAGGGGACCTGTCTGCAATAGTGCTGGGAGTGTGCATCCGCCGCTCGAGCGTGGGTTTGGCCGCTCGAGCGGAAGTCTATGAGTGCCGCTCGAGCGGGGGTTTGGCCGCTCGAGCGGGGCGACTGGGTTAAAGCTCCGTGTTTTGACATTTTTGAACCACTTTTTCATATCTCTTCTCTCTCTTACTTTTTCAAAAACACCATTGTTGAGCTTCTCACTCTAGAACTCTACCTTCTCTCTAAGTATTGATCTAGCTAGGGTGTTTTTCTTACCTTTGGTCTTTACAAAAGTTGGGTTGATCGTCGAGGGCTTTACTTTGATCCGGAAATTTCGAGTTTTGGATTGCGTTGAGTTTCATCATCTTCTTCCTTTAAGCTACGGATTTGAGGTGGAGATTCCTACTCACTATTATGGTCTTTGACCTAGATTTTTGGTTGTTTTGATAAAGTGTTGAAGTTGGTTGATTTTGGGACTTAGGGTTTCAAAATGGTATAATAAAGGGTTTGTTATTTTGATTCTTGAACTTGTATTTTGGGTCTCAAAATGATGATTTGGGTGTTGGTTGTTGATATTTGAACCTATGGGTTAATATTGAGAGTTGGGGAAGAAAACCCTAAAATGTGTACAAATTAATTGGTATAATTAATTTGGGAAAGTTATGGATTTACGGAATTGAATTAGAATTAATGAAATTGATTCATTACATTGTGAAATGGTGGAGTTGGATTTATTAATCGCTCACTTTGAAAACATTGATATTTTATCTATTGGAGCTTTTATTTTCTGTTTAGAAATATTTGCTTGGGCTACCGGTGGAGGGTAGTTTTGATTGTTGTAGACAATGCATGATGATTAGGCAAACTAAAACTAATCAATGGAACGTGTCATAGAGTATGACGGATAAAAGAATATATTAACGTTATGTATTGATTGAATATGTATATGACCTTTGTGTATATATATATGTTGTGTTGTATGGGAGGAGATAGGGGATGTACTCCACGGTTTAGGGGAAGATGGGGGATGGACCTCTAAACCGGACGTTATTTGGGAGGAGATAGAGGATGGACTCCACTGATACAGCTCATATGCTTGTCAGTTAATGTGTTGATATAGCTCATATGCTTATCTTTGGAAGTGTTGATACAGCTCATACGCTTATCTGTTGATTTGTTGATATAGCTCATATGCTTATCTTTGGAAGTGTTGATATAGCTTATATGCTTATCTGTTGATTTGTTGATATAGCTCGTATGCTTATCTGTCAAAGTATTGATACAACTTGTAGGCTTATCTATTGTGAAATGGGAAATGTTTAAAATGAGTTACTGTCTCATGTAAGTTGTTGGCCAAGTTCTAAGCCATAGTTGTGAATTGTGAATTTGATAAGAGATGGAAAATGAAATGAAACATTGACACTGTAGTCATGTAAGGAAAGTGGTGTAAGAATTGATTTATGAGAATTAAACATTTATCAATGGCTAATGTCTTCGTTAATGCTCATATTGTGTTTAGCATATCTCTACTGGGCGTTGGCTCACCCTATATAGGACATCATTTTCAGGTACAGGTAGCATGCCGCCTCCAAGGACATAGCTTGGATGGTTGTGGGAGTCGACTCTTTTTTTGGATTATTTTGTTTGTATTACATGTGTATCAAGCCAAGGGCTTATCTGTATATAGTTAGTACTTTTCTTTTTGTAACCAAGTGTTAACTTGGAAAGCTATAAGTCTATAGGGCACTTGCTTTTGTTGTTAACATGTAATACTGCTGTAAGAACTACTCTGATGAATATAAATGGTGGATTTCTCTTATATCAAAGCATGTCTAAAGTGATGGATTGTATGTATTATTTTGAGGGCGTTACAGTCTGCCTTAGTTTTCCTTCCTTTTCCAGACATGGGGTAGGGCTGTAGAAAAGATATGCTATTGGTACACAACAGGTCAAAATCTAGAACTTGAGTCCACTTTTCAGTGTGATATTTGAGTTTGAGCTATTACTGGAAACTAGTGTCTTCCATAAGGAGGCATTGATTTTGTATTGACACCCCCTCCAAAAAAAAAAAATGCTATGGATGGGGCAACTCCATATGATTTATGATTTCCCTCTTCTTGTACTTTGTGATAAAAATATAACAACTTTCGTTGTGGTGGGTATTGTATCCTTTGTTGTGATTAATTTGGTTAATATATATACAGGGGCAGAGGCATTGTATGCCCAGGGGGGCATCAAGTTTTGATAATTATATTGGTACCCCTATATATATAGATTTTATCATATATATCTTCTATAAAATTATAATAATATCCCTTCTTCAAATTATAATAGTCCCTCTATTATAGATTTTCTTTCTCATGACAATGAACCTACTAAAATATGTCCTATTATATACCTCCAAAAAGGGTGTACCATATTCTAGTTATTACTTTATGGTATTGATATTATAAATTTTCATAACCAAATTATTTTCATTCATAACTTAAATGACTACTATATAAATTATAACCGAACAACACATCTTCAATTATAAAAATAAATAAATAAATAAATAAATAAATAAGCTACAATAAGTCATAACTAATATCAGAATGAGTCATTACGAATCATTACTTTATGTATAATCAAAGATCTCTGCAATCATAACCAAAATAACAACCACAAGAAGTTATAACTAAGTTATATCCAAAAATATAATGTGTCATAATTAAAGAACACAAAGATTATAACTGTGACATATGATAGACATTTTTTTTTGCGGTGTGTTTTATAGAATTTCTCTACTAAAATATATCATTTCTATCTCAATTTATCTTCTTTTTTAATTTTTCAATCCACCTAAAATAGTTACTCCACAATATTTGTATAAAATTTAACCTCAAATCCTTTAATTTAAAATTCACATCTATCCAAATAAACTCTTAATATTTACGTTTAGTAATATCTCATTGTTGTTTATTATGAGGAAAAAACAAAATCAATATTATCATTAATTTGTGCCCCATCTTTACTGAATTCCTGGCTTTGCCATTGTATATATGTGCATATGTATGAATGTATGCGTATACGTGCTTTCTATATGTAACTTGGGGAGATGTTTTTATCTGTGTTTATTTTACAGTTATTTGTATTAGAGTGTGGAGAGAGTTTTGATCATGCACATTAACTCAGTTTTACTTGTGTTCAGGCTGATAATCGAGTTACAGCACAGTTACTAGAGAGTATAATCTTTGTAATTGATTCTATTCTGCCCTTGCTTCAAAATCTTCCTCAAAATGTTGTGGAAGAACTTGAAGGAAGACCTGAAGCAGATGATTGTTTGGCATTCTTTCTTGACAGTTGTCCATGCCTGCATCAAGTAATTTACTTTGCACATGTTATTTTATTTTGACATATTATTGACTTGTTTGCTAGATCTTGAAAGTGTTTTTTATTCGAGGTTCTCGGTAACTTAGTCATCTTAACTTCTTGTTCTCCTAGTTGAGTAACTAACTTGATAAATTAGCCTATAATTTAATGAATTATATGCAATAGGAATGCTTTTTTAATATCTGCTTTAAATTATACAACATATACAGCATGATAGTGACATATGTGTGTTATAGTATTTAATTTTTTTATAATTAATAGTTTGCATGGGAATAGTATACGAAAATCTTTGATTTACATGGTAACACGTGTTCGTGATTGTATTGAGGGTGCAATTGATAGCTACTTGTACAACTAGATTGTTGTGCTATTATGTTCTTACATTATGAAACTGCCATTGAGAATGATGCCAAGTAAAGGGCTTTGGTATGCATCTTTGGCTGTTATGAGTGAGTAGTAGACATTCGTGTACTATATGATTTTTTGCACCTTTGTTTTTTGGAAACAAGGAATTTTATTGGAAGGAGATGGTTTTTTTTTTTTTTTTTTCCAAGAAACAATAAGTTAAATTTGAAGGAGAAGGTACAAAAGAAGGATTAATCTCCAAGAAAGATGGTAAAAATAATACGATAACAACACATTACAAGAAAAGTGGGCTTAAAAGACCGAACTTTTTGCAACGGCACATTTGTCGTCGCAAAAAATGACTTTTTGCGACGGCACACCTTGCTGTCGCAAAAAATGACCTTTTGCGACGGCACACCTTGTCGTCGCAAAAAATGTGACCTTTTGAGACGGCACAGTTTGCTGTCGCAAAAAATGTGAGTTTTTGAGACAGCACAACTTGCCGTCGCCAAAAAATGTGACTTTTTGAGACGGCACAACTTGCCATTGCAAAAAATGTGACCTTTTGAGACGACACAACTTGCCATTGCCAAAAATTGTGACCTTTTGAGACGGCACAACTTGCCGTCGCAAAAAATGTGACCTTTTGAGACGGCACAACTTGCTGTCGCAAAAAATAGAGTTTTTGTGACGGTACCAGCTGCAGTCGCAAAAAAAAAAAAAAAAAAAAGAGTTTTTTGCAACCGTAATAGGTACCGTTGCACACACAAAAAAAAGTAAAATATATATATATTGTGGCTTTGAGATGGCTTCATATATATATAGTCATAAAATGGTTTAAATAAATGCAACGGTATTTTTCTGTCACAAAAAAAAAATGACGTTGTCTTACTCTTTTGAACATTTCTCTTTTCACCCATTTTTTTCATCTTCTTATCTCTCTGTCTTTGTCTCTGTCTCTCTTCTCTCTGTGTTTCTCTCTCTCTCATCACTCTTCTCTATCTGTCTATCTTTCTCTTTCTTTCTGTGTCTCTGTCTCTCTTTTTTTTCTCTCTTTCACTCATCACTCTTCTCTGTCTCTCTCTTTTTCTCTCTGTGTCTCTCGTCCATCTCTCATCTGTCTATTTTTCTCATCTCCCTTCTCTCTCTGTCTCTCTTCTCTCTCTCTTCTCTTTATCTCTCTCGCTCATCTCTCCTTGTCTCTCTCTCTCTCGTTTATCTCTTTTCGCTCTTTTTTGTTCTCTCTCTCTCTTTGTCTATATCTTTTCACCCATTTTTTCATCTTACTCTCTCTCTCTTTCTCTCTCTCATTCATCACTTTTCTCTCTCTGTCTATCTGTCTTTCTCTGTCTCTCACTCATCTATCTCTTCTCTTATCTCTTATCTCTTTTCTTTCCCTGTCTCTTTCGCTCATCTCTCTTCTCTCTATCTCTTTCATCTCTCTCTGTCTCTCTCGATCATCTCTCATCTCTTTATCTCTCTTTCTGTCTCTCTCGGCCATCTTTCTTCTCTCTATATCTCTTTCGCTCATCTCTCTCTCTCTCTATCTCTCTCGCTCATCTCTCTTCTCTCTATCTCTCTCTCTCTGTCTCTCTTGTTTATCTCTCTTCTCTCTCTGTCTTTTTTATCTCTCACTTTCTATCTCTTTATCTTTTTGTCTCTCTCTCCTTCTCCTTCTTTCTCTCTTCTCTTTCTCTCTCCCCCCACTGTGTTCGCGTTGCTCATTCTCTCCCTTCCGTCTTCTCTATTTACTGAGCTCCCTATCGATTTATCTATCTACTACAAGAAAATGCACTTTTAGCGACCACTTTGTCTCTCTCTCGCTCATCACTCTGTCTCTGTCTCTCTCCTCTATTTGTCTCTCATTTATCTCTCTCTCTCTCTCACCACCCATCTCCTTCACCACTTTCACCACTACTGCAAACGCCATTCCACTACCATCATTACTATTACTGTCGCCATTTCACCTCTACGATTACCATTACTACTACCATTACCACCACTCTACTACCACCACTACCACTACTACTACCATTACCTCTCCTTCACCCCTGCCACTCCATCTACTCTACCACTACCACAACTTCACCACTAATCTCCTTCGCCTTCGCCATCACCACCACCACCACCACCACCATCATCTCTTATCCACCACCTTCACCACTACTGCCGCTTTCTCTCTTCTACCACAAAAAATTAGTTCGTGATTTTTAATAACAAAAAAAAATAGGCTGCAGAAAAATATTTTTCATTGACCATAGAAAATTAACTTTTATTTTAGTGGAAAATATTTTTCATTAAAATATTACCCCTACTTCTACGAAATAAAAAATAATAATATTTTTTTCATTAAAATAAAAATGAAACAAATAAATTTTCAATCTTAGTAACTAAAAAAAAGAAGATTTTTTTTTAAAAAAATTTATTAACTACAAAACAATATATATTTTAATAAAAAATAAATTTTTTTGATGACGACAACCCTCGTCGTAAAAAAAATAAAATAAAAAATTAAACGAGGTTATTTTGTTATTTAAATTTCATTTCTAACCAAAAAAAAATAATAATTATTTTTTTGTTCCCGCCCCTTTTCTTTTCCATTCTCCCCCCAAAACAAAAATGGTGTATTTGATTGGACGGACTGGATAAGGGGGAATTAGAATCCATCGGACTTGAGTCCTGGGACTGTGAATCCCCCGGACTATTTGGTTGGATTGGATATGTATCCCGTGTTTGTTTTTTCATGGGATTAGATGTCTGGAAATGACTATTTTTAATGAATCCAACGTTTGGTTGGACAGACTGGATATGATAAATGAACAAAAGACTATTTTACCCTTTTTCAATTGTTTACTAAGTAATAGCAATATTAAACATATCTTTAATATTTTAATTATTTTTAGCTAGATTAAATAAAAATTTATTTTATTTTATTTTTTACACAATTAAATAAATTTAATTTTTTAAATAAAATAAATAAATAAAATATCAATAAAAATTTATATTATTTTTTTAATTAAAATTTTAAATAAATTTGTTTTTAAAAATAATAATAATTAAACAATGAAGTTAAATAAAACATCTATTAACATTTAAATAATAAAATTAAATAAAATATAAATAAAATTTTAAAATAAAACATCAATAAAATATTTATAAAAATTTATTTAAAAAAATAAATAAAACATCAATAAAAAATTAAATTAAATTATTTTATTTTTAAATTGAGACATTTAAATTTTATTAAATTTTACGAAATATAATACATAATTAAATAGTAGAGAGTCAAAATAGTCATTTCACTACCTAATTCCAATAGTAAATAATCTTCCAAAATTATCCCACACCCCCTCTAAAATAGTATAATCTCTCATATGGAAAATAAAGTGTCCGACCAGACTCCATATCCAATAAATTAAAAAAAAAAATCAAATTAAATTTACTATACCAATTACAATCCACAGTAAGGCCAAGTTTGACATCTACTAAATAATACAAAAAGTCAAAAAGTCACTATCCTATTTAAGTCATATCATCTTATTTAAATCACATCACCCTCTATCACATCACATCAAACTCAATCCAAACCCAACCCATTTAAACTAATAAATCAAAAAATACACTTTTTTTTATTTTTATTTTTTTTTATTTTTATTATTATTATTTTTTTAAACATCCCAAACCAAACCTAAATAATCCCCTTATCCCCCGATCAAAAACACCCAAAATCGCTAGTCTCTTCTTACCCCCCCTCTCTCTCTCTCTCTCTCTCGATCGACGGCGAGCGGCGGAGCAGCGTTGGAGCAGCAGCAGATCTTCCGATGTTGCCTGGCCTCACCAAGTCCTACCCTGTCACTCCTTCTCGTTAAAGTCTACGGTCTAGATTCTCCAAAGAAGAAGCAGTCGTCGCACACACCATTAAGAAAAGTCTGAAGAAGTAGGGCTTTCTGGTTTTATATATATAGCCCTAAATCGCATCTCTGCGCTGTTTGGTTGGAACAGAGCTCTCTCTCTCGATTTTGTGTTTTTTGGTCTCCATTTCTGCAGGAAATCATGGCCAAAGGTCCTGGTCTTTACACTGAAATTGGCAAGAAAGCACGAGGTTCTCTCTCTCTCTCTGTATACGTGTATGAATCATGTATCTATGTTTCTTGTTGAGTTATTGGTGTGTTGATTGTATATTTTGAGTGATTTAATTGTTTAATTTTTATGCTAGATCTTCTCTACAAGGACTACCAGAGCGACCACAAGTTCACTGTCACAACCTATTCTCCAACTGGAGTTGTGAGTTTTTTGCTCATTTTCCTTTCTCAGATCTTTTTACTCACTTCATGAAGCTAGTGTTTCTATCTCTTTTTATGTGATTATATTATACGTGTGTATGTATGCTGTTATTTTCAGTTTATGCTGTATAGATTTGTATTTGTATATTTGTATGTATGTATGAGCATCTGATGCTAATTGTCTCAATGAAGCCAAGTGCATTATTGAATGGGGTGGACCTTTTTCATTTTAAGTGTGATTTTGGTGCTTTTGCTTTTTTGTAATTGACTTTTTTAAAAAAGAAAAAGAAAAAGTGAGACCATGAATTTTGATGGGTTTTAAGTGGTGTCTATTAGTATCATCATCTTATATAGTTGGCATCGCGGGCGATTTTTGAAGTATTATTATGCATTGATGCTTAGCCAATATACCTTTTTACCATATGTTTCATGATCTTGAACAGTTCTCTTAAACTTGTATTATTGACAATTGACAATGGGAATTGGTAGCATCATTGCTTGTGCATTTTGTTAGTGGTTTTGGCTTATCTTATTGTCTATGTTACTGGTTTTCTTTCAGTTTGGTTCATTGATTGAATTTGGAAAGAGCTATTAGTTTACGGGTTTTCAATACATTTTAGGCATTAAATAAATTGATGACTATGCTTTTTTTACTTTTGCTAAGATGCTGAATGACGGGGGAATTGTTCAACTTAGAGCGTGTTTGGTTGTGCAACATGAATTATTTTATTTTTAACTAAAACATTCAAAATCTGCAAGTTCATAGCTGAGTTGGTTCTAAATTTGTTTAGGTTTTGAGCATAATAAATTTTGAATCTTCCAATTCTCGATAATCTGCAAGTTCATATATGAGTAATTCAAAATTTGTCCAATTTTTGAACAAAATAGATTTGGAGTCTCTTAATTTTAGATGTTTTGCAAGTTCATAAATGAGTTAATTCAAAACTTGTTCAGTTGTAGAACTATATAGATTTTGAATCTCCTAATTTTAGACACGATGCACAAAATTGCTTCCTTCTTCTCTTGCAGAAATCCCAATCCCTTTTTACCATATGTTTCAAATGTAAATGCTCCCATGTAAGAGGGAAGTTTGTGGTGTGGCACACCAGCCAGCTACCTAGATAATGGACATTTGAGCATTTACATTTGAATTGTTGTGATTTGCATGATCGTACAAACTTAATATCTTGATTTTTGGTTCTGTTTAATCTGATGATGGATCAATGTGCTGTTCTCCATTGTTACAATCCTTGATACATTTGGTGATTTGATTCCAATAGTCTTGTTACTCTTGAACAATCATTGATCATTGAATATTCCAAGAATATTGTTCTTGAATCTGAATATTTTAGATCCTCATTCTTCAATGAAGATGGTGTTCTCTGCTCATGGTAGATGAACATGAAATGTTTTACAGATTGTTTTGGTTCTTTAACTGTATCTTCTCATTGAATACGCTTTAGTGGTTTCTGTATTTTCTTGGAATTTGCCAATGACCAAAATCTTTCGTGTGTTGCAGAGGCTCATTAATCAGCACAACCTCATTATGCTCTCTGCCTTGGGTATGGGTATGTGTTCTTGAATCTTCCATCTTCCATATTGTAAAATACTAGGTTTCGTAGATTGTGTATGATTGTATCCTCTAATTCTAAGGCAAATGAGGAACATGGAGCTTGCCTCTTTATGCAAAAAATCCCATAGGAGAGGTTGCTTTTTTTTAGTACAACCATGAGACATAATTGAACTGTCTTCTTATTTTTGCATGCATGTACTATATAGGTCCCTTAGTCCAAGAAGTTATTTGGTTTTCCCCGAAAATCATGTGGTTACGTGTCCACTAAATAATAAGAGGACATGCTACTATTTTTCAATAGAAGTAGCAACAAATTGAACACTTGAATGCTTGTAATTGGGCTGGCACACAACCATGCAAGTGTTCCCGACCCAGCCTATAATTTTTGGGTTGCTATACCCATGTTTAGAGGAAGGCAAAGCAGAGGTAAGTTTCGAACCCTAGAGTGTCGTTGGTGCAAAGGTCGACCAACAAGGGTGAGCCGAAACCCTAGTGGTTCTGCTTTGATACCATGAAGCTTGAGTAATCAGCTTAGGGTTTGATAGATTATCATCCCCTATTTATAAATGAAGATTAGGGTTTACAAGATGAGACAATTACAAGTCGAGCCCTGAGGGCATAGAATAATTACAAACCAAAAAAGCTCAGATAATAATATAATATGCTAACACTCCCCCTCAAGCTGGTGCGAAGATATCTCTCATGCCCAGCTTGCATAATATGTCATGAAATGGTTTATTCCCAATCTCCTTGGTGAGAATGTCAGCAAGTTGTTCACCAGACTGGACAAAAGGAGTACAAATGGTACCACTGGTGAGTTTCTCCTTAATGAAGTGACGATCAATCTCAACATGTTTTGTCCTGTCATGTTGAATTGGATTGTGAGCGATGTTGATAGCGGCCTTATTATCATAGTATAACTGCATGGAGTCCGTCTGATCAATACCTAGATCACTCAACAATAACTTGATCCATAAAAGTTCACACACACCTTGTGCCATAGCTCTAAACTCAGCTTCTGCACTGGACCTGGCAACCACATTCTGTTTTTTACTCCTCCAAGTAACTAGGTTGCCTCCAACAAAAGTGCAATACACTGAAGTCGATCTCTTATCAGTTACTGATCCAGCCCAGTCAGCATCTGTCTAGGCTTCCACACAAAGATGATCATACTTTGAAAAATAAAGACCCTTACCAGGAGCAGACTTCAAGTACCTCAAGATTCTCATGATAGCCTCAAAGTGAATCTGATGAGGAGCATGCATAAACTGACTAACCACACTGACAGCAACAGCAATATCAGGACGGGAGTGAGATAGGTAAATGAGCTTACCCACTAATCGCTGATAGCTCCCCCTATCAACAGCTTCTCCTCCTTAATCATCCCCCAATTTTTGATTGGGTTCCAGTGGAGTGGCACATGCCTTGCAGCCAAGCATCCTAGTTTCCTTCAATAGGTCAAGCACATATTTTCTCTGTGAGATAAATATCCCATCCTTAGAGCGAGCAACTTAAATTCCTAGAAAATACTTCAAGCTTTCCAAGCCTTTGATTTCAAACTCATTAGCTAAATATTTCTTCAACAGAGGTATTTCCCCACTATCATTGCCTGTAAGAACTATGTCATCTACATAAATAATAAGTGCTGTAGTCTTACCACGTGAGAAATGTTTCACAAATAAGGTGTGATCTGTCTGACTCTGTTTGAAGCCATATTTAAACATAGCCTGAGTGAATCTTTCAAACCAAGCCCTTGGAGACTGTTTGAGACCATATAATGACTTCCGAAGCTTGCATATTTTGCCTTCTGTCTGATGATCCTCAAAATCAGGAGGAATGTCCATATATACCTCTTCTTCGAGGTCACCATGGAGAACGGCATTCTTGACATCAAACTGATAAAGCGGCCAATCTAGATTAGTTGCTAGAGAGAGAAGTACTCTGACTGAATTCATCTTAGCCACGGGTGCGAAGGTCTCTTGATAATCAATGCCAAATGTCTGAGTAAACCCTTTTGCCACAAGTCTTGCCTTGTAACGCTCAATAGACCCATCTGCTTTGTGTTTCACAGTATATACCCATTTACATCCCACAGGTCGTTTGCTTGTAGGTAACTCAGTCAATTCCCAAGTGCCATTCTTCCTAAGTGCTTTTATTTTCTCAATCATGGCTAGTTTCCACTCAGAGGTAGCAAGAGCATCCTAAAAATGGTTAGGAATGCTAACAGAGGAAATATTGGACACAAACGCTCTATATGAGGATGACAAATGAGAGTAGGACACAAACTGTGAGATAGGATGTTGAGTACAAGATCTCACACCATTCCTTTTGGCAATAGGAACATCAAGATCAATGGACTCCAGAGATTCAAAGTTACCTAGACTTTCATCGGAAACAGGAGATGGCAGTGGAGGAGCAGAAGTGGTCCCTTGTATCCAGTTAACTTGTCGTCTGTTTATGTCCCGGACATAAATATGCCCGTCCTTATCCTTGGTGACATTGGGTTCTATAGTTCCAGTAGAAGAGGGTGGTGTAAGAACAACTGGTTCCATCATAGGAAGCACAGTAGAAGAGGGTGGTGCAAGAACAACTGGGTCCACCATAGGAAGCACAGTAGAAGAGGGTGGTGCAAGAACAACTGGGTCCACCATAGGAAGCACAGGACTAACGGGGTCTACCATAGGAAGCACAGGACTCACTTCACACCAAGGCTTCTTCGGAAATGAGGGCGGTGACACCGGAGAGGACAAGAAATAGGACTGAGACTCAAAGAAAGTAACATCCATGGACACAAACCACTTACGAGAAGAAGGGTGGTAATATTTATACCCTTTTTGAGTAGGAGAGTAACCAAGGAAAACACACTTGAGGGAGCGAGGGTCCAACTTACTACGAGAAGGAGAGTGATTATGAACAAAACAGACACAACCAAAAATTTTGGGAGGAATAGAAAACAAGGACTGAGAACTGAGGAGGATGTGAAGAGGAGCTTGGTTTTGCAAGACCTGGGTAGGGAGACGATTAATAAGATGGGTAGCGGTGAGAATAGATTCGCCCTAATAGGGTCGAGGCACACTCATAGAAAAACACATGCACCGAGCCATGTCAAGAAGATGCCGATTCTTGCATTCCGCCACCCCATTTTGTTGAGGGGTATTGGTGCAAGAGGTCTGATGGATAATGCCATGAGAAGAGAAATATTGGCCTAACCCAGAATCTATGTCTTCCCCGCCATTATCAGAATGAAATAGTTTGACAGTGGCCCCAAACTGAGTACAAATCATTTTATGAAAATTGCGAAATACAGAGAAAACCTCACTCTTATCTTTCATGAGATACACCCAAATAGAACGAGAAAAATCATCAATAAATGTAACAAACCATCGATGGCCTTTTACAGACATAACACAAGAGGGACCCCAAACATCAGAATGTATTAATGAAAAAGGAACTAAACTTTTATTCAAACTGGGAGTTAAAGAAGTTCTGTGTTGTTTTCCAAGTTGATAAGATTCACAAAGAAAGTTAGACACATGATGATTTGCGAAACCAGATGGAAATAAATGCTTAAGTAAATAAAAAGAAGGATGCCCAAGACGCCGATGCCACAGCCATAAATTAGCGGGGGTAGTAGAAGATGTGGTGGAAGAATAAGCAAGTTTGTCTGGTTGATCGAGGAAGTAGAAACCATTTTTTGCACTACCACTGCCAATCGTCCTCCTCGTGACAAGGTCCTGAAAAAGACAATAATCAGGAAAACGTCACACTACAATTCAAATCCTGGGTAAGACGACTCAAGGATAACAGATTAACAGAAAAATTGGGAACATGGAGAACAAAAGATAGATGTATGGTAGGAGTGACTTGGACTAAATCTTTTCCAGAAATGGAAGAAACAGTACCATCTGCAATCCTAACTTTGTCCTGACCTGAAGAGGGCTTATAGACAGAGAAAAGATCAGAGGAGCCAGACATATGATCGGAGGCATCGAAATTAATAATCCAAGGCAAAGACTTATGACACAGGAAAACACAAGGAGAAGAGGCTAAGTTACCTGAGCGGGCAAAGGACGAGGAAGCTGTACTGAGAGCAATAGAAGAGCGGCGATCCAACAATTGGCGCAAAGCATCCTCCAGCTCAGTATCAGAATCTTGGCCAACAGAAGCAGAATTAGAATCAAGTGTATCAACGGCACTAGACTGATGAGCCCGGGAATAGGAACCACGTCCTCTAGACTGATCGGACTGACCTCCTCGTGAACTAGACCGATCACCTCGACCCCCGGATGGAGTCCCATGAAGCTTCCAACACGTCTCATGAGTATGCTGCGGCTTCTTGCAATAATCACAGAATACAGACTCCTTAGCAGCAGACAGAGGGATGGGAGTCAGGCTGAGGCCATCTCGAGGAGTAGACAGTAATGCTGAGCGGTCAATAGAGACAGGGGGCATCATAGCAGACCGGCGACTCTCCTCATTCTGTACATAGGCAAATGCCTCCTGAAGTGAAGGAAGAGTGTCCATACGCAGAATTCGATCTCTAACTGGATCATACTCTACATTTAGGCTTGCCAAAAATTTAAAGACCCGTTCCCATGTGATGAACTTCTTGTACCCGATAGAATCAGCAGGGCAAACGGGCTTATAGTCTTCCAGGTAGTCAAGGCGTTTCCAGTCGTTGGTGAGGAAAGTGAAATACTGAAGAATAGTCTGCTCCCCCTGAAGTGAGCTCTCAATAGAGCGGCGCAACTCAAATGCCTGTGAGAAATTCCCTTTGCGGGAATAGGTGGCAGCCACAGCATCCCAAACATCCTGGGTAGTCTCCATAGACAAGTAGCCCTCACCAATTTCAGGAACCATCGAATGAATAAGCCAACCCATAATCAAAGAGTTGGTAATCTCCCATTGGTCATAACTTGAGTCAGTGGTACTAGGTGCCTGTATCCTGCCATCAACATACCCCATCTTCCCTCGGCTCTTCAAAAATATAGTCAAACTTTGAGACCATGCTAGGTAGTTCTGACCATTAAATAGAGAGGAGGTGATTTTTAGACTAGGGTTGGAGTTCTCAGTCATGGTAGTAGGTATAATGAGACTCTCACTCCTCGGTGTTTGAGAAGTAGGGGACATTGGTGGAATCTGCCACGGATACTCTACTACCGAACTTGCAACAAAACTAGTGGCAATTACAAACCCGGAATGTGGTGATGAAAGAACAGGCACAATGACCACTATGAAGGCATAACAAAATTAAGAAACCATTTATTTTTTTTATTTTTTTATTTTGTTTGTTTGTTTGTTTGTTTTTTTTTTTATTTAATATATTTATGTATTTAGTTAGTCATTTATATATGTATGGGTACGGTGTTTATACACAACACAACATAGGGATACCAAACAGAGATGAGAGAATACCAGAGAAGGCGGCTGAGTGAGGAGATCGAAGGTTGACAAACTGCTGGAGGAGCTTGACGAAGGCTGACGAACTGCTGGAGGAGCTCGACGAAGGCTGACGAATTGCTGGAGGAGCTCGACGAGCTGAGGGGCTCGACTGAGGACGGTCGATGAGCTGAGGAAGGCGGCTGAGTGACGAAGGCTGAGAGACGATCGACAGAGGAAGGCGAAGCAGAGACGACGGCGACTAAGTGATGAAGACGAGGCAGAGATCAACGGTGAGAGACGGCTGAGTGACGATCGACAGAGGAAGGCGAAGCAGAGGTAAGTTTCGAACCCTAGAGTGTCGTCGGTGCAAAGGTCGACCAACAAGGGTGAGCCGAAACCCTAGTGGTTCTGCTTTGATACCATCTATGAAGCACGGGTACGAGTACTGGTACGATACGGGTACGTCGATACGCTAAAATTCAAAAAAAATAGGGTACAGGTACGGCTTGGTACGTTTGTAAAAAAATATTTATTTTTAATTTAGAGGAATGCAAAAATTAATTAAATGGTTTAATTTGTTAAGGTTCAACCTATATTTAACATTTAATGCCAAAAGTAAAAGTATAAATCAAAATTAAATGACTTACAAACTATAGTTTAATTTTAAAATCATGCTAAGCATAAAATAAAAAATAAAAAATAAATCTAGTGAAATGAGTTTTATCTCTGTAGTAGAAGGAAAATATTGTTTCAACTGAGGTACGGTAATATATACTGGGTACGTCAAAAATTAAGAAGAAAAAACTTGGGTACGTGTTTCGTGTACTCGGTACGTATGCAGAAGTACCATACGAGGTACGGTACGCCGGTAAGTACCCGGTACAGGTACGGCAAGTTTTCCAAAGTACCCATGCTTCATAGGATACCATGAAGCTTGAGTAATCAGCTTAGGGTTTGATAGATTATCATCCCCTATTTATAAATGAAGATTAGGGTTTACAAGATGAGATAATTACAAGTCGAGCCCTGAGGGCATAGAATAATTACAAACCAAAAAAGCTCAGATAATAATATAATATGCTAACAATTTATACGCAGCATTACACTTCCTAATAATACATATTAACATATTAATACATAATTATATTGTCATTAATTATTTTTATTTTATTTTTCAAATATTTCCGGAGTAGGTGTTTGCTTCTTGTGGATTTCATGCCTGTGAAGAATGTCACTAATTTTTGTTTTTGTACCATGGAGAATGCTGAGGAAAACTTTTAATTTTGATTTATGTTATTTTGAATTATGAATAACATTATGTATTTAAACATTATATATGTATTATGGAACATTATGTACTGGATTAATTTTGTTAATGTATCGTTATGAATGCAAGAATATGTTTATTATCGAGAAATTATTATTTTTATACAGGAATTTTTATATTATTATGCAATTATTGATTTTTATTTTTTAAATTGTTTTTCATTGAATGCAGGTAATTTTAATATTTTTTAATTAATTTACAGTAGGTTTTTAAGGTTTTTTTTTTTTTTTGGCACCAAATCGTCGCAAAAAACAGATATTTTATAATTTTTAATAAAAGCCTTTTGCGTCGGTACTATTTGCCGTCGCAAATAATCTTTTAGCGACGGCGCATTGTGCTGTCTCAAATATTTTTTTAGCGATGGCAGGTATCCCGGTCACAATAAAAATTCTTTAGCGACGGCATTTTTGCTGTCTCAAATAACACCTTTAGCGACGGCAACATCGTGCCGTCTCAAAAAATCTCAAATTTTTTCATATTAATGGCGACGAAAAAATTCCGTCGCAAAAAGGCCACTTCGCCGTCGCAAAAAAAAGTTGACGGCAACGTGCCGTCGCTAAAACCTTTTTGCGACCCCCTTTGTTGCGACCCCTCACTTGCCGTCAGTAAAAGTCATTTGCTGTCGCAAAAAACTTTTTGAGACGGCATTTTGAGTATTTGCGATGGCATTTTGCCGTCGCAAAAAGTCAAATTTTTTGTAGTGACATGAGAGTGCAATGCTCTACAAAGATTAAAAAAAAAGAGACAAGAATTGTAGGAAGTACAAAGATCCCTCCCTGTAAGAAGTCTGCTTGAAACCATGTTACACTTACTAGAAGTGACCCTTGAATTTCAGACTTAAATTGGCATGGGATGTTGTAGTAAAAAAATAGCTGGGTATATAGCCATTGACATAGCAGAATGACAAAAAAGGATTCATACAGCCAACTCTAATTAATTGGGATGCAAGGTTTGGTTTGGTAAAGATCATTATTCTGAGAGGATCCTAATAAACAAGGTAATGATGATGGGTTTATAAGCCATATATGGAGTTAGGATCCAGATAAGTGCATCTTTTCCCTGCCATTTTAGGTCATCTTTATCTCGTAGCTAATAATGTTGGGTATGGCCATGGAGACAGTGGAATGGTGGGAAAGAATAGTAACATCTCGTAACTGAGATAATGTTTTCTTGGTTGAGTCAGGTTTAATGAATTGATGCATAATTTTAAACGTGTGCTCCATAAAATTAATGTTTTGCACTTCATTATATTTACCAGTTGATTCTCTTCTCTGTTCAGGTGCCCGTGCTCTGTGAGTAAAAGTGGCAGGGAAAGGTTCAGCTGTAGTTGAGTATCTTGTTCAGGTGTTTTTCAAGCGGTTGGATGCCTTAGGATTTGATAACAAGCAGGTTAGTGGATATTTTGAAATAACTACATCTTTTGTATTGTTTTTTTTTCCCTAGCAAAAAATCCATTTGCCCTCCTGTGGTTTTCCTTTTTCCCAAAAAGGAAGAAAGATATAAGCCAGCCATGAAACCATAGCATGGTTGGAATCATCAACGATTCTCTCTTCACAAAGAATGATGAAGGTTCAGAAGGCTTTAACAACTGAAACAATTTCCTCTTTAGAACACAAAAATATTTGTTGAAAAATCACTGCAATAATTGTAATAGCTTATTATCAGCTTTTTGTAGGGAAAGAGATCTTTGTAAATTGTTTCTTACAAAAGTTGAAAATTATGTTTTCTACAAAGTTTTAAAAGACTTTACTGAGGCTAAGACAAAACGCCTCAAGACTTTAATTTTTAGGTTTTACTTCACAAAGGCTTGCGCACACAGTCTTGAGACATGTGCCTTGGGTGCGTCTTGTATGCCTTTTATGTATAAGCATGTGAGGAGTACACATATGAAGAGTTTACATTAGGCTCTTGTTAAACTTAGTCTAATAGATGGTTTCAACGTAAAAAATAAAAAAATAAAAAAATAATTCATTTTGCAACTATATTCTATAGGAAAAATTAAGTAAATGACCAACCAAGAAAAAAACACAAAGTCGATGCTCAGTTAGAAACTCAATCACTAAAGCTAAAAAGATCAATTTCACTTTCAATAAAGCAAAGCTTTCTTCTGAAGAAAAGTATTTACACCTTTATATTTAATTTTGATGTATTTATTTATTGTTCTAAAATGTTTAAATTATTTACTAAATATAAAATTTTGAAATTTGAAATGCTTATGCCTCAACACCTTAAGGCTTACGCCTCGCCTCATGAGGGGTAAAATGTCTTACGTTACACATTCACCTTTAAAAACTTTGATTTTCTGCATTGTTTTGAATTTACATGCTCTTTTTGTTGGAATTGTTCTATATATATCACAATGTTTGCTTCATGCTCCCAAGCATTGAATTTTCTAGGGACAATTGCTCCCACCCTCTCCTAAGAGATCTCTTTGAAATGTGTATATTCGTGATGTGGTTTGACCTTGTCACTCAATAGGTTGTAGATCATAGAGGTAGTTGAACATTATTCAGTGTGTTTGGTTTGAGTTTTCTGGATTAAGTTTTTTGAAAATTGAGTCTTTTAGTTTTTGTATTTTTTTGTTTTTAGTGAATATTTTTAAAATTTTAAACAATTTTTTTACTTTTTTAGATACACCTTACTTAGATGTATCCAAAAAGTAAAAAAATTGTGAAAAAATTAATAAATACATAAAAATACAAAAAATGTATTGAATTCTCATATTTTATTTTTATTTTTGGTATTTAGTGAATTTTTAAAAGGTTTTTTTCACAAATTTTTTACTTTTTAGGTATATTTATGTTAGATATGTCTAAAAAGTAAAAAAATTTCTTAAAATATTAAAAAAATTCAGTAAAAACAAAAAAACACGAAAAATAAGAAAGTAGAATTTTCTGAAAAGTGTTTTTGAAAAAATGGAACCAAGCATAGTTTTGGCTGTCCTTATCTTCTATATTTTCCCCTTATAGTACCTATGCTTGTTATCCTAGTTTTTTTCGCTTCGGAAAGCCATCTGTTTCCAATTTAAGATACGGTTGTAACTATTGAAAACTTTAACTTGTCAATTATTCTCGTATGAGAAGGATCTCGTAACCCATTGGGCCACCCTTCTCTGTTTTGTTGACATTCACAGTTGAGTTGGACATACTTGCTGGACAGTTTGATTATTATATAATTTATTGGAAAATGGACCATAGCTTTTTATAGCTTTATTTTTCAGAATCATTCTGCATCATGGCTGATGGTCTGCTTTGGACTACCCCTTTGATACACCATTTCCTATGCAGAGAAAATTGTGTATGCAGTTTAAAATCATACCTTTGGGTATTTTTTTTTTTGCTAATAAATTATTCCTTTGGTTGATTTAATTTTTAATGCTTTTTGTGATGATTATCTGAGAAATTATTTATTTACTTGACAAACTTAGAAGTTGTTGAATTTCTGTAAATTCTAGCTAGTTGGGCGATCTCTTTTCTGCCTTGGGCTGCTTATTCGTTGTGGAAACTCTTTGCTGAGTACATCCTGCTCCAGTAACAAAAATATAGATGTCAAGAACAGCCTCAACTTGTTTAAAAAGTATCTTCATGCAGAGGATTTTGTTCTAAAGGTCAGATCGTTGCAGGTATGCCCCTTCAGCATTTGCCCATAAATGTGCGTGTGCACCCCCCACCACGAAAGAGGGAGGGAGAGATTTTAGCTCGTCTTATTTAACTTGTAAGTTTTGAATTTCTGTAGGCTAATGTTTTGATTGCTAGGCCTGAATATATGTTGGAAAAGGATGTTGGGAAAATTTTGGAGGCAACACTCTCTTCTAGTACTGACATGCGACTTAAGGTAATAATTTCTCTTTCTGTTTTCTTTCTTGACTTCCTGTCCATATACTGAATTGATTTGTTGTACAGATGCAAGCATTGCAAAATATCTACGAGTATCTTCTTGATGCAGAAAGTCAAATGGCAACTGATAATACCAGTAATAACGCGGTTAATTATTCCGTAGATGGTGGCCATAGTGTTCCTGTTGCTGCAGGTGCCGGTGATACTAATATCTGTGGGGGAATAGTTCAATTGTATTGGGATAACATCTTAGGAAGATGTTTAGATGTGAATGAACAAGTTCGCCAATCTGCTGTGAAGGTAAAATCTTGTCCGTGTTCTTATCCTTGGTTGTTTGTCTAAATTTTTTGATTCAAATAAGTGAACTGGTCTGCCCAAACAAGCCAATCAGTATACAGAAATATTAATTATTTACTGAAACATGAGAAGGAAGTCTCAGACTAATATGAAGAGAAGGTTAGCTACTCAAAATATTTCAAATAGCAACAGTAATAATGAAAGACATTGCAACTTAAAGACTGGCTACAGTAACAATTCAATTATGTCAAATACACTAAGGCAGTCATTATACTATCTTAAGCAACTGAAAGAGAACAGGTTAACTGTTAAAAAATTTTGCATTAGCAAAATTAACATCATGATAGGCATCACAACACAACACTAGCAGTTGAATTATGTCAAATAAATGTACTAAAGCTGGTCATTTTAGTATCTGAAGAAACTGGAGGACAAGTTCAAACCTTCGCAATCTCTGGATGTGATTGGCATTTCTGTTTCAAGAAGTATTCCACTGCTTTCACATCATGGTTTGTCACTTTCTCTATATTTTTAACTTCCAAGGCATCACTTATGGTAAATCCATCAATCAATCCTTGCAAGTAAGACTGTGCTTCCCCACTGAAGCTTGGAACCTCGGTAACTTCAGGAATTTGTGAAAGCTTTAAGAACCATCTGATCTGAATGAGGGTTTTAATTGTTAAGAAACAAACATTTCAATTTACCTTTGTATTGTTTTCCTCTCTTTTCTTTTGTTTTTCTCTTTTAACTTCTAATTTTATTCATAAACATAAAGCATCAAAAGAAGGTAGAACTACTTACCATTAATTTTGATGTACTTTTATACCATTTTCTGTTTGTGTAATTACTGTGCAGAGGGAGAAAAATAAACTGATTGATTACGTATTAATACAAAAGATTACCCACTAAAATATAAAGAAAAAAATAAATATATCACATACTCCTTTCGTATTCATCAAAACAAAAGCACCAAAGCACATAAAACAGAAAGTTCAGTCATTTCTTTTATTTTCTCATTCCCCAATCCAAACAATTCAAACAGAGAGTAATAAATGTAGCAACATATAAATGTATCTATCTACATAAATTTCATATTGAGAGTACAAGTTCATATTGAGAAATGTATCTCCACTTTACTACATAAAGAGAAATTCTTTATCATATTGAAAGTCGAGCACTCAAGAAAGTACAAGTTCATAAAGTGATACAAGCATTACAGCCTGCCATACGAACTATTCAGATCAGTATGGCAACCCTTGGAATCACATCACAAAGCCTTGAAACATAAAGCACAATCATTACATAATGCTATAAAACCATTTGGGAGCAAGAGCACCTGCCCTGTATCCACATTTACATCCCTCAATGAGATGAGCAACTTTTGAATCACATAAACTTAGCATTGTTTCATTTGTGATTAATAAATGACTTTTGGATCTAATATTAAATTTTGGATTCTATACTTTCCCTTATGTGAATGAATATATAAATCTCAACAATGCTCAATCAATCAATTACTGCGTGAGGTTTAGTTTACATTTCCCAACCATTTTCATGTATTTCTAAATTCTTTTTGTTGTTCTTGTTTCCCTTATCTTTATTAAATGTTTCTGGTACATTTAAGAAATGTTTCCACAACCCTAATCAAAACAATAAACAGCCTTTCAGAAACTAGTTTGATGAAATGATATGATTGTGTAGAAGAAGATTTGTCGATAATGCTATGACAGACAAATAGTCATTTCAAGGATATTTCTCAGTGCTTGAATGCTTATCAAGAATGCCCCATAATCAAGTAAATGGCATTAATAGCTATCTTACCTCAAGTATTCCATGTCCAAAACTACTCTCCCTAAATGCACTCCACTCTGGTTGTCTGTCCCAACAAAATTTGCCTTTTGCAGGGCCAGGCGAGAAATTCAAATGGCACACCCCTCCAATTTCTGGTAAGTATTCTGTGGTGGACATTTGTCATCTGCATGATCAACATCAGTTGTTTCTATGTTTCCGCCATCTCCAACTGTTATGTAAATAGGACCACATGGGTCAAGTGTATAATTGTAGACTCTATTCAAACCAACCCAAGGCATGAGAATATGAAAAGAAATATGTGCACTGACCTGCCATATATGTATTGGGCCAAGAAAGCTGAGTCTAACAGGACACAACTTATGAATTTCAAGATCCAACAATACCCTTGTAACGAGCATAGGAAATGATAAGTACAAAAATGATGGCACAAAATGCCTCTGCACAGATGACCACCTGGTGCCATCAAGGAAATGAGCATTTAAGTCAAAATTAAAACTAGCAGTTAACAAATATATTGCCAAATTTAACAGGTGAAATTCCAGGCATACCCATTTGAACATGTAGCCGTAATGATCATTCCATGTATATGAAATATTCATGCCAAATATTCCGGCCACCAAAGAATAGATGGATAAAGAAACAGTTCCTGAACTTAGAAAAAGCTCTAGCTGCAGCCATACAGTAAAAATATGAAAAATTTCTATTGTCAAGATGTAAACTCCGCAAAGTTCAGTTACTTAAAACAGACAAACAAGAAAATAATCAAGACTATCAATATCATAAAAAGCACGCATAACAAAATACCTGAATCAACTGGTTTCGATGATTGTCAAGCTACAAAAAGGGAACATGAAGTGTATTTAGACTAACATAGGTAAATCCCAACCAATTTAACTCAATCAATTAATTCAAATTTTATGTCCCAGTTTACCTGAATATTAATGTAATCCTCTGTATCATCAATATACTCACGCAGCTGCAAAATTTGTGAGCATGGGTTTTAGCGGTTTTTCTATGTGCAATAAACAAATAATAAATAGGGAGTTTGACAATTTCTATGTGCAATAAACAACTGAATAGGGAGTTTGACAGTTTCGATGAAGATTGCCAGAATCTAGCTACTTTTAATAGACACTAATCAGGATATTACTTGTGCAGAAGACACATTTTTCCTCAGAATGAAGCAGACCATACAATACCATTAAACCCAGCTTCGAAACAAAAAGGTTATGCTCAGAAAGAAGGCGACCAGTGAAGAACTACGCAAAAGCCAAGATTGAGCAGTGATGGATTACTAAGGTTTGACTTGCGCCCAAATAAGCTTCCTGCCTAAAGTTACTTTTTCCTTTTTTTTTTGTTTTGTTTTGATCAGCAACATTTAGGCTCCAATTGGATGTGGATTTGAAATGAAGGGATTTGATGTTCAACTTTATAAAATTATAAGAAAGTTGATTAATGGATATAGATTGATAATTCTAATGTGAAGGATGCATAGAGATAGGAAAGATGAATTTTGTTAATAAATTTTACAAGTACAATCATTCATTAAAGGATTTCAAATAACCATATTCACTTAGATATTTCAAATCCATCAATCTAAAACTCTCAAATCCATACCTAGAATATTACATTGAACTAAACGTTATACTCCTTGAATGAGTGATATCAAATCCATTCATTTCAAATCCATGTATCCAAATCAAGCCTTAAATTTTATTAAAAATGAAAGAGAAAAGGATACAAAGCATTCAAGGGAGGACAAGAAGTCCTCCAAAATGAAACAGCACAATCAAACTGTCACATGAAGATTACTTGAATCCCTATACAAATCACTATCAAACACATCATACAAATTAGCCATTGAAAATGAAACAGCACAATCAACCTGTCATATGAAGATTTAAATGAGCATACACAACCATCCAATCATCAAAGGCAGCCAAATATCGTCCCATTCACTGAAACACCCGACACCACATTAACAGAGATGAAGATTGGAATCAAGAATCCCAATTACATAAACATTATACTGAACGAGAGTAATATGGAAGCATTATATTCCATTTTGTCAAGCAAATATGAATATATATATATATACCCTAGTGTTTCCCCTGTATATCAGATTTTTATCCATAGAGGTCTTGGCAAAAGAGAAATAATCAAAAGGAGATGCGGGAGGAGGGAGGGACATGGGTCATATAGCTCTTGGAATCTACAAGATGACCTTAATTTCATGACCAACTTAGTTAGAGGTGAATGACAAATAGGTCATGAAAATTCCACACACAGAAAAAATTAACAAGAAATGGAACATGTATACATTTTTAATTGATCATTTTGTGTATCTAAAAATTATCCTCATAATAGAATTAAAAAATATATACTTTTTTTCTCAAATGAAGTTAAAATACAAATTATCGCCATTCTAATAACAGAGAAGTAAATAATGTGAACTCAAAAACCTTCATATTCGAGCTTTCTGTCACTTGATTTTCAAATAAATTGATGTCAAGACAGTTTAGGTTTTGTTTGAAGGGACAAACTGTCACCAAAACTCCGCCATCTACTCCGCCGCCACCAGCCCCACCGCCGCCTTCACCGCCCCTCCCTTCACTGCCCTCTCCTTGTTCACCTTCACCGTACACAGCTTGTACAGCGTCGTCATCGCGTCCTTCTTCCCCCTATTCGATCCATTCATCAACAGCGTTATCAATGGCGGAATCGCTCCGCAAGCTCCGATCGAAATCTTGTTCTCGTCGATCAACAACAAGTTCAGCAACGCACATGCCGCTCTGAATCTCCGAAATTGCTTCGAAATCGCTCTGAACAGCCGATTGATATCGATCTGAATCTTCGAAATCGCTTTGAAATCGCTTTGAACAGCCGATGGAGCTTGTGTTCTTTGAAGCTCTCTTCAAGAACAGCCGATTGATCTTTCGAGAGATGAAGTTTCTTCCTAGAGTACTCTCCTTCGTCTTCTTCGTCGCTGAGAGAGAGAGAGAGAGAGAGAGAGAGAGATGTGTGCGTATAAGATAAGAGAGATGTGTGGCTATAAGAGAGAGAAAGGGCTCAGCTTCATGAATTAGGGTTTCAAAAAGGGGCGCGTGTATGCACCGCATTCGGAGGCGTTTCTAAACGCCTTCAATTACAAAACGGTGCCGTTTTGGTTAAAAAAATATACGGCGATTATAAAAACGCCGTTAAAAATTAAAAAACGTGACGTTTAATAAAACGTTGTTAATTAAACGCCGTTAAATCCCTAATTTCCTGTAGTGATGGGTGGAAGTTCTGAAAATTCAAACCCAAAAGTCCAACTCAAGGTTCCTGATAGTATGAAAGGGAAATTCGATAATGGCTCTTTCAACTATGCAAGGCTTGGTGTTTCTCGAATCCACAAGCTGATTCGTGGGAATCGTGTTTCAAGGAGCAAATTTATGTCGTCGGTAGTGTGCAAATTCGATACTCCAAGCTGGAATCCTTCAGTCATCCCTTTTCTGATGTGAGTTATTTCTTTGGTGCCCATCCTAGAGTTGTGTGGTTCTACTACATATATTGACTTCAATTTGCTTTTCCCAGGTACTGTACTGAAATCCTTGCTTTATTCCCTTTCACATTGCCTGATGAGCTGCTTTACTTGATTTATGCCATAAATCGAGTTATACAAGTCATAGCCGGTACACTTGAAGCAAATATGAAAGCCTTTCTGCATTCATTACAAGAAGATGCAAAGATAGTGCATGGTAATGGGATAACTCCGCAGTGGCCATCTTCTCAACCTTTTTCCAGTCATACTATATCAATGGATCTTAATGGGACATTTAAGGAAGAGCCAGCTGCTGAGCCTGTTTCTAATCATTCAGTGTCTGTGGATTCAAATTTGCATTCTAGGAGTCCATGCAATTCACGTGGTATATCTGAAGATGATTTGCAGAAAATACAGGTAATCTTAAAGGTCCTGCTTTTTATGTCTTCTGTGGATTCAAATTTGCATTCTCGGACTTAATGCAATTCACTTGGCATTCAAATTTGTGGTGTTTATACAGGCTGACTGTCTCTCGGCTATTGCGTTACAGCTACTTCTGAAACTAAAGAGGCATCTAAAAATTGTGTATGGTCTAAATGATACACGATGTCAGGTAAATCTTCTTTGGATTGGTTTCTGTTGTCTTGTATCTTAGATTTGTTACTTTACAGTGGCATATATGATCCTAATTTTTGTGTAATATCTTACTGTCTTTAACTAGGAATTCTCTCCAAATGAACCCCTAAAACTGGGGGAGGCTCTCTCAAAGCAGAACATTCCCTTCAACACCAATGAAACACACGTTGATCTGCCTATCAATCATCAAGAAGTGTTGCAAAGATATCAGGTAGTGTGTGAGCACTGACATTTCGAGTCACTGCAAAGTTTTCATGCATAATGAAGAACATCTACCTTTTTACTTATCTAGTTCTCTTTGTGCATCTTTGTTAGAAAGTATGATCAGTGTCTTTCCATGTGCTTGGTTACAAATACTTTTTTTTTTCTTTTCTTCTTCTCTTGATAGCATAGATATGAACTGTTATGAACATGCATAGTAGCTTTATTGCATTTATGGATTTTCTACCTTGTCTGTTGCTCAAGTGGTTGAATAGTATAAAGTGACAAGCTTCATTGTACTTCACTTGATTGACATTTGACATACTTGGTTTGAAGCTAGCAGTGACCCTATTAGAAATTGCTAGGATTCATTCTAATGACTTAGCAAGTTTTATCTTTTCTTTTAATGGAGGAATTTTGATAGATACGCCTCGATAAAAAACCCCAAATCATAATATTTAAAAACAAAAAAAGGCATTGTGTAAGAATC
This sequence comes from Camellia granthamiana, assembly GCA_036172215.1. Classification (NCBI taxonomy): domain Eukaryota; kingdom Viridiplantae; phylum Streptophyta; class Magnoliopsida; order Ericales; family Theaceae; genus Camellia; species Camellia granthamiana. Next base: position 81,256,198 of record CM069914.1, on the reverse strand, counting down.
GATTGGCCTGTTTTGAGCTGGAACTCTTGTTCTGTCTTTACGATCCGAACTGTTTTTTTTTTTTACTATGCAGGAATTCAAGACTGCTTTGAAGGAAGACACTGTTGACTATTCAACATACACAGTGAACATCAAGAGGAGACGGCCTCCTTCGAGGAGAGGGGGGAGGTCTGGGCGTGGTGCAGGCAGGGATGATGAAGAATGATGACGATGAAGATTGGGGAGGAAGTGGAAGTGGGGGCCAGAGGCTAAATAACAGTGGGAGGAAAAGCAACAATAGTAGAGGTAGGCAGTGGTCATAGTTTGTAAATACATTTACAGGTAAATGTAACATTATGTATATTATGTAGGAAGGGGGGGAAGAAAAGAAAAAAAAAGGAGGTTAGAATTGAGAACAGAAAAAGTCATAGAATATTGATGCAAAACCAGTACTGCCATATATTTCACAAGGTTGTGTGGCAGAGGAAGCGATTTTTGTAATTGATTCCCTCATGTAAATTCTTTTTTTTTTTTTTTTTTTCCTGGAAATCATGTAAGTTGGATGGGTCAATGGTATTGATTATCCCATTTTTTTGTCCATTGTTTAATGTGTATGTGCCATGTTGAGACAGAACTCATTGGTTCGTCATTATTGTTGCAACTCTTTGTGTGGTTAGACATCTTAACTGTGATTAGCATATAAGAGAATATGCATATAATTTGATAAACCAGCATGTTATATAGGTAAGATGTGCAGATATGGATGGAGCCAAAATGTGGGCTTCCTGACGTTCTTTGCAAATGTGACATTACTTACTTTCATGCAATGATAATTCTTTGGTGAGTTCTAATATGGTTCATATAGTAGACTTTGAAATTCTCGTCATATGATTAGGAGACTCGTGTATCTTTTTATAATGACCCTGGTGAGTATAGAGAGTGAGGGATTTTACCATCACTCAACTCTCTCTGGCAAATTTAATAGAAATTGCTAAATGTAATCCACAACCATTATGACTGTAACTGCATTTTCTCTCAAATCAACTTGTATAAAAGGAGAGTAAGTACAATTTAGAAGGCTATAGAGCAACGCTGGTGCAGATATAATAATTATTTTTTTTATACAGAATTTCCAATATAATTTATATATCTAGCCTACTATTAAGGGTGTGGCGAAGGAGAACTGCTGAACTACAATTGCAATGAGTGACAAGTTGTACAGATAAGCTATAGAAGCAGTGCCGGAGAGAGTTATACCCCCAACCTCTCATATGTAAGGCCCGCCACTGGCTAGAAGCCCATTGGCGGTGTAGAGATTAAGAGTGGTGGTGAGATGAAAAGCTCCAGAGTCATGAACTTGTGCCCATCATTCATTCTGGCTCAAAAACTACACAAGTATATCAATTTACAACACAAAACTCAAAACTCACCCAGAGTTATTAATAGGGACGTGAGCACACAAAAAGTTGAATGGGCTTGTATCATCACATATCAATCACCCATCTGACAATGGTAAGTAATAATACAACCAAGGCTTTAATGCCATGAAAAAAATTGAACATTTAAAAGTCTGACTGGCTACATTGATCTTTGTCTCATACATCACTGAAAACAGCTTAATTTTTTTTTACTGATAGAGCAATGTTACAGAGAAAATCTGGGAACAAAAATTAAATAAAGGGGCCACCCTCCAAGGGACTCACCGAGGAATTTGGTTTGCATTATGAAACAGCAAAATGTTTTGGAGACCACATGAAAAAGGTAATAAGGTGAGGAGTAATAATGAAGAAAACCGAATGTGAAAGAACCTAGTAACGGAGCCAGTAGGTCCTACGCCTGAACCAGTTGTAATAAGGTAAACCTTGGATGGGTCCCATGGCAGCGATGGCAACATCCTGCAAAAAGGCCAAACATGACTTGGAACAAATGTACGGAGGAAAACAACAATTTTTTACCATTCTTCCCTCATAGCAGGTAAATTTGCAATTAGCAATGGGGATGCATTAATCCTTACCTGATCAAATATAAAACGGTTTGCCACATGTTTGACAATGCTAGCATCTACAGCATCAATTCTGGCAAACAATTCAACAAATGGGATTCTTCTCCTGTACGTAAGTAGCTGCAGGAACATAATGGATTACGCCAAACAATCTGGGTCTTTACCGGGAAGGAAACTTTTTAAAAACAAAAGCTTGTGTCTTCTGACAACATTTCATGAGAGTAATTATCATTTGATAAAAAGAGTCCATGTTTTCGAAACTAAACTAAACCTTCTTTATCCAACACTACTCACTTAGCAGGCTCTCAAGGAGACAATCCAAGAGATTCAAAAGTAATACAAGGGAATCCTTTCATTTTCTGCAACTGCAAGTAATATACGAAGCATTCTTTCATTTTATTTTATCCACCTTTTTTTAACCATACGCAAATGAAAATGCATCAAGTACTTTACCTGGCACCCAATATCTTCAGCAACAGGACTGGTTCCATTTATGTGAAGCAGCAAAGAAGATTTCAACTGCAGTGCAATAGAACTATAAGTGAATGCCAATATACTGAACACCACAAGATAAAAAATAAGTGGCCAAGCTAAAATCGATTTCCCTTTCATAAAACTAAGCATGTTGCATGGATACAAGTTAATCTACCACACCTCCTTTGTCCATATTTTAGTTTTAATGTGTGTAATAAAAAATGTGGATAACACATTTTATTCAACAAATGATGTAGCTCTGACTCACTTTGGCATGACAAATACTTATCTAAGATAAGTTAGAACTACAAGCAAAATATGGGATGCTTGGTAAAGGGTTATTTGCTTGTTGAACCAAAAACAGTTTTAAACATCCCCAACTTTATAAATACTTCTTAGTCATTAATAGAAGTATATTGAAAGTTCAATCCATAACTTATAGCTCTCATTATCTCCAGAACTCAACTATAAAGAAATAAAGACTTAAGACTTGAGCATATATGGAAGGCATATTGATCCACAAATTAGGGTGGTAGCCATATATGTCGTATTGTTTTTGAATTACAAAACAATATACATATATATATATATGCAATATAGTTTTACTAAAAGCACTTAAAACCTGAGGACAAGCAAGCAGATAATATCAAGGTTCAGTACAAGAACTGGTGACTACCTGGTTACAAGCACGAGTAACATCAGCTTCAGAAACTCGATAACATAACTTGCTCATCTCGTACATAATTGCATAAGCCAGATCATCCAAGCAATCTGGCTAAAAACAAAATGTTAAAATGAAAATGAATAACTAGAATTATTGAGGCATAACATACAACATCAATTGTGAATTAAAATCAATCAAACTAAAGCTCCGCATGACAGATGCGGAAACTGATGGGCAATACAGATAGCTGTTTTATCATGTTTGTGATGCTATAAAATTATGATTAATGGGCATCTCAGTCTGAGCAAAATTCTGATACTTAATTTTTTTGCTACAGATTACCATGATCAAGAGTTCTAAGGTATTGGCTATTAAGCCATAACAGTTTGATCCCAAGACATTAGTGGAAAAGAAATCATTCTAAAAGTTAACTTGGTATCATATTAATTTATGGAGAGAAATAATTGCAAGTTTTCAAAATTTCCACTGTAACTTTTTGCCCTTGTCACCCTTTTATTCTTCTCGCTTGACTTACTGCAGTTTTCCCTACTCTCTTGGTGTCCCCCCTTTTGATTTTGAGAAGCTTTTAGAGGCCATAACCACTATCCTAGTGTTAATCCCTGCCAATAAAGGGTACTGGAAGGGGTGAACCTCATCCCCTGGCACAATACTCCCTTTTTCCCTTTCTGACATACCGAAATCACCCACAAGAGAACCAGCTGGGCTATTTTGTTTTACTTTTGACTATATTTCAGGCCTGAACTCACCCAGAATGCAAGCAACCAGTGTCCACCTCAACACCCAATAATATGTTTCACTTATTAGGCCTGTTTTGTGGTGTATAGGCCTCTAATAAGTTAAGAGCTCTATAGAAGATGTTGTTGTAAAAAGGCTTAGGAGTGTTTATTTGCCGCACTTCAAAAGCACTTGCATATCCTCTTGTATGTTTTATTTCACTAAAAAAGTGCCTTTAGGGGAGCCTCTATACATCAAAGTACTTTAAAGATGCAGCCAAACACAACCTAAAGCATTATTTCAAGGGAAAGAAAAGTAATTCCAAGCTAAACACACAGTAGTGCCAAATGGGGACCTAGTCCATCAGAAAAGTGAGTGAGGAAAGAAATGGAACAAGGGGGAACAAGAGATACAACCCAATCATTTCAGGGAGTGATTTATAGATGTTCCCAATTTGCTAACAAAATATGGAGTCATGGAAAAAAGATATCAAAAATTTGAAAGAACCTAATATGAAGAGGGAAAGAAGGCCCTGAAACTAAAAAAATCATAATTATAGGACATAATCTCACCTTGGCAATGGCATAAACACCAAATAGACCAGTGTCCTTATAGTTGGTGTTAAAGGCCATCATGTTTTCAGCAATCTCATTAATATCAACCCTCTGTGCAAGCTCAGAACTGCTTACAAATTGTCAAAAACTAATTAATGCATGCGCTCACAGGTTATATCACTGGAAAATATCCAACTTAGTTATTAAAACACCACAAATTATGTTCAAACAGCTCACCCCATGTGCTTCCCACCACCTGCATTCTTATTCCAAGATCCCAACATAGACTGCATGACCATCAAAGCAATGGAATCTGGATCCGTCCAAGAAGCCCCATTGAAAGCAACCACAAATTGTGCCAAAGGTATATCATCATCAATTATCCTAACCTGATTTTCACGTAACGAATGCCAATTAATAAATTTTGTAGAAAGACAAGATGGAAGAGAATGTTTAAATTAAACAAATCGTGAAATATTTATATGATATAAGCACACCTCGGAACCTGTAAAAATTGCTGGTTCTTTAGCAACTAATTCAGATGCTGTAGTTGGATCTGTTGACAACTTGGTAACCAATTTCTTTACTTGCTCAACAATGTCCTCATGTTTCACAGCTCCAGAAGTAGCAATTACCTAAAATAGAAGACCAATGCTTAAGACTTCAATAAGTAAGTCAATAGAGTAAAATAATTGATGATAAAATGACGGCGAAGCTAGCATGTAACCAACCAACCAACCAAGTAGACTCAACAATCAATATGAATATCACTTACCATTCTAGGTGCAGGGTAGTGTGTCGATATATACTTTTGAAGATTATATTTGGTGATCGTCTTGATATTTTGAGCAGGTCCAAGAATGGTTTTGCCCAAAGGAGTGTACTAGAAAGCAGTTGCATGCAGATGGTCAAAAATTACTTCGTCAGTTTGCCCTTCGACCTATAATAAATAATATACAAGCATCACAATAAAAAATCAAATAACTAATGACAATGCAATTAGAATTTTTTGTAAAAACAAAATATATAGATGATTTAATTAATGAAATCACAAGACCACAAATGAATACGCAAAGGCATTCATCATTCAGAAAACCGACTCGATAAACATTTATTGGTACATCAATGCAAAGGTTGGAAGAAAGTAAAGCACAAGGAGGTCAGTCACACTAAGTAAGGCATTTCTTTCAACTGCTCAAGCAACTAATAGCAATTAATAGAACTCATTGTATTCCTTTTTCTCAAAATCAAAACATTTTGATCATCCAACAACTCCTTAGTGTTCGCGTCCCCCTCTCATTATTAAAACAATAACTACCTTAACAAATTATTATTGGCTCTTATTCCCCATGTAACATAGGCTTTACCATTTACCCTGTGAATCATGATGTGTCTTTTCCTATTGACTATATTCTTTACTAGGATTAACACCAATTCTAATAATTCTCATATGCAATTTACGCCACCAAAGATTCATATGGTCTATAGTGCAATGGCTTTTTACATCAAACAATTAGAATATAGAATCATTCCCAGGAAAACAAATCAGATTATGAGGAAAATTGAAGCAAAACACAAACTTTATCAAAGAGTGAATGTTACTACCTCCTCTATCTCAATCAAAATGACTCCTTAGTGTTCACGTCCCCTTGATCAAATGAATCAATGAGCTCTGCTACTGATCATTTTGATAGTCTCTAGGTTTTAATTTTAGTTGGTTGAAAAGAAGTTGCAGTGTTTTTTTTTCAGAACAATTTTTTGGTCCCAACTGCTGAGTGTTTATGAGCATGTTTCCATTTTGTTTTCTTTGGCCATTGATTTTTTTTTGATTTCCAAGTGTATTGGTATGCCATGGTGCGCGATGTCGGTTACTTGAGGCCTAAAATCCCTACACAAGCAATATGTATTGGGAAATTTTTGATTTATGTCACCTTTTAAGTTCCATTTGAGGCTTGGAATCTTGGTTGAAATTGGCTGAGAATTGCAGATTCATGATTTATTTTTGTATGCTCACTGTGATTACCTCTGTATGCTCTAAATTCTACTGATCTAGTTAGAAGATCAGACTTATCAATTCCAAGTTAAATTAAGTTATTTTGTATACACAAAATGGCTGCCACTGGCAGTTATCACATGTCACTAACAAATGAGAGGTCTGAGGTTTTGATTTTGGCGAAAGTTCAGGTGGCATTGACCGCTGTTCTTTAGCTTGTGAAACTAACAGAAAGATTCTTTAGCTTGTGAAACTAATAGAAAGATATTCTACCGTAAATTACTAGCTGCCAAGTGTGGAATTATAATTTTTTATTTTTCAATACTATCCTTATATACTTGTATCTTGTAACATTTTCGATACTATCCTAAAAACATAAACCATCCCAATGAGTCAAATTTTATCCTGTGTTTTTTTCCCTTCACAATTATTGTATTTTTAAATTAAGTTTTGTAAAGGAGAATGCTTGATGAAAGTCATTTCGATACATTTGAGATTTTGTCACCAAATGAGTATTCACATGGTGAAAGCACAAAAGCACTTTATGATTTTAAAGGACTTGTTAGATGAACATATACCAAATATTCATTTTCTCTAAAAAGTCAAGTCTTATGAAGTTCTTCTATAGAGTTGATAGGAAATGCCACGAGTATACAAGGATCAAACTTTTCAAGAGAGAGTGAATTAGAAAGGTCACAGGCATATTAATCACCACCTTTTCTTTCTTTTTTTTTTTTGTTTTGAAGGTGGTGTGAACTAAACTTCATTATTCCTGTCCTAAGTCCTAACTACCCAAGTTTACCTTGTCTTACACTAGAAGAAGTCAGCAAAATGTGTATATTAAGGTTGTGCTAATTAAATACATAGGCTTTGTTTGGATTTCTATGTGATTAGTCTAACCAACACGTATCTAAAAAATGCTCAAACAAACAAAGGGTAAGAGCAAAACTTCAAATAAAGATGCATACATGACTTGTGCTTCAAAGATTGAAAAAAGAAAACAAGGTAAACGACAACATTGGAGAAATGAATGATTATGAGATAATATTCATTGAAATAGCACACAATTGTGCATACAACACTACCATCACTTGTTTCATCAAAATTGCAATTAAATTGATTGCTTTCATATACACAAGGAATATTGGAGACCATATAAAGAAGAAAAAAAAGTTCAGCATTATTAAGCAATTGACAACAAAAAAATTAAGAAAAATCTTGATTTTTTCTTCCTTCTCTGCATTTCATTGTTGGTGTGTGAACATATCATCCCAACACATGCCACACTTGATCTTCTTGTGTTGTGGTGGTTTATGGAACTTTGGCTCTTTGGGTATGGTGCAATGCTTCATCGACCTGAAAATAACCCGAAACAAACAAGGGACATTGTCATGTTTACACCACTTATGCCAGTCAAATGACGCATTAGAAAACTTCTAGATTTGAGGTTTATTTTACAAAATTGGAGATCCAAAACAACACCTGATCAATAAAATATGCTGGAAAAGTTGCAACTACAGTAAGTGTCACTAAGGGGAAAAAATGTATATAAAAAAAGAAGAAAGAAAGCAATACAAACTACATATTGCTTTTTAAGAATCATTTGAAGGAGAGGGTCTATTTGAAGTCTTTAGTAGGAGAAGTTATTTGGCAAGTTCAGCTTTCCACGCCCACCAAAGTAGACATGATATCTTCTTGTATAGAAAACAGAAACAAGTGGATCATATGTTTTTCTAATACTGAAAAGACACACCATGTGTCCTATAGGCCAAGACTACAAGATAATTTTTCTATTCAGTAGGTTTTTTGGTTATCCATATTCAAATGGAACACCACGTATAGCAAGAGAAGTTATTAAAAATTTTGGATTTTATCTGGTACCTTCTAGGGATGAAAGGCCTGTCGAAATAGGGCATGAGTTGACCTCTTGGAATGAGTTCCTTTCTTAGTCTCTTGATTTCCTCTTCTTCTGCTAACTATAGGAGCAAAATCCAACATGCACACATATATTAGTAAACTACCAAAACTAATATCACCAAAACACACCCATGAGGCTTTTTCTGTCATGTACCTTTTGCAGTCTTTGCCTTTTCCTCCCTGTGCTGTTCAATAAGGCTTATCTTCTCAGCCACCTAATATGCAATCAAAGAAGCAAAATTAAAAGGTAATTCAAAAAAGGGCATTTCATTATTGCCACGTAATATGCATGAGAATGTGGAATCTTGTAGATTCAGTGAATGGTAAAGACCTTAGTAATGACACAATGCCTACTCTATATGTGATAGATGAGTGAAGTTATGGTCATTATGCCTAAAACAACTAATTAATACATGAAAACCCTGAGTAAAAATATTTAATGAAAGTTAAAAATGCACCTGTTGGTCAAACTCAGCGCGCTTCACAGCCCTCACATCGCTATGCAGCACCAAATGAACAGGTCTTGTGATTTCTTTTACGGTAGGTTTTACTAAGCACTGTAATACCATCGACCACATAAATTCAAATGAACTCGTGAGAGTCCAGACATGCATATTAGGCTTATTACTTAAACTGTCGACTACAAGCATTCAGCAAAGTATGGCATAAAATAATTTAACCTAGCATTTTTGCACCCTAAAAGAATATGTATATATATATAAATCCAGAAGTTGCCATTTGAACATTCCCAATAATATTTCATTTTTTTTTTTTCAGAAGTTGATAGCATTTGAAACGAGTTGCTTTTTTCTGTAGTTGTTCAATCTTAACCTCAGTGATTATGGTGTTTTGACTTCATTTAGAAAGATGACGCAAAGTCTATAAAATTTGTTCGATATGGTTTTTGGCATAGCACATCCAACAAAAAGCATATATTCATGCTACACATTTCAACAAAATATTACATACGAAATTAGAGATAGAAACATTTGTACAACGAAGCAAAACTTCAATTTTTTTCGTCCCCAAATTAAATGGAATTACCTCTGGCTCATATGTTGTTCGTGGGAGACGTTGTGCAAGTGGTATCCGTTGCTTTTCCTCATCCATCATCATTTGTTGTAATTTCTTGACGAATCCTTCCTCCTTGTATCTTCCCCTTTGCTGCAATCAATCACCAAAATTAACACGATCTCAACTAAATTGAGGCAAAGACAGAAGGATTTAAAAGCAAAAGTCAATTTCACAAAACCATAAACACACACCTCGGTTCGAAGCTTGAAGGGTTTTTGGTAGGTTGCTTTGAGCTGCTTCTTCTTCCAATGACTTCCACCAAAGGTCCCAGATGAGGGCATGGGTTGAGCTCTTGGAATGAGCTCCTTTCTTAGTCTCCTAACTTCCTCTTCTTCTGCTAACTACAGGAGCAAAATCCAACATGCACACATATATCAGTAAACTCCCAACACTAATATCACCGAAACACACCCATGAGGTTTTTTCTATCATGTACCTTTCGCTGTCTTTCCCTTTCCTCCCTGGCCTGTTCAAGAAGGCTCATCTTCTCAGCCACCTAATATGTAATCACAGAAGCAAAATTAAAAGGTAATTCAAAAAAGGGCATTTCATTATTGCCACGTAATATGCATGAGAATGTGGAATCTTGTAGATTCAATGAATGGTAAAGACCTTAGTAATGACACAATGCCTACTCTATATGTGATAGATGAGTGAAGTTATGGTCATTATGCCTAAAACAACTAATTAATACATGAAAACCCTGAGTAAAAATATTTAATGAAAGTTAAAAATGCACCTGTTGGTCAAACTCAGCGCGCTTCACAGCCCTCACATCGCTATGCAGCACCAAATGAACAGGTCTTGTGATTTCTTTTACGGTAGGTTTTACTAAGCACTGTAATACCATCGACCACATAAATTCAAATGAACTCGTGAGAGTCCAGACATGCATATTAGGCTTATTACTTAAACTGTCGACTACAAGCATTCAGCAAAGTATGGCATAAAATAATTTAACCTAGCATTTTTGCACCCTAAAAGAATATGTATATATATAAATCCAGAAGTTGCCATTTGAACATTCCCAATAATATTTCATTTTTTTTTTTCAGAAGTTGATAGCATTTGAAACGAGTTGCTTTTTTCTGTAGTTGTTCAATCTTAACCTCAGTGATTATGGTGTTTTGACTTCATTTAGAAAGATGACGCAAAGTCTATAAAATTTGTTCGATATGGTTTTTGGCATAGCACATCCAACAAAAAGCATATATTCATGCTACACATTTCAACAAAATATTACATACGAAATTAGAGATAGAAACATTTGTACAACGAAGCAAAACTTCAATTTTTTTCGTCTCCAAATTAAATGGAATTACCTCTGGCTCATATGTTGTCCGTGGGAGACGTTGTGCAAGTGGTATCCGTTGCTTTTCCTCATCCATCATCATTTGTTGTAATTTCTTGACGAATCCTTCCTCCTTGTATCTTCCCCTTTGCTGCAATAAAAATCAATCACCAAAATTAACACGATTTCAACTAAATTGAGGCAAAGACAGAAGGATTTAAAAGCAAAAGTCAATTTCACAAAACCATAAACACACACCTCGGTTCGAAGCTTGAAGGGTTTTTGGTAGGTTGCTTTGAGCTGCTTCTTCTTCCAACGACTTCCACCAAATGTCCTAGATGATTCAGAGCTCTACATTGAAAAAAATGAATATTAAAAATATAAAAAACAGAGGTTCATTTTTCATTTTAGAATTAGAAAAAAAAAATGCTTACATTTCGTTGGCTTCTGTGACCACCACTGTCAGATGTAATCATGCTTGCTAATTTGCTCTCAACTTCCTTAATTGCTGCAGGACTCGAATTGAAGTTATTTAATCTCTTTGTAAACATTTGACATAGGAAATTAATAGCAATGAATGAAATGAAAATTATAGGCAGATAGTAATGTGCATTTTTTTTCTTAATAAACGGGCTGTTAAAACTTTCACAATTAGTTGCCAACAAGCCATTTTTTATGCTGACATGTTTTTTTTCTTCCCATTGTTAGGATCCTGAAAACAAGAAGGTCATAATCTGTGATGAAAACTTGAAGAAAATTTTTGCAGGGCGAGACCGAGTTGGGTTTCTTGAGATTGCAGGATTGATGAATCCACACTTTCTTAAGTGAGCCCTTGCAGGAGAATGGATTTTGTCTATGTATCTTTATCTTTGGTCAACCTTTATTTGACCATTGTTTATAGTAATGCATGAGCTACCATTGTATGCAATATTAACAAAAATTACATTTAGTATCCACCTTAACACAATATATATAATATACAATAGAGTAATACTATACAAATAAAAAATTCATACATAATGATGTGGATCAATGTGAGCCTTTCATTTCAAAACAAAATACTAATAAAGATAGATTTATTTACAATAATGACATTGTCAAATCATTCTTGTGAAGTTTTTTTTGTATAAATTTTATATAAAAATAGAATTTTTCTCTATAATAATGACATTTCATAACAAATACCACAACAAATAGTGATGCTTTTTTTTACCAAAATAATTCATAGCAATTGTCGTCACAAACGGTTCTTAACTTTTAGTGCACATAATTCATAATATAATCACAAGAATTTGTAACTTTCACTTTAAAGTGCATATCATAAATTTACGATTCATAACTTTTTATAACAAATTAGGATAACACATCACAAACATTTTATAACATTCACCAACAAAAATCTCGACTTTCTAATGATATGTCTTTTTTAAGGCATGCATAATATAAATTTCTCCATATAATGTTAGTTGCATTTTTTTTTAAAATTTCACCAGATGGGGACATATACATTTATTTTTACACTTTTAAATAAAAAATTAATTACAACTAGAAATATCAGTGTATTTTTAAATTACTTTAAATTAAAAAATAAGTGAGAGATTGGTGGAATGGGATTGGTTGGGGAAAAGAAAAAAAACATCACCAATGAAAGGAGTTTATTCATATTGGGACTGTTTCGGTACATTGACAAAAAAATAAATAAATGAATGAATTGTTCTTCTACTAAAATAAGGGTAAAATTGGTACATGACATTATCTATTTATGTTACTGTCAATTAACAGAAGTGTGTGGAGGGGCAATCAGAAATGCAAAATCAAAGCAGAGATTACCCTAAATTTTAGGAACAAAATATATCAGTTACTGTTATATATACACAACTAACATGAATTTAATTAAATCCCAAACTAAAACTAACTCTATGAATTTCTAATTATTTATTCTAAATTCACGATATATACATTATATATATAGTAGGGGTTGGTACACGCAATATGTGCGTAAATTAAATAAATAGAAATAAAATAAAATAAAATATTTAATATTTGTTGGTTGTAACCTCAATTAGAAAGAGTCTTGCCTATGTTGTCTTATGTTCAAGTCTCGTTCCATCCTTTTATCTACCTCTGTTTTTTTTTTTTTTGATAAATAATCGAACACTTGACATAAAGAGAGATAAAAGGCACCAATCTAATTGTTCATATATTTATACTATTATATATGTGAGCACATGATTTGGTGTCTAATAATGTGCATAACTTGGTGTCTAATAGTGTGGTGACTTCTCCTTCTGCCATGTGACAAATTTTCCTATTCTAAAATAAAAAATATTATTCAAAGGCATAAGCAAAATTTGAACCCAGGATCTTGTGTTTCATTAAGAATGCTCTTACCATTTAGACAACATACATATTATAATATTAATTTCTTTATTATTTATTTTTATACTTATTTATCTAAATTGCACACGCATTGAACCCACTAATATATATTTGGAAAGTTGCTATTTTGGTAGGTTACTTTAGTTTTTGACTATTTTAGTAAGCTAAAATTTTTGTGTTTGGGAAGATGATTGGATTTTTTTTTGTGGTTGAATGTAATATTTGTAAGAGAAAAAATAAAATGATTATCGATTTGATGTGACATTTTATTTTATTAACTATTTTAGTTTATTTTGTCTTTTTATGAATTTTAGCCTAAATTGGGCTAAAATCCCACTTCCCAAACAGTCTCATATGCCTTCGTTTGAGATGTAGGTTGGCTTTTTAGTTTTTTTGCTATTTTAGTCTAAAGCTAAAAAACTTCATTTGGGATAGATTTTTTGATTTTTTAAACTTTTGTGAGAGAAAAAATAAAATAAGAAAAATGTTTCAAACCCTCTTTCCCTCCCACCCCCTTTGACTAGGGGTGCAACTTGGGCGGGCTCAACCTAAGCAACCCGAGCCCACCCTGAATTTTTTTAGGGCTTGGACAAAATATTTTCAAATTTGGTACGGGCTTGGACAAAAATTCAAAAGCCCGAATTAAATTTGGGCGGGCTTGGGCAAAAATGTCAAACAGCCCGAGCAGCCCGAAACCCGAATTATACATATATAGATATATAAAAATATTAAATATACATATAAATTATTAGTCATTACATGATATTAAAGTAATTTATATTATTAAATCATATTGAATATATATTATATATGCAAATAACATAAAATCTTACCTTTTTTTCTTTTTATTTTCACTCATAAATTGTAAGGACTACTATAGTGGCATATCTATTACATTATATAAATTATTTGTTTTGATGGTATTAATGATTTTCTATTAAAAAAAATTGTAAATAGAGTCAAATTTTAATAATTTAATAATGTAGCTAAAAAAAAATTGAAATTCATTTATAATTCGGGCAATTCGGGTTTAACTTGGGTCGGGTTTGGGCAGACAATCTCGGGTTATAATTCGGGCTTGGGCAGGTCTCAGCACAACTTGGGCTGGACTTGGACAACCTCACAACCCGACCGAACCCGCCCGAGTTGCACCCCTACCTTTGACCCCCATTCCCTCTCATTGGCCAGTTTTTCCTTATTTATTTATTTTTTTCTCCTCCAATCACCACCCGCCACGTGTGTGTAGGGGGTGGTGGGGTGGTGATTGGAGGTGGTCTCTATCAATGCTCATAAAATAATTATAATTTAAATATGACTTTTTATCTTATTAAATTAAAAAACTTATTTTATCTTTTTATATCTAAAATAATCTCAACCCAACCCCAACCTTCTCGCCAAGGGGTTGGGGATGCTGCTGCTCTTCAGGCGCAGCAGCAACTGTTGCGAGATTAAATGACATCGTTTTTAGTTGTTTTGGACCCCATTTGTGTATTGCACCTCTTTCCACTTTATTTCTCATCTCTTTTTACTGAACCTCTCAGAAATAAAATATAAGGTAAATTACATTCATCTCTTTTAATGTTTGAAAAAAAAAAAAACTACAATTTATGTTATATTTTTGATATAATTACACTGATAATCTTTAAGTATTAAGTCATTTTTAATTAATAATTCTTGAATTGTACAAATGAAAAAAAATAATGTTATCATTTCTTATCTACTCAAATATACATATATATATTTATTTATTTCAATGTTTAGTCACCATCTATTAAAATATAAAAATTGAAGAAATTTATGTTAGAAGAAATAGCATTTCAGTGGAACAATTACAAAATAATTGTACATAATTTAAAAAAAATTTTTTTGGTGCATGTCTCACAAAAAATAATTGCACCAAAATATTAAAAAAAACAATTACACCACACGAAGGACTTCCGTCCTATAAAAATAATGAGATTATTTTTCCGTTGTGCAAACAATTTTCCTTTATGTTATGCATTTTTTAAAAGACATTACGTAGTGTTAGTTATGCTACTTTATAATAAAAGTTATGTAGGAGTGAATTTGAATTGTGCATGTGAATTGAAAATTATGAACCATTATTTTTATGTTATGAATAGTATAACTTAAATTTTAGGAATAACATGTGGTGAAATCTGTCCCTCCCAAAAAAAATGTGAAATATTTGAGAATCATTTTGGTGAAAATACAGCTAATAGTAAGGTTAATTAAACTAATGTCTATTTTAGTAAGGTTAATGTGACTGAAACTAATGTAGCAGACATTGAAATAAATATTATTTTGGAATAAAATAGACTACAATATCATTTCTTTTACTAATAAATTATTGATTAAAAATATCTTAACTATTATGTAAATTAAAATTAAAAAAAAAACCAATGTAATTACTTAAAAAATGTAAAATTAATTATATTTTTTTAAAATTTTAAAGGAGGTAAGTATAACTTATTACGTTTTATTTTAGTCTGGCAAAGAGAGTTGAGAAAGTTGGGAGATTTTTGACAAAGAAAGAAGTAATATGTACGGTAAGAATATGATGCTCAAAACAACCGAAACGACATCATTTAATCACATAGCAGTCACTGCTGCGCGTGAAGCGCAGCAGGATCCCCGTTCCCTCTTGGCAAACGGCAAACGGACCCCATTAAGCAGTGGCGGAGCCAAAAATTTGATGTAGGAGGGGCATCTATTAATTATAATCTCAAAATTTTTATGCAACTTTGTTTTGTGAAAGAATAATTATAATTTTCTTCTTGAGGAATAGATAATTTCAACTTTGATTTTCTTTTGAAATATTTCTCCATGACTGTTTTAAAAAATAAAAATAAAAATAAAAATTAATAATCAAAATCACAAATCCCCACAAATGAAAATCTCCAATTTTAATATAAATAAAAAAATTTGAATTTAGCGCAAATCACAACAAATAAAATTTCTAATATACCAATATTATAACAAATGAAAGTCCCTAATTTAAATAACAAACACTAGAAATTAATATTCCATCTGTCCCAAAATAATGATCCCTTTCGGGGAATCTAATTTTTTTTGATAGTACAATTATTGCACTTTAAAAAAATTAATTTTCCAAAATTACCCTTTGATAGTACATTTTTTGAGGAATGTCAATGTCATAATTGTATTTTTTATATTGTTAATGAATTTAAAAGAAGGGCAAAATAGAAAATTTATATTATTTTTGTACTTGATTTTTGAAAAGGAACTAATATTTTAGGACAATGAAAAATGGAATAAGAGACTAATATTTTGGGACGGAGGGAGTATTTTTAATTGTAGCACAAATCAAATCCCTAATTTTAGCACAAACAACAACAAATCAAAATCCCTACTTTTAATATAAATCACCATCAATTAAGATTCATAATTTTGACATATCAAAATATCTTATTTTAACATAAATAATAACAAATCAATTTTTTCTGCAAATCAAAACTTAACAAATAACTATAAATTGATACTCATAATTTTTATTTAAAAATAAAAAATCATAAATAAAGTTACCTGTAAATAATAAAGAGAAGATATTAAGGTTGTAGTGTGATTCCAAATCTGTATTGTGTGATCCTAATCTGATGAATCGTGAGTTGATAAATTGTAAAGTAACAAAGAGAGATAAAAAATAAAAAATAAAAATAAATTAAAAAAAAAACCTTGCTACTGTATTCCCATGAATCAAAAAAAAAATAAAAATAAAAATAAATAAATAAATTAAATAAAAAATAATTAATTGAATTGAAGGTGTGTTTAGGTGTGTGTGTTGTTAGTCTGTTTAGAAATTAGGTGTATGTGTGCGTGTGTCGGTGAAAGTGTGCTACCAAATGAGCTACTTTGTATTATGTATATAAGGGGGTGTAAGCTCAAAAAAAAAAAAAAATAAATAAATAAAAGAAAATTGAAAAGTCAGGGGACACGTGATCCCCCGGTCTCCACGTCCCTCCGCCCCTGCCATTAAGCGTGAGGATCCTCTAGAGTTTCTTCTCTAGAGTGATCTCTCTACAGTTAAATCTAATGGTTGATATTAAAGGATAGAAAACGACGTCGTTTTGATATTTAAAAAAAAAAAAAAAAAAACCCAAAACCGAATACAACAACAAGAAAGACCCTGCTCTGTTTTTTTTTTTTTTTTTTGACCCAGCGTTTTTTCAAACTGTTTTTTCTAACAGATTTCAAAGTGTTTATCTTTCTCACAGATTTGAAGGACCATGCTTTGTTTTGTTTCTATGGTACAGTTTGATTCTTCAAACTTCAACTACCCAACAGTTACTAGCAGTGAGTGAGAAAGAGAAATACAAATCAAAGTCACTCAACATCTTCACTACTCCTCTCTCTCTTTGCTTCTTCTCTAATCTCTACCTCAAATTTTAAATTTTCAATGAAATCTGAGATGGGTATCTCAGAAAACTTTTGAAAAAAGAAAAAAAAAATTTCAGATTTCAGATTTGAATTTTCTTCATCTTCTTCTGATCTCTGTTTCTTTATTTCTAATCAATGGAAATGCTTATTTCATTCTTCAACAGCAAAGACAGTTGCAGAATACAAATTGATGCCTTCAAATCATGGGTTATCTTCTAAAAGCTATAATCATCAGCAATCAACGAGGTTTTCTCAGAGCATAGCTGTTCAGATTCAAGAAATTGATCGGTTCAAATTTGCAATCAAAACAAAGAAAGAAGAATATATCTTTGATTTGCTCCGACAAACAACAATGGACAACAGCGGAAGGCGGTGGAAGCGAAAGAGATCGAAGGTGTTGGAGTGGCGGATCTGTGGTCTGCGAATGCGATTGAACTAAAGGTGCGGCGAAGGCGGAAGAGATCAAAGACGAAGGCGGCGACAGAGTCCTTCAATCTGTTGGAGTATGGCAGCGGTGACGGCAGTGCATCGGGGGTGGGAAGGGGCGGGGCGGCGATGTCCTCCTCCTCTTCTCTCCTTCTTTCAGCCCTTCTTTCTCTCGCCCCCGCCCCCTCTCTCTCATGCCTGAACAGGAACGTATTCAATGATGTTTTGAAACCAGATTTTTTTTTTTTTTTTTTTAAAATTATTCACTAAAACAACATCGTTTTAGTGAGGCTGAATCTCAATCTTTGGATGAATCACTCTAGGAGATCACTTTAGGAATAACACTCTAGAGGATCTTAACGCCCCTATTAATCATATACACAGTTCAATACACGAAAATCCTCACGCGGTCAGACACACACTCTCCCTCTCTCTCTTCCTGTCCAAACCATAATCCTCTCTCTCTGTCCTCTCCGCCATTACTCTGTCCATACATATATATATATAGGAGCATAGATAAACAGAGCAAATCTTCTTGATGATCACCAACAATACTTCACACGCGCACACACACACACACATATAATTAAATTATATATTTTTATTTCAACATTCCTTCAGTATATCATTTTTTTGGTTTACCTTTCCGTTGGAGTTGAAGAAGACGGTGAAGCAGGGCGAGGGGCAGGACGTGGAGCAAGACCAGCAGCAGCAGCAGCAGCAGCACCCAGAGCAGGAAAATTTCTTTTTTCCAAAGACTGTCGTCTTTGTTCTGAGACATTCTTCTTGATTCTTCTTTCTTGAGTTAGAGAGAGAGAGATGGGTTTATGAGAGAGAGAGAGAGAGAGAGAGAGAGAGAGAGAGAGATGGGTTTATGAGTGAGGGAGATAGAGGGATGGGTTTATAACAGATTAAGGGTTTAGGGTTTAGGGAGGGTTGGTTTGTGAGTGGTTTACGGTTTAGGGAGGTTTGCGGTTTAGGGAGGTTTGGTTAGTTATTTATGGCAATGGGGAGGTATCCATGGAAACCTACCCAAAATACATGGGCTTTCCCCCGACAAGGGTTACCTGCTAGCACAGCAGGGTGTGCCGTGCGTGCAAAAACAACACAGTTTTTTTTTTCTTTTTCATCTTTGGTTTGAAACAAAACAAAATAAAACCATACAAATCTTCATAGGCATTTATTGTAATAAGGAGAAATATCTACTAGTATATTTTTTATTTTATTTTTGAAAATTCACATGAGTTGAAATTTATTATTTATTGAGTATTATATTTTTAATGTTTTTAAAAATCAAATAGACTAATTATATTTTATTTGACATTGATATTTATTAGAGTATATTGGTTGATTTTTTGACAAATCAATAAATAATATGTAATAATATACATCGTTGCAAGTAAATTTAACCGTAATTTTTTAAGGATTTTATGATTTTTTTTTTTGATTTGTCTGAATGAGTACAATATTATTGTTGTTGTTGTTGTTGTTGTTATTATTATTATTTGAAAAATTATTAAAAAAAATCTCAGGTAATAAAATAAATTATGAGTTTTTAATTTTATTAATTTAAATTTTAAAATTTTGATTTGTTTTTAATCTCAAACCATTCATCCATTTTTGATAGGTAAAACTCACATTTTTTTTTTTAAAATTTTAGTCATTAAACTCAATATAGATATACATAAAGTGTCTAAAATATCATTTTCTGTCAATTTAGCTAACGAAAATAGGTTAATGGTTTAAACTAAAAAAATAAAAAATTAAGATTAAAATTAATAAAATTAATAAAATTAAAAATTTATAATTTATTTTATTATAAAGATCAAATTTTAAGATTTTTTTAAAAATAATTTTGCCTTATTATTTTTGTTAATTTTTCTGAAAGTAAAGTAATTTTGATAGATGTGCTCAAACCAAAAACTAACCAATAGCAGCACACACACCAATAAAAAAGAAAAAACAACGGAAAAAATTATATTAAAAAGAAGCAAAACTACAACAAAAAAGGTCTATGATGACGAAAACGCGTGACGAAAAAATATTTAGTCTCCAAATATGCATGTTTTAGTGATGAAAATAAGATTTCGCCTCCAATTATATTATTTTCAGAGACGAAAACCAAATTTTGTCACGAAATGCTTAAAATCAAATAAAACAATAGGTGACGAAAATTTTATTCGTCTCTAAATTTTATTTTTCGTCACAAAACAAGTTCCCGCCCTTGGAAAATTTGATGGAAGATTTGGCGCCATTTTGGAGACGAAATTTGTCGTCACAATTGTAAAAAATTTTAGAGAGGAAATAATTTCGTCTCCAAATGTATTATTTTCAGAGAGGAAAACCAAATTTCGTCACCAAATGCTTAAAATCAAATAAAACAATAGGTGACGAAAATTTTATTCGTCTCTAAATTTTATTTTTCGTCACAAAACAATTTCCCGCCCTTGGAAGATTTGGCGCCATTTTGGAGACGAAATTTGTCGTCACCATTGTAAAAAATTTTAGAGAGGAATAATTTCGTCTCCAAATGTATTATTTTCAGAGAGGAAAACCAAATTTCGTCACCAAATGCTTAAAATCAAATAAAACAATAGGTGACGAAAATTTTATTCGTCTCTAAATTTTATTTTTCGTCACAAAACAATTTCCCGCCCTTGGAAGATTTGGCGCCATTTTGGAGACGAAATTTGTCGTCACCATTGTAAAAAATTTTAGAGAGGAAATAATTTCGTCTCCAAATGTATTATTTTTAGAGAGGAAAATCAAATTTCGTCACCAAATGTTTAAAATCAAATAAAACAATAGGTGACGAAAATTTTATTCGTCTTTAAATTTTATTTTTCGTCACAAAACAATTTCCCGCTCTTGGAAAATTTGGTGGAAGATTTGGCGCCATTTTGGAGACGAAATTTGTCGTCACCATTGTAAAAAATTTTAGAGAGGAAATAATTTCGTCTCCAAATGTATTATTTTTAGAGAGGAAAACTAAATTTCGTCACCAAATGCTTAAAATCAATAAAAAATACAAGAAATCTGGGCTATTGTGACAAAATTTGGTGACAAAATTTTTTTTGTTTTAAAATTTAACCCAAAGATGACGAAATATTAATTTTGTCGTTTGTTTTAATTTTTCTCAAAAGTATAGGAGACGAAAACAAAATTTCGTGTGCAAAAATGAGGCGCCAATTTCATTTGCATTGGCGCAAATTATTATAGCTGATTGGAGACAAACATTTTTGTCACAAAATATAATTTTTTTTGTGACGAACGTAATTCGTCGCCAATAAATTCCATACCTATTAAACGATGTCGTTGCATATTTTCATTTATTAGGCGACAAATATGTTTTTGTCTGCAAATGATAAGTTATGGAAGACGAAAATATTTCGTCACCAATAAACACTCTATCATGCAGACAATGTCATTTCATCTTTCTATTAAATAGGCGACAAATATATTTTTGTTTCAGAAGAATAAGTTGTGGGAGACGAAAATATTTCGTCACTAATAAATTTTAATTGATTGCGTGACGAATATATTTTTCGTCTCATAAGGTTAAGTTGTGGAAGACAAAAATATTTCATCACCAATAATAAATTCTTTATTCTGGTATTGAAGGATACAAAAATATTTTATCACTAATCATTTCTCTTTATTAAAATGCCGTGGTTTTGTGTTTCAAAGCATTGGAACTGTGACCCCAAGAGATACACTCTAATGCTTATCACTCATTTTCATGTACATGGACCTTGAAGTCGTGACCCAAGAAAACACTTTCTGCAAACCCTCATTTCTCTCTCGCACTTGAGTCTACTCCTCTCTCACAAGTATTGATGTAACAACCCTCATCCTTGACTTAACTGTATTTGCATACGTCCATGTATGACCTTGTCTTGATATGTTACATATCTTGTTAATCTTGTTTCGGCTTGCCTTGTTAAGTGTTGATTGCTTGATCTTGTTCCTTGCTTGGTGTGTGTGTGGCCGAGGTCAGCTCAGTGTAGTTCATTTTTTGAACCTTTGTACTTAGAATTATTTTGGAACCATCTGTTGACCTCCACCTTAACCTCGGCATGTTTGCCGAGATGTGTCTACCTATACCGAGATGGTTTGCGCTTGGTGATTTTGTTCTAGGGCAGGTGTAACCTAGCCCGAGGTGTGGCACGGCTTAGTCAGGTGTCGACCTTCTTAGCCGATGTCCTTGTTACGTTTTGCCGAGGATTTGTCTTTAGCCGATGTCCTTGATTGCCGACACGCTTCGCCTCAGCGTGTTGTGTACGCTTTGTCAGAGACTTGTCTTATCAATCAGTCACCTTTTGGGCTGAGCCAACCCGGGTGACGACACGTGTCCGAGCTGAAGCTTTAAGCAGCCGACAGCCTTAGAGACAAATCATTTTGTCTCAATCTTTGTTTTGTTTTAGAGAGAGAAGCTCTCAAGTTTGAAGGAAGAACTCTAGAGAGAGAAGTGGAGTTCGAGCTTGATCTTGGAAGATCAAACCGTTAGATTTGAGCCTTGAGGTGAGATCCTTGCTCTACTTGATTTGTTCTTATTGGTTATCAAGCTGCATTGCATGATTGAGTTTGTTTTGCATGCCATGCAACGATTTGAAGTTGGTTTTGAATGAAAAAGATGATATTCATGTGTTCTTGAATAAAGTCTTGTTTTGATCCGAAAGTTTGGAACAAGAACTATGTTTTTGTGTTTGTTCTTGCATGCTTTTGTACGGGAACCCAGGTCCATGTTTTGAGCTCTTTGCATGGGACCTCAGATTTTGAATGCATATAAGTTATGATTTCCAGCATGCATGTTCTTGATGTTTTGATGATCTTGCTCTTGCATTCTTCAAGGGGAAACTCAGGTTTACCCCGACTTCGTTTTGTGGTGGTCGTCGGGACCACACCTCGGCGAGTAGGTGTGAGACCTCGGCTGGACCTAAATGATACTTAGAGTGTCTCCATGAGATGGAGAACAACATCTTGACTACTAGACATGTTTTGCTTACTTTTGACTTGGATCCGGTGAGAGTGCCGAGATCATTATATGTATGTGAAGCTTGTTTTAAGGATGTGATTTGCCTTGTGACTTGTCAGGACCTTGATCTTTGCTTTGAGCCTTCACCCAAGAAGACTGAGGTGAGTGGTGCTTTTAATAAAGCTATGTTATAAAGCTTTTGATAAATCTTGCTTGTTTCGCTTGATAAAAGTATTTGCTACGCATGAATGACTAGCCTATTTTGATGTGATGAATATGAGCTTGTTTGATGGTATTCTTGAAAGTCCCTTGTGCTGGAGGACGTTAAACTTTCGCAGCACTAAGAGTTAAAAAGGGTAAGTATGAGCTTGTCTTGATGATGTCCTTGTAATGAGTTTGAGCCTTGTTTTGATATCCTTAGAAAGTCCCTTGTACTGGAGGACTCTAAACTTTCACAGTACCATCTTGTTAAAAAGGATACGGTCCTTTCTTGAAAAGATAAGTGTTAAAGCGGGCTACGGGCCTAAGTAACACCAGTCCCTTGTGCTAGAGGACTTTAAACTTTCGTAGCACCGCTTGGTGAAAAAGGGCTGCGGGCCTGAGTCACATAAGATGGTCAAAAAGGGCTACGGGCCTAAGTGACATGAGATAGTGAAAAAGGGCTACGGGCCTAAGTCACATAAGCAACAGGTTTGGTGAGATTGTGCTTGAGGAATATGGTTCACCCCCTTGATTTGATACAGCTTGTTATGATTTGCCTGGAGGAGGACCTCGGCTACTACTTGTATGATCTCGGAGATGCTTTGACTTGTAAGACTTGCTAGATGAATACGGTTCATCTCTTGATTTGATATAACTTGCTATGTTTTGCTTTGGATGGAACCTCGGCTAACGCTTGAATGGTTTGGTATGCTTTGTTTTGAAAAGACTTCGGCTATTATTCATGCAAACCTTTATTTCTAGTACCATTCACTGAGTTCCCAAGCTCACCCCTCTTTATATATATGTAGGTGATGAGCAGGACGGCGGCGACGCCTAGAAGTACTTGTAAAGCTTGTTTTGGGATTTTTGCATATATCGGCCTTGTTTTGTGATTACCTCGGCATTGTGTATTTACGTCGGCAGATCTTGAAAATTATGCTTCTTTGCTTGTAATCGTTGTATTTTGTATATGTCGGCTGAGAAGCCTTTTGATCAGGATGTAACTTGAAGTTTGTTTTGTTAGCTGCCGAAGTGTAGTCATGTTCTGTATGTCATCACATTTGATCTATGCACTGCTCTCAAGGACCACGTGTATTTTGTTTTATCGCTTCCGCATGTGTGAGCCCCCTATATATATATACTCTGTTGTGTGTGAACTTTTGTAAGAGGCCTTTGGTGAATCTCGGATTTACTGGCCATCTCGGCACCAAACTACTAGGGGCGGTTTGGGGTCGTGACAGAGTGGTATCAGAGCACAAGTTCCTCATAGTACGTTATTCACACACCTTGAGTCCTGAAGAGCATAGGATTCCCCTTAGAAAGATGTTAAGATTGCATCATAGTGCTTGCTATTTGAACAAGGTGTGCATTGTCTTGACATGTTTGTTTGTTACTTGCCTATGTGATTATTTGCTTGTTTTGCTTAAAAGTCACACTTTGTAAACTCATAGCATCATGAGGAGAGGTAGACCTCCACTTGGCCGAGATAGGCCCGAAGACAGATTGGACCGACTGGAAAGGTTATTTGAAGGTTTGGCCCGCGAGATGAGACAAACCAGGCAGCCGTATGCTAGTGCTACTTCGACTCAGGCCGAGCAGACAAACGGTCGAAATGTAGTTCCGCCTCCACCTCCCCCAGTGCCACAAGTCGCCCCACAGCCAGCCTTATATGGGGATGGCACAATAGCTTTGATCAGGGAGTTTAAGAAGATGAGACCACCGAGATTCTCTGGAGGTATAGAGCCGATGAAGGCTGAGGCATGGGCTTTGGAAATGGAAAAGCTGTTTGAGATCTTCCCTAGCACTGACACTCAGAAGGTGACATTGGCAACCTTCACATTGGATGATGACGCTCGCAGATGGTGGTTGATGGTTCGAGAAAGGAATCCAGACTTAACCTGGACCAGATTTTTGGAGTTGTTCTACAAGAAACACTTTCCATTAAGTGTACGGAACCGTAAGGCTACGGAATTTCAGATCTTGTCTCAGGGCAACCGAACAGTAGCAGAATATGATCGTGCCTTTACTGAATTAGTGAGGTTTGTACCTCACATGGCTAACGATGTGTCACGACCCCAAACCGTCCCTAGTAGTTTGGTGCCGTGATGGCCAGTAATCCGTAATTACCAAAGGCCAACTTACAAAAACAAGGACAATCAGAGTATATACATAGGGGGCTCACAAATGCGGAAGCAATAAAAGAAGGTACACATGGTCCATAAGAGCAGTGCATAGATCAAAAGTGATAATATACATACATGATTACACTTCGGCTGCTAACAAAAACAATTACAAGCTTACATCCTGATCAAAAGGCTTCTCAGCCGACATATACAAAATACAGTGATTACAAGCAAAGAAGCATGATTTTCAAGAATCTGCCGAAGTAAAATGCAATACGGCCGAGGTAAATACAAAACAAGGCCGATATAAACAAAAGTCCCAAAACAAGCTTTCAAATACTTCTAGGCGTCGCCGCCGTCCTGCTCATCACCTACATATATATAGAGAGGGGTGAGCTTGGATACTCAGTGAATGGTACTAGAAATAAAGGTTTGCATGAATAATAGCCGAAGTCTTTTAAAACAAAGCATACCAAACCATTCAAGTGTTAGCCGAGGTTCCATCCGAAGCAAAACATAGCAAGTTATATCAAATCAAGAGATGAACCGTATTCATCTAGCAAGTCTTACAAGTCAAGCATTTCCGAGATCATACAAGTAGTAGCCGAGGTCCTCCTCCAGGCAATTCATAACAAGCTGTATCAAGTCAAGGGGGTGAACCATATTCATCAAGCACAATCTTACCAAACCTGTTGCTTATGTGACTTAGGCCCGTAGCCCTTTTTCACTATCTCATGTCACTTAGGCCCGTAGCCCCTTTTGACCATCTTATGTGACTCAGGCCCGCAGCCCTTTTTCACCAAGCGGTGCTGCGAAAGTTTAAAGTCCTCTAGCACAAGGGACTGGTGTTACTTAGGCCCGTAGCCTGCTTTAACACTTTATCTTCTCAAGAAAGGACCGTATCCTCTTTAACAAGATGGTACTGCAAAAGTTTAGAGTCCTCCAGTCCAAGGGACTTTCCAAGATAAGGACCGTATCCTTTTTAGCAAGATGGTACTGCAAAAGTTTAGAGTCCTCCAGTCCAAGGGACTTTCCAAGATAACATCGAGACAAAGCTTATACAAGAGATATCAAAATAGGCTAATCATTCATGCTAGCAAATACTTTCATCAAAGCGAAACAAAGCAAGATTTGTCAAAGCGTTTTAACATAGCTTTATTAAAAGCACCACTCACCTCGGTCTTCAGGTGTAGGCTCAAAGCAAGGATCAAAGTCCTACAATCACATGGCAAACCATATTCTCAAAACGAGCTTAACTTATATGCAATGATCTCGGCACTCATACCGGATCCAAGTCGAAGATAAAACAAGACATGCAAGGACTCAAAACACTATCTCCCATCTCAGGGAAGTACACTGGGTACGAGCAAGGTTCAGCCGAGGTCCCACACCTCCCCGCCGAGGTGTGCACCTGATGGCCACAAACAAGACCAAGCCAGGAAAATCCGAGTTTCCTTTCAAGGGACGAGAAGAACAAGATCATGCATGCTAAAACCTTAACTCACTTATACGAAATCTGAGGTTTTCATGCTGAGAAGTTCAAAAACGTGGGCTTGGGTACCCAACCAAGAAGAACATGCAAGAACAAACACAAAGACAAGGTTTCTGTCCCAGATCTTCGGATCAAAAGGGACTTTCAACAAGAACACGTGAATACCAACTTACTCCTTCCGAAAACGAACTTCAATCCAATGCATGACATGCAAAACGAATCGGATCAAGCAATGCAGCTAGACAACCAATAAGAACAATCAAAGTAAAGCAAGAATCTTACCTCAAAGCTCAAATCTAACGGTTCGATCTTCCAAGATCAAGCTCGAACTCCACTTCTCTCTCTAGAGTTCTTCCTCTTCAAACTTGAGAGCTTCTCTCTCTAAGCAAGACAAAGATTGAGACAAAATGATTTGTCTCTAGGTCTGCGGCTGTCTTAACATGCAGCTCGGACACGTGTCGTCACCGGGGTGGTTCAGACGAAAAGGTGACTGATTGACAAGACAAGTCTCTGACAAAGCGTACACAACACGCTGAGGCGAAGCGTGTCGGCAATCAAGGACATCGGCTAAGGTCAAGTCCTCGGCAAACTGGATAACAAAGACGTCGGCTAGGGAGGACGACACTTGACTAAGCTGTACCACACCTTGGCCTGGGTGTGCCACATCTCGGCCTAGGTCATGCCTGCCCCAGGGACAGGGGGTTACTAATACAAAACATCTCGGCCTCTGCTCTAAGCTCGTCGGCCCAAAGAGTGACATCTCGGCGAACATGCCGAGGTCAAGGTGGTGGTCAACCAAGGTTCCAAAACGATTCTAAGTACAAAAGCTCAAAAGTGAACTAATGCTCAAGGTGATCTCGGCCACAACCGAGCAAGGATCAAAATCAAGCAAGCAATACTTAAACATGGCAAGTCGAAACAAGATCAATGAGATTCATAACACATCAAGACAAGACCATACATAGGTGTATGCAAGTGTAGCTAAGTCAAGAATGAGGGTTGTTACACGATGAGTATATGAAGGCAAGGAAGTTTGAAAGTGGACTCCGAGTACCGATTCAAGATCGGGTTAACTTGCACGACCTACCGACCTACACCGAAGTATTGGACAAAGCCATTTTGGCCGAGGCTAACTTGAACAGATACCAGGGCTCGGGAGAGAACCAGAGGAAGAGACAGAATTATGACAGTAGCCGAGCACAGTCGGGCGCCAAGAAGAGACCGAACATGGGCAGTACTAGTTATCGAAGGCAGGAAGGTAATGCTAAGCCGATGTGCCCAGATTGTGGGAAGCAGCATTCCGGAGTTTGTCGTCGGACGTCTGGAGCCTGTTATGAGTGTGGGGAAATGGGGCATTACGTGAGAGATTGTCCTAAGGGAAAGACTGACAACAGCAAGAAAGGTGAGAACACCTCGGGCACCGTCCAGAAGGGTAATGCTGAAAAAGGGCCGATGAGACAGGGCAGAGTGTTTGCACTAGTGCCAGGAGATACTCAGAATACTGAAACCGTGGTGTCAGGTATACTTCTAATTTGCTCCCGAGATGCTTATGTGTTAGTTGATTCGGGTTCTACGCACTTGTTTGTTTCTACTAAGTTTGCCGAGAAGATTAATAGGAAACTAGAACCTCTTGATTATGTGCTATCTGTGTCTACTCCGTCTGGGAGATCCGTGATTGTTGCATCCATTTATAGAGCATGTGTTGTTGTTATTGAGAATGTTGAACTGCTAGTTGATTTAATGCCTTTAGATATAGATCATTTTGATGTTATATTGGGAATGGATTGGTTAATAGCAAATCATGCATTCATTGATTGTGTTTCGAAGAGTGTTACATTGAAACCCCCAAACTTGGCCGAGGTTATTTTCCATGGTAAAGGGGTAGTGCCCCCACCTTATTTGATCTCATCCGTTAGAGCCTGTAAGTTAATTCAAAAAGGGTGCCGAGGTTATTTGTGTAGTATATTGAAGGATCAGGATGGAAATGTTAGTTTAGCCGACATCCCAGTTGTTAGTGAATTCGCCGATGTCTTTCCTAATGATTTACCTGGCCACTTGGTCGATAGAGAAATAGAGTTTACTATTGATATCATGTCGGGAACACAGCCGATCTCTAAAACACCGTATAGAATGGCTCCAGCTGAACTTAGAGAATTGAAACTGCAGTTACAGGAGCTATTAGATAAAGGGTTTATTAGGCCGAGCACTTCACCTTGGGGAGCACCCGTTTTATTTGTTAAGAAAAAGGATGGCTCACTTCGCCTTTGCATCGACTACAGAGAACTTAACAAGGTCACCATTAAGAACAAATACCCACTACCTAGGATTGATGATTTGCTTGATCAGCTACCCACTACCTAGCTATTTTTTTTGTGAGAAAAAATACAGAGAAACAAATAATAAAAAATTTGTAATTTTCAAAATTAATAGAAAACATTACCTTGTTTAGTATGGAGTTTTCAATAATTAATTTCTAAAATTTGGTGATAAAATTTATTTTCGTTTTAGAATGTAACCCAAACATGACCAAATATTACTTTTGTTGTTTCTTTTAATTGTTTTCAAAACTATAGGAGACGAAAAAATAAATTTGTCAGAAAAAAAAAAGAGGCACCAATTTTTTTTCTTGTTGGCGCCAATTATTTTAGCTCATTGGGGACGAACATTTTTGTCACAAAATTTAAAGTTTTTTGCGACAAAAGGAATTCGTCACCAATAAATTCCAAACTTATTAGCCGATGTCGTTTCATTTTTTTATTTATTTGGTGACAAATATATTTTTTGTCTGGGAAGGATAAGTTATGGAAGACGAAAATATTTCATCACCAATAAATCCTTCATGCTCGTTTTGTGTTTTTGTTAATTAAGCGACAAATATATTTTTGTCTCGGAAGGATATGTTTTGGGAGACGAAAATATTTCGTTAATAATAAATTCTCCATGTGTCGTGTTGCATTTTGATTGATTGTGCGACGAATATATTTTCGTCTCATAAGGTTAAGTTGAAGGAGACGAAAATATTTCATCACCAATAATTAATTTTTAATTTTTAATCTATATTTTTTTAGTGAACATTTTTTAATACTATAATTTTTTTTATTTTTTATTTTTTACTTTTTAAATCCCTTTAATTTAGATGAGAGCAAATTGCAGCAGTTATCCCGGTACTTTGGTCCTTGTGTCATATAAATGGTATGTGCCATATCTATATCTATCTATCTATCGATCTATATCTATCTATCTATCTATCTATCTATATATATATATTAAGGAAAAGGGGTTTCTAACCCCCAAGCTTTATGGAAGCTCCAATATCTCAATCTAAATTTCCTGTTTTTTTTTTATTTAAATAAAAAAAAACCCTTAACATTTATTAACTTCTCCCAACCCCAAGCCTTACCCTCATAATAATACTTTAATGAATTAAGAACAAGCATAAAAAAAAAAATTATTGAAAAGTCCAACACATGAATTCCTTGAAAAGTCCCAACACATATGATTATTATCCCTCATAATAACATTTTAATGCATTAAGAACAAGCATAAAAAAAATTCCTTAAAAAATCCAACACATATGATTATTATCAAAATATTAAACTTTAATATATAAAAAAAGAAGACATTTAATTCCTTGAAAAGTCCAACACATATGACTATTATCAAAATATTAAACTTTAATATAATATAAAAAAGAAAAAAAAATATTTTTAAAAAAAGACATTTAAAAATCGTAATTCACATATATAGATAATTGTAAACACAATCTGTGCGAATATTTACGTTGGCGATGTAAATATTTACATTGAAAGTATTAACATTCACATCACGGAACATTCACACTGTAAATGTGAATATTATTAGGGATATTTTGGTAACTATGTCACTCATAAGACTTATTGAAATATAAGAAAATAATGTGAACTGAATGGGACATAAGTAACTGAAAAGAGATTTATAAAAAAGTGCTCTCATTTTAAAACAATAAAACTTTGTTAAACTAAAAATATTTTCTAAAACGGTTTAATATTATAAAAATTATATTAAATGACCCACTAAAGAGTGTAAACAATTAAAAATTTATCTATATTATTATTATTATTATCTATATCTACCTATCTATACTATATATTAAGCAAAAGAGGGTTTTTAACCCCCAAAACCTGTGGGAGTTTCAATATCCTAATCTGAATTTTTCAAATTTTTTATTTAAAAAAAAAAACTCAACATTTATTGATTTAGTCAAAATCCCGTGATCAACATTTAAAATCCCCTCATACAAATAATTATAGATACAATCCGTGTATAGTTACTGCAGTAACCTTTTCAACTTTTTCCATACACTATGGTTACTGATAAGATTGTTAAATTATTTTTCTAAAAAATTTTAAAAAACATAATTTATATACTAAAAAAAATCTAAAACAAATATAAATATCTATAATTATCCCGTGCATAGCACGGGTGATAGGCTAATCTATACTATATATTAAGCAAAAGGGGGTTTTTAACCCAAGCCTTGTGGGAGCTCCAATCTCCCAATCTAAATTTCTTGATTTTTTGATTTAAAAAAAAAATCTTAGCATTTATTAACTTCTCCCAACTCCCAAGTCTTACCCTCATAATAACACTTTAATGCATTAACAACAGGCATAAAGAAAATTCTTTGAAATCCAACACATATGAATTCTTTGAAAAGTCTCAACACATATGATTATTATCTCTCATAATAACACTTTAATGCATTAAGAATAAGCATAAAAAAAATTTCTTGAAAGGACCAACACATATGATTATTATCAAAATATTAAACTTTAATATAATAGAATAAAAAAAAAGACATTTAATTCCTTGAAAAGTCCAACACATATGATTATTATCAAAATATTAAACTTTAATATAATATAAAAAAAGGGAAAAAAGAAGACATTTAAAAAAAATATATTTAAAAATCACAATTCACATATATAGATAATTGTAAACACAAGGGGGGGTTTTTAACCCCAAGTATTGTGGGAGCTCCAATCTCCCAATCTAAATTTCTTGTTTTTTTGATTTAAAAAAATAATTATCTTAACATTTATTAACTTCTCCCAATACCCAAGTTTTACCCTCATAATAACACTTTAATACATTAAGAACAAGCATAAAAAAAAATTCTTTGAAATCTAACACATATGAATTCCTTGAAAAATCCCAACACATATGATTATTATCCCTCATAATAACATTTTAATGCATTAAGAACAAGCATAAAAAAAATTTCTTGAAAAGTCCAACACATATGATTATTATCAAAATATTAAATTTTAATATAATATAATAAATAAAAAAAAGACATTTAATTCCTTGAAAAGTCCAACACATGATTATTATCAAAATATTAAACTTTAATATAATATAAAAAGGAAAAAAAAAAGACATTTAAAAAAAAACATTTAAAAATCATAATTCACAGCTCCAATCTCCCAATCTAAATTTTCTGATTTTTTGATTTAAAAAAAAAAAAATCTTAGCATTTATTAACTTCTCCTAACTCCCAAGTCATACCCTCATAATAACACTTTAATGCATTAAGAACAAGCATAAAAAAAATTCTTTAAAATCTAACAGATATGAATTCCTTGAAAAATCCCAACACATATGATTATTATCCCTCATAATAACACTTTAATACATTAAGAACAAGCATAAAAAAATTTTCTTGAAAAGTCCAACACATATGATTATTATCAAAATACTAAACTTTAATATAATATAATAAATAAAAAAAGCCATTTAATTACTTGAAAACTCCAACGCATGATTATTATCAAAATATTAAATTTTAATATAATATAAAAAGGAAAAAAAGAAGACATTTAAAAAAAAACATTTAAAAATCATAATTCACAGCTCCAATCTCCCAATCTAAATTTCCTGATTTTTTAATTTAAAAAAAAAATCTTAGCATTTATTAAATTCTTCCAACTCCCAAGTCATACCCTCATAATAACACTTTAATGCATTAAGAACAAGCATAAAAAAAATTCTTTGAAATCCAACACATATGAATTCTTTGAAAAGTCCGAACACATATGATTATTATTTCTCATAATAACACTTTAATGCATTAAGAACAAGCATAAAAAAAATTTCTTGAAAAGTCCAACACATATGATTATTATCAAAATATTATCTATACTATATATTAAACAAAGGGGGTTTTTAACCCCAAGTATTGTGGGAGCTCCAATCTCCTAATCTAAATTTCTTGATTTTTTGATTTAAAAAAATAATTATCTTAGCATTTTTTAACTTCTCCCAACACCCAAGTTTTACCCTCATAATAACACTTTAATGCATTAAAAACAAGCATAAAAAAAAAAAATCTTTGAAATCTAACACATATGAATTCCTTGAAAAATCTCGACACATATGATTATTATCCCTCATAATAATATTTTAATGCATTAAGAATAAGCATAAAAAATTTTTCTTGAAAAGTTCAACACATATGATTATTATCAAAATATTAAACTTTAATATAATATAATAAATAAAAAAAGACATTTAATTTCTTGAAAAGTCTAACACATGATTATTATCAAAATATTAAATTTTAATATAATATAAAAAGGAAAAAAAAAAGACATTTAAAAAGAAAATTTAAAAATCATAATTCACAGCTCCAATCTCCCAATCTAAATTTTCTGATTTTTTGATTTAAATTTTTTTTTTTTTAGCATTTATTAACTTCTCCCAACTCCCAAATCATACCCTCATAATAACACTTTAATGCATTAAGAACAAGTATAAAAAAAATTTCTTGAAAAGTCCAACATATATGATTGTTATCAAAATATTAAACTTTAATATAATATAATAAAAAAAGCCATTTTATTCCTTGAAAAGTCCAACACATATGATTGTTATCAAAATATTAAACTTTAATATAATATAAAAAAGGAAAAAAAGAAGACATTTTAAAAAAAACATTTAAAAATCACAATTCACATATATAAATAATTGTAAACACGATCCGTGTATAGCACGGGTGATATGCTAGTATCTATACTATATATTAAGCAAAACGGCCTTTTAAACCCCAAGGTTTGTGGAAGCTCCAACATGCCAATCCTAATTTCTTAATTTTTTATTTTTTTAAAAAAAAAAAATTGACTTGGTGATTAGTTCAAAGATTATAATAATTACGCTATTGAATAACGCAATAAATGAAATCCTAATTTCCTTACTTTTTACATCCCAAGAGACCCATGTAATTATTGTGTAAATGGCTCTTAATTTTTTTCCCTCTTAATTTTTTTGTTTTGTTTTTTGAAAAAACAAATAAATAAATACTTATTAAATTCTTTCAAACTCCTCGGTCAAACCCCATGTATTTAATTTATATATTAAAAAAAATTAATTGACTTGGTGATTGGTTCAAAGATTATAATAATTACACTATTGAATAACGCAATAAATGAAATCCTAATTTCCTTACTTTTTACATCCCCAAGAGACCCATGTAATTATTGTGTAAATGGCTCTTAATTTTTTTCCCTCTTAATTTTTTTGTTTTGTTTTTTGAAAAAACAAATAAATAAACACTTATTAAATTCTTTCAAACTCCTCGGTCAAACCCCATGTATTTAATTTATATATTAAAAAAATTAAAACAAATATAAATATCTATAATTATCCCGTGCATAGCACGGGTGATAGGCTAGTATTATATAAGGAAAAAGGGGTTTCTAACTCACAAGTTTTGAGGGAGCTTCAATATCCCAATAATAATTTTCTAATTTTTTGATTTAAAAAAATAAATAACCTTAGCATTTTTTGATAACTATATTTTGATAACTATGTCACTCATAAGACTTATTGAAATATAAGAAAATAATGTGAACTAAATGGAATATAAGTAGCTAAAAAGATATTTATAAAAAAGTGCTCTCACTTCACTTCATATTTAATAATAAATTTTATATTTGTCTTAATTTTTTGATTTAAAAAAATAAAAAAACTCAACACATAGTAATTTCTTCCAAGTCTTTTGACTTCTTCCATAAATATCCTTTTCAACTTCTTTCATACCTATTTAATTATTTTAAAAATAACAATTATCCCCCCTTTTCAACTTCCCTCATAATAACACTTTTATGCATTAAGAACAAGTATAAAAAAAAAATTCTTGAAAAGTTCAACATGTATGATTATTATCAAAATATTAAACTTTAATATAACAATATCTAAATTTGAATTTTGATTTAAGAATATAATTATCTATTTTTTGATGTATATCTATCAAAATTTTAAATCACTTAATAGGACAAATAATATAATTATCTATTTTTTTGATGTATATCTATCACTTAATTATATCATTCTAAACTATAAGGACTTAAACAATAATATTTTTTAATATAATTTTTTTTTTAACAAAAGAAAAAAACATAACTTTTTTAGTACTTACCAAACATGGTGGATTTTGTTAAAAAAAAAATTTAATTTCAATTGTCAATTAAAGAAATTAAAATAAAGAATAAGAATATCTTTCGCTCAAATTGTTAAAAAGTTAGTTTTGCTAAAATAAATTAGAACCAAACGTTGATTTTTTAGTTTGTTAAACTGTTTAGATGTACAACTAAAAAAAAAAAAATCACTAAGGCTTGCAATTAATTTAAAATTCGTTTTCAAAAAATGAAACCAAATAAAATTGAAAGGCTGAGAAGTTGGGCCCATTGTAGACAAAAAAAACTTGCTCACAATCAATACATATCTAAATGCTGAGAAGTTGAAAGGCTGTGATCTTCAAGACCATCAAACTTCCTCTGCTCTTTCTCTGGTGTGCTTACCACGGCTGAGCGATCGGCTCTTTGCTGAAGCATTCTTCCACAATCTGACTGGAAGGACTCTCACGGTACACATGTTATTTTCTTTACTAAGTTTGCCCATCTACATAACATGAGTGCTTGTTCAATGGAAGAGATTAGGTTAGTTCTGTATTTTTACAATGCTTTCAGGTTAACTATGTCATGTTCTAGCATTTCAAACTAATGATTTAGTCCTCATAACATTAAAGTAATCTTGAGGGGATGAAAGGATACAGCATTCAGCGTTTACCCTTCTTTTGCTCTGCCAATGCCCATATGGCTTGGATGTTTGTCTATTTGAAATATTTGCAATGCCTCATGAGCAGCCGCATCAACTTTAAGAAACTTGTTTCTAGATTTTTTGTAAAGTCTTACATGTATTGAAGGGTTTGAATTTATAGACTTATTTAACTTCGGAGATTTTAGAACGAAAGACATGTAGGAAGATACAGAGAAATCTCTGTAACAGAGTCAATTGTAATTGATGCACTCCCACATTCCTTTTGTTCAATTGCATCTACGATCCTTTCATTCTCCAATATGGCCAGAAGCCCTCCACTCACACGAACTTGGACATCACTTCTGATGTCCATCATAGAACTCAGAAGCAGATAAAACAAAAGATACTTTAAATATGTATCAGGGAAAACAAATCTATACTGCATTAAAGGTTTTCTTATCACATTCAGAATTTTTGGGTCAATATCACACCAAAAAAAAAATAAAGGAAGTGAAGAGAGAAACACGGATAAAAAAACAAGAATCTAATGTTATTGAATTAGTTATTTATTTTCTCGGGTGAAGACTAAAGAAGAGAACTTGAAGGCCACAGTAAATAAAATTTTTTTTTTTGAAAAAAAAAGCGTGTTCAGTGAGAGAGAGAACCACAAATGGTTTGGTTACTTTAAGAGGTTAATGTAATTTATCATATATATATTTTTAAATTATACAACACATTGTCAGATATGTGTTGTGTGTATATATATAATATATATACTATGATTATATGTGTTGTTTAATTGTTTTGGTTAAATTACCCCAGTGTGTTCATGAAAAAATTATTACATGTACATGGAGAATTTGATAATTTTATTCCTTAATATTGGTAAAATGTATCATTAATTTGTAATTATTTTTATAATTTTAACCTGTTGTGAAATTTTCCCTATTTTGTTTCCTTAAAGGTTGTCATATAATTTTAATCTTTAATATTGGTTAAAAAGTATAAAACACAGTCAATAAAATAAAATGTTATGTTTTTTGAATATTTTTTTTTAAAAGGTCAAAAATTAACTAGAAAAGTTAATTGTGAAATGACAAGGTAAGGTATTGGTGCTCTGGTTGGTTAAGGTTTAGGTTAAGGTTATCAGTAATCAACCCGAAGAATTTAATTGTGTTTATTTCTTTGATCATTGAATCATATCGGTCATTTTGTTGGGAAATTAATTGAGAACTGATTAGCTTAATTGGTTGTGCATTTTCTTATTTAGGAGATTAAGGGTGAATGTGTTCAAGACAGATTGATCATTTTCTTTTAATTATAGGGTTTGTATTAAGTTATTTATTTTGTAAACCATTATATCATGGTGGTTGTTTGTTGGGGTTCTAGTTTTATGGTGTTGGATTATTATTGTTTGGTTTAATAGAATATATTTTGCACATTTGTAATTAATTTCATACTAATTGGCTTTAAAAAAAAAACACTATCTGATTTGGGTGTTCGAGTCTCTAATATTTTATTTGGTTCATTATAATTTTATTTGTAATCTTAATTCTATTTTTTGATTTCACATCTTCTGATTAGGAAAAATATGACAAACATCCTAGGTACATTCTGGTTTTTCATCAGAGTGACTTTTGATAGAATCTCTAGTACTTGGTCCAAACACAAGTGGCCAAAACCCTGGGTTGACATTGCATATTTGGCATGGGGGGGAGTCATTTGTTAACTTTATTTGCCGGGATTGGATTACAAGGGATTACCAATGGTCCAGGGCCATCACATATCCTATTTTGATGATCTAAGTCATTCACAAACGTTATAAAATAAAAAGATTATGATTATTAAATTAGCTTAATCTTTTGAATGAGTTGGTAATTAACAATCTAATATAATATCAAAATAGGTAATGAATTCTACATTTAAAAATATTTTAATAATTTGATTGTATACTTGAGATAAATTAGAATTTATTTAAAGATCAACTAAGAAAGAGATAGAGACTAATAACATGATGCAAATTTAAGTCATAACATGCAGTAGTAGGGTTTTCGCTTAGTTGTTAGCTTCATTTTTCTCATAGTTTAGTTGTTAGCTTAGTTTAGTTGGTTTGGTAGCTGTGTAGTGGGGTTTTCGTTAATCTATTTTATGACTTAATTACCAAAAAAAACAGTTTTTCTTACATGGCGAAATTCAAACAATTTGAAAATACATTAGTCTACATTGTACTTTGCAACTTTACTACTTAAATATGTTCCATCTCAATCTATGTTATATACTTGGAGAATTAAGGAAAGATTAGAGATAGACGACATCATATGATTTTCTTTGTATGATACACATTGTGCATTCCTAAATGGAATAGGTTAATAGTATACATGATGCGTTTTATGACATACAAATTAAAAAAACTTGATCTTTCATTTGTGATCAGACATGGACAAGAGTTGGATTGCATTGGGTAAGACACCTGATGGAAGGATGAGTCAGCCATTTATTGATGGGGTGACATCATTTATTAAATTTGCAATGGCAGTTGTTAACCAGGAAGGTAAAATTCCGTGCCCATGTTTGAACTGTGTGAACTATTATTCCCAAAATCTTCAAAATGTGCAAATTCATTTGCTTCAATATGGGATTATGCAAACTTACACTATTTGGCATGAGCACGGGGAACCACGTGTATCAAATGAGGCTCACCATGAAATGGCAATTGATGAAGATGAGGTTTTAGGTGGTGTTGATGCCTTAGTGGAAGATCGAATAAGAGGAGAACCCAACAATGCACCCCAGAATGAGGAAGTACAAACGTTTGATAAACTATTGAATGATGCCAAACGTGAGGTGTACTTAGGTTGCACAAACTACACTCTATTGAAGTTTGTCATCGAGCTACTTAATATGAAGGTAACAAACCACTGGAGCAATAAGTCGGTTGACACACTATTGGAGTTTTTAACAAAATTTTTACCAAAAGATAATTTGGTTCCAAAGTCATTTTATGAAGCTAAGAAAATACTTCGTGATTTGGGCTTGTCATATGAGTTAATTGATGCTTGTATAAATGATTGTGTACTCTTTTGGAAGGAAAATGCAAGGATAGATAAATGTCCAAAATGTAAGGCATCCAGATACAAGATCAATAGTGGCAGGGGTAAGAAGATTCCCCATAAGGTGTTGCGGTACTTCCCATTAACACCAAGGTTGAAAAGATTGTACATGTCAAGGAAGACTGCTGAGGACATGAGATGGCACAAGGACAAACATAGATGACGGAGTATTGAGACATCCCGCCGATAGTGATGAATGGAAGGAATTTGATGTACAACATCCTTAGTTTGCCCTGGAGCCTCGAAATGTGAGGCTAGGGTTGGCTGTTGATGGGTTCAATCCTTTCGGGAACATGAGCAACTCGTATAGTTTATGGCCTGTAGTACTCATTCCATATAACTTGCCACCTTGGTTGGTTATGAAAGATCCCTTTCTTATGATGTCACTACTTATTCCTGGAGAATCAC
Source organism: Camellia granthamiana (assembly GCA_036172215.1). Taxonomy (NCBI): domain Eukaryota; kingdom Viridiplantae; phylum Streptophyta; class Magnoliopsida; order Ericales; family Theaceae; genus Camellia; species Camellia granthamiana. Next base: position 81,216,928 of record CM069914.1, on the reverse strand, counting down.
AACCAGGGATCGATATTGATGTCTACATGAGACCTTTGGTGGATGAGTTGAATGAGTTGTGGGAAAATGGTGCATTATCTTATGATGCCGTAACTGGTGAGTCTTTCCAGATGCGTGCAGCTTTGATGTGGACTATACATGATTGGCCCGCATTTGGTGACATATCTGGGTGGAGAACAAAAGGTCATTATTCTTGCTACACTTGCAATGATGAACCATATTTTCAATCCTTGAAAGGTAAGACTGCATACACTAACCATCGATGCTACTTGCCTCAAAACCACCCCGAAAGGCGAAAGAGTAAGGCTTACAATGGTAAGCATGAGAAGCGAAAGAGATCTTTAGAGTTACCAGTGGAAAAGATATTAGAGCAATTGGACAGAGTGACAGGTGTCACATATGGGAAGCATCCAAGAAACAAGAAAAGACTCCGTCAGGCACCAAATTGGACAAAGGTAAGCATCTTGTATGAGTTACCATACTGGAAGAAACGGAAGCTTCGACACAACATTGATGTCATGCACGTCGAGAAGAATTTTAGTGAAAATACCTTTGGAACTATGTTAGGCATTGATGGAAAGAACAAAGACACCGACAAAGCACGGATGGACTTGGAAGATATGGGTATAAGGAAAGAGTTGTGGTTAACACGTCGTCCTGATGGAACTTATGTCAAACCTAGGGCAATCTTTTCATTGACCCCTGAAGAGAGGGAGGGTTTCTTTGAATTCTTGAAATCAGTGAAGTATCCGGATGGCTATGCTGCAAACATATCAAGATCAGTGAATGCGAGAAATGGTAAATTAACAAGCTTGAAAAGTCATGACTGCCATGTACTCATACAACGGATTCTTCCAATTGGGATGCGTGGTTACGTAGACAAAGAGATTAGTAAAACACTATTTGAGTTAGGTAGCTTTTTCCAGGATTTGTGCTCAAGGACACTGCGCCGTAATGAACTTGAGAAATTAGAGGAACGTATAGTACACATATTATGCAAGCTTGAAAAGATCTTTCTTCCAGCCTTCTTTGATGTGATGGTTCACTTGGCCGTTCACTTGCCACGTGAGGCTATTCTTGGAGGACCGGTGCAATATCGATGGATGTACCGCATTGAAAGGTAATTGTTAAATTGAAAGGTTCGTAATTATATGTTGCATGGGTAACCTTGCTCTTAACTAATTCTCTTTTCAAGGTTTCTCGGAGCTTTAAAAAAGTTTGTTACAAATCGAGCTCGACCAGAAGGTTCAATCGTAGAGGCTTACATTGTCAAAGAGTGTATTACTTTTTGTTCAATGTATGTTGATGGGATCGAAACAGTGCATAATCGACCCGAACGAAATCAAGATCGTGGCGAACGTCGCAAAGGGTTGACTGTATTCACAGAAACTGCCCGTCCTATTGGCTTGATCACAAGGGATGCTGATATGTCACAAGAATATCGTGATATGGCTCATTGGTTCTTGTTGAACAATAGCCCCGAGATAGAGAAGTATCTAGAGTATGTTTTTCATTTAAATATGTGTATTCTTAGCTTTGTTAATGTAGTTAGCAGTGCATAATAATCACATTTTTTTGAGTAGGATACACAAAAATCTATTACAAACTCCATCTGACCAAGGCATAACTCGTATACAACAACAAGAGTTTCCCAAGTGGTTCAAAGAGCGGGTAAGGCATTTTCAATTTTAAGGCATGATTAAAAATTTGTATAAGATTTGATCATTTATTAATTTATTTTTACTATCTTGATGTACGTTATATGTGATTGTAGATAAATATATTGAGAGAAGAAAAGTCACCAGAGGCAACCAATGATTTATGGTCGTTAGCAAATGGCCCAAATTTGCTAGTAAAAGAGTACTCAGGTTGCATAATCAATGGCGTACGGTTTCGTACAAGAGAAGTAGACAATCGCCGTAAGAGTCAGAATAGTGGTGTGCTTACGGAAGGGGATCATGAAGGAGTGACGCACGAATTTTATGGTCACTTGTGCAATGTTTGGGAATTGGAGTACATGTGTCATAACAAAGTTGTATTGTTCCAGCGTGAATGGTACAACACAGGAAACACAGGTCGAAGTAGAACATTACGAACCGATGATTATTGCATAAGTATTGATGTCACAAGTCGGTGGTATCAACACGACCCTTTCATCTTGCCTAGCCAGGCTAAGCAAGTCTTTTACCTAAATGATACCAAATGGGGACAACCTTGGCAAGTCGTTCAACGAGTGCAACATAGGGGTGTCTTTGATGTACCAGAGGTAGGCGATGGAGAATCATTAGATGAACCAGAAGAAAATGATGTGTTCCAACAAGAAAATATTACCGATGTTGTTCCAATTGACATCGGCCCTAATGTTCAATGTTATAGAGATGGTGTTGAAGCAGAAGTTGTTACAAGGGTTAGGTCATCTGATGAAACAATGATAGAGAATAGAGCTGACAAACAAAATGAAGAGTGTGAAGAACCTGATGTGGATTACGATATGGATCTTGATGTAGACTAGGATTTGTAGTTATTTTGCACTTTCTATATGAACATTGTTCTTAATTAGTGTAGTTGAATTTCAGTTGTGGGGTTCATCCACTGTTATGTAGGGTTATCATTGATTTTTCATATTATGTGTCTGATGGTTTTATAATTAATTTGTTCTATGATAAGTAAATGGTAAAAACAAAAATCATCCATCTCACTCTAGCCATATTTCAATGATTTAGAGCCTATATGACATATCCACTTGTTGACATTGTTGTTGCTTTATACTTTATGTATAGAAATATATAATTCTCTTTTCTTTACATCTAATGTTCTATTATGCGTATCCACCAAAAAAATGTTCAATTATGCTTTATAGTTGGGAAAATGGAAGTTACAAAAAAGCAATTGACCAAACCAAGTACCGCAACTAAGAAGGTAACGAACTATGAGAAACAAAGAATGAAGAATATTAATAAAAACCGTGAGAGAATGAATGCTCTAGGAGTGAAGAATATAACAACTTGTTTGAAGGCTGCGGTTCAACATAAGAAATTGAGGAAGGAAAAACAAATACCAATTGAGGAAAATAACGATGATTATCGACCATCAGAGGCTGAAGATGGCAGTGACACTGAATCCTATGATTCGTTTGAGCATGAGGTACTATACATTTATGCATTGTGAAATATATTCTTTCTTGTTACTTTCAATTCATACACACATAGACATGTATATCTTTGTACATATATTCATATTTTATTATGTTATTCAGTTGTTAGAGATACCATCGAGAGCTCGTTCACAATCTCATCATGAGGCATTGACCCACGCATCAGAAGAGAGGGATACCTCTTCACGTCCTGAGGTGGTTAGCCATCCGCCACCACCTCTCAATGTGGAGCCTCAACTTGAGGTGACTGCTGGTAATACTATATTGGTAAGACACACTCTTTATTTACATTGATTTGAGATCTTAATTAAATTTGTTCACATACTATTTCAATATTATGGCTTCACAATATCAGCTGCTAAGCATGCTCGTGGCCCGACTCGAGGCAAAGAGGTTCAAGGCCTTGTTGATAGAGATGGAAAGCTTAGCGTGCCTATCCCTCCAAAATTTCGTGCACCGGTAGGGGACTATGCCTCAAAACTAGCCTCAAAGATTGGTGTAGAAGTGCGAACTCGTTTACCAGATCCAAGTGTTCGTAGGTGAAAGTATGTTGATGCCTCCGTTAAGGAGGCGATGTTTCAACGCTTGAATGTAAGTTCGTTGTCTACTCTATTATAGGACATTTTACTCATTTTTATAATAGGTTAGAAATCTTAATTATTTATTGTAATTATTTTATTTTTTATAAGAATTATCTATGACTTATCTATTTTTTGTAGGATCAATTTGATTTACAAGGAGACCCTGTTGACATAGAGAAGGCAATGAACACAAAATTTGGTCGGAGATTGAGTAACCATACCTATAGGCTGCACAAACAATTCATGAAGCTGAAGGAGGCTAAAGGGGAGGAGTATGCAAGAAACCACCCACCGAAGAATGTTGATCCTATCAAATGGATAGATCTTATTGATAAAAAGTGGAACACTAAAGAATTTCTGGTAACATTTTCATCTTTTTTATTATATCAGCTAAGAAAGAATTTGATTAGAATAGGGAGAGATTCTAAAAAAACTAGAAAGAACACAATCAATTTGCAGTGAAATTCCATATGTATTCTTTTCCCTTTATCTTCTAGGCATGTAAGTAGAACATAATAAAAACCAAATAAGTGGAAAAATGAGAAATGAAAACTATTAAACATGGATTGGAAGGCTCGCATAATAGCAGATTAATTTATGGTTCCTTAAAGTGCATCTTTCACATCATAGAATAAAGAACTAAGATTTCAGTTTCTATGATTGTATTAATTTTCTGTTTGTTCTTGGGTTTGGTCTGAAGTTTCATGATAATGGTAAGCAACTTGCTAAGTAACTAATATTGGGTATTGAGACAAAATTTTAGATTTGATAGAGTTGTGGAAGAAAGAAAGGGTTATGAGTTTGGTATTAATAATTGTTCCATGTCTTGTGAAATGTAAATGGATTTTTTCACAATCTATCTTGTCCATGCTTATATGCCCCCTACTTGTGAACGGTGTAAATCACTTGTTTTTCTTTTTTCATCCAGAAAAACCATTTTATGATGAAATCTCAACAAGTCCTCTAATCTATTTTTCAAAGAATTGAATGAAACTAGTGAATAATTTGAAATATCTTTCAAGTTGATATGATATATAGGAATATGATAGAGAGGAACAATGCAATTTCTTTATTATCAAGCATTAAATTTGTTTTACTAGTGATACATTTCATTGTTATATTGGTTCATTATTCCTTACAGGAACAATCAAAAGCCAACATATTTGTCTTACTAATGATACATTTCATTGTTATATTAGTCATTCTTCCTTATAGGAACAATCAAAGGCCAACATCGTGAACAGAGAAAGGATGTATACAAAACATAGGTGTGGTTCTAGGTCAATCCCTGTTAGAGTAGAAAAACTGGTATGTATCCTTGCACTTTCAGAATTATATTAGATTCTTAGCTTTATTTATTGAATATTTGGTCTATCGAATTAGGCACGAGAAAAGAAGATGCTACCTGATCTAACAGAGTTGTACAAGGAAACTCACTATAATGAAAAAACACATGAGTGGATCTCATCTCAAGCTCAGTGTAATTATGTGAGTATATATTGCAAGTTTTATTAACAAAATTTTAGAATACTATTTGTTATAATCTTATTTAATTTTCTAATAATTATTTAATTTTTTTTATATTTGATAGGAAAATATGATATAGACACAGGCTGATCACCTCTCACAGCCGGGATCAACCCCTTTGACTGCAGAAGAGCTATCAATCAAAGTCCTAAAGCCAAGGTCTGGCTATGTGAAGGGACTTGGCATGAGACCTTCATCCTCTATTAGGAGGACCACTACCATATATGCTGAAACAAATGATTATGTGAAGCGCCTTGAGATGCAAATAGAGACACAAAAGGAACAAATACAAATGCAGAACAATAAAATAGAAGATCTTGAAGAGGGTAAGAAGAAGCAAGGGGAGATAATGGCTGATGTTGTCAACTTTTTGAGGACCAAAGGATTCACTGGACACTTTGGAAGTGGAGGGGACTCATCCACAAGTGGACATACTTCTTGGTAAAGTATATTAACTTTAATATAACAAATTTTATAAAAGAATACATGTTTGAAGAATTAGGAAGTAATGGAAACATGCATATGACATCCAAATTGTACAAGTGCACGGGATGTATAAATTGTGATTTAGTCTAAATTTTTTTTTTCTCTATACTTAAAGCTTCAAAAAAGGCCATCAAAATGCTAAATTATCACACAACTACAGATTTGTACAGGAACCAATAGAAACACCTTAAGAGGGACCAATATAAGTTGTATTAACTTACGGCACATTAATAGGATGCACCATTTGTGAATTAGCCTTAAAATTAATTTTTTGTTCTCATAATCTCAAAAAAAGTCTGTTACAGGGATAAATTGTATAATTAATCTAATTGTAAATTGATGAGTTACTAATGTTTTTACTCTTTTGTATAATTGATTAATTACTAAAACTTTTAATTTATTTTTTTGCAGATTGGATTGGGGTGGCATTTTTGACGTGCAACAATGATGTAATTTGCTTGAATGTTCATTTTTGTTTGATAAGGATACACATACTTTTTGGAGTTGCACTAGTTATTGTTGAATTTTTGGTGGAATTAAACAAGTTATAACTTTTGGATATTTTGTGGATATTTCACTATTTTATTGTATTAGGATGAAATTATTTGTAATAATGAATGGATATTTTCATTTTGTTAATTCGTAAATGTGTTGATAACAGGTTAGGTTAAGTGATGATAGAATTCTTATATTCAACAGGTTTCAACATGAACAGGGTCATGTTTGTTGAACTAAAATTTAGATTTTGATAAAATAGGTATATAATGTAGAAAAAAATATTATGGAATTACTGACAAAATTTTTCATCCCTAAAGAAGGTTTTTTTGTCTCTCATTTGGCTTAGGTGGATGATTAATTTTGTCATGAATTCTTTATTTCGTCGCTAAATGAATTTGTCATGACAAAAAATAGTCACATTTTGTCACTATTACCCTTAATGTGTGACAAATTTTTTTTGACATTATTTCATCATTTTTAATGATGAATTTGTTTTTGTCTCTATTGGTAGCTTCTTTGACAAAAAAATTTCGTCTTCGTTTATATTAAATGTGACAAAATTATTTTGTCTCCATTTCTTATATTTATGACAAAATACTTTTGTCTCTAATTTCTCCTTTAATGACAAAATATTTTGTCACTAATTACTTACAAGTATGTTCCCAACAGAGTGTATTGGAGACAAAAAAAATCGTCACAAATTTATCATTTTTAATGATGAATTTGTTTTTGTCTCTATTGGTAGCTTCTTTAACAAAATTTTTTTGTCTTCGTTTATATTAAACGTGACAAAATTATTTCGTCTCTATTTCTTATATTTATGACAAAATACTTTTGTCTCTAATTTCTTCCTTTAATGACAAAATATTTTGTCGCTAATTACTTACAAGTATGCTCCCAACAGAGTGTATTGAAGACAAAAAAATTCGTCACAAATTTATAATTTTTAATGACGAATTAGTTTTTGTCTCTATTGGTAGATTCTTTGACAAAAAATTTTCGTCTTCGTTTATATTAAACGTGACAAAATTATTTCGTCTCTATTTCTTATATTTATGACGAAATACTTTTGTCTCTAATTTCTCCTTTAATGACAAAATATTTTGTCGCCAATTACTTACAAGTATGTTCCCAACAAAGTGTATTGGAGACAAAAAAATTCGTCACAAATTTATCATTTTCAATGACGATTTTTTTTTTCGTCTCTAAGACCCTTTAGCGACGACCCTTTGGCAACAAAACGGGTGACGAAAAATATTCGTCGTAATTAGTTTGGGTGACGAAATATATGCATTTTGGGACAAATTTGTTTCGTCTTTAAATCCCAAATTTGTTGTACGCACCAAAATTGTGCCGTTTTGCTGCACAGCAGTACCTGCTGTACAGCAGGCACCCCTTTCCCTGCTTTCCCCATTGCTGTTTCAATTTTTAATTGCTTTTTTCTCTCAAAATCATAGTTTATTTTTTTTTCTCCTTTTAATTCCCGCGCTCCATATATATACACGCATATGAGTAATATTCAAAAAAAAATTAGTATAAAATTTTTATATAGATTGATATAATTTATTATGAATATCATTTTATTTATATATTTTAATGGTTTAATTCAGATTCAAACTAGAACCACAACTATAAAATTATGAATCGAACTGTGAAGTATTATTTATCTATTTTAAGATTAAGATCAAACCATGCATTGAGAAAATTAAATCAAATTGGGTGATTTGGTCTAAATTGAATTGATTTGCAATTTTTTTTTAAAAATGTTTTTGCTCAAACATATCCATTTTAGCATCAAAGGAAAAAAAAGAGCATAAGTATGATTATCTTCAATGTCAAATCAATGAGAAAGGTTACTACGTGCATCCTTAAAAAAGGCACATCGCAAAAAAATTATAACCTTTTATGATAAAAATTATGATTTTTTTGGTGTGTTATGCTATTTTATTGTAAAAATTATGAATGGCAAATTTGTAATGTATATCTTAAAATTACAAATAACGAAATTATGCCACTACATGATAAAAAATACATTTTTTCTTTAATGGTTAGCAAAAAGTTTTATTTTCGTAGTAAGAAAAAAGTATTTTTATAGTGCATTAAAAGTTGTGAATTTTTGTGATGTTATGAGGTGCATAGTATATGCACCTTTTTAGAAGTGCACATAATAGTATTTTCTCAAATTAATTTTTGTATACTACAAAAGTAGCATTTGAATAGCACTATAAAAATGATATGATAATATCATTTTTAAAGCAAAATTATATTTATAAGTATTTTGTTTTAAAATAAAAGATTCACATTAAATTATATCAATCTATATATTTTTTTTGTATGACTATTTGTTTATATATCTATATAATAAGTCACAAAGGTTTTTGAAAATGTCTAAAATGTATGAGAGACACATTTCATTTGGATGGCTCAGATGAATCCTAAGTGTATATCAATGGTTTAGATCAATGGGTGGTTCCCGCCCAACACATTTCATTTGATTTGCCTGTGTCTCCCTCAGTATCTACCCTCTGTCTCCCCATACTCTCTGTCTATAGCGATCCCGATTTTCCCTTCATTGTTTATTGTAACCCTGACTCGGTTCCGTGGATGATTGTTGTTGTCTGTATCACATTTCCATCCTTTACTCTTTGTAATTGAGTTTTAGGTTGTGTTGGGTAGGTTTGAAACAGGTTGGTTATGTTTAGAAACCAAAAGTTGATGCCCAGATTTTGACTTCCACGCTCGAGCGAGCATTTTGACGCTCGAGCGTTGTACGGGAAAGAAATAAACCTTCTCGTATAATCCTGTTGATCAAGTCTGCGCTCCTCCGTACGTCGTCGCTTTACTCCCTGAAAACACAAACGTGAGCTAGCCGGCGAGTGTGTGCCGGATACCTCTCCGATGCCTAAGTCAGCAAAATAGACAAATAGACAAAAGCTCTGTGTATTCGGAAATCAAAGTTGTATTACCTCTCCAAAGGTGATGTTTGTGAGCTTTTGTAGGTTCCGTGTGGCACAATCCTAGTAGGACTTTTACTCCTCCACGTAGAGTCCTCCTAGGAATCATATTCTTGAAAGATAATGTTTATTCTTCAACACCCCCCTCACTGCATAAACCAAGTGAGATGGTTTTACCATGGTCGGATTCCAATATGACCGAGGTAAGCAAGGCTATGCTAAGCTACAGAATAGACCGAACTACACTTAGTTTAGTTCTTCCTTTTATTTCACTTACCTTGGTTCTTCCTGCATAAACCGTGCTAACCATAATGCTGTGTAGTCCATGCTAACAATTAGCTACGTCTGACCGAGCTAGCTGCGCCATGCCGCGACCAGACTAACTCTGAGTGTGGCGACCTAGCGACCGAACTATCCGCAGCGCTTTCCCGGACAGAAATAACAACAGGCACTTCTGGGACCGGTCTAACTTTAAGTCTTTTTGGGACCGGACTAATTTCGAGGCCTTTCTACTCAGCCCTTCGTACTGTGGCCCATAACGGCCCATTGCCCAGCTCGGCCCAATATTCATATAAATTACCCTCTCAATTGCCCCTTAATTCCATCTGCGTAGCATGATAGGGATTACCTGTCTATCAGCCGAGCTAAAGTTTTAAGCCTTTCCAGCCGAGCTCAAACCCTTTAGCCTTTCCAGCCGAGCTAAAAAACTCTTAAGCATTTCTAGCTGAGCTAATTTCACACCGGGCTCTGCTTGTCCGGTCAAAACGTCTCTTCAATCACAGCAACTGAATCGCTTCTTATTCCAAGGACACGTGGCATGCTCTCATTGGCTGAAGGCAGCTGTCATGCCGCCCTCATACCTCGCATAATTTGAATAGTTCCCGCCTTTGTCCCTTCTCTTTTCACAAAACAAACCCTTTCACTCTCTTCTGAATCACTCATACTACTATTCATTTCCTTCTCTCTCTCTTCTAGCCTCCATTGTTCTTCCAACCTTGCAACTGCGAAGCTCACCGCTTGTGGCTGCTTTCTACTTCCTTTTCCTTCCTCTTACCTTGGTAAGTACCACAAATTTGTTCTCTTTTTGTTTGTTTTCGTCTTTGTTCTGATTCATAGCATATTGTTTGTGTTTTTGCAAAACACTTTTTTTTTCCATTTTGTGCTATGCCTTACATTTTCTGGAAAAAACCTTGCAAGAACCACTTTGTATTCATGAAACAACCTGTAGAACGCTGTAATTGATCCAAAATCATGATATGACCGGAGTAAAAGTTGTTTGTAGTTGATGTCAGTCTAGTCAGTCCATTTAACCGAACTAACACTTCATGCTATACCAGTAATTTTAGCAAGTCAAACCATTTTTTGATTTATCTCAGCCGAGCTAACAAACCGTACTAAGGCTGCATAATAGTTTGCTTGATAGTTTTAATCACGGCCGAGCTAGAACAGGGGGCTAAACCAGCCTTCGTAGTCCAAACCGAACTAAGAGCGCTGCCCCTAAAGGCTCAACCGAGCTAACAAAACTCTTGCACAAACCGGGATAACAAACCCATATGCATAAACCGAGATACCTCATCCCTTGCCCAATCCGAGATAACAATCCCTTGTGCAAACTGGGATAACAGAACCCTTTGAACAAAAACCGAGCTATCGAACCCCTTGCTAAAACCGAGCTATAACTACATTTATCTTGCCTTTATTTCTTTTAGCACGGTCCCACGATCTGTGCTTAACACTCTTGTTTTTCCACTTTGCAGACTTTAGGTTGCCCAGGCACTCCTTTGAGCGCTCAACCGAGCCACTCAGCACCATTCTTCGACCGAGCTAACACTCAGCTTAATTTATACATAACTTAAGACTAAATGGGTAAATATAGGTTTTTAGTAGAAACACCTGGTGGCTTGGCGAAATTCCGAAGGGAGTATAATATTCCTGACGATGTCCAACTGACCTTAGCCAAGCAAGATGTCACACCATGGGGAAACCATGGCTTTGTACCCTTTACCCTTCTGTCCATAATAGAAACCGGACTAAGATTTCCTGTTCAACCCTTACTTTGTGAATTCCTTAGGCAAACTAGGATATGCCCAACCCAGCTTTCCACCAACTCATACCGCATAATAAATGGCATAGCTGAGCTAAACCGCCGAGTTGGTATTAACATCGGCTTAGCCGAACTCTTCCACCAGTATTCCATAGGCTCAAAAGAAGACGGCTGGGTTTATTATTTAAGAATACGATGCCGATGTGAGAAAATAATAAAAGACACACCGAACAAAGACTTGAACGATGATGATTTTTTCTGGGTATCTGGGAATTTTGAAGACCACCATGCCCAGATCCCAGGCTGCAGTATAAACTGGAATAAAGGAACCCCCGGTATAATTATCTCGGCTTCTTTGCATGCTTCACTTTATTTCGGTTTCCTATTCCTGAACCGAACTAACAGTTGTCTTATTTATGCAGATTCAGCCTACCTTCAATCACTATACAGTTACCCCAATCTGAACACTCTCCGTGCCGCACTACGATATCCAGAAAGAAGTTGGGCCAAGCTGCTGAATTTTGAACCGACGTACAGATACAGCAGCCAATGAAAAGCCAGAGTAACAGACTTCTTGCTGGAAGCCTCCTCTGAACCGGATCCAACCTTGCCACAAATTAACCTGGTCCGTACTACTGAAGAAGAAGAAATGGCGAAGAGGAACAGAGTAAGGGCCCTCTTAACCAAAACACACCGAGCCGAAGTACCACCACCCAACCAGACCCAGGAAACAGTGGTGGCCCTTCCATCTCAACAACCCTCTTCATCACGCCCAAGCAAGCGCGCCTGGACTACCCAAACGGAGCAACGCCTTGTTGATGAAGATGAAACCATTCTTCCACCAAGCCCTCCACCGAGCCCTCAGCCGGAGCGTTCTGGTCGGGCTAGCTCCTCCAAGTGGGCTCCAAAAATGACTTTCCAAAACTGAGATATTCAGGACACTGACTCAGTGGTCGCTGAAAAAGATCACATGATGGCATTCAATCTTGCCAAGAGTGTTTGCCTTCCAGCAGACATGGAGCATCACAAGAATTTGACCGAGCTAAAGGCCATCCGTTCGGCCACAAAATCCATGGTGCTTGTAAGTAGTTTCTTCTGTTAATCTTTCTAGTTTGCACAACTCTCATTTCGGTTTGTTCATAAGTCTTTCCATTCTCTTGCAGGCCATGCAGAAGAGTCACATTGCTCATAAGCGTGTGCTTGAACTTCACAAGACTACAAGGCAAGCCCTGGCCAAAGTTGAAGCAAAAAACACCGAGCTAAAAGACTCCCAACAGAAGACAGCCGAGCTAGAGACCGAGGTAACCCGTCTGACCGGACTAGTTACCTCGGCTAATGCTGACAAACAGAAGGCCCTGACCGTGATGAAGGACAAGTACCTGCGTGAGCTAGCCAAGCTCGAAGGAAAGAAAAACGCAGAGATCGCCGAGCTAAAAAAGAAGGCGGATGATGCGAATGCTGAAGGTTTCAAGGAGGAGGAGGCCCTCTATATGTAACAATGTGAGGCAGCTAAAGATTTGTTCTTCAAATGCGGTTGGAGGGCAGCTGTGGTGCAGCTCGGTTGTGAGCCTGAGACTGAGGTCTACAATCCTCCTCAGTACTTCATACCGAGCTCACTGGCGGAGTACGCTGCATCCGTTCAGCAATAGTTTCTTCAGGGTTCAGATGACGATGAAGAAACCGAGCCCAATAATACCCCGGTTGTCAATGAACCTGCCAATCAATCAGCTCGGTTAGAGCCAACGGTGGAAGACCTGACTAACGAGCTGTCGACTGAAACCGTGCTTCCAACAGAGACCAAAATCCCAATCGAGACCGTGCTCCGGTTTGAAACCGGGCTTCGGGTTGATATTGATACTAACCTTGATGATCTGTTTAACTGATTTTGTATTTTCTTCTTTTTCGTTGGAAAACAAGTTTGTAACCGGGCTGAGTCCCCTTCTTTGTATTTGCTTTGTACTTGCTTTGAACTTGCCAATGAAAATCTTCTCTTGCTCCAACTGTTATCTCGGTTTGCTGCTCTACTTGTACTTGCCTTCTTACTGTAATTTGAATGAAGTAGTGCATTCTCTTGCCGAGATAATTCATCCCGGTCTTAATCTTTGCGAAATAACTGGGTATACCTATCAACCACTCTTTAGCCGAGATCCTTACTTCGGCTGAAGAGTACAAAAAGTTGGTTTAATCCAGCCAACCACCCTTTAGCCGAGATCCTTACTTCGGCTGAAGAGTACTAAGGGTTGGTTTAATCCAGCCAACCACTCTTTAGCCGATACCCTTACTTCAGCTGAAGAGTACTAAGAGTTGGTTTAATCCAGCCAACCACCCTGTAGGCCGAGATCCTTACTTCGGCTGAAGAGTTCTAAGAGTTGGTTTAATCCAGCCAACCACTCTTCAGTCGATATCCTTACTTCGGCTGAAGAGTACAGAGAGTTGGTTTAATCCAGCCAACCTCTAGATTGGTTTTTCCTGCCAATCTAGAATAAAGTGTTTGGTTTTTTCGACCAAACGTCCTACAGCCTGGATCCTTATCCTGAGCTTAGGAAGGGTGTTGGTTTAATCCAGCCAACCTCTAAATTGGTTATTCCTGCCAACTTAGAATAAAGTGTTTGGTTATTTCGACCAAACGTTCTGCAGCCTAGATCCTTATCCTGGGCTTAGAAAGGGTGTTAGTTTAATCCAGCCAACCTCTAAGTTGGTTTTTCCAGCCAACCTAGAGTAAAGTGTTTGGTTATTCCAACCAAACGTCCTGCAGCCTAGATCCTTATCCTGGGCTTAGGAAGGGTGTTGGTTTAATCCAGTCAACCTCTAAGTTAGTTTTTCCAGCCAACCTAGAGTAAAGTGTTTGGTTATTCCGACCAAACGTCCTGCAGCCTGGATCCTTATCCTGGGCTTAGGAAGGGTGTTGGTTTAATCCAGCCAACCTCTAAGTTGGTTTTTCCAGCCAACCTAGAGTAAAGTGTTTGGTTATTCCGACCAAACGTCCTGCAGCCTAGATCCTTATCCTGTGCTTAGGAAGGTTCGCAGTTGGTTATTTTGGCCAACTATGTTTTTAATGCCCCTAACTCACCTAACTCACTAAAATAAACTTTTACAGAAGGAAACGTCTATACTGAAAAGAAAACTACTTGTTTTATTGGGAAAGGAAAAAATTACACATATTTAAAAGAAAAAAGCTAAAAATAAAATAACTTGAGATTGGCAGTATTTCATGGCCTGGGAATTGCCTTGCCATCCTCATCTTCTAAATGGTATGCCCCTTTGCCTGCTAATCCAACCACTTTGTAAGGTCTTTCCCAATTGGGCCCTAACTTGCCATCTCCCGGTACCAAGGTGTTTCCCATCACTTTGCGCAGCACCCAATCGCCGATTTTGAATTGCCTTGGATGCACTATTTTGTTGTATTTCCTGGATAACTCTTGTTGATATGAGGTAATGTGAACCAATGCTCTATCTCTTCTTTCCTCTGCAAGGTTGAGCTCCAATGCTATGGCTTCGCCATTCAAGTCTGGATCAAAATTCTCGCTTCGAATTGTGGGGAGGCCAACTTCTAGTGGGATTACTGCCTCCATACCATAAGCTAAGGAGAATGGTGTTTCTCCTGTTGATCGCCGAGGTGTGGTACGGTAAGCCCATAAAACATGAGGAAGCTCTTCTGCCCACTTGCCTTTTGCTTTTTCTAACCTCTTCTTTAATCCATCCAAGACGACCTTGTTTGATGCTTTTGCCTGACCATTTGCTTGGGGATATGCCGGTGTAGAATTGTAGAATTCTATCTTGTACTCTTCACAAAAGCCTCTAAAGATTCTGCCATCGAACTGAGTGCCGTTGTCTGATATTAGGGCTTTTGGTATGCCAAACCGAGTGATGATATTCTGCCAGACGAACTTCTTTACGTCTTTTTCCTTGATTGATGCCAATGTTTCTGCCTCCACCCATTTTGTGAAGTAGTCGGTTGCTGCAAGAAAGAACTTCCTGTTGCCTAGTGCTGTTGGAAGTGGTCCTACTATATCCAACCCTTACATTGCGAAAGGCCATGGGCTAGTTAGAGGTAGAAGTTCTCTGGCAGGTTGGTGTATTTGGTGTGCGAACTTCTGACACTTCTCGCACTTTTTGACATACTTCTCTGAATCTGCCTGCATGTATGGCCACTAGTATCCTTGCGAAATTGCCCTGTATGCCAATGATCTCCCTCCTTGGTGGCTTCCGCATACGCCTTCGTGTATTTCGAACAAGAATACTTCAACTTTGTTGGGATGAACGTACTTTAGGTAGGGTCCTGAGAACGATTTCTTGTACAATGCCAAAGATAGGGAGAGCCAAAATCGCTGCGACTTTGCTCTTATTCTGTTGGCCTCTTTCTTTTCTTCTGGTAAGATGCCGTCTTTTAAGAACAGGATTATGGGATCCATCCAAGAAGGGCCTAGCTCGGCACAACATACCCTTTCTGCTTTGGGGTCTTCAATGCTTGGTCTGGGTAGGTAGTCGATTAGCAATGGATGAGGGATGGAGGTATCTGCCATTGAAGCAATGCCTGCTAGTTCGTCTGCTCTGCTGTTTTCTTCCCTGTCGATTTGTTCTATCCACACCACTTCAAATTTCTTGATCTCTGTTCTGACCAACTCTTGGTATTTGGCCATCCGGTCATCCTTTGCTTCGTAGTCGCCTGAAATTTGGTTTACCACCAGCTGTGAGTCGCTGTAAACCATCAGTTCGGTGGCCTTCATGTAGAATATTGATTTGAGGCCTGCAAGAAATGCTTCATACTCCGCTTCGTTGTTTGATGCTGGAAAGCCAAGGTTGACCGCTTGCTCCACTACTAGGCCGTCTGGAGAGATGAGGACTATACCAAGCCCTGCTCCATACCGGTTGGATGCTCCATCCATGAAGAGCTTCCACATCTCTCCAACAAATAACTTCCAGCAAGTGGAGGGGTCAGATGATGCCTTGGGGTCAAGAATGTTGCTGGTGTTTTCTTCAAGGTCCATGCTTGCTATCTGCCCCTCATTATCTGATTGTACCAAGTCTTTATTTGTTGGTGAGTCTCGACTTGGTGTAGCATGGTTTGCTTCTTCCTCCCTTACTTTACTCTGGTCTACCTTGGGATTTGACTTGGTAACCTGTGCCAGGGGTTGCGTTATTCCGACGTCAACTTCCATCCCTAGTTCGGCTGTTTCAGTCAGGTCGACTGGGCAGATATGATGACTTCCTAGTGTGAATTCTGCGACGAAGTCTGCCAAGGCTTGAGCCTTTATCGTGGTCCTGGGTTGAAACTTGATGTCATATTGTCCTGACTCTACTGCCCACTTCAAGATTCGCCGGGAAAAGTTTGCCCTTTCAAAAAGAGCTTTTAATGGGAAGGCTGTGAGGACGACTATGGTGTGGGCGTGAAAGCAGTGCGACAGCTTCCTTGAGGCCATCATCAAGGCTAAGGCCAGTTTTTCCAGTGGCAAGTACCTTGTTTCGGCGCTCAGTAATGTCTTGCTGACATAAAAGATAGGCAGATGTTGGATTTCTTCTGCACGGACCAACACTGCGCTAATTGTGTGTTGTGAGATTGCCAAGTACAGGAAGAGTTCTTCTCCAGGTATTGGGGTAACAAGCAGTGGTAGAGAAGACATGTATTCTTTCAGGCTTTCCAGAGTGCGGTCGCATTATTCGTCCCACTCAAACTTGGCTTTTAATGCTTGAAAAAATGGTCGTAGTCTGTCTGACGACCGACTTATGAACCGATTGAGTGCAGCTGCCATGCCGGTGAGATGCTGCACTTCTTTTACTGAATTTGGCCTCTCCAGATCCTGAATAGCTTTGATCTGGGAGGGGTTTGCCTCTATACCCCGGTTGGTCACCAGGAAGCCCAGGAATTTGCCAGATCCTACACCGAACACGCACTTAGATGCATTAAGGTGCAACTTGTGCCTCTTCAGAATCTGGAACATCTCACCTAGGTCCCTTAGATGGTCGTTCTCATCCTTGCTTTTGACCACCATGTCGTCGATGTAAGCCTCCATTGTTCTACCTAACAACGGCTCAAACATCTTGGTGACCATTCTCTGGAATGTTGCCCCTGCGTTCTTTAGGCCAAAGGGCATGACCTTGTAGCAATACAGTCCTCTTGGAGTTATAAAGGACGTGACCTCCTGGTCTGGTTCGTACATGGCGATTTGATGGTAGCCTCTGTACGCATCAAGAAAGCTAAGTCGGTTGTGCCCCGCCGTTAGGTCTACCAGTTGATCTATCCATGGTAGGGGCAAGCTGTCCTTTGGGTATGCTTTGTTGACTGTCTTATAGTCGACGCAGACACGCCATTTGCCATTCTTCTTTGGTACCACGACTGTGTTGGAGATCCATCTGGGGTAGTGTACCTCTCTGATAGCTCCTGCTTCTAGCAAATTTCCCACTTCTTCCGCTACTATCTCGGCGTGGTGGAGTGCCGATCTGCGAGTGCGCTGAATGATTGGTCTGGCGGATGGGTGGACATTGAGTTGGTGACAGATGAAGTTTGGATCAATGCCTGGCATGTCGTAGGGTGTCCAGGCAAACACTTCGATGTTAGAGGTCAAGAATTCCAAGACCTTTAACCTCTCAGTGCTGGACAACGACGAACCGAGCAAAAAGAACTTTTCCAGGTTCTTTTCATCTATTCTTAGCTCTACCAAGTCTTCTACCGCTTTTTGATCAGCTACTTTGCCGACATCTGCGAACAGTTCATTGCTCTCAGGTTCTTCCACCGAATGAACATATCCCTTGGCAGCGCGGCTGCCATTAACTGTAACAAAGCATTGCTTGGATATAATTTCGTCTCCAAAGACCTCTTCAATTACCCCGGCTTCGTTGGGGAATCGCATTACTTGATGGTAGGATGAAGCTACCAATCGCATGGTATGCAGCCATGTCCTTCCCAAGATTATGTTGTAAGTGGAGGGGACTTTCAACACCCAGAATTCCACTTGTTTCATCACGCTCCCTGCTTTGACTGGGAGGATTATCTTGCCGACTGGCCATTTTGGCATTGAGTTGAATCCAATTAGAGGAGATACGGCGGGTGCCAAGTCTTTGTCTTGTAGCTTCAATTGTTTGAATGTTTCGTAATACATTATCTCACACGAACTACCCTGGTCAATCAAAATCCGCTTGACGTCAAAATCCTTGACTCGGAGAGTGACAACCAGGGCATCATTGTGAGGACAATATATCCTCGCCAAGTATCTATCTGAAAAAGACATGATGTTCGTGGCCTCTGTCTTCCCTTTTTTGATGGTAGGTTGTGCACTTAGTACCTCCCTTAAGTGCTCAGCCTTCTTGATTGATCCTCTGAGCTCACATACACGCTCAGGTTCGAAGATTCCATGTATCACATTGATTACGCCTTGAGGTGGGGCATCGATTGGCATCCCGTTGGGGTTGTTGTGGTCCTGGAGGGCTGGTTGCGTCCCTCCTTCAATGTATTTATCCAGGTGACCTGCTGCCACCAACTCCTCCGGGTGCTGTCTCAATGGTGTGCAATTTTCAGTACGGTGCCCCTTTTCCTTGTGGAAGGTGCACCGTGATCTTTCGTCATAGTCTTTCTGAGCTTCTCCTAGCTTAGCTGGCCATCTGACGAAAGGCTCATCGCGTATTTCGCTTAGAATCCGATAGATCGGCTTCTTGAATACCGTGGTTATGGCAGTGCGGACTCTCAACCATCTTTTGTCCTGGTTCTCTCCGTTATCTCGCCTGCCTCGTCCATTTCTGCTTGGACGATCTACCGCGTCGACCTTCGCTGAGGCCTTTTTCTCTGGTACTGCGGTCGTGCCAGATTTTGTTTTGGCACGTGCGCCATCCTCCTCCACCCTGATGTGCTGATGCACTTTTTCCATCAAGGCTTCCATGGTGAGGGGCGGTGTCATGGTGATTGAGTCCCTTAGTCTGTTCCCGACTGGAAGGCCTCTTTTGTACTGTGCAATGGCGAGATTGGTGGGGTAGTCCCCAATCTAGTTGAAGGTCTCCCAGTAGCGACTATTGTAGGATCTTAAGGTCTCTTTGTTGCCCATGTCGATGGAGAGCAGCTGATCGATCTCCACCGGGGTTTTGGTGTTCGTTCTGAACCTTGTTACGAACGCCTCCACCAATTGCGCCCAGGAGGCTATGTTGCCTTCTGGAAGTTTTTCGAACCAAGTCAAGCCTAGGTCACCAAGGCTGGAGGGGAAGAGGATACACATCAAAGCCTTGTTGCGCCGATATACCGCCATAACCTGGCGGAAGTGGCTTAGGTGCATGTAGGGGTCTGTCTTTCCTTTCGTACATGGTGAATTTGGGCTGAAGGAAGCCTGAAGGTAGGGGCGCGTTTTCAATTGCTGGAACGAACGGCGAGGTCTGCAGCCTCGCTAATACTTTGTCCGTCGGTTCGTAGGCAGGGCGCTGTATTGGCATTCCAACCTCGACGCTTCTATGCGTCCGAGGAGCCAACTGCTGCAAGGCAGAAACTCTGTGTGGGTCGCGCGCCCTGGCATCCTCCTTCCATCTTGCCTTTTCCTCTAGCACGGTCCGTAAGTCGGACGATCTAGGCAACTCCGTTTTCCTGGATGATGTCTGGTGCGTGCGTGAAGGCCGATAGGTGCTTCTTTCCGTGTATGACCTCTCAGATCTCGTCCTCTCAGACCTGGAGTGACAAGTTCTGGAAGTCCTGGATTGTGTATCGCCTGTCCTGAGGCTCCTACTCTCCGCTTGAGATGGCGTGGTCTGTCTACCATGATCTTCCGAGTGGCGAGAGGGCGTCTTGCTTTTGCGCCCCACTCCTGTCGCCACTCCTTTTCCCTTCATCTGGCGCTTCATGGACTCCATGTCCGCCGCCATCCGTCGTATCAATTCGTCCTGCTCCTTCACACAGTCCTCCAGAGTTTGAGGATCAATCCTCCGCCTTTGTCTCTCAGGACTTTGTGAACGAGAGTGACGGGGGCTGTTAGCCCGCCTTCTCCCCCTTGCATCCCTCCTGGGATTCTGTCGCTGTGGCTCCAAGTCCGCCATAGGAGGGATAGAAGGTAGACCTTCGCGCCTTGTACCCCCCTCTGGTGTTTGTCCGTCAATGGCGGACTGCGGCAAATCTTCATTGTGCGCCATTGATTCTAAAGAGGAAAAGCTTGATCAAGAGGTTTTGTTCTTGTCTGAAATTCCCACAGATGACGCCAACTGTACGGGAAAGAAATAAACCTTCTCGTATGATCTTGTTGATCAAGTCTGCGCTCCTCCGTACGTCGTCGCTTTACTCCCTGAAAACACAAACGTGAGCTAGCCGGCGGGTGTGTGCCGGATACCTCTCCGATGCCTAAGTCAGCAAAATAGACAAATAGACAAAAGCTCTGTGTATTCGGAAATCAAAATTGTGTTACCTCTCCAAAGGTGATGTTTGTGAACTTTTGTAGGTTCTGTGTGGCACAATCCTAGTAGGACTTTTACTCCTCCACGTAGAGTGCTCCTAGGAATCATATTCTTGAAAGATAATGTTTATCCTTCAACACCCCCCTCACTGCATAAACCAAGTAAGATGGTTTTACCATGGTCGGATTCCAATATGACTGAGGTAAGCAAGGCTATGCTAAGCTGCAGAATAGACCGAACTACATTTAGTTCGGTTCTTCCTTTTATTGCACTTACCTCGGTTCTTCCTGCATAAACCGTGCTAACCATAGTGTTGTTTAGTCTGTGCTAACAATTAGCTACGTCTGACCGAGCTAGCTACCCCATGCCGCGACCGGACTAACTCTGAGTGTGGCGACCTAGCGACCGAACTATCCGCAGCGCTTTCCTGGACCAAAATAACAACAGGCACTTCTGGGACCAGTCTAACTTTAAGTCTTTCTGGGACCGGACTAATTTCGAGGCCTTTCTATTCAGCCCTTCGTACTGTGGCCCATAACGGCCCATTGCCCAGCTCGGCCCAATATTCATATAAATTACCCTCTCAAGCGTGATTATCCAACCCTCAGTACTTTTCTCTACAGGTCATCGGACGCTCGAGCGTCCACTTTCACGCTCGAGCGGGGAGCTTCGTCTGCAGAACTGCTGGAAGTGTGCATTCGACGCTCAAGCGGCTCTTTTCACGCTCGAGCGTGAGTCTGTGTCTGACGCTCGAGCGGGGCGTTCCACGCACGGGCGGACTGGTTTTTATATCAGTCCGAAAAGCAGCTTTTTGGATCACTTTTTCGGACCATTCTCTCTCTCTAACTTTCAAAAACCCTATTTCGAGAGCTCCTTTCTCTAGAACTCCCCCTCTCTCTACATTTTGATCTTGGTTTAGTGAGACCCACCCCTTGTGCCTTCATTAAAGTGGTAGAGCTTTGCAAGACCTCCATTTTGATCCGAAAATCTTGAAGTTTAGGGCACCTTCGAATTTCTTCACCATCTCCTTTGGTCTCTTCATTTGAGGTAGGGATAACTACTCATATTTATGGTCTTTGACATAATCATGTAGCCTTTTTGATTTAATGTTAACTTGGGAAATTTTGGGTGTTAGGGTTTCAAAATGTTTAAAGAGGGGTTTTGTTCTCTTGACCCATACATGTGTATTTTGGGTCTTAAAATGAGATTATTGTTGTTTATTGATGGTATTTGGATCCTTGGGTCAATGTTGAGAAAAATGAGAGAAAAGCCCTAATTTATTATGATGAATTGATTTATATAATTAATTTGGGAAAGTTATGGAAATATGAAATTGAGTTGGAAATAATGAAATTGAGAAGTTATGAGAATGAATGGTGGAGTTGAATTGATAAATCACTCACTTGTGAAAACGTTGATAATTTATCTGTTGATACATTTATTATCTGTATAGAAATATTTGCTTTGGGCTATCGGTGGAGGATAGTCTTGATTGTTGTAGATACTGTATATTGATTAGGGAAAATTGAAACTAATTACATTGAATATGTCATTGAATATGACGGTTGGAATAATACATCAAATATGTGTATTGATTGATCATTGAATTTGATAAGTGTTTAAATACATTGTATATTGTTTGGGAGGAGATAGGGGATGGACTTTATGGTTTGAGAGGAGATAGGGAATGGACTCTCAAACCTGTTTGGGAGGAGATAGGGGATAGACTCTCAAACCTGTTTTGGAAGTATTGAAGTGCTAATAATATGAATTGTTATCTCATTTGAAATTGAAGTATTGTTGATATGAGTTGTAGTCTCATTATATACTGTCTAGATGAACAGAGAAACATAACTATGATTTGGTTTGGATTATGGAATAGAAAAGAATGGAAATCATTTATATATGTACATATCAATGATTATGAATTGGTTGTGATAAGGATGTACGTTGGTTTATGTGAGTTAAACATTTGTCAAATGCTAATGTTTTAGTTATTGCTCATATTATGTTTAGCATATCTCTACTGGGCGTTGGCTCACCCTATATGGGACATTATTTTCAGGTACAGGTGATATGCCGCCTCCAAGGATGTAGCTTGGGAGGTTGTAGAAGCTGAAGGCCTATTTTTGTAATTATTTTGTGTGTTACATGTAATTCAAGCCAAGGGCTTAATATGTTTAGAGTTAGAACTTTCTTTTGTCGAATCCAAGTGTTGACTTGGAAAGTTGTAAGCTCGTAGGGCACTTACTTTTGTTGTCAACATGTAACACTCTTGTATTAAATACTCTGATTTATGGAATATATTGTTTCTTTCTTGTATCATGAATGTATGATTATGGGTTTATTTTGAGGGCGTTACACTGTCTACCATCTGTCTTCCCATACCCTCTGTAGACGTCCCCGAACGCATCCCGGGGAGGAGTGCGAGTCCCCCCCGTTCTGGTTCGATATTGGGTCACCACAGTTCGAAGGACTCAAAATGTCACGGTTCTTAATCTTGAACCAAAGAGTCCAAATCCGGCAAATCGTTTTGAGAAAAAACAGATTTTGAAAAGAAGTGCCAAACATGGACTGCTTTGCCAGATACAGAGTCACCACCTAAATATTTTTTAATGGGAGAATTTAGGAAACCCTGACTCGGTGCCAAAGGCCACGTGTCCGTCATCACCAAAGTTGCCTCGGCTCGGGAGCTCGGGTACGATCGGGGAAGGTCAGCTATGAGCACCGCCTTTCGCCCGGTCCGAAGACCGGCCTCTACTAACCGTGATATCCAATTTTGAAAACATTATATGTTCTTATACCGGTTATTAGCCTAGAATTACTATGTTATGCGCACGGCAAACAAGTATAGACCAAATCGCTTAAATTGGAACAAAACATTGCATGTTTGTTTTGAAAATGGTTTGCTACTCGCAAGTAGGCTAAAATGCAGGTTTTGCCACCCTCAAGTGGGCTTTAGAAAAGACAGTTTTGCCACTATCTAGTGGGCTTTAAAACTCACAGTTTTTAATGCATTGTCCCAATTTAAGTAATTCAACCTCCATCCACAGGCATTCAAGCAGTTATCTCACATAAGCACTTAGCCTCATGGTAGTCATGCTATCATGGCAACATTCACACGCATGCGATATGCTAAAGCATAAAAGCTCACCTAGTACTCCAAGCCAAAACAGAAGCTCATTAGAAATCCATGCATGGACCTAAGCATACTGAAATGTCTAATGCAACACATACAAAGATGCAATCTAGGCAGGCTCGGCTATCCTAAACATGGCATGTGAAATGCTACAAATAACACGTATTCAATTTGGAATTGAAATACAATGCAGTTTGTATGATGTACCGAGCCCGGTGCATGTAAACAAATGCATGGATGCACGCATGCATAGCATAAGGTATGCTAAAATAAACGTGCCCTAATCTACCATCGAAGCAGGTAAATAAAAGGGAGAAAGAAGTGGGGGTTGGAAGACATACACACACCACTCACACACACTTATTACAAACATGCCCTCACACGGAGGGACCAAAAGAATAATACAGTCCCAAAATAATACAGTCCAAATACAGAATAAATTATTACAAAATTTCTAATTTAATTAATAAATTAAATGCAGCATAGAAAAGGCCGCAGCCCCGCCTCGGGATGCGCGAATGATGCATGCTCGAATCCGACTCGCCCGGAAACCCGCACCATAACACTGCTGCCTCTGTTTTTACTGCCCCGTCTCTCCAAAAATTGCCAAAGTCTCAGAATACCTTTCTTGCATGCTGCTGATCATCATCGGCTGGATGAAATGTCCACCGGCCATGGGAAAAGTCCATCGGCTGTCAATGGGGTTACCGGCCATCCATACAGTGCCGGTCGGCACTCCACAATGCCGGTCGGCAGAAAGTTCCTGCAGAGGACAGTTTGACAGCAACAGCAGGCAGACAGTGCATGATATGGATTTTAAGGCAAATGTAAGCATGGTCAATGCTCCCTATCATGTATGGGACTCAAGGAAGCATGACCCTTGGTTCTTGGGCCATCAATTATGCACCTAGGTGCATGATAGCCTAAGGAACCAAGATTGCAATTCAATGTCAAAATGCATGCAACACACAAATGAAATCCAAGACCTTATCATGTGTTGGTCAAGGGCCTTGGCGACGTGAGGGTTAAGTCAAGTTGCACCACTTAAAGTGTGAACTCCTCTCAACCCCCATGCTTGGTTTGACAACCCCAAACCAAGCCATGAAGTGCATGTATGCAACATAGCTCAACAATGCAATGTGATGCTAAGGTACAAGGCATGCCAAATGCAATGCAACTATCATGTTAAGCATGCAAAACACTAGAGTATGCAAGGTGCCAATGTCATACAAACATGGACCAATCAAGCAATGAAACCAACATACTACAACACTTAATGAATCAATTAAGCAATAGACATGAGGCATGCATGTGATGGTGGACTAGACCACAATGGGGCAGCCCTCAAACCAACCCAAAACAGTGGCAAAACATGCCCAAAATGGTGACCAATATACCCATGCAAACATGCAAGTCAAAGGGCCTAAGGTTGAGGCACAAAGGGAGCACTCCTTACTACCATTAACATGGCCACTCATGGCATATATTGGACAACCCAAAACAGATATTTAGCATGCAAAAATACACCCAAATCCCTTTGATATGGCAGCCCCAAAAGCTCTAAATATACAAACATGCACAATGCTCACTTTAAAGCATAAGAGACCAACATTTCAAAAGATGGAAGAGATGATACATGGAGGCATATAAGCATGGCATAAGGACTGAGATAGCATATTAGATGATTCCAAATCACTAAAATGGCCTAACCAATGCATGTTCATGAATCATATGCTCAAGGCTAACAAGCCACCATGCAAAACAAACATGTCAAGCACGCCAAAGATGACAAAAACAGTGGCTCACAGCCCCTAGACATGGCAAAATGATGCTAATATCTTCATGAAGTGAGGCTCATACATGCAAGAAACATGGCCTAAACTCGTGGCTCATTTCTAGGCAAACTAAAGCATTACAAAGCAAGTGTAAGAAACATGCTAAGGACCACAAAACCAACCAAAAATAGAGATGACATATGATCCAAAACACCCAAATAAGCTCTGAAATGAAGGCATATAAGACTAAAAATGCATGCTACCATGTGAGCCAAAGTAAAGACCAAAGAGGGACAAAGGGGAGAGGGGTGTCCCTCCCCTATATACGACTCCAAAATACCTCCCTCACCACTGAAAACCCACTGGTTTTCAGTGGTGAGAAGACCAAAAACACCAAGTAAGCAAAGCTTCAAGAAAAGGCACCAAAATGGCCAAAACAAGGTCTAAGAGGGTGAGACTCTACCCAAACCACAAAACAATCTTAATGAACGTTCTTAAGCAAGAAAAAACAAGCCTTTTTTATGTTAAACACAAATCCAAAAACACAAAGCAAGAGGGGTAGAAAGCTAGTGCAAGAATGGGGAATCTAAAGCAACATGCTTACCCTTGAAGACTCCTTGAAGAACAGATGGTGCAGCCCTCTTCTAGTGATCAAAACCAGTCCAAAAACTCAACAAACAACCCTCCAAGTCCCTCAATCTCGAAATAAGGTGTAATGGTGTGTGTATTAGTGCAAAAGTGAGGTAAAAACACACTATTTAGGCTCAAAACACCCACACAAGGATGAGAGAGAGTGAGATATAGAGAGAGAGAGTGTATCTCAGATATAGAGATATATGAGCTCTGGTTTTTTTATCTCTCAAATGGCCAACCCTTGACAAAGGGAGATGAATGGTGCTTAAATAGGCACAAAAGACTTAGTGGCTAAGCAAAGGAAAAGAGTCAAGAGGTTCAAGAGGGTCTTGGCTTCTTGGAGAAGCCAATACAGCTGGCCAAGCTTCTCCAAGAAGCTTGGCCAAAGGTTCAAGCCCTTAGAAGAGAGAGGGGGTCAAAGGGGCCAAAATGGCCACCCCCGTGCATAGGGAGTGGTGATGGTGCACTCCAGCTGGCACAGCTGGCATGCACCACACCTGGGGGTTCAAAGGGTGCACCTCGGCCAGCAAAAAAATTCATCGGCACACAAAAGTGCCGGTCGTCAATATATAGTGCCGACCGGCAGTTAATGTTGACAAAACACTGCCGGTGGCCAAAAGGGAGTGCCGGTGGGGTGTGGGGGCAGCTGGTGGGTTTCAGGGAGAGCTAACAAGCCATTCCCTACCCTCAGGTACAAAACACACAAGTTCTTGGTGCAAAACCAAGCACAGAACAAGCCGGTTGAGAGATCCTGAGGCACGACGCGCAGCCGGGACCTCCGGGAACTCAAAACGAACACAATCATGGATAATCACCGAGTGTTCCAACGGTGACGTCCAAGTCTTGAGGACGGTCAAAAATGGGGTGTCTACACCCTCTATCTACCTTCCCTCTCTATCTCCCTCTCTGTCTACCGTCTGTCTCCCCATTGCTGAATTCCTTGCTCTGTTTCAATCTTCTGGGTGTGTTTTTGGGTTTACCTACATTGGAAAGCTCCTACAGATTTATTGTTGGTGTGATGTATGTTGTGTGTGCAAATTATCTTATTGTATTGGGTTTAGATTTTGAATGATATATATATTGAGTTATACGGGTGATATTGAGCCAATTGATATATAGGGGTGATATGGTTTGAGTTATACGGTTTGGATTTTGTATTGGGTGTGTGCAGATTTGGATTACACGGGTGATATGCATTTTATTATGGTGTCTTTTGGGTGTGTGCAGATTTGGATTAATGCTAGATTTGAATGATATATATATTCAGTTATTATGGAAAAGATATATGGAAAAGAAATTCTGCAAACCAGACAAATGATATATATATTTAGTTATAGGGATTATGTCAGACAAATCTATAGTTATTGAATTCTGCATAGAAATTCTGCACAGACCAATCTATAGTTATTGAAGCAACCCGATTCAGTATATATTGAAGCAAACCGATTCTGCACAGACAAATGATATATATATTTAACTGTTGGGTTCAATAGAGTTATTGAAAACATGACTTTAACCAATTCAGTATTATTATTAAAAACATGACTTTAATTGCTGGGTTCTGTCACGACCCAAACCCGCCCCTGTAGGTTTAACATCGTAACCGGCTAGTAATCTGTGGATTACCAAAGGCCTTTTAACAGATAAGCACATAATAAGGGGCTGCGGAAGCAATTATACAAAATAGACAGGGTCCAATGAGCTGTGATAACATACACGGGATAGAAATTTTCAAAACTTGCATATACATAAGCGTGTCGGTCGAAGGACATCAATATTTACAAAACATTTACATAAGTGTAATTCCCAAGACCCGACTTTACAAAACAGACAGAGACTAGCATAAGTACAAAAACAGCTATGTAACTAGACTTCGATAGGAACCTCCTCGGGAGGCACAACGGTTGGCTGACAAAATAGAAAATGAAAGCCATTAACTCTGGCCCTGATCACGTGCCGGCTCACCTACATACATAATATAAACTGTGAGCGAAAGCTCAGTGAACAACAACAGAATAAAGGGGTTTCAATGAATGAGTCCGTACAGATTCAGAAATCATAAATTCAGTTCGTATCAAATTCATAGTTTGTCCAGATCATATACAGAAATCATGAGGTATGCTTAAGTATACGTGATACATCCATTAGCATTAACAGAGCAGATACAGAACAGATGCAGACACGTGAGGGTTACGAATAACCAGTTCCATAAAGGAATCTCCGAATCTGGGTAACAGAGAATAAACACGCTGAGCCCCATAATGGAGCCTCCGATACGGGTAACAGAGTGCAGACAGATTAAGTTCCATGATGGAATCTCTGATACTGGGTAACAGCCAACAGATATCACATGATGCTAAGAATGTCACGAATACATATAAGAAATTGGACAATCATTCATTGTACGGAACATATCATTTTAGAAAACAGCTCTTAATTCATCACATAGAAAATAAGTAAAGTTGAACATAGCTTTACTATGTTATTACTCACAGTTGGCCTTGAGACAGATAAACGGAGAAGATTGGCCAAACGGTACGCGGCACGTGACCTACATAACACATAACAGACACACACTTGAAACACACGTTCTAATTGTACATAACTTACTTCGTTCACTCTTAGTGTGTTTCTAACCTTTAATCCTCATTATGGAGTCTTAATCATGGCCTAAGAATGCCTATGATGGAGTGAGGATGCAGGAATGCATTGGAAAACATTTCTTGAAACTTGCTGAAAATAAGGTCCACGCTCAAGCGTGGATCAAATTTCTGGAAATTCCAGATTTGATCACCAAGCTCAAACTCAACCTTTGAAGCATCCAAAACTCATTTTTCTGGGCCAGAGCTTGAGGAAAAACATGAAAACTCATAAAACAACATGTTTTGAAGATCATTTTACAAAATCAAAGCCCAGAAGTATGCCAATTGTGCAACTTTCAACTTGAAACTTGAAATTAATTCATGTACATGACTTGTATGCAATTCTTTAAACTCAAGTCTTCCAAAACATGACCAAATGCAATGTTCAACCCAAAAACATGATCAACTGTGACAATATGACATGGAACATGAAGAATTTCTAAAACAAAGCTTGGATTATGACATGCATGCAAGGATTCTCTAGAAAGACAACCTCAAATGCCATGAATTACACATGCATGTATGTATGGAGCTTCAATTCACCAATTCTTAGCTTAATCCTTACATGAGTTCATTTAATTCACTAGAATTCTTGTACTAGCAATTCAATTTCATAGTTAAGAGGTTGAATGCCTACCTTAAGTCTTGGATTCTCAAGTGTGGCAGCTTAATCTTCCAAACTCTCTTCAATTTCCTCTACCTTCAAGAAATTTCCTTGTTGAGTTCAACTCTCTCTTCTCCCTCTCTCTATCTCACGTTTGGCTCTCTCTCTCTCTTGGGTGAACTCCCAATGTGGTGAAGTCAAGAAAAGAAGTGAGTGGGCTCAAAATGGTGCCTTAAGTAATAATTAATCCAAACTAATCAAATGGCATTATTTTAATCTAATTTAATCGTTCCGAACCAAATTTTAATTAAACCTACCATAAAATTCTATAAATCCTAATTAGCACATAAATCAAATCAATTTCTGATTCGAACGTCGATAAGGCTTTCAATTCACAGACTGAAGTTCAAGCAAGAACAGATCTTTCTATGCCTAACAAATATAGACACAAACAATGCATCACACACATGTAGTTTAATTTAGAATTTCACCTTAATTGTTAATTAGGCATAATTAATCATGGATTAATGTTAATCAGAGGTCGGGGTTGTTACAGGTTCAATAGAATTGATTCGGGTAATTGAAAACATGACTTTAGTATTCTCTCATTTTTATCTTAATTGAAAACATGACTTTAGTATTCTCTCATTGATTCGGGTAATTGTTCTTCTTCTTGAATTTTTTTTTCCTCTCTCAGCTTTTGCCTTCATCAAAGCTTCTATGGATCACTTTGACCACTCTCACCGTTGTTCACTCCGGCTGCGACATCAGTTTGGCTACTCGGCTATTCATTACAGTAATTTTTTTGTTCACTCCGGCTATTCACTTCGGCTGCTCGACATCCTGCTCGGCTGCTTGGTTAGTTTATTACTTTGGTTCTTATTTTTTTCTTTTGTTATTGCTTTGGTAACGTTTGGTAGGCATGACTATTGAGTAAAACTGAAGAAGAAAATTCTGTCAATTGACTCTGTTTTTTTATCACCAAAGGCTATGTTTTTTATCACCAAGGAATCAGACTATTGTTTTTTTTATCACCAAAGGCATGACTATTGAGTAAAACTGAAGAAGAAAATTATGTCAATTGACTCTGTTTTTATCGCCAAAGGCTATGTTTTTTATCACCAACGTTTTGTTAAGCATTGTGTTTTTTATCACCAAAGAATATTCTAAATGTAACGCCCTCAAAATAAACCCATTAATCATACATTCATGACATCCATAAGCTTAAGATAATAAAGCATATTTCCATTCATCAGAGTATTAAGTACAAAATTATTACATGTTGACAATAAAAGTAAATGCCCTACGGGCTTACAACTTTCCAAGTCAACACTTAGGTACAACAAAAGAAGAGTTCTAACTCTTTATACAAGTTAAGCCCTTGGCTTGAATTTACATGTAATACCCAAAAAGATAATCAACAAAAGTTCTTCCACCTCTAAGCCTCTCAAGTTACGTCCTTGGAGGTGGCATATCACCTGAACCTGAAAATAATGTCCCATATAAGGTGAGCCAAAGCCCAGTAGAGATATACTAAACCAGATATGAGCAATAACTAAAACATTAGCATATGATAAATGGCTAACACTTGTAAACCAACTTACATCACAATCCAGTTCCATGACAATTATGTACATGTTTCATTTCACTTTCCTTTACTTTTCCAATTTTCAATTCATGAACATGCCTCAGAACCTAGCTAAACAATTAAATGAGACTACATCTCATATTAGAACACTTCCTTTATCCACAATTCAAATGAGACTACAACTCATAATAAAAACACTTCCAATACTTCAATCATCTACGTTATGCAAATGTAATAAGAATTTCGGGACTTCCACCCAAGGCACTCCGACCAACTTAGTTATCAATGGAGTCCATCCCCTATCTCCTCCCAAATAGGTTTGAGAGTACATCCCCTATCTTCCCTCAAACTATGGAGTACATCCCCTATCTCCTCCTAAACAAGATACATATACAATGTATTTAAACACTCATCATATACAATGATCAATCAATACACATATTTGATGTATTATTCCAACCGTCATATTCATTGAAAATTCCAGATGATTAGTTTCAGTTTTCCCTAATCAACATACAGTGTCTACAACAATCAAGACTATCCTCCACCGATAGCCCAAAGCAGTTATTTCTAAACAGATAATAAATGCATCAAACAGATATAATATCAACATTGTCATAGGTGAGTGATTAATTTATCCAACTACACCATTCAATCTCACAACTCCCGAATTTCATGAATTTCAACTCAATTTCACAATTTTCCAAATTAATTATTCAACATAATTAGGGCATTTTCCCCTATTTTCCAATAACAACCCTAAGGTTAAATTTCATCGATTTAACCACAATAATACCATTTTCCAAGGTCTCACATACACATGGAATTTAACATTTTGAAAACCCCCTTTTCACAACCTCAAATCAAACCCTAACTTTCCCAAAATTACCAAATACCACCATCTAATCAAAATACATAACATCTATGTCAAAACCCATAGAAAGGATTAGGTTATCCCTACCTCAAATGAAGAGACCAAATGGAGAAGATGAAGAAAACTTGAGATGCTCCAAACTCAAAGATTTTCAGATCAAAATGTAGCCCACACCAAGCTCCACCTTTTTTACAAAGGGATTAGGGTAGGAGACCACTAGAACTAGATAAAATCTTAGAGAGAGTGTGTGTGTAGAGAGAGAGGCAGCCGGGGCTAGGGTTTGGATAAAGAAGAAGATGAAAAAGTGTGTAAAAACCCGCTGCTGCCAACTGATATACTCGAGCCTCACTCGAGCGAATGAGTGGTTGCTTGAGCGACCAGACACAAGGAAACCTCGCTCGAGCGAAGAAAGCCTTGCTCGAGCCAACAATACGAAGCTTCAGGTCTGCAACCCAGAAGCACGCTCGAGCGAAGAAAAGCTCGCTCGAGTGAAGAAAAGCTCGCTCGAGCGAAGAAACCCAAAACATATAGCTCGCTCGCTCGAGCGAAGGAAATCTCGCTCGAGCCAAGAAATGCAACCATCAAGTCAAAAAGAGACGTAAACGCAAGCTCGAGTGCAAGACTTCTCGCTCGAGCCACTCGACACAACACTCAACTCTCGCTCGAGCAAAGGAACCCTGGCTCGAGCGAAGCAACTAAAACAAGGAGCTCACTTGAGTGACAAAAGCCTTGCTCGAGCGAAGGAGCAAAAATCTGGGCAGCCATTATTGGTTTAATCTCACAACTAACCTGAAACACACCTGCCCAATACATCCCAAAATTTGAATACAAGGAATTAAAGGATGGAAACAAGATACAAACAAAACCAACTCCACAAAACCTAAGTCCGGAATACAATAAACAATGGAGGGAAAACCGGGATCGCTGTACTAAAACTAAAGAGTAGTTGCAAAGGCTATGTTTTTTATCACCAAAATCACTTGACTCTGTTTTTTATCACCAAAACCAGTTGGCTCTGTTTTTTATCACCAAAATCAGAAAAAATTCTGCTTAATGTGTTAACTATCAACTGTTTAAATTAGTGATGAGAGACAAAAATTCTGCTCAATGTGTTTATTGTCATCTGTTTATCACCAAAATCAGAAATTTTTTATCACCAAAAAACATTAAGCAGAAATTAGTTTGGTGTTCAAAAAAATAAATAAAAGGTTATACACATTGTGTTTACTGTCAACTATGTATAATAGTTGGTCTGTCAATTATTGTCAATTATTTGAACTATTAAGTAGAAAATATTTGAACTAAATTTCATCAAAGAATTAAAAAAAAAATTATGTGAACCAAATTTCTGTCAATTTTGATTAAACATTGAGCAGAATTATTGTGAACCAAATTTCTCTCAGAACTATTAAACATTGAGGAAATATGTCTCTCATCACCAAATTTCTGTCAATTTTTAATCAGAAAAAACATTAAGCAATTTTTTTAATAAAAAAAACATTAAGCAGAAATTGGTTTGGTGTTCAAAAAAAAAAAAAAGGTTATACACATTGTGTTTACTGTCAACTGTGTATAATAGTTGGTCTGTCAATTATTGTCAATTATTTGAACTATTAAGCAGAAATTATTTGAACTAAATTTCATCAAAGAATTAAAAAAAAACATTATGTGAACCAAATTTCTATCAATTTTGATTAAACATTGAGCAGAATTATTGTGAACCAAATTTCTCTCAAAACTATTAAACATTGAGGAAATGTGTCTCTCATCACCAAATTTCTGTCAATTTTTAATCAGAATTATTGTCAATTTTTTTAATAAAAAAAACATTAAGCAGAAATTGGTTTGGTGTTCAAAAAAAAAAAAAAGTTATACACATTGTGTTTACTATCAACTGTGTATAATAGTTGGTCTGTCAATTATTTTCAATTATTTGAACTATGAAGCAGAAGTTATTTGAACTAAATTTCATCAAAGAATTAAAAAAAAAACATTATGTGAACCAAATTTCTGTCAATTTTGATTAAAAGCAGAATTATTGTGAACCAAATTTCTCTCAGAACTATTAAACATTGAGGAAATGTCTCTCGTCTCCAAATTTCTGTCAATTTTTAATCAGAATTATTGTCAATTTTTTTAATAAAAAAAAAACATTAAGCATAAATTATTTTTTCATCAAAGAATTACTCTCAATTATTTGAACTATTAAGCAAAAATTTGGTTCTTACACATAAGGTTGGTCTCAAAATTATTTGGCTATTATACACAGGAAAAACAGAATAGATCCAAAATTTTCACTAAATCAAGGATGAACAAAAAATTTCACCAAATCTCCAATAATAATTCTTTCAATCTTTTTTGATAAAATTTTAAAATAGAGTATGGATAGGAGATGGTTTTCTTTCATAAAAAATGGTATGGATAGGAGATGGTTTTTAGGATAAGTTTGGAATTTTTTTGAAAAGATTTTAAGATGCGAAGAGAGTAAGGATTGGAGTATTCATATCAGATCAAGCTTTTAATCAAATTTTCACTCAAATTTGATGAACAGAGAGAGAGAGAGTAAGTTAAGTAATTTACTGATCATAACCATCATGGCTTGGTTGTCCTGACTCCTTATTGTTGTTGTTAGAACTTAAAGCTTGGATTAGGATTGGTTGTCCTGACTCCGGTGGGTAAATTGAAGTGTAAAACATTTGGCTGATTACGTCGCTATTCATAAAATTGGTCTGTCTTAAATTTTTAAAATTTGGTCAAGATTTGGAACAAATAATTGGAAAATTTTGTTTAAATTTGGTCAATTTGGTTGCATTATTAGAAAGAAGTCAAGTACTCTCTCTCATACCCTAACCCAAGGACCTTCACAATTATTCATTTTTTGGTTCTTCTTAGAGGCTTGAGTGCTAGATATAGTAGTAGTGGATAGTTTTGTAGATTAACTTGATATTGAAAATCATGTGTGCATTGCTACTTGCATTGTGCCCTTAGTGAGGCATAGTCGGGTTGCTTCATCGTAGTTATGTGATGATATCTTTTGATGTAATGTGGGCTTCTATTCTCCCTTTTAAAAAGTAAAACCTAGGCTTAGGCACCCATAGGATTGTTTGAGAAAAAGGCATTATTCATTTCTATTCAACTTACTAAACCATCAAGCGCATCACTAATCATTGAAATGCTCCGTTGAAAAACTCTACATGCTCAATTTTGTTTTTCAAAAAATAGATGCAATCAACCATGATTTAGTCACCCTTTTAATGAAAGAACATTTCATTTAGTAGGTCACACATGTATGCAAGATATAGAGAGAGACATCATTACGATATACCTTTACACAAAAATTGTACCATTCAAATGTAGTATATTTGTTGTGTGATTCTAAAAAGAAAGGGACTATTTTTTTCATTTAATTTTTTTTTTTGAATATCTAGAGTTCCTAATTAAAAGAAAAATTTGAAAGACTTGACATTTTAACATTTATGTGTAATATGGCAAGAGAGTTTATGTTTTTTTTTTTTTTTTTTTGGCACCTTTTTAAAGGAGTATAGTAACTTATGTTGTATTTCAAAAAATTCTGGTGAATGTATATATGTGTATATGTATATTACTTTAGTTGTCTTCATGAAAAAAAATATATTAAACTTACAAGTATTTAACTTAACCTAAGTATTTAACATAATCCGTTTTGCTTTGAATCAAATTCACCAAGTATTTAACTTAACTTACAAAAATGTATTTAACATTTTATTATTAAAAAAAAAAAAAATTTGTACCATTCAAATGTGGTATATTTGTTGTGTGATTCTAAAAACAAACCGACTGTTTTGTTCATTTTTTTTTTAATATCTAGAGTTCCTAATTAAAAGGAAAATTTGACGGACTTGGCATTTTAACATTTATGTGTAATATTAAAATGCCAAGAGAGTTTATGTTCTTTTTTTATTTTTTCTTTTTTTGCACCTTTTTAAGGGAGTATAATATTCTATGTTGCATTTCAAAAATTCTGGTCAATATATATGTGTGTATTACTTTAGTTGCTTGATGAAATAATTATTCATTATTGCTTATAAAATGGCTTTCTTATGTAGTGAATTTTTTTTCGCATAAATTTATTTTGGACTTTCCAAGTCATAAATGGTGAACTTCAAAATATTTTATGATTATAATGGGTTTTAATTTTGGTTTTAATTTCATCTCTATAAAATTAAAGTTAGTTAAGAAAGAGAAAAGTTCAAATTCGGACAATTATTATGCTCCAGTTTTAATTTATCATTTTAATGTGATTGTTAAAAAACATCTATTCTAAATGCTGGGTTGACTCAGAAAATGTGAGTTTGATTATGAGTTTCTCAAAGAATGTAGAGAGAGAGAGAGAGAGAGAGAGAGAGAGGTAGAGGTTATTTGGGACTTGATTTGTGGTTAGTGCTCTGTGTTGTACAAAAGATAAATATTTTTCATATAATTTTTTTTGAATATCTCCAATTCCTAATTGAAAGAAAAATTTCAGAGACTTGGCATTTTAACATTTATGTGTAATATGACAAGAGAGTTTATATATTTTTTTTGGCACCTTTTTAAAGGACTATAGTATTCTATGTTGTATTTCAAGT
Source organism: Camellia granthamiana (assembly GCA_036172215.1). Classification (NCBI taxonomy): domain Eukaryota; kingdom Viridiplantae; phylum Streptophyta; class Magnoliopsida; order Ericales; family Theaceae; genus Camellia; species Camellia granthamiana. Next base: position 81,180,465 of record CM069914.1, on the reverse strand, counting down.
ATTTAACTTAACCCAAGTATTTAACATAATCCATTTTGCTTTGAATCAAATTCACCAAGTATTTAACTTAACCTACAAAAATGTATTTAACATTTTATTATAAAAAAAAATAAAAAAATTGTACTATTCAAATGTAACAAGAGGATTGTTTTGTTCATTTATTTTATTTTTTTAATATTTAGAGTTCCTAATTAAAAGGAAAATTTGAAGGAATTGGCATTTTAACATTTATGTGTAATATGACAAGAGAGTTTATGTTCCTTTTTTTTTTCCACCTTTTTAAGGGAGTATAATATTCTATATTGCATTTCAAAAATTCTGGTCAATGCATATGTGTGTATTACTTTAGTTGCTTGATGAAATAATTATTCATTATTGCTTATAAAATGTCTTTCTTATCTGGTGAATTTTTATTTTTTTTGGGGCATAAATTTATGTTTGGACTTTCCAAGTCATAAATGGTGAATTTCAAAATATTTATGATTATAATGGGTTTTGATTTTGGTTTTAATTTCATTTCTATAAAATTAAAGTTAGTTAAGAAAGAGAAAAGTTCAAATTCGGACAATTATTATGCTCCAGTTTTAATTTATCATTTTAATGTGATTGTTAAAAAACATCTATTCTAAATGCTGGGTTGACTCAGAAAATGTGAGTTTGATTATGAGTTTCTCAAAGAATGTAGAGAGAGAGAGAGGTAGAGATTATTTGGGACTTGATTTGTGGTTAGTGCTCTGTGTTGTACAAAAGATAAATATTTTTCATATAATTTTTTTTGAATATCTACAATTCCTAATTGAAAGAAAAATTTCAGAGACTTGGCATTTTAACATTTATGTGTAATATGACAAAAGAATTTATATTTTTTTTTTGGCACCTTTTTAAAGGACTATAGTATTCTATGTTGTATTTCAAGTATTTAACTTAACCCAAGTATTTAACATAATCCGTTTTGCTTTGAATCAAATTCACTAAGTATTTAACTTAACCCAGAAAAATGTATTTAACATTTTATTATTAAAAAAAATAAAAAATTGTACCATTCAAATGTAGTATATTTGTTGTGTGATTCTAAAAACAAAGCGACTGTTTTGTTCATTTTTATTTATTTTTTAATATCTAGAGTTCCTAATTAAAAGGAAAATTTGAAGGACTTAGCATTTTAACATTTATATGTAATATGGCAAGAGAGTATGTTCCTTTTTTTTTTTTTTTTTTTGCACCTTTTTAATTGAGTATAATATTCTATGTTGCATTTCAAAAATTCTGATCAATGCATATGTGTTTATTACTTTAGTTGCTTGATGAAATAATTATTAATTATTACTTATAAAATGGCTTTCTTATGTGGTGAATTTTTTTTTTTCGCATAAATTTATTTTGGACTTTCCAAGTCATAAATGGTGAACTTCAAAATAATTATGATTATGATGGGTTTTAATTTTGGTTTTAATTTCATCTCTATAAAATTGAAGTCAGTTAAGAAAGAGAAAAGTTCAAATTTGGACAATTATTGTACTCCAGTTTTAATTTATCATTTTAATGTGATTGTTAAAAAAATCTATTCTAAACGCTGGGTTGACTCAGAAAATGTAAGTTTGATTATGGGTTTCTCAAAGAATGTAGTGAGAGAGAGAGAGAGAGAGGTTATTTGGGACTTGGTTTGTGATTAGTGCTCTGTGTTGTACAAATTAGCCTGATAGGAAAGAAACTGTTTGTTTGGAGCTATTTAAAAAGAAATTAAGAGTGATTTATTTAGTTGATCTTCCTGCAACAAAAAAATTAACTCACACTCAAAAAAAATTATTTAACATTTTATTTGCTGTGTAATATATTTATTTAGTTGTACCATTCAAATATAATATATTTGTTGTGTGATTTTGGTTTTAATTTCATTTCTATAAAATTAAAGTCAGTTAACAAAGAGAAAAGTTCAAATTTAGACAATTATATTGTGCTCCAGTTTTAATTTATCATTTTAATGTGATTGTTAAAAAACATCTATTCTAAATGCTGGGTTGACTCAGAAAATGTGAGTTTGATTATGGGTTTCGCAAAGAATGTAGAGAGAGAGAGAGAGAGAGAGAGGGAGGAGGAAGGGACTGTTTGTTTGGAGCCATTTAAAAAGAAAGTAAGGGTGATTTATTTAGTTGATCTTCCTGCAACAAAAAAATTAAACTAACACTCAAAAAAACTTATTTAACATTTTATTTGCTGTGTAATATATTTATTTAGTTGTACCATTCAAATGTAATATTTATTTGCTGTGTGATTCTAATATACAGATGATAAATATTTTTCATTTAATTTTTTTTGTGAATATCTAGAGTTCCTAATTAAAAGAAAAATTTGAAAGACTTGGCATTTTAACATTTATGTGTAATATGGCAAGAGAGTTTATGTTTTTGTTTTTTGTGTGTGCACCTTTTTAAGGGAATATAATGTTCTATGTTGTATTTCAAAAATTTTGGTCAATGTATATGTGTGCATATTACTTTAGTTGTCTTCATGAAAAAAAAATGTATTAAACTTACAAGTATTTAACTTAACGCAAGTATTTAACATAATCCGTTTTGTTTTGAATCAAATTCACCGAGTATTTAACTTAACCCAAAAAAATGTATTTAATATTTTGTTATAAAAAAATTTTAAAAAAAATTGTACCATTCTAAATAGAGAAGGCACGTGCCTCTGGTATCTGTTGAATTATTTTTTTTGGCATAAATTTGTGATTATGATTATAACGGGTTTGATTTTGGTTTTAATTTCATCTATATAAAATTGAAGTCAGTTAGAAAAGAGAAGAGTTCAAATTTGGACAATTGTTGTACTCCGATTTTAATTTTATCATTTTAATGTGATTGTTAAAATACATCTATTCTAAACATTGGGTTGGCCTTTTTCTTTTTCTTAGAAGTTTATATTTTTATTTATTTCTTCTCCTCTTGATTGTAACCCGTTAAGTATTTTCTATTCATGGCAGTTATTTATTTAAATAAAATTTTGAATTTTATTATTCGATTTGGTAGCAACAGATTTGGAAATAACATTTCATTGTCAATGAAATCCATGTTAACTTTTATTATTGCTAATTTTTTGTTTCTTTGTGTCTAAAATTATATAACCAAGTATTTTTAGGTTGAAGTACAACAGTTATGAACAATATCACTATTTTTGGTCAAGTAAGTTTTTTTTCTTCTTTTTTCTCTTCATATAAATTTAAGTACATCTCTTATAAATTTAAGTACAACAGTTATAGACAATATCGCTATTCTAATTATTCTTTTCCCTGATACTTTATAGGTGGATGGGGACTTACACCGAACCGTAATATCACCTCCCTTTACTAATTTTCTTATTTATGTGTATAAAGTTTTATTTATCACTCTAAAGTTTTTGTATGTATAGGTTCGATTTCTTCAAGAAAGAAATGTTAATGTTGTTATTCGTGATGAGCGTGACCTTTGTTGGGGTTATCCCACATCGGTTGTGGAAGGGGCTGGTGGTCAGTTTATAAGTGTGAGGGAAAGCCTCACCTCTTGAGCTAGCTTTTGGGGTTGAGAGAGACCCAAGACCACCTAACACTGGAATCAGAGCCCAGGTTTGCCAACAAGTCTCAGCCCAATAGTCCACGGGAGAAACGGGTTGTCGCTGCTCCGACCCAGGGCCCGATGTGTGAGGGGGAGATTGTTGGGGTTATCCCACATCGGTTGTGGAAGGGGCTGGTGGTCAGTTTATAAGTGTGAGGGAAAGCCTCACCTCTTGAGCTAGCTTTTGGGGTTGAGAGAGACCCAAGACCACCTAACAACCTTAATACTATTCGCATTCATGAAGTAAGCCAAAAAGTCACTTGAACATTGGACATGTATTTTCTTATCATTTTAAAAATAATTTATAAATATATTCTACTTATTTTTTATAGGCAAAGGCAAAGGAAAAAGACAAAGCAATATCAAAGGAAACAAAAAAAGCTATTCCTTATGGCAAAGGAAAGGAAAATGCATATCCCATGGTATGGTTTCTCAACAATTTTTAAAAGTTTCTTTTTCGAATATTATATAGTGTCATATACTCTTTTTTATGTACATTTTTCAAAAGTTTCTTTTTCAAAAATTTATTCAATTCTTTTTATTGAATGTGAAATGTTTTTCTGAAGCATGTTAAAGTAAGCATTTGTACAATATGCTAATGCATTTGTATGAACATTAATTTGAATTTTTAATATGTTTGTCTATTTGTATGATAAAAATATGTTGCATTTGTACAATATGTTGCATCTACAACATAGCATAATAAAAATACAATAGAGGAAAACGAAAAAGGAAAATAAGAAGAAAGAACAAATATGTGATGAAAAGGAAACTGCATAATATAATTTTTTTTAATTTTTATTTTTCTTATAAGAAGTTCTTAAGGAAAGAAGAAAAAGACAAAAATACATTTTAATATAACAGAAACAACAAGAAGAGTGAAAAGGAAAGTACAATACATTACACGCTAATATTCACATTTTACGTACCCAATGATCTAATATTTACCTTTTCAACATACATTTTGTAAAGAGATGGGTAATGTTTTTAAACCAATAAGTGTGTGCATAGTGAATTTGCAGTTTTGTGTGCTTAATGTGTTTTCAAATTATTTTTCCCTTCCTTTTTAAATTTCATCAATACATGCATTGGTTCTTATATGACTAACAACTTAACCAAGTGAAGAGGAAAAGTTAATTAAAAGGAAGAAAAAATACATGATGAAAGGGAAGCAAGTTAGTTAATCTTCACATTTTATGCACCTTCTTATATAATATTCTCATTTTAGGCACACAATGATAATGTGTTATCAAAAACTACATTGGCCTAACGTGCATGGCGAGAACGTGAAAAAAATCAAAAAGCCATGTTTTGCATACCAATTGGGACAACGCCTGCGACGAGAACGAAAAAGAGAAAGAGAAAGATCGAAGGAATGTATTAACCCAAGACAACCTTCTTTAACACCAAATTGGTAAAAGAAAAAGAATGTTTTACCCAAGACAATCTTGAATTTTTTACTCTTACTATTACCACTTTATTATATAGATTTTAATTTGTTCACAATCTATTTCTATAGGCCTCCTCCTACAACTCCATCTAGAAATGTTGGTGTGGTCATTCGTGATGAGCACGACCTTAATATTATCCGTGTTCGTGCGGTAAGTACAAAATCAAGTCAAACATTATATGTATTATATATATATAAGATTATATAAGATTTTTTTAATCTTTTGAATATTTTATTTATATTTGTTAGGCAAAAGAAAAAGAAAAGGTCAATCCATTGTCTAAAGGAAAAGAAAAGATGGCTCCTTCTGGCAAGAGAATGACAAGTGCATGTCAAATGGTATATATTCTTTTTTAAAAATATGATGCAAAACTAATCAAAATTTTGAATAGTTAAAAGATATGAGTGTATAAAATGAATTTATTATTTTATATTGTTTTTGTAGAATGATTGTAATATGTTTTCCTGTAACTTGCTATTATTTATATGTGTTTTTCAAATTTATTTATTTTTATTTTGCATGGATACATGTGCATTTATAATGTACCATCTATAAGTTGCTACTTATATAAAGAGAATAGGAAAAAAGAAACGAAGGAATAAAGAAAGAATATATAAAGAAAGGATAAACTAAATAAGATAGGTTTTTAATTCTTATTTAATATATAAAATAGAAAACAAAGAAAGGGAAAGGGAACAGGAAAGGGAAAGGGAAAGGGAAAGGAAAGAAATAAGAAGATAGAAAGGAAAGAAATAAGAAAGAAATAAATAAAGATAACACTATTAAATGTATAAAACAAATAAAATAGAAAACAAAATTAAGATAGTTTCATTTTATGCACAAAATATTCACATATTTTGCTTCAATGATAAAATATTTTCATTTTAGGCACAAAATGATAATGTAATATCAAAAGCTGCATTGCCCCAACAGGCACGGCGATAGCGTGAAAAAATTGAAAAGTCATACTTTGAATTTCAATGCTTGCAACGAGAATAAGAGGGATTAGAAGAATGTGTTCAACTAAGACAACATTCTTTAACACCAATTCGTCGCGATCGCACTTGCTTGGAGTGGGAAACAATAACTGAAGATTCTCATTCGGCACAAAAACGAACAATGGTTACCAATCATTCTACATGTTCGTTTTCTATGTCAAGCACATCTTTAGCTCCACCAAGGAATCGGTAAACTACTGTATCTAATCTTGAAATACATACTTTTACTCATACCATTTTGTTTTACAGAATTTTATTTATACACAAATATTCGTAGGTCTACTCCTATAAATCGATTTCTTTAACAAGATCTATGTACTGATGATGAATTAGAAGATCTGCTTATGAGTGTATCAATTGACGCCAGGGCACACAAAGATTCTTGCCGCCATTATCTTGGCAAGATGGATGTATTATGTCCTTATTGTTCAGCCTTACATTGGATGGATGAAAAATTGACAAAATCATCTATAAAACGTCCCTTATTCAGAACTTGTTGTTTGGGAGGAAGGATTAGGCTACCATTACTTATTACACCCCCTCCACCACTTCAGGCATTGTATGATGGGAATAATGATCAATTAAAATCCTTTCGAAGTTATACTCGAGTGTACAATGCAGCCAATACTTTTACGAGTCTTGGTGCTACATTGGATCCTAGAGTACTCAGTGGAAGGGGCCCTACATCATTCACAATTCATGGGGAATTGCGACATCGAACAGTATCACTACAACCACAACCAGGGCAGGATGCGAGTTATGCTCAGCTGTATATCTATGACCCTTATTCAGCTTTAGAAATTCATAATCGTAGAAATCCTAACTTGAGAAGGGATGTTCTCAAAACTATTCAAGATAGTTTGTTGCAAGTCAATGCATTTGTAGATAAATATCGCCAGGCTCATGCCATTTTACATCAATTAGACTCGGCAGGACACAATCTACCTGCTCATCTTCATTACAATTCAACAACTGATCGACGTCGGTATAACCTACCAACTACAGATGAGATTGCAATTGTAATACCAGGTGATGGAACAAAGGTAAATAGAATGAGAGATATTATCTTACATTTCAGAGGAAATAATGAGTTGATGCAAATTAATGAATGTCACCCAGCATACTTGCTATTACATTATGTTCTATTATTTCCATATGGTGAGCTTAGATGGGAACCTGAGTTGAAATTGTGGAATGTTCAGTATGATCGACCTTCAACTGATCGACTTACTCAAATGAATTTTTATAGTTATCGTTTGTTTGAATGACCCACAGAGTATTCAATAATTTTGAGAGGTGGGAAACTATTTCAAGAGTTTTTGGTTGATGCTTGGGCTGCAACTGAGCAAAATCAATTGACATACTACAAGCTTAACCAAGGGAAACTTCGGGCTGAGCTTTACCAAGAGTTGTCAGATATGGATCCAGATTATGTACGACCTGGACAAATTGGTCAAAGGTTTGTTTTGCCATCTTCATTTACTGGTAGTCCTAGACATATGTTTGAAATCTTTTAAGATTCAATGGCTATCACACGATACAACCAACACCCAGATATTTTTCTTACCATGACTGCAAATCCCAATTGGCCAGAAATTACTTCAGCATTATTACCATATCAAAAACCTATTGATCGTCCTGATTTAATTGCCCGTGTTTTTGAGTTGAAGAGAAAATGTTTGATGAAGGAGATAAAAACAAATAAAGTGTTTCGAAATAAAGTTGCACATGTTTTTACAATTGAATTTCAAAAACGAGGACTCCCTCATATACATGCACTTTTATTTCTCAAGGGTCCTGACAAAATTTGGACATGTGCTCAAGTAGACAAATTGGTCTGTGTAGAATTTTCAGACCCAAAAGATGATCCTATGCTTTTTGAAACTATCAAATGTTGTATGATACATGGACCATGTGGTGCTCAAAATCCGCAAGCACCATGTATGGAAAATGATAGATGCACTAAGAGATATCCTCGAGCTTTCACAGAAACAACAACTATGGATCAAGATGGATACCCCATCTATCGTCGTCGCAATAATAGTCAAGTACATACTGTGAGGGGGCAAGAAGTTGATAACAGGGATGTCGTACCATACAATGCATATCTTTCAAAACTTTTCAACTGTCATATAAATGTGGAAGTTTGTGCCAGAATGAGATATAGCGATCCCGGTTTTTTCCTCCATTGGTTTTGTATTCCGGACTCGGTTCTGTGGATGTCTGTTATGGTATATGTTTCAATTTCGTCCTTTAATCCTTTGGATTTGAGTTTAGAAATGTCTTGGGCATGTTTCGAACAGGTTGGTTGAGCTTTGGTCTCTATTCTTGTTGCCCAGATTTCTGATGATCCGCTCGAGCGGGTCTTGTTGCGCTCGAGCGAGGTTTGCATCCTTTCAGCATTTTGTGCGTCTGCAAAAATACTGCAGGTGTGTTTTTCACGCTCGAGCAGAGTTCATTACGCTCGAGCGAGTCGCGCTCGAGCGGGTATCTTCGCGCTCGAGCGGGTGTTCGAAGTCTGTAAAAGTACTGGATGAGTGTATTCTACGCTCGAGCGGGTCCCTTTGCGCTCGAACGGGTAGTGCTTTGTTGTTGTGCCTTGGCGCTCGAGCGGGTGAAGTTTTTGTGTCTTACGCTTGAGCGTCTTATTCTCCGCTCGAGCAGACTAAACATATGTCAGATCGCAGCTGTGTCATTTTAAATCATTTTTTCAACTCACTCTCTTTCCAACTTTTCAAAACCCTTATTTGAGAGCTCCTCTCTCTAGAATACAACTTCTCTCTAAGAAATCATCTAGTTTGAGTGTGTTTCTATCCTAGTCCCTTTGTAAAAAGTGTGGAGCTTGGTGTGGGTTACATTTCAATCCGAAAATCTTTGGGTTTGGAGCATTTCGAGTTTCATCATCTTCTCCATTTGGTCTCTCCATTTGAGGTAGGGATACCCTACTCCTTCTTATGGGTTTTGACATAAATTTTAGTCATTTTGATTAGATGGTGTTATTTGGTAATTTTGGAAAAGTTAGGGTTTGGTTTGAGGTTATAAAAAGGGATTTTTCAAATGTTAAACTCCATGTGTATATGAGACCTTGGAAAATGGAATTATTGTTGTTAAATTGATGAAATTGAACCTTAGGGTTGATATTTGAAAAAGGGGGAGAATGCCCTAATTAATGTGATAAATTAATTTGAATAATTAATTTGGAGAAATATGAAATTGAGTTGAGAACCATGAAATTGGGAAATTATGAGATGGAATGGTGTAGTTGGATTAATCAATCACTCACCCATGAAAATGTTGATATTTTATCTATTGATAAATTTATTATCTGTTTAGAGATAACTGCTTTGGGCTATCGGTGGAGGATAGTCTTGATTGTTGCAGACACTGTATGTTGATTAGGGAAAACTGAAGCTAATCACATTGAATATGTTATTGAATATGACGGTTGGAATAATACATTGAATATGTGCAACATTTATTATTTAAATTTGATTATAAAAACTTAATTAGTAAGTAAATTAAAAATATTATCAATTGAAAAAATGTTAAAAACTTTCATTGTAAAATTTAATTAGTAATTTTGAACTTTGAAAAGTATAAAAATAAAAATAAAAAGAATTAAACAAAAATTTTATTATTTGATGAATTAAGCAATTGTCATTTAAATTAATATTTAAATAAAAAAAATCTGTTTAAAATTCGCTAATGACCCCAATAATAATTGCACCATCCTGACCCTTTTGTTCTGCGATATTTTTTTTTATTTTTTTATTCTAGAAAATGTTTTTTATACATCTTAGAAAATTTAAGCTATGTTTGGCGTAATGGGCTGGGGGTTAAAATAGTCATAGAAAGATAAAATAGATTAAAAAATCAATAAGATAAAATGTCACGTTTAAATCATAATCATTTTATTTTTTTCTCACAAAAGTCAAAAAAACCAAAAAGTCCATCCCAAATAAATTTTTTTAACTCAGGTTAAAAAAATTAAAAAGTCGAAAACTAACTCACTTTCCAAACAAAGGCTTACATTACAGAATTGACTTTTCAGCATAAATCAGGTCACTTTCTCCAGCTTTTACCTAACAAGCACTATAACAAATTAAAATTTTAAAGTAAAAAATTAAAAGATAAAATTATTTTTTAGGAAGAAAATATTTTAGTTATCGAAATTATCATTGTTATATTTTGAATGATGAAATTAGGCATTTAATGATGAATACTATAATTTTGGGACAAATTTTTTGGTCTTAAGAAGTAAACATTTTTACCACCAATTTTTTTTTTACCGACATTTAAAAATTTTGTCACTATAACTCTCTTTTTTTTTTTTTGACTTTTAGCGAAGACCTTCGCAATAACAAGAATTGATCTCTAAATATTTTTTATAATAATTTTTTTATGTTTATGAACAAAAAATTTAATCCCTAACATTTTTATATTTTATTTGAACAAATAGATGTGAGAATATATATATATGCTTACCAAAAACAGAAACATGTATTAAATAATACAAGAAAGATTGGGATAATGACCTTATAAAAGTCTATGGAAGCAACACAGAAGCAATCACCCAACTTGACATTTCCATTCCAAGCCTCTAAACTCAGGCATACACACCACAAAAGGGTCAATGGCTCTCACCACCTTCTCCCTCTCTCTCTGTATGTCACTCTTGTCACTTGTGGTTATGGCTTCTGCAAGTGGTTATGGGTATGCCCCAAAAGCTGCGCTTCAAAAACCTAAGAAGAAAGTAGAGCTACTCCCCTCCATAGCGGGCATTCAAGGGAATAAATCCGGTCCTAAACTAGTTCCACTTGAAGGTAATAATTTCTTCCTTTCTTGTTTTATGGACTCTCTCAATTGAAGGTAATTTCCATACATGATCATCATTTCTTTTTTCTGGTACAAAGGCATAAAAGATCATTAGTACTGTAACTATCATGCACTTGCTGTTATTGTGCCATATGCAACTCATTGTTTTTTTTCAACTATGGTGTAGGAGCTTTGGCAAGAATCACATGTCTAGCTGTTGACAAGAATGGGTATGAATCGGCCCCTTTCTCTGTTTTGAGTCACCCAACCGATGCCAAGGGGTACTTCTTTGCCACAGTGGCTCCTTATGAGCTTGAAGATGCATTGAAGATTACAGAGTGCAAGGCATTCCTCGAAAAATCTCCATTGGAGACTTGTAAAGTTCCAACTGATGTCAACAAAGGGATTAGCGGCGCTACTCTCACTTCTTACCATTTCCTCGTGGACAAGAACATCAAATTATACTCTGTTGGGCCTTTCTTTTATACTCCACAACCAAAACCAGTCTCTTAAGGGTTATTAGCTTGTTGAGATCAATCACTACATTTGATCAAACACCAAACCAATTTTTTTATTTTTTTTTAAACCTGCATTTGGAGCTCCAACAGAGAAGCAAAAAAAAAAAAGGATTTTCGTAACGTAGTTGATATCCGAACAAAAAAAAAATGGTTTGAACTGATAAAAAACATGTCTGAAAATAGAAGCTCCAACAGAGAAGCAAGTTTTTTGCACATACCAAACAGTCCAGGCTTCCTTCAACATGAAACAACATGACGGCCATCCCTCTCCGTCTATCTATCTCTGCCTGCCAAGAAAATACAGTTTGTCATGGATACTGCACAGAGATCCTCAGTAATAAACACATATAGTCACAAATTTTTGAAGACTGATCTCTTTCAATTACTCACCGCACAAGCACATATCGCAACATCTACAGTGGCCAATGCTGTTGTGATGTCAGCCATCATACCTGAAATATGTTTATGCACTTAAATATTGGCTAAAATTAGTCGATAAATACTGCTCTATCATTTCTTCACCAGGGAAAAACAAAAGTCCCCAAATATTCAAAAACAAGAAAAACAAACTTCCCAAATGCAAACCTAATAGCAAGTAAAAAAGATGTGGTTACAAAATTGCCTCCCGCGATTTGCACGTCCACTAGCACCACTATTTCATTTGTATTTGAATCTCACAGAAAAAAAAAGGGATCACAAGAGATGTGTTATTACTAGTAATGAAAAGGGAAAAAAGGATTCACCTCTTCGATCTATGCATACTACACATAACCACTGTATAGAGTGCCCTTCAAGGTTGTGCCAAGATACAACCTTGCCAGCTTGCCAACTCTCCAGACCAGGCAAGACTTCCTTGTACATGGGCATATTAGCAAGTATCATCTTAGCAACACCATTTCCCTGAGATAAACTCTCTCCTTTGGCCTTCAAACTCACATGCTGCATATGTTTATTATGTTTCCCATTGACCTTAGGGACCTTGACGCTGCCACGTTTGAGTTGGAAAATATCTCCACCATTGATCATTGAAGATGACATTTCCACAACGTTCATCAGGATCTTCTCCCAGGTGTATTTGCTTCCTTCAGAACAATCCGACAGCTCCTCTACTTCACTATCCTCCTTAGCAAATTCTTCTACTGTATCAGCTGTTATTTCGGTTGCCGATAATGCAGCTTGCTCTCTCAAAAACTGAATACAACAAGAACCTTCTATTAATAGAGTGGAGGTCAAGGATATCTAAAGCACCAATAAATAAAATATATATTACAAAAAAAAAAAATCTATACCACAGAAAACCTACTTTCATAATTTTGTATCTGGCACTACGTGTTTTAGCATGTTGCAACCACTGCTTATGTCTTTGGAATGCTGACTTGCTTGAGAGTGCCAAGAAATTGTGGAACTGACAATTAACAAATATTCAACCAGGTAAAATAAACAGTGGATAAACAAGCTTCATATAACTGCAAGTTACTCAAGAGAGTATGGATGGTGGACTATATCAAACAGTAGTAATGATGAGCTTAGAGCTCATGATTATCAGGATCACAAATTGCTCTATTTCCCATTGACCTTGGGGACCTTGACGCTGCCATGTTTGAGTTGGGAAACATCTCCACCATGTTTGAGTTGGAAAACATCTCCACCGTTCTTATAAATCAACAGCACCAAACAAAGATAAGCAAAAATATCAAACAGTAGTAATGATGAGCTTAGAGCTCATGATTATCATGATCACAAATTGCTCTATTTCCTACATGACATAGGATGATCTGCGATTGGTACAGAGCCACAGCAACTACGCTTAGAATTTTAGTTTAAGACTTCAATCGACAGAGTCCACTACCACGAGTTTTTGCATTGAAATTAAAATTTCTATTTTAGTTTTTTTTTTTTCTTTCTTATATACATATAAGAAGACTGCTGAACTTGTCAACATCTTATATTTTTGGTTACCTGAAGTGCTTTACTCAAGTATTAGAAGAAGTTTTCTCTATGTATTTCAAAAGTTAAGAAACTTCTCTGAAACATTGCATCCTTTTTTTCAAGATTCATCAAACTTCAGAAGCTCATCCTTGTAGAAAAACTTTGAAGACTTTGTTATTTTATATAATATAGTAGTAACTCAAGAACCATAGCATCTCTATAATCCCATCTGATGTGGATTTAAAACCACAAATTTTCATGAAGATCTGGGAGGAAAAAAAAATCAGATTATGAAGAACCATAACATCATACAGAAACCTAGTGAGCTTGGTTGAAGCAGAAGAGAGGAACCAATATCTCAACTTAAAAGAAAGGCAAAAAGGAAGGAACTGACTAAGTTCACATTATAAGTTATTATCTCCACAACTTCAGCATTTGCAAGTACATGCGAGGGAGTAACAAGATTACCATTGACCTGCAAAAAGATAAATCTCCTGTAGTGAGATGTGGAAATCTAAGAATAACAAGTCCACTGTTAAAAGTAAAAAAGAATACCTTTGCTGCAACCATTTTGTTGCCAATTTCATTGTGTATCATATAAGCATAGTCAATGACAGTTGCCCCCTTGGGCAGATTTTTAATCTGTATGCAATGTGAAAGAGATCATTACAATATCAGTCAGCACGGATTTGTATGTGTAGCAATTGCAATCCATTCTCTTACCTCTCCTCTTGGTGAAAACACGAAGACACGGCTACCTAAAAGATCTCTGGTGATAGTTTCTACAAATTCTCTGGAGCTCATATTTCCAACAAATTCCTCTTGCCATTCTCTAATTGCATTGAGCCAACCAATCTGGAGGGAAAGAAAGGACTTCTACCACAAGTCAGGTTATTTGAAGGAGTTTATCAGAAAATTCATTCAAGGAAGAGTGTTAAACTATCAAAATTTAGCAAGGATAAAGGTAAATTACTCTGAGGGCAATGTTTGCATTATTAAGACAAACAATTTTCCCTCTTGAACTTCTGCCCTTAGGCATTGCATGTCCAACCAATCCAGTCACAAGACCTTTCCCGCTATAATGAGCAGCAATGCCTCTCTCAGCTATCAGATCCATCTCTTCAGTTCTTATCTGTCAACCATTAAAAAAACCAAAATATAACTGAATATTGCAAGTAATGAAAAGGGATAACCATTGAACTCATATAGTGACAAATAAGAAGGATTTGACCTAAGATACAGTCAAAAGAGAATAATGGCATAATTGGGAAAGAATAAAAATTCAGAAGTTGACCTGAACTTCCAGCCGAAACATGCTCTCATAAAGAAATGGAATTACAGTGGTATGAAGACTCTGATAACCATTGGGCTTTGGAGTTGCAATATAATCTTTCATCTGTTACAGAAAGCAAACCAATAAGCCTTGATAAATCAATTATTAAAAAAGAGGCAAGAGCAAAAAACATCAAAGTGAACTCCCCAAATCCCAACTAGGTTGGCACTAAGGAAGAAACCCAATCATTTGTTAGCTCAAGCCAAAGTGTAAGAGACCAACAAAGCAAAAAGGAAAAGAGCAAACAAGGAGGCCCACTGTAACAACCCTCATTCTTGACTTAGCTATATTTGCGTACATCCATGTATGACCTTGTCTTGGTATGTTACAAGTCTTGTTAATCTTGCTTCGGCTTGCTTTGTTTAAGTATTGATTGCTTGATCTTGTTCCTTGCTTGGTGTGTGTGTGGCCGAGGTCGGCTCAGCCTAGTTCATTTTTGGAACCTTTGTACTTAGAATCATTTTGGAGTCGTCTGATGACCTCCACCTTAACCTCGGCATGTTTGCCGAGATGTCTCTATCTAGGCCGAGATGTTTTGCTCTTGGTGTTTTGTTCCAGGGCAGGTGAAACTTAGCCCGAGTTGTGGCACGACTAAGTGAAGTGTCGTCCTCCCTAGCCGATGTCTTTGTTACGTTTTGCCGAGGCTTTGTCTTTAGCCGATGTCCTTGATTGCCGATGCGCTGTGTCTCAGCGTGTGGTGTACGCTTCGTCAGTGACTTGTCTTATCAATCAGTCACCTTTTTAGTTAAGCCAACCCGGTGTCGCCACGTGTCCGAGCTGTGTATATAGACAGCCGGCAGACTTGGAGACAAATCATTTTGTCTCAAATCTTTGTTTCTAGAGAGAGAAGCTCTCAAGGAAGAAGAAAGAGTTCTAGAGTGAGAAGTGGAGTTTCGAGCTCGATCTTGGAAGATCCAACCGTTAGATTTGAGTTTTGAGGTTAGATTCTTGCTCTACTTGATTTGTTCTTATTAGTTATCAAGCTGCATTGCATGATTGAGTTTGTTTTGCATGCCATGCACCGATTTGAAGTTGGTTTTGAAAGAGAAAGATGATATTCATGTGTTCTTGAAGTAAGTCCCGTTTTGATCCGAAAGTTTGGAACCAGAACCATGTCTTTGTGTTTGTTCTTGCATGTTTTCTTGTACGGGTACCAGGTCCATGTTTTGAGCTCTTTGCATGGGATCTCAGATTTTGAATATACTGGTTATGATTCCAGCATGCATGTTCTTGATGTTCTTGGTGTCTTGATGTTCTTGATGATTTTGTCACTCGCATTCTTCAAAAGGGAACCCAGGTTTTCCCCCGATTTCGTTTGGTACGTGGCCATCGGGTTCACACCTCGGCGAGAAGGTGTGGGACCTCGGCTAGGCCTGGATTGTACCCAGTGTGTTTCCATGAGATGGAAAACAGCATTTTGACTCTTGACATACTTTGCTTTGCTTTTGACTTGGATCCGGTGAGAGTGCCGAGATCATTATGTGCATATGAAGCTTGTTTTGAGAATGTGATTTGCCTTGTGATTGTCAGGACTTTGATCTTTGCTTTGAGCCTTCACCCAAGAAGACCGAGGTGAGTGGTGCTTCTAGTAAAGCTATGTTAAGCTGTTTTGATAAAATCTTGCTTTGCTTGTTTCGATGAAAGTATTTGTTAGAGCATGAATGATGAGCCTGTTTTGATGTATCTTGTATGAACTTTGTTTTGATGCTATCTTTGGAAAGTCCCTTGTGCTGGAGGACTCTAAACTTCCACAGCACTAAGTATTGTCTTGATGGTATCTTTGAAAAGTCCCTTGGCTGGAGGACTATAATCTTTCGCAGCACTAAGTGTAAAAGTCCCTTGGCTGGAGGACTATAATCTTTCGCAACACTAAGTGTAAAAGTCCCTTGGCTGGAGGACTATAATCTTTCGCAGCACTAAGCATGAAAGTCCCTTGGCTGGAGGACTATAATCTTTCGCAGCACTAAGCATGAAAGTCCCTTGTGCTGGAGGACTCTAAACTTGTGCAGCACCCTTGTGTAAAAAGGATACGGTCCTTCTTGGGAAAAACTATGTTGTCAAATCGGGCTATGGGCCTAAGTGACACAAGTTCGATGAGAAGAATGGCTACGGGCCTAGGTGATGTAAGTTTGTCAAAAAGGGCTACGGGCCTAATTGACACAGTCCCTTGTGCTGGAGGACTTTAAACTTTCGCAGTACCCTTGATTAATCGATCACGGATCGCCTTGTTTAGCCACTGACGGTTTACCGCGTGGAACACTTGTTCGGAAAGCTTGTTTGTGTTTTGCCGATGTCAGTGAACATCCCTGGAGATTTGGTAGATGAATACGGTTCATCCCTTGATTTGATAGAGTTTTGATGTATTTGCCTGGAAATACCTCGGCTAACCCTTGTGTGGTTTTGGCATGTTTTGTTTTGAAAAGACTTCGGCTGTTATTCATGCAAAACCTTTATTACTAGTACCATTCACTGAGTTTCCATACTCACCCCTCTATATATATGTAGGTGATGAGCAGGTCGGCGGCGACGCCTAGATGAGTTTTGTAAAGCTTGGTTTTGGATTCTGTGATGTCGGCATAACTTGTTATACGTCGGCTGTTTTGTGTTCATGTCGGCAATTGTATTTACATCGGCAGATCTTGAAGATTATGCTTCTTTGGCTTGTAATCTTTTGTAATTGCACATGTCGGCTCTAGAAGCCTTTTGGTCAAGATTTGTATTATGTATTTAAATTACCAGACTAAATGGGAATTTGTTATGAGTGCCATATCCTTTGATCTATGCACAGCTCTTATGGACCACTTGTATTTGATTTATTACTTCCGCTTATGTAAGCCCCATATGTTATACTCTGATTGTCTTTGATCTTGTAAGTTGGCCTTCGGTAATTACGGATTACTGGCCATCACGGCACCATCCTACTAGGGGCGGGTTGGGGTCGTGACACCTACCAAGGTAACAGTAGGTACAAAGCAAGGCAGCAAAACAACCTGAGACAACATCAGGCATCAAAACAACAGAACAACAAACAGCATAGCTCCATCCTGGTCTGGTTTAAATTGACCACAAAATGAGCAGCAGTAGCTCAGCACACTCAACAGTGCAGTTCATCAGCAGAACAACAGCAGAACACTCATCAGAACACTCAACAACAAAACAAGATTAAATCCATCAAATGCAACTCCTGATCAACAAAAAATCATGGATGGAGTATGAATTCCCAGAAGAGTGTCTCTTCAACCAAATTGCCACTCTAGACTTGATAAGCTCACATAGCTCCATAAAGTTGGGTTGAGCACTATTAAACACAGTAGAGCAGAATATCAGCAGAACAAGATTAGATCCATAAAATGCAGCACCACTAGCAGAACTTAGCATACCAACATAACAGAGCAACAAAGCAGAGACCATTCCAGCAGAGCACACCAGAGGCCATCTTAGCTGCAGCCATGCTCAGCCCACCCACAGCCAGCTAGACAGAGTCTAGTTTAACTGCTTCCAAACCTAATGCACTAATGAACCTGGAACATACAGCTGAAACACACAAAACAACAATCAGCACCACTGCAGAGCATTCTGCCACCAGACTTGAACACTAGTCACTCACCCTCCAGTTCTGATACAATGCTTAACTTGTGGCAGATTAAAGACCAAGTCATTAATAGAATACTCCACCTGAATTGGCGACGCTTTGAGCCACATGGCTACTCTCACCTTCACAATTTCACACAAATCCTCCAAATTTAGTTGAAAGCCATTAAAGATGCAATCGTTTCCATGCTTCCAAGTAGACCAAAGGATAGCCAGAGGTAGAACCATCCAAATTTTCTTTTCCAGCTTTTTCATTCTACAACCAAGCCACAACTGCAACAGGCCAGTAACCGAACCTGGAATTACCCACTGCACACCCCACCATCTTACAATGTTGGACCACAATAACCATACAAAAGGTCAAAAGAGTAGAATATGAGCTACTGTTTCAATCTCATTTTGACAGAAAACACAAGCAAGATTAGCACTGCCATCTAAGATCCCAATCCTATGGAGAAAACTAGAGGTTTTAACCTTGCCAAGCCAAGCCAACCAACCGAATAATTGCACTTTGGGAGGAGCAAAATTGTTCCAGATTGAGTCAGCTACTGCCTCTACATTCCCCAACAGTGATTCACTCCAATTGTAGGCTGAGGCAACACCAAATACCTCAGAAGGATCTGCACTCCATTTTAACTCATCTGGTTTGTTATTATAGAGTGCTGGAGCATTGCGAAGAAAAATGAATAATCTCTGAACTTCTTCCTCTTCCCAGACCAGCAAGGATCTTCCGAAATTCATAATCCATCCACCAGCATCTGACCGTTGCTCAAAGAACACCTTTACCACACCATTTTTATCAGTAGATAAAGAAAATAACCTAAGGAATTCATCCATCAAACACACATTACCAACCATTTATCCCTCCAGAATTGAACTCTCCTCCCATCCCCTAGAACAATATGAGAGTTATTGCTATAAAAACTATGCAGTTCTGGATTGGACACAACAGCAGTGATGATATCAGACCAAATTTTGGAAACTCTACCTACAATATTTGGTAACCATCTTCCATCCCTAGCATCATACTTATGACAGATCACTTCCTTCCAAAGAGTTTGATTCTCAGCACCAAATCGCCACCACCATTTCAGCAGGAGACATTGATTGAAGATTGACAACTTCCTCAAGCCTAATCCACCTAATTTCTTATTCTTCGTTACCACCTCCCACCGAACCATGTGAATTTTTCTTCTGAGTTCTGAACCGCCCCACAAGAATGCTGATTGCATTCTCTCTAACTCCTTAGCCACCCCAGTAAGAATCCTAAACAGTGATAAGTAATAGATCGGCAAATTGGACATTACAGATTTGATTAGAGTTAATCGCCCAGCAAAAGAAAGAAGCCTTCTCTTCTAGGAAGCTAATTTATGTTTGAACTTATCAAGAACGGGTTTCCAAGTACTTCTCCTACTTGGATTAGCCCCCAATGGAAGCCCCAAATATTGAATAAGCAGCTTTTGGTGAAGGCAATTAAGGCTAGCAGCAAACTCATGCACCAACTCATTATCCACCCCAATGCCAGATAATGCTCTTATGGTAATTAATTTTCAAACCTGTGGAAATCTCAAAGCATCTTAAAATGCTTTTATTGATGACAACAAAACGCTTACATATATAACTGGTTAACATATTCACCTTCACTCCTCCAAAAACATGACCCAGAGCCATTCTTGTTGTTAGTCTACAACGAAAAAGAATGATTCTTTCAAACAAAATGCAAAAGCTTCATTGACAAAGAACTAAGTTTGAATCAAACACGGACTAAATCCCAAACAAAGGTTGAAAGTAAGCAAATTCTTAGCCATAAACCACTATGTCCAATGAAGAATTGAAAACTGAATCCTTAGCTGCAATTTCACGTAAACTCAAATACTTTCCCACACACACACACAATGAGAACAAACACAAAGCCAATAACAGTCACAGCAACAAATCAAGGAGACTAGAGAGAGAAATCGAACCTCGTGGTGGTAATTTGCCTCCGGTGACCAGAATCATCTCTGTTGTTACCATGGAGACGCTCCTTCCCTTTATGGACCTCCACATGAATCTTAGGGCTGAGCAAGAATTCGTGAAATCCGTAATGTAATCCAATCCAATCCAATAGATTTGGATTGATTTTTTTTTGAATCCGTGGTTCGATTTTTGATTGAAAAATTAAAAATTTGTAATTTACAAATTGGTTTCGGATTGAACCTCACAGTTTCGGAACCGATCCAGACCATATACAAATAGTCTATATTTTTGTTTTACACCCTCCCGCATAGTATCTTCTCTTATTCCATATAAAACCTAAACTCAATCCTAAACCCGTATAGTATCTTCTTTTATTACTTTTATTTGTTAGTTTTTAGTTTTAATTTTTAATGGTCTAAATACTTATGGTGAAACTAGTTTTCTTATGGTTGTTTAAATTCTAGAACAGTATGTCGCCATTATAAAAATACATGTTGCTATTGTGGAACTAATATGATGTTATGTTTATGTTTTTATGAAATTAAAAAGTTATATATATTGTTTTGTTATTTAATCATGTGAATCCGTGGTCCTAAATCAATCCAATCCGTGTTTAAATGGATTAGTTCGGATTGGTTCCACGATTTAAATGGATTGGATTGATTCTAATTTTTTAGGAACCATAAATAACAGATTTGTCCTGGTTTTACCTCAATCCGAACCATGCTCACCCCTACACATGATCAGCATACATCGTATTGTATGGCTGATTACACAATCGTACGGTGAGAAAACAATCTAGCAGTTGAAAACCCTAACCCTAATGCAACTAAAAAAAAACTATTTGGATTAGTTTTTAAATTAATATTCATATAAAAAATATTAAAAAAAACATGTTTAATTAACAAATTTTTTAAATTATTTTTTTCTCTCCTCTCCTTTTTTTATATTAATAAATCAATAAATCATTTTTTCTCTCTCCCCTTTCATTTTCGAGAAATTATTCATTAACCTAGGCATAAATCTAAGTGGTGTCCCAACCTAAGTATTATTAGTTGAAATAGTGAGTTCCACTGCTGTAGACGTGCCCGAACGTCCCGAGCTCCGCGCGCGAATGGCGCGAAATCTGTTTTGTTCTTAAGCTACTACAGTTCGGACTCATGTCACGGTTCTGAATCTAATCTCACAAAGTGCAATGTGAGACCGATAAATCACCAAAGAATCCAAATCCGGCAAATCGTTTTGGAAAATCAACTTTTATAAAGAAGTGCCAAACATAGACTGCTTTGCCAGATACAAAGTCGCCAGCTAAATATTTTATTTTTGGAAAATTTAGGAAACCCTGACTCGTACCGAATGCCATGTGTCCGTCATCACCAAAGTTGCCTCGGTTCGGGAACTTGGGTATGAGAGGGGAAGGTCATGCAATGAGCACCCCCGCTCACCCGATCAAAGATCAGCCTTTACTAAGCATGATATTTTGTTTTTGAAAACACATGTGTTCTTATTCCGGTTTATTAATCTATCATTACTACGTGATGTGCACAGCATACAAGTATAGACTAAACCGCCTAAGTTGGAACAAAATGTCTCATGTTTGTTTGTTTGAAAATTGTTTGAAGGTGCTACTCGCAAGTAGGCTAAGACGTGGATTTGCCACCCTCAAGTGGGCTTAGAAAACATGATTTTGCCACTCTCAAGTGGGCTTAAAACTCGTATTTCGATGAATTGTTCCAATTCAAGCAATCCAACCTTCACCCACAGGCATTCATGCAATTAAACACTTAAGCAGTTAGCCTCATGGCAAGCATGCTATCATGGCAATCAATAACACACATGCAGGGATGCTAAAGCATAAACACTTACAGTGTACTCCGAGCCAAAACAACAACTAGTTAGTAATCAATGCATGATCCTAGCTATGTTAAGATGCCTAATGCAACACATGCAAAAATGCAACTAAAATAGACTCGGCTATTCTAAGATGGCATATGAAATGCAACTTGACAACATGCTATTGAACACGTATTCGAGTAAATGTATTGAAATACAATGCAGTTTGTATGACGCGCCGAGCCCAGTACATGCAAGACAGATGAATAAATGCAAACATGCAAACATAAGGATGCTAATCAAAACATGACCTAGAACTAACCATCGTAAGCGGTTAAGTAAAAGGAAGAAAGACGTGGGGTTGGAAGACATTCACACACTCACGCACACTTATTACAAAATTCGCCCTCTCGACAGAGGGTCCGAATGAATAATACAAGCTAGCTACGCTAAGCTATTCTAACTAATCTAATAGTCTAATTAGACTAATTATTACATAATCAAATTGAATATTAGCTAAGCTAAGCTAATTAAGAATTTACAATGATGAATTAAATTAGCTAAAACATTAACTAATTAATTACAAATTAACTAACTATACAAAGCAGTTAAAACGGCCTCGAGAAGAGCGGCATATGCATGCTCGATCGACTTCGCTCGGAAATCTGTTGCCATGCCTCATGTTGCCTCTGTTTGCACTACTTTGCACCTCTGAAAATTACGCCAACTTCTGTGATGCTTCTGCCCTACCTCATGGACATTTTGAGAGGTCATTGGCCAAGAGGGGTGGCCATCGGCCAGTGGATAATGGTCATCGACCAATTTTGAGACTATCGGCCAAATATTTGTAGCCGATCAGCCATCTCTTCCTGCAAACTCCTCCTTTTGCTGCAGCAGAGTACAAATAGAGGCATGGCAATACATTTACAAGAAAATGTTTGTACAACCACACTCCTTATCATGTTAGAAGCTCAAAGGAGTGTAGTGCTTGACTCTCGAGCCATCAATCACGCATTTCGATGCATGATGGCCAAAGATGCCAAGTTGCAGAAATCAATATGGATGACATGCACAAAAACACATAAATGCCTTAACCTCTATCATGCATGATCAAGAGGGTCAACGACCGAGAATTAAGGCACGTTTTATCACTTCAAGTATGAAACATCCCTCGTTCCTCGTGCTTGGCCTAACACCCAAACCAAACACAATGCAATGCATTCACAACTTAACAAAGCTAATGGCATGCAAACAATGCAATGCAACCTAAACATGTAAACAACATGGCATGCAACAAATATGCAACAATGTTATGTAATGCAACTAGCATGCAACAACATGCAATGTACCAAGCATGCAACAATATGCAACGTATCAAGCGATGCAACAACATGCAATGCGACAAGCATGCAACAACATGCAAAATGGACTTAAACTAAAATGGACAGATCTCAATCATGCCTAAATCAGTGGCCAAAACACCAAAACTAAGGCACCAAAAGGCAAAGCATGCATGCACACATATTGGTCCATAAGCTAGGCAACAAGAACACAACCCTTAGAGGCACTCAAAGGGTGACAAAAGTGGAAGTGTAACAACACTATAAGCTCTGAAATTAAGGGCAAGTTTGGGAAGACTAAATAAGTATACTTTTTGACTTTTTATGAAATATGGGTTGGATTTGGGTTGGGTTTGAAGTGATGTGTTAGAGAGGTGATGTGACTTAAATAGGATAGTGACTTTTTGACTTTTTAGATTTTTTTGAGGATGCCAAACTTGGCCTAAGTATGGAATGATGCCAAATCAACCAAGCAAGACAAGTATGGCATGCAAGAAAGCTCAAAGCTTGAAACTAGCATAGGAACTTGTACCGAAGCCATATGAATCAAACCCCGAAGGGCCAAGGACAACCAAAACAATACTAGATCATGCCAAAATGAGTCTAAAACATGCATGGGCCAAAGCTAAAACAAGCCAACATGAAGGGCATAAGGCAAGATGCATGCAAGGCCATAAAGAGGGTTACACTACACCTACCAAGACCAAGCATGGCATGACTTAACCAATAAAAATCAGAGTTATGGCATGTCAAAATAAGCCCAAAAACCCACTGAGATGGCATCCCAAAGCTTAAGCAATAAGACATGCATAATGGCTCATGTTCAAGGCTTAAAACACAAACCTCCCAATACATGGAAAAGGTGACAAATGTGAGTACATGAATACACTATATGGACTGAAATCACATATGAAATGATGCCAAATCATGAAAATGGTCTAAGCAATGCGTGCTAGTGACTTGGACACTCAAAGTTAACAAGCTAGAATGCACTATGGCTATACAAAGCAATGCATGCATGACTAAAACGACATCAAATAGAGCTCAAGCATGGTAAAACATGAGGGAAAACTTCTTTGATTTGAGCCAAAACATGCAAGAATGATGATCCAACACAAGGTGCATGTTAAGGCAATAGAGAGGATTGCACTACGAGTGCATGGTGCATGCGAGAGGCTATCAAACCAACCTTAGACAGAGGTATATCATGCTGAAATAAGGTCTAATACATGCTAAGATGGAGCCAAAACAAGCTCAACAAGCATGTTACTTTTATGAGCCACCAATACAAGCATATGAGACATAAGGAGAGGGGATGAACCTCTCCTATTTGGGACCTCAAAACACCATTTCTACCACTGAAAATCTTTTGGATTTCAGTGGTGAGAATGCCAAAACAAGGTGGTCCCAATAGCTTAAAAGGAAGGCACAAGAACAAGACCAAACAAGGCCTAAGAGGGGGTAGACAACCCCCAACACAAAAGTGACCTTAAACAAACATTACAAGCATGAAAAATCAGAACTTTTTACAGTAGAAAGTTAAGCTTAAATCAGCATCCAAATAGGTCCAAAAGCTTGAACCAAAACAAGGGTTTAAAGGCTAGTTGATTCACCCTTGAAGAACACCTTCAAGAACACAACTCCAACACTCTTTTCTGACCAAAACCAGTCCAAAAACACTAACACCAGCTCCAAAGTACCTCAGCAACAAAAGGATGGTGTTCTAGTAGGTGCTTTAGTGCAAAAGTATGAAGAAAATACACTTTTGAGCACAAACTAGGGTAAATATGGAGAGAGAGGTAAAATATAGAGAGAGAGTGATATATGTTTTGTATATCAACTTTTCAGAACCTCTGGAAAGGGAGAGGGGTCTCCCTTCTTATAGAAATTCAATTCTCAAGCTTGCTGAACAAGCTTGAGTTTTGATTCAATCCCTCCATACACGTGTATGGAGGATGAGATCTGTGCTTACCAGCCGTCACAGCTGGCACAAAAATATCTGCAAAAGCAGGTGGAAAGGTCTCGGCCAAGAAATATGGCTGATCGACCAAAAAGAGTGCCGATCAGCCACCACTTATGGCCGATGGCAATAAAACAAGGCCGACAGCAGAAGGCCTTAGCCGATGGGTTGTAGGGGCCAACAAGCCATCCTCTTCCCTCAGAAGCAAAAACTACAAGTCTTTGGTCCACAACCAAACACAAAACAAACAAGTTGAGAGATCCTAAGGCAAGGCGCGCAGTCGAGACCTTCGGGAACTCAAAACGAACACGAGCATGGATGATCATCGAGTGTTCAAACGATGACGTCCAAGTCTTGAGGACGGTCAAAAATAGGGTGTCTACAACTACTTGTTTGTCTCTTTTAAAGAGACAATTGAACACTTACCAAACATGAATAGTGTGGAGCAATGCGCCTGGGGCATTTAATAATTTCTCCTCATTCTCTCATATTCTACACATTAATCAGTTAAATTTTTTTTTCACATCCATCTATTCAATTACAAAAAATAAAAAATAAAACATTGATATTAGCACCTACCTCTTTACTTTGGCCCCCTAATTTTTTGAATCCCCACCTAACAAAATGAGTATTTACCATTTTTTCTTTGAACCCCACCTTAATGCCAACTATACCCATAACCCTTAACTACAAACCCAAACCCAAATCCTAATCCCCTACTCCCAACCACCACCTCCGACATCACTGTCGTTGCCTCCGGCAACCAATTCACAACCAACCTCCAGCCTTTTTTTTTTTTTCTTCTTCTTCTTCTTCTTCTTCTTCACCTCTTCTATCACAGCCCTAGGTGCGAAACCCCTTATTCATCTCTGTGTCTTCTTCTTCTTTTTCTTCATCTTCACCCCGTCGTGAACCCTAACCCTAACCCTAACCCTCTGCAAGTGTGAAACCCCTCCCCTTGATCTGTTTGTCAAATATTTTCCAACGGAGCAAAGGCCAATGGCAACCACCAAAAACTTCATCGAGGCAATCAACCGCACTACGCAGATCAAGTCTAAGCCCTAAACCCATATAGGTTTGTCATCTCTGGGGAAAAAAGAAAGAACCACAAAAGGGGCATCCTCAGATCGCGATGTCTTATTTCGGCCAGCGAAGCCAACTGCGGTGTCCTCTATTCCTCATTCTCTCCTTTGTTAGGAAACCAATTATGTTAAGAAGTCTAATCAATTTAGGAAGTCTATTATTTTTCCTACATAAAGATGCTTATTGTAATGGTTTTGAGGAGATTAAATAATATTAAGAGGTTAGGTGGCTAATCCCCAATTCAAAGGATTGTTGGTGGCTGATCCCCAATTAAAGGTTCAAATTCAGGGTCTAAGACCCTATCATCTGGTATCAGAGCATTCGATCTTTGAGCTTCCATCCCTTCCTACTCTGTCATTCATCATCATCAACATGACTGTTAAGGAACTCGAAGAACAAGTTACTGCTCTTACTACTAGGATGGACGTAATGTCTACTAATATGCT
Source organism: Camellia granthamiana (assembly GCA_036172215.1). Classification (NCBI taxonomy): domain Eukaryota; kingdom Viridiplantae; phylum Streptophyta; class Magnoliopsida; order Ericales; family Theaceae; genus Camellia; species Camellia granthamiana. The sequence continues at coordinate 81,153,619 of CM069914.1, read as the reverse complement.
AGAGTTGGGAATACCATGCTGCTTAATGAAGCTATTTGGGAAAGACCATGTTGCTTTTTGTACTCGTCATCTCGATTTTTCAACTTGAGAACAAGCTGTGATTCTAGAGCGGTCGAATGTTAAGAAACCAATTATATTAGGAAGTCTAATCAATTTAGGAAGTCTAATTATATTAGGAAGTCTAATTATATTAGGAAGTTTATATTATTTTTCTTATATAAAGATGTTTATTGTAATGGTTTTGGAGGAGATTAAATAATATTAAGAGTTTAGGTGGCTAATCCCCAATTTAAAGGATTGTTGGTGGCTGATCCCAAATCAAAAGATCAAATTCAGGGTCAAGGACCCTATCGTCCTTTCTCTTTCTTTTCTCTTTCTCTTTCTCTTTCTCTCGCCGTCATGAGGGTTGCAGGGTTGTAAATGAAGGCGGTGAGTGGCGGGCTTGCAAATGAAGGCCAGAGTTAAGGGTGACGAAAAGTGGTGAGGGGTGGCAGAGGTGGTGGTGGAACTTCGACATTGGAGGATGGCCCAAGGTGGATAGCCGACCGAGGGGAATGAAGAAGACTGCTGGAGGAATTAGGGTTAGGGTTTGGGACATTAGAGTTTGAAAGTTATGGATAAGGATAGGAATGGAAATTTATATTTGGACAAAATTGGAATTAAAAAAAAATAAAATAAGAGTGCTGCTATTAGCACCTACCAAAATTCTTTGGACCTCTGATTTTATAATTTTTTTTTATTACAATTATACCCTAAAGTAAAATTATATTAAAAGACATTATTAAATGGAACACTCACCTATCAATAAGAACTAATACTCTATAATATTGGACACCCACCCCCACCCCCACCTCCAACTGCAACTATACGTATTCCATGTTTGTAAACCCTAAACCTATTACTTTTCATAACCAACTAATATAAACCCTAAATCTATTATTTTTCATAATCATCTTAAATCCTGAATGTGTCATCTTCATCACCATCATCAACGCTATTGAACTTGAAAGTTTTGCTTCAAATATAACGTATACTTCATCACTTATTTCACTGTGTAGAGCAATGGAGGACGAGGACAACAATTCTAGTGAGACCAGCGTTCCATTAATAAGTTTATCTGTCTTGTATTAACATTCTCGGTCGTTTTCGATCGTTCTTGTTTCGTTCGAGCTGTTCGGTACTGGTTTGCTGACTGTTAGAATTATGTTCGGTAATACAGTACTGAACATAATCCTTTCGTTCAATACATAGGTTCCGAACATTAATGCAAATAGTCAGTTATGTAATTTTCTTTGTTAAACTAACTTAGAATGGAAAAGAGTGAATTGGAATGAATTTAAGTTATGTATTTTGAATGGATTTAATTCATGTTATTTTAAGTTGTAAATTGGAATGGATTCAAGTTACACAATGACGAACAAATTTTGTTCGGACATACAGTGCTGACAGGATCATTATTGTTCGACAAAACAGTTATGAACAAAATACATTTTTTCGGCTACACAGTGGTGAACAAATTGTTTTGGGCTACATTCAGAATTCTGATGGCGATTCAGACGATGATTCTGTTTTTCTTCATCTTGCAAACGGTTATGCAAATCCCGTAGAAATTGGAGTATCTTCGATCGATCTCAGCGATGACGAAGATACAAAAAGCAACAAAAAAGATGATGATGAGAGGATGGAAGTCTTCGGAATGCTTCGTTGACGGCTGAGACGGCGACGAGAGTGATGGAAGGCTGGGGTCCAAGAATTCTATATTGGACCAAAGCTCTAAACTCTGAAGATTGAGTGAGTCAGGGAAGGAGAGGAATGAAAAATTAGGTGGGTGTGCATTTCATTGTGAAAATATTATGAATATGGGTAGATTTGGTAATAAGTGGGGTGTCCAAAAAAATATTATTAAAATTTAGGATTTAGGGTTGGGGTCCAAAGAAATGGGGGGTCCAAAGAATTTTGGTAGGTGCTAATAGCAGCACTCTAAAAAAAAGTAGAGATCCAAAGAAATAAGGTAGATGCTAACAGCAACTTTAAAAAAAAATTACAAATCATTCCAAAATTATTTTCAAAACTCATAGCTAAACAAATTTTCAATTTTCAAAACTCTTTTCAACAACTTATCTTTCAAAATACAACTAAAAACTCTTTTTTTGATTTTTTTTTCAAAATTATATTAATTTTTTTTTTACTTTTTCGGTTTGTCTTATCGAGACAAATCTAAAAAGTATACTCCATCAATTCCAAAACAATAATCCCTTTTGGCGAATCTAATTTTTTTTGGTAGTACAATTATTATATTTAAAAAATATTAATTTTTCAAAACTACTCTTTGATAATATATTTTTTTGGAAATATCAATTGTCATATTGTACTTTTTGTATTGTTAATGAACTTAAAAGAAGGGCAAATATAAAATTCATATTATTTTAGTTATTGATTTTTGAAAATTGACTAATATTTTGGGATGGATGGAGTTTCTCTTTTGAAAAAATTCAAAAAAAAAATTTTAAAAGCCAAAATAAAATAAAATAAAATATTGCTTATTTTACTTATTTTTGTCTTTTTTGGAAATTTGTTAATTTATCTTATCGAATTGAATTTAAAAACTGAAATATTTTTGAATTTTTTTTAAAAAAAATTCACTAAAGATGAAAAAAAAAATCAAAAAATAAGCGAACCTCAAGTCAAACCATAGTAAAACAAAAAGATTAAAATTTAAAAAATAAATAAGAATTTTTACGAGATCAAAACCCATGCAATTTAGGAAAATTGTACTATAATATCATAATTGATGAAATTATATATTTTAATAAATAAAAATTATTTTTTCTTTTCATGATTTAATATTAAATTCTAATTATTGTAATGCATTTCAAAACTTTGTATTATAATTTTTATTTATTATTTAAAAAATGCATTTAAACGGAGTAAAATAATTGCACTCTTGTGAATGTTTAAGTGAGTCGGTGTCTAGTACAAATAATTTTTGGGGCAAAATTCATTTTACTCTTTCTGGTTTGGGTCATATATGGTTTACCCTTTTATTATTTAGAAATGATCACATAACCTCTATATGATTTGTGAATTGAAGTGTACCATTAAGCACGTTAACGATTTAATAACAAAGACTAAAATACCTCCATATTTAAATAACTTAAATGTGTAAATTATGAATATTTTCGTTATTTGTTTGGAAGGCAAAGTGCACTTTAACCTCTTATACTTTATTCCATCTGCAATTTATCTCCTTAAAATTTGAAAATAAGTATATAATCCTCTAATGTCTGCCACGTGTTTTACATTTGCTGTTAAGTTGGACAGAATATGTTACGCCTCAAAATTTGGACAATTAAATATTAAATTAGGACTAAACCCCAATCAATATTCCATCATCCAAATCTTAGGAGTGAAACAAAATCTAAATATTCTCGTCTCCATAAGGTTTAAGTAAATTTCTATGTCAAAAAAAAAAAAATACAAGAGATAAAAAAAAAATTAACAAATGCCAACCAAACCATCCATCAGAAATTCATGACTACCAATTCTTCCAACATTAAAGTAGTAACAAATAGTCAAAACAATTTAAATAATGTAAAATTAGAAAATAACCCACAATGCCAAATTTTCAAAATACTAAGGTCAAAATAAATAAACAAGTAAATAACTAAACTAATATCAACTCTAAACTTAAGAAAACAAAAGAAATCCGAAAGACATTCCTACAACTGTAGTTATTTTTTGTCACCCCCGTAGTGTCACGACCCAAACCCGGTACCTAAAGGCTCGGCGTCGTAACAAGATAAACATAAAATAATTCAAATAATTTTGTAGTCGCAGTGCAAGCGGATAAATTGAATAAATTAAAATAAAATAATTGGGTATCAAATGTTTAATAAAATGAAATAAACATAGTCATTTGAGTTTTATTGTATTACAAGAGTTCGATAAAAAAAAAAGAAGAAGATAGAAATCTTAAAAAAGAAATTTAAAAAAAACACAGCGATTCATTTCCCATCTTGATCCCACTAAATCTCGTCACCTAAAAGGGGTAATAGCTATAAGCATATAGTCGAGTGAGAAATATTATACTGTGAGCATAGGGGTCCAAAATAGTCATGGATAGTTATTTAAGCTAAAACATTTAAGTTGCATAAATGAACTATTTAAGTAGCAGAAATTGAAATAAAAATTACGTAAATAGCTATAACCACGGTACAGAACAAGGGTCACTGGAGTAACAATCAGAACAAGGGTCAAGGATCCATGACAAACAGGGGACCACAAAGTGGTCAAACAAAGGCCAATGACTATTTAAGTCCCCCAAGGCATGGGACTCTCGTGGTGGTACTTACAGAAAATAATTGTTTACATGATCATTGTCAAATATATACTAAATTTAAACAAACATATCCATGGGTTTTAATTTACGCAAATAGAGTTCAGAAAATAATTCATGTAATTGAAACATTAACCTAATCATAAAACATAAATTATATAAAATAAATTGTAACGCCCTCAAAATGAATCCATAAATCAACCAACAATAGCATGCTTAGACATAAGAGAATAAAGCATAAATATATTCCATCAGAGTAATCCTTACAAAATGTATTACATGTTAACAACAAAAGCAAATGCCCCTACGGGCTTACAGCTTTTCAAGTCAACACTTGGTTACAAAAAGGAAGAGTACTAACTCTATATAAAATAAGCTCTTGGCTTGATATACATGTAATACAAACAAAATAATCAAAAAGAGTCTTCAACTCCCAAAACCATCCAAGCTATGTCCTTGGAGGTGGCATGCTACCTGTACCTGAAAATGATGTCCCATATAGGGTGAGCCACAGCCCAGTAGAGATATGCTAAACACAATATGAGCAATAACTAAGACATTAGCAATTGATAAATGTTAACTCACATAAACCAATTCATACACCATTTTCATTACATGACCACTGTGTCCATGTTTCATTTCATTTTCCATTTCTTATCCAATTTCCAATTCATAACCGGGGCTCAGAACCTGGCCACGTACTCTAAACGAAATAATAATTCATATTAAACGTTTCCCATTTCCCAATAGATAAGCAAACAAGTTGTATCAATACCTCAACAGATAAGCATATAAGCTACGTCAACATTTCAACAGATAAGCATATGAGCTGTATCCACACTTCAATAGATAAGCATATGAGCTATATCAACACTTCCATAGATAAGCATATGAGCTATATCAACACATAAACTGACAAGCATATGAGCTGTGTCAACGGAGTCCATCCCCTATCTCTTCCCACACAATATCAGGTTTAGAGGTCCATCCCCTATCTTCCCCTAAACCGTGGAGTACATCCCCTATCTTCTCCCACACATACAACGTATATACACATAGGTCATATACACAAACAATCAATACATAAAGTTAATGTATTCTTTTCATCCAGCATACTCTATGACACATCTAATTGATTAGTTTTAGTTTGCCTAATCATCATGCATTGTCTACAACAATGAAAACTACCATCCACCGGTAGCCCAAGCAATTATTTCTAAACAGGTAATAAAAGCTCCAACAGATAAAATATCAATGTTTTCAAAAGTGAGCGATTTATAAATCCAACTCCACCATTCCATCTCATAATGAACCAATTTCATTATATTCAACTCAATTTCATAAATCCAAAACTTTCCCAAATTAATTATACCAATTAATTTATACAACAACTTAGGGTTTTCTACCTCCTTTTTCAATATTAACCCAATGGTCCATATATCAACAACCAACAACTAGAATATCATTTTGAGACCCAAAATATGCATTTAAGAATCAAAATAACAAAACCCTCTTTTAACATTTTCAAACCCTAACTTCCCAAAATCAACCATTTAACAAAATGCCTAAAACTCTAGGTCAAAACCCATAATAGTGAGTAGGAATCCCTACCTCAAATGATGAAACCCAACGAAGAAGATGAAGAAAACGAAGTTGCTCCAAATCACAAATTTCTCGGATCAAAAGATAGCCCTCGATGATCAACAACTTTTTTGTAAAGGCCAAAGGTGAGGAAATCACTCCTTCTAGATCAATACTTAGAGAGAAGGTAGAGTTCTAGAGTAAGAGGCTCTCCAATGGAGTTTTGGAAAAGTAAGAGAGAGAAATGGATGTGAAAAAGTGAGCCAAAAAGTCAAATCTCGGAATGTTAAACCAGTCACCCCGCTCGAGCGTGGAAACCCCCGCTCGAGCGTCACTCACAGACTCCAACTCGAGCGGCCAAACCCCCGCTCGAGCGGCGGATGCACACTCCCAGAACTTTTGCAGACAAGTCCTCGCTCGAGCATCCAACTCCCCACTCGAGCGTCACACACAAACTCCCGCTCGAGCGGCCAAACCCCCGCTCGAGCGTCCAACACTGTAGAGGAAATACTGGAAGGGTGATTTCCACGCTCGAGCGTCAAAACCCCCGCTCGAGCGGAGAGGCCAAAACCTGGGCAAAAATTCTGTGTTTCCTAACATAACCAACCTATTCCCAACTTGCCCAATACAATCCAAAACTCAAATACAAAGAGTAAAGAATAGAGGTGAGAGTACAACAACAACACATCAATGGAACTGAGTTCGGATATGACAAATAAAGAAAAGGGAAACCGGGATCGCTATATAAATTGTGTTAACTCAAAACATTCGTAAATTATATTATGGTAACCCAAGACATGTAGAAAACATATTATAGTAAGTCAAGGTATAATAAAACTTACCTTAAAATTACTCTTAAATTCTTCTAAGCTTGCTCCCCGTTTCTTGCTCGAATGTTCTCGTATTCTAGCAATGTGTTTCCTTACTTGGATGCTCACATCTCCTATTTATAGCCATGTTGCATGGATTATACCAAGCAGGTGGGCTTTGGTTCGGCTACCTGTCGAATAGGTGGCATCTTGCATGCCTTGTACGTGGCCAAGGCACTTAGTCACCATCCTATGCATTAGGATGGTGACAAATCACCATTTTTTTTTAATTCAAAATTCAATTCTAAAGGTTATGATTCATTTTATGAGTTCTAAAATTACTTATGATTATACGTTAGGTTCACGTCTAAAAGTCTCACGACTCAACTATAAAACATCACTTACCACTTACTAAAATATTTGACGTGTGGTGTCTCACAATTTATTTCCCTAACAATTTAATCGATAAATATTTATTATTATTTATTGATTGATTGATTTATTTATTTATTTATTTATTTTGAGTTCTATTTATTGCAATTTTTAAATTCAAAAAAAAAGAAAATCCAGGTGTCACATTTCTTCTCTCCTTAAAAGAAGTTTGTCCCCAAACTTGACGTACCTTGGTTTTCGAAGAGGTGTGGGTATTTGGTTCGCATTTGGCTTTCAGTTTCCCACGTTGCTTCTTTGACACGATGGTTTCTCTGTAAGACTTTTACAAGAGGTATAGTCTTATTTCGAAGGACTTGATTACGATGATCAAGAATTTCTACTGGTTATTCCTCATAAGAGAGGTCTTCTTGAACTTCCAAGTTCTCATAATTAACAACATGCTCCGGATCCCGAAGATATTGCGAAGCATCGAAACATGAAACACATTGTGGACATTGGATAGTTCGGGTGGAAGCGCAAGGCGATATGCCACAGAATCAATCCTTTCGAGTATCTCGAATGGGCCGATGTAACGTGGGTTTAGCTTTTCTCGCCTTCCAAATCAGAAAACCCCTCTTGTTGGTGAGATCTTTAGGAACACATGATCGCCCACTTGAAATTCTAAGTCTCATCTTCGTGTGTCTGCATAGCTTTTCTGGCGACTCTGGGCAGTGCGAATTCACTGCTGGATAAGTTGGATTTTATCACTCGTTATTTGCACGATTTCAGGGCCTAATAATTTTCTGTCCCCGACTTCCGTCCAACACAGAGGTGATCGACATCTTCTTCCATATAGTGCTTCGTATGGTGCCATTCCAATACTTGCATGATAGCTGTTATTGTAATAACCCAGATTTTTAATTATTCTGTAGAATTTATACTAATATTATTTAATCACAATTAGGAAAATATATAATTTATTATATATTATTATGGGTAATTTTGTAAAATAATATAATTATTATGAATTTAGGGGTCCAAGTATAAATAAATAATAATAATAATGGGTGTGGTAGTAAAATAAATAATTAATTTTCTATTAGCATATGATAGAGTGTAATTTAATTAGGAATTAATTAATTTATATAGTTATATTAAAATATTAGACCAAAGTGTAATTATCTTAAATATCTATTAAAGATAAGAATGAATCTTTATAATTTATTAATCGAATCTGTTGAAGATATGCGGGCCACGCTCTTCCTCCCTATTTAAGGAGGTGATATGTGTGGAGAGAAAGAAAAGAAAGAAGAAAGAGAGAAAGGAAGAAGAAATAAAAGAGAGAAGGAAGGAAAAAAATGGTGGAAGCTAAAAGGGTCTTTGGTAGTGGAAAGAAAGAGTAAGGTATTAAAGTTAATGTGAATTATATTATACCTTAAGTTACTAAAATATATTTTACGTATGTTTTGACTTACCAAAATCTTTTTTATACAAGTTATGTTTTATTAGTATATTAATAAAAGTTATGTTTTATAAAGATTTCAGTTATGTGGATTATTATCTGAACTCTATTTGTGAAAAGGAAACCCATGGATATGTTTGTTTTATGTTTTAAGAATATTTGGTTTTGACCTTATAAACAATTATATTTTGTAAGTACCACCACGGAAGTCCCATGCCTTGGGGGACTTAAATAACCATTGGCCTCTGTTTGACCACTTTGTGGTCCTCTGTCTGTCATGGATCCATTGACCTCTGTTTTGTGCGGAGCTAAGTGCTACACTATTGTGGGAGCTGCCTCTAGAATCCGTACGAGCCACCTCTTGAATCCGTACCTCTGTTTTATGCGGAGCAAAGTGCTACACTATTGTGGGAGCCACCTCTAGAATTCGTACGAGCCACCTCTTGAATCCGTACTTCTGTTCTGTGCGGAGCTAAGTGCTACACTATTGTGGGAGCCACCTCTAGAATCCGTATGAGCCACCTCTTGAATCCGTACCTCTGCTCTGACCGTCACTTCTATGACCTCTGTTCTGTTCTGTTCTATACCGTGGTTATGGTTATATATTTACATAATATTTGTTTTTCAGTTTCTGTTACTTAAATGATTTATTTACATAATCTCAGTTTTGCTACTTAAAGGATTATTTGTTCCGACTAAGTTATCTTAAATCATGCTAGAGCATAGCCAAAATATGCTAGAATGATGAGCCAAAACCTCATGCATACAAGGCTAGTAAGCAAGATTTGCACTACAAGTATATGAAGCATGCAAGAGGCTACCAAACCAACCCAAATCAGAGTTATGACATGTCAAATGATGATCAAAAACCTACTGAAATGGAGCTAATTCATGCTAGAAAGACATGCTACTTTGATGAGCTACAAATGGGATACACATACAAGAAGCATGCATAAGGTGACCAAACCAACCATGGACAGAGTTAAGGAAGGTCCTAAAAGTCACAAAAAAATGCCTGGACTAAGCCTAAAAAGTATAGAGATACAGGCTCATTTGATAGGCCCATAATACCAACAAACAAAACAAGAAATGAGGGGATCACCCCCCTCTGATTTGAGGCCTCAAAACAACATGTCTACCACTGAAAATCCACTGGATTTCAGTGGCTAAAAGGCCAAACAAATACTAACTCAAAGGCCTTAAGACATGGTTCAAACCAAGGCCAAACAAGGCAAATAAGAGGGTAGAACACCCTCAACACCAAAGAGGCCTTAAACAATCATCAAAAGCACTTAAATACAGAACTTTTTTCAGTTGAAAGCAAGGCCTAAAACAATATGCAAGGATGGCCAAAATGGTATACAAATAAAAGCTTAAAAAAGGAATATACTCACCCTTGAAGCTCAACTTCGAAACCAGCAAACTCTGAGGCCAAAAACCAACTTTCAGGGCTTAAACAACACTCCCAAGAACCTCATCCCAAAGATGGTGGTGTATCACTATGTGTTGTAGTGCAAAAGTGAGAGAAAAATGGACTTTAAGGCACAAACCAACAACAATATAGAGAGAGAATGAGAAATATATATAGAGAGAGAGAGAGATGTATCTTCTCAAAATATGCTAAACCTCTGTAAGGGATGAGGGGCCTCTCCTTATATAGAGGAATGCAAAGTCAAGCTTGTTAAACAAGCTTGAAAATGTATGGAGGAGGGATTAGTGAAAACCAGCTGGCTCAAAAGATCTGGAGTGAAATCTGCTGAGACAAAGTGTTCTGCCGGCCATCAATTGTGGCTGGCAGTGCCTCATTGATGGCCGGCAGGCTTCATCAATAGCAGGCAGAGACAAATTGATGGCCAGCAGTGCCAAAAAGTGGCCGGCAATGCACCATGAGGAGCATGCTAAAAGGACCAACACATGGTCCAAAAATGGGGCAGAAAGGATACAGGGTTTGGAAAGCTCAAACTTGTGACGTTTCACCGCGAAAGTCGAGCACTCAACGAGCAATCGAACTTGTGACTGGATGTACCTGCAAGCACAACGAAGTCTTGAGGACGGTCAAAAATGGGGTGTCTACACACACGCACGCGCGTAGGCGCGTGCGTGGTGTGGGCAGTGGGCTATGTGGCGTTTGATGCCACACTTAGCACGGACGCATTGGCGCGAGGCACCATGAGGGCACTTTCCTATTTGCATCGAATAGGTTGGAACGATGATGTGGATCCAATGTGGCATGGCTGACATGGAACACAGTCAGCTCCACATGGCATCCGTTGGCGATGAGTCAACTAACCGATCGAATGGTTGCGTGTCCGATCTGGAGCGGTTTGATCATAGCCATTGATTGGAGATACGCGCGATCGTATGGCTGAGATATCACCCGATCATGATCAAGTGTGATTAGTCAAGGCAACTATTCGGTGGGAGAATGATCTACACCATAGATCGTTGATCCAACGGCCAGATCTGATCGGATGCGATCAAGGGACATGACCATTCGATCGGGTGCATCAAGGCCTATAAATAGGCTGCGGATTCAACCATTTCATTCCATCCAAAAATTCAGAAGCATTCTTGCAATTCTTTCTCTTTCTTTCCCTCTTGATTTTGAGTTTTCAATCAAGAGTTTCTTAAGCAAATTCTTGCTTTTCTTAAGCAAAATTCTACTTTTCTTACTAATAATCAAGTTTTGCAAATTTGATTATCAGTGTCTTGGTTTTCTTGATTATATCAAGAGTATTCAAATCTATTGTCATTAGTGCAGATGCCGATAGACTTGATCTTTAGATCAGGCTTCATTGTATCCTGGAGGCAAATTTGTTGTAACCTCCTGCACACCTTTTGGTGGGTACAAATATTGTCTTTAGGAAAGCGACTAAGTAACGCGACTTGAAGCACCAATTTTTTGTCCTACATAGACAAAATCGTCACCAAGTTTTGAAGACTCGAAGACCACCAACTGAAGAATTCAAGACGAATTGTTCCAACATTATGTTCTGTTTTTGTTTTTTGTTGGTTTTTTTTTCATTTTTTATTTCCTCCTTTGTTTTCTTTTTTCTTTCTTTCATCTTTTGTCGCCATTTGTTCTTTTTGGTTAGGTTTTCATGTTAGGCTGTCTGTATAGCGATCCCGGTGCCCCTTTCTTTAATTGTTGCATCCGGACTTAAGTTTCGTGGAGTTAGTTGTTGTGTATATCTTGTTTACATCCTTTACTCTTTGTATGTGAGTCTTGGGTTGTGTTGGGCAGGTTGTAACAGGTTGGTTGAGCTTAGAAACCAAAACTAGTTGCCCAGATTTTGGCCTGTCCGCTCGAGCGGAGGTATTGACGCTCGAGCGGGGACTTTTGTTGCTTGTCCGCTCGAGCGGGGAAATCACCCATCCAGTATTTCCTGCGTAGTGTTGTCTGCTCGAGCGGGAGTTTGGCCGCTCGAGCGGGAAGTTGTGAGTGACGCTCGAGCGGGGAGATAGGCGCTCGAGCAGGGGACCTGTCTGCAATAGTGCTGGGAGTGTGCATCCGCCGCTCGAGCGTGGGTTTGGCCGCTCGAGCGGAAGTCTATGAGTGCCGCTCGAGCGGGGGTTTGGCCGCTCGAGCGGGGTGACTGGGTTAAAGCTCCGTGTTTTGACATTTTTGAACCACTTTTTCATATCTCTTCTCTCTCTTACTTTTTCAAAAACACCATTGTTGAGCTTCTCACTCTAGAACTCTACCTTCTCTCTAAGTATTGATCTAGCTAGGGTGTTTTTCTTACCTTTGGTCTTTACAAAAGTTGGGTTGATCGTCGAGGGCTTTACTTTGATCCGAAAATTTTGAGTTTTGGATTACGTTGAGTTTCATCATCTTCTTCCTTTAAGCTACGGATTTGAGGTAGAGATTCCTACTCACTATTATGGTCTTTGACCTAGATTTTTGGTTGTTTTGATAAAGTGTTGAAGTTGGTTGATTTTGGGACTTAGGGTTTCAAAATGGTATAATAAAGGGTTTGTTATTTTGATTCTTGAACTTGTATTTTGGGTCTCAAAATGATGATTTGGGTGTTGGTTGTTGATATTTGAACCTATGGGTTAATATTGAGAGTTGGGGAAGAAAACCCTAAAATGTGTACAAATTAATTGGTATAATTAATTTGGGAAAGTTATGGATTTACGGAATTGAATTAGAATTAATGAAATTGATTCATTACATTGTGAAATGGTGGAGTTGGATTTATTAATCGCTCACTTTGAAAACATTGATATTTTATCTATTGGAGCTTTTATTTTCTGTTTAGAAATATTTGCTTGGGCTACCGGTGGAGGGCAGTTTTGATTGTTGTAGACAATGCATGATGATTAGGCAAACTAAAACTAATCAATGGAACGTGTCATAGAGTATGACGGATAAAAGAATATATTAACGTTATGTATTGATTGAATATGTATATGACCTTTGTGTATATATATATGTTGTGTTGTATGGGAGGAGATAGGGGATATACTCCACGGTTTAGGGGAAGATAGGGGATGGACCTCTAAACCGGACGTTATTTGGGAGGAGATAGAGGATGAACGCCACTGATACAGCTCATATGCTTGTCAGTTAATGTGTTGATATAGCTCATATGCTTATCTTTGGAAGTGTTGATACAGCTCATACGCTTATCTGTTGATTTGTTGATATAGCTCATATGCTTATCTTTGGAAGTGTTGATATAGCTTATATGCTTATCTGTTGATTTGTTGATATAGCTCGTATGCTTATCTGTCAAAGTATTGATACAACTTGTAGGCTTATCTATTGTGAAATGGGAAATGTTTAAAATGAGTTACTGTCTCATGTAAGTTGTTGGCCAAGTTCTAAGCCATAGTTGTGAATTGTGAATTTGATAAGAGATGGAAAATGAAATGAAACATTGACACTGTAGTCATGTAAGGAAAGTGGTGTAAGAATTGATTTATGAGAATTAAACATTTATCAATGGCTAATGTCTTCGTTAATGCTCATATTGTGTTTAGCATATCTCTACTGGGCGTTGGCTCACCCTATATGGGACATCATTTTCAGGTACAGGTAGCATGCCGCCTCCAAGGACATAGCTTGGATGGTTGTGGGAGTCGACTCTTTTTTTGGATTATTTTGTTTGTATTACATGTGTATCAAGCCAAGGGCTTATCTGTATAGAGTTAGTACTTTTCTTTTTGTAACCAAGTGTTAACTTGGAAAGCTATAAGTCTATAGGGCACTTGCTTTTGTTGTTAACATGTAATACTGCTGTAAGAACTACTCTGATGAATATAAATGGTGGATTTCTCTTATATCAAAGCATGTCTAAAGTGATGGATTTTATGTATTATTTTGAGGGCGTTACAGTCTGCCTTAGTTTTCCTTCCTTTTCCAGACATGGGGTAGGGCTGTAGAAAAGATATGCTATTGGTACACAACAGGTCAAAATCTAGAACTTGAGTCCACTTTTCAGTGTGATATTTGAGTTTGAGCTATTACTGGAAACTAGTGTCTTCCATAAGGAGGCATTGATTTTGTATTGACACCCCCTCCAAAAAAAAAAATGCTATGGATGGGGCAACTCCATATGATTTATGATTTCCCTCTTCTTGTACTTTGTGATAAAAATATAACAACTTTCGTTGTGGTGGGTATTGTATCCTTTGTTGTGATTAATTTGGTTAATATATATACAGGGGCAGAGGCAGTGTATGCCCAGGGGGGCATGTGCCCCCCTCAAGTTTTGATAATTATATTGGTACCCCTATATATATAGATTTTATCATATATATCTTCTATAAAATTATAATAATATCCCTTCTTCAAATTATAATAGTCCCTCTATTATAGATTTTCTTTCTAATGACAATGAACCTACTAAAATATGTCCTATTATATACCTCCAAAAAGGGTGTACCATATTCTAGTTATTACTTTATGGTATTGATATTATAAATTTTCATAACCAAATTATTTTCATTCATAACTTAAATGACTACTATATAAATTATAACCGAACAACACATCTTCAATTATAAAAATAAATAAATAAATAAATAAGTTACAATAAGTCATAACTAATATCAGAATAAGTCATTACGAATCATTACTTTATGTATAATCAAAGATCTCTGCAATCATAACCAAAATAACAACCACAAGAAGTTATAACTAAGTTATATCCAAAAATATAATGTGTCATAATTAAAGAACACAAAGATTATAACTGCGACATATGATAGACATTTTTTTTTGCGGTGTGTTTTATAGAATTTCTCTACTAAAATATATCATTTCTATCTCAATTTATCTTCTTTTTTAATTTTTCAATCCACCTAAAATAGTTACTCCACAATATTTGTATAAAATTTAACCTCAAATCCTTTAATTTAAAATTCACATCTATCCAAATAAACTCTTAATATTTACGTTTAGTAATATCTCATTGTTGTTTATTATGAGGAAAAAACAAAATCAATATTATCATTAATTTGTGCCCCATCTTCACTGAATTCCTGGCTTTGCCATTGTATATATGTGCATATGTATGAATGTATGCGTATACGTGCTTTCTATATGTAACTTGGGGAGATGTTTTTATCTGTGTTTATTTTACAGTTATTTGTATTAGAGTGTGGAGAGAGTTTTGATCATGCACATTAACTCAGTTTTACTTGTGTTCAGGCTGATAATCGAGTTACAGCACAGTTACTAGAGAGTATAATCTTTGTAATTGATTCTATTCTGCCCTTGCTTCAAAATCTTCCTCAAAATGTTGTGGAAAACCTTGAAGGAAGACCTGAAGCAGATGATTGTTTGGCATTCTTTCTTGACAGTTGTCCATGCCTGCATCAAGTAATTTACTTTGCACATGTTATTTTATTTTGACATATTATTGACTTGTTTGCTAGATCTTGAAAGTGTTTTTTATTCGAGGTTCTCGGTAACTTAGTCATCTTAACTTCTTGTTCTCCTAGTTGAGTAACTAACTTGATAAATTAGCCTATAATTTAATGAATTATATGCAATAGGAATGCTTTTTTAATATCTGCTTTAAATTATACAACATATACAGCATGATAGTGACATATGTGTGTTATAGTATTTAATTTTTTTATAATTAATAGTTTGCATGGGAATAGTATACCGAAATCTTTGATTTACATGGTAACACGTGTTCGTGATTGTATTGAGGGTGCAATTGATAGCTACTTGTACAACTAGATTGTTGTGCTATTATGTTCTTACATTATGAAACTGCCATTGAGAATGATGCCAAGTAAAGGGCTTTGGTATGCATCTTTGGCTGTTATGAGTGAGTAGTAGACATTCGTGTACTTCATGATTTTTTGCACCTTTGTTTTTTGGAAACAAGGAATTTTATTGGAAGGAGATGGTTTTTTTTTTTTTTCCAAGAAACAATAAGTTAAATTTGAAGGAGAAGGTACAAAAGAAGGATTAATCTCCAAGAAAGATAGTAAAAATAATACGATAACAACACACTACAAGAAAAGTGGGCTTAAAAGACAGAACTTTTTGCAACGGCACATTTGTCGTCGCAAAAAATGACTTTTTGCGACGGCACACCTTGCCGTCGCAAAAAATGACCTTTTGCGACGGCACACCTTGTCGTCGCAAAAAATGTGACCTTTTGAGACGGCACAGTTTGCTGTCGCAAAAAATGTGAGTTTTTGAGACGGCACAACTTGCCGTCGCTAAAAAATGTGACTTTTTGAGACGGCACAACTTGCCATTGCAAAAAATGTGACCTTTTGAGACGACACAACTTGCCATTGCCAAAAATTGTGACCTTTTGAGACGGCACAACTTGCCGTCGCAAAAAATGTGACCTTTTGAGACGGCACAACTTGCTGTCGCAAAAAATAGAGTTTTTGTGACGGTACCAGCTGCAGTCGCAAAAAAAAAGAAAAAAAAAGAAGAGTTTTTTGCAACCGTAATAGGTACCGTTGCACACACAAAAAAAAGTAAAATATATATATATATATTGTGGCTTTGAGATGGCTTCATATATATATAGTCACAAAATGGTTTAAATAAATGCAACGGTATTTTTCTGTCACAAAAAAAAATGACGTCGTCTTACTCTTTTGAACATTTCTCTTTTCACCCATTTTTTTCATCTTCTTATCTCTCTGTCTTTGTCTCTGTCTCTCTTCTCTCTGTGTTTCTCTCTCTCTCATCACTCTTCTCTATCTGTCTATCTCTCTCTTTCTTTCTGTGTCTCTGTCTCTCTTTTTTTTTTCTCTCTTTCACTCATCACTCTTCTCTGTCTGTCTGTCTGTCTGTCTGTCTGTCTGTCTCTCTCTCTCTCTCTGTGTCTCTCGTCCATCTCTCATCTGTCTATCTTTCTCATCTCCCTTCTCTCTCTGTCTCTCTTCTCTCTCTCTTCTCTTTATCTCTCTCGCTCATCTCTCCTTGTCTCTCTCTCTCTCGTTTATCTCTTTTCGCTCTTTTTTGTTCTCTCTCTCTCTTTGTCTATATCTTTTCACCCATTTTTTCATCTTACTCTCTCTCTCTCTTTCTCTCTCTCATTCATCACTTTTCTCTCTCTGTCTATCTGTCTATCTGTCTTTCTCTGTCTCTCACTCATCTATCTCTTCTCTTATCTCTTATCTCTTTTCTTTCCCTGTCTCTTTCGCTCATCTCTCTTCTCTCTATCTCTTTCATCTCTCTCTGTCTCTCTCGATCATCTCTCATCTCTTTATCTCTCTTTCTGTCTCTCTCGGCCATCTTTCTTCTCTCTATATCTCTCTCTCTATCTCTCTATATCTCTCTCGCTCATCTCTCTTCTCTCTATCTCTCTCTCTCTCTGTCTCTCTTGTTCATCTCTCTTCTCTCTCTGTCTTTTTTTATCTCTCACTCTCTATCTCTTTATCTTTTTGTCTCTTTCTCATTCTCCTTCTTTCTCTCTTCTCTTTCTCTCTCCCCCCACTGTGTTCGCGTTGCTCATTCTCTCCCTTCCGTCTTCTCTATTTACTGAGCTCCCTATCGATTTATCTATCTACTACAAGAAAATGCACTTTTAGCGACCACTTTGTCTCTCTCTCGCTCATCACTCTGTCTCTGTCTCTCTCCTCTATCTGTCTCTCATTCATCTCTCTCTCTCTCTCACCACCCATCTCCTTTACCACTTTCACCACTACTGCAAACGCCATTCCACTACCATCATTACTATTACTGTCGCCATTTCACCTCTACGATTACCATTACTACTACCATTACCACCACTCTACTACCACCACTACCACTACTACTACCATTACCTCTCCTTCACCCCTGCCACTCCATCTACTCTACCACTACCACAACTTCACCACTAATCTCCTTCGCCATCACCACCACCACCACCACCATCATCTCTTATCCACCACCTTCACCACTACTGCCGCTTTCTCTCCTCTACCACAAAAAATTAGTTCATGATTTTTAATAACAAAAAAAAATAGGCTGCAGAAAAATATTTTTCATTGATCATAGAAAATTAACTTTTATTTTAGTTGAAAATATTTTTCATTAAAATATTACCCCTACTTCTACGAAATAAAAAATAATAATATTTTTTTCATTAAAATAAAAATGAAACAAATAAATTTTCAATCTTAGTAACTAAAAAAAAGAAGATTTTTTTTAAAAAAAATTTATTAACTACAAAACAATATATATTTTAATAAAAAATAAAATTTTTTGATGACGACAACCCTCGTCGTAAAAAAAATAAAATAAAAAATTAAACGACGTTATTTTGTTATTTAAATTTCATTTCTAACCAAAAAAAAATAATAATTATTTTTTTGTTCCCGCCCCTTTTCTTTTCCATTCTCCCCCCAAAACAAAAATGGTGTGTTTGATTGGACGGACTGGATAAGGGGGAATTAGAATCCATCGGACTTGAGTCCTAGGACTGTGAATCCCCCGGACTATTTGGTTGGATTGGATATGTATCCCGTGTTTGTTTTTTCATGGGATTAGATGTTTGGAAATGACTATTTTTAGTGAATCCAACGTTTGGTTGGACAGACTGGATATGATAAATGAACAAAAGACTATTTTACCCTTTTTCAATTGTTTACTAAGTAATAGCAATATTAAACATATCTTTAATATTTTAATTATTTTTAGCTAGATTAAATAAAAATTTATTTTATTTTATTTTTTACACAATTAAATAAATTTAATTTTTTAAATTAAATAAATAAATAAAATATCAATAAAAATTTATATTATTTTTTTAATTAAAATTTTAAATAAATTTGTTTTTAAAAATAATAATAATTAAACAATGAAGTTAAATAAAACATCTATTAACATTTAAATAATAAAATTAAATAAAATATAAATAAAATTTTAAAATAAAACATCAATAAAATATTTATAAAAATTTATTTAAAAAAATAAATAAAACATCAATAAAAAATTAAATTAAATTATTTTATTTTTAAATTGAGACATTTAAATTTTATTAAATTTTACTAAATATAATACATAATTAAATAGTAGAGAGTCAAAATAGTCATTTCACCACCTAATCCCAATAGTAAATAATCCTCCAAAATTATCCCACACCCCCTCTAAAATAGTATAATCTCTCATATGGAAAATAAAGTGTCCGACCAGACTCCATATCCAATAAATTAAAAAAAAAATCAAATTAAATTTACTATACCAATTACAATTCACAGTAAGGCCAAGTTTGGCATCTACTAAATAATACAAAAAGTCACTATCCTATTTAAGTCATATCATCTTATTTAAATCACATCACCCTCTAACACATCACATCAAACTCAATCCAAACCCAACCCATTTAAACCAATAAATCAAAAAATACACTTTTTTATTATTATTATTATTATTATTTTTTTAAACATCCTAAACCAAACCTAAATAATCCCCCTTATCCCCCGATCAAAAACACCCAAAATCGCTAGTCTCTTCTTACCCCCTCTCTCTCTCTCTCTCTCTCGATCAACGGCGAGCGGCGGAGCAGCGTTGGAGCAGCAGCAGATCTTCCGATGTTGCCTGGCCTCACCAAGTCCTACCCTGTCACTCCTTCTCGTTAAAGTCTACGGTCTAGATTCTCCAAAGAAGAAGCAGTCGTCGTACACACCATTAAGAAAAGTCTGAAGAAGTAGGGCTTTCTGGTTTTATATATATAGCCCTAAATCGCATCTCTGCGCTGTTTGGTTGGAACAGAGCTCTCTCTCTCGATTTTGTGTTTTTTGGTCTCCATTTCTGCAGGAAATCATGGCCAAAGGTCCTGGTCTTTACACTGAAATTGGCAAGAAAGCACGAGGTTCTCTCTCTCTCTCTCTCTCTCTCTGTATACGTGTATGAATCATGTATCTATGTTTCTTGTTGAGTTATTGGTGTGTTGATTGTATATTTTGAGTGATTTAATTGTTTAATTTTTATGCTAGATCTTCTCTACAAGGACTACCAGAGCGACCACAAGTTCACTGTCACAACCTATTCTCCAACTGGAGTTGTGAGTTTTTTGCTCATTTTCCTTTCTCAGATCTTTTTACTCACTTCATGAAGCTAGTGTTTCTATCTCTTTTTATGTGATTATATTATACGTGTGTATGTATGCTGTTATTTTCAGTTTATGCTGTATAGATTTGTATTTGTATATTTGTATGTATGTATGAGCATCTGATGCTAATTGTCTCAATGAAGCCAAGTGCATTATTGAATGGGGTGGACCTTTTTCATTTTAAGTGTGATTTTGGTGCTTTTGCTTTTTTGTTATTGACTTTTTTAAAAAAGAAAAAGAAAAAGTGAGACCATGAATTTTGATGGGTTTTAAGTGGTGTCTATTAGTATCATCATCTTATATAGTTGGCATCGCGGGCGATTTTTGAAGTATTATTATGCATTGATGCTTAGCCAATATACCTTTTTACCATATGTTTCATGATCTTGAACAGTTCTCTTAAACTTGTATTATTGACAATTGACAATGGGAATTGGTAGCATCATTGCTTGTGCATTTTGTTAGTGGTTTTGGCTTATCTTATTGTCTATGTTACTGGTTTTCTTTCAGTTTGGTTCATTGATTGAATTTGGAAAGAGCTATTAGTTTACGGGTTTTCAATACATTTTAGGCATTAAATAAATTGATGACTATGCTTTTTTTACTTTTGCTAAGATGCTGAATGACAGAGGAATTGTTCAACTTAGAGCGTGTTTGGTTGTGCAACATGAATTATTTTATTTTTAACTAAAACATTCAAAATCTGCAAGTTCATAGCTGAGTTGGTTCTAAATTTGTTTAGGTTTTGAGCATAATAAATTTTGAATCTTCTAATTCTCGATAATCTGCAAGTTCATATATGAGTAATTCAAAATTTGTCCAATTTTTGAACAAAATAGATTTGGAGTCTCTTAATTTTAGATGTTTTGCAAGTTCATAAATGAGTTAATTCAAAACTTGTTCAGTTGTAGAACTATATAGATTTTGAATCTCCTAATTTTAGACACGATGCACAAAATTGCTTCCTTCTTCTCTTGCAGAAATCCCAATCCCTTTTTACCATATGTTTCAAATGTAAATGCTCCCATGTAAGAGGGAAGTTTGTGGTGTGGCACACCAGCCAGCTACCTAGATAATGGACATTTGAGCATTTACATTTGAATTGTTGTGATTTGCATGATCGTACAAACTTAATATCTTGATTTTTGGTTCTGTTTAATCTGATAATGGATCAATGTGCTGTTCTCCATTGTTACAATCCTTGATACATTTGGTGATTTGATTCCAATAGTCTTGTTACTCTTGAACAATCATTGATCGTTGAATATTCCAAGAATATTGTTCTTGAATCTGAATATTTTAGATCCTCATTCTTCAATGAAGATGGTGTTCTCTGCTCATGGTAGATGAACATGAAATGTTTTACAGATTGTTTTGGTTCTTTAACTGTATCTTCTCATTGAATACGCTTTAGTGGTTTCTGTATTTTCTTGGAATTTGCCAATGACCAAAATCTTTCGTGTGTTGCAGAGGCTCATTAATCAGCACAACCTCATTATGCTCTCTGCCTTGGGTATGGGTATGTGTTCTTGAATCTTCCATCTTCCATATTGTAAAATACTAGGTTTCGTAGATTGTGTATGATTGTATCCTCTAATTCTAAGGCAAATGAGGAACATGGAGCTTGCCTCTTTATGCAAAAAATCCCATAGGAGAGGTTGCTTTTTTTTAGTACAACCATGAGACATAATTGAACTGTCTTCTTATTTTTGCATGCATGTACTATATAGGTCCCTTAGTCCAAGAAGTTATTTGGTTTTCCCCGAAAATCATGTGGTTACGTGTCCACTAAATAATAAGAGGACATGCTACTATTTTTCAATAGAAGTAGCAACAAATTGAACACTTGAATGCTTGTAATTGGGCTGACACACAACCATGCAAGTGTTCCCGACCCAGCCTATAATTTTTGGGTTGCTATACCCATGTTTAGAGGAAGGCAAAGCAGAGGTAAGTTTCGAACCCTAGAGTGTCGTTGGTGCAAAGGTCGACCAACAAGGGTGAGCCGAAACCCTAGTGGTTCTGCTTTGATACCATGAAGCTTGAGTAATCAGCTTAGGGTTTGATAGATTATCATCCCCTATTTATAAATGAAGATTAGGGTTTACAAGATGAGACAATTACAAGTCGAGCCCTGAGGGCATAGAATAATTACAAACCAAAAAAGCTCAGATAATAATATAATATGCTAACACTCTCCCTCAAGCTGGTGCGAAGATATCTCTCATGCCCAGCTTGCATAATATGTCATGAAATGGTTTATTCCCAATCTCCTTGGCGAGAATGTCAGCAAGTTGTTCACCAGACTGGACAAAAGGAGTACAAATGGTACCACTAGTGAGTTTCTCCTTAATGAAGTGACGATCAATCTCAACATGTTTTGTCCTGTCATGTTGAATTGGATTGTGAGCGATGTTGATAGCGGCCTTATTATCATAGTATAACTGCATGGAGTCCGTCTAATCAATACCTAGATCACTCAACAATAACTTGATCCATAAAAGTTCACACACACCTTATGCCATAGCTCTAAACTCAGCTTCTGCACTGGACCTGGCAACCACATTCTGTTTCTTACTCCTCTAAGTAACTAGGTTGCCTCCAACAAAAGTGCAATACACTGAAGTCGATCTCTTATCAGTTACTGATCCAGCCCAGTCAGCATCTGTCTAGGCTTCCACACAAAGATGATCATACTTTGAAAAATAAAGACCCTTACCAGGAGCAGACTTCAAGTACCTCAAGATTCTCATGACAGCCTCAAAGTGAATCTGATGAGGAGCATGCATAAACTGACTAACCACACTGACAGCAACAACAATATCAGGACGGGAGTGAGATAGGTAAATGAGCTTACCCACTAATCGCTGATAGCTCCCCCTATCAACAGCTTCTCCTCCTTAATCATCCCCCAATTTTTGATTGGGTTCCAGTGGAGTGGCACATGCCTTGTAGCCAAGCATCCTAGTTTCCTTCAATAGGTCAAGCACATATTTTCTTTGTGAGATAAATATCCCATCCTTAGAGCGAGCAACTTAAATTCCTAGAAAATACTTCAAGCTTTCCAAGCCTTTGATTTCAAACTCATTAGCTAAATATTTCTTCAACAGAGGTATTTCCCCACTATCATTGCCTGTAAGAACTATGTCATCTACATAAACAATAAGTGTTGTAGTCTTACCACGTGAGGAATGTTTCACAAATAAGGTATGATCTGTCTGACTCTGTTTGAAGCCATATTTAAACATAGCATGAGTGAATCTTTCAAACCAAGCCCTTGGAGACTGTTTGAGACCATATAATGACTTCCGAAGCTTGCATATTTTGCCTTCTGTCTGATGATCCTCAAAACCAGGAGGAATGTCCATATATACCTCTTCTTCGAGGTCACCATGGAGAACGGCATTCTTGACATCAAACTGATAAAGCGGCCAATCTAGATTAGTTGCTAGAGAGAGAAGTACTCTGACTGAATTCATCTTAGCCACGGGTGCGAAGGTCTCTTGATAATCAATGCCATATGTCTGAGTAAACCCTTTTGCCACAAGTCTTGCCTTGTAACGCTCAATAGACCCATCTGCTTTGTGTTTCACAGTATATACCCATTTACATCCCACAGGTCGTTTGCTTGTAGGTAACTCAGTCAATTCCCAAGTGCCATTCTTCCTAAGTGCTTTTATTTCCTCAATCATGGCTAGTTTCCACTCAGAGGTAGCAAGAGCATCCTAAAAATGGTTAGGAATGCTAACAGAGGAAATATTGGACACAAACGCTCTATATGAGGATGACAAATGAGAGTAGGACACAAACTGTGAGATAGGATGTTGAGTACAAGATCTCACACCCTTCCTTTTGGCAATAGGAACATCAAGATCAATGGACTCCAGAGATTCAAAGTTACCTAGACTTTCATCGGAAACAGGAGATGGCAGTGGAGGAGCAGAAGTGGTCCCTTGTATCCGGTTAACTTGTCGTCTGTTTATGTCCCGGACATAAATATGCCCGTCCTTATCCTTGGTGACATTGGGTTCTATAGTTCCAGTAGAAGAGGGTGGTGTAAGAACAACTGGTTCCATCATAGGAAGCACAGTAGAAGAGGGTGGTGCAAGAACAACTGGGTCCACCATAAGAAGCACAGTAGAAGAGGGTGGTGCA
Organism: Camellia granthamiana; assembly: GCA_036172215.1. Taxonomy (NCBI): domain Eukaryota; kingdom Viridiplantae; phylum Streptophyta; class Magnoliopsida; order Ericales; family Theaceae; genus Camellia; species Camellia granthamiana. The sequence goes on along the minus strand of CM069914.1, from coordinate 81,129,373 downwards.
AGAACAACTGGGTCCACCATAGGAAGCACAGGACTAACGGGGTCCACCATAGGAAGCACAGGACTCACTTCACACCAAGGCTTCTTCGGAAATGAGGACGGTGACACCGGAGAGGACAAGAAATAGGACTGAGACTCAAAGAAAGTAACATCCATGGACACAAACCACTTACGAGAAGAAGGGTGGTAATATTTATACCCTTTTTGAGTAGGAGAGTAACCAAGGAAAACACACTTGAGGGAGCGAGGGTCCAACTTACTACGAGAAGGAGAGTGATTATGAACAAAACAGACACAACCAAAAATTTTGGGAGGAATAGAAAACAAGGACTGAGAACTGAGGAGGATGTGAAGAGGAGCTTGGTTTTGCAAGACCTGGGTAGGGAGACGATTAATAAGATGGGTAGCGGTGAGAACAGCGTCGCCCTAATAGGGTCGAGGCACACTCATAGAAAAACACATGCACCGAGCCATGTCAAGAAGATGCCGATTCTTGCATTCCGCCACCCCATTTTGTTGAGGGGTATTGGTGCAAGAGGTCTGATGGATAATGCCATGAGAAGAGAAATATTGGCCTAACCCAGAATCTATGTCTTCCCCGCCATTATCAGAATGAAATAGTTTGACAGTGGCCCCAAACTGAGTACAAATCATTTTATGAAAATTGCGAAACACAGAGAAAACCTCACTCTTATCTTTCATGAGATACACCCAAATAGCACGAGAAAAATCATCAATAAATGTAACAAACCATTGATGACCTTTTACAGACATAACACGAGAGGGACCCCAAACATCAGAATGTATTAATGAAAAAGGAACTAAACTTTTATTCAAACTGGGAGCAAAAGAAGTTCTGTGTTGTTTTCCAAGTTGATAAGATTCACAAAGAAAGTTAGACACATGATGATTTGCGAAACCAGATGGAAATAAATGCTTAAGTAAATAAAAAGAAGGATGCCCAAGACGCCGATGCCACAGCCATAAATTAGCGGGGGTAGTAGAAGATGTGGTGGAAGAATAAGAAAGTTTGTCTGGTTGATCGAGGAAGTAGAAACCATTTTCTGCACTACCACTGCCAATCGTCCTCGTGACAAGGTCCTGAAAAAGACAATGATCAGGAAAACGTCACACTACAATTCAAATCCTGGGTAAGACGACTCAAGGATAACAGATTAACAGAAAAATTGGGAACATGGAGAACAGAAGATAGATGTATGGTAGGAGTGACTTGGACTAAATCTTTTCCAGAAATGGAAGAAACAGTACCATCTGCAATCCTAACTTTGTCCTGACCTGAAGAGGGCTTATAGACAGAGAAAAGATCAGAGGAGCTAGACATATGATCGGAGGCATCGAAATTAATAATCCAAGGCAAAGACTTATGACACAGGAAAACACAAGGAGAAAAGGCTAAGTTACCTGAGCGGGCAAAGGACGAGGAAGCTGTACTGAGAGCAATAGAAGACCGGCGATCCAACAATTGGCGCAAAGCATCCTCCAGCTCAGTATCAGAATCTTGGCCAACAGAAGCAGAATTAGAATCAAGTGTATCAACGGCACTAGACTGATGAGCCCGGGAATAGGAACCACGTCCTCTAGACTGATCGGACTGACCTCCTCGTGAACCAGACCGATCACCTCGACCCCCGGATGGAGTCCCATGAAGCTTCCAACACGTCTCATGAGTATGCCGCGACTTCTTGCAATAATCACAGAATACAGACTCCTTAGCAGCAGACAGAGGGATGGGAGTCCGGCTGAGGCCAACTCGAGGAGTAGACAGTAATGCTGAGCGGTCAATAGAGACAGGGGACATCATAGCAGACCGGCGACTCTCCTCATTCTGTACATAGGCAAATACCTCCTGAAGTGAAGGAAGAGTGTCCATACGCAGAATTCGACCTCTAACTGGATCATACTCTACATTTAGGCCTGCCAAAAATTTAAAGACCCGTTCCCATGTGATGAACTTCTTGTACTCGACAGAATCAGCAGGGCAAACGGGCTTATAGTCTTCCAGGTAGTCAAGGCGTTTCCAGTCGTTGGTGAGGAAAGTGAAATACTAAAGAATAGTCTGCTCCCCCTGAAGTGAGCTCTCAATAGAGCGGCGCAACTCAAATGCCTGTGAGAAATTCCCTTTGCGGGAATAGGTGGCAGCCACAGCATCCCAAACATCCTGGGCAGTCTCCATAGACAAGTAGCCCTCACCAATTTCAGGAACCATCGAATGAATAAGCCAACCCATAATCAAAGAGTTGGTAATCTCCCATTGGTCATAACTTGAGTCAGTGGTACTAGGTGCCTGTATCCTGCCATCAACATACCCCATCTTCCCTCGGCTCTTCAAAAATATAGTCAAACTTTGAGACCATGCTAGGTAGTTCTGACCATTAAATAGAGAGGAGGTGATTTTCAGACTAGGGTTGGAGTTCTCAGTCATGGTAGTAGGTATAATGAGACTCTCACTCCTCGGTGTTTGAGAAGTAGGGGACATTGGTGGAATCTGCCACGGATACTCTACTACCGAACTTGCAACAAAACTAGTGGCAATTACAAACCCGGAATGTGGTGATGAAAGAACAGGCACAATGACCACTATGAAGGCATAACAAAATTAAGAAACCATTTATTTTTTTTATTTTTTTATTTTGTTTGTTTGTTTGTTTGTTTGTTTTTTTTTATTTAATATATTTATGTATTTAGTTAGTCATTTATATATGTATGGGTACGGTGTTTATACACAACACAACATAACATAGGGATACCAAACAGAGGTGAGAGAATACCAGAGAAGGCGGCTGAGTGAGGAGATCGAAGGCTGACGAACTGCTGGAGGAGCTCGACGAAGGCTGACGAACTGCTGGAGGAGCTCGACGAAGGCTGACGAATTGCTGGAGGAGCTCGACGAGCTGAGGAGCTCGACTGAGGACAGTCGATGAGCTGAGGAAGGCGGCTGAGTGACGAAGGCTGAGAGACGATCGACAGAGGAAGGCGAAGCAGAGACGACGGCGACTAAGTGATGAAGACGAGGCAGAGATCAACAGTGAGAGACGGCTGAGTGACGATCGACAGAGGAAGGCGAAGCAGAGGTAAGTTTCGAACCCTAGAGTGTCGTCGGTGCAAAGGTTGACCAACAAGGGTGAGCCGAAACCCTAGTGGTTCTGCTTTGATACCATCTATGAAGCACGGGTACGAGTACGAGTACGAGTACTGGTACTGGTACGATACGGGTACGTCGATACGCTAAAATTCAAAAAAAATAGGGTACAGGTACGGCTTGGTACGTTTGTAAAAAAATATTTATTTTTAATTTAGAGGAATGCAAAAATTAATTAAATGGTTTAATTTGTTAAGGTTCAACCTATATTTAACATTTAATGCCAAAAGTAAAAGTATAAATCAAAATTAAATGACTTACAAACTATAGTTTAATTTTAAAATCATGCTAAGCATAAAATAAAAAATAAAAAAGAAATCTAGTGAAATGAGTTTTATCTCTGTAGTAGAAGGAAAATATTGTTTCAACTGAGGTACGGTAATATATACTGGGTACGTCAAAAATTAAGAAGAAAAAACTTGGGTACGTGTTTCGTGTACTTGGTACGTATGCAGAAGTACCATACGAGGTACAGTACGCCGGTAAGTACCCGGTACAGGTACGGCAAGTTTTCCAAAGTACCCATCCTTCATAGGATACCATGAAGCTTGAGTAATCAGCTTAAGGTTTGATAGATTATCATCCCCTATTTATAAATGAAGATTAGGGTTTACAAGATGAGATAATTACAAGTCGAGCCCTGAGGACATAGAATAATTACAAACCAAAAAAGCTCAGATAATAATATAATATGCTAACAATTTATACGCAGCATTACACTTCCTAATAATACATATTAACATATTAATACATAATTATATTGTCATTAATTATTTTTATTTTATTTTTCAAATATTTCCGGAGTAGGTGTTTGCTTCTTGTGGATTTCATGCCTGTGAAGAATGTCACTAATTTTTGTTTTGTACCACAGAGAATGCTGAGGAAAACTTTTAATTTTGATTTATGTTATTTTGAATTATGAATAACATTATGTATTTAAACATTATATATGTATTATGGAACATTATGTACTGGATTAATTTTGTTAATGTATCGTTATGAATGCAAGAATATATTTATTATCGAGAAATTATTATTTTTATACAGGAATTTTTATATTATTATGCAATTATTGATTTTTATTTTTTTAATTGTTTTTCATTGAATGCAGGTAATTTTAATATTTTTTAATTAATTTACAGTAGGTTTTTAAGGGTTTTTTTTTTTTGGCACCAAATCGTCGCAAAAAACAGATATTTTATAATTTTTAATAAAAGCCTTTTGCGTCGGTACTATTTGCCGTCGCAAATAATCTTTTAGCGACGGCGCATTGTGCTGTCTCAAATATTTTTTTAGCGATGGTAGGTATCCCGGTCACAATAAGAATTCTTTAGCGACGGCATTTTTGCTGTCTCAAATAATACCTTTAGCGACGGCAACATCGTGCCGTCTCAAAAAATCTCAAATTTTTTCATATTAATGGCGACGAAAAAATTCCGTCGCAAAAAGGCCACTTTGCCGTCGCAAAAAAAAGTCGACGGCAACGTGCCGTCGCTAAAACCTTTTTGCGACCCCCTTTGTTGCGACCCCTCACTTGCCGTCGTTAAAAGTCATTTGCTGTCGCAAAAAACTTTTTGAGACGGCATTTTGAGTATTTGTGACGGCATTTTGCCGTCGCAAAAAGTCAAATTTTTTGTAGTGACATGAGAGTGCAATGCTCTACAAAGATTAAAAAAAAAAGAGACAAGAATTGTAGGAAGTACAAAGATCCCTCCCTGTAAGAAGTCTGCTTGAAACCATGTTACACTTACTAGAAGTGACCCTTGAATTTCAGACTTAAATTGGCATGGGATGTTGTAGTAAAAAAATAGCTGGGTATATAGCCATTGACATAGCAGAATGACAAAAAAGGATTCATACAGCCAACTCTAATTAATTGGGATGCAAGGTTTGGTTTGGTAAAGATCATTATTCTGAGAGGATCCTAATAAACAAGGTAATGATGATGGGTTTATAAGCCATATATGGAGTTAGGATCCAGATAAGTGCATCTTTTCCCTGCCATTTTAGGTCATCTTTATCTCGTAGCTAATAATGTTGGGTATGGCCATGGAGACAGTGGAATGGTGGGAAAGAATAGTAACATCTCATAACTGAGATAATGTTTTCTTGGTTGAGTCAGGTTTAATGAATTGATGCATAATTTTAAACGTGTGCTCCATAAAATTAATGTTTTGCACTTCATTATATTTACCAGTTGATTCTCTTCTCTGTTCAGGTGCCCGTGCTCTGTGAGTAAAAGTGGCAGGGAAAGGTTCAGCTGTAGTTGAGTATCTTGTTCAGGTGTTTTTCAAGCGGTTGGATGCCTTAGGATTTGATAACAAGCAGGTTAGTGGATATTTTGAAATAACTACATCTTTTGTATTGTTTTTTTTTCCCTAGCAAAAAATCCATTTGCCCTCCTGTGGTTTTCCTTTTTCCCAAAAAGGAAGAAAGATATAAGCCAACCATGAAACCATAGCATGGTTGGAATCATCAACGATTCTCTCTTCACAAAGAATGATGAAGGTTCAGAAGGGTTTAACAACTGAAACAATTTCCTCTTTAGAACACAAAAATATTTGTTGAAAAATCACTGCAATAATTGTAATAGCTTATTATCAGCTTTTTGTAGGGAAAGAGATCTTTGTAAATTGTTTCTTACAAAAGTTGAAAATTATGTTTTCTACAAAGTTTTAAAAGACTTTACTGAGGCTAAGACAAAACGCCTCAAGACTTTAATTTTTAGGTTTTACTTCACAAAGGCTTGCGCACACAGTCTTGAGACATGTGCCTTAGGTGCGTCTTGTATGCCTTTTATGTATAAGCATGTGAGGAGTACACATATGAAGAGTTTACATTAGGCTCTTGTTAAACTTAGTCTAATAGATGGTTTCAACGTAAAAAATAAAAAAATAAAAAAAATAATTCATTTTGCAACTATATTCTATAGGAAAAATTAAGTAAATGACCAACCAAGAAAAAAACACAAAGTCGATGCTCAGTTAGAAACTCAATCACTAAAGCTAAAAATATCAATTTCACTTTCAATAAAGCAAAGCTTTCTTCTGAAGAAAAGTATTTACACCTTTATATTTAATTTTGATGTATTTATTTATTGTTTTAAAATGTTTAAATTATTTACTAAATATAAAATTTTGAAATTTGAAATGTTTATGCCTCAACACCTTAAGGCTTACGCCTCGCCTCATGAGGGGTAAAATGTCTTACGTTACACATTCACCTTTAAAAACTTTGGTTTTCTGCATTGTTTTGAATTTACGTGCTTTTTTTGTTGGAATTGTTCTATATATATCACAATGTTTGCTTCATGCTCCCAAGCATTGAATCTTCTAGGGACAATTGCTCCCACCCTCTCCTAAGAGATCTCTTTGAAATGTGTATATTCGTGATGTGGTTTGACCTTGTCACTCAATAGGTTGTAGATCATAGAGGTAGTTGAACATTATTCAGTGTGTTTGGTTTGAGTTTTTTGGATTAAGTTTTTTGAAAATTGAGTCTTTTAGGTGCCGTTTGGTAACACTTACGTTTTCAGTTTTCTGTTTATATTTACAAAAATTTAAAAAACTCAAATAAAAACTTGTTTGGTAAAATTTTTGATTTATAAATCAGTGGTCTCAGTTTATAAACTTGGCCAAAAAATGAAAACACAAAAAATGTGTTTCCATTTTGAGTTTTCAGTTTTTTTTTTTTTTTTTTTTACCACCCAACACTAGCCACCACCCGCCACCACCGTCTTCCTCCACCACCACCACCACCCACCCCCCCACCACCACCTGCCACCACCACTCACCACCCACCTGTCACCACCACCCACCTGCCACCCACTCGCCACCACCACCCACCCCTCGCCGCCGCCACCACCACCACCCACCTGCCATCCACCCGCCACCACCCGCCACCACCCACCACTCGTCACTATCATCCACCGCCCGCCACCACCACCCGCCACCTACTTGCCACCACTACTTACCACCCACCTACCACCACTATCCACCACCTGCTACCCACCACCACCAGCCACTTGCCACCCACCACCACCACCACCCACCACCCACCCGCCACCCACCTGTCACCACCACCCACCACCACCACCCACTCGTTACCACCTATCACCCGCTACCGTCACCTACCCACCCACCACCACCGCCACCCACCACCCACCAGCCACCCACCTGCCACCGCCACCCACTTGGCACCACCACCCACCACCACCACCTACTCGCTACCACCTATCACTCGCCATCGTCACCCACCCACACACCACCACTACTACCACCACCACCACTCGCCACCTACTCGCCACCACCCACCACAACCCACTTGCCACCACCACCCACCACCCGCTACCACCACCACCACCATCACCACCCACTCGCTACCATCCACCACCCGCCACCATCACCCACCCACCCACCATCACCATACCACCTATCACCCGCCACCGTCACCCACCCACCCGCCACCACCACCACCACCACCACCACCTACCCGCCACCACCCACCACCACCCACCTGCCACCACCACCCACCACCCGCTACCACCACCACCTACCCACCACCACCCACCTGCCACCCGCTACCACCACCACCACCCACCACCCGCTACCACCACCACCACCCACTCGTTACCACCCACCATCACCACCCACCACCCGCTACCACCACCACCTACCCACCACCACCCACCTGCCACCACCACCCACCACCCGCTACCACCACCACCACCCACCACCCGCTACCACCACCACCACCCACTCGTTACCACCCACCATCACCACCCGCCACCCGCCACCACCACCACCACCACCACCACCACCGGCTACCACCACCCACCCGCAACCACCCGCCATCTGCCACCACCACTCGCCACCCGCCACTACCACCACCCACTCGCTACCACCCACGACCCGCCACTGTCACCCACCCACCCACTACCACCATCCACCCGGCACCACCAGCTACCCACCACCCACCGTCACCACTTTCCACCACCGTCTTTCGCCGCCACTTGCCACCACTTGCTATTTCTCACTATTTTTTATATTTTAAATTTTTTTAAACAAATTTTCAATTACCAAACGTGTTTGTAGTTTATGTTTTTCTAAAAATAAACAAAAAATAAACAAAAATCAGTTTATAAAATTTTTGTAAATATAAACTGAAAACGTAAACGTTACCAAACACACCCTTAGTTTTTGTATTTTTTTGTTTTTAGTGAATATTTTTAAAATTTTAAACAATTTTTTTACTTTTTTAGATACACCTTACTTAGATGTATCCAAAAAGTAAAAAATTTGTGAAAAAATTAATAAATACATAAAAATACAAAAAATGTATTGAATTCTCATATTTTATTTTTATTTTTGGTATTTAGTGAATTTTTAAAAGGTTTTTTTCACAATTTTTTTACTTTTTAGGTATATTTATGTTAGATATGTCTAAAAAGTAAAAAAATTTCTTAAAATATTAAAAAAATTCAGTAAAAACAAAAAAACACGAAAAATAAGAAAGTAGAATTTTCTGAAAAGTGTTTTTGAAAAAATGGAACCAAGCATAGTTTTGGCTGTCCTTATCTTCTATATTTTCCCCTTATAGTACCTATGCTTGTTATCCTAGTTTTTTTCGCTTCGGAAAGCCATCTGTTTCCAATTTAAGATACGGTTGTAACTATTGAAAACTTTAACTTGTCAATTATTCTCATATGAGAAGGATCTCGTAACCCATTGGGCCACCCTTCTCTGTTTTGTTGACATTCACAGTTGAGTTGGACATACTTGCTGGACAGTTTGATTATTATATAATTTATTGGAAAATGGACCATAGCTTTTTATAGCTTTATTTTTCAGAATCATTCTGCATCATGGCTGATGGTCTGCTTTGGACTACCCCTTTGATACACCATTTCCTATGCAGAGAAAATTGTGTATGCAGTTTAAAATCATACCTTTGGGTTTTTTTTTTTTTGCTAATAAATTATTCCTTTGGTTGATTTAATTTTTAATGCTTTTTGTGATGATTATCTGAGAAATTATTTATTTACTTGACAAACTTAGAAGTTGTTGAATTTCTGTAAATTCTAGCTAGTTGGGCGATCTCTTTTCTGCCTTGGGCTGCTTATTCGTTATGGAAACTCTTTGCTGAGTACATCCTGCTCCAGTAACAAAAATATAGATGTCAAGAACAGCCTCAACTTGTTTAAAAAGTATCTTCATGCAGAGGATTTTGTTCTAAAGGTCAGATCGTTGCAGGTATGCCCCTTCAGCATTTGCCCATAAATGTGCGTGTGCACCCCCCACCACGAAAGAGGGAGGGAGAGATTTTAGCTCGTCTTATTTAACTTGTAAGTTTTGAATTTCTGTAGGCTAATGTTTTGATTGCTAGGCCTGAATATATGTTGGAAAAGGATGTTGGGAAAATTTTGGAGGCAACACTCTCTTCTAGTACTGACATGCGACTTAAGGTAATAATTTCTCTTTCTGTTTTCTTTCTTGACTTCCTGTCCATATACTGAATTGATTTGTTGTACAGATGCAAGCATTGCAAAATATCTACGAGTATCTTCTTGATGCAGAAAGTCAAATGGCAACTGATAATACCAGTAATAACGCGGTTAATTATTCCGTAGATGGTGGCCATAGTGTTCCTGTTGCTGCAGGTGCCGGTGATACTAATATCTGTGGGGGAATAGTTCAATTGTATTGGGATAACATCTTAGGAGGATGTTTAGATGTGAATGAACAAGTTCGCCAATCTGCTGTGAAGGTAAAATCTTGTCCGTGTTCTTATCCTTGGTTGTTTGTCTAAATTTTTTGATTCAAATAAGTGAACTGGTCTGCCCAAACAAGCCAATCAGTATACAGAAATATTAATTATTTACTGAAACATGAGAAGGAAGTCTCAGACTAATACTTTTTTTATTTTTTATTGTGGATTTATTGGTCATTTGGTTAGTTCGAAAACATGAAAACAAGGACGTCAAAAGTCTGAAAGCTAGAGGCATTGATTTTTCCATTATTTTAATTATACATTCTGGCCTGGAATTCATAAATGGAGTTTCTCATGTTGTGAAATTCATGATCTTACTGTTATCAATATCCACTGTAATCTTTACATTTTTTTTATTTTTTATTTTTATAAATGTTAATCAATGCAGATTGTGGAAATTGTGTTACGTCAAGGTCTAGTTCATCCTATTACTTGTGTCCCATACCTTATTGCTCTTGAAACAGGTCCTGAGGAGGCAAACTCAGTGCTGGCTCATCATCTTCTGATGAATATGAATGAAAAGTATTTCCCTGTATATGCTTCAAAATTTTGGGTATCTTGTTAATCTGATTATTCTAACTATTGAAAGCATCTTTCCAGATATCCAGCATTTTTTGAAAGCCATTTGGGAGATGGCCTTCAAAGGTCCTTTATTTTCATTTGGTCCATGCACTGCTGGAAATTAAGATTTTAGCGGCGTTTAAAAAACGCCGCTAAAAGTACAAAAACGCTAATTCTTTTTGTGACGTTTATACCAAACGCCGAAGACGAGGCCGTCGCTATAAGTTTATGGCGTTTAGAAAGCGTCGCTGCATTAGTATAGGCCGCGTTTTTAAAAACGCTGCCAAATGTCCTACCCTAACAATACTGTGACGTCACTATGATTTTAGCGACGTTTTTAAAACGCCTTCATAGGTTTTTTAATTTTAAAAATTCCAACCGTTATAGTGGCATTTTAAAAACGCCGTCTTATCTTTTTCTTTTCTTTTTTAATTTTGAAATTGTGCTAATTTTATGTGATTGAACTAAAAGAACACCAATAATAAAACTAAATAACACTAATATGAAATAATAACTCCCATTCAAATAACAAATATAGCATTAATTCACTTTCCCATTCAATTTAATATAGCATTAATTTTCCCACAAAATAACATATCCAAAAATTGAATTCACAATTCTCAATCAAAAAATTACTACCTTATATACAAAGCCACAAAATAACATTACCCTCCTCTCTCTCTCACCACTCCCCCATTTAATACAAAAAATAAGAAGTGAACCAAAACACCCACTGTTGGATCCGAGGAAAAAAAGAAAAAATAAGAGAAATAAAAAACCAAAGGATTTTAATACAAAAAATCCTGAAAAAATTGCTGGCCCTTTGGCAACTAATTCAGAAGTTGTGGTTGGATCCGATGACAATTTGGTAAACAACTTCTTCCCTTGCTCAACAAGGTCCTCATGCTTCACAGCTCCAGAAGCAACAATTACCTAGAATATGACTTTTGGGGAGACAGAAAAAAAAATATCATTTTCTCAAATGTTGATCCTACTAATCAATTTACAAATCACTGGTCAGAATAGAGCACTATGGACCTAAATTTTAAATGAACCTCAAACAAACAAGAAGAAAGGAACATACAGTCTGAGGGTACATAATTGATAGTTTTTACCAAGAATGAATATCAACCTATGAAGTAAAATCATAGAATGGTTTATTTCATTCAAACAAGTGTCGAGAAGGAAAGATAAAATAAAATCAGTCAATCACTGTCACTAGCATTCAATATGAGCTATTGATGGCATTCAGTTAAAAGATTTTCTTTAGCAGTCACAATATTAATTCTTCAAATCTGTAGAGAGGGCCAAAAAAAATTCAGATTGAATATGATATGTAAATTAGACGAAAGGAACATACAGTTTGTATTGGTTCCGCAAGCACCTCCCATGACTCATTCAAGTCTTCAAACAAAGAAGCTTCATTAACCTATGGCAAAATTAGTTCAACAAAAAAGTCAAATAATAAAAGGGAAGTAAACAATGGCAAGGGCAATGGAGAATGCTGCCTGATAAAAGTCAAATAGCAAATGCTAATTTCATCATATCAATAATATCAGAGTAATAATGTGTGACATAATATTTTCATATGAAAACAACCTATAATAAGCAGATAATTACTACTACACCTTTACCGTTGACAAGATGAAAACTAGTTAGTAATTATGCAGCAATGTTTTTCAATTTAACTTTTTACCTGCGGCTTTGATATTCCCTGTAATGCACTTCTGTACGCAAGAAGAGAATGTCCTAAACCTTCACCCATATTCCTCAGAACTGTTGAATCAGTTAAGTCACGCTGCACATAACGTACAAAAATAAATATTCACTTCCAAAACAGAAAGCATGTCTCACTCTATCACCACCACTAAAATTAGATGAGAAAAATTCTAACAACTAGCAAAATCTGGAGCAGTGGTTCAAATGTTCTGTAAATTTCATTAAAAAATATCCCTAAATAATCATTCTATTTTTAAAAAATATTATTAAACCAGTGGTTCAAATTATCACATTGATAATCTGGAGCAGCAACTAACCTACAACACATGGTTAAATTATGAAAGCATTTGCTAAAAACAATAAGGAGCAAGGACTGGATGTAAAAAATTGGAAAGAGAGTCCACTAATGAGTAACTAATAGATAATAAAGACTACCGACTTCTCTAGCTTTGATACATAGAGCAGCCGCGGTAGTGGATGGTTGGTCTCTACAAGTCAACAAAGAACAGAGAGCATATCAAAAGGAGCCATTAAAATGTGGTTGCAGATTGCTAACTTAACACGTGTAGATAAAATTTCTAGGAATTATTCTGGCCTGCAAAAAATTATAGAGAAATCTAATAAAAACTGAAGTGAGAAGAAATTTCGAGCATGGAACACACACCTGAGTCACATAGGGATTGAAACTTAATCCAAGAGATTTCACAAACTCCTGCAATTTGAGGCCACTTAATTTCAGGGTATGCAACGAGATGTGCATTGTAATTTCCAACAGCACCAGCAAACTTCCCCATTATCTCAACTTGAGAAATATCCAGCCTTTCCCTGCTTAATCTGACAGCAAAAATTGCAATTTCCTTTCCAAGGGTGGTAGGTGAAGCTGGCTACAAAATAATAAACCAAATGAGTGATCTATTGATGACTCTATTAGCTCTAAAACCATTGTTCAAACACAATTGCATGCACCACCATATGCCAGGCAGGTTTAAGTATACAACTTTACTCAACAAAGCATATATCCCAACAATTTGAGTTGAAGTAAATAAACCATTTTCCTCCAATCAGTTGTAATTTGTCCATCAACTCCACTTCTTCCTTTTAGTCATCATATTTAGTTATTTTTAAGTGATTATGCATATTCTTGATGATCCAATGTATGAAGGGTACTAATCAGATGGAGCAGTCTCTCTCTCATGAATTGCAGTGCAACATCTATATATCTATTATTTTTTAAAATAAAAAATTCATCTACCTGCCCATGAGTGCGAGACAACATGGGAACATGAGCATTAGCTTTAGCCATGTCACAAACTGCCTTAATTAACTCATCCATGACAGGAAATATGACAGTGTTCAAAGCTTCTTTCAGCATCAATGCATGGGCAAGATTGTTAATGTCCTCGGATGTGCAGGCAAAATGAAAAAATTCAAGCACCTACAATGAAGAGAAGGTTAGCTACTCAAAATATTTCAAATAGCAACAGTAATAATGAAAGACATTGCAACTTAAAGACTGGCTACAGTAACAATTCAATTATGTCAAATACACTAAGGCAGTCATTATACTATCTTAAGCAACTGAAAGAGAACAGGTTAACTGTTAAAAAATTTTGCATTAGCAAAATTAACATCATGATAGGCATCACAACACAACACTAGCAGTTGAATTATGTCAAATAAATGTACTAAAGCTGGTCATTTTAGTATCTGAAGAAACTGGAGGACAAGTTCAAACCTTCGCAATCTCTGGATGTGATTGGCATTTCTGTTTCAAGAAGTATTCCACTGCTTTCACATCATGGTTTGTCACTTTCTCTATATTTTTAACTTCCAAGGCATCACTTATGGTAAATCCATCAATCAATCCTTGCAAGTAAGACTGTGCTTCCCCACTGAAGCTTGGAACCTCGGTAACTTCAGGAATTTGTGAAAGCTTTAAGAACCATCTGATCTGAATGAGGGTTTTAATTGTTAAGAAACAAACATTTCAATTTACCTTTGTATTGTTTTCCTCTCTTTTCTTTTGTTTTTCTCTTTTAACTTCTAATTTTATTCATAAACATAAAGCATCAAAAGAAGGTAGAACTACTTACCATTAATTTTGATGTACTTTTATACCATTTTCTGTTTGTGTAATTACTGTGCAGAGGGAGAAAAATAAACTGATTGATTACGTATTAATACAAAAGATTACCCACTAAAATATAAAGAAAAAAATAAATATATCACATACTCCTTTCGTATTCATCAAAACAAAAGCACCAAAGCACATAAAACAGAAAGTTCAGTCATTTCTTTTATTTTCTCATTCCCCAATCCAAACAATTCAAACAGAGAGTAATAAATGTAGCAACATATAAATGTATCTATCTACATAAATTTCATATTGAGAGTACAAGTTCATATTGAGAAATGTATCTCCACTTTACTACATAAAGAGAAATTCTTTATCATATTGAAAGTCGAGCACTCAAGAAAGTACAAGTTCATAAAGTGATACAAGCATTACAGCCTGCCATACGAACTATTCAGATCAGTATGGCAACCCTTGGAATCACATCACAAAGCCTTGAAACATAAAGCACAATCATTACATAATGCTATAAAACCATTTGGGAGCAAGAGCACCTGCCCTGTATCCACATTTACATCCCTCAATGAGATGAGCAACTTTTGAATCACATAAACTTAGCATTGTTTCATTTGTGATTAATAAATGACTTTTGGATCTAATATTAAATTTTGGATTCTATACTTTCCCTTATGTGAATGAATATATAAATCTCAACAATGCTCAATCAATCAATTACTGCGTGAGGTTTAGTTTACATTTCCCAACCATTTTCATGTATTTCTAAATTCTTTTTGTTGTTCTTGTTTCCCTTATCTTTATTAAATGTTTCTGGTACATTTAAGAAATGTTTCCACAACCCTAATCAAAACAATAAACAGCCTTTCAGAAACTAGTTTGATGAAATGATATGATTGTGTAGAAGAAGATTTGTCGATAATGCTATGACAGACAAATAGTCATTTCAAGGATATTTCTCAGTGCTTGAATGCTTATCAAGAATGCCCCATAATCAAGTAAATGGCATTAATAGCTATCTTACCTCAAGTATTCCATGTCCAAAACTACTCTCCCTAAATGCACTCCACTCTGGTTGTCTGTCCCAACAAAATTTGCCTTTTGCAGGGCCAGGCGAGAAATTCAAATGGCACACCCCTCCAATTTCTGGTAAGTATTCTGTGGTGGACATTTGTCATCTGCATGATCAACATCAGTTGTTTCTATGTTTCCGCCATCTCCAACTGTTATGTAAATAGGACCACATGGGTCAAGTGTATAATTGTAGACTCTATTCAAACCAACCCAAGGCATGAGAATATGAAAAGAAATATGTGCACTGACCTGCCATATATGTATTGGGCCAAGAAAGCTGAGTCTAACAGGACACAACTTATGAATTTCAAGATCCAACAATACCCTTGTAACGAGCATAGGAAATGATAAGTACAAAAATGATGGCACAAAATGCCTCTGCACAGATGACCACCTGGTGCCATCAAGGAAATGAGCATTTAAGTCAAAATTAAAACTAGCAGTTAACAAATATATTGCCAAATTTAACAGGTGAAATTCCAGGCATACCCATTTGAACATGTAGCCGTAATGATCATTCCATGTATATGGAATATTCATGCCAAATATTCCGGCCACCAAAGAATAGATGGATAAAGAAACAGTTCCTGAACTTAGAAAAAGCTCTAGCTGCAGCCATACAGTAAAAATATGAAAAATTTCTATTGTCAAGACGTAAACTCCTTAAAGTTCAGTTACTTAAAACAGACAAACAAGAAAATAATCAAGACTGTCAATATCATAAAAAGCACGCATAATAAAATACCTGAATCAACTGGTTTCGATGATTGTCAAGCTACAAAAAGGGAACATGAAGTGTATTTAGACTAACATAGGTAAATCCCAACCAATTTAACTCAATCAATTAATTCAAATTTTATGTCCCAGTTTACCTGAATATTAATGTAATCCTCTGTATCATCAATATACTCACGCAGCTGCAAAATTTGTGAGCATGGGTTTTAGCGGTTTTTCTATGTGCAATAAACAAATAATAAATAGGGAGTTTGACAATTTCTATGTGCAATAAACAACTGAATAGGGAGTTTGACAGTTTCGATGAAGATTGCCAGAATCTAGCTACTTTTAATAGACACTAATCAGGATATTACTTGTGCAGAAGACACATTTTTCCTCAGAATGAAGCAGACCATACAATACCATTAAACCCAGCTTCGAAACAAAAAGGTTATGCTCAGAAAGAAGGCGACCAGTGAAGAACTACGCAAAAGCCAAGATTGAGCAGTGATGGATTACTAAGGTTTGACTTGCGCCCAAATAAGCTTCCTGCCTAAAGTTACTTTTTCCTTTTTTTTTTTGTTTTGTTTTGATCAGCAACATTTAGGCTCCAATTGGATGTGGATTTGAAATGAAGGGATTTGATGTTCAACTTTATAAAATTATAAGAAAGTTGATTAATGGATATAGTTTGATAATTCTAATGTGAAGGATGCATAGAGATAGGAAAGATGAATTTTGTTAATAAATTTTACAAGTACAATCATTCATTAAAGGATTTCAAATAACCATATTCACTTAGATATTTCAAATCCATTAATCTAAAACTCTCAAATCCATACCTAGAATATTACATTGAACTAAACGTTATACTCCTTGAATGAGTGATATCAAATCCATTCATTTCAAATCCATGTATCCAAATCAAGCCTTAAATTTTATTAAAAATGAAAGAGAAAAGGATACAAAGCATTCAAGGGAGGACAAGAAGTCCTCCAAAATGAAACAGCACAATCAAACTGTCACATGAAGATTACTTGAATCCCTATACAAATCACTATCAAACACATCATACAAATTAGCCATTGAAAATGAAACAGCGCAATCAACCTGTCATATGAAGATTTAAATGAGCATACACAACCATCCAATCATCAAAGGCAGCCAAATATCGTCCCATTCACTGAAACCCCCGACACCACATTAACAGAGATGAAGATTGGAATCAAGAATCCCAATTACATAAACATTATACTGAACGAGAGTAATATGGAAGCATTATATTCCATTTTGTCAAGCAAATATGAATATATATATATACCCTAGTGTTTCCCCTGTATATCAGATTTTTATCCATAGAGGTCTTGGCAAAAGAGAAATAATCAAAAGGAGATGCGGGAGGAGGGAGGGACATGGGTCATATAGCTCTTGGAATCTACAAGATGACCTTAATTTCATGACCAACTTAGTTAGAGGTGAACGACAAATAGGTCATGAAAATTCCACACACAGAAAAAATTAACAAGAAATGGAACATGTATACATTTTTAATTGATCATTTTGTGCATCTAAAAATTATCCTCATAATAGAATTAAAAAATATATACTTTTTTTCTCAAATGAAGTTAAAATACAAATTATCGCCATTCTAATAACAGAGAAGTAAATAATGTGAACTCAAAAACCTTCATATTCGAGCTTTCTGTCACTTGATTTTCAAATAAATTGATGTCAAGACAGTTTAGGTTTTGTTTGAAGGGACAAACTGTCACCAAAACTCCGCCATCTACTCCGCCGCCACCAGCCCCACCGCCGCCTTCACCGCCCCTCCCTTCACCGCCCTCTCCTTGTTCACCTTCACCGTACACAGCTTGTACAGCGTCGTCATCGCGTCCTTCTTCCCCCTATTCGATCCATTCATCAACAGCGTTATCAATGGCGGAATCGCTCCGCAAGCTCCAATCGAAATCTTGTTCTCGTCGATCAACAACAAGTTCAGCAACGCACATGCCGCTCTGAATCTCCGAAATTGCTTCGAAATCGCTCTGAACAGCCGATTGATATCGATCTGAATCTTCGAAATCGCTTCGAAATCGCTTTGAACAGCCGATGGAGCTTGTGTTCTTTGAAGCTCTCTTCAAGAACAGCCGATTGATCTTTCGAGAGATGAAGTTTCTTCCTAGAGTACTCTCCTTCGTCTTCTTCGTCGCTGAGAGAGAGAGAGAGAGAGAGAGAGATGTGTGCGTATAAGATAAGAGAGATGTGTGGCTATAAGAGAGAGAAAGGGCTCAGCTTCATGAATAAGGGTTTCAAAAAGGGGCGCGTGTATGCACCGCATTCGGAGGCGTTTCTAAACGCCTTCAATTACAAAACGGTGCCGTTTTGGTTAAAAAAATATACGGCGATTATAAAAACGCCGTTAAAAATTAAAAAACGTGACGTTTAATAAAACGTTGTTAATTAAACGCCGTTAAATCCCTAATTTCCTGTAGTGATGGGTGGAAGTTCTGAAAATTCAAACCCAAAAGTCCAACTCAAGGTTCCTGATAGTATGAAAGGGAAATTCGATAATGGCTCTTTCAACTATGCAAGGCTTGGTGTTTCTCGAATCCACAAGCTGATCCGTGGGAATCGTGTTTCAAGGAGCAAATTTATGTCGTCGGTAGTGTGCAAATTCGATACTCCAAGCTGGAATCCTTCAGTCATCCCTTTTCTGATGTGAGTTATTTCTTTGGTGCCCATCCTAGAGTTGTGTGGTTCTATTCTACTACATATATTGACTTCAATTTGCTTTTCCCAGGTACTGTACTGAAATCCTTGCTTTATTCCCTTTCACATTGCCTGATGAGCTGCTTTACTTGATTTATGCCATAAATCGAGTTATACAAGTTATAGCCGGTACACTTGAAGCAAATATGAAAGCCTTTCTGCATTCATTACAAGAAGATGCAAAGATAGTGCATGGTAATGGGATAACTCCGCAGTGGCCATCTTCTCAACCTTTTTCCAGTCATACTATATCAATGGATCTTAATGGGACATTTAAGGAAGAGCCAGCTGCTGAGCCTGTTTCTAATCATTCAGTGTCTGTGGATTCAAATTTGCATTCTAGGAGTCCATGCAATTCACGTGGCATATCTGAAGATGATTTGCAGAAAATACAGGTAATCTTAAAGGTCCTGCTTTTTATGTCTTCTGTGGATTCAAATTTGCATTCTCGGACTTAATGCAATTCACTTGGCATTCAAATTTGTGGTGTTTATACAGGCTGACTGTCTCTCGGCTATTGCGTTACAGCTACTTCTGAAACTAAAGAGGCATCTAAAAATTGTGTATGGTCTAAATGATACACGATGTCAGGTAAATCTTCTTTGGATTGGTTTCTGTTGTCTTGTATCTTAGATTTGTTACTTTACAGTGGCATATATGATCCTAATTTTCGTGTAATATCTTACTGTCTTTAACTAGGAATTCTCTCCAAATGAACCCCTAAAACTGGGGGAGGCTCTCTCAAAGCAGAACATTCCCTTCAACACCAATGAAACACACGTTGATCTGCCTATCAATCATCAAGAAGTGTTGCAAAGATATCAGGTAGTGTGTGAGCACTGACATTTCGAGTCACTGCAAAGTTTTCATGCATAATGAAGAACATCTACCTTTTTACTTATCTAGTTCTCTTTGTGCATCTTTGTTAGAAAGTATGATCAGTGTCTTTCCATGTGCTTGGTTACAAATACTTTTTTTTTTCTTTTCTTCTTCTCTTGATAGCATAGATATGAACTGTTATGAACATGCATAGTAGCTTTATTGCATTTATGGATTTTCTACCTTGTCTGTTGCTCAAGTGGTTGAATAGTATAAAGTGACAAGCTTCATTGTACTTCACTTGATTGACATTTGACATACTTGGTTTGAAGCTAGCAGTGACCCTATTAGAAATTGCTAGGATTCATTCTAATGACTTAGCAAGTTTTATCTTTTCTTTTAATGGAGGAATTTTGATAGATACGCCTCGATAAAAAACCCCAAATCATAATATTTAAAAACAAAAAAAGGCATTGTGTAAGAATCGATTGGCCTGTTTTGAGCTGGAACTCTTGTTCTGTCTTTACGATCCAAACTGTTTTTTTTTTTTTTTTTTTTTTACTATGCAGGAATTCAAGACTGCTTTGAAGGAAGACACTGTTGACTATTCAACATACACAGTGAACATCAAGAGGAGACGGCCTCCTTCGAGGAGAGGGGGGAGGTCTGGGCGTGGTGCAGGCAGGGATGATGAAGAATGATGACGATGAAGCTTGGGGAGGAAGTGGAAGTGGGGGCCAAAGGCTAAATAACAGTGGGAGGAAAAGCAACAATAGTAGAGGTAGGCAGTGGTCATAGTTTGTAAATACATTTACAGGTAAATCTAACATTATGTATATTATGTAGGAAGGGGGGGAAGAAAAGAAAAAAAAAGGAGGTTAGAATTGAGAACAGAAAAAGTCATAGAATATTGATGCAAAACCAGTACTGCCATATATTTCACAAGGTTGTGTGGCAGAGGAAGCGATTTTTGTAATTGATTCCCTCATGTAAATTCTTTTTTTTTTTTTTTTTTTCCTGGAAATCGTGTAAGTTGGATGGGTCAATGGTATTGATTATCCCATTTTTTTGTCCATTGTTTAATGTGTATGTGCCATGTTGAGACAGAACTCATTGGTTTGTCATTATTGTTGCAACTCTTTGTGTGGTTAGACATCTTAACTGTGATTAGCATATAAGAGAATATGCATATAATTTGATAAACCAGCATGTTATATAGGTAAGATGTGCAGATATGGATGGAGCCAAAATGTGGGCTTCCTGACGTTCTTTGCAAATGTGACATTACTTACTTTCATGCAATGATAATTCTTTGGTGAGTTCTAATATGGTTCATATAGTAGACTTTGAAATTCTCGTCATATGATTAGGAGACTCGTGTATCTTTTTATAATGACCCTGGTGAGTATAGAGAGTGAGGGATTTTACCATCACTCAACTCTCTCTGGCAAATTTAATAGAAATTGCTAAATGTAATCCACAACCATTATGACTGTAACTGCATTTTCTCATAAATCAACTTGTATAAAAGGAGAGTAAGTACAATTTAGAAGGCTATAGAGCAACGCTGGTGCAGATATAATAATTATTTTTTTTATACAGAATTTCCAATATAATTTATATATCTAGCCTACTATTAAGGGTGTGGCGAAGGAGAACTGCTGAACTACAATTGCAATGAGTGACAAGTTGTACAGATAAGCTATAGAAGCAGTGCCAGAGAGAGTTATACCCCCAACCTCTCATATGTTAGGCCCGCCACTGGCTAGAAGCCCATTGGCGGTGTAGAGATTAAGAGTGGTGGTGAGATGAAAAGCTCCAGAGTCATGAACTTGTGCCCATCATTCATTCTGGCTCAAAAACTACACAAGTATATCAATTTACAACACAAAACTCAAAACTCACCCAGAGTTATTAATAGGGACGTGAGCACACAAAAAGTTGAATGGGCTTGTATCATCACATATCAATCACCCATCTGACAATGGTAAGTAATAATACAACCAAGGCTTTAATGCCATGAAAAAAATTGAACATTTAAAAGTCTGACTGGCTACATTGATCTTTGTCTCATACATCACTGAAAACAGCTTAATTTTTTTTTACTGATAGAGCAACGTTACAGAGAAAAAATCTGGGAACAAAAATTAAATAAAGGGGCCACCCTCCAAGGGACTCACCGAGGAATTTGGTTTGCATTATGAAACAGCAAAATGTTTTGGAGACCACATGAAAAAGGTAATAAGGTGAGGAGTAATAATGAAGAAAACCGAATGTGAAAGAACCTAGTAACGGAGCCAGTAGGTCCTACGCCTGAACCAGTTGTAATAAGGTAAACCTTGGATGGGTCCCATGGCAGCGATGGCAACATCCTGCAAAAAGGCCAAACATGACTTGGAACAAATGTACGGAGGAAAACAACAATTTTTTAACATTCTTCCCTCATAGCAGGTAAATTTGCAATTAGCAATGGGGATGCATTAATCCTTACCTGATCAAATATAAAACGGTTTGCCACATGTTTGACAATGCTAGCATCTACAGCATCAATTCTGGCAAACAATTCAACAAATGGGATTCTTCTCCTGTACGTAAGTAGCTGCAGGAACATAATGGATTACGCCAAACAATCTGGGTCTTTACCGGGAAGGAAAATTTTTAAAAACAAAAGCTTGTGTCTTCTGACAACATTTCATGAGAGTAATTATCATTTGATAAAAAGAGTCCATGTTTTCGAAACTAAACTAAACCGTCTTTATCCAACACTACTCACTTAGCAGGCTCTCAAGGAGACAATCCAAGAGATTCAAAAGTAATACAAGGGAATCCTTTCATTTTCTGCAACTGCAAGTAATATACGAAGCATTCTTTCATTTTATTTTATCCACCTTTTTTTAACCATACGCAAATGAAAATGCATCAAGTACTTTACCTGGCACCCAATATCTTCAGCAACAGGACTGGTTCCATTTATGTGAAGCAGCAAAGAAGATTTCAACTGCAGTGCAATAGAACTATAAGTGAATGCCAATATACTGAACACCACAAGATAAAAAATAAGTGGCCAAGCTAAAATCGATTTCCCTTTCATAAAACTAAGCATGTTGCATGGATACAAGTTAATCTACCACACCTCCTTTGTCCATATTTTAGTTTTAATGTGTGTAATAAAAAATGTGGATAACACATTTTATTCAACAAATGATGTAGCTCTGACTCACTTTGGCATGACAAATACTTATCTAAGATAAGTTAGAACTACAAGCAAAATATGGGATGCTTGGTAAAGGGTTATTTGCTTGGTGAACCAAAAACAGTTTTAAACATCCCCAACTTTATAAATACTTCTTAGTCATTAATAGAAGTATATTGAAAGTTCAATCCATAACTTATAGCTCTCATTATCTCCAGAACTCAACTATAAAGAAATAAAGACTTAAGACTTGAGCATATATGGAAGGCATATTGATCCACAAATTAGGGTGGTAGCCATATGTGTCGTATTGTTTTTGAATTACAAAACAATATACATATATATATATATGCAATATAGTTTTACTAAAAGCACTTAAAACCTGAGGACAAGCAAGCAGATAATATCAAGGTTCAGTACAAGAACTGGTGACTACCTGGTTACAAGCACGAGTAACATCAGCTTCATAAACTCGATAACATAACTTGCTCATCTCGTACATAATTGCATAAGCCAGATCATCCAAGCAATCTGGCTAAAAACAAAATGTTAAAATGAAAATGAATAACTAGAATTATTGAGGCATAACATACAACATCAATTGTGAATTAAAATCAATCAAACTAAAGCTCCGCATGACAGATGCGGAAACTGATGGGCAATATAGATAGCTGTTTTATCATGTTTGTGATGCTATAAAATTATGATTAATGGGCATCTCAGTCTGAGCAAAATCCTGATACTTAATTTTTTTGCTACAGATTACCATGATCAAGAGTTCTAAGGTATTGGCTATTAAGCCATAACAGTTTGATCCCAAGACATTAGTGGAAAAGAAATCATTCTAAAAGTTAACTTGGTATCATATTAATTTATGGAGAGAAATAATTGCAAGTTTTCAAAACTTCCACTGTAACTTTTTGCCCTTGTCACCCTTTTATTCTTCTCGCTTGACTTACTGCAGTTTTCCCTACTCTCCTGGTGTCCCCCCTTTTGATTTTGAGAAGCTTTTAGAGGCCATAACCACTATCCTAGTGTTAATCCCTGCCAATAAAGGGTACTGGAAGGGGTGAACCTCATCCCCTGGCACAATACTCCCTTTTTCCCTTTCTGACATACCAAAATCACCCACAAGAGAACCAGCTGGGCTATTTTGTTTTACTTTTGACTATATTTCAGGCCTGAACTCACCCAGAATGCAAGCAACCAGTGTCCACCTCAACACCCAATAATATGTTTCACTTATTAGGCCTGTTTTGTGGTGTATAGGCCTCTAATAAGTTAAGAGCTCTATAGAAGATGTTGTTGTAAAAAGGCTTAGGAGTGTTTATTTGCCGCACTTCAAAAGCACTTGCATATCCTCTTGTATGTTTTATTTCACTAAAAAAGTGCCTTTAGGGGAGCCTCTATACATCAAAGTACTTTAAAGATGCAGCCAAACACAACCTAAAGCATTATTTCAAGGGAAAGAAAAGTAATTCCAAGCTAAACACACAGTAGTGCCAAATGGGGACCTAGTCCATCAGAAAAGTGAGTGAGGAAAGAAATGGAACAAGGGGGAACAAGAGATACAACCCAATCATTTCAGGGAGTGATTTATAGATGTTCCCAATTTGCTAACAAAATATGGAGTCATGGAAAAAAGATATCAAAAATTTGAAAGAACCTAATATGAAGAGGGAAAGAAGGCCCTGAAACTAAAAAAATCATAATTATAGGACATAATCTCACCTTGGCAATGGCATAAACACCAAATAGACCAGTGTCCTTATAGTTGGTGTTAAAGGCCATCATGTTTTCAGCAATCTCATTAATGTCAACCCTCTGTGCAAGCTCAGAACTGCTTACAAATTGTCAAAAACTAATTAATGCATGCGCTCACAGGTTATATCACTGGAAAATATCCAACTTAGTTATTAAAACACCACAAATTATGTTCAAACAGCTCACCCCATGTGCTTCCCACCACCTGCATTCTTATTCCAAGATCCCAACATAGACTGCATGACCATCAAAGCAATGGAATCTGGATCCGTCCAAGAAGCCCCATTGAAAGCAACCACAAATTGTGCCAAAGGTATATCATCATCAATTATCCTAACCTGATTTTCACGTAACGAATGCCAATTAATAAATTTTGTAGAAAGACAAGATGGAAGAGAATGTTTAAATTAAACAAATCGTGAAATATTTATATGATATAAGCACACCTCGGAACCTGTAAAAATTGCTGGTTCTTTAGCAACTAATTCAGATGCTGTAGTTGGATCTGTTGACAACTTGGTAACCAATTTCTTTACTTGCTCAACAATGTCCTCATGTTTCACAGCTCCAGAAGTAGCAATTACCTAAAATAGAAGACCAATGCTTAAGACTTCAATAAGTAAGTCAATAGAGTAAAATAATTGATGATAAAATGACGGCGAAGCTAGCATGTAACCAACCAACCAACCAAGTAGACTCAACAATCAATATGAATATCACTTACCATTCTAGGTGCAGGGTAGTGTGTCGATATATACTTTTGAAGATTATATTTGGTGATCGTCTTGATATTTTGAGCAGGTCCAAGAATGGTTTTGCCCAAAGGAGTGTACTGGAAAGCAATTGCATGCAGATGGTCAAAAATTACTTCGTCAGTTTGCCCTTCGACCTATAATAAATAATATACAAGCATCACAATAAAAAATCAAATAACTAATGACAATGCAATTAGAATTTTTTGTAAAAACAAAATATATAGATGATTTAATTAATGAAATCACAAGACCACAAATGAATACGCAAAGGCATTCATCATTCAGAAAACCGACTCGATAAACATTTATTGGTACATCAATGCAAAGGTTGGAAGAAAGTAAAGCACAAGGAGGTCAGTCACACTAAGTAAGGCATTTCTTTCAACTGCTCAAGCAACTAATAGCAATTAATAGAACTCATTGTATTCCTTTTTCTCAAAATCAAAACATTTTGATCATCCAACAACTCCTTAGTGTTCGCGTCCCCCTCTCATTATTAAAACAATAACTACCTTAACAAACTATTATTGGCTCTTATTCCCCATGTAACATAGGCTTTACCATTTACCTTGTGAATCATGATGTGTCTTTTCCTATTAACTATATTCTTTACTAGGATTAACACCAATTCTAATAATTCTCATATGCAATTTACGCCACCAAAGATTCATATGGTCTATAGTGCAATGGCTTTTTACATCAAACAATTAGAATATAGAATCATTCCCAGGAAAACAAATCAGATTATGAGGAAAATTGAAGCAAAACACAAACTTTATCAAAGAGTGAATGTTACTACCTCCTCTATCTCAATCAAAATGACTCCTTAGTGTTCACGTCCCCTTGATCAAATGAATCAATGAGCTCTGCTACTGATCATTTTGATAGTCTCTAGGTTTTAATTTTAGTTGGTTGAAAAGAAGTTGCAGTGTTTTTTTTTCAGAACAATTTTTTGGTCCCAACTGCTGAGTGTTTATGAGCATGTTTCCATTTTGTTTTCTTTGGCCATTGATTTTTTTTTGATTTCCAAGTGTATTGGTATGCCATGGTGCGCGATGTCGGTTACTTGAGGCCTAAAATCCCTACACAAGCAATATGTATTGGGAAATTTTTGATTTATGTCACCTTTTAAGTTCCATTTGAGGCTTGGAATCTTGGTTGAAATTGGCTGAGAATTGCAGATTCATGATTTATTTTTGTATGCTCACTGTGATTACCTCTGTATGCTCTAAATTCTACTGATCTAGTTATAAGATCAGACTTATCAATTCCAAGTTAAATTAAGTTATTTTGTATACACAAAATGGCTGCCACTGGCAGTTATCACATGTCACTAACAAATGAGAGGTCTGAGGTTTTGATTTTGGCGAAAGTTCGGGTGGCATTGACCGCTGTTCTTTAGCTTGTGAAACTAACAGAAAGATTCTTTAGCTTGTGAAACTAATAGAAAGATATTCTACCGTAAATTGCTAGCTGCCAAGTGTGGAATTATAATTTTTTATTTTTCAATACTATCCTTATATACTTGTATCTTGTAACATTTTCGATACTATCCTAAAAACATAAACCATCCCAATGAGTCAAATTTTATCCTGTGTTTTTTTCCCTTCACAATTATTGTATTTTTAAATTAAGTTTTGTAAAGGAGAATGCTTGATGAAAGTCATTTCGATACATTTGAGATTTTGTCACCAAATGAGTATTTACATGGTGAAAGCACAAAAGCACTTTATGATTTTAAAGGACTTGTTAGATGAACATATACCAAATATTCATTTTCTCTAAAAAGTCAAGTCTTATGAAGTTCTACTATAGAGTTGATAGGAAATGCCACGAGTATACAAGGATCAAACTTTTCAAGAGAGAGTGAATTAGAAAGGTCACAGGCATATTAATCACCACCTTTTCTTTCTTTTTTTTTTTTTTGTTTTGAAGGTGGTGTGAACTAAACTTCATTATTCCTGTCCTAAGTCCTAACTACCCAAGTTTACCTTGTCTTACACTAGAAGAAGTCAGCAAAATGTGTATATTAAGGTTGTGCTAATTAAATACATAGGCTTTGTTTGGATTTCTATGTGATTAGTCTAACCAACACGTATCTAAAAAATGCTCAAACAAACAAAGGGTAAGAGCAAAACTTCAAATAAAGATGCATACATGACTTGTGCTTCAAAGATTGAAAAAAGAAAACAAGGTAAATGACAACACTGGAGAAATGAATGATTATGAGATAATATTCATTGAAATAGCACACAATTGTGCATACAACACTACCATCACTTGTTTCATCAAAATTGCAATTAAATTGATTGCTTTCATATACACAAGGAATATTGGAGACCATATAAAGAAGAAAAAAAAGTTCAGCATTATTAAGCAATTGACAACAAAAAAATTAAGAAAAATCTTGATTTTTTCTTCCTTCTCTGCATTTCATTGTTGGTGTGTGAACATATCATCCCAACACATGCCACACTTGATCTTCTTGTGTTGTGGTGGTTTATGGAACTTTGGCTCTTTGGGTAGGGTGCAATGCTTCATCGACCTGAAAATAACCCGAAACAAACAAAGGACATTGTCATGTTTACACCACTTATGCCAGTCAAATGACGCATTAGAAAACTTCTAGATTTGAGGTTTATTTTACAAAATTGGAGATCCAAAACAACACCTGATCAATAAAATATGTTGGAAAAGTTGCAACTACAGTAAGTGTCACTAAAGGGAAAAAATGTATATAAAAAAAGAAGAAAGAAAGCAATACAAACTACATATTGCTTTTAAGAATCATTTGAAGGAGAGGGTCTATTTGAAGTCTTTAGTAGGAGAAGTTATTTGGCAAGTTCAGCTTTCCACGCCCACCAAAGTAGACATGATATCTTCTTGTATAGAAAACAGAAACAAGTGGATCATATGTTTTTCTAATACTGAAAAGACACACCATGTGTCCTATAGGCCAAGCCTACAAGATAATTTTTCTATTCAGTAGGTTTTTTGGTCATCCATATTCAAATGGAACACCACGTATAGCAAGAGAAGTTATTAAAAATTTTGGATTTTATCTGGTACCTTCTAGGGACGAAAGGCCTGTCGAAATAGGGCATGAGTTGACCTCTTGGAATGAGTTCCTTTCTTAGTCTCTTGATTTCCTCTTCTTCTGCTAACTATAGGAGCAAAATCCAACATGCACACATATATTAGTAAACTACCAAAACTAATATCACCAAAACACACCCATGAGGCTTTTTCTGTCATGTACCTTTTGCAGTCTTTGCCTTTTCCTCCCTGTGCTGTTCAATAAGGCTCATCTTCTCAGCCACCTAATATGCAATCAAAGAAGCAAAATTAAAAGGTAATTCAATAAAGGGCACTTCATTATTGCCACGTAATATGTGCGAGAACGTCGAATCTTGTAGACTCAGTAAATGGTAAAGACTTTAGTAATGACACAATGCCTACTCTATATGTGATAGGTGAGTGAAGTTATGGTCATCATGCCCAAAAGACTGATTAATACATAAAAACCCTGAGTAAAAATATTTAAAGAAAGTTAAAAATGCACCTGTTGGTCAAACTCAGCACGCTCCATAGCCCTCACATCGCTATGCAGCACCAAATCAACCGGTCTTGTGATTTCTTTGACGACAGGTTTTACTAAGCACTGTAATACCATCGACCACATCAATTCAAATGAACTTGGGAGAGTCCAGACATGCATATTAGGCTTAGTACTTAAACTATCGACTACAAGCATTCAGCAAAGTATGGCATAAAATAATTTAACCTAGCATTTTTGCACCCTAAAAGAATATGTATATATATATAAATCCAGAAGTTGCCATTTGAACATTCCCAATAATATTTCATTTTTTTTTCAGAAGTTGATAGCATTTGAAACGAGTTGCTTTTTTCTGTAGTTGTTCAATCTTAACCTCAGTGATTATGGTGTTTTGACTTCATTTAGAAAGATGACACAAAGTCTATAAAATTTGTTCGATATGGTTTTTGGCATAGCACATCCAACAAAAAGCATATATTCATGCTACACATTTCAACAAAATATTACATACGAAATTAGAGATAGAAACATTTGTACAACGAAGCAAAACTTCAATTTTTTTCGTCCCCAAATTAAATGGAATTACCTCTGGCTCATATGTTGTCCGTGGGAGACGTTGTGCAAGTGGTATCCGTTGCTTTTCCTCATCCATCATCATTTGTTGTAATTTCTTGACGAATCCTTCCTCCTTGTATCTTCCCCTTTGCTGCAATAAAAATCAATCACCAAAATTAACACGATTTCAACTAAATTGAGGCAAAGACAGAAGGATTTAAAAGCAAAAGTCAATTTCACAAAACCATAAACACACACCTCGGTTCGAAGCTTGAAGGGTTTTTGGTAGGTTGCTTTGAGCTGCTTCTTCTTCCAATGACTTCCACCAAAGGTCCCAGATGAGGGCATGGGTTGAGCTCTTGGAATGAGCTCCTTTCTTAGTCTCCTAATTTCCTCTTCTTCTGCTAACTACAAGAGCAAAATCCAACATGCACACATATATCAGTAAACTCCCAAGACTAATATCACCGAAACACACCCATGAGGTTTTTTCTATCATGTACCTTTCGCTGTCTTTCCCTTTCCTCCCTGGCCTGTTCAAGAAGGCTCATCTTCTCAGCCACCTAATATGTAATCACAGAAGCAAAATTAAAAGGTAATTCAAAAAAGGGCATTTCATTATTGCCACGTAATATGCATGAGAATGTGGAATCTTGTAGATTCAGTGAATGGTAAAGACCTTAGTAATGACACAATGCCTACTCTATATGTGATAGATGAGTGAAGTTATGGTCATTATGCCTAAAACAACTAATTAATACATGAAAACCCTGAGTAAAAATATTTAATGAAAGTTAAAAATGCACCTGTTGGTCAAACTCAGTGCGCTTCACAGCCCTCACATCGCTATGCAGCACCAAATGAACAGGTCTTGTGATTTCTTTTACGGTAGGTTTTACTAAGCACTGTAATACCATCGACCACATAAATTCAAATGAACTCGTGAGAGTCCAGACATGCATATTAGGCTTATTACTTAAACTGTCGACTACAAGCATTCAGCAAAGTATGGCATAAAATAATTTAACCTAGCATTTTTGCACCCTAAAAGAATATGTATATATATAAATCCAGAAGTTGCCATTTGAACATTCCCAATAATATTTCATTTTTTTTTTTTTTCAGAAGTTGATAGCATTTGAAACGAGTTGCTTTTTTCTGTAGTTGTTCAATCTTAACCTCAGTGATTATGGTGTTTTGACTTCATTTAGAAAGATGACGCAAAGTCTATAAAATTTGTTCGATATGGTTTTTGGCATAGCACATCCAACAAAAAGCATATATTCATGCTACACATTTCAACATAATATTACATACGAAATTAGAGATAGAAACATTTGTACAACGAAGCAAAACTTCAATTTTTTTCGTCTCCAAATTAAATGGAATTACCTCTGGCTCATATGTTGTCCGTGGGAGACGTTGTGCAAGTGGTATCCGTTGCTTTTCCTCATCCATCATCATTTGTTGTAATTTCTTGACGAATCCTTCCTCCTTGTATCTTCCCCTTTGCTGCAATAAAAATCAATCACCAAAATTAACACAATTTCAACTAAATTGAGGCAAAGACAGAAGGATTTAAAAGCAAAAGTCAATTTCACAAAACCATAAATACACACCTCGGTTCGAAGCTTGAAGGGTTTTTGGTAGGTTGCTTTGAGCTGCTTCTTCTTCCAACGACTTCCACCAAATGTCCTAGATGATTCAGAGCTCTACATTGAAAAAAATGAATATTAAAAATATAAAAAACAGAGGTTCATTTTTCATTTTAGAATTAGAAAAAAAAAATGCTTACATTTCGTTGGCTTCTGTGACCACCACTGTCAGATGTAATCATGCTTGCTAATTTGCTCTCAACTTCCTTAATTGCTGCAGGACTCGAATTGAAGTTATTTAATCTCTTTGTAAACATTTGACATAGGAAATTAATAGCAATGAATGAAATGAAAATTATAGGCAGATGGTAATGTGCATTTTTTTTCTTAATAAACGGGCTGTTAAAACTTTCACAATTAGTTGCCAACAAGCCATTTTTTATGCTGACATGTTTTTTTTCTTCCCATTGTTAGGATCCTGAAAACAAGAAGGTCATAATCTGTGATGAAAACTTGAAGAAAATTTTTGCAGGGTGAGACCGAGTTGGGTTTCTTGAGATTGCAGGATTGATGAATCCACACTTTCTTAAGTGAGCCCTTGCAGGAGAATGGATTTTGTCTATGTATCTTTATCTTTGGTCAACCTTTATTTGACCATTGTTTATAGTAATGCATGAGCTACCATTGTATGCAATATTAACAAAAATTACATTTAGTATCCACCTTAACACAATATATATAATATACAATAGAGTAATACTATACAAATAAAAAATTCATACATAATGATGTGGATCAATGTGAGCCTTTCATTTCAAAACAAAATACTAATAAAGATAGATTTATTTATAATAATGACATTGTCAAATCATTCTTGTGAAGTTTTTTTTGTATAAATTTTATATAAAAATAGAATTTTTCTCTATAATAATGACATTTCATAACAAATACCACAACAAATAGTGATGCTTTTTTTTACCAAAATAATTCATAGCAATTGTCGTCACAAACGGTTCTTAACTTTTAGTGCACATAATTCATAATATAATCACAAGAATTTGTAACTTTCACTTTAAAGTGCATATCATAAATTTACGATTCATAACTTTTTATTACAAATTAGGATAACACATCACAAACATTTTATAACATTCACCAACAAAAATCTCGACTTTCTAATGATATGTCTTTTTTTAGGCATGCATAATATAAATTTCTCCATATAATGTTAGTTGCATTTTTTTTTTTTAAATTTCACCAGATGGGGATATATACATTTATTTTTACGCTTTTAAATAAAAAATTAATTACAACTAGAAATATCAGTGTATTTTTAAATTACTTTAAATTAAAAAATAAGTGAGAGATTGGTGGAATGGGATTGGTTGGGGAAAAGAAAAAAAACATCACCAATGAAAGGAGTTTATTCATATTGGGACTGTTTCGGTACATTGACAAAAAAATAAATAAATGAATGAATTGTTCTTCTACTAAAATAAGGGTGAAATTGGTACATGACATTATCTATTTATGTTACTGTCAATTAACAGAAGTGTGTGGAGGGGCAATCAGAAATGCAAAATCAAAGCAGAGATTACCCTAAATTTTAGGAACAAAATATATCAGTTACTGTTATATATACACAACTAACATGAATTTAATTAAATCCCAAACTAAAACTAACTCTATGAATTTCTAATTATTTATTCTAAATTCACGATATATACATTATATATACAGTAGGGGTTGGTACACGCAACATGTGCGTAAATTAAATAAATAGAAATAAAATAAAATAAAATATTTAATATTTGTTGGTTGTAACCTCAATTAGAAAGAGTCTTGCCTATGTTGTCTTACGTTCAAGTCTCGTTCCATCCTTTTATCTACCTCTGTTTTTTTTTTTTTTGATAAATAATCGAACACTTGACATAAAGAGAGATAAAAGGCGCCAATCTAATTGTTCATATATTTATACTATTATATATGTGAGCACATGATTTGGTGTCTAATAATGTGCATGACTTGGTGTCTAATAGTGTGGTGACTTCTCCTTCTGCCATGTGACAAATTTTCCTATTCTAAAATAAAAAATATTATTCAAAGGCATAAGCAAAATTTGAACCCAAGATCTTATGTTTCATTAAGAATGCTCTTACCATTTAGACAACATACATATTATAATATTAATTTCTTTATTATTTATTTTTATACTTATTTATCTAAATTGCACACGCATTGAACCCACTAATATATATTTGGAAAGTTGCTATTTTGGTAGGTTACTTTAATTTTTGACTATTTTAGTAAGCTAAAATTTTTGTGTTTGGGAAGATGATTGGATTTTTTTTTGTGGTTGAATGTAATATTTGTAAGAGAAAAAATAAAATGATTATCGATTTGATGTGACATTTTATTTTATTAATTATTTTTGTTTATTTTGTCTTTTTATGAATTTTAGCCTAAATTGGGCTAAAATCCCACTTCCCAAACAGTCTC
Organism: Camellia granthamiana; assembly: GCA_036172215.1. Classification (NCBI taxonomy): domain Eukaryota; kingdom Viridiplantae; phylum Streptophyta; class Magnoliopsida; order Ericales; family Theaceae; genus Camellia; species Camellia granthamiana. The sequence continues at coordinate 81,095,778 of CM069914.1, read as the reverse complement.
ATATGCCTTCGTTTGAGATGTAGGTTGGCTTTTTAGTTTTTTTGCTATTTTAGTCTAAAGCTAAAAAACTTCATTTGGGATAGATTTTTTGATTTTTTAAACTTTTGTGAGAGAAAAAATAAAATAAGAAAAATGTTTCAAACCCTCTTTCCCTCCCACCCCCTTTGACTAGGGGTGCAACTTGGGCGGACTCAACCTAAGCAACCCGAGCCCACCCTGAATTTTTTTAGGGCTTGGACAAAATATTTTCAAATTTGGTACGGGCTTGGACAAAAATTCAAAAGCCCGAATTAAATTTGGGCGGGCTTGGGCAAAAATGTCAAACAGCCCGAGCAGCCCGAAACCCGAATTATACATATATAGATATATAAAAATATTAAATATACATATAAATTATTAGCCATTACATGATATTAAAGTAATTTATATTATTAAATCATATTGAATATATATTATACATGCAAATAACATAAAATCTTACCTTTTTTTCTTTTTATTTTCACTCATAAATTGTAAGGACTACTATAGTGGCATATCTATTACATTATATAAATTATTTGTTTTGATGGTATTAATGATTTTCTATTAAAAAAAATTGTAAATAGAGTCAAATTTTAATAATTTAATAATGTAGCTAAAAAAAAAATTGAAATTCATTTATAATTCGGGCAATTCGGGTAACTTGGGCAATTCGGGTTTAACTTGGGTCGGGTTTGGGCAGACAATCTCGGGTTATAATTCGGGCTTGGGCAGGTCTCAGCACAACTTGGGCTGGACTTGGACAACCTCACAACCCGACTGAACCCGCCCGAGTTGCACCCCTACCTTTGACCCCCTTTCCCTCTCATTGGCCAGTTTTTCCTTATTTATTTATTTTTTTCTCCTCCAATCACCACCCGCCACGTGTGTGTCAGGTTTGTTGGGGTGGTGATTGGAGGTGGTCTCTATCAATGCTCATAAAATAATTATAATTTAAATATGACTTTTTATCTTATTAAATTAAAAAACTTATTTTATCTTTTTATATCTAAAATAATCTCAACCCAACCCCAACCTTCTCGCCAAGGGGTTGGGGATGCTGCTGCTCTTCAGGCGCAGCAGCAACTGTTGCGAGATTAAATGACATTGTTTTTAGTTGTTTTGGACCCCATTTGTGTATTGCACCTCTTTCCACTTTATTTCTCATCTCTTTTTACTGAACCTCTCAGAAATAAAATATAAGGTAAATTACATTCATCTCTTTTAATGTTTGAAAAAAAAAAAACTACAATTTATGTTATATTTTTGATATAATTACACCGATAATCTTTAAGTATTAAGTCATTTTTAATTAATAATTCTTGAATTGTACAAATGAAAAAAAATAATGTTATCATTTCTTATCTACTCAAATATACATATATATATTTATTTATTTCAATGTTTAGTCACCATCTATTAAAATATAAAAATTGAAGAAATTTATGTTAGAAGAAATAGCATTTCAGTGGAACAATTACAAAATAATTGTACATAATTTTGTAAAAAAAAAATTTGGTGCATGTCTCACAAAAAATAATTGCACCAAAATATTAAAAAAAACAATTACACCACACGAAGGACTTCCGTCCTATAAAAATAATGAGATTATTTTTCCGTTGTGCAAGTAAAATGAAAATTTTTAAGTAAAATGACAATTTTCCTTTATGTTATGCATTTTTTAAAAGACATTACGTAGTGTTAGTTATGCTACTTTATAATAAAAGTTATGTAGGAGTGAATTTGAATTGTGCATGTGAATTGAAAATTATGAACCATTATTTTTATGTTATGAATAGTATAACTTAAATTTTAGGAATAACATGTGGTGAAATCTGTCCCTCCCAAAAAAAATGTGAAATATTTGAGAATCATTTTGGTGAAAATACAGCTAATAGTAAGGTTAATTAAACTAATGTCTATTTTAGTAAGGTTAATGTGACTGAAACTAATGTAGCAGACATTGAAATAAATATTATTTTGGAATAAAATAGACTACAATATCATTTCTTTTACTAATAAATTATTGATTAAAAATATCTTAACTATTATGTAAATTAAAATTAAAAAAAAAACCAATGTAATTACTTAAAAAATGTAAAATTAATTATATTTTTTTAAAATTTTAAAGGAGGTAAGTATAACTTATTACGTTTTATTTTAGTCTGGCAAAGAGAGTTGAGAAAGTTGGGAGATTTTTGACAAAGAAAGAAGTAATATGTACGGTAAGAATATGATGCTCAAAACAACCGAAACGACATCATTTAATCACATAGCAGTCACTGCTGCGCGTGAAGCGCAGCAGGATCCCCGTTCCCTCTTGGCAAACGGCAAACGGACCCCATTAAGCAGTGGCGGAGCCAGAAATTTGATGTAGGAGGGGCATCTATTAATTATAATCTCAAAATTTTTATGCAACTTTGTTTTGTGAAAGAATAATTATAATTTTCTTCTTGAGGAATAGATAATTCCAACTTTGATTTTCTTTTGAAATATTTTTCCATAACTGTTTTAAAAAATAAAAATAAAAATAAAAATTAATAATCAAAATCACAAATCCCCACAAATGAAAATCTCCAATTTTAATATAAATAAAAAAATTTGAATTTAGCGCAAATCACAACAAATAAAATTTCTAATATACCAATATTATAACAAATGAAAGTCCCTAATTTAAATAACAAACACTAGAAATTAATATTCCATCTGTCCCAAAATAATGATCCCTTTCGGGGAATCTAATTTTTTTTGATAGTACAATTATTGCACTTTAAAAAAATTAATTTTCCAAAATTACCCTTTGATAGTACATTTTTTGAGGAATGTCAATGTCATAATTGTATTTTTTATATTGTTAATGAATTTAAAAGAAGGGCAAAATAGAAAATTTATATTATTTTTGTACTTGATTTTTGAAAAGGAACTAATATTTTAGGACAATGAAAAATGGAAGAAGAGACTAATATTTTGGGACGGAGGGAGTATTTTTAATTGTAGCACAAATCAAATCCCTAATTTTAGCACAAACAACAACAAATCAAAATCCCTACTTTTAATATAAATCACCATCAATTAAGATTCATAATTTTGACATATCAAAATATCTTATTTTAACATAAATAATAACAAATCAATTTTTTCTGCAAATCAAAACTTAACAAATAACTATAAATTGATACTCATAATTTTTATTTAAAAATAAAAAATCATAAATAAAGTTACCTGTAAATAATAAAGAGAAGATATTAAGGTTGTAGTGTGATTCCAAATCTGTATTGTGTGATCCTAATCTGATGAATCGTGAGTTGATAAATTGTAAAGTAACAAAGAGAGATAAAAAATAAAAAATAAAAATAAATTAAAAAAAAAACCTTGCTACTGTATTCCCATGAATCAAAAAAAAATAAAAATAAATAAATAAATAAAATAAAAAATAATTAATTGAATTGAAGGTGTGTTTAGGTGTGTGTGTTGTTAGTCTGTTTAGAAATTAGGTGTATGTGTGCGTGTGTCGGTGAAAGTGTGCTACCAAATGAGCTACTTTGTATTATGTATATAAGGGGGTGAAGCTCAAAAAAATAAATAAATAAATAAATAAAAGAAAATTGAAAAGTCAGGGGGCACGTGATCCCCCGGTCTCCACGTCCCTCCGCCCCTGCCATTAAGCGTGAGGATCCTCTAGAGTTTCTTCTCTAGAGTGATCTCTCTACTGTTAAATCTAATGGTTGATATTAAAGGATAGAAAACGACGTCGTTTTGATATTTAAAAAAAAAAACCCAAAACCGAATACAACAACAACAAAGACCCTGCTCTGTTTTTTTTTTTTTTTTTTGACCCAGCGTTTTTTCAAACTGTTTTTTCTAACAGATTTCAAAGTGTTTATCTTTCTCACAGATTTGAAGGACCATGCTTTGTTTTGTTTCTATGGTACAGTTTGATTCTTCAAACTTCAACTACCCAACAGTTACTAGCAGTGAGTGAGAAAGAGAAATACAAATCAAAGTCACTCAACATCTTCACTACTCCTCTCTCTCTTTGCTTCTTCTCTAATCTCTACCTCAAATTTTAAATTTTCAATGAAATCTGAGATGGGTATCTCAGAAAACTTTTGAAAAAAGAAAAAAAAAAAATTCAGATTTCAGATTTGAATTTTCTTCATCTTCTTCTGATCTCTGTTTCTTTATTTCTAATCAATGGAAATGCTTATTTCATTCTTCAACAGCAAAGACAGTTGCAGAATACAAATTGATGCCTTCAAATCATGGGTTATCTTCTAAAAGCTATAATCATCAGCAATCAATGAGGTTTTCTCAGAGCATAGCTGTTCAGATTCAAGAAATTGATCGGTTCAAATTTGCAATCAAAACAAAGAAAGAAGAATATATCTTTGATTTGCTCCGACAAACAACAATGGACAACGGCGGAAGGCGGTGGAAGCGAAAGAGATCGAAGGTGTTGGAGTGGCGGATCTGTGGTCTGCGAATGCGATTGAACTAAAGGTGCGGCGAAGGCGGAAGAGATCAAAGACGAAGGCGGCGACAGAGTCCTTCAATCTGTTGGAGTATGGCAGCGGTGACGGCAGTGCATCGGGGGTGGGAAGGGGCGGGGCGGCGATGTCCTCCTCCTCTTCTCTCCTTCTTTCAGCCCTTCTTTCTCTCGCCCCCGCCCCCTCTCTCTCATGCCTGAACAGGAACGTATTCAATGATGTTTTGAAACCAGATTTTTTTTTTTTTTTTTTTTAAATTATTCACTAAAACAACATCGTTTTAGTGAGGCTGAATCTCAATCTTTGGATGAATCACTCTAGGAGATCACTTTAGGAATAACACTCTAGAGGATCTTAACGCCCCTATTAATCATATACACAGTTCAATACACGAAAATCCTCACGCGGTCAGACACACACTCTCCCTCTCTCTCTTCCTGTCCAAACCATAATCCTCTCTCTCTGTCCTCTCCGCCATTACTCTGTCCATACATATATATATATATAGGAGCATAGATAAACAGAGCAAATCTTCTTGATGATCACCAACAATACTTCACACGCGCACACACACACATATATAATTAAATTATATATTTTTATTTCAACATTCCTTCAGTATATCATTTTTTTGGTTTACCTTTCCGTTGGAGTTGAAGAAGACGGTGAAGCAGGGCGAGGGGCAGGACGTGGAGCAAGACCAGCAGCAGCAGCAGCACCCAGAGCAGGAAAATTTCTTTTTTCCAAAGACTTTCGTCTTTGTTCTGAGACATTCTTCTTGATTCTTCTTTCTTGAGTTAGAGAGAGAGAGATGGGTTTATGAGAGAGAGAAAGAGAGAGAGAGAGAGAGAGAGATGGGTTTATGAGTGAGGGAGATAGAGGGATGGGTTTATAACAGATTAAGGGTTTAGGGTTTAGGGAGGGTTGGTTAGTGAGTGGCTTACGGTTTAGGGAGGTTTGCGGTTTAGGGAGGTTTGGTTAGTTATTTATGGCAATGGGGAGGTATCCATGGAAACCTACCCAAAATACATGGGCTTTCCCCCGACAAGGGGTACCTGCTAGCACAGCAGGGTGTGCCGTGCGTGCAAAAACGACACAGTTTTTTTTTTCTTTTTCATCTTTGGTTTGAAACAAAACAAAATAAAACCATACAAATCTTCATAGGCATTTATTGTAATAAGGAGAAATATCTACTAGTATATTTTTTATTTTATTTTTGAAAATTCACATGAGTTGAAATTTATTATTTATTGAGTATTATATTTTTAATGTTTTTAAAAATCAAATAGACTAATTATATTTTATTTGACATTGATATTTATTAGAGTATATTGGTTGATTTTTTGACAAATCAATAAATAATATGTAATAATATACATCGTTGCAAGTAAATTTAACCGTAATTTTTTAAGGATTTTATGATTTTTTTTTTGATTTGTCTGAATGAGTACAATATTATTGTTGTTGTTGTTGTTGTTGTTATTATTATTATTTGAAAAATTATTAAAAAAATCTCAGGTAATAAAATAAATTATGAGTTTTTAATTTTATTAATTTAAATTTTAAAATTTTGATTTGTTTTTAATCTCAAACCATTCATCCATTTTTGATAGGTAAAACTCACATTTTTTTTTTTAATTTTAGTCATTAAACTCAATATAGATATACATAAAGTGTCTAAAATATCATTTTCTGTCAATTTAGCTAACGAAAATAGGTTAATGGTTTAAACTAAAAAAATAAAAAATTAAGATTAAAATTAATAAAATTAAAAATTTATAATTTATTTTATTATAAAGATCAAATTTTAAGATTTTTTTAAAAATAATTTTGCCTTATTATTTTTGTTAATTTTTCTGAAAGTAAAGTAATTTTGATAGATGTGCTCAAACCAAAAACTAACCAATAGCAGCACACACACCAATAAAAAAGAAAAAACAAAGGAAAAATTATATTAAAAAGAAGCAAAACGCACCAAAATTGTGCCGTTTTGTCGCACAGCAGTACCTGCTGTACAGCAGGCACCCCTTTCCCGGCTTTCCCCATTGCTGTTTGAATTTTTAATTGCTTTTTTCTCTCAAAATCATAGTTTATTTTTTTTTCTCCTTTTAATTCCCGCGCTCCATATATATACACACATATGAGTAATATTCAAATAAAAATTAGTATAAAATTTTTATATAGATTGATATAATTTATTATGAATATCATTTTATTTATATATTTTAATGGTTTAATTCAGATTCAAACTAGAACCACAACTATAAAATTATGAATCGAACTGTGAAGTATTATTTATCTATTTTAAGATTAAGATCAAACCATGCATTGAGAAAATTAAATCAAATTGGGTGATTTGGTCTAAATTGAATTGATTTGCAATTTTTTTTAAAAAATGTTTTTGCTCAAACATATCCATTTTAGCATCAAAGGAAAAAAAAGAGCATAAGTATGATTATCTTCAATGTCAAATCAATGAGAAAGGTTACTACGTGCATCCTTAAAAAAGGCACATCGCAAAAAAATTATAACCTTTTATGATAAAAATTATGATTTTTTTGGTGTGTTATGCTATTTTATTGTAAAAATTATGAATGGCAAATTTGTAATGTATATCTTAAAATTACAAATAACGAAATTATGCCACTACATGATAAAAAATACATTTTTTCTTTAATGGTTAGCAAAAAGTTTTATTTTCGTAGTAAGAAAAAAGTATTTTTATAGTGCATTAAAAGTTGTGAATTTTTGTGATGTTATGAGGTGCATAGTATATGCACCTTTTTAGAAGTGCACATAATTGTATTTTCCCAAATTAATTTTTGTATACTACAAAAGTAGCATTTGAATAGCACTATAAAAATGATGTGATAATATCATTTTTAAAGCAAAATTATATTTATAAGTATTTTGTTTTAAAATAAAAGATTCACATTAAATTATATCAATCTATATATTTTTTTGTATGACTATTTGTTTATATATCTATATAATAAGTCACAAAGGTTTTTGAAAATGTCTAAAATGTATGAGAGACACATTTCATTTGGATGGCTCAGATGAATCCTAAGTGTATATCAATGGTTTAGATCAATGGGTGGTTCCCGCCCAACACATTTCATTTGATTTGCCTGTGTCTCCCTCAGTATCTACCCTCTGTCTCCCCATACTCTCTGTCTATAGCGATCCCGATTTTCCCTTCATTGTTTATTGTAACCCGGACTTGGTTCCGTGGATGATTGTTGTTGTCTGTATCACATTTCCATCCTTTACTCTTTGTAATTGAGTTTTAGGTTGTGTTGGGTAGGTTTGAAATAGGTTGGTTGTGTTTAGAAACCAAAAGTTGATGCCCAGATTTTGACTTCCACGCTCGAGCGAGCATTTTGACGCTCGAGCGTTGTACGGGAAAGAAATAAACCTTCTCGTATAATCCTGTTAATCAAGTCTGCGCTCCTCCGTACGTCGTCGCTTTACTCCCTGAAAACACAAACGTGAGCTAGCCGGCGGGTGTGTGCCGGATACCTCTCCGATGCCTAAGTCAGCAAAATAGACAAATAGACAAAAGCTTTGTGTATTCGGAAATCAAAGTTGTATTACCTCTCCAAAGGTGATGTTTGTGAGCTTTTGTAGGTTCCGTGTGGCACAATCCTAGTAGGACTTTTACTCCTCCACGTAGAGTCCTCCTAGGAATCATATTCTTGAAAGATAATGCTTATCCTTCAACACCCCCCTCACTGCATAAACCAAGTGAGATGGTTTTACCATGGTCGGATTCCAATATGACCGAGGTAAGCAAGGCTATGCTAAGCTGCAGAATAGACCGAACTACACTTAGTTCAGTTCTTCCTTTTATTTCACTTACCTCGGTTCTTCCTGCATAAACCGTGCTAACCATAATGCTGTGTAGTCCATGCTAACAATTAGCTACGTCTGACTGAGCTAGCTGCGCCATGCCGCGACCAGACTAACTCTGAGTGTGGCGACCTAGCGACCGAACTATCCGCAGCGCTTTCCCGGACAGAAATAACAACAGGCACTTCTGAGACCGGTCTAACTTTAAGTCCTTCTGGGACCGGACTAATTTCGAGGCCTTTCTACTCAGCCCTTCGTACTGTGGCCCATAACGGCCCATTGCCCAGCTCGGCCCAATATTCATATAAATTACCCTCTCAATTGCCCCTTAATTCCATCTGCGTAGCATGATAGGAATTACCTGTCTATCAGCCAAGCTAAAGTTTTAAGCCTTTCCAGTCGAGCTCAAACCCTTTAGCCTTTCCAGCCGAGCTAAAAAACTCTTAAGCTTTTCTAGCCGAGCTAATTTCACATTGGGCTCTGCTTGTGCGGTCAAAACGTCTCTTCAATCACAGCAACTGAATCGCTTCTTATTCCAAGGACACGTGGCATGCTCTCATTAGCTGAAGGCAGCTGTCATGCCGCCCTCATACCTCGCATAATTTGAATAGTTCCCGCCTTTGTCCCTTCTCTTTTCACAAAACAAACCCTTTCACTCTCTTCTGAATCACTCATACTACTATTCATTTCCTTCTCTCTCTCTTCTAGCCTCCATTGTTCTTCCAACCTTGCAACTGCGAAGCTCACGCTTGTGGCTGCTTTCTACTTCCATTTCCTTCCTCTTACCTTGGTAAGTACCACAAATCTGTTCTCTTTTTGTTTGTTTTCGTCTTTGTTCTGATTCAAAGCATATTGTTTGTGTTTTTGCAAAACACTTTTTTTTTTCCATTTTGTGCTATGCCTTACATTTTCTGGAAAAAACCTTGCAAGAACCACTTTGTATTCATGAAACAACCTGTAGAACGCTGTAATTGATCCAAAATCATGATATAACCGAAGTAAAAAGTTGTTTGTAGTTGATGTTAGTCTAGTCAGTCCATTCAACCGAACTAACACTTCATGCTATACCAGTAATTTTAGCAAGTCAAACCATTTTTTGATTTATCTCAGCCGAGCTAACAAACCGTACTAAGGCTGCATAATAGTTTGCTTGATAGTTTTAATCACGGCCGAGCTAGAACAGGGGGCTAAACCAGCCTTCGTAGTCCAAACCGAACTAAGAGCGCTGCCCCTAGAGGCTCAACCGGGCTAACAAAACTCTTGCACAAACCGGGATAACAAACCCATATGCACAAACCGAGATACCTCATCCCTTGCCCAATCCGAGATAACAATCCCTTGTGCAAACTGGGATAACAGAACCCTTTGAACAAAAACCGAGCTATCGAACCCCTTGCTAAAACCGAGCTATAACTACATTTATCTTGCCTTTATTTCTTTTAGCACGGTCCCACGATCTGTGCTTAACACTCTTGTTTTTCCACTTTGCAGACTTTAGGTTGCCCAGGCACTCCTTTGAGCGCTCAACTGAGCCACTCAGCACCATTCTTCGACCGAGCTAACACTCAGCTTAATTTATACATAACTTAAGACTAAATGGGTAAATATAGGTTTTTAGTAGAAACACCTGGTGGCTTGGCCAAATTCCGAAGGGAGTATAATATTCCTGATGATGTCCAACTGACCTTAGCCAAGCAAGATGTCACACCATGGGGAAACCATGGCTTTGTACCCTTTACCCTTCTGTCTATAATAGAAACCGGACTAAGATTTCCTATTCAACCCTTACTTTGTGAATTCCTTAGGCAAACTAGGATATGCCCAACCAGCTTTCCACCAACTCATACCGCATAATAAATGGCATAGCTGAGCTAAACCGCCGAGTTGGTATTAACATCGGCTTAGCCGAACTCTTCCACCAGTATTCCATAGGCTCAAAAGAAGACGGCTGGGTTTATTATTTAAGAATACGATGCCGGTGTGAGAAAATAATAAAAGACACACCGAACAAAGACTTGAACGATGATGATTTTTTCTGGGTATCTGGGAATTTTGAAGACCACCATGCCCAGATCCCAGGCCGCAGTATAAACTGGAATAAAGGAACCCCCGGTATAATTATCTCGGCTTCTTTGCATGCTTCACTTTATTTCGGTTTCCTATTCCTGAACCGAACTAACAGTTGTCTTATTTATGCAGATTCAGCCTACCTTCAATCACTATACAGTTACCCCAATCTGAACACTCTCCATGCCGCACTACGATATCCAGAAAGAAGTTGGGCCAAGCTGCTGAATTTTGAACCGACGTACAGATACAGCAGGCGATGAAAAGCCAGAGTAACAGACTTCTTGCTGGAAGCCTCCTCTGAACCGGATCCAACCTTGCCACAAATTAACCTGGTCCGTACTACTGAAGAAGAAGAAATGGCGAAGAAGAATAGAGTAAGGGCCCTCTTAACCGAAACACACCGAGCCGAAGTACCACCACCCAACCAGACCCAGGAAACAGTGGTGGCCCTTCAATCTCAACAACCCTCTTCATCACGCCCAAGCAAGCGCGCCTGGACTACCCAAACGGAGCAACGCCTTGTTGATGAAGATGAAACCATTCTTCCACCAAGCCCTCCACCGAGCCCTCAGCTGGAGCGTTCTGATCGGGCTAGCTCCTCCAAGTGGGCTCCAAAAATGACTTTCCAAAACTGAGATATTCAGGACACTGACTCAGTGGTCGCTGAAAAAGATCACATGATGGCATTCAATCTTGCCAAGAGTGTTTGCCTTCCAGCAGACATGGAGCATCACAAGAATTTGACCGAGCTAAAGGCCATCCGTTCGGCCACAAAATCCATGGTGCTTGTAAGTAGTTTCTTCTGTTAATCTTTCTAGTTTGCACAACTCTCATTTCGGTTTGTTCATAAGTCTTTCCATTCTCTTGCAGGCCATGCAGAAGAGTCACATTGCTCATAAGCGTGTGCTTGAACTTCACAAGACTACAAGGCAAGCCCTGGCCGAAGTTGAAGCAAAAAGCACCGAGCTAAAAGACTCCCAACAGAAGACAGCCGAGCTAGAGGCCGAGGTAACCCGTCTGACAGGACTAGTTACCTCGGCTAATGCTGACAAACAGAAGGCCCTGACCGTGATGAAGGACAAGTAGCCCTCTATATGTAACAATGTGAGGCAGCTAAAGATTTGTTCTTCAAATGCGGTTGAAGGGCAGCTGTGGTGCAGCTCGGTTGTGAGCCTGAGACTGAGGTCTACAATTCTCCTCAGTACTTCATACCGAGCTCACTGGCGGAGTACGCTGCATCCGTTCAGCAACAGTTTCTTCAGGGTTCAGATGACGATGAAGAAACCGAGCCCAATAATACCCCGGTTGTCAATAAACCTGCCAATCAATCAGCTCGGTTAGAGCCAACGGTGGAAGACCTGAATAACGAGCTGTCGACTGAAACCGTGCTTCCAACAGAGACCAAGATCCCAATCGAGACCGTGCTCCGGTCTGAAACCGGGCTTCGGGTTGATATTGATACTAACCTTGATGATCTGTTTAACTGATTTTGTATTTTCTTCTTTTTCGTTGGAAAACAAGTTTGTAACCGGGCTGAGTCCCCTTCTTTGTATTTGCTTTGTACTTGCTTTGAACTTGCCAATGAAAATCTTCTCTTGCTCCAACTGTTATCTCGGTTTGCTACTCTACTTGTACTTGCTTTCTTACTGTAATTTGAATGAAGTAGTGCATTCTCTTGCCGAGATAATTCATCCCGGTCTTAATCTTTGCGAAATAACTGGGTATACCTACCAACCACTCTTTAGCCGAGATCCTTACTTCGGCTGAAGAGTACAAAAAGTTGGTTTAATCCAGCCAACCACCCTTTAGCTGAGATCCTTACTTCGGCTGAAGAGTACTAAGGGTTGGTTTAATCCAGCCAACCACTCTTTAGCCGATACCCTTACTTCAGCTGAAAAGTACTAAGAGTTGGTTTAATCCAGCCAACCACCCTGTAGGCCGGGATCCTTACTTCGGCTGAAGAGTTCTAAGAGTTGGTTTAATCCAGCCAACCACTCTTCAGTCGATATCCTTACTTCGGCTGAAGAGTACAGAGAGTTGGTTTAATCCAGCCAACCTCTAGATTGGTTTTTTCTGCCAATCTAGAATAAAGTGTTTGGTTTTTTCGACCAAACGTCCTGCAGCCTGGATCCTTATCCTGAGCTTAGGAAGGGTGTTGGTTTAATTCAGCCAACCTCTAAATTGGTTATTCTTGCCAACTTAGAATAAAGTGTTTGGTTATTCCGACCAAACGTTCTGCAGCCTAGATCCTTATCCTGGGCTTAGGAAGGGTGTTAGTTTAATCCAGCCAACCTCTAAGTTGGTTTTTCCAGCCAACCTAGAGTAAAGTGTTTGGTTATTCCAACCAAACGTCCTGCAGCCTGGATCCTTATCCTGGGCTTAGGAAGGGTGTTGGTTTAATCCAGTCAACCTCTAAGTTAGTTTTTCCAGCCAACCTAGAGTAAAGTGTTTGGTTATTCCGACCAAACGTCCTGCAGCCTGGATCCTTATCCTGGGCTTAGGAAGGGTGTTGGTTTAATCCAGCCAACCTCTAAGTTGGTTTTTCCAGCCAACCTAGAGTAAAGTGTTTGGTTATTCCGACCAAACGTTCTGCAGCCTAGATCCTTATCCTGTGCTTAGGAAGGTTCGCAATTGGTTATTTTGGCCAACTATGTTTTTAATGCCCCTAACTCACCTAAGTCACTAAAATAAACTTTTACAGAAGGAAACGTCTATACTGAAAAGAAAACTACTTGTTTTATTGGGAAAGGAAAAAATTACACATATTTAAAAGAAAAAAGCTAAAAATAAAATAACTTGAGATTGGCAGTATTCCATGGCCTGGGAATTGCCTTGCCGTCCTCATCTTCTAAATGGTATGCCCCTTTGCCTGCTAATCCAACCACTTTGTAAGGTCCTTCCCAATTGGGCCCTAACTTGCCATCTCCCGGTACCAAGGTGTTTCCCATCACTTTGTGCAGCACCCAATCGCCGATTTTGAATTGCCTTGGATGCACTGTTTTGTTGTATTTCCTGAATAACTCTTGTTGATATGAGGTAATGTGAACCAATGCTCTATCTCTTCTTTCCTCTGCAAGGTTGAGCTCCAATGCTATGGCTTCGCCATTCAAGTCTGGATCAAAATTCTCGCTTCGAATTGTGGGGAGGCCAACTTCTAGTGGGATTACTGCCTCCATACCATAAGCTAAGGAGAATGGTGTTTCTCCTGTTGATCGCCGAGGTGTGGTACGGTAAGCCCATAAAACATGAGGGAGCTCTTCTGCCCACTTGCCTTTTGCTTTTTCTAACCTCTTCTTTAATCCATCCAAGACGACCTTGTTTGATGCTTTTGCCTGACCATTTGCTTGGGGATATGCCGGTGTAGAATTGTAGAATTCTATCTTGTACTCTTCACAAAAGCCTCTAAAGATTCTGCCGTCGAACTGAGTGCCGTTGTCTGATATTAGGGCTTTTGGTATGCCAAACCGAGTGATGATATTCTGCCAGACGAACTTCTTTACGTCTTTTTCCTTGATTGATGCCAATGTTTCTGCCTCCACCCATTTTGTGAAGTAGTCGGTTGCTGCAAGAAAGAACTTCCTGTTGCCTAGTGCTATTGGAAGTGGTCCTACTATATCCAACCCTTACATTGCGAAAGGCCATGGGCTAGTTAGAGGTAGAAGTTCTTTGGCAGGTTGGTGTATTTGGTGTGCGAACTTCTGACACTTCTCGCACTTTTTGACATACTTCTCTGAATCTGCCTGCATGTATGGCCACTAGTATCCTTGCGAAATTGCCCTGTATGCCAATGATCTCCCTCCTTGGTGGCTTCCGCATACGCCTTCGTGTATTTCGAACAAGAATACTTCAACTTTGTTGGGATGAACGTACTTTAGGTAGGGTCCTGAAAACGATTTCTTGTACAATGCCAAAGATAGGGAGAGCCAAAATCGCTGCGACTTTGCTCTTATTCTGTTGGCCTCTTTCTTTTCTTCTGGTAAGATGCCGTCTTTTAAGAACAGGATTATGGGATCCATCCAAGAAGGGCCTAGCTCGGCACAACATACCCTTTCTGCTTCGGGGTCTTCAATGCTTGGTCTGGGTAGGTAGTCGATTAGCAATGAATGAGGGATGGAGGTATCTGCCATTGAAGCAAAGCCTGCTAGTTCGTCTGCTCTGCTGTTTTCTTCCCTGTCGATTTGTTCTATCCACACCACTTCAAATTTCTTGATTTCTGTTCTGACCAACTCTTGGTATTTGGCCATCCGGTCATCCTTTGCTTCGTAGTCGCCTGAAATTTGGTTTACCACCAGCTGTGAGTCGCTGTAAACCATTAGTTCGGTGGCCTTCATGTAGAATACTGATTTGAGGCCTGCAAGAAATGCTTCATACTCCGCTTCGTTATTTGATGCTGGGAAGCCAAGGTTGACCGCTTGCTCCACTACTAGGCCGTCTGGAGAGATGAGGACTATACCAAGCCCTGCTCTATACCGGTTGGATGCTCCATCCATGAAGAGCTTCCACATCTCTCCAACAAACAACTTCCAGCAAGTGGAGGGGTCAGATGATGCCTTGGGGTCAAGAATGTTGCTGGTGTTTTCTTCAAGGTCCATGCTTGCTGTCTGCCCCTCGTTATCTGATTGTACCAAGTCTTTATTTGTTGGTGAGTCTTGACTTGGTGTAGCATGGTTTGCTTCTTCCTCCCTTACTTTACTCTGGTCTACCTTGGGATCTGACTTGGTAACCTATGCCAGGGGTTGCGTTATTCCGACGTCAACTTCCATCCCTAGTTCGGCTGTTTCAGTCAGGTCGACTGGGCATATATGATGACTTCCTGGTGTGAATTCTGCGACGAAGTCTGCCAAGGCTTGAGCCTTTATCGCGGTCCTGGGTTGAAACTTGATGTCATATTGTCCCAACTCTACTGCCCACTTCAAGATTCGCCCGGAAAAGTTTGCCCTTTCAAAAAGAGCTTTTAATGGGAAGGCTGTGAGGACGACTATGGTGTGGGCGTGAAAGTAGTGCGACAGCTTCCTTGAGGCCATCATCAAGGCTAAGGCCAGTTTTTCCAGTGGCAAGTACCTTGTTTCGGCGCTCAGTAATGTCTTGCTGACATAAAAGATAAAGCAGATATTGGATTTCTTCCGCACGGACCAACACTGCGCTAATTGTGTGTTGTGAGATTGCCAAGTACAGGAAGAGTTCTTCTCCAGGTATTGGGGTAACAAGCAGTGGTAGAGAAGACATGTATTCTTTCAGGCTTTCCAGAGTGCGGTCGCATTCTTCGTCCCACTCAAACTTGGCTTTTAATGCTTGAAAAAATGGTCGTAGTCTGTCTGACGACCGGCTTATGAACCGATTGAGTGCAGCTAGGGCTGCAAACGAGCCGAGCCGAGCCGAGCTTTAGTGTGTTTGGGCTTGTTTATTAAGATTTTAACGAGCTCGAGCCGAGTTAGCTTAGGCTCGACTCGAGCTCGAGCCTGTTCACGAACCTTAACGAGCCAAAAAATTTATAAATTCATACTTGCATGTGAGACTAAAGTTACAATTAAAACTTTGATTATACAATTATATATACAATATATATAAACATACTAAAAAAAAGTCCATATTTTACTAAAATAATAATATCTACTACCACTATTATATAAATATACTATCTATGGTTAAGTATTATTTACATTTATATTTTTTAAATATGTAAATAGCATATTTCTCTTATTTTTTATACATAATTTTATATTATTTAATATATAAATAATAAATATTGAACGAGCCAGCTAACGAGCCGAGCTTACGAGCCGAGCTTTAGAGTGTTTGGGCTTGTTTATTAAAAATTTAACGAGCTCGAGCTCGAGCTCGAACTCGAGCTCGAACAACAGAAAAAATTAACGAACCGAGTTCGAACGAGCTCTTACCGAGCCGAGCTCGAGCTTGTTCATGAACGGCTCTGTTCATTTGCAGCCTTAAGTGCAGCCGCCATGCCGGTGAGATGCTGCACTTCTTTTACTAAATTTGGCCTCTCCAGATCCTGAATAGCTTTGATCTGGGAGGGGTCTGCCTCTATACCCCGGTTGGTCACCAGGAAGCCCAGGAATTTGCCAGATCCTACACCGAACACGCACTTAGATGCATTAAGGTGCAACTTGTGCCTCTTCAGAATCTGGAACATTTCACCTAGGTCCCTTAGATGGTCGTTCTCATCCTTGCTTTTGACCACCATGTCGTCGATGTAAGCCTCCATTGTTCTACCTAACAACGGCTCAAACATCTTGGTGACCATTCTCTGGAATGTTGCCCCTGCGTTCTTTAGGCCAAAGGGCATGACCTTGTAGCAATACAGTCCTCTTGGAGTTATAAAGGACGTGACCTCCTGGTCTGGTTCGTACATGGCGATTTGATGGTAGCCTCTGTACGCATCAAGAAAGCTAAGTCGGTTGTGCCCCGCCGTTAGGTCTACCAGTTGATCTATCCATGGTAGGGGCAAGCTGTCCTTTGGGTATGCTTTGTTGACTGTCTTATAGTCGACGCAGACACGCCATTTGCCATTCTTTTTTGGTACCACGACTGTGTTGGAGATCCATCTGGGGTAGTGTACCTCTCTGATAGCTCCTGCTTCTAGCAGATTTCCCACTTCTTCCGCTACTATCTCGGCGTGGTGGAGTGCCGATCTGCGAGTGCGCTGAATGATTGGTCTGGCGGATGGGTGGACATTGAGTTGGTGACAGATGAAGTTTGGATCAATGCCTGGCATGTCGTAGGGTGTCTAGGCAAACACTTCGATGTTAGAGGTCAAGAATTCCAAGACCTTTAACCTCTCAGTGCTGGACAACGACGAACCGAGCAAAAAGAACTTTTCCGGGTTCTTTTCATCTATTCTTAGCTCTACCAAGTCTTCCACCGCTTTTTGATCAGCTACTTTGTCGACATCTGCGAACAGTTCATTGCTCTCAGGTTCTTCCACCGAATGAACATATCCCTTGACAGCGCGGCTGCCATTAACCGTAACAAAGCATTGCTTGGATATAATTTCGTCTCCAAAGACCTCTTCAATTACCCCGGCTTCGTTGGGGAATCGCATTACTTGATGGTAGGATGAAGCTACCGATCGCATGGTATGCAGCCATGTCCTTCCCAAGATTATGTTGTAAGTGGAGGGGACTTTCAACACCTAGAATTCCACTTGTTTCGTCACGCTCCCTGCTTTGACTGGGAGGATTATCTTGCCGACTGGCCATTTTGGCATTGAGTTGAATTCAATCAGAGGAGATACGGCGGGTGCCAAGTCTTTGTCTTGTAGCTTCAATTGTTTGAATGTTTCGTAATACATTATCTCACACGAACTACCCTGGTCAATCAAAATCCGCTTGACGTCAAAATCCTTGACTCGGAGAGTGACAACCAGGGCATCATTGTGAGGACAATATATCCTCGCCAAGTCTCTATCTGAAAAAGACATGATGTTCGTGGCCTCTGTCTTCCCTTTTTTGATGGTAGGTTGTGCACTTAGTACCTCCCTTAAGTGCTCAGCCTTCTTGATTGATCCTCTGAGCTCACATACACGCTCAGGTTCGAAGATTCCATGTATCACATTGATTACGCCTTGAGGTGGGGCATCGATTGGCATCCCGTTGGGGTTGTTGTGGTCCTGGGGGGCTGGTTGCGTCCCTCCTTCAATGTATTTATCCAGGTGACCTGCTGCCACCAACTCCTCCAGGTGCTGTCTCAATGGTGTGCAATTTTCAGTGCGGTGCCCCTTTTCCTTGTGGAAGGTGCACCGTGATCTTTTGTCATAGTCTTTCTGAGCTTCTCCTAGCTTAGCTGGCCATCTGACGAAAGGCTCATCGCGTATTTCGCTTAGAATCCGATAGATCGGCTTCTTGAATACCGTGGTTATGGCAGTGCGGACTCTCAACCATCTTTTGTCCTGGTTCTCTCCATTGTCTCGCCTGCCTCGTCCGTTTCTGCTTGGACGGTCTACCGCGTTGACCTTCGCTGAGGCCTTTTTCTCTGGTACTCCGGTCGTGCCAGATTTTGTTTTGGCACGTGCGCCATCCTCCTCCACCCTGATGTGCTGATGCACTTTTTCCATCAAGGCTTCCATGGTGAGGAGCGGTGTCATGGTGATTGAGTCCCTTAGTCTGTTCTCGACTGGAAGGCCTCTTTTGTACTGTGCAATGGCGAGATTGGTGGGGTAGTCCCCAATCTAGTTGAAGGTCTCCCAGTAGCGACTATTGTAGGATCTTAAGGTCTCTTTGTTGCCCATGTCGATGGAGAGCAGCTGATTGATCTCCACCGGGGTTTTGGTGTTCGTTCTGAACCTTGTTACGAACGCCTCCACCAATTGCGCCCAGGAGGCTATGCTGCCTTCTGGAAGTTTTTCGAACCAAGTCAAGCCTAGGTCACCAAGGCTGGAGGGGAAGAGGATACACATCAAAGCCTTGTTGCGCCGATATACCGCCATAACCTGGCGGAAGTGGCTTAGGTGCATGTAGGGGTCTGTCTTCCCTTTCGTACGTGGTGAATTTGGGCTGAAGAAAGCCTGAAGGTAGGGGCGCGTTTTCAATTGCTAGAACGAACGGCGAGGTCTGCAGCCTCGCTAATGCTTTGTCCGTCGGTTCGTAGGCAGGGCGCTGTATTGGCATTCCAATCTCGACGCTTCTATGCGTCCGAGGAGCCAACCGCTGCAAGGCAGAAACTCTGTGTGGGTCGCGCGCCCTGGCATCTTCCTTCCATCTTGCCTTTTCCTCTAGCACAGTCCGTAAGTCGGACGATCTAGGCAACTCCGTTTGCCTGGATGATGTCTGGTGCGTGCGTGAAGGCCGATAGGTGCTTCTTTCCGTGTATGACCTCTCAGACCTGGAGTGACGAGTTCTGGAAGTCCTGGATTGTGTATCGCCTGTCCTGAGGCTCCTACTCTCCACTTGAGATGGCGTGGTCTGTCTACCATGATCTTTCGAGTGGCGAGAGGGCGTCTTGCTTTTGCGCCCCACTCTTGTCGCCACTCCTTTTCCCTTCATCTGGCGCTTCATGGACTCCATGTCCGCCGCCATCCATCGTATCAATTCGTCCTGCTCCTTCACACGGTCCTCCAGAGTTTGAGGATCAATCCTCCGCCTTTGTCTCTCAGGACTTTGTGAACGAGAGTGACGGGGGCTGTTAGTCTGCCTTCTCCCCCTTGCATCCCTCCTGGGATTCTGTCGCTGTGGCTCCAAGTCCGCCATAGGAGGGATAGAAGGTAGACCTTCGCACCTTGCACCCCCCTCTGGTGTTTGTCCGTCAATGGCGGACTGCGGCAAATCTTCATTGTGCGCCATTGATTCTAAAGAGGAAAAGCTTGATCAAGAGGTTTTGTTCTTGTCTGAAATTCCCACAGATGACGCCAACTGTACGGGAAAGAAATAAACCTTCTCGTATGATCTTGTTGATCAAGTCTGCGCTCCTCCGTACGTCGTCGCTTTACTCCCTGAAAACACAAACGTGAGCTAGCCGGCGGGTGTGTGCCGGATACCTCTCCGATGCCTAAGTCAGCAAAATAGACAAATAGACAAAAGCTCTGTGTATTCGGAAATCAAAATTGTGTTACCTCTCCAAAGGTGATGTTTGTGAACTTTTGTAGGTTCTGTGTGGCACAATCCTAGTAGAACTTTTACTCCTCCACGTAGAGTGCTCCTAGGAATCATATTCTTGAAAGATAATGTTTATCCTTCAACACCCCCCTCACTGCATAAACCAAGTGAGATGGTTTTACCATGGTCGGATTCCAATATGACTGAGGTAAGCAAGGCTATGCTAAGCTGCAGAATAGACCGAACTACATTTAGTTTGGTTCTTCCTTTTATTGCACTTACCTCGGTTTGGAAGGAGATAGGGGATGGACTTTATGGTTTGAGAGGAGATAGGGAATGGACTCTCAAACCTGTTTGGGAGGAGATAGGGGATAGACTCTCAAACCTGTTTTGGAAGTATTGAAGTGCTAATAATATGAATTGTTATCTCATTTGAAATTGAAGTATTGTTGATATGAGCTGTAGTCTCATTATATACTGTCTAGATGAACAGAGAAACATAACTATGATTTGGTTTGGATTATGGAATAGAAAAGAATGGAAATCATTTATATATGTACATATCAATGATTATGAATTGGTTATGATAAGGATGTACGTTGGTTTATGTGAGTTAAACATTTGTCAAATGCTAATGTTTTAGTTATTGCTCATATTATGTTTAGCATATCTCTACTGGGCGTTGGCTCACCCTATATGGGACATTATTTTCAGGTACAGGTGATATGCCGCCTCCAAGGATATAGCTTGGGAGGTTGTAGAAGCTGAAGGCCTATTTTTGTAATTATTTTGTGTGTTACATGTAATTCAAGCCAAGGGCTTAATATGTTTAGAGTTAGAACTTTCTTTTGTCGAACCCAAGTGTTGACTTGGAAAGTTGTAAGCTCGTAGGGCACTTACTTTTGTTGTCAACATGTAACACTCTTGTATTAAATACTCTGATTTATGGAATATATTGTTTCTTTCTTGTATCATGAATGTATGATTATGGGTTTATTTTGAGGGCGTTACACTGTCTACCATCTGTCTTCCCATACCCTCTATCTACCTTCCCTCTCTATCTCCCTCTCTGTCTACCGTCTGTCTCCCCATTCCTACTCTGCACTGACTCTCCTCTCAGTATCTACCTTCCCTCTCTATCTCCCTCTCTGTCTACCGTCTGTCTCCCCATTGCTGAATTCCTTGCTCTGTTTCAATCTTCTGGGTGTGTTTTTGGGTTTACCTACATTGGAAAACTCCTACAGATTTATTGTTGGTGTGATGTATGTTGTGTGTGCAAATTATCTTATTGTATTGGGTTTAGATTTTGAATGATATATATATTGAGTTATACGGGTGATATTGAGCCAACTGATATATAGGGGTGGTATGGTTTGAGTTATACGGTTTGGATTTTGTATTGGGTGTGTGCAGATTTGGATTACACGGGTGATATGCATTTTATTATGCTGTCTTCTGGGTGTGTGCAGATTTGGATTAATGCTAGATTTGAATGATATATATATTCAGTTATTATGGAAAAGATATATGGAAAAGAAATTCTGCAAACCAGACAAATGATATATATATTTAGTTATAGGGATTATGTCAAACAAATCTATAGTTATTGAATTCTGCATAGAAATTCTGCACAGACCAATCTATAGTTATTGAAGCAACCCGATTCAGTATATATTGAAGCAAACCGATTCTGCACAGACAAATGATATATATATTTAACTGCTGGGTTCAATAGAGTTATTGAAAACATGACTTTAACCAATTCAGTATTATTATTGAAAACATGACTTTAATTGCTGGGTTCTGTCACGACCCAAACCCGCCCCTGTAGGTTTAGCATCGTAACCGGCTAGTAATCTGTGGATTACCAAAGGCATTTTAACAGATAAGCACATAATAAGGGGCTGCGGAAGCAATTATACAAAATAGACAGGGTCCAATGAGCTGTGATAACATACACGGGACAGAAAATTTCAAAACTTGCATATACATAAGCGTGTCGGTCGAAGGACATCAATATTTACAAAACATTTACGTAAGTGTAATTCCCAAGACCCGACTTTACAAAACAGACAGAGACTAGCATAAGTACAAAAACAGCTATGTAACTAGACTTCGATCGGAACCTCCTCGGGAGGCACAACGGTTGGCTGACAAAACAGAAAATGAAAGCCATTAACTCTGGCCTTGATCACGCGCCAGCTCACCTACATACATAATATAAACTGTGAGCGAAAGCTCAGTGAACAATAACAGAATAAAGGGGTTTCAATGAATGAGTCTGTACAGATTCAGAAATCATAAATTCAGTTCGTATCAAATTCATAGTTTATCCAGATCATATACAGAAATCATGAGGTATGCTTAAGTATACGTGATACATCCATTAGCATTAACAGAGCAGATACAGAACAGATGCAGACACGTGAGGGTTACGAATAACCAGTTCCATAAAGGAATCTCCAAATCTGGGTAACAGAGAATAAACACGCTGAGCCCCATAATGAAGCCTCCGATACGAGTAACAGAGTGCAGACAGATTAAGTTCCATGATGGAATCTCTAACACTGGGTAACAGCCAACAGATATCACATGATGCTAAGAATGTCACGAATACATATAAGAAATTGGACAATCATTCATTGTACGGAACATATCATTTTAGAAAACAGCTCTTAATTCATCACACAGAAAATAAGTAAAGTTGAACATAGCTTTACTATGTTATTACTCACAGTTGGCCTTGAGACAGATAAACGGAGCAGATTGGCCAAACGGTACGCGGCACGTGACCTACATAACACATAACAGACACACACTTGAAACACACGTTCTAATTGTACATAACTTACTTCGTTCACTCTTAGTGTGTTTCTAACCTTTAATCCTCATTATGGAGTCTTAATCATGGCCTAGGAATGCCTAGGATGGAGTGAGGATGCAGGAATGCATTGGAAAACATTTCTTGAAACTTGCGGAAAATAAGGTCCACGCTCGAGCGTGGATCAAATTTCTGGAAATTTCAGATTTGATCACCAAGCTCAAACTCAACCTTTGAAGCATCCAAAACTCATTTTTCTGGGCCAGAGCTTGAGGAAAAACATGAAAACTCATAAAACAACATGTTTTGAAGATCATTTTACAAAATCAAAGCCCAGAAGTATGCCAATTGTGCAACTTTCAACTTGAAACTTGAAATTAATTCATGTACATGACTTGTATGCAATTCTTTAAACTCAAGTCTTCCAAAACATGACCAAATGCAATGTTCAACCCAAAAACATGATCAACTGTGACAATATGACATGGAACATGAAGAATTTCTAAAACAAAGCTTGGATTATGACATGCATGCAAGGATTCTCTAGAAAGACAACCTCAAATGCCATGAATTACACATGCATGTATGTATGGAGCTTCAATTCACCAATTCTTAGCTTAATCCTTACATGAGTTCATTTAATTCACTAGAATTCTTGTACTAGCAATTCAGTTTCATAGTTAAGAGGTTGAATGCCTACCTTAAGTCTTGGATTCTCAAGTGTGGCAGCTTAATCTTCCAAACTCTCTTCAATTTCCTCTACCTTCAAGAAATTTCCTTGTTGAGTTCAACTCTCTCTTCTCCCTCTCTCTATCTCACGTTTGGCTCTCTCTCTCTTGGGTGAACTCCCAATGTGGTGAAGTCAAGAAAAGAAGTGAGTGGGCTCAAAATGGTGCCTTAAGTAATAATTAATCCAAACTAATCAAATGGCATTATTTTAATCTAATTTAATCGTTCCGAACCGAATTTTAATTAAACCTACCATAAAATTCTATAAATCCTAATTAGCACATAAATCAAGTCAATTTCTGATTCGAACGTCGATAAGGCTTTCAATTCACAGACTGAAGTTCAAGCAAGAACAGATCTTTCTATGCCTAACAAATATAGACACAAACAATGCATCACACACATGTAGTTTAATTTAGAATTTCACCTTAATTGTTAATTAGGCATAATTAATCATGGATTAATGTTAATCAGAGGTCGGGGTTGTTACAGGTTCAATAGAATTGATTCGGGTAATTGAAAACATGACTTTAGTATTCTCTCATTTTTATCTTAATTGAAAACATGACTTTAGTATTCTCTCATTGATTCGGGTAATTGTTCTTCTTCTTGAATTTTTTTTTCCTCTCTCAGCTTTTGCCTTCATCAAAGCTTCTATGGATCACTTTGACCACTCTCACCGTTGTTCACTCCGGCTGCGACATCACTTTGGCTACTCGGCTATTCATTACAGTAATTTTTTTGTTCACTCCGGCTATTCACTTCGGCTGCTCGACATCCTGCTCGGCTGCTTGGTTAGTTTATTACTTTGGTTCTTATTTTTTTCTTTTGTTATTGCTTTGGTAACGTTTGGTAGGCATGACTACTGAGTAAAACTGAAGAAGAAAATTCTGTCAATTGACTCTGTTTTTTTTATCACCAAAGGCTATGTTTTTTATCACCAAGGAATCAGACTATTGTTTTTTTATCACCAAAGGCATGACTATTGGTAGGCATGACTATTAAGTAAAACTGAAGAAGAAAATTATGTCAATTGACTCTGTTTTTATCACCAAAGGCTATGTTTTTTATCACCAATGTTTTGTTAAGCATTGTGTTTTTTATCACCAAAGAATATTCTAAATGTAACGCCCTCAAAATAAACCCATTAATCATACATTCATGACATCCATAAGCTTAAGATAATAAAGCATATTTCCATTCATCAGAGTATTAAGTACAAAATTATTACATGTTGACAATAAAAGTAAATGCCCTACGGGCTTACAACTTTCCAAGCTAACACTTAGGTACAACAAAAGAAGAGTTCTAACTCTTTATACAAGTTAAGCCCTTGGCTTGAATTTACATGTAATACCCAAAAAGATAATCAACAAAAGTTCTTCCGCCTCTAAGCCTCTCAAGCTACGTCCTTGGAGGTGGCATATCACCTGAACCTGAAAATAATGTCCCATATAGGGTGAGCCAAAGCCCAGTAGAGATATACTAAACCAGATATGAGCAATAACTAAAACATTAGCATGTGATAAATGGCTAACACTTGTAAACCAACTTACATCACAATCCAGTTCCATGACAATTATGTACATGTTTCATTTCACTTTCCTTTACTTTTCCAATTTTCAATTCATGAACATGCCTCAGAACCTGGCTAAACAATTAAATGAGACTACATCTCATATTAGAACACTTCCTTTATCCACAATTCAAATGAGACTACAACTCATAATAAAAACACTTCCAATACTTCAATCATCTACGTTATGCAAATGTAATAAGAATTTCGGGACTTCCACCCAAGGCACTCCGACCAACTTAGTTATCAATGGAGTCCATCCCCTATCTCCTCCCAAATAGGTTTGAGAGTACATCCCCTATCTTCCCTCAAACTATGGAGTACATCCCCTATCTCCTCCTAAACAAGATACATATACAATGTATTTAAACACTCATCATATACAATGATCAATCAATACACATATTTGATGTATTATTCCAACCGTCATATTCATTGAAAATTCCAGATGATTAGTTTCAGTTTTCCCTAATCAACATACAGTGTCTACAACAATCAAGACTATCCTCCACCGATAGCCCAAAGCAGTTATTTCTAAACAGATAATAAATGCATCAAACAGATATAATATCAACATTGTCATAGGTGAGTGATTAATTTATCCAACTACACCATTCAATCTCACAACTCCTGAATTTCATGAATTTCAACTCAATTTCACAATTTTCCAAATTAATTATTCAACATAATTAGGGCATTTTCCCCTATTTTCCAATAACAACCCTAAGGTTAAATTTCATCGATTTAACCACAATAATACCATTTTCCAAGGTCTCACATACACATGAAATTTAACATTTTGAAAACTCCCTTTTCACAACCTCAAATCAAACCCTAACTTTCCCAAAATTACCAAATACCACCATCTAATCAAAATACATAACATCTATGTCAAAACCCATAGAAGGATTAGGTTATCCCTACCTCAAATGAAGAGACCAAATGGAGAAGATGAAGAAAACCTGAGATGCTCCAAACTCAAAGATTTTCAGATCAAAATGTAGCCCACACCAAGCTCCACCTTTTTTACAAAGGGATTAGGGTAGGAGACCACTAGAACTAGATAAAATCTTAGAGAGAGTGTGTGTGTAGAGAGAGAGGCAGCTGGGGCTAGGGTTTGGATAAAGAAGAAGATGAAAAAGTGTGTAAAAACCCGCTGCTGCCAACTGATATACTCGAGCCTCGCTCGAGCGAATGAGTGGTCGCTTGAGCGACCAGACACAAGGAAACCTCGCTCGAGCGGAGAAAGCCTTGCTCGAGCCAACAATACGAAGCTTCAGGTCTGCAACCCAGAAGCACGCTCGAGCGAAGAAAAGCTCGCTCGAGCGAAGAAACCCAAAACATATAGCTCGCTCGCTCGAGCGAAGGAAATCTCGCTCGAGCCAAGAAATGCAACCTTCAAGTCAAAAAGAGACGCAAACGCAAGCTCGAGCGCAAGACTTCTCGCTCGAGCCACTCGACACAACACTCAACTCTCGCTCGAGCAAAGGAACCCTGGCTCGAGCGAAGCAACTAAAACAAAGAGCTCACTTGAGTGACAAAAGCCTTGCTCGAGCGAAGGAGCAAAAATCTGGGCAGCCATTATTGGTTTAATCTCACAACTAACCTGAAACACACCTGCCCAATACATCCCAAAATTTGAATACAAGAAATTAAAGGATGGAAACAAGATACAAACAAAACCAACTCCACAAAACCTAAGTCCGGAATACAATAAACAATGGAGGGAAAACCGGGATCGCTATACTAAAACTAAAGAGTAGTTGCAAAGGCTATGTTTTTTATCACCAAAATCACTTGACTTTGTTTTTTATCACCAAAATCAGTTGGCTCTGTTTTTTATCACCAAAATCAGAAAAAATTCTGCTCAATGTGTTAACTATCAACTGTTTAAATTAGTGATGAGAGACAAAAATTCTGCTCAATGTGTTTACTGTCATCTGTTTATCACCAAAATCAGAAATTTTTTATCACCAAAAAACATTAAGCAGAAATTAGTTTGGTGTTCAAAAAAATAAATAAAAAGTTATACACATTGTGTTTACTGTCAACTATGTATAATAGTTGGTCTGTCAATTATTGTCAATTATTTGAACTATTAAGTAGAAAATATTTGAACTAAATTTCATCAAAGAATTAAAAAAAAACATTATGTGAACCAAATTTCTGCCAATTTTGATTAAACATTGAGCAAAATTATTGTGAACCAAATTTCTCTCAGAACTATTAAACATTGAGGAAATGTGTCTCTCATCACCAAATTTCTGTCAATTTTTAATCAGAAAAAACATTAAGCAATTTTTTTAATAAAAAAAACATTAAACAGAAATTGGTTTGGTGTTCCAAAAAAAAAAAAGGTTATACACATTGTGTTTACTGTCAACTGTGTATAATAGTTGGTCTGTCAATTATTGTCAATTATTTGAACTATTAAGCAGAAATTATTTGAACTAAATTTCATCAAAGAATTAAAAAAAACATTATGTGAACCAAATTTCTATCAATTTTGATTAAACATTGAGCAGAATTATTGTGAACCAAATTTCTCTCAAAACTATTAAACATTGAGGAAATGTGTCTCTCATCACCAAATTTCTGTCAATTTTTAATCAGAATTATTGTCAATTTTTTTAATAAAAAAAAACATTAAGCAGAAATTGGTTTGGTGTTCAAAAAAAAAAAAAGGTTATACACATTGTGTTTACTATCAACTGTGTATAATAGCTGGTCTGTCAATTATTTTCAATTATTTGAACTATGAAGCAGAAATTATTTGAACTAAATTTCATCAAAGAATTAAAAAAAAACATTATGTGAACCAAATTTCTGTCAATTTTGATTAAAAGCAGAATTATTGTGAACCAAATTTCTCTCAGAACTATTAAACATTGAGGAAATGTCTCTCGTCTCCAAATTTCTGTCAATTTTTAATCAGAATTATTGTCAATTTTTTTAATAAAAAAAAAACATTAAGCATAAATTATTTTTTCATCAAAGAATTACTCTCAATTATTTGAACTATTAAGCAAAAATTTGGTTCTTACACATAAGGTTGGTCTCAAAATTATTTGGCTATTATACACAGGAAAAACAGAACAGATCCAAAATTTTCACTAAATCAAGGATGAACAAAAAATTTCACCAAATCTCCAATAATAATACTTTTAATCTTTTTTGATAAAATTTTAAAATAGAGTATGGATAGGAGATGGTTTTCTTTCATAAAAAATGGTATGGGTAGGAGATGGTTTTTAGGATAAATTTGGAATTTTTTTGAAAAGATTTTAAGATGCGAAGAGAGTAAGGATTGGAGTATTCATATCAGATCAAGCTTTTAATCAAATTTTCAC
The DNA here is from genome assembly GCA_036172215.1 of Camellia granthamiana. Taxonomy (NCBI): domain Eukaryota; kingdom Viridiplantae; phylum Streptophyta; class Magnoliopsida; order Ericales; family Theaceae; genus Camellia; species Camellia granthamiana. The sequence continues at coordinate 81,067,327 of CM069914.1, read as the reverse complement.
TCAAATTTGATGAACAGAGAGAGAGAGAGAGAGTAAGTTAAGTAATTTACTAATCATAACCATCATGGCGTGGTTGTCCTGACTCCTTATTGTTGTTGTTAGAACTTAAAGCTTGGATTAGGATTGGTTGTCCTGACTCCGGTGGGTAAATTGAAGTGTAAAACATTTGGCTGATTACGTCGCTATTCATAAAATTGGTCTGTCTTAAATTTTTAAAATTTGGTCAAGATTTGGAACAAATAATTGGAAAATTTTGTTTAAATTTGGTCAATTTTGTTGCATTATTAGAAAGAAGTCAAGTACTCTCTCTCATACCCTAACCCAAGGACCTTCACAATTATTCATTTTTTGGTTCTTCTTAGAGGCTTGAGTGCTAGATATAGTAGTAGTGGATAGTTTTGTAGGTTAACTTGATATTGAAAATCATGTGTGCACTGCTACTTGCATTGTGCCCTTAGTGAGGCATAGTCGGGTTGCTTCATCGTAGTTATGTGATGATATCTTTTGATGTAATGTGGGCTTCTATTCTCCCTTTTAAAAAGTAAAACCTAGGCTTAGGCGCCCATAGGATTGTTTGAGAAAAAGGCATTATTCATTTCTATTCAACTTACTAAACCATCAAGCGCATCACTAATCATTGGAATGCTCCGTTGAAAAACTCTACATGCTCAATTTTGTTTTTCAAAAAATAGATGCAATCAACCATGATTTAGTCACCCTTTTAATGAAAGAACATTTCATTTAGTAGGTCACACATGTATGCAAGATATAGAGAGAGACATCATTACGATATACCTTTACACAAAAATTGTACCATTCAAATGTAGTATATTTGTTGTGTGATTCTAAAAAGAAAGGGACTATTTTTTTCATTTAATTTTTTTTTTTGAATATCTAGGGTTCCTAATTAAAAGAAAAATTTGAAAGACTTGGCATTTTAACATTTATGTGTAATATGGCAAGAGAGTTTATTTATTTTTATTTTTTTTTTGGCACCTTTTTAAAGGAGTATAGTAACTTATGTTGTATTTCAAAAAATTCTGGTGAATGTATATATGTGTATATGTATATTACTTTAGTTGTCTTCATGAAAAAAAATATATTAAACTTACAAGTATTTAACTTAATCTAAGTATTTAACATAATCCGTTTTGCTTTGAATCAAATTCACCAAGTATTTAACTTAACTTACAAAAATGTATTTAACATTTTATTATTAAAAAAAATAAAAAATTGTACCATTCAAATGTGGTATATTTGTTGTGTGATTCTAAAAACAAACTGTAACAACCCTCATTCTCGACTTAGCTATACTTGCGTACATCTATGTATGATCTTGTCTTGATGTGTTATGAATCTTATTGATCTTGTTTCGACTTGCCATGTTTAAGTATTGCTTGCTTGATTTTGATCCTTGCTCGGTTGTGGCCGAGATCACCTTGAGCATTAGTTCACTTTTGAACTTTTATACTTAGAATCGTTTTGGAACCTTGGTTGATCTTCACCTTCACCTCGGCATGCTTGCCGAGATGTCACCCTTTGGGCCGGAGTGCTTAGAGCCTAGGCCGAGATGTTTTGCATTAGTACTCCTTACCTGGGGCAGGTATGACCTAGGCCGAGATGTGGCACACCCAGGCCAAGGTGTGGTACAGCTTAGTCAAGTGTCGTCCTCCCTAGCCGACGTCTTTGTTATCCAGTTTGCCGAGGATTTGACCTTGGCCGATGTCCTTGTTTGCCGATGTGTTTTGCTAGCAAGCGTGCTGTATACGCTTTGTCAGAGACTTGTCTTGTCGATCAGTCACCTTTTGGGCTGAGCCAACCCGGTGACGACACGTGTCCGAGCTGAAGCTTTTAGCAGCCGACAGCCTTAGAGACAAATCATTTTGTCTCAATCTTTGTTTTGTTTTAGAGAGAGAAGCTCTCAAGTTTGAAGGAAGAACTCTAGAGAGAGAAGTGGAGTTCGAGCTTGATCTTGGAAGATCAAACCGTTAGATTTGAGCCTTGAGGTGAGATTCTTGCTCTACTTGATTTGTTCTTATTGGTTATCAAGCTGCATTGCATGATTGAGTTTGTTTTGCATGCCATGCAACGATTTGAAGTTGGTTTTGAATGAAAAAGATGATATTCATGTGTTCTTGAATAAAGTCTTGTTTTGATCCGAAAGTTTGGAACAAGAACTATGTTTTTGTGTTCGTTCTTGCATGCTTTTGTACGGGAACCCAGGTCCATGTTTTGAGCTCTTTGCATGGGACCTCAGATTTTGAATGCATATAAGTTATGATTTCCAGCATGCATGTTCTTGATGTTTTGATGATCTTGCTCTTGCATTCTTCAAGGGGAAACTCAGGTTTACCCCGACTTCGTTTTGTGGTGGTCGTCGGGACCACACCTCGGCGAGTAGGTGTGAGACCTCGGCTGGACCTAAATGATACTTAGAGTGTCTCCATGAGATGGAGAACAACATCTTGACTACTAGACATGTTTTGCTTACTTTTGACTTGGATCCGGTGAGAGTGCCGAGATCATTATATGTATGTGAAGCTTGTTTTAAGGATGTGATTTGCCTTGTGACTTGTCAGGACCTTGATCTTTGCTTTGAGCCTTCACCCAAGAAGACCGAGGTGAGTGGTGCTTTTAATAAAGCTATGTTATAAAGCTTTTGATAAATCTTGCTTGTTTCGCTTGATAAAAGTATTTGCTACGCATGAATGACTAGCCTATTTTGATGTGATGAATATGAGCTTGTTTGATGGTATTCTTGAAAGTCCCTTGTGCTGGAGGACGTTAAACTTTCGCAGCACTAAGAGTTAAAAAGGGTAAGTATGAGCTTGTCTTGATGATGTCCTTGTAATGAGTTTGAGCCTTGTTTTGATATCCTTAGAAAGTCCCTTGTACTGGAGGACTCTAAACTTTCGCAGTACCATCTTGTTAAAAAGGATACGGTCCTTTCTTGAAAAGATAAGTGTTAAAGCGGGCTACGGGCCTAAGTAACACCAGTCCCTTGTGCTAGAGGACTTTAAACTTTCGTAGCACCGCTTGGTGAAAAAGGGCTGCGGGCCTGAGTCACATAAGATGGTCAAAAAGGGCTACGGGCCTAAGTCACATAAGCAACAGGTTTGGTGAGATAGTGCTTGATGAATATGGTTCACCCCCTTGATTTGATACAGCTTGTTATGATTTGCCTGGAGGAGGACCTCGGCTACTACTTGTATGATCTCGGAGATGCTTTGACTTGTAAGACTTGCTAGATGAATACGGTTCATCTCTTGATTTGATATAACTTGCTATGTTTTGCTTTGGATGGAACCTCGGTTAACGCTTGAATGGTTTGGTATGCTTTGTTTTGAAAAGACTTCGGCTATTATTCATGCAAACCTTTATTTCTAGTACCATTCACTGAGTTCCCAAGCTCACCCCTCTTTATATATATGTAGGTGATGAGCAGGACGGCGGCGACGCCTAGAAGTATTTGTAAAGCTTGTTTTGGGATTTTTGCATATATCGGCCTTGTTTTGTGATTACCTCGGCATTGTGTATTTACGTCGGCAGATCTTGAAAATTATGCTTCTTTGCTTGTAATCGTTGTATTTTGTATATGTCGGCTGAGAAGCCTTTTGATCAGGATGTAACTTGAAGTTTGTTTTGTTAGCTGCCGAAGTGTAGTCATGTTCTGTATGTCATCACATTTGATCTATGCACTGCTCTCAAGGACCACGTGTATTTTGTTTTATCGCTTCCGCATGTGTGAGCCCCCTATATATATATACTCTGTTGTGTGTGAACTTTTGTAAGAGGCCTTTGGTGAATCTCGGATTTACTGGCCATCTCGGCACCAAACTACTAGGGGCGGTTTGGGGTCGTGACACAAACCGACTGTTTTGTTCATTTTTTTTTTTAATATCTAGAGTTCCTAATTAAAAGGAAAATTTGAAGGACTTGGCATTTTAACATTTATGTGTAATATTAAAATGCAAAGAGACTTTTATGTTCTTTTTTTCTTTTTTCTTTTTTTGCACCTTTTTAAGGGAGTATAATATTCTATGTTGCATTTCAAAAATTCTGGTCAATGCATATGTGTGTATTACTTTAGTTGCTTGATGAAATAATTATTCATTATTGCTTATAAAATGGCTTTCTTATGTGGTGAATTTTGTTTTCGCATAAATTTATTTTGGACTTTCCAAGTCATAAATGGTGAACTTCAAAATATTTATGATTATAATGGGTTTTAATTTTGGTTTTAATTTCATCTCTATAAATTAAAGTTAGTTAAGAAAGAGAAAAGTTCAAATTCGGACAATTATTATGCCCCAGTTTTAATTTATCATTTTAATGTGATTGTTAAAAAACATCTATTCTAAATGCTAGGTTGACTTAGAAAATGTGAGTTTGATTATGAGTTTCTCAAAGAATGGAGAGAGAGAGAGAGAGAGAGAGAGAGAGAGAGAGAGAGGTAGAGGTTATTTGGGACTTGATTTGTGGTTAGTGCTCTGTGTTGTACAAAAGATAAATATTTTTCATATAATTTTTTTTGAATATCTGCAATTCCTAATTGAAAGAAAAATTTCAGAGACTTGGCATTTTAACATTTATGTGTAATATGACAAGAGAGTTTATATTTTTTTTTTTGGCACCTTTTTAAAGGACTATAGTATTCTATGTTGTATTTCAAGTATTTAACTTAACCCAAGTATTTAACATAATCCATTTTGCTTTGAATCAAATTCACCAAGTATTTAACTTAACCTACAAAAATGTATTTAACATTTTATTATAAAAATAAAATAAAAAAATTGTACTATTCAAACGTAACAAAAGGATTGTTTTGTTCATTTATTTTATTTTTTTAATATTTAGAGTTCCTAATTAAAAGGAAAATTTGAAGGACTTGGCATTTTAACATTTATGTGTAATATGACAAGAGAGTTTATGTTCCTTTTTTTTTTCCCACCTTTTTAAGGGAGTATAATATTCTATATTGCATTTCAAAAATTCTGGTCAATGCATATGTGTGTATTACTTTAGTTGCTTGATGAAATAATTATTCATTATTGCTTATAAAATGTCTTTCTTATCTGGTGAATTTTTATTTTTTTTGGGGCATAAATTTATGTTTGGACTTTCCAAGTCATAAATGGTGAATTTCAAAATATTTATGATTATAATGGGTTTTGATTTTGGTTTTAATTTCATTTCTATAAAATTAAAGTTAGTTAAGAAAGAGAAAAGTTCAAATTCGGACAATTATTATGCTCCAGTTTTAATTTATCATTTTAATGTGATTGTTAAAAAACATCTATTCTAAATGCTGGGTTGACTCAGAAAATGTGAGTTTGATTATGAGTTTCTCAAAGAATGTAGAGAGAGAGAGAGAGAGAGAGAGAGAGAGAGGTAGAGATTATTTGGGACTTGATTTGTGGTTAGTGCTCTGTGTTGTACAAAAGATAAATATTTTTCATATAATTGTTTTTGAATATCTACAATTCCTAATTGAAAGAAAAATTTCAAAGACTTGGCATTTTAACATTTATGTGTAATATGACAAGAGAATTTATATTTTTTTTTGGCACCTTTTTAAAGGACTATAGTATTCTATGTTGTATTTCAAGTATTTAACTTAACCCAAGTATTTAACATAATCCGTTTTGCTTTGAATCAAATTCACCAAGTATTTAACTTAACCCACAAAAATGTATTTAACATTTTATTATTAAAAAAATAAAAAATTGTACCATTCAAATGTAGTATATTTGTTGTGTGATTCTAAAAACAAAGCGACTGTTTTGTTCATTTTTATTTTTTTTTTAATATCTAGAGTTCCTAATTAAAAGGAAAATTTGAAGGACTTAGCATTTTAACATTTATATGTAATATGGCAAGAGAGTATGTTCCTTTTTTTCTTTTTCTTTTTTTTGCACCTTTTTAATTGAGTATAATATTCTATGTTGCATTTCAAAAATTCTGATCAATGCATATGTGTGTATTACTTTAATTGCTTGATGAAATAATTATTAATTATTACTTATAAAATGGCTTTCTTATGTGGTGAACTTTTTTTTTCGCATAAATTTATTTTGGACTTTCCAAGTCATAAATGGTGAACTTCAAAATAATTATGATTATGATGGGTTTTAATTTTGGTTTTAATTTCATCTCTATAAAATTGAAGTCAGTTAAGAAAGAGAAAAGTTCAAATTTGGACAATTATTGTACTCCAGTTTTAATTTATCATTTTAATGTGATTGTTAAAAAAATCTATTCTAAACGCTGGGTTGACTCAGAAAATGTAAGTTTGATTATGGGTTTCTCAAAGAATGTAGTGAGAGAGAGAGAGAGGTTATTTGGGACTTGGTTTGTGATTAGTGCTCTGTGTTGTACAAATTAGCCTGATAGGAAAGAAACTGTTTGTTTGGAGCTATTTAAAAAGAAATTAAGAGTGATTTATTTAGTTGATCTTCCTGCAACAAAAAAATTAACTCACACTCAAAAAAAATTATTTAACATTTTATTTGCTGTGTAATATATTTATTTAGTTGTACCATTCAAATATAATATATTTGTTGTGTGATTTTGGTTTTAATTTCATTTCTATAAAATTAAAGTCAGTTAACAAAGAGAAAAGTTCAAATTTAGACAATTATATTGTGCTCCAGTTTTAATTTATCATTTTAATGTGATTGTTAAAAAACATCTATTCTAAATGCTGGGTTGACTCAGAAAATGTGAGTTTGATTATGGGTTTCGCAAAGAATGTAGAGAGAGAGAGAGAGAGAGAGAGAGGGAGGAGGAAGGGACTGTTTGTTTGGAGCCATTTAAAAAGAAAGTAAGGGTGATTTATTTAGTTGATCTTCCTGCAACAAAAAAATTAAACTAACACTCAAAAAAACTTATTTAACATTTTATTTGCTGTGTAATATATTTATTTAGTTGTACCATTCAAATGTAATATTTATTTGCTGTGTGATTCTAATGTACAGATGATAAATATTTTTCATTTAATTTTTTTTGTGAATATCTAGAGTTCGTAATTAAAAGAAAAATTTGAAAGACTTGGCATTTTAACATTTATGTGTAATATGGCAAGAGAGTTTATGTTTTTTTTTTTTGTGTATGCACCTTTTTAAGGGAATATAATGTTCTATGTTGTATTTCAAAAATTTTGGTCAATGTATATGTGTGCATATTACTTTAGTTGTCTTCATGAAAAAAAAAATGTATTAAACTTACAAGTATTTAACTTAACGCAAGTATTTAACATAATCCGTTTTGTTTTGAATCAAATTCACCGAGTATTTAACTTAACCCAAAAATATGTATTTAATATTTTGTTATAAAAAAATTTAAAAAAAAATTGTACCATTCTAAATAGAGAAGGCACGTGCCTCTGGTATCTGTTGAATTATTTTTTTTGGCATAAATTTGTGATTATGATTATAACGGGTTTGATTTTGGTTTTAATTTCATCTATATAAAATTGAAGTCAGTTAGAAAAGAGAAGAGTTCAAATTTGGACAATTGTTGTACTCCAATTTTAATTTTATCATTTTAATGTGATTGTTAAAATACATCTATTCTAAACATTGGGTTGGCCTTTTTCTTTTTCTTAGAAGTTTATATTTTTATTTATTTCTTCTCCTCTTGATTGTAACCCGTTAAGTATTTTCCATTCATGGCAGTTATTTATTTAAATAAAATTTTGAATTTTATTATTCGATTTGGTAGCAACAGATTTGGAAATAACATTTCATTGTCAATGAAATCCATGTTAACTTTTATTATTGCTAATTTTTTGTTTCTTTGTGTCTAAAATTATATAACCAAGTATTTTTAGGTTGAAGTACAACAGTTATGAACAATATCACTATTTTTGGTCAAGTAAGTTTTTTTTCTTCTTTTTTCTCTTCATATAAATTTAAGTACATCTCTTATAAATTTAAGTACAACAGTTATAGACAATATCGCTATTCTAATTATTCTTTTCCCTCATACTTTATAGGTGGATGGGGACTTACACCGAACCGTAATATCACCTCCCTTTACTAATTTTCTTATTTATGTGTATAAAGTTTTATTTATCACTCTAAAGTTTTTGTATGTATAGGTTCGATTTCTTCAAGAAAGAAATGTTAATGTTGTTATTCGCGATGAGCGTGACCTTAATACTATTGGCATTCATGAAGTAAGCCAAAAAGTCACTTGAACATTGGACATGTATTTTCTTATCATTTTAAAAATAATTTATAAATATATTCTACTTATTTTTTATAGGCAAAGGCAAAGGAAAAAGACAAAGCAATATCAAAGGAAACAAAAAAAGCTATTCCTTATGGCAAAGGAAAGGAAAATGCATATCCTATGGTATGGTTTCTCAACAATTTTTAAAAGTTTCTTTTTCGAATATTATATAGTGTCATATACTCTTTTTTATGTACATTTTTCAAAAGTTTCTTTTTCAAAAATTTATTCAATTCTTTTTATTGAATGTGAAATGTTTTTCTGAAGCATGTTAAAGTAAGCATTTGTACAATATGCTAATGCATTTGTATGAACATTAATTTGAATTTTTAATATGTTTGTCTATTTGTATGATAAAAATATGTTGCATTTGTACAATATGTTGCATCTACAACATAGCATAATAAAAATACAATAGAGGAAAACGAAAAAGGAAAATAAGAAGAAAGAACAAATATGTGATGAAAAGGAAACTGCATAATATAATTTTTTAAAATTTTTATTTTTCTTATAAGAAGTTCTTAAGGAAAGAAGAAAAAGACAAAAATACATTTTAATATAACAGAAACAACAAGAAAAGTGAAAAGGAAAGTACAATACATTACACGCTAATATTCACATTTTACGTATCCAATGATCTAATATTTACCTTTTCAACATACATTTTGTAAAGAGATGGGTAATGTCTTTAAACCAATAAGTGCGTGCATAGTGAATTTGCAGTTTTGTGTGCTTAATGTGTTTTCAAATTATTTTTCCCTTCCTTTTTAAATTTCATCAATACATGCATTGGTTCTTATATGACTAACAACTTAACCAAGTGAAGAGGAAAAGTTAATTAAAAGGAAGAAAAAATACATGATAAAAGGGAAGCAAGTTAGTTAATCTTCACATTTTATGCACCTTCTTATATAATATTCTCATTTTAGGCACACAATGATAATATGTTATCAAAAACTGCATTGGCCTAACGTTCATGGCGAGAACGTGAAAAAAATCAAAAAGCCATGTTTTGCATACCAATTGAGACAACGCCTGCGACGAGAACGAGAAAGAGAAAGAGAAAGATCGAAGGAATGTATTAACCCAAGACAACCTTCTTTAACACCAAATTGGTAAAAGAAAAAGAATGTTTTACCCAAGACAATCTTGAATTTTTTACTCTTACTATTACCACTTTATTATATAGATTTTAATTTGTTCACAATCTATTTCTATAGGCCTCCTCCTACAACTCCATCTAGAAATGTTGGTGTGGTCATTCGTGATGAGCACGACCTTAATATTATCCGTGTTCGTGCGGTAAGTACAAAATCAAGTCAAACATTATATGTATTATATATATATAAGATTATATAAGATTTTTTTAATCTTTTGAATATTTTATTTATATTTGTTAGGCAAAAGAAAAAGAAAAGGTCAATCCATTGTCTAAAGGAAAAGAAAAGATGGCTCCTTCTGGCAAGAGAATGACAAGTGCATGTCAAATGGTATATATTCTTTTTTAAAAATATGATGCAAAACTAATCAAAATTTTGAATAGTTAAAAGATATGAGTGTATAAAATGAATTTATTATTTTATATTGTTTTTGTAGAATGATTGTAATATGTTTTCCTGTAACTTGCTATTATTTATATGTGTTTTTCAAATTTATTTATTTTTATTTTGCATGGATACATGTGCATTTATAATGTACCATCCATAAGTTGCTACTTATATAAAGAGAATAGGAAAAAAGAAACGAAGGAATAAAGAAAGAATATATAAAGAAAGGATAAACTAAATAAGATAGGTTTTTAATTCTTATTTAATATATAAAATAGAAAACAAAGAAAGGGAAAGGGAACGGGAAAGGGAAGAAATAAGAAGATAGAAAGGAAAGAAATAAGAAAGAAAGAAATAAAGATAACACTATTAAATGTATAAAACAAATAAAATAGAAAACAAAATTAAGATAGTTTCATTTTATGCACAAAATATTCACATATTTTGCTTCAATGATAAAATATTTTCATTTTAGGCACAAAATGGTAATGTAATATCAAAAGCTGCATTGCCCCAACAGGCACGGCGATAACGTGAAAAAATTGAAAAGTCATACTTTGAATTTCAATGCTTGCAACGAGAATAAGAGGGATTAGAAGAATGTGTTCAACTAAGACAACATTCTTTAACACCAATTCGTCGCGATCGCACTTGCTTGGAGTGGGAAACAATAACTGAAGATTCTCATTCGGCACAAAAACGAACAATGGTTACCAATCATTCTACATGTTCGTTTTCTATGCCAAGCACATCTTTAGCTCCACCAAGGAATCGGTAAACTACTGTGTCTAATCTTGAAATACATACTTTTACTCATACCATTTTGTTTTACAAAATTTTATTTATACACAAATATTCGTAGGTCTACTCCTATAAATCGATTTCTTTAACAAGATCTATGTACTGATGATGAATTAGAAGATCTGCTTATGAGTGTATCAATTGACACCAGGGCACACAAAGATTCTTGCCGCCATTATCTTGGCAAGATGGATGTATTATGTCCTTATTGTTCAGCCTTACATTGGATGGATGAAAAATTGACAAAATCATCTATAAAACGTCCCTTATTCAGAACTTGTTGTTTGGGAGGAAGGATTAGGCTACCTTTACTTATTACATCCCCTCCACCACTTCAGGCATTGTATGATGGGAATAATGATCAATTAAAATCCTTTCGAAGTTATACTCGAGTGTACAATGCAGCCAATACTTTTACGAGTCTTGGTGCTACATTGGATCCTAGAGTACTCAGTGGAAGGGGCCCTATGTAACGCCCTCAAAATAACGACATTAAATCCAACAATATTGACATGCTATGATATCTAAAGATCCACATCCTTCCATTCATCAGAGTTCTATTACAAAAGTATTACATGTTAACAACAAAAGGCAATGCCCTAAGGGCTTACAGCTTTCCAAGTTAACACTTGGTTACACAAAAGTAGAGTGCTAACTCATTTACATATTAAGCCCTTGGCTTGAAATTACATGTAATACAACAAAGGAAAGACATCCAAAAAGTCTGTCCGCCACCAGCCTCCCAAGCTAAGTCCTTGGAGGTGGTAAGTTGCCTGTACCTGAAAATGATGTTCCCGTATAGGGTGAGCCACAGCCCAGTAGAAATATACTAAACCAGTTATGAATAATGACTAAAAGATTAACAATTTAACAGATGGTCAACACTTTTACATTCTTTCATAACATGATACAAATCCAAGACACTTAAGTCTATGTTTCCTTTCATTTCCGTTTCCTTTCCTTTTACTTGCCATTTCACAATCTTGGCTCAGAACCTGGCCAAACATCTCACATGAGACAAACACTCATGCCAACACTTTTACTTCATCATCGACAAACATAACAGTTATATCAACACTTCCAACGACAAGCATATACGCTCTGTCAATACAATTCTAGATAAGCATACACGCTCTATCTACGGAGTTCATCCCCTATCTCCTCCCAACAACATCCGGCTTAGAGGTCCATCCCCTATCTTCCCCTAAACCGTGGAGTACATCCCCTATCTTCTCCAACACAACATAATGCATATAAACAACAATTATATACATCACAAAGCAATACAATTAATTAACCAAATTAATTAATCAATGTAATTAGGACATTCTCCATAATTAACATCACAACCCTTAGGTTCCAATTTCATTAATGTTTCAACATTAATTCCATGTTTCTATACCAAACATGCCTCTAGGTTTATTATAGGCAAAACCCCAAACTTTTATAAATTTACACAATGGCCCAAAGTTTCCCAAAATTTCACAACAATTTCCAACATATCAAAATGCCAAAATTCAAAGACAAAACTCATAAAGAGGAGTAGGATATCCCTACCTCAAAGATTTAGCTCAAAAGGAGATGATGGCCAACACCCAACTTGCTCCAAAATCAAAGATTTTCCGATTAAAACGAAGCCCTCGACAATCTCTATCTTTTTAACAAAGGCCCTTGGCTAGGAAATCACCTTAGGTAGATCAAATCTTAGAGAGAGTGTAATTTTAGAGTGAGAGGCTCTCAAAAATTGGGTTTGAAGAAGATAGAGTTTGTAAAAAGTGATGTTTAGTTCGGTGCTGTCTTGCTGATATAAACAGACTCGCTCGAGCGAAGACCCCGTCGCTCGAGCGACCAGACACAAAAACTGGCCTCGCTCGAGCGACCAAACACGCTCGCTCGAGCCAATAGTGCAAATTTTCCGATTTGCAATACGACGCTCGCTCGAGCGAAGAAAAAGGCTCGCTCGAGCGAAGAAACACAACCTTCAGGTCTGGGCCAGACGCAACCTGCGCTCGAGCGAAGCCATCCTGGCTCGAGCGACAAGACACAAAAACTACCCTCGCTCGAGCGACCAGCCAAAATTCTGGGCAGCAACACTTGGCTCCCAAACTCAACCAACCTGTAACAAACCTGCCCAACACATCCTATAACTCAAATACAAAGCAAGAAAGGATGTAAACAAGACAATACTCAACTACCAACATCCACGGACACACGTCCGGATCACTGTACAACAAGGGGTAAACCCGGGACCGCTATACCCTACATCATTCACAATTCATGGGGAATTGCGACATCGAACAGTATCACTACAACCACAACCAGGGCAGGATGCGAGTTATGCTCAGCTGTATATCTATGACCCTTATTCAGCTTTAGAAATTCGTAATCGTAGAAATCCTAACTTGAGAAGGGATGTTCTCAAAACTATTCAAGATAGTTTGTTACAAGTCAATACATTTGTAGATAAATATCGCCAGGCTCATGCCATTTTACATCAATTAGACTCGGCAGGACACAATCTACCTGCTCATCTTCATTACAATTCAACAACTAATCGACGTCGGTATAACCTACCAACTACAGATGAGATTGCAATTGTAATACCAGGTGATGGAACAGAGGTAAATAGAATGAGAGATATTATCTTACATTTCAGAGGAAATAATGAGTTGATGCAAATTAATGAATGTCACCCAGCATACTTGCTATTACATTATGTTCTATTATTTCCATATGGTGAGCTTGGATGGGAACCTGAGTTGAAATTGTGGAATGTTCAGTATGATCGACCTTCAACTGATCGACTTACTCAAATGAATTTTTATAGTTATCGTTTGTTTGAACGACCCACAGAGTATTCAATAATTTTGAGAGGTGGGAAACTATTTCAAGAGTTTTTGGTTGATGCTTGGGCTGCAACTGAGCAAAATCAATTGACATACTACAAGCTTAACCAAGGAAAACTTCGGGCTGAGCTTTACCAAGAGTTGTCAGATATGGATCCAGATTATGTACGACCTGGACAAATTGGTCAAAGGTTTGTTTTGCCATCTTCATTTACTGGTAGTCCTAGACATATGTTTGAAATCTTTTAAGATTCAATGGCTATCACACGATACAACCAACACCCAGATATTTTTCTTACCATGACTGCAAATCCCAATTGGCCAGAAATTACTTCAGCATTATTACCATATCAAAAACCTATTGATCGTCCTGATTTAATTGCCCGTGTTTTTGAGTTGAAGAGAAAATGTTTGATGAAGGAGATAAAAACAAATAAAGTGTTTGGAAATAAAGTTGCACATGTTTTTACAATTGAATTTCAAAAACGAGGACTCCTTCATATGCATGCACTTTTATTTCTCAAGGGTCCTGACAAAATTTGGACATGTGCTCAAGTAGACAAATTGGTCTATGTAGAATTTTCAGACCCAAAAGATGATCCTATGCTTTTTGAAACTATCAAATGTTGTATGATACATGGACCATGTGGTGCTCAAAATCCGCAAGCACCATGTATGGAAAATGATAGATGCACTAAGAGATATCCTCGAGCTTTCACAGAAACAACAACTATGGATCAAGATGGATACCCCATCTATCGTCGTCGCAATAATGGTCAAGTACATACTGTGAGGGGGCAAGAAGTTGATAACAGGGATGTCGTACCATACAATGCATATCTTTCAAAACTTTTCAACTGTCATATAAATGTGGAAGTTTGTGCCAGAATGAGATATAGCGATCCCGGTTTTTTCCTCCATTGGTTTTGTATTCCGGACTCGGTTCTGTGGATGTCTGTTGTGGTATATGTTTCAATTCCGTCCTTTAATCCTTTGGATTTGAGTTTAGAAATGTCTTGGGCGTATTTCGAACAGGTTGGTTGAGCTTTGGTCTCTATTCTTGTTGCCCAGATTTCTGATGATCCGCTCGAGCGGGTGTTGTTGCGCTCGAGCGAGGTTTGCATCCTTTCAGCATTTTGTGCGTCTGCAAAAATACTGCAGGTGTGTTTTTCACGCTCGAGCAGAGTTCATTACACTCGAGCGAGTCGCGCTCGAGCGGGTATCTTCGCGCTCGAGTGGGTGTTTGAAGTCTGTAAAAGTACTGGATGAGTGTATTCTACGCTCGAGCGGGTCCCTTTGCGCTCGAACGGGTAGTGCTTTGTTGTTGTGCCTTGGCGCTCGAGCGGGTGAAGTTTTTGTGTCTTACGCTTGAGCGTCTTATTCTCCGCTCGAGCAGACTAAACATATATCAGATCGCAGCTGTGTCATTTTAAATCATTTTTTCAACTCATTCTCTTTCTAACTTTTCAAAACCCTCATTTGAGAGCTCCTCTCTCTAGAATACAACTTCTCTCTAAGAAATCATCTAGTTTGAGTGTGTTTCTATCCTAGTCCCTTTGTAAAAAGTGTGGAGCTTGGTGTGGGTTACATTTCAATCCGAAAATCTTTGGGTTTGGAGCATTTCGAGTTTCATCATCTTCTCCATTTGGTCTCTCCATTTGAGGTAGAGATACCCTACTCCTTCTTATGGGTTTTGACATAAATTTTAGTCATTTTGATTAGATGGTGTTATTTGGTAATTTTGGAAAAGTTAGGGTTTGGTTTGAGGTTATAAAAAGGGATTTTTCAAATGTTAAACTCCATGTGTATATGAGACCTTGGAAAATGGAATTATTGTTGTTAAATTGATGAAATTGAACCTTACGGTTGATATTTGAAAAAGGGGGAGAATGCCCTAATTAATGTGATAAATTAATTTGAATAATTAATTTGGGGAAATATGAAATTGAGTTGAGAACCATGAAATTGGGAAATTATGAGATGGAATGGTGTAGTTGGATTAATCAATCACTCACCCATGAAAATGTTGATATTTTATCTATTGATAAATTTATTATCTGTTTAGAGATAACTGCTTTGGGCTATCGGTGGAGGATAGTCTTGATTGTTGCAGACACTGTATGTTGATTAGGGAAAACTGAAACTAATCACATTGAATATGTTATTGAATATGACGGTTGGAATAATACATTGAATATGTGCAACATTTATTATTTAAATTTGATTATAAAAACTTAATTAGTAAGTAAATTAAAAATATTATCAATTGAAAAAATGTTAAAAACTTTCATTGTAAAATTTAATTAGTAATTTTGAACTTTGAAAAGTATAAAAATAAAAATAAAAATAAAAAGAATTAAACAAAAATTTTATTATTTGATGAATTAAGCAATTGTCATTTAAATTAATATTTAAATAAAAAAAAATCTGTTTAAAATTCGCTAATGACCCCAATAATAATTGCACCATCCTGACCCTTCTGTTCTGCAATATTTTTTTTTTTATTTTTTTATTCTAGAAAATGTTTTTTATACATCTTAGAAAATTTAAGCTATGTTTGGCGTAATGGGTTGGGGGTTAAAATAGTCATAGAAAGATAAAATAGATTAAAAAATCAATAAGATAAAATGTCACATTTAAATCATAATCATTTTATTTTTTTCTCACAAAAATCAAAAAAACCAAAAAGTCCATCCCAAATAAATTTTTTTAACTCAAGTTAAAAAAATTAAAAAGTCGAAAAACTAACTCACTTTCCAAACAAAGGCTTACATTACAGAATTGACTTTTCAGCATAAATCAGGTCACTTTCTCCAGCTTTTACCTAACAAGCACTATAACAAATTAAAATTTTAAAGTAAAAAATTAAAAGATAAAATTATTTTTTAGGAAGAAAATATTTTAGTTATCGAAATTATCATTGTTATATTTTGAATGATGAAATTAGGCATTTAATGATGAATACTATAATTTTGGGACAAATTTTTTTGTCTTAAGAAGTAAACATTTTTACCACCAATTTTTTTTTTACCGACATTTAAAAATTTTGTCACTATAACTCTCTTTTTTTTTTTTTTTTTTGACTTTTAGCGAAGACCTTCGCAATAACAAGAATTGATCTCTAAATATTTTTTATAATAATTTTTTTATGTTTATGAACAAAAAATTTAATCCCTAACATTTTTATATTTTATTTGAACAAATAGATGTGAGAATATATATATATGCTTACCAAAAACAGAAACATGTATTAAATAATACAAGAAAGATTGGGATAATGACCTTATAAAAGTCCATGGAAGCAACACAGAAGCAATCACCCAACTTGACATTTCCATTCCAAGCCTCTAAACTCAGGCATACACACCACAAAAGGGTCAATGGCTCTCACCACCTTCTCCCTCTCTCTCTGTATGTCACTCTTGTCACTTGTGGTTATGGCTTCTGCAAGTGGTTATGGGTATGCCCCAAAAGCTGAGCTTCAAAAACCTAAGAAGGAAGTAGAGCTACTCCCCTCCATAGCGGGCATTCAAGGGAATAAATCCGGTCCTAAACTAGTTCCACTTGAAGGTAATAATTTCTTCCTTTCTTGTTTTATGGACTCTCTCAATTGAAGGTAATTTCCATACATGATCATCATTTCTTTTTTCTGGTACAAAGGTATAAAAGATCATTAGTACTGTAACTATCATGCACTTGCTGTTATTGTGCCATATGCAACTCATTGTTTTTTTTCAACTATGGTGTAGGAGCTTTGGCAAGAATCACATGTCTAGCTGTTGACAAGAATGGGTATGAATCGGCCCCTTTCTCTGTTTTGAGTCACCCAACCGATGCCAAGGGGTACTTCTTTGCCACATTGGCTCCTTATGAGCTTGAAGATGCATTGAAGATTACAGAGTGCAAGGCATTCCTCGAAAAATCTCCATTGGAGACTTGTAAAGTTCCAACTGATGTCAACAAAGGGATTAGCGGCGCTACTCTCACTTCTTACCATTTCCTCGTGGACAAGAACATCAAATTATACTCTGTTGGGCCTTTCTTTTATACTCCACAACCAAAACCAGCCTCTTAAGGGTTATTAGCTTGTTGAGATCAATCACTACATTTGATCAAACACCAAACCAAATTTTTTATTTTTTTTTAAACCTGCATTTGGAGCTCCAACAGAGAAGCAAAAAAAAAAAGGATTTTCGTAACGTAGTTGATATCCGAACAAAAAAAAATGGTTTGAACTGATAAAAAACATGTCTGAAAATAGAAGCTCCAACAGAGAAGCAAGTTTTTTGCACATACCAAACAGTCCAGGCTTCCTTCAACATGAAACAACATGACGGCCATCCCTCTCCCTCTATCTATCTCTGCCTGCCAAGAAAATACAGTTTGTCATGGATACTGCACAGAGATCCTCAGTAATAAACACATATAGTCACAAATTTTTGAAGACTGATCTCTTTCAATTACTCACCGCACAAGCACATATCGCAACATCTACAGTGGCCAATGCTGTTGTGATGTCAGCAATTATACCTGAAATATGTTTATGCACTTAAATATTGGCTAAAATTAGTCGATAAATACTGCTCTATCATTTCTTCACCAGGGAAAAACAAAAGTCCCCAAATATTCAAAAACAAGAAAAACAAACTTCCCAAATGCAAACCTAATAGCAAGTAAAAAAGATGTGGTTACAAAATTGCCTCCCGCGATTTGCACGTCCACTAGCACCACTACTTCATTTGTATTTGAATCTCACAGAAAAAAAAAAGGGATCACAAGAGATGTGTTATTACTAGTAATGAAAAGGGAAAAAAGGATTCACCTCTTCGATCTATGCATACTACACATAACCACTGTATAGAGTGCCCTTCAAGGTTGTGCCAAGATGCAACCTTGCCAGCTTGCCAACTCTCCAGACCAGGCAAGACTTCCTTGTACATGGGCATATTAGCAAGTATCATCTTAGCAACACCATTTCCCTGAGATAAACTCTCTCCTTTGGCCTTCAAACTCACATGCTGCATATGTTTATTATGTTTCCCATTGACCTTAGGGACCTTGACGCTGCCACGTTTGAGTTGGAAAATATCTCCACCATTGATCATTGAAGATGACATTTCCACAACGTTCATCAGGATCTTCTCCCAGGTGTATTTGCTTCCTTCAGAACAATCCGACAGCTCCTCTACTTCACTATCCTCCTTAGGATCAGCAACAAATTCTTCTACTGTATCAGCTGTTATTTCGGTTGCCGATAATGCAGCTTGCTCTCTCAAAAACTGAATACAACAAGAACCTTCTATTAATAGAGTGGAGGACAAGGATATCTAAAGCACCAATAAATAAAATATATATTACAAAAAAAAAAAAATCTATACCACAGAAAACCTACTTTCATAATTTTGTATCTGGCACTACGTGTTTTAGCATGTTGCAACCACTGCTTATGTCTTTGGAATGCTGACTTGCTTGAGAGTGCCAAGAAATTGTGGAACTGACAATTAACAAATATTCAACCAGGTAAAATAAACAGTGGATAAACAAGCTTCATATAACTGCAAGTTACTCAAGAGAGTATGGATGGTGGACTATATCAAACAGTAGTAATGATGAGCTTAGAGCTCATGATTATCAGGATCACAAATTGCTCTATTTCCCATTGACCTTGGGGACATTGACGCTGCCATGTTTGAGTTGGGAAACATCTCCACCATGTTTGAGTTGGAAAACATCTCCACCGTTCTTATAAATCAACAGCACCAAACAAAGATAAGCAAAAATATCAAACAGTAGTAATGATGAGCTTAGAGCTCATGATTATCATGATCACAAATTGCTCTATTTCCTACATGACATAGGATGATCTGCGATTGGTACAGAGCCACAGCAACTACGCTTAGAATTTTAGTTTAAGACTTCAATCGACAGAGTCCACTACCACGAGTTTTTGCATTGAAATTAAAATTTCTATTTTAGTTTTTTTTTCTTTCTTTCTTATATACATATAAGAAGACTGCTGAACTTGTCAACATCTTATATTTTTGGTTACCTGAAGTGCTTTACTCAAGTATTAGAAGAAGTTTTCTTTATGTATTTCAAAAGTTACGAAACTTCTCTGAAACATTGCATCCTTTTTTTCAAGATTCATCAAACTTCAGAAGCTCATCCTTGTAGAAAAAACTTTGAAGACTTTGTTATTTTATATAATATAGTAGTAACTCAAGAACCATAGCATCTCTATAATCCCATCTGATGTGGATTTAAAACCACAAATTTTCATGAAGATCTGGGAGGAAAAAAAAATCAGATTATGAAGAACCATAACATCATACAGAAACCTAGTGAGCTTGGTTGAAGCAGAAGAGAGGAACCAATATCTCAACTTAAAAGAAAGGCAAAAAGGAAGGAACTGACTAAGTTCACATTATAAGTTATTATCTCCACAACTTCAGCATTTGCAAGTACATGCGAGGGAGTAACAAGATTACCATTGACCTGCAAAAAGATAAATCTCCTGTAGTGAGATGTGGAAATCTAAGAATAACAAGTCCACTGTTAAAAGTAAAAAAGAATACCTTTGCTGCAACCATTTTGTTGCCAATTTCAGTGTGTATCATATAAGCATAGTCAATGACAGTTGCCCCCTTGGGCAGATTTTTAATCTGTATGCAATGTGAAAGAGATCATTACAATATCAGTCAGCACAGATTTGTATGTGTAGCAATTGCAATCCATTCTCTTACCTCTCCTCTTGGTGAAAACACGAAGACGCGGCTACCTAAAAGATCTCTGGTGATAGTTTCTACAAATTCTCTGGAGCTCATATTTCCAACAAATTCCTCTTGCCATTCTCTAATTGCATTGAGCCAACCAATCTGGAGGGAAAGAAAGGACTTCTACCACAAGTCAGGTTATTTGAAGGAGTTTATCAGAAAATTCATTCAAGGAAGAGTGTTAAACTATCAAAATTTAGCAAGGATAAAGGTAAATTACTCTGAGGGCAATGTTTGCATTATTAAGACAAACAATTTTCCCTCTTGAACTTCTGCCCTTAGGCATTGCATGTCCAACCAATCCAGTCCGCTATAATGAGCAGCAATGCCTCTCTCAGCTATCAGATCCATCTCTTCAGTTCTTATCTGTCAACCATTAAAAAAACCAAAATATAACTGAATATTGCAAGTAATGAAAAGGGATAACCATTGAACTCATATAGTGACAAATAAGAAGGATTTGACCTAAGATACAGTCAAAAGAGAATAATGGCATAATTGGGAAAGAATAAAAATTCAGAAGTTGACCTGAACTTCCAGCCGAAACATGCTCTCATAAAGAAATGGAATTACAGTGGTATGAAGACTCTGATAACCATTGGGCTTTGGAGTTGCAATATAATCTTTCATCTGTTACAGAAAGCAAACCAATAAGCCTTGATAAATCAATTATTAAAAAAGAGGCAAGAGCAAAAAACATCAAAGTGAACTCCCCAAATCCCAACTAGTTGGCACTAAGGAAGAAACCCAATCATTTGTTAGCTCAAGCCAAAGTGTGAGAGACCAACAAAGCAAAAAGGAAAAGAGCAAACAAGGAGGCCTACCAAGGTAACAGTAGGTACAAAGCAAGGCAGCAAAACAACCTGAGACAACATCAGGCATCAAAACAACAGAACAACAAACAGCATAGCTCCATCCTGGTCTGGTTTAAATTGACCACAAAATGAGCAGCAGCAGCTCAGCACACTCAACAGTGCAGTTCATCAGCAGAACACTCATCAGAACACTCAACAACAAAACAAGATTAAATCCATCAAATGCAACTCCTGATCAACAAAAAATCATGGATGGAGTATGAATTCCCAGAAGAGTGTCTCTTCAACCAAATTGCCACTCTAGACTTGATAAGCTCACATAGCTCCATAAAGTTGGGTTGAGCACTATTAAACACAGTAGAGCAGAATATCAGCAGAACAAGATTAGATCCATAAAATGCAGCACCACTAGCAGAACTTAGCATACCAACATAACAGAGCAACAACGCAGAGACCATTCCAGCAGAGCACACCAGAGGCCATCTTAGCTGCAGCCATGCTTAGCCCACCCACAGCCAGCTAGACAGAGTCTAGTTTAACTGCTTCCAAACCTAATGCACTAATGAACCTGGAACATACAGCTGAAACACACAAAACAACAATCAGCACCACTGCAGAGCATTCTGCCACCATACTTGAACACTAGTCACTCACCCTCCAGTTCTGATACAATGCTTAACTTGTGGCAGATTAAAGACCAAGTCATTAATAGAATACTCCACTTGAATTGGCGACGCTTTGAGCCACATGGCTACTCTCACCTTCACAATTTCACACAAATCCTCCAAATTTAGTTGAAAGCCATTAAAGATGCAATCGTTTCCATGCTTCCAAGTAGACCAAAGGATAGCCAGAGGTAGAACCATCCAAATTTTCTTTTCCAGCTTTTTCATTCTACAACCAAGCCACAACTGCAACAGGCCAGTAACCGAACCTGGAATTACCCACTGCACACCCCACCATCTTACAATGTTGGACCACAATAACCATACAAAAGGTCAAAAGAGTAGAATATGAGCTACTGTTTCAATCTCATTTTGACAGAAAACACAAGCAAGATTAGCACTGCCATCTAAGATCCCAATCCTATGGAGAAAACTAGAGGTTTTAACCTTGCCAAGCCAAGCCAACCAACCGAATAATTGCACTTTGGGAGGAGCAAAATTGTTCCAGATTGAGTCAGCTACTGCCTCTACATTCCCCAACAGTGATTCACTCCAATTGTAGGCTGAGGCAACACCAAATACCTCAGAAGGATCTGCACTCCATTTTAACTCATCTGGTTTGTTGTTATAGAGTGCTGGAGCATTGTGAAGAAAAATGAATAATCTCTGAACTTCTTCCTCTTCCCAGACCAGCAAGGATCTTCCGAAATTCATAATCCATCCACCAGCATCTGACCGTTGCTCAAAGAACACCTTTACCACACCATTTTTATCAGTAGATAAAGAAAATAACCTAAGGAATTCATCCATCAAACACACATTACCAACCATTTATCCCTCCAGAATTGAACTCTCCTCCCATCCCCCAGAACAATATGAGAGTTATTGCTATAAAAACTATGCAGTTCTGGATTGGACACAACAGCAGTGATGATATCAGACCAAATTTTGGAAACTCTACCTACAATATTTGGTAACCATCTTCCATCCCTAGCATCATACTTATGACAGATCACTTCCTTCCAAAGAGTTTGATTCTCAGCACCAAATCGCCACCACCATTTCAGCAGGAGACATTGATTGAAGATTGACAACTTCCTCAAGCCTAATCCACCTAATTTCTTATTCTTCGTTACCACCTC
This sequence comes from Camellia granthamiana, assembly GCA_036172215.1. Taxonomy (NCBI): domain Eukaryota; kingdom Viridiplantae; phylum Streptophyta; class Magnoliopsida; order Ericales; family Theaceae; genus Camellia; species Camellia granthamiana. The sequence continues at coordinate 81,044,503 of CM069914.1, read as the reverse complement.
CCACCGAACCATGTGAATTTTTCTTCTGAGTTCTGAACCGCCCCACAAGAATGCTGATTGCATTCTCTCTAACTCCTTAGCCACCCCAGTAGGAATCCTAAACAGTGATAAGTAATAGATCGGCAAATTGGACATTACAGATTTGATTAGAGTTAATCGCCCAGCAAAAGAAAGAAGCCTTCTCTTCTAGGAAGCTAATTTATGTTTGAACTTATCAAGAACGGGTTTCCAAGTACTTCTCCTACTTGGATTAGCCCCCAATGGAAGCCCCAAATATTGAATAAGCAGCTTTTGGTGAAGGCAATTAAGGCTAGCAGCAAACTCATGCACCAACTCATTATCCACCCCAATGCCAGATAATGCTCTTATGGTAATTAATTTTCAAACCTGTGGAAATCTCAAAGCATCTTAAAATGCTTTTATTGATGACAACAAAATGCTTACATATATAACTGGTTAACATATTCACCTTCACTCCTCCAAAAACATGACCCAGAGCCATTCTCGTTGTTAGTCTACAACGAAAAAGAATGATTCTTTCAAACAAAATGCAAAAGCTTCATTGACAAAGAACTAAGTTTGAATCAAACACGGACTAAATCCCAAACAAAGGTTGAAAGTAAGCAAATTCTTAGCCATAAACCACTATGTCCAATGAAGAATTGAAAACTGAATCCTTAGCTGCAATTTCACGTAAACTCAAATACTTTCCCACACACACACACAATGAGAACAAACACAAAGCCAATAACAGTCACAGCAACAAATCAAGGAGACTAGAGAGAGAAATTGAACCTCGTGGTGGTAATTTGCCTCCGGTGACCAGAATCATCTCTGTTGTTACCATGGAGACGCTCCTTCCCTTTATGGACCTCCACATGAATCTTAGGGCTGAGCAAGAATTCGTGAAATCCGTAATGTAATCCAATCCAATCCAATAGATTTGGATTGATTTTTTTTTGAATCCGTGGTTCGATTTTTGATTGAAAAATTAAAAATTTGTAATTTACAAATTGGTTTCGGATTGAACCTCACAGTTTCGGAACCGATCCAGACCATATACAAATAGTCTATATTTTTATTTTACACCCTCCCGCATAGTATCTTCTCTTATTCCATATAAAACCTAAACTCAATCCTAAACCCGTATAGTATCTTCTTTTATTACTTTTATTTGTTAGTTTTTAGTTTTAATTTTTAATGGTCTAAATACTTATGGTGAAACTAGTTTTCTTATGGTTGTTTAAATTCTAGAACAGTATGTCGCCACTATAAAAATACATGTTGCTATTGTGGAACTAATATGATGTTATGTTTATGTTTTTATGAAATTAAAAAGTTATATATATTGTTTTGTTATTTAATCATGTGAATCCGTGGTCCTAAATCAATCCAATCCGTGTTTAAATGGAGTAGTTCGGATTGGTTCCACGATTTAAATGGATTGGATTGATTCTAATTTTTTAGGAACCATAAATAACAGATTTGTCCTGGTTTTACCTCAATCCGAACCATGCTCACCCCTACACACGATCAGCATACATCGTATTGTATGGCTGATTACACAATCGTACAGTGAGAAAACAATCTAGCAGTTGAAAACCCTAACCCTAATGCAACTAAAAAAAAACTATTTGGATTAGTTTTTAAATTAATATTCATATAAAAAATATTAAAAAAAACATGTTTAATTAACAAATTTTTTAAATTATTTTTTTCTCTCCTCTCCTTTTTTTATATTAATAAATCAATAAATCATTTTTTCTCTCTCCCCTTTCATTTTCGAGAAATTATTCATTAACCTAGGCATAAATCTAAGTGGTGTCCCAACCTAAGTATTATTAGTTGAAATAGTGAGTTCCACTGTTGTAGATGTGCCCGAACGTCCCGAGCTCCGCGCGCGAATGGCGCGAAATCTGTTTTGTTCTTAAGCTACTACAGTTCGGACTCATGTCACGGTTCTGAATCTAATCTCACAAAGTGCAATGTGAGACCGATAAATCACCAAAGAATCCAAATCCGGCAAATTGTTTTGGAAAATCGACTTTTATAAAGAAGTGCCAAACATAGACTGCTTTGCCAGATACAAAGTCGCCAGCTAAATATTTTATTTTTGAAAAATTTAGGAAACCCTAACTCGCACCGAATGCCATGTGTCCGTCATCACCAAAGTTGCCTCGGTTCGGGAACTTGGGTATGAGTGGGGAAGGTCATGCAATGAGCACCCCCGCTCACCCGATCAAAGATCAGCCTTTACTAAGCATGATATTTTGTTTTTGAAAACACACGTGTTCTTATTCCGGTTTATTAATCTATCATTACTACGTGATGTGCACAACATACAAGTATAGACTAAACCGCCTAAGTTGGAACAAAATGTCTCATGTTTGTTTGTTTGAAAATTGTTTGAAGGTGCTACTCGCAAGTAGGCTAAGACGTGGATTTGCCACCCTCAAGTGGGCTTAGAAAACATGATTTTGCCACTCTCAAGTGGGCTTAAAACTCGCATTTCGATGAATTGTTCCAATTCAAGCAATCCAACCTTCACCCACCGGCATTCATGCAATTAAACACTTAAGCAGTTAGCCTCATGGCAAGCATGCTATCATGGCAATCAATAACACACATGCAGGGATGCTAAAGCATAAACACTTACAGTGTACTCCGAGCCAAAACAACAACTAGTTAGTAATCAATGCATGATCCTAACTATGTTAAGATGCCTAATGCAACACATGCAAAAATGCAACTAAAATAGGCTCGGCTATTCTAAGATGGCATATGAAATGCAACTTGATAACATGCTATTGAACACGTATTCGAGTAAATGTATTGAAATACAATGCAGTTTGTATGACGCGCCGAGCCCAGTACATGCAAGACAGATGAATAAATGCAAACATGCAAACATAAGGATGCTAATCAAAACATGACCTAGAACTAACCATCGTAAGCGGTTAAGTAAAAGGAAGAAAGACGTGGGGTTGGAAGACATTCACACACTCACGCACACTTATTACAAAATTCGCCTTCTCGACAGAGGGTCCGAATGAATAATACAAGCTAGCTACGCTAAGCTATTCTAACTAATCTAATAATCTAATTAGACTAATTATTACATAATCAAATTGAATATTAGCTAAGCTAAGCTAATTAAGAATTTACAACGATGAATTAAATTAGCTAAAACATTAACTAATTAATTACAAATTAACTAACTATACAAAGCAGTTAAAGCGGCCTCGAGAAGAGCGGCATATGCATGCTCGATCGACTTCGCTCGGAAATCCGTTGCCATGCCTCATGTTGCCTCTGTTTGCACTACTTTGCACCTCTGAAAATTACGCCAACTTCTGTGATGCTTCTGCCCTACCTCATGGACATTTTGAGAGGTCATTGGCCAAGAGGGGTGGCCATCGGCCAGTGGATAATGGTCATCGACCAATTTTTAGACTATCGGCCAAATATTTGTAGCCGATCGGCCATCTCTTCCTGTAAACTCCTCCTTTTGCTACATCAGAGTACAAATAGAGGCATGGCAATACATTTACAAGAAAATGTTTGTACAACCACACTCCTTATCATGTTAGAAGCTCAAAGGAGTGTAGTGCTTGACTCTCGAGCCATCAATCACGCATTTCGATGCATGATGGCCAAAGATGCCAAGTTGCAGAAATCAATATGGATGAAATGCACAAAAACACATAAATGCCTTAACCTCTATCATGCATGATCAAGAGGGTCAACGATCGAGAATTAAGGCACGTTTTATCACTTCAAGTATGAAACATCCCTCGTTCCTCGTGCTTGGCCTAACACCCAAACCAAACACAATGCAATGCATGCACAACTTAACAAAGCTAATGGCATGCAAACAATGCAATGCAACCTAAACATGTAAACAACATGGCATGCAACAAATATGCAACAATGTTATGTAATGCAACTAGCATGCAACAACATGCAATGTACCAAGCATGCAACAATATGCAATGTATCAAGCGATGCAACAACATGCAATGCGACAAGCATGCAACAACATGCAAAATGGACTTAAACTAAAATGGACAGATCTCAATCATGCCTAAATCAGTGGCCAAAACACCAAAACTAAGGCACCAAAAGGCAAAGCATGCATGCACACATATTGGTCCATAAGCTAGGCAACAAGAACACAACCCTTAGCGGCACTCAAAGGGTGACAAAAGTGGAAGTGTAACAACACTATAAGCTCTGAAATTAAGGGCAAGTTTGGGAAGACTAAATAAGTATACTTTTTGACTTTTTATGAAATATGGGTTGGATTTGGGTTGGGTTTGAAGTGATGTGTTAGAGAGGTGATGTGACTTAAATAGGATAGTGACTTTTTGACTTTTTAGATTTTTTTGAGGATGCCAAACTTGGCCTAAGTATGGAATGATGCCAAATCAACCAAGCAAGACAAGTATGGCATGCAAGAAAGCTCAAAGCTTGAAACTAGCATAGGAACTTGTACCGAAGCCATATGAATCAAACCCCGAAGGGCCAAGGACAACCAAAACAATACTAGATCGTGCCAAAATGAGTCTAAAACATGCATGGGCCAAAGCAAAAACAAGCCAACATGAAGGGCATAAGGCAAGATGCATGCAAGGCCAATAAAGAGGGTTACACTACACCTACCAAGACCAAGCATGGCATGACTTAACCAATAAAAATCAGAGTTATGGCATGTCAAAATAAGCCCAAAAACCCACTGAGATGGCATCCCAAAGCTTAAGCAATAAGACATGCATAATGGCTCATGTTCAAGGCTTAAAACACAAACCTCCCAATACATGGAAAAGGTGACAAATGTGAGTGCATGAATACACTATATGGACTGAAATCGCATATGAAATGATGCCAAATCATGAAAATGGTCTAAGCAATGCGTGCTAGTGACTTGGACACTCAAAGCTAACAAGCTAGAATGCACTATGGCTATACAAAGCAATGCATGCATGACTAAAACGACATCAAATAGAGCTCAAGCATGGTAAAACATGAGGGAAAACTTCTTTGATTTGAGCCAAAACATGCAAGAATGATGATCCAACACAAGATGCATGTTAAGGCAATAGAGAGGATTGCACTACGAGTGCATGGTGCATGCGAGAGGCTATCAAACCAACCTTAGACAGAGGTATATCATGCTGAAATAAGGTCTAATACATGCTAAGATGGAGCCAAAACAAGCTCAACAAGCATGTTACTTTTATGAGCCACCAATACAAGCATATGAGACATAAGGAGAGGGGATGAACCTCTCCTATTTGGGACCTCAAAACACCATTTCTACCACTGAAAATCTTTTGGATTTCAGTGGTGAGAATGCCAAAACAAGGTGGTCCCAATAGCTTAAAAGGAAGGCACAAGAACAAGACCAAACAAGGCCTAAGAGGGGGTAGACAACCCCCAACACAAAAGTGACCTTAAACAAACATTACAAGCATGAAAAATCAGAACTTTTTACAGTAGAAAGTTAAGCTTAAATCAGCATGCAAATAGGTCCAAAAGCTTGAACCAAAACAAGGGTTTAAAGGCTAGTTGATTCACCCTTGAAGAACACCTTCAAGAACACAACTCCAGCACTCTTTTCTGACCAAAACCAGTCCAAAAACACTAACACCAGCTCCAAAGTACCTCAGCAACAAAAGGATGGTGTTCTAGTAGGTGCTTTAGTGCAAAAGTATGAAGAAAATACACTTTTGAGCACAAACTAGGGTAAATATGGAGAGAGAGGTAAAATATAGAGAGAGAGTGATATATGTTTTGTATATCAACTTTTCAGAACCTCTGGAAAGGGAGAGGGGTCTCCCTTCTTATAGAAATTCAATTCTCAAGCTTGCTGAACAAGCTTGAGTTTTGATTCAATCCCTCCATACACTTGTATGGAGGATGAGATCTGTGCTTACCAGCCGTCACAGCTGGCACAAAAATATCTGCAAAAACAGGTGGAAAGGTCTCGGCCAAGAAATATGGCCGATCGACCAAAAAGAGTGCCAATCAGCCACCACTTATGGCCGATGGCAATAAAACAAGGCCGATGGCAGAAGGCCTTAGCCGATGGGTTATAGGGGCCAACAAGCCATCCTCTTCCCTCAGAAGCAAAAACTCACAACCAAACACAAAACAAACAAGTTGAGAGATCCTAAGGCAAGGCGCGCAGTCGAGACCTTCGGGAACTCAAAACGAACACGAGCATGGATGATCATTGAGTGTTCAAACGATGACATCCAAGTCTTGAGGACGGTCAAAAATGGGGTGTCTACAACTACTTGTTTGTCTCTTTTAAAGAGACAATTGGACACTTACCAAACATGAATAGTGTGGAGCAATGCGCCTGGGGCATTTAATAATTTCTCCTCATTCTCTCATATTCTACACATTAATCAGTTAAATTTTTTTTTCACATCCATCTATTCAATTACAAAAAATAAAAAATAAAACATTGATATTAGCACCTACCTCTTTACTTTGGCCCCCTAATTTTTTGAATCCCCGCCTAACAAAATGAGTATTTACCATTTTTTCTTTGAACCCCACCTTAATGCCAACTATACCCATAACCCTTAACTACAAACCCAAACCCAAATCCTAATCCCCTACTCCCAACCACCACCTCCGACATCACTGTCGTTGCCTCCGGCAACCAATTCACAACCAACCTCCAGCCTTTTTTTTTTTTTTTTTTCTTTTTCTTCTTCTTCTTCACCCCTTCTATCACAGCCCTAGGTGCGAAACCCCTTATTCATCTCTGTGTCTTCTTCTTCTTTTTCTTCATCTTCACCCCGTCGTGAACCCTAACCCTAACCCTAACCCTCTGCAAGTGTGAAACCCCTCCCCTTGATCTGTTTGTCAAATATTTTCCAACGGAGCAAAGGCCAATGGCAACCACCAAAAACTTCATCGAGGCAATCAACCTCACTACGCAGATCAAGTCTAAGCCCTAAACCCATATAGGTTTGTCATCTCTGGGAAAAAAAGAAAGAACCACAAAAGGGGCATCCTCAGATCGCGATGTCTTATTTCGGCCAGCGAAGCCAACTGCGGTGTCCTCTATTCCTCATTCTCTCCTTTGTTAGGAAACCAATTATGTTAAGAAGTCTAATCAATTTAGGAAGTCTATTATTTTTCCTACATAAAGATGCTTATTGTAATGGTTTTGAGGAGATTAAATAATATTAAGAGTTTAGGTGGCTAATCCCCAATTCAAAGGATTGTTGGTGGCTGATCCCCAATTAAAGGTTCAAATTCAGGGTCTAAGACCCTATCATCTGGTATCAGAGCATTCGATCTTTGAGCTTCCATCTCTTCCTACTCTGCCATTCATCATCATCAACATGACTGTTAAAGAACTCGAAGAACAAGTTACTGCTCTTACTACTAGGATGGACGTAATGTCTACTAATATGCTAGAGTTGGGAATACCATGTTGCTTTTTGTACTCGTTATCTCGATTTTTCAACTTGAGAACAAGCTGTGATTCTAGAGCGGTCGAATGTTAAGAAACCAATTATATTAGGAAGTCTAATCAATTTAGGAAGTCTAATTATATTAGGAAGTTTATGTTATTTTTCTTATATAAAGATGTTTATTGTAATGGTTTTGGAGGAGATTAAATAATATTAAGAGTTTAGGTGGCTAATCCCCAATTTAAAGGATTGTTGGTGGCTGATCCCAAATCAAAAGATCAAATTCAGGGTCAAGGACCCTATCGTCCTTTCTCTTTCTTTTCTCTTTCTCTTTCTCTTTCTCTTGCCGTCGCGAGGGTTGCAGGGTTGTAAATGAAGGCGGTGAGTGGCGGGCTTGCAAATGAAGGCCAGAGTTAAGGGTGACGAGAAGTGGTGAGGGGTGGCAGAGGTGGTGGTGGAACTTCGACATTGGAGGATGGCCCAAGGTGGATAGCCGACTGAGGGGAATGAAGAAGACTGTTGGAGGAATTAGGGTTAGGGTTTGGGACATTAGAGTTTGAAAGTTAGGGATAAGGATAGGAATGGAAATTTATATTTGGACAAAATTGGAATTAAAAATAAAATAAAATAAGAGTGCTGCTATTAGCACCTACCAAAATTCTTTGGACCTCTGATTTTATAATTTTTTTTATTACAATTATACCCTAAAGTAAAATTATATTAAAAGACATTATTAAATGGAACACTCACCTATCAATAAGAACTAATACTCTATAATATTGGACACCCACCCCCACCTCCAACTGCAACTATACGTATTCCATGTTTGTAAACCCTAAACCTATTACTTTTCATAACCAACTAATATAAACCCTAAATCTATTATTTTTCATAATCATCTTAAATCCTGAATGTGTCATCTTCATCACCATCATCAACGCTATTGAACTTGAAAGTTTTGCTTCAAATATAACGTATACTTCATCACTTATTTCACTGTGTAGAGCAATGGAGGACGAGGACAACAATTCTAGTGAGACCAGCGTTCCATTAATAAGTTTATCTGTCTTGTATTAACATTCTCGGTCGTTTTTGGTCGTTCTTGTTTCGTTCGAGCTGTTCGGTACTGGTTTGCTGACTGTTAGAATTATGTTCGGTAATACAGTACTGAACATAATCCTTTCGTTCAATACATAGGTTCCGAACATTAATGCAGATAGTCAGTTATGTAATTTTCTTTGTTAAACTAACTTAGAATGGAAAAGAGTGAATTGGAATGAATTTAAGTTATGTATTTTGAATGGATTTAATTCATGTTATTTTAAGTTGTAAATTGGAATGGATTCAAGTTACACAATGACGAACAAATTTTGTTCGGACATACAGTGCTAACAGGATTATTATTGTTCGACAAAACAGTTATGAACAAAATACATTTTTTCGGCTACACAGTGGTGAACAAATTATTTTGGGCTACATTCAGAATTCTGAAGGCGATTCAGACGATGATTATGTTTTTCTTCATCTTGCAAACGGTTATGCAAATCCCGTAGAAATTGGAGTATCTTCGATCGATCTCAGCGATGACGAAGATACAAAAAGCAACAAAAAAGATGATGATGAGAGGATGGAAGTCTTCGGAATGCTTCGTTGACGGCTGAGACGGCGACGAGAGTGATGGAGGGCTGGGGTCCAAGAATTCTATACTGGACCAAAGCTCTAAACTCTGAAGATTGAGTGAGTCAGGGAAGGAGAGGAATGAAAAATTAGGTGGGTGTGCATTTCATTGTGAAAATATTATGAATATGGGTAGATTTGGTAATAAGTGGGGTGTCCAAAAAAATATTATTAAAATTTAGGATTTAGGGTTGGGGTCCAAAGAAATGGGGGGTCCAAAGAATTTTGGTAGGTGCTAATAGCAGCACTCTAAAAAAAAGTAGGGATCCAAAGAAATAAGGTAGATGCTAACAGCAACTTTAAAAAAAAAATTACAAATCATTCCAAAATTATTTTCAAAACTCATAACTAAACAAATTTTCAATTTTCAAAACTCTTTTCAACAACTTATCTTTCAAAATACAACTAAAAACTCTTTTTTTGATTTTTTTTCAAAATTATATTAATTTTTTTTTTACTTTTTCGGTCTGTCTTATCGAGACAAATCTAAAAAGTATACTCCATCAATTCCAAAACAATAATCCCTTTTGGCGAATCTAATTTTTTTTGGTAATACAATTATTATATTTAAAAAATATTAATTTTTCAAAACTACTCTTTGATAATATATTTTTTTGGAAATATCAATTGTCATATTGTACTTTTTGTATTGTTAATGAACTTAAAAGAAGGGCAAATATAAAATTCATATTATTTTAGTTATTGATTTTTGAAAATTGACTAATATTTTGGGATGGATGGAGTTTCTCTTTTGAAAAAATTCAAAAAAAAAATTTAAAAGCCAAAATAAAATAAAATAAAATATTGCTTATTTTACTTATTTTTGTCTTTTTTGGAAATTTTTTAATTTATCTTATCGAATTGAATTTAAAAACTAAAATATTTTTGAATTTTTTTAAAAAAAATTCACTAAAGATGAAAAAAAAAATCAAAAAATAAGCGAACCTCAAGTCAAACCATAGTAAAACAAAAAGATTAAAATTTAAAAACTAAATAAGAATTTTTACGAGATCAAAACCCATGCAATTTAGGAAAATTCTACTATAATATCATAATTGATGAAATTATATATTTTAATAAATAAAAATTATTTTTTCTTTTCATGATTTAATATTAAATTCTAATTATTGTAATGCATTTCAAAACTTTGTATTATAATTTTTATTTATTATTTAAAAAATGCATTTAAAAGGAGTAAAATAATTGCACTCTTGTGAATGTTTAAGTGAGTCGGTGTCTAGTACAAATAATTTTTGGGGCAAAATTCATTTTACTCTTTGTGGTTTGGGTCATATACGGTTTACCCTTTTATTATTTAGAAATGATCACATAACCTCTATATGATTTGTGAATTGAAGTGTACCATTAAGCACGTTAACGATTTAATAACAAAGACTAAAATACCTCCATATTTAAATAACTTAAATGTGTAAATTATGAATATTTTCGTTATTTGTTTGGAAGGCAAAGTGCACTTTAACCTCTTATACTTTATTCCATCTGCAATTTATCTCCTTAAAATTTGAAAATAAGTATATAATCCTCTAATGTCTGCCACGTGTTTTACATTTGCTGTTAAGTTGGACAGAATATGTTACGCCTCAAAATTTGGACAATTAAATATTAAATTAGGACTAAACCCCAATCAATATTCCATCATCCAAATCTTAGGGGTGAAACAAAATCTAAATATTCTCGTCTCCATAAGGTTTAAGTAAATTTCTATGCCAAAAAAAAAAATACAAGAGATAAAAAAAAAATTAACAAATGCCAACCAAACCATCTATCAGAAATTCATGACTACCAATTCTTCCAACATTAAAGTAGTAACAAATAGTCAAAACAATTTAAATAATGTAAAATTAGAAAATAACCCACAATGCCAAATTTTCAAAATACTAAGGTCAAAATAAATAAACAAATAAATAACTAAACTAATATCAACTCTAAACTTAAGAAAACAAAAGAAATCCGAAAGACATTCCTACAACTGTAGTTATTTTTTGTCACCCCCGTAGTGTCACGACCCAAACCCGGTACCTAAAGGCTCGGCGTCGTAACAAGATAAACATAAAATAATTCAAATAATTTTGTAGTCGCAGTGCAAGCGGATAAATTGAATAAATTAAAATAAAATAATTGGGTATCAAATGTTTAATAAAATGAAATAAACATAGTCATTTGAGTTTTATTGTATTACAAGAGTTCGATAAAAAAAAAAGGATAGAAATCTTAAAAAAGAAATTTAAAAAAAACACAACGATTCATTTCCCATCTTGATCCCGCTAAATCTCGTCACCTAAAAGGGGTAATAGCTATAAGCATATAGTCGAGTGAGAAATATTATACTGTGAGCATAGGGGTACAAAATAGTCATGGATAGTTATTTAAGATAAAACATTTAAGTTGCATAAATGAACTATTTAAGTAGCAGAAATTGAAATAAAAATTACGTAAATAGCTATAACCACGGTACAGAACAAGGGTCACTGGAGTAACAATCAGAACAAGGGTCAAGGATCCATGACAAACAGGGGACCACAAAGTGGTCAAACAAAGGCCAATGGCTATTTAAGTCCCCCAAGGCATGGGACTCCCGTGGTGGTACTTACAGAAAATAATTGTTTACATGATCATTGTCAAATATATACTAAATTTAAACAAACATATCCATGGGTTTTAATTTACGCAAATAGAGTTCAGAAAATAATTCATGTAATTGAAACATTAACCTAATCATAAAACATAAATTATATAAAATAAATTGTAACGCCCTCAAAATGAATCCATAAATCAACCAGCAATAGCATGCTTAGACATAAGAGAATAAAGCATAAATATATTCCATCAGAGTAATCCTTACAAAATGTATTACATGTTAACAACAAAAGCAAATGCCCCTATGGGCTTACAGCTTTTCAAGTCAACACTTGGTTACAAAAAGGAAGAGTACTAACTCTATATAAAATAAGCTATTGGCTTGATATACATGTAATACAAACAAAATAATCAAAAAGAGTCTTCAACTCCCAAAACCATCCAAGCTATGTCCTTGGAAGTGGCATGCTACCTGTACCTGAAAATGATGTCCCATATAGGGTGAGCCACAGCCCAGTAGAGATATGCTAAACACAATATGAGCAATAATTAAGACATTAGCAATTGATAAATGTTAACTCACATAAACCAATTCATATCCCATTTTCATTACATGACCACTGTGTCCATGTTTCATTTCATTTTCCATTTCTTATCCAATTTCCAATTCATAATCGGGGCTCAGAACCTGGCCACGTACTCTAAATGAAATAATAATTCATATTAAACGTTTCCCATTTCCCAATAGATAAGCAAACAAGTTGTATCAATACCTCAACAGATAAGCATATAAGCTACGTCAACATTTCAACAGATAAGCATATGAGCTGTATCCACACTTCAACAGATAAGCATATGAGTTATATCAATACTTCCATAGATAAGCATATGAGCTATATCAACACATAAACTGACAAGCATATGAGCTGTGTCAACGGAGTCCATCCCCTATCTCTTCCCACACAATATCAGGTTTAGAGGTCCATCCCCTATCTTCCCCTAAACCGTGGAGTACATCCTCTATCTTCTCCCACACACACAACGTATATACACATAGGTCATATACACAAACAATCAATACATAAAGTTAATGTATTCTTTTCATCCAGCATACTCTATGACACATCTAATTGATTAGTTTTAGTTTGCCTAATCATCATGCATTGTCTACAACAATCAAAACTACCCTCCACCGGTAGCCCAAGCAATTATTTCTAAACAGGTAATAAAAGCTCCAACAGATAAAATATCAATGTTTTCAAAAGTGAGCGATTTATAAATCCAACTCCACCATTCCATCTCATAATGAACCAATTTCATTATATTCAACTCAATTTCATAAATCCAAAACTTTCCCAAATTAATTATACCAATTAATTTATACAACAACTTAGGGTTTTCTACCTCCTTTTTCAATATTAACCCAATGGTCCATATATCAACAACCAACAACTAGAATATCATTTTGAGACCCAAAATATGCATTTAAGAATCAAAATAACAAAACCCTCTTTTAACATTTTCAAACCCTAACTTCCCAAAATCAACCATTTAACAAAATGCCTAAAACTCTAGGTCAAAACCCATAATAGTGAGTAGGAATCCCTACCTCAAATGATGAAACCCAATGAAGAAGATGAAGAAAACGAAGTTGCTCCAAATCACAAATTTCTCGGATCAAAAGATAGCCCTCGACGATCAACAACTTTTTTGTAAAGGCCAAAGGTGAGGAAATCACTCATTCTAGATCAATATTTAGAGAGAAGGTAGAGTTCTAGAGTAAGAGGCTCTCCAATGGAGTTTTGGAAAAGTAAGAGAGAGAAATGGATGTGAAAAAGTGAGCCAAAAAGTCAAATCTCGGAATGTTAAACCAGTCACCCCGCTCGAGCGTGGAAACCCCCGCTCGAGCGTCACTCACAGACTCCCGCTCGAGCGGCCAAACCCCCTGTAACGCCCTCAAAATAATGACATTAATCCCAATAATATAAACATGCTATGATATATAAAAGATCCACATCCTTCCATTCATCAGAGTTGTACTACAAAAAGTATTACATGTTAACAACCAAGGCAAAGGCCCTAAGGGCTTACAGCTTTCCAAGTTAACACTTGGTTACACAAAAGTAGAGTGCTAACTCATTTACACATAAAGCCCTTGGCTTGAATTTACATGTAATATAACAAAAGGGAAAGACATCCAAAAAGTCTGTCCGCCACTAGCCTCCCAAGCTAAGTCCTTGGAGGTGGCATGCTGCCAGTACCTGAAAATGATGTCCCCATATAGGGTGAGCCACAGCCCAGTAGAAATATACTAAACCAGTTATGAATAATGACTAAAAGATTAACAGTTGATAGATGGTCAACTCTTTTACATTCTTTCATAACATAATACAATTCCAAGACACTTAAGTCTATGTTTCCTTTCGTTTCCATTTCCATTCCTTTTACTTGCCATTTCATAACCTTGGCTCAGAACCTGGCCAAACATCTCACATGAAACAAACATTCATGCCAACACTTCCATTCAACAACGATAAGCATAACAGTTATATCAACACTTCCAAAGACAAGCATATACGCCCTGTCAATACAATTCTAGATAAGCATACACGCACTATCTACAGAGTTCATCCCCTATCTCCTCCCGACAACATCCGGCTTAGAGGTTCATCCCCTATCTTCCCCTAAACCGTGGAGTACATCCCCTATCTTCTCCAACACAACACAATGCATATAAACAACAATTACATACATCACAAATCAACATAATTAATTATCCAAATTAATTAATCAATGTAATTAGGACATCCTCCATAATTAACATCACAACCCTTAGGTTCCAATTTCATTAATGTTTCAACATTAATTCCATGTTTTTATACTAAACATGCTTCTAGGTTTATTATAGACAAAACCCCAAACTTTTATAAAATTACACAATGGCCCAAAGTTTTCCAAAATTACACAACAACTACCAACATATCAAAATGCTAAAATTCAAAGACAGAACTCATAAAGAGGAGTAGGATATCCCTACCTCAAAGATTTAGCTCAAAAGGAGATGATGCCCAACACCCAACTTGCTCCAAAATCAAAGATTTTCCGATTAAAACGAAGCCCTCGACAATCTCTATCTTTTTAACAAAGGCCCTTGGCTAGGAAATCACCCTAGGTAGATCAAATCTTAGAGAGAATGTAATTTTAGAGTGAGAGGCTCTCAAAAATTGGGTTTGAAGAAGATAGAGTTTGTAAAAAGTGATGTTTAGTTCGGTGCTGTCTTGCTGATATAAACAGGCTCGCTCGAGCGAAGACCCCGTCGCTCGAGCGACCAGACACAAAAACTGGCCTCGCTCGAGCGACCAAACATGCTCGCTCGAGCCAACAGTGCAAATTTTTCGATTTGCAATACGACGCTCGCTCGAGCGAAGAAAAAGGCTCGCTCGAGCGAAGAAACACAACCTTCAGGTCTGGGCCAGACGCAGCCTGCGCTCGAGCGAAGCCATCCTGGCTCGAGCGACAAGACACAAAAACTACCCTCGCTCGAGCGACCAAACCCTCGCTCGAGCGACCAGCCAAAATTCTGGGCAGCAACACTTGGCTCCCAAACTCAACCAACCTGTAACAAACCTGCCCAACACATCCTATAACTCAAATACAAAGCAAGAAAGGATGTAAACAAGACAATACTCAACTACCAACATCCACGGACACACGTCCGGATCACTGTACAACAAGGGGTAAACCCGGGACCGCTATACCCCCGCTCGAGCGGCGGATGCACACTCCCAGAACTTTTGCAGACAAGTCCTCGCTCGAGCGTCCAACTCCCCACTCGAGCGTCACACACAAACTCCCGCTCGAGCGGCCAAACCCCCGCTCGAGCGTCCAACACTGTAGAGGAAATACTGGAAGGGTGATTTCCACGCTCGAGCGTCAAAACCCCCGCTCGAGTGGAGAGGCCAAAACCTGGGCAAAAATTCTGTGTTTCCTAACATAACCAACCTATTCCCAACTTGCCCAATACAATCCAAAACTCAAATACAAAGAGTAAAGAATAGAGGTGAGAGTACAACAACAACACATCAACGGAACCGAGTTCGGATATGACAAATAAAGAAAAGGGAAACCGGGATCGCTATATAAATTGTGTTAACTCAAAACATTCGTAAATTATATTATGGTAACCCAAGACATGTAGAAAACATATTATAGTAAGTCAAGGTATAATAAAACTTACCTTAAAATTACTCTTAAATTCTTCTAAGCTTGCTCCCCGTTTCTTGCTCGAATGTTCTCTTATTCTAGCAATGTGTTTCCTTACTTGGATGCTCACATCTCCTATTTATAGCCATGTTGCATGGATTATACCAAGCAGGTGGGCTTTGGTTCGGCTACCTGTCGAATAGGTGGCATCTTGCATGCCTTGTACGTGGCCAAGGCACTTAGTCACCATCCTATGCATTAGGATGGTGACAAATCACCATTTTTTTTTAATTCAAAATTCAATTCTAAAGGTTATGATTCATTTTATGAGTTCTAAAATTACTTATGATTATACGTTAGGTTCACGTCTAAAAGTCTCATGACTCAACTATAAAACATCACTTACCACTTACTAAAATATTTGACGTGTGGTGTCTCACAATTTATTTCCTTAACAATTTAATCGATAAATATTTATTATTATTGATTGATTGATTTATTTATTTATTTATTTATTTTGAGTTCTATTTATTGCAATTTTTAAATTCAAAAAAAAGAAAATCCAAGTGTCACATTTCTCCTCTCCTTAAAAGAAATTTGTCCCCAAACTTGATGTACCTTGGTTTTCGAAGAGGTGTGGGTATTTGGTTCGCATTTGGCTTTCAGTTTCCCACGTTGCTTCTTTGACACGATGGTTTCTCCGTAAGACTTTTACAAGAGGTATAGTCTTATTTCGAAGGACTTGATTACGATGATCAAGAATTTCTACTGGTTGTTCCTCATAAGAGAGGTCTTCTTGAACTTCCAAGTTCTGATAATTAACAACATGCTCCGGATCCCGAAGATATTGCGAAGCATCAAAACATGAAACACATTGTGGACATTGGATAGTTCGGGTGGAAGCGCAAGGCGATATGCCACAGAATCAATCCTTTCGAGTATCTCGAATGGGCCGATGTAACGTGGGTTTAGCTTTTCTCGCCTTCCAAATCAGAAAACCCCTCTTGTTGGTGAGATCTTTAGGAACACATGATCGCCCACTTGAAATTCTAAGTCTCATCTTCGTGTGTCTGCATAGCTTTTCTGGCGACTCTGGGCAGTGCGAATTCACTGTTGGATGAGTTGGATTTTATTGCTCGTTATTTGCACGATTTCAGGGCCTAATAATTTTCTGTCCCTGACTTCCGTCCAACACAGAGGTGATCGACATCTTCTTCCATATAGTGCTTCGTATGGTGCCATTCCAATACTTGCATGATAGCTGTTATTGTAATAACCCAGATTTTTAATTATTCTGTAGAATTTATACTAATATTATTTAATCACAATTAGGAAAATATATAATTTATTATATATTATTATGGGTACTTTTGTAAAATAATATAATTATTATGAATTTAGGGGTCCAAGTATAAATAAATAATAATAATAATGGGTGTGGTAGTAAAATAAATAATTAATTTTCTATTAGCATATGATAGAGTGTAATTTAATTAGGAATTAATTAATTTATATAGTTATATTAAAATATTAGACCAAAGTGTAATTATCTTAAATATCTATTAAAGATAAGAATGAATCTTTATAATTTATTAATCGAATCTGTTGAAGATATGCGGGCCACGCTCTTCCTCCCTATTTAAGGAGGTGATATGTGCGGAGAGAAAGAAAAGAAAGAAGAAAGAGAGAAAGGAAGAAGAAATAAAAGAGAGAAGGAAGGAAAAAAAATGGTGGAAGCTAAAAGGGTCTTTGGTAGTAGAAAGAAAGAATAAGGTATTAAAGTTAATGTGAGTTATATTATACCTTAAGTTACTAAAATATATTTTACGTATGTTTTGACTTACCAAAATCTATTTTATGCAAGTTATGTTTTATTAGTATATTAATAAAAGTTATGTTTTATAAAGATTTCAGTTACGTGGATTATTATCTGAACTCTATTTGTGAAAAGGAAACCCATGGATATGTTTGTTTTATGTTTTAAGAATATTTGGTTTTGACCTTATAAACAATTATATTTTGTAAGTACCACCACGGAAGTCCCATGCCTTGGGGGACTTAAATAACCATTGGCCTCTGTTTGACCACTTTGTGGTCCTCTGTCTGTCATGGATCCATTGACCTCTGTTTTGTGCGGAGCTAAGTGCTACACTATTGTGAGAGCCACCTCTAGAATCCGTACGAGCCACCTCTTGAATCCGTACCTCTGTTTTATGCGGAGCAAAGTGCTACACTATTGTGGGAGCCACCTCTAGAATTCGTACGAGCCACCTCTTGAATCCGTACTTCTGTTCTGTGCGGAGCTAAGTGCTACACTATTGTGGGAGCCACCTCTAGAATCCGTATGAGCCACCTCTTGAATCCGTACCTCTGCTCTGACCGTCACTTCTATGACCTCTGTTTTGTTCTGTTCTATACCGTGGTTATGGTTATATATTTACATAATATTTGTTTTTCAGTTTCTGCTACTTAAATGATTTATTTACATAATCTCAGTTTTGCTACTTAAAGGATTATTTGTTCCGACTAAGTTATCTTAAATCATGCTGGAGCATAGCCAAAATATGCTAGAATGATGAGCCAAAACCTCATGCATACAAGGCTAGTAAGCAAGATTTGCACTACAAGTATATGAAGCATGCAAGAGGCTACCAAACCAACCCAAATCAGAGTTATGACATGTCAAATGATGATCAAAAACCTACTGAAATGGAGCCAATTCATGCTAGAAAGACATGCTACTTTGATGAGCTACAAATGGGATACACATACAAGAAGCATGCATAAGGTGACCAAACCAACCATGGACAGAGTTAAGGAAGGTCCTAAAAGTCACAAAAAAATGCCTGGACTAAGCCTAAAAAGTATAGAGATACAGGCTCATTTGATAGGCCCATAATACCAGCAAACAAAACAAGAAAGGAGGGGATCACCCCCCTCTGATTTGAGGCCTCAAAACAACATGTCTACCACTGAAAATCCACTGGATTTCAGTGGCTAAAAGGCCAAACAAATACTAACTCAAAGGCCTTAAGACATGGTTCAAACCAAGGCCAAACAAGGCAAATAAGAGGGTAGAACACCCTCAACACCAAAGAGGCCTTAAACAATCATCAAAAGCACTTAAATACAGAACTTTTTTCAGTTGAAAGCATGGCCTAAACAATATGCAAGGATGGCCAAAATGGTATACAAATAAAAGCTTAAAAAAGGAATATACTCACCCTTGAAGCTCAACTTTGAAACCAGCAAACTCTGAGGCCAAAAACCAACTTTCAGGGCTTAAACAACACTCCCAAGAACCTCATCCCAAAGATGGTGGTGTATCACTATGTGTTGTAGTGCAAAAGTGAGAGGAAAATGGACTTTAAGGCACAAACCAACAACAATATAGAGAGAGAATGAGAAATATATATAGAGAGAGAGATGTATCTTCTCAAAATATGCTAAACCTCTGTAAGGGATGAGGGGCCTCTCCTTATATAGAGGAATGCAAAGTCAAGCTTGTTAAACAAGCTTGAAAATGTATGGAGGAGGGATTAGTGAAAACCAGTTGGCTCAAAAGATCTGGAGTGAAATCTGCTGAGACAAAGTGTTCTGCCGGCCATCAATTGTGGCTGGCAGTGCCTCATTGATGGCCGGCAGGCTTCATCAATAGCAGGCAGAGACAAATTGATGGCCGGCAGTGCCAAAAAGTGGCCGGCAGTGCACCATGAGGAGCATGCTAAAAGGACCAACACATGGTCCAAAAATGGGGCAGAAAGGATACAGGGTTTGGAAAGCTCAAACTTGTGACGTTTCGCCGCGAAAGTCGAGCACTCAATGAGCAATCGAACTTGTGACTGGATGTACCTGCAAGCACAACGAAGTCTTGAGGACGGTCAAAAATGGGGTGTCTACACACACGCACGCGCGTAGGCGCGCGCGTGGTGTGGGCAGTGGGCTATGTGGCGTTTGATGCCGCACTTAGCACGGACGCATTGGCGCGAGGCACCATGAGGGCACTTTCCTATTTGCATCGAATAGGTTGGAACAATGACGTGGATCCAATGTGGCATGGGTGACGTGGAACACAGTCAGCTCCACATGGCGTCCGTTGGCGATGAGTCAACTAACCGATCGAATGGTTGCGTGTCCAATCTGGAGCGGTTTGATCATAGCCATTGATTGGAGATACGCGCGATCGTATGGCTGAGATATCACCCGATCATGATCAAGTGTGATTAGTCAAGGCAACTATTCGGTGGGAGAATGATCTACACCATAGATCGTTGATCCAACGGCCAGATCTGATCGGATGCGATCAAGGGACATGACCATTCGATCGGGTGCATCAAGGCCTATAAATAGGCTGCGGATTCAACCATTTCATTCCATCCAAAAATTCAGAAGCATTCTTGCAATTCTTTCCGTCTTGATTTTGAGTTTTCAATCAAGAGTTTCTTAAGCAAATTCTTGCTTTTCTTAAGCAAAATTCTACTTTTCTTACTAATAATCAAGTTTTGCAAATTTGATTATCAGTGTCTTGGTTTTCTTGATTATATCAAGAGTATTCAGATCTATTGTCATTAGTGCAGATGCCGATAGACTTGATCTTTAGATCAGGCTTCATTGTATCCTGGAGGCAAATTTGTTGTAACCTCCTGCACACCTTTTGGTGGGTACAAATATTGTCTTTAGGAAAGCGACTAAGTAACGCGACTTGAAGCACCAATTTTTTGTCCTACATAGACAAAATCGTCGCCAAGTTTTGAAGACTCGAAGACCACCAACTGAAGAATTCAAGACGAATTGTTCCAACATTATGTTCTGTTTTTGTTTTTTGTTGGTTTTTTTTTCATTTTTTTATTTCCTTCTTTGTTTTCTTTTTTCTTTCTTTCATCTTTTGTCGCCATTTGTTCTTTTTGGTTAGGTTTTCATGTTAGGCTGTCTGTATAGCGATCCCGGTGCCCCTTTCTTTAATTGTTGCATCCAGACTTAAGTTCCGTGGAGTTAGTTGTTGTGTATATCTTGTTTACATCCTTTACTCTTTGTATGTGAGTCTTGGGTTGTGTTGGACAGGTTGTAACAGGTTGGTTGAGCTTAGAAACCAAAACTAGTTACCCAGATTTTGGCCTGTCTGCTCGAGCGGAGGTATTGATGCTTGAGCGGGGACTTTTGTTGCTTGTCCACTCAAGCGGGGGTTTTGGCACTCGAGCGAAGAAATCACCCATCCAGTATTTCCTGCGTAGTGTTGTCCACTCGAGCGGGAGTTTGGCCGCTCGAGCGGGAAGTTGTGAGTGACGCTCGAGCGGGGAGATGGGCGCTCGAGCAGGGGACCTGTCTGCAATAGTGTTGGGAGTGTGCATCCGCCGCTCGAGCGTGGGTTTGGCCGCTCGATCGGAAGTCTATGAGTGCTGCTCGAGCGGGGGTTTGGCCGCTCGAGCGGGGCGACTGGGTTAAAGCTCCGTGTTTTGACATTTTTGAACCACTTTTTCATATCTCTTCTCTCTCTTACTTTTTCAAAAACACCATTGTTGAGCTTCTCACTCTAGAACTCTACCTTCTCTCTAAGTATTGATCTAGCTAGGGTGTTTTTCTTACCTTTGGTCTTTACAAAAGTTGGGTTGATCGTCGAGGGCTTTACTTTGATCCGAAAATTTCGAGTTTTGGATTACGTTGAGTTTCATCATCTTCTTCCTTTAAGCTACGGATTTGAGGTAGGGATTCCTACTCACTATTATGGTCTTTGACCTAGATTTTTGGTTGTTTTGATAAAGTGTTGAAGTTGGTTGATTTTGGGACTTAGGGTTTCAAAATGGTATAATAAAGGGTTTGTTATTTTGATTCTTGAACTTGTATTTTGGGTCTCAAAATGATGATTTGGGTGTTGGTTGTTGATATTTGAACCTATGGGTTAATATTGAGAGTTGGGGAAGAAAACCCTAAAATGTGTACAAATTAATTGGTATAATTAATTTGGGAAAGTTATGGATTTACGGAATTGAATTAGAATTAATGAAATTGATTCATTACATTGTGAAATGGTGGAGTTGGATTTATTAATCGCTCACTTTGAAAACATTGATATTTTATCTATTGGAGCTTTTATTTTCTGTTTAGAAATATTTGCTTGGGCTACCGGTGGAGGGTAGTTTTGATTGTTGTAGACAATGCATGATGATTAGGCAAACTAAAACTAATCAATGGAACGTGTCATAGAGTATGACGGATAAAAGAATATATTAACGTTATGTATTGATTGAATATGTATATGACCTTTGTGTATATATATATGTTGTGTTGTATGGGAGGAGATAGGGGATGTACTCCACGGTTTAGGGGAAGATGGGGGATGGACCTCTAAACCGGACGTTATTTGGGAGGAGATAGGGGATGGACTCCACTGATACAGCTCATATGCTTGTCAGTTAATGTGTTGATATAGCTCATATGCTTATCTTTGGAAGTGCTGATACAGCTCATACGCTTATCTGTTGATTTGTTGATATAGCTCATATGCTTATCTTTGGAAGTGTTGATATAGCTTATATGCTTATCTGTTGATTTGTTGATATAGCTCGTATGCTTATCTGTCAAAGTATTGATACAACTTGTAGGCTTATCTATTGTGAAATGGGAAACGTTTAAAATGAGTTACTGTCTCATGTAAGTTGTTGGCCAGGTTCTGAGCCATAGTTGTGAATTGTGAATTTGATAAGAGATGGAAAATGAAATGAAACATTGACACTGTAGTCATGTAAGGAAAGTGGTGTAAGAATTGATTTATGAGAATTAAACATTTATCAATGGCTAATGTCTTCGTTAATGCTCATATTGTGTTTAGCATATCTCTACTGGGCGTTGGCTCACCCTATATGGGACATCATTTTCAGGTACAGGTAGCATTCCGCCTCCAAGGACATAGCTTGGATGGTTGTGGGAGTCGACTCTTTTTTTGGATTATTTTGTTTGTATTACATGTGTATCAAGCCAAGGGCTTATCTGTATAGAGTTAGTACTTTTGTTTTTGTAACCAAGTGTTAACTTGGAAAGCTATAAGTCTATAGGGCACTTGCTTTTGTTGTTAACATGTAATACTGCTGTAAGAACTACTCTGATGAATATAAATGGTGGATTTCTCTTATATCAAAGCATGTCTAAAGTGATGGATTTTATGTATTATTTTGAGGGCGTTACAGTCTGCCTTAGTTTTCCTTCCTTTTCCAGACATGGGGTAGGGCTGTAGAAAAGATATGCTATTGGTACACAACAGGTCAAAATCTAGAACTTGAGTCCACTTTTCAGTGTGATATTTGAGTTTGAGCTATTACTGGAAACTAGTGTCTTCCATAAGGAGGCATTGATTTTGTATTGACACCCCCTCCAAAAAAAAAAAAAAATGCTATGGATGGGGCAACTCCATATGATTTATGATTTCCCTCTTCTTGTACTTTGTGATAAAAATATAACAACTTTCGTTGTGGTGGGTATTGTATCCTTTGTTGTGATTAATTTGGTTAATATATATACAGGGGCGGAGGCAGTGTATGCCCAGGGGGGCACGTGCCCCCTTCAAGTTTTGATAATTATATTGGTACCCCTATATATATAGATTTTATCATATATATCTTCTATAAAATTATAATAATATCCCTTCTTCAAATTATAATAGTCCCTCTATTATAGATTTTCTTTCTAATGACAATGAACCTACTAAAATATGTCCTATTATATACCTCCAAAAAGGGTGTACCATATTCTAGTTATTACTTTATGGTATTGATATTATAAATTTTCATAACCAAATTATTTTCATTCATAACTTAAATGACTACTATATAAATTATAACCGAACAACACATCTTCAATTATAAAAATAAATAAATAAATAAATAAATAAGTTACAATAAGTCATAACTAATATCAGAATGAGTCATTACGAATCATTACTTTATGTATAATCAAAGATCTCTGCAATCATAACCAAAATAACAACCACAAGAAGTTATAACTAAGTTATATCCAAAAATATAATGTGTCATAATTAAAGAACACAAAGATTATAACTGCGACATATGATAGACATTTTTTTTTGCGGTGTGTTTTATAGAATTTCTCTACTAAAATATATCATTTCTATCTCAATTTATCTTCTTTTTTAAATTTTCAATCCACCTAAAATAGTTACTCCACAATATTTGTATAAAATTTAACCTCAAATCCTTTAATTTAAAATTCACATCTATCCAAATAAACTCTTAATATTTACGTTTAGTAATATCTCATTGTTGTTTATTATGAGGAAAAAACAAAATCAATATTATCATTAATTTGTGCCCCCTCTTCACTGAATTCCTGGCTTTGCCATTGTATATATGTGCATATGTATGAATGTATGCGTATACGTGCTTTCTATATGTAACTTGGGGAGATGTTTTTATCTGTGTTTATTTTACAGTTATTTGTATTAGAGTGTGGAGAGAGTTTTGATCATGCACATTAACTCAGTTTTACTTGTGTTCAGGCTGATAATCGAGTTACAGCACAGTTACTAGAGAGTATAATCTTTGTAATTGATTCTGTTCTGCCCTTGCTTCAAAATCTTCCTCAAAATGTTGTGGAAGAACTTGAAGAAGACCTGAAGCAGATGATTGTTTGGCATTCTTTCTTGACAGTTGTCCATGCCTGCATCAAGTAATTTACTTTGCACATGTTATTTTATTTTGACATATTATTGACTTGTTTGCTAGATCTTGAAAGTGTTTTTATTCGAGGTTCTCGGTAACTTAGTCATCTTAACTTCTTGTTCTCCTAGTTGAGTAACTAACTTGATAAATTAGCCTATAATTTAATGAATTATATGCAATAGGAATGCTTTTTTAATATCTGCTTTAAATTATACAACATATACAGCATGATAGTGACATATGTGTGTTATAGTATTTAATTTTTTTATAATTAATAGTTTGCATGGGAATAGTATACGAAAATCTTTGATTTACATGGTAACACGTGTTCGTGATTGTATTGAGGGTGTAATTGATAGCTACTTGTACAACTAGATTGTTGTGCTATTATGTTCTTACATTATGAAACTGCCATTGAGAATGATGCCAAGTAAAGGGCTTTGGTATGCATCTTTGGCTGTTATGAGTGAGTAGTAGACATTCGTGTACTTCATGATTTTTTGCACCTTTGTTTTTTGGAAACAAGGAATTTTATTGGAAGGAGATGGTTTTTTTTTTTTTTTTTCCAAGAAACAATAAGTTAAATTTGAAGGAGAAGGTACAAAAGAAGGATTAATCTCCAAGAAAGATGGTAAAAATAATACGATAACAACACACTACAAGAAAAGTGGGCTTAAAAGACAGAACTTTTTGCAACGGCACATTTGTCGTCGCAAAAAATGACTTTTTGCGACGGCACACCTTGCCGTCGCAAAAAATGTGACCTTTTGAGACGGTACAGTTTGCTGTCGCAAAAAATGTGAGTTTTTGAGACGGCACAACTTGCCGTCGCCAAAAAATGTGACTTTTTGAGACGGCACAACTTGCCATTGCAAAAAATGTGACATTTTGAGACGACACAACTTGCCATTGCCAAAAATTGTGACCTTTTGAGACGGCACAACTTGCCGTCGCAAAAAATGTGACCTTTTGAAACGGCACAACTTGCTGTCGCAAAAAATAGAGTTTTTGTGACGGTACCAGCTGCAGTCGCAAAAAAAAAAAAGAAGAAGAGTTTTTTGCAACCGTAATAGGTACCTTTGCACACACAAAAAAAAAAAGTAAAATATATATATATTGTGGCTTTGAGATGGCTTCATATATATATAGTCACAAAATGGTTTAAATAAATGCAACGGTATTTTTCTGTCACAAAAAAAAAATGACGTCGTCTTACTCTTTTGAACATTTCTCTTTTCACCCATTTTTTTCATCTTCTTATCTCTCTGTCTTTGTCTCTGTCTCTCTTCTCTCTGTATTTCTCTCTCTCTCATCACTCTTCTCTATCTGTCTATCTCTCTCTTTCTTTCTGTGTCTCTGTATCTCTTTTTTTTCTCTCTTTCACTCATCACTCTTCTCTGTCTGTCTGTCTGTCTGTATCTCTCTCTTTCTCTCTGTGTCTCTCGTCCATCTCTCATCTGTCTATCTTTCTCATCTCCCTTCTCTCTCTGTCTCTCTTCTCTCTCTCTTCTCTTTATCTCTCTCGCTCATCTCTCCTTGTCTCTCTCTCTCTCGTTTATCTCTTTTCGCTCTTTTTTGTTCTCTCTCTCTCTTTGTCTATATCTTTTCACCTATTTTTTCATCTTACTCTCTCTCTTCTCTTTCTCTCTCTCATTCATCACTTTTCTCTCTCTGTCTATCTGTCTATCTGTCTTTCTCTGTCTCTCACTCATCTATCTCTTCTCTTAGCTCTTATCTCTTTTCTCTCCCTGTCTCTTTCGCTCATCTCTCTTCTCTCTATCTCTTTCATCTCTCTTTGTCTCTCTCGATCATCTCTCATCTCTTTATCTCTCTTTCTGTCTCTCTCGTCCATCTTTCTTCTCTCTATATCTCTCTCACTCATCTCTCTCTCTCTCTCTCTATCTCTCTATATCTCTCTCGCTCATCTCTCTTCTCTCTATCTCTCTCTCTGTCTCTCTTGTTCATCTCTCTTCTCTCTCTGTCTTTTTTCTATCTCTCACTCTCTATCTCTTTATCTTTTTGTCTGTCTCTCCTTCTCCTTTTTTCTCTCTTCTCTTTCTCTCTTCCCCCACTGTGTTCGCATTGCTCATTCTCTCCCTTCCGTCTTCTCTATTTATTGAGCTCCCTATCGATTTATCTATCTACTACAAGAAAATGCCCTTTTAGCGACCACTTTGTCTCTCTCTCGCTCATCACTCTGTCTCTGTCTCTCTCCTCTATCTGTCTCTCATTCATCTCTCTCTCTCTCTCTCACCACCCATCTCCTTTACCACTTTCACCACTACTGCAAATGCCATTCCACTACCACCATTACTATTACTGTCGCCATTTCACCTCTACGATTACCATTACTACTACCATTACCACCACTCTACTACCACCACTACCACTACTACTACCATTACCTCTCCTTCACCCCTGCCACTCCATCTACTCTACCACTACCACAACTTCACCACTAATCTCCTTCGTCGTCATCACCACCACCACTACCACCATCATCTCTTATCCACCACCTTCACCACTACTGCCGCTTTCTCTCCTCTACCACAAAAAATTAGTTCATGATTTTTAATAACAAAAAAATAGGCTGCAGAAAAATATTTTTCATTGACCATAGAAAATTAACTTTTATTTTAGTGAAAAATATTTTTCATTAAAATATTACCCCTACTTCTACGAAATAAAAAATAATAATATTTTTTTCATTAAAATAAAAATGAAACAAATAAATTTTCAATCTTAGTAACTAAAAAAAAGAAGATTTTTTTTAAAAAAAATTTATTAACTACAAAACAATATATATTTTAATAAAAAATAAAATTTTTTGATGACGACAACCCTCGTCGTAAAAAAAATAAAATAAAAAATTAAACGATGTTATTTTGTTATTTAAATTTCATTTCTAACCAAAAAAAAAATAATTATTTTTTTGTTCCCGCCCCTTTTCTTTTCCATTCCCCCCCCCCAAAACAAAAATGGTGTGTTTGATTGGACAGACTGGATAAGGGGGAATTAGAATCCATCGGACTTGAGTCTTGGGACTGTGAATCCCCCGGACTATTTGGTTGGATTGGATATGTATCTCGTGTTTGTTTTTTCATGGGATTAGATGTTTGGAAATGACTATTTTTAGTGAATCCAACGTTTGGTTGGACAGACTGGATATGATAAATGAACAAAAGACTATTTTACCCTTTTTCAATTGTTTACTAAGTAATAACAATATTAAACATATCTTTAATATTTTAATTATTTTTAGCTAGATTAAATAAAAATTTATTTTATTTTATTTTTTACACAATTAAATAAATTTAATTTTTTAAATTAAATAAATAAATAAAATATCAATAAAAATTTATATTATTTTTTTAATTAAAATTTTAAATAAATTTGTTTTTAAAAATAATAATAATTAAACAATGAAGTTAAATAAAACATCTATTAACATTTAAATAATAAAATTAAATAAAATATAAATAAAATTTTAAAATAAAACATCAATAAAATATTTATAAAAATTTATTTAAAAAAATAAATAAAACATCAATAAAAAATTAAATAAAATTATTTTATTTTTAAATTGAGACATTTAAATTTTATTAAATTTTACTAAATATAATACATAATTAAATAGTAGAGAGTCAAAATAGTCATTTCACCACCTAATCCCAATAGTAAATAATCCTCCAAAATTATCCCACACCCCCTCTAAAATAGTATAATCTCTCATATGGAAAATAAAGAGTCCGACCAGACTCCATATCCAATAAATTAAAAAAAAAATTCAAATTAAATTTACTATACCAATTACAATCCACAGTAAGGCCAAGTTTGACATCTACTAAATAATACAAAAAGTCAAAAAGTCACTATCCTATTTAAGTCACATCATCTTATTTAAATCACATCACCTTTCTAACACATCACATCAAACTCAATCCAAACCCAACCCATTTAAACCAATAAATCAAAAAATACACTTTTTTTTTATTATTTATTTATTTATTTATTTTTTTAAACATCCCAAACCAAACCTAAATAATCCCCCTTATCCCCCGATCAAAAACACCCAAAATCGCTAGTCTCTTCTTACCCCCTCTCTCTCTCTCTCTCGATCGACGGCGAGCGGCGGAGCAGCGTTGGAGCAACAGCAGATCTTCCGATGTTGCCTGGCCTCACCAAGTCCTACCCTGTCACTCCTTCTCGTTAAAGTCTACGGTCTAGATTCTCCAAAGAAGAAGCAGCCGTCGCACACACCATTAAGAAAAGTCTGAAGAAGTAGGGCTTTCTGGTTTTATATATATAGCCCTAAATCGCATCTCTGCGCTGTTTGGTTGGAACAGAGCTCTCTCTCTCAATTTTGTGTTTTTTGGTCTCCATTTCTGCAGGAAATCATGGCCAAAGGTCCTGGTCTTTACACTGAAATTGGCAAGAAAGCACGAGGTTCTCTCTCTCTCTCTCTCTGTATACGTGTATGAATCATGTATCTATGTTTCTTGTTGAGTTATTGGTGTGTTGATTGTATATTTTGAGTGATTTAATTGTTTAATTTTTATGCTAGATCTTCTCTACAAGGACTACCAGAGCGACCACAAGTTCACTGTCACAACCTATTCTCCAACTGGAGTTGTGAGTTTTTTGCTCATTTTCCTTTCTCAGATCTTTTTACTCACTTCATGAAGCTAGTGTTTCTATCTCTTTTTATGTGATTATATTATACGTGTGTATGTATGCTGTTATTTTCAGTTTATGCTGTATAGATTTGTATTTGTATATTTGTATGTATGTATGAGCATCTGATGCTAATTGTCTCAATGAAGCCAAGTGCATTATTGAATGGGGTGGACCTTTTTCATTTTAAGTGTGATTTTGGTGCTTTTGCTTTTTTGTAATTGACTTTTTTAAAAAAGAAAAAGAAAAAGTGAGACCATGAATTTTGATGGGTTTTAAGTGGTGTCTATTAGTATCATCATCTTATATAGTTGGCATCGCGGGCGATTTTTGAAGTATTATTATGCATTGATGCTTAGCCAATATACCTTTTTACCATATGTTTCATGATCTTGAACAGTTCTCTTAAACTTGTATTATTGACAATTGACAATGGGAATTGGTAGCATCATTGCTTGTGCATTTTGTTAGTGGTTTTGGCTTATCTTATTGTCTATGTTACTGGTTTTCTTTCAGTTTGGTTCATTGATTGAATTTGGAAAGAGCTATTAGTTTACGGGTTTTCAATACATTTTAGGCATTAAATAAATTGATGACTATGCTTTTTTTACTTTTGCTAAGATGCTGAATGACAGAGGAATTGTTCAACTTAGAGCGTGTTTGGTTGTGCAACATGAATTATTTTATTTTTAACTAAAACATTCAAAATCTGCAAGTTCCTAGCTGAGTTGGTTCTAAATTTGTTTAGGTTTTGAGCATAATAAATTTTGAATCTTCCAATTCTCGATAATCTGCAAGTTCATATATGAGTAATTCAAAATTTGTCCAATTTTTGAACAAAATAGATTTGGAGTCTCTTAATTTTAGATGTTTTGCAAGTTCATAAATGAGTTAATTCAAAACTTGTTCAGTTGTAGAACTATATAGATTTTGAATCTCCTAATTTTAGACACGATGCACAAAATTACTTCCTTCTTCTCTTGCAGAAATCCCAATCCCTTTTTACCATATGTTTCAAATGTAAATGCTCCCATGTAAGAGGGAAGTTTGTGGTGTGGCACACCAGCCAGCTACCTAGATAATGGACATTTGAGCATTTACATTTGAATTGTTGTGATTTGCATGATCGTACAAACTTAATATCTTGATTTTTGGTTCTGTTTAATCTGATAATGGATCAATGTGCTGTTCTCCATTGTTACAATCCTTGATACATTTGGTGATTTGATTCCAATAGTCTTGTTACTCTTGAACAATCATTGATCATTGAATATTCCAAGAATATTGTTCTTGAATCTGAATATTTTAGATCCTCATTCTTCAATGAAGATGGTGTTCTCTGCTCATGGTAGATGAACATGAAATGTTTTACAGATTGTTTTGGTTCTTTAACTGTATCTTCTCATTGAATACGCTTTAGTGCTTTCTGTATTTTCTTGGAATTTGCCAATGACCAAAATCTTTCGTGTGTTGCAGAGGCTCATTAATCAGCACAACCTCATTATGCTCTCTGCCTTGGGTATGGGTATGTGTTCTTGAATCTTCCATCTTCCATATTGTAAAATACTAGGTTTTGTAGATTGTGTATGATTGTATCCTCTAATTCTAAGGCAAATGAGGAACATGGAGCTTGCCTCTTTATGCAAAAAATCCCATAGGAGAGGTTGCTTTTTTTTAGTGCAACCATGAGACATAATTGAACTGTCTTCTTATTTTTGCATGCATGTACTATATAGGTCCCTTAGTCCAAGAAGTTATTTGGTTTTCCCCGAAAATCATGTGGTTACGTGTCCACTAAATAATAAGAGGACATGCTACTATTTTTCAATAGAAGTAGCAACAAATTGAACACTTGAATGCTTGTAATTGGGCTGACACACAACCATGCAAGTGTTCTGTAACAACCCCCACTCCACTCTAGTCACGCTTGCATGTATTACATGATATTATCCCAATATGTTACATCTGCATTCCTTGATTTGCCTTGCATAAGTGTTACTTGAATGGTATGTTCCTTCTTAGTATGTGCGTGCTTCAGCCGAGGTCCATCCTGAGCCTAGGTCACCCCTTTGATACTGTTGCACTTAGGACCATCTTGGGATTTCTCTTTGTTACCCTCCACCTTTGTCCTGACATATTGGCCGAGATGATTATCATCTGGGCCGAGGTGTGTATCGCCAAGGCCGAGATGTGTATTATCTAGGCCGAGATGTTATCTTGAACCGAAGTGATCTTGTCTTGGGAGTGGTATGACCTAGACCGAGGTGTGGCACATCTAGGCCAGGGTGTGGCACAGCTTAGTCAAAGTGTTGTCCTTCCTAGCCGAGATCATTGTTACCTTAGTTGCCGAAGTCTTGTCTTTAGCCGAGGTCATTGACCTTTGCTTGCCGATGCCTTGTCCTTTGCCGATGTCATCACTTGCCGGAGTGTCTTGCTGTGTAGCTTGTTGAGTACGCTTTGTCAGAGGCTTGTCTTATCAATCAGTCACCTTTTCAAATAGAGCCAACCAGCCGTTGCCACGTGTCCGAGCTGTGTGTTAAGACAGCCGGCAGACCTAGAGACAAATCATTTTGTCTCAAATCCTTGTCTTTAGAGAGAGAAGCTCTAGGGAAAGAAGGAAGAGTTCTTAGAGAGAGAACTTGATTTCGGGCTTGATCTTTGGTGTTTGACCCGTTGAGTTTGTGATCTGAGGTTAGAATCTTCACCCCCTCTTGCTATTCTTATTGATCATCTAGCTGCATTGCATGATTGAATCTGTTTTGTATGCCATGCATTGATTTAAACTTGGTTTTAGAAAGAGAAAGTTAGTGATCATGAGTTCTTGAAGAAAAGCCTCATTTGATCCGAAAGTTTGCAACAAGTTACATGTATTGGTGTTTGTTTCCCCAAGATCTTTAAGCATGGGTACCCAGGTCCATGTTTTCGAACTCAATAGCATGAAATCTCAGATTCTATAATGATAAGTAATGATCTTCGCATTCATCTTTTCATGATCTTCATGTTCATGTCCTTCGTGTTCTTGAGCAGAGGGAAAACCTAGATTTTTTTCCCGACTTCATTTCCTTGAGTACGGCCAGCGGGACCTCACCTCGGCGAGGAGGTGTGGGACCTCGGCCAAGACCTGGTTGGTGCCCAGCATGTTTCCCCGAGATGAGAAACAGTGTTTGTTTTGATTTGACTTAGTTTTGGTAAATGCCGAGATCATTTGTATGCATGTGAAGTTGTTTAAAAGCGCATTCAATAAACTTGCCATGTGTTTGTAGGGCTTGGACTTGCCTCGACCCCGACGTTTGAAGGATTATGTGAGTGGTATTTTAATAAAGATATGTTATAAAGCTTTGATAAAACCTTGTTTTGCTTTGTTCGGATATTACTTACAAGCATGAATGATTATCCCTATTTTGTGTATTAAATATTGTATCTTGCTTTGATGACATTCTTGGAAGTCCGTACGTGCTAGGGGACTATAAGCACTTGTAGCACAAAGCTTGGAAGTCCGTACGTGCTAGGGGACTATAAGCACTTGTAGCACAAAGTTTGGAAGTCCGTACGTGCTACGGGACTATAAGCACTTGTAGCACAAAGTTTGGAAGTCCGTACGTGCTAGGGGACTATAAGCACTCGTAGCACAAGTCCTTAGTGTCCGGGGACTATAATGCAACGACACCATTGTGTAGAGATCTCTTTTGTCTTGTCTTGCCTTGCCACTGACGGTTTTACCGCGTGGGTTGTTTGTCCGGAATGTCATCTCTTGTGTTATATTGACGTTAATAGACATCCCTTGAAGCCTTGAAGGATTTGATAGATGAGCTTGAATTATTTCGTATACTGTTTGTTAAAAGATCTCGGATATCGTTCATGTAAACCCCTTTGTTATTTATACCATTCACTGAGTATCCAAGCTCACCCTCTCTATATATATATGTAGGTGATGAGCAGGGCGGCGATGACGCCTAAGTGTGTTTTGCCGAGGTGTTTAGCCGGGGTGTTTTGCTGAAGTATTTTGCCGATGTGTTTTTGGACTCATGTTTGCGACATCTTGAAGATCATGCTTCTTAGTTGTTTTATTTTATTTTGTATTTGATGGCTGAGAAGCCTTTTGGTCAAGATGTAATTTCTGTACTCTATTTTGTTGTATTAAAGCTATTATAAGATGTATGTCATTTCATTTAACTTAAGCGCTGCTCTTATGGACTACTTGTATTTGAATTTATTGCTTCCGCATTTGTAAGCCCCATATGTTTACTCTGATTTGTGTGTGAATTCTTGCAAGAGGCCTTTGGTAATCTCGGATTACTGGCCATCTCGGCGCCGACCTACTAGGGGCAGGTTGGGGTCGTGACATGTTCCCGACCCAGCCTATAATTTTTGGGTCGCTATACCCATGTTTAGAGAAAGGCAAAGCAGAGGTAAGTTTCAAACCCTAGAGTGTCGTTGGTGCAAAGGTCGACCAACAAGGGTGTGCCGAAACCCTAGTGGTTCTGCTTTGATACCATGAAGCTTGAGTAATCAGCTTAGGGTTTGATAGATTATCATCTCCTATTTATAAATGAAGATTAGGGTTTACAAGATGAGACAATTACAAGTCGAGCCCTGAGGGCATAGAATAATTACAAACCAAAAAAGCTCAGATAATAATATAATATGCTAACACTCCCCCTCAAGCTGGTGCGAAGATATCTCTCATGCCCAGCTTGCATAATATGTCATGAAATGGTTTATTTCCAATCTCCTTGGTGAGAATGTCAGCAAGTTGTTCACCAGACTGGACAAAAGGAGTACAAATGGTACCACTAGTGAGTTTCTCCTTAATGAAGTGACGATCAATCTCAACATGCTTTGTCCTGTCATGTTGAACTGGATTGTGAGCGATGTTGATAGCGGCTTTATTATCATAGTATAACTGCATGGAGTCCATCTGATCAATACCTAGATCACTCAACAATAACTTGATCCATAAAAGTTCACACACACCTTGTGCAATAGCTCTAAACTCAGCTTCTGCACTGGACCTGGCAACCACATTCTGTTTCTTACTCCTCCAAGTAACTAGGTTGCCTCCAACAAAAGTGCAATACACTAAAGTCGATCTCTTATCAGTTACTGATCCAGCCCAGTCAGCATCTGTCTAGGCTTCCACACAAAGATGATCATACTTTGAAAAATAAAGACCCTTACCAGGAGCAGACTTCAAGTACCTCAAGATTCTCATGACAGCCTCAAAGTGAATCTGATGAGGAGTATGCATAAACTGACTAACCACACTGACAGCAACAGCAATATCAGGACGGGAGTGAGATAGGTAAATGAGCTTATCCACTAATCGCTGATAGCTCCCCCTATCAACAGCTTCTCCTCCTTAATCATCCCCCAATTTTTGATTGGGTTCCAGTGGAGTGGCACATGCCTTGCAGCCAAGCATCCTAGTTTCCTTCAATAGGTCAAGCACATATTTTCTCTGTGAGATAAATATCCCATCCTTAGAGCGAGCAACTTAAATTCCTAGAAAATACTTCAAGCTTTCCAAGTCTTTGATTTCAAACTCATTAGCTAAATATTTCTTCAACAGAGGTATTTCCCCACTATCATTGCCTGTAAGAACTATGTCATCTATATAAACAATAAGTGCTGTAGTCTTACCACGTGAGGAATGTTTCACAAATAAGGTGTGATCTGTCTGACTCTGTTTGAAGCCATATTTAAACATAGCTTGAGTGAATCTTTCAAACCAAGCCCTTGGAGACTGTTTGAGACCATATAATGACTTCCGAAGCTTGCATATTTTGCCTTCTGTCTGATGATCCTCAAAACCAGGAGGAATGTCCATATATACCTCTTCTTCGAGGTCACCATGGAGAACGGCATTCTTGACATCAAACTGATAAAGCGGCCAATCTAGATTAGTTGCTAGAGAGAGAAGTACTCTGACTGAATTCATCTTAGCCACGGGTGCGAAGGTCTCTTGATAATCAATGCCATATGTCTGAGTAAACCCTTTTGCCACAAGTCTTGCCTTGTAACGCTCAATAGACCCATCTGCTTTGTGTTTCACAGTATATACCCATTTACATCCCACAGGTCGTTTGCTTGTAGGTAACTCAGTCAATTCCCAAGTGCCATTCTTCCTAAGTGCTTTCATTTCCTCAATCATGGCTAGTTTCCACTCAGAGGTAGCAAGAGCATCCTAAAAATGGTTAGGAATGCTAACAGAGGAAATATTGGACACAAACGCTCTATATGAGGATGACAAATGAGAGTAGGACACAAACTATGAGATAGGATGTTGAGTACAAGATCTCACACCCTTCCTTTTGGCAATAGGAACATCAAGATCAATGGACTCAAGAGATTCAAAGTTACCTAGACTTTCATCAGAAACAGGAGATGGCAGTGGAGGAGCAAAAGTGGTTCCTTGTATCCAGTTAACTTGTCGTCTGTTTATGTCCCGGACATAAATATGCCCGTCCTTATCCTTGGTGACATTGGGTGCTATAGTTCCAGTAGAAGAGGGTGGTGTAAGAACAACTGGTTCCATCATAGGAAGCACAGTAGAAGAGGGTGGTGCAAGAACAACTGGGTCCACCATAGGAAGCACAGTAGAAGAGGGTGGTGCAAGAACAACTGGGTCCACCATAGGAAGCACAGGACTAACGAGGTCCACCATAGGAAGCACAGGACTCACTTCACACCAAGGCTTCTTCGGAAATGAGGACGGTGACACCGGAGAGGACAAGAAATAGGACTGAGACTCAAAGAAAGTAACATCCATGGACACAAACCACTTACGAGAAGAAGGGTGGTAATATTTATACCCTTTTTGAGTAGGAGAGTAACCAAGGAAAACACACTTGAGGGAGCGAGGGTCCAACTTACTACAAGAAGGGGAGTGATTATGAACAAAACAGACACAACCAAAAATTTTGGGAGGAATAGAAAACAAGGACTGAGAACTGAGGAGGATGTGAAGAGGAGCTTGGTTTTGCAAGACCTGGGTAGGGAGACGATTAATAAGATGGGTAGCGGTGAGAACAGCGTCGCCCTAATAGGGTCGAGGCACACTCATAGAAAAACACATGCACCGAGCCATGTCAAGAAGATGCCGATTCTTGCAGTTCGCCACCCCATTTTGTTGAGGGGTATTGGTGCAAGAGGTCTGATGGATAATGCCATGAGAAGAGAAATATTGGCCTAACCCAGAATCTATGTCTTCCCCGCCATTATCAGAATGAAATAGTTTGACAGTGGCCCCAAACTGAGTACAAATCATTTTATGAAAATTGCGAAACACAGAGAAAACTTCACTCTTATCTTTCATGAGATACACCCAAATAGCACGAGAAAAATCATCAATAAATATAACAAACCATCGATGACCTTTTACAGACATAACACGAGAGGGACCCCAAACATCAGAATGTATTAATGAAAAAGGAACTAAACTTTTATTCAAACTGGGAGCAAAAGAAGTTCTGTGTTGTTTTCCAAGTTGATAAGATTCACAAAGAAAGTTAGACACATGATGATTTGCGAAACCAGATGGAAATAAATGCTTAAGTAAATAAAAAGAAGGATGCCCAAGACGCCGATGCCACAACCATAAATTAGCGGGGGTAGTAGAAGATGTGGTGGAAGAATAAGCAAGTTTGTCTGGTTGATCGAGGAAGTAGAAACCATTTGCTGCACTACCACTGCCAATCGTCCTCCTCGTGACAAGGTCCTGAAAAAGACAATGATCAGGAAAACGTCACACTACAATTCAAATCCTGGGTAAGACGACTCAAGGATAACAGATTAACAGAAAAATTGGGAACATGGAGAACAGAAGATAGATGTATGGTAGGAGTGACTTGGACTAAATCTTTTCCAGAAATGGAAGAAACAGTACCATCTGCAATCCAAACTTTGTCCTGACCTGAAGAGGGCTTATAGACAGAGAAAAGATCAGAGGAGCCAGACATATGATCGGAGGCATCAAAATTAATAATCCAAGGCAAAGACTTATGACACAGGAAAACACAAGGAGAAGAGGCTAAGTTACCTGAGCGGGCAAAGGACGAGGAAGCTGTACTGAGAGCAATAGAAGACCGGCGATCCAACAATTGGCGCAAAGCATCCTCCAGCTCAGTATCAGAATCTTGGCCAACAGAAGTAGAATTAGAATCAAGTGTATCAACGGCACTAGACTGATGAGCCCGGGAATAGGAACCACGTCCTCTAGACTGATCGGACTGACCTCCTCGTGAACCAGACTGATCACCTCGACCCCCGGATGGAGTCCCATGAAGCTTCCAACACGTCTCACAAGTATGCTGCGGCTTCTTGCAATAATCACAGAATACAGACTCCTTAGCAGCAGACAGAGGGATGGGAGTCAGGCTGAGGCCATCTCGAGGAGTAGACAGTAATGCTGAGCGGTCAATAGAGACAGCGGACATCATAGCAGACCGGCGACTCTCCTCATTCTGTACATAGGCAAATACCTCCTGAAGTGAAGGAAGAGTGTCCATACGCAGAATTCGACCTCTAACTGGATCATACTCTACATTTAGGCCTGCCAAAAATTCAAAGACCCGTTCCCATGTGATGAACTTCTTGTACCCGACAGAATCAGCAGGGCAAACGGGCTTATAGTCTTCCAGGTGGTCAAGGCGTTTCCAGTCGTTGGTGAGGAAAGTGAAATACTGAAGAATAGTCTGCTCCCCCTGAAGTGAGCTCTCAATAGAGCGGCGCAACTCAAATGCCTGTGAGAAATTCCCTTTGCGGGAATAGGTGGCAGCCACAGCATCCCAAACATCCTGGGCAGTCTCCATAGACAAGTAGCCCTCACCAATTTCAGGAACCATCGAATGAATAAGCCAACCCATAATCAAAGAGTTGGTAATCTCCCATTGGTCATAACTTGAGTCAGTGGTACTAGGTGCCTGTATCCTGCCATCAACATACCCCATCTTCCCTTGGCTCTTCAAAAATATAGTCAAACTTTGAGACCATGCTAGGTAGTTCTGACCATTAAATAGAGAGGAGGTGATTTTCAGACTAGGGTTGGAGTTCTCAGTCATGGTAGTAGGTATAATGAGACTCTCACTCCTCGGTGTTTGAGAAGTAGGGGACATTGGTGGAATCTGCCACGGATACTCTACTACCGAACTTGCAACAAAACAAGTGGCAATTACAAACCCGGAATGTGGTGATGAAAGAACAGGCACAATGACCACTATGAAGGCATAACAAAATTAAGAAACCATTTATTTTTTTTATTTTTTTATTTTGTTTGTTTGTTTGTTTGTTTTTTTTTATTTAATATATTTATGTATTTAGTTAGTCATTTATATATGTATGGGTACGGTGTTTATACACAACACAACATAGGGATACCAAACAGATATGAGAGAATACCAGAGAAGGCGGCTGAGTGAGGAGATCGAAGGCTGACGAACTGCTGGAGGAGCTCGACAAAGGCTGACGAATTGCTGGAGGAGCTCGACGAGCTGAGGAGCTCGACGAGCTGAGGAGCTCGACTGAGGACGGTCGATGAGCTGAGGAAGGTGGCTAAGTGACGAAGGCTGAGAGACGATCGACAGAGGAAGGCGAAGCAGAGACGACGGCGACTAAGTGATGAAGACGAGGCAGAGATCAACGGTGAGAGACTGCTGAGTGACGATCGACAGAGGAAGGCGAAGCAGAGGTAAGTTTCGAACCCTAGAGTGTCGTCGGTGCAAAGGTCGACCAACAAGGGTGAGCCGAAACCCTAGTGGTTCTGCTTTGATACCATCTATGAAGCACGGGTACGAGTACGAGTACTGGTACTGGTACGATACGGGTACGTCGATACGCTAAAATTCAAAAAAAATAGGGTACAGGTACGGGTTGGTACGTTTGTAAAAAAATATTTATTTTTAATTTAGAGGAATGCAAAAATTAATTAAATGGTTTAATTTGTTAAGGTTCAACCTATATTTAACATTTAATGCCAAAAGTAAAAGTATAAATCAAAATTAAGTCGACGGCAACGTGCCGTCGCTAAAACCTTTTTGCGACCCCCT
Source organism: Camellia granthamiana (assembly GCA_036172215.1). NCBI lineage: Eukaryota > Viridiplantae > Streptophyta > Magnoliopsida > Ericales > Theaceae > Camellia > Camellia granthamiana. The sequence continues at coordinate 81,005,203 of CM069914.1, read as the reverse complement.
TTGTTGCGACCCCTCACTTGCCGTCGTTAAAAGTCATTTGCTGTCGCAAAAAACTTTTTGAGACGGCATTTTGAGTATTTGCGACGGCATTTTGCCGTCGCAAAAAGTCAAATTTTTTGTAGTGACATGAGAGTGCAATGCTCTACAAAGATTAAAAAAAAAAGAGACAAGAATTGTAGGAAGTACAAAGATCCCTCCCTGTAAGAAGTCTGCTTGAAACCATGTTACACTTACTAGAAGTGACCCTTGAATTTCAGACTTAAATTGGCATGGGATGTTGTAGTAAAAAAATAGCTGGGTATATAGCCATTGACATAGCATAATGACAAAAAAGGATTCATACAGCCAACTCCAATTAATTGGGATGCAAGGTTTGGTTTGGTAAAGATCATTATTCTGAGAGGATCCTAATAAACTAGGTAATGATGATGGGTTTATAAGCCATATATGGAGTTAGGATCCAGATAAGTGCATCTTTTCCCTGCCATTTTAGGTCATCTTTATCTCGTAGCTAATAATGTTGGGTATGGCCATGGAGGCAGTGGAATGGTGGGAAAGAATAGTAACATCTCATAACTGAGATAATGTTTTCTTGGTTGAGTCAGGTTTAATGAATTGATGCATAATTTTAAACGTGTGCTCCATAAAATTAATGTTTTGCACTTCATTATATTTACCAGTTGATTCTCTTCTCTGTTCAGGTGCCCGTGCTCTGTGAGTAAAAGTGGCAGGGAAAGGTTCAGCTGTAGTTGAGTATCTTGTTCAGGTGTTTTTCAAGCGGTTGGATGCCTTAGGATTTGATAACAAGCAGGTTAGTGGATATTTTGAAATAACTACATCTTTTGTATTGTTTTTTTTTCCCTAGCAAAAAATCCATTTGCCCTCCTGTGGTTTTCCTTTTTCCCAAAAAGGAAGAAAGATATAAGCCGGCCATGAAACCATAGCATGGTTGGAATCATCAACGATTCTCTCTTCACAAAGAATGATGAAGGTTCAAAAGGGTTTAACAACTGAAACAATTTCCTCTTTAGAACACAAAAATATTTGTTGAAAAATCACTGCAACAATTGTAATAGCTTATTATCAGCTTTTTGTAGGGAAAGAGATCTTTGTAAATTGTTTCTTACAAAAGTTGAAAATTATGTTTTCTACAAAGTTTTAAAAGACTTTACTGAGGCTAAGACAAAACGCCTCAAGACTTTAATTTTTAGGTTTTACTTCACAAAGGCTTGCGCACACAGTCTTGAGACATGTGTCTTAGGTGCGTCTTGTATGCCTTTTATGTATAAGCATGTGAGGAGTACACATATGAAGAGTTTACATTAGGCTCTTGTTAAACTTAGTCTAATAGATGGTTTCAACGTAAAAAATAAAAAAATAAAAAAATAATTCATTTTGCAACTATATTCTATAGGAAAAATTAAGTAAATGACCAACCAAGAAAAAAACACAAAGTCGATGCTCAGTTAGAAACTCAATCACTAAAGCTAAAAATATCAATTTCACTTTCAATAAAGCAAAGCTTTCTTCTGAAGAAAAGTATTTACACCTTTATATTTAATTTTGATGTATTTATTTATTGTTTTAAAATGTTTAAATTATTTACTAAATATAAAATTTTGAAATTTGAAATGCTTATGCCTCAACACCTTAAGGCTTACGCCTCGCCTCATGAGGGATAAAATGTCTTACGTTACACATTCACCTTTAAAAACTTTGGTTTTCTGCATTGTTTTGAATTTGCATGCTTTTTTTGTTGGAATTGTTCTATATATATCACAATGTTTGCTTCATGCTCCCAAGCATTGAATCTTCTAGGGACAATTGCTCCCACCCTCTCCTAAGAGATCTCTTTGAAATGTGTATATTCGTGATGTGGTTTGACCTTGTCACTCAATAGGTTGTAGATCATAGAGGTAGTTGAACATTATTCAGTGTGTTTGGTTTGAGTTTTCTGGATTAAGTTTTTTGAAAATTGAGTCTTCTAGTTTTTGTATTTTTTTATTTTTAGTGAATATTTTTAAAATTTTAAACAATTTTTTTACTTTTTTAGATACACCTTACTTAGATGTATCCAAAAAGTAAAAAATTTGTGAAAAAATATTTTAAAAAATTAATAAATACATAAAAATACAAAAAATGTATTGAATTCTCATATTTTATTTTTATTTTTGATATTTAGTGAATTTTTAAAAGGTTTTTTTCACAAATTTTTTACTTTTTAGGTATATTTATGTTAGATATGTCTAAAAAGTAAAAAAATTTCTTAAAATATTAAAAAAATTCAGTAAAAACAAAAAAACACGAAAAATAAGAAAGTAGAATTTTCTGAAAAGTGTTTTTGAAAAAATGGAACCAAGCATAGTTTTGGCTGTTCTTATCTTCTATATTTTCCCCTTATAGTACCTATGCTTGTTATCCAAGTTTTTTTCGCTTCGGAAAGCCATCTGTTTCCAATTTAAGATACGGTTGTAACTATTGAAAACTTTAACTTGTCAATTATTCTCATATGAGAAGGATCTCGTAACCCATTGGGCCACCCTTCTCTGTTTTGTTGACATTCACAGTTGAGTTGGACATACTTGCTGGACAGTTTGATTATTATATAATTTATTGGAAAATGGACCATAGCTTTTTATAGCTTTATTTTTCGGAATCATTCTGCATCATGGCTGATGGTCTGCTTTGGACTACCCCTTTGATACACCATTTCCTATGCAGAGAAAATTGTGTATGCAGTTTAAAATCATACCTTTGGGTATTTTTTTTTTTGCTAATAAATTATTCCTTTTGTTGATTTAATTTTTAATGCTTTTTGTGATGATTATCTGAGAAATTATTTATTTACTTGACAAACTTAGAAGTTGTTGAATTTCTGTAAATTCTAGCTAGTTGGGCGATCTCTTTTCTGCCTTGGGCTGCTTATTCGTTATGGAAACTCTTTGCTGAGTACATCCTGCTCCAGTAACAAAAATATAGATGTCAAGAACAGCCTCAACTTGTTTAAAAAGTATCTTCATGCAGAGGATTTTGTTCTAAAGGTCAGATCGTTGCAGGTATGCCCCTTCAGCATTTGCCCATAAATGTGCGTGTGCACCCCCCACCACGAAAGAGGGAGGGAGAGATTTTAGCTCGTCTTATGTAACTTGTAAGTTTTGAATTTCTGTAGGCTAATGTTTTGATTGCTAGGCCTGAATATATGTTGGAAAAGGATGTTGGGAAAATTTTGGAGGCAACACTCTCTTCTAGTACTGACATGCGACTTAAGGTAATAATTTCTCTTTCTGTTTTCTTTCTTGACTTCCTGTCCATATACTGAATTGATTTGTTGTACAGATGCAAGCATTGCAAAATATCTACGAGTATCTTCTTGATGCAGAAAGTCAAATGGCAACTGATAATACCAGTAATAACGCGGTTAATTATTCCGTAGATGGTGGCCATAGTGTTCCTGTTGCTGCAGGTGCCGGTGATACTAATATCTGTGGGGGAATAGTTCAATTGTATTGGGATAACATCTTAGGAAGATGTTTAGATGTGAATGAACAAGTTCGCCAATCTGCTGTGAAGGTAAAATCTTGTCCGTGTTCTTATCCTTGGTTGTTTGTCTAAATTTTTTGATTCAAATAAGTGAACTGGTCTGCCAAAATCAGTATACAGAAATATTAATTATTTACTGAAACATGAGAAGGAAGTCTCAGACTAATATTTTTTTTATTTTTTATTGTGGATTTATTGGTCATTTGGTTGGTTCGAAAACATGAAAACAAGGACGTCAAAAGTCTGAAAGCTAGAGGCATTGATTTTTCCGTTATTTTAATTATACATTCTGGCCTGGAATTCATAAATGGAGTTTCTCATGTTGTGAAATTCATGATCTTACTGTTATCAATATCCACTGTAATCTTTACATTTTTTTTATTTTTTATTTTTATAAATGTTAATCAATGCAGATTGTGGAAATTGTGTTACGTCAAGGTCTAGTTCATCCTATTACTTGTGTCCCATACCTTATTGCTCTTGAAACAGGTCCTGAGGAGGCAAACTCAATGCTGGCTCATCATCTTCTGATGAATATGAATGAAAAGTATTTCCCTGTATATGCTTCAAAATTTTGGGTATCTTGTTAATCTGATTATTCTAACTATTGAAAGCATCTTTCCAGATATCCAGCATTTTTTGAAAGCCATTTGGGAGATGGCCTTCAATGGTCCTTTATTTTCATTAGGTCCATGCACTGCTGGAAATTAAGATTTTAGCGGCGTTTAAAAAACGCCCCTAAAAGTTACTAAAACGTCGCTAATTCTTTTTGTGACGTTTACTACCAAACGCCGACGACGCAGCCGTCGCTATAAGTTTATGGCGTTTAGAAAGCGTCGCTGTATTAGTGTAGGCGGCGTTTTTAAAAACGCTGCCAAATGTCCTACCCTAACAATACTGTGACGTCACTATGATTTTAGCGACGTTTTTAAAACGCCTTCATAGGTTTTTTTAATTTTAAAAATTCCAACTGTTATAGTGGCATTTTAAAAACGCCGTCTTATCTTTCCTTTTTTTCTTTTTTTTTTTTAATTTTGAAATTGTGCTAATTTTATGTGATTGAACTAAAAGAACACCAATAATAAAACTAAATAACACTAATATGAAATAATAACTCCCATTCAAATAACAAATATAGCATTAATTCACTTTCCCATTCAATTTAATATAGCATTAATTTTCCCACAAAATAACATATCCAAAAATTGAATTCACAATTCTCAATCAAAAAATTACTACCTTATATACAAAGCCACAAAATAACATTACCCTCCTCTCTCTCTCACCACTGTCACGCCCCACTTTTTATTACTCGAAGTTATTACCAAATTCATTAACTTAATTCAAATTCATGGATAACATGTTGAAATAAACTCATGCATTCAATCTGTATAAGGGATTAACAATACTCTCATTCGCATGCAAAGTAAATATTACATGAACATACTTTAACAAACTGCCTTTAGGCTTACATCACTTAAGATACAAGAAGAAGGGTGTAACCCTTTCACAACAATGGCATTCCGCCAACATAACAGAGGCCCCGTGGCCAATAAATAAGTAGATCCAAATCTTGCAGCTCAACCTGCTTAACACCTGAAAAAGATTCAACAACGTGGGATGAACATATAGTCCAGTAGGGAACTCAACATGATCCTTAACAATAACAACTTACAGATAGCTACGATCATGAACACTCATTCTCATACTAGAATAGTAATGTGACAGTTTATACAAAATATATATGTATGAACTTTTCTCGAAAACAACCATTTCATTCAATGTTCCAAATGATTTCCCTTCCCATTTTCCTTTCACTAATTCCCGTTCCCAATCTTTCATAACATTAACAAACACTTAGGAAGTAACCTCACTAAGCTCGATACTCTCTTCCCTTTCTATACATACACAGATGTACCCTTTCAAACATGTTTATCTCTAAAACATTCATTCTCCTTTACACTCTCTAAAGGACAAAAGACATTTTGGTTCGTTTCCGCTACTAACATAACTATACATGCATAACTTTGTAAAAAATATAAATTTACAACCCACCAACATGTATACAATCAATCAATGGAGTAACTCAGTCCTCCGAACGGTAACCAATCAAGTCCATGATATTTTCAGTTACAACGAAACAACAGCAATTCCACTTTGCTCTACTAGCCATGTGCTTAGTAAGCCAAAGATATACTGAAACAACTACAACCAACTTCACTCTACTAGCTATAAGCGTAGTAAGTCAAACTGCCAGTTTACCAGGCGCTAGCTGGAAGGGTATGGTGCCTTCTATTATCAGCGCATACAGTTCTCCAGGCGCTGGCTGGAAGGTAACGGTACCTTTGATTATAAGCGCGGCATATAACGCCATCCACAATCATGCACACAAGGCATATCCACGGCATATAACGCCATCAACAATCATGCACACAAGGCATACCCAACATGCGTATCACATACACATAACTAACAAGAATTCAACAATCCAATTCTCAAACTTATTTCGAAAGAACTTTCTTCCTTTTCACAAAAACAATTCCATTTCCTTTTCTTTTCACAAAACCAATCTTAACCCTTTTGTTTTCACAAAATCAATTCCATTATTCTTATTTCCATAAAACCAATTCCCAAGCCATGGTTAATCCTTTAGGCATTAAACGCCATTACCCAACTCATTTTGATAAAAGAGATTTACACACAATAGTCAACAAAACCCCCAATTTGATTTACCCAACCTAAATATAATTTAGGGCTTTTCTCTCATTCAACTACAACATGCTAATTTACATACTAATTAGCCAAAACAACAATTAATGAAGCCAAATCCATTCTCAATACAGCCAACCCTAGGTTTACTCATGATTTTCAAACAATTCCAACATGATACAATTTTCATGCAATACAAAAATTACCACATGTCTATCTATAGACGAAGTATTGAAAAAGAACAAGGAGAATCCCTACCTCAAACGTAGAACCCAATATGGAGAAGATGACCCAAAACCAAAATGCTCCAAACACCAAACTATTCGGATAAAAAAGACGCCCTCGACGATCAACACCCTTTTTGTGAAGACCAAAGGTGAACAACACACCCTAGCTAGATCAACACTTAGAGAGAAGTTAAGGTTTTTGAGTGAGAAGCTCTGAAAATGGTGTTTTGGTAAAGTAGGAGAAAGAAGATAAGTCAAAAAGTGATTTAAAATGCCCAGCCCCACTCAGTTATACGACAGGTCCGCTCGAGCGTAAAACACTCCGCTCGAGCGTAAAGACACATAAAACAGGATCCGCTCGAGCGTAACATTGTCCGCTCGAGCGCCAAGACACAGACACAAAGTTCGTCCGCTCGAGCGTAGATCTCAGCCCGCTCGAGCGCAGGTCTCCCCCTCCCAGAACTCTCACCAAAAACATACTGTCCGCTCGAGCGCAACCCGCTCGAGCGCACCAAATCCGCTCGAGCGTAGAAACCTCACCTGCAGAAGTTTTGCAGGAGTCACGAGATACTGGATGGGTGCATTCTCCGCTCGAGCGTCCAAACCCCCGCTCGAGCGTACAAGCAACAACAACCTCTCCGCTCGAGTGTAAACATCTCCGCTCGAGCGGACCAGCCAAAACCTGGGCAACTAGACTTGGTTCCTAAGCTCAACCAACCTGCCCAACACATCCTATAACTCAAAAACAAAGTAGGAAAGGATGTAAACAAGACAATACTCAACCACCAACGTCCACGGACACATGTCCGGATCACTGTACAACAAGGGGTAAACCCGGGACCGCTATACCACTCCCCCATTTAATACAAAAAATAAGAAGTGAACCAAAACACCCACTGTTAGATCCGAGGGAAAAAAGAAAAAATAAGAGAAATAAAAAACCAAAGGATTTTAATACAAAAAATCCTAAAAAAATTGCTGGCCCTTTGGCAACTAATTCAGAAGTTGTGGTTGGATCCGATGACAATTTGGTAAACAACTTCTTCCCTTGCTCAACAAGGTCCTCATGCTTCACAGCTCCAGAAGCAACAATTACCTAGAATATGACTTTTGGGGAGACAGAAGAAAAAATATCATTTTCTCAAATGTCGATCCTACTAATCAATTTACAAATCACTGGTCAGAATAGAGCACTATAGACCTAAATGTTAAATGAACCTCAAACAAACAAGAAGAAAGGAACATACAGTCTGAGGGTACATAATTGATAGTTTTTACCAAGAATGAATATCAACCTATGAAGTAAAATCATAGAATGGTTTATTTCATTCAAACAAGTGTCGAGAAGGAAAGATAAAATAAAATCAGTCAATCACTGTCACTAGCATTCAATATGAGCTATTGATGGCATTCAGTTAAAAAATTTTCTTTAGCAGTCACAATATTAATTCTTCAAATCTGTAGGGAGGGCCATCACTAGCATTCAATATGAGCTATTGATGGCATTCAGTTGTAATTTGTCCATCAACTCCACTTCTTCCTTTTAGTCATCATATTTAGTTATTTTTAAGTGATTATGCATATTCTTGATGATCCAATGTATGAAGGGTACTAATCAGATGGAGCAGTCTCTCTCTCATGAATTGCAGTGCAACATCTATATATCTATTATTTTTTAAAATAAAAAATTCATCTACCTGCCCATGAGTGCGAGACAACATGGGAACATGAGCATTAGCTTTAGCCATGTCACAAACTGCCTTAATTAACTCATCCATGACAGGAAATATGACAGTGTTCAAAGCTTCTTTCAGCATCAATGCATGGGCAAGATTGTTAATGTCCTCGGATGTGCAGGCAAAATGAAAAAATTCAAGCACCTACAATGAAGAGAAGGTTAGCTACTCAAAATATTTCAAATAGCAACAGTAATAATGAAAGACATTGCAACTTAAAGACTGGCTACAGTAACAATTCAATTATGTCAAATACACTAAGGCAGTCATTATACTATCTTAAGCAACTGAAAGAGAACAGGTTAACTGTTAAAAAATTTTGCATTAGCAAAATTAACATCATGATAGGCATCACAACACAACACTAGCAGTTGAATTATGTCAAATAAATGTACTAAAGCTGGTCATTTTAGTATCTGAAGAAACTGGAGGACAAGTTCAAACCTTCGCAATCTCTGGATGTGATTGGCATTTCTGTTTCAAGAAGTATTCCACTGCTTTCACATCATGGTTTGTCACTTTCTCTATATTTTTAACTTCCAAGGCATCACTTATGGTAAATCCATCAATCAATCCTTGCAAGTAAGACTGTGCTTCCCCACTGAAGCTTGGAACCTCGGTAACTTCAGGAATTTGTGAAAGCTTTAAGAACCATCTGATCTGAATGAAGGTTTTAATTGTTAAGAAACAAACATTTCAATTTACCTTTGTATTGTTTTCCTCTCTTTTCTTTTGTTTTTCTCTTTTAACTTCTAATTTTATTCATAAACATAAAGCATCAAAAGAAGGTAGAACTACTTACCATTAATTTTGATGTACTTTTATACCATTTTCTGTTTCTGTAATTACTGTGCAGAGGGAGAAAAATAAACTGATTGATTACGTATTAATACAAAAGATTACCCACTAAAATATAAAGAAAAAAATAAATATATCACATACTCCTTTCGTATTCATCAAAACAAAAGCACCAAAGCACATAAAACAGAAAGTTCAGTCATTTCTTTTATTTTCTCATTCCCCAATCCAAACAATTCAAACAGAGAGTAATAAATGTAGCAACATATAAATGTATCTATCTACATAAATTTCATATTGAGAGTACAAGTTCATATTGAGAAATGTATCTCCACTTTACTACATAAAGAGAAATTCTTTATCATATTGAAAGTCGAGCACTCAAGAAAGTACAAGTTCATAAAGTGATACAAGCATTACAGCCTGCCATACGAACTATTCAGATCAGTATGGCAACCCTTGGAATCACATCACAAAGCCTTGAAACATAAAGCACAATCATTACATAATGCTATAAAACCATTTGGGAGCAAGAGCACCTGCCCTGTATCCACATTTACATCCCTCAATGAGATGAGCAACTTTTGAATCACATAAACTTAGCATTGTTTCATTTGTGATTAATAAATGACTTTTGGATCTAATATTAAATTTTGGATTCTATACTTTCCCTTATGTGAATGAATATATAAATCTCAATTACTGCGTGAGGTTTAGTTTACATTTCCCAACCATTTTCATGTATTTCTAAATTCTTTTTGTTGTTCTTGTTTCCCTTATCTTTATTAAATGTTTCTGGTACATTTAAGAAATGTTTCCACAACCCTAATCAAAACAATAAACAGCCTTTCAGAAACTAGTTTGATGAAATGATATGATTGTGTAGAAGAAGATTTGTCGATAATGCTATGACAGACAAATAGTCATTTCAAGGATATTTCTCAGTGCTTGAATGCTTATCAAGAATGCCCCATAATCAAGTAAATGGCATTAATAGCTATCTTACCTCAAGTATTCCATGTCCAAAACTACTCTCCCTAAATGCACTCCACTCTGGTTGTCTGTCCCAACAAAATTTGCCTTTTGCAGGGCCAGGCGAGAAATTCAAATGGCACACCCCTCCAATTTCTGGTAAGTATTCTGTGGTGGACATTTGTCATCTGCATGATCAACATCAGTTGTTTCTATGTTTCCGCCATCTCCAACTGTTATGTAAATAGGACCACATGGGTCAAGTGTATAATTGTAGACTCTATTCAAACCAACCCAAGGCATGAGAATATGAAAAGAAATATGTGCACTGACCTGCCATATATGTATTGGGCCAAGAAAGCTGAGTCTAACAGGACACAACTTATGAATTTCAAGATCCAACAATACCCTTGTAACGAGCATAGGAAATGATAAGTACAAAAATGATGGCACAAAATGCCTCTGCACAGATGACCACCTGGTGCCGTCAAGGAAATGAGCATTTAAGTCAAAATTAAAACTAGCAGTTAACAAATATATTGCCAAATTTAACAGGTGAAATTCCAGGCATACCCATTTGAACATGTAGCCGTAATGATCATTCCATGTATATGGAATATTCATGCCAAATATTCCGGCCACCAAAGAATAGATGGATAAAGAAACAGTTCCTGAACTTAGAAAAAGCTCTAGCTGCAGCCATACAGTAAAAATATGAAAAATTTCTATTGTCAAGACGTAAACTCCGCAAAGTTCAGTTACTTAAAATAGACAAACAAGAAAATAATCAAGACTATCAATATCATAAAAAGCACGCATAATAAAATACCTGAATCAACTGGTTTCGATGATTGTCAAGCTACAAAAAGGGAACATGAAGTGTATTTAGACTAACATAGGTAAATCCCAACCAATTTAACTCAATCAATTAATTCAAATTTTATGTCCCAGTTTACCTGAATATTAATGTAATCCTCTGTATCATCAATATACTCACGCAGCTGCAAAATTTGTGAGCATGGGTTTTAGTTGTGAGCATGGGTTTTAGCGGTTTTTCTATGTGCAATAAACAAATAATAAATAGGGAGTTTGACAATTTCTATGTGCAATAAACAACTGAATAGGGAGTTTGACAGTTTCGATGAAGATTGCCAGAATCTAGCTACTTTTAATAGACACTAATCAGGATATTACTTGTGCAGAAGACACATTTTTCCTCAGAATGAAGCAGACCATACAATACCATTAAACCCAGCTTCGAAACAAAAAGGTTATGCTCAGAAAGAAGGCGACCAGTGAAGAACTACGCAAAAGCCAAGATTGAGCAGTGATGGATTACTAAGGTTTGACTTGCGCCCAAATAAGCTTCCTGCCTAAAGTTACTTTTTCCTTTTTTTTTTTTGTTTTGTTTTGATCAGCAACATTTAGGCTCCAATTGGATATGTGGATTTGAAATGAAGGGATTTGATGTTCAACTTTATAAAATTATAAGAAAGTTGATTAATGGATATAGATTGATAATTCTAATGTGAAGGATGCATAGAGATAGGAAAGATGAATTTTGTTAATAAATTTTACAAGTACAATCATTCATTAAAGGATTTCAAATAACCATATTCACTTAGATATTTCAAATCCATTAATCTAAAACTCTCAAATCCATACCTAGAATATTACATTGAACTAAACGTTATACTCCTTGAATGAGTGATATCAAATCCATTCATTTCAAATCCATGTATCCAAATCAAGCCTTAAATTTTATTAAAAATGAAAGAGAAAAGGATACAAAGCATTCAAGGGAGGACAAGAAGTCCTCCAAAATGAAACAGCACAATCAAACTGTCACATGAAGATTACTTGAATCCCTATACAAATCACTATCAAACACATCATACAAATTAGCCATTGAAAATGAAACAGCGCAATCAACCTGTCATATGAAGATTTAAATGAGCATACACAACCATCCAATCATCAAAGGCAGCCAAATATCGTCCCATTCACTGAAACACCCGACACCACATTAACAGAGATGAAGATTGGAATCAAGAATCCCAATTACATAAACATTATACTGAACGAGAGTAATATGGAAGCATTATATTCCATTTTGTCAAGCAAATATGAATATATATATATACCCTAGTGTTTCCCTTGTATATCAAATTTTTATCCATAGAGGTCTTGGCAAAAGAGAAATAATCAAAAGGAGATGCGGGAGGAGGGAGGGACATGGGTCATATAGCTCTTGGAATCTACAAGATGACCTTAATTTCATGACCAACTTAGTTAGAGGTGAATGACAAATAGGTCATGAAAATTCCACACACAGAAAAAATTAACAAGAAATGGAACATGTATACATTTTTAATTGATCATTTTGTGTATCTAAAAATTATCCTCATAATAGAATTAAAAAATATATACTTTTTTTCTCAAATGAAGTTAAAATACAAATTATCGCCATTCTAATAACAGAGAAGTAAATAATGTGAACTCAAAAACCTTCATATTCGAGCTTTCTGTCACTTGATTTTCAAATAAATTGATGTCAAGACAGTTTAGGTTTTGTTTGAAGGGAAAAACTGTCACCAAAACTCCGCCATCTACTCCGCCGCCACCAGCCCCACCACCGCCTTCACCGCCCTCTCCTTGTTCACCTTCACCGTACACAGCTTGTACAGCGTCGTCATCGCGTCCTTCTTCCCCCTATTCGATCCATTCATCAACAGCGTTATCAATGGCGGAATCGCTCCGCAAGCTCCGATCGAAATCTTGTTCTCGTCGATCAACAACAAGTTCAGCAACGCACATGCCGCTCTGAATCTTCGAAATTGCTTCGAAATCGCTCTGAACAGCCGATTGATATCGATCTGAATCTTCGAAATCGCTTCAAAATCGCTTTGAACAGCCGATGGAGCTTGTGTTCTTTGAAGCTCTCTTCAAGAACAGCCGATTGATCTTTCGAGAGATGAAGTTTCTTCCTAGAGTACTCTCCTTCGTCTTCTTCGTCGCTGAGAGAGAGAGAGAGAGAGAGATGTGTGCGTATAAGATAAGAGAGATGTGTGGCTATAAGAGAGAGAAAGGGCTCAGATTCATGAATAAGGGTTTCAAAAAGGGGCGCGTGTATGCACCGCATTCGGAGGCGTTTCTAAACGCCTTCAATTACAAAACGGTGCCATTTTAGTTAAAAAAATATACGGCGATTATAAAAACGTCGTTAAAAATTAAAAAACGTGACGTTTAATAAAACGTCGTTAATTAAACGCCATTAAATCCCTAATTTCCTGTAGTGATGGGTGGCAGTTCTGAAAATTCAAACCCAAAAGTCCAACTCAAGGTTCTTGATAGTATGAAAGGGAAATTCGATAATGGCTCTTTCAACTATGCAAGGCTTGGTGTTTCTCGAATCCACAAGCTGATCCGTGGGAATCGTGTTTCAAGGAGCAAATTTATGTCGTCGGTAGTGTGCAAATTCGATACTCCAAGCTGGAATCCTTCAGTCATCCCTTTTCAAATGTGAGTTATTTCTTTGGTGCCCATCCTAGAGTTGTGTGGTTCTACTACATATATTGACTTCAATTTGCTTTTCCCAGGTACTGTACTAAAATCCTTGCTTTATTCCCTTTCACATTGCTTGATGAGCTGCTTTACTTGATTTATGCCATAAATCGAGTTATACAAGTCATAGCCAGTACACTTGAAGCAAATATGAAAGCCTTTCTGCATTCATTACAAGAAGATGCAAAGATAGTGCATGGTAATGGGATAACTCTGCAGTGGCCATCTTCTCAACCTTTTTCCAGTCATACTATATCAATGGATCTTAATGGGACATTTAAGGAAGAGCCAGCTGATGAGCCTGTTTCTAATCATTCAGTGCCTGTGGATTCAAATTTGCATTCTAGGAGTCCATGCAATTCACGTGGCATATCTGAAGATGATTTGCAGAAAATACAGGTAATCTTAAAGGTCCTGCTTTTTATGTCTTCTGTGGATTCAAATTTGCATTCTCGGACTTAATGCAATTCACTTGGCATTCAAATTTGTGGTGTTTATACAGGCTGACTGTCTCTCGGCTATTGCGCTACAACTACTTCTGAAACTAAAGAGGCATCTAAAAATTGTGTATGGTCTAAATGATACACGATGTCAGGTAAATCTTCTTTGGATTGGTTTCTGTTGTCTTGTATCTTAGATTTGTTGCTTTACAGTGGCATATATGATCCTAATTTTCGTGTAATATCTTACTGTCTTTAACTAGGAATTCTCTCCAAATGAACCCCTAAAACTGGGGGAGGCTCTCTCAAAGCAGAACATTCCCTTCAACACCAATGAAACACACGTTGATCTGCCTATCAATCATCAAGAAGTGTTGCAAAGATATCAGGTAGTGTGTGAGCACTGACATTTCGAGTCACTGCAAAGTTTTCATGCATAATGAAGAACATCTACCTTTTTACTTATCTAGTTCTCTTTGTGCATCTTTGTTAGAAAGTATGATCAGTGTCTTTCCATGTGCTTGGTTACAAATACTTTTTTTTTCTTTTCTTCTTCTCTTGATAGCATAGATATGAACTGTTATGAACATGCATAGTAGCTTTATTGCATTTATGGATTTTCTACCTTGTCTGTTGCTCAAGTGGTTGAATAGTATACAGTGACAAGCTTCATTGTACTTCACTTGATTGACATTTGACATACTTGGTTTGAAGCTAGCAGTGACCCTATTAGAAATTGCTAGGATTCATTCTAATGACTTAGCAAGTTTTATCTTTTCTTTTAATGGAGGAATTTTGATAGATACGCCTCGATAAAAAACCCCAAATCATAATATTTAAAAACAAAAAAAGGCATTGTGTAAGAATTGATTGGCCTGTTTTGAGCTGGAACTCTTGTTCTATCTTTACGATCCGAACTGTTTTTTTTTTTTTTTAACTATGCAGGAATTCAAGACTGCTTTGAAGGAAGACACTGTTGACTATTCAACATACACAGTGAACATCAAGAGGAGGCGGCCTCCTTCAAGGAGAGGGGGGAGGTCTGGGCGTGGTGCAGGCAGGGATGATGAAGAATGATGACGATGAAGATTGGGGAGGAAGTGGAAGTGGGGGCCAGAGGCTAAATAACAGTGGGAGGAAAAGCAACAGTAGTAGAGGTAGGCAGTGGTCATAGTTTGTAAATACATTTACAGGTAAATCTAACATTATGTATATTATGTAGGAAGGGGGGGAAGAAAAGAAAAAAAAAGGAGGTTAGAATTGAGAACAGAAAAAGTCATAGAATATTGATGCAAAACCAGTACTGCCATATATTTCACAAGGTTGTGTGGCAGAGGAAGCGATTTTTGTAATTGATTCCCTCATGTAAATTCTTTTTTTTTTTTTTTTCTGGAAATCATGTAAGTTGGATGGGTCAATGGTATTGATTATCCCATTTTTTTTGTCCATTGTTTAATGTGTATGTGCCATGTTGAGACAGAACTCATTGGTTCGTCATTATTGTTACAACTCTTTGTGTGGTTAGACATCTTAACTGTGATTAGCATATAAGAGAATATGCACATAATTTGATAAACCAGCATGTTATATAGGTAAGATGTGCAGATATGGATGGAGCCAAAATGTGGGCTTCCTGACGTTCTTTGCAAATGTGACATTACTTACTTTCATGCAATGATAATTCTTTGGTGAGTTCTAATATGGTTCATATAGTAGACTTTGAAATTCTCGTCATATGATTAGGAGACTCGTGTATCTTTTTATAATGACCCTGGTGAGTATAGAGAGTGAGGGATTTTACCATCACTCAACTCTCTCTGGCAAATTTAATAGAAATTGCTAAATGTAATCCACAACCATTATGACTGTAACTGCATTTTCTCTCAAATCAACTTGTATAAAAGGAGAGTAAGTACAATTTAGAAGGCTATAGAGCAACGTTGGTGCAGATATAATAATTATTTTTTTTATACAGAATTTCCAATAGAATTTATATATCTAGCCTACTATTAAGGGTGTGGCGAAGGAGAACTGCTGAACTACAATTGCAATGAGTGACAAGTTGTACAGATAAGCTATAGAAGCAGTGCCGGAGAGAGTTATACCCCCAACCTCTCATATGTAAGGCCCGCCACTGGCTAGAAGCCCATTGGCGGTGTAGAGATTAAGAGTGCTGGTGAGATGAAAAGCTCCAGAGTCATGAACTTGTGCCCATCATTCATTCTGGCTCAAAAACTACACAAGTATATCAATTTACAACACAAAACTCAAAACTCACCCAGAGTTATTAATAGGGACGTGAGCACACAAAAAGTTGAATGGGCTTGTATCATCACATATCAATCACCCATCTGACAATGGTAAGTAATAATACAACCAAGGCTTTAATGCCATGAAAAAAATTGAACATTTAAAAGTCTGACTGGCTACATTGATCTTTGTCTCATACATCACTGAAAACAGCTTAATTTTTTTTTACTGATAGAGCAATGTTACAGAGAAAAAATCTGGGAACAAAAATTAAATAAAGGGGCCACCCTCCAAGGGACTCACTGAGGAATTTGGTTTGCATTATGAAACAGCAAAATGTTTTGGAGACCACATGAAAAAGGTAATAAGGTGAGGAGTAATAATGAAGAAAACCGAATGTGAAAGAACCTAGTAACGGAGCCAGTAGGTCCTACGCCTGAACCAGTTGTAATAAGGTAAACCTTGGATGGGTCCCATGGCAGCGATGGCAACATCCTGCAAAAAGGCCAAACATGACTTGGAGCAAATGTACGGAGGAAAACAACAATTTTTTAACATTCTTCCCTCATAGCAGGTAAATTTGCAATTAGCAATGGGGATGCATTAACCCTTACCTGATCAAATATAAAACGGTTTGCCACACGTTTGACAATGCTAGCATCTACAGCATCAATTCTGGCAAACAATTCAACAAATGGGATTCTTCTCCCGTACGTAAGTAGCTGCAGGAACATAATGGATTACGCCAAACAATCTGGGTCTTTACCGGGAAGGAAAATTTTTAAAAACAAAAGCTTGTGTCTTCTGACAACATTTCATGAGAGTAATTATCATTTGATAAAAAGAGTCCATGTTTTAGAAACTAAACTAAACCGTCTTTATCCAACACTACTCACTTAGCAGGCTCTCAAGTAGACAATCCAAGAGATTCAAAAGTAATACAAGGGAATCCTTTCATTTTCTGCAACTGCAAGTAATATACGAAGCATTCTTTCATTTTATTTTATCCACCTTTTTTTAACCATACGCAAATGAAAATGCATCAAGTACTTTACCTGGCGCCCAATATCTTCAGCAACAGGACTGGTTCCATTTATGTGAAGCAGCAAAGAAGATTTCAACTACAGTGCAATAGAACTATAAGTGAATGCCAATATACTGAACACCACAAGATAAAAAATAAGTGGCCAAGCTAAAATCGATTTCCCTTTCATAAAACTAAGCATGTTGCATGGATACAAGTTAATCTACCACACCTCCTTTGTCCATATTTTAGTTTTAATGTGTGTAATAAAAAATGTGGATAACACATTTTATTCAACAAATGATGTAGCTCTGACTCACTTTGGCATGACAAATACTTATCTAAGATAAGTTAGAACTACAAGCAAAATATGGGATGCTTGGTAAAGGGTTATTTGCTTGGTGAACCAAAAACAGTTTTAAACATCCCCAACTTTATAAATACTTCTTAGTCATTAATAGAAGTATATTGAAAGTTCAATCCATAACTTATAGCTCTCATTATCTCCAGAACTCAACTATAAAGAAATAAAGACTTAAGACTTGAGCATATATGGAAGGCATATTGATCCACAAATTAGGGTGGTAGCCATATATGTCGTATTGTTTTTGAATTACAAAACAATATACATATATATATATGCAATATAGTTTTACTAAAAGCACTTAAAACCTGAGGACAAGCAAGCAGATAATATCAAGGTTCAGTACAAGAACTGGTGACTACCTGGTTACAAGCACGAGTAACATCAGCTTCAGAAACTCGATAACATAACTTGCTCATCTCGTACATAATTGCATAAGCCAGATCATCCAAGCAATCTGGCTAAAAACAAAATGTTAAAATGAAAATGAATAACTAGAATTATTGAGGCATAACATACAACATCAATTGTGAATTAAAATCAATCAAACTAAAGCTCCGCATGACAGATGTGGAAACTGATGGGCAATACAGATAGCTGTTTTATCATGTTTGTGATGCTATAAAATTATGATTAATGGGCATCTCAGTCTGAGCAAAATCCTGATACTTAATTTTTTTGCTACAGATTACCATGATCAAGAGTTCTAAGGTATTGGCTATTAAGCCATAACAGTTTGATCCCAAGACATTAGTGGAAAAGAAATCATTCTAAAAGTTAACTTGGTATCATATTAATTTATGGAGAGAAATAATTGCAAGTTTTCAAAATTTCCACTGTAACTTTTTGCCCTTGTCACCCTTTTATTCTTCTCGCTTGACTTACTGCAGTTTTCCCTACTCTCCTGGTGTCCCCCCTTTTGATTTTGAGAAGCTTTTAGAGGCCATAACCATTATCCTAGTGTTAATCCCTGCCAATAAAGGGTACTGGAAGGGGTGAACCTCATCCCCTGGCACAATACTCCTTTTTTCCCTTTCTGACATACCTAAATCACCCACAAGAGAACCAGCTGGGCTATTTTGTTTTACTTTTGACTATATTTCAGGCCTGAACTCACCCAGAATGCAAGCAACCAGTGTCCACCTCAACACCCAATAATATGTTTCACTTATTAGGCCTGTTTTGTGGTGTATAGGCCTCTAATAAGTTAAGAGCTCTATAGAAGATGTTGTTGTAAAAAGGCTTAGGAGTGTTTATTTGCCGCACTTCAAAAGCACTTGCATATCCTCTTGTATGTTTTATTTCACTAAAAAAGTGCCTTTAGGGGAGCCTCTATACATCAAAGTACTTTAAAGATGCAGCCAAACACAACCTAAAGAATTATTTCAAGGGAAAGAAAAGTAATTCCAAGCTAAACACACAGTAGTGCCAAATGGGGACCTAGTCCATCAGAAAAGTGAGTGAGGAAAGAAATGGAACAAGGGGGAACAAGAGATACAACCCAATCATTTCAGGGAGTGATTTATAGATGTTCCCAATTTGCTAACAAAATATGGAGTCATGGAAAAAAGATATCAAAAATTTGAAAGAACCTAATATGAAGAGGGAAAGAAGGCCCTGAAACTAAAAAAATCATAATTATAGGACATAATCTCACCTTGGCAATGGCATAAACACCAAATAGACCAGTGTCCTTATACTTGGTGTTAAAGGCCATCATGTTTTCAGCAATCTCATTAATGTCAACCCTCTGTGCAAGCTCAGAACTGCTTACAAATTGTCAAAAACTAATTAATGCATGCGCTCACAGGTTATATCACTGGAAAATATCCAACTTAGTTATTAAAACACCACAAATTATGTTCAAACAGCTCACCCCATGTGCTTCCCACCACCTGCATTCTTATTCCAAGATCCCAACATAGACTGCATGACCATCAAAGCAATGGAATCTGGATCCGTCCAAGAAGCCCCATTGAAAGCAACCACAAATTGTGCCAAAGGTATATCATCATCAATTATCCTAACCTGATTTTCACGTAACGAATGCCAATTAATAAATTTTGTAGAAAGACAAGATGGAAGAGAATGTTTAAATTAAACAAATCATGAAATATTTATATGATATAAGCACACCTCGGAACCTGTAAAAATTGCTGGTTCTTTAGCAACTAATTCAGATGCTGTAGTTGGATCTGTTGACAACTTGGTAACCAATTTCTTTACTTGCTCAACAATGTCCTCATGTTTCACAGCTCCAGAAGTAGCAATTACCTAAAATAGAAGACCAATGCTTAAGACTTCAATAAGTATGTCAATAGAGTAAAATAATTGATGATAAAATGACGGCGAAGCCAGCATGTAACCAACCAACCAACCAAGTAGACTCAACAATCAATATGAATATCACTTACCATTCTAGGTGCAGGGTAGTGTGTCGATATATACTTTTGAAGATTATATTTGGTGATCATCTTGATATTTTGAGCAGGTCCAAGAATGGTTTTGCCCAAAGGAGTGTACTGGAAAGCAGTTGCATGCAGATGGTCAAAAATTACTTCGTCAGTTTGCCCTTCGACCTATAATAAATAATATACAAGCATCACAATAAAAAATCAAATAACTAATGACAATGCAATTAGAATTTTTTGTAAAAACAAAATATATAGATGATTTAATTAATGAAATCACAAGACCACAAATGAATACGCAAAGGCATTCATCATTCAGAAAACCGACTCGATCAACATTTATTGGTACATCAATGCAAAGGTTGGAAGAAAGTAAAGCACAAGGAGGTCAGTCACACTAAGTAAGGCATTTCTTTCAACTGCTCAAGCAACTAATAGCAATTAATAGAACTCATTGTATTCCTTTTTCTCAAAATCAAAACATTTTGATCATCCAACAACTCCTTAGTGTTCGCGTCCCCCTCTCATTATTAAAACAATAACTACCTTAACAAACTATTATTGGCTCTTATTCCCCATGTAACATAGGCTTTACCATTTACCCTGTGAATCATGATGTGTCTTTTCCTATTGACTATATTCTTTACTAGGATTAACACCAATTCTAATAATTCTCATACGCAATTTACGCCACCAAAGATTCATATGGTCTATAGTGCAATGGCTTTTTACATCAAACAATTAGAATATAGAATCATTCCCAGGAAAACAAATCAGATTATGAGGAAAATTGAAGCAAAACACAAACTTTATCAAAGAGTGAATGTTACGACCTCCTCTATCTCAATCAAAATGACTCCTTAGTGTTCACGTCCCCTTGATCAAATGAATCAATGAGCTCTGCTACTGATCATTTTGATAGTCTCTAGGTTTTAATTTTAGTTGGTTGAAAAGAAGTTGCAGTGTTTTTTTTTCAGAACAATTTTTTGGTCCCAACTGCTGAGTGTTTATGAGCATGTTTCCATTTTGTTTTCTTTGGCCATTGATTTTTTTTTGATTTCCAAGTGTATTGGTATGCCATGGTGCGCAATGTCGGTTACTTGAGGCCTAAAATCCCTACACAAGCAATATGTATTGGGAAATTTTTTATTTATGTCACCTTTTAAGTTCCATTTGAGGCTTGGAATCTTGGTTGAAATTGGCTGAGAATTGCAGATTCATGATTTATTTTTGTATGCTCACTGTGATTACCTCTGTATGCTCTAAATTCTACTGATCTAGTTAGAAGATCAGACTTATCAATTCCAAGTTAAATTAAGTTATTTTGTATACACAAAATGGCTGCCACTGGCAGTTATCACATGTCACTAACAAATGAGAGGTCTGAGGTTTTGATTTTGGTGAAAGTTCGGGTGGCATTGACCGCTGTTCTTTAGCTTGTGAAACTAACAGAAAGATTCTTTAGCTTGTGAAACTAATAGAAAGATATTCTACCATAAATTACTAGCTGCCAAGTGTGGAATTATAATTTTTTATTTTTCAATACTATCCTTATATACTTGTATCTTGTAACATTTTCGATACTATCCTAAAAACATAAACCATCCCAATGAGTCAAATTTTATCCTGTGTTTTTTTCCCTTCACAATTATTGTATTTTTAAATTAAGTTTTGTAAAGAAGAATGCTTGATGAAAGTCATTTCGATACATTTGAGATTTTGTCACCAAATGAGTATTTACATGGTGAAAGCACAAAAGCACTTTATGATTTTAAAGGACTTGTTAGATGAACATATACCAAATATTCATTTTCTCTAAAAAGTCAAGTCTTATGAAGTTCTTCTATAGAGTTGATAGGAAATGCCACGAGTATACAAGGATCAAACTTTTCAAGAGAGAGTGAATTAGAAAGGTCACAGGCATATTAATCACCACCTTTTCTTTCTTTTTTTTTTTTTGTTTTGAAGGTGGTATGAACTAAACTTCATTATTCCTGTCCTAAGTCCTAACTACCCAAGTTTACCTTGTCTTACACTAGAAGAAGTCAGCAAAATGTGTATATTAAGGTTGTGCTAATTAAATACATAGGCTTTGTTTGGATTTCTATGTGATTAGTCTAACCAACACGTATCTAAAAAATGCTCAAACAAACAAAGGGTAAGAGCAAAACTTCAAATAAAGATGCATACATGACTTGTGCTTCAAAGATTGAAAAAAGAAAACAAGGTAAATGACAACACTGGAGAAATGAATGATTATGAGATAATATTCATTGAAATAGCACACAATTGTGCATACAACACTACCATCACTTGTTTCATCAAAATTGCAATTAAATTGATTGCTTTCATATACACAAGGAATATTGGAGACCATATAAAGAAGAAAAAAAAGTTCAGCATTATTAAGCAATTGACAACAAAAAAATTAAGAAAAATCTTGATTTTTTCTTCCTTCTCTGCATTTCATTGTTGGTGTGTGAACATATCATCCCAACACATGCCACACTTGATCTTCTTGTGTTGTGGTGGTTTATGGAACTTTGGCTCTTTGGGTATGGTGCAATGCTTCATCGACCTGAAAATAACCCGAAACAAACAAGGGACATTGTCATGTTTACACCACTTATGCCAGTCAAATGACGCATTACAAAACTTCTAGATTTGAGGTTTATTTTACAAAATTGGAGATCCAAAACAACACCTGATCAATAAAATATGCTGGAAAAGTTGCAACTGCAGTAAGTGTCACTAAGGGGAAAAAATGTATATAAAAAAAGAAGAAAGAAAGCAATACAAACTACATATTGCTTTTTAAGAATCATTTGAAGGAGAGGGTCTATTTGAAGTCTTTAGTAGGAGAAGTTATTTGGCAAGTTCAGCTTTCCACGCCCACCAAAGTAGACATGATATCTTCTTGTATAGAAAACAGAAACAAGTGGATCATATGTTTTTCTAATATTGAAAAGACACACCATGTGTCCTATAGGCCAAGCCTATAAGATAATTTTTCTATTCAGTAGGTTTTTTGGTTATCCATATTCAAATGGAACACCACGTATAGCAAGAGAAGTTATTAAAAATTTTGGATTTTATCTGGTACCTTCTAGGGATGAAAGGCCTGTCGAAATAGGGCATGAGTTGACCTCTTGGAATGAGTTCCTTTCTTAGTCTCTTGATTTCCTCTTCTTCTGCTAACTATAGGAGCAAAATCCAACATGCACACATATATTAGTAAACTACCAAGACTAATATCACCAAAACACACCCATGAGGCTTTTTCTGTCATGTACCTTTTGCAGTCTTTGCCTTCTCCT
Source organism: Camellia granthamiana (assembly GCA_036172215.1). Lineage (NCBI taxonomy): Eukaryota > Viridiplantae > Streptophyta > Magnoliopsida > Ericales > Theaceae > Camellia > Camellia granthamiana. The sequence continues at coordinate 80,981,851 of CM069914.1, read as the reverse complement.
CCCTGTGCTGTTCAATAAGGCTCATCTTCTCAGCCACCTAATATGCAATCAAAGAAGCAAAATTAAAAGGTAATTCAATAAAGGGCACTTCATTATTGCCACGTAATATGTGCGAGAACGTCGAATCTTGTAGACTCAGTAAATGGTAAAGACTTTAGTAATGACACAATGCCTACTCTATATGTGATAGGTGAGTGAAGTTATGGTCATCATGCCCAAAAGACTGATTAATACATAAAAACCCTGAGTAAAAATATTTAAAGAAAGTTAAAAATTCACCTGTTGGTCAAACTCAGCACGCTCCATAGCCCTCACATCGCTATGCAGCACCAAATCAACCGGTCTTGTGATTTCTTTGACGATAGGTTTTACTAAGCACTGTAATACCATCGACCACATCAATTCAAATGAACTTGGGAGAGTCCAGACATGCATATTAGGCTTAGTACTTAAACTATCGACTACAAGCATTTAGCAAAGTATGGCATAAAATAATTTAACCTAGCATTTTTGCACCCTAAAAGAATATGTATATATATAAATCCAGAAGTTGCCATTTGAACATTCCCAATAATATTTCATTTTTTTTTTAGAAGTTGATAGCATTTGAAACGAGTTGCTTTTTTCTGTAGTTGTTCAATCTTAACCTCAGTGATTATGGTGTTTTGACTTCATTTAGAAAGATGACACAAAGTCTATAAAATTTGTTCGATATGGTTTTTGGCATAGCACATCCAACAAAAAGCATATATTCATGCTACACATTTCAACAAAATATTACATACGAAATTAGAGATAGAAACATTTGTACAACGAAGCAAAACTTCAATTTTTTTCGTCCCCAAATTAAATGGAATTACCTCTGGCTCATATGTTGTCCGTGGGAGACGTTGTGCAAGTGGTATCCGTTGCTTTTCCTCATCCATCATCATTTGTTGTAATTTCTTGACGAATCCTTCCTCCTTGTATCTTCCCCTTTGCTGCAATAAAAATCAATCACCAAAATTAACACGATTTCAACTAAATTGAGGCAAAGACAGAAGGATTTAAAAGCAAAAGTCAATTTCACAAAACCATTAACACACCTCGGTTCGAAGCTTGAAGGGTTTTTGGTAGGTTGCTTTGAGCTGCTTCTTCTTCCAATGACTTCCACCAAAGGTCCCAGATGAGGGCATGGGTTGAGCTCTTGGAATGAGCTCCTTTCTTAGTCTCCTAATTTCCTCTTCTTCTACTAACTACAGGAGCAAAATCCAACATGCACACATATATCAATAAACTCCCAAGACTAATATCACCGAAACACACCCATGAGGTTTTTTCTGTCATGTACCTTTCGCTGTCTTTCCCTTTCCTCCCTGGCCTGTTCAAGAAGGCTCATCTTCTCAGCCACCTAATATGTAATCACAGAAGCAAAATTAAAAGGTAATTCAAAAAAGGGCATTTCATTATTGCCACGTAATATGCATGAGAATGTGGAATCTTGTAGATTCAGTGAATGGTAAAGACCTCAGTAATGACACAATGCCTACTCTATATGTGATAGATGAGTGAAGTTATGGTCATTATGCCCAAAACAACTGATTAATACATGAAAACCCTGAGTAAAAATATTTAATGAAAGTTAAAAATGCACCTGTTGGTCAAACTCAGCGCGCTTCACAGCCCTCACATCGCTATGCAGCACCAAATGAACAGGTCTTGTGATTTCTTTTACGGTAGGTTTTACTAAGCACTGTAATACCATCGACCACATAAATTCAAATGAACTCGTGAGAGTCCAGACATGCATATTAGGCTTATTACTTAAACTGTCGACTACAAGCATTCAGCAAAGTATGGCATAAAATAATTTAACCTAGCATTTTTGCACCCTAAAAGAATATGTATATATATATATAAATCCAGAAGTTTCCATTTGAACATTCCCAATAATATTTCATTTTTTTTTTTCAGAAGTTGATAGCATTTGAAACGAGTTGCTTTTTTCTGTAGTTGTTCAATCTTAACCTCAGTGATTATGGTGTTTTGACTTCATTTAGAAAGATGACACAAAGTCTATAAAATTTGTTCGATATGGTTTTTGGCATAGCACATCCAACAAAAAGCATATATTCATGCTACACATTTCAACAAAATATTACATACGAAATTAGAGATAGAAACATTTGTACAACGAAGCAAAACTTCAATTTTTTTCGTCTCCAAATTAAATGGAATTACCTCTGACTCATATGTTGTCCGTGGGAGACGTTGTGCAAGTGGTATCCGTTGCTTTTCCTCATCCATCATCATTTGTTGTAATTTCTTGACGAATCCTTCCTCCTTGTATCTTCCCCTTTGCTGCAATAAAAATCAATCACCAAAATTAACACGATTTCAACTAAATTGAGGCAAAGACAGAAGGATTTAAAAGCAAAAGTCAATTTCACAAAACCATAAACACACACCTCGGTTCGAAGCTTGAAGGGTTTTTGGTAGGCTGCTTTGAGCTGCTTCTTCTTCCAACGACTTCCACCAAATGTCCTAGATGATTCAGAGCTCTACATTGAAAAAAATGAATATTAAAAATATAAAAAACAGAGGTTCATTTTTCATTTTAGAATTAGAAAAAAAAATGCTTACATTTCGTTGGCTTCTGTGACCACCACTGTTAGATGTAATCATGCTTGCTAATTTGCTCTCAACTTCCTTAATTGCTGCAGGACTCGAATTGAAGTTATTTAATCTCTTTGTAAACATTTGACATAGGAAATTAAGAGCAGTGAATGAAATGAAAATTATAGGCAGATAGTAATGTGCATTTTTTTTTCTTAATAAACGGGCTGTTAAAACTTTCACAATTAGTTGCCAACAAGCCATTTTTTATGTTGACATGTTTTTTTTCTTCCCATTGTTAGGATCCTGAAAACAAGAAGGTCATAATCTGTGATGAAAACTTGAAGAAAATTTTTGCAGGGCGAGACCGAGTTGGGTTTCTTGAGATTGCGGGATTGATGAATCCACACTTTCTTAAGTGAGCCCTTGCAGGAGAATGGATTTTGTCTATGTATCTTTATCTTTGGTCAACCTTTATTTGACCATTGTTTATAGTAATGCATGAGCTACCATTGTATGCAATATTAACAAAAATTACATTTAGTATCCACCTTAACACAATATATATAATATACAATAGAGTAATACTATACAAATAAAAAATTCATACATAATGATATGGATCAATGTGAGCCTTTCATTTCAAAACAAAATACTAATAAAGATAGATTTATTTACAATAATAACATTGCCAAATCATTCTTGTGAAGTTTTTTTTGTATAAATTTTATATAAAAATAGAATTTTTCTCTATAATAATGACATTTCATAACAAATACCACAACAAATAGTGATGCTTTTTTTTACCAAAATAATTCATAGCAATTGTCGTCGCAAACGGTTCTTAACTTTTAGTGCACATAATTCATAATATAATCACAAGAATTTGTAACTTTCACTTTAAAGTGCATATCATAAATTTACGATTCATAACTTTTTATTACAAATTAGGATAACACATCACAAACATTTTATAACATTCACCAACAAAAATCGCGACTTTCTAATGATATGTCTTTTTTTAGGCATGCATAATATAAATTTCTCCATATAATGTTAGTTACATTTTTTTTAAAAAATTTCACCAGATGGGGACATATACATTTATTTTTACACTTTTAAATAAAAAATTAATTACAACTAGAAATATCAGTGTATTTTTAAATTACTTTAAATTAAAAAATAAGTGAGAGATTGGTGGAATGGGATTGGTTGGGGAAAAGAAAAAAAACATCACCAATGAAAGGAGTTTATTCATATTGGGACTGTTTCGGTACATTGACAAAAAAAATAAATAAATGAATGAATTGTTCTTCTACTAAAATAAGGGTAAAATTGGTACATGACATTATCTATTTATGTTACTGTCAATTAACAGAAGTGTGTGGAGGGGCAATCAGAAATGCAAAATCAAAGCAGAGATTACCCTAAATTTTAGGAACAAAAATTTCCCCCCATTTTGCTCTATATATATATATGAACACTAACATATATATATATATCAGTTACTGTTATATATACACAACTAACATGAATTTAATTAAATCCCAAACTAAAACTAACTCTATGAATTTCTAATTATTTATTCTAAATTCACGATATATACATTATATATATAGTAGGGGTTTGTACACGCAATATGTGCGTAAATTAAATAAATAGAAATAAAATAAAATAAAATATTTAATATTTGTTGGTTGTAACCTCAATTAGAAAGAGTCTTGCCTATGTTGTCTTACGTTCAAGTCTCGTTTCATCCTTTTATCTACCTCTGTTTTTTTTTTTTTTTTTTTTTTTGATAAATAATCGAACACTTGACATAAAGAGAGATAAAAGGCACCAATCTAATTGTTCATATATTTATTTATACTATTATATATGTGAGCACATGATTTGGTGTCTAATAATGTGCATGACTTGGTGTCTAATAGTGTGGTGACTTCTCCTTCTGCCATGTGACAAATTTTCCTATTCGAAAATAAAAAATATTATTCAAAGGCATAAGCAAAATTTGAACCCAGGATCTTGTGTTTCATTAAGAATGCTCTTACCATTTAGACAACATACATATTATAATATTAATTTCTTTATTATTTATTTTTATACTTATTTATCTAAATTGCACACGCATTGAACCCACTAATATATATTTGGAAAGTTGCTATTTTGGTAGGTTACTTTAGTTTTTGACTATTTTAGTAAGCTAAAATTTTTGTGTTTGGGAAAATGATTGGATTTTTTTTTTTGTGGTTGAATGTAATATTTGTAAGAGAAAAAATAAAATGATTATCGATTTGATGTGACATTTTATTTTATTAACTATTTTAGTTTATTTTGTCTTTTTATGAATTTTAGCCTAAATTGGGCTAAAATCCCACTTCCCAAACAGTCTCATATGCCTTCGTTTGAGATGTAGGTTGGCTTTTTAGTTTTTTTGCTATTTTAGTCTAAAGCTAAAAAACTTCATTTGGGATAGATTTTTTGATTTTTTAAACTTTTGTGAGAGAAAAAATAAAATAAGAAAAATTTTTCAAACCCTCTTTCCCTCCCACCCCCTTTGACTAGAGGTGCAACTTGGGCGGGCTCAACCTGAGCAACCCGAGCCCACCCTGAATTTTTTTAGGACTTGGACAAAATATTTTCAAATTTGGTACGGGCTTGGACAAAAATTCAAAAAGCCTGAATTAAATTTGGGCAGGCTTGGGCAAAAATGTCAAACAACCCGAGCAGCCCGAAACCCGAATTATACATATATAGATATATAAAAATATTAAATATACATATAAATTATTAGCCATTACATGATATTAAAGTAATTTATATTATTAAATCATATTGAATATATATTATATATACAAATAACATAAAATCTTACCTTTTTTTCTTTTTATTTTTACTCATAAATTGTAAGGACTACTATAGTGGCATATCTATTACATTATATAAATTATTTGTTTTGATGGTATTAATGATTTTCTATTAAAAAAAATTGTAAATAGAGTCAAATTTTAATAATTTAATAATGTAGCTAAAAAAAAATTGAAATTCATTTATAATTCGGGCAATTTGGGTAACTTGGGCAATTCGGGTTTAACTCGGGTCGGGTTTGGGCAGACAATCTCGGGTTATAATTCGGGCTTTGGCAGGTCTCAGCACAACTTGGGCTGGACTTGGACAACCTCACAACCCGCCCGAACCCGCCCGAGTTGCACCCCTACCTTTGACCCCCTTTCCCTCTCATTGGCCAGTTTTTCCTTATTTATTTATTTTTTTCCTTCTCCTCCAATCACCACCCGCCACGTGTGTGTAGGGGGTGGTGGGGTGGTGATTGGAGGGGGTCTCTATCAATGCTCATAAAATAATTATAATTTAAATATGACTTTTTATCTTATTAAATTAAAAAACTTATTTTATCTTTTTATATCTAAAATAATCTCAACCCAACCCCAACCTTCTCGCCAAGGGGTTGGGGATGCTGCTGCTCTTCAGGCGCAGCAGCAACTATTGCGAGATTAAATGACATCGTTTTTAGTTGTTTTGGACCCCATTTGTGTATTGCACCTCTTTCCACTTTATTTCTCATCTCTTTTTACTGAACCTCTCAGAAATAAAATATAAGGTAAATTACATTCATCTCTTTTAATGTTTGAAAAAAAAAAAAAAACTACAATTTATGTTATATTTTTGATATAATTACACTGATAATCTTTAAGTATTAAGTCATTTTTAATTAATAATTCTTGAATTGTACAAATGAAAAAAAATAATGTTATCATTTCTTATCTACTCAAATATACATATATATATATTTATTTATTTATTTATTTCAATGTTTAGTCACCATCTATTAAAATATAAAAATTGAAGAAATTTATGTTAGAAGAAATAGCATTTCAGTGGAACAATTACAAAATAATTGTACATAATTTTAAAAAAAAAAATTTTGGTGCATGTCTCACAAAAAATAATTGCACCAAAATATTAAAAAAAACAATTACACCACACGAAGGACTTCCGTCCTATAAAAATAATGAGATTATTTTTCCGTTGTGCAAGTAAAATGAAAAATTTTAAGTAAAATGACAATTTTCCTTTATGTTATGCATTTTTTAAAAGACATTACGTAGTGTTAGTTATGCTACTTTATAATAAAAGTTTTGTAGGAGTGAATTTGAATTGTGCATGTGAATTGAAAATTATGAACCATTATTTTTATGTTATGAATAGTATAACTTAAATTTTAGGAATAACATGTGGTGAAATCTGTCCCTCCCAAAAAAAATGTGAAATATTTGGGAATCATTTTGGTGAAAATACAGCTAATAGTAAGGTTAATTAAACTAATGTCTATTTTAGTAAGGTTAATGTGACTGAAACTAATGTAGCAGACATTGAAATAAATATATATTTTGGAATAAAATAGAATACAATATCATTTCTTTTACTAATAAATTATTGATTAAAAATATCTTAACTATTATGTAAATTAAAATTAAAAAAAAAACCAATGTAATTACTTAAAAAATGTAAAATTAATTATATTTTTTTAAAATTTTAAAGGAGGTAAGTATAACTTATTACGTTTTATTTTAGTCTGGCAAAGAGAGTTGAGAAAGTTGGGAGATTTTTGACAAAGAAAGAAGTAATATGTACGGTAAGAATATGATGCTCAAAACAACCGAAACGACATCATTTAATCACATAGCAGTCACTGCTGCGCGTGAAGCGCAGCAGGATCCCCGTTCCTTCTTGGCAAACGGCAAACGGACCCCATTAAGCAGTGGCGGAGCCAGAAATTTGATGTAGGAGGGGCATCTATTAATTATAATCTCAAAATTTTTATGCAACTTTGTTTTGTGAAAGAATAATTATAATTTTCTTCTTGAGGAATAGATAATTCCAACTTTGATTTTCTTTTGAAATATTGCTCCATGACTGTTTTAAAAAATAAAAATCAAAATAAAAATTAATAATCAAAATCACAAATCCCCACAAATGAAAATCCCCAATTTTAATATAAATAAAAAAATTTGAATTTAGCGCAAATCACAACAAATAAAATTTCTAATATACCAATATTATAACAAATGAAGTCTCTAATTTAAATAACAAATACTAGAAATTAATATTCCATCTGTCCCAAAATAATGGTCCCTTTTGGAGAATCTAATTTTTTTTATAGTACAATTATTGCACTTTAAAAAAATTAATTTTTCAAAATTACCCTTTGATAGTACATTTTTTGAGGAATGTCAATGTCATAATTGTATTTTTTATGTTGTTAATGAATTTAAAAGAAGGGAAAAATAGAAAATTTATATTATTTTTGTACTTGATTTTTGAAAAGGAACTAATATTTTAGGACAATGAAAAATGGAATAAGAGACTAATATTTTGGGACGGAGGGAGTATTTTTAATTGTAGTACAAATCAAATCCCTAATTTTAACACAAACAACAACAAATCAAAATCCCTACTTTTAATATAAATCACCATCAATTAAGATTCATAATTTTGACATATCAAAATATCTTATTTTAACATAAATAATAACAAATCAATTTTTTCTGGAAATCAAAACTTAACAAATAACTATAAATTGATACTCATAATTTTTATTTAAAAATAAAAAATCATAAATAAAGTTACCTGTAAATAATAAAGAGAAGATATTAAGGTTGTAGTGTGATTCCAAATCTGTATTGTGTGATCCTAATCTGATGAATCGTGAGTTGATAAATTGTAAAGTAACAAAGAGAGATAAAAAATAAAAAATAAAAATAAATTAAAAAAAAACCTTGCTACTGTATTCCCATGAATCAAAAAAAAAAAAAAAAAATTAAATAAATAAATAAAATAAAAAATAATTAATTGAATTGAAGGTGTGTTTAGGTGTGTGTGTTGTTAGTCTGTTTAGAAATTAGGTGTATGTGTGCGTGTGTCGGTGAAAGTGTGCTACCAAATGAGCTACTTTGTATTATGTATATAAGGGGGTGTAAGCTCAAAAAAATAAATTAATAAATAAATAAATAAAAGAAAATTGAAAAGTCAGGGTGGCACGTGATCCCCCGGTCTCCACGTCCCTCCGCCCCTGCCATTAAGCGTGAGGATCCTCTAGAGTTTCTTCTCTAGAGTGATCTCTCTACAGTTAAATCTAATGGTTGATATTAAAGGGTAGAAAACGACGTCGTTTTGATATTTTAAAAAAAAAAAAAAAAACCCAAAACCGAATACAACAACAACAAAGACCCTGCACTGTTTTTTTTTTTTTTTTTACTGTTTTTTCTAACAGATTTCAAAGTGTTTATCTTTCTCACAGATTTGAAGGACCATGCTTTGTTTTGTTTCTATGGTACAGTTTGATTCTTCAAACTTCAACTACCCAACAGTTACTAGCAGTGAGTGAGAAAGAGAAATACAAATCAAAGTCACTCAACATCTTCACTACTCCTCTCTCTCTTTGCTTCTTCTCTAATCTCTACCTCAAATTTTAAATTTTCAATGAAATCTGAGATGGGTATCTCAGAAAACTTTTGAAAAAAGAAAAAAAAAATTCAGATTTCAGATTTGAATTTTCTTCATCTTCATCTTCTTCTGATCTCTGTTTCTTTATTTCTAATCAATGGAAATGCTTATTTCATTCTTCAACAGCAAAGACAGTTGCAGAATACAAATTGATGCCTTCAAATCATGGGTTATCTTCTAAAAGCTATAATCATCAGCAATCAATGAGGTTTTCTCAGAGCATAGCTGTTCAGATTCAAGAAATTGATCGGTTCAAATTTGCAATCAAAACAAAGAAAGAAGAATATATCTTTGATTTGCTCCGACAAACAACAATGGACAACGGCGGAAGGCGGTGGAAGCGAAAGAGATCGAAGGTGTTGGAGTGGCGGATCTGTGGTCTGCGAATGCGATTGAACTAAAGGTGCGGCGAAGGCAGAAGAGATCAAAGACGAAGGCGGCGACAGAGTCCTTCAATCTGTTGGAGTATGGCAGCGGTGACGGCAGTGCATCGGGGGTGGGAAGGGGCGGGGCGGCGATGTCCTCCTCCTCTTCTCTCCTTCTTTCAGCCCTTTTTTCTCTCGCCCCCGCCCCCTCTGTCTCATGCCTGAACAGGAACGTATTCAATGATGTTTTGAAACCAGATTTTTTTTTTTTTTTTTTAAATTATTCACTAAAACAACATCGTTTTAGTGAGGCTGAATCTCAATCTTTTGATGAATCACTCTAGGAGATCACTTTAGGAATAACACTCTAGAGGATCTTAACGCCCCTATTAATCATATACACAGTTCAATACACGAAAATCCTCACGCGGTCAGACACACACTCTCCCTCTCTCTCTTCCTGTCCAAACCATAATCCTCTCTCTCTGTCCTCTCCGCCATTACTCTGTCCATACATATATATATATATAGGAGCATAGATAAACAGAGCAAATCTTCTTGATGATCACCAACAATACTTCACACGCGCGCACACACACACATATATAATTAAATTATATATTTTTATTTCAACATTCCTTCAGTATATCATTTTTTTGGTTTACCTTTCCGTTGGAGTTGAAGAAGACGGTGAAGCAGGGCGAGGGGCAGGACGTGGAGCAAGACCAGCAGCAGCAGCAGCACCCAGAGCAGGAAAATTTCTTTTTTCCAAAGACTGTCGTCTTTGTTCTGAGACATTCTTCTTGATTCTTCTTTCTTGAGTTAGAGAGAGAGAGATGGGTTTATGAGAGAGAGAGAGAGAGAGAGAGAGAGATGGGTTTATGAGTGAGGGAGATAGAGGGATGGGTTTATAACAGATTAAGGGTTTAGGGTTTAGGGAGGGTTGGTTAGTGAGTGGTTTACGGTTTAGGGAGGTTTGCGGTTTAGGGAGGTTTGGTTAGTTATTTATGGCAATGGGGAGGTATCCATGGAAACCTACCCAAAATACATGGGCTTTCCCCCGACAAGGGGTACCTGCTAGCACAGCAGGGTGTGCCGTGCGTGCAAAAACGACACAGTTTTTTTTTTTCTTTTTCATCTTTGGTTTGAAACAAAACAAAATAAAACCATACAAATCTTCATAGGCATTTACTGTAATAAGGAGAAATATCTACTAGTATATTTTTTATTTTATTTTTGAAAATTCACATGAGTTGAAATTTATTATTTATTGAGTATTATATTTTTAATGTTTTTAACAAATAAAATAGACTAATTATATTTTATTTGACATTGATATTTATTAGAGTATATTGGTTGATTTTTTGACAAATTAATAAATAATATGTAATAATATACATCGTTGCAAGTAAATTTAACCGTAATTTTTTAAGGATTTTATGATTTTTTTTTTGATTTGTCTGAATGAGTACAATATTATTGTTGTTGTTGTTGTTGTTGTTATTTGAAAAATTATTAAAAAAAATCTCAGGTAATAAAATAAATTATGAGTTTTTAATTTTATTAATTTAAATTTTAAAATTTTGATTTGTTTTTAATCTCAAACCATTCATCCATTTTTGATAGGTAAAACTCACATTTTTTTTTTTAATTTTAGTCATTAAACTCAATATAGATATACATAAAGTGTCTAAAATATCATTTTCTGTCAATTTAGCTAACGAAAATAGGTTAATGGTTTAAATTAAAAAAATAAAAAATTAAGATTAAAATTAATAAAATTAATAAAATTAAAAATTTATAATTTATTTTATTATAAAGATCAAATTTTAAGATTTTTTTAAAAATAATTTTGCCTTATTATTTTTGTTAATTTTTCTGAAAGTAAAGTAATTTTGATAGATGTGCTCAAACCAAAAACTAACCAATAGCAGCACACACACCAATAAAAAAGAAAAAACAAAGGAAAAATTATATTAAAAAGAAGCAAAACGCACCAAAATTGTGCCGTTTTGCCGCACAGCAGTACCTGCTGTACAGCAGGCACCCCTTTCCCGGCTTTCCCCATTGTTGTTTCAATTTTTAATTGCTTTTTTCTCTCAAAATCATAGTTTATTTTTTTTTCTCCTTTTAATTCCCGCGCTCCATATATATACACGCATATGAGTAATATTCAAATAAAAATTAGTATAAAATTTTTATATAGATTGATATAATTTATTATGAATATCATTTTATTTATATATTTTAATGGTTTAATTTAGATTCAAACTAGAACCACAACTATAAAATTATGAATCGAACTGTGAAGTATTATTTATCTATTTTAAGATTAAGATCAAACCATGCATTGAGAAAATTAAATCAAATTGGGTGATTTGGTCTAAATTGAATTGATTTGCAATTTTTTTAAAAAAATGTTTTTGCTCAAACATATCCATTTTAGCATCAAAGGAAAAAAAAGAGCATAAGTATGATTATCTTCAATGTCAAATCAATGAGAAAGGTTACTACGTGCATCCTTAAAAAAGGCACATCGCAAAAAAATTATAACCTTTTATGATAAAAATTATGATTTTTTTGGTGTGTTATGCTATTTTATTGTAAAAATTATGAATGGCAAATTTGTAATGTATATCTTAAAATTACAAATAACGAAATTATGCCACTACGTGATAAAAAATACATTTTTTCTTTAATGGTAGCAAAAAGTTTTATTTTCGTAGTAAGAAAAAAGTATTTTTATAGTGCATTAAAAGTTGTGAATTTTTGTGATGTTATGAGGTGCATAGTATATGCACCTTTTTAGAAGTGCACATAATAGTATTTTCTCAAATTAATTTTTGTATACTACAAAAGTAGCATTTGAATAGCACTATAAAAATGATGTGATAATATCATTTTTAAAGCAAAATTATATTTATAAGTATTTTGTTTTAAAATAAAAGATTCACATTAAATTATATCAATCTATATATTTTTTTGTATGACTATTTGTTTATATATCTATATAATAAGTCACAAAAGTTTTTGAAAATGTCTAAAATGTATGAGAGACACATTTCATTTGGATGGCTCAGATGAATCCTAAGTGTATATCAATGGTTTAGATCAATGGGTGGTTCCCGCCCAACACATTTCATTTGATTTGCCTGTGTCTCCCTCAGTATCTACCCTCTGTCTCCCCATACTCTCTGTCTATAGCGATCCCGGTTTTCCCTTCATTGTTTATTATAACCCGGACTCGGTTCCGTGGATGATTGTTGTTGTCTGTATCACATTTCCATCCTTTACTCTTTGTAATTGAGTTTTAGGTTGTGTTGGGTAGGTTTGAAATGGGTTGGTTGTGTTTAGAAACCAAAAGTTGATGCCCAGATTTTGACTTCCACGCTCGAGCGAGCATTTTGACACTCGAGCGTTGTACGGGAAAGAAATAAACCTTCTCGTATAATCCTGTTGATCAAGTCTGCGCTCCTCCGTACGTCGTCGCTTTACTCCCTAAAAACACAAACGTGAGCTAGTCGGCGGGTGTGTGCCGGATACCTCTCCGATGCCTAAGTCAGCAAAATAGACAAATAGACAAAAGCTCTGTGTATTCGGAAATATCAAAGTTGTATTACCTCTCCAAAGGTGATGTTTGTGAGCTTTTGTAGGTTCCGTGTGGCACAATCCTAGTAGGACTTTTACTCCTCCACGTAGAGTCCTCCTAGGAATCATATTCTTGAAAGATAATGCTTATCCTTCAACATCCCCCTCACTGCATAAACCAAGTGAGATGGTTTTACCATGGTCGGATTCCAATATGACCGAGGTAAGCAAGGCTATGCTAAGCTGCAGAATAGACCGAACTACACTTAGTTCAGTTCTTCCTTTTATTTCACTTACCTCGGTTCTTCCTGCATAAACCGTGCTAACCATAATGCTGTGTAGTCCATGCTAACAATTAGCTACGTCTGACCGAGCTAGCTACGCCATGCCGCGACCAGACTAACTCTGAGTGTGGCGACCTAGCGACCGAACTATCCGCAGCGCTTTCCCGGACAGAAATAACAACAGGCACTTCTGGGACCGGTTTAACTTTAAGTCCTTCTGGGACCGGACTAATTTCGAGGCCTTTCTACTCAGCCCTTCGTACTGTGGCCCATAACGGCCCATTGCCCAGCTCGGCCCAATATTCATATAAATTACCCTCTCAATTGCCCCTTAATTCCATCTGCGTAGCATGATAGGGATTACTTGTCTATCAGCCGAGCTAAAGTTTTAAGCCTTTCCAGCCGAGCTAAAAAACTCTTAAGCATTTCTAGCCGAGCTAATTTCACACCGGGCTCTGCTTGTCCGGTCAAAACGTCTCTTCAATCACAGCAACTGAATCGCTTCTTATTCCAAGGACACGTGGCATGCTCTCATTGGCTGAAGGCAGCTGTCACGCCGCCCTCATACCTCGCATAATTTGAATAGTTCCCGCCTTTGTCCCTTCTCTTTTCACAAAACAAACCCTTTCACTCTCTTCTGAATCACTCATACTACAATTCATTTCGTTCTCTCTCTCTTCTAGCCTCCATTGTTCTTCCAACCTTGCAACTGCGAAGTTCACGCTTGTGGCTGCTTTCTACTTCCCCTTCCTTCCTCTTACCTTGGTAAGTACCACAAATCTGTTCTCTTTTTGTTTGTTTTCGTCTTTGTTCTGATTCATAGCATATTGTTTGTGTTTTTGCAAAACACTTATTTTTCCATTTTGTGCTATGCCTTACATTTTCTGGAAAAAAACCTTGCAAGAACCACTTTGTATTCATGAAACAACCTGTAGAACGCTGTAATTGATCCAAAATCATGATATAACCGGAGTAAAAAGTTGTTTGTAGTTGATGTCAGTCTAGTCAGTCCATTCAACCGAACTAACACTTCATGCTATACCAATAATTTTAGCAAGTCAAACCATTTTTTGATTTATCTCAGCCGAGCTAACAAACCATACTAAGGCTGCATAATAGTTTGCTTGATAGTTTTAATCACGGCCAAGCTAGAACAGGGGGCTAAACCAGCCTTCGTAGTCCAAACCGAACTAAGAGCGCTGCCCCTAGAGGCTCAACCGAGCTAACAAAACTCTTGCACAAACCGGGATAACAAACCCATATGCACAAACTGAGATACCTCATCCCTTGCCCAATCCGAGATAACAATCCCTTGTGCAAACTGGGATAACAAAACCCTTTGAACAAAAATCGAGCTATCGAACCCCTTGCTAAAACCGAGCTATAACTACATTTATCTTGCCTTTATTTCTTTTAGCACGGTCCCACGATCTGTGCTTAACACTCTTGTTTTTCCACTTTGCAGACTTTAGGTTGCCCAGGCACTCCTTTGAGCGCTCAACCGAGCCACTCAGCACCATTCTTCGACCGAGCTAACACTCAGCTTAATTTATACATAACTTAAGACTAAATGGGTAAATATAGGTTTTTAGTAGAAACACCTGGTGGCTTGGCCAAATTCCGAAGGGAGTATAATATTCCTGACGATGTCCAACTGACCTTAGCCAAGCAAGATGTCACACCATGGGGAAACCATGGCTTTGTACCCTTTACCCTTCTGTCCATAATAGAAACCGGATTAAGATTTCCTGTTCAACCCTTACTTTGTGAATTCCTTAGGCAAACTAGGATATGCCCAACCCAGCTTTCCACCAACTCATACCGCATAATAAATGGCATAGCTGAGCTAAACCGCCGAGTTGGTATTAACATCGGCTTAGCCGAACTCTTCCACCAGTATTCCATAGGCTCAAAAGAAGACGGCTGGGTTTATTATTTAAGAATACGATGCCGGTGTGAGAAAATAATAAAAGACACACCGAACAAAGACTTGAACGATAATGATTTTTTCTGGGTATCTGGGAATTTTGAAGACCACCATGCCCAGATCCCAGGCCGCAGTATAAACTGGAATAAAGGAACCCCCGGTATAATTATCTCGGCTTCTTTGCATGCTTCACTTTATTTCGGTTTCCTATTCCTGAACCGAACTAGCAGTTGTCTTATTTATGCAGATTCAGCCTACCTTCAATCACTATACAGTTACCCCAATCTGAACACTCTCCGTGCCGCACTACGATATCCAGAAAGAAGTTGGGCCAAGTTGCTGAATTTTGAACCGACGTACAGATACAGCAGCCGATGAAAAGCCAGAGTAACAGACTTCTTGCTGGAAGCCTCCTCTGAACCGGATCCAACCTTGCCACAAATTAACCTGGTCCGTATTACTGAAGAAGAAGAAATGGCGAAGAGGAACAGAGTAAGGGCCCTCTTAACCGAAACACACCGAGCCGAAGTACCACCACCCGACCAGACCCAGGAAACAGTGGTGGCCCTTCCATCTCAACAACCCTCTTCATCATGCCTAAGCAAGCGCGCCTGGACTACCCAAACAGAGCAACGCCTTGTTGATGAAGATGAAACCATTCTTCCACCAAGCCCTCCACCGAGCCCTCAGCCGGAGCGTTCTGATCGGGCTAGCTTCTCCAAGTGGGCTCCAAAAATGACTTTCCAAAACTGAGATATTCAGGACACTGACTCAGTGGTCGCTGAAAAAGATCACATGATGGCATTCAATCTTGCCAAGAGTGTTTGCCTTCCAGCAGACATGGAGCATCACAAGAATTTGACCGAGCTAAAGGCCATCCGTTCGGCCATAAAATCCATGGTGCTTGTAAGTAGTTTCTTCTGTTAATCTTTCTAGTTTGCACAACTCTCATTTCGGTTTGTTCATAAGTCTTTCCATTCTCTTGCAGGCCATGCAGAAGAGTCACATTGCTCATAAGCGTGTGCTTGAACTTCACAAGACTACAAGGCAAGCCCTGGCCGAAGTTGAAGCAAAAAGCACCAAGCTAAAAGACTCCCAACAGAAGACAACCGAGCTAGAGGCCGAGGTAACCCGTCTGACCGGACTAGTTACCTCGGCTAATGCTGACAAACAGAAGGCCCTGACCGTGATGAAGGACAAGTACCTGCGTGAGCTAGCCAAGCTCGAAGGAAAGAAAAACGCAGAGATCGCCGAGCTAAAAAAGAAGGCGGATGATGCGAATGCTGAAGGTTTCAAGGAGGAGGAGGCCCTCTATATGTAACAATGTGAGGCAGCTAAAGATTTGTTCTTCAAATGCGGTTGGAGGGCAGCTGTGGTGCAGCTCGGTTGTGAGCCTGAGACTGAGGTCTACAATCCTCCTCAGTACTTCATACCGAGCTCACTGGCGGAGTACGCTGTATCCGTTCAGCAACAGTTTCTTCAGGGTTCAGATGACGATGAAGAAACCGAGCCCAATAATACCCCGGTTGTCAATGAACCTGCCAATCAATCAGCTCGGTTAGAGCCAACGGTGGAAGACCTGACTAACGAGCTGTCGACTGAAACCGTGCTTCCAACATAGACCAAGATCCCAATCGAGACCGTGCTCCGGTCTGAAACCGGGCTTCGGGTTGATATTGATACTAACCTTGATGATCTGTTTAACTGATTTTGTATTTTCTTCTTTTTCGTTGGAAAACAAGTTTGTAACCAGGCTGAGTCCCCTTCTTTGTATTTGCTTTGTACTTGCTTTGAACTTGCCAATGAAAATCTTCTCTTGCTCCAACTGTTATCTCGGTTTGCTGCTCTACTTGTACTTGCTTTCGTACTGTAATTTGAATGAAGTAGTGCATTCTCTTGCCGAGATAATTCATCCCGGTCTTAATCTTTGCGAAATAACTGGGTATACCTACCAACCACTCTTTAGCCGAGATCCTTACTTCGGCTGAAGAGTACAAAAGTTGGTTTAATCCAGCCAACCACCCTTTAGCCGAGATCCTTACTTCGGCTGAAGAGTACTAAGGGTTGGTTTAATCCAGCCAACCACTCTTTAGCCGATACCCTTACTTCAGCTGAAGAGTACTAAGAGTTGGTTTAATCCAGCCAACCACCCTGTAGGCCGAGATCCTTACTTCAGCTGAAGAGTTCTAAGAGTTGGTTTAATCCAGTCAACCACTCTTCAATCGATATCCTTACTTCAGCTGAAGAGTACAGAGAGTTGGTTTAATCCAGCCAACCTCTAGATTGGTTTTTCCTGCCAATCTAGAATAAAGTGTTTGATTTTTTCGACCAAACGTCCTGCAGCCTGGATCCTTATCCTGAGCTTAGGAAGGGTGTTGGTTTAATCTAGCCAACCTCTAAATTGGTTATTCTTGCCAACTTAGAATAAAGTGTTTGGTTATTCCGACCAAACGTTCTGCAGCCTAGATCCTTATCCTGGGCTTAGGAAGGGTGTTAGTTTAATCCAGCCAACCTCTAAGTTGGTTTTTCCAGCCAACCTAGAGTAAAGTGTTTGGTTATTCCAACCAAACGTCCTGCAGCCTGGATCCTTATCCTGGGCTTAGGAAGGGTGTTGGTTTAATCCAATCAACCTCTAAGTTAGTTTTTCCAGCCAACCTAAAGTAAAGTGTTTGGTTATTCCGACCAAACGTCCTGTAGCCTGGATCCTTATCCTGGGCTTAGGAAGGGTGTTGGTTTAATCCAGCCAACCTCTAAGTTGGTTTTTCCAGCCAACCTAGAGTAAAGTGTTTGGTTATTCCGACCAAACGTCCTGCAGCCTAGATCCTTATCCTGTGCTTAGGAAGGTTCGCAGTTGGTTATTTTGGCCAACTATGTTTTTAATGCCCCTAACTCACCTAACTCACTAAGATAAACTTTTACAGAAGGAAACGTCTATACTGAAAAGAAAACTACTTGTTTTATTGGGAAAGGAAAAAATTACACATATTTAAAAGAAAAAAGCTAAAATAAAATAACTTGAGATTGGCAGTATTCCATGGCCTGGGAATTGCCTTGCCGTCCTCATCTTCTAAATGGTATGCCCCTTTGCCTGCTAATCCAACCACTTTGTAAGGTCCTTCCCAATTGGGCCCTAACTTGCCATCTCCCGGTACCAAGGTGTTTCCCATCACTTTGTGCAGCACCCAATCGCCAATTTTGAATTGCCTTGGATGCACTGTTTTGTTGTATTTCCTGGATAACTCTTGTTGATATGAGGTAATGTGAACCAATGCTCTATCTCTTCTTTCCTCTGCAAGGTTGAGCTCCAATGCTATGGCTTTACCATTCAAGTCTGGATCAAAATTCTCGCTTCGAATTATGGGGAGGCCAACTTCTAGTGGGATTACTGCCTCCATACCATAAGCTAAGGAGAATGGTGTTTCTCCTATTGATCGCCGAGGTGTGGTACGGTAAGCCCATAAAACATGAAGGAGCTCTTCTGCCCACTTGCCTTTTGCTTTTTCTAACCTCTTCTTTAATCCATCCAAGACGACCTTGTTTGATGCTTTTGCCTGACCATTTGCTTGGGGATATGCCGGTGTAGAATTGTAGAATTCTATCTTGTACTCTTCACAAAAGCCTCTAAAGATTCTGCCGTCGAACTAAGTGCCGTTGTTTGATATTAGGGCTTTTGGTATGCCAAACCGAGTGATGATATTCTGCCAGACGAACTTCTTTACGTCTTTTTCCTTGATTGATGGCAATGTTTCTACCTCCACCCATTTTGTGAAGTAGTCGGTTGCTGCAAGAAAGAACTTCCTGTTGCCTGGTGCTGTTGGAAGTGGTCCTACTATATCCAACCCTTACATTGCGAAAGGCCATGGGCTAATTAGAGGTAGAAGTTCTCTGGCAGGTTGGTGTATTTGGTGTGCGAACTTCTGACACTTCTCGCATTTTTTGACATACTTCTCTGAATCTGCCTGCATGTATGGCCACTAGTATCCTTGCGAAATTGCCCTGTATGCCAATGATCTCCCTCCTTGGTGGCTTCCGCATATGCCTTCGTGTATTTCGAACAAGAATACTTCAACTTTGTTGGGATGAACGTACTTTAGGTAGGGTCCTGAGAACGATTTCTTGTACAATGCCAAAGATAGGGAGAGCCAAAATCGCTGCGACTTTGCTCTTATTCTGTTGGCCTCTTTCTTTTCTTCTGGTAAGATGCCGTCTTTTAAGAACAGGATTATGGGATCCATCCAAGAAGGGCCTAGCTCGGCACAACATACCCTTTCTGCTTCGGGGTCTTCAATGCTTGGTCTGGGTAGGTAGTCGATTAGCAATGGATGAGGGATGGAGGTATCTGCCATTGAAGCAAAGCCTGCTAGTTCGTCTGCTCTGCTGTTTTCTTCCCTGTCGATTTGTTCTATCCACACCACTTCAAATTTCTTGATCTCTGTTCTGACCAACTCTTGGTATTTGGCCATCCGGTCATCCTTTGCTTCGTAGTCGCCTGAAATTTGGTTTACCACCAGCTGTGAGTCGCTGTAAACCATTAGTTCGGTGGCCTTCATGTAGAATACTGATTTGAGGCCTACAAGAAATGCTTCATACTCCGCTTCGTTGTTTGATGCTGGGAAGCCAAGGTTGACCGCTTGCTCCACTACTAGGCCGTCTGGAGAGATGAGGACTATACCAAGCCCTGCTCCATACCGGTTGGATGCTCCATCCATGAAGAGCTTCCACATCTCTCCAACAAACAACTTCCAGCAAGTGGAGGGGTCAGATGATGCCTTGGGGTCAAGAATGTTGCTGGTGTTTTCTTCAAGGTCCATGCTTGCTGTCTGCCCCTCGTTATCTGATTGTACCAAGTCTTTATTTGTTGGTGAGTCTTGACTTGGTGTAGCATGGTTTGCTTCTTCCTCCCTTACTTTACTCTGGTCTACCTTGGGATCTAACTTGGTAACCTGTGCCAGGGGTTGCGTTATTCCGACGTCAACTTCCATCCCTAGTTCGACTGTTTCAGTCAGGTCGACTGGGCAGATATGATGACTTCCTGGTGTGAATTCTGCGACGAAGTCTGCCAAGGCTTGAGCCTTTATCGCAGTCCTGGGTTGAAACTTGATGTCATATTGTCCCAACTCTACTGCCCACTTTAAGATTCGCCCGAAAAAGTTTGCCCTTTCAAAAAGAGCTTTTAATGGGAAGGCTGTGAGGACGACTATGGTGTGGGCGTGAAAGTAGTGCGACAGCTTCCTTGAGGCCATCATCAAGGCTAAGGCCAGTTTTTCCAGTGGCAAGTACCTTGTTTCGGCGCTCAGTAATGTCTTGCTGACATAAAAGATAGGCAGATGTTGGATTTCTTCCGCACGGACCAACATTGCGCTAATTGTGTGTTGTGAGACTGCCAAGTACAGGAAGAGTTCTTCTCCAGGTATTGGGGTAACAAGCAGTGGTAGAGAAGACATGTATTCTTTCAGGCTTTCTAGAGTGCGGTCGCATTCTTCGTCCCACTCAAACTTAGCTTTTAATGCTTGAAAAAATGGTCGTAGTCTGTCTGACGACCGGCTTATGAACCGATTGAGTACAGCCGCCATGCCGGTGAGATGCTGCACTTCTTTTACTAAATTTGGCCTCTCCAGATCCTGAATAGCTTTGATCTGGGAGGGGTCTGCCTCTATACCTCGGTTGGTCA
Source organism: Camellia granthamiana (assembly GCA_036172215.1). NCBI lineage: Eukaryota > Viridiplantae > Streptophyta > Magnoliopsida > Ericales > Theaceae > Camellia > Camellia granthamiana. The sequence goes on along the minus strand of CM069914.1, from coordinate 80,960,896 downwards.
CCAGGAAGCCCAGGAATTTGCCAGATCCTACACCGAACACGCACTTAGATGCATTAAGGTGCATCTTGTGCCTCTTCAGAATCTGGAACATCTCACCTAGGTCCCTTAGATGGTCGTTCTCATCCTTGCTTTTGACCACCATGTCGTCGATGTAAGCCTCCATTGTTCTACCTAACAACGGCTCAAACATCTTGGTGACCATTCTCTAGAATGTTGCCCCTGCATTCTTTAGGCCAAAGGGCATGACCTTGTAGCAATACAGTCCTCTTGGAGTTATAAAGGACGTGACCTCCTGGTCTGGTTCGTACATGGCGATTTGATGGTAGCCTCTGTACACATCAAGAAAGCTAAGTCGGTTGTGCCCCGCCGTTAGGTCTACCAGTTGATCTATCCATGGTAGGGGCAAGCTGTCCTTTGGGTATGCTTTGTTGACTGTCTTATAGTCGACGCAGACACGCCATTTGCCATTCTTCTTTGGTACCACGACTGTGTTGGAGATCCATCTGGGGTAGTGTACCTCTTTGATAGCTCCTGCTTCTAGCAAATTTCCCACTTCTTCCGCTACTATCTCGGCGTGGTGGAGTGCCGATCTGCGAGTGCGCTGAATGATTGGTCTGGCGGATGGGTGGACATTGAGTTGGTGACAGATGAAGTTTGGATCAATGCCTGGCATGTCGTAGGGTGTCCAGGCAAACACTTCGATGTTAGAGGTCAAGAATTCCAAGACCTTTAACCTCTCAGTGCTGGACAACGACGAACCGAGCAAAAAGAACTTTTCCGGGTTCTTTTCATCTATTCTTAGCTCTACCAAGTCTTCCACTGCTTTTTGATCAGCTACTTTGCTGACATCTGCGAACAGTTCATTGCTCTCAGGTTCTTCCACCGAATGAACATATCCCTTGGCAGCGCGGCTGCCATTAACCGTAACAAAGCATTGCTTGGATATAATTTCGTCACCAAAGACCTCTTCAATTACCCCGGCTTCGTTGGGGAATCGCATTACTTGATGGTAGGATGAAGCTACCGATCGCATGGTATGCAGCCATGTCCTTTCCAAGATTATGTTGTAAGTGGAGGGGACTTTCAACACCCAGAATTCCACTTGTTTCGTCACGCTCCCTGCTTTGACTGGGAGGATTATCTTGCCGACTGGCCATTTTGGCATTGAGTTGAATCCAATCAGAGGAGATACGACGGGTGCCAAGTCTTTGTCTTGTAGCTTCAATTGTTTGAATGTTTCGTAATACATTATCTCACACGAACTACCCTGGTCAATCAAAATCCGTTTGACGTCAAAATCCTTGACTCGGAGAGTGACAACCAGGGCATCATTGTGAGGACAATATATCCTCGCCAAGTCTCTATCTGAAAAAGACATGATGTTCGTGGCCTCTGTCTTCCCTTTTTTGATGGTAGGTTGTGCACTTAGTACCTCCCTTAAGTGCTCAGCCTTCTTGATTGATCCTCTGAGCTCACATACACGCTCAGGTTCGAAGATTCCATGTATCACATTGATTACGCCTTGAGGTGGGGCATCGATTGGCATCCCGTTGGGGTTGTTGTGGTCCTGGGGGGCTGGTTGCGTCCCTCCTTCAATGTATTTATCCAGGTGACCTGCTGCCACCAACTCCTCCAGGTGCTGTCTCAATGGTGTGCAATTTTCAGTGCAGTGCCCCTTTTCCTTGTGGAAGGTGCACCGTGATCTTTCGTCATAGTCTTTCTGAGCTTCTCTTAGCTTAGCTGGCCATCTGACGAAAGGCTCATCGCGTATTTCGCTTAGAATCCGATAGATCGGCTTCTTGAATACCGTGGTTATGGCAGTGCGGACTCTCAACCATCTTTTGTCCTGGTTCTCTCCGTTGTCTCGCCTGCCTCGTCCGTTTCTGCTTGGACAGTCTACCGCGTTGACCTTCGCTGAGGCCTTTTTCTCTGGTACTGCGGTCGTGCCAGATTTTGTTTTGGCACGTGCGCCATCCTCCTCCACCCTGATGTGCTGATGCACTTTTTCCATCAAGGCTTCCATGGTGAGGGGCGGTGTCATGGTGATTGAGTCCCTTAGTCTGTTCCCGACTGGAAGGCCTCTTTTGTACTGTGCAATGGCGAGATTGGTGGGGTAGTCCCCAATCTAGTTGAAGGTCTCCCAGTAGCGACTATTATAGGATCTTAAGGTCTTTTTGTTGCCCATGTCGATGGAGAGCAGCTGATCGATCTCCACCGGGGTTTTGGTGTTCGTTCTGAACCTTGTTACGAACGCTTCCACCAATTGTGCCCAAGAGGCTATGCTGCCTTCTGGAAGTTTTTCGAACCAAGTCAAGCCTAGGTCACCAAGGCTGGAGGGGAAGAGGATACACATCAAAGCCTTGTTGCGCTGATATACCGCCATAACCTGGCGGAAGTGGCTTAGGTGCATGTAGGGGTCTGTCTTCCCTTTCGTACGTGGTGAATTTGGGCTGAAGGAAGCCTGAAGGTAGGGGCGCGTTTTCAATTGCTGGAACGAACGGCGAGGTCTGCAGCCTCGCTAATGCTTTGTCCGTCGGTTCGTAGGCAGGGCACTGTATTGGCATTCCAACCTCGACGCTTCTATGCGTCCGAGGAGCCAACCGCTGCAAGGCAGAAACTCTGTGTGGGTCGCGCGCCCTGGCATCCTCCTTCCATCTTGCCTTTTCCTCTAGCACGGTCCGTAAGTCGGACGATCTAGGCAACTCCGTTTGCCTGGATGATGTTTGGTGCGTGCGTGAAGGCCGATAGGTGCTTCTTTCCGTGTATGACCTCTTAGATCTCGTCCTCTCAGACCTGGAGTGACGAGTTCTGGAAGTCCTGGATTGTGTATAGCCTATCCTGAGGCTCCTACTCTTCGCTTGAGATGGCGTGGTCTGTCTACCATGATCTTCCGAGTGGCGAGAGGGCGTCTTGCTTTTGCGCCCCACTCCTGTCACCACTCCTTTTCCCTTCATCTGGCGCTTCATGGACTCCATGTCCGCCGCCATCCGTCGTATCAATTCGTCCTGCTCCTTCACACGGTCCTCCAGAGTTTGAGGATCAATCCTCTGCCTTTGTCTCTCAAGACTTTGTGAACGAGAGTGACGGGGGCTGTTAGTCCGCCTTCTCCCCCTTGCATCCCTCCTGGGATTCTGTCGCTGTGGCTCCAAGTCCGCCATGGGAGGGATAGAAGGTAGACCTTCGCGCCTTGCAACCCCCTCTGGTGTTTGTCCGTCAATGGTGGACTGCGGCAAATCTTCATTGTGCGCCATTGATTCTAAAGAGGAAAAGCTTGATCAAGAGGTTTTGTTCTTGTCTGAAATTCCCACAGATGACGCCAACTGTACGGGAAAGAAATAAACCTTCTCGTATGATCTTGTTGATCAAGTCTGCGCTCCTCCGTACGTCGTTGCTTTACTCCCTAAAAACACAAACGTGAGCTAGTCGGCGGGTGTGTGCCAGATACCTCTCCGATGCCTAAGTCAGCAAAATAGACAAATAGACAAAAGCTCTGTGTATTAGGAAATCAAAATTGTGTTACCTCTCCAAAGGTGATGTTTGTGAACTTTTGTAGGTTCTGTGTGGCACAATCCTAGTAGGACTTTTACTCCTCCACGTAGAGTGCTCCTAGGAATCATATTCTTGAAAGATAATGTTTATCCTTCAACACCCCCCTCACTGTATAAACCAAGTGAGATGGTTTTACCATGGTCGGATTCCAATATGACCGAGGTAAGCAAGGCTATGCTAAGCTGCAGAATAGACCGAACTACATTTAGTTCGGTTCTTCCTTTAATTGCACTTACCTCGGTTCTTCCTGCATAAACCGTGCTAACCATAGTGCTGTTTAGTCTGTGCTAACAATTAGCTATGTCTGACCGAGCTAGCTGCGCCATGCCGCGACCGGACTAACTCTGAGTGTGGCGACCTAGCGACCGAACTATCCGCAGTGCTTTCCTGGACCGAAATAACAACAGGCACTTCTGGGACCGGTCTAACTTTAAGTCCTTTTGGGACCGGACTAATTTCGAGGCCTTTCTACTCAGCCCTTCGTACTGTGGCCCATAACGGCCCATTGCCCAGCTCGGCCCAATATTCATATAAATTACCCTCTCAAGCGTGATTATCCAACCCTCAGTACTTTTCTCTACAGGTCATCGGACACTCGAGCGTCCACTTTCACGCTCGAGCGGGGAGCTTCGTCTGCAGAACTGCTGGAAGTGTGCATTCGACGCTCAAGTGGCTCTTTTCACGCTCGAGCGTGAGTCTGTGTCTGACGCTCGAGCGGGGCGTTCCACGCACGGGCGGACTGGTTTTTATATCAGTCCGAAAAGCAGCTTTTTGGATCACTCTTTCGGACCATTCTCTCTCTCTAACTTTCAAAAACCCTATTTCGAGAGCTCCTTTCTCTAGAACTCCCCCTCTCTCTACATTTTGATCTTGGTTTAGTGAGACCCACCCCTTGTGCCTTCATTAAAGTGGTAGAGCTTTGCAAGACCTCCATTTTGATCCGAAAATCTTGAAGTTTAGGGCACCTTCGAATTTCTTCACCATCTCCTTTGGTCTCTTCATTTGAGGTAGGGATAACTACTTATATTTATGGTCTTTGACATAATCATGTAGCCTTTTTGATTTAATGTTAACTTGGGAAATTTTGGGTGTTAGGGTTTCAAAATGTTTAAAGAGGGGTTTTGTTCTCTTGACCCATACATGTGTATTTTGGGTCTTAAAATGAGATTATTGTTGTTTATTGATGGTATTTGGATCCTTGGGTCAATGTTGAGAAAAATGAGAGAAAAGCCCTAATTTATTATGATGAATTGATTTATATAATTAATTTGGGAAAGTTATGGAAATATGAAATTGAGTTGGAAATAATGAAATTGAGAAGTTATGAGAATGAATGGTGGAGTTGAATTGATAAATCACTCACTTGTGAAAACGTTGATAATTTATCTGTTGATACATTTATTATCTGTGTAGAAATATTTGCTTTGGGCTATCGGTGGAGGATAGTCTTGATTGTTGTAGATACTGTATATTGATTAGGGAAAATTGAAACTAATTACATTGAATATGTCATTGAATATGACGGTTGGAATAATACATCAAATATGTGTATTAATTGATCATTGAATTTGATAAGTGTTTAAATACATTGTATATTGTTTGGGAGGAGATAGGGGATGGACTTTATGGTTTGAGAGGAGATAGGGAATGGACTCTCAAACCTGTTTGGGAGGAGATAGGGGATAGACTCTCAAACCTGTTTTGGAAGTATTGAAGTGCTAATAATATGAATTGTTATCTCATTTGAAATTGAAGTATTGTTGATATGAGCTGTAGTCTCATTATATACTGTCTAGATGAACAGAGAAACATAACTATGATTTGGTTTGGATTATGGAATAGAAAAGAATGGAAATCATTTATATATGTACATATCAATGATTATGAATTGGTTATGATAAGGATGTACGTTGGTTTATGTGAGTTAAACATTTGTCAAATGCTAATGTTTTAGTTATTGCTCATATTATGTTTAGCATATCTCTACTGGGCGTTGGCTCACCCTATATGGGACATTATTTTCAGGTACAGGTGATATGCCGCCTCCAAGGATGTAGCTTGGGAGGTTGTAGAAGCTGAAGGCCTATTTTTGTAATTATTTTGTGTGTTACATGTAATTCAAGCCAAGGGCTTAATATGTTTAGAGTTAGAACTTTCTTTTGTCGAACCCAAGTGTTGACTTGGAAAGTTGTAAGCTCGTAGGGCACTTACTTTTGTTGTCAACATGTAACACTCTTGTATTAAATACTCTGATTTATGGAATATATTGTTTCTTTCTTGTATCATGAATGTATGATTATGGGTTTATTTTGAGGGCGTTACACTGTCTACCATCTGTCTTCCCATACCCTCTATCTACCTTCCCTCTCTATCTCCCTCTCTGTCTACCGTCTGTCTCCCCATTCCTACTCTGCACTGACTCTCCTCTCAGTATCTACCTTCCCTCTCTATCTCCCTCTCTGTCTACCGTCTGTCTCCCCATTGCTGAATTCCTTGCTCTGTTTCAATCTTCTGGGTGTGTTTTTGGGTTTACCTACATTGGAAAACTCCTACAGATTTATTGTTGGTGTGATGTATGTTGTGTGTGCAAATTATCTTATTGTATTGGGTTTAGATTTTGAATGATATATATATTGAGTTATACGGGTGATATTGAGCCAACTGATATATAGGGGTGATATGGTTTGAGTTATATGGTTTGGATTTTGTATTGGGTGTGTGCAGATTTGGATTACACGGGTGATATGCATTTTATTATGGTGTCTTCTGGGTGTGTGCAGATTTGGATTAATGCTAGATTTGAATGATATATATATTCAGTTATTATGGAAAAGATATATGGAAAAGAAATTCTGCAAACCAGACAAATGATATATATATATTTAGTTATAGGGATTATGTCAGACAAATCTATAGTTATTGAATGCTGCATAGAAATTCTGCACAGACCAATCTATAGTTATTGAAGCAACCCGATTCAGTATATATTGAAGCAAACCGATTCTGCACAAACAAATGATATATATATTTAACTGCTGGGTTCAATAGAGTTATTGAAAACATGACTTTAACCAATTCAGTATTATTATTGAAAACATGACTTTAATTGCTGGGTTCTGTCACGACCCAAACCCGCCCCTGTAGGTTTAGCATCGTAACCGGCTAGTAATCTGTGGATTACCAAAGGCCTTTTAACAGATAAGCACATAATAAGGGGCTGCGGAAGCAATTATACAAAATAGACAGGGTCCAATGAGTTGTGATAACATACACGGGACAGAAAATTTCAAAACTTGCATATACATAAGCGTGTCGGTCGAAGGACATCAATATTTACAAAACATTTACATAAGTGTAATTCCCAAGACCCGACTTTACAAAACAGACAGAGACTAGCATAAGTACAAAAACAGCTATGTAACTAGACTTCGATCGGAACCTCCTCGGGAGGCACAACGGTTGGCTGACAAAATAGAAAATGAAAGCCATTAACTCTGGCCCTGATCACGCGCCGGCTCACCTACATACATAATATAAACTGTGAGCGAAAGCTCAGTGAACAATAACAGAATAAAGGGGTTTCAATGAATGAGTCCGTACAGATTCAGAAATCATAAATTCAGTTCGTATCAAATTCATAGTTTGTCCAGATCATATACAGAAATCATGAGGTATGCTTAAGTATACGTGATACATCCATTAGCATTAACAGAGCAGATACAGAATAGATGCAGACACGTGAGGGTTACGAATAACCAGTTCCATAAAGGAATCTCCGAATCTGGGTAACAGAGAATAAACACGCTGAGCCCCATAATGGAGCCTCCGATACGGGTAACAGAGTGTAGACAGATTAAGTTCCATGATGGAATCTCTGATACTGGGTAACAGCCAACAGATATCACATGATGCTAAGAATGTCACGAATACATATAAGAAATTGGACAATCATTCATTGTACGGAACATATCATTTTAGAAAACAGCTCTTAATTCATCACACAGAAAATAAGTAAAGTTGAACATAGCTTTACTATGTTATTACTCACAGTTGGCCTTGAGACAGATAAACAGAGCAGATTGGCCAAACGGTATGCGGCACGTGACCTACATAACACATAACAGACACACACTTGAAACACACGTTCTAATTGTACATAACTTACTTCGTTCACTCTTAGTGTGTTTCTAACCTTTAATCCTCATTATGGAGTCTTAATCATGGCCTAGGAATGCCTAGGATGGATTGAGGATGCAGGAATGCATTGGAAAACATTTCTTGAAACTTGCTGAAAATAAGGTCCATGCTCGAGCGTGGATCAAATTTCTGGAAATTCCAGATTTGATCACCAAGCTCAAACTCAACCTTTGAAGCATCCAAAACTCATTTTTCTAGGCCAGAGCTTGAGGAAAAACATGAAAACTCATAAAACAACATGTTTTGAAGTTCATTTTACAAAATCAAAGCCCAGAAGTATGCCAATTGTGCAACTTTCAACTTGAAACTTGAAATTAATTCATGTACATGACTTGTATGCAATTCTTTAAACTCAAGTCTTCCAAAACATGACCAAATGCAATGTTCAACCCAAAAACATGATCAACTGTGACAATATGACATGGAACATGAAGAATTTCTAAAACAAAGCTTGGATTATGACATGCATGCAAGGATTCTCTAGAAAGACAACCTCAAATGCCATGAATTACACATGCATGTATGTATGGAGCTTCAATTCACCAATTCTTAGCTTAATCCTTACATGAGTTCATTTAATTCACTAGAATTCTTGTACTAGCAATTCAATTTCATAGTTAAGAGGTTGAATGCCTACCTTAAGTCTTGGATTCTCAAGTGTGGCAGCTTAATCTTCCAAACTCTCTTCAATTTCCTCTACCTTCAAGAAATTTCCTTGTTGAGTTCAACTCTCTCTTCTCCCTCTGTCTATCTCACGTTTGGCTCTCTCTCTCTTGGGTGAACTCCCAATGTGGTGAAGTCAAGAAAAGAAGTGAGTGGGCTCAAAATGGTGCCTTAAGTAATAATTAATCCAAACTAATCAAATGGCATTATTTTAATCTAATTTAATCGTTCCGAACCGAATTTTAATTAAACCTACCATAAAATTCTATAAATCCTAATTAGCACATAAATCAAGTCAATTTCTGATTCGAACGTCAATAAGGCTTTCAATTCACAGACTGAAGTTCAAGCAAGAACAGATCTTTCTATGCCTAACAAATATAGACACAAACAATGCATCACACACATGTAGTTTAATTTAGAATTTCACCTTAATTGTTAATTAGGCATAATTAATCATGGATTAATGTTAATCAGAGGTCGGGGTTGTTACAGGTTCAATAGAATTGATTCGGGTAATTGAAAACATGACTTTAGTATTCTCTCATTTTTATCTTAATTGAAAACATGACTTTAGTATTCTCTTATTGATTCGGGTAATTGTTCTTCTTCTTGAATTTTTTTTTCCTCTCTCAGCTTTTGCCTTCATCAAAGCTTCTATGGATCACTTTGACCACTCTCACCGTTGTTCACTCCGGCTGCGACATCACTTTGGCTACTCGGCTATTCATTACAGTAATTTTTTTGTTCACTCCGGCTATTCACTTCGGCTGCTCGACATCCTGCTCGGCTGCTTGGTTAGTTTATTACTTTGGTTCTTATTTTTTTCTTTTGTTATTGCTTTGGTAACGTTTGGTAGGCATGACTATTGAGTAAAACTGAAGAAGAAAATTCTGTCAATTGACTCTGTTTTTTTATCACCAAAGGCTATGTTTTTTATCACCAAGGAATCAGACTATTGTTTTTTTATCACCAAAGGCATGACTATTGGTAGGCATGACTATTGAGTAAAACTGAAGAAGAAAATTATGTCAATTGACTCTGTTTTTATCACCAAAGGCTATGTTTTTTATCACCAACGTTTTGTTAAGCATTGTGTTTTTTATCACCAAAGAATATTCTAAATGTAACGCCCTCAAAATAAACCCATTAATCATACATTCATGACATCCATAAGCTTAAGATAATAAAGCATATTTCCATTCATCAGAGTATTAAGTACAAAATTATTACATGTTGACAATAAAAGTAAATGCCCTACGAGCTTACAACTTTCCAAGTCAACACTTAGGTACAACAAAAGAAGAGTTCTAACTCTTTATACAAGTTAAGCCCTTGGCTTGAATTTACATGTAATACCCAAAAAGATAATCAACAAAAGTTCTTCCGCCTCTAAGCCTCTCAAGCTACGTCCTTGGAGGTGGCATATCACCTGAACCTGAAAATAATGTCCCATATAGGGTGAGCCAAAGCCCAGTAGAGATATACTAAACCAGATATGAGCAATAACTAAAACATTAGCATATGATAAATGGCTAACACTTGTAAACCAACTTACATCACAATCCAGTTCCATGACAATTATGTACATGTTTCATTTCACTTTCCTTTACTTTTCCAATTTTCAATTCATGAACATGCCTCAGAACCTGGCTAAACAATTAAATGAGACTACATCTCATATTAGAACACTTCCTTTATCCACAATTCAAATGAGACTACAACTCATAATAAAAACACTTCCAATACTTCAATCATCTACGTTATGCAAATGTAATAAGAATTTCGGGACTTCCACCCAAGGCACTCCGACCAACTTAGTTATCAATGGAGTCCATCCCCTATCTCCTCCCAAATAGGTTTGAGAGTACATCCCCTATCTTCCCTCAAACTATGGAGTACATCCCCTATCTCCTCCTAAACAAGATACATATACAATGTATTTAAACACTCATCATATACAATGATCAATCAATACACATATTTGATGTATTATTCCAACCGTCATATTCATTGAAAATTCCAGATGATTAGTTTCAGTTTTCCCTAATCAACATACAGTGTCTACAACAATCAAGACTATCCTCCACCGATAGCCCAAAGCAGTTATTTCTAAACAGCTAATAAATGCATCAAACAGATATAATATCAACATTGTCATAGGTGAGTGATTAATTTATCCAACTACACCATTCAATCTCACAACTCCCGAATTTCATGAATTTCAACTCAATTTCACAATTTTCCAAATTAATTATTCAACATAATTAAGGCATTTTCCCCTATTTTCCAATAACAACCCTAAGGTTAAATTTCATCGATTTAACCACAATAATACCATTTTCCAAGGTCTCACATACACATGGAATTTAACATTTTGAAAACCCCCTTTTCACAACCTCAAATCAAACCCTAACTTTCCCAAAATTACCAAATACCACCATCTAATCAAAATACATAACATCTATGTCAAAACCCATAGAAAGGATTAGGTTATCCCTACCTCAAATGAAGAGACCAAATGGAGAAGATGAAGAAAACCTGAGATGCTCCAAACTCAAAGATTTTCAGATCAAAATGTAGCCCACACCAAGCTCCACCTTTTTTACAAAGGGATTAGGGTAGGAGACCACTAGAACTAGATAAAATCTTAGAGAGAGAGTATGTATAGAGAGAGAGGCAGCCGGGGCTAGGGTTTGGATAAAGAAGAAGATGAAAAAGTGTGTAAAAACCCGCTGCTGCCAACTGATATACTCGAGCGAATGAGTGGTCGCTTGAGCGACCAGACACAAGGAAACCTCGCTCGAGCGGAGAAAGCCTTGCTCGAGCCAACAATACGAAGCTTCAGGTCTGCAACCTAGAAGCACGCTCGAGCGAAGAAAAGCTCGCTCGAGTGAAGAAAAGCTCGCTCGAGCGAAGAAACCCAAAACATATAGCTCGCTCGCTCGAGCGAAGGAAATCTCGCTCGAGCCAAGAAATGCAACCTTCAAGTCAAAAAGAGACGCAAACGCAAGCTCGAGCGCAAGACTTCTCGCTCGAGCCACTCGACACAACACTCAACTCTCGCTCGAGCAAAGGAGCCCTGGCTCGAGCGAAGCAACTAAAACAAAGAGCTCACTTGAGTGACAAAAGCCTTGCTCGAGCGAAGGAGCAAAAATCTAGGCAGCCATTATTGGTTTAATCTCACAACTAACCTGAAACACACCTGCCCAATACATCCCAAAATTTGAATACAAGGAATTAAAGGATGGAAACAAGATACAAACAAAACCAACTCCACAAAACCTAAGTCCGGAATACAATAAACAATGGAGGGAAAACCGGGATCGCTATACTAAAACTAAAGAGTAGTTGCAAAGGCTATGTTTTTTATCACCAAAATCACTTGACTCTGTTTTTTATCACCAAAATCAGTTGGCTCTGTTTTTTATCACCAAAATTAGAAAAAATTCTGCTCAATGTGTTAACTATCAACTGTTTAAATTAGTGATGAGAGACAAAAATTCTGCTCAATGTGTTTACTGCCATCTGTTTATCACCAAAATCAAAAAAATTTTATCACCAAAAAACATTAAGCAGAAATTAGTTTGGTGTTCAAAAAAATAAATAAAAGGTTATACACATTGTGTTTACTGTCAACTATGTATAATAGTTGGTCTGTCAATTATTGTCAATTATTTGAACTATTAAGTAGAAAATATTTGAACTAAATTTCGTCAAAGAATTAAAAAAAAACATTATGTGAACCAAATTTCTGTCAATTTTGATTAAACATTGAGCAGAATTATTGTGAACCAAATTTCTCTCAGAATTATTAAACATTGAGGAAATGTGTCTCTCATCACCAAATTTCTGTCAATTTTTAATCAGAAAAAACATTAAGCAATTTTTTTAATAAAAAAAACATTAAGCAGAAATTGGTTTGGTGTTCAAAAAAAAAAAAAAGGTTATACACATTGTGTTTACTGTCAACTGTGTATAATAGTTGGTCTGTCAATTATTGTCAATTATTTGAACTATTAAGCAGAAATTATTTGAACTAAATTTCATCAAAGAATTAAAAAAAAACATTATGTGAACCAAATTTCTATCAATTTTGATTAAACATTGAGCAGAATTATTGTGAACCAAATTTCTCTCAAAACTATTAAACATTGAGGAAATGTGTCTCTCATCACCAAATTTCTGTCAATTTTTAATCAGAATTATTGTCAATTTTTTTAATAAAAAAAAACATTAAGCAGAAATTGGTTTGGTGTTCCAAAAAAAAAAAAGGTTATACACATTGTGTTTACTATCAACTGTGTATAATAGTTGGTCTGTCAATTATTTTCAATTATTTGAACTATGAAACAGAAATTATTTGAACTAAATTTCATCAAAGAATTAAAAAAAAAACATTATGTGAACCAAATTTCTGTCAATTTTGATTAAAAGCAGAATTATTGTGAACCAAATTTCTCTCAGAACTATTAAACATTGAGGAAATGTCTCTCGTCTCCAAATTTCTGTCAATTTTTAATCAGAATTATTGTCAATTTTTTTAATCAAAAAAAAAAACATTAAGCATAAATTATTTTTTCATCAAAGAATTACTCTCAATTATTTGAACTATTAAGCAAAAATTTGGTTCTTACACATAAGGTTGGTCTCAAAATTATTTGGCTATTATACACAGGAAAAACAGAATAGATCCAAAATTTTCACTAAATCAAGAATGAACAAAAAATTTCACCAAATCTCCAATAATAATACTTTTAATCTTTTTTGATAAAATTTTAAAATAGAGTATGGATAGGAGATGGTTTTCTTTCATAAAAAATGGTATGGATAGGAGATGGTTTTTAGGATAAGTTTGGAATTTTTTTGAAAAGATTTTAAGATGCGAAGAGAGTAAGGATTGGAGTATTCATATCAGATCAAGCTTTTAATCAAATTTTCACTCAAATTTGATGAACAGAGAGAGAGAGAGAGAGAGTAAGTTAAGTAATTTACTAATCATAACCATCATGGCTTGGTTGTCCTGACTCCTTATTGTTGTTGTTAGAACTTAAAGCTTGGATTAGGATTGGTTGTCCTAACTCCGGTGGGTAAATTGAAGTGTAAAACATTTGGCTGATTACGTCGCTATTCATAAAATTGGTCTGTCTTAAATTTTTAAAATTTGGTCAAGATTTGGAACAAATAATTGGAAAATTTTGTTTAAATTTGGTCAATTTTGTTGCATTATTAGAAAGAAGTCAAGTACTCTCTCTCATACCCTAACCCAAGGACCTTCACAGTTATTCATTTTTTGGTTCTTCTTAGAGACTTGAGTGCTAGATATGGTAGTAGTGGATAGTTTTGTAGATTAACTTGATATTGAAAATCATGTGTGCACTGCTACTTGCATTGTGCCCTTAGTGAGGCATAGTCGGGTTGCTTCATCGTAGTTATGTGATGATATCTTTTGATGTAATGTGGGCTTCTATTCTCCCTTTTAAAAAGTAAAACCTAGGCTTAGGCGCCCATAGGATTGTTTGAGAAAAAGGCATTATTCATTTCTATTCAACTTACTAAACCGTCAAGCGCATCACTAATCATTGGAATGCTCCGTTGAAAAACTCTACATGCTCAATTTTGTTTTTCAAAAAATAGATGCAATCAACCATGATTTAGTCACCCTTTTAATGAAAGAACATTTCATTTAGTAGGTCACACATGTATGCAAGATATAGAGAGAGACATCATTATGATATACCTTTACACAAAAATTGTACCATTCAAATGTAGTATATTTGTTGTGTGATTCTAAAAAGAAAGGGATTATTTTTTTCATTTAATTTTTTTTTTTGAATATCTAGAGTTCCTAATTAAAAGAAAAATTTGAAAGACTTGGCATTTTAACATTTATGTGTAATATGGCAAGAGAGTTTATGTTTTTTTTTTTTTTTTTTTTTTTGGCACCTTTTTAAAGGAGTATAGTAACTTATGTTGTATTTCAAAAAATTCTGGTGAATGTATATATGTGTATATGTATATTACTTTAGTTGTCTTCATGCAAAAAAATATATTAAACTTACAAATATTTAACTTAACCTAAGTATTTAACATAATCCGTTTTGCTTTGAATCAAATTCACCAAGTATTTAACTTAACTTACAAAAATGTATTTAACATTTTATTATTAAAAAAATAAAAAATTGTACCATTCAAATGTGATATATTTGTTGTGTGATTCTAAAAACAAACCGACTGTTTTGTTCATTTTTTTTTTTAATATCTAGAGTTCCTAATTAAAAGGAAAATTTGAAGGACTTGGCATTTTAACATTTATGTGTAATATTAAAATGCCAAGAGAGTTTATGTTCTTTTTTTCTTTTTTCTTTTTTTGCACCTTTTTAAGGGAGTATAATATTCTATGTTGCATTTCAAAAATTCTGGTCAATGCATATGTGTGTATTACTTTAGTTGCTTGATGAAATAATTATTCATTATTGCTTATAAAATGGCTTTCTTATGTGGTGAATTTTTTTTTCGCATAAATTTATTTTGGACTTTCCAAGTCATAAATGGTGAACTTCAAAATATTTATGATTATAATGGGTTTTAATTTTGGTTTTAATTTCATCTCTATAAAATTAAAGTTAGTTAAGAAAGAGAAAAGTTCAAATTCGGACAATTATTATGCTCCAGTTTTAATTTATCATTTTAATGTGATTGTTAGAAAACATCTATTCTAAATGCTGGGTTGACTCAGAAAATGTGAGTTTGATTATGAGTTTCTCAAAGAATAGAGAGAGAGAGAGAGAGAGAGAGAGAGAGAGAGAGAGAGAGAGGTAGAGGTTATTTGGGACTTGATTTGTGGTTAGTGCTCTGTGTTGTACAAAAGATAAATATTTTTCATATAATTTTTTTTGAATATCTACAATTCCTAATTGAAAGAAAAATTTCAGAGACTTGGCATTTTAACATTTATGTGTAATATGACAAGAGAGTTTATATTTTTTTTTTGGCACCTTTTTAAAGGACTATAGTATTCTATGTTGTATTTCAAGTATTTAACTTAACCCAAGTATTTAACATAATCCATTTTGCTTTGAATCAAATTCACCAAGTATTTAACTTAACCTACAAAAATGTATTTAACATTTTATTATAAAAAAAAAATAAAAAAATTGTACTATTCAAATGTAACAAAAGGATTGTTTTGTTCATTTATTTTATTTTTTTAATATTTAGAGTTCCTAATTAAAAGGAAAATTTGAAGGACTTGGCATTTTAACATTTATGTGTAATATGACAAGAGAGTTTATGTTCCTTTTTTTTTTCCACGAATGCATATGTGTGTATTACTTTAGTTGCTTGATGAAATAATTATTCATTATTGCTTATAAAATGTCTTTCTTATCTGGTGAATTTTTATTTTTTTTGGGGCATAAATTTATGTTTGGACTTTCCAAGTCATAAATGGTGAATTTCAAAATATTTATGATTATAATGGGTTTTGATTTTGATTTTAATTTCATTTCTATAAAATTAAAGTTAGTTAAGAAAGAGAAAAGTTCAAATTCGGACAATTATTATGCTCCAGTTTTAATTTATCATTTTAATGTGATTGTTAAAAAACATCTATTCTAAATGCTGGGTTGACTCAGAAAATGTGAGTTTGATTATGAGTTTCTCAAAGAATGTAGAGAGAGAGAGAGAGAGAGAGAGGTAGAGATTATTTGGGACTTGATTTGTGGTTAGTGCTCTGTGTTGTACAAAAGATAAATATTTTTCATATAATTTTTTTTGAATATCTACAATTCCTAATTGAAAGAAAAATTTCAGAGACTTGGCATTTTAACATTTATGTGTAATATGGCAAGGGAATTTATATTTTTTTTTGGCACCTTTTTAAAGGACTATAGTATTCTATGTTGTATTTCAAGTATTTAACTTAACCCAAGTATTTAACATAATCCGTTTTGCTTTGAATCAAATTCACCAAGTATTTAACTTAACCCACAAAAATGTATTTAACATTTTATTATTAAAAAAAATAAAAAATTGTACCATTCAAATGTAGTATATTTGTTGTGTGATTCTAAAAACAAAGCGACTGTTTTGTTCATTTTTATTTTTTTTTTAATATCTAGAGTTCCTAATTAAAAGGAAAATTTGAAGGACTTAGCATTTTAACATTTATATGTAATATGGCAAGAGAGTATGTTCCTTTTTTTTTTTTTTTTTGGCACCTTTTTAATTGAGTATAATATTCTATGTTGCATTTCAAAAATTCTGATCAATGCATATGTGTGTATTACTTTAGTTGCTTGATGAAATAATTATTAATTATTACTTATAAAATGGCTTTCTTATGTGGTGAATTTTTTTTTTTCGCATAAATTTATTTTGGACTTTCCAAGTCATAAATGGTGAACTTCAAAATAATTATGATTATGATGGGTTTTAATTTTGGTTTTAATTTCATCTCTATAAAATTGAAGTCAGTTAAGAAAGAGAAAAGTTCAAATTTGGACAATTATTGTACTCCAGTTTTAATTTATCATTTTAATGTGATTGTTAAAAAAATCTATTCTAAACGCTGGGTTGACTCAGAAAATGTAAGTTTGATTATGGGTTTCTCAAAGAATGTAGTGAGAGAGAGAGAGAGGTTATTTGGGACTTGGTTTGTGATTAGTGCTCTGTGTTGTACAAATTAGCCTGATAGGAAAGAAACTGTTTGTTTGGAGCTATTTAAAAAGAAATTAAGAGTGATTTATTTAGTTGATCTTCCTGCAACAAAAAAATTAACTCACACTCAAAAAAAATTATTTAACATTTTATTTGCTGTGTAATATATTTATTTAGTTGTACCATTCAAATATAATATATTTGTTGTGTGATTTTGGTTTTAATTTCATTTCTATAAAATTAAAGTCAGTTAACAAAGAGAAAAGTTCAAATTTAGACAATTATATTGTGCTCCAGTTTTAATTTATCATTTTAATGTGATTGTTAAAAAACATCTATTCTAAATGCTGGGTTGACTCAGAAAATGTGAGTTTGATTATGGGTTTCGCAAAGAATGTAGAGAGAGAGAGAGAGGGAGGAGGAAGGGACTGTTTGTTTGGAGCCATTTAAAAAGAAAGTAAGGGTGATTTATTTAGTTGATCTTCCTGCAACAAAAAAATTAAACTAACACTCAAAAAAACTTATTTAACATTTTATTTGATGTGTAATATATTTATTTAGTTGTACCATTCAAATGTAATATTTATTTGCTGTGTGATTCTAATGTACAGATGATAAATATTTTTCATTTAATTTTTTTTGTGAATATCTAGAGTTCCTAATTAAAAGAAAAATTTGAAAGACTTGGCATTTTAACATTTATGTGTAATATGGCAAGAGAGTTTATGTTTTTTTTTTTTGTGTGTGCACCTTTTTAAGGGAATATAATGTTCTATGTTGCATTTCAAAAATTTTGGTCAATGTATATGTGTGCATATTACTTTAGTTGTCATCATGAAAAAAAAATGTATTAAACTTACAAGTATTTAACTTAACGCAAGTATTTAACATAATCCGTTTTGTTTTGAATCAAATTCACCGAGTATTTAACTTAACCCAAAAAAATGTATTTAATATTTTGTTATAAAAAAATTTTAAAAAAAAATTGTACCATTCTAAATAGAGAAGGCACGTGCCTCTGGTATCTGTTGAATTATTTTTTTTTTGGCATAAATTTGTGATTATGATTATAACGGGTTTGATTTTGGTTTTAATTTCATCTATATAAAATTGAAGTCAGTTAGAAAAGAGAAGAGTTCAAATTTGGACAATTGTTGTACTCCGATTTTAATTTTATCATTTTAATGTGATTGTTAAAATACATCTATTCTAAACATTGGGTTGGCCTTTTTCTTTTTCTTAGAAGTTTATATTTTTATTTATTTCTTCTCCTCTTGATTGTAACCCGTTAAGTATTTTCTATTCATGGCAGTTATTTATTTAAATAAAATTTTGAATTTTATTATTCGATTTGGTAGCAACAGATTTGGAAATAACATTTCATTGTCAATGAAATCCATGTTAACTTTTATTATTGCTAATTTTTTGTTTCTTTGTGTCTAAAATTATATAACCAAGTATTTTTAGGTTGAAGTACAACAGTTATGAACAATATCACTATTTTTGGTCAAGTAAGTTTTTTTTCTTCTTTTTTCTCTTCATATAAATTTAAGTACATCTCTTATAAATTTAAGTACAACAGTTATAGACAATATCGCTATTCTAATTATTCTTTTCCCTCATACTTTATAGGTGGATGGGGACTTACACCGAACCGTAATATCACCTGTCACGCCCCACTTTTTATTACTCGAAGTCATTACTAAATTCATTAACTTAATTCAATTTCATGGATAACATGCGGAAGTAAACTCATACATTCAATCCGTAGAAAGGATTAACAATACTCTCATTCGTATGCAAAGTAAATATTACATGAACATACTTTAACAAATCGCCCTTGGGCTTACATCACTTAAGGTACAAGAAGAAGGGTGTAACCCTTTCACAATAATGGCATTCCGCCAACATAACAGAGGCCCCGTGGCCAATAAATAAGTAGATCCAAATCTTGCAGCTCAACCTGCTTAACACGTGAAAAAGATTCAACAACGTGGGATGAACATATAGTCCAGTAGGGAACTCAACATGATCCTTAATAATAACAACTTACAGATAGCTATGATCATGAACACTCATTCTCATACTAGAATAGTAATGTGACAGTTTATACAAAATATATATATGTATAAACTTTTCTCGAAAACAACCATTTCATTCAATGTTCCAAATGATTTCCCTTCCCGTTTTCCTTTCACTAATTCCCGTTCCCAATCTTTCATAACATTAACAAACGCTTAGGAAGTAACCTCACTAAGCTCGATACTCTCTTCCCTTTCTATACATACACAGATGTACCCTTTTCAAACATGTTTATCTCTAAAACATTCATTCCCCTATACACTTTCCAATAGACAAAAGTGACATTTGGTTCGTTTCCACTACTATCATAACTATACATGCATAACTTGTAAAAATGTAAATTTACAACCCACCAACATGTATACAATCAACCCATGGAGTAACTCAGTCCTCCAAAGGGTAACCAATCAAGTCCATGATATTTCCAGTTACAACGAAACAACAACCTCTCCACTTTGCTCTACTAGCTATTGCTTAGTAAGCCAAAGATATACGGAAACAACTACAACCAACTTCACTCTACTAGCTATAAGCGTAGTAAGTCAAACTGCCAGTTTACCAGGCGCTAGCTGGAAGGGTATGGTGCCTTCTATTATCAGCGCATACAGTTCTCCAGGCGCTGGCTGGAAGGTAACGGTACCTTTGATTATAAGCGCAGCATATAACGCCATCCACAATCATGCACACAAGGCATATCCACGGCATATAACGCCATCAACAATCATGCACACAAGGCATACCCAACATGCGTATCACATACACATAACTAACAAGAATTCAACAATCCAATTCTCAAACTTACTTCGAAAGTACTTTCTTCCTTTTCACAAAATCAATTCCATTATTCTTATTTCCATAAAACCAATTCCCAAGCCATGGTTAATCCTTTAAACATTAAACACCATTACCCAACTCATTTTGATAAAAGAGATTTATACACAATAATCAACAAAACCCCCAATTTGATTTACCCAACCTAAATATAATTTAGGGCTTTTCTCTCATTCAACTACAACATGCTAATTTACATACTAATTAGCCAAAACAACAATTAATGAAGCCAAATCCATTCTCAACACAACCAACCCTAGGTTTACTCATGATTTTCAAACAACTCCAACATGATACAATTTTCATGCAATACAAAAATTACCACATGTCTATCTATAGACGAAGTATTGAAAAAGAACAAGGAGAATCCCTACCTCAAACGTAGAACCCAAATAGAGAAGATGACCCAAAACCAAAATGTTCCAAACACCAAACTATTCGGATCAAAACGAAGCCCTTGACGATCAACACCCTTTTTGTGAAGGCCAAAGGTGAGCAAAACACCCTAGCTAGATCAATACTTAGAGAGAAGTTATGGTTTTTGAGTGAGAAGCTCTGAAAATGGCGTTTTGGTAAAGTAGGAGAAAGAAGATAAGTCAAAAAGTGATTTAAAATGCCCAGTCCCACTCAGTTATACGACAGGTCCGCTCGAGCGTAAGACACTCCGCTCGAGCGTAAAGACACATAAAACAGGTTCCGCTCGAGCGCAACATTGTCCGCTCGAGCGCCAAGACACAGACACAAAGTTCGTCCGCTCGAGCGTAGATTCCAGCCCGCTCGAGCGCAGGTCTCCCCCTCCCAGAACTCTCGCCAAAAACACACTGTCCGCTCGAGCGCAACATCTCCGCTCGAGCGCAACCCGCTCGAGCTCACCAAACCCGCTCGAGCGTAGAAACCATACTTGCAGAAGTTTTGCAGGAGTCACGAGATACTGAAAGGGTGCATTCTCCGCTCGAGCGCCCAAACCACCGCTCGAGCGTACAGGCAACAACAAGATATCCACTCGAGCGTCAACATCTCCGCTCGAGCGGACCAGCCAAAAACCTGGGCAACTAGACTTGGTTCCTAAGCTCGACCAACCTGCCCAACACATCCTATAACTCAAAAAACAAAGTAGGAAAGGATGTAAACAAGACAATACTCAACTACCAACGTCCACGGACACATGTCCGGATCACTGTACAACAAGGGGTAAACCCGGGACCGCTATATCACCTCCCTTTACTAATTTTCTTATTTATGTGTATAAAGTTTTATTTATCACTCTAAAGTTTTTGTATATATAGGTTCGATTTCTTCAAGAAAGAAATGTTAATGTTGTTATTCGCGATGAGCGTGACCTTAATACTATTCGCATTCATGAAGTAAGCCAAAAAGTCACTTGAACATTGGACATGTATTTTCTTATCATTTTAAAAATAATTTATAAATATATTCTACTTATTTTTTATAGGCAAAGGCAAAGGAAAAAGACAAAGCAATATCAAAGGAAACAAAAAAAGCTATTCCTTATGGCAAAGGAAAGGAAAATGCATATCCCATGGTATGGTTTCTCAACAATTTTTAAAAGTTTCTTTTTCGAATATTATATAGTGTCATATACTCTTTTTTATGTACATTTTTCAAAAGTTTCTTTTTCAAAAATTTATTCAATTCTTTTTATTGAATATGAAATGTTTTTCTGAAGCATGTTAAAGTAAGCATTTGTACAATATGCTAATGCATTTGTATGAACATTAATTTGAATTTTTAATATGTTTGTCTATTTGTATGATAAAAATATGTTGCATTTGTACAATATGTTGCATCTACAACATAGCATAATAAAAATACAATAGAGGAAAACGAAAAAGGAAAATAAGAAGAAAGAACAAATATGTGATGAAAAGGAAACTGCATAATATAATTTTTTTTAATTTTTATTTTTCTTATAAGAAGTTCTTAAGGAAAGAAGAAAAAGACAAAAATACATTTTAATATAACAGAAACAACAAGAAGAGTGAAAAGGAAAGTACAATACATTACACGCTAATATTCACATTTTACGTACCCAATGATCTAATATTTACCTTTTCAACATACATTTTGTAAAGAGATGGGTAATGTCTTTAAACCAATAAGTGCGTGCATAGTGAATTTGCAGTTTTGTGTGCTTAATGTCTTTTCAAATTATTTTTCCCTTCCTTTTTAAATTTCATCAATACATGCATTGGTTCTTATATGACTAACAACTTAACCAAGTGAAGAGGAAAAGTTAATTAAAAGGAAGAAAAAATACATGATGAAAGGGAAGCAAGTTAGTTAATCTTCACATTTTATGCACCTTCTTATATAATATTCTCATTTTAGGCACACAATGATAATGTGTTATCAAAAACTGCATTGGCCTAACGTGCATGGCGAGAACGTGAAAAAAAATCAAAAAGCCATGTTTTGCATACCAATTGGGACAACGCCTGCGACGAGAACGAGAAAGAGAAAGAGAAAGATCGAAGGAATGTATTAACCCAAGACAACCTTCTTTAACACCAAATTGGTAAAAGAAAAAGAATGTTTTACCCAAGACAATCTTGAATTTTTTACTCTTACTATTACCACTTTATTATATAGATTTTAATTTGTTCACAATCAATTTCTATAGGCCTCCTCCTACAACTCCATCTAGAAATGTTGGTGTGGTCATTCGTGATGAGCACGACCTTAATATTATCCGTGTTCGTGCAGTAAGTACAAAATCAAGTCAAACATTATAT
This sequence comes from Camellia granthamiana, assembly GCA_036172215.1. NCBI lineage: Eukaryota > Viridiplantae > Streptophyta > Magnoliopsida > Ericales > Theaceae > Camellia > Camellia granthamiana. The sequence goes on along the minus strand of CM069914.1, from coordinate 80,938,160 downwards.
GTATTATATATATATAAGATTATATAAGATTTTTTTAATCTTTTGAATATTTTATTTATATTTGTTAGGCAAAAGAAAAAGAAAAGGTCAATCCATTGTCTAAAGGAAAAGAAAAGATGGCTCCTTCTGGCAAGAGAATGACAAGTGTATGTCAAATGGTATATATTCTTTTTTTAAAATATGATACAAAACTAATCAAAATTTTGAATAGTTAAAAGATATGAGTGTATAAAATGAATTTATTATTTTATATTGTTTTTGTAGAATGATTGTAATATGTTTTCCTGTAACTTGCTATTATTTATATGTGTTTTTCAAATTTATTTATTTTTATTTTGCATGGATACATGTGCATTTATAATGTACCATCCATAAGTTGCTACTTATATAAAGAGAATAGGAAAAAAGAAACGAAGGAATAAAGAAAGAATATATAAAGAAAGGATAAACTAAATAAGATAGGTTTTTAATTCTTATTTAATATATAAAATAGAAAACAAAGAAAGGGAAAGGGAACGGGAAAGGGAAAGGGAAAGGGAAGAAATAAGAAGATAGAAAGGAAAGAAATAAGAAAGAAAGAAATAAAGATAACACTATTAAATGTATAAAACAAAATTAAGATAGTTTCATTTTATGCACAAAATATTCACATATTTTGCTTCAATGATAAAATATTTTCATTTTAGGCACAAAATGATAATGTAATATCAAAAGCTGCATTGCCCCAACAGGCACGGCGATAGCGTGAAAAAATTGAAAAGTCATACTTTGAATTTCAATGCTTGCAACGAGAATAAGAAGAATTAGAAGAATGTGTTCAACTAAGACAACATTCTTTAACACCAATTCGTCGCGATCGCACTTGCTTGGAGTGGGAAACAATAACTGAAGATTCTCATTCGGCACAAAAACGAACAATGGTTACCAATCATTCTACATGTTCGTTTTCTATGCCAAGCACATCTTTAGCTCCACCAAGGAATCGGTAAACTACTGTGTCTAATCTTGAAATACATACTTTTACTCATACCATTTTGTTTTACAGAATTTTATTTATACACAAATATTCGTAGGTCTACTCCTATAAATCGATTTCTTTAACAAGATCTATGTATTGATGATGAATTAGAAGATCTGCTTATGAGTGTATCAATTGACGCCAGGGCACACAAAGATTCTTGCCGCCATTATCTTGGCAAGATGGATGTATTATGTCCTTATTGTTCAGCCTTACATTGGATGGATGAAAAATTGACAAAATCATCTATAAAACGTCCCTTATTCAGAACTTGTTGTTTGGGAGGAAGGATTAGGCTACCTTTACTTATTACACCCCCTCCACCACTTCAGGCATTGTATGATGGGAATAATGATCAATTAAAATCCTTTCGAAGTTATACTCAAGTGTACAATGCAGCCAATACTTTTACGAGTCTTGGTGCTACATTGGATCCTAGAGTACTCAGTGGAAGGGGCCCTACATCATTCACAATTCATGGGGAATTGCGACATCGAACAGTATCACTACAACCACAACCAGGGCAGGATGCGAGTTATGCTCAGCTGTATATCTATGACCCTTATTCAGCTTTAGAAATTCGTAATCGTAGAAATCCTAACTTGAGAAGGGATGTTCTCAAAACTATTCAAGATAGTTTGTTGCAAGTCAATGCATTTGTAGATAAATATCGCCAGGCTCATGCCATTTTACATCAATTAGACTCGGCAGGACACAATCTACCTGCTCATCTTCATTACAATTCAACAACTGATCGACGTCGGTATAACCTACCAACTACAGATGAGATTGCAATTGTAATACCAGGTGATGGAACAGAGGTAAATAGAATGAGAGATATTATCTTACATTTCAGAGGAAATAATGAGTTGATGCGAATTAATGAATGTCACCCAGCATACTTACTATTACATTATGTTCTATTATTTCCATATGGTGAGCTTGGATGGGAACCTGAGTTGAAATTGTGGAATGTTCAGTATGATCGACCTTCAACTGATCGACTTACTCAAATGAATTTTTATAGTTATCGTTTGTTTGAACGACCCACAGAGTATTCAATAATTTTGAGAGGTAGGAAACTATTTCAAGAGTTTTTGGTTGATGCTTGGGCTGCAACTGAGCAAAATCAATTGACATACTACAAGCTTAACCAAGGGAAACTTCGGGCTGAGCTTTACCAAGAGTTGTCAGATATGGATCCAGATTATGTACGACCTGGACAAATTGGTCAAAGGTTTGTTTTGCCATCTTCATTTACTGGTAGTCCTAAACATATGTTTGAAATCTTTTAAGATTCAATGGCTATCACACGATACAACCAACACCCAGATATTTTTCTTACCATGACTGCAAATCCCAATCAACACCCAGATATTTTTCTTACCATGACTGCAAATCCCAATTGGCCAGAAATTACTTCAGCATTATTACCATATCAAAAACCTATTGATCGTCCTGATTTAATTGCCCGTGTTTTTGAGTTGAAGAGAAAATGTTTGATGAAGGAGATAAAAACAAATAAAGTGTTTGGAAATAAAGTTGCACATGTTTTTACAATTGAATTTAAAAAACGAGGACTCCCTCATATGCATGCACTTTTATTTCTCAAGGGTCCTGACAAAATTTGGACATGTGCTCAAGTAGACAAATTGGTCTGTGTAGAATTTTCAGACCCAAAAGATGATCCTATGCTTTTTGAAACTATCAAATGTTGTATGATACATGGACCATGTGGTGCTCAAAATCCACAAGCACCATGTATGGAAAATGATAGATGCACTAAGAGATATCCTCGAGCTTTCACAGAAACAACTATGGATCAAGATGGATACCCCATCTATCGTCGTCGCAATAATGGTCAAGTACATACTGTGAGGGGGCAAGAAGTTGATAACAGGGATGTCGTACCATACAATGCATATCTTTCAAAACTTTTCAACTGTCATATAAATGTGGAAGTTTGTGCCAGAATGAGATATAGCGATCCCGGTTTTTTCCTCCATTGGTTTTGTATTCCGGACTCGGTTCTGTGGATGTCTGTTGTGGTATATGTTTCAATTTCATCCTTTAATCCTTTGGATTTGAGTTTAGAAATGTCTTGGGCGTGTTTCGAACAGGTTGGTTGAGCTTTGGTCTCTATTCTTGTTGCCCAGATTTCTGATGATCCGCTCGAGCGGGTCTTGTTGCGCTCGAGCGAGGTTTGCATCCTTTCAGCATTTTGTGCGTCTACAAAAATACTGCAGGTGTGTTTTTCACGCTCGAGCAGAGTTCATTACGCTCGAGCGAGTCGCGCTCGAGCGGGTATCTTCGCACTCGAGCGGGTGTTCGAAGTCTGTAAAAGTACTGGATGAGTGTATTCTACGCTCGAGCGGGTCCCTTTGCGCTCGAACGGGTAGTGCTTTGTTGTTGTGCCTTGGCGCTCGAGCGGGTGAAGTTTTTGTGTCTTACGCTTGAGCGTCTTATTCTCCGCTCGAGCAGACTAAACATATATCAGATCGCAGCTGTGTCATTTTAAATCATTTTTTCAACTCACTCTCTTTCTAACTTTTCAAAACCCTCATTTGAGAGCTCCTCTCTCTAGAATACAACTTCTCTCTAAGAAATCATCTAGTTTGAGTGTGTTTCTATCCTAGTCCCTTTGTAAAAAGTGTGGAGCTTGGTGTGGGTTACATTTCAATCCGAAAATCTTTGGGTTTGGAGCATTTCGAGTTTCATCATCTTCTCCATTTGGTCTCTCCATTTGAGGTAGGGATACCCTACTCCTTCTTATGGGTTTTGACATAAATTTTAGTCATTTTGATTAGATGGTGTTATTTGGTAATTTTGGAAAAGTTAGGGTTTGGTTTGAGGTTATAAAAAGGGATTTTTCAAATGTTAAACTCCATGTGTATATGAGACCTTGGAAAATGGAATTATTGTTGTTAAATTGATGAAATTGAACCTTAGGGTTGATATTTGAAAAAGGGGGAGAATGCCCTAATTAATGTGATAAATTAATTTGAATAATTAATTTGGGGAAATATGAAATTGAGTTGAGAACCATGAAATTGGGAAATTATGAGATGGAATGGTGTAGTTGGATTAATCAATCACTCACCCATGAAAATGTTGATATTTTATCTATTGATAAATTTATTATCTGTTTAGAGATAACTGCTTTGGGCTATCGGTGGAGGATAGTCTTGATTGTTGCAGACACTGTATGTTGATTAGGGAAAACTGAAACTAATCACATTGAATATGTTATTGAATATGACGGTTGGAATAATACATTGAATATGTGCAACATTTATTATTTAAATTTGATTATAAAAACTTAATTAGTAAGTAAATTAAAAATATTATCAATTGAAAAAATGTTAAAAACTTTCATTGTAAAATTTAATTAGTAATTTTGAACTTTGAAAAGTATAAAAATAAAAATAAAAATAAAAAGAATTAAACAAAAATTTTATTATTTGATGAATTAAGCAATTGTCATTTAAATTAATATTTAAACAAAAAAAATCTGTTTAAAATTCGCTAATGACCCCAATAATAATTGCACCATCCTGACCCTTTTGTTCTGCAATATTTTTTTTTATTTTTTTATTCTAGAAAATGTTTTTTATACATCTTAGAAAATTTAAGCTATGTTTGGCGTAATGGGTTGGGGGTTAAAATAGTCATAGAAAGATAAAATAGTTTAAAAAATCAATAAGATAAAATGTCACGTTTAAATCATAATCATTTTATTTTTTTCTCACAAAAGTCAAAAAAACCAAAAAGTCCATCCCAAATAAATTTTTTTAACTCAGGTTAAAAAAATTAAAAAGTCAAAAAACTAACTCACTTTCCAAACAAAGGCTTACATTACAGAATTGACTTTTCAGCATAAATCAGGTCACTTTCTCCAGCTTTTACCTAACAAGCGAGCAAGGATCCTCTAAAGTTTTTTTTTCCTAAAGTTTCCTAGAGTGGTGCATTGTGTGGTTGAGATTTAATGACAAGTCACATCAATTTTTCAGCATTAAATCTCAACCACACAATGTACCACTTTAGGAAACTTTAGGAAAAAAAAACACTCTAGAGGATCCTTGGTGCTAACAAGCACTATAACAAATTAAAATTTTAAAGTAAAAAATTAAAAGATAAAATTATTTTTTAGGAAGAAAATATTTTAGTTATCGAAATTATCATTGTTATATTTTGAATGATGAAATAGGCATTTAATGATGAATACTATAATTTTGGGACAAATTTTTTTGTCTCAAGAAGTAAACATTTTTACCACCAATATTTTTTTTACCGACATTTAAAAATTTTGTCACTATAACTCTTTTTTTTTTTTTTTGACTTTTAGCGAAGACCTTCGCAATAACAAGAATTGATCTCTAAATATTTTTTATAATAATTTTTTTATGTTTATGAACAAAAAATTTAATCCCTAACATTTTTATATTTTATTTGAACAAATAGATGTGAGAATATATATATATGCTTACCAAAAACAGAAACATGTATTAAATAATACAAGAAAGATTGGGATAATGACCTTATAAAAGTCCATGGAAGCAACACAGAAGCAATCACCCAACTTGACATTTCCATTCCAAGCCTCTAAACTCAGGCATACACACCACAAAAGGGTCAATGGCTCTCACCACCTTCTCCCTCTCTCTCTGTATGTCACTCTTGTCACTTGTGGTTATGGCTTCTGCAAGTGGTTATGGGTATGCCCCAAAAGCTGAGCTTCAAAAACCTAAGAAGGAAGTAGAGCTACTCCCCTCCATAGCGGGCATTCAAGGGAATAAATCCGGTCCTAAACTAGTTCCACTTGAAGGTAATAATTTCTTCCTTTCTTGTTTTATGGACTCTCTCAATTGAAGGTAATTTCCATACATGATCATCATTTCTTTTTTCTGGTACAAAGGCATAAAAGATCATTAGTACTGTAACTATCATGCACTTGCTGTTATTGTGCCATATGCAACTCATTGTTTTTTTTCAACTATGGTGTAGGAGCTTTGGCAAGAATCACATGTCTAGCTGTTGACAAGAATGGGTATGAATCGGCCCATTTCTCTGTTTTGAGTCACCCAACCGATGCCAAGGGGCACTTCTTTGCCACAGTGGCTCCTTATGAGCTTGAAGATGCATTGAAGATTACAGAGTGCAAGGCATTCCTCGAAAAATCTCCATTGGAGACTTGTAAAGTTCCAACTGATGTCAACAAAGGGATTAGCGGCGCTACTCTCACTTCTTACCATTTCCTCGTGGACAAGAACATCAAATTATACTCTGTTGGGCCTTTCTTTTATACTCCACAACCAAAACCAGTCTCTTAAGGGTTATTAGCTTGTTGAGATCAATCACTACATTTGATCAAACACCAAACCAAATTTTTTTTTTTTTTTTTAAACCTGCATTTGGAGCTCCAACAGAGAAGCAAAAAAAAAAAAAGGATTTTCGTAACGTAGTTGATATCCGAACAAAAAAAAAATGGTTTGAACTGATAAAAAACATGTCTGAAAATAGAAGCTCCAACAGAGAAGCAAGTTTTTTGCACATACCAAACAGTCCAGGCTTCCTTCAACATGAAACAACATGACGGCCATCCCTCTCCCTCTATCTATCTCTGCCTGCCAAGAAAATACAGTTTGTCATGGATACTGCACAGAGATCCTCAGTAATAAACACATATAGTCACAAATTTTTGAAGACTGATCTCTTTCAATTACTCACCGCACAAGCACATATCGCAACATCTACAGTGGCCAATGCTGTTGTGATGTCAGCCATCATACCTGAAATATGTTTATGCACTTAAATATTGGCTAAAATTAGTCGATAAATACTGCTCTATCATTTCTTCACCAGGGAAAAACAAAAGTCCCCAAATATTCAAAAACAAGAAAAACAAACTTCCCAAATGCAAACCTAATAGCAAGTAAAAAAGATGTGGTTACAAAATTGCCTCCCGCGATTTGCACGTCCACTAGCACCACTACTTCATTTGTATTTGAATCTCACAGAAAAAAAAAAAGGGATCACAAGAGATGTGTTATTACTAGTAATGAAAAGGGAAAAAAGGATTCACCTCTTCGATCTATGCATACTACACATAACCACTGTATAGAGTGCCCTTCAAGGTTGTGCCAAGATGCAACCTTGCCAGCTTGCCAACTCTCCAGACCAGGCAAGACTTCCTTGTACATGGGCATATTAGCAAGTATCATCTTAGCAACACCATTTCCCTGAGATAAACTCTCTCCTTTGGCCTTCAAACTCACATGCTGCATATGTTTATTATGTTTCCCATTGACCTTAGGGACCTTGACGCTGCCACGTTTGAGTTGGAAAATATCTCCACCATTGATCATTGAAGATGACATTTCCACAACGTTCATCAGGATCTTCTCCCAGGTGTATTTGCTTCCTTCAGAACAATCCGACAGCTCCTCTACTTCACTATCCTCCTTAGGATCAGCAACAAATTCTTCTACTGTATCAGCTGTTATTTCGGTTGCCGATAATGCAGCTTGCTCTCTCAAAAACTGAATACAACAAGAACCTTCTATTAATAGAGTGGAGGACAAGGATATCTAAAGCACCAATAAATAAAATATATATTACAAAAAAAAAAAATCTATACCACAGAAAACCTACTTTCATAATTTTGTATCTGGCACTACGTGTTTTAGCATGTTGCAACCACTGCTTATGTCTTTGGAATGCTGACTTGCTTGAGAGTGCCAAGAAATTGTGGAACTGACAATTAACAAATATTCAACCAGGTAAAATAAACAGTGGATAAACAAGCTTCATATAACTGCAAGTTACTCAAGAGAGTATGGATGGTGGACTATATCAAACAGTAGTAATGATGAGCTTAGAGCTCATGATTATCAGGATCACAAATTGCTCTATTTCCCATTGACCTTGGGGACCTTGACGCTGCCATGTTTGAGTTGGGAAACATCTCCACCATGTTTGAGTTGGAAAACATCTCCACCGTTCTTATAAATCAACAGCACCAAACAAAGATAAGCAAAAATATCAAACAGTAGTAATGATGAGCTTAGAGCTCATGATTATCATGATCACAAATTGCTCTATTTCCTACATGACATAGGATGATCTGCGATTGGTACAGAGCCACAGCAACTACGCTTAGAATTTTAGTTTAAGACTTCAATCGACAGAGTCCACTACCACGAGTTTTTGCATTGAAATTAAAATTTCTATTTTAGTTTTTTTTTTTCTTTCTTATATACATATAAGAAGACTGCTGAACTTGTCAACATCTTATATTTTTGGTTACCTGAAGTGCTTTACTCAAGTATTAGAAGAAGTTTTCTTTATGTATTTCAAAAGTTACGAAACTTCTCTGAAACATTGCATCCTTTTTTTCAAGATTCATCAAACTTCAGAAGCTCATCCTTGTAGAAAAACTTTGAAGACTTTGTTATTTTATATAATATAGTAGTAACTCAAGAACCATAGCATCTCTATAATCCCATCTGATGTGGATTTAAAACCACAAATTTTCATGAAGATCTGGGAGGAAAAAAAAATCAGATTATGAAGAACCATAACATCATACAGAAACCTAGTGAGCTTGGTTGAAGCAGAAGAGAGGAACCAATATCTCAACTTAAAAGAAAGGCAAAAAGGAAGGAACTGACTAAGTTCACATTATAAGTTATTATCTCCACAACTTCAGCATTTGCAAGTACATGCGAGGGAGTAACAAGATTACCATTGACCTGCAAAAAGATAAATCTCCTGTAGTGAGATGTGGAAATCTAAGAATAACAAGTCCACTGTTAAAAGTAAAAAAGAATACCTTTGCTGCAACCATTTTGTTGCCAATTTCAGTGTGTATCATATAAGCATAGTCAATGACAGTTGCCCCCTTGGGCAGATTTTTAATCTGTATGCAATGTGAAAGAGATCATTACAATATCAGTCAGCACAGATTTGTATGTGTAGCAATTGCAATCCATTCTCTTACCTCTCCTCTTGGTGAAAACACGAAGACGCGGCTACCTAAAAGATCTCTGGTGATAGTTTCTACAAATTCTCTGGAGCTCATATTTCCAACAAATTCCTCTTGCCATTCTCTAATTGCATTGAGCCAACTAATCTGGAGGGAAAGAAAGGACTTCTACCACAAGTCAGGTTATTTGAAGGAGTTTATCAGAAAATTCATTCAAGGAAGAGTGTTAAACTATCAAAATTTAGCAAGGATAAAGGTAAATTACTCTGAGGGCAATGTTTGCATTATTAAGACAAACAATTTTCCCTCTTGAACTTCTGCCCTTAGGCATTGCATGTCCAACCAATCCAGTCACAAGACCTTTCCCGCTATAATGAGCAGCAATGCCTCTCTCAGCTATCAGATCCATCTCTTCAGTTCTTATCTGTCAACCATTAAAAAAACCAAAATATAACTGAATATTGCAAGTAATGAAAAGGGATAACCATTGAACTCATATAGTGACAAATAAGAAGGATTTGACCTAAGATACAGTCAAAAGAGAATAATGGCATAATTGGGAAAGAATAAAAATTCAGAAGTTGACCTGAACTTCCAGCCGAAACATGCTCTCATAAAGAAATGGAATTACAGTGGTATGAAGACTCTGATAACCATTGGGCTTTGGAGTTGCAATATAATCTTTCATCTGTTACAGAAAGCAAACCAATAAGCCTTGATAAATCAATTATTAAAAAAGAGGCAAGAGCAAAAAACATCAAAGTGAACTCCCCAAATCCCAACTAGGTTGGCACTAAGGAAGAAACCCAATCATTTGTTAGCTCAAGCCAAAGTGTGAGAGACCAACAAAGCAAAAAGGAAAAGAGCAAACAAGGAGGCCTACCAAGGTAACAGTAGGTACAAAGCAAGGCAGCAAAACAACCTGAGACAACATCAGGCATCAAAACAACAGAACAACAAACAGCATAGCTCCATCCTGGTCTGGTTTAAATTGACCACAAAATGAGCAGCAGCAGCTCAGCACACTCAACAGTGCAGTTCATCAGCAGAACAACAGCAGAACACTCATCAGAACACTCAACAACCAAACAAGATTAAATCCATCAAATGAAACTCCTGATCAACAAAAAATCATGGATGGAGTATGAATTCCCAGAAGAGTGTCTCTTCAACCAAATTGCCACTCTAGACTTGATAAGCTCACATAGCTCCATAAAGTTGGGTTGAGCACTATTAAACACAGTAGAGCAGAATATCAGCAGAACAAGATTAGATCCATAAAATGCAGCACCACTAGCAGAACTTAGCATACCAACATAACAGAGCAACAAAGCAGAGACCATTCCAGCAGAGCACACCAGAGGCCATCTTAGCTGCAGCCATGCTCAGCCCACCCACAGCCAGCTAGACAGAGTCTAGTTTAACTGCTTCCAAACCTAATGCACTAATGAACCTGGAACATACAGCTGAAACACACAAAACAACAATCAGCACCACTGCAGAGCATTCTGCCACCAGACTTGAACACTAGTCACTCACCCTCCAGTTCTGATACAATGCTTAACTTGTGGCAGATTAAAGACCAAGTCATTAATAGAATACTCCACCTGAATTGGCGACGCTTTGAGCCACATGGCTACTCTCACCTTCACAATTTCACACAAATCCTCCAAATTTAGTTGAAAGCCATTAAAGATGCAATCGTTTCCATGCTTCCAAGTAGACCAAAGGATAGCCAGAGGTAGAACCATCCAAATTTTCTTTTCCAGCTTTTTCATTCTACAACCAAGCCACAACTGCAACAGGCCAGTAACCGAACCTGGAATTACCCACTGCACACCCCACCATCTTACAATGTTGGACCACAATAACCATACAAAAGGTCAAAAGAGTAGAATATGAGCTACTGTTTCAATCTCATTTTGACAGAAAACACAAGCAAGATTAGCACTGCCATCTAAGATCCCAATCCTATGGAGAAAACTAGAGGTTTTAACCTTGCCAAGCCAAGCCAACCAACCGAATAATTGCACTTTGGGAGGAGCAAAATTGTTCCAGATTGAGTCAGCTACTGCCTCTACATTCCCCAACAGTGATTCACTCCAATTGTAGGCTGAGGCAACACCAAATACCTCAGAAGGATCTGCACTCCATTTTAACTCATCTGGTTTGTTGTTATAGAGTGCTGGAGCATTGCGAAGAAAAATGAATAATCTCTGAACTTCTTCCTCTTCCCAGACCAGCAAGGATCTTCTGAAATTCATAATCCATCCACCAGCATCTGACCGTTGCTCAAAGAACACCTTTACCACACCATTTTTATCAGTAGATAAAGAAAATAACCTAAGGAATTCATCCATCAAACACACATTACCAACCATTTATCCCTCCAGAATTGAACTCTCCTCCCATCCCCCAGAACAATATGAGAGTTATTGCTATAAAAACTATGCAGTTCTGGATTGGACACAACAGCAGTGATGATATCAGACCAAATTTTGGAAACTCTACCTACAATATTTGGTAACCATCTTCCATCCCTAGCATCATACTTATGACAGATCACTTCCTTCCAAAGAGTTTGATTCTTAGCACCAAATCGCCACCACCATTTCAGCAGGAGACATTGATTGAAGATTGACAACTTCCTCAAGCCTAATCCACCTAATTTCTTATTATTCGTTACCACCTCCCACCGAACCATGTGAATTTTTCTTCTGAGTTCTGAACCGCCCCACAAGAATGCTGATTGCATTCTCTCTAACTCCTTAGCCACCCCAGTAGGAATCCTAAACAGTGATAAGTAATAGATCGGCAAATTGGACATTACAGATTTGATTAGAGTTAATCGCCCAGCAAAAGAAAGAAGCCTTCTCTTCTAGGAAGCTAATTTATGTTTGAACTTATCAAGAACGGGTTTCCAAGTACTTCTCCTACTTGGATTAGCCCCCAATGGAAGCCCCAAATATTGAATAAGCAGCTTTTGGTGAAGGCAATTAAGGCTAGCAGCAAACTCATGCACCAACTCATTATCCACCCCAATGCCAGATAATGCTCTTATGGTAATTAATTTTCAAACCTGTGGAAATCTCAAAGCATCTTAAAATGCTTTTATTGATGACAACAAAACGCTTACATATATAACTGGTTAACATATTCACCTTCACTCCTCCAAAAACATGACCCAGAGCCATTCTTGTTGTTAGTCTACAACGAAAAAGAATGATTCTTTCAAACAAAATGAAAAAGCTTCATTGACAAAGAACTAAGTTTGAATCAAACACGGACTAAATCCCAAACAAAGGTTGAAAGTAAGCAAATTCTTAGCCATAAACCACTATGTCCAATGAAGAATTGAAAACTGAATCCTTAGCTGCAATTTCACGTAAACTCAAATACTTTCCCACACACACACACAATGAGAACAAACACAAAGCCAATAACAGTCACAGCAACAAATCAAGGAGACTAGAGAGAGAAATCGAACCTCGTGGTGGTAATTTGCCTCCGGTGACCAGAATCATCTCTGTTGTTACCATGGAGACGCTCCTTCCCTTTATGGACCTCCACATGAATCTTAGGGCTGAGCAAGAATTCGTGAAATCCATAATGTAATCCAATCCAATCCAATAGATTTGGATTATTTTTTTTTGAATCCGTGGTTCGATTTTTGTTTGAAAAATTAAAAATTTGTAATTTACAAATTGGTTTCGGATTGAACCTCACAGTTTCGGAACCGATCCAGACCATATACAAATAGTCTATATTTTTATTTTACACCCTCCCGCATAGTATCTTCTCTTATTCCATATAAAACCTAAACTCAATCCTAAACCCGTATAGTATCTTCTTTTATTACTTTTATTTGTTAGTTTTTAGTTTTAATTTTTAATGGTCTAAATACTTATGGTGAAACTAGTTTTCTTATGGTTGTTTAAATTCTAGAACAGTATGTCGCCATTATAAAAATACATGTTGCTATTGTGGAACTAATATGATGTTATGTTTATGTTTTTATGAAATTAAAAAGTTATATATATTGTTTTGTTATTTAATCATGTGAATCCGTGGTCCTAAATCAATCCAATCCGTGTTTAAATGGATTAGTTCGGATTGGTTCCACGATTTAAATGGATTGGATTGATTCTAATTTTTTAGGAACCATAAATAATAGATTTGTCCTGGTTTTACCTCAATCCGAACCATGCTCACCCCTACACACGATCAGCATACATCGTATTGTATGGCTGATTACACAATCGTACGGTGAGAAAACAATCTAGCAGTTGAAAACCCTAACCCTAATGCAACTAAAAAAAAACTATTTGGATTAGTTTTTAAATTAATATTCATATAAAAAATATTAAAAAAAACATGTTTAATTAACAAATTTTTTAAATTATTTTTTTCTCTCCTCTCCTTTTTTTATATTAATAAATCAATAAATCATTTTTTCTCTCTCCCCTTTCATTTTCGAGAAATTATTCATTAACCTAGGCATAAATCTAAGTGGTGTCCCAACCTAAGTATTATTAGTTGAAATAGTGAGTTCCACTGCTGTAGACGTGCCCGAACGTCCCGAGCTCCGCGCGCGAATGGCGCGAAATCTGTTTTGTTCTTAAGCTACTACAGTTCGGACTCATGTCACGGTTCTGAATCTAATCTCACAAAGTGTAATGTGAGACCGATAAATCACCAAAGAATCCAAATCTGGCAAATCGTTTTGGAAAATCGACTTTTATAAAGAAGTGCCAAACATAGACTGCTTTGCCAGATACAAAGTCGCCAGCTAAATATTTTATTTTTGGAAAATTTAGGAAACCCTGACTCGTACCGAATGCCATGTGTCTGTCATCACCAAAGTTGCCTCGGTTCGGGAACTTGGGTATGAGAGGGGAAGGTCATGCAATGAGCACCCCCGCTCACCCGATCAAAGATCAGCCTTTACTAAGCATGATATTTTGTTTTTGAAAACACATGTGTTCTTATTCCGGTTTATTAATCTATCATTACTACGTGATGTGCACAGCATACAAGTATAGACTAAACCGCCTAAGTTGGAACAAAATGTCTCATGTTTGTTTGTTTGAAAATTGTTTGAAGGTGCTACTCGCAAGTAGGCTAAGACGTGGATTTGCCACCCTCAAGTGGGCTTAGAAAACATGATTTTGCCACTCTCAAGTGGGCTTAAAACTCGCATTTCGATGAATTGTTCCAATTCAAGCAATCCAACCTTCACCCACAGGCATTCATGCAATTAAACACTTATGCAGTTAGCCTCATGGCAAGCATGCTATCATGGCAATCAATAACACACATGCAGGGATGCTAAAGCATAAACACTTACAGTGTACTCCGAGCCAAAACAACAACTAGTTAGTAATCAATGCATGATCCTAGCTATGTTAAGATGCCTAATGCAACACATGCAAAAATGCAACTAAAATAGGCTCGGCTATTCTAAGATGGCATATGAAATGCAACTTGATAACATGCTATTGAACACGTATTCGAGTAAATTTATTGAAATACAATGCAGTTTGTATGACGCGCCGAGCCCAGTACATGCAAGACAGATGAATAAATGCAAACATGCAAACATAAGGATGCTAATCAAAACATGACCTAGAACTAACCATCGTAAGCGGTTAAGTAAAAGGAAGAAAGACGTGGGGTTGGAAGACATTCACACACTCACGCACACTTATTACAAAATTCGCCATCTCGACAGAGGGTCCGAATGAATAATACAAGCTAGCTACGCTAAGCTATTCTAACTAATCTAATAATCTAATTAGACTAATTATTACATAATCAAATTGAATATTAGCTAAGCTAAGCTAATTAAGAATTTACAACGATGAATTAAATTAGCTAAAACATTAACTAATTAATTACAAATTAACTAACTATACAAAGCAGTTAAAACGGCCTCGAGAAGAGCGGCATATGCATGCTCGATCGACTTCGCTCGGAAATCCGTTGCCATGCCTCATGTTGCCTCTGTTTGCACTACTTTGCACCTGTGAAAATTACGCCAACTTCTGTGATGCTTCTGCCCTACCTCATGGACATTTTGAGAGGTCATTGGCCAAGAGGGGTGGCCATCGGCCAGTGGATAATGGTCATCGACCAATTTTGAGACTATCGGCCAAATATTTGTAGCCGATCGGCCATCTCTTCCTGCAAACTCCTCCTTTTGCTGCAGCAGAGTACAAATAGAGGCATGGCAATACATTTACAAGAAAATGTTTGTACAACCACACTCCTTATCATGTTAGAAGCTCAAAGGAGTGTAGTGCTTGACTCTCGAGCCATCAATCACGCATTTCGATGCATGATGGCCAAAGATGCCAAGTTGTAGAAATCAATATGGATGAAATGCACAAAAACACATAAATGCCTTAACCTCTATCATGCATGATCAAGAGGGTCAACGACCGAGAATTAAGGCACGTTTTATCACTTCAAGTATGAAACATCTCTCGTTCCTCGTGCTTGGCCTAACACCCAAACCAAACACAATGCAATGCATGCACAACTTAACAAAGCTAATGGCATGCAAACAATGCAATGCAACCTAAACATGTAAACAACATGGCATGCAACAAATATGCAACAATGTTATGTAATGCAACTAGCATGCAACAACATGCAATGTACCAAGCATGCAACAATATGCAATGTATCAAGCGATGCAACAACATGCAATGCGACAAGCATGCAACAACATGCAAAATGGACTTAAACTAAAATGGACAGATCTCAATTATGCCTAAATCAGTGGCCAAAACACCAAAACTAAGGCACCAAAAGGCAAAGCATGCATGCACACATATTGGTCCATAAGCTAGGCAACAAGAACACAACCCTTAGAGGCACTCAAAGGGTGACAAAAGTGGAAGTGTAACAACACTATAAGCTCTGAAATTAAGGGCAAGTTTGGGAAGACTAAATAAGTATACTTTTTGACTTTTTATGAAATATGGGTTGGATTTGGGTTGGGTTTGAAGTGATGTGTTAGAGAGGTGATGTGACTTAAATAGGATAGTGACTTTTTGACTTTTTAGATTTTTTTGAGGATGCCAAACTTGGCCTAAGTATGGAATGATGCCAAATCAACCAAGCAAGACAAGTATGGCATGCAAGAAAGCTCAAAGCTTGAAACTAGCATAGGAACTTGTACCGAAGCCATATGAATCAAACCCCGAAGGGCCAAGGACAACCAAAACAATACTAGATCGTGCCAAAATGAGTCTAAAACATGCATGGGCCAAAGCTAAAACAAGCCAACATGAAGGGCATAAGGCAAGATGCATGCAAGGCCAATAAAGAGGGTTACACTACACCTACCAAGACCAAGCATGGCATGACTTAACCAATAAAAATCAGAGTTATGGCATGTCAAAATAAGCCCAAAAACCCACTGAGATGGCATCCCAAAGCTTAAGCAATAAGACATGCGTAATGGCTCATGTTCAAGGCTTAAAACACAAACCTCCCAATACATGGAAAAGGTGACAAATGTGAGTGCATGAATACACTATATGGACTGAAATCACATATGAAATGATGCCAAATCATGAAAATGGTCTAAGCAATGCGTGCTAGTGACTTGGACACTCAAAGCTAACAAGCTAGAATGCACTATGGCTATACAAAGCAATGCATGCATGACTAAAACGACATCAAATAGAGCTCAAGCATGGTAAAACATGAGGGAAAACTTCTTTGATTTGAGCCAAAACATGCAAGAATGATGATCCAACACAAGATGCATGTTAAGGCAATAGAGAAGATTGCACTACGAGTGCATGGTGCATGCGAGAGGCTATCAAACCAACCTTAGACAGAGGTATATCATGCTGAAATAAGGTCTAATACATGCTAAGATGGAGCCAAAACAAGCTCAACAAGCATGTTACTTTTATGAGCCACCAATACAAGCATATGAGACATAAGGAGAGGGGATGAACCTCTCCTATTTGGGACCTCAAAACACCATTTCTACCACTGAAAATCTTTTGGATTTCAGTGGTGAGAATGCCAAAACAAGGTGGTCCCAATAGCTTAAAAGGAAGGCACAAGAATAAGACCAAACAAGGCCTAAGAGGGGGTAGACAACCCCCAACACAAAAGTGACCTTAAACAAACATTACAAGCATGAAAAATTAGAACTTTTTACAGTAGAAAGTTAAGCTTAAATCAGCATGCAAATAGGTCCAAAAGCTTGAACCAAAACAAGGGTTTAAAGGCTAGTTGATTCACCCTTGAAGAACACCTTCAAGAACACAACTCCAGCACTCTTTTCTGACCAAAACCAGTCCAAAAACACTAACACCAGCTCCAAAGTACCTCAGCAACAAAAGGATGGTGTTCTAGTAGGTGCTTTAGTGTAAAAGTATGAAGAAAATACACTTTTGAGCACAAACTAGGGTAAATATGGAGAGAGAGGCAAAATATAGAGAGAGAGTGATATATGTTTTGTATATCAACTTTTCAGAACCTCTGGAAAGGGAGAGGGGTCTCCCTTCTTATAGAAATTCAATTCTCAAGCTTGCTGAACAAGCTTGAGTTTTGATTCAATCCCTCCATACACTATGGAGGATGAGATCTGTGCTTACCAGTCGTCACAGCTGGCACAAAAATATCTGCAAAAATAGGTGGAAAGGTCTCGGCCAAGAAATATGGCCGATCGACCAAAAAGAGTGCCGATCAGCCACCACTTATGGCCGATGGCAATAAAACAAGGCCGATGGCAGAAGGCCTTAGCCGATGGGTTATAGGGGCCAACAAGCCATCCTCTTCCCTCAGAAGCAAAAACTACAAGTCTTTGGTCCACAACCAAACACAAAACAAACAAGTTGAGAGATCCTAAGGCAAGGCGCGCAGTCGAGACCTTCGGGAACTCAAAACGAACACGAGCATGGATGATCATCGAGTGTTCAAACGATGACGTCCAAGTCTTGAGGACGGTCAAAAATGGGGTGTCTACAACTACTTGTTTGTCTCTTTTAAAGAGACAATTGGACACTTACCAAACATGAATAGTGTGGAGCAATGCGCCTGGGGCATTTAATAATTTCTCCTCATTCTCTCATATTCTACACATTAATCAGTTAAATTTTTTTTTCACATCCATCTATTCAATTACAAAAAATAAAACATTGATATTAGCACCTACCTCTTTACTTTGGCCCCCTAATTTTTTGAATCCCCACCTAACAAAATGAGTATTTACCATTTTTTCTTTGAACCCCACCTTAATGCCAACTATACCCATAACCCTTAACTACAAACCCAAACCCAAATCCTAATCCCCTACTCCCAACCACCACCTCCGACATCACTGTCGTTGCCTCCGGCAACCAATTCACAACCAACCTCCAGCCTTTTTTTTTTTTTTTTCTTCTTCTTCTTCTTCTTCTTCACCCCTTCTATCACAGCCCAGGTGCGAAACCCCTTATTCATCTCTGTGTCTTCTTCTTCTTTTTCTTCATCTTCACCCCGTCGTGAACCCTAACCCTAACCCTAACCCTCTGCAAGTGTGAAACCCCTCCCCTTGATCTGTTTGTCAAATATTTTCCAACGGAGCAAAGGCCAATGGCAACCACCAAAAACTTCATCGAGGCAATCAACCTCACTACGCAGATCAAGTCTAAGCCCTAAACGCATATAGGTTTGTCATCTCTGGGAAAAAAAGAAAGAACCACAAAAGGGGCATCCTCAGATCGCGATGTCTTATTTTGGCCAGCGAAGCCAACTGCGGTGTCCTCTATTCCTCATTCTCTCCTTTGTTAGGAAACCAATTATGTTAAGAAGTCTAATTAATTTAGGAAGTCTATTATTTTTCCTACATAAAGATGCTTATTGTAATGGTTTTGAGGAGATTAAATAATATTAAGAGTTTAGGTGGCTAATCCCCAATTCAAAGGATTGTTGGTGGCTGATCCCCAATTAAAGGTTCAAATTCAGGGTCTAAGACCCTATCATCTGGTATCAGAGCATTCGATCTTTGAGCTTCCATCTCTTCCTACTCTGCCATTCATCATCATCATCAACATGACTGTTAAGGAACTCGAAGAACAAGTTACTGCTCTTACTACTAGGATGGACGTAATGTCCACTAATATGCTAGAGTTGGGAACACCATGCTGCTTAATGAAGCTATTTGGGAAAGACCATGTTGCTTTTTGTACTTGTTATCTCGATTTTTCAACTTGAGAACAAGCTGTGATTCTAGAGCGGTCGAATGTTAAGAAACCAATTATATTAGGAAGTCTAATCAATTTAGGAAGTCTAATTATATTAGGAAGTCTAATTATATTAGGAAGTTTATGTTATTTTTCTTATATAAAGATGTTTATTGTAATGGTTTTGGAGGAGATTAAATAATATTAAGAGTTTAGGTGGCTAATCCCCAATTTAAAGGATTGTTGGTGGCTGATCCCAAATCAAAAGATCAAATTTAGGGTCAAGGACCCTATCGTCCTTTCTCTTTCTTTTCTCTTTCTCTTGCCGTCACGAGGGTTGCAGGGTTGTAAATGAAGGCAGTGAGTGGCGGGCTTGCAAATGAAGGCCAGAGTTAAGGGTGACGAGAAGTGGTGAGGGGTGGCAGAGGTGGTGGTGGAACTTCGACATTGGAGGATGGCCCAAGGTGGATAGCCGACTTAAGGGAATGAAGAAGACTGCTGGAGGAATTAGGGTTAGGGTTTGGGACATTAGAGTTTGAAAGTTAGGGATAAGGATAGGAATGGAAATTTATATTTGGACAAAATTGGAATTAAAAAAAAAATAAAATAAGAGTGCTGCTATTAGCACCTACCAAAATTCTTTGGACCTCTGATTTTATAATTTTTTTTATTACAATTATACCCTAAAGTAAAATTATATTAAAAGACATTATTAAATGGAACACTCACCTATCAATAAGAACTAATACTCTATAATATTGGACACCCACCCCCACCTCCAACTGCAACTATACGTATTCCATGTTTGTAAACCCTAAACCTATTACTTTTCATAACCAACTAATATAAACCCTAAATCTATTATTTTTCATAATCATCTTAAATCCTGAATGTGTCATCTTCATCACCATCATCAACGCTATTGAACTTGAAAGTTTTGCTTCAAATATAACGTATACTTCATCACTTATTTCACTGTGTAGAGCAATGGAGGACGAGGACAACAATTCTAGTGAGACCAGCGTTCCATTAATAAGTTTATCTATCTTGTATTAACATTCTCGGTCGTTTTCGGTCGTTCTTGTTTCGTTCGAGCTGTTCGGTACTGGTTTGCTGACTGTTAGAATTATGTTCGGTAATACAGTACTGAACATAATCCTTTCGTTCAATACATAGGTTCCGAACATTAATGCAGATAGTCAGTTATGTAATTTTCTTTGTTAAACTAACTTAGAATGGAAAAGAGTGAATTGGAATGAATTTAAGTTATGTATTTTGAATGGATTTAATTCATGTTATTTTAAGTTGTAAATTGGAATGGATTCAAGTTACACAATGACGAACAAATTTTGTTCGGACATACAGTGCTGACAGGATCATTATTGTTCGACAAAACAGTTATGAACAAAATACATTTTTTCGGCTACACAGTGGTGAACAAATTGTTTTGGGCTACATTCAAAATTCTGATGGCGATTCAGACGATGATTCTGTTTTTCTTCATCTTGCAAACGGTTATGCAAATCCCGTAGAAATTGGAGTATCTTCGATCAATCTCAGCGATGACGAAGATACAAAAAGCAACAAAAAAGATGATGATGAGAGGATGGAAGTCTTCGGAATGCTTCGTTGACGGCTGAGACGGCGACGAGAGTGATGGAGGGCTGGGGTCCAAGAATTCTATACTGGACCAAAGCTCTAAACTCTGAAGATTGAGTGAGTCAGGGAAGGAGAGGAATGAAAAATTAGGTGGGTGTGCATTTCATTGTGAAAATATTATGGATATGGGTAGATTTGGTAATAAGTGGGGTGTCCAAAAAAATATTATTAAAATTTAGGATTTAGGGTTGGGGTCCAAAGAAATGGGGGGTCCAAAGAATTTTGGTAGGTGCTAATAGCAGCACTCTAAAAAAAAGTAGGGATCCAAAGAAATAAGGTAGATGCTAACAGCAACTTTAAAAAAAAAATTACAAATCATTCCAAACTTATTTTCAAAACTCATAGCTAAACAAATTTTCAATTTTCAAAACTCTTTTCAACAACTTATCTTTCAAAATACAACTAAAAACTTTTTTTTTGATTTTTTTTTCAAAATTATATTAATTTTTTTTTACTTTTTCGGTCTGTCTTATCGAGACAAATCTAAAAAGTATACTCCATCAATTCCAAAACAATAATCCCTTTTGGCGAATCTAATTTTTTTTGGTAGTACAATTATTATATTTAAAAAATATTAATTTTTCAAAACTACTCTTTGATAATATATTTTTTTGGAAATATCAATTGTCATATTGTACTTTTTGTAATGTTAATGAACTTAAAAGAAGGGCAAATATAAAATTCATATTATTTTAGTTATTGATTTTTGAAAATTGACTAATATTTTGGGATGGATGGAGTTTCTCTTTTGAAAAAATTCAAAAAAAAATTTTTAAAAGCCAAAATAAAATAAAATAAAATATTGCTTATTTTACTTATTTTTGTCTTTTTTGGAAAATTTTTAATTTATCTTATCGAATTGAATTTAAAAACTGAAATATTTTTGAATTTTTTAAAAAAAAAATTCACTAAAGATGAAAAAAAAAATCAAAAAATAAGCGAACCTCAAGTCAAACCATAGTAAAACAAAAAGATTAAAATTTAAAAACTAAATAAGAATTTTTACGAGATCAAAACCCATGCAATTTAGGAAAATTCTACTATAATATCATAATTGATGAAATTATATATTTTAATAAATAAAAATTATTTTTTCTTTTCATGATTTAATATTAAATTCTAATTATTGTAATGCATTTCAAAACTTTGTATTATAATTTTTATTTATTATTTAAAAAATGCATTTAAAAGGAGTAAAATAATTGCACTCTTGTGAATGTTTAAGTGAGTCGGTGTCTAGTACAAATAATTTTTGGGGCAAAATTCATTTTACTCTTTGTGGTTTGGGTCATATACGGTTTACCCTTTTATTATTTAGAAATGATCACATAACCGCTATATGATTTGTGAATTGAAGTGTACCGTTAAGCACGTTAACGATTTAATAACAAAGACTAAAATACCTCCATATTTAAATAACTTAAATGTGTAAATTATGAATATTTTCGTTATTTGTTTGGAAGGCAAAGTGCACTTTAACCTCTTATACTTTATTCCATCTGCAATTTATCTCCTTAAAATTTGAAAATAAGTATATAATCCTCTAATGTCTGCCACGTGTTTTACATTTGCTGTTAAGTTGGACAGAATATGTTACGCCTCAAAATTTGGACAATTAAATATTAAATTAGGACTAAACCCCAATCAATATTCCATCATCCAAATCTTAGGGGTGAAACAAAATCTAAATATTCTCATCTCCATAAGGTTTAAGTAAATTTCTATGCCAAAAAAAAAAAAAATACAAGAGATAAAAAAAAAATTAACAAATGCCAACCAAACCATCCATCAGAAATTCATGACTACCAATTCTTCCAACATTAAAGTAGTAACAAATAGTCAAAACAATTTAAATAATGTAAAATTAGAAAATAACCCACAATGCCAAATTTTCAAAATACTAAGGTCAAAATAAATAAACAAATAAATAACTAAACTAATATCAACTCTAAACTTAAGAAAACAAAAGAAATCCGAAAGACATTCCTACAACTGTAGTTATTTTTTGTCACCCCCGTAGTGTCACGACCCAAACCCGGTACCTAAAGGCTCGGCGTCGTAACAAGATAAACATAAAATAATTCAAATAATTTTGTAGTCGCAGTGCAAGCGGATAAATTGAATAAATTAAAATAAAATAATTGGGTATCAAATGTTTAATAAAATGAAATAAACATAGTCATTTGAGTTTTATTGTATTACAAGAGTTTGATAAAAAAAAAAAAAGGATAGAAATCTTAAAAAATAAATTTAAAAAAAACACAGCGATTCATTTCCCATCTTGATCCCACTAAATCTCGTCACCTAAAAGGGGTAATAGCTATAAGCATATAGTCGAGTGAGAAATATTATACTGTGAGCATAGGGGTACAAAATAGTCATGGATAGTTATTTAAGCTAAAACATTTAAGTTGCATAAATGAACTATTTAAGTAGCAGAAATTGAAATAAAAATTACGTAAATAGCTATAACCACGGTACAGAACAAGGGTCACTGGAGTAACAATCAGAACAAGGGTCAAGGATCCATGACAAACAGGGGACCACAAAGTGGTCAAACAAAGGCCAATGGCTATTTAAGTCCCCCAAGGCATGGGACTCCCGTGGTGGTACTTACAGAAAATAATTGTTTACATGATCATTGTCAAATATATACTAAATTTAAACAAACATATCCATGGGTTTTAATTTACGCAAATAGAGTTTAGAAAATAATTCATGTAATTGAAACATTAACCTAATCATAAAACATAAATTATATAAAATAAATTGTAACGCCCTCAAAATGAATCCATAAATCAACCAGCAATAGCATGCTTAGACATAAGAGAATAAAGCATAAATATATTCCATCAGAGTAATCCTTACAAAATGTATTACATGTTAACAACAAAAGCAAATGCCCCTACGGGCTTACAGCTTTTCAAGTCAACACTTGGTTACAAAAAGGAAGAGTACTAACTCTACATAAAATAAGCTCTTGGCTTGATATACATGTAATACAAACAAAATAATCAAAAAGAGTCTTCAACTCCCAAAACCATCCAAGCTATGTCCTTGGAGGTGACATGCTACCTGTACCTGAAAATGATGTCCCATATAGGGTGAGCCACAGCCCAGTCGAGATATGCTAAACACAATATGAGCAATAACTAAGACATTAGCAATTGATAAATGTTAACTCACATAAACCAATTCATACGCCATTTTCATTACATGACCACTGTGTCCATGTTTCATTTCATTTTCCATTTCTTATCCAATTTCCAATTCATAACCGGGGCTCAGAACCTGGCCACGTACTCTAAACGAAATAATAATTCATATTAAACGTTTCCCATTTCCCAATAGATAAGCAAACAAGTTGTATCAATACCTCAACAGATAAGCATATAAGCTACGTCAACATTTCAACAGATAAGCATATGAGCTGTATCCACACTTCAACAGATAAGCATATGAGCTATATCAACACTTCCATAGATAAGCATATGAGCTATATCAACACATAAACTGACAAGCATATGAGCTGTGTCAACGGAGTCCATCCCCTATCTCTTCCCACACAATATCAGGTTTAGAGGTCCATCCCCTATCCTCCCCTAAACCGTGCAGTACATCCCCTTTCTTCTCCCACACACACAACGTATATA
The DNA here is from genome assembly GCA_036172215.1 of Camellia granthamiana. Taxonomy (NCBI): domain Eukaryota; kingdom Viridiplantae; phylum Streptophyta; class Magnoliopsida; order Ericales; family Theaceae; genus Camellia; species Camellia granthamiana. Next base: position 80,913,653 of record CM069914.1, on the reverse strand, counting down.
CACATAGGTCATATACACAAACAATCAATACATAAAGTTAATGTATTCTTTTCATCCAGCATACTCTATGACACATCTAATTGATTAGTTTTAGTTTGCCTAATCATCATGCATTGTCTACAACAATCAAAACTACCCTCCACCGGTAGCCCAAGCAATTATTTCTAAACAGGTAATAAAAGCTCCAACAGATAAAATATCAATGTTTTCAAAAGTGAGCGATTTATAAATCCAACTCCACCATTCCATCTCATAATGAACCAATTTCATTATATTCAACTCAATTTCATAAATCCAAAACTTTCCCAAATTAATTATACCAATTAATTTATACAACAACTTAGGGTTTTCTACCTCCTTTTTCAATATTAACCCAATGGTCCATATATCAACAACCAACAACTAGAATATCATTTTGAGACCCAAAATATGCATTTAAGAATCAAAATAACAAAACCCTCTTTTAACATTTTCAAACCCTAACTTCCCAAAATCAACCATTTAACAAAATGCCTAAAACTGTAACGCCCTCAAAATAATAACATTAATCCCAACAATAAAGACATGCTATGATAATATAAAAGATCCACATCCTTCCATTTCTAGAGTTTCATTACAAAAGTATTACATGTTAACAACAAAAGCAAATGCCCTAAGGGCTTACAGCTTTCCAAGTTAACACTTGGTTACAAGAAAGTAGAGTGCTAACTCATTTACACATTAAGCCCTTGGCTTGAATTTACATGTAATATAACAAAAGGAAAGACAACCAAAAAGTCCGTCCGCCACTAGCCTCCCAAGCTAAGTCCTTGGAGGTGGCATGCTACCTGTACCTGAAAATGATGTTCCCATATAGGGTGAGCCATAGCCCAGTAGAAATATACTAAACCAGTTATGAATAATGACTAAAAGATTAACAGTTGATAGATGGTCAACACTTTTACATTCTTTCATAACATAACACAATTCCAAGACACTTAAGTCTATATTTCCTTTCGTTTCCATTTCCATTCCTTTTTCTTGCCATTTCAAAACCTTGGCTCAGAACCTGGCCAAACTTCTCACATGAAACAAACATTCATGCCAACACTTTTCACTTCAACAACGATAAACATAACAGTTATATCAATACTTCCAAAGACAAGCATATACGCTCTGTCAATACATTTCTAGATAAGCATACACGCTCTATCTACGGAGTTCATCCCCTATCTCCTCCCAACAACATCCGGTTTAGAGGTCCATCCCCTATCTTCCCCTAAACCGTGGAGTACATCCCCTATCTCCTCCAACACAACACAATGCATATAAACAACAATTATACACATCACAAATCAACACAATTAATTATCCAAATTAATCAATCAATGTAATTAGGGCATTCTCCATAATTAACATCACAACCCTTAGGTTCCAATTTCACTAATGTTTCAACATTAATTCCATATTTCTATACCAAACATGCTTCTAGGTTTATCATAGATAAAAACCCCCAACTTTTGTAAAATTACACAATGGCCCAAAGTTTTCCAAAATTACACAACAACTACCAACATATCAAAATGCTAAAATTTAAAGACAAGACTCATAAAGAGGAGTAGGATATCCCTACCTCAAAAGATGAGCTCCAAAGGAGAAGGACCCAAAACCAAAATGCTCCAAACACCAAACTATTCGGATCAAAATGACGCCCTCGACGATCAACACCCTTTTTGTGAAGACCAAAGGTGAACAACACACCCTAGCTAGATCAATACTTAGAGAGAAGTTATGGTTTTTGAGTGAGAAGCTCTGAAAATGGCTTTTTGGTAAAGTAGGAGAAAGAAGATAAGTCAAAAAGTGATTTAAAATACCCAGTCCCACTCAGTTATACGACAGGTCCGCTCGAGCGTAAGACACTCCGCTCGAGCGTACAGACACATAAAACAGGTTCCGCTCGAGCGCAACATTGTCCGCTCGAGCGCCAAGACACAGACACAAAGCTCGTCCGCTCGAGCGCATATCCCAGCCCGCTCGAGCGCAGTTCTCCCCCTCCCAGAACTCTCACCAAAAACACACTGTCCGCTCGAGCGCAACATCCCCGCTCGAGCGCAACCCGCTCGAGCTCACCACCTCCGCTCGAGCGCAAAAACCACACCTGCAGAAGTTTTGCAGGTACATGAGAAACTGGATGGATGCATTCTCCGCTCGAGCGCCAAAACCTCCGCTCGAGCGCACAAGCAACAACAACTCTCCGCTCGAGCGTAAACATCTCCGCTCGAGCGGACCAGCCAAAACCTGGGCAACTTGACTTGGTTCCTAAGCTCAACCAACCTGTAACAAACCTGCCCAACACATCCTATAACTCAAATACAAAATAGGAAAGGGTGTAAACAAGCCAATACTCAACTACCAACATCCACGGACACATGTCCGGATCACTGTACAACAAGGGGTAAACCCGGGACCGCTATAAAAACTCTAGGTCAAAACCCATAATAGTGAGTAGGAATCCCTACCTCAAATGATGAAACCCAACGAAGAAGATGAAGAAAACGAAGTTGCTCCAAATCACAAATTTCTCGAATCAAAAGATAGCCCTCGACGATCAACAAATTTTTTGTAAAGGCCAAAGGTGAGGAAATCACTCATTCTAGATCAATACTTAGAGAGAAGGTAGAGTTCTAGAGTAAGAGGCTCTCCAATGGAGTTTTGGAAAAGTAAGAGAGAGAAATGGATGTGAAAAAGTGAGCCAAAAAGTCAAATCTCGGAATGTTAAACCAGTCACCCCGCTCGAGCGTGGAAACCCCCGCTCGAGCGTCACTCACAGACTCCCGCTCGAGCGTCCAAACCCCCGCTTGAGCGGCGGATGCACACTCCCAGAACTTTTGCAGACAAGTCCTCGCTCGAGCGTCCAACTCCCCACTCGAGCGTCACACACAAACTCCCGCTCGAGCGGCCAAACCCCCCGCTCGAGCGTCCAACACTGTAGAGGAAATACTGGAAGGGTGATTTCCACGCTCGAGCGTCAAAACCCCCGCTCGAGCGGAGAGGCCAAAACCTGGGCAAAAATTCTGTGTTTTCTAACATAACCAACCTATTCCCAACTTGCCCAATACAATCCAAAACTCAAATACAAAGAGTAAAGAATAGAGGTGAGAGTACAACAACAACACATCAACGGAACCGAGTTCGGATATGACAAATAAAGAAAAGGGAAACCGGGATCGCTATATAAATTGTGTTAACTCAAAACATTCGTAAATTATATTATGGTAACCCAAGACATGTAGAAAAAATATTATAGTAAGTCAAGGTATAATAAAACTTACCTTAAAATTACTCTTAAATTCTTCTAAGCTTGCTCCCCGTTTCTTGCTCGAATGTTCTCTTATTCTAGCAATGTGTTTCCTTACTTGGATGCTCACATCTCCTATTTATAGCCATGTTGCATGGATTATACCAAGCAGGTGGGCTTTGGTTCGGCTACCTGTCGAATAGGTGGCATCTTGCATGCCTTGTACGTGGCCAAGGCACTTAGTCACCATCCTATGCATTAGGATGGTGACAAATCACCATTTTTTTTTTAATTCAAAATTCAATTCTAAAGGTTATGATTCATTTTATGAGTTCTAAAATTACTTATGATTATACGTTAGGTTCACGTCTAAAAGTCTCACGACTCAACTATAAAACATCACTTACCACTTACTAAAATATTTGACGTGTGGTGTCTCACAATTTATTTCCTTAACAATTTAATCGATAAATATTTATTATTATTTATTGATTGATTGATTGATTGATTTATTTATTTTGAGTTCTATTTATTGCAATTTTTAAATTAAAAAAAAAGAAAATCCAGGTGTCACATTTCTCCTCTCCTTAAAAGAAGTTTGTCCCCAAAGTTGACGTACCTTGGTTTTCGAAGAGGTGTGGGTACTTGGTTCGCATTTGGCTTTCAGTTTCCCACGTTACTTCTTTGACACGATGGTTTCTCCGTAAGACTTTTACAAGAGGTATAGTCTTATTGCGAAGGACTTGATTACGATGATCAAGAATTTCTATTGGTTGTTCCTCATAAGAGAGGTCTTCTTGAACTTCCAAGTTCTCATAATTAACAACATGCTCCGGATCCCGAAGATATTGCGAAGCATCGAAACATGAAACACATTGTGGACATTGGATAGTTCGGGTGGAAGCGCAAGGCGATATGCCACAGAATCAATCCTTTCGAGTATCTTGAATGGGCCGATGTAACGTGGGTTTAGCTTTTCTCGCCTTCCAAATCAGAAAACCCCTCTTGTTGGTGAGATCTTTAGGAACAAATGATCGCCCACTTGAAATTCTAAGTCTCATCTTCGTGTGTCTGCATAGCTTTTCTGGCGACTCTGGGCAGTGCGAATTCACTGCTGGATGAGTTGGATTTTATCGCTCGTTATTTGCACGATTTCAGCGCCTAATAATTTTCTGTCCCCGACTTCCGTCCAACATAGAGGTGATCGACATCTTCTTCCATATAGTGCTTCGTATGGTGCCATTCCAATACTTGCATGATAGCTGTTATTGTAATAACCCAGATTTTTAATTATTCTATAGAATTTATACTAATATTATTTAATCACAATTAGGAAAATATATAATTTATTATATATTATTATGGGTAATTTTGTAAAATAATATAATTATTATGAATTTAGGGGTCCAAGTATAAATAAATAATAATAATAATGGGTGTGGTAGTAAAATAAATAATTAATTTTCTATTAGCATATGATAGAGTGTAATTTAATTAGGAATTAATTAATTTATATAGTTATATTAAAATATTAGACCAAAGTGTAATTATCTTAAATATCTATTAAAGATAAGAATGAATCTTTATAATTTATTAATCGAATCTGTTGAAGATATGCGGGCCACGCTCTTCCTCCCTATTTAAGGAGGTGATATGTGCAGAGAGAAAGAAAAGAAAGAAGAAAGAGAGAAAGGAAGAAGAAATAAAAGAGAGAAGGAAGGAAAAAAATGGTGGAAGCTAAAAGGGTCTTTGGTAGTGGAAAGAAAGAGTAAGGTATTAAAGTTAATGTGAGTTATATTATACCTTAAGTTACTAAAATATATTTTACGTATGTTTTGACTTACCAAAATCTATTTTATACAAGTTATGTTTTATTAGTATATTAATAAAAGTTATGTTTTATAAAGATTTCAGTTACGTGGATTATTATCTGAACTCTATTTGTGAAAAGGAAACCCATGGATATGTTTGTTTTATGTTTTAAGAATATTTGGTTTTGACCTTATAAACAATTATATTTTGTAAGTACCACCACGGAAGTCCCATGCCTTGGGGGACTTAAATAACCATTGGCCTCTGTTTGACCACTTTGTGGTCCTCTGTCTGTCATGGATCCATTGACCTCTGTTTTGTGCGGAGCTAAGTGCTACACTATTGTGGGAGCCACCTCTAGAATCCGTACGAGCCACCTCTTGAATCCGTACCTTTGTTTTATGCGGAGCAAAGTGCTACACTATTGTGGGAGCCACCTCTAGAATTCGTACGAGCCACCTCTTGAATCCGTACTTCTGTTCTGTGCGGAGCTAAGTGCTACACTATTGTGGGAGCCACCTCTAGAATCCGTATGAGCCACCTCTTGAATCCGTACCTCTGCTCTGACCGTCACTTCTATGACCTCTGTTCTGTTCTGTTCTATACCGTGGTTATGGTTATATATTTACATAATATTTGTTTTTCAGTTTCTGCTACTTAAATGATTTATTTACATAATCTCAGTTTTGCTACTTAAAGGATTATTTGTTCCGACTAAGTTATCTTAAATCATGCTGGAGCATAGCCAAAATATGCTAGAATGATGAGCCAAAACCTCATGCATACAAGGCTAGTAAGCAAGATTTGCACTACAAGTATATGAAGCATGCAAGAGGCTACCAAACCAACCCAAATCAGAGTTATGACATGTCAAATGATGATAAAAAACCTACTGAAATGGAGCCAATTCATGCTAGAAAGACATGCTACTTTGATGAGCTACAAATGGGATACACATACAAGAAGCATGCATAAGGTGACCAAACCAACCATGGACAGAGTTAAGGAAGGTCCTAAAAGTCACAAAAAAATGCCTGGACTAAGCCTAAAAAGTATATGCTCATTTGATAGGCCCATAATACCAGCAAACAAAACAAGAAAGGAGGGGATCACCCCCCTCTGATTTGAGGCCTCAAAACAACATGTCTACCACTGAAAATCCACTGGATTTCAGTGGCTAAAAGGCCAAACAAATACTAACTCAAAGGCCTTAAGACATGGTTCAAACCAAGGCCAAACAAGGCAAATAAGAGGGTAGAACACCCTCAACACCAAAGAGGCCTTAAACAATCATCAAAAGCACTTAAATACAGAACTTTTTTCAGTTGAAAGCAAGGCCTAAAACAATATGCAAGGATGGCCAAAATGGTATACAAATAAAAGCTTAAAAAAGGAATATACTCACCCTTGAAGCTCAACTTCGAAACCAGCAAACTCTGAGGCCAAAAACCAACTTTCAGGGCTTAAACAACACTCCCAAGAACCTCATCCCAAAGATGGTGGTGTATCACTATGTGTTGTAGTGCAAAAGTGAGAGGAAAATGGACTTTAAGGCACAAACCAACAACAATATAGAGAGAGAATGAGAAATATATAGAGAGAGAGAGATGTATCTTCTCAAAATATGCTAAACCTCTGTAAGGGATGAGGGGCCTCTCCTTATATAGAGGAATGCAAAGTCAAGCTTGTTAAACAAGCTTGAAAATGTATGGAGGAGGGATTAGTGAAAACCAGCTGGCTCAAAAGATCTGGAGTGAAATCTGCTGAGACAAAGTGTTCTGCCGGCCATCAATTGTGGCTGGCAGTGCCTCATTGATGGCCGGCAGGCTTCATCAATAGCAGGCAGAGACAAATTGATGGCCGACAGTGCCAAAAAGTGGCCGGCAGTGCACCATGAGGAGCATGCTAAAAGGACCAACACATGGTCCAAAAATGGGACAGAAAGGATACAGGGTTTGGAAAGCTCAAACTTGTGACGTTTCGCCGCGAAAGTCGAGCACTCAACGAGCAATCGAACTTGTGACTAGATGTACCTGCAAGCACAACGAAGTCTTGAGGACGGTCAAAAATGGGGTGTCTACACACACGCACGCGCATAGGCGCGCGCGTGGTGTGGGCAGTGGGCTATGTGGCGTTTGATGCCGCACTTAGCACAGACGCATTGGCGCGAGGCACCATGAGGGCACTTTCCTATTTGCATCGATTAGGTTGGAACGATGACGTGGATCCAATGTGGCATGGGTGACATGGAACACAGTCAGCTCCACATGGCGTCCGTTGGCGATGAGTCAACTAACCGATCGAATGGTTGCGTGTCCGATCTGGAGCGGTTTGATCATAGCCATTGATTGGAGATACGCGCGATCGTATGGCTGAGATATCACCCGATCATGATCAAGTGTGATTAGTCAAGGCAACTATTCGGTGGGAGAATGATCTACACCATAGATCGTTGATCCAACGGCCAGATCTGATCGGATGCGATCAAGGGATATGACCATTCGATCGGGTGCATCAAGGCCTATAAATAGGCTGCGGATTCAACCATTTCATTCCATCCAAAAATTCAGAAGCATTCTTGCAATTCTTTCTCTTTCTTTCCCTCTTGATTTTGAGTTTTCAATCAAGAGTTTCTTAAGCAAATTCTTGCTTTTCTTAAGCAAAATTCTACTTTTCTTACTAATAATCAAGTTTTGCAAATTTGATTATCAGTGTCTTGGTTTTCTTGATTATATCAAGAGTATTCAGATCTATTGTCATTAGTGCAGATGCCGATAGACTTGATCTTTAGATCAGGCTTCATTGTATCCTGGAGGCAAATTTGTTGTAACCTCCTGCACACCTTTTGGTGGGTACAAATATTGTCTTTAGGAAAGCGACTAAGTAACGCGACTTGAAGCAGCAATTTTTTGTCCTACATAGACAAAATCGTCGCCAAGTTTTGAAGACTCGAAGACCACCAACTGAAGAATTCAAGACAAATTGTTCCAACATTATGTTCTGTTTTTTTTTTTGTTGGTTTTTTTTTCATTTTTTATTTCCTCCTTTGTTTTCTTTTTTCTTTCTTTCATCTTTTGTCGCCATTTGTTCTTTTTGGTTAGGTTTTCATGTTAGGCTGTCTGTATAGCGATCCTGGTGCCCCTTTCTTTAATTGTTGCATCCGGACTTAAGTTCCGTGGAGTTAGTTGTTATGTATATCTTGTTTACATCCTTTACTCTTTGTATGTGAGTCTTGGGTTGTGTTGGGCAGGTTGTAACAGGTTGGTTGAGCTTAGAAACCAAAACTAGTTCCCCAGATTTTGGCCTGTCCGCTCGAGCGGAGGTATTGACGCTCGAGCGGGGACTTTTGTTGCTTGTCCGCTCGAGCGGGGAAATCACCCATCCAGTATTTCCTGCGTAGTGTTGTCCGCTCGAGCGGGAGTTTGGCCGCTCGAGCGGGAAGTTGTGAGTGACACTCGAGCGGGGAGATGGGCGCTCGAGCAGGGGACCTGTCTGCAATAGTGCTGGGAGTGTGCATCCGCCGCTCGAGCGTGGGTTTGGCCGCTCGAGCGGAAGTCTATGAGTGCCGCTCGAGCGGGGGTTTGGCCGCTCGAGCGGGGCGACTGGGTTAAAGCTCCGTGTTTTGACATTTTTGAACCACTTTTTCATATCTCTTCTCTCTCTTACTTTTTCAAAAACACCATTGTTGAGCTTCTCACTCTAGAACTCTACCTTCTCTCTAAGTATTGATCTAGCTAGGGTGTTTTTCTTACCTTTGGTCTTTACAAAAGTTGGGTTGATCGTCGAGGGCTTTACTTTGATCCGAAAATTTTGAGTTTTGGATTACGTTGAGTTTCATCATCTTCTTCCTTTAAGCTACGGATTTGAGGTAGGGATTCCTACTCACTATTATGGTCTTTGACCTAGATTTTTGGTTTTTTGATAAAGTGTTGAAGTTGGTTGATTTTGGGACTTAGGGTTTCAAAATGATATAATAAAGGGTTTGTTATTTTGATTCTTGAACTTGTATTTTGGGTCTCAAAATGATGATTTGGGTGTTGGTTGTTGATATTTGAACCTATGGGTTAATATTGAGAGTTGGGGAAGAAAACCCTAAAATGTGTACAAATTAATTGGTATAATTAATTTGGGAAAGTTATGGATTTACGGAATTGAATTAGAATTAATGAAATTGATTCATTACATTGTGAAATGGTAGAGTTGGATTTATTAATCGCTCACTTTGAAAACATTGATATTTTATCTATTGGAGCTTTTATTTTCTGTTTAGAAATATTTGCTTGGACTACCGGTGGAGGGTAGTTTTGATTGTTGTAGACAATGCATGATGATTAGGCAAACTAAAACTAATCAATGGAACGTGTCATAGAGTATGACGGATAAAAGAATATATTAACGTTATGTATTGATTGAATATGTATAGGACCTTTGTGTATATATATATGTTGTGTTGTATGGGAGGAGATAGGGGATGTACTCCACGGTTTAGGGGAAGATGGGGGATGGACCTCTAAACCGAACGTTATTTGGGAGGAGATAGGGGATGGACTCCACTGATACAGCTCATATGCTTGTCAGTTAATGTGTTGATATAGCTCATATGCTTATCTTTGGAAGTGTTGATACAGCTCATACGCTTATCTGTTGATTTGTTGATATAGCTCATATGCTTATCTTTGGAAGTGTTGATATAGCTTATATGCTTATCTATTGATTTGTTGATATAGCTCGTATGCTTATCTGTCAAAGTATTGATACAACTTGTAGGCTTATCTATTGTGAAATGGGAAACGTTTAAAATGAGTTACTGTCTCATGTAAGTTGTTGGCCAGGTTCTGAGCCATAGTTGTGAATTGTGAATTTGATAAGAGATGGAAAATGAAATGAAACATTGACACTGTAGTCATGTAAGGAAAGTGGTGTAAGAATTGATTTATGAGAATTAAACATTTATCAATGGCTAATGTCTTCGTTAATGCTCATATTGTGTTTAGCATATCTCTACTGGGCGTTGGCTCACCCTATATGGGACATCATTTTCAGGTACAGGTAGCATGCCGCCTCCAAGGACATAGCTTGGATGGTTGTGGGAGTCGACTCTTTTTTTGGATTATTTTGTTTGTATTACATGTGTATCAAGCCAAGGGCTTATCTGTATAGAGTTAGTACTTTTCTTTTTGTAACCAAGTGTTAACTTGGAAAGCTATAAGTCTATAGGGCACTTGCTTTTGTTGTTAACATGTAATACTGCTGTAAGAACTACTCTGATGAATATAAATGGTGGATTTCTCTTATATCAAAGCATGTCTAAAGTGATGGATTTTATGTATTATTTTGAGGGCGTTACAGTCTGCCTTAGTTTTCCTTCCTTTTCCGGACATGGGGTAGGGCTGTAGAAAAGATATGCTATTGGTACACAACAGGTCAAAATCTAGAACTTGAGTCCACTTTTCAGTGTGATATTTGAGTTTGAGCTATTACTGGAAACTAGTGTCTTCCATAAGGAGGCATTGATTTTGTATTGACACCCCCTCCAAAAAAAAAAAAATGCTATGGATGGGGCAACTCCATATGATTTATGATTTCCCTCTTCTTGTACTTTGTGATAAAAATATAACAACTTTCGTTGTGGTGGGTATTGTATCCTTTGTTGTGATTAATTTGGTTAATATATATACAGGGGCGGAGGCAGTGTATGCCCAGGGGGGCACGTGCCCCCCTCAAGTTTTGATAATTATATTGGTACCCCTATATATATAGATTTTATCATATATATCTTCTATAAAATTATAATAATATCCCTTCTTCAAATTATAATAGTCCCTCTATTATAGATTTTCTTTCTAATGACAATGAACCTACTAAAATATGTCCTATTATATACCTCCAAAAAGGGTGTACCATATTCTAGTTATTACTTTATGGTATTGATATTATAAATTTTCATAACCAAATTATTTTCATTCATAACTTAAATGACTACTATATAAATTATAACCGAACAACACATCTTCAATTATAAAAATAAATAAATAAATAAATAAATAAATAAGTTACAATAAGTCATAACTAATATCAGAATGAGTCATTACGAATCATTACTTTATGTATAATCAAAGATCTCTGCAATCATAACCAAAATAACAACCACAAGAAGTTATAACTAAGTTATATCCAAAAATATAATGTGTCATAATTAAAGAACACAAAGATTATAACTGCGATATATGATAGACATTTTTTTTTTGCGGTGTGTTTTATAGAATTTCTCTACTAAAATATATCATTTCTATCTCAATTTATCTTCTTTTTTAATTTTTCAATCCACCTAAAATAGTTACTCCACAATATTTGTATAAAATTTAACCTCAAATCCTTTAATTTAAAATTCACATCTATCCAAGTAAACTCTTAATATTTACGTTTAGTAATATCTCATTGTTGTTTATTATGAGGAAAAAACAAAATCAATATTATCATTAATTTGTGCCCCCTCTTCACTGAATTCCTGGCTTTGCCATTGTATATATGTGCATATGTATGAATGTATGCGTATACGTGCTTTCTATATGTAACTTGGGGAGATGTTTTTATCTGTGTTTGTTTTACAGTTATTTGTATTAGAGTGTGGAGAGAGTTTTGATCATGCACATTAACTCAGTTTTACTTGTGTTCAGGCTGATAATCGAGTTACAGCACAGTTACTAGAGAGTATAATCTTTGTAATTGATTCTGTTCTGCCCTTGCTTCAAAATCTTCCTCAAAATGTTGTGGAAGAACTTGAAGAAGACCTGAAGCAGATGATTGTTTGGCATTCTTTCTTGACAGTTGTCCATGCCTGCATCAAGTAATTTACTTTGCACATGTTATTTTATTTTAACATATTATTGACTTGTTTGCTAGATCTTGAAAGTGTTTTTTATTCGAGGTTCTCGGTAACTTAGTCATCTTAACTTCTTGTTCTCCTAGTTGAGTAACTAACTTGATAAATTAGCCTATAATTTAATGAATTATATGCAATAGGAATGCTTTTTTAATATCTGCTTTAAATTATACAACATATACAGCATGATAGTGACATATGTGTGTTATAGTATTTAATTTTTTTATAATTAATAGTTTGCATGGGAATAGTATACGAAAATCTTTGATTTACATGGTAACACGTGTTCGTGATTGTATTGAGGGTGCAATTGATAGCTACTTGTACAACTAGATTGTTGTGCTATTATGTTCTTACATTATGAAATTGCCATTGAGAATGATGCCAAGTAAAGGGCTTTGGTATGCATCTTTGGCTGTTATGAGTGAGTAGTAGACATTCGTGTACTTCATGATTTTTTGCACCTTTGTTTTTTGGAAACAAGGAATTTTATTGGAAGGAGATGGGTTTTTTTTTTTTTTCCAAGAAACAATAAGTTAAATTTGAATGAGAAGGTACAAAAGAAGGATTAATCTCCAAGAAAGATGGTAAAAATAATACGATAACAACACACTACAAGAAAAGTGGGCTTAAAAGACAGAACTTTTTGCAACGGCACATTTGTCGTCGCAAAAAATGACTTTTTGCAACGGCACAACTTGTGACCTTTTGAGACGGCACAGTTTGATGTCGCAAAAAATGTGAGTTTTTGAGACGGCACAACTTGCCGTTGCCAAAAAATGTGACTTTTTGAGACGGCACAACTTGCCATTGCAAAAAATGTGACCTTGTGAGACGACACAACTTGCCATTGCCAAAAATTGTGACCTTTTGAGACGGCACAACTTGCCGTCGCAAAAAATGTGACCTTTTGAGACGGCACAACTTGCTGTCGCAAAAAATAGAGTTTTTGTGACGGTACCAGCTACAGTCGCAAAAAAAAAAAAAAAAAGAAGAGTTTTTTGCAACCGTAATAGGTACCGTTGCACACACAAAAAAAAAGTAAAATATATATATATATATATATTGTGGCTTTGAGATGGCTTCATATATATATAGTCACAAAATGGTTTAAATAAATGCAACGGTATTTTTCTGTCACCAAAAAAAAAATGACGTCGTCTTACTCTTTTGAACATTTCTCTTTTCACCCATTTTTTTCATCTTTCTTATCTCTCTGTCTTTGTCTCTGTCTCTCTTCTCTCTGTGTTTCTCTCTCTCTCATCACTCTTCTCTATCTGTCTATCTCTCTCTTTCTTTCTGTGTCTCTGTCTCTCTTTTTTTTCTCTCTTTCACTCATCACTCTTCTCTGTCTGTCTGTCTCTCTCTCTTTCTCTCTGTGTCTCTCGTACATCTCTCATCTGTCTATCTTTCTCATCTCCCTTCTCTCTCTGTCTCTCTTCTCTCTCTCTTCTCTTTATCTCTCTCGCTCATCTCTCATTGTCTCTCTCTCTCGTTTATCTCTTTTCGCTCTTTTTTGTTCTCTCTCTCTCTCTCTTTGTCTATATCTTTTCACCCATTTTTTCATCTTACTCTCTCTCTCTCTTCTCTTTCTCTCTCTCATTCATCACTTTTCTCTCTCTGTCTATCTGTCTATCTGTCTTTCTCTGTCTCTCACTCATCTATCTCTTCTCTTATCTCTTATCTCTTTTCTCTCCCTGTCTCTTTCGCTCATCTCTCTTCTCTCTATCTCTTTCATCTCTCTCTGTCTCTCTCGATCATCTCTCATCTCTTTATCTCTCTTTCTATCTCTCTCGTTCATCTTTCTTCTCTCTATATCTCTCTCGCTCATCTCTCTCTCTCTCTCTCTATCTCTCTATATCTCTCTCGCTCATCTCTCTTCTCTCTATCTCTCTTTCTCTGTCTCTCTTGTTCATCTCTCTTCTCTCTCTGTCTTTTTTCTATCTCTCATCTCTATCTCTTTATCTTTTTGTCTCTCTCTCCTTCTCCTTCTTTCTCTCTTCTCTTTCTCTCTCTCCCCACTGTGTTCGCGTTGCTCATTCTCTCCCTTCTGTCTTCTCTATTTACTGAGCTCCCTATCGATTTATCTATCTACTACAAGAAAATGCACTTTTAGCGACCACTTTGTCTCTCTCTCGCTCATCACTCTGTCTCTGTCTCTCTCCTCTATCTGTCTCTCATTCATCTCTCTCTCTCTCTCTCACCACCCATCTCCTTTACTACTTTCACCACTACTGCAAACGCCATTCCACTACCACCATTACTATTACTGTCGCCATTTCACCTCTACGATTACCATTACTACTACCATTACCACCACTCTACTACCACCACTACCACTACTACTACCATTACCTCTCCTTCACCCCTGCCACTCCATCTACTCTACCACTACCACAACTTCACCACTAATATCCTTCGCCATCACCACCACCACCACCACCATCATCTCTTATCCACCACCTTCACCACTACTGCCGCTTTCTCTCCTCTACCACAAAAAATTAGTTCATGATTTTTAATAACAAAAAAAAATAGGCTGCAGAAAAATATTTTTCATTGACCATAGAAAATTAACTTTTATTTTAGTGGAAAATATTTTTCATTAAAATATTACCCCTACTTCTACGAAATAAAAAATAATAATATTTTTTTCATTAAAATAAAAATGAAACAAATAAATTTTCAATCTTAGTAACTAAAAAAAAGAAGATTTTTTTTTAAAAAAAATTTATTAACTACAAAACAATATATATTTTAATAAAAAATAAAATTTTTTGATAACGACAACCCTCGTCGTAAAAAAAATAAAATAAAAAATTAAACGACGTTATTTTGTTATTTAAATTTCATTTCTAACCAAAAAATAATTATTATTTTTTTGTTCCCGCCCCTTTTCTTTTCCATTCCCCCCCCCCAAAACAAAAATGGTGTGTTTGATTGGACGGACTGTATAAGGGGGAATTAGAATCCATCGGACTTGAGTCCTGGGACTGTGAATCCCCCGGACTATTTAGTTGGATTGGATATGTATCCCGTGTTTATTTTTTCATGGGATTAGATGTTTGGAAATGACTATTTTTAGTGAATCCAACGTTTGGTTGGACAAACTGGATATGATAAATGAACAAAAGACTATTTTACCCTTTTTCAATTGTTTACTAAGTAATAGCAATATTAAACATATCTTTAATATTTTAATTATTTTTAGCTAGATTAAATAAAAATTTATTTTATTTTATTTTTTACACAATTAAATAAATTTAATTTTTTAAATTAAATAAATAAATAAAATATCAATAAAAATTTATATTATTTTTTTAATTAAAATTTTAAATAAATTTGTTTTTAAAAATAATAATAATTAAACAATGAAGTTAAATAAAACATCTATTAACATTTAAATAATAAAATTAAATAAAATATAAATAAAATTTTAAAATAAAACATCAATAAAATATTTATAAAAATTTATTTAAAAAAATAAATAAAACATCAATAAAAAATTAAATAAAATTATTTTATTTTTAAATTGAGACATTTAAATTTTATTAAATTTTACTAAATATAATACATAATTAAAGTCGACGCTAAAAGTAAAAGTAAAAATAGTCGACGCTAAATGTAAAAGTAAAATTAACATTTAATGCCAAAAGTAAAATTAAACTTTTACATTTTACGTTGCCGCCGGACTAAATGTAAAAGTAAAAAATTAAAACCTTTTTGCGACCCCCTTTGTTGCGACCCCTCACTTGCCGTCATTAAAAGTCATTTGCTGTCGCAAAAAACTTTTTGAGACGGCATTTTGAGTATTTGCGAAAAGTCAAATTTTTTGTAGTGACATGAGAGTGCAATGCTCTACAAAGATTAAAAAAAAAAGAGACAAGAATTGTAGGAAGTACAAAGATCCCTCCCTGTAAGAAGTCTGCTTGAAACCATGTTACACTTACTAGAAGTGACCCTTGAATTTCAGACTTAAATTGGCATGGGATGTTGTAGTAAAAAAATAGCTGGGTATATAGCCATTGACATAGCAGAATGACAAAAAAGGATTCATACAGCCAACTCCAATTAATTGGGATGCAAGGTTTGGTTTGGTAAAGATCATTATTCTGAGAGGATCCTAATAAACAAGGTAATGATGATGGGTTTATAAGCCATATATGGAGTTAGGATCCAGATAAGTGCATCTTTTCCCTGCCATTTTAGGTCATCTATATCTCGTAGCTAATAATGTTGGGTATGGCCATGGAGACAGTGGAATGGTGGGAAAGAATAGTGACATCTCATAACTGAGATAATGTTTTCTTGGTTGAGTCAGGTTTAATGAATTGATGCATAATTTTAAACGTGTGCTCCGTAAAATTAATGTTTTGCACTTCATTATATTTACCAGTTGATTCTCTTCTCTGTTCAGGTGCCCGTGCTCTGTGAGTAAAAGTGGCAGGGAAAGGTTCAGTTGTAGTTGAGTATCTTGTTCAGGTGTTTTTCAAGCGGTTGGATGCCTTAGGATTTGATAACAAGCAGGTTAGTGGATATTTTGAAATAACTACATCTTTTGTATTGTTTTTTTTTCCCTAGCAAAAAATCCATTTGCCCTCCTGTGGTTTTCCTTTTTCCCAAAAAGGAAGAAAGATATAAGCCAGCCATGAAACCATAGCATGGTTGGAATCATCAACGATTCTCTCTTCACAAAGAATGATGAAGGTTCAGAAGGGTTTAACAACTGAAACAATTTCCTCTTTAGAACACAAAAATATTTGTTGAAAAATCACTGCAATAATTGTAATAGCTTATTATCAGCTTTTTGTAGGGAAAGAGATCTTTGTAAATTGTTTCTTACAAAAGTTGAAAATTATGTTTTCTACAAAGTTTTAAAAGACTTTACTGAGGCTAAGACAAAACGCCTCAAGACTTTAATTTTTAGGTTTTACTTCACAAAGGCTTGCGCACAGAGTCTTGAGACATGTGCCTTGGGTGCGTCTTGTATGCCTTTTATGTATAAGCATGTGAGGAGTACACATATGAAGAGTTTACATTAGGCTCTTGTTAAACTTAGTCTAATAGATGGTTTCAACGTAAAAAATAAAAAAATAAAAAAATAATTCATTTTGCAACTATATTCTATAGGAAAAATTAAGTAAATGACCAACCAAGAAAAAAACACAAAGTCGATGCTCAGTTAGAAACTCAATCACTAAAGCTAAAAATATCAATTTCACTTTCAATAAAGCAAAGCTTTCTTCTGAAGAAAAGTATTTACACCTTTATATTTAATTTTGATGTATTTATTTATTGTTTTAAAATGTTTAAATTATTTACTAAATATAAAATTTTGAAATTTGAAATGCTTATGCCTCAACACCTTAAGGCTTACGCCTCGCCTCATGAGGGGTAAAATGTCTTACGTTACACATTCACCTTTAAAAACTTTGGTTTTCTGCATTGTTTTGAATTTACATGCTTTTTTTGTTGGAATTGTTCTATATATATCACAATGTTTGCTTCATGCTCCCAAGCATTGAATCTTCTAGGGACAATTGCTCCCACCCTCTCCCAAGAGATCTCTTTGAAATGTGTATATTCGTGATGTGGTTTGACCTTGTCACTCAATAGGTTGTAGATCATAGAGGTAGTTGAACATTATTCAGTGTGTTTGGTTTGAGTTTTCTGGATTAAGTTTTTTGAAAATTGAGTCTTTTAGTTTTTGTATTTTTTTGTTTTTAGTGCATATTTTTAAAATTTTAAACAATTTTTTTACTTTTTTAGATACACCTTACTTAGATGTATCCAAAAAGTAAAAAATTTGTGAAAAAATATTTTAAAAAATTAATAAATACATAAAAATACAAAAAATGTATTGAATTCTCATATTTTATTTTTATTTTTGGTATTTAGTGAATTTTTAAAAGGTTTTTTTCACAAATTTTTTACTTTTTAGGTATATTTATGTTAGATATGTCTAAAAAGTAAAAAAATTTCTTAAAATATTAAAAAAATTCAGTAAAAACGAAAAAACACGAAAAATAAGAAAGTAGAATTTTCTGAAAAGTGTTTTTGAAAAAATGGAACCAAGCATAGTTTTGGCTGTTCTTATCTTCTATATTTTCCCCTTATAGTACCTATGCTTGTTATCCAAGTTTTTTTCGCTTCGGAAAGCCATCTGTTTCCAATTTAAGATACGGTTGTAACTATTGAAAACTTTAACTTGTCAATTATTCTCATATGAGAAGGATCTCGTAACCCATTGGGCCACCCTTCTCTGTTTTGTTGACATTCACAGTTGAGTTGGACATACTTGCTGGACAGTTTGATTATTATATAATTTATTGGAAAATGGACCATAGCTTTTTATAGCTTTATTTTTCAGAATCATTCTGCATCATGGCTGATGGTCTGCTTTGGACTACCCCTTTGATACACCATTTCCTATGCAGAGAAAATTGTGTATGCAGTTTAAAATCATACCTTTGGGTATTTTTTTTTTTTGCTAATAAATTATTCCTTTGGTTGATTTAATTTTTAATGCTTTTTGTGATGATTATCTGAGAAATTATTTATTTACTTGACAAACTTAGAAGTTGTTGAATTTCTGTAAATTCTAGCTAGTTGGGCGATCTCTTTTCTGCCTTGGGCTGCTTATTCGTTATGGAAACTCTTTGCTGAGTACATCCTGCTCCAGTAACAAAAATATAGATGTCAAGAACAGCCTCAACTTGTTTAAAAAGTATCTTCATGCAGAGGATTTTGTTCTAAAGGTCAGATCGTTGCAGGTATGCCCCTTCAGCATTTGCCCATAAATGTGCGTGTGCACCCCCCACCACGAAAGAGGGAGGGAGAGATTTTAGCTCGTCTTATTTAACTTGTAAGTTTTGAATTTCTGTAGGCTAATGTTTTGATTGCTAGGCCTGAATATATGTTGGAAAAGGATGTTGGGAAAATTTTGGAGGCAACACTCTCTTCTAGTACTGACATGCGACTTAAGGTAATAATTTCTCTTTCTGTTTTCTTTCTTGACTTCCTGTCCATATACTGAATTGATTTGTTGTACAGATGCAAGCATTGCAAAATATCTACGAGTATCTTCTTGATGCAGAAAGTCAAATGGCAACTGATAATACCAGTAATAACGCGGTTAATTATTCCGTAGATGGTGGCCATAGTGTTCCTGTTGCTGCAGGTGCCGGTGATACTAATATCTGTGGGGGAATAGTTCAATTGTATTGGGATAACATCTTAGGAAGATGTTTAGATGTGAATGAACAAGTTCGCCAATCTGCTGTGAAGGTAAAATCTTGTCCGTGTTCTTATCCTTGGTTGTTTGTCTAAATTTTTTGATTCAAATAAGTGAACTGGTCTGCCCAAACAAGCCAATCAGTATACAGAAATATTAATTATTTACTGAAACATGAGAAGGAAGTCTCAGACTAATATTTTTTTTATTTTTTATTGTGGATTTATTGGTCATTTGGTTAGTTCGAAAACATGAAAACAAGGACGTCAAAAGTCTGAAAGCTAGAGGCATTGATTTTTCCATTATTTTAATTATACATTCTGGTCTGTAATCTTTACATTTTTTTTATTTTTTATTTTTATAAATGTTAATCAATGCAGATTGTGGAAATTGTGTTACGTCAAGGTCTAGTTCATCCTATTACTTGTGTCCCATACCTTATTGCTCTTGAAACAGGTCCTGAGGAGGCAAACTCAATGCTGGCTCATCATCTTCTGATGAATATGAATGAAAAGTATTTCCCTGTATATGCTTCAAAATTTTGGGTATCTTGTTAATCTGATTATTCTAACTATTGAAAGCATCTTTCCAGATATCCAGCATTTTTTGAAAGCCATTTGGGAGATGGCCTTCAAAGGTCCTTTATTTTCATTAGGTCCATGCACTGCTGGAAATTAAGATTTTAGCGGCGTTTAAAAAACGCCGCTAAAAGTACCAAAAACGTCGCTAATTCTTTTTGTGACGTTTACTACCAAACGCCGACGACGCGGCCGTCGCTATAAGTTTATGGCGTTTAGAAAGCGTCGCTGTATTAGTATAGGCGGCGTTTTTAAAAACGCTGCCAAATGTCCTACCCTAACAATACTGTGACGTTACTATGATTTTAGCGACGTTTTTAAAACGCCTTCATAGGTTTTTTAATTTTAAAAATTCCAACCATTATAGTGGCATTTTAAAAACGCCGTCTTATCTTTCTTTTTTTTCTTTTTTTTTAATTTTGAAATTGTGCTAATTTTATGTGATTGAACTAAAAGAACACCAATAATAAAACTAAATAACACTAATATAAAATAATAACTCCCATTCAAATAACAAATATAGCATTAATTCACTTTCCCATTCAATTTAATATAGCATTAATTTTCCCACAAAATAACATATCCAAAAATTGAATTCACAATTCTCAATCAAAAAATT
Organism: Camellia granthamiana; assembly: GCA_036172215.1. Classification (NCBI taxonomy): domain Eukaryota; kingdom Viridiplantae; phylum Streptophyta; class Magnoliopsida; order Ericales; family Theaceae; genus Camellia; species Camellia granthamiana. The sequence continues at coordinate 80,893,250 of CM069914.1, read as the reverse complement.
ACTACCTTATATATAAAGCCACAAAATAACATTACCCTCCTCTCTCTCTCACCACTCCCCCATTTAATACCAAAAATAAGAAGTGAACCAAAACACCCACTGTCAGATCCGAGGAAAAAAAGAAAAAATAAGAGAAATAAAAAACCAAAGGATTTTAATACAAAAAATCCTGAAAAAATTGCTGGCCCTTTGGCAACTAATTCAGAAGTTGTGGTTGGATCCGATGACAATTTGGTAAACAACTTCTTCCCTTGCTCAACAAGGTCCTCATGCTTCACAGCTCCAGAAGCAACAATTACCTAGAATATGACTTTTGGGGAGACAGAAGAAAAAATATCATTTTCTCAAATGTCGATCCTACTAATCAATTTACAAATCACTGGTCAGAATAGAGCACTATAGACCTAAATTTTAAATGAACCTCAAACAAACAAGAAGAAAGGAACATACAGTCTGAGGGTACATAATTGATAGTTTTTACCAAGAATGAATATCAACCTATGAAGTAAAATCATAGAATGGTTTATTTCATTCAAACAAGTGTCGAGAAGGAAAGATAAAATAAAATCAGTCAATCACTGTCACTAGCATTCAATATGAGCAATTGATGGCATTCAGTTAAAAGATTTTCTTTAGCAGTCACAATATTAATTCTTCAAATCTGTAGAGAGGGCCAAAAAAAATTCAGATTGAATATGATATGTAAACTAGAAGAAAGGAACATACAGTCTGTATTGGTTCCGCAAGCACCTCCCATGACTCATTCAAGTCTTCAAACAAAGAAGCTTCATTAACCTATGGCAAAATTAGTTCAACAAAAAAGTCAAATAATAAAAGGGAAGTAAACAATGGCAAGGGCAATGGAGAATGCTGCCTGATAAAAGTCAAATAGCAAATGCTAATTTCATCATATCAATAATATCAGAGTAATAATGTGTGACATAATATTTTCATATGAAAACAACCTATAATAAGCAGATAATTACTACTACACCTTTACCGTTGACAAGATGAAAAGTAGTTAGTAATTATGCAGCAATGTTTTTCAATTTAACTTTTTACCTGCGGCTTTGATATTCCCTGTAATACACTTCTGTACGCAAGAAGAGAATGCCCTAAACCTTCACCCATATTCCTCAGAACTGTTGAATCAGTTAAGTCACGCTGCACATAACGTACAAAAATAAATATTCACTTCCAAAACAGAAAGCATGTCTCACTCTATCACCACCACTAAAATTAGATGAGAAAAATTCTAACAACTAGCAAAATCTGGAGCAGTGGTTCAAATGTTCTGTAAATTTCATTAAAAAATATCCCTAAATAATCATTCTATTTTTAAAAAATATTATTAAGCCAGTGGTTCAAATTATCACATTGATAATCTGGAGCAGCAACTAACCTACAACACATGGTTAAATTATGAAAGCATTTGCTAAAAACAATAAGGAGCAAGGACTGGATGTAAAAAATTGGAAAGAGAGTCCACTAATGAGTAACTAATAGATAATAAAGACTACCGACTTCTCTAGCTTTGATACATACAGCAGCCGCGGTAGTGGATGGTTGGTCTCTACAAGTCAACAAAGAACAGAGAGCATATCAAAAGGAGCCATTAAAATGTGGTTGCAGATTGCTAACTTAACACGTGTAGATAAAATTTCTAGGAATTATTCTGGCCTGCAAAAAATTATAGAGAAATCTAATAAAAACTGAAGTGAGAAGAAATTTCGAGCATGGAACACACACCTGAGTCACATAGGGATTGAAACTTAATCCAAGAGATTTCACAAACTCCTGCAATTTGAGGCCACTTAATTTCAGGGTATGCAACGAGATGTGCATTGTAATTTCCAACAGCACCAGCAAACTTCCCCATTATCTCAACTTGAGAAATATCCAGCCTTTCCCTGCTTAATCTGACAGCAAAAATTGCAATTTCCTTTCCAAGGGTGGTAGGTGAAGCTGGCTACAAAATAATAAACCAAATGAGTGATCTATTGATGACTCTATTAGCTCTAAAACCATTGTTCAAACACAATTGCATGCACCACCATATGCCAGGCAGGTTAAGTATACAACTTTACTCAACAAAGCATATATCCCAACAATTTGAGTTGAAGTAAATAAACCATTTTCCTCCAATCAGTTGTAATTTGTCCATCAACTCCACTTCTTCCTTTTAGTCATCATATTTAGTTATTTTTAAGTGATTATGCATATTCTTGATGATCCAATGTATGAAGGGTACTAATCAGATGGAGCAGTCTCTCTCTCATGAATTGCAGTGCAACATCTATATATCTATTATTTTTTAAAATAAAAAATTCATCTACCTGCCCATGAGTGCGAGACAACATGGGAACATGAGCATTAGCTTTAGCCATGTCACAAACTGCCTTAATTAACTCATCCATGACAGGAAATATGACAGTGTTCAAAGCTTCTTTCAGCATCAATGCATGGGCAAGATTGTTAATGTCCTCGGATGTGCAGGCAAAATGAAAAAATTCAAGCACCTACAATGAAGAGAACGTTAGCTACTCAAAATATTTCAAATAGCAACAGTAATAATGAAAGACATTGCAACTTAAAGACTGGCTACAGTAACAATTCAATTATGTCAAATACACTAAGGCAGTCATTATACTATCTTAAGCAACTGAAAGAGAACAGGTTAACTGTTAAAAAATTTTGCATTAGCAAAATTAACATCATGATAGGCATCACAACACAACACTAGCAGTTGAATTATGTCAAATAAATGTACTAAAGCTGGTCATTTTAGTATCTGAAGAAACTGGAGGACAAGTTCAAACCTTCGCAATCTCTGGATGTGATTGGCATTTCTGTTTCAAGAAGTATTCCACTGCTTTCACATCATGGTTTGTCACTTTCTCTATATTTTTAACTTCCAAGGCATCACTTATGGTAAATCCATCAATCAATCCTTGCAAGTAAGACTGTGCTTCCCCACTGAAGCTTGGAACCTCGGTAACTTCAGGAATTTGTGAAAGCTTTAAGAACCATCTGATCTGAATGAGGGTTTTAATTGTTAAGAAACAAACATTTCAATTTACCTTTGTATTGTTTTCCTCTCTTTTCTTTTGTTTTTCTCTTTTAACTTCTAATTTTATTCATAAACATAAAGCATCAAAAGAAGGTAGAACTACTTACCATTAATTTTGATGTACTTTTATACCATTTTCTGTTTGTGTAATTACTGTGCAGAGGGAGAAAAATAAACTGATTGATTACGTATTAATACAAAAGATTACCCACTAAAATATAAAGAAAAAAATAAATATATCACATACTCCTTTCGTATTCATCAAAACAAAAGCACCAAAGCACATAAAATAGAAAGTTCAATCATTTCTTTTATTTTCTCATTCCCCAATCCAAACAATTCAAACAGAGAGTAATAAATGTAGCAACATATAAATGTATCTATCTACATAAATTTCATATTGAGAGTACAAGTTCATATTGAGAAATGTATCTCCACCTTACTACATAAAGAGAAATTCTTTATCATATTGAAAGTCGAGCACTCAAGAAAGTACAAGTTCATAAAGTGATACAAGCATTACAGCCTGCCATACGAACTATTCAGATCAGTATGGCAACCCTTGGAATCACATCACAAAGCCTTGAAACATAAAGCACAATCATTACATAATGCTATAAAACCATTTGGGAGCAAGATCACCTGCCCTGTATCCACATTTACATCCCTCAATGAGATGAGCAACTTTTGAATCACATAAACTTAGCATTGTTTCATTTGTGATTAATAAATGACTTTTGGATCTAATATTAAATTTTGGATTCTATACTTTCCCTTATGTGAATGAATATATAAATCTCAACAATGCTCAATCAATCAATTACTGCGTGAGGTTTAGTTTACATTTCCCAACCATTTTCATGTATTTCTAAATTCTTTTTGTTGTTCTTGTTTCCCTTATCTTTATTAAATGTTTCTGGTACATTTAAGAAATGTTTCCACAACCCTAATCAAAACAATAAACAGCCTTTCAGAAACTAGTTTGATGAAATGATATGATTGTGTAGAAGAAGATTTGTCGATAATGCTATGACAGACAAATAGTCATTTCAAGGATATTTCTCAGTGCTTGAATGCTTATCAAGAATGCCCCATAATCAAGTAAATGGCATTAATAGCTATCTTACCTCAAGTATTCCATGTCCAAAACTACTCTCCCTAAATGCACTCCACTCTGGTTGTCTGTCCCAACAAAATTTGCCTTTTGCAGGGCCAGGCGAGAAATTCAAATGGCACACCCCTCCAATTTCTGGTAAGTATTCTGTGGTGGACATTTGTCATCTGCATGATCAACATCAGTTGTTTCTATGTTTCCGCCATCTCCAACTGTTATGTAAATAGGACCACATGGGTCAAGTGTATAATTGTAGACTTTATTCAAACCAACCCAAGGCATGAGAATATGAAAAGAAATATGTGCACTGACCTGCCATATATGTATTGGGCCAAGAAAGCTGAGTCTAACAGGACACAACTTATGAATTTCAAGATCCAACAATACCCTTGTAACGAGCATAGGAAATGATAAGTACAAAAATGATGGCACAAAATGCCCCTACACAGATGACCACCTGGTGCCATCAAGGAAATGAGCATTTAAGTCAAAATTAAAACTAGCAGTTAACAAATATATTGCCAAATTTAACAGGTAAAATTCCAGGCATACCCATTTGAACATGTAGCCGTAATGATCATTCCATGTATATGAAATATTCATGCCAAATATTCCGGCCACCAAAGAATAGATGGATAAAGAAACAGTTCCTGAACTTAGAAAAAGCTCTAGCTGCAGCCATACAGTAAAAATATGAAAAATTTCTATTGTCAAGATGTAAACTCCGCAAAGTTCAGTTACTTAAAACAGACAAACAAGAAAATAATCAAGACTATCAATATCATAAAAAGCACGCATAATAAAATACCTGAATCAACTGGTTTCGATGATTGTCAAGCTACAAAAAGGGAACATGAAGTGTATTTAGACTAACATAGGTAAATCCCAACCAATTTAACTCAATCAATTAATTCAAATTTTATGTCCCAGTTTACCTGAATATTAATGTAATCCTCTGTATCATCAATATACTCACGCAGCTGCAAAATTTGTGAGCATGGGTTTTAGTTGTGAGCATGGGTTTTAGGGGTTTTTCTATGTGCAATAAACAAATAATAAATAGGGAGTTTGACAATTTCTATGTGCAATAAACAACTGAATAGGGAGTTTGACAGTTTCGATGAAGATTGCCAGAATCTAGCTACTTTTAATAGACACTAATCAGGATATTACTTGTGCAGAAGACACATTTTTCCTCAGAATGAAGCAGACCATACAATACCATTAAACCCAGCTTCGAAACAAAAAGGTTATGCTCAGAAAGAAGGCGACCAGTGAAGAACTACGCAAAAGCCAAGATTGAGCAGTGATGGATTACTAAGGTTTGACTTGCGCCCAAATAAGCTTCCTGCCTAAAGTTACTTTTTCCTTTTTTTTTTTTGTTTTGTTTTGATCAGCAACATTTAGGCTCCAATTGGATATGTGGATTTGAAATGAAGGGATTTGATGTTCAACTTTATAAAATTATAAGAAAGTTGATTAATGGATATAGATTGATAATTCTAATGTGAAGGATGCATAGAGATAGGAAAGATGAATTTTGTTAATAAATTTTACTAGTACAATCATTCATTAAAGGATTTCAAATAACCATATTCACTTAGATATTTCAAATCCATTAATCTAAAACTCTCAAATCCATACCTAGAATATTACATTGAACTAAACGTTATACTCCTTGAATGAGTGATATCAAATCCATTCATTTCAAATCCATGTATCCAAATCAAGCCTTAAATTTTATTAAAAATGAAAGAGAAAAGGATACAAAGCATTCAAGGGAGGACAAGAAGTCCTCCAAAATGAAACAGCACAATCAAACTGTCACATGAAGATTACTTGAATCCCTATACAAATCACTATCAAACACATCATACAAATTAGCCATTGAAAATGAAACAGCGCAATCAACCTGTCATATGAAGATTTAAATGAGCATACACAACCATCCAATCATCAAAGGCAGCCAAATATCGTCCCATTCACTGAAACACCCGACACCACATTAACAGAGATGAAGATTGGAATCAAGAATCCCAATTACATAAACATTATACTGAACGAGAGTAATATGGAAGCATTATATTCCATTTTGTCAAGCAAATATGAATATATATATATACCCTAGTGTTTCCCTTGTATATCAGATTTTTATCCATAGAGGTCTTGGCAAAAGAGAAATAATCAAAAGGAGATGCGGGAGGAGGGAGGGACATGGGTCATATAGCTCTTGGAATCTACAAGATGACCTTAATTTCATGACCAACTTAGTTAGAGGTGAATGACAAATAGGTCATGAAAATTCCACACACAGAAAAAATTAACAAGAAATGGAACATGTATACATTTTTAATTGATCATTTTGTGTATCTAAAAATTATCCTCATAATAGAATTAAAAAATATATACTTTTTTTCTCAAATGAAGTTAAAATACAAATTATCGCCATTCTAATAACAGAGAAGTAAATAATGTGAACTCAAAAACCTTCATATTCGAGCTTTCTGTCACTTGATTTTCAAATAAATTGATGTCAAGACAGTTTAGGTTTTGTTTGAAGGGAAAAACTGTCACCAAAACTCCGCCATCTACTCCGCCGCCACCAGCCCCACCACCGCCTTCACCGCCCTCTCCTTGTTCACCTTCACCGTACACAGCTTGTACAGCGTCGTCATCGCGTCCTTCTTCCCCCTATTCGATCCATTCATCAACAGCGTTATCAATGGCGGAGTCGCTCCGCAAGCTCCGATCGAAATCTTGTTCTCGTCGATCAACAACAAGTTCAGCAACGCACATGCCGCTCTGAATCTTCGAAATTGCTTCGAAATCGCTCTGAACAGCCGATTGATATCGATTTGAATCTTCGAAATCGCTTCGAAATCGCTTTGAACAGCCGATGGAGCTTGTGTTCTTTGAAGCTCTCTTCAAGAACAGCCGATTGATCTTTCGAGAGATGAAGTTTCTTCCTAGAGTACTCTCCTTCGTCTTCTTCGTCGCTGAGAGAGAGAGAGAGAGAGAGAGAGATGTGTGCGTATAAGATAAGAGAGATGTGTGGCTATAAGAGAGAGAAAGGGCTCAGATTCATGAATAAGGGTTTCAAAAAGGGGCGCGTGTATGCACCGCATTCGGAGGCGTTTCTAAACGCCTTCAATTACAAAACGGTGCCGTTTTAGTTAAAAAAATATACGGCGATTATAAAAACGCCGTTAAAAATTAAAAAACGTGACGTTTAATAAAACGTCATTAATTAAACGCCGTTAAATCCCTAATTTCCTGTAGTGATGGGTGGAAGTTCTGAAAATTCAAACCCAAAAGTCCAACTCAAGGTTCCTGATAGTATGAAAGGGAAATTCAATAATGGCTCTTTCAACTATGCAAGGCGTGGTGTTTCTCGAATCCACAAGCTGATCCGTGGGAATCGTGTTTCAAGGAGCAAATTTATGTTGTCGGGAGTGTGCAAATTCGATACTCCAAGCTGGAATCCTTCAGTCATCCCTTTTCTAATGTGAGTTATTTCTTTGGTGCCCATCCTAGAGTTGTGTGGTTCTACTACATATATTGACTTCAATTTGCTTTTCCCAGGTACTGTACTGAAATCCTTGCTTTATTCCCTTTCACATTGCCTGATGAGCTTCTTTACTTGATTTATGCCATAAATCGAGTTATACAAGTCATAGCCAGTACACTTGAAGCAAATATGAAAGCCTTTCTGCATTCATTATAAGAAGATGCAAAGATAGTGCATGGTAATGGGATAACTCTGCAGTGGCCATCTTCTCAACCTTTTTCCAGTCATACTATATCAATGGATCTTAATGGGACATTTAAGGAAGAGCCAGCTGATGAGCCTGTTTCTAATCATTCAGTGTCTGTGGATTCAAATTTGCATTCTAGGAGTCCATGCAATTCACGTGGCATATCTGAAGATGATTTGCAGAAAATACAGGTAATCTTAAAGGTCCTGCTTTTTATGTCTTCTGTGGATTCAAATTTGCATTCTCGGACTTAATGCAATTCACTTGGCATTCAAATTTGTGGTGTTTATACAGGCTGACTGTCTCTCGGCTATTGCGCTACAACTACTTCTGAAACTAAAGAGGCATCTAAAAATTGTGTATGGTCTAAATGATACACGATGTCAGGTAAATCTTCTTTGGATTGGTTTCTGTTGTCTTGTATCTTAGATTTGTTGCTTTACAGTGGCATATATGATCCTAATTTTCGTGTAATATCTTACTGTCTTTAACTAGGAATTCTCTCCAAATGAACCCCTAAAACTGGGGGAGGCTCTCTCAAAGCAGAACATTCCCTTCAACACCAATGAAACACACGTTGATCTGCCTATCAATCATCAAGAAGTGTTGCAAAGATATCAGGTAGTGTGTGAGCACTGACATTTCGAGTCACTGCAAAGTTTTCATGCATAATGAAGAACATCTACCTTTTTACTTATCTAGTTCTCTTTGTGCATCTTTGTTAGAAAGTATGATCAGTGTCTTTCCATGTGCTTGGTTACAAATACTTTTTCTTTTCTTTTCTTCTTCTCTTGATAGCATAGATATGAACTGTTATGAACATGCATAGTAGCTTTATTGCATTTATGGATTTTCTACCTTGTCTGTTGCTCAAGTGGTTGAATAGTATACAGTGACAAGCTTCATTGTACTTCACTTGATTGACATTTGACATACTTGGTTTGAAGCTAGCAGTGACCCTATTAGAAATTGCTAGGATTCATTCTAATGACTTAGCAAGTTTTATCTTTTCTTTTAATGGAGGAATTTTGATAGATACGCCTCGATAAAAAACCCCAAATCATAATATTTAAAAACAAAAAAAGGCATTGTGTAAGAATTGATTGGCCTGTTTTGAGCTGGAACTCTTGTTCTGTCTTTACGATCCGAACTGTTTTTTTTTTTTTTTTACTATGCAGGAATTCAAGACTGCTTTGAAGGAAGACACTGTTGACTATTCAACATACACAGTGAACATCAAGAGGAGACGGCCTCCTTCGAGGAGAGGGGGGAGGTCTGGGCGTGGTGCAGGCAGGGATGATGAAGAATGATGACGATGAAGATTGGGGAGGAAGTGGAAGTGGGGGCCAGAGGCTAAATAACAGTGGGAGGAAAAGCAACAGTAGTAGAGGTAGGCAGTGGTCATAGTTTGTAAATACATTTACAGGTAAATCTAACATTATGTATATTATGTAGGAAGGGGGGGAAGAAAAGAAAAAAAAAGAAGGTTAGAATTGAGAACAGAAAAAGTCATAGAATATTGATGCAAAACCAGTACTGCCATATATTTCACAAGGTTGTGTGGCAGAGGAAGCGATTTTTGTAATTGATTCCCTCATGTAAATTCTTTTTTTTTTTTTTTTTTTTCCTGGAAATCATGTAAGTTGGATGGGTCAATGGTATTGATTATCCCATTTTTTTTGTCCATTGTTTAATGTGTATGTGCCATGTTGAGACAGAACTCATTGGTTCGTCATTATTGTTGCAACTCTTTGTGTGGTTAGACATCTTAACTGTGATTAGCATATAAGAGAATATGCATATAATTTGATAAACCAGCATGTTATATAGGTAAGATGTGCAGATATGGATGGAGCCAAAATGTGGGCTTCCTGACGTTCTTTGCAAATGTGACATTACTTACTTTCATGCAATGATAATTCTTTGGTGAGTTATAATATGGTTCATATAGTAGACTTTGAAATTCTCGTCATATGATTAGGAGACTTGTGTATCTTTTTATAATGACCCTGGTGAGTATAGAGAGTGAGGGATTTTACCATCACTCAACTCTCTCTGGCAAATTTAATAGAAATTGCTAAATGTAATCCACAACCATTATGACTGTAACTGCATTTTCTCTCAAATCAACTTGTATAAAAGGAGAGTAAGTACAATTTAGAAGGCTATAGAGCAACGCTGGTGCAGATATAATAATTATTTTTTTTATACAGAATTTCCAATAGAATTTATATATCTAGCCTACTATTAAGGGTGTGGCGAAGGAGAACTGCTGAACTACAATTGCAATGAGTGACAAGTTGTACAGATAAGCTATAGAAGCAGTGCCGGAGAGAGTTATACCCCCAACCTCTCATATGTAAGGCCCGCCACTGACTAGAAGCCCATTGGCGGTGTAGAGATTAAGAGTGCTGGTGAGATGAAAAGCTCCAGAGTCATGAACTTGTGCCCATCATTCATTCTGGCTCAAAAACTACACAAGTATATCAATTTACAACACAAAACTCAAAACTCACCCAGAGTTATTAATAGGGACGTGAGCACACAAAAAGTTGAATGGGCTTGTATCATCACATATCAATCACCCATCTGACAATGGTAAGTAATAATACAACCAAGGCTTTAATGCCATGAAAAAAATTGAACATTTAAAAGTCTGACTGGCTACATTGATCTTTGTCTCATACATCACTGAAAACAACTTAATTTTTTTTTACTGATAGAGCAATGTTACAGAGAAAAAATCTGGGAACAAAAATTAAATAAAGGGGCCACCCTCCAAGGGACTCACCGAGGAATTTGGTTTGCATTATGAAACAGCAAAATGTTTTGGAGACCACATGAAAAAGGTAATAAGGTGAGGAGTAATAATGAAGAAAACCGAATGTGAAAGAACCTAGTAACGGAGCCAGTAGGTCCTACGCCTGAACCAGTTGTAATAAGGTAAACCTTGGATGGGTCCCATGGCAGCGATGGCAACATCCTGCAAAAAGGCCAAACATGACTTGGAACAAATGTACGGAGGAAAACAACAATTTTTTAACATTCTTCCCTCATAGCAGGTAAATTTGCAATTAGCAATGGGGATGCATTAATCCTTACCTGATCAAATATAAAACGGTTTGCCACACGTTTGACAATGCTAGCATCTACAGCATCAATTCTGGCAAACAATTCAACAAATGGGATTCTTCTCCCGTACGTAAGTAGCTGCAGGAACATAATGGATTACGCCAAACAATCTGGGTCTTTACCGGGAAGGAAAATTTTTAAAAACAAAAGCTTGTGTCTTCTGACAACATTTCATGAGAGTAATTATCATTTGATAAAAAGAGTCCATGTTTTAGAAACTAAACTAAACCGTCTTTATCCAACACTACTCACTTAGCAGGCTCTCAAGTAGACAATCCAAGAGATTCAAAAGTAATACAAGGGAATCCTTTCATTTTCTGCAACTGCAAGTAATATACGAAGCATTCTTTCATTTTATTTTATCCACCTTTTTTTAACCATACGCAAATGAAAATGCATCAAGTACTTTACCTGGCGCCCAATATCTTCAGCAACAGGACTGGTTCCATTTATGTGAAGCAGCAAAGAAGATTTCAACTACAGTGCAATAGAACTATAAGTGAATGCCAATATACTGAACACCACAAGATAAAAAATAAGTGGCCAAGCTAAAATCGATTTCCCTTTCATAAAACTAAGCATTTTGCATTGATACAAGTTAATCTACCACACCTCCTTTGTCCATATTTTAGTTTTAATGTGTGTAATAAAAAATGTGGATAACACATTTTATTCAACAAATGATGTAGCTCTGACTCACTTTGGCATGACAAATACTTATCTAAGATAAGTTAGAACTACAAGCAAAATATGGGATGCTTGGTAAAGGGTTATTTGCTTGGTGAACCAAAAACAGTTTTAAACATCCCCAACTTTATAAATACTTCTTAGTCATTAATAGAAGTATATTGAAAGTTCAATCCATAACTTATAGCTCTCATTATCTCCAGAACTCAACTATAAAGAAATAAAGACTTAAGACTTGAGCATATATGGAAGGCATATTGATCCACAAATTAGGGTGGTAGCCATATATGTCGTATTGTTTTTGAATTACAAAACAATATACATATATATATATGCAATATAGTTTTACTAAAAGCACTTAAAACCTGAGGACAAGCAAGCAGATAATATCAAGGTTCAGTACAAGAACTGGTGACTACCTAGTTACAAGCACGAGTAACATCAGCTTCAGAAACTCGATAACATAACTTGCTCATCTCGTACATAATTGCATAAGCCAGATCATCCAAGCAATCTGGCTAAAAACAAAATGTTAAAATGAAAATGAATAACTAGAATTATTGAGGCATAACATACAACATCAATTGTGAATTAAAATCAATCAAACTAAAGCTCCGCATGACAGATGCGGAAACTGATGGGCAATACAGATAGCTGTTTTATCATGTTTGTGATGCTATAAAATTATGATTAATGGGCATCTCAGTCTGAGCAAAATCCTGATACTTAATTTTTTTGCTACAGATTACCATGATCAAGAGTTCTAAGGTATTGGCTATTAAGCCATAACAGTTTGATCCCAAGACATTAGTGGAAAAGAAATCATTCTAAAAGTTAACTTGGTATCATATTAATTTATGGAGAGAAATAATTGCAAGTTTTCAAAATTTCCACTGTAACTTTTTGCCCTTGTCACCCTTTTATTCTTCTCGCTTGACTTACTGCAGTTTTCCCTACTCTCCTGGTGTCCCCCCTTTTGATTTTGAGAAGCTTTTAGAGGCCATAACCACTATCCTAGTGTTAATCCCTGCCAATAAAGGGTACTGGAAGGGGTGAACCTCATCCCCTGGCACAATACTCCCTTTTTCCCTTTCTGACATACCTAAATCACCCACAAGAGAACCAGCTGGGCTATTTTGTTTTACTTTTGACTATATTTCAGGCCTGAACTCACCCAGAATGCAAGCAACCAGTGTCCACCTCAACACCCAATAATATGTTTCACTTATTAGGCCTGTTTTGTGGTGTATAGGCCTCTAATAAGTTAAGGGCTCTATAGAAGATGTTGTTGTAAAAAGGCTTAGGAGTGTTTATTTGCCGCACTTCAAAAGCACTTGCATATCCTCTTGTATGTTTTATTTCACTAAAAAAGTGCCTTTAGGGGAGCCTCTATACATCAAAGTACTTTAAAGATGCAGCCAAACACAACCTAAAGAATTATTTCAACGGAAAGAAAAGTAATTCCAAGCTAAACACACAGTAGTGCCAAATGGGGACCTAGTCCATCAGAAAAGTGAGTGAGGAAAGAAATGGAACAAGGGGGAACAAGAGATACAACCCAATCATTTCAGGGAGTGATTTATAGATGTTCTCAATTTGCTAACAAAATATGGAGTCATGGAAAAAAGATATCAAAAATTTGAAAGAACCTAATATGAAGAGGGAAAGAAGGCCCTGAAACTAAAAAAATCATAATTATAGGACATAATCTCACCTTGGCAATGGCATAAACACCAAATAGACCAGTGTCCTTATAGTTGGTGTTAAAGGCCATCATGTTTTCAGCAATCTCATTAATGTCAACCCTCTGTGCAAGCTCAGAACTGCTTACAAATTGTCAAAAACTAATTAATGCATGCGCTCACAGGTTATATCACTGGAAAATATCCAACTTAGTTATTAAAACACCACAAATTATGTTCAAACAGCTCACCCCATGTGCTTCCCACCACCTGCATTCTTATTCCAAGATCCCAACATAGACTGCATGACCATCAAAGCAATGGAATCTGGATCCGTCCAAGAAGCCCCATTGAAAGCAACCACAAATTGTGCCAAAGGTATATCATCATCAATTATCCTAACCTGATTTTCACATAACGAATGCCAATTAATAAATTTTGTAGAAAGACAAGATGGAAGAGAATGTTTAAATTAAACAAATCGTGAAATATTTATATGATATAAGCACACCTCGGAACCTGTAAAAATTGCTGGTTCTTTAGCAACTAATTCAGATGCTGTAGTTGGATCTGTTGACAACTTGGTAACCAATTTCTTTACTTGCTCAACAATGTCCTCATGTTTCACAGCTCCAGAAGTAGCAATTACCTAAAATAGAAGACCAATGCTTAAGACTTCAATAAGTAAGTCAATAGAGTAAAATAATTGATGATAAAATGACGGCGAAGCCAGCATGTAACCAACCAACCAACCAAGTAGACTCAACAATCAATATGAATATCACTTACCATTCTAGGTGCAGGGTAGTGTGTCGATATATACTTTTGAAGATTATATTTGGTGATCATCTTGATATTTTGAGCAGGTCCAAGAATGGTTTTGCCCAAAGGAGTGTACTGGAAAGCAGTTGCATGCAGATGGTCAAAAATTACTTCGTCAGTTTGCCCTTCGACCTATAATAAATAATATACAAGCATCACAATAAAAAATCAAATAACTAATGACAATGCAATTAGAATTTTTTGTAAAAACAAAATATATAGATGATTTAATTAATGAAATCACAAGACCACAAATGAATACGCAAAGGCATTCATCATTCAGAAAACCGACTCGATCAACATTTATTGGTACATCAATGCAAAGGTTGGAAGAAAGTAAAGCACAAGGAGGTCAGTCACACTAAGTAAGGCATTTCTTTCAACTGCTCAAGCAACTAATAGCAATTAATAGAACTCATTGTATTCCTTTTTCTCAAAATCAAAACATTTTGATCATCCAACAACTCCTTAGTGTTCGCGTCCCCCTCTCATTATTAAAACAATAACTACCTTAACAAACTATTATTGGCTCTTATTCCCCATGTAACATAGGCTTTACCATTTACCCTGTGAATCATGATGTGTCTTTTCCTATTGACTATATTCTTTACTAGGATTAACACCAATTCTAATAATTCTCATACGCAATTTACGCCACCAAAGATTCATATGGTCTATAGTGCAATGGCTTTTTACATCAAACAATTAGAATATAGAATCATTCCCAGGAAAACAAATCAGATTATGAGGAAAATTGAAGCAAAACACAAACTTTATCAAAGAGTGAATGTTACTACCTCCTCTATCTCAATCAAAATGACTCCTTAGTGTTCACGTCCCCTTGATCAAATGAATCAATGAGCTCTGCTACTGATCATTTTGATAGTCTCTAGGTTTTAATTTTCGTTGGTTGAAAAGAAGTTGCAGTGTTTTTTTTTCAGAACAATTTTTTGGTCCCAACTGCTGAGTGTTTATGAGCATGTTTCCATTTTGTTTTCTTTGGCAATTGATTTTTTTTTGATTTCCAAGTGTATTGGTATGCCATGGTGCGCGATGTCGGTTACTTGAGGCCTAAAATCCCTACACAAGCAATATGTATTGGGAAATTTTTGATTTATGTCACCTTTTAAGTTCCATTTGAGGCTTGGAATCTTGGTTGAAATTGGCTGAGAATTGCAGATTCATGATTTATTTTTGTATGCTCACTGTGATTACCTCTGTATGCTCTAAATTCTACTGATCTAGTTAGAAGATCAGACTTATCAATTCCAAGTTAAATTAAGTTATTTTGTATACACAAAATGGCTGCCACTGGCAGTTATCACATGTCACTAACAAATGAGAGGTCTGAGGTTTTGATTTTGGCGAAAGTTCGGGTGGCATTGACCGCTGTTCTTTAGCTTGTGAAACTAACAGAAAGATTCTTTAGCTTGTGAAACTAATAGAAAGATATTCTACCATAAATTACTAGCTGCCAAGTGTGGAATTATAATTTTTTATTTTTCAATACTATCCTTATATACTTGTATCTTGTAACATTTTCGATACTATCCTAAAAACATAAACCATCCCAATGAGTCAAATTTTATCCTGTGTTTTTTTCCCTTCACAATTATTGTATTTTTAAATTAAGTTTTGTAAAGGAGAATGCTTGATGAAAGTCATTTCGATACATTTGAGATTTTGTCACCAAATGAGTATTTACATGGTGAAAGCACAAAAGCACTTTATGATTTTAAAGGACTTGTTAGATGAACATATACCAAATATTCAATTTCTCTAAAAAGTCAAGTCTTATGAAGTTCTTCTATAGAGTTGATAGGAAATGCCACGAGTATACAAGGATCAAACTTTTCAAGAGAGAGTGAATTAGAAAGGTCACAGGCATATTAATCACCACCTTTTCTTTCTTTTTTTTTTTTTTGTTTTGAAGGTGGTGTGAACTAAACTTCATTATTCCTGTCCTAAGTCCTAACTACCCAAGTTTACCTTGTCTTACACTAGAAGAAGTCAGCAAAATGTGTATATTAAGGTTGTGCTAATTAAATACATAGGCTTTGTTTGGATTTCTATGTGATTAGTCTAACCAGCACGTATCTAAAAAATGCTCAAACAAACAAAGGGTAAGAGCAAAACTTCAAATAAAGATGCATACATGACTTGTGCTTCAAAGATTGAAAAAAGAAAACAAGGTAAATGACAACACTGGAGAAATGAATGATTATGAGATAATATTCATTGAAATAGCACACAATTGTGCATACAACACTACCATCACTTGTTTCATCAAAATTGCAATTAAATTGATTGCTTTCATATACACAAGGAATATTGGAGACCATATAAAGAAGAAAAAAAAGTTCAGCATTATTAAGCAATTGACAACAAAAAAATTAAGAAAAATCTTGATTTTTTCTTCCTTCTCTGCATTTCATTGTTGGTGTGTGAACATATCATCCCAACACATGCCACACTTGATCTTCTTGTGTTGTGGTGGTTTATGGAACTTTGGCTCTTTGGGTATGGTGCAATGCTTCATCGACCTGAAAATAACCCGAAACAAACAAGGGACATTGTCATGTTTACACCACTTATGCCAGTCAAATGACGCATTAGAAAACTTCTAGATTTGAGGTTTATTTTACAAAATTGGAGATCCAAAACAACACCTGATCAATAAAATATGCTGGAAAAGTTGCAACTACAGTAAGTGTCACTAAGGGGAAAAAATGTATATAAAAAAAGAAGAAAGAAAGCAATACAAACTACATATTGCTTTTTAAGAATCATTTGAAGGAGAGGGTCTATTTGAAGTCTTTAGTAGGAGAAGTTATTTGGCAAGTTCAGCTTTCCACGCCCACCAAAGTAGACATGATATCTTCTTGTATAGAAAACAGAAACAAGTGGATCATATGTTTTTCTAATATTGAAAAGACACACCATGTGTCCTATAGGCCAAGCCTACAAGATAATTTTTCTATTCAGTAGGTTTTTTGGTTATCCATATTCAAATGGAACACCACGTATAGCAAGAGAAGTTATTAAAAATTTTGGATTTTATCTGGTACCTTCTAGGGATGAAAGGCCTGTCGAAATAGGGCATGAGTTGACCTCTTGGAATGAGTTCCTTTCTTAGTCTCTTGATTTCCTCTTCTTCTGCTAACTATAGGAGCAAAATCCAACATGCACACATATATTAGTAAACTACCAAGACTAATATCACCAAAACACACCCATGAGGCTTTTTCTGTCATGTACCTTTTGTAGTCTTTGCCTTCTCCTCCCTGTGCTGTTCAATAAGGCTCATCTTCTCAGCCACCTAATATGCAATCAAAGAAGCAAAATTAAAAGGTAATTCAATAAAGGGCACTTCATTATTGCCACGTAATATGTGCGAGAACGTCGAATCTTGTAGACTCAGTAAATGGTAAAGACTTTAGTAATGACACAATGCCTACTCTATATGTGATAGGTGAGTGAAGTTATGGTCATCATGCCCAAAAGACTGATTAATACATAAACACCCTGAGTAAAAATATTTAAAGAAAGTTAAAAATGCACCTGTTGGTCAAACTCAGCACGCTCCATAGCCCTCACATCGCTATGCAGCACCAAATCAACCGGTCTTGTGATTTCTTTGACGACAGGTTTTACTAAGCACTGTAATACCATCGACCACATCAATTCAAATGAACTTGGGAGAGTCCAGACATGCATATTAGGCTTAGTACTTAAACTATCGACTACAAGCATTTAGCAAAGTATGGCATAAAATAATTTAACCTAGCATTTTGGCACCCTAAAAGAATATGTATATATATATAAATCCAGAAGTTGCCATTTGAACATTCCCAATAATATTTCATTTTTTTTTCAGAAGTTGATAGCATTTGAAACGAGTTGCTTTTTTCTGTAGTTGTTCAATCTTAACCTCAGTGATTATGGTGTTTTGACTTCATTTAGAAAGATGACACAAAGTCTATAAAATTTGTTCGATATGGTTTTTGGCATAGCACATCCAACAAAAAGCATATATTCATGCTACACATTTCAACAAAATATTACATACGAAATTAGAGATAGAAACATTTGCACAACGAAGCAAAACTTCAATTTTTTTCGTCCCCAAATTAAATGGAATTACCTCTGGCTCATATGTTGTCCGTGGGAGACGTTGTGCAAGTGGTATCCGTTGCTTTTCCTCATCCATCATCATTTGTTGTAATTTCTTGACGAATCCTTCCTCCTTGTATCTTCCCCTTTGCTGCAATAAAAATCAATCACCAAAATTAACACAATTTCAACTAAATTGAGGCAAAGACAGAAGGATTTAAAAGCAAAAGTCAATTTCACAAAACCATTAACACACCTCGGTTCGAAGCTTGAAGGGTTTTTGGTAGGTTGCTTTGAGCTGCTTCTTCTTCCAATGACTTCCACCAAAGGTCCCAGATGAGGGCATGGGTTGAGCTCTTGGAATGAGCTCCTTTCTTAGTCTCCTAATTTCCTCTTCTTCTACTAACTACAGGAGCAAAATCCAACATGCACACATATATCAGTAAACTCCCAAGACTAATATCACCGAAACACACCCATGAGGTTTTTTCTGTCATGTACCTTTCGCTGTCTTTCCCTTTCCTCCCTGGCCTGTTCAAGAAGGCTCATCTTCTCAGCCACCTAATATGTAATCACAGAAGCAAAATTAAAAGGTAATTCAAAAAAGGGCATTTCATTATTGCCACGTAATATGCATGAGAATGTGGAATCTTGTAGATTCAGTGAATGGTAAAGACCTCAGTAATGACACAATGCCTACTCTATATGTGATAGATGAGTGAAGTTATGGTCATTATGCCCAAAACAACTGATTAATACATGAAAACTCTGAGTAAAAATATTTAATGAAAGTTAAAAATGCACCTGTTGGTCAAACTCAGCGCGCTTCACAGCCCTCACATCGCTATGCAGCACCAAATGAATAGGTCTTGTGATTTCTTTTACGGTAGGTTTTACTAAGCACTGTAATACCATCGACCACATAAATTCAAATGAACTCGTGAGAGTCCAGACATGCATATTAGGCTTATTACTTAAACTGTCGACTACAAGCATTCAGCAAAGTATGGCATAAAATAATTTAACCTAGCATTTTTGCACCCTAAAAGAATATGTATATATATATAAATCCAGAAGTTGCCATTTGAACATTCCCAATAATATTTCATTTTTTTTTTCAGAAGTTGATAGCATTTGAAACGAGTTGCTTTTTTTTGTAGTTGTTCAATCTTAACCTCAGTGATTATGGTGTTTTGACTTCATTTAGAAAGATGACACAAAGTCTATAAAATTTGTTCGATATGGTTTTTGGCATAGCACATCCAACAAAAAGCATATATTCATGCTACACATTTCAACAAAATATTACATACGAAATTAGAGATAGAAACATTTGTACAACGAAGCAAAACTTCAATTTTTTTCGTCTCCAAATTAAATGGAATTACCTCTGGCTCATATGTTGTCCGTGGGAGACGTTGTGCAAGTGGTGTCCGTTGCTTTTCCTCATCCATCATCATTTGTTGTAATTTCTTGACGAATCCTTCCTCCTTGTATCTTCCCCTTTGCTGCAATAAAAATCAATCACCAAAATTAACACGATTTCAACTAAATTGAGGCAAAGACAGAAGGATTTAAAAGCAAAAGTCAATTTCACAAAACCATAAACACACACCTCGGTTCGAAGCTTGAAGGGTTTTTGGTAGGCTGCTTTGAGCTGCTTCTTCTTCCAACGACTTCCACCAAATGTCCTAGATGATTCAGAGCTCTACATTGAAAAAAATGAATATTAAAAATATAAAAAACAGAGGTTCATTTTTCATTTTAGAATTAGAAAAAAAAAATGCTTACATTTCGTTGGCTTCTGTGACCACCACTGTCAGATGTAATCATGCTTGCTAATTTGCTCTCAACTTCCTTAATTGCTGCAGGACTCGAATTGAAGTTATTTAATCTCTTTGTAAACATTTGACATAGGAAATTAAGTGCAGTGAATGAAATGAAAATTATAGGCAGATAGTAATGTGCATTTTTTTTTCTTAATAAACGGGCTGTTAAAACTTTCACAATTAGTTGCCAACAAGCCATTTTTTATGTTGACATGTTTTTTTTCTTCCCATTGTTAGGATCCTGAAAACAAGAAGGTCATAATCTGTGATGAAAACTTGAAGAAAATTTTTGCAGGGCGAGACCGAGTTGGGTTTCTTGAGATTGCGGGATTGATGAATCCACACTTTCTTAAGTGAGCCCTTGCAGGAGAATGGATTTTGTCTATGTATCTTTATCTTTGGTCAACCTTTATTTGACCATTGTTTATAGTAATGCATGAGCTACCATTGTATGCAATATTAACAAAAATTACACTTAGTATCCACCTTGACACAATATATATAATATACAATAGAGTAATACTATACAAATAAAAAATTCATACATAATGATATGGATCAATGTGAGCCTTTCATTTCAAAACAAAATACTAATAAAGATAGATTTATTTACAATAATAACATTGCCAAATCATTCTTGTGAAGTTTTTTTTGTATAAATTTTATATAAAAATAGAATTTTTCTCTATAATAATGACATTTCATAACAAATACCACAACAAATAGTGATGCTTTTTTTTACCAAAATAATTCATAGCAATTGTCGTCACAAACGGTTCTTAACTTTTAGTGCACATAATTCATAATACAATCACAAGAATTTGTAACTTTCACTTTAAAGTGCATATCATAAATTTACGATTCATAACTTTTTATTACAAATTAGGATAACACATCACAAACATTTTATAACATTCACCAACAAAAATCGCGACTTTCTAATGATACGTCTTTTTTTAGGCATGCATAATATAAATTTCTCCATATAATGTTAGTTGCATTTTTTTTAAAAAAATTTCACCAGATGGGGACATATACATTTATTTTTACACTTTTAAATAAAAAATTAATTACAACTAGAAATATCAGTGTATTTTTAAATTACTTTAAATTAAAAAATAAGTGAGAGATTGGTGGAATGGGATTGGTTGGGGAAAAGAAAAAAAACATCACCAATGAAAGGAGTTTATTCATATTGGGACTGTTTCGGTACATTGACAAAAAAATAAATAAATGAATGAATTGTTCTTCTACTAAAATAAGGGTAAAATTGGTACATGACATTATCTATTTATGTTACTGTCAATTAACAGAAGTGTGTGGAGGGGCAATCAGAAATGCAAAATCAAAGCAGAGATTACCCTAAATTTTAGGAACAAAAATTTCCCCCCATTTTGCTCTATATATATATATGAACACTATATTTAACATATATATATATCAGTTACTGTTATATATACACAACTAACATGAATTTAATTAAATCCCAAACTAAAACTAACTCTATGAATTTCTAATTATTTATTCTAAATTCACGATATATACATTATATATATAGTAGGGGTTTGTACACGCAATATGTGTGTAAATTAAATAAATAAAATAAAATATTTAATATTTGTTGGTTGTAACCTCAATTAGAAAGAGTCTTGCCTATGTTGTCTTACGTTCAAGTCTCGTTTCATCCTTTTATCTACCTCTGTTTTTTTTTTTTTTTTGATAAATAATCGAACACTTGACATAAAGAGAGATAAAAGGCACCAATCTAATTGTTCATATATTTATACTATTATATATGTGAGCACATGATTTGGTGTCTAATAATGTGCATGACTTGGTGTCTAATAGTGTGGTGACTTCTCCTTCTGCCATGTGACAAATTTTCCTATTCGAAAATAAAAAATATTATTCAAAGGCATAAGCAAAATTTGAACCCAGGATCTTGTGTTTCATTAAGAATGCTCTTACCATTTAGACAACATACATATTATAATATTAATTTCTTTATTATTTATTTTTATACTTATTTATCTAAATTGCACACGCATTGAACCCACTAATATATATTTGGAAAGTTGCTATTTTGGTAGGTTACTTTAGTTTTTGACTATTTTAGTAAGCTAAAATTTTTGTGTTTGGGAAAATGATTGGATTTTTTTTTTGTGTGGTTGAATGTAATATTTGTAAGAGAAAAAATAAAATGATTATCGATTTGATGTGACATTTTATTTTATTAACTATTTTAGTTTATTTTGTCTTTTTATAAATTTTAGCCTAAATTGGGCTAAAATCCCACTTCCCAAACAGTCTTATATGCCTTCGTTTGAGATGTAGGTTGGCTTTTTAGTTTTTTTGCTATTTTAGTCTAAAGCTAAAAAACTTCATTTGGGATAGATTTTTTGATTTTTTAAACTTTTGTGAGAGAAAAAATAAAATAAGAAAAATGTTTCAAATCCTCTTTCCCTCCCACCCCCTTTGACTAGGGGTGCAACTTGGGCGGGCTCAACCTGAGCAACCCGAGCCCACCCTGAATTTTTTTAGGACTTGGACAAAATATTTTCAAATTTGGTACGGGCTTGGACAAAAATTCAAAAAGCCCGAATTAAATTTGGGCGGGCTTGGGCAAAAATGTCAAACAACCCGAGCAGCCCGAAACCCGAATTATACATATATAGATATATAAAAATATTAAATATATATATAAATTATTAGCCATTACATGATATTAAAGTAATTTATATTATTAAATCATATTGAATATATATTATATATACAAATAACATAAAATCTTACCTTTTTTTCTTTTTATTTTTACTCATAAATTGTAAGGACTACTATAGTGGCATATCTATTACATTATATAAATTATTTGTTTTGATTGTATTAATGATTTTCTATTAAAAAAAATTGTAAATTGAGTCAAATTTTAATAATTTAATAATGTAGCTAAAAAAAAAATTTGAAATTCATTTATAATTCGGGCAATTCGGGTAACTTGGGCAATTCGGGTTTAACTCGGGTCGGGTTTGGGCAGACAATCTCGGGTTATAATTCGGGCTTGGGCAGGTCTCAGCACAACTTGGGCTGGACTTGGACAACCTCACAACCCGACCGAACCCGCCCGAGTTGCACCCCTACCTTTGACCCCCTTTCCCTCTCATTGGCCAGTTTTTCCTTATTTATTTATTTTTTTCCTTCTCCTCCAATCACCACCCGCCACGTGTGTGTGGGGGGTGGTGGGGTGGTGATTGGAGGGGGTCTCTATCAATGCTCATAAAATAATTATAATTTAAATATGACTTTTTATCTTATTAAATTAAAAAACTTATTTTATCTTTTTATATCTAAAATAATCTCAACCCAACCCCAACCTTCTCGCCAAGGGGTTGGGGATGCTGCTGCTCTTCAGGCGCAGCAGCAACTATTGCGAGATTAAATGACATCGTTTTTAGTTGTTTTGGACCCCATTTGTGTATTGCACCTCTTTCCACTTTATTTCTCATCTCTTTTTACTGAACCTCTCAGAAATAAAATATAAGGTAAATTACATTTATCTCTTTTAATGTTTGAAAAAAAAAAAACTACAATTTATGTTATATTTTTGATATAATTACACTGATAATCTTTAAGTATTAAGTCATTTTTAATTAATAATTCTTGAATTGTACAAATGAAAAAAAATAATGTTATCATTTCTTATCTACTCAAATATACATATATATATTTATTTATTTATTTCAATGTTTAGTCACCATCTATTAAAATATAAAAATTGAAGAAATTTATGTTAGAAGAAATAGCATTTCAGTGGAACAATTACAAAATAATTGTACATAATTTAAAATTTTTTTTTTTGGGTGCATGTCTCACAAAAAACAATTGCACCAAAATATTAAAAAAAACAATTACACCACACGAAGGACTTGTCCTATAAAAATAATGAGATTATTTTTCCGTTGTGCAAGTAAAATGAAAATTTTTAAGTAAAATGACAATTTTCCTTTATGTTATGCATTTTTTAAAAGACATTACGTAGTGTTAGTTATGCTACTTTATAATAAAAGTTTTGTAGGAGTGAATTTGAATTGTGCATGTGAATTGAAAATTATGAACCATTATTTTTATGTTATGAATAGTATAACTTAAATTTTAGGAATAACATGTGGTGAAATCTGTCCCTCCCAAAAAAAATGTGAAATATTTGAGAATCATTTTGGTGAAAATACAGCTAATAGTAAGGTTAATTAAACTAATGTCTATTTTAGTAAGGTTAATGTGACTGAAACTAATGTAGCAGACATTGAAATAAATATATATTTTGGAATAAAATAGACTACAATATCATTTCTTTTACTAATAAATTATTGATTAAAAATATCTTAACTATTATGTAAATTAAAATTAAAAAAAAAACCAATGTAATTACTTAAAAAATGTAAAATTAATTATATTTTTTAAAAATTTTAAAGGAGGTAAGTATAACTTATTACGTTTTATTTTAGTCTGGCAAAGAGAGTTGAGAAAGTTGGGAGATTTTTGACAAAGAAAGAAGTAATATGTACGGTAAGAATATGATGCTCAAAACAACCGAAACGACATCATTTAATCACATAGCAGTCACTGCTGCGCGTGAAGCGCAGCAGGATCCCCGTTCCCTCTTGGCAAACGGCAAATGGACCCCATTAAGCAGTGGCGGAGCCAGAAATTTGATGTAGGAGGGGCATTTATTAATTATAATCTCAAAATTTTTATGCAACTTTGTTTTGTGAAAGAATAATTATAATTTTCTTCTTGAGGAATAGATAATTCCAACTTTGATTTTCTTTTGAAATATTTCTCCATGACTGTTTTAAAAAATAAAAATCAAAATAAAAATTAATAATCAAAATCACAAATCCCCACAAATGAAAATCCCCAATTTTAATATAAATCAAAAAATTTGAATTTAGCGCAAATCACAACAAATAAAATTTCTAATATACCAATATTATAACAAATGAAAGTCTCTAATTTAAATAACAAATACTAGAAATTAATATTCCATCTGTCCCAAAATAATGGTCCCTTTTGGAGAATCTAATTTTTTTTATAGTACAATTATTGCACTTTAAAAAAATTAATTTTCCAAAATTACCCTTTGATAGTACATTTTTTGAGAAATGTCAATGTCATAATTGTATTTTTTATGTTGTTAATGAATTTAAAAGAAGGGCAAAATAGAAAATTTATATTATTTTTGTACTTGATTTTTGAAAAGGAACTAATATTTTAGGACAATGAAAAATGGAATAAGAGACTAATATTTTGGGACGGAGGGAGTATTTTTAATTGTAGCACAAATCAAATCCCTAATTTTAACACAAACAACAACAAATCAAAATCCCTACTTTTAATATAAATCACCATCAATTAAGATTCATAATTTTGACATATCAAAATATCTTATTTTAACATAAATAATAACAAATCAATTTTTTCTGGAAATCAAAACTTAACAAATAACTATAAATTGATACTCATAATTTTTATTTAAAAATAAAAAATCATAAATAAAGTTACCTGTAAATAATAAAGAGAAGATATTAAGGTTGTAGTGTGATTCCAAATCTGTATTGTGTGATCCTAATCTGATGAATCGTGAGTTGATAAATTGTAAAGTAACAAAGAGAGATAAAAAATAAAAAATAAAAATAAATTAAAAAAAAAACATTGCTACTGTATTCCCATGAATCAAAAAAAAAATAAAAATAAAAATAAAAATAAAATAAAAAATAATTAATTGAATTGAAGGTGTGTTTAGGTGTGTGTGTTGTTAGTCTGTTTAGAAATTAGGTGTATGTGTGCGTGTGTCGGTGAAAGTGTGCTACCAAATGAGCTACTTTGTATTATGTATATAAGGGGGTGTAAGCTCAAAAAAATAAATAAATAAATAAATAAATAAAAGAAAATTGAAAAGTCAGGTGGCACGTGATCCCCCGGTCTCCACGTCCCTCCGCCCCTACCATTAAGCGTGAGGATCCTCTAGAGTTTCTTCTCTAGAGTGATCTCTCTACAGTTAAATCTAATGGTTGCGTGAGGATCCTCTAGAGTTTCTTCTCTAGAGTGATCTCTCTACAGTTAAATCTAATGGTTGATATTAAAGGATAGAAAACGACGTCGTTTTGATATTTTAAAAAAAAAAAAAAACCCAAAACCGAATACAACAACAACAAAGACCCTGCTCTGTTTTTTTTTTTGACCCAGCGTTTTTTCAAACTGTTTTTTCCAACAGATTTCAAAGTGTTTATCTTTCTCACAGATTTGAAGGACCATGCTTTGTTTTGTTTCTATGGTACAGTTTGATTCTTCAAACTTCAACTACCCAACAGTTACTAGCAGTGAGTGAGAAAGAGAAATACAAATCAAAGTCATTCAACATCTTCACTACTCCTCTCTCTCTTTGCTTCTTCTGTAATCTCTACCTCAAATTTTAAATTTTCAATGAAATCTGAGATGGGTATCTCAGAAAACTTTTGAAAAAAGAAAAAAAAAAATTCAGATTTCAGATTTGAATTTTCTTCATCTTCTTCTGATCTCTGTTTCTTTATTTCTAATCAATGGAAATGCTTATTTCATTCTTCAACAGCAAAGACAGTTGCAGAATACAAATTGATGCCTTCAAATCATGGGTTATCTTCTAAAAGCTATAATCATCAGCAATCAATGAGTTTTTCTCAGAGCATAGCTGTTCAGATTCAAGAAATTGATCGGTTCAAATTTGCAATCAAAACAAAGAAAGAAGAATATATCTTTGATTTGCTCCGACAAACAACAATGGACAACGGCGGAAGGCGGTGGAAGCGAAAGAGATCGAAGGTGTTGGAGTGGCGGATCTGTGGTCTGCGAATGCGATTGAACTAAAGGTGCGGCGAAGGCGGAAGAGATCGAAGACAAAGGCGGCGACAGAGTCCTTCAATTATGGCAGCGGTGACGGCAGTGCATCGGGGGTGGGAAGGGGCGGGGCGGCGATGTCCTCCTCCTCTTCTCTCCTTCTTTCAGCCCTTCTTTCTCTCGCCCCCGCCCCCTCTCTCTCATGCCTGAACAGGAACGTATTCAATGATGTTTTGAAACCAGAAATTTTTTTTTTTTTAAAATTATTCACTAAAACAACCTCGTTTTAGTGAGGCTGAATCTCAATCTTTGGATGAATCACTCTAGGAGATCACTTTAAGAATAACACTCTAGAGGATCTTAACGCCCCTATTAATCATATACACAGTTCAATACACGAAAATCCTCACGCGGTCAGACACACACTCTCCCTCTCTCTCTTCCTGTCCAAACCATAATCCTCTCTCTCTGTCCTCTCCGCCATTACTCTGTCCATACATATATATATATAGGAGCATAGATAAACAGAGCAAATCTTCTTGATGATCACCAACAATACTTCACACGCGCACACACACACACATATATAATTAAATTATATATTTTTATTTCAACATTCCTTCAGTATATCATTTTTTTGGTTTACCTTTCCGTTGGAGTTGAAGAAGACGGTGAAGCAGGGCGAGGGGCAGGACGTGGAGCAAGACCAGCAGCAGCAGCAGCACCCAGAGCAGGAAAATTTCTTTTTTCCAAAGACTGTCGTCTTTGTTCTGAGACATTCTTCTTGATTTTTCTTTCTTGAGTTAGAGAGAGAGAGACGGGTTTATGAGAGAGAGAGAGAGAGAGAGAGAGAGAGAGAGAGAGATGGGTTTATGAGTGAGGGAGACAGAGGGATGGGTTTATAACAGATTAAGGGTTTAGGGTTTAGGGAGGCTTGGTTAGTGAGTGGTTTATAGTTTAGGGAGGTTTGCGGTTTAGGGAGGTTTGGTTAGTTATTTATGGCAATGGGGAGGTATCCATGGAAACCTACCCAAAATACATACATGGGCTTTCCCCGGACAAGGGGTACCTGCTAGCACAGCAGGGTGTGCCGTGCGTGCAAAAACGACACAGCTTTTTTTTTTTTCTTTTTCATCTTTGGTTTGAAACAAAACAAAATAAAAATATACAAATCTTCATAGGCATTTATTGTAGTAAGGAGAAATATCTACTAGTATAATTTTTATTTTATTTTTGAAAATTTACATGAGTTGAAATTTATTATTTATTGAGTATTATATTTTTAATGTTTTTAAAAATCAAATAGACTAATTATATTTTATTTGACATTGATATTTATTAGAGTATATTGGTTGATTTTTTGACAAATCAATAAATAATATGTAATAATATACATCGTTGCAAGTAAATTTAACCGTAATTTTTTAAGGATTTTATGATTTTTTTTTTTTGATTTGTCTGAATGAGTACAATATTATTGTTGTTGTTGTTGTTGTTATTATTATTATTATTATTTGAAAAATTATTAAAAAAAATCTCAGGTAATAAAATAAATTATGAGTTTTAATTTTATTAATTTAAATTTTAAAATTTTGATTTGTTTTTAATCTCAAACCATTCATCCATTTTTGATAGGTAAAACTCACATTTTTTTTTTTAATTTTAGTCATTAAACTCAATATAGATATACATAAAGTGTCTAAAATATCATTTTCTGTCAATTTAGCTAACGAAAATAGGTTAATGGTTTAAACTAAAAAAATAAAAAATTAAGATTAAAATTAATAAAATTAATAAAATTAAAAATTTATAATTTATTTTATTATAAAGATCAAATTTTAAGATTTTTTAAAAAATAATTTTGCCTTATTATTTTTGTTAATTTTTCTGAAAGTAAAGTAATTTTGATAAATGTGCTCAAACCAAAAACTAACCAATAGCAGCACACACACCAATAAAAAAGAAAAAACAAAGGAAAAATTATATTAAAAAGAAGCAAAACGCACCAAAATTGTGCCATTTTGCCGCACAGCAGTACCTGCTGTACAGCAGGCACTCCTTTCCCGGCTTTCCCTATTGCTGTTTCAATTTTTAATTGCTTTTTTCTCTCAAAATCATAGTTTATTTCTTTTTCTCCTTTTAATTCCCGCGCTCCATATATATACACGCATATGAGTAATATTCAAATAAAAATTAGTATAAAATTTTTATATAGATTGATATAATTTATTATGAATATCATTTTATTTATATATTTTAATGGTTCAATTCAGATTCAAACTAGAACCACAACTATAAAATTATGAATCGAACTGTGAAGTATTATTTATCTATTTTAAGATTAAGATCAAACCATGCATTGAGAAAATTAAATCAAATTGGGTGATTTGGTCTAAATCGAATTGATTTGCAATTTTTTTTAAAAATGTTTTTGCTCAAACATATCCATTTTAGCATCAAAGGAAAAGAAGAGCATAAGTATGATTATCTTCAATGTCAAATCAATGAGAAAGGTTACTACGTGCATCCTTAAAAAAGGCACATCGCAAAAAAATTATAACCTTTTATGATAAAAATTATGATTTTTTTTGGTGTGTTATGCTATTTTATTGTAAAAGTTATGAATGGCAAATTTGTAATGTGTATCTTAAAATTACAAATAACGAAATTATGCCACTACATGATAAAAAATACATTTTTTTTTTAATGGTTAGCAAAAAATTTTATTTTCGTAGTAAAAAAAAAAGTATTTTTATTGTGCATTAAAAGTTGTGAATTTTTGTGATGTTATGAGGTGCATAGTATATGCACCTTTTTAGAAGTGCACATAATAGTATTTTCTCAAATTAATTTTTGTATACTACAAAAGTAGCATTTGAATAGCACTATAAAAATGATGTGATAATATCATTTTTAAAGCAAAATTATATTTATAAGTATTTTGTTTTAAAATAAAAGATTCACATTAAATTATATCAATCTATATATTTTTTTGTATGACTATTTGTTTATATATCTATATAATAAGTCACAAAGGTTTTTGAAAATGTCTAAATGTATGAGAGACACATTTTATTTGGATGGCTCAGATGAATCATAAGTGTATATCAATGGTTTAGATCAATGGATGGTTCCCGCCCAACACATTTCATTTGATTTGCCTGTGTCTCCCTCAGTATCTACCCTCTGTCTCCCCATACTCTCTGTCTATAGCGATCTCGGTTTTTCCTTCATTGTTTATTGTAACCCGGACTTGGTTCCGTGGATGATTGTTGTTGTCGGTATCACATTTCCATCCTTTACTCTTTGTAATTCAGTTTTAGGTTGTGTTGGGTAGGTTTGAAACATGTTGGTTGTGTTTAGAAACCAAGAGTTGATGCCCAGATTTTGGCTTCCACGCTCGAGCGGGCATTTTTACGCTCGAGCGTGATTATCCAACCCTCAGTACTTTTCTCTGCAGGTCATTGGACGCTCGAGCGTCCACTTTCACGCTCTAGCGGGGAGCTTCGTCTGCAGAACTTTTGGAAGTGTGCATTCGACGCTCAAGCGGCTCTTTTCACGCTCGAGTGTAAGTCTGTGTCTGACGCTCGAGCGGGGCGTTCCACGCACGAGCGGACTGGTTTTTATATCAGTCCGAAAAGCAGCTTTTTGGATCACTTTTTCGGACCATTCTCTCTCTCTAACTTTCAAAAACCCTATTTCGAGAGCTCCTCTCTCTAGAACTCCCCCTCTCTCTACATTTTGATCTTGGTTTAGTGAGACCCAACCCTTGTGCCTTCATTAAAGTGGTAGAGCTTTGCAAGACCTCCATTTTGATCAGAAAATCTTGAAGTTTGGGGCACCTTCGAATTTGTTCACCATCTCCTTTGGTCTCTTCATTTGAGGTAGGGATAACTACTCATATTTATGGTCTTTGACATAATCATGTAGCCATTTTGATTTAATGTTAACTTGGGAAATTTTGGGTGTTAGGGTTTCAAAATGTTTAAAGAGGGGTTTTGTTCTCTTGACCCATACATGTGTATTTTGGGTCTTAAAATGAGATTATTGTTGTTTATTGATGGTATTTGGGTCCTTGGGTCAATGTTGAGAAAAAGGGGAGAAAAGCCCTAATTTATTACGATGAATTGATTTATATAATTAATTTGGGAAAGTTATGGAAATATGAAATTGAGTTGGAAATAATGAAATTGAGAAGTTATGAGAATGAATGGTGGAGTTGAATTGATAAATCACTCACTTGTGAAAACGTTGATAATTTATCTGTTGATACATTTATTATCTGTGTAGAAATATTTGCTTTGGGCTATCGGTGGAGGATAGTCTTGATTGTTGTAGACACTATATGTTGATTAGGGAAAATTGAAACTAATCACATTGAATGTCATTGAATATGACGGTTGGAATAATACATCAAATATGTGTATTGATTGATCATTGTATTTGATAAGTGTTTAAATACATTGTATATTGTTTGGGAGGAGATAGGGGATGGACTTCATGGTTTGAGAGGAGATAGGGGATGGACTCTCAAACCTGTTTGGGAGGAGATAGGGGATAGACTCTCAAACCTGTTTTGGAAGTATTGAAGTGCTAATGATATGAATTGTTATCTCATTTGAAATTGAAGTATTGTTGATATGAGCTGTAGTCTCATTATATACTGTCTAGATGAACAGAGAAACATAACTATGATTTGGTTTGGATTATGGAATAGAAAAGAATGGAAATCATTTATATATGTACATATCAATGATTATGAATTGGTTATGATAAGGATGTACGTTGGTTTATGTGAGTTAAATATTTGTCAAATGCTAATGTTTTAGTTATTGCTCATATTATGTTTAGCATATCTCTACTGGGCGTTGGCTCACCCTATATGGGACATTATTTTCAGGTACAGGTGATATGCCGCCTCCAAGGATGTAGCTTGGGAGGTTGTAGAAGCTGAAGGCTTATTTTTGTAATTATTTTGTGTGTTACATGTAATTCAAGCCAAGGGCTTAATATGTTTAGAGTTAGAACTCTCTTTTGTCGAACCCAAGTGTTGACTTGGAAAGTTGTAAGCCCGTAGGGCACTTACTTTTGTTGTCAACATGTAACACTCTTGTATTAAATACTCTGATTTATGGAATATATTGTTTCTTTCTTGTATCATGAATGTATGATTATGGGTTTATTTTGAGGGCGTTACACTGTCTACCATCTGTCTTCCCATACCCTCTATCTACCTTCCCTCTCTATCTCCCTCTCTGTCTACCGTCTGTCTCCCCATTCCTATTTTGCACTGACTCTCCCCTCAGTATCTACCTTCCCTCTCTATCTCTCTCTCTCTGTCTATCGTCTGTCTCCCCATTGAATGATATATATATTGAGTTATACGGGTGATATTGAGCCAACTGATATATAGGGGTGATATGGTTTGAGTTATACGGTTTGGATTTTGTATTGGGTGTGTGCAGATTTGGATTACACGGGTGATATGCATTTTATTATGGTGTCTTTTGGGTGTGTGCAGATTTGGATTAATGCTAGATTTGAATGATATATATATTCAGTTATTATGGAAAAGATATATGGAAAAGAAATTCTGCAAATCAGACATATGATATATATATTTAGTTATAGGGATTATGTCAGACATATCTATAGTTATTGAATTCTGCATAGAAATTCTGCACAAACCAATCTATAGTTATTGAAGCAACTCGATTTAGTATATATTGAAGCAAACCGATTCTACACAGACAAATGATATATATATTTAACTGCTGGGTTCAATAGAGTTATTGAAAACATGACTTTAACCAATTCAGTATTACTATTTAGTGTTGAAAACATGACTTTAATTGCTGGGTTTTGTCACGACCCAAACCCGCCCCTGTAGGTTTAGCATCGTAACCGGCCAGTAATCTGTGGATTACCAAAGGCCTCTTAACAGATAAGCACATAATAAGGGGCTGCGGAAGCAATTATACAAAATAGACAGGGTCCAATGAGCTGTGATAACATACATGGGACAGAAGATTTCAAAACTTGCATATACATAAGCGTGTCGGTCAAAGGACATCAATATTTACAAAACATTTACATAAGTGTAATTCCCAAGACCCGACTTTACAAAACAGACAGAGACTAGCATAAGTACAAAAACAGCCATGTAACTAGACTTCGATCGGAACCTCCTCAGGAGGCACAACGGTCGGCTGACAAATCAGAAAATGAAGGCCGTTAACTCTGGCCCTGATCACGCGTCGGCTCACCTACATACATAATATAAACTGTGAGCGAAAGCTTAGTGAACAATAATAGAGTAAAGGGGTTTCAATGAATGAGTCCGTATAGATTCAGAAATCATAAATTCAGTTCGTATCAAATTCATAATTTGTCCAGATCATATACAGAAATCATGAGGTATGCTTAAGTATACGTGATACATCCATTAGCATTAACAGAGCAGATACAGAACAGATGCAGACACGTGAGGGTTACGAATAACCAGTTCCATAAAGGAATCTCCAGATCCGGGTAACAGAGAATAAACACGCTGAGCCCCATGATGGAGCCTCCGGTACGGGTAACAGAGTGCAGACAGATTAAGTTCCATGATGGAACCTCCGATACCGGGTAACAGCCAACAGATATCACATGATGCTAAGAATGTCACGAATACATATCAGAAATTGGACAATCATTCATTGTACGGAACATATCATTTTAGAAAACAGCTCTTAATTCATCACACAGAAAATAAGTAAATTTGAACATAGCTTTACTATGTTATTACTCACAGTTGGCCTTGAGACAGATAAACGGAGCAGATTGGCCAAACGGTATGCGGCACGTGACCTACATAACACATAACAGACACACACTTGAAACACACGTTCTAATTGTACATAACTTACTTCGTTCGCTCTTAGTGTGTTTCTAACCTTTAATTCTCATTATGGAGTCTTAATCATGGCCTAGGAATGCCTAGGATGGAGTGAGGATGCAGGAATGCATTGGAAAACATTTCTTGAAACTTGCTTAAAATAAGGTCCACGCTCAAGCGTGGATCAAATTTCTGGAAATTCCAGATTTGATCACCAAGCTCAAACTCAACCTTTGAAGCATCCAAAACTCATTTTTCTGGGCCAAAGCTTGAGGAAAAACATGAAAACTCATAAAACAACATGTTTTGAAGATCATTTTACAAAATCAAAGCCCAGAAGTATTCCAATTGTGCAACTTTCAACTTGAAACTTGAAATTAATTCATGTACATGACTTGTATGCAATTCTTTGAACTCAAGTCTTCCAAAACATGACCAAATGCAATGTTCAACCCAAAAACATGATCAACTGTGACAATATGACATGAAACATGAAGAATTTCTAAAACAAAGCTTGGATTATGACATGCATGCAAGGATTCTCTAGAAAGACAACCTCAAATGCCATGAATTACACATACATGTATGTATGGAGCTTCAATTCACCAATTCTTAGCTTAATCCTTACATGAGTTCATTTAATTCACTAGAATTCTTGTACTAGCAATTCAATTTCATAGTTAAGAGGGTGAATGCCTACCTTAAGTCTTGGATTCTCAAGTGTGGCAGCTTAATCTTCCAAACTCTCTTCAATTTCCTCTACCTTCAAGAAATTTCCTTGTTGAGTTCAACTCTCTTCTCCCTCTCTCTATCTCATGTTTGGCTCTCTCTCTCTTGGGTGAACTCCCAATGTGGTGAAGTCAAGAAAAGAAGTGAGTGGGCTCAAAATGGTGCCTTAAGTAATAATTAATCCAAACTAATCAAATGGCATTATTTTAATCTAATTTAATCATTCCGAGCCGAATTTTAATTAAACCTACCATAAAATTCTATAAATCCTAATTAGCACATAAATCAAGTCAATTTCTGATTCGAACGTCGATAAGGCTTTCAATTCGCAGATCAAAGTTCAAGCAAGAACATATCTTTCTATGCCTAACAAATATAGACACAAACAATGCATCACACACATGTAGTTTAATTTAGAATTTCACCTTAATTGTTAATTAGGCATAATTAATCACGAATTAATGTTAATCAGAGGTCGGGGTTGTTACAGGTTCAATAGAATTGATTCGGGTAATTGAAAACATGACTTTAGTATTCTCTCATTTTTATCTTAATTGAAAACATGACTTTAGTATTCTCTCATTGATTCGGATAATTGTTCTTCTTCTTGAATTTTTTTTTTCCTCTCTCAGCTTTTGCCTTCATCAGAGCTTCTGTGGATCACTTTGACCACTTTCACCGTTGTTCACTCTGGCTGCGACATCACTTTGGCTGCTCGGCTATTCATTACAGTAATTTTTTTGTTCACTCCGGCTATTCACTTCGGCTGCTCGACATCCTGCTCGGCTGCTTGGTTAGTTTATTACTTTGGCTCTTATTTTTTTCTTTTGTTATTGCTTTGGTAACTTTTGGTAGGCATGACTATTGAGTAAAACTGAAGAAGAAAATTCTGTCAATTGACTCTGTTTTTTTATCACCAAAGGCTATGTTTTTTATCACCAAGGAATCAGACTATTGTTTTTTATCACCAAAGGCATGACTATTGGTAGGCATGACTATTGAGTAAAACTGAAGAAGAAAATTATGTCAATTGACTCTGTTTTTATCACCAAAGGCTATGTTTTTTATCACCAACGTTTTGTTAAGCATTGTGTTTTTTATCACCAAAGAATATTCTAAATGTAACGCCCTCAAAATAAACCCATTAATCATAGATTCATGACATCCATAAGCTTAAGATAATAAGGCATATTTCCATTCATCAGAGTATTAAGTACAAAATTATTACATGTTGACAATAAAAGAAAATGCCCCACAGGCTTACAACTTTCCAAGTCAACACTTGGGTACAGCAAAAGAAGAGTTCTAACTCTTTATACAAGTTAAGCCCTTGGCTTGAATTTACATGTAATACACAAAAAGATAATCAACAAAAGTTCTTCCGCCTCTAAGCCTCCCAAGCTACGTCCTTGGAGGTGGCATATCACCTGAACCTAAAAATGATGTCCCATATAGGGTGAGCCAAAGCCCAGTAGAGATATACTAAACCAGATATGAGCAATAACTAAAACATTAGCATATGATAAATGGCTAACACTTGTAAATCAACTTACAGCATAATCCAGTTCCACGACAATTATGTACATGTTTCATTTCACTTTCCTTTACTTTTCCAATTTTCAATTCATGAACATGGCTCAGAACCTGGCCAAACAATTAAATGAGACTACATCTCATATTAGAACACTTCCTTTATCCACAATTCAAATGAGACTACAACTCATAATAAAAACACTTCCAATACTTCAATCATCTACGTTATGCAAATGTAATAAGAATTTCGGGACTTCCACCCAGGACACTCCGGCCAACTTAGTTATCAATGGAGTCCATCCCCTATCTTCTCCCAAACAGGTTTGAGAGTACATCCCCTATCTTCCCTCAAACTATGGAGTATATCCCCTATCTCCTCCCAAACAAGATACATATACAATGTATTTAAACACTCATCATATACAATGATCAATCAATACACATATTTGATGTATTATTCCAACCGTCATATTCAATGACAAATTCCAGATGATTGGTTTTAGTTTTCCCTAATCAACATACAGTGTCTACAATAATCAAGACTATCCTCCACCGATAGCCCAAAGCAGTTATTTCTAAACAGATAATAAATGCATCAAACATATATAATATCAACATTGTCATAGGTGAGTGATTAATTTATCCAACTACACCATTCAATCTCACAACTCCCCAATTTCATGAATTTCAACTCAATTTCACAATTTTCCAAATTAATTATTCAACATAATTAGGGCATTTTCCCCCATTTTCCAATAACGACCCTAAGGTTCAATTTCATCGATTTAACCACAACAATACTATTTTCCAAGGTCTCACATACACATGAAATTTAACATTTTGAAAACCCCCTTTTCACAACCTCAAATCAAACCTTAACTTTCCCAAAATTACCAAATACCACCATCTAATCAAAATACATAACATCTATGTCAAAACCCATAGAAAGGAGTACGTTATCCCTACCTCAAATGAAGAGACCAAATGGAGAAGATGAAGAAAACTCGAGATGCTCCAAACTCAAAGATTTTCGGTTCAAAATGTAGCCCACACCAAGCTCCACCTTTCTTACAAAGGGATTAGGGTAGGAGACCACCAGAACTAGATAAAATCTTAGAGAGAGAGAGTGTGTAGAGAGAGAGGCAGTCGGGGCTAGGGTTTGGATAAAGAAGAAGATGAAAAAGTGTGTAAAAACCCGCTGCTTCCAACTGATATACTCGAGCCTTGCTCGAGCGAAGGAGTGGTCGCTTGAGCGACCAGACACAAGGAAACCTCGCTCGAGCGCAGAAAGCCTCGCTCGAGCCAACAATACGAAGCTTTAGGTCTGCAACCCAGAAGCACGCTCGAGCGAAGAAAAGCTCGCTCGAGCGAAGAAACCCAAAACATATAGCTCGCTCGCTCGCTCGAGCAAAGGAAATCTTGCTCGAGCCAAGAAATGCAACCTTCAAGTCAAAAAGAGACGCAGACGCAAGCTTGAGCGCAAGACTTCTCGCTCGAGCCACTCGACACAACACTCAACTCTCGCTCGAGCAAAGGAACCCTGGCTCGAGCGAAGCAACTAAAACAAAGAGCTCGCTCGAGCGACAAAAGCCTTGCTCGAGTGAATGAGCAAAAATCTGGGTAGCCATTATTGGTTTAATCTCACAACCAAACTGAAACACACCTGCCCAATACATCCCAAAATTTGAATACAAGGAATTAAAGGACGGAAACAAGATACAAACAAAACCAACTCCACAGAACCTAAGTCCGGAATACAATAAACAATGGAGGGAAAACTGGGATCGCTATACTAAAACTAAAGAGTAGTTGCAAAGGCTATGTTTTTTATCACCAAAATCAGTTGGCTCTGTTTTTTATCAACAAAATCAGAAAAAATTCTGCTCAATGTGTTAACTGTCAACTGTTTAAATTAGTGATGAGAGACAAAAATTCTACTCAATGTGTTTACTGTCAACTGTTTATCACCAAAATCAGAAATTTTTTATCACCAAAAAAACATTAAGCAGAAATTAGTTTGGTGTTCAAAAAAATAAATAAAAGATTATACACATTGTGTTTACTGTCAACTGTATATAATAGTTGGTCTGTCAATTATTGTCAATTATTTGAACTATTAAGCAGAAAATATTTGAACTAAATTTCATCAAAGAATTAAAAAAAACATTATGTGAACCAAATTTCTGTCAATTTTGATTAAACATTGAGCAGAATTATTGTGAACCAAATTTCTCTCAGAACTATTAAGCATTGAGGAAATGTGTCTCTCATCACCAAATTTCTGTCAATTTTTAATCAGAAAAAACATTAAGCAATTTTTTTAATAAAAAAAATTAAGCAGAAATTGGTTTGGTGTTCAAAAAAAAAAAAAGTTATACACATTGTGTTTATTGTCAACTGTGTATAATAGTTGGTCTGTCAATTATTGTCAATTATTTGAACTATTAAGCAGAAATTATTTGAACTAAATTTCATCAAAGAATTAAAAAAAAACATTATGTGAACCAAATTTCTATCAATTTTGATTAAACATTAAGCAGAATTATTGTGAACCAAATTTCTCTCAGAACTATTAAACATTGAGGAAATGTGTCTCTCATCACCAAATTTCTGTCAATTTTTAATCAAAATTATTGTCAATTTTTTTAATCAAAAAAAAAAAACATTAAGTAGAAATTGGTTTGGTGTTCAAAAAAAAAAAAAAAAAGGTTATACACATTGTGTTTACTATCAACTGTGTATAATAGTTGGTCTGTCAATTATTGTCAATTATTTGAACTATTAAGCAGAAATTATTTGAACTAAATTTTATCAAAGAATTAAAAAAAACATTATGTGAACCAAATTTCTGTCAATTTTGATTAAACATTAAGCAGAATTGTTGTGAACCAAATTTCTCTCAGAACTATTAAACATTGAGGAAATGTCTCTCGTCACCAAATTTCTGTCAATTTTTAATCAGAATTATTGTCAATTTTTTTAATCAAAAAAAAAACATTAAGCATAAATTATTTTTTCATCAAAGAATTACTCTCAATTATTTGAACTATTAAGCAAAAATTTGGTTCTTACACATAAGGTTGGTCTCAAAATTATTTGGCTATTATATACAGGAAAAACATAATAGATCCAAAATTTTCACTAAATCAAGGATGAACAAAAAATTTCACCAAATCTCCAATAATAATACTTTTAATCTTTTTTGATAAAATTTTGAAATAGAGTATGGATAGGAGATGGTTTTCTTTCATAAAAAATGGTATGGATAGGAGATGGTTTTTAGGATAAGTTTGGAATTTTTTTGAAAAGATTTTAAGATGCGAAGAGAGTAAGGATTGGAGTATTCATATCA
Organism: Camellia granthamiana; assembly: GCA_036172215.1. Classification (NCBI taxonomy): domain Eukaryota; kingdom Viridiplantae; phylum Streptophyta; class Magnoliopsida; order Ericales; family Theaceae; genus Camellia; species Camellia granthamiana. The sequence goes on along the minus strand of CM069914.1, from coordinate 80,853,682 downwards.
GATCAAGCTTTTAATCAAATTTTCACTCAAATTTGATGAACAGAGAGAGAGAGAGAGAGTAAGTTAAGTAATTTACTAATCATAACCATCATGGCTTGGTTGTCCTGACTCCTTATTGTTGTTGTTAGAACTTAAAGCTTGGATTAGGATTGGTTGTCCTGACTCCGGTGGGTAAATTGAAGTGTAAAACATTTGGTTGATTACGTCGCTATTCATAAAATTGGTCTGTCTTAAATTTTTAAAATTTGGTCAAGATTTGGAACAAATAATTGGAAAATTTTGTTTAAATTTGGTCAATTTTGCTGCATTATTAGAAAGAAGTCAAGTACTCTCTCTCATACCCTAACCCAAGGACCTTCACAATTATTCATTTTTTGGTTCTTCTTGGAGGCTTGAGTGCTAGATATAGTAGTAGTGGGTAGTTTTGTAGATTAACTTGATATTGAAAATCATGTGTGCACTGCTACTTGCATTGTGCCCTTAGTGAGGCATAGTCGGGTTGCTTCATCGTAGTTATGTGATGATATCTTTTGATATAATGTGGGCTTCTATTCTCCCTTTTAAAAAGTAAAACCTAGGTTTAGGCGTCCACAGGATTGTTTGAGAAAAAGGCATTATTCATTTCTATTCAACTTACTAAACCATCAAGCGCATCACTAATCATTGGAATGCTCAGTTGAAAAACTCTACATGCTCAATTTTGTTTTTCAAAAAATAGATGCAATCAACCATGATTTAGTCACCTTTTTAATGAAAGAACATTTCATTTAGTAGGTCACACATGTATGCAAGATATAGAGAGAGACATCACTACGATATACCTTTACACAAAAATTGTACCATTCAAATGTAGTATATTTGTTGTGTGATTCTAAAAAGAAAGGGACTATTTTTTTTCATTTAATTTTTTTTTGAATATCTAGAGTTCCTAATTAAAAGAAAAATTTGAAAGACTTGGCATTTTAACATTTATGTGTAATATGGCAAGAGAGTTTATGTTTTTTTTTTTTTTTTGGCACCTTTTTAAAGGAGTATAGTAACTTATGCTATATTTCAAAAAAATCTGGTGAATGTATATATGTGTATATGTATATTACTTTAGTTTTCTTCATGAAAAAAATGTATTAAACTTACAAGTATTTAACTTAACCCAAGTATTTAACATAATCCGTTTTGCTTTGAATCAAATTCACAAAGTATTTAACTTAACCTACAAAAATGTATTTAACATTTTATTATTAAAAAAAATAAAAAATTGCACCATTCAAATGTAGTATATTTGTTGTGTGATTCTAAAAACAAACCGACTGTTTTGTTCATTTTTTTTAATATCTAGAGTTCCTAATTAAAAGGAAAATTTGAAGGACTTGGCATTTTAACATTTATGTGTAATATGGTAAGAGAGTTTATGTTCTTTTTTTCTTTTTTCTTTTTTTGCACCTTTTTAAGGGAGTATAATATTTTATGTTGCATTTCAAAAATTCTGGTCAATGTATATGTGTGTATTACTTTAGTTGCTTGATGAAATAATTATTCATTATTGCTTATAAAATGGCTTTCTTATGTGGTGATTTTTTTTTTCGCATAAATTTATTTTGGACTTTCCAAGTCATAAATGGTGAACTTCAAAATATTTATGATTATAATGGGTTTTAATTTTGGTTTTAATTTCATTTCTATAAAATTAAAGTTAGTTAAGAAAGAGAAAAGTTCAAATTCGGACAATTATTATGCTCCAGTTTTAATTTATCATTTTAATGTGATTGTTAAAAAACATCTATTCTAAATGCTAGGTTAACTCAGAAAATGTGAGTTTGATTATGAGTTTCTCAAAGAATGTAGAGAGAGAGAGAGAGAGAGAGAGAGAGGTTATTTGGGACTTGATTTGTGGTTAGTGCTCTGTGTTGTACAAATGATAAATATTTTTCATATAATTTTTTTTGAATATCTACAATTCTTAATTGAAAGAAAAATTTCAGAGACTTGGCATTTTAACATTTATGTGTAATATGACAAGAGAGTTTATATTTTTTTTTGGCACCTTTTTAAAGGACTATAGTATTCTATGTTGTATTTCAAGTATTTAACTTAACCCAAGTATTTAACATAATCCGTTTTGCTTTGAATCAAATTCACCAAGTATTTAACTTAACCTACAAAAATGTATTTAACATTTTATTATTAAAAAAATAAAAAAATTGTACCATTCAAATGTAGTATATTTGTTGTGTGATTCTAAAAACAAAAGGACTGTTTTGTTCATTTATTTTATTTTTTTTAATATCTAGAGTTTCTAATTAAAAGGAAAATTTGAAGGACTTGTCATTTTAACATTTATGTGTAATATGGCAAGAGAGTTTATGTTCCTTTTTTTTTTCCTACCTTTTTGAGGGAGTATAATATTCTATATTGCATTTCAAAAATTCTGGTCGATGCATATGTGTGTATTACTTTAGTTGCTTGATGAAATAATTATTCATTATTGCTTATAAAATGTCTTTCTTATCTGGCGAATTTTTATTTATTTTTTTGGCATAAATTTATGTTTGGACTTTCCAAGTCATAAACGGTGAACTTCAAAATATTTATGATTATAATGGGTTTTGATTTTGGTTTTAATTTCATTTCTATAAAATTAAAGTTAGTTAAGAAAGAGAAAAGTTCAAATTCGGACAATTATTATGCTCCAGTTTTAATTTATCATTTTAATGTGATTGTTAAAAAAACATCTATTCTAAATGCTGGGTTGACTCAGAAAATGAGAGTTTGATTATGGGTTTCTCAAAGAATAGAGAGAGAGAGAGAGAGAGAGAGAGAGAGAGAGAGGTTATTTGGGACTTGCTTTGTGGTTTGTGCTCTGTGTTGTACAAATGATAAATATTTTTCATATAATTTTTTTTGAATATCTAGAGTTCCTAATTGAAAGAAAAATTTCAGAGACTTGGCATTTTAACATTTATACAATATGACAAGAGAGTTTATGTTTTTTTTTTGGCACCTTTTTAAAGGAGTATATTATTCTATGTTGTATTCTATGTTGTATTTCAAGTATTTAACTTAACCCAAGTATAGCGATCCCGGTTTCCCTTTTTCTTATTTGTTGTATCCGGACTTAGGTTCCGTGGAGTTGGTTGTTGTACATGTGTTGTTTACATCCTTTACTCTTTGTATTTGAGTTTTAGATTGTATTGGGCAAGTTGGGAATAGGTTGGTTGTGTTAAGAAACATAGAATTTTTGCCCAGATTTTGGTCTCGCTGCTCGAGCGAGGGTTTTGGCGCTCGAGCGGGGAAATCAACCTTCCAGTATTTCCTCTGCAATGTTGGACGCTCAAGCGGGAGTTTGGACGCTCGAGCGGGAGTTTGTGTGTGACGCTCGAGCGGGGAGTTGGATGCTCGAGCGAGGACCTGGTCTGTCGAGATTCTGGAAGTGTGTATCCGCCGCTCGAGCAGGAGTTTGGATGCTCGAGTGGGAGTCTGTGAGTAACGCTCGAGTGGGGGTTTCCACGCTCGAGCGGGGCGACTGGTTTAAGGTTCCGAGTTTTGGCATTTTTAAATCACTTTTTCACATCTCTTCTCTCTCTTACTTTTTCAAAAACACCATTGGAGAGCTTCTCTCTCTAAACCCTTCCCTTCTCTCTAGGTATTGATCTAGTATGAGTGATTTCCTCACCTTGGGTCTTTACAATAGTTGTGTTGATCGTCAAGGGCTACGTTTTGATCCGAGAATATTGAGTTTCGGAGCACGTTGAGTTTCTTCATCTTCTTCCCTTGGGCTCCGAATTTGAGGTAGGGATTCCTACTCACTATTATGGGTTTTGACCTAAATTTTTGGGCATTTTGTTAAATGGTCGATTTTGGGAAGTTAGGGTTTGAAAATGTATTAAAGAGGGTTTTGTGATCTTGGCTCATAATATGTATTTTGGGTTTCAAAATGATGATATAGTTGGTGGTTGTTGATATTTGAACCTTTGGTTTAACATTGAGAGTTGGGGGAAAAAGCCCTAATTTGTATATAAATTAATTGGTATAATTAATTTGGGAAGGTTATGGATTTATAGAATTGAGTTGGAAATAATGAAATTGGCTCATTATAGAGTAGAAGGATGGAGTTGGATTTGTTAATCGCTCACTTTTGGAAATATGGATAAATTATCTGTTGACGCATTTATTATCTGTTTAGAAATAATTGCTTTAGGCTACCGGTGGAGGGTAGTTTTGATTGTTGTAGACAATGCATGATGATTAGGTAAACTAAAACTAATCAATTGGATGTGTCATTGAGTATGACGGTTGAAAGAATACATTTACGTTATCTATTGATTGATTATGTATATGACCTATGTGTACATACGTTGTGTGTGTGAGAGGAGATAGGGGATGTACTCCACGGTTAGGGGAAGATAGGGAATGGACCTCTAAACCAGATATTGTGTGGGAGGAGATAGGGGATGGACTCCGTTGACATAGCTCATATGCTTGTTAGTGATGTGTTAATATAGCTCATATGCTTATCTTTGGAAGTGTTGATATAGCTCATATGCTTATCTATGGAAGTGTTGATATAGCTCATATGCTTATCTGTTGAAATGTTGATATGGCTTGTATGCTTATCTGTTGAGATGTTGATACAGCTAGTATGCTTATCTAATGTGAAATGGGAAATATTTAATATGAGTCACTACCTCATGTAAATTGTTGGCCGGGTCCTGAGCTGTAGTTGTGAATTGTGAATTCGATAAGAAATGGAAAATTAAATGAAACATGAACACTGTGGCCATGTAATGAAAGTGGTGTATGAATTGGTTTATGTGAGTCAAACATTTATCAATTGCTAATGTCTTAGTTACTGCTCATATTGTGTTTAGCATATCTCTACTGGGCGTTGGCTCACCCTCTATGGGACATCATTTTCAGGTACAGGTAGCATGCCACCTCCAAGGACATAGCTTGGATGGTTATGGGAGTTGAAGACTCTTTTTGATTATTTTGTTTGTATTACATGTATATCAAGCCAAGGGCTTATTTTGTATAGAGTTAATACTCTTCCTTTTTTGTAACCAAGTGTTGACTTGGAAAGCTGTAAGCCCGTAAGGCATTTCCTTTTGTTGTTAACATGTAATACTGTTGTAAGAACTACTCTGATGAATAGAAAAGTGTTGATTTCTCTTATGTCATTGCATGTCTAAGATGATGGGTTTTATGTATTATTTTGAGGGCGTTACACCAAGTATTTAACATAATCCGTTTTGCTTTGAATCAAATTCACCAAGTATTTAACTTAACCCACAAAAATGTATTTAATATTTTATTATTAAAAAAAATAAAAAATTGTACCATTCAAATGTAGTATATTTGTTGTGTGATTCTAAAAACAAACCGATTGTTTTGTTCATTTTTATTTTTATTTTTAATATCTAGAGTTCCTAATTAAAAGGAAAATTTGAAGGACTTAGCATTTTAACATTTATGTGTAATATGGAAAGAGAGTATGTTCCTTTTTTTCCCCCCACCTTTTTAAGGGAGTATAATATTCTATGTTGCATTTCAAAAATTCTGATCAATGCATATGTGTGTATTACTTTAGTTGCTTGATGAAATAATTATTCATTATTACTTATAAAATGGCTTTCTTATGTGGTGAATTTTTTTTTTTGCATAAATTTATTTTGGACTTTCCAAGTCATAAATGGTGAACTTCAAAATAATTATGATTATAATGGGTTTTAATTTTGGTTTTAATTTCATCTCTATAAAATTGAAGTCAGTTAAGAGAGAGAAAAGTTCAAATTTGGACAATTATTGTACTCCAGTTTTAATTTATCATTTTAATGTGATTGTTAAAAAACATCTATTCTAAACGCTGGGTTGACTCAGAAAATGTAAGTTTGATTATGGGTTCTCAAAGAATGTAGTGAGAGAGAGAGAGAGAGAGAGAGAGAGAGAGAGAGGTTATTTGGGACTTGGTTTGTAATTAGTGCTCTGTGTTGTACAAATTAGTCTGATAGGAAAGAAACTATTTGTTTGGAGCTATTTAAAAAGAAATTAAGAGTGATTTATTTAGTTGATCTTCCTGCAACAAAAAAATTAAACTCACACTCAAAAAAAATTATTTAACATTTTATTTGCTGTGTAATATATTTATTTGGTTGTACCATTCAAATATAATATATTTGTTGTGTGATTTTGGTTTTAATTTCATCTCTATAAAATTGAAATCAGTTAACAAAGAGAAAAGTTCAAATTTAGACAATTATATTGTGCTCCAATTTTAATTTATCATTTTAATGTGATTGTTAAAAAACATCTATTCTAAATGCTGGGTTGACTCAAAAAATGTGAGTTTGATTATGAGTTTCGCAAAGAATGTAGAGAGAGAGAGAGAGAGAGAGAGAGAGAGAGAGAGAGGGAAGGGACTGTTTGTTTGGAGCCATTTAAAAAGAAAGTAAGGGTGATTTATTTAGTTGATCTTCCTGCAACAAAAAAATTAAACTAACACTCAAAAAAATTTATTTAACATTTTATATGCTGTGTAATATATTTATTTAGTTGTACCATTCAAATGTAATATTTATTTGCTGTGTGATTCTAATGTACAGATGATAAATATTTTTCATTTAATTTTTTTGTGAATATCTAGTATAGCGATCCCGATTTTCCCTTCATTGTTTAATTGTATTTCAGACTCAGTTCCGTGGATGTGTTGTTGTCTTTTTCCCGTTTCCATCCTTTACTCTTTGTATATGAGTCTTGGGTCGTGTTGGGTAGGCTTAAAACAGGTTGGTTGTGTTTGGAAACCAAGGGTTAGTGTCCATTAAATTTTCATAATGGTTCATTTAATATCCTTATTAGTGGTTACAAACTTGTTCATTTAATATCCTTATTAGTGGTTACAAACTTGTTCATTTAATATCCTTATTAGTGGTTCATTTAATATCCTTATTAGTAGTTCAGTTACTATCCTTATTGGTAGTCCATTCATATTCAAACTTGTCCTTTCAAATTCCAACTAGTATGTTACACCAAGTTGCCTATAAATTGAGCCACCTCTCAACTCCTTTCTATGGTTCTTCCCATATCTCTCTCCATTTGTTTTTTTAGATTTTGAGTTTAGATTAAGAGTGTTTAGAGTGAGAGTAAGCATTTTCATAAGGAAGGAGAGGAAGGAGAACAAGAGAGAAATCTTGAAAGGAAGAGGAAGGGATGGCTTGCTCTTCATTTTGATTCGAAAATTATTGGGTTTGGAGCACCTTCAAAATCCTTCATCTTCTCCATTTAGTCTCTCCATTTGAGGTAGGGATTCCTACTCATCTTTATGAGCTTTAACCTAGATGTTGGGCTTTTGTTTAAATGGTTTGATTTGGGAAGTTAGGGTTTTGAAATGTGCTATTTTGAAAAGAGGGGTTTTGTTTATTTGACTCATCCATACGTGTTTTGGGTCTAAAATAGAGATTGTTGATGTTGTTAGTAATATTTGAGCCTTTGGGTCAATATTGGAAAAGGGGGGAGAAAATCCCTAATTTTTGATAAATTAATTTATATAATAAATTTTGGAAGATATGGAAATATGAAATTGAGTTGAATATAATGAAATTTGCTCATTATGAGATGGAACGGTGGAGTTGGATTACATTAATCATTCACTTTTAAAAATAATGACAATTTATCTGTTATAACAATTATTACTTGCTTAGAAATAATTGTTTTGGGCTACCGATGGAGGGTAGTCTTGAGGGTTGTAGACAATGCATGGTGATTAGGCAAACTAAAACTAATCAGTTGAGTATGCTATTGAATATGGCGGTTGGTATAATGCATCAAAATTTTGTATTGATTGATCGAATTTGTACATGATAATCGCTTATATACATTGTTTTGTAAGGGAGGAGATGGGGGATGTACTCCACGGTTTATTGGAAGATGGGGGATGGACCTCTAAACCGGATTTTTGTTTGATATTGATACATCACTAAAATGTGTATCATTTGTGAAGTATAGAAGTGTTTTTGTTTGATATTGATACGGCACTAAAATGTGTATCATTTGTGAAGTATGGAAGTGTTTTTGTCTGAGATTGATACAGTACTAAAATGTGTATCTATTATGAGGTATGAAATGTTTAAAATGAGTTATTATCTCGCCTGAAATAGAAATACTGTTGATATGAGATGTGATCTCATTTAAATTGATTGGCCAAGTTATGAGTCATAGTTATGAATTGAGAATTTGATAAGAAATGGAAACTGGAATAGAAAATGGACATATTAGTCATGGGATTGTAATGTGTTATAAGTTGTTGTGTAAGAGTTAAACGTTTATCAATTGCTAATGTTTTAGTTACTGTTCATACTATGTTTAGCATATCTCTACTGGGCGTTGGCTTACCCTATATGGGACATCATTTTCAGGTACAGGTGTTATGCCACCTCCAATGACGTATATAGCGATCCCGGTATTCCCTTTACTGTACAGTTGTATTCTGGACTCGGTTCCGTGGAGTTGGTAGTTGTGCCTACCTTGTTGTCGTCCTTTAATGTCATTTGTTTGAGTTTTAGGATGTGTTGGACTTGTTTCGAGCGGGTGGATTGAGCCTTGGTCTAAATTCTTGATTGTTAAATTTTTGGTCGTTCCGCTCGAGCGGGTCTTGGAGCGCTCGAGCGGAGATTGTATACTTCCAATATCTCGTGCCCCTGCAAAACTTCTACAGGTGTGATTTCTACACTCGAGCGGGTTTCCTGCACTCGAGCGGGTAGCGCTCGAGCGGGCTTGTTGGCGCTTGAGCGGACAGTACATTTTGGTGAGAGTTCTGGGAGGGGGAGATTCACGCTCGAGCGGACTGGTTTTTCACGCTCGAGCGGATGTGCTGTGTTTGTGTCTTGGCACTCGGGCGGCCCTTCTTGTGCTCAAGCGTACCCAGATTTTTGTTCTTTATGCTCGAGTGTTGTGTTTTCCGCTCGAGCGGACCTATCGTATATCTGAACGCTGTGGGGCATTTTTGAATTACTTTTCACTTTCACTCTTTCTCTCTTACTTTCCAAAAAGATCTTTTGAGAGCCTCTCTCTCTAGAAACTCCCTTCTCTCTAGGGTTTGATCTGGTTAGAGTGTCCTCCTTTCCTTCGGCCTTTGTAAAAGTTGTGTTGATCATCGAGGGCGTCGTTTTGATCTGAAAAGTTTGGTGTTTGGAGCATTTTGGTTTTGGTCTCTTCTCCATTCGAGCTCTAACTTCGAGGTAGGGATAACCTACTCCTCTTTATGAGCTTTGTCTTTAAATTTTAGCATTTTGATATGTTGGGAGTTGTTGTGTAATTTTGAGAAAACTTTGGGCCTTTGTGTAATTTTACAAAAGTTGGGGTTTTAATTATAATAAACCTAGATGCATGTTTGGCATGGAGAAACGGATTAAATGTTGAAACATTGATGAAAATGGAACCTTAAGGGTTGTAGTGTTAATTATGGAAAATGCCCTAATTACATTGATTAATTAATTGGTATAATTAATGGTGAGAAATGAAGAATTGAAGTGGAAATGTTGAGATTGGAAGTATATGGGATAAAAGGGTGTAGTTGAATTACTTATCACTCACCGAATAGAAATGTTGATATATTATCCATTTGTGCATTTATTTTCTGTATAGAAATAACTGCTTTGGGCTATCGGTGGAGGATAGTCTTGATTGTTGTAGACGATGCATGATGATTAGGCAAATTGAAACTAATCACTGGAATGTGTCATTAAGTATGACGGTGGAAAGAATACATTAACTTTATGTATGGATTGATGATGTGTATAATAATTGTTTATATGCATTGTGTTGTGTTGGAGGAGATAGGAGATGTACTCCACGGTTTAGGGGATGATAGGGGATAGACCTCTAAACTGGATGTTGTTTGGGAGAAGATAGGGGATGGACTCCATAGATATAGCCCATATGCTTATCTAGTGATGTGTTGACACAGCTCATATGCTTGTCTTTGGAAGTGTGATATCGCTCTTATGCATATCTATGGAAGTGTTGATATAGCTTATATGCTTATCTGTTATGAAATGGGAAAATGTTTAATATGAGTTACTGTCTCATATAAGTTGTTTGGCCAGGTGTTGAGCCATGGTTGTGAATTAAGAATTGAAAAGAAATGGAAAATGAATTATAACAAGGACTTGTATGTCATGAAACTGTAAGGTGATATATGTGGATGTATTAGTGTTGGCCATCTATCAACTGCTAATCTTTTAGTCATTTTTCATAGCTGGTTTAGTGCATTTCTACTGGGCTGTGGCTCACCCTATATGGGAACATCATTTTCAGGTACAGGTAGCATGCCACCTCCAAGGACATAGCTTGGGAGGCTAGAGGCGGGCAGACTTTTTGTTGTCTTTCTTTTTGACGTATTACATGTAAATTCAAGCCAAGGGCTTAATGTGTAAATGAGTTAGCACTCTCTTTTTTTGTAACCAAGTGTTAACTTGGAAAGCTGTAAGCCCTTAGGGCATTTGCTTTTGTTGTTAACATGTAATACCTTTTGTAATGAAACTCTGATGAATGGAAGAATGTGGATCTTTTATATATCAAAGCATGTCTATATTGATGGGTTTAATGTTATTATTTTGAGGGCGTTACAACACAGCTTGGAAGGCTTGAGGCTATTAGACCACCTTTTGTTGTTTTGTTGTATTACATGTATATCAAGCCAATGGCTTTCTTTGTATAGAGTTTGCACTCTCTTTTTGCAACCAAGCGTTGTCTTGGGAAGTTGTAAGCCCATAGGGCGATTACTTTTATTGTCAATATGTAATACATTTTGTAAGAACACTCTGATGATTGTAATATAATATCTCTTTCTTATATTTTGAATGTATGATATTATGGGTTTATTTTGAGGGCGTTACAACTTGGTATCACGTACCGGGTTCGAATACTTTGGGTACGCGGGAAATGGTTAGTACCACAATGGGTTTGTCTCGCTTATTAGAGACTTATGTATGATGTTAAGTGCTTATGTGATAACATGTTTATGTGACTATATGGGTATGGAATTTAGTTTTTAGGATGTTGACTGGATCCTTGGGTTTCTGGGAGTCCTGCTAGAAAGGCACTTGATCACTGCCGTTTCTAACTGGAACTCTAGCAACGTCGCGGGACGGTCATTATTCGGAGATGCGATTCGTAAGTGCTTATGTGATTATGTGCTTATGTGGAGTGAATTACTGTTGTCTATCATTTAGCACGCGAGTGAAATAGCTTCGGCACCTTTGATAATGTCCTAATATCTTTGTTACCTTTACTAGGATGCCTAGACGAGGAAGTTGTGATTTCCCTCCTTCCACACAGGAAGAGTTGCGGAAACAGTTTGTGGAGTTATGCCAAGGTACTACACCTTTGGTACAGTTTGAAGCATGGTTTGCTAACCTGTCGAGGTTTGCCCCAGAGTTAGTGGAGACGGAGGAACTGTGTTGTTCGAAGTTTGAGAGTAGGCTGTGTGACGACATCCGAGAAAGGATTGCGGGGTCTTGGCATAGGAGTTACAGTGTGCTTGTTAGGGCTGCGACTCATGTGAAGGCAGCGGTGCAAGCTATGGGCCAAAATAGGGAGAAGGCCATTTCGGCGACTCATGTGATTCAGAGTGTTAGTAGGCCTTTTAAGAGGCAGAAGGGTTTTAATCCACAACAATTTCAGAGAGCTCAGACTGGCTTTACTTTTCCAGTGCCGAGTCTAGATTCGGGAAAGGGTGAACGAAAGGTTGTCACTTGTTTCAAATGTGGTCAGTTGGGCCACAAGTCCCTAGCTTGCCCACAGAGGAAGAGGGCTGGGTTGGCAGTTCGACCAGTAGTTGCCCCACCAGAATCATCTAGCCAGCTAGGTTTTGGGTTGATCAAATGTTCAGTGGGGAAGCAGTCATTGGGGTCTTCATCAGCTCAGACTTTGAACCAGTCTCGTGCTCGGGAGCTGCTTACTTGTTGAGTGTGTAATCAGCCGGGTCATATCCAACGTTTCTGTACTCAGCCAGGGGCTTCTTTGGGGGGTTTTGCAACCTAGTCGGGCTCAGTTTTATTCGACTGGGCAGGGACAGTATCGTTTTGGGGGACAATCAGGCTAGATTTCGAGGGCCTCAGGAGAGTCAAGTTCCCAAGCCCCAATTGGGGAAGTATGCAGTTGTTCCAGGTGTGGCCAGTTGAGGCATACCAATAGTTCTTGTCCATGGCCTGTAAACTCGTAAGATATCTTGGGTTTGAGAATGACCAACTTTAGCAGTCCAGTGGGGGACGATAATAGTGGTAGTACCAATAGTATGGTTTTGTTTTGACTAATCCGTTTTGTAATCGGTGAATTATCGTTTTGAAATCCTGGGTTCTGTTGTGTAACCAATGTGTTTTGGGAATGTTGAAACATCAAAACTGCTTGTATATATATATGTCTGTGTTTATTAATTTCCTTGGGTTAGGCGGACTGGAGCATGTTGTGGCTCTAAAGTTTTATTAATGTGACAAGTTGTTGTGAAACCGTAAAATTTTTATAACAATGCATCTGTATGCGTGTGATTTGGTTTGGGAGAATGAGGGCTGGTGAGCCATGTTTTGAAATTAGGAAGAATTATTGAGGGATGCGTATCTTAGTTAGGACTACTATGGGGCGAGAACAGTTATACTTGCCGGGTGTGCAAAATTTCAAGGGTGTTACCTATTTAATCTTATGTGAGTGGTAGAGTTTGTGGCCAACTGTCGTGAGCACTCTTCAAGAGGATGTGAAGTGTGCGATTACTACTAGGTCTTGTATATTAAACATGATGTTTTACAGAGGCATAGCGCATAATTTCGTTCGGAGTAGACTTACACCTTCATGGTAGGTGACGTTGCCAAATTTGCATACGTACTGAATGGTTGTCTCATTTGAGGGAGTGTTAGCCCCTTGTTAAGATTGTGGTTGTTGGCATCGGGGAGTGGCGTGTTGTGAGCAACTGGTATTATATCTCGGGTAGTAGTATAAAGTTTCAGGATTCTTTTGCTATGTTTAAATGCATTAGGTGTGTACCTTAATACTGGTTAGGTTAGGAGATGTTGTCGGTAGGGTTGGTTGGGTGTATAACCCGTGGTTAGGGTGTGACCCGTGAGTAGAGTCACAGTGGTATGGTGTTTGTAGATGAAGGTTTGAGTTGATAGCGATGAGGGTGAGGACTCTTACTCTTCTAGAGAGTTAGGATGGTGAGTCTTTGAAAGCCTTGTCGGCGACATGTGATTGTGCCGGGGTTTGGTTCTAAGCAGTGGTTCAGTGGTAGTGGTGGCTAATGATTTGGCACGGAGGCTTAGTGTCTTGATTGTACTCTCAAGACGAGTGACAAGTAGGATGCAGAATAAAGAGTAGACCCTATAGGTCATTAAGGGATGAAGGTACTATATTTTCTTGTGTTCGGTACGAACAGTTGCGTGGTAGTGATAAGTGTCACGGCGTGGTAAACCCTTGTTAGCTAATTCGGTACGAGGGAATGAGTATGCAAATTTTGTTATTATAAGTTCAGTCGAGGTGGCGAGTGAAATCCCTGAATGAGGGATTCAGTATGGGCATAAGATAACTTGCAGTAAGTGAGGAGGTTTTGCCTAGTACGATGCGTGATAGTGCTTGGTTTGTATGTTGTTCATTACCCGTGTCTCGTTTTCCGTCCTCGTTCTGTGAAAGTTGACCGGAGGCCTGGTGTACGAATGTTTTCGTGTTTCCTATGTTGAGGTATTAAGTACTAGATACTGGTTTGAGTATTATCAGTAGTCGAGACGTGGTGGATGTCTCAGAACACTGTAGTGGTTGATTGTGTCATACTGTTATCTTTGTTATCGAGTCTTGCGAAGCAGGACTTTTCCATTAGTTAAGGTGTTGTGGAAACATAACAGGGTGGAGGAAGCCACTTGGGAACGTGAGTTGGATGTCCGTGAGAAGTATCTGGACTTGTTTGTTGATATTTAACCATGTATTGGGAATTTTGTTGTACTAATAAACTTTAAGAGCATTGAATATGTCTTAAGTTGAAAAACATTAGGTATGTTTTGGTTATTGGAAGTATGGTAATGGTTGGTCATGCCTTGAAAATAGAAGTTTAATTTAGCGTTGTATATGTTAAATGTGTTGTAGAAATGCAAACATATTATTGGCATTGAATATGTTATGGAATTGTGAACTATGTTATATGTTGTGATTTGCCTCTTGAATAGAGATGGAATAACCGGTAATAGGTCAGGTTGATGAATATTGAATTGTAATATTGTTGAGAATTGAGAAATCATATTGTTGAAATTTATTTACCTAATTTCGGGGACGAAATTCTTTAAGGGGGGGAGGTTATAGCGATCCCGGTTTTCCCTTCATTGTTTAATTGTATTTCAGACTCAGTTCCGTAGATGTGTTGTTGTCTTTTTCCCGTTTCCATCCTTTACTCTTTGTATATGAGTCTTGGGTCGTGTTGGGTAGGTTTAAAACAGGTTGGTTGTGTTTGGAAACCAAAGGTTAGTGTCCATTAAATTTTCATAATGGTTCATTTAATATCCTTATTAGTGGTTACAAGCTTGTTCATTTAATATCCTTATTAGTGGTTCATTTAATATCCTTATTAGTAGTTCAGTTACTATCCTTATTGGTGGTCCATTCATATTCAAACTTGTCCTTTCAAATTCCAACTAGTATGTTACACCAAGTTGCCTATAAATTGAGCCACCTCTCAACTCCTTTCTATGGTTCTTCCCATATCTCTCTCCATTTGTTTTTTTAGATTTTGAGTTTAGATTAAGAGTGTTTAGAGTGAGAGTAAGCATTTTCATAAGGGAGGAGAGGAAGGAGAACAAGAGAGAAATCTTGAAAGGAAGAGGAAGGGATGGCTTGCTCTTCATTTTGATTAAACAATTATTGGGTTTGGAGCACCTTCAAAATCCTTCATCTTCTCCATTTGGTCTCTCCATTTGAGGTAGGGATTCCTACTCATCTTTATGAGCTTTAACCTAAATGTTGGGCTTTTGTTTAAATGGTTTGATTTGGGAAGTTAGGGTTTTGAAATGTGCTATTTTGAAAAGAGGGGTTTTGTTTATTTGACTCATCCATACGTGTTTTGGGTCTAAAATAGAGATTGTTGATGTTGTTAGTAATGTTTGAGCCTTTGGATCAATATTGGAAAAGGGGGGAGAAAAGCCCTAATTTTTGATAAATTAATTTATATAATAAATTTTGGAAGATATGGAAATATGTAATTGAGTTGAATATAATGAAATTTGCTCATTATGAGATGGAACGGTAGAGTTGGATTACATTAATCATTCACTTTTAAAAATAACGACAATTTATCTGTTATAACAATTATTACTTGCTTAGAAATAATTGTTTTGAGCTATCGGTGAAGGGTAGTCTTGAGGGTTGTAGACAATGCATGGTGATTAGGCAAACTAAAACTAATCAGTTGAGTATGCTATTGAATATGGCGGTTGGTATAATACATCAAAATTTTGTATTGATTGATCGAATTTGTACATGATAATCGCTTATATACATTGTTTTGTGTGGGAGGAGATGGGGGATGTATTCCACGGTTTATTGGAAGATGGGGGATGGACCTCTAAACCGGATTTTTGTTTGATATTGATACAGCACTAAAATGTGTATCATTTGTAAAGTATAGAAGTGTTTTTGTTTGATATTGGTACAGCACTAAAATGTGTATCATTTGTGAAGTATGGAAGTGTTTTTGTTTGAGATTGATACAGTACTAAAATGTGTATCTATTATGAGGTATGAAATGTTTAAAATGAGTTATTATCTCGCCTGAAATAGAAATACTGTTGATATGAGATGTGATCTCGTTTAAATTGATTGGCCAAGTTATGAGTCATAGTTATGAATTGAGAATTTGATAAGAAATGGAAACTGGAATAGAAAATGGACATATTAGTTATGGGATTGTAATGTGTTATAAGTTGTTGTGTAAGAGTTAAACATTTATCAATTGCTAACGTTTTAGTTACTGTTCATACTATGTTTAGCATATCTCTACTGGGCGTTGGCTTACCCTATATGGGACATCATTTTTAGGTACAGGTGTTATGTCACCTCCAAGGACGTAGCTTGGAAGGCTTGAGGCTATTAGACCACCTTTTGTTGTTTTGCTGTATTAAATGTATATCAAGCCAAGGGCTTTCTTTGTATAGAGTTTGCATTCTCTTTTTGCAACCAAGCGTTGTCTTGGGAAGTTGTAAGCCTATAGGGCGATTACTTTTATTATCAATATGTAATACATTTTGTAAGAACACTCTGATGATTGTAATATAATATCTCTTTCCTATATTTTGAATGTATGATATTATGGGTTTATTTTGAGGGCATTACATCTAGAGTTCTTAATTAAAAGAAAAATTTGAAAGACTTGGCATTTTAACATTTATGTGTAATATGGAAAGAGAGTTTATTTTATTTTATTTTATTTTATTTGCACCTTTTTAAGGGAATATAATGTTCTATGTTGTATTTAAAAAATTCTGGTCAATGTATATGTGTGCATATTACTTTAGTTGTCTTCATGAAAAAAAAAATGTATTAAACTTACAAGTATTTAACTTAACGCAAGTATTTAACATAATCCGTTTTGTTTTGAATCAAATTCACCGAGTATTTAACTTAACCCAAAAAAATGTATTTAATATTTTGTTATAAAAAATTTTAAAATTTTTTTTTGTACCATTCTAAATAGAGAAGGCACGTGCCTCTGGTATCTGTTGAATTATTTTTTTTTTTGGCATAAATTTGTGATTATGATTATAACAGGTTTGATTTTGGTTTTAATTTCATCTATATAAAATTGAAGTCAGTTAGAAGAGAGAAGAGTTCAAATTTGGACAATTGTTGTACTCTGATTTTAATTGTTGTACTCTGATTTTAATTTTATCATTTTAATGTGATTGTTAAAATACATCTATTCTAAACATTGGGTTGGCCTTTTTCTTTTTCTTAGAAGTTTATATTTTTATTTATTTCTTCTCCTCTTGATTGTAACCCCTTAAGTATTTTCTATTCATGGCAGTTATTTATTTAAATAAAATTTTGAATCTTATTATTTGATTTGGTAGCAACAGATTTGGAAATAACATTTCATTGCCAATGAAATCCATGTTAACTTTTATTATTGCTAATTTTTTGTTTCTTTGTGTCTAAAATTATATAACCAAATATTTTTAAGTTGAAGTACAACAGTTATGACCAATATCACTATTTTTGGTCAAGTAAGTTTTTTTTCTTCTTTTTTCTCTTCATATAAATTTAAGTACATCTCTTATAAATTTAAGTACAACAGTTATAGACAATATCGCTATTCTAATTATTTTTTTCCCTCATACTTTATAGGTGGATGGGGACTTACACCGAACCGTAATATCACCTCCCTTTACTAATTTTCTTATTTATGTGTATAAAGTTTTATTTATCACTCTAAAGTTTTTGTATGTATAGGTTCGATTTCTTCAAGAAAGAAATGTTAATGTTGTTATTCGCGATGAGCGTGACCTTAATACTATTCGCATTCATGAAGTAAGCCAAAAAGTCACTTGAACATTGGACATGTATTTTCTTATCATTTTAAAAATAATTTATAAATATATTCCACTTATTTTTTATAGGCAAAGGCAAAGGAAAAAGACAAAGCAATATCAAAGGAAACAAAAAAAGCTATTCCTTATGGCAAAGGAAAGGAAAATGCACATCCCATGGTATGGTTTCTCAACAATTTTTAAAAGTTTCTTTTTCGAATATTATATAGTGTCATATACTCTTTTTTATGTACATTTTTCAAAAGTTTCTTTTTCAAAAATTTATTCAATTCTTTTTATTGAATGTGAAATGTTTTTCTGAAGCATGTTAAAGTAAGCATTTGTACAACATGCTAATGCATTTGTATGAACATTAATTTGAATTTTTAATATGTTTGTCTATTTGTATGATAAAAATATGTTGCATTTGTACAATATGCTGCATCTACAACATAGCATAATAAAAATATAATAGAGGAAAACGAAAAAGGAAAATAAGAAGAAAGAACAAATATGTGATGAAAAGGAAACTACATAATATAATTTTTTTTAATTTTTATTTTTCTTATAAGAAGTTCTTAAGGAAAGAAGAAAAAGACAAAAATACATTTTAATATAACAGAAACAACAAGAAGAGTGAAAAGGAAAGTACAAGACATTACACGCTAATATTCACATTTTACGTACCCAATGATCTAATATTTACCTTTTCAACATACATTTTGTAAAGAGATGGGTAGTGTCTTTAAACCAATAAGTGCGTGCATAGTGAATTTGCAGTTTTGTGTGCTTAATGTGTTTTCAAATTATTTTTCCCTTCCTTTTTAAATTTCATCAATACATGCATTGGTTCTTATATGACTAACAACTTAACCAAGTGAAGAGGAAAAGTTAATTAAAAGGAAGAAAAAATACATGATGAAAGGGAAGCAAGTTAGTTAATCTTCACATTTTATGCACCTTCTTATATAATATTCTCATTTTAGGCATACAATGATAATGTGTTATCAAAAGCTGCATTGGCCTAACGTGCACGGCGAGAACGTGAAAAAAAATCAAAAGCCATGTTTTGCATACCAATTGGGACAACGCCTACGACGAGAACGAGAAAGAGAAAGAGAAAGATCAAAGGAATGTATTAACCCAAGACAACCTTCTTTAACACCAAATTGGTAAAAGAAAAAGAATATTTTACCCAAGACAATCTTGAATTTTTTACTCTTACTATTACCACTTTATTATATAGATTTTAATTTGTTCACAATCTATTTCTATAGGCCTCCTCCTACAACTCCATCTAGAAATGTTGGTGTGGTCATCCGTGATGAGCACGACCTTAATATTATTCGTGTTCGTGCGATAAATACAAAATCAAGTCAAACATTGTATGTATTTTATATATATAAGATTATATAAGATTTTTTTAATCTTTTGAATATTTTATTTATATTTGTTAGGTAAAAGAAAAAGAAAAGGTCAACCCAATGTCTAAAGGAAAAGAAAAGATGGCTCCTTCCGGCAAGAGAATGACAAATGCATGTCAAGTGGTATATATTCTTTTTTTAAAATATGATGCAAAACTAATCAAAATTTTGAATAGTTAAAAGATATGAGTGTATAAAATGAATTTATTGTTTTATGTTGTTTTTGTAGAATGATTGTAATATGTTTTCCTGTAACTTGCTATTATTTATATGTGTTTTTCAAATTTATTTATTTTTATTTTGCATGGATACATGTGCATTTATAATGTACCATCCATAAGTTGCTACTTATGTAAAGAGAATAGGAAAAAAGAAACGAAGGAATAAAGAAAGAATATATAAAGAAAGGAGAAACTAAATAAGATAGGTTTTTAATTCTTATTTGATATATAGAATAGAAAACAAAGAAAGGGAAAGGGAAAGGGAAAGGGAAAGGAAAGAAATAAGAAGATAATAAAGATAACACTATTAAATGTATAAAACAAATAAAATAGAAAACAAAATTAAGATAGTTTCTTCAATGATAAAATATTTTCATTTTAGGCACAAAATGATAATGTAATATCAAAAGCTGCATTGCCCCAACGGGCACGACGATAGCGTGAAAAAATTGAAAAGTCATACTTTGAATTTCAATGCTTGCAACGAGAATAAGAGGGATTAGAAGAATGTGTTCAACTAAGACAACGTTCTTTAACACCAATTCGTCGCGATCGCACTTGCTTGGAGTGGGAAGCAATAACTGAAGATTCTCATTCAGCACAAAAACGAACAATGGTTACCAATCATTCTACATGTTCGTTTTCTTTGCCAAGCACATCTTTAGCTCCACCAAGGAATCGGTAAACTACTGTGTCTAATCTTGAAAGACATACTTTTACTCATACCGTTTTGTTTTACAGAATTTTATTTATACACAAATATTCGTAGGTCTACTCCTATAAATCGATTTCTTTAACAAGATCTATGTACTGATGATGAATTAGAAGATCTGCCTATGAGTATATCAATTGACGCCAGGGCACATGTAACAACCCTCATTTTGACTTAGCCATACTTGCATACATTCATGTATGATCTTGTCTTGTTATGTTGCAAATCTAGTTCATCTTGTTTTATTTTGCTTTGTTAAGTGTTGCTTGCTTGATCTTGTTCCTTGCTTGGCGTATGGCCGAGGTCATCTTGAGCTTAGTCCACCTTTGAACCTTTGTACTTAGAACCATTTTGGAACCACCTGGTTGACTTCCATCTTCACCCCGGCATGTTTGCCGAGATGTCACTATCTAGGCCGAGATGTTTTGCACTTAGTGATTTTGTTCCAGGGTAGGTATGGCCTAGACCGAGGTGTGGCACACCCAGGCCAAGGTGTGGCACAGCTTAGTCAAGTGTCGTCCCTCTAGCCGACGTCTTTGTTACCCTGTTGCCGGAGCTTTGTCTTTAGCCGATATCATTGATTGCCGATGTATCTTGCCTTAGCTTGTTGCATACGCTTTGTCATAGACTTGTCTTATCAATCAGTCACTTTTTGAGTTAAACCAATCTGGCAGCGCCATGTGTCCGAGCTGAAGGTTAAGTCAGCCGACAGACTTAGAAACAAATCATTTTGTCTCAATTCTTTGCTTTTAGAGAGAGAAGCTCTAGAGGAAGAAGAAAGAGTTTTAGAGTGAGAAAGTAGAGTTTCGAGCTTGATCTTTGAGGATTGAACCGTTAGATTTGAGTTTTGAGGTTAGATTCTTGCTCTACTCTAGTTATTCTTATTGATTATCAAGCTGCATTGCATGATCGGATTTGTTTTGCATGCCATGCATTGATTTGAAGTTGGTTTTGGAAGGGAAAATGATGTTCATGTGTTCTTGAAGAAAAGTCTCGTTTTGATCCGAAAGTTTGGAACAAGAACCCTGTTTTTTGTGTTTGTTTTCACGTGAATTCCTTGTGTGGGTACCCAGGTCCATGTTTTTGAACTCTTAGCATGAAATCTCAGATTTTGGATAAACAAGTTATGATTTCAGCATGCATCTTCTTGATGATCTTGTTCTTTGCATTCTTCAAGGGGGAAACCCAGGTTTTCCCCGATTTCGTTTTGTATGTGGCCCTCAGGACCACACCTCGGCAAGGAGGTGTGGGACCTCGGCTAGACCTGGATGGTGCCCTGTGTGTTTTCATGAGATGGAAAACAGTGTTTTGACTCCAAGCATGTTTTGCTTTGTTATTGGCTTAGATTCGGTAGGAGTGCCGAGATCATCTGCATGTATGTAAAGCTCATTTTGAGAATGTGATTTGCCATGTGATTGTAGGACTTTGACCTTTGCTTTGAGCCTACACCCGAGAAGATCTAGGTGAGTGGTGCTTTTAATAAAGCTATGTTATAATGTTTTGATAAATCTTGCTTTGCTTCGTTTTGATGAAAGTATTTGATAAGCATGAATGATTAGCCTTATTTCGATGTATCAAGTATAAGCTTTGTTTTGATGTTATCTTTGGTAAGTCCCTCGTGTTGGAGGACTATAAACTTTCGCAGCACCCTTGTGTTAAAAGGATACGGTCCTTTCTTGGAAAAGCTATTATGTTAAAAAGGGCTACGGGCCTAAGTAACACAAGTCCCTTGTGCTGGAAGACTATAAACTTTCGCAGCACCATTTTTGTTAAAAAAGGCTACGGGCCTAAGTAACACAAGTCCCTTGTGCTGGAGGACTGTAAACTTTCGCAGCACCACTTTTGTTAAAAAGGGCTACGGGCCTAAGTAACACAAGTCCCTTGTGCTGGAGGACTATAAACTTTCGCAGTACCCTCGACTAATCGATTACGGATCGTGCAGTCCTTTGTTTCGCCACTGACGGATTACCACGTGGAACTGTTTGTTCAGAAAGCTTTTGGTTTATGTTTTGCTGATGCCAGTAAGCATCCCTTGAGACTTGTAAGACTTGATAGATGAATACGGTTCATCCTTTGATTTGATGTGGTTTTGATATGTTTTGCTTGAAAGGGATCTCGGCTAATGTTCGTATGGTTTTGGCATGTTTTGTTTTGAAAGACTCCGGCTATTATTCATGCAAAAACCTTTATTATTTGTACCATTCGCTGAGTTTCCAAGCTCACCCTCTCTATATATATGTAGGTGATGAGCAGGTCGGCAGCGACGCCTAGATGTGTTTTGCAAAGCTTGTTTTGGATTCTTATCATGTCGGCTCGACTTATGTTTATGTCGGCAATACTGTGTTTACGTCGGCAAATCTTGATAATCATGCTTCTTGGCTTGTATTCGTTGTACTTTGTATATGTCGGCTTAGAAGCCTTTTGATCAAGATGTAATATGTAATTTGTTTATTATCAACCGACTGTAAAACCATGTCATGTATGTCATTGTCCTTGATCTATGCACAGCTCTTATGGACCACTTGTATTTTGATTTACTGCTTCCGCATTTGTGAGCCCCTATTTACACTTTGATTGTGTTTGATCTTGTAAGTTGGCCTTCGGTAATCACGGATTACTGGCCATCACGGCATCTTCCCACTAGGGGCGGGTTGGGGTCGTGACAGCACACAAAGATTCTTGCCGCCATTATCTTAGCAAGATGGATGTATTATGTCTTTATTGTTCAGCCTTACATTGGATGGATGAAAAATTGACAAAATCATCTATAAAACGTCCCTTATTCAGAACTTGTTGTTTGGGAGGAAATATTAGGCTACCTTTACTTATTACACCCCCTCCACCACTTCAGGCATTGTATGATGGGAATAATGATCAATCAAAATCCTTTCGAAGTTATACTCGAGTATACAATGCAGCCAATGCTTTTACGAGTCTTGGTGCTACATTGGATCCTAGAGTACTCAGTGGAAGGGGCCCTACATCATTCACAATTCATGGGGAATTGCGACATCGAACAGTATCACTACAACCACAACCAGGGCAGGATGCGAGTTATGCTCAGCTGTATATCTATGACCCTTATTTAGCTTTAGAAATTCGTAATCGTAGAAATCCTAACTTGAGAAGGGATGTTCTCAAAACTATTCAAGATAGTTTGTTGCAAGTCAATGCATTTGTAGATAAATATCGCCAGGCTTATGCCATTTTACATCAATTAGACTCGGCAGGACACAATCTACCTGCTCATCTTCATTACAATTCAACAACTGATCGACGTCGGTATAACCTACCAACTACAGATGAGATTGCAATTGTAATACCAGGTGATGGAACAGAGGTAAATAGAATGAGAGATATTATCTTACATTTCCGAGGAAATAATGAGTGGATGCAAATTAATGAATGTCACCCAGTATACTTGCCATTACATTATGTTCTATTATTTCCATATGGTGAGCTTGGATGGGAACCTGAGTTGAAATTGTGGAATGTTCAGTATGATCGACCTTCAACTGATCGACTTACTCAAATGAATTTTTATAGTTATCGTTTGTTTGAACGACCCACAGAGTATTCAATAATTTTCAGAGGTGGGAAACTATTTCAAGAGTTTTTGGTAGATGCTTGGGCTACAACTTAGCAAAATCAATTGACATACTACAAGCTTAACCAAGGGAAACTTCGGGTTGAGCTTTACCAAGAGTTGTTAGATATGGATCCAGATTATGTGCGACCTGGACAAATTGGTCAAAGGTTTGTTTTGCCATCTTCATTTACTGGTAGTCCTAGACATATATTTGAAATCTTTTAAGATTCAATGGCTATCACACGATACAACCAACAACCAAATATTTTTCTTACCATGACTGTAAATCCCAATTGGCCAGAAATTACTTCAGCATTATTACCATATCAAAAACCTATTGATCGTCCTAATTTAATTGCCCGTGTTTTTGAGTTGAAGAGAAAATGTTTGATGAAGGAGATAGAAACAAATAAAGTGTTTGGAAATAAAGTTGCACATGTTTTTACAATTGAATTTCAAAAACGAGGACTCCCTCATATGCATGCACTTTTATTTCTCAAGGGTCCTGACAAAATTCGGACATGTGCTAAAGTAGACAAATTGGTCTGTGTAGAATTTTCCGACCCAAAAGATGATCCTATGTTTTTTGAAACTATCAAATGTTGTATGGTACATGGACCATGTGGTGCTCGAAATCCGCAAGCACCATGTATGGAAAATGATAGATGCACTAAGAGATACCCTCGAGCTTTCACAGAAACAACAACTATGGATCAAGATGGATACCCTATCTATCGTTGTCGCAATAATGGTCAAGTACATACTGTGAGGGGGCAAGAAGTTGATAATAGGGATGTCGTACCATACAATGCATATCTTTCAAAACTTTTCAACTGTCATATAAATGTGGAAGTTTGTGCCAGAATGAGATATAGCGATCCCGGTTTTTTCCTCCATTGGTTTTGTATTCCGGACTCGGTTATGTGGATGTCTGTTGTGGTATATGTTTCAATTCCATCCTTTAATCCTTTGGATTTGAGTTTAGAAATGTCTTGGGCGTGTTTCGAACAAGTTGGTTGAGCTTTGGTCTCTATTCTTGTTGCCCAGATTTCTGATGATCCGCTCGAGCGGGTCTTGTTGCGCTCAAGCGAGGTTTGCATCCTTTCAGCATTTTGTGCGTCTGCAAAAATACTGCAGGTGTGTTTTTCACGCTCGAGTGAAGTTCATTAAGCTCGAGCGAGTCGCGCTCGAGCGGGTATCTTTGCGCTCGAGTGGGTGTTCGAAGTCTGTAAAAGTACTGGATGAGTGTATTCTACGCTCGAGCGGGTCCCTTTGCGCTTGAGCGGGTGAAGTTTTTGTGTTTTACGCTCGAGCGTCCTATTCTCCGCTTGAGCGGACTAAACATATATCAGATCGCAGCTGTGTCATTTTAAATCACTTTTTCAACTCACTCTCTCTCTCTCTAACTTTTCAAAACCCTCATTTGAGAGCTCCTCTCTCTAGAATACAACTTCTCTCTAAGAAATCATCTAGTTTGAGTGTGTTTCTATCCTAGTCCCTTTGTAAAAAGTGTGGAGCTTGGTGTGGGCTACATTTCAATCCGAAAATCTTTGGGTTTGGAGCATTTCGAGTTTCATCATCTTCTCCATTTGGTCTCTCCAATTGAGGTAGGGATACCCTACTCCTTTTTATGGGTTTTGATATAAATTTTAGTCATTTTGATTAGATGGTGTTATTTGGTAATTTTGGAAAAGTTAGGGTTTGGTTTGAGGTTATAAAAATGGGGTTTTCAAATGTTAAACTCCATGTGTATATGAGACCTTGGAAAATGGAATTATTGTTGTTAAATTGATGAAATTGAACCTTAGGGTTGGTATTTGAAAAAGGGAGAGAATGCCCTAATTAATGTGATAAATTAATTTGGGGAAATATAAAATTGAGTTGAGAACCATGAAATTGGGAAATTATGAGCTAGAATGGTGTAGTTGGATTAATCAATCACTCACCCATGAAAATGTTGATATTTTATCTATTGATAAATTTATTATCTGTTTAGAGATAACTGCTTTGGGCTATCGGTGGAGGATAGTCTTGATTGTTGTAGACACTGTATGTTGATTAGGGAAAATTGAAACTAATCACATTGAATATGTCATTGAATATGACGGTTGGAATAATACATTGAATATGTGCAACATTTATTATTTAAATTTGATTATAAAAATTTAATTAGTAAGTAAATTAAAAATATTATCAATTGAAAAAATGTTAAAAACTTTCATTGTAAAATTTAATTAATAATTTTGAACTTTGAAAAGTATAAAAATAAAAATAAAAAGAATTAAACAAAAATTTTATTACTTGATGAATTAAGCAATTGCCATTTAAATTAATATTTAAATAAAAAAAAATCTGTTTAAAATTCGCTAATGGCCCCAATAATAATTGCACCATCCTGACCCTTTTGTTCTGCAATTTTTTTTTTTTTTTTTTATTCTAGAAAATGTTTTTTATACATCTTAGAAAATTTAAGCTATGTTTGGCTTAATGGGTTGGGGGTTAAAATAGTCATAAAAAGATAAAATAGACTAAAAAGTCAATAAAATAAAATGTCACGTTTAAACCATAATCATTTTATTTTTTTCTCACAAAAGTCAAAAAAATCAAAAAG
This sequence comes from Camellia granthamiana, assembly GCA_036172215.1. NCBI lineage: Eukaryota > Viridiplantae > Streptophyta > Magnoliopsida > Ericales > Theaceae > Camellia > Camellia granthamiana. The sequence goes on along the minus strand of CM069914.1, from coordinate 80,827,582 downwards.
TCCATCCCAAATAATTTTTTTTAACTCAGGTTAAAAAAATTAAAAAGTCAAAAAACTAACTCACTTTCTAAACAAAGGCTTACATTACAGAATTGACTTTTCAGCATAAATCAGGTCACTTTCTCCAGCTTTTACCTAACAAGCACTATAACAAATTAAAATTTTAAAGTAAAAAATTAAAAGATAAAATTATTTTTTAGGAAGAAAATATTTTAGTTATCAAAATTATCATTGTTATATTTTGAATGATGAAATTAGGCATTTAATGATGAATACTATAATTTTGGGACAAATTTTTTTGTCTTAAGAAGTAAACATTTTTACCACCAAATTTTTTTTTTACCGACATTTAAAAATTTTGTCACTATAACTCACTTTTTTTTTTTTTTTTTTGACTTTTGGCGAAGACCTTTGCAATAACAAGAATTGATCTCTAAATATTTTTTATAATAATTTTTTTATGTTTATGAACAAAAAATTTAATCCCTAACATTTTTATATGTCGTAGTGAATCTCAAATGAAGATTAAAGTTTAAATTTCACTAACTAATACAACTGCCAAATATATGCCCCTCCTGCCTTCAAACATTACCAACTGCAAACACCACACCACCTATCACCAAATTTTCTTTTATCAACCAATAATAAACTTATATATGTGTTGGCTTTTTTGGCTTTCGAAGGGTATTTTAGTAAATGCGAGCGTGCCAGTAAGGATCAATCAGTCCTTACAGAAATTATAATTGCCAACCAATTATCAGACGATTGTGTTGTAGTTCTTTCAGCCTCAATGAAGAGGACTTTTACTGGTGGCTTGACTTAGGAGAAATTAAGAGAAATAACAGTTAATATGAAGAACAATCGAAGTATTTCATTAAAATGAACACTTACAATGGTCCAAACTCAGCCTCGAAGAGGTTTACAGCAACAGCCTACTTGAATCTACTTGAAACTACTCCTATGAAAGAAGTGCAGTGCGGGTATTTAAAGTGCAGCTATTTAAAGTGCAGGTATTTAAAGCACAGGAAATGTAAAACTGGAAAAGAAAATATGAAGTAAAGACTGGTTTGTATGATCTGAGTCTGGGGATCTTTTTCTGGGGGCTTCCCTGCTATTTATACTCGTCAAGGATGACCTTCGAACTGCACTTCGAACCGTCGAACTGCTCCTCCATGATCGCTGATCATGCTGCCTTAGAAGTAGTTCCACTACGCCACTACTTGCAGTTGAGCTTCCCTCCTGTATTTGAATTTGAATATGGGTAACCGTTGAAGCCATGTCACCTTGCATCTCTTTACTGATCTAGTGCTACTCAGATCACGTGAGAACCAATATTCATCGCCACGTGTACGACTAGGATTGAAGACTTGGATTATCTTCCCATAATACCCTTATTCTGCCACGTGTCGAATTGTAACTGGCTTTTACAAAATATGTAGCCAACATTACCCCCCGCACTAATATACCCAATACTTGGTGATATTAGTGGATCAAAGCTTTTCCCGCGTTTTTTTTTTTTGAAACGTGCATGGAGCCTAAATTCTGGAAACACAACCGTCACCTATTTGGTGATCATTTGCATTAACTCTCCTTCAGTTTGTCGAACATCCCAATACCTTAGCATTCAAACAGACTATGGCCAAATCAACTTCCCTTTCTATTGATCAAGCATACGAAGAGCCATTGAGTAATGCTGCTTCCCCTCGAAAGAACCTCCACACATTCATTAGCCACCTTTACCCGCCTTTCTATATTCAGGTCATGGGAGCTTTTGCAAATTACCAACCTTTGGACTACGAACACATTGTCCTTAATCCTTCAATTCAGCAAATTACAGACACAGATACAAGTTCTTCCTCTGACTCCCCCTTGTACCTCGAACACACTGCTCTCAAACCCTTTATTCGGCACATTGCAAATATGGACTTGGAAAACTCTTCTTCACAGACCTCTTCATGGGATGAAGCTGTAACTTCTTCATCCTCTAGGGCTTCTGGCTGGACAAGCTGGCCAACCCCTGAGACTTATGATTTAAGGGAACGAATCAACCACCACTTTGTTGAGTTCACTTACCCTTTGGAGTTTCCTTCCTACGCTCGAAGTTCAGTGGTCTACCCTTACGTGCCCATTGACCTTTGACGTAGTTTGGAGGAGAATCTGCTTGTGGCATGGTATACCTCTTCCATGCCTACAAAGATAATGCACCCTGCCCAGCACCTGGAAGAAGCACAAGGGTACAGCCCTTCATTTTTAGCCAAGAAGGCGAAGATTTGCTCTTCTGACTGGCTTGATTACATTAATGCCTTTGTTCCTTCCATTCCCGTGCCATCTCCCATAATAGAAGCATCCACACCTTCTTCTCTATCCTCTGAAACAGACGCATCCACTTCTACTCCTTCATCTTCTGAAGCAGAACCATCTACCCCTTCTTCTCCTCCAACTCTTTCCTGGACAGAGAAACTAAGGCTTGCCCTTCCTATGGACAAAGTCTTTCCACCTTACAAACCTTCACCTTCCCCTACTCCAACTGAGCGGAAAGAAGCTCAACTTCTGCTTGCAGCTTTCTCTCACTTGCCCTTCAATGTTCTTGAAAACGACATCCCTCTCAAGAACTTTCGATGGGCTTGTGATATTTTGACTAGGGGCCATGTCCTTAATCCCCTTGCCCAAGCAGAACTTCATATGTTCCTGGACCAACTTCCAGTGCTCCTCTACTGGCATCGAAATTCCCTGGTTACTACACAATCTTTGGATCAACTTTCGTCTCTGCGAATTCATGCCCAATATGAAGCAGAGAATTTCATCGAAGAATTCGATGATTTTAAGAATAAAGATTCTGCGTATTGGGATGATTTGGTCATAGACGAAGTGGAGCAAAGGTTGAGAGAGGAAGCTTTCGAAATAAAGGCTGAAGAGCTCTACTATCAAATCAGAGCACATCAACTTATGCAGCCAACATTAGAAGAAATAGAAGACATAATAAAGAAAGAACGAACATTCATTGATCACTGTTGGATCAAATTTCATGATCTTGTTATTTATTCTATTCCTTATTTTTATGAGCTTGAGTTCATACCCAGATAGAGTCCTTCGATGTAATTTACTTTGGCTTTAATATAAACAGAATTCCTCACTTAGCATTGTTTGATCCTGTTCCCATATTTTGAAGCCAATCCAGAGCTTCGAACTGAACAATCTCATTCCTCGAATATGGATTCAATTGTTTTTAATGAAACACTAAAAGGAACCAACATGTCTTTTCCAATTTATGGAGTAAAGTTGACAGTTTTGGCTGATATCATCTTAGAAACAGTGCTTCGAACTTAACAATTTTATCCTTCGAATATAGATCCAATCAATTTCCAATAAGGATGTGGGGATGAATTCTCCAATTTATGGATTATGGTCATCAACTTTTGTTAATTCTTGTTCGGAATTGGTGCTTCGAACTTAACAATCTTACCCCTCAAAGCTAATCAGAACCAATATATGGTCATGGTTAACATAGCCAACCAATTTTAATTTAACCCCTTTTGCTTCGAAGAGCAGTCCATACAACAATATAAAACAGCCCTGAAAAGGCAATTTTCTGTGTGTATATATAAACCAACTGTTGGTTTTGATGTTTTGAACACCAATTTCCATCCTTGAAGAATCCTAAGTTTTGCTTCGAAGGTCGTTACTTTCATTAATAAACCTCAAACAGGTCTTTAACCCCTTTGAAGTAGACCAATACTCGAGCATTCTTGCATCTTTAAGCATCTAATATGCTTCGAAGCCGGCTTCCGTATTTCGAAGCCGTTTGTTGTTTGATTTTTGGCGCCAAAATTTTGGCTTCGAAGCCAAATACTTTACTTCGAAGCCGGTGTCAATATTCGAAATGAGCTCTTCCCTCCAAAACTATCAATATTGGAAGAGACTCCTCGTATTCGTACTTTTAGTACTTAACGACTTACGGGATATATTTTTCGGACACAAAGGTTTTAAAAGCCCTTTTGTTTTGTGCTCTGAAATCACTTTGCTCTTTTACAAACCCTTCTCTCTACCGATTTCTCTTTGCTTCCGTCTTCATTTTCTGAAGAGCGTGCCATCAATGGCTTCTTCTTCACCAAAAGTGCCAGTCCCAGAGCGTGTGGGCTCATCTTTAGCTTTGAAAAGGCTTATTGACGCAGAATGTGAGAAGTACAAGGCTGGGGAGAAAAGCGCTATCGATGGGCGTATCTTTGTCCCTCGTCGCCATGAGCAGCAAGACTACGTGCTCGGACCAATTTTCAAGGAGGTCCTTACTGAGCTCCCAACCTTTTATCCGCGTCTGGTGGACCAATGTCTCCTTTATGAAGGTGGCCTTGACTGGAGGAACTGGAAAAGCAATCGCCCTCACCGATGCTGGCCCACGATGAGACCGGAATGGCAAGAATGGTATGACCGGATCATCCCTGCTAAGACACTGGACCTTCAAGAGCTCTGCCTCCTCGATGCTCTCCAACTATCTAGGGTAACTATCTCAGAGGACCCTTTCCTAGTTCCTGCTGCTTTGTGTTTTTGGAACCCTGTCTTTAATTTCTTTCAATTTAGATGTGGGATGATGGCCCCTACTGTTCTTGACATTTGCCATCTATTAGGAGTATCCCCTATTGGTACTCCCATCACACCGGATTTTCCTGACTTAGCAGTCCCTTTCTCCCTCCCCTCTCTTAGCTCATCTTACAGTGATTTTGTTAGAGCTGAGAACAAAAAAGAGGGTCCAGTAACTGATAGGGAATTCTTCTCCTTTTTATTATATTGGCTTTGCAAATTCCTCTTCTGCACCTCCTCCCAAAGAATCATGCCTGAATTTGCCCCTCTCGCCAAAGCCCTTGTTTTGCAGAAAAGAGTAGCTTTAGCCCCATACATTCTAGGCCATGTATATAGAGTTTGTTCCCTCTTTTGTGAGAAACCCTTAGATGCTAATCAAGGGGGGCCATTCTGGATCCTTCAGCTTTGGCTTTTTGCTTATTTTACCGAATTACAATCCAAATGCCTCAAATTTTCTGGGTTACACTCTCTTACCCATGGCATAAGACTAGCCAATGCTTCACTCTATCCCTCTACTTTTGCCTTTTATTTCTTTCTTTCATCAACTACCAGCTGCCCTTCCTGTTCACCATTTTCGTCCCTTCGAAACCAGCATAGGTCCAACTTGGTTGAGTCACTTCCTAAGTGACAGGCTCTGTGCCTTGCCTGTTCACAAAGATATATGGGCTTCCCTTCTGATTCCTAGAGAACTGTTTATTGGGACCACGAACCCCAGAGCTTATAAATGCATAGCTGAGCCTTATTGTCCTGCTCAATTTGCTAGACAATTTGGCCTCACACAAGGAGTTCCAATACCTCTCTGCAGCAACACCAACCTAACCCTGACCAAGAGAGAGTTGAAGGTTCGAAAGTCAAGGCTAGAAGAGGCAACTATCAAATTTATAGATGATTTGGCTAATTTTGAGTACACCCCTTTCATTCCTCAAGGCACCTTTTTGAAGAGATACCAGATTTGGTGGGTGAGCAATATGGAAGTTTATTTAGCCATTACACCTCAAAACCTGCTAAAGGTGTTGGCGCCCAAGGGAGCTGAAATTGTCACTTCTTCCACTGTGCCTCCTACAACCCAATCCATTCCTGCTACTTCAACTCCTCTTAGAGTCACTCGGGCTGTTTCGAAGAAAGGTATATGCCTTTGTTTTCTTTCTTTAAACTTTCTCTATGATGCTGATTATCTTACCCTCAATTCTTCTTCTGTGAAGGTGATCAGCAACAAAAGAAGAAGAGACTGTTTGAGCCCGAGAAGAAAACAATTGAGGTGCAAGAAGAAGAAAAAGAAGAAGCAGAAGACCAAGAGCATGAGTCACCCTTGATAAGGAGGAAAAGAGCGACTGTTTTGGTCCAAGAAGAGACAACCACTAGGGAAGTAGAGGAGGAGGTTATTTTTAAGGAATCCGAATCTCAGGCTGAAGGAGCTGAGAAAACAATTGAGGAGCAGACAATGCCAATTCAAAGAAAAAAGAGAAGAAAGATTACTGTCTCTCTTTCTGACTTTGATGTCTCTCATTCCGACTTTGATGAGGATTCTGATTCCGAGACAATTGCCCAAGCAATAGGAAAGAGAAGGAAAGTGACTGCTTCAACTACTGCCTTGGTTGAAGATCTCATTCATGAGGCAGCTGCCAAGGCAGTAGAGCAGGAACATTCCAAGGCAATAATTGTCTTCGAGAGGGCCGAGAAGAGACGGCAGCAACAAATTTTAAGAGAGGAAGCTGCTGCTGCTGATGCATTACAAAGGGAAATGGCGAGAAGGCAACAAACTGCTGAACATTATTCCCTCCGCAGCTCTCCCATCAGTGCCAGTGCTTCTGAAACAAGTAATTTCTTTCACACTTCCGCTGTTTTTTCCTTTGTCAACTTTTGATACTGAATTTTGACAATCCTTTGTATTTCTTCCTCTTGCAGCAACAACTACTGCATTCATCTTTCCAGCGAGGCCTCCTTCGATTTCAGTTGAAGTTGACCAGATGCAACGTGTGAAAACCATCCAAATCATGCTCCCACTCTCTAAGCCTATATTCGATATACCTTCTTTGAATCCAAGCATCCCTGCCTCTCTTTTCCTTGGCTTAGAGTCATATCTTCCTTTTTTGACTTTTGATCTGCCTCAGCCTATTTCTTCTTCCTTCACAGAAATTCCAACTGCTACTCCATCTCTGGTGGCAGTTGATTCCCTTACAGAGGGTGCTGGTAGTTCCCCAATTCATGGTTCATCACCTTTTCCTACTTCCAGCCCCTCTTCACTTGATTCGCTGGTGGCTAAGACCATAGAGGCTGCCAAAGAGGCTCCATCCATTTCTCCCATCCCTATGCAGCCCTCTGTGTCTTCCACCGCAACACTCTCTATGCCTCCCATGTCCAGGGATGAGGTAGACATCTTCGAAGGAAGACTAGCTAGTCTCTTCGACATACCCTCTACCTCTCCAACCTTCACTGCTGAGGTTGAGCCATTAGTCTTGGCTGACTCCCTACTGGAAATCTTCGAGAGTCCTCCTTCCTCCAGCAGCAAGCCTTTTGCACCTTCAGTAGATCTGGACACATGCTTGGAACTGCTGACTTCTTTTTCGAGGATCCCCTTCGAGGCTCTACAAAGGCCTATCATCAGAAATGGGTTCCTTCAGTGTTGTAACATTGCTGAGCAGTCCGGCATGAATGTCTCAAGTCATCTTTCTCAAGTAGCAGCTACTGTCGATTTCTATCTCAACATTTGTCATGCTGCTAAGGCTGCGGATGAGAAACTAGCTAGGGACCAGAGTTTTGTTTCCCAAGTGCATACCGAAGTATCAATGCTTAAGGAACAACACTCTTTTGCCTCCCACTTTCGAGTCCAACTGCTGGAGAAGAAAGCTCAGCTTGAAGAGGAGCTGGCCGCAGTAAACCAAGCCTTGGTTAGAACTGATACCAAGTTGCACATCACCAACCAAAGGCTGGCTGATCGAAAAGAAGACATGGCTGCAGCTATTCAACTGTTTCTGGCACTTAGTAATAGAAAGTTTGTTGTACAAAAACAATTAAGACATTGAAATGATTTCTGGGCCAATTTGTGACACAATATACTCAATTCTTTATGAAAGAACAAATTTTTGTCTATCATTTGAGTAGTCTTATGTTTTTGTATTTAATGTTTATTTTATTCATTGTATTTCCCAAATGGTTGGAAAATAAGGCTTCAAATATCTGCCATTAATCTTTTTGGGATGTACATATCCATTCAAATTTCTCAAATGGTATGCTCCAAAAGGCAGAACTCTATGAATTTGATATGGTCCTTCCCAGTTAGGTGACCATTTGCCAAACTTATGACTTTTAATTCCCATTGGGAGTATTGTTTTCCATACCAAATCACCTTCATCAAAGCCAATGTGTTTGACCTTCTTATTATAATTCTTGGCTGCTTTCTTCTTTTGGAAAAGAATGCTGTTTAATGCCAAAATCCTGGCTTCATCTATGCCTTCTAGTTCCAAGCACATACTTTGATGGTACTGCTCAGGATCTAACTGATCTTGGCATCTTACCCTCAAAGATTTAACATTGATTTCCACAGGTAAAACTGCATCATGCCCATATACTAAGGCATAAGGAGTGACTCCTGTGCTTGATCTTGGGGAAGTTCTGTATGCTCACAAAACATCCAACAATAGGTTATGCCAATCCCTAGGATTATCCTCCACAACCTTTTGTATACCTTTTTTCAAGGATTTATTGGATGATTCAGCTTGACCATTGGCTTGTGCATAATAGGGTGTGAAATTAACAAGGCTAATTCCAAATTCTGCCACAAAGGACTTCACCATTCTCCCATCGAACACAGTCCCATTATCTACAGTAATGGTTTGTGAGATGCCAAATCTATGGATCAAGTCTTTAATGAACCCAATGACCTCTGTTTGGTCTACAGCCTTATATGGCTTGGCTTCGACCCACTTAGTGAAGTAATCAGTAGCCACTAGAATGAAACAATGATGCTTCGAAGAAGGTGGGTGTATTTTTCCTATCATATCCATGGCCCATCCTCTAAATGGCCAAGGTTTCACTACTGCATGTAGGTCAGTTATGGGCACATGCCTTATTGTACCATGCTTTTGACATGCCTGGCAACCCTTTGCATATTCTATGCAGTCTTTAAGGATAGTTGGCCAATAGTAGGAATGCCTTCGAAGCAACCATCTCATCTTCACACCAGGTTGATGAGCACCACAAATGCCTTCATGAACCTCAGCCATAGCTGTTAATGCTTTTTTTGGGCCTAAACATTCCAGCAATAAGCCATCTCCCCCCCTTTTATAGAGAGCATTACCATATATCATATATTGCATGGACTGCAATTTGATTCTCCTGCTGGCCTTCGCAGATGGACCAGCCAAATATTGCATTATTGGATGTCTCCAATCTTGTTCTTGTAAGTCATTATGATTGACTTCCAAGACCACATTCCTTTTATTCAAAGGTGGTATCAATTTTTGATATGTTGTTTGGCTTATGTCCCTTTGGGCATTATCCCTTCTCTTGAAGTTCGAAGCTTTCTGAGCCACATCATTAGCTCTATTGTTCAAGAATCTTGGAACATGGGTTACATTTGCTATTTGAAACTGAGAAAGCAGATGTAATGCAACAACATAATATGGCAGCATACTTACGCTTTGACACTTGAAAATCCCTTTCACTTGGTTAACCACCAATTGAGAGTCTCTAAATATGTCAACTGCATGTACTTGTAATCCAATAAGAATTTCTAGTCCCACTATTAAGGCTTCATATTCAGCCTGGTTATTGGAACAAGTGGCTTCATCCACTCTGAAACCATGTGTGGTCTCTACCCCTTGTGGAGATTTAATCACAATACCAATTCCAATCAAACCATTGGCTTTCGATCCATCGAACCACATCTGCCATGGCTCAACACTAGCCATGCCAAGCTCCATTATCTGTTGACTCTCTGTTTGAGATGGATGGTCTGCCAGAAAATTGGCTAAAACTTGCCCCTTTACTGCCCTTTGAGGGACATATTCTAGATGAAATTCTGATAAGGCTAGTATCCACTTGCCAATTCTTCCCCTCAACATAGGTCTAGATAACATGTACTTAACCAAATCTGTGGTTGCAATTACCAAGACAGTTGTAGGTAAAAGATAATATCTTAATTTCATTGCAGCAAAATACAAAGCAAGACACAGCTTTTTAACAGCTGAATATTTACATTCACAAGAATTTAAAAACCTACTAAGGTAGTAAATAGCTTGCTCCTTGCCTTCTTCATTGTCTTAGGCTAAGAAAGCTCCCAATGAATCTTCTGTTGCAGCTATGTACAACTTCAAGGGCTTGTTCCCTTTTGGTGGCATCAGCACTGGAGGGTTGGCCAAATAGGCTTTGATACCTTCGAAAGCAATTTGATGCTCTGCTGTCCACACAAATTCCTCTTCATCTTTCAGCCTTAACAAGGAAGAAAATACTTTAGTTTTCCCCGCAGTTTTAGAAATGAACCTTCGAAGAAAGTTGACCTGCCCAAGGAACCTTTGTAATTCTTTCTTACTTGATGGGGGCCTGGCTTCAATGATGGCCTTGGCTTTATTCTGATCAATCTGTATTCCTTTCTTGTGCACTACATAACCCAAGAAGTTTCCAGATGATTCACCAAAAGCACACTTTAGAGGATTGAGTTTCAACTTAAACTTCCTCATTCTCTCGAAAGCTGCTTCTAAATGAAACAGATGCTCTTCCATGGACTGGGATTTCACTATAATGTCATCAATATAACACTCTAGATACCCTCCAATGAGATCATGAAAGATAGTGTTCATAGCCCTCTGATATGTAGCCCCAGCATTCTTCAGACCAAATGGCATTTTAACCCATTCGAAGGTGCCAATATTCCCAGGACATCTGAATGCTGTCTTGTGGATATCCTCCTCTGCAATGCATATTTGGTTATAACCAGAGTGTCCATCCATCATTAATAAAACTTGATGCCCTGCTGAACTGTCTACCAGCAGATCCACTATAGGCATAGGGTACTCATCTTTGGGAGTTGCTAGATTTAAGTTTCTGAAATCGATGCATACCCTCATCTTGCCATTCTTCTTAACTACAGGCACAATATTAGATAGCCATTCAACATACCTGGCTGTCCTAATAAAGCTTGCCTTGAGTAGTCTAAGAATCTCTTCTTTGACCTTCTGAATTACTTCTGGACTCATTCTTCTTGGCTTCTGCTTGTATGGCTTGAAATTAGGCTTCATAGGGAGCCTATGTTCTACTAATGACCTATCCAATCCTGGTAGTTCATTGTAGGACCATGCAAAGTAATATTTGTATTTCTTTAGAACAACCAACAACTGGTCTCTATCCAGAACATTCACACAAGTACTTATATAGGTGGGCTGTTGTATAGAACCTTCCCCTAAATTCACTTCCTCTAAGGGGTCTTGTGTCTGAGAACTTATTGAAGCTTCTTCTTTGGTTTCTTCTACCTTCGAAGCAACCTTCTTGCTTTCTTCTGCTTCCAAGTTCTTTGGTTTAACATCTTTGCCCTCCTCCTCATAGACAAAATCTGTCCATAAGGCATCTTGTTCCTGTATCTCCTGGACTTTCGTTTCAATGTCCAATGCACAGTATTTACCAAGGGTCAAATTTATGACCTGTGGCTGCTTCTGTTTGCAGCCAATTATCATGGCTTCTCTCTCTTGCTCCTGTACTTTCTGGACTATTGCTTTTACATCCAATGTTGAAAATTTAATCAAAGCCAAGGACTTGGCTTCTTTTTCTCCATTTCTTTGCCTATAGCCAGGCATCATTATCATCCTTCATGACAATCTCTTCATCAGCACTCTCTTGGACTAAGTGCTTTAGGTGTGTCACTTCCTCATCAGCCGTCACTCCGGCTGAGCCATCAGCTTTCCTCAGTATACTGAGTGGTGTTACTCCCTCAATATACAACTTGGCCTCTGCAAAGTCTGCACAGGCTATGAAGGGTTGAGGATCTGCATCAATTTCCTCTGTCTCTCCATTGCCCAAAACCATCATGATTTTTTGATGCAGAGAGGAAGGCACACATTTGTTAGTGTGGATCCAATCTCTCCCAAGTAAAGCATTGTACTTAGCATTGCTGTCGAATACGAAGAATGCTGTCATGCAGTCCCTGGTTCCCACACTCAAGTTAATGGGTAGAATCCCCTGAGCCATCTGTTTGTCTCCAGCAAAACCAGCAATGGTCGTGCTAGTTGGGATCAACCTGGGATTCTTTTTCCCTAGTTTCTTCAAAGAAGATTTCGGTAATAAGTTTACCGCTGCCCCATTGTCTATTAGGACTCGGTTCAGCTGTATCCCATCGAAGAAAGCCTTGATGTACAGAGGCTTGACATGTTGTGTCATGGAATTCGAGGGATATTCAAAAGGATATGAGAGGTTGATGCTCACCTCTTCCTCGCTTTCACATTCAGTTTCCATTGGAGTAGCCATTCCAGGATCATCCTGTACCATACTCACTTGTGACTCTTCACTAGAGACAGGAATTGGATCCATGTCTTGGTCACCCTGGTCCTCATTTCCAGCCTGGAATTCATGAGGCAATATGTGTACCATATTGACCGATACAGGGGGAAATGAGCCAAATTGGATGGCTGGTTGTACCCTATTCCCCTCTTGGCTACCTTGCTCAGTGTCTTCAGCAGCATCCTCCATGCTGTACTCTGGTACTTCATTGATAACTGATCCCTTCGAAGGATTCTTCTCAACTGGTTCTTCAGTCAGAAATGTTTGTTCAGCCATGAAGGCTTCGAACATTTCTTCTTCTGCCATTTCCTTCTTTTGGCTCATGCCAATCTCTTCTTCCGTTTCGCTATCACTTTCCATCAGAGCCTTCTCCAACCCTGCCAAACTAGACTTCTCTCTGGCCTTTAGTTCAGAATGAACCTGGGCCAACTGTTCTCTGCTACAAACCACTTTGCTTTGTAGAGTCGGTTTTGGAGTATGGTCTGACTTCGAAGTTTTCTTTCCTTCTGCCTTGACCAGTGAAGAACTCTCTCAACTTTCTTTCAGATCTTGCTGGTACTGGGTGTACCTGCGCTGAATCTTCCTCCTTTGTGATCTGGAAATAACTGGAACCATATCTGGTTCCTTTGTCTTTGGGTGTTTCAGCAATACCCAGTTGTTTGGAGCCACCAAAGGAGGCTTGACCATCCTGCCTGGGATTCCAACATCTCTCCTGGCAAGCACTTCCCTAGGTTTGTTCTGCATTACAAACCAGTCTGGGACTCCAGGTACCCATGAACTTGCTGACTCAGATGTTGAACTACCTTTTTCGACCTTCGAAGCCATCTTCGAAGCTGGCTATGAAGGTATGTGCTTGGCTCTGACCTCATGCTTTGAGCCTGATTCAGACCTTTGATGAAGGTAGCCACTTTCCGTCCTGCGTGAGGCTGGTCTAGGAGGCCAATCCCTGGCTTTAATCCCATGAAATGAGCCTCTCTCCAGTCTTCTTTCAGAATGGCTGCTCTCCATTCTGTAATAGTTGGGTGGCCTAGATTCATGTAAGGGTCTTTTGCCTTTAGCATGCATCCTGTCCATTGCAGGCTCAACCACTGGTGGTCGCTGCCTGTCACTAGCCGGATACGGCCTTTTGTTGTAAGCGTTGGTTGACTTAGGACGTCTCTGAACATCCCTGTAGTATTGCTTCCCATCAACTGGAAGCCCCTTCAACCATTTGTAGCTTAGTCTGCATCTGGGACACATCCTCTGCATTACAGCTGCTTCCAAAGAATCGTCATCCAGTACTTCTTCATCAGAGTGTTCCTTCTGATGTGAGAAACCTTGTCCAATAACTGGTGGGTTTCTAGTCTCCTTCTCGGCATTTGTCTGGTTGGCAATATGCATTTGCACATTGACCTCTTCCAATTCCTGTAGAGATAGATTCTGAAAGTTTGGTACAACCACATTAGCCGCGCTTTCTCCAACTTCTGGAAACGGGTTACTGTCAATCCCCATGGCTTTTTCTGTTTTGGCTGGGAACTTCAAACTTCCTTTCCGAATTTGCTCTTGGATCCTGTCTCGAAAAACAATGCAGTTTTTAGTCGAGTGAGACCAAGAATTATGCCATTTACAGTATACTTTTCCTTTAAGTTCATCTAGAGATGGCAGTTTTACTCCTTTTGGTAACTTAAGGAAATTGGCTGCAAGCAAATGATCAAAAATGTCATCTGCTTTTGTTAAATCGAAAGAGTACTTTCTGTAAAAGTCTTTCTTTTTAAATTGCTGGTCGATGGTTGTATCCTTATGAATTAATGCTTCACAGATTACAGGTTCTTTGCCTACAATCTCTGCTGCATCGATCTCATAATTGGGATCTCTATAATACGTCTTATACGAAGCATTATTTCAATCTTGTTCCTCCTCTAGTAATGCTTCATATCGAGACACCTTATAGGTTAATTCGACCAAATCCCTGAATTCAATTGAGTCAAACTTCTTTCGAAGCCTGAACTCTAAACCGTTTTGAGCCAATCTCACAAATTCTGGCTCTGGAAGGATGACTCTACATTTATTTCGAGTCCTTTTAAATCTGGCAATAAACTGAGTAGCCTTTTCTTCAGGCCTTTGACTCAATCTTGCCAAGTCTGCCATGGACACCTCTGGCTCCGATTGGAAGAATTGGGCATGAAATGCCTCTTCCATTTGTTGCCAACTTTGAATGGAGCCAGGTGTAAGGTTGATGTACCATACAAATGCTCCCCCAGTTAGGGAATTTGGAAATAATCTCAGTTTCATATAGTCATGATTAGTGAATTCACCGCATTGAGCAGCAAATCTAGCAATATGCTCTACTGTTGACTGATTTCCAGTTCCATAGAATAAGGTAAAATCTGGTATTCTGAATCCTCTTGGGTATTCATGTACCCTATCTACCCATTCTGGGTATGGTTTTCTGTATACAGGAGTCTGGACCCCCCGAGCCATCGGTCCACACATCTCCCTAACAATGTCAGCAATTTGGTCTCTAGGGACCATATTTTGTGCCTGCTGAACCACTACTGGAGGGACAAACACAGGGTTTGGTGGACAAACTTGCGCCTGTGGTCCTCTTGGTCCATAAGGTGGTACATTTGGGACTGGTTGCCCCTGTGGTGCAGGTTGCTGTTGGAGGTATGGGTAACCCCTTTGAGCCTGTCCTGCGAAAGGACCTGTGAAAGGTGCTGGAACAGGTGTTGTGTCCCTTCCATTTGTGGGAAAACCTTCCAACCCCCCGGGTATAAATTCGAATAAGGGATTATTATACCCCCTAGTGCCAGGTATGGCTTCGAACATAGGATTTGCCACCATTCTTATGCCAGTTTCTTGTACTTGGCCAGATCCACCAACTTGTGTGGCTTCATTGTTGAGCACTGAGGCATATTGGCCTACTACAGGCCTCGAAATGGGTTCATACCAAGACTGAGGCGATGGTCTTTCATAGTTCTGAGTACTAGTCTGACCATTAGAATGCCCATTAACTTGCATAGGCTGTTTTTCTCTAGCTAATATTTGCTGAGGGACATTTAAAATTTCCTCTGTGTGTCTTGTATTTGTTGATTGGTGGTTATTCATTTGATCCAAAAAGGATGTTGCCCACCTTTCCATTGTGTTCATTAATTGTTGTCCCATAGCATCTACTAAGCCATCCCATGGATTTGTTGGCTGAGTAGATGGAACGGTGGATGGTCCAATTCCTTGGTTTCGTCCAATATTATGAACATATGGTTCTTGTCCAGAAGTACTGGTCTGTTCGACCAAAGGTTCTGATAACATGAGAGTTTCCACAGGATGTGTTACCACATTATCCTCTGGATTAGGTATTTCTACCTCTCCTTCTACGCCTTCTTCCAGACGTTCATTTTCTCCTTGTCGTCTTCGTCTAGCCATTTTAACAGGTCCCACCGGGCGTGCCAAAAATATATGTTGGCTTTTTTGGCTTTCGAAGGGTATTTTAGTAAATGCGAGCGTGCCAGCAAGGATCAATCAGTCTTTACAGAAATTATAATTGCCAACCAATTATCAGACGATTGTGTTGTAGTTCTTTCAGCCTCAATGAAGAGGACTTTTACTGGTGGCTTGACTTAGGAGAAATTAAGAGAAATAACAGTTAATATGAAGAACAATCGAAGTATTTCATTAAAATGAACACTTACAATGGTCCAAACTCAGCCTCGAAGAGGTTTACAGCAACAGCCTACTTGAATCTACTTGAAACTACTCCTATGAAAGAAGTGCAGTGCGGGTATTTAAAGAACAGGTATTTAAAGTGCAGCTATTTAAAGTGCGGGTATTTAAAGTACAGGAAATGTAAAACTGGAAAAGAAAATATGAAGTAAAGACTGGTTTGTATGATCTGAGTCTGGGGATCTTTTTCTGGGGGCTTCCCTGCTATTTATACTCGTCAAGGATGACCTTCGAACTGCACTTCGAACCGTCGAACTGCTCCTCCATGATCGCTGATCATGCTGCCTTAGAAGTAGTTCCACTACGCCACTACTTGCAGTTGAGCTTCCCTCTTGTATTTGAATTTGAATATGGGTAACCGTTGAAGCCATGTCACATTGCATCTCTTTACTGATCTAGTGCTACTCAGATCACGTGAGAACCAATATTCATCGCCACGTGTACGACTAGGATTGAAGACTTGGATTATCTTCCCATAATACCTTTATTCTGCCACGTGTCGAATTGTAACTGGCTTTTACAAAATATGTAGCCAACAATATGGAATGTGAATCCTTCCAAAAAAATAACCACCTTATCACATTTACATATAGGGCATGTTTGATTGGAAGGATTAAAGCATAGGATTGAGATTATTAATCCGTGGGCCCAATCATCCTATGTTTGTTTTGACATTTTGGTTTAGGATTATTAATCCAATGGATAATTAATCCAACAAATTTGTAGGATTATTAGTAATGGGGTAGGGGTGGGATAGTCAATACCACACTAATTTGATAGGATTATTAATACCTCACTATTAGTCTTGTGAATCAAATATGGCCATAAGGTATATGGCAACATGTTATTAATAATATCGTGCCATGTTATCACTATTATGATATTACGTATTCTAATAAAATAATTACATAAAAATTCTTATAAATGATGTTATTGATTTATATTAAATTATTTTAAATAAAATAACCTATTAAAATGGTTTAATGCTTAAAAAAAATAAAATAACACTACAAAAAAAAAATTAATACAAAATTTTCATGCATAATGATATGCCCAATGTGAATATTTCATTTCAAAACAAAACACATTAAAGATGAATTTATTTATAATAATGGTATTGCCACATTATTATTGTCATTTTTTTTTTTTTTTGTATGAATTTTATATATGAATAGAATTTTCCGACAATTAAATATATGAGCATTACCAAAATGCAAAGACACCTGTTTGCACTAAAAAGACCATTGATGCTATAAATCTTTATGATTTCTGTTTTTTAAGTCACAAATCTTTAAGAACATCAACATAGATATTGATTTTTAATTAGAATCGAACTTGACAATTCAATCTTGCATTGTTGTGAAGGTAAAGCGTTCATGTTCGTGAGAGCCTCCCCAATCACCAAATTTATATTCTAAATCGTGCCACCAACTTTGCACAACATTTTATATTTTATTTGAACAAATAGATGTGAGAATATATATATATGCTTACCAAAAACAGAAACATGTATTAAATACTACAAGAAAGATTGGGATAATGACCTTATAAAAGGCCATGGAAGCAACACAGAAGCAATCACCCAACTTGACATTTCCATTCCAAGCCTCTAAACTCAGGCATACACACCACAAAAGGGTCAATGGCTCTCACCTCCTTCTCCCTCTCTCTCTGTATGTTACTCTTGTCACTTGTGGTTATGGCTTCTGCAAGTGGTTATGGGTATGCCCCAAAAGCTGAGCTTCAAAAACCTAAGAAGCAAGTAGAGCTACTCCCCTCCATAGCAGGCATTCAAGGGCTTATTTATTGTAAATCCGGTCCTAAACTAGTTCCACTTGAAGGTAATAATTTCTTCCTTTCTTGTTTTATGGACTCTCTCAATTGAAGGTAATTTCCATACATGATCATCATTTCTTTTTTTCTGGTACAAAGGTATAAAAGATCATTAGTACTGTAACTATCATGCACTTGCTGTTATTGTGCCATATGCAACTCATTGTTTTTTTCAACTATGGTGTAGGAGCTTTGGCAAGAATCACATGTCTTGCTGTTGACAAGAATGGGTATGAATCGGCTCCTTTCTCTGTTTTGAGTCACCCAACCGACGCCAAGGGGTACTTCTTTGCCATGGTGGCTCCTTATGAGCTTGAAGATGCATTGAAGATTACAAAGTGCAAGGCATTCCTCGAAAAATCTCCATTGGAGACTTGTAAAGTTCCAACTGATGTCAACAAAGGGATTAGCGGTGCTACTCTCACTTCTTACCATTTCCTCGCGGATAAGAACATCAAATTATACTCTGTTGGGCCTTTCTTTTATACTCCACAACCAAAACCAGTCTCTAAGGGTTATTAGATTGTTGAGATCAATCACAACATTTGATCAAACACCAAACCAATTTTTTTTTTTTTGTTATTTTGAAACCTGCATTTGGAGATTTCTGATGAGTTTTTGTTCTATGTACCAATAAGTTTTGAGGGCATATGCAGTGTAGCCCTCTTGTTATGATATGTAATTCTTTGATTTTTAACCTTGAAGTTCTGAAAAAGACACTCTGAGATCATTTGATTTATAAGTATTCTTTTAGGTTTTTGAGATGAAAAAGAATTTTTTTTATATGTTGTATGTTGAAGTAAATGTATACTTGGAAAACCACTTCCTCTTTCTGGATTTATAATTTGTCATCTAGTTAGGATGTTGTTTCATGTATAAAGTCTTCTTACATGTTACTATTTTAGTTTTCAAAACCAATCAAAAGAGCATAAAAACAGAGATGAAACAATAGTACAGAACCTTGGACCGGGTGGGGAATTACCCGTCACAAATAATACCATGTGCGACTATTTTTTGCTAGGGGAATTCACCGTCGCAAATATGTTATTTGCAACAAAGTCTATTTCAGTCACAAAAAGGTGCCTTTTAAGACTGGAAATGTCAAAAGTAAACCTCTGTACAAATTTTCACTCTCTTCCTTCTGAGTATCTTTACAGGTATGTACTTAAACATTACTCCTCTCTATATACAATTCCAGAGACTTCCTCAAATTGGTGGCTGCTCGTTTATTTTGTCGTAATTAATTACCTACAAATCTACTTCAAACCCATCTTTCAGAGGACAAAACTTCATACCCGAGCCTGCGTGGCCAGGTTAGGACCATTTCCAGTGGAATATTCAATTAGCATTCTAGAAACGGTTGGTTTTCAATCGAGCTAGGCCAGCTGCAACCCGTGGACCATCCCAAAACACCAAAGATTAGATCCACCCGTGAACAAGCATTAATCTGAAAGGAAAAGCTTTCCAATCAAAAACAAAGCCGAGAGAGAGAGAATAAAAAAAGGCTTCAGAAAAGCAATCTTCTATTTGCACACTACCCTTTTCCTCAATTTATACCATTTTTTTCGTTGGGATGTAACTACTGAACAAAAATCAATGGTTTGGAGGTCAACCGAAGAAAAACCCATAGTTTGAATATCAAGTAGTGAATCAAAGGTGTGGCTGAACCATGGATTTTCGTAACGTAGTTGATATCCGAACAAAAAAAAAATGGTTTGAACTGATAAAAAACATGTCTGAAAATAGAAGCTCCAACAGAGAAGCAAGTTTTTCGCACATACCAAACAGTCCAGGCTTCCTTCAACATGAAACAACATGACGGCCATCCCTCTCCCTCTATTTATCTCTGCCTGCCAAGAAAATACAGTTTGTCATGGATACTGCACAGAGATCCTCAGTAATAAACACATATAGTCACAAATTTTTGAATACTGATCTCTTTCAATTACTCACCGCACAAGCACATATCGAAACATCTACAGTGGCCAATGCTGTTGTGATGTCAGCCATCATACCTGAAATATGTTTATGTACTTAAATATTGGCTAAAATTAGTAGATAAATACTGCTCTATCATTTCTTCACCAGGGAAAAACCAAAGTCCCCAAATATTCAAAAACAAGAAAAACAAACTTCCCAAATGCAAACCTAATAGCAAGTAAAAAAGATGTGGTTACAAAATTGCTCCCGCGATTTGCATGTCCACTAGCACCACTACTCCATTTGTATTTGAATCTCACAGAAAAAAAAAGGGATCACAAGAGATGTGTTATTACTAGTAATGAAAAGGGAAAAAAGGATTCACCTCTTCGATCTATGCATACTACACATAACCACTGTATAGAGTGCCCTTCAAGGTTGTGCCAAGATGCAACCTTGCCAGCTTGCCAACTCTCCAGACCAGGCAAGACTTCCTTGTACATGGGCATATTAGCAAGTATCATCTTAGCAACACCATTTCCCTGAGATAAACTCTCTCCTTTGGCCTTCAAACTCACATGCTGCATATGTTTATTATGTTTCCCATTGACCTTAGGGACCTTGACGCTGCCACGTTTGAGTTGGAAAACATCTCCACCATTGATCATTGAAGATGACATTTCCACAACGTTCATCAGGATCTTCTCCCAGGTGTATTTGCTTCCTTCAGAATAATCCGACAGCTCCTCTACTTCACTATCCTCCTTAGGATCAGCAACAAATTCTTCTACTGTATCAGCTGTTATTTCGGTTGCCGATAATGCAGCTTGCTCTCTCAAAAACTGAATACAACAAGAACCTTATATTAATAGAGTGGAGGACAAGGATATCTAAAGCACCAATAAATAAAATATATATTACAAAAAAAAAAAAAATCTATACCACAGAAAACCTACTTTCATAATTTTGTATCTGGCACTTCGTGTTTTAGCATGTTGCAGCCACTGCTTATGTTTTTGGAATGCTGATTTGCTTGAGAGTGCCTAGAAATTGTGGAACTGACAATTAACAAATATTCAACCAGGTAAAATAAACAGTGGATAAACAAGCTTCATATAACTGCAAGTTACTCAAGAGAGTGTGGATGGTGGACTATATCAAACAGTAGTAATGATGAGCTTAGAGCTCATGATTATCAGGATCACAAATTGCTCTATTTCCCATTGACCTTGGGGACCTTGACGCTGCCATGTTTGAGTTGGAAAACATCTCCACCATGTTTGAGTTGGAAAACATCTCCACCGTTCTTATAACTCAACAGCACCAAACAAAGATAAGCAAAAATATCAAACAGTAGTAATGATGAGCTTAGAGCTCATGATTATCGTGATCACAAATTGCTCTATTTCCTACATGACATAGGATGATCTGCGATTGGTACAGAGCCACGGCAACTATGCTTAGAAATTTAGTTTAAGACTTAAATCGACAGAGTCCACTACCACGAGTTTTTGCATTGAAATTGAAATTTCCATTTTAGTTTTTTTTTTCTTTCTTATATACATATAAGAAGACTGCTGAACTTGTCAACATCCTATATTTTTGGTTACCTGAAGTGCTTTACTTAAGTATTGGAAGAAGTTTTCTTTATGTATTTCAAAAGTTACGAAACTTCTCTGAAACATTGCATCCTTTTTTTCAAGATTCATCAAACTTCAGAAGCTCATCCTTGCAGAAAAACTTAGAAGACTTTGTTAGTTTATATAATTAGTAGTAACTCAAGAACCAAAGTATCTCTATAATCCCATCTGATGTGGATTTAAAACCACAAATTTTCATGAAGATCTGGGAGGAAAAAAAAATCAGATTATGAAGAACCATGTTAGGTTTTTATTATTGGCAACTCCGTTTGACAAAACTCCTTTGAGTTGTAATTTTATTCGCATTTTTGTTTCAGTGAGGCTATGAGTTTATTAGATGCGAATCCAACCCGAATCGAGCCATGCAGAGAAGTTTGTGATGTTAATGCTTTCAAGATTGCCACTTCGCTGATTATTACGGGGGTCGAGCTGCCCGGTCAGCTCGCGGCCGAAGCAAAACGCAAAGTTGCATTCAAAATTGCATGTCAGCCATTGCTCGCTCGAGCCAAGGAGTGCTCGCTCGAGCCAAGACTTTCTCGCTCGAGCCAAGGAATGCTCGCTCGAGCGAAGGATTGCGTCCGCACAAAAACCTGAAAGCAGTGATTGGTCGCTCGAGCCAAGGATCCGTCGCTCGAGCGAAGGCACTAGTAGAAATCACGAAATTTACTCTCCTCGCTCGAGCCAGGAAATCCTCGCTCGAGCGAGCCTCAGAATCCGGGATTTTTTTTTCAAAGAGTTGGTTTTCTTCTGAAACAGGATTTCTTTTGGTGTTCTACAAGAAGTTGGATTTCTTACTTGGGAATTATTTTGGTTCTTTATAAGTAGTTGGTTTTCTCCCAAAACTAGACTACTCATTAATTATTCCTCCAGATCTTCTTTTTGGTTCTTAAAGGTTTATATCTGGGGATATTTTATTTTTTCTTTGATGTCTTATTGAGTATTCAACTCATGATCTGAAAAGGCTACATCAAAGGTTTTGTTTGTTACACAAAAGAGAGAGTTGTTCTTCAGTTGTGGATTCTGAAGAATTCGAGCCTGAAGCTTCAGTTGTGAATTCTGGAGTGGCTCATCAAAGTTATTCTTCAGTTGTGGATTCTGAAGAATTCGGTCTGAAGCTTCGGTGGTGGAATCCGGAGTGGCTCATCAGAAAGACAATTCCGTGGTGAAGATGGGGTTGGAAGAGGCACATAGAGGTTGGTTCAATTAGGCGTTGTGAATTCGCTAGATAATTGAGAGTGATACCTGTGTAATTCCTTTATATCTTCTTAGTGGATTGTTCTGGTGGCTGTGGCCCGTGGTTTTTTAATCACAATTGGAAGGTGTCCAATTGTGGTTTTTCCACGTAAAATCTTTGTGTCTCTTTCTCTTGATTGTTTGATTGGGATTTTTATATTCTGCTTAAAATTGATACATAATCACAAATCAACATCTAGGAGGTTTCTAGATTTTTCAATTGGTATCAGAGCGGGTCGTTCTATTTTGTTTAAAACAAAAATATATTTTTTTGAACGAGATCTTGTTTGATTTGTGATAATGGATTTAAAGAGGTCGGTTGAGAATAACACTAATAATGAATCCTCTGAGAGTGATAAGAAGAGCTTGAACAAGCTTATGAAAAGTTGTATAAGGAGTCTCTTAAGTTATTCAAATTGAATGACAAACTCACAAAGAAACTCAAAGCATGTGAATGTGAGAATGTCAAACTTAAGGAGGAGATTTCCAAGGCTAGGATCAATGCCATCAAGATAGCTGATGATCAACAAGTTCTTTGTGCTAAACTGTTGACTTGTGAGATAGAGAGGAATGAGCTACAGGAAACTCATACCATGTATGAAGAAAAGATTGAATCTCTCGAGATATCACAAGTTGCCTTGGAAGAACTAATGATCAAGAAAGAGGAAGAGCTAAAGTGTGCTATGGTTACCATTAGTCTTTGGAACAAAGGATCAAAGACTTTGGAGGATATCATTGGATCTCAACAAATCTGTTCAGACAAGAGTGGCATTGGCTTTAGAGATAAGAGAGAGCAAAAACAGAGTGCTTCTACATCTCATGACACAAGAACTCAAGAAAAGGGAGGACAAAAGATTCAACAAGAGGAAAGACTTCTCAAACTCTCTAGAGTTGGTAAGGTAAAAGAAAAGAAGGTATACCCTATTTTTATTTGTCATCATTGTGGTATGCATGGTCATATTCGCCCTTATTGTTATAAATTGCATGGGAGAGTGTCTCAAAAGGGTAAAAATTTGAATACTTTTTGGGTTAGTAGACAACCTTACATGTCCAGGCGGAATACCAAGATTCATAAGGGTGTTCACAACACCACGACATTTACCAAGACCGCTAGACCTAATTTTGTTAAGACCAAAAAGATTTGGGTAAGAAAACTTGACTTGAGTTAATGTGTTTTCTTTTTTTTAGTTTTTTTTTTGGGTCTCTGTGTGTTTTTTTTTAATGAGAAAAAAAAAAAAAAAGTTGTGTGCATGTTAGTTTTTTTTTGTCTTGCTTTTTGTTGAAAAAAAAAAAAAAAATCCAAAAAGATTTTCTTAGTGTGGTTTTGCAAGCTTGAAATTTTTGATGGTCCTTGGTGCATATTGGAATTGATGAGAATAACCATTACATGTTAATATGTGTGTGCTTTCTGTGGTCATTACTCATTTTGGAGTGTGTGTTCTTTGATTAGTATGTCTCATTCTGTACACACTCTTGGATTAGCAAATATTGGAGTCTTTTGCCTTAGTGGTTATTTTTTCCATGGACTTCTGGCATGATATCTCTTGCTTTTCTAGAGGAATTGACCTATACTAGCATATCATGGGTGATGTTGAGTTTCTTAACCACCTTCCATCTTTTTGCATCTCCATGGCTTTCCCCTCTATTTTTTGTATTCTAGACATGAGGAAAAGGCTACCTCAGAGTCACCAACCAGGCCATCATTATTATATCCATGCTTCTCTGGTTCGGTTTCCATACTCTTGAGCGTGTCAGCCGCCGATGAGTGTGCAAAAGAAAAGAAAAGAAAAGAAAAAAAAAATGTGCACAAGAAAGAAAAGAAAGAAAAAAAATGCAAAAGAAAAGAAAATAATGTGCAAAAGAAAGAAAAGAGAAAAAAAAGAAGTGAAAAAAGAAAAGAAAAGGATTCATTGATTGAGGGGGAGCCTCCGCCTTTACTCACCAAATACCCCTTGATTCCTAGTGGTTTGACTTTCCTTAGTTGTGCTTAGATTCTCTTGTCGGAGGTCCAACTTTTATATCACTACTAGGATTTGAATCTTGTGTTTGTCGAACTCCAAGAGTCACACACACACCTTTTCTCATGGGATCTATGCTTTTCACATAATGCATCACTTTCTTTTATGAGGAATTTTCTACAGGCTGTGCACATTGTGTTTTCTTGTAATGGTGCTTCTAGGATAATCTTGTGTGTTTTAAGGTACAAATCTGAAATTCCTTGCTTGCTCCACCATATTATTTTTGTTAGTTTGTTCTTGTTCATTGTTTTTTTTTTTTTTTTGTGATTGCTTTTAGTAAGGGGGAGTTTGGTTTATTATTACAAGAGTTTGTTCGCATGATCACTTTGATTTGTTTGGTAAGGGAGATTGGCTTTAGTTGTTTTGCATGTTTTGCATGTCCTGATATTTACATCATCATATCATGCTTGTGTGGTTTATGATCTTGCTTTTGTTGTTTGAGGGGAGAAAGTTATTTTTCATGTGTCTTAGGATTTCATGTTTTTATGTTCAGGTTTTTATGCTACATGTTCTTAAAATCTCCAAAGTTGCATCTACTCATGTTTTCCATCTCATACTTCAAGATAATCTTGTCATATGATTATTGCTTTTCATATACTCTTGTGGGACTAATATTTGTTTTGGAGATTGTGGCACTAATAGTTGTTTTGCAGAGATCATGAGTTTCAGAAAGAAGTTTGTTTTGTTGGATGTAATGGGTTGGGGTGATTAGGATTTTATTTGTTAGATGTGTTTTGTCACGGCATTGCCAAAGGGGGAGATTGTTAGGTTTTTATTATTGGCAACTCCGTTTGACAAAACTCCTTTGAGTTGTAATTTTATTCGCATTTTTGTTTCAGTGAGGCTATGAGTTTATTAGATGCGAATCCAACCCGAATCGAGCCATGCAGAGAAGTTTGTGATGTTAATGCTTTCAAGATTGCCACTTCGCTGATTATTACGGGGGTCGAGCTGCCCGGTCAGCTCGCGGCCGAAGCAAAACGCAAAGTTGCATTCAAAATTGCATGTCAGCCATTGCTCGCTCGAGCCAAGGAGTGCTCGCTCGAGCCAAGACTTTCTCGCTCGAGCCAAGGAATGCTCGCTCGAGCGAAGGATTGCGTCCGCACAAAAACCTGAAAGCAGTGATTGGTCGCTCGAGCCAAGGATCCGTCGCTCGAGCGAAGGCACTAGTAGAAATCACGAAATTTACTCTCCTCGCTCGAGCCAGGAAATCCTCGCTCGAGCGAGCCTCAGAATCCGGGATTTTTTTTTCAAAGAGTTGGTTTTCTTCTGAAACAGGATTTCTTTTGGTGTTCTACAAGAAGTTGGATTTCTTACTTGGGAATTATTTTGGTTCTTTATAAGTAGTTGGTTTTCTCCCAAAACTAGACTACTCATTAATTATTCCTCCAGATCTTCTTTTTGGTTCTTAAAGGTTTATATCTGGGGATATTTTATTTTTTCTTTGATGTCTTATTGAGTATTCAACTCATGATCTGAAAAGGCTACATCAAAGGTTTTGTTTGTTACACAAAAGAGAGAGTTGTTCTTCAGTTGTGGATTCTGAAGAATTCGAGCCTGAAGCTTCAGTTGTGAATTCTGGAGTGGCTCATCAAAGTTATTCTTCAGTTGTGGATTCTGAAGAATTCGGTCTGAAGCTTCGGTGGTGGAATCCGGAGTGGCTCATCAGAAAGACAATTCCGTGGTGAAGATGGGGTTGGAAGAGGCACATAGAGGTTGGTTCAATTAGGCGTTGTGAATTCGCTAGATAATTGAGAGTGATACCTGTGTAATTCCTTTATATCTTCTTAGTGGATTGTTCTGGTGGCTGTGGCCCGTGGTTTTTTAATCACAATTGGAAGGTGTCCAATTGTGGTTTTTCCACGTAAAATCTTTGTGTCTCTTTCTCTTGATTGTTTGATTGGGATTTTTATATTCTGCTTAAAATTGATACATAATCACAAATCAACATCTAGGAGGTTTCTAGATTTTTCATAACATCATACAGAAACCTAGTGAGCTTGGTTGAAGCAGAAGAGAGGAACCAATATCTCAACTTAAAAGAAAGGCAAAAAGGAAGGAACTGACTAAGCTCACATTATAAGTTATTATCTCCACAACTTCAGCATTTGCAAGTACATGCGAGGGAGTAACAAGATTACCATTGACCTGCAAAAAGATAAATCTCCTGTAGTGAGATGTGGAAATCTAAGAATAACAAGTCCACAGTTAAAAGTAAAAAAGAATACCTTTGCTGCAACCATTTTGTTGCCAATTTCAGTGTGTATCATATAAGCATAGTCAATGACAGTTGCCCCCTTGGGCAGATTTTTAATCTGTATGCAATGTGAAAGAGATCATTACAATATCAGTCAGCACAGATTTGTATGTGTAGCAATTGCAATCCATTCTCTTACCTCTCCTCTTGGTGAAAACACGAAGACACGGCTACCTAAAAGATCTCTGGTGATAGTTTCTACAAATTCTCTGGAGCTCATATTTCCAACAAATTCCTCTTGCCATTCTCTAATTGCATTGAGCCAACCAATCTGGAGGGAAGAAAGGACTTCTACCACAAGTCAGGTTATTTGAAGGAGTTTATCAGAAAATTCATTCAAGGAAGAGTGTTAAACCATCAAAATTTAGCAAGGATAAAGGTAAATTACCCTGAGGGCAATGTTTGCATTATTAAGACAAACAATTTTCCCTCTTGAACTTCTGCCCTTAGGCATTGCATGTCCAACCAATCCAGTCACAAGACCTTTCCCGCTATAATGAGCAGCAATGCCTCTCTCAGCTATCAGATCCATCTCTTCAGTTCTTATCTGTCAACCATTAAAAAAACCAAAATATAACTGAATATTGCAAGTAATGAAAAGGGAGAACCATTGAACTCATATAGTGACAAATAAGAAGGATTTGACCTAAGACACAGTCAAAAGAGAATAATGGCATAATTGGGAAAGAATAAAAATTCAGAAGTTGACCTGAACTTCCAGCCGAAACATGCTCTCATAAAGAAATGGAATTACAGTGGTATGAAGACTCTGATAACCATTGGGCTTTGGAGTTGCAATATAATCTTTCATCTGTTACAGAAAGCAAACCAATAAGCCTTGATAAATCAATTATTAATAAAAGCAGCAGTAGCCTTGAAATCAGAATATAGGAAAAGCAGGACACATACAGATCGAGGAATAGGAGTCCAAATTCCATGTACTAGCCCAAGAACATGGTAACAGATCTGCCAAAGGCACATTTATGAGAGAAAGCTATGTTGTATACCATAATAGTATGAGTCTCTTTTGCAGAAAACATGGCAATTATTTGACCATGCAAAATCTACCTGCTGTGCAGTACATAAAGGCCCAACTCCAATGCATGGCTTTGGTTTTATAATGATCCGAAGCTGGTAATCCAAACAAATTAAAGTGTGTCATGAAGCAAATAGGTAAGATTATGCCAATTAATTGTTCACAAGGATAAAATTACAGCAAACCTGTGCAATTTGGTTCACTTCATTTATTGAACCTTTAGATTTAAGTACGGCTTTATAAATACTGCAAATAAACCAAAAATATTAGCATGCAATAGCTTGTCAGGGAAAGTTTCATCACAACAATTGCATGGGTATACAAATCAGTTAGCAGTCTGAACAAGTCATAAGAAATTAAAGTAGTTGTGAGCTCCATAGCTTCAATTCCAAAATACATAAGAAAAAAGAAGGTTCTTACTGTTACCTGTAAGGCTCCTTACAAGCAGATCGAACTTCAGTTTTCACTGTCATAAGGTCTAGGAACTGATCATCCTCAATCTTCTTCATTAAAATTTTGTTTGCCTAATACAATGAGAAGAGCTTGATAAGTGGACCAGACTCTTGAAAGCAATATTGGAGTTACTGTTAACCTCGAGAATTTAAATTGTTCCAGCTATTAAATTTTAGACTGCTCATCATAGTTTAGAGGTGTCATGGGATAAAGGGTAAAAAGGTAATTATCCATTTCTAAAGTTTCATTAAAAAATTTCACGAAAACAAATAAAAATATACCTCTATGAGTTCCTTCTCATGTTTCTTATAGAGTTCTGCAACTCTTCTCTTGGCTTTAGCATAATCTTGAGCATTTGAGTACATGAACGATAAGTTTTCAAGTTCAGACTGCCAGAAGGTATTAGTAGATTAGCAAAATTGTGGGTGCAAAGAAACATAACTGCAATGATAGTGTAAGATAAAATAACACATAACAGGAGCATAGTTACAAAAATGACAGAAACATGACTATGAAATAAAGCATCTCAAAGTAAAAGCAGTTTCCAATTTTGGAGATCTTTAGATGGCTGATTACTTGGCAGGCTGGTACATCACAAGATTAATTTTAATAAAAGCTGGATTCACAATCTATGATGATGTATCATCAAATAAAGGTCAAGGAACAAGATCAAGCATCATAAACCCAATGTTGCAACATCAGACTTCAATAAAATAAATAGAAAATAAATGAAGCACATAGGAAACCTGCCAAGTTGAGATATTTATTATCAACAGTAGACATACATCTGGGGTTTTAACTTCAACATTGTCTAGCTTGGTCATGGAGAAAACGTATGGTGAAAATTCAACACAAAGACACAAGAATACATTATGAATCATTGAATTCAAATGTAAGCCTAAAAAACAATCATGTGGGAAGAGGAACTTTAATTTTTGTTTTTCAGAAGTAAATAAATTATCCATAAGATGCACCAAGAGGAAATAGAGAAGATATATACCAAAAATTTTGGGTTCAGCATCAACGTATAAAATCCAGAATGGTTGTTGGAATTCAAAGGCACATTTACGAGTTAAAATATCAACTCAAGCAGATGGGAATACCTTAATTTGGTACATTCCAAGCAGTTTTGCTAGAGGAGCAAAAACTTGCAACGTCTCCATTGCAATGCTGGACTGGACAGAATAAATAATGTTAAGAAAAATAATAACAAAAATAATGGTAAAAACCCGAGTCAATAACAAATCAAAATTCACCACCTGCTTATGCGGAGGCATGTGTGAGAGAGTGCGCATATTATGCAATCTGTCAGCTAATTTGACGATGATAACACGGACCTGAAAGCAACTATTTTAATTTCCTATTGGCTTTCAGCATTTTAACATGATCATTGATGAAAAATACGAGTGTCACCTCCTCGGTCATGGCTAGAAACATCTGCCGGAGGTCTTCCGCTTTCACATCTTGTACTGAATGGTTTTCATTCTTGATTTTTCCTAGTTTGGACACCTAGATTACATGAGAATTAAACCAATGAATGTCATCTCCTAACCAAAACTAATCCCAACTTAACATTTGACTACAAAAGAAAACATGTTCCATTAGTAATTATCTAATAATAATAACATAAAAGAAAGAAGAAACAAAAGGACCTTAGTTTCTCCTTCTACAATGTGGCGCACTGTAGGACCAAATTCCATCTCTATTCTTTCAAATGTGACAACATTTGTATCCTCAACTGTATCATGTAATAAACCAGCAGCAATTGACTCCCAATCCAACTCCTAGAAAATAGTTAGTAGTTAATTAAAGTTGCTGCTCACAACAAAGAGAGACATAGAACTGCAAGGTAAATACTTCCTTAAAAAAAAAAAAGAATGCTTCAGAATTTTCCACAACTCACAAGCTCTCCCAAAATTCGTGCAACTTCAACAGGATGAATGATGAAGGGCTCTCCACTCCGTCTTTTTTGACCATCATGTGCCTCAAAAGCTAGCTGTAAGACCAACAAACCCACACACAAAAGAGAAAAGAAAAGCAAAAACAAAAAACATATACATGTTAGGATATCAACACTACCCCACGGAGAATAGTTCATAACAAATGGGTCTCATATCAGAGCAAGCCAGTATGTGGTCAAATACTACATTATCATCAAAAGAAGTTCAATCTACTAAAAAGATGAAGGGTTGAAAAAGAAGTATAGAGTGCAAATGGAGAATAATACAGAAGACTTACAATTAAAGCACTACGCACCAACTCCAACTCCTTAGGGGGAAGATATGAAATAGTATGTTTAAGATCCTGAGGCAATAAAAAAACAATAAAGAAATTGACATTAATATGGCACAACATTCCGTGATAAAAAAGAAAGCCTGAATAAAATATGATTTTATGAGAGAACTAAAACTTTTCACATAATAAAATAATACACGAGGTGAAAGTTGCTCTCACCCAATATCTGGATAGATTCTACAAGTTGCAGCCCATTTCTTTACAAATATACCCTCCTCAAAATCCAGCACTTTTTTAAAAAGAAAAAGAGGACCCAACACATTCTAATGCAAAATTCAACCTTGATGTTACAAAATAAACCAAATCCATAATCTTTTTGCTATTCTTTTACTTCAAGACTCTTATGATTTCACCCTAACAAACTTCAATGTCACTGACAATAAATATTTTTCCCATACCATGTTCCATTTGCCACCCTTTTTATCAGTTGATTAAAAATTTAGGATCCATTACCACAATATTTTGCCTTACAACTACTTCACATTCCAAACTGAAAATGAATCAAATTATTTATCCATGCTTCTCTTGCTTCCTGCCCCAATCTCAATCTCCAAACTCCACAACTGTCAAATTCCATTATTTCCCTGCCTTCAATGGATCAGTACTAGTATATGTAGGAAATTAATGTATTGATATTATTGATTGATATTCAATGTGTTTACAAGAGCTCTCTTTTATAGAGAGAAATGGGATACAATGAAGCCATAATGGAGCACTATACCATAATGGGGCACTAACTATATCACTAACTATATGAGCACTATACCATAATGGAGCACTCACTAACTATAGCACTCACCTACCACACTAATACTCACCTAACACACTCACATCTACCTACCACACTAACAGCCCTCCTCAAACTCAAGGAGGATAGGAACTAACCAACTTGAGTTTGGAGAAAGTAACAAAACAGGAAAATAATCTGACAAATAAAATAAAAGTGGATAGGAGACACTGTATGGTCGTGTCAGACCGTTGTAGAAAACCGTATGGTTATGGCAGACCGATGTAGAAGACAGTTTATGGGGTCATGTCGGACCGTTGTAGAAAACAGTTTATGGGGTCATGTCGGACCGATGTAGAAGACAGTTTACGGGGTCATGTCGGACCGTTGTAGAAGACACTATATGGCTGTGTCGAACCGTTGTAGCAGCGAACCAAAATGAATGTCGGGACAGTTTACGGAGTCTTGCCGGACCCATGTAGAAGCTAACCGGAATCAATGTCGGAACAGTTTACTGAGTCTTGTCGGACCCATGTAGGAGCTAACCGGTATCAATGTCGGGACAGTTTACAGAGTCTTGTCGGACCCATATAGGAGCAGTTTACAGAGTCTTGTCGGACCCATATAAGAGCTAACCGGACAGTTTACTGAGTCTTGTCGGTTCTCTGCTATGTTAGTGTGGTAGGTAGATGTGAGTGTGTTAGGTGAGTATTAGTGTGGTAGGTGAGTGCTATAGTTAGTGAGTGCTCCATTATGGTATAGTGCTCATATAGTTAGTGATATAGTTAGTGCTCCATTATGGTATAGTGCTCCATTATGGCTTCATTGTAGAACAAATGAGGTGCAGCAGGTAAAAGCCCAACTGGCTCTGCTCCAGCGCATGTATACGGATGCCCGAGCAGAGATATGTGTGCTGAAGGCAGAAAACAAGGAACTGAAGCGGAAGGCTACCGTGATGCTCAGATTTGGAGGTCCGCCATATGTGACAGTTGAGGAGCAACGAGAAGTGAATGTGCTCGGCGGCGTGGGAAACACGGAGGCAGCACCGGCAAGGGATGCCCAAGACAAAGGCAAAAAGAAGAGAACAGCTGAAGAGGTGAAAAAATAAGGCTGGTTGATGTGGTGGTTATGGGTTGTGGTTGTTTTGTTGTTGTTGGTTTTTTTTTTTTTTGTGTAAAATGGTGATCGGGTTTGATCCCCGCATGAATAAAATAAGGTTGGTGACATTACTGCAATTGCTTTCTCTTTTTTGGATGACCCAGATTTCTTTTTCTGAGTATTCCAATTCTTGGAGAAGAAATCAAAGCCAAATGTTATAAACTGGTGAATGAGCATTAGGATGACTGCTGTATCATGGAAACCTGTCTGCGGAAGGAGAGAGAAGGCATTGGCATGGTTGAGAAGTTGGTCCCCAAAGGCCCAATAGACCGCGGCAGCTGATGGAATAGTTAGGGTGAATACATAGAAGGTCGCAAACAAATATATGTACTTGAATTTTTGAGGCTTCCACATTGCATGCATGATTTCCACAGTGACTGCGTGTCCTCCAAAAGTGTAGAGTATATTGGTGGCCCCTGTGAAATACAGCACCAGTTTTGTAGGGCCAGAGTGAGTCACTCCTTCAACCTGGCCGTGAACAAGGGCTGCGATGGTAAGATACCAGGCAGTGTAGGTGGTCATGCCAAGACCAAGAAAAGACCAAATCCTATAGTTGTGAAATGAGGGAATGAACACAGTGGTTGCACAACATGCCCCAAATATGTATGTCCATGTCCTCTTGTCCAGTTTGTCATTTATGTAGTATATATTACTTGCACAAGCTATAAGTTGAATGACAGAACCAAACATGAGGAAAGTACAGTTGAAGGCCAATCCAACAGCTTTCCAACATGGACCCAACAAACCATCGAGCACTTCAAACCACTGAATGACATGGTTTTTGAAGCAGACATTGTCTTTCTCCTTTCTCGTACGGTACTCAATATACAGAACACTGATCAGATAAGCAGTCCAGCTTCCAGCAACACCATAAAACACCTGTAATATGACCCCTGAAATCATACCCATTTGAGAAAATGAGTATGGCAGTGTCAACAAAACCTGTGCTACTTGATTTGAAGCACAGCTGAACCAAGCATCATAAACAGAGCCACCATGCCAGAGAAGGCTCTTGAAACTGCGAATTGACTGATAAACTAACTGAGGTGGCAGCAACAACAGAGGAGCCAGCAGCTGCCCCGGAAGCTGAAGCTCCGGCAATGGAAGCCAAGATTAAGGAAGTTGTTGAGGAACCTGAAGTTGCTGCTGAAGAGGCAGCTGAAGCAACGGATGCTGTACCGGCTGAGGAACCGGTGTTTGAAGAAAAGAAACCAAGTGAAGTTGCAGTTGAAAAGAGTGATGGTTCATGGCAGCAAGAAATGTGGCAGCGGAGTAGGTTGAGGTCCGGCGGGCGGCCAAGGAAAGGTTGCCGCCCGCCAGAAGGCGAAGAACACCAAGAGCTTAACCTATAGCTCTGATACCATGTAGGAAATTAATGTATTGATATTATTGATTGATATTCAATGTGTTTACAAGAGCTCTCTTTTATAGAGAGAAATGGGATACAATGAAGCCATAATGGAGCCATAATGGAGCACTATACCATAATGGAGCACTAACTATATCACTAACTATATGAGCACTATACCATAATGGAGCACTCACTAACTATAGCACTCACCTACCACACTAATACTCACCTAACACACTCACATCTACCTACCACACTAACAGTATAAGTTGTAAAATCTGGGAAGTTCAATAAGTGGTTCAAGACTGGTCCCACCTCACTAAATCAATCATAAGGTTACTAGGGATCCTACAATAAGTTGGGTCAAGAAAAGGCTCATTGTATACCTTATCTCCTGCATAAACTTGAACCAATCAGGCAAAATTCAATGCAGAAATAGTTCTGGGGTTTCCCAAACAGTCCATTAACTATCTTTTTTATTTTATTTTATTAATGTTATCATTTTCACCATGAAGGTTGTAATTTGGCATGATGGAAAGTGCTATCAGCCTCCAGCCTTCATGGTGTGGGTTTCAAGTCGCTGGAATAAAATGGAGTGAAGAGTAAGTGTCTACCAACTACCTCTCCCAGACCATGTTGTAACTTGTAAGGCTTCGTAAGTAAGAGCCTTGTGTACTAGGTATGGCCTTTATCATTTTCACCAACAGATGCCCCAATGAAATAGCATAGCTTGTGCTAGATTCATTTTAAGTTTGGTGGTGGCATGATTAAAGCTCAAGATGAGTGCAGGTATGGAGCGAATCCCACTAAAAATTATTGAGCAACATGAGCTATCAACAATTAGTTGTAGCTTCTGATTCAATCATCATAAATAAAAGTGCAGGTTTTTATCCGTCACAAACTCTCTCTACTATAGGCCAGGATGTTTGTTGAAGAATGCTATCAGACATTTATCTACAACAAAACTATAGAACTCTGGTAAGAATTTATATAGATAGGTCTCAGAAACGAGAACCTTAGCACATATTATAGTAGGGTAAACTCACAGAAGAAACTATAGAGTCATAATCCATGCAAGGGGAATTGTGACTATTCAAACAGTCAATGATCAGAAAAATAATAATATTAGTAAAGCAACAGTTAACGTACCTCCCACAAACTTTCAGGAGAAACCTCATCATAGGATGCTGAAGAAGAGGACGAAGAACAACACAATTGCCATTTTCTACAAGCAACATGAAACAAACTTGATCTTGAAAGTCTTCCTGGAAGTACAAACTCAGAAGGTTCAGTGGAGCACCAGCTCCCCATATGAGATGCTTCACATATCTGGCACAAATAAAAAGATTCAATGTCAATTTAATAGAATCAGTAACAAGCCATGTTTTTAAACAGAAACCAATTAAATAGTATTTAAGGGAAAATACAACTCAAATCTGTAAAGATGTGAATACTATCAGAACATGCCATGATGTTCTATGAGAAAAAAAAAAAATTGATGCCAGTCCCATAGGGTGCACAACATCTGATTACTACTCAATCCACTATTAACCATTATAGAGTCCAGAGGGACGACTGACATTCCAAATTTTTCGCTGAACTTATTTATTAACTTTTAATTTTGTATCCACGTACATTATTCAGAGACTTCCCACACAACTAACAAAATTTCTAACCCTGCCCCAAATCTGACATCAATTTAAACAATTTTTTATTTCAAATTTTCAGAAAACTATAGTAAGGCTGTACTAGCAGAATAGATACAATACAAGAGGGAAAAAGATTTATTTACCAGAAGAAAAGCAAAATGTAATAGTATAAATTTCTGTGCAATGTCCTGAGATCAGGGTACCAGAAAACAAGGACTGAGGTAGTCAATTAGCTGGACCCCTTTAAGCTATTCAGAGGTTACTAGTGATTGCATCGACACTCAATCCAATTCCGCCAAACATAAAGGCCGAATATATGTAGCAGCTTCCATGGGACAGAATTATTCCTAATAAGGTCACATGTACTTGTATTTACAACAAGGTTTGTTTAAGAATTTTAGCTAATTTGCTTTGAAGAGACACACACTTGTCCATAGATTTTGAAAATAGAATTAGCTATAGCCATGCGCCGCAAACATTAACTAGGTGCACAAGTTCACAACCAGCAAGATTTTGGTGTAAGCATCTCTAACCGTTACTTTGACACGAACATAAATTAAAGTAGAAGGGTATTAAAATCTCCTCCGCTCCTTTACTCAAAGTTACACTTAAATTTTACTTAATTTTTTTCCTAAAATTAAGGGAGATCCATTTTCTTTATTCAAATTTCTATCCAATCAAAACTTGACACTAGGGCACGGGCACTTGTGTCCAAACTTTCCACTAATCCAATCCATAGCTTCCCCTCAAACTTGACAGCTAACAATTTTACTCAAATTTGAGTTTATCAATTGGAGTGTTTCATATCAAATAAAGCTTTTTACTCAAACTTCTACTCAATTGATTAAAACTATCAAAATTCTAAGTGGCCTTACAAGTTCAAGCTTCAAACTTACACATTTGATGCGATTCCTTCTTCCAGTTCGTCCATAGGGCGAGAGCGAACAGTGAGGATGAGCAGTACTCGCAAGAAATCCAGTCAATGCCCTGGGAGCCTTCCACGCGCAGGAGAGTACACTACAGTCGTATCTACCACTCCCATCCCCTTTCGAAAACTTACATATATTTACACATTCCACAGAAACTGCAAAAAATTCACATGTCAAAGACTCGAAATCATGAAAGCAGAATACAAAAATCGAAGACGAAAACTGAGAGACGTACCTGACATTGAAGGAGCAGAAGCCATCTCTACTGCGAAGCATTGGAACAGAGCAAGCTCATTGAAACGAAGTAAGCATTGAACAACGAAGAAAACAGTGAAGAATACGAATCAAACAAACCGAATTGAAAGCTCGCAGTGATTATTAGAACCAAAAACATATACAAAACTATAATTGCAGTGAAGAATCAAAAGATTCTGATTCGGCTTTCAAGTGGAGAAGCGTTAGGCTTGTATGTGAGGCTTTGAATTTCGGACAAATTGGAGTATCGAGGATATGTGAAGGGTTAGCAAGCGATGAATTGAACGAAGACGAAGACGAAGATGATGAGATAATCTAGAGAGAGAGAGAGGGGTAAGTTTAGCGAAGGCCACACAAACGCCGTATGATAAAGATCTTTTGTTTTTTTTTCTTCTCATTTGAATATTTATAGGTGAAAATTTTGTGAGGTAGTTTTGGTTGGACCATGTTAGCGTAATGGGCGAGTGAATAGAATTGTATGCAATCAACGTCAGGCGACCACACGATGGCACCCACTTTTTGAAAAATTGCACATTTGCCATTACTCTTTCTTTTCTTTTTTCTTTTTTTTTTTAAAAAAAAAACCTCAGAATTTACAATACAATAAAATAAATCTTGAATTTTTAAGTGTGTCAATTTAAATATTAATTTTTTGGTTTATTTTTTGTTTAAATCATCAGTTCATTTCGTTAAGTAAAAATGATAAAAAAAAAATAATAATAATATTTAAGTTGTTAAACTCAATGTAGATGCACATAAAATGTCAAAAATATTTTTTTCATTGAGTTTAATGACTAAAATATATATTTTTTAGTCAATTTTACTTAACAGAAATAGACAAATTATTTTTATCGAAAACAAATCAAAAATTTAGATTTTAAATTGATAAAATTAAAATTTTATTTTGTTATAAGAGTCAAATCTTGAATTTTTATTTTTTATTTTTATAATTTCTTCTTTTCTTTTTTTTTTCTTCTTAATCATGTTATAGTTACTAAAATTTTATATTAAAATTAGTTTATTTTGTTATCTGACATGACATTTTATATGTCATTCATGAGTATATAACAAATGAAATTAATTTCCCTAATATAATTATAACAAATCATTTAATATTATGTATAAAAATTTAGTCTATTATTTTCTTAAAAAATTCATCAATATCACTCCAAATATGATCTCATTTTTTTAATATTTGCTTTTGTTCATGTTTTTCTAGCCATATAATGTAAGTGTACTTTTTATATAGTATATAAAAGCTTTTGGGAAGCTATTTTTTTCCAAAATTTTTGCCTCAGGTGCATCTCATTCTGGTGAGTTCATGATTAAAAAGTTAAAAATAAATAACATATTGCTAATTTCACCTAATATAGAGTGGCATTAGCACTATCCGCTAATTTTGTGAGGCAAACTCACCTCCCAAGAGTTCACAAGGAACCTTAAATTTACAATAAAAAGATTTACAAGAAAATAATAATATATAAATAGCTAATTTATGCATAAATTTTATATAAAACTATATGATTTAATGTGATTCATTTATTTTGTATCACTTCCGCATTATTCTTGTAACAAATTCTTTATAAACCAATAAAGACCTAATTTGACACAAAACTAACACAAATGGCTTTGAAAGCATTAGCTGTGTTTGTTAGGATGTCGCACTGTCATATTGTATACAAGGGGCTTATGTATTGTGGATTATTATCTATCTGACGGCAACAAGTTTTCCTTCACCGTCCTTCTCCTTCACCAACCTCCACAACACACACGCACACATATATATATAATAAATATTTTAGTGAATTTGATGTCATAATGGCGGTGACAACTGTGGTGATAATGGTAGGAAAATGATGGTAGCGTCAGTGACAATATCGATGTTGGTGGTAGGGTGTTAGTATTAGTAAGATTTTAATCCAAAATGTATTTTTACACTTTTTAGAAATAGAAAATGCTTTTTGTTTAAGTAAATTTATTTTTCATTGATTACGGGAATTATTTTTTGAAAAACGCTTTCCAAATTAAATGGAGTGTAAGATTCGACCCTAAGAAAGAAACATATAGCTTCATTGTCATCTTGTAATAATCTCAACTGGGCTGCTACAACAGGAGGAATATACTTCTATATATACCCCTCTCTCTCTAAAGGAAGCACCTTCTTGTTACTTGATGTTTGGAAATGTGTAATGAAAATGCAAGTTACCAAATGTTCAAAACGACTTATCCAATGTGTGTGGTTGTAGGGGGGGAAACCGAATGAGTCGTCACGGCATCAAAGTCATTTTCTACTCCTTCAAC
Organism: Camellia granthamiana; assembly: GCA_036172215.1. Classification (NCBI taxonomy): domain Eukaryota; kingdom Viridiplantae; phylum Streptophyta; class Magnoliopsida; order Ericales; family Theaceae; genus Camellia; species Camellia granthamiana. The sequence goes on along the minus strand of CM069914.1, from coordinate 80,788,765 downwards.
ATAGCAAAATGCAAAGCTGGCAATGTGTATCAGGCTTTGATATAAACGAAAATTCAACATTCACATCTGCTAATTCAATGCATCATTTGACTAGGAATGTACGGCCGACCCTGAGTTTTCAGGGATTTAAGGCGAAATAAAAAAAAAAGGGGCCTATATTCATAAATAAATAAATAAACACCCTATTTGATATTACTACCGGTGATTGATACTAAAATATATATCAACATGTATTCATTTTAGAGTACAAACCAAAAAAAATTACCATAAGGTATAGTTCAAATCAACAAAACAATTAATTAATTAACAAATTTAATTAATGAAATGTTCTGGTAGTGTGAAGCAAACAAATCTACTTGTTTCTTGCTACCAAAATATTTATCAAGTGCTTCCGATTGAGATTGAATTAATTATTCTACTTTCAGCTTCTTCTTTCTCTTTTTATTTCAAGAACTATACTTACTAGGAAACATGACTATAATCACTTTCAATTCACAAATCACAATCCACTGATTATTTCATATCTGATAGTAAAGAAAATATAAAAAATAATTTAATAAAACAAAACTAGGGCAAAAAAATTAGGTAAAAATTATTTAGCAGTATTTACGTGTAGGTTTTAATAAGTAGATTTATTGTCTAATAAGTCTTATAAAAAAAAATCGTTATAAAAAAAGTCACTAATTGTAAGTTTTAGTAACAATTTATAAAAATCATGACAAAAAAAGTCATTAATTGTCAATATTTAGCGACATATACAAAAAATTGTCACAAAAAAATTATTTTTAGCGACAATTTTACCAAAACTTATTTTTATTAGGACTTGATGAGAATTAAGTCCAACTATTATGACCTATTAATAGTTTACTCAATTATTTATTCTACTAAAATCTGATGAATAAATAAGGTAAAAAAATTAGGACAAATTTATTATTCCACTAAAATCTGATAAAGAAAGAAGGTAGAAAAAAATTAGGATAAATTTATTTATTTCATTAAAATATGATAGTAAGAGAGAAAGGGAGAGAGAGGGGACTTTCTGTGAGAGAGAGTGAGTGAGTCGCCGCCGTTGATAATTTTCAATCAATTTCTACCATTGCTTTTGCTCTGCTTATGCTTGGTATGCTTCATTTCTTTCGTCACTTTGTGAGAGAGAGATTGAGAACTTGTATGTATTATTCTTCTCCCTGGGCCATCAACACTTTCTGTAGATATTTTAATTTTAATTGGGCCAAATCCCACTTACAAATAAATATGGTCTAACAGAATATTTTTGGGCTTTTTGAATTGGCCCTAAAATAACAAAAATAATTTGGACAAATTTAAATTTATAATCTACTATAATACATTACTAAATTTGGAGCCCCTATTTTGGGCCAAATTTTTGGGGCCTAAGACACAGGCCTCAGTGACCTTAACCCAGGGCCGGTATTGTTCGCATATATATCAAACTTTAGTTGTGATAGTATTTTTTGTATTTCTATCATTATCAGTTAATTGTCTTCAAGGGAGATGCCTATATTTACTGTGTCTCTTGTAACATTTTTTTATCATAAAATTTTAGTAAATTACATAAATTTTGTGTGTGTGTTTTTTTTTTTTTTTTAAATTTTATATATGCATGTAATTTATTATTCTTGTGTACTTACTGATAAAGTGTTTTGGATTGTTAAGAGCACTAGCCTTTATTGGGGTTTAAGATTGAAACAGAACAAGTCAATACATGCCTATATGCAACCATTGTTAGGAGGTTTCCATTGTTTCTATCCGGTCAATCAATGGAAGTGGTTCTCAAAATCACTACGCTCTCTCTGCATTTGATTTGTATGCACTTGTTAGAAGAGAAATAACAAGGTCCAAGATTGATTTAAATTTGGCGTGCTCTGAGATTGTGTTTGGATCAAGATATTTAAATATAGCCAATAGAAAAGTTAACTACTATTTCATTAACTTTTCTTCTTATTTTTATTTTTTTTCTTCACGTATTTGTACTCAAATTTTTAATTCAAACACAATCTAAATGTGTCAAACCATTGTATCCATAACGGGGTCAAAATTGGCTTTAAATGAGTGCTTAAATGTGCCAAGCCATTGTATGCATATCATTTTTAGATAGAATTTGCAACTTAAAATGGCCTATATATAGCATAAAATGAGCCAAGTAAGGATACCATATAACGAATGCAAAAATAATTTCCTTCATTATGTTTCGACTGTTTCCAATTCAATCCTTTAGAGCATCTCCCCCTAAATCTTCAAAAATTGATATGGCAATTTTTTTTTTAGATGGTAAATTGACATATGCAAATTTGACATCTTTAAAAAGAAACACTCAACACAATATACTAATTTTATTGTTTTATTATATTTGTACTTTAGCCATGTCAGATTTATGAAACATTTGGCTATTTGCTTGGAGCTTGTTGAAGTCTCAATTTTTGCCTTTTAAAGTGTCAAGTAGGATTCGAAGTATCGGTTGAAGATGCTCCTATTGTGCTTATAACTCGCCGTCAACTTGCGTGATGTGACAAAATATAGATTTGACTCTGTATTTGTATTTGGATCTATTTTAACCAAGTTCGATATCGTTCGAATCTTAAGTATATTGGGTTATTTCAAGATTTTAAGATTAACCATATAGATCCTTTGAATGCTCCTATTTTCGTTTGGTTGTTTATTGTTTCTTAATTTCTGGTTCCATCATAACACATACACATAGAACACAAAAAGCTAATTTAAAATTGTAATAGTACACCAACTCAAGCCAGACTTCATCTTTCATGTGCAGTGCTCATACAATAATTCTAGGTAGCATGAAAACTCAATCATAATTTCACTATAAAAGTGAAGTATAGAGTGTAGATTTAAAGTTAGAGTATTGTGAGTCATATATAAAATAAATCATTTTCAAATATTTAAATTCTGAGTAATTTTTTTGAATATGAAGCACAACTGGTATTTATATATATTCATGACGAAGAAGAAGAGGAGAACAAGATGATGATATGAAGATTTTCCTGACATGACAACAAACATAGTAGTTAATTGCCATAGAAAATTGTCTAACCAGCACTATTTCAAATGAAGCAAATATCTGGCTAGCCAGTTAAAAAAAGAATTAGGAGAGATCCCAAAGATATTCTCTTCTTCTATACATCTACATTTCCTTATTTTTAATTTTTTTTTTCTGCACATTTTTTTTGGGTACCACCTAAGCTATTCTGAAAGTGACAACTCTGAGGTTAAATTGCACACAAGTCTACCAATTGATGAGCCACTAAAGTCCATATTTGGGCTGCCTTCTGATGAAGGGGATAATTGCATAGCACATGAAGTTTCTCCCTTGAGAACTGAAACTATCTGCAAATACATGAAACTGATATAGTAAGTCATAATGAAACTAAAGGGCTAGTAGGCGTAGTAGGGCTGCAAACGAGTCGAGTTTTAGGGTATTCAAGCCTACTCGAGCTTGACTCGATTATTAAATAAATGAGTTTAAAATTTCAGCTTAACTTGTATATTTTGCAACAAGTTGATCTCAAACGAGTTGAGTTTGAACTGCTAATGAACCATTCAACTCGTTTGTAGCCCTAAATAATACCAAATATTTTTTTAACCATGCTGCATCACCTCGCTTATACTAGGTCGTGAAATAGGCTTAGTATTTATGCACTGAGCTGCAACACACATCACTCTAAATATTCCGTACACGTCCAGGTCCTCCATGTCTTCATCCAGCAACTTATGGAATGCTCTTTGTAGCAACAATGGTCGAGCCTGTGATAACAGTAAGTATTTTGAGAACAAACTTCTAATTGTAGTATAGAAATGAGAATTGCAATAAAATATACAAAAAATTGTCGACTAACCCAATCTACAAAAATTTTGTCATCCCACGGAGCAGATCTTCTGCAAAAGAGCCTTAGGAGCAGAATTCCAAAGTGAATCATATCGAATTTTAGTAAAGCCAATGATTCATGGTCTAAAGGATTTGTGTGCCAGAACCTTTTTAACATACAGTCAAATTTCACATTAGAAACTCAGCATTATTATTATTATTTTTTTGTTGTTTTACTCGTTGCTATGTCAAATGAAATTTCAAAAATTTTCTGGAATTGGTATAAATGCAAACCTGTTATTGGAAATTGGTAACCCTTGTTTTAGATGCAGCCACGTAGCATTACCAAAGCCAATGATCTATTACAACCACAACCACACACACACACACACACACACACACACAAAAAGGTGAGGGAAAGAAGAAAACAAATGAAATGAGATTATGAGAGGCCTTGGATTTTGAACTAATAAATAATTGTACCAATGATAGCTCTCTTATGTTTTTATTTTTCTCTATTTTTTGCACTAGGTGTTTCAAATTTTAACAATTTTTACCTGTGGCTCTAAGTCAAAATTCAGAAAAATGTTGCACGGCCTTAAGTCGCCATGAACGACGGGGCCTCGAGGACATTCTTCATGCATGTAACGAACACCTTCACCGATTCCTATTGCTATCTTTATTTTCTCTTGAAATGTCATTTTGGTCCGTTGTTTTCCCTTTGAGTCTGTTCAAGAAAAGATCAGTAAGTACACATCATGGATGATCTCTAGACAGAAATCAACAGAGAATGCTTTTCTTTCATGCTAGAATGCTTTGATTACAATATGAATACAACTTAATATGAGAACAACAAGCCTAGGTGCACATAATTGGTGCACGGACTACTACACAAGAAATAAGGGTATATGCACAAAATTAGTGCAAACAAAGACAACGGTGTGTGGGACTCATGCATTCTCTGTTTTCGTGCATCGACATCATTGTCTCTGTTTTGTGCACCAATTTTGTGCATATGTGAATGGACTAGTGAACAAAGCTAGGTTCGCATAATTGGTGCACAGAGCAGGGACAATATAGTACATGCACAAAACTAGTTCACAGAACAGATTCATAGGAGAACGTGCATAGAAAAGAGACAAGGATGCATAGAACAAAGATAAGGATATGTGCACAAAATTAGTGCACAGAAAAGAGACACAAGTGACTTCTGTGCATTAATTCTATGCATGTAGCAAAGTTGATATAATAATTTGTTAAGATCGTTTGATATGATATTCATAAAAAGATGAACCAAGTCATCAACAAACTTACCATGGAGAAATCTATCCAGTGTCCATCTTCGAGTAAAAGGGTAGACAAGAACTGTACCATTTTTGCCCTTGTAATAACCACTCAACCCCAATATATTCTTATGATGCATAGACAAAGCTGCTTTCTTTTCAGCTTTAAAAACACAATCCAACTGCCCAGTGAATCTTCTTACCAAAACTTGGGAGTGATGGTCACTCAAATACCCACAATATGTCTTAAAATTCTCATTCTCATCAAAACACGTCATTCTTGTGAATCCACCTGTTATTTCTTTCACCATTTCCCAGCTCAGTTGCAGTGGCATTCTCATCACAAGATTGACCTCAGAAAATCCCGCGGATGAGATATTATGATCATCGCTTAAGGTGTTGTTTTTGCTTGATGAATCGGACATTGTTGGATGACTTTCACCTTGTTTGCTTGTACTAGCATGATATGGAAGGAAGGGTTGAGATTTGGTTTTAGAATTTGGAAAGTTGAAATGAAAATGGGACTTATGTGGTGAGATTGATCCTTCATCATCAGATTGCTTTGAAGATGAGGTTTCTGATACTCTTAGAGGCAAGGTCTTGTGTGCTACAATGTCCCCATCACCACTCACCAAAGTCACATTGTATTGGGTTTTACAGAGTTGGAAACTTTGGTCCCTAGCAAAGCACCTGCAATGAAAGAAAATTTTCTAAAGAACGAGGCAAATTACACTTGTCAAGTAAAAGCAATCCTATACATAATCTTATTTCTTACCTCTTTTCAAGTAAGAGAAATGGGTTCACATTCATAAATACATATGAGACCGCTCACTTATGTCTTAGAGTTAAAAAATTTAAAAAAAAAAAGTAAATGTAACATTTTCTATCAAATAATTTCAAATAAAAATTTTAACAAGTGACAAGTAATTTTAAGGGTAAATTACACCGACACCCTCTTGAGATTCGCTCTTAAAATAGATACCTCCTTCATATTCTGGAAGTTATATTGCACTCCTTGTCAGATTATATCTCTTAACGAAAGTAACAAAAAATATAAAAGGACCTTAATGTCCTTTCAATAGATTTATGAAAGTACTGTATTACCCTCTTCTCTCCCTAAGCCAACCCAACCGTGTTAACCATTGTTGCTGCATTTCACCATCAGCCAACCAACAATTATCAACTGTCACAGTCCACCACCCCATCATCACAGCCATCATCTCTCACCCATCAATACTTGCAGACAAATTATCAAACACTTTTACCTAAGAAAAAACCACTAGTGATCGGTTTATTCAGTGTCATTGGTGTCCCATTGTGAAACAGAGCATTCGTAAAAACTTTAATTTAATGTACTAATTACATTACCAAATCATCCAAAAGTCTTCATAATTTGAGTCCACTAGTTTAGATTGCATTACCACCCTCAATTAGACCGCGTAACTCCATTGATGAGCTTGTGCTGCAACTACCCACTGACCCAAGAGTTCGCGAGCTCAACTTTGAGTTTCATGTGTGCTTCCTCTTGTTTCTTCTCCAGTGTCATTTAGAACCGTTAGGTTAATTAACAGAATGGGAAAAACTGTAATAGGAATTGAAACCTCAGGGGTGCAGTGTAATTTTTCAAAAGAATAAAGTTACACACACAAATAAGAATACTAATAGGTCATGTTTGATTTACAAGACTAATAGTGAAGTATTAATAATCCTATCAACTTAGTGTGGTATTCACTATCCAATTGGATTAATAGGATAAATTATCAATTGGATTAATAATCCCACCTCTACCCCATTACTAATAAACCTACAAATTTGTTGGATTAATTATCTATTGGATTAATAATCCTAAATCAAAATGTTAAAACAAACATAAGATAATTGGACCCACAGATTAATAATCTCAATCCCATGCTCTAATCCATTCAATCAAACATGCTCATAGTATACTAACCGATAATGTGATATAATTTTAAAAACTTTATGTCTTTATTGTTTGCATAATGGGTAGGGTCCATAGTTTTAAATTAACAATGTCATAGCATATATTGACACAGTAAGTGATATACCAATTAGTACATGTAACACTACTATTTTCAAAAATGCCGACAAGAAATCTGTATTGAATTATGTGATCTGCTGACTAAGTAATGCGATTAACATTTTTCTAAATAAGTTCTATTTATTTATTGGCTAATGAAACAATTTTCACTTTTTGTAAATTACATCAATAATCTTTATATTTTATCTCTTGTATTATTTTGGTCTCAATACTTTCAATTGATTCGATTATGACTCTTAATTTTAAATTTGAAATAAATTTGATTTAATTAATAATGCCAAACCAATTAAAATAGAGATAGAATTATAAATTCAAAATCAAAATTATTTAAAAAAATAACACAAAAACGAAAGTATAAAAACTATGAATGTAATTTAAATATAAAAAAATCACTTTCTCCTTCATAGAGAGAGAGAGAGAGAGAGAGAGAGAACCTATCCATAACAATCAAAGTCGCGTCAACATAGTTTGCCTCATCCACTAGTAAGGCCTTTGGTTCGAAGATGGTGACTATCTTCACCTGAAACTTCACCTGTCCAAAAAATCAAGGCAACTAGCTGTGATGGATGCTAAAAATTATATACCGGTTTCAGTTTTTAAAATTTTATGACTGTATAACACCTTAGTTAGTGAAAAGAATTTATAACATTTAATAATTTGTATAATATTTATAAAATTAAAAAATAAAATAAAAAATAAAAAAAATAAAAAATAAAAAAAAAACACTCTTAAAAAATGTCAAGTTGAAAACAATTCTCTACAAAACATATGGAGAGTAGGAATGGCATCCGCCACCTTGTTTCGCAGGGATTTTCCTGCCTCGATAAGAAGCGGGAAGGGGATAGAATTTGCTTCTCCCACCCGGCTTCAATTATTTAAAAAAATACCTTTTATATCTATATTAATTTAATTTGTTAAATATAATATAATTAAAACACCAAAATATATACATATCTCTCATTTATTTTAACTCTTATATTTCATCAATAGCTGCCATCATAAGCCATATAATTTCTTTCATTTAGATTCATTTCCTACTAAATGTTACAAATTACTTCTCATCTCTCCACCCTGCCACCTCATCGTAAGCGATGGGAGTCGGAGAGGATGTTCCTTCCAAGTGCATAGTAAAATTAATTTTTGCTTTAAAATGAGAAGAGCTTCTGCTATGAACACAAAAACTAAACACATAAAATAATACGTAACCTATATGAATGGATATAAAATCTTTTTTTTATTTTTATCTTTTTTTGTCTATCCATCCATACAGTCTATATTGATTTTTTTGATTTTTATATTTACAGACTCACAAACATTAAGGTGAAATTTTAACTGGATATTTAGAGTACTAGTATTGCCTCTTACACCATTGGTTTTGCATATATCATAGTAAGGTCTGAAGATGTTGGCAAAAGCTTCCTTTCTTTGACACATCTCTTCATGGAGAAACTTAATGTAAGAATCTTCTCCTCCTTCACTTGAAAATTGCTCATCAAATCCTTGTTCATCTCCCATGCAATAACAACCTCCTTTTACTTCATTACATTCTGAATTGTGTACAGCAAGAATCACCAGAAGTTCATCCCTCGGCCCAACCACCTCGCGCAGAGCATACCTTAGCGGTGCAACCCCTCTCTTCTCTGTGGAAGCCTTGATTCCATCCAATACTACAATCACACTCTCTCTACAATCTCTCTCTTTCTTCATTATCATTTTGTATTCACTTTCGCATACCTCACTTTTTCATAGTGCTTATAAGGCCCTTGTGCATTTTTTTTATAGGGAGGCCTTGTTTCTTAGCTTTGTCTTCACCGTCCTCCTCTGTTTTTTAGCTACCATTCTTTGCTTCTCCGAAATAACCACTTTGTTAATTGCATTTTTGATCTCTAAAATGTTTTAATTTAGTCTGCCAATATCTTTTAACTGAGATAAATTGGGAGATTAAAAATTAAAACACTTTTTATACATTGAGAATATTGACACAATTTAAACATTAGTAAAACATTTTTATACATTTGAAAACCAAAACAACACAAAACTCATAATTTTTTGAATAATAAAAATATAATTAACCCATAACCACTAGATAGTTTGTACTTAGTATTTTCAAATTTGTCACTCTTGTTTTTCTCAACAACTTGGTACATCAATTTTTTTGTCTTCGTTTTTGTTTATAAGGGCTAGTTCATAGAATTCTACAGCATCCAAGGACAAGAGAACCACAAGTCATGGGTTTGATTTGAGCAATGACATTAGGCCCCTCCTTAAGGTGAAGCGATAAGAATGATGTTCTTGTACTAAAAACAAAATGAAAAAAAATGAAGAATGATTCACAACCAGCTGTTAGGATTGGGTATGAGTCGGCTAGTTTGGGGTAAAGTCAGATTTTGTACTATGGTTGATTCAAAATTTTTGGATATAGAGCCAAACTTACCATCTTTTGGAACTATTGGTGTATTTTAAAATTAAATTAATTATTTAATAATGATGAGTTAGTTCGGTGTTAATATATCAGAATATGTAAAGATGAGAGAAGATGAAGGATGCAGACTTGGGTTTAACCCATGGACACAGAGGAGGAATAAGTGGAGATATCCACTCAGTCTTGAAGGGGACGAACAACTACTAGAAGACGTGTTGTATTTTTTGTCATTTCATTTCGTTTTTTGTAATTTTATTATTACTTTATGGTATTTTTACCAGCAGAAACCAACTCAACCCAAATAAATTTAAGGAAATGCAATCAATGTAATCAGTATCATTACATTAAAAGAGAAGCTAAGAGAAAGAAGCAAAGTTAGAATGAGTTCCAAAAATGATGATAAATAGCAAAATCTTTTACATTTTCCTTTTCAAATTTATTTATTTTTTATTTTTTGTAGCAGTTCGTGATGCATTGCCATCATCATGTAATGCCACAACATGCAGTAAAAATTAGTAAATACATTATTATTAAATTATTGACTATCAACTTATTTAAAAACTTACTGTTACAGAAAGAGAAAACTTTATTTATATTAGTGTTAATTACATTTTCGATATCTGAAAGTATGAGTCCAGTGTCATTTTAGTCCCAATATTTAGTTATGTCAATTTGATCCCTAATGTATAAAAATATTTCAATTTGATCGCCAATGTTTAAATTGTGTTAATCTGGTTCCCAATAAATAAAAAGTGTTCACTACATTGGGGACTAGATTGACACAATTTAAACATTTAAGACCAAAAATTGACACGGCTCATACTTTGGCGACTAAAAAAGTAATTAACCCTTTATATTATATTCTCAACACGCTTATTCACATGAAGCCAGACAAGAATTTTTCAATTATTGTGTAAGCGGTGAGGTTCAAACACAAAGTCCATATTTATTGCCTACTTATATAACTTAAACTGTCAGAGAGAAAGAGACAACTTTATTATTATATTTCATTCTCAACATGTACAAAGCATTCTCACATTACTACCTGTGACTTCCGTTGCCAACTTTTGGAGACATAAATGGCGCTTTCTCAAAATTAAACTTTTAGGGTTCCAAATTTGTTACCGATTGTATTATGAGTATTGGTCAATAAATTTTTAAATAATTATATATTCTTTACGATATACATTTTCATAAAGAATGTATAATTATATTAATTTTTGTAACAAATACTCCTAAAACAGTCGTTGACAAAATCCTTTACCTCATGCGTGCGGAGCGATACAATTAACAGTTGAGGCGGTAATATGGGTAGCGCCTTCATCCTCGTAGACACACTTTTTGCCGCCCGTGGCAATGGTACATTTGGATATGGTGACGAGATTGGATTTGCTTATATGGATCCCATCGGTGCTTGGACTATTTTTAGGTGCAGTTATGTGGAGGTTTTGGAATGTGAGGTTGTGGCTGCCACTAATTTTTAATTCGAATCCATTACTACTCACCATATTAACTCCTTCGACAATGGAGTTGTTTACTTTGTCAAATTCCATGAACTGCATCAAAACAATAATTTAGCATGTTTTTGTTAGTATTAAATTCAATACATGCTCTTTCATGAATAAATCTGTAGACGCATGGTTTTAACAGATTTGTCTTTTTACAAAATATATATATATATATAAAATGATGCCTATTTTCAAAAAAACACTTGATGTTCATTTTTTTTAAAAAATATGAATATAATAAAAATATATAGTTAAAATCATCTGACTAATCTAATTTTTTAATAAATGATTCAAATCATTAAAGTGTAACCCCTACAAAGCCTTCCAAATCCAACTAGACAGAACTAGATATCTCAACAGCTAGAAAGATGCTAATTCGCCTTTTTATGTGCAGGGCCGGCCATGGCTTAGGCTCCTCAAAATAAATCCAAAAAAGTACCTCCCCTATTATAGTTTAGTGTAATATATTAGGTATGTTTTAAGTTTAAAAAAAATTAAAAAAAAAAGGCACAAACTAACTTAAAATAAATTGACCCATTAAAAAATTAAAAAGGCACATTCAAAATTAATTAGTTGATTATCGGCTTTAAACCTTGAAAATCTCAAGGTCGGGCCTGTTTATGTGTACACATGTCGATTGTGTGAATCCATGTAGAAGGTGAAAAACTTATTTGGAGAAATTATTTTGGATGATATACATATATATATATATACTTACAAGTCGGGAAGACGTAGGGGGGCCCTTAAAAGTGGCACCACCTTTAAGTACTAAACCATCAAGGTTTTCAAAGCGGAGCCAATGAGAATTGGGGTACTCACTGGTATCAGGGTTAGCCAATATGGTACCTTGAACTTCAAGAGTAATAGGTTTTGAGTGATTGCATGGTCCCCAGAAGATTGCTTCACCTGACATATATGTCCCTCGTGGAATTACAACATGTGATGGCCCCTTTGATTTGCATGCTGCTATCCATGTTTGCACAAAAGCCTGCATCCACATTATTGAGGTTTTTTATTTGTTATATACATAAAAAATTATATATATATAAATCATAGAAAAAAATTACAAATAAATAAATCAGAATTTGACTCTTCTAATAAAATAAATTCTAAAATTTTAATTTTATCAATTTAAAAAATCTTAATTTTTTGATTTATTTTAATCATTAAACCAACATGAAAAGAATATTTTAGTCATTAAACATGTACCTAAATTTTATAAAATGCTTCTTTTTTGTTGAGTTTAATTATTAAAATACCTATTTTTTGTCAAATTTACTAAATGGAAATAGGTAGATGGTTTGGATTGAAAATAAATAAATGAATTAGGATTTAAATTGACAAAATTAAAAATTTAGAATTTATTTTGTTACAAAAATTAAATCTTGATTTTTTTTTTGTAATTTTCTCTAAATTATATACCAAATTTTACTATATAAATAAAATAAAATAGACAATACATGTGAGATTACTAAATTTCACTTTAGTTCTTATTGTTTTAATTTGAACAATTTAGTTCCTACACTTTTAAAATCCAATTTCAATTTGGTTTTTTCGTTTAAATTTTTGTTAATTTTATTTACAAGTACACCTTAGAATTTTATTTTATTTTTGGATCAGCAAAAAAGTAATATTTTATTAGATAAATAAAACATTACAAGACAGAAAGAGAAGCAAGAAAAAGTACTAATTTGGAAAAGCCAAATGACTTAAATCCAATTCGATACAATACTTGGTTGGCAAGAAGTCAACGAACATAAACACAACACTCAAAATAAAGCTTAAACTCGTACTACACCCAACATAAGTGTAGTTTCTTTCATCCTAAAATTGTTTAAGTTCTCCAAAGTACTTTGAGAGTATTGATCTTTCATTTTGAACTATTTCTTCAAGCTTTCATTTTTTGTTGTTGTAATTTTCTCACTTATTACTTCTCGGTACACTTTCATCTCTACAACGAGTAACCCAAGCTTGAAAATTTCACCCTTTTGCAAAACAACTTTTTAGATTTTACTTTGCTCTTGACACCTTGACGAAATAGAAATATTAGATTTTGCAAACTCATGAAACTCTTCCTTCCTACATGAGTTGAACTTTGCAGACCCACCCAACTCTTTTTTGGTACATGTGTTATCTTCCAAATTTTTTATCAAAGATAAACCTTTGCAAACACCACCTCCCTTCTTTTCAACCTCACCATTAGAGTAACTCTCTGAAAATTTAGCCAACACCTTAAATTGATTATGCAAATCTAAAATTTTGGGTTTCTCCCCCTGTTTGAAAGATCTAGTATGTGACGGTCTTCTTTTAAAAAACGAATTTATGTCCTTCGATTTTACCACTTTATTTGTAGAAGGAATAATATTAGAAGAAAAAAGATGACTGTAATTGAATGGGTTTTTTTTTTGCTTATACACCAAAACTCAGATTCTTGTTCTTGGTTGTTCCAAAAAGTTTGGTCTAAACTTACCCCCTACTCCCTTATTGTGAGGTCACCTATTCCTGACACTCACCATTTCAAAATTCAAATTTCTCACCTTAGAATATTGACAAGTAATGTCATAAAATTACTAATTTTAATTTTCAGTTTGAACGAAGAGATCAAATTAAAACTACACGTAGAAAGAGCATCGGATTTCCTTTCTCCAAATCCTTCTTTGCTCTTGTCCCAGTGCTCTTCCTCTTTCTTACTATTAGATTACATGTCTTTTAAGTCTTCACATGATCCAATGAAATGACAGGAATTTGGAGACAACATATCCTTGGCTTTGGAAAAGAAAAGACCAAAATGATCATGAAACAAAAAGTTCATAAACACAAAAACCAATAATATGAATGTTGTATTTAGTTAGGGGATTTGATGAGGGATTTGGAAAGGTAAATGAAAAAGGTAGGTGAAATCTAAATAAAACACACTTATATTTCACCTAGTTTCACGCACTTTTTCCCTTTTCCTTTGCAAATCCCTTCCCAAATCTTCTAACCAAATACAGCGGAACATAGTTCCCTCGCAGAAAAGGAATCCCATACCTATGTGTTGGTACTAATTAAGGTTTGTCTTTAAAAACATCGTTAAAAGTAGTTTTTTTTTTACTTTTTTGAATCACATCTCTTCTATTTCTTTTGCGTTAAAAAATCAATTTTTAACTTACTTGACAAAACCAGCCTAAATGCCAAAATTTTACTAATATTATATAAGAGAATTATGTCCGATTAATGAGAAGTAATTGACTTTGATGGGCTAGAAACTCACCTGGGCACACTCAGTCTGTCCATCTGCCTTAGCACCATACTTCGTAACATCGAAAACTATAGCACCATGGCCCCCACAAGAAAACAAAGCCAGACCCAAGAAGAAGAAAGCAAACTTGACCTCAAATCTTCCTACGAGGGCCATTGTGGCTTTGAACCTTAGAAATAAAGTGTTTTTTTTTTTTTTGGTTTAGTTAAAAAAGAATTAAAAATCAGAGGCTTGTAAAATGATTTCACCATCCTTAGGTTTATTTTATGACCACTCAATCAATTTGTGGTGGTTGGTTGAGAAGAAAACGCAATAATACTATTTGGTTGGTTCCCCTATTTTTAAGTGAAGAGTTGCTATATATTACTTTGTTTTTGTTGTGTTTTATGTCACTGATACATAGCAAGATGTCATTTGATTTCATTAATTTGTTAATAATTATTTCTAAACACAAAAATCAATCATAAATGTCTATGTAGTTAGATACAAAACGTAAATAAAAATCTGTTGACATAATATTACTCTTATGAGTTATATGGTCAGTCATCGTGATCAATAATTTATCACTGATTATTTCACTGCGTTTGATAACTTAATTTTATACCGTTAAATTTAAATATTTTAGTGAAAACCTATTAAGCTCATTTAATAGTCACAATTAAAATTTATACTATTTTATATTATAAAACATTGTTAGGCTTTTGAGAGTAAAACTCCTCATTCAATTTTTCTTAGTTTTTTTAAAAAAAAATTATATCATTAAAAATGTTGTGTCATAATAGTGTTGGTCTAAAGATAAAATTTTCCATAATCAACCTCGTTAATTCTATTTTTTTTTTTTTCTCGTAACATCAAAATTGATTATTTTAAAAAGTGGTTCAAGTCGAAACGGGCTTCTCATTATAAACAAAATTTTCAAAAAAGTTATCTAAAATTTATTGAGGAAATTGCAAATCAGTAGAAAGATTCCAAACAAATTGCAAAATCATGAAAAAATTTATCACTTTAATTATTAAAATTAATAAGTTTTATCATTAATTTATAATTTTTTTGGATCTCTCCACTTATTTACAATTTCCCCAAATTTATTAAACACCCTATATGCACTACTTGTTACCTTTTTGAACACTACGCATTATTATTTGCGCACTCTCAAATAGGGATGGCAACGGGGTTAATGGGGTAGATATTAATTCTCCATCCCTATTCTCCTATAATAAATTTTTCCCATTCCCCATTTCTCATGGGTACCACCCTCCCCATATCCTAATGGGTTTGGATTTTCCCCAACCCACTTTAATCCCCATTTTTATTTTATTTTTATTTTTTATGTTTAATGTTAACGATCACTTTTTTTTTTTTTTTAAGGTTCACAACAAAAGCTATATATACCTTCAATTTTTTTCTTTTTTTTTAAATATATTTAATGTTAACAATTTTTTTTTTTTTTAAGGTTCATAACAAAAGCTAAATATACCTTCAATCTTTTTTCTTTCTTTTTTAATATATTTAATGTTAACAACCTTCTTTTTTTATTTATTTTTTATTTTTAAAGGTTCACAACAAAAGTTAAATATACCTTCAAATTTTTTTCTTTTTTTAAAAATATATTTAATGTTAACACTTTTTTTTTTTTTTTTAAGGTTCACAACAAAAGCTAAATATACCTTCAAATTTTTTTCTTTTTTTTTTAATATATTTAATGTTAACAACTCCTTTTTTTTTTTTTTTTTTTTTATTTTTTTTTTAAAGGTTCACAACAAAAGCTTTCAATCTTTTTTCTTTCTTTTTTAATATATTTAATGTTAACAATTTTTATTTTTTTTTAAGGTTCACAACAAAAGCTAAATATACCTTCAATCTTTTTTCTTTCTTTTTTAATATATTTAATGTTAACAACTTTTTTTTTTTTTTTAAGGTTTTAGCTAAATATACCTTCAATCTTTTTTTCTTTCTTTTTTAATATATTTAATGTTAACAACTTATTTTTTTATTTTTTTTTTAAGGTTCACAACAAAAGCTAAATATACATTCAATCTTATTTTATTTTATTTGGTTCAACAACAAAATCAAATACACATTAATTAATTAATTAAAAAGTTTGTTTTACAATAATCAAATATATAATTTTGAGACAATCAAATAAGTTTTAGTAATTAAAAAAAATGTGGAAGAACGTAGAAGATTAAAAAAAAAAATTAAAACCATCTCTCTCTCTCACTCTCACTCTCTCCCCTACATGTTATAAGAACCTGTTTACAATGTTATAAGAACCTGTTTTAAGAAATAAAATGTGAAAGAACCTGTTTGAAGAAAGTGTTATAAGACCCATATTAAATTGCATCCGGGCATAAACAATGAATTGTTTGTTGATCTCTTAGCCATGGACATTTTAGACATTAAACCATCTTTCTTTTAGCAAATTTGAGCCATTCATTTTAATTTATCCAAAATCTAATTATACCTTTTAACAAATCTGAACCATTCATTTTAAGATATTTATGCCTTACCACACCCAATCCATCCTCCATCTTCTTCCTTTTGTCCCCCACGAATTTTGTTGTTTGTTACTTTTAAAAAACAAAAAATGTTTTTTCAATTAAATTTTTATTAATTTCACAACACCATCACCACTATTCTCACCATCACCATAGCCACTACCATCATCACTACCGCCATCACCCCACCACTATGTCACAATCTCTACTTTCACCTTCGTTCCATCACCACCACCACCACCACCACCACCAAATATAAAAAATATATATTTTTAATTTTTTTTATAAAAAATATTTTTCATTAAAAAATATTTTCTATCTAAATAAATGAAGCATAACACTGGGAAACAAGCTGATTTCAGTTAAATCTGTTCATAACTAAGAAAAATTCTTTTATTTAAAAAAAAAAATTATTTAGTAAGACTTTGTATCCCCTTTTTGTTTTTCCAGCAAATAAATTTTTGTACCCATCATTTCTAATCACGACTCATGCTTGTTTCGATTCTCTACAATTTCCTTATTTTCAAATACATTCATATATATATATATATATATTGTATAAATTGTGTGAGAACATGAAACAAATAGATTCATACTCGTTAATTGAAATTTCAGAACAAGCAAACCATTTTGAAAATTATAATACATAACAAAATAAAATAACATAGAAAAGCAAACCGAAACCTGCACTAGATAGTGTCCTTAATTTTTTTAAATAAATTTAAAAAATTCTAGATATGCATAAAGTTTGACAAGAATAATGTGACAATGTTAATTAATGTGTATTTGATTTTATTGTTGAGCCAAATAAAATAAAATAAGATTGAATGTATATTTAGCTTTGGTTGTAAATCTTAAAAAAAAAAAAATAGTTGTGAACCTTAAAAAATAAAAAAAATAAAACAAAAGAAAAAAGATTGAATGTATATAGCTTTGGTTGTGAATCTTAAAAATTAAAAAAAAAAATGGTTGTGAACGTTAAAAATAAAAATAAATAAATAAAAAGATTGGAGGTATATTTAGCTTTGGTTGTGGATCTTTAAAAAAAAAAAAAGTTTTTTGTGAACCTGAAAAAATAAATCAATAAATAAAAGAAAAAAGATTGAATGTATATTTAATTTTGGTTGTGAATCTTAAAAAAAAAAAAAATTATGAACCTGAAAAAATAAATAAATAAATAAAAGAAAAAAGATTGAATGTATATTTAGTTTTGGTTGTGAATCTTAAAAAAAATAAAAATAAAAGTTTTTTGTGAACCTGAAAAAAAAAATAAAAAAAATTGAATGTATATTTAGTTTTGGTTGTGAATCTTAAATAAATAAATAAATAAAAAAAACATATGGGGAAATTAGTGGGTACCCATCCCCAGTGGATATTTAAAGAATATCACATTCCCTACCCAATGAATAAAAAAAAGAAAAAAATCCATGTATTTGGGTTGGGTCTCCATGAATATCCACAGGATAAATTATCCATTGCCATCCCTACTCTCAAAATTATTTTGCACACCTCGGTGCCACAATCACTTTGATTTATTTTATTTATTTATTAACACTATGAGCTATTGGCTTTAGCTTGTTCCCTCAAAATTTTGAACAACATTTTTTGGGCGAATTACGCTGACACTTTGAAGTTTTACACTAATACAATAAGACTTTCTAACAAATTACAACCCCCTTTTTAAGACTTGTAACTGCATCACAAAAATTTTCCGCCATTAATTAACCGTTATGTCAACTAATAGATTTAATTTTGCCTCCACTAATGATTTTAAAATGCCCTAAAATATCCTATCACGTGATCAGAGATAACCACCATTGCAATTCATTGGTATCAAGATCTGCAAGTTTAAAACTAGCAGCTCATTGTCCAAAGATTTAAATGCAACTACTTGCATGTATTTGCTACCGTTATAAATTAGGCATTCATGTGGCATGGCTCATGAACCTTTTAGACCTTATCTATATAAGTTTGAATTTGAATTTAAAATTTATTTGGATAACCACTCATGATATTTATATCTATCATATCAACTGATATGAATAGATGATATATTTATCATATATATCTGATATGATATATGGGATATGGAATAATGAAATAACGTATGTTTTTCCCATACTGATTCTCTCCCATTAAACAACAATCAATCTTTTTGCACTGTGACTTGTGTGAGTGATACTCATATTGTGGTATCATTCCATTGTTGGGTTCGTTGTTCGCATTCTTGAAGCACGTGATTTACCCACGAGATTCTTCGCTTTAGGTTTTGTCGTTAAGGTATGATCTGAAATTTTTACCGGAAGCACGTGATTTACCCACGAGATTCTTCGCTTTAGGTTTTGTCATTAAGGTATGATCTGAAATTTTTACCTGCTACATTATACTTTAATTTACATTGGTATTAGAGCAAATATAGATATTTTCATGCATATTTTTACACATTAAAATATGTGTATAATTTTATATAAATATATATACACGATATATGCATGAAAATTAACAAAGGAGGAAGATGAAGTGCAGGGTTTCTGCACTTCCATTCTCATTAGATTGAGAATGTAATACACCTCAATTTTTATGTTCATTAAATGTCATTTTTGAGACCATAAATGTTTTTATTTTGAAAAATGGAGTCTGGCAGTACCGAAATTGGACCAGAAAACACCCTAGAAGGCAGCGCGTGGGCCGCACGTGTCATCTCACGCCGTCAGCGGCTTCTACGCGCCAGACGCGATTTTCACGCTCTGCCACGCGCGCTGTCCACGCCATCACGCGCGCGCCGTCCGTACTACACACGCGCGCGTTGTGCGCTGAGCAGAACCGAGCCGCGCCGTTTTCCGCGCCGGCTTGACTAGTTTGACGACTAGGTGTAAGGGTCTGTTTATTTTTTTTTTAAATCCAGAATTGCGTTAAATGGTCATAAGTTTTTCGTTCTAGCTTTGTTTAAGCGTGGTTGGTACTGTTAGACTTAGAATTATATTTTCTATCTTCTGTAAAAATTTTAAAATTTTATGAAAATAAAAATATTTTTCCTGAAATAATAATTCATTATTTCTGCTTTAAAATGCTTCTGGTGTTGCATGATTAAGTTTCTAGAACTGAAATTTTTACTGTAGATCACTGTAATGATCTACTATTTACTGGTATGATTGTTGCATTTTTCCAGATTCTAGAATATTTATTTATGATTTCATGTGTGTTTATTAATTATTTAAAATTCCAAAAAATTTTAGAAGTGATATACTTTCTGTTATGGCATAATCTGAATATCAAATACAGCATATTGTTGTTTTAGGCCTAGAGTTTCTAATATGTTGTAATTAGAATAGCATGATTAATTATTTTTTATTTAAATTTCATTATGAAACGTAACATAGCATGAGTTGATTGTGAATCTACTTTAAGATGCTATTGTATGAAATTAGAATATTTTATCATGTTTTTTGGACATGCCATAGTCAGTGGGAGGTTATTCGGTTGAGAGAAATCTTTGTAGATTTACTCCCGAAAACTAATATTTTGTGCATAAATTAAATTAAATTTTGGATAATTGTCACCTGTGGCGCAAGAGATGATTACGAGCATAGCAGATTTTCGATCTTGCGACTTGTGTAATATTGTCACTATTTAATTTAGATTTTTGTGGCAAAATTATATTATGCTAATCAAATTAATCCCAATGCGAATTGCTCTCTAAATTGACTTAGCTTATGGAAGTTAATTTGGTTGACCTAGATTTAGTAGAGATGTTTAAATGTGAACAATGTAATCATATTCTTTAGATGAGCAAAAGTCTTGAAGACTTTAGGTCAGACCTTAATTGAGCCAAAGTAAGGAAATATGACTCAAAGTCGCCGTGGTTTTGTTGCCTTGGTTGGCACAATAAAAACTAACATGTGCGCTATGGTTAGCGGCACGCTACATAGTTTTGGTTGGCGAGTTTTGGAGTTATGAAATTAGTAAGCCCTCAATAGATCTGTATATCATCTTGACTATTGAGCTGCGCGGATTGACTTTATAATTTGACTTGTAATGATGTTGCATCATTCGATGAAGTAACATTCAAGAGTCACGTCATCCAAGAAATGCGAGCTTAAATAAATTAGTCATTAAGTGTAAGATGAGTAGCTAATATGAGCAATGTTTTGCTCTCTATCCAACTGTTGGGAGTGGATGGAGCAAAATTTCATGCACTATAATAGTGTGCATTAAAGTATCACTTGAAGTTAAAAGATTAGCGCTTAGTAGCAGAAAAATCTATTAACACTACGTAAAGAGATTAGCGCCAAGTGGCTGCAAAATCTATTAGCATTGCCAACTTGTCTAAGTCTAGACAATTACTGTTTCCACACTTGAGTGTGAGACATAAGAAGGTGCTTCTTTGTATGGTTCCTTAGCTAGGCTAATGTTTTTTAATAACGTTTACCACTAAGCGCAAACGTTGCAGCATAGTAATGAAAAGGTCAAAACCGACAAGGTTGTTATGACTCTAAGAATTTGACGCATGGCTCGTGAGAACATTGTGTTGAATTAGATTCTTTAGCCTAATTCGTGCTTAAGTTACTTCGGGAGCTGTCATAGATTGATAGCTTATTCTCTCATTCTTGTAGATAGTAGAATTAATTGCAAGTAACTATGAAGCGAGAAACAGAGATGGCAAGAGGAGCATCGTCATTTTTCAACTAGATGCAGTAAAGTGTATGGAGAATAAAATTGACTTGAAGGTGGAGGAGATTAGCACTTACTAGTTAAATTTGCGACTTAGGCGCATTTGATATCTCCATGACATCCGTTTATGATTTAGTGAATATGAATTAGTCGTGAGTCATTACCTAGTTGGGCCTAAACCTTTAAAACTTGTCTTCGAGAACTCACACATTAGGATGATTAGAATTAGTTTATGACATTGGTCATGAACCGATGGCTTATTATACTTAATCATATTAATGAGAAAATGACATAGATGGTTTGAGTTGCCCCTCTCGGGCCCACTCGCTTATGACATCCTGCTTTTCATGTGAATGTGTAACTTTGTTCGCAATGGTTGTACACAAATAAGTAGGAAAGCCGCAGAAGGACATTTGTATCGGCGCATTTAGTCCACTATGATATTTGTGACTAGATATGTGTAAAGGTATGATAGCTAGCCCCAAATCTCGACACATTTATAGATTACAATACGCATCATAGTCAAGACTATTTGATCTCCCATAAGTCAAAAAGTTTTGAAATGTTTTTTGACATTGTACATATGAGGTCGAGATCAATTAGATAAGAGCTTTCGTGCTTTTAGTTTTAACCAAGGTGGCGAGTATCTATTTGAGTTATTTTTTAGAAAGTTTTATGAAGAGAAATAGATGCTTAGAAAATTGATTATTCCTAGTACTCAGCAACACAAGAGTGTAATAGAGATAAGGAATTAAGTATTGTTAATGTTAGGTGGATGATGGCGCAAAATGTTTCCCAATTGGCAATTACACTTTAGTTTGTCGCCTATATTCCTGACTAAGTGCCCTCCATATCAGATTTTACACTCCATTTCAGTAATGGGTTAGCAGAGAGCCATCTATGGGTGATCTGTAACCGTTAAGAAGTTTATCTTTATTTTACTTCTCATAAGGTTGTGAAGTTAAGGCCTAGGGTTCTATAGCGCATTATTGTATGCTGTCTTGTAAACACATAGGGTCATGTGGCGCATTATTGTATGCTGTCATGT
Organism: Camellia granthamiana; assembly: GCA_036172215.1. NCBI lineage: Eukaryota > Viridiplantae > Streptophyta > Magnoliopsida > Ericales > Theaceae > Camellia > Camellia granthamiana. Next base: position 80,766,197 of record CM069914.1, on the reverse strand, counting down.
AAACCCTTCGAATCATGTGCATATAGGTAAGCAACTTTGTGATAGTGTAACTAAGTCACATAAAGTTTTCATAGTAAATGTGATGTGAATAGAGTTTTGGAACTCTACAAGATATAGAATTCTAAGCATAGCGCTTTTATGTAGCCTAGTTGAGAATGGAAAGAAATTTCCAATATCCTAGAGACAGTGGAAGCGATGTGCCTACTAATGGATTACACCATTAGAGAAGAATACTCTACATTCTTAGTTGCGTGGTAGCGAATGTGAAAAATTTTCCACATCATCACTGGGTGATTGAGAGGGAAACATTCATGATTGCTTCGCAAGGTGAGAAAGAGCTTAGGATAATGCCAAAGGCTCTAGTCCCTTGTTTTTAGAAAGTGGATCACTGTTGCGTAGTTGAAGACAAAGTCTTTGAGAAAAGTGTAGACCATGAGAAGACTTCCTCCTAGGGAGTGAGGTTATTTTGACTTAGGCTATGATTGACATAAATTCGGAATATTGATTTGTGGACATTGTGACCCAACTTCTTGTTGGAGAATTGGATAAGTAGATCTGTAGAGATTTACCTTCTGCTTTTATGGTGAAAATTTAGGAGCCCAAAAAGGTTGTTAGTTTCAATAAATCTTTTACAGTCTAAAACAATTATCCAAATAGTGGTTCTTAGATTTCGTCAAGCCATAATAAGCTAACGATGATTGATGAAAACCACTGAGGCATGATCAATGGTCCAAAAGAAGTTTTTCCTTACTTAGTCATTATGAGCCAAGAATTTATAAGGTTGTCGCCACCTAGGGTGGGCAGTCCTCTGTTTTAGATATGATGGACATGGGTGATGTAATTTATATGCTCAAATATACGATCCTCAAGGATTGTTTTGGGAGAATTCCCGGTTTGTCTTTGATGACTTATATAAGGAATATCCTGAAATGATTCTAGATACAAAATTGCAAACCCATTGACTTACCTATCGGTAAAAGTCAGAGCCTTAGCTATTGAGTAAATCCTTGGATTGTCTTTGGTAGAAACGGATGACTTATATTCCTTGTCTTTTTTTTTTTTTTTTTTTGTTATGGAAGCCTGAAGTACGCTATTTGGGCGTATTCGGCATGATAAATGTTATATTTGGTAAATGGTCAACTGAGTTGTTTAGACATTGACCTTACTCATTAGACTGTGGATAGAATGCTTTACTAGTAGTATATTAATTTGCTCATTGTAAGATTCAGTGTGCTAGTTGGGTGCATCTTGAATGAACACAGATTGGTCACCAAAATATCTTTAGAGAGGTTATTGCGTAAGAGGTAGTGATCTTGAATCACTTCATGTGAGGCGCACATGGTGGATTCCGTTGTATATACTTATCGCAAGAGGTGCTGATAAGGCTTATGTTTGGAATCTAGAATTGCGCAAGCTGTGGTCGTGTTTTTTAAAATCGATTACTTTATTTGTTGTGAGATGATGGGATGTTGACACTATTATGGTTTGTGTCATAATGATTAGCAGATAATGATGTCAGCAGGCAAGATTGGCTTGTTCACACGAGCAATCGCCCTTGGCGCTTGGGAGTGAGCAAGGATGAGACTAGTGGCTTATTTTTATTTGGAGCCAAGAGAGGCTTAAATTATCCACTAGCTATGTCGCCTTGGTTGGAGCCAAGACGAGGTCTTGTTAGACACTGACCATGGATATGAGAGTACCCATTTTTTCCATGATGTGACTGTTATGGATAACCAGATGCGAGATCTCATTTGATGCTTGAGAGACGAGCAAATAGAGAATTCGAGTTAGACGCTAGGAAGCGACTTGTACTCTTAAAAGCGACTAGACTAAGATCTGTATGGTGTGTGTGTTTAACATCACTCTTTGGAAGAGTTATTCCACTATAACATGCATTCGTACTGCATGTGCTTATCGACCCGTTAGCGAGGTGAAAGAATGGATTTCTACTTCTTCACCGTGTGAGTCTTAAAAGTCATTTTTCTTAAATGACTTCACTTTGTGCCTTTTGTGACCTTTGACTATGTCATAAGATGAGAAGTTGATGTTCAGCTACTTTGGTATGTTGTTTGCAGTCATGTATGATTCGGCTTTAAGGGATATTACTGGAAAAGCGGTCAATTTCAAATTAAATGATATGAGGGTGAAGGGAAGATCATCTAATTCTACATCTCTGCTCTATATTCACTATCGACAACTCACATTGCTCTCTATGGGATGTTGATTGGGTGTGAATATAATGCGGGACCTATGAGAGTCAAACATGCTCTTTAAGGGATTAGAGATGTTTTTGGACCGATGTAGCTAGATGGGTCTGGATACATGAGACACTATTTCTGTTCATTTTGGATTGATGTCTTTATACTGACTCATATTGAGTTTCTAGTATAGAGCTCCCACATGCAGGTGTTCTCAACAGTTGCGTTTGGTAGAGTTTTGTAAATATGATTTGAGAGTATGAGTTGTATTTTGAGTTTGTGAGTTGTGGAATTATGATTTGAATGTAGAAAATTTGTTTGGTTATGATTTTTTAATAGAGTGTTGAATTGAGTTTTGAAAGTTTGATTTGACATGTGAAGTAAGAAAATTTATTTAGTTATGAGTTTTGGAAAGAGTTTTCAAAACTTAATTCAAATTGTTATAACTCATAACAAAACACACTACTTTCACACTATTGAAAATTCTGATTAACACTCATAACCAAACTCTTTTTAAAATTCAATTAAAAAAATTTAGTATTAACAAAAAATAACATTAATCAATTTTTTAATTAAAAATACTACAAGGGAAATAATTTTTTTTCAAAATAAATATTCAAAAAATTTAAATCATAAATATTTAAATAATTTAAATAATCTAAAAAATTTAATAAGTAATAAATTAAAATAAATATTCAAAAAATTTAAATAATTTAAAATGTTAATATTTTAAATTTAAAAACAACTCTACATTCAAATCGTAACCAAACACATAAAACAAAACTCAATTAAGAAATTATTTTTAAAACTCATAACCAAACACATAACTCGAAACTCCATACTACTTTCACAACTCTACACTCAAATCGTAACCAAATACATAACAAAAAAATTAAAATATTTAAAAATATTTTTATAAAATAGAGTTTGAATTTATTTTTATAAAATATTTTAAAATTTAAAAAATTAAAATCGTAATATTTTGAAATTAAAATATTTAAAAATATTTTTAAAATATTTAAAAAATTAAAATATTAATTTGAATTAAGTTTTGAAAAGAGTTTTGAATTATGTGTTTTGTTATGAGTTTTGAAAAGTAATTATTATGTTTTGAATTACGTTTTGTGAAATAGGTGTAGAATTATGATTTGAAAGCTCAAAATAAATAACACACTCAAATCAATGAGTGGAACTATAATTTGAGAGGCTTACCAAACGGAGCCTTAATTTTGTCCACTCACATATCCCTTGTATTTATTAAAAATTATATAATAGAAAATGTGATCAGGATCATTACACTAAAAAAAGAAGTTGACAGAGAGGTGCAAGTTAAAAACGAGAGGTCAACAAATGATGATAGATACATAATCTTTCACATTTTCCTTTTCAAGGAAAAAATATTTTCAGTCGTGATAGAGGCCTCGAATTCGAGGCCTCGAATTTGGCTCGAATGAGTTTTTTTTTTTTTTTTTTCTTTCTTTTCTGGTTCAATCAGAAACGAAGGAGATAAAGAAGGAAGAAGGAGAAGAGAAGAGAAGGGAGGAGGAGGAGGAGGAGGAGGAGGAGGAGGACTGGAGGGGGCCCTATTTACAGGGGGAGGAGGAGGCGGAGGCGAGGCAGAGGCGGGGGCTGCCGGAGACGACGATCGAGCAGAGGCGGGGGCTGCCGGAGACGACGATCGGGCGAGGCGACGCCGGGTGACGCTGCGACGAGCTGCTGCTGCGAGGACGCCGAGCGACGATCGGGCGGCGACTGCGACCCTCTTCCCCTCTCTTCTCTCTGTCTCTCTCTCTCTCTCTCTCTCTCTCTCGGCAAATTCGAGCCTCAAATTCGAGGCCTGAATCATTTTTCAAATATTTTACAATTTGTGATACATTATCATTATCATATAATGTCAAAGCAGGTTAGTCAACATAAAATTCCAGTCAAAGCAAGTTGTACAAGTGCCACAACATAGCACCGTTAGTAAATAAAATTCTACTATTGGTTAATAAATTTTAAAATATTTGTATATTTTTTATGATACATATTTCTATAAAGAATGTATAATTATTTTAAAATTTTCAACAAAGACTCTTAAACAATCGTTGATAAAATCCTTTACTTCATGCATGTGGACTGATGCACTTAACAGTTGAGGTGGTAATATGGATACCTTCATCCTCCGAGATGCAGTTTTTGCTGCGAGTGGCAATCGTACAGTTTGATATGGTAATGAGATTGGATTGGTTTATATGAATCCCATCGGTGTTTGGGCTATTCTTAGGTGCAACTATGTTGAGATTTTGGAGTGTCAAGTTGTGGCTGCCATAAATTTTTAAGTTGAATCCATGGCTACTCACGATATTAAATCCATAGATAATGGAGTTGTTTACGTTGGAAAATACATTGAACTACATCAGAACAAGAATTCTAACATGTTATTGTTACTTTTAAATTTAATTTGCGCTCTCCCCATTGTAATTTTTTTGAAAATTGGACATGTTTGGTTTGAGTTTTTAAAATTATTTTTGAAAAAAATTGAAAGTAGATTAACAAAAATAAATATCACAATGATATTTTTGAATTTTTAAAAATTAATTCTACCCTCTAAAATGATAAAATTATATTAAAAAAATTATTTTTAAATTTTTTTCCCAAATTAATTTTTAAATTTAAAAAAATGAAAAACATTTTTTGAAAACTAAATGAAACACCACTAGCAAATATAAAATTACTAGTGATGAAAAGTTGAAGAACGGGAAAAATAGTCAAAAGGTTCTCATCAACAATAGCAAAAGAGATGATATGGAAAACAGGGGAAATTATTTTCTTGGTTCTATCAGTGAGGAAAATTTAGCTATTATGTCCTTTATTCAGACAGAAAAAAAATTCCTTCAAATCTCCCCAATTTTGGGGAAAAATGCAGTTCGGTCCTATATGATCATTGAGCCTCGTCACGTGTCCTACTTTAATAATTAGAGTTGTTTATTTTGTAAGCTCTTGTTATAGATCAATCTTTAAAAAATATCAAATTAATTTAATAATCGTAATTATGGGTCTTTGTTTTTGATTTTTTAGTTTTTTTTGAATAAAAGTATGGTAAAATATTTGGTTATAATTATCAAATGGAGCTGATTTTTTCACGAATGATTTTAACACAAAGATATATAAAATAAATAATTTAAATCATTAGAATAACACACTGAAGCCCACAAACCCAACTAGACACAACCGGATGTCTCTACAACTAAAGAATCTAGATCGATACAACCAAAAAAAAAAAAAAAATAGAAAGGGGAATTTGGTTAAAGCACACTCATAATAAAACTTTCATGCATTAAAGGCAAGTATAAAATGTTTTGCTTAGGGCACGTTTGGGAAGGGAGGGTTTGGACTTTTTTAACAAAAATAGTCACAAAAAAATAAAATAAGTTTTTTAATCTAATAATACAAAACATTACATCAAACTCATAATTATTACATTCTTTCTCTCGACTTTTTAGCTCTAGACTAAAATAGCCAAAAAACCAACCCACTTCTCAAACGAACCCTTAAAAAGTCTAGCATAAACTATTATTAAAAAAATATCTTTAATAACTAAGTTAATATTCAAAACTTTAAAATGTTATAACTTTTGATTTAGATATTGATTATTAATAAAATTAGTATTTTTATAATCCTCTTATCAAGATATATTAAATAAGATCCAAGTTGATAGTGAAATTCTTTATAAAAAAAAATTATCGTCGTAATTGACATAAATAGTAAAATTCTACTTTGTTTTACTGTGAATCAAAGTAAAATTTTACTATTGACGTTAGTTTCCACAGAATAAAAAATTACGTTTTTTTTAAAAGATTACATAGCCAACATGAATCTTATTTAATAGATCTTGACGAGAGGATTATAAACTACTAATTTTATCAAAAACCAATATATAGATTAAAAGTTATATCATTTTAAAACGGAAAATGTTTGAGACCCTAAAAAAGCTCTCATAATTCAACCCACAATGATGTGATCTAATAAGTATTAGGGCTAGTTTGACATGTTTGAAAAAGTCATAAAGCCAAAAAGTCACTATCATATTTAAATCACATCATCTTATTTAAGTCACATCACCTCTCTAATACATCATTTCAAACCAACCCAAAGCCAACCAATATTATCAAAAAGTGCACTTATTTAGATCATCCCAATACACTCAATTATGTGGGACCTACCACCTTTGCCACATCATTGTGAATGCATTTGTGGGTGCAAAATGTAAATCTCTACCATTGTTGTTTTAAAATTAAAAATATAAAACTAGTTATTAATAGTCTGTTTGGTAACCATTTCGTTTTTAGTTTTTAGTTTATATTTACAAAAATTTAAAAAACTGTCATAAAAACTTGTTTAATAATTTTTTTGGTTTATAAATGGTTGTCTCAGTTTATAAATTTGAGGAAAAAACGTGAACTCAAAAAATGAGTTTATATTTTCAGTTTTCAATTTTTTTTTTCAAATAATTTATTTTCAATTAATTATTTTTTCAAATAATTTTTTTATCAATTAATTTTTTAAAATAATTTTTTAATTAATCTTTTTTTTCAATTAATTTTTTCCCCAATTAAATTTTTTTTCAATTATTTTTTTAATTAATTTTTTATATTTTTTTCAAATATTTTTTTTCAATTATTTTTTTAATTAATTTTTTTTAATTATAATGTGTGTGATCCCATTGTCATAAATAATAAATATAAATATAAATATTTTAAGCCTGAACAAACATATTTTTTAGTTTATGTTTTTAAAATTTTTTAAACATTTTGTTTAAACTAAACACATTTGTAATTTATGTTTTTCTAAAAATAAACAAAAACCAGTTTATAAAATTTTTGTAAATATAAACCAAAACTGTAAACGTTACCAAACGCTACCTAAGGGTAAGTTTGTCTATAAAAAAATATAAACAAATTTGTTTGTCATTAATGAAAGGCACGCTTCTAGGGAGATTACCAAAAAAAAAAATAAAAAAAAATAAAATTAGACTATCATTTTCACGTTAAAGTGACCAAAGAGGGATTTTTGACCAAATAAAAAACAACTGTTAATTAGTATACATTAATATGTGTTTAGAAAGAAAAGTAATAAGTATACACTTTACTTTTAATATAGTATACAAAATAATTGCTTTGAAAACTATGTGAGCGAATACAATTCTCTCACACAAGGTGAATTGTTGATATAGTGTACAAAATAATTGCTCTGAAAACCATGTGAGCGAATACAATTCTCTCAGACAAGTGAATTGCACCCCTATATCAGAGAATCATGTCCGATTCATAAAAGGGGAATGAAATTCATGGCATCCAAACTCACCAGTGCTGCAGTGCACAATCTGTCGTTCTATCTGCCTTATCACCAAGTTTCGTAGCATCAAAAACTGCAGCACCATGGGCCCCACAAGAGAACCAAGCCAGACCCAAGAAGAAGAAAGCAAACTTGACCTCCAATTTTCCTACTAGGACCATTATGGCTTTGAACCTTGAAACTACAGCTTTTTTTTTTTAGTTAAAAAAAGAGTTGAAAAAGGCAGAGGCATGTAAAATGATTTCACCATCCTTAGGTTTATTTTATCCGTCGTGTTATATGCTCTAATTAATCAATCAATAAATTTGTGAGAAGCAAACACAATAATACTATTTTGATCCTATTTTTGAGCGATCAATCAATAAAAAAAAATTTCCCGGTTATTTTACTGACAATGTGATAATTAAAAATTAAAAAATTTGAAATATTAAAAAAAATATATTAATTGAATTTTAATTATTCATATATAAATATTAACGTCACTACTAGAAATTTGATTTTTTGCGTCTATTTTTTTGCGACTGATTACTTACCCGTCGCAAAAAATAATTTTTGACCTCAAAATCTCATTTTACAACCTCATTTTCCTGACCAAATCGTGTTCTCATTTTACAATCTCAGTTTCCTGACCCAATCGTTCTTAACTTTAAAAAAAGAAAAAACCAAGTCAGTAAAACTTGACTCTCTCTCCCTCCCTCTCAATTCGCTTTTTTTTCTTATTTCCCAAATCTGAACTCTCTTTCTCTCCCTCTCAAAATCTGTCTCTCACTCGAATCTCACTGCCTCTCTCGCTCAAATCTGTCGATCGATTCAACTCTCTCAAGTCCACAACTGTTGAAGATTTCATAATCGGTAAGCCTAAACACATCTTCATCGATTCCACTCTCTCTGTAATGATCCGAATTATGTACTTCTCTGTAATGGAATCTGTCTCAAGAAGAATCTGTAACAGCGCTTTACACGGAGCTACGACGCGCTTGTGCTGGTCCGCTTGTGACAGTGCCTCGTGAAGGCGAACGCGTGTTTTATTTTCCTCAAGGACATATTGAGCAGGTTAGTTTCCAACTCTAGGCAATCAGATTCGGAGTTCTTTGTTTCTCTCAGAGGTTAGATTCATTAGGATTTCTCATAATGCTCTATAATTTTATCAATTTTGTCTCTATTGGTTGTGCATCTCCAATTGTTCATCAGATTCAAATTTGATCAAAAAAATGGCTCCAAAATGTTTGATTATTGATAAAGAATTATGTTTGATGGATATGTTTGATTATCTTCAGTCATCAAAATGATATCACTCCAATTTTGCCATCATAAAATGATTTTAGGAATTTCTAAATTTCTATTTTATTATTTTGTGATCTAGAACTAACTGATTATTTTGTGCGGCCTCTGCCTTATGAGGGTGAAACACCTTACCTTGTGCTTTTTTTGCATTTGAAAATGCTGTGATAGAGTGTATTCTTGAATTGGTGTTTAAGTTACACCAGCTAACAGCCAGCCTCTCAGGTTTGTCTGTTTGGGCTCCAAACCAAAAGGCACCTCCCCAATTGTGGTGTCCTGTGTCATCTTATAAGTCCATCATGGACATAATCCACAACTGAACTGGGATTTATTTCTCTACTGTAGAGTAAAGCAACTGTCAAATGTAGAAGATAGGAAGCGCATTAATCTCATCCACCTTAAATGGAAAAATAAGAAAAAGTGTCCATACATTCAATAGAAGGGAAGTTACATCCCTGATGCTGATACTGGAAATGATTGATTACATACCAAAGGTTTCAAATATCAGAAGAGGTAAAGTAGAAACAGCTATGGTTCTAGTTAAACATTAATTTAGCTCATTTAGTCAAGTCTTCTGTTGCAAGCTTATGTGCATACAGCTTCCACAAGTCTGCTACAGACAAATTTAATGAAATTAATACACTTGCAGAGTTAGATTTTTTTACCATTAACTAAAAACATCAAGTTTATGAAGAAGAAGAAAAAAAATCATGTTAAATTTAATGAAATTAATATCTATTGGATGAAATTATTCTTAAGAATATTTGATTTTGACTTCATTCGGTCGAAAAATGATATATATGTGTTCATCAATGTCTACTCATGTTTTGTTGGGAATTAACATATTGTGATATGCTTCCATTGGACCTTGTGGTGATATCCTGGCACTGTATATATTTTCCTGACTTTTTTCCCCCCCTTTCCCTAACATGGACTCTAATCATGCAGTTATTTATAATTTGCCATGTCTGATTGAGTTCTCTGACTGCCCTGTGGCTGTCAAATTTTATGGATCTAGTTAGAAAACGTTTTTTGTACCCCTAACGAATAATTGTCAGTCTCAAGTATGTTATTGCTCTCAACAAATTTCTTATGTGGTGAAGAACAACCACTTATTGTGTTTGTGTATATCATGCAGCAATCTATTTCAATCCAAGCCTCTATGTTTGAAAGTTTTGATAGGAAAATTTTCGCATATTGATTTCATGACTGTATCGGGGAAATATAGCATGTTTATATTGGACGAGAAAATTTAACCATGGCAACAGCAGCCCCAATGCATATAGCTATATAAGTAAGATTTGATTGATTCATGTCTCTTTGAATGTGTTATTTTTGTAGATGTTGCAACACTGTATTCATTATTGGCTCTCTGTTACCTCGAATGTATTCTCTAATGAAGTTTCTGATATGATGGCAGATATGGTGTTTGCATGGATCCACTGATGGACTGGACAGTATGTTTGATGCTCATCTTTCTGCAATAACTACAGTTTCTTCTTGATGATGTTTTGCTCTTACATGTTTTCTTCCTCACAGATATGTTGCAATCATGAATGCAATATTCTCAGCTCAACGTCAATGGTATCGTGCAATGTAGACTTTTAGTATTTTTATTCCCCATATTATACACATCAAATTTTTATTGATTTGCTTTGAATTAATATTTATGTTAGTGTTGGTACTGTACTTGGTTTTCGATTGTGCTTTATGGGGTTTCTCTTGCCAAGTTCTAAGTACAAAAACTCCTTTAGGTGAACACGAAAGCATAGAATTGTCTATAGTTTTCTTTTGTTGTTATCATTGTTACTGTCTGCTTCTGTTCCCACATTATTCCATTGGGCTCATGAAATACACTTCTATTTATCATTAATGTGTGAAAATAAAGATCTCTGTTCTTTAATTCAGTAACACAGCTTTTAGTGTAACCAGGCCTTAGTTTTGTATTTTCTAAATTTATGTTATGAACCTTCTGTTTATTGGTGATTTGATTTGGGAATTTTGACTTAATAGGAATAGGTGTTATTTTGTCACGTAACAAAACATGACAAAACACTTGCTGAAAAATACCAGTGGATGATGGCTTTGAATTCTCTCTAACACACACACATGGTTGAAATTGTCACCATTTGCTTCAGATGAAGTGAGTTAGAAAGAAGCATGTTAGTGTTGGTCATTATAGTTATGTTGGATGATGCGGGCTTTCATATAATTATTGTAAGCAAAGGCTCCCACATGCTGAAAATTAGAACTAACACGTCAGTCATTAGTGCCAATAATGAACTGCCATCAAAGGCTTAAGATTGAAGTCCAACACAATGGCAACTACAAATATAGAGAAATCAAAGATCTCGGCTTAAATAAATTGCAGTTTCTTTCTATTATGAGCTCAAAAGTGATTTCATTGGAATTAGTGGAATGTTGGACCTATGGGCTTCTTTTTTTCTGAATTAAGAAATATACATAAATCATAACCTTCCTATGGCAGATTGTTAGTTGCATTGATGGTGCTTATTATTTCCGACACATGGGCAACTCTTTTGATAAAAGGTTTCCAAAATTCTTCATTGCTAATTCTTGAATTACATAGTGAAGTCAGGAACTTGATGTGAACTTCTAAATAGTGAAGTCAAATTTCTTCTTATTGTTTTGGTATTAATCTATGCTAGGACAAAGATTATGTTAATTATGTTCATTTTTCAAATTCTGTGGTTTATTCATTAATCTGATTGGATTGGGTGACCATTTTCTTGTCTATTTATTTGTGCAAATTATGAATTGGCATCTATATTTTTGTAATTTACTCCAAGCAAAAGAATTTAGAGAATGAACCTTTTTTTTTTTCTCTTGACAATTTCTTTTCAAATAGTTTTATTTTTATTATTTTAAGTTAAACTGCATTAAATTTTCTAGTCACGTGTATATGTTTTTGCAGGTTTTGTTGAGGGAGTAGTTGATATAATCGAGCGGCTGATGTTTGGGAGCCAAACTGAGATTATATTGTTCTTTCTTTTCTTTTCTTCTTTTTTTTTTTTTTTTTTTTTTTTTTTTGAGGACTTGAATCTTTTAGCACAATATATTTTAAGGATGGTTGATGGATATTTCTTTTGCATGTATGAAAGTTTATATTTTGTTTGCACATTTATATGTGAATAGGTTAGTATTTCTATTATGAGTTTAAATTAATTTGTTAATTTTGTTATTTTTTATTAAAAAAAATTGTTAGGTATTTGCAATTGATTTTTTTGTTGTAATAAACGTATATATGATTTTATTATAAAAATAATTATTTGCGACGGTAAAAAAGAAGTCGCTAAAAGTGTTTTTGATTTTTTTTTTTTTGGTTGCGACGGCAAAATAGCCGTTGCAAAAAGTAGGTTAGGCAGTCGCAAATAGTTTGCGACTGTTATTTTGCAGTCGCAAAAAGTATTTGCCACCCCCACATTCGCGACCCTCATTTGCCGTCGCATAGGCCGTCGCAAAAAGTCTTTTGCGACTGTTTTTTTATTATTTGCGACGGCTTGTAGCGGTCGAAAAAAGTACTTTTTTTAGTAATGCGTGCACTATTATGACCTTACTAGTGCTGCCATCACACCACCTCTCTCCCCCTCCTCTACCACAACAACCTCTTGAACAATCTTTTTACAACTTGACTACTTTTTTGTTTCTTTTTTTCTTTTTTTGTTTACAAAGTTAGCCCATTAGCCAAGAGTTCATGCACATTACTAGAGGTTAGAGGTTAAATTTTATCTACATGTCCCTTGCATTTGTTTGAGATATTTCTGATATTTGTTGAGTTAGTTGCATGTTTGTGGTTGTGTTTTCCTCTCATAAATGGTTCAATTTGACATACATCTCATACCTTTTTAATTTATGGGGTACTTACGTTTTAATAGGTAGACTTATTATTCAATGAATCCTATGATAATTAATAACATTTTTCTTCAAACATTATTAAAAAAACGTTACTAATTGTTAATTTTCAGGAACAGTTTAAAAATTGTCACAAAAATTGTCACTAACTATAAGTTTTAGCGACAGTTTAAAAAAATTATCACAAAAAAAAGTTACTAATTTTTAACTTTCAGCGACAGTTTGAAAATTTTGTCATAAAAAGACGTCACTAAGTATAAGTTTCAGCAACAATTTATAAAAATAGTTGACAAAAAAAGTCATTAATTGTCAATTTTTAACGACATATGCAAAAATTACTAAGATTTATTTTCAACAAGACTTGGTGGGAATTAAATCCAATTATTAGAACCTATCACTAATTTACCCTTAATTTTTATCTTACATCGATAAACAAAAAAAAAATGTATATCTTGAGAAAAAATTTTAGAATCACCATAGATGGTCATTGTGGAAGGCGAGAAATGATAAAATTTTCAATGACTCTGGGTCTAGGATCTCTAAATTTGTAGAGTTTATAATTAAAGTAAGGCTGGCGTCATGGGTAAAAGCATTTAATTTAATTAGTGAGTTTCAGTAAATGATTTTGTAATATATATATATATATTTTTTAATCAACAACTAAGAAAACTTTATTAATGATAGAAAACCTTACACGTAAGGAAAAAAACATCAACAAGGGGGGGGGGGGGGGGGGGGTAGTGATGCAAAAGCCATTATAACGAGATAACCTAATCCCAACTAGGTTGATGGGATAAGAACAGTGAAAATTCAAAATCTAGTAAGAAGTAAGTTGTGTTAATGATGATACAGAGCATAATCTTTTACATAGCATAATAGAAAAAAGAAGCAAAGTAAGAGGAGAAGTTCAAAAAGAGGTCAAAAATGTGACAACCCAATCCCAACTAGGTTGATGGCATAAGAACAGTGAAAATTCAAAATCTAAGTAAGAAGTAAGTTGTGTTAATGATGATACAGAGCATAATCTTTACATAGCATAATAGAAAAAAGAAGCAAAGTAAGAGGAGAAGTTCAAAAAGAGGTCAAAAAATGATGATACATAGCATAATCTTTTACATTTTCCTTTTCAAGAAAAAATGTGTTACAATTTGTGATACATTGTCATTATCATACAATGGCAAAGCAGAATGTACAAGTGCCACAGCATGAAGTAAATATTAACAAATACAAAAATCCACTACGTATAAAGCATTACTACATTGCTACCTCTGGGCTTCCATTGCCAACTATTGGGGACATAAGCAGCGCTTTCTCAAAAAACCAAATTTTTAGGGTTCCAAATTTGTAAACGATTGTATTATGAGTATCGGTTAATAAATTTTCAAAATAATTATACATTCTTTCCAATACAAGTTTTTTTTTTTTTTTTAATAAAGAATGTATATCTATTTTAAATTTTTTTAACAAACTCTTAACAACAAAATCCTTTACCTCATGGACGTGGAGCGATACAATTAATAGCTGAGGTGATAATATGGGTAGCGCCTTCATCTTGGGAGATGCATTTTTGGCCGCCAGTGGCAATGGTACAGTTTGATATGGTGACGAGATCGGATTGGCTTATATGGATCCCATCGGTGCTCGGGCTAGTCTTGGGTGCATTTATGTTAAGGTCTTGGATTGTGAAGTTGTGGCTGTCACCAATTTTTATGTGGAACCCTTTGCTATTCACCATATTAAACCCTTGGATAATAGAGTTGTTCACTTGGTTAAACACAATGGACTGCATCAAAACAAGAATATTAACATGTTCATGTCAGTCTTAAATTTTAATTTGTGCTCCTCCTATTGTAATTTTTGTGAAAATAATAATTTTTTACTCATGTTGGAGAATGAGAAAAATAGTTAAGAGATTCATTTCCATCCTTAATGTATCATATGATAGAAAAGATGTTAGGAAAAACAAGGGAACATGTTTTCTTGGTTTTGGAATAATGGTAAAAAGCCAACTTTTTGGCTTTTTAGCTTTTTTAGTTAAAAAAGTCAGTTTTTTTACCAAAAACAATCCAGTTTTTTGCCAAAAAAGCCCACTAAAAGGGCAAAAAAATCAGCTTTTTACCAATTTCTCAAAACACCACTAAATCAGGGAGGAAATGCTTTTTCAACAATCTCTTTGTGAAAGACACGAAGTAAGAAGGAAATCATGAAGTTGGATTAATTGGACAACCATATGGAAATTTTAACTATTATGTCCTATATCTCTTTTAAAATTTCTGTAAGTTGGAGAGAAATATAATTTTGTCTAATTAGGCATGTGAGTCATTACAGGTATCACTTTAATGATTTGAATCATTTATTTTCTACTGCCTAATTAAAGATGAACCTTTTAAAAATAAAAATATAATTAATTCGATAATAGTACTCACATGATTTCAACATATTTATCTTTGAAAAAATAGATAATTATTTTCAAATATGGTGAAATATGATAAAATAAATAATTATAATTATTGAACCGATTTGATTTTTTAACGAATAGTCTTCACATAGAAGTTTATAAGATGAACGATTCAGATCATTAAAGTGTAACCCAGTGGCGGACCTAGGTAATGGCGGGCACGGCCACCGCCCCTCCAAACTTTTGAAAATTCTCATTTCTACCAGACAATTTTGAATATTTATAAAAGAATTTTATAATTTGACCCCTTCAAATTTTATATAATTTTAGGGATGGCCACAGGGCGGGTTCGAGGAGGGTTCGACATTCCCAATCCCCGTCCCTGCCCCAGCGGACAAACTCCGCCCTCGCCCCACCCCCGCTATGAATGCAATTTTTCAACCCCATCCTCGACCTCGCGGATACCCAATACCTACGGATATCTGACCACATTTCAAATAGTTAAAAAAATAGAGGACCATTTAAATCCTTAGCACGCTAAATAATTTTTCTTGTTTCCATATATATAAATAGTGATACTTTTAGGATTATTATTTATTTATATTTAAACAAAATCAAGACTTTTAATATTATTTTCTTATATCTAATTATATTATATATCTTCTGATAAAAAAAAATTATATATATTATTTATTTATATATTATTAATTATGTCGGGTCGGGTTTAGATCGGGGGTGGTGATACTCGCCCCCGCCCCACATAAGTGTCGGGGCGTATAAAATCCACCCCATTCGAGCAAGTATGTACAGGTCCCCACGAATCAAATTAAAATGATCACCCCTATCTCTGATCCTTCCAAAATCAAAAATAATTTGATCTTGGCTCCCAAAAATTTTGAAAATTTTCATTATTCTTATACAATTTTCAATAATTATAAAATGAATTAATATTTCGGACATCCCAAACCTTTGGATTTTGATGCTCTTTTAAGTACTTATAAAAAAAATTATTATTTTAGTCCCCAAATTCTATATAATTTTTACTTCAATTCCTCTAAAATTTAAATTATTTTATTTTACTCCTTTTCACATAATTTCTGATTCCACCAACTGATGTGACCTCTGCTAAGTTCCACAAACCCAACTAGACAGATCGAACTTCATATCGATCGTGTGGCGTTAGGATCCTCTAGAGTCTTACTCCTAGAGTGATCTCCTACAGTGAGGAGAGGGGGGAGAGACACGTGTCCCACTCAGCCTTTCAAGGGCTGAGATTCAACCTCACCAAAACGACGTCGTTTTGGTGGGTAAATTGAAAAAAAAAAAAAAAAAAAAAAAAAAGATCAAATTTTTCATCGTTCTTGGCAGAGTTCATCCGCCGATCTCATCCGCCGATCTTCATCTGAGAGGAGAGAAGATGAAGCATGGCCGATCTCATCCGCCGAACTCCGGTTGTTGATTTCCTCCTCCCGCCGCCGGCAGACCGATGTCCATGGCCGATCTCCTCCGCCGCAGGTTCTTACCCATTTCCTCTGAATTTGATTTTCTTGCAATTTCTTTTCATTTTCCATGTTTTTTCTTTGAAATTTTCATCACCCATTTGTCTTATTTTCAGCCTTCTCTCACAACTCTTCGAAGAACGATGGAAAGAAAGAAACCCAGAAGAAAGGAAACTTGATTTTTTTTTTTTTTTTCAAAATACACAGCCATGGTTCAAAGAGCTTCAAAGTACTTAAAGTTGCTGTGTATCCATTTGCTCCATGGTTCACCCATTTGTCTTATTTGCAATTTCTTTTCATTATCCATGGTTCAAATATGCTGGTAGCAATCTCATCGAGTAAATCATCTGCACGATACACAGCCATTGTTGATCTGCAACAGAGCTTCAAAAAATCTGGTTTTTCTTTTTTTTTTTTTTTTTTTTTGAAAATCCTCACCAAAACGACGTCGTTTTGGTGAGGCTTAACCACAGCCGTCCGATCGCCACTCTAGGAGATCACTCTAGAGAGTTACTCTAGAGGACCCGGACGCGATGGTGTGAATCTACGTAAAAAGTGAAAACATACTTACAGGTGGGAGAGGGAAGTCACAAGTAGATCTGCCACCACAAGCATCATATTGCCATGATTCCTCACCTTGGCCGTTAAAAGTTCCAGGACCTTGAAGTACTAAACCATCCACATCTTCAACGGAGATCCAATGATCGTTAGCGAAGTCACTGATACAAGATTGGGCCAATATAGTACCATGCACTTCAACAGTTATAGGTTTTGAGTGAGTGCATGGTCCATGGAAGAACACTTCACCAGACAAGTATGTTCCTGTGGGAATAACTACACTTGATGGCCCATTTGATTTGCATGCTGCATTCCATGCCTGTGTAAAAGCCTGCATCCGCCACATTGAGGTTTTTCATATGAGTAATGATGCTGTGTACACGGAAAAAGTATTCATAAATTAGTACTCTGAATTATACTGATTATGTTTTAGGTTAAAATAATAATAATAATAATAATAATAATAATAATAATAATAATAAGTATGACAATTTTGACATAATTAAATAGATGAAGTCATAATATTCTGTTAAGTTCCTGACGGATTTTTAATGCCGAGGGGTGAATTGAAATGCAACTCAAATGCTGAGGAGGCTGGTGTAATTTTGTCATACTACTGGGGTTAGATGTAATATTAACAAATGTTAAGAGAGGCCTGTGTAATTTAATCAAGAATAAACAAGATAAAGTTAGGCCCCAAAAAAAAAAAAAAACGAGATAAAGAGTATATTATAATTTGTATTCTTGCATTTTTACATCAAATTTTATTTTGGTTCTTCCTTTTTCATTGTAACAATCAATTCATGCACTTGTACTTAGCTTGAAATTTGGCCCTTCCATTAATTTCGTATTAATAGGGTTGATGAAACTTATTATGTGAGCAATTATGTGACATTTTTTTCATTTAAAAATGATATTTGTGAAATTATGAGCTAAAAGAGTTTTTAATCTGAAATGAAACTATGATAAAACAATCACAGTATTTATATGAGAATTGTGTACAAAAATTATGTTTAGAAATGGCACCAGATCTTCCGTCTCCAACGCACCCCCTTCTTCTTATTATTAGATTATATTTCCAGATTTTGCACATAATCTAATGATTTGAGAGTCTATTGGCACAAGTTGATATGAATTTCAAGACAAAAACATCTTTGGCTCGGGAAAAATCACCACCACAGTGATCACGAAAAAAATAATGTATGAATACAGAATCAATCACAAAAAAACACAACATTCTCATGTGAAATAAACTCCACACCCATATAAAAGAATTGCATTTGATTTTATAATTATTTTTTGTGCAAATAAAAAATCACCTGTGCACACTCTGTCTGTCCATCTGCCTTAGCACCATACTCTGTAACATCAAAAACTGTAGGAGCATTGCCATCATGGTTACCTTGAGCCCTACCAGAGAGCAAAACCAGACCCAAGAAGAAAGCAAATTTCACCTCTAATCTTCCCACCAGGGCCATTGTGGCCTTGACCCTTGAACTACAGTTTTTTTATATTTTTTTTTTCAAGTTAAAAAAGACAATTAAAAAGCCAGAGAGTATAGCAAAATGATTTCACCATCTTCAGGTTCTTTATACAAAGTTTTTGGTACCAATTTTTGTGACCACTCAAGCAATTTGTGGTAGCTTCTTGAAATAAATGCATTACTATTTTGGTTGTTTGGTTCCCCTATTTTTGTGTGATGTCATCATAAGTCATGGCTGCCAGTAATTTTTTACCAGTTGTTTCATTGTCAACGTGATGTCACGTGTAAATCAACCCCTTAAAATAAGAAATCTCTTGATTGTCAATTATATTAGGAAGAAGATGACATCAGTGAATATTGAAAAATAAAATTATAAATTAATAAAAAATTATAAAAATTAATAATTAAATTTACAAAAAAAAATTTATTAATGAATTTGTATTTTTTTTCCCCCTCACATAACTGTCAGTTAATAACCCCAAATTATATTACCATGTAGGAGATTGAGTCATTTTTCATATAGCAACATAGAAACAAATGCAAATGTATATTTTTATGCTTGCTAAGAGGAGAAATAGTTTGTTCTCTTACAAAACAGAGGGTCAAGTGTATTTAGTAATATCGGTGTATTACTTTTGTGCACAACGGTTTTAAAAAAAAAAAAAAAGAAAAAAAAAGAACATAAATATATAGTATTTACATTAAAATTCTTTAATTAATTAGGGAATATTATTTTACTCTCTCATCTATGAATCCGTATATATTAATTCCATCAACTATGAAAATCACAATACATCTCTTTTGGATGTGATCTATATAAACGGTATGCATGTGTGAAAGTAATATATTTTTATAATTGAAGGGGTCAAATTGTATAAATTTATAGATGATAGAGATAAAATAATATTTACTAATAATTGCAGAGGTTTTGGTGTTATTTTTTTTTTTTAACCGTGGTGCACAATAAATACACCTGGACCCTCTGTTTTGTAAGAGATTCAAATAATGCTCCTTTCATGTATAAGATATTGGTTGGTGTAAATGTTAGGAAAAATTAAATTCATAACAAAATTTGTCTAAAAAAATTCTACAAGAATAATGCGGTTATATTTTTCTTGTAAATAAATTTATCTTTATAAGTATTTTAGTTCAAAATGAAAAATTTAGACAAAATAAATACAGAGATTATATATATAGCACATCATTCATAATGACACAGTAAACATAAGGTGAGTCTATTTGTAGAAGCTCCACCAATTCAGAAAACAAGCTAGTGATATACTGCAATTTTCACACCTATAAATAATAAATTACACAATGATAAGCTTAATACATCTGACGAAGTGGTGGTTTTGTTGTGGTTCGATACTCAGCAATCACTAGCCCACCATACTTCTTTGCTGCCTGATAACAATCAATACTTTCTCTTTCTCTTGCATGAACAACTTGATGAGTAGCAGAGTGAAGTTGGAGTTGATGATGTGGACGGTTCTGATTAAGAGTAGGCCTCTTTTGTGGGGCCCTCAAAGACTCCTCCAGCAATCCAAAGGCTTCCAACCCAACATTAGCTATCTCAGTTGGAGTACCCATTTCACTTGATCTCTTCTTGGCCATGTATTAGTAGTCTTTTGAGCTGTGTGTGATCTGCCAAACAGACCAAACTGGCATTGCCCTTTTATAGCAATTGCATTTGGATATTGTTCCACTTCCCATCTTCTCCCTTCAACATATGACTTTTCAAATTACTTTTCTCTGAATTGATATGCAGAGGAGTGAATATATTTGATTTGATCTGCTTTCGGTGGCCCCTCCAAGTGGTCTCACTAATGTATATTCGCATCTATCTTTGGAGCACCAATCACTTTGCTTGGTTCCATTTTTTCAAAAATACTTTTCAGAAAATTCTATTTTCTTATTTTTCGTATTTTTTTTTTATTTTTACTGAATTTTTTTAATAGTTTAAGCAATTTTTTTTAAAAAAATTTTTAGACACCCTTAATATAAATACACTTAAAAAGTATAACTTTCGTGAAAAAAATCTTTAAAAAAATTCACTAAATACCAATAATACCAAAAAATATATATATAAAAATTCAATATAATTTCGTATTTTTGTGTATTTATTAATTTTTTAAAATAATTTTTCACAAAGATTTTATTTTTTAGATAAACTCCAACCACACTCTCTATTTTTCATCAGTTAAAGTACGAAAAAAGTACACTCTTTATTTTACCTAAATACTTTAGCTATTGTGTTCTCCAATCACACTCTTTATTTTAGCTAATTATTCAAATTAACTTAATTAATTTTTAAAACAAAAAATACTAATTGCTGATATTTTACTAATATAAATTTGCAATAATAATAAATTTGCCCATACAAACATACAAAACCTATAAAATGAGGAGAAAAAAAATACAAAATACAAAATAAGTTATTCCGTAATTCATCAAATAGAATTGAAAGAATATATAAAATTACTATATACACATATACATATATAAAATCCTAAATCCAAGACATAAATATACAAAAATCCAAGATATATACATATATATTTGTTTGGAGAGCCTCTAGGGATCTTCAATTGTAGCCACCAAAAAGTAGAATGGTAAAATAGCTAGTCTAATAACCAGCCCATTGGAGCTCAAAATTAGAGTTACATTGACTAAAATGCCTAACAAGCCTTTTTTATCTATCCCATTGGAGATGCTCAGTAAGGTATATTTAAAAAAGTAAAAAAAAAAAAAAGTTTAAAATTTTAAAAATATTCTCTAAAAACAAAAAAAAACATGAAAAACAAAAAAATAATATTCCCACCTAGAAAAATTATAAATGTTATTACAAAAATAAAATGTATGAATCAGATTTATTATGAATGTGACTGATATAATATCAAGTTTAAATTTAGAAAATAG
The DNA here is from genome assembly GCA_036172215.1 of Camellia granthamiana. Lineage (NCBI taxonomy): Eukaryota > Viridiplantae > Streptophyta > Magnoliopsida > Ericales > Theaceae > Camellia > Camellia granthamiana. The sequence goes on along the minus strand of CM069914.1, from coordinate 80,744,651 downwards.
ATTGTCTCTAGTTTACATTGGAGGACTAGACTGTCTAGTTAGGTTTGAAAAGCCTGAAACGGGCCTCACTATGATTATCTGATTCGTTCGTTATGTAAACTAATTAGCTTGCTTGATTCTATTTTTTCAAAAACACTTTTTAGAAAATTTTACTTTCTTATTTTTTGTGTTTTTTTGTTTTACTGAATTTTTAAAATATTTTTTCACAAATTTTTTACTTTTTAGATAGATCTAAGTAATGTACATCTAAAAAAGTAAAAAAAAAAATTAAAATTTTTAAAATATTCATTAAAAACAAAAAAACACAAAAATCAAAAAACTTAGTTTTCAAACAACTTAATTTAGAAAACTCAAACCAAGCACACTAAATGTTTTTCATGAAAAAAATCAATTTGCTATGTTAATCATCTTATTTTATAGGATTTGTCTTTAAAAAAATAGAAGTTTTATTTTTAAAATCATACTTACTATCTATTTTTTTTTTCTAAAAAATATAATAAAATATTTTAGCAATAATTGGCAAATCAATTTATTTTTTATATAGATGATCTAAAAACATAAACTTTTAAAATAAATTGATTGAATTATTAAAATGTGACCCATGAAGGATGGACCCATTAACATAAATGGCCGGCTGGTGGTGGATGGACACAATCTCCTTCCTAAATCTATATCATACACAGTATATTCTATTTTTGGAATAAATAAATTTTCCGATATTTGGAGATGGAACATATTTGATCCTATCAAGACCAAATAATTGGGATAAAGTAGTAACTGGAGTGTTTTGAAAAGTTGGTTAAAAGTTAACTTTTTGACTATTTTATTTTTTAGTGAGTAAAAAATATGAGAGGTAATGTGATCTAAAATATGTAAAAGTTAAAAATTAATTTTGAACCATCTTGCCAAAATAGTGTCATGACGATATTTTGTGATGAAAGGAGGTTGAAGGGTGGACTCACCTATGTAGAAAAAAGTACTCTCTACTTCCAAATTCTAGCAAACAAGATCAAGTGAAGAAAATTGGAGAAAGGAATAAGGAACCTAAAGAAACATAAACTTTATGCACTCACAAAATAAATCAGACAATGATTTAGAATTTTAAATCTATATGTATATTTAGAGATTACTATAAGGTTACACTATGAATGAATTTTGACATTTGATTATAAATTCTAGATAGTTTTTTGATTTTTTCTTTCTGAGTTTGTAGAATTGCTGATCGTGAAATATTCTAAATTAAAAGATTTCAAATAATTATCCTTTAAAATCATACTTATTATCTTTTTTTTTTTCTAAAAAATATAATAAAATATTTTAGCTATAATTGGCAAATCACTTTATTTTTTGTATAGATAATCTAAAAACATAAACTTTTAAAATAAATGGAACAAATTATTAAAATGTGATCCATGAAAAATAGATCCATCGACACAAATGGTTGGCCGGTGGTGGATGGACACAATCTCCTTCCTAGATCTATATCATACACAGTATATTCTATTTTTGGAATACATAAATTTCCTGATATTTGGAGATGGAACATATTTGATCTTATCAAGACCAAATAATTGGGATAAAACAATAACATAGTGTCATGACGATATTTTGTGATGAAAGGAGGTTGAAGTGTGGACTCATCTATATAGAAAAAAGTACTCTCTACTTCCAAATTCTAGCAAACAAGACCAAGTGAAGAAAATTGGAGAAAGGAATAAGGAACCTCAAGAAACATAAACTTTATGCACTCACAAAATAAATCAGACAATGATTTAGAATTTTAAATCTATATGTCTATTTAGAGCTTACTGTAAGGTCACGCTATGAATGAATTTTGACATTTGATTATAAATTCTGAATAGTTTTTTGGTTTTTTCATTCTAAGTTTGTAGAACTGCTGATTGTGAAATATTCTAAATTAAGGTCTCGTTTGAGAACATGCATTTTTAGTAATTTTTTGACTTTTTTTATTAAAATATGATGTAAAAAAATTAGTATGTTTAGGATAACTTTTTTATTTTTACCAAAAGAAGTGCAAAAATTAGAGAGAAAATGAAATCTTTGACTTTTTAATATAGATTATTTGGTTTTTTAATTTTTTTAATGATTTTTTGACTTTTAAACTAAAAATAATATTACCAAATGAGACCTAAGCTTTCAAATAATTATCCTTTATTGAAAGGCATATGTCCAAAAAGGAATATGGATAAGACCTCTTGGAGCTTTGGGAATATGAATTAAAATGGAACCCAAAAAAATATATTCTTTCAAAGTCATGGTTTTCTAACTCAATTTTACTGAGTTGGATTTATTTATTTATTAAAACAACTTCATGTTTTTATCGAATGCTTAAGAGCAATCCTAATTGCACGGAAAACATCATACCGAAAAGGTCATGTTTATTTAGATAGACGTATGTTTGGAATTGGACTAATAATTTAATAAAATTATTAATTTGATATTTGGTTAAAAATATTAAAATACGCATTAACAATCTATCCGAATATGGTATCTCACATATGATGGATTATTCAATCCCACAAAGGGGATGGAATATAAATTGAGGAACTAAGTCAAAGTCTAGACTAATTTATCAAATGACCATAATTGAGGAATTATGATCAATATATTAAATGTCTTATATCCTATCCATTCCAATCTCCTTAAACAAACATCGAATTAGATAATATTTTATTAATCACTCCTTATAATTCTAACTCAATCGAAACATAAGATAAGATACACAATCTAAAAGATTCGTAACCCTAGAACTATTTAGTCATAGGAATGTTAATTCAACCTAATTCTATCCGCCCAAACAAACATAGCCAAAGTGTATTGGCTATGGGACTAACAACACATGCGAGTTGTTAGTGTTATTTTGTTATTATTTTTCTCTATATCTCTATCTTATTCTTTTTTTATTTTTTGCTTTTTATATTCAATTCTCTCCTTGTTCTTTTTTCTCCTGATTTTGTCTTTTTTTTTTTGTTTCAATTCAATTTTCATTTTCAGTTTCTTCTCCCTCTTCCCCAAATCTTTTTTTTTTTTTTTTTTTTTTTTTTTTTTTTTAAAAGAAAATTTCTTGTTTCACCTAGTACTCTTCTTCCTCTATTTCTATTTTGGTTCTCTTTTTTACTTTTAATTCATATCCTTAAACATCTCAAGGTTCAAAAGTTGTCAATTATTTCCGAGGTATGCTAAAGTGTTGGTGCAAGGTGGATGGAGAATAATTTTCTAGCAAATCTGGACTGGAGGGGTTTGTTTGGGTCTGTAGGGCTCACCATAGATCTTGTTTCGATGATCCAAATCTTTCATTTTGTCAACTATTTTATGTATTTCATCTTAAAAAAAATTTAAGTTGATCCAATAATTGTAATACGTTCAATTTATTATCTTTGTCATCACAAAAATTATGATTTATTTTTTAAAAACACAATTATCTTCCATTTTTTTAGTGAAAAACACGGTAAATTGAACAAGTTATAATTATCAGATTGACCTAGTTTTTCTATGGATGAAATACATGAAGTGCTCAACGAAATAAACGGTTTAGATCATTAAAACAGGACCTGTGGTAGACTACATAGGCCCAAACAACCCCCTCCAATCCAGATTTTAGATTAAAGAGAATCCTCCTCGATCTCATTAATTTTTGGGTCATAGGGCGAGAAGTTTAATTTTCAAGCTTTTGGGGCAATTATCTCAACATTGCAAGGTCTGGGAAGTGAGATGTTATGCTGAAAACTTGTTGATGAGTTTTAAATAAATAAAGTGAAAAAGCAAGTTATAACTAGAGGACAGTAGACATGAGTTGGAAAATTTGTACACTGCTAAAATTTCACATAGCATATATATTGTGATTACACCATATATGCATAACGTCAAAGCTGTAATTTACAATGAAAACTACGATACATATATATATATATATATAAATAAAAATAAAAAGAAGAAGAAGAAGAAAAGAAAGGGCAGTAGTGAAACATGCATGCTGAATTGCTGGTGATCATTTGAAGCCACGTTACATTACATAGTGTTCATCTTTTTTGGGATCTCTTTGGACGAAATCTACAATGTGAACCCCTTTCCAAATCCTGGCTGCATCCTTGTCCATGATTCCCATCACCAGGGGGTCACGGATTGGCTTTGCCTTCTTCTTTTCTTCCAGTAGCCGTTTTTCCAGGAATATAAACGATTCCTCACCTATTTTGCCAAGATCAGCTTGAGGCCGTGCCATATTTTAGAGAGAGAGAGAGAGAGAGAGGGAGAGAGAGTATGTGTGGTTTGTGTTGTGTTTTGGGTGCAAATAATTTGGTAACTTGATATGTGTTGAACAATCTTCACTGTATTTAAATAGATTAAATTCTGTTGTGTACTAAACAACAATAAGAATATAAAGAAATAAAGGAAATGAGAGAATTTGTTTGATTACGAAAATCAAACTAACAATAGAATTAAATAAATAAAAACAGATTTTATTTTGTTACCAAAACAAAATTAAAATCTGATTTAAATAAATAATAATAAAATCAGAAAATAAATAAATAACTTACTTGATTAATATCTTGAATATTATTCTGATCAAGTCCAGTGTTTGACACTGTGTCCTTAAGACAGATTCGTCCTCTCCACGGTACTTTCAGAATATGGACATCTATCTCCCAGGATGAAATGATCAACTACAAACAATAGCAGCACTACAAATTGTTTGCCTAACGAACACACTAAGTGTTTATACACTTTCTTACAAAAATTAAATGCAGCAAAATGAAAAATAAATTTGCAGAGGTGAAGTACAAAATTTCTGAATGTTCAAACATCAAATGAGGGTCGTCCTATTTATAGATGGATTGGTGGCTGCAGGTTTTGAATTAAACAGGTGCAAACCTGTTTGGTTTTGAATTAAACAGATACAAATCTGTTGGGTACAAAATTCAAACAGATAAAAACAGGAAGGGCCCTGTTTGGGTGTACAGTAAAACCGGACCAATTTATTTCCGGAATTAATTTGAATTCTAGATTTTATTTTACCAAAAAATTAAATTAAATTCAAATATTTTTTGCCCAAAAAGATAGGTATTGGGCCGGACAAGCCCAACCCAACCTCACACCACGCACCCAGCCGCCCGCCCGACCGGACGGCGGCGTGCGTGTGTGGTGATTTTTGGGTCCAATGGGTCTAGCCCATTTTGCCCATAACCTCCCTCTCTAAAACACTTGGGTACCCCTTAGGGCACATCCCAAGTTCCAATCCCATGCCTTATAAACCCATTCAAAACTTCCCACCAAATCAATGTGGGACAAGTCTTATTCAAACCTTTAAGGATTTTCCACAAAAACTCCATTTCCATGGAGCACACTTTGGCTTCAATTTCCCACTCACTCGGTAATGGTTTTGAGCAACCAAATATACCACGTGAATCACAACGCGGCATAGAATGCGTTACTACTTTGACCCGCGAAAATCGACGCACGGGGCCCACCTAAAAATTAGACCAAAGTTAGGAAAAAATTATGGTATTACCCAGAATTATTTCCAACAATCCTCCACATGAATGGAATTTGATGACAACGGAAATGCAACAATATGTAGACTTTATCGAAAGAGTATAAGTCGAAAATATCTTGCATCAGGATAGGTAACTTTCGGCCGTGAACCTTCCCTAGTGATAACCTATCGGACTTACTGGCTAACCAATGGACGCGATGCCTTGAATTGTTCAGCCATTTGTGTAAGCCAAGACAATAGATTTCACACAAAATATCTTCTAACACATCGTGGTTCTACTGTTGTGTTCATTTTGGTCTTGAACGCTCCTGGTTTTCACAAGTGTTTCTAGAGAATTTAACCTCTTATATTCTCATAGAACCGGCCCCAGTTCGACACTCATATAGGTGATTCTTACTGTGAGTATCTCCTTATACTCGTCTTGATTTTATACCTAAATCAAGATATAAGTAATCATAAAAAGCAAAACTTATCCTTATACCCCTACATACAACATATGTTGCAGATATCACTCTCACCATTGGAATGGGTAGGGAATTTTAATCCCTTGGTGATTTCTGGCGAGCCATACATAACTTAGTTGTCCCTTTGAACTTAGTTCTTGGGATCTCCAGTCATATAAGTAGGGTTACCATTATGACGACTCTTATATAATAGGCTTTAATCTCATCCCCTTCAATGAACTATACACTAGCTCTTTTGTCAAACATTTTGTTAACAGATCCGCAATATTCTCTTTACATTTTATATAATCTATTGAGATTATTCCATTTGACAACAGTTGCCTAATGGTATTATGTCGACGACGAATATGTCGTGACTTACCGTTATATATATGATTCTGTGCCCTGCCTATTGCAAATTGACTATCGCAATGAACGCAAATAGCTGGCACAGGTTTTGGACACATTGGAATGTCTGCTAAGAAGTGACGAAGCCATTCTGCTTCTTCTCCTGCTTTGTCTAAAGCAATGAACTCAGATTCCATTGTAGATCGTGCGATGCAAGTTTGTTTCGTGGATTTTCAAGAAATAGCAGCACCTCCCAGAGTAAAGACATATCCACTAGTGGATTTTGAATCTTTAGTAACCGATATTCAATTTGCATCACAATAACTTTCGAGTACTGCTGGATATCGAGTAAAGTTCAAACCATGATCACGGGTAAATCTTAGATATCTAAGAACCCGAATAATCACCTTCCAATGGTCTTCTCTGGGGTTACTAGTGTACCTACTCAATTTTCTGAGCATAAGCTATATCAGGACGAGTACAACTCATTAGGTACATTAGGCTTCCAATGATTTGGGAGTATTTTAACTGAGACACTGCATCACCTTTATTTTTCGATAAATAAAGATTGATGTCCACCGGTGTTCTAGCTAAATTCGTATCATCCTTGATAAATTTATCAAGAATTTTCTCAATATAATGAGATTGGGACAATGCATATCTGTTAGATGTTTCAGTAATTTTTATTCCTAATATAACATCTGCAACCCCCATATCTTTCATATCAAATCTTTTGTTAAGCATTTGCTTAGTTGATTTAATCATGTTTTGACTGCTTCCAATGATAAGCATGTCATCCACATAAAGACAAACGATGACATATCCTTGGTCAGTGTTTTTAACATAGATGCATTTGTTACATTCGTTTATCTTAAACCCATTAGTAAGCATTGCATGATCAAATTTTTCATGCCATTGCTTAGGCGCTTGTTTTAATCCATAAAGAGATTTTACAAGCCGACAAACTTTTTTTGTTGCTCCGACACTACAAACCCTTCAGGTTGCTCCATATAGATCTCTTCATTTAGATCACCATTTAAGAAAGCTGTCTTAATATCCATTTGATGTATTTTTAAATTAAACAACGCTGCTATAGAAATAAGCATGCGAATGGATGTTATTCTTATTATAGGGGAATATGTGTCAAAATAATCCAGACCTTCCTTTTGTCTGTAACCTTTAATTACAAGTCTTGCTTTATATTTGTCAATTCAACCATCTGCTTTCATTTTTCTCTTGAATATCCATTTATATCCAAGAGGTTTAGAACCTGGTGGAAGATCCACCAATTTCCAAGTATGATTTTGCATAATGGATTCAATTTCATTATTAACAGCCTCTTTCCACAAACGTGCTTCAGGACTTGTCATTGCTGCCTTAAAGCTTTGAGGTTCATTTTCTAACAAGTATGTTAAGAAATCTAGACCAAAGGATTTTAATGTTCTTGCTCTCTTACTTCTTCTTGGTTCATCATCAGTTAAATCCTATTGGTCGAGACCATTACTAGTCTCTTGTGTTTAATTGTCATTAGTCTCTTGACTTTGTGTACAATCATAAGTTCTTTTTTGTGAACTTAATTCTTGTCCTTTCTTGTAAGGAAAGACATGTTCAAAAAACACAGCATTCCTTAACTCTATAATAGTGTTCACATTTATATCAGGTATTTCTGATTTATAAGTCAGAAACCGATATGCACTACTATTCTGAGCATAACCAATAAACACACAATCTACTGTTTTTGGTCCAATCTTAGTCTTTTTAGAAACAAGAACTTCAACTTTTTCAAACACCCCCACACTTTTAAGTATTCGTAGGAAGGCGGTCGACCTTTCCACAATTCATAAGGAGTGTTGTTGGTTTTCTTGTGGGGTATTCTGTTAAGAACATAATTAGCAGACAAAATTGCTTCCCCCCACAAGTTCTGTGGTAAGCCTGAACTTAGTAACATGGCATTCATCATTTCTTTTAGGGTTCTATTATTTCTTTCAGCAATTCCATTTTGCTGAGGAGAATAGGGTGCTGTAATTTGGTGAATAATGCCATGTTGTGCACAAAATTCATTTAATGGTGCATCATATTCACCATTCCTATCACTTCTAACCATTTTAATGGTTTTACCAAGTTGATTTTCAACTTCTGTTTTATAGAGTTTAAACATTTCTAAGGCTTCATCTTTACTTCTAAGTAAATAAATATAACAATATCTTGTGCAATCATATATAAATGTTATCAAATACTTTTTGCCTCATCTAGTTTGAAAAAATTTTAGATCACATATATCAGTATGAATTAATTCTAGAGGTTCGGTTTTCTTTTCAACCGATTTAAATGGAGCCTTAGTTAGTTTCACTTCTACACAAACTTCACACTTATGATTAGGATTAATTTCAAACTTTGGTATATAATCTAAACCAATTAATCTACGCAAAGCATCAAAATTCACATGTCCTAATCTACCATGCCATAAATTCGACTCAAGAATATAAGCAAAAGATGTGTTATTTTTATTCATAACAACTTTTGGTACAATTGTCATTACATTTAGTTTGAAGAGACCATCACTCATGTATCCCTTACCAACATACATGCCACTCTTTGTTAATACAAATTTATCAGACTCAAAAACAAGCCTAAAACCATTTTTACTTAACAAAGAACCAGAAATTAAATTCTTTCAGATGTCAGGTACATGCAGTACGTTATTGAGGGTCAGTTCTTTCCCTGATGTCATCTTCAAGATCACTTTTCCTTGTCCAGCCACAGTAGAAGTAGAAGAATTTCCCATGAAAAGTTGTTCACCATTTGCAGCCTCATTGTAGGTAGTGAACATCTTCATATCTGCACAAATATGACGAGTTGCTCCAGTGTCAACCCACCATTCCTTGGGATTTCCAACCAAATTAGCCTCAAACACCATAGCAGAGAGGTTGATGTCATTCACTCCGTCAGAGATGTAATCTAATTCAGTTACATTGGCCTGATTGGTAGTCTTCTTGCTTGTACTTCCATGATCCTTCTTAGGGTGGCGGCAGTCAGAAGCTCGATGTTTAGTCTTGCCACAGTTATAGCATTTTCCTTTGAACTTCTTGTTGCCATTGTTGTCACCTTGTTTAGGACCATCTCCAGTAAACTTCCTCTTTTTGTTATGTGATTTATGAACTTGTTCAACCACATTAGCCTTAGACTCAATGGGATTTTTCTCATTCCTCTTTTCAGCCTTCCGGTTATCTTCCTCAATTCTTAATCTTACAATAAGTTCATTTATGGTCATCTCTTTGCGTTTATGTTTTAAATAATTTTTTAAATCTTTCCAAACCGGTAGTAACTTTTCCACTAAAGCAACGACTTGGAAAGACTCGCTAAGAGACATACCTTCTGAATGAATATCATGCAAAATTATTTGAAAATTTTGAACTTGAGAAATTACCGTTTGGGAGTCTACGATAACAAAGTCTAGAAATTTACCGACGACAAATTTCTTCGTGCCCGCATCTTCTATCTTGTATTTTTTCTCCAAAGAATCCCATAATTTTTTTGTTGACTTCAAAGGACTGTAAACATTATACAGCATATTGTCAAGGCCATTGAGGATGTAGTTTCTGCACAAGAAATCTGAATGTTTCAAAGCATCTACAGCGGCAACAACTTGCCAATCACGTTCACCCTCTTTAAGTGCTGGATCCTCTTCATGGAGAAACCGGGCCAAATTTAGAGTTGTAAGATAGAACAGCATCTTCTGCTGTCATCTCTTAAACTCAGTACCGTTAAACTTTTCTAGTTTTTCTCCATGATATATTGGTACATGAACATGGTTCTGGATAGGGACCGGTGTTGGTGTAACAATCAGAGTACCACTTCCAGTTGCAGTTTCAGTTGCAGTAGCCATAATCTCTAATTTACAAAAATCAAAAAAAATTAAAACACAAATTAATTTTCTAGTTACTAAAACCAGAAAATAAATTGTTATACAAAATAATTTTATTTTCCTTGTTACTAAAACTAGAAAAATAAAATGCCACAATAATTTTCTGTAACACAAATTAATATTCTGCAATTGTTAATGACACCAGTATATTACTACTAGTTGTCAAAGAAAAGAGACAGTATATTACTACTATCTGTCAAATTGCATAAATCACTATTTGTTTTTCCAACCAGAATATGTCTTTATGAAATCACATAAAATTAAATACAATGAAGATAAAAATTAATCTGTCTTAAGATTGTTGGACAATTTTCACTGTATTTAAATAGATTAAATTCTGTTGTGTACTAAACAACAACAAGAATATAAAGAAATAAAGGAAACGAGAGAATTTATTTGATTACGAAAATCAAACTAACAATAGAATTAAATAAATAAAAACAGATTTTATTTTGTTACCAAAACAAAATTAAAATCTGATTTAAATAAATAATAATAAAATTAGAAAATAAATAAATAACTTACTTGATTAATATCTTGAATATTATTCTGATCAAGTCCAGTGTTTGACACTGTGTCCTTAAGACAGATTCGTCCTCTCCACAGTGCTTTTAGAATGTGGACGTCTATCTCTCAGGATGAAATGATCAACTATAAACAATAGCAGCATTACAAATTGTTTGCCTAACGAACACACTAAGTGTTTATACACTTTCTTACAAAAATTAAATGCAGGAAAATGAAGAATAAATTTGCAGAGGTGAAGTACAAAATTTCTGAATGTTCAAATATCAAGTAAGGGCTGTCTTATTTATAGATTGATTGGTAGCTGCAGGTTTTGAATTAAACAGATAAAAACGGGAAGGGCCCTGTTTGGGTGTACAGTAAAAGATAGGTATTGGGCTGGACAAGTCCAACCCAACCTCACACCACGCACCTAGTCCAACCTGCCCAGACGGCGGCGGCGGCGGCGCGCGGGGTGATTTTTGGGTCAAATGGGTCTAGCTCATTTTGCCCATAACCTCCCTCCTTAAAACACTTGGGTACCCCTTGGGGCACACCCCAAGTTCCAATCACATGCCTTATAAACCCATTCAAAACTTCCCACCAAATCAATGTGGGACAAGTCTTATTTAAACCTTTAAGGATTTTCCACAAAAACTCTATTTCCATGGAGCCCACTTTGGCTTCAATTTTCCATTTACTCGGTAATGGTTTTGAGCAACCAAATATACTACGTGAATCACAACGCGGCATAGAATGCGTTACCACTTTGACCCGCGAAAATCGGCGTACGGCGCCCACCTAAAAATTAGACCAAAATTGAGAAAAAGTTCTAGTTTTACCCATAATTTTCTAATCATTTCCAACAATATGCTCTTATATGCAGTGCATCTAAAATTCTTAGTTGATAACATTTTACACTTTTGTTGGTTCTTACATATCCATAACTGATTCTGATCCAAATGGCAAGTCCTTCCAAATTCCATAGAATATTTTTGCAGATTACAAAGTGAGACAAAAAACCAAAAAAAAAAAACTAATCAAACACTTGGCTCACTTGGCCAAAGTACTCATCCCCATTTTTATCCTAACTTCTACTTTTGGTGTATATTATACACAATTTTTCTATGCGCAAAGAACAATCTGATCATAGAATCAGATCTAATCTTTTTATGGGTTTGTTTGGGTGTGGGCTGACATTTTAGTTTTTTTGGTTACTTTAACTTGGGGCTAAAAAGGCTTCATTTGGGATGGGCTTTTTGATTTTTTTGACTTTTATGAAAGAAAAAATAAAATGATTATGGTTTGAATGTGACATTTTGTCTTATTAAATTTTTAGTCTATTTTTTTTTTTGGGTCTATTTTAGCCAAAAAAGCCTCAGGCTTTTTCTTCCCGAATGAGCTTATATAAGAAAGTTGTTTCTGATTCTATAATTAGATTTTATTTATTTAAATTTTTCTTTCCCATAAGGTTAATGTCAGTGGTTTGAGCTTCTTATGTATATAGATTCATTTCTAAATAAATAAAAATAAGATTGATTGGTTAGTCATAAGTCACATCGCATATGTTTATCAAATGAAAAATTCTAAACATATATAAAATTTATACAAAAAATTTGATAAGAATGACGTGATAATGTTATTATTGTAAATAAATTTATCTTTAATAGTATTTTGTTCTGAAATAAAAGGTCTATAATAAATCACATTATTATGTATAAAAATTATAGCATTGATAGAGACCCCCTTCAATCATCACCCCCATCACCCTCCCCACACACACGTGGCGGGTGGTGATTGGAAAAAAAAAAAAACTGGCCAATGGGAGGGAAAGGGGGTCAAAGGGAGTGGGAGGGAAAGGGGGTTTGAAACATTTTTCTAAAAATTATGTATGAATTTTTTATTTGTATACTGTTATCAAATTTATCTTTTAAAAAAATGTAGCTATTTTTTGAAAATTGTGCTTATGGTTCGTTTTTGGTAAAATAACTCTGGTCTAATATATAATTAAGATAATTACATAAATCTCATAATTTTTATGAATAATCTACGCACACGATTTAGTTCATTGACATTGACCGTTGTGGTGATCCACCGAAGCAAACATCATCGGTTATTGTCTCTCCCAATTGGAGAGAAGTTGGAACAGTCAAATTTTGGAGATGAACTTGCATAACTTTAAATATGTACTTGTTGGATTCAACAAACTAATAGTTGAATGAGACCGAGAAAAAGGTTGGCCAGAGCATCCTTTCATCATAAATAATGTCACTCCAATAAGAAAATGGTAGATGTTCTTACATCAAATTTATACAAAAATCTCCATAAGAATTATGTGAAAATATCATTTTTACAAATAAATTTATCTTTATGAGTGTTTTGTTTTAAAATAAAAAATATAGATTATAAGAAAATTATATATTGCTGTTTGTATATCATTACTTTTTAAAAAATATTTCTTCTTGTATCTATAAATTCAAGATGTTAGAGTAAGACACTACAACAAAAACACATTTTAGTGATACCATACTAGCGGCATGTTCTTAAAAAATGTCACAAAAAGAATATTTTGTGGTATTTTTTAGAAAAATGTCATAGAGTCACAAACATACAAGGCTCTAGTGGCATTTCAATTAAAAAAAGTGTCACTTCATTACAACAAAAATGTTACTACAACAAATTTACACTTTAGTGACACTACATTAGTGGCATGTTTTTAGAAAATGCCACAAAAATAAAAATTGACATTAAATGTTTTAGAAAAATGCCACAGAACCACAAACATATAATGCTCTAGTGGCATTTCAATAAAGAAATGTCACATCAATTTTATGGCATTTTATAAAATAATGACACAAAAAATTATGTTCGTGACATTTATCAACAAATGCCACTAAACTTTAGTAGCAATGACATTTTTAAAAAAATGTCAGGACACTAGGTAGGTGTAAATTACTTTTTATGGCACTTAGGTGAAAAGTGTCATAAACAAATATTTTATAGCATTTTGAGAAATGCCACTAAGTCAAAAACTTTTCAAGTTTATAATGGCATTTTTGAAAAAACAAAAAATGTCAATATATTTTCTAAATTTTTAAAATGCAGTAAATGAGTAAAAATAAATAAATTAAACTCAATATATACTACAGGAAAAAGCACATTCGGCGACTAAATTTCCTGACCAAAAAAATTTTGGTCGCTGAAAGTATAGCTTTTAGCGACCAAAACAGCATTAGTAGCCAAAAGTAAAGCTTTTTGGGTAATACACAAGTTTAGTAGCCAAAAGTCTACAATTGGCAACTAAAACTAAGTTTGGTAGTTGATTATATGGGTTTTAGTGACTAAAAGAATTTAGTAGCCAAAAGTCTACAATTGGCGACTAAAAATAAGTTCGGTCGCTGATTATATGGGTTTTACCGACTAAAAAAATTTTAGTAGCCAAAAGTCTACAATTGGCGAATAAAAAATAAGTTTAGTCGCCAAAAGTGGTCATTTTTAGCGCGGGAGAACTAAAATTCTAAGGCGGGAATTAAATTTTTTGACGACCAAAATTTTGATAGCTGAAAGTGCATATTCGGTGACCAAATCCGATTTTGGTCGGCAAAAGTTGACTTTTTTAGCAACTAAAAAATAATTATTAGCCAAAAGTATAGAATTAGCGACTAAAAAATATTTTTAGTCGCCAAAAGTGGTCTTTTTTTATTTTGCTAGCAAATAGTTTATTTTACATAAATTATGTTCAATAAAATAATTATGTTTATACATATATTTTTATATTAATATGGATGTATGTACTATATAAATAATATATGTTGCATACATAATCATATGGTGCTATAGACGTGTAGTGGGAAGAGTGTGGTGTATAAGGTTTATGGTGCGGGAGGTTGGCGGTTCGAGTTTCCGCAAGAGCGGATCAAATTGTTCTATAACGAATTGTCGTCACGAATGGCATTTGATAGCGTCACAAACAGTGCCTACCATGACATTAAAGTGTCACTGAAAGGTTTTAGATGGTGTAATGACACTTATAAGTGTCACTAACTTTTTTCTAATGGCACTTGATAGTGCCACAAATAATATCTACCATGACATCAAAATGTCATTGAAAGTTTTTAGCCATGATGGTGTAGTGGCACTTGCAAGTATCTATCGTGGCACTAGTATTTACTGTGGCACGGATAAAAATGACACTTGTTCAAAATGTCACAAGGCTAAAAAATATCATTAAACCAATAGTTTTGTGGCACTTTCAAATGTTGTAGTGAGAGGGTTGTGGTTTTAACTAATTGGTTGCTTTAATTTTATTATCTATTTTTATATATTGCAACCAAATGGTTCAAAGTTTGTAGGATTGAACATTAAGGATCATCTGTTCAAAAAAAAAAAAAAAAAAAAACATTAATGTTGTGTTTGATTGAGGGATTTGGAAAAGGAAAGAGATAAGATATGTGAGTTGTAAATAAAATATACTTACATTTCACATAGTTTCACAAACTTTTTCTCTTTCATTTTTCATATCTCTTCTCAAATCTTTCAACCAAGCACAGCATAAAGATCAGAATTATACGTGTTGGACTATAGGGATGGGCTTACATTGGGCCGTGCTATTTTTTTTTTTTAAAATAATTTCGGCTAGGTAAAGTTGTCTTAGCCCATTCAGACTACATTCCAAGAATTACCCAAAAATTTAAAAACACAATGACAAAAATTAGTAAAGATAGAGAGACATTGAACTCACATATTTTGATCATTTTCACAGGCCGTTGATGTTTGGTCGCATGTTTCGGGCTTGATGAATTGGAAGTTCATGCAAGGCAAGGGTGATTTACTTGGTTGGTTTCTTCTGTAAACATAAATTTTAGAACATAAACCTTACACTTCGGATCATTTACCATGTGTATTATCAAGAAATCAAGCCAAAATGACATACCTGAATCCATTGACGAACGGTTAAACGGAAGCGTGATTATCAATAAGCTCTTTGTTATTGATTATGTTATTGTCTTCTAATCCTTTCCCCTTTGGTGCCTTATGTTTCTCCTTGAGAGGATTTAGAAAACATGGCAGTGTTTTTTTTACCACCTGGGAAGGAATAGGGACCATAACCTTTTAAAGGTTGTAATTGGTTTTCAAAATTGAAACGTTACCAATATGTATTAATTTCTATTTATTGGTTTTCAACTGAAACGTTATGGAAGTTCAAAAGGAAACAATAAATGTCTATTTATTGTTTCAAAACTGAAAACCAACTTTAACCATTATTGGTTTTAATTCTATTTCTGCCCCTCATAGAAATAGGAATTAAACAACTAGTATCTACACATTAGGTCCATAACACATATACCCTTAAGCCTATTAACTAAATTGAATCACTTAAATTGTAGGCTTTTTATAAATGATAACACCACATTTAATTATGTGGTCCCATTGAGACATTATCTAACAATCTCCCACTGGACCACATATGTATCCTGAAAAATGTGCTTAACTTTAGTGAGCTCAGAAATTTGTTATCATAACTTGAGGGTATCCAAACAATCTTGTCCATTAACTATATTAATATAGGATCAAAGCGGTCTTCGTTACATCAATCGTAACTCGACCCACCAATGGTCACGTATACTAATACAGCTAAATGACATAGATCAATCATGGATGCGTAGCATGGAAATTACATATAATGTGATCCATACATGCCTATTTCCAACTGGTCCTACTTAACTTTATTGAGATCAATACTTCACAATACGTAACAGAGCGTAATAAACTGAATACTTCATTTCTGCAGAAATTAATCTAATTACATAGATAAAACTCAAGGCTGACATAAAGCAGTAATATAAATACAAACTCCCACTAAACCAGAATGTTATCAAATAGAACAACACCCATATGAGCAGTGTGCTCATGAAAGACCTTGGGTGGTAGTCCCTTTGTAAGTGGATCCGCTATCATGGAGTTTGTCCCAATGTGCTCTATGGAAATCTGTCCACTCTGCACTCTTTCTTTTACAACTAGGAACTTGATATCAATATGCTTTGATTTTGTCGAGCTCCTATTGTTATTGGAATATAAAACTGCAGACTTATTGTCACAATATAACTTAAGTGGTCTTTCAGTGCCTTCCAAAATACGCAACCCAGTGACAAAATTCCGCAGCCATATCCCTTGGTTTGATGCCTCATAACATGCTACAAACTCTGCAGCCATGGTGGATGAAGCTATAAGCGTCTGCTTTGCAGACCTCCAAGAAATTGCTCCGCCAGCTAACAGATAAATATAGCCTGATGTGGATTTCCTACTGTCTTGGCATCCAGCAAAATCGGAGTCGGAATATCCAATGACCTCTAACTTATCCGATCTCCTATATGTGAGCATATATTCCTTTGTTCTCTGTAAATATCGCATAACACGCTTGACTGCTTTCCAATGATCCATGCCAGGATTACTTAAATATCTGCCTAACATGCCAACTATGAGCGCAATATCCGGACGCGTACATACTTGAGCATACATTAGACTCCCTACAGCCGAGGCATAAGGAATCTTCTGCATTTCTTGAATTTCAAGACTGTTCTTCGGGCATTGGCTGAGACTAAACTTGTCTCCCTTAGCAATCGGGGTTTCACCTGATTTACAATTTTGCATGCCAAATCTAATGAGTACTTTTTCGATATAGCTCCTTTGTGATAATCCCAGAATACCCCGAGAACGATCTCGGTGTATTTCGATTCCTAATACAAAGGAAGCATCACCAAGATCTTTCATTTCAAAATTCTTAGATAGAAATCTCTTGGTGTCATGCAATAAGTTTATATCGTTTGTGGCAAGCAATATGTCGTCAACATATAAAACCAAAAATATGTGTTTACTCCCACTGAACTTGTGATACACACATTCATCAACAACGTTAGTTTCAAAACCATACGAAGTGAGAACTTGATGAAATTTGAAGTACCACTGACGAGAAGCTTGTTTGAGTCCATAGATGGATTTAGTCAATTTGCAAACCATATTCTTTGGGTCTCCTGACACAAAGTTTTCTGGCTGCACCATATAAATTGTTTCTTTAATGTCACCATTAAGAAAAGCTGTTTTGACATCCATCTGATGCAACTCAAGATCAAAATATGCAACAAGCGCCATAATTGTCCTAAAAGAATCTTTCGAAAAAACTGGAGAGAAAGTTTCTTTAAAGTCAATTCCTTCTTTTTGAGTAAAGCCTTTGGCTACAAGACGTGCCTTATACCTCTCCACATTACCATTTGAATCCCTTTTGGTTTTAAATATCCATTTACAACCTACGGGCTTCGCACCAACTGGTAATGAGACAAGTTCCCAAACTTTATTGTCTTGCATAGACTTATATTCTTCATTCATGGCTTCTATCCACTTATGAGAGTTGGGACTTTCCATGGCTTGACGAAAGTTGATTGGATCATCTTTCGACATTCCATTTTCTACCTCATGTTCCTGGAGATATACAATATAATCATCTGAAAGTGCAAATCTCCTTTCTCTTGTGGATCGCCTTAATGGCACAGATTCTTGAGGTTGTAGAGTTTGTTCCTCAGGAACAATTACCTCATCTTGAATGGGGGTTTGAACTATATTATCTTGAACAACATTGTCTGGTTGAGGATCCGAAATTACTTCTCGAGCAATGACAGGTATAGGAACCTGTAATTGGTCAAAAGTAGTAGTAGGAAGTGGGATTACTCCTACTTCCTCCTCAAAAACAATGTCTCTAACTGGATATCTCCCCCCAAACTCAACATCCTCAAAAAATGTTGCAATTCCCGTCTCAAATATTGACCTATTTGTGGGATCATAAAACTTGTAACCCCGTGATCGTTCGGCATAGCCAATAAAGTAGCTGCTAATGGTTTTAGAGTCCAATTTTCGTTCATGAGGTTTATAAGGCCTCGCCTCAGCAGGACACCCCCACACATGCAAATGTTTTAGACTAGGCTTTCGCCTAACCCAAAGCTCATAAGGTGTTTTTGCAGCTGCTTTAGTTGGCACCCGATTTAAGATATAAGTTGCTGTCTTTAGAGCCTCACCCCAGAGGGACTCTGGTAAAGTAGAATGACTGATCATACTTCTTACCATATCCTTCAGAGTCCGGTTTCGTCTCTCAGATACACCATTCATGCTAGGTGATCCTGGCATGGTGTATTGTGGGACGATTCCACATTCCTCCAGGTATTTTGCAAACGGTCCTGGACGTTGTTCACCTGATCCATCATATCTGCCATAGTATTTACCACCACGGTCAGACCTGACACTTTTAATCCGTTTGTTGAGTTGTAACTCAACTTCGGCCTTAAATGTTTTGAATACGTCCAAAGACTGTGATTTCTCATGGATAAGAAATAGATACCCATATCGGGAATAGTCGTCTATGAATGTGATGAAATATTGTTGACCATTCCAAGACGCCATAGGGAATGGGCCACAAATGTCCGTATGAATTAATTCTAAGACATCTGTAGACCTATGGGCACCATATTTCTTTATTTTGGTCTGTTTTCCCTTGATACACTCAACACAGACATCAAAATCTGAAAAATCAAGAGAGTCCAAAATTCCATCAGACACAAGGCGCTCAACTCTAGATTTAGAGATGTGACCTAGGCGTTTGTGCCATAATGAGGCTGAAGTTTCCTTAGTTAATTTACGTTTTGTACCTCGTGATTCCACGTGCAAGGTTTCATTATAAGATGCAATAGTTTCGAGCAAATATAGATTATCAAACACATTAAGTAAACCAGTACCAACAACATTTGAATTAATAGACATACTAAACTTCATATTTCCAAAAGAACAATAATATCCCAATTTGTCCAATACAGAAACAGAAATTAAATTCCGTCTAAAGGACGGTACAACAAAAGTGTCTAATAAATCCAAATAATAACCAGTTTTAAGCAATAATCTGAAGTGCCCTATTGCCTGCACTTCTATTGACTTGCCATCACCCACAAAGATGTATCTTTCAGCATCAGTTGGCTTTCGGTAGTTCAGGCAACCCTGCATAGAAACACATATGTGAGTAGTAGCACCAGAATCTACCCACCAAGTGTTTCTTGGTACTGAAGCTAAATTTATTTCAGAACAGACCAAAACATGAAATGTACCTTTCTTTACACGCCAGGCGACGTATTTGGCACAATCCTTCTTTCTGTGTCCGGGCTTGCCACAAAAGAAACAACCATCCTGCACTTTCTGTTTCTTTGGTTCCAGACCCTGAGGAATAGCAACTTCCTTTCCCCTTATTCGTTCTTTTGCCCGTATGCTTGGAGGTGCTTGCCAGATGAGCACTGTCAGTCCTTTCTTGCTTCAATCTCTCTTCCTCTTGCACACAAAATGAAATGAGCTCATTGAGAGTCCATTTCTCCTTCTGGCAGTTATAACTGACCTTAAATTGGTTAAATTGTGCAGGAAGAGAGATGAGAACTAAATGTACGAGCAAATCATCAGATAGGTCGAGCTTTAGTGCCTTAAGTTTTGAAACAAGATGAGACATTTCCATGATGTACTCGCGAACATTACCCTTGCCTTTGTACTTTATTGAAATCAAGCTTGCTAAAAGCGTGCTTGTTTCAGCCTTATCGTTTTTAGCAAAACGCTTTTGAATTTCTGAAAGAAATTCATCGGCAACGGTAACATCCTCTGTTATTGCACCCCGAAAGACTTCTGGAATCCCACGCTTCATGATCATAAGACTTAGCCTGTTAGAACGATCCCACTTTTCAAAGTACACAATTTCCTCAGGAGTACTTTGTGCAGTGAGAGCATTCGGTTTTGGCATCCTTAATGCCAAGTCTATGTCCATGCAGCCGAGAACAATCAATATGTTCTCTTTCCAGTCCTTAAAGTTTGTTCCATTTAACATTGGAACATTGTTCATGTTGGCAGAGATTGAAGTAGTCGACATTAAAGCTGAATAGAAAAGAAAATAAAAGGAATGACCAATTATGCTCACATTAGGTTACCAAACAGATAATCTCTAAATAAATTAATTTAATGACAACATCTCAAAATACCTAGCACAACATTAATACCAAGCCTTTGGGTAGTGATATTAACTGTAAGTGGTATTCTTGTTGTAATGATCAAACATTGACAATAAGTTATGTCAAATAACAAATCTATCTTTTGATGGATTTATTATTCACATTAGGTTTCCTTTACAATTGGCACATGTTTATCACCACAAAATGTGTGTGTAATTCTGCCAAGTATTAATCATGTCTTTGGACCGATAAATACCCGCATGAGATACACAGACATGAACATCAAAACATTCCATATAAAACAATCTAGACAAGAGAGATCACTTTTGTGACATCTTGTTTGAATGGACTTATATTGAGAATGTTAGAAAATTAAATTTCTGTAGACGTTGTATGAAATTACATTAAATTTTGCAGCAATCCCAATTATATACATACATATATAGATAGAATTGACGGGTCCAAAAAAACAAACGGACTACCGAATCATTTTACAATTCCAGAAAACAGATTGCCATTTTCACAGAACAAAACAGGAAAAAACAGAATTTACATCCATAAGAAAATTCAGAATCTGATTCCAGGAAACTAAATAGAATGAATAAAGCATATCAATTCTGATAATACACATGATATGCCTGCTCTGATACCAATTGTAAACATAAATTTCAGAACATAAACCTTACACTTCGGATCATTTACCATGTGTATTATCAAGAAATCAAGCCAAAATGACATACCTGAATCCATTGACGAACGGTTAAACGGAAGCGTGATTATCAATAAGCTCTTTGTTATTGATTATGTTATTGTCTTCTAATCCTTTCCCCTTTGGTGCCTTATGTTTCTCCTTGAGAGGATTTAGAAAACATGGCAGTGTTTTTTTTACCACCTGGGAAGGAATAGGAACCATAACCTTTTAAAGGTTGTAATTGGTTTTCAAAACTGAAACGTTACCAATATGTATTAATTTCTATTTATTGGTTTTCAACTGAAACGTTATGGAAGTTCAAAAGGAAACAATAAATGTCTATTTATTGTTTCAAAACTGAAAACCAACTTTAACCATTATTGGTTTTAATTCTATTTTTGCCCCTCATAGAAATAGGAATTAAACAACTAGTATCTACACATTAGGTCCATAACACATATACCCTTAAGCCTATTAACTAAATTGAATCACTTAAATTGTAGGCTTCTCATAAATGATAACACCACATTTAATTATGTGGTCCCATTGAGACATTATCTAATATCTTCCAGTTTAGGAATCGTTGGATTCGGACGCTTTCGGCTTCTTGTGTGTTGCGGCATGGTGTATTTGGGTTAATAGGAATTGTGCTCTGTTTGAAGCTAGTTGTCAAGCAGCTTGCGGCCTCAGCTTCAAAGCTCTTTACTGAATTTACTACGACCCACACACGTCTTCTTGTAATTTGTTTTTAGTCTGGTCTGTTTGGTCTACTTCTTTGCCCTGTTTCAACTAGCAAAAAATAAAAGTTGGGCAAAAAATTGATAAATCACAACTCTTACATCTCTTACAATAACATTAATATTAAAAACACCAACAAATATATTTACTAACAACAATGTTAGGTGGTCCGAAAAAACATGATTTGAATGACTCGAAACACGCAAAACGACGTCATTTTAGATGTAAAACGACATTATTTTGACACATTTAAACCATTCGAGCCACAAAAACTCGAGCCACAAAATATTTTCCATTTACTAAACGCTGGTAGCCTTAAGCAAAGGCAAGATAGGGCCTCTAATTAATTTTGACACTAGTAGTATTAGTAGACTAAAATATAATGCCTGATACAAAAAAAAATTAATATATAAGGAGAACGTTTTCTCCAATTCAAAATGTAGGAACTCTTACATCTCAAGTAACGTGACACCTTATGATTGGCTAAGAAATTATACAATTCAAGAAAACTTGTATTTTGAATCCTACTTATCTTAGGTAACTTATTTACGTTTTTTTGTAATTAAATTTTTATCTTTAAAAAAATTCAATATTGGCAATTTTTTTGATAACTTATCAGCTAATTTTTATTTGTTTATTTTTTGTACGATTAAATTGTTTTACAATTAGTACAGGTTGAAGCTAAAACATAATGCCTAATACAAAAAAAGACTAAAATATAAGGAAAAAGTTTTCTCCAACCCAAGATGTAGGAACTCTTACATTCCAAGTAATGTGGCACCTTATGATTGGCTAAGAAATTACATAATTCAAGAAAACTTGTATTTGGAATCCTACTCATCTTAGGTAACTTATTAATGTTTTTTGTAATTAAATTTTTATCTAAAAAAAAATTCAATATTGGCAATTTTTTTGATAACGTATTAGCTAATTTTTAATTGTTTATTTTTTGTACAATTAAATTGTTCTACAATTAATACGGGGTGAAAACTTACATACATAACATTGTGTGTCGTAAAATTTTGTTAACAAAAATAAGTGTGTTTGGTTTTATTTTTTAAAAATAATTTTGATTTTTTTATTTCCTTTTTTAATTTTTTCTTTAGTAACTTTTTCATATTTTAATCAAAATTTTAAAATTATTAAAATATTTGAGAATTAAATGCACATTAATGTATTTAGATTAAATATTTTAAAATTATTGGCACATTTAATGTATGTAGATTTAAAATATTTAAAATTATTGGCACATTTAAATTTTTTTTTTTTAAATTGAGATTTTTTTTCTACATTTCTACAACATTTATGTAAGACAATTGTGGAACAATTTGATTATGAAGAAGGGGGGGGGGGGGGGGGGAATTTTGTGGGTCATCCAAAATTTGCCAAAATTAAATTTTATATTTTTAGATAATGATTTAATTCCAAAAATACCTAAAATAATTAGGATTCTAAATATATTTATAATCTCTCAACCAATTTTAGAGTGTCACATTATTTGGGTTGTAGAAACTCATATATCTTAGGTTGGAATAAAACCTTTTCCAAAATGTAATGCATATTTCAACTTTTCTGAATTCACAATCCAAATTCAATAGTAATTTATTTTATTTTATTTTTTATCAATTGATATATGATTAAAAAGTATTTAGCTGCATATGGTTACATTCTTTTGAGAACATATATTTTGAGTAATAATTGTAAGTTTAGGCTTGTTTGATTAAAATTATTAATACTGGAAGGAAAATACAAAACATATATAAAGTTTATATAAAAAGTTTGATAAGAATGATATAACATTGCTATTATTATAAATAAATTTATGTGTTTTGTTTTAAACTGAATGGTTTACAATGAAACACATTAAGGGAAATTTTTTTTAAACTTCCTGATATTAAGATTTTATGAGATAAAAGATATACAATATTTTCATAGTAGTTAAGGTCCCTCAACATTTCTACAAAAAAAAATTCGACTCAGAGAAATTTTGCCCACTTATAGAAATTTCAATTTTCACAAAGAAATTTTCGAAATTTCTCTGTGATGATACTAGAGAAATTTTGAAATTTCTCTGAGTCGAGGCCGAAATTTCTCTAAGTCGGGTGAAATTTCTCTGAGTCAGGCAAAATTTCTCTGAGTCAAATTTTCTTTCTGAAAATGTTGAGGGACTTTAACTAATAAATAAAAAAAACATCTTTGAGCTCTCCTACTATACAAAGTTAGAGAGGAATGTTTGACTAATTTTCCCCCACATCAATAAGTATAAAAATTATATATGAATTTTTTGTTTGTATAGTATTACTCAATATCTCTCCTTTTTTTTTTTTCTTTCATAAACAATGATTTTAGCCCTTCTCAATACTAAAAATTTATTAATTTTGTGAAATTAAATATCTGTTGAATATATAATTCAATTAATAAAATTTATAATTAAATATAAAACTGTGAGTCTATAAATTAACAATTTTAATCATATTCTATAATCCTACAAGTCAGACATGCACTTACAATATGAAATTTTCTTTCTGAAAATGTTGAGGGACTTTAACTAATAAATAAAAAAAACATCTTTGAGCTCTCCTACTATACAAAGTTAGAGAGGAATGTTTGACTAATTTTCCCCCACATCAATAAGTATAAAAATTATATATGAATTTTTTGTTTGTATAGTATTACTCAATATCTCTCCTTTTTTTTTTTCTTTCATAAACAATGATTTTAGCCCTTCTCAATACTAAAAATTTATTAATTTTGTGAAATTAAATATCTGTTGAATATATAATTCAATTAATAAAATTTATAATTAAATATAAAACTGTGAGTCTATAAATTAACAATTTTAATCATATTCTATAATCCTACAAGTCAGACATGCACTTACAATATATAACTGTTTTATTGGTTCAAAAAAATATGCATACAACTGTTTTAGAAAATTGTTTGAGGGCCCGAAATCAACGGCTCAAATTTGGCTCGAAACCCAAAACGACGTCGTTTTGGGTTTCATTTTTTTTTTCTTTTTCTTCATTTTCTTTCTTTCTTTTCTTTTTCTTCCTTTTGAACACAGAGGCGAGAGAGAGAAACAGAGGCGAGAGAGAGAAGAGGGAGAAAGAGAGGAGGGTGGAGAACAACGGTGATGGGAACAAAGAAAGGAGAAGAACGACGGGCTGTGTAAACGGTGATGGCGTCGGAGAGACGGAACGACGGGCTGTGTAAACGGTGATGTAAACGGTGATGGCGACGGAGAGACAGAACGACGGGCTGTGTAAACGGTGATGGCGACGGAGAGACGCGGCTTCTTCCTCTGTTCTTCTTCTTTCTTCCTCTGCTGCTGTGGATTTTTTTGAGTTGTTGATTTTGATTTTCATGTGGGTTTGTTGGGTTTGCTGATTTTGATTTTCATGTGGGTTGTTGGTTTTAATTTTCATGTGGGTTTGTTGGTGGGTTTGCTGGGTTTGTTAAATTTTTTTGCTGGGTTTGTTGATTTTTTTTTTTTTTTGAGTTTTTGTTTTTGATTTTGATTCAATAACTCTCTCAATTGAAAGTTCAAAACAGAAGGAAGAAGGGAAATGAAGGAAGAAGGCAGGGGGAGGAAGAAGAAAAGAAAAAAAAAAATTCAAAACGGCGTCGTTTTGAAATTCGGGGCAGTCAAGCCGTGAGGAAATCGGGCTCTGTAACGGGACTGACTGTTTTATTAGATACAAAAAGTAGGAAAATTTTTGGAGAATCGATTCCTTTACCTTTTCGCCCGTTAGGCTTAGCTGGGTTGGGGGGTTTGTTTCTCTATCTATGTGAAGCCCCCCATTCCATTGAGAAGTGGCTGCCAAGTGTCAGACAAGACAAAAGTATGTACGCACATCGTCCAAGCCCCCCACTTCTGGCACGTTTGCACTCCGCAACTTTTTTGGACACACCACAAATCCTTCTCTCTGTTTCTGCGAATGCTTTGCTCTGCTTTGCTTTGCTTTTATTATGAACATCGAAGCAAATAGGCAAATAGCGTATCATCGTCCCCCTTTTTTCGTCTCTCTCACCCTGTCTCTCTCACTTTCAACGGTCAAATATTGGGTCCCTCACCAACGGTATAAAATATAAATAAGAATATATGTATCAATTAGTATATTAACTAGTATATTATTAATAAATGATGTCGTATAATTTTAATAGTAATACTATATGCACCAATTAATAAACACACTGGTGTACCAATGTGAGGGCTGAAATATTGAGAGACGTAAATAGGCCGAATAGATGAACCAGGAGAGTCGAAATGTTCCATCGCATTCGGCCCTATTCGGCCAAATAGAAGGTTGATTGAGGGGCCGAGTGGAAAGCTGTTTTGCAGCAAGAGGAGCCGAATAGGTAGTTATACGGCGGATTGGAAGTGGACCCAAACCCGAGGCCCAGGAGAGAAAAGATATAAATAGAAGAACATCAAACAGAAAGAGGTATGTGAGAACTAGTATGTTTAACTTAAGATACAAGCAATCAATAGAGTATACACTGACTTATCCGTCGGAGTGCTAATTCCGGCACCCCCGACCGGAATGTTCATTCCTTTTCAGGTGGCTAGTTGAGGATCACGAGTGTCCCTCAGGATCGGAAGAGTATTTCCAAACCACTTCCCCATAATTGGCGCCGTCTGTGGGAATACTCAAATACATCCATGGCGGGCGTAACAGAAGACCCTCCGATAGTCACTGACGAAACCACACAGAGAGACGACCTCACTCCAACAAACATGCTTGAACCGGAGACTATCACCACAAGACGCGCCTTGAACTTCGCCTCACCCTCGACTTCAGCACATGAGACAATGCAAACGATCATGGAACAAGCAAAGCAAAAGGAATAGAGGTTGGAAAACATGATCGCTGAGAACAAACGTCTTCGTCAGGATTTGGCCTTGGAAGTGGCGAAGTCCAAACAAGCTGTACGCCAAGATCCGGAACGACCTCTGAGGGCAGGTGGTCGACGACCTCGAGCCCGACAACAAGACACTAATAGCGACTCCGACTCATTATCCCCGGAGCCCAAGAAGAAGGGACGACCCGAAACTGCCAGTTCCTCTGAAGAGAGTCCACGTATAAGGCATAAGCGAAGAAAAAACAGTTCAGACGAAGAAGACCAGCACGATCCCTTTGTACGATGGATTGCAAGGGCAGTGCTACCCAAGAAATTCAAAGCATCGTCATTCACCTTGTACGACGGTAAATCAGACTCCACCGATCATATCCGCCATTACAAACAAGCCATGATGTTGCATGCAGACAGCGAGGCTCTCATGTGCAGAATATTTCCGAACAGTTTGGGACCACAGGCTGTCAGGTGGTATTATAAACTGGAGCCGGCTTCGATCCAGAGCTTCCACCAACACCAAAAATCCTTCAGGGCAAGTGTGGGGAAGGTGGTTTGGAAATACTCTTCAGATCCTGGGGGACGCTCGTGATTCTCAGCTAGTCACCTAAAAATGGATGAACACTTCGGTCGGGGGTGCCTGAATTAGCGCTCCGACGGATAAGTTAGTATATACTCTCTTGATTGCTTGTATCTTAAGTTAAGCATACTAGTTCTCACATACCTCTTTCTGTTTGACGTTCTTCTATTTATATCTTTTCTTTCCTGGGCCTCGGGGTTAGGCCCACTTCCAATTCGCCGTACAACTACTTATTTGGCTTCGCTTGCTGCAAAACCGCTTTCCCCTTGGCCCCTCAATCAACCGGCTATTTGGCCGAATAGGGCCGAATGCGATGCATATATTTCGACTCTCCTGGTTCATCTATTCGGCCTATTTACGTCTCTCAATATTTCGGCCCCCATAATTGCCCCCCAAGCACTCCATTAAAAACAGTTAGCTGGAGTGTTTGGTTTCAAACTCGAAAAGTCAAAGCTGAAATTCGGCGGCTAACCTCATTCCAACGCAAATGTCAGAGCACACGCCTCTCAGTTATCATTTCAACTTCCCGCCCCTTCGTACACTTCTATTTATTGTGATTTAAAATCTTGTCGTCTCTTCAAGCACACATTTTTGGATGCTAGTTTTTGGACTGCCTTCCGACTCATCTCTAGAACTCCCATTCATCTTTCATCGTCCTCTTCATCTTTTGTAAGTTCTCTTCCTCTGCCTTGAATCCCTCTTCCTGGTTTGCCTTTAGTTTCGTACGCTCCAATAGGCTGATCGAAATGGCAAAGCACTTGAAAGACCTCTCTTCCGCGGACTGAATCTCTAGCTTTCGACGCCATTTTTGTATTCCTGATGATGTCTGTCTATCGCTTGTGATAGATGGCACCCTCGATATGGAGAGGGTTGATGAAAGCACAATCATTTTCCCCCTCTTGTCAATTGCTGAAGGCGGAATCCATTTCCCGCTTCACCCATTTCTTAGGGCTGTCCTCCGCCATTGGGGTCCAATCCCCTCCCAACCCAATGTCAACTTTTTTAGAATCGTAATGGGGGTCATAGAGCTAAACCGTCGCCTTAGGATTAACCTCGGCATACTTGCTATTCGGCATTGTTATGCCTTGGCCAAGTCTTCCGATCGGCATGGACGTTATTTCCTTTCGGCCAAGGACACCAATCATCAATTAGTGACTATGCTTTCCAGTTCTGGGAAGCGAGTCGATGATGTTATGGTCGTTGTCCAAGGTAACTTGGAATTCGATGAAGGCGAGGATCGCCTTGATCCTATTCCCAGACGGAGGGGCGAACTAGGTGGCCGTATAGCTTCTTGTGTTTATTTTTCTTATGTTTATAAAACTTCATTTTTGAGTCCTCATGGTTTTGCTTGTGCAGGAAACAATTTGAAGAAAGTCTTGACTTCAACCGACAACGCCGTCCTTTCGGAAATCAAAGTTGCGCTCAAATATTTTGGCCACCCGAGTCTTCAAAAACAAGGGAGGGTGGCCCACATTCTGCTGCGATACGAGCCGACTTATACGACTTTCTCGGCAGCAGAAAACATCCCAATTCCAAAGGGTGAAGAGTTTCTTACGACTCTTATTTTGACCGACTTCAAAAACTTGCGGCAAGTTGGTTTGGAGGGGTCCGATTCGGAGCGGGCGGAAGTAGTTGAGGTCGCCGAGTCAGATCAATCTGAAGCCGAAGTGGACGAGGCTTTGAGGTTGGCCTTTGAGGAAGCCAGCCTCAATTCAGCCAACCCTCCGTCCACTTCGGGCCGAGGGGACCTTCTATTTGACGACATTTTTACCATTTTGGAGGACCTTCCGAGTGCATACCCCGAAGACATGGCTAGGTTAAACCTCACACAACTTGCCAAAAAGAGAAACGCGGAAAGAATGGCTGCGCGGCGAAGGGTTGTAGACAAGCCCACGGGGGACCTCGCTATAGCTCGGACTCGATTTCGTGTCACGGTTCTAAATCTTGAACCAAAGAGTCCAAATCCGGCAAATCGTTTTGAGAAAACAGATTTTTGAAAGAAGTGCCAAACATGGACTGCTTTGCCAGATACAAAGTCGCCACCTAAATATTTTATTTCGGGAAATTTAGGAAACCCTGACTCGTTGCCTAAGGCCACGTGTCCGTCATCACCAAAGTTGCCTCGGCTCGGGAACTTGGGTACGATTGGGGAAGGTCACTTCGTGAGCACCCCCGCTCGCCCGATCAAAGATCGGCCTCTACTAACCATGATATCTAGTTTTGAAAACATTATGCGTTCTTATTCTGGTTATTAGCCTAGGATTATTATGTGATGCGCACAGCATACAAGTATAGACTGGGTCGCCTGAATTGGAATGAAACATTTCATGTTTGTTTTGAAAATGATTTGCTACTCGCAAGTAGGCTTAAAATGCAGATTTTGCCACCCTCAGGTGGGCTTAGAAAAGATGGTTTTGTCACTATCTAGTGGGCTTAAAACTCACAGTCAATGATTTGTTCCAATCCAAATAACCCAACCTTCACCCACAGACATTCAAGCAGGTATATCACATAAGCAAATAGCCTCATAGTAAGCATGCTATCATGGCAGTCACTCACACGCATGCAAGGATGCTAAAGCATAAAAACTTACCGAGTACTCCAAGCCAAAACAGAAGCTAATTAGAAATCCATGCATGATCCTAAATATACAAAAATGCCTAATGCAACACATGCAAAATGCAACTAAGATAGCAGGCTCGGCTATTCTAAACATGGCATATGGAATGCTACAGCTAACATGTACTCAACTTGGAATCGAAATACAATGCAGTTAGTATGATGCGCCAAGCCCGGTGCATGCAAGACAGATGAATGAATGCAGACATGCTATCATACTGTATGCTAATTGAAACATGCCCTAATCTAACCATCATAAGCTGGTAAATAAAAGGGAGAAAGACGTGGGGTTGGAAGACATACATCACACACACGCACACTTATTACAACATTGCCCTCGAGCAGAGGGTCCGAAAGAATAATGTACTGTCCCAAATGAATAAATAATACAGTCCCAATAAATACAAAAATCCTAATTAATTTACAAATTAATCTAGGAAAGCTATAAACTGGCATGCAAGCCAGGGACTGCCTTGACTCTGATGAATGATGTATGTTTGGGCTGCCTTGCGCGAAAATCCACTGGGATGCCCCAATTAGCCTCTGTTTGCAATTGTTCTTAGAAAGCGTGCCAAACTTCGGAAGGCTGCTGATTCTTAATTTGCTGCAACAGAGAGCAGGAAAGGGGCATAGCAATGTATTTTCACATATGTATGCATGCCTCGATCCTCGTGCCACCAATCACGCATCTCAATGCATGATAGCCGAATAGTCGAATTGCACAACTCAATATGAAATGAATGCACATGGAAACACAACAAAACTGAGACTCCATCATGGATAATCCGGAGTGTCGGTGACTGGGGAATTGAGACACGTTCCGTCACTCGGAGTACGAAACGTACCTCGTTTTCCGTGCTCGGGCTAACTCCTATCCCAAACACAATGCAATATGCATGACATGCATGAATGCAACTAAGATACAACCTAACATACACAATGCTATGGAATGGCATACACGATGCACGAGGTAACATGGCATACACAATGCGCTAATATACAACCTAGCATACGCAATGCTATGAAATGAAATGACATACACAATGCATAATGGGCTTACACCAACACAAGTGGACCTCAGCCACACTCATGTAGGAGGCCATTAGATGACAATGAGACAACTCGAGATGCGTGCACGCGCGCACGCAAACCGAGGACCGACCCTAAGGCACGAAATGCCACTCTAACAAGACATGGCAAAACATGGAATATGGCATACTAGCATGCAAATTTCAGCAGCAAAATATGATGCAAAACAGCCCCGAAACATGAAAGCATGGCACCCGAAGCATGGAATGAGACTCGAAACATGAAATTAGGCGCATGGAATGACCTATGGCTATGCAACGCATGCATTATTTGAACATGAAGTGTGAAGACAGAATCAAGGAAGTCCCAAAACAAGCATATTTACAGTTTTAAGGAAGGCCAAACAGTGAACACAAATGGGGCTAAGCTAGCATGCAAAAATGGCCCCGAAAGCAAGATAATGAAGAAAGTAGCAGCTGCTGACCTCAAACAGAGAAGGACCCTTCTACAATGTTGAAGATGGGCCCAAAATATGGTATTTTACAGTTTACAACAAGCCACAAAAACAAACACAAGTATGGCTAAGCTCTCATGCAAGAAATGGGCCAAAAGAGGGACAAAGAAGCAAGTGATGGTTGCTGGCCTCAAACACAGAAGGGCCCTTCAAAAATGTTGAATAGGGGCCCAAAATATGACATTTTACAGTTGATGACCAGACCCAAAACAGTGCACAAGCATGCTTAAAATACTATGCAAAATAAGGCCTAAAAAAAGGGGTTTAGACACAAAATACAAAAAGGATGCCTCAAACAGTAAAATACCCTTAATGAAAAATGAAGAAGGGGTCAAAATAAGGCTATTTATAGTTCTGACCAGAGCCCAAAAACAGAAGCACAAGAAGCTAACAAATCATGCAAAAATAAGGCCAAAAGAGGGATATAAAGGCAAGTGGCAAATGGAAGCCTCAAACAGTGATGAGCCCTTCAAAAATGTTGAAGAAGGGCTCAAAATAAGCTACTTTACAGTTTATAACATGCCTCGAAACAGTTTACATATAGGCCAAAAATACTACGCAAGAAATAGGCATACAAGAGAGGTGAAGAAGCAAGTGCAAAGAGGAGGCCTCAAACAGTGAGAGGCCCTTAATCAAACATGCAAAATGGCTCAAAATAATGCTATTTTCAGTTAGGGTCGGAGCCTAAAAGTGCAAGCAAGAGGGGCTAATGTATTGATCAAAATAAGGCCAAAAAAGAGGGGAAATGTACTTACCCTTGTAGCCTAATCTTTGACAGCTTTTTGGCTTGAGAAGTGGTGCCTCCTAAGCTCTGAAAAGGTCCTCCAAGCTGCTGGAATGGAGTGGTGGTGTGGTGCTAGGTGATGGTGTAGAAATGGTGTAAGGTTTAGGAGGTTTGGGTGCTTGAAGTGAGGGAGTGAGGGAGATGTAATACAAGGCTCCAAAGGGAATTTTTCTAACCCCCAAAACCAGAGCTAGAGGCTAGTTTATATAGACAAAAAGAGGGGGAAAAAAGGGGGGGAAACAATTCAAGTTTCCCCCCAAAATGGCAGCCCCCCGGATACAAAATCTGGGGGGAAATGAAATAGAGATTTGTGATGTACCAACTGCAAGGATCAAGGCCGGCCAAGTATCTAGGTCACAGGTGGCCGGCCGGCTCTCCCCATGGCCGGCCGGCCAGGGGTCAAAAGGGCCAAGTGCAATTACTAGCCGACCACCACAAATTGGTGGCCTCCCATGTGTTCTCAACACAACCCTGTGGTCAAAAATTAGAAACAATGAAGCAAGAGAGAGAAAAGGCCACTTTTAGGAGGGGTTCAAAAGGGTCAATCACAATTACTAGTCGACCATATGATATTGGTGGCCTCCCAGGTGTGTACAACACAAATATGTGGTTTGGAGCTTGAAAAAGTGGCCTTTGGGTGGTCAACATTGGCTTTTAAGTGAGGAAAAACGGGCGACGGAGGGCGATGAGGAAATATAACTGGTTGCTGGAACAATTACTGGCCTCCCACCCTTCTACGACCTTCCTGGTGATGAAACAGAGGTCCCTGCCAAAAATGAACGCAAACCGATGCAAAATGAAGGTTCGGGGGCCAAAACGCGCAGCCTGGGGCCTCGAAAACTGACTGTTAGGCACCGGAAGTGGTGTTCGATCACGAAGTTGGTCTCTTGGACCACAGTGTCCCTCAAAAGGGGGTAAATAAGATGCATGCCAAAAACCGGAGCAAACGGAGGTGGTTAGGCGGTCCCGAACCGAGGCACTCGGCCTGACGGCTCCGAAAACCGGGAACCGGGCTTCGAAATGGGCAAAATGGCCTACGATCACGAAATGTAGCCCACGGCCACCGATAGATGATCTACAAGACCTCTCCCTCCCTTTGGGAAGAGAAACAGAGAAAACCGAGTCTTGGTTCGCAAACCGAGGCAAAGCATGAAAGAGTCCGGAAGTCTGGAGGCAAGGCTCGCAGCTGAGACTCTGAAACCTCTAAACGAGCAGGATATGCAACATCACCAAGCGCTCAATTGGTGACGTCTGAGTCTTAAGGTCGGTCAAAAATGGGGTGTCTACAAGGGCAGAGGCCATTCGATCTGAAGTGCCACCTGCCGCCGAAGTTCAGCCCTCCCTGCCTATTGAGGAGGAAACGGCTCAAACCCAAAATGCCGAGGCTGAGGCGGTTGTGCAGATCAATAAAGAGGCTGAGCGGATGGAGAAGCGTCCTGCCGAGGTTGAGGCCGGCTCCGAAGAAAATCGTGCTGACAAACGGCCACGTTTGGAGGAGTCGGATGTGATTGTGCCTTTCGTTATTCAACCGAAGATAAAAAACACGCCGATCTCCTTTGACACGTCGGCTATTAAAGACCCAGCCGTGGCATTGAGCATGGCTACGTCCGTCTCATTGCTGGCTAATAAGGTGGCTTTTCGGGCGGAGCCGGATCTTTTGGCAATAGCGTTAGCCGCTCAATCGGCTCTTCTAGTAAATACCTTGACCTTGTCTTTTCCTTTTGTGCGAATATTATTTTGGTTTTAATTTCCTGTTTTTCTTGCAGACGGTCAGGAGGATAGCCGAGATAGACCGTCACCAGCATGACGCCGTCGAACGACTTGGCCATTTACAATCGAAAGTTGAAGGCCAGAGGATCAGGGCCGAGTTCGAAGCGGCGAGGGCAAAGATGGAAGCCGCGAGGGCCGAGGCCGAGATTGAGAGGGCCAAAAATGCAGAACAGCTAAGATTGGCCACCGAGGAGAAGGCGAACGCGAGCGAAGCTGCGCTCAAGTTAGCCCAAGAGGCTATCGCCAAACTTGAGGCCGACTTGAAAGAATCGAAGGCGGCGAAGGAAGTGGCCGACTCTGAGGCTTCCAAGGCGTACGAGGCCGAGCAGAGAGCTACCCTCGCAAACTATGTAGAAGAAGTCCCCAAATTTGAGAATCGGGGATTCAAACACGGCTGGCTCAAAGCCCTTGCTGCTGCTGATGTGACATTGGCTATGCCGATTCCATACGAGCAAGTGGATATTGAGCCGCTGGAGTCTGACTCCGAGGATTGATTAGGGCGACCTTTTAGTTGTTTTTGTTTAAGGATTTTGAATGTATTGTCGCAATCTTTAGTTTAGTAGTTTTTATGTGTAAGGTGACATGCGAGTTTGTAGCTTTTGTCTAGTAGTTTTCACATATAAAATGGCTACAGTTTGTGCCCAATTTACTAATGAAAATTTTCTTTGTACTTTGCCATTGATAAATGGTATTATTTTTTGCTATTTCAGATGACATTCATGTACACTTGCCGATTGGATAACTAGGCAATTTAATAATTTATCCTCGTCGAATGGCCGATCAGATTAATAAATATGCCCTTGCCCCAGCCAGTGCATGAACTCCAAAAAGCCGAATACTACTATTTCATGGAGTGGCTGTGGCACAGATCGATCGGCATCAAGCTTAGATGTTTGGCCGATTAGATGACTAGGCAATTTAACAATTTATCCTCATGGAATAGCCAATCAGATTAATAAATCTGCCCTTGCCCCAGCCAGTGCATGAACTCCAAAAAGCCGAATACTACTATTTCATGGAGTGGCTATGGCACAGACCGATCGGCATCAGGCTTAGATGTTTGGCCGATTAGATGACTAAGCAATTTAACAATTTATCCTCGTCGAATGGCTGATCAGATTAATAAATCTGCCCTTGCCCCAGCCAATGCATGAACTCCAAAAAGCCGAATATTGGTAGTTCATGGAGTGCATGTCGTTTGGCATCGGGCTTTTGGAGTTTAGCGTTAATGAAATCACCTCAGGGGCGCTGCAAGCGTTAGAAATAAATGGGGTGGACTCTTCGCGCCAGTGATTCCACTTATTGTGTTCAGACTCAATTTAAACCAGTTTGTTGCGTAAGATTAGACAAGTGTGAATGTCAAATAGATTGTTCTTCAACAGCAGAGGAAAAAGGGAGAACATTGGCTGAGCTTGACACTGCAATGAATCGCAGCAGTGAGCCTACACGTACGGGAGATAGGACGTTCAAGGAACGGGAAAAACGTCAGCCCCCAAGTGGTCAACGCAGATCACCCCGTAAGGAGAAACAGTAATGGGGAAGCTCCTCACGACCGCGACCGAGAAGTGAGATCGACGCGACGCCACGACTGTTGAGTTTTGCGGTTTTTGTAGGGAATAAACCGATGATGGAGGCGGACTCCATTGTCAACGACCCAAGTGTAGCAGTCGAGTTCGCTCCACAGATTTTTCCACCGGAAGTCCAGCAGTCGATGGTCGGTCGATAGGATTTCGAAGTATTTCGAGAGGGCATCCACGGAGTGGTGAGAGGGCTGTACACCGCCTATGAAGTCGGCATGCGTCTGCACGCTGCGCGGCGGGAGATAGAAAAGAAGGATAATGAATTTGAAATTTGGAGGCTCGCGTGGAGAAGGCCGAGCGTGAGCTTAGGGAGCTTAGGAAGGCTCAAACCGTCGAGCTGCGTGCGACAGGTCAATCTAATCCGGTCGTGGAGAAGAAGGTGACCCAACGGCTATTAGGTCATGCGATTGTCGATCAAGATACGGCAAACATGTTTGCCGTAGAAAATGCAAGGACCATGGGTTATGAAAAAGGCTTCCACGACGGGCGGAAAGTCGGGATAGACAAGACCAAAGAGAAACTCGCGGAGGAGGTCTGCCGATGCGAGAACCGGGGCTTTAGGCATGGACGAATTAAGGCTCTCCAAGCCTCAGAGGCACTCCAAGAAGCAGGAATTGAATCGGCGTCGCCAATATATCAATGTCAGCACTTTCCTTTTGACACTTTCGAAATTGAAAAGAGCGATGACGAAGGCGACGCCGAATAGAACTAAACGTATTGTAAACGCTCCAATGTATTGAATTGAATGTATTTTTCGATTAATTTAATAAAATATTTCATTTTAAATGTTTGCGTGTCATTTTGAATGTTTGTATGTTTTAATTTGCTTATGCCATTTTAATTCGGAGACTTAATTAAGCATTTCACTTTGACGTATACGGTTTTTGCCGGCTCAAGTTGATTAAGCATTTAATTTGTTTGTGCTTTAACGGGTACACGGTTTGTGGCGGCTCAACTTAACGAAGCATTTCACTTTGAATATTTGAATATTTAAGGCTCCGACTTCTTATTCGGCCGAATATGTGTTATGCACGGCTGTGGCTTCGAGTCCGGAGGCGTAAATATTGGCCGATCGTGATATCCACGAAGAGCGCTCCGAATCCGGAGGTTTAATCGGCCCAAAGGTGTCATGCACCGATGGGGCTCCGAATCCGGAGACTTGTATCGACCAATCATGATATCCACGAAGGGCGCTCCGAATCCGGAGGCTTAATCGGCCCAAAGGTGTCATGCACTAATGGGGCTCCGAATCCGGATACTTGTATCGGCCAATCGTGATATCCATGAAGGGCGCTCCGAATCCGGAGGCTCAATCGGCCCAAATGTGTCATGCACCGATGGGGCTCCGAATCCGGAGACTTGTATCAGCCAATCGTGATATCCACGAAGGGCGCTCCGAATTCGGAGGCTTAATCGGCCCAAAGGTGCCATGCACCGATGGGGCTCCGAATTCGGAGACTTGTATTGGCCAATCGTGCTATCCATGAAAAGCGCACCGAATCCGGAGGCTTAATCGGCCCAAAGGTGTCATGCACCGATGGGGCTCCGAATCTGGAGACTTGTATTGGCCAATTGTGATATCCACGAAGGGCGCTCCGAATCTGGAGGCTTAATCAGCCCAAAGGTGTCATGCACCGATGGGGCTCCGAATCTGGAAACTTGTATTGGCCAATCGTGATATCTACGAAAGGCGCTCCGAATCGGCCCAAAGGTGTCATGCACCGACGGGGCTCCGAATCCGGAGACTTGTGAACTGAATTGTGCGATGAAGAAATAAGAAACTTTGCATTGTAAAAGTGAAATATGTACAAGTATCAAGCCCACAAGTCGAGTCAATGATAGAATTTACGTAAATGCGTTGAATTCCAAGGCCGTGGCAGACTCCTTCCAGACATGTCTTTGAGCCGATACGCCCCTACTCCCGCGATCGAATCGACCTGATAGGGGTCGTCCCAATTAGGACCCAATTTTCCATCAATCGGTTTCCTGGCAGCTGGGAGTACTTTCTTCAAGACCAACTCTCCTGGTGTGTAGCGGCGCAGCTGAACACGTTGATTATACGACTTAGCAAGCTGCTATTGATATCACGCCATGGATGCAAGGGCACGGTCTCTTCGTTCTTCGATCAGAATCAAATCCAAGGCCAGCATCATGTCGTTTTGGCCCATATCAAAAACTGTCGATTTCAAGGTTGGGAGGCCGATCTTCAGGGGTATGATTGCCTGGGTTCCAAAGCATAGAGCAAACGGCGTAGTTCGTCTCGGCGTAGTTCGATGAGCCCACAACACACTCGGCAATTCTTCGACCCATTTGCCTTTAGCTTTCTCTAGCCTCTTCTTGATACCGTCTAAGATGGATTTGTTAGAGGCTTCAACTTGATCATTGCTTTGTGGATAAGCCGGCGTGGAAAAGTAAAGTCGAATATCATACTTGCTGCACAACTCTCGGTAGATGCCACAATCGAACTGGGTGCCGTTGTCTAAGATAAGTGCTCTTGGAATGCCGAATCGTGTTATGATATTTCTCCAAACAAAATGCTTCACGTCGGTATCTCGAATGTGCGTTAGTGCCTCCGCTTCTACCCATTTTGTAAAATAATCTGTCGCGACAATCAAAAATTGCTTGTTACCCGGGGCACGAGGCAGTGGTCTGACGATGTCAAGTCCCCATTGGGCGAACGGCTAAGGACTGGTTATGGAGCTTAGCTCTTCTGCAGGCAGGTGGGTCAAAAGAGAGAAGTTCTGGCACTGTTCACACTTTTTCACGTAACATTTGGCATCGGCTCTCATTGTCGGCCAGTAATACCCCTGTGTCACGGCTCGATGAGCCAAAGAGTGCCCGCCAGAATGGGCGCCACAACTGCCTTCATGTATTTCAGCCAGAAGCTCTTCGACTTTGTCCGGATGCACACATTCCAAATATGAACCAGAAAAGGATTTTTTATAAAGCTTTCCTTGTGGATCCAAGTGGTATCGCAGGGCTTTGTTTCGCAGCTTGTGCGCTTCTTTCTTGTCCTCTAGGAGCTATTCGGAAGACAGGAATGCAGCAATGGGATCCATCCAACTCGGTCCAGATTCTATGACATTGACTTAGACTTCCTCCAAAGGGCCCATGCTCGGCTCCGGGATGAAACCTACTTCGATGGTCCGTTTAATCTCTGAGTTAATGGCGGAGGCTAGGCAAGCTAGGGCATCTGCATGTCTGTTCTGATCATGTGTTATCTTATTCAATTCATGATGGTCAAATTTTGCCAACAAGGAGTTAGCCGTTTTCATGTAAGCCGCCATACGATCGTTTCTGGCCGCGTACTCTCCCTTTAGCTGATTGATCACCAGTTTTGAATCGTAAAACACAAGCAAACGCCAAGCTCCCAAAAGATGTACATTCCGCAAACCGGTTAGAAGGGCTTCGTATTCGACTTCGTTATTTGATGCTTTGAAGCCGAGCTTGACGGCCTGCTCAATTATTGCGCCGTCGGGAGCCATGATTACAACTCCAGCCCCACTACCCCACTGATTGGATGATCCATTACAGTACAACTGCCAAATGTCCCCAACATAAATTCTCTAGTTCGGCTTCGGTCGAATTTCATCA
Organism: Camellia granthamiana; assembly: GCA_036172215.1. NCBI lineage: Eukaryota > Viridiplantae > Streptophyta > Magnoliopsida > Ericales > Theaceae > Camellia > Camellia granthamiana. Next base: position 80,705,141 of record CM069914.1, on the reverse strand, counting down.
TACTTGAAGTCGGCAAGACCTCCAGTGAATTCGGCAACAAAGTCGACAAGCACCTGTCCCTTGATTGAGGTTCTAGGTAGAAACTAAATATCGTACTGGCCGAGTTCAAGGGCCCACTTTGAAACACGTCCTGATGCTTCTGCACTATGTAGTACTGATCGGAGGGGATAATCTGTTAGCACCTCGATGCTATGCCCTTGGAAGTAATGCATCAGTTTTCTTGCCGCCATGACTAGGGCTAGGATGAGTTTTTATGGCGGAAGGTAGCGTGTTTCAGCGTCAACCATTGCCTTGCTCACATAATACACTGGCCGTTGCTCCTCCAGCTCTTCCTTTATCAGTACGGCGCTGACTGCCTGGTCGAAAACTGCCAGATACAAAATGAGCGGGTCACCTGCCAAAGGTGTTGTCAAGAGTGGTACTGAGCGGAGGTAGGTTTTAAGGCCGTTGAAAGCGGCTTCGCACTCGGCGGACCATTCGAAAGCCTTGCCCTACCGTAGTGTATGAAATAATTGTCGACAGTAATCTGTGGACCGACGGATGAACCTGTTGAGTGCGGCGGCCATCCCCATTAACTTTTGAACCTCTTTCACTGAACGAGGGGAGCCGAGCTCCAAGATTGCTGTGAATTGCCTCGGGTTGGCTTCGATTCCTCGGTGGTTGACAATGTAACTCAAGAATTTGCCAGAGCCGATCCCAAATGCACATTTGGAAGCGTTCAGCTTCATTTTGTATTTGCGTAAAATGCCGAATGTCTCTTCCAGATCGGCTAGATGAGTTTGCTCTTCTTTGGACTTGACCACCATGTCATCAATGTACACTTCCATAGTCTGGCCGAGTTGCTCCTTGAACATGGCAGTGACCAGTCTTTGGTAAGTTGCCCCTGCATTCTTCAGCTCAAAAGACATAACCTTATAGCAGTAGGTTTTTCTATGGGTGAGGAATGCAGTTTTGTCTTGGTCCTCCGGATGCATGGCGATTTGATGGTAGCCTCTGTAAGCATCAAGGAAGTTCATACGCTGATGGCGTGTAGTCGCATCTAGAAGTTGGTCAATTCTGGGTAGGGAAAAACAATCCTTGGAGCAAGCTTTGTTTAGGTCCATAAAATCAACGCACACTCGCCAAGTCCCATTTTTCTTCTTCACAACCACACTATTAGAGAGCCATGTAGGGTAGGTCACTTCCCTGATTGCCCTGGCGTCAAGCAACCTGTCAACCTCCTCAACAACGGCGGCAGTGTGCTCTGTGGCTGACCGCCAGCTTTTCTAAATGATCGGCTTGCATTTAGGGTCAACATTCAAACGGTGCTGTGAAACTGACGGATCTACACCCGGCATCTCATATGGAGTCCACGCAAATACATCAAGGATGCCGAGCATGAAGGAAATTAGCTGCTGCCTGTCGGCTTGATTCAGGGAGGCGCCGACCATAAAGAACCTGTCTGGGTTGCCATCAATCTCAACTCGATCTAGGGTTTCCGTGGCCTTTTCACTTGGGAGCCGCCCAACATCGTCGAGGCTCTCTCGATCCGGCACCTCAATTGAATTCACTTACAACTCTTTTGGTGTCTTTCCAGCAAGGAGATAACATGCTTGTGCCAATTTCTGGAAGCCACGGATTTGCTCAATACCGCGTTCTGTCGGGAAGCGTAGCAGCTGATGATAGGTGCTTGGCACAGCTTGCATAATATGCAACCAAGTTCGCCCTATGATGAGATTGTACGGCGATAGCAGCTTGACAACCAAGAATTCCACATCCACTGTTCGGGAGCCCCCTCGAACGGGTAGTGTGATCTTCCCCAACGGGTATTCTGGATTTGCGTTGAAGCCGAATAATGGGTAAGGAGCTGGAGAAAGATCCGATTCGGAGAAGCCGAGTTTGGTGAAAGTCTTGTAATACATAACTTTCGATGTGCTCCCCGGGTCAATGAGTACGTGCTCAACAGTAAGTCGGTTTACGTGTAACTCGATTACCAAGGGATCAATGTGTGGAAGTGTCACTCCGGCCAAATCTGAATCATCAAAAGCAATGCTCGCAGCTTCATGGGGCCGTTTAGCTGGAGTGAGTTGATTTTGAGGGTCGGGATTCGACTGAATCGTATGCACCGTGGATAACATTGGCAGGCTGTAAATCATGTGGATCACGCCGAGCGGAGGTGAATCCTATCGTAAGGCTATTGCTTTGGTTGAGTTGCCTTTTCGGATGTACTGTTGTAGCCGACCATCTTGTACCAATTCCTCCATGTGATCTTTCAATACATAACAACTCTCAGTATCATGGCCGTGATCCTTGTGATATTCGCACCGCCTATCCCGTCTTCTCGTTTTGGGAGGTCCCACCATTTTGGACGGCCATTTGAAGAACGGAAGGTGTTGGACTTTGGACATGATCGCGTTGATCGGCTTTGACAAATCCATGTATTTCTTGTCGGCGAGCCTTGTGCGCCTGCCATCGACTTGCAGTTGTTCATTTGCTCGGTGGGGGCATTGGTCGCTTGATCGGCGAGAATCCCGTCTCTTGTCTGGTTTAGCCCGATGCCGTGGTTCAGGGCTCTGAGGTGGTACATAATTTATCAGCTAAGCAATTTCAGAAGGGGCCATCTTGTTGGCCACGTTTTCGGCTTTAACCCGCAAGGCGTCATCCTCTACTTTGCAGTATTCCTCAACCTTCTTCATTAGCGATCAGACTGTTTTGGGAGGCCGTCTGGTCAACGAGCTGCGGAAGGCACTGTCGGGATGTAATCCCATCTTGAAGGCGGTTATGGCGATGGAGTCATTGCAAGCATTGTCCACCAGATTAAAACATTCCCAATATCGCGCCGAATACGCACGAAGGGTTTCCTCCGATTGAATCTACATTGCCCAGAGGGAATCGGCTTGCTTTGGCTAGACCTCATTAGTGATAAACCTTGCCCTGAAGGATTTTTGGAGTTGGTGGAAGCTCTTGATCAAAGCCGGCTCCAATTTATAATACCACCTGACAGCCAGTGGTCCCAGACTGCTCGAAAATATTCTGCACATGAGAGCCTCGTCGTCTGCATAGAGCGTCATGGCTTGCTTGTAATGGCGGATATGATCGGTGGGGTCTGATTTATCGTCGTACAAGGTAAATGACGGTGCTTTGAATTTCTTAGGTAGCACTACCTTTGCAATCCATCGTACAAAGGGATCGTGTTGGTCTTCTTCGTCTGAACTGTTTCTTTTTCGCTTATGCCTTATACGTGGACTTTCTTCAGAGGAACTGGTAGTTTCGGGTCATTCCTTCTTCTTGGGCTCCGGGGATAATGAGTCGGAGTCGCTATCAGTGTCTTGTTGTCGGGCTTGAGGTCGTCGACCACCTGCTGTAACAGCCCGAAACGCATGTCACAATTATCTTTAATTAATTATGCGATAATATGAATTAATTAGAGAAAATTTGTTTGAATTGGAAAAATATCTGTTGGGACTACAACTTCGGGACTGAAATTGACGACCATAATGGGTTCGGAAAACGAAATTGAACACGCCTATGTGTTACCGGGAATTTTTAGAGCCATTTGGGAAATTTAATTGAGAACTGATTTTCGTCTGATTCGCTAAGCCATGTTTGGCTCAAGTTTTTGGCACAATTATATTTATGACTAAAGATAAGTATAAGGACCTTTGTTTGACTCAAAACAAAAGAGAAGAAAATATCTGAGAAAGAGAGAGAGAGGGAATTCGTGAGAAAGCGTAAAGCAAGGGGGAAGAAGAGGAAAGAAAGGGGATCAAGTTACAAAACCATCCAAGGTAAGATTTGTCATGAAATAGATTGTTTAATCCTTGACATCTAGCAAGTTAACTCAAGATCTTAGCATGAGTTCATAGAATTCTTGTATATATGAATTTACTTTGCACTTGGTTCTTTAATTGTGAGCAACCTCCATGAATTTTGAGTTTATGGCATAATATTATGGTTTTCCATCTCAATTCAAGGTTTGATCTTGTACATCATGCATTTGAGTTTTGTTTAGAAGTTTTGATGTTTAAATAAAGTTGTTTTCAAGTGTTTGGGCCTTGAATTTTATGATTTTGAAGTTGATTTTGGCAAAAGAGAGACCCACGGTTTAGCAGAAATTCGGACTGATTTTTCACCCAGACCGCTCGAGCGGCCTGGGCCACCGCTCGAGCGGCCAAACAGTGTTTTGGCTACTGCAGTTCCACCGCTCGTGCGGCCTGGGCCACCGCACGAGTGGCCAAGCCACCGCACGTGCGGCCAAACAGTGCATTTTCCAATTTTGTTTTTTTATTGTTTTCTGACTTCCGGGCCTTCATTTACTTGATTTTCACATGTTATATGCATCCATTAGCATCTCATAAACATGAAATAAAGTAAGAAAAGAATAGAATTAATTAATTGATTCGATGGCAAAATGTGTATTAAGGAATTGTGTTATAAATGTTGGTATTTGTAGGTCAAACCTCGAAGACCGTGCAACCGGTTTAGGAAACCCACGGTGAGTAACATTTCTGTAAAGTTATGTTGATATAAATTATGTTGTAACTGTTATTGATACGTTATGTTTTCTCAAAGTGCTATCTTGATTCTGTGAACGAACATCCTATTTGCGAAACTAGTATGGCATCCACGAATAGTCCCAAGTCATGGGGGACGGCACATTAGTGCGGGTCCATGACATATATGTGATACGAGATCTCGCTAGCCACTTCATTGTGGTGATATGTGTTAATCGGTATCCGGAACCGATTCTCTAGTCAGAAGACGATATGTGTTGTATTCTGTGAGATGTACCATTATGTTATTTTCTGATATGAATGATTATGAATGATTTATTTTATGAATGTCTTATAAGTGGAATTCGTTCACTACCCCTTTACTTTAATGTTATTCATTGGGTTTTAGCTCACTGTTTGTATATATATGTATTATAGGTGAGCGTTCTGGGAGTTAAGCCTAGGCGGAGTCTTGAACCGAGCCGCCGTTTTGGAAGCCTACCAGGTGTTTTGTGTGCCTCCGAGCTGGGGCTAGGCCTGGAAGGCCGTCAGCAAGCTTTGTTTTTTGTTGTACACTTGTGGCACGTGCCTATGTTTTGTATATGATATCTTGTTCTATGCTACGTAATGTAAGTGGGTAAATTAACATTTTTGGCATGTAAATATTTGTTCATATAGATGCACAACTCTTTGGACTCTTGGTATTTTGTCTTTGCTTCCGCTAGCCCCGATTATTTATGTTTTGTACAGGAAGGCCTTTGGTAATCTTGGATTACTGGCCGGTTACAATGCCAAACTTTTAGGGGCGGGTTTGGGTCGTGACAACCCTCAAAGGTCGTTCCGGATCTTAGCGTACAGCTTGTTTGGACTTCGCCACTTCCAAGGCCAAATCCTGACGAAGGCGTTCGTTCTCAGCGATCATGTTTTCCAACCTCTGTTCGTTTTGCTTTGCTTGTTCCATGATCGCTTGCATTGTCTCATGTGCTGAAGTCGAGGGTGAGGCGAAGTTCAAGGCACGTCTTGCGGCGATAGTCTCCGGTCCAAGCATGTTTGTTGGAGTGAGGTCGTCTCTTTGTGTGGTTTCGTCAGTGACTATCGGAGGGTCTTCCGTTATGCCCGCCATGGATGTATTTGAGTATTCCCACAGACGGCGCCAATTGTGGGGAAGGTGGTTTGGAAATACTCTTCAGATCCTGGGGGACGCTCGTGATCCTTAGCTAGTCACCTGAAAAGGGATGAACACTCCGGTCGGGGGTGCCGGAATTAGCACTCCGACGAATAAGTTAGTGTATACTCTCTTGATTGCGTGTATCTTAAGTTAAGTATACTAGTTCTCACATACCTCTTTCTATCTGACATTTTTCTATTTATATATTTTCTTTCCTGGGCCTTGGGGTTGGGCCCACTTCCAATTCGCCGTACAACTACTTATTCGGCTTCTCTTGCTGCAAAACCGCTTTTCCCTCGGCCCCTTAGTCAACCGGCTATTTGGCCAAATAGGGCCGAATGCGATGCATATATTTTGACTCTCCTAGTTCATCTATTCGGCCTATTTACGTCTCTCAATATTTCGGCCCACACAGCAAGGTTTATCACTAATGAGGTCCAGCCAAAGCAAGCCAATTCCTTCTAGGCAATGCAGATTCAACCAGGGAAAACCCTTCGTGCGTATTCGACGCGATATTAGGAATGTTTTAATCTAGTGGACAATGCTTGCAACGACTCCATGGCCATTACTGCCTTCAAGATGGGATTACATCCCGACAGTGCCCTCCGCAGCTCTTTGACCAGACGGCCCCCCAAAACAATCTGGTCGTTAATGAAGAAGGTTGAGGAATGCTGCAAAGTGGAGGATGACGCCTTGCGGGTTAAAGTCAGAAACGTGGCCAACAAGGTGCGCAGACAAGAAATACACGGATTTGACAGAACCAATTAGCGCGATCATGTCCAAAGTCCAGCACTTTCCATTCTTTAAATGGCCGTCCAAAATGGTGGGACCACCCGAAATGAGAAAACGGGATAAGCGGTGCGAATGTCACAAGGATCACGGTCATGATACTGAGAGTTGTTACGCATTGAAGGATCACCTGGAGGAACTAGTACAAGATGGTCGGCTACAACAGTACGTCTGAAAAGGAAACTCAACCAAAGCAATAGCCTTACGACAGGATTCACCTTCACTTGGCGTAATCCACATGATTTACAGCTTGCCAATGTCATCCACGGTGCATACGATTCAGTCGAATCCTGACCCTCAAAATCAACTCACTCCAGCTAAACGGCCCCATGAAGTTGCGAGCATTGCTTTCAATGATTCAAATTTGGCCGGAGTGACACTTCCACACATCGATACCTTGGTAATCGAGTTGCGCGTAAACTGATTCACCGTTGAACGCGTACTCATTGACCCGGGGAGCACATCGGAAGTTATGTATTACAAGACTTTCACCAAACTCGGCTTCTCCGAATCGGATCTTTCTCCAGCTCCTTACCTATTATTCGGCTTCAACGCGAATCCAGAATACCCGTTGGGGAAGATCATACTACCCGTTTGAGCGGGCTCCCGAATAGTGGATGTGGAATTCTTGGTCGTCAAGCTGCCATCGCCGTACAATCTCATCATGAGGCGAACTTGGTTGCATATTATGCAGGCCGTGCCAAGCACCTATCATCAACCGCTACGCTTCCCGACAGAACGCGACATTGAGCAAATCCACGGCTCCCAGAAATCGGCACAAGCATGTTATCTCCTTGCTGGAAAGACGCCAAAAGAGTTGCAAGTGAATTCAATTGAGGTGCCGGATCGAGAAAGCCTCGATGATGTTGGGTGGCTCCCAAGTGAAAAGGCCACGGAAGCCCTAGATTGAGTTGAGATTAACGGCAACCCAGACAGGTTCTTCATAGTCGGCGCCTCCCTGAATCAAGCCAACAGGCAGCAGCTAATTTCCTTCATGCTCGACAACCTTGATGTATTTGCGTGGACTCCATATGAGATGACGAGTGTAGATCCGTCAGTTTCGCAGCACCGTTTGAATGTTGAACCTAAATACAAGCCGATCATTTAGAGAAGCCGGCGGTCAGCTGTAGAGCACACTGCCGCTGTTATTGAGGAGGTTGACAGGTTGCTTGACGCCGGGGCAATCAGGAAAGTGACCTACCCTACATGGCTCTCTAATACTATGGTTGTGAAGAAGAAAAAGGGGACTTGGCGAGTATGAGTTGATTTCACGGACCTAAACAAAGCCTGTCCCAAGGATTGCTTTCCCCTACCCAAAATTGACCAACTTGTAAATGCGACAGCACGCAATCAGTGTATGAGCTTCCTCGATGCTTACAGAGGCTACTATCAAATCGCTATGCATCTGGAAGACCAAGACAAAACTGCATTCCTCACCCTAAAAGGAACCTACTGCTATAAGTTATGCCTTTTGGGCTGAAGAATGCAGGGGCAACTTACTAAAGACTGGTCACTGCCATGTTCAAAGAGCAACTCGGCCAGACTATGGAAGTGTACATTGATGACATGGTGGTCAAGTCCAAAGAAGACTCATCTAGCCGATTTGGAAGAGACATTCGGCATTTTACGCAAACACAAAATGAAGCTGAACGTTTCCAAATGTGCGTTTGGGATCGGCTCTGGAAAATTCTTGGGTTACATTGTTAACCACCGAAGAATCGAAGCCAACTCGAGGCAAATCACAGCAATCTTGGAGCTCAGCTCCCCTCGTTCAGTGAAAGAGGTTCAAAAGTTAATGGGGATGGCTGTCTCACTCAACAGATTCATCAGTCGGTCCACAGATTGTTGTCGACAATTCTTTCATACACTATGGTAGGGCAAGGCTTTCGAATGGTCCGCTGAGTGCGAATTTTCTTTCAACGGCCTTAAGACCTACCTCCGATCAGTATCATTCTTGACAACACCTTCGGTAGGTGACCCGCTCATTTTGTATCTGGCAGTTTCCGACCGGGCTGTCAGCGCCGTATTGATAAAGGAAGAGCTGGGGGAGCAGCGGCCAGTGTATTATGTGTGCAAGGCAATGGTTGACGCCGAAGCATGCTACCTTCCACTAGAAAAACTCATCCTAGCCCTAGTTATGGCGGCAAGAAAACTGATGCATTACTTTCAGGGGCATAACATCGGGGTGCTAACAGATTATCCCCTTCAATCAGTACTACGTAGTGCAGAAGCATCAAGACGTGTTTCAAAATGGGCTTTTGAACTCGGCCAGTACGATATTCAGTTTCTACCTAGAACCTCAATCAAGGGACAGGTGCTTGCCGACTTTGTTGCCGAATTCACTGGGGATCTTGCCAACTTCAAGTTTGATGAAATTCAACCAAAGCCGAACTGGAGAATTTATGTTGGGGACATTTGGCAGTTGTACTGTGATGGATCATCAAATCATCGGGGCAGTGGAGCCGGAGTTGTAATCATGGCTCTCGATGGCGCAATAATTGAGTAGGCCGTCAAGCTCGACTTCGAAGCATCAAACAACGAAGCCGAATACGAAGCCCTTCTAACCGGTTTGCGAAATGCACGTCTTCTGGGTGCTCGGCGTTTGCTTGTATTTTGCGATTCAAAACTGGTGATCAATCAGCTAAAAGGGGAGTACGCGGCAAGAAATGACTGTATGGCAGCTTACATGAAAACGGCTAACTCCTTGGTGGCAAAATTTGACCATCATGAGTTGAATCAGATAACACGCGATTAGAACACACATGCAGATGTCCTGGCTTGCCTAGCCTCCGCCATTAACTCAGAGATTAAATGGACCATCGATGTAGGTTTCATCCCAGAGCCGAGCATTGGCTCTTGGGAGGAAGTCCAGGTCAATGTCATAGAATCCGGACCGAGTTGGAAGGATCCCATTGCTGCATTCCTGTCTTCCGAACAGCTTCCATAGGACAAGAAAGAAGCGCACAAGCTGCGAAATAAAGCAATGCGATACTACTTGGATCCGCAAGGAAAGCTTTATAAAAAAATCCCTTTCTGGTCCATATTTGGAATACGTGCATCCAGACAAAGTCGAAGAGCTTCTGACTGAAATACATGAAGGCAGTTGTGGCGCCCATTCTAGCGGGGGCTCTTTGGCTCATCGAGCCGTGACACAGGGGTATTACTGGCCGACAATGAGATGCGATACCGAATGTTACGTGAAAAAGTGTGAACAGTGCTAGAAGTTCTCTCCTTTGACCCACCTGTCTGCTGAAGAGCTAAGCTCCATAACTAGTCATTGTTCGTTCGCCCAATGGGGACTTGACATCGTCAGACCACTGCCTCGTGCCCCGGGTAACAAGCGATTTTTTATTGTCGCGACAGATTATTTTACAAAATGGGTAGAAGCGGAGGCACTAACCCACATCTGAGATACCGACGTGAAGCGTTTTATTTGGAGAAATATCATAACACGATTCAGCATTCCAAGAGCACTTATCTCAGACAACGGCACCCAGTTTGATTGTGGCGTCTACCGAGAGCTGTGCAGCAAGTATGGTATCCGGCCTTACTTTTCCACGCTGGCTTATCCACAAAGCAATGGTCAAGTTGAAGCCTCTAACAAATCCATCTTGGACGGCATCAAGAAGAGGCTGGAGAAAGCTAAAGGCAAATGGGTCGAAGAATTGCCGAGTGTGTTGTAGGCTCATCGAACTACGCCGAGGCGATCTACTGGGGAAACGTCGTTTGCTCTATGCTTTGGAACCCAGGCAATCATACCCCTGGAGATCGGCCTCCTAACCTTGAAATCGAAAGTTTTTGATATGGGCCAAAATGACATGATGCTGGCTTTGGATTTGATTCTGATTGAAGAACGAAGAGACCGTGCCTATGCATTCATGGCGCGGTATCAACAGCAACTTGCTAAGTTGTATAACCAACATGTTCAGCTGCGCCGCTGCACACTAGGAGAGTTGGTCCGCAAGAAAGTACTCCCAGCTGCAGGAAACCAGCTGATGGAAAATTAGGTCCTAACTGGGACGACCCCTATTAGGTCGATTCGATCACGGGAGTAGGGGCATATCGGCTCAAAGACATGTCTGGATGGAGTCTGCCACGTCCTTTGAATTTAACGCATTTACGTAAATTCTATCATTGACCCAACTTGTGGGGCTTGATACTTGTACATATTTCACTTTTGCAATGCAAAGTTTCTTATTTCTTCATCGCGCAATTCAGTTCACAAGTCTCCGGATTCAGAACCCTATCGGTGAATGACACATTTGGGCCGATTAAGCCTCCGGATTCGGAGCGCCCTTCATGGTTATCACGATTGGCCAATACAAGTCTCCGGATTCGGAGCCCCATCGTTGAATGACACCTTTAGGCCGATTAAGCCTCCGGATTCGAAGCGCCCTTCGTAGATATCACGATTGGCCAATACAAATCTTCGAATTCGAAGCCCCATCGGTGAATGACACCTTTGGGCCGATTTAGCCTCCTGATTCGGAGCGCCCTTTGTGGAAATCACAATTGGCCAATATAAGTCTCCGGATTCGAAGCCCCATCGGTGAATGTCACCTTTGGCCGATTAAGCCTTCGGATTCAGAGCGCCCTTCATGGATATCACGATTGGCCAATACAAGCCTCCAGATTCGGAGCCCCATCGGTGAATGACACCTTTGGGCTGATTAAGCCTCCGGATTCGGAGCGCCCTTTGTAGATATCACGATTGGCCAATACAAGTCTCTGGATTCGAAGCCCCATCGGTGAATGACACCTTTGGGCCAATTAAGCCTCCGGATTCGGAGCGCCCTTCGTGGATATCACGATTGGCCAATACAAGTCTCCAGATTCGGAGTCCCATCGGTGAATGACACCTTTGGGCCGATTAAGCCTCCGGACTCGGAGCGCCCTTTGTGGATACCACGATTGGCCAATACAAGCCTCCGGCTTCAGGGCCCCATTGGGGAATGACACCCTTGGGCCGATTAAGCCTCTAGATTCGAAGCGCCCTTCGTGGATTTCACAATTGGCCAATACAAGCCTCCGGATTTAGAGCCCCATCGGCGAATGACACCTTTGGGCCGATTAAGCCTCCGGATTCACAGCGCCCTTCGTGGATATCACGATTGGCCAATACAAGTCTCCGGATTCGGAGACCTATCGGTGCATGACACCTTTGGACCGATTAAGCCTCCGGGTTCGGGCCGATTAAGCCTCCGAACTCTGAGTCATAATCATGCATAACACATATTAGGCCAGATAAGAAGTTGGAGCCTTAAGTATTCAAATATTCAAAGTGAAATGCTTCGTTAAGTTGAGCCGGCAAAAACCGTGTACACGTTAAAGCACAAAGTTAATGCTTAATCAACTTGAGTCGACAAAAACCGCATACGTCAAAGTGAAATGTTTCGTTAAGTAGAGCCGGCAAAAACCGTGTACACGTTAAAGCACAAACAAATTAAATGCTTAATCAACTTGAGCCGGCAAAAACCGTATACGTCAAAGTGAAATGCTTCGTTAAGTAGAGCCGGCAAAAACTGCGTACACATTAAAGCACAAACAAATTAAATCCTTAATCAACTTGAGCCGGCAAAAACTGTATACACGTCAAAGTGAAATGCTTAATTAAGTCTCCGAATTAAAACAGCATAAGCAAATTAAAACATATAAACATTCAAAATGACACGCAAACATGTAAAACAAAATATTTTATTAAATTAACTGAAAAATACATTCAGTTCAGTATATTGGAGCGTTTACAATACGTTTAGTTCTATTCGGCGTCACCCTCGTCATCGCTCTTTTCAATTTCGAAAGCGCCAAAAGGAAAGTACTGACGTTGATATAATGGCGACGCCGATTCAATTCCTGCTCCTTGGAGTACTTCTGAGGCTTGGAGAGACTTAATCCATCCATGCCTAAAGCCCCGGTTCTCGCATTGGCAGACCTCCTCCGTGAGTTTCTCTTTGGTCTTGTCTATCCCGACTTTCTGCCCGTCGTGGAAGCCTTTTTCATAACCCATGGTCCTTGCATTTTCTACAGCAAACATGCTTGCCATATCGCGATCGGAAATAGCATGACTTAACAGCCGTTGGGTCACCCTCTCCTCCACGACCGGGTTAGATTAACCTATCGCACGCGGTTCGGTGGTTTAAGCCTTCCTAAGCTCCCTAAGCTCACGCTCGGTCTTCTCCACGCGAGCCTCTAAATTTTGAATTCGTTCGTCCTTCTTTTCTATCTCCCGCCACGCGGCGTGCAGACGCATGCCGACTTTATACGCGGTATACAGCCCTCTCACCGCTCCATGGATACTCTCTCGAAATACTTCGAAATCCTGTCGACCGACCATCAACTACTGGACTCTGCTGGAAAAATCTGTCGAGCAAACTCGACTGCTACACCTGGGTCGTTGACAATGGAGTCCACCTTCATCATCGGTTTATTTCCCACAAAAACCGCAAAACTCAATGGTCGCGGCGTCGCGTCGGCCTCACTTCTCGGTCGCAGTCGTGGGGAGCTTCCCCGTTACTGTTTCTCCTTGCGGGGTGATCTGCTTCGACAACTTGGGGACTGATGTTTTTCCCGTTCCTTGGACGTCCTACCTCTCGTACGTGTAGGCTTGCTGCTGTGATTCATTGTAGTGTCAAGCTCAGCCAATGTTCGCCCTTCCCCTATGCTGTTGAAAAACAGTCTATTCGACATTCGCACTTATCTAACCTTACGCAACAAACTGGTTTAAATTGAGTCTGAACACAATAAGTGGAATCACTGGCGCGAAGAGTCCACCCCATTTATTTCTAACGCTTGCAGCGCCCCCGAGGCAATTTCATTAACGCTAAACTCCAAAAGCCCAATGCCGATCGACATGCGCCGCAACTACTCCATGAACTACTACTATTCGGCTTTTTGGAGTTCATGCATTGGCTGGGGCAAAGGTAGATTTATTAACCTAATCAACTAAACATCTAAGCCTGATGCCGATCGATCTGTGCCACAGCCACTCCATGAACTACTAATATTCGGCTTTTTGGAGTTCATGTACTGGCTGCGGCAAGGGCAGATTTATTAATCTGATTGGCTATTCGACGAGAATATATTGTTAAATTGCCTAGTTATCTAATCGGCAAGTCTACATGAATAGTTAAACAATAAATTGTTAAACAATACCATTCATCAATAGCAAAGTACAAAGAAAATTTTCATTAGTAAATTGGGCACAAACTGTAGCCATTTTATATGTGAAAACTACTAAACAAAAGCTACAAACTCGCATGTCACCTTATACATAAAAACTACTAAACTAAAGATTGGGACAATACATTCAAAATCCTTAAACAAAAACAACTAAAAGGTCGCCCTAATCAATCCTCGGAGTCAGACTCCAACGGCTCAACATCCACTTGCTCGTATGGAATCAACATAGCCAATGTCACATTAGCAGCAGCAAGGGCTTTGAGCTAGCCGTGTTTGAATCCCCGATTCTCGAATTTGGGAACTTCTTCTACATTGTTCGTGAGGGCAACGTCCTTCCCGGCGTCGTACGCCTTGGAAGCCTCAGAGTCGGCTACTTCCTTCGCCGCCTTCGATTCATTCAAGTCAGCCTCAAGTTTGGCGATAGCCTTTTGGGCTAACTTGAGCACAGCTTCGCTCATGTTCGCCCTCTCCTCGGCAACCAACCTTAGTTGTTCTGCATTTTTGGCCCTCTCCATCTTGGCCCCGGCCCTCCCGGCTTCCATTTTTGCCCTTGCCGCTTCGAACTCGACCCTACTCCTTTGGCCTTCAACCTCCGATTATAAGCGGCCAAGTCATTCGACAGCATTATGTTGGCGATGGCCTATCTCGGCTATCCTCCCGACTGTCTACAAGCAAAACAGGAAATTAAAACCAAAATAATGCGCACAAAAGGAAAAAACAAGGTCAAGGTATTTACCAGAAGAGCCGATTGAGCCACTAATGCTATTGCCAAAAGATCTGGCTCTGCCCGAAAAGTCGCCTTGTCAGCCGGCAATGAGACGGACGTAGCCATGCTCAACGCCACGGCTGGGTCTTTAATGGCCAACGCGTCAGAGAAGATCGGCGTGTTTTTTATCTTCGGTTGAATGACAGAAGGCACGATTACATCCGACTCCTCTAAACATGGCCGTTTGTCAGCACAATTTTCATCAGAGCCGGCCTCAACCTCGGCAGGACGCTTCTCCGTCCGCTCAGCCTCTTCATTGATCTGCACAACCGCCTCAACCTCGGCATTTCGGGTTTGAGACGTTTCTTCCTCAACAGACAGGGAGGGCTGAACTTCGGCAGCAGGTGGCACTTTAGATCAAATGGCCTATGCCCTTCGCCGCGCGGCCATTCTTTCTGCGTTTTTCTTTTTGGCGAGTTGTGTAAGGCTTAACCCAGCCATGTCTTCGGGGTATACGCCAGGAAGGTCCTCCAAACCGGTAAAAATGTCGTCAAATGGAAGGTCCCCTCGGCCCAAAGTGGACGGAGGGTTGGCTGAATTGAGGCCGGCTTCCTCAAAGGCCAACCTCAGAGCCTCGTCTACTTCGGCTTCGGATTGATCTGACTCGGCGACCTCAGCTACTTCTGCTCGCTCCAAATTGGACCCCTCCAAACCAACTTGCCGCAAGTTTTTGAAATCGGTCAAAATAAGAGCCGTAAAAAACTTTTCACCCTTCGGAATTGGGATGTTTTCTGCTGCCGAGAAGGTCGTGTAAGTCGGCTAGTATCGCAGCAGAACGTGGGCCGCCCCTCCCTTGTTTCTGAAGACTCGAGCGGCCGAAATATTTGAGCGCGACTTTGATTTCCGAAAGAACGGCGTCGTCGGTTGAAGTCAAGACTTTCTTCAAATTGTTTCCTGCACAAGCAAAACCGTGAGGACTCAAAAATGAAGTTTTATAAACATAAGAAAAATAAACACAAGAAGCTATACGACCACCTGGTTCGCCCCTCCGTCTGGGAATAGGATCAAGGCGATCCTCGCCTTCGCCGAATTCCCAGTTACCTTGGACAATGACCATAACATCATCGACTAGCTTCCCAGAACTGGAAAGCATAGTCACTAATTGATGGTCGGTGTCCTTGGCCCTAAGGAAATAACGTCCATGCCGACCAGAAGACTTGGCCAAGGCATAACAATGCCGAATAGCAGGTACACCGAGGTTAATCCTAAGGCGACGGTTTAGCTCTATGACCCCCATTACGATTCTAAAAAAGTTAACATTGGGTTGGGAGGGGATTAGACCCCAATGACTGAGGACAGCCCTAAGAAATGGATGAAGCAGGAAATGGATTCCGCCTTCAGCAATTGACAAGAGGGGGAACACGATTGTGCTTTCATCAACCCTCTCCATATCGAGGGTGCCGTCTGTCACAAGCGACAGACGGACGTCATCAGGAATAGAAAAATGGTGTCGAAAGCCAAAAATTCGGTCTGCGGAGAGGAAGTCTTTCAGGTGCTTTGCCATTTCGATCAGCCTATAGGAGCATACTAAACTAATGGCAAACCAGGAAAAGGTATTCAAAGAAGAGGAAGAGAACTTACAAAAGATGGAGAGGACGGTGAAAGATGAATGGAAGTTGCAGAGACGAGTCGGAAGGCAGTCCAAAAACTAGCATCCAAAAATGTGTGTTTGAAAAGACGACAAGATTTTAAATCACAATAAATAGAAGTGTACGAAGGGGTGGGAAGTTAAAATGATAACCGAGAGGCGTGTGCTCTAACATTTGCGTTGGAATGAGGTTAGCAGTCGAATTTCGACTCTGACTTTTCGAGTTTGAAACCAAACACTCCAGCTAACTGTTGTTAATGGAGTGCTTAGGGGCAATTGTGGGGGGCGAAATATTGAGAGACATAAATAGGCCGAATAGATGGACCAGGAGAGTCGAAATGTATACATCGCATTCAGTCCTATTCGGCCAAATAGCCGATTGATTGAGGGGCCGAGTGGAAAGCGGTTTTGCAGCAAGAGGAGCTGAATAGGTAGTTATACGGCGGATTGGAAGTGGGCCCAAACCCGAGGCCCAAGAGAGAAAATATATAAATAAAAGAACGTCAGACAGAAAGTGGTATGTGAGAACTAGTATGTTTAACTTAAGATACAAGCAATCAAGAGAGTATATACTGACTTATTCGTCGGAGTGATAATTCTGGCACCCCCGACCGGAATGTTCATTCCTTTTCAGGTGGCTAGTTGAGGATCACGAGCGTCCCCCAGGATCGGAAGAGTATTTTCAAACCACTTCCCCACAACCAACTAGTGTTATAATATTATTATTGACCACATTTATTATACAAATTACAAATACTTAAAATCATACAAATGATGCCGCATTATCTGTTAGTACACTAACGTGTACATTAATTAGTACATATAGTATTGTTCTAATTTTAAAGGTTTTAAATATTTGTAATTCAATTAATAAATATAATTAGTAATAGTAGTACAACACTAGTTAGACCATCTCCAACGGTAAACCAAACTTGGCATCAAATTTAAATTTTGGTGAAAAAGTCACTTTTTTATGCTCCAACGGTTTCACCAAATTGGTATCAAAATGAAAATTCAACAAAAAAATCATCAAGCTGAGAACAAGCTACAGATTTGACCAAATTACTGTGCGTGACTGTTGGAGGAGGTAAACCGGTCAACCAGCCGGTTGACCAACCGGTCGACCGGTTTCCTTTCAAATAGGTAGATTCAAACCGGTCAAAAAAGGTTCAAACAGGTAAAAAAAAAAAAAAAATTGCCTTTACCGGTCGACCACTTCCTCAATTTTGCTTTGATGCTCACCGTTGGAAGAAGAAGTATCAAATTGAGAAAATAACCTATTTTTTACTCAAATTTGGTGAAAAAAGAAGTGAACGGTTGGAGATGCTCTTAGTATACTAATTGGTATATTATTTAATACACTAATTGATACATATAACACAACCGATAAAATATTCATTTCGAGACGTTATACTATTTGGTTAATAATAACTACAATGGTTTTCAAAGACCCCCATATTTTTCGAGCCACTTGTTTTGGACCTTGTAAAGCCCAGACTCATGGACTAGGGTTCCATTCAATCTCCCCCTAAGAAGATGAAAAAAGATAGCTAATCTAGTGGAGGGAAAATATGATAATTTTTTTATAAAAAAAAAAATCATATGTAAATAACTAAAAATCATAGCCAAACATGGCCTAATACCGAAATCACACCACTGCATACCACCGTTTATTCTCCTCCTCCTCCTTCTCAGTTCCTCTTTGAGACATTTTATCAAACAGCCCCCCTACATCCTCCTTAACCCACTCTTTTCGAAAACAAAAAAGGCAACCTACCAACAACAACACCAGCCATACCCAGATCATCGCAACCTTCACCATCACTTTCCCAACAGCATCATGGTCCCAGATTCCAAATCGTAACCTCTTGTCTCTTTCAATCAAAACCTTTCTTCAATCCCAATCTCCCGTACCGATTCCATAGACAAGCAAGACAGAGGGAAAGGGGCTCTACTATGGAAGAAGGAGATGAGTTTAGGCGAATTGGGGGGTGGTTGACAATGGTTGCCAAGGAGAAAATGTAGACAGCTAGAGCTGTTTTTTAGTTAGGTAATTCGGTTGACCCATTTGATTTATGCCATTCAATCAATCTAAGGGCAAAATAGGAAATTCCAAGAAAAATTAGATGATGTCATAATATTCTGTTAAGTTCTTGACGGATTTTTAACGCTGAGGGGTGAATTGAAATGCAACTCAAATGCTGAGGAGGCTGGCGTAATTTTCTCATACTACTGGGGTTAGATGTAATATTAACAAATGTTAAGAGAGGTCTGTGTAATTTATTCAAGAATAAACAAGATAAAGTTAGGTCCCAAAAAAAAAAAAATAGAAGAAGATAAAGGGTATATTATAATTTGTATCCTTGCATTTTTTACATCAAATTTTATTTTGGTTCTTCCTTTTTCGTTGTAACAATCAATTTCATGCACTTTTACTTAGTTTGAAAATTGGCCCTTCTATTAATTTGGTGTCAATAGGGTTGATGAATATGAAGCACCGGTACGCCTAAAATGTTGCCGTACGAGTACCGGGTACGTACCTGGTACGGGTACGCGTACCGGGTACGGCCAAAGGGGGTCTGGTACGTCTGGTATATTTGGGTACGGCATGGGTACGGGGGGTTACAGAGGGGGTACGCCATGGGTACCTTCCGGGGCAAAAAATACTCAAAAATTACATGTATACATAGAGAGAGATAACCTCGTGCTTTAAACATACCATAAACACATCTATAGAGGGAATCGAGAGAGAGACAGAGGAGATGGAAGAGATCGAACCTGATAGTGTAGATCAATCGTCTAGGGTTTTCTCTTCGATGGATCGATCACGTCTCTCTCTTTGACCGATCTTCTGCTCACTGTTGATCGATCGTCTTCATCTCTCTCCTTTCTCTCTCTCTCCGTCTCTCGATCGCCTCTGTTCTCTTGTTCTCTCTCTTCGTCCCTCGATCGCCTTTGCTCCGTCTCTCGCCTCTTCGTCTTTGACTTCTCTGTCAAAACAAATATCTAATATAAGATATATAATATAATATATAATATAAGATATAATATAAGATATATAATATAATATATAATATAATATATATAATATAAGATATAATAATATAAGATATATAATATAATTGGTCATACATATAATATATAATAATATAATAAATTTTTATATATAGTGTAATTGATCATGTATAATATATAATATAATTGATCATATATAATATATATAATAAATTTTATAAATTATAATTTTTATCATATATAATAAAAAATATATATTTATTGGCGTACCGCAACCGTACCCGTACCTTATTTTTTTGGGATTTTGCCGTATCGACGTACCCGTACCGTACTCGTACCCGTACCGTACTCGTACCCGTACCTGTGCTTCATAGTTTATCATGTGAGCAACGTGTGACATTTTTTTCATTTAAAAATGATATTTGTGAAATTGTAAGCTAAAATGAGTTTTTAATCTGAAATGAAACTCCGATAAAACAATCACAGCATTCTATATGAGAATTGTGCACAAAAATTATGTTTAGAAATGGCACCAGATCTTCCGTCTCCAGCGCACCCCCTTGTTCTTACTATTAGATTATATTTCCAAATTTTTCACATAATCTAATGATTTGAGAGTATATTGGCACAAGTTGATATGAATTTCGAGACAAAAGCATGTTTGGCTTGGAAAAAATCACCACCATAATGATTACGAAAAAAATAGTGTATGAATACAGAAATCAGTCACAAAATCAAACACGACATTCTCATATGAAATAAACTCCACACTCATATAAAAGAATTACATCCGATTTTATAATTATTTTTTGTGCAAATAAAAACTCACCTGTGCACACTCTGTCAGTCCATCTGCCTTGGCACCATACTCTGTAACATCAAAAACTGTAGGAGCATTGCCAAGAAGGTTATGAGTGGCACCTTGAGCCCTACCAGAGAGCAAAACCAGACCCAAGAAGAAAGAAAACTTCACCTCTAATCTTCCCACCAGGGCCATTGTGGCCTTGACCCTTGAACTACAGTTTTTATATATATATTTTTTTTCAAGTTGAAAGAGACAATTAAAAAGCCAGAGACTATAGTTAAATGATTTCACCATCTTCAGGTTCTTTATACAAAGTTTTTGGTACCAATTTTTATGACCACTCAAGCAATTTGTGGTAGCTTCTTGAAATAAATGCATTACTATTTTGGTTGTTTGGTTCACCTATTTTTGTGTGATGCCGTCATAAGTCATGGTTATCCGTAATTTTTCACTAGTTATTTCACTGTCAACGTGATGTCACGTGTAAATGAACCCCTTAAAATGAGAAATCTCTTGATTGTCAATTATATTAGAGGGAAGATGACATCAGTGAATATTGAAAAAAAAAATTATAAAAATTAATAATTAAATTTACAAATTTTTTATATATTTATGAATTTGTATTTTTTTTTTCCCCTCATATAACTGTCAGTTAATAACCCCAATATATTACCATGCAGGAGATTGAGTCATTTTTCATATAGCAACATAGAAACAATGCGAATATATATTTTTATGTTTGCTAAAAGGAGAAATAGTTTGTTCTCTTACAAAACAGAGGGTCAAGTGTATTAGTAATATGGGTCTATTACTTTTGTGCATCACGGTTTAAAAATAAATAAAATAAAAAATAAACAAAACATAAATATATTATTTACATTAAAATTTCTTGAATTATTGGGAAATATTATTTTACTCTTTCATCTACGAATCCATATATATTAATTCTATCAACTATGAAAATCATAATACATATCTTTTAGATGTGATCTATATAAACGGTATGCATGTGTGAAAGTAATATATTTTTATAATTGAAGGGGTCAAAATGTATAAATTTATAGATAATAGAGATAAAATAATATTCACCGATAATTGAAGAGGTGTTGGTGTTATTTATTTTATTTTTTTTAACCGTGCGTATGGTGCAGAATAAATACACTTGGACCCTCTGTTTTGTAAGAGATTCAGATAATACTCCTTTAATGTATAAGATATTGGTTGGTGTAAATGTTAGGAAAAATTAAATTCATACACAAAATTCGTATAAAAAAATTCTACAAGAATAATGCGGTTATATTTTTCTTGTAAATAAATTTATCTTTAGAAGTATTTTATTTCAAAATGAAAAATGCACACTGAATCAATTTCGAATGGCGAGGGAAAAAAGAGAAATTTAGACTATATAGCACAACTTTCATAATGACATAGTAAACATAAGGTGAGTCTATTTGTAGAAGCTCCACCAATTCAGAAAACAAGCTACTGATATACTGCAATTTTCACACCTATAAACAATAAATTACACAAAGATAAGCTTAATACATCTGACGAAGTGGTGCTTTTGTAGTGGTTCGATACTCAGCCATCACTAGCCCACCATACTTCTTTGCTGCCTGATAACAATCAATAGTTTCTCTTTCTCTTGCATGAACAACTTGACGAGTAGCAGAGTGAAGTTGGAGATGATGATGTGGACGGTTCTGATTAAGAGTAGGCCTCTTTTGTGGGGCCCTCAAAGACTCCTCCAGCAATCCAAAGGCTTCCAACCCAACATTAGCTATCTCAGTTGGAGTACCCATTTCACTTGATCTCTTCTTGGCCATGTATTAGTAGTCTTTTGAGCTGTGTGTGATCTGCCAAACAGACCAAACTGGCATTGCCCTTTTATAGCAATTGCATTTGGATATTGTTCCACTTCCCATCTTCTCCCTTCAACATATGACTTTTCAAATTACTTTTCTCTGAATTGATATGCAGAGGAGTGAATATATTTGATTTGATCTGCTTTCGGTGGCCCCTCCAAGTGGTCTCACTAATGTATATTCGCATCTATCTTTGGAGCACCAATCACTTTGCTTGGTTCCATTTTTTCAAAAATACTTTTCAGAAAATTCTATTTTCTTATTTTTCGTTTTTTATTTTTATTTTTACTGAATTTTTTTAATAGTTTAAGCAAAAAAATTTTTTTAAATTTTTAGACACCCTCAATATAAATACACTTAAAAAGTATAACTTTCGTGAAAAAAATCTTTAAAAAAATTCACTAAATACCAATAATACCAAAAAATATATATATAAAAATTCAATATAATTTCGTATTTTTGTGTATTTATTAATTTTTTAAAATAATTTTTCACAAAGATTTTATTTTTTAGATAAACTCCAACCACACTCTCTATTTTTCATCAGTTAAAGTACGAAAAAAGTACACTCTTTATTTTACCTAAATACTTTAGCTATTGTGTTCTCCAACCACACTCTTTATTTTAGCTAATTATTCAAACTAACTTAATTAATTTTTAAAACAAAAAATACTAATTGCTGATATTTTACTAATATAAATTTGCAATAATAATAAATTTGCCCATACAAACATACAAAACCTATAAAATGAGGAGAAAAAAAATACAAAATACAAAATAAGTTATTCCGTAATTCATCAAATAAAATTGAAAGAATATATAAAATTACTATATACACATATACATATATAAAATCCTAAATCCAAGACATAAATATACAAAAATCCAAAATATATACATATATATTTGTTTGGAGAGCCTCTAGGGATCTTCAATTGTAAAGCCACCAAAAAGTAGAATGGTAAAATAGCTAGTCCAATAACCAGCCCATTGGAGCTCAAAATTAGAGTTACATTGACTAAAATGCCTAACAAGCCTTTTTTATCTATCCCATTGGAGATGCTCAGTAAGGTATATTTAAAAAAGTAAAAAAAAAAAAAGTTTAAAATTTTAAAAATATTCTCTAAAAATAAAAAAACATGAAAAACAAAAAAACTCAATTTTTAAAAAACTGAAACTAAACAAACTAAATAATATTCCCACCTAGAAAAATTATAAATGTTATTACAAAAATAAAATGTATGAATCAGATTTATTATGAATGTGACTGATATAATATCAAGTTTAAATTTAGAAAATAGATTGTCTCTAGTTTACATTGGAGGACTAGACTGTCTAGTTGGGTTTGAAAAGCCTGAAACGGGCCTCACTATGATTATCTGATTCGTTCGTTATGTAAACTAATTAGCTTGCTTGATTCTATTTTTTCAAAAACACTTTTTAGAAAATTTTACTTTCTTATTTTTCGTGTTTTTTTGTTTTACTGAATTTTTAAAATATTTTTTCACAATTTTTTTACTTTTTAAATACATCTAAGTAATGTGCATCTAAAAAAGTAAAAAAATAAAATAAATTTTTTAAAATATTCATTAAAAACAAAAAAACACGAAAATAAAAAAACTTAGTTTTCAAACAACTTAATTTAGAAAACTCAAACCAAGCACACTAAATGTTTTTCATGAAAAAAATCAATTTGCTATGTTAATCATATTATTTTATAGGATTTGTCTTTAAAAAAATAGAAGTTTTATTTTTAAAATCATACTTACTATCTATTTTTTTTTCTAAAAAATATAATAAAATATTTTAGCAATAATTGGCAAATCAATTTATTTTTTA
This sequence comes from Camellia granthamiana, assembly GCA_036172215.1. Lineage (NCBI taxonomy): Eukaryota > Viridiplantae > Streptophyta > Magnoliopsida > Ericales > Theaceae > Camellia > Camellia granthamiana. The sequence continues at coordinate 80,681,655 of CM069914.1, read as the reverse complement.
TATAGATGATCTAAAAACATAAACTTTTAAAATAAATTGATTGAATTATTAGAATGTGACCCATGAAGGATGGACCCATTTACATAAATGGTCGGCTGGTGGTGGATGGACACAATCTCCTTCCTAAATCTATATCATACACAGTATATTCTATTTTTGGAATAAATAAATTTTCCGATATTTGGAGATGGAACATATTTGATCCTATCAAGACCAAATAATTGGGATAAAGTAGTAACTGGAGCGTTTTGAAAAGTTGCTTAAAAGTTAACTTTTTGACTATTTTATTTTTTAGTGAGTAAAAAATATGAGAGGTAATGTGATCTAAAATATGTAAAAGTTAAAAATTAATTTTGAACCATCTTGCCAAAATAGTGTCATGACGATATTTTGTGATGAAAGGAGGTTGAAGGGTGGACTCACCTATGTAGAAAAAAGTACTCTCTACTTCCAAATTCTAACAAACAAGATCAAGTGAAGAAAATTGGAGAAAGGAATAAGGAACCTCAAGAAACATAAACTTTATGCACTCACAAAATAAATCAGACAATGATTTAGAATTTTAAATCTATATGTATATTTAGAGATTACTATAAGGTTACACTATGAATGAATTTTGACATTTGATTATAAATTCTAGATAGTTTTTTGATTTTTTCTTTCTGAGTTTGTAGAATTGCTGATCGTGAAATATTCTAAATTAAAAGATTTCAAATAATTATCCTTTAAAATCATACTTATTATCTTTTTTTTTTCTAAAAAATATAATAAAATATTTTAGCTATAATTGGCAAATCACTTTATTTTTTGTATAGATAATCTAAAAACATAAACTTTTAAAATAAATGGAACAAATTATTAAAATGTGATCCATGAAAAATAGATCCATCGACACAAATGGTTGGCCGGTGGTGGATGGACACAATCTCCTTCCTAGATCTATATCATACACAGTATATTCTATTTTTGGAATACATAAATTTCCTGATATTTGGAGATGGAACATATTTGATCTTATCAAGACCAAATAATTGGGATAAAATAGTAACATAGTGTCATGACGATATTTTGTGATGAAAGGAGGTTGAAGTGTGGACTCATCTATGTAGAAAAAAGTACTCTCTACTTCCAAATTCTAGCAAACAAGACCAAGTGAAGAAAATTGGAGAAAGGAATAAGGAACCTCAAGAAACATAAACTTTATGCACTCACAAAATAAATCAGACAATGATTTAGAATTTTAAATCTATATGTCTATTTAGAGATTACTGTAAGGTCACACTATGAATGAATTTTGACATTTGATTATAAATTCTGAATAGTTTTTTGGTTTTTTCTTTCTAAGTTTGTAGAACTGCTGATTGTGAAATATTCTAAATTAAGGTCTCGTTTGAGAACATGCATTTTTAGTAATTTTTTGACTTTTTTTATTAAAATATGATGTAAAAAAATTAGTATGTTTAGGATAACTTTTTTATTTTTACCAAAAGAAGTGCAAAAATTAGAGAGAAAATGAAATCTTTGACTTTTTAATATAGATTATTTGGTTTTTTAATTTTTTTAATGATTTTTTGACTTTTAAACTAAAAATAATATTACCAAATGAGACCTAAGCTTTCAAATAATTATCCTTTATTGAAAGGCATATGTCCAAAAAGGAATATGGATAAGACCTCTTGGAGCTTTGGGAATATGAATTAAAATGGAACCCAAAAAAATATATTCTTTCAAAGTCATGGTTTTCTAACTCAATTTTACTGAGTTGGATTTATTTATTTATTAAAACAACTTCATGTTTTTATCGAATGCTTAAGAGCAATCCTAATTGCACGGAAAACATCATACCGAAAAGGTCATGTTTATTTAGATGGACGTATGTTTGGAATTGGACTAATAATTTAATAAAATTATTAATTTGATATTTGGTTAAAAATATTAAAATACGCATTAACAATCTATCCGAATATGGTATCTCACATATGATGGATTATTCAATCCCACAAAGGGGATGGAATATAAATTGAGGAATTAAGTCAAAGTCTAGACTAATTTATTAAATGACCATAATTGAGGAATTATGATCAATATATTAGATGTCTTATATCCTATCCATTCCAATCCCCTTAAACAAACATCGAATTAGATAATATTTTATTAATCACTCCTTATAATTCTAACTCAATTGAAACATAAGATAAGATACACAATCTAAAAGATTCGTAACCCTAGAACTATTAGTCATAGGAATGTTAATTCAACCTAATTCAATCCGCCCAAACAAACATAGCCAAAGTGTATTGGCTATGGGACTAACAACACATGCGAGTTGTTAGTGTTATTTTGTTATTATTTTTCTCTATATCTCTATCTTATTCTTTTTTTATTTTTTGTTTTTTATATTCAATTCTCTCCTTGTTCTTTTTTCTCCTGATTTTGTCTTTTTTTTTTGTTTCAATTCAATTTTCATTTTCAGTTTCTTCTTCCTCTTCCCCAAATCTTTTTTTTTTTTTTTTTTTTTAAAAAAAAAGAAAATTTCTTGTTTCACCTAGTACTCTTCTTCCTCTATTTCTATTTTGGTTCTCTTTTTTACTTTTAATTCATATCCTTAAACATCTCAAGGTTCAAAAGTGGTCAATTATTTCCGAGGTATGCTAAAGTGTTGGTGCAAGGTGGATGGAGAATAATTTTCTAGCAAATCTGGACTGGAGGGGTTTGTTTGGGTCCGTAGGGCTCACCATAGATCTCGTTTCGATGATCCAAATCTTTCATTTTGTCAACTATTTTATGTATTTCATCTTAAAAAAAATTTAAGTTGATCCAATAATTGTAATACGTTCAATTTATTATCTTTGTCATCACAAAAATTATTGTTAGGACTTTTTGTTGTCAAATTCCATGGATCAAAACCAAGGTTGTAACAAGAGTTCTTTAAGAAGTTGGTTTCCTTCAAAAACAGGATTACTTGGGAGTTCTGAAAGAAGTTGGTTTTCTACAAGAAGTTGATTACAAGAAGTTGGAACTCTGCAAGAAGTTGGTTTTCTTTTCCAACTAGGATTGCTTTGGTTTTTCTATAAATAGTTGGGTTTCTTCCAAATCTATGCTATGGATTTAATTGATTGAAATCCTCCAGATCTTCTTTTTGGTTCTTAAAGGTTTATATCTGGGGATATTTTGTTAATTTTCTTTGATGTCTTATTGAATATTAAACTCATGATCTGAAAAGGCTACATCAAAGGTTTTTGTTTGTTACATAAAAGAGTGTTGTTCTTCAGTTGTGGATTCTGAAGAATTCGAGCCTGAAGCTTCAGTTGTGGATTCTGGAGTGGCTCATCAGAAAGACAATTCCGTACTGAAGATGGGGTTGGAAGAGGCACATAGAGGTTGGTTCAATTAGGCGTTATGGCTAGATAATTGAGAGTGATACCTGTGTAATTCCTTTAAATCTTCTTAGTGGATTGTTCTTGTGGCAGTTGGCCCGTGGTTTTTTTTATCACAATTGGAAGGTGTCCAATTGTGGTTTTTCCACGTAAAATCTTTGTGTCTCTTTCTTTTGATTGTTTGATTGAGATTGTTTTTATATTCTGTTTAAAATTGATACATAATCACAAATCAACATCTAGGAGGTTTCTAGTTTTTTCAATTGGTATCAGAGTGGGTCGTTCTATTTTTTTTAAAAAAAAAATTCTTTTAGAACGCTCTATTTTTTTTTTTTTTTTTAAAAAAAAATTCTTTTAGAACGAGATCTTGTTTGATTTGTGATAATGGATTTAAAGAAGTCGGTTGAGAATACCACTAATAATGAATCCTCTGAGAGTGATAATGAAGAACTTGAACAAGCTTATAAAAAGTTGTATAAGGAGTCTCTTAAGTTATTCAAATTGAATGACAAACTCACAAAGAAACTCAAAGCATGTGAATGTGAGAATGTCAAACTTAAGGAGGAGATTTCCGAGGTTAGGATCAATGCTATCAAGATAGCTGATGATCAACAAGTCCTTTGTGCAAAACTGTTGACTTGTGAGACAGAGAGGGATGAGCTACAGGAAACTCATGCCATGTATAAAGAAAAGAAGGTACACTCTGTTTTTATTTGTCATCATTGTGGTATGCATGGCCATATTCGCCCTTATTGTTATAAATTGCATGGGAGAGTGCCTCAAAAGGGTAGAAATTCGACTTACATGTCTAGGCGGAATACCAAGATTCATGAGGGTGTTTACAACACCACGACACTTACCAAGACACTTACCAAGACTGCTAGACCTGATTTCGTTAAGATCAAAAAGATTTGGGTAAGAAAACTTGACTTGTGTTAATGTGTTTTTTTTTTGGGTCTCTGTGTGTTTTTTTTTAATGAAAAAAAATGTGTGAATGTTTGTTTTTTTTGTCTTGCTTTGTTTAGAAAAAAAAAAAAAAAAAAAAACCCAAAAAGATTTTCTTAGTATGGTTTTGCAAGCTTGAATTTTTTTGAGATGTCCTTGGTGCATATTGGAATTGATGAGAATATCCATTACATGTTAATATGTGTGTGCTTTCTGTGGTCATTACTCATTTTGGAGTGTGTGTTCTTTGATTAGTATGTCTCATTCTGTACACACTCTTGGATTAGCAAATATCGGAGTCTTCCGACTTAGTGTTTTTTTTTCATGGACTTCTGGCATTGTATCTTTTGCTTTACTAGAGGAATTGACCTATACTAGCATATCATGGGTGATGTTGAGTCTCTTAACCACCTTCCATCTTTTTGCATCTCCACGGCTTTCCCCTCTATTTTTTGTAGTCCAGGCATGAGGAAAAGGCTACCTCAGAGTCACCAACCAGGCCATCCTTATTATATCCATGCTTCTCTGGTTCGGTTTCCATACTCTTGAGCATGTCAGCCGCCGATGAGTGTGCAAAAGAAAGAAAAAAAAAAATGTGCACAAGAAAGAAAAGAAAGAAAAAAAAGTGCAAAAGAAAGAAAAGAGAAAAAAAAAAGCGAAAAAAGAAAAGAAAAGGATTCATTGATTGAGGGGGAGCCTCCGCCTTTACTCACCAAATACCCATTGATTCCTAGTGGTTTGACTTTCCTTAGTTGTGCTTAGATTCTCTTGTAGGAGGTCCAACTTTCATATCACTACTAGGATTTGAATCTAGTGTTTGTCGAACTCCAAGAGTCACACACACACTTTTCTCATGGGATCTATGCTTTTCACATAATGCATCACTTTCTTTTATGAGGAATTTTCTAGAGGCTGTGCACATTGTGTTTTCAAGTAATTGTGTTTCTTGGATAATCTTGTGTGTTTCAAGGTACAAATCTGAAATTCCTTGCTTGCTCCACCATATTATTTTTTGTCATTTTTCTTCTTGTTCATTGTTTTCAGTGTTTGTGGTTATTTTTAATGAGGGGGAGTTTGGTTAATCATTACCAGTGTTTGATGTATATTGATGGTACAGTAGTTTGGTTGATGGAACAGTATTTTTACTTTTGCATATATCCTTCTTTGGTACAGTTGGATTTTTAGTATTTTGTTTATGGATGGATTTATATTTTGTTATTTAATCTAGTTCCACATATTTTGGTTGGCTTGTGTGTGGCTGTTTTATTTCAGGATAATTATTCAAGAGCATGGATTTGAGTGTTAGTTCATAGTTGGTGGTGCTGCTTGAGGGATTTTGTTAGGAAATTTGTTTTAGATTGGCTTTATCCAGGATTTGACAAAGGGGGAGATTGTTAGGACTTTTTGTTGTCAAATTCCATGGATCAAAACCAAGGTTGTAACAAGAGTTCTTTAAGAAGTTGGTTTCCTTAAAAAACAGGATTACTTGGGAGTTCTGAAAGAAGTTGGTTTTCTACAAGAAGTTGATTACAAGAAGTTGGAACTCTGCAAGAAGTTGGTTTTCTGCAAGAAGTTGGTTTTCTTTTCCAACTAGGATTGCTTTGGTTTTTCTATAAATAGTTGGGTTTCTTCCAAATCTATGCTATGGATTTAATTGATTGAAATCCTCCAGATCTTCTTTTTGGTTCTTAAAGGTTTATATCTGGGGATATTTTGTTAATTTTCTTTGATGTCTTATTGAATATTAAACTCATGATCTGAAAAGGCTACATCAAAGGTTTTTGTTTGTTACATAAAAGAGTGTTGTTCTTCAGTTGTGGATTCTGAAGAATTCGAGCCTGAAGCTTCAGTTGTGGATTCTGGAGTGGCTCATCAGAAAGACAATTCCGTACTGAAGATGGGGTTGGAAGAGGCACATAGAGGTTGGTTCAATTAGGCGTTATGGCTAGATAATTGAGAGTGATACCTGTGTAATTCCTTTAAATCTTCTTAGTGGAATGTTCTTGTGGCAGTTGGCCCGTGGTTTTTTTTATCACAATTGGAAGGTGTCCAATTGTGGTTTTTCCACGTAAAATCTTTGTGTCTCTTTCTTTTGATTGTTTGATTGAGATTGGTTTTATATTCTGTTTAAAATTGATACATAATCACAAATCAACATCTAGGAGGTTTCTAGTTTTTTCAATTATGATTTATTTTTTAAAAACACAATTATCTTCCATTTTTTTAGTGAAAAACACGGTAAATTGAACAAGTTATAATTATCAGATTGACCTAGTTTTTCTATGGATGAAATACATGAAGTGCTCAACGAAATAAACGGTTTAGATCATTAAAACAGGACCTGTGGTAGACTACATAGGCCCAAACAACCCCCTCCAATCCAGATTTTAGATTAAAGAGAATCCTCCTCGATCTCATTAATTTTTGGGTCATAGGGCGAGAAGTTTAATTTTCAAGCTTTTGGGGCAATTATCTCAACATTGCAAGGTCTGGGAAGTGAGATGTTATGCTGAAAACTTGTTGATGAGTTTTAAATAAATAAAGTGAAAAAGCAAGTTATAACTAGAGGACAGTAGACATGAGTTGGAAAATTTGTACACTGCTAAAATTTCACATAGCACATATATTTTGATTACACCATATATGCATAACGTCAAAGCTGTAATTTACAATGAAAACTACGATACATATATATATATATATAAATAAAAATAAAAAGAAGAAGAAGAAGAAAAGAAAGGGCAGTAGTGAAACATGCATGCTGAATTGCTGGTGATCATTTGAAGCCACGTTACATTACATAGTGTTCATCTTTTTTGGGATCTCTTTGGACGAAATCTACAATGTGAACCCCTTTCCAAATCCTGGCTGCATCCTTGTCCATGATTCCCATCACCAGGGGGTCACGGATTGGCTTTGCCTTCTTCTTTTCTTCCAGTAGCCGTTTTTCCAGGAATATAAACGATTCCTCACCTATTTTGCCAAGATCAGCTTGAGGCCGTGCCATATTTTAGAGAGAGAGAGAGAGAGAGAGAGGGAGAGAGAGTATGTGTGGTTTGTGTTGTGTTTTGGGTGCAAATAATTTGGTAACTTGATATGTGTTGAACAATCTTCACTGTATTTAAATAGATTAAATTCTGTTGTGTACTAAACAACAATAAGAATATAAAGAAATAAAGGAAATGAGAGAATTTGTTTGATTACGAAAATCAAACTAACAATAGAATTAAATAAATAAAAACAGATTTTATTTTGTTACCAAAACAAAATTAAAATCTGATTTAAATAAACAATAATAAAATCAGAAAATAAATAAATAACTTACTTGATTAATATCTTGAATATTATTCTGATCAAGTCCAGTGTTTGATACTGTGTCCTTAAGACAGATTCATCCTCTCCGCGGTACTTTCAGAATATGGACGTCTATCTCCCAGGATGAAATGATCAACTACAAACAATAGCAGCACTACAAATTGTTTGCCTAACGAACACACTAAGTGTTTATACACTTTCTTACAAAAATTAAATGCAGCAAAATGAATAATAAATTTGCAGAGGTGAAGTACAAAATTTCTGAATGTTCAAACATCAAATGAGGGTTGTCCTATTTATAGATGGATTGGTGGCTGCAGGTTTTGAATTAAACAAGTGCAAACCTGTTTGAACAGGTATGAAACTTGTTTGGTTTTGAATTAAACAGATACAAATCTGTTGGGTACAAAATTCAAACAGATAAAAACAGGAAGGACCCTGTTTGGATGTACAGTAAAACCGGACCAATTTATTTCCGGAATTAATTTGAATTCTAGATTTTATTTTACCAAAAAATTAAATTAAATTCAAATATTTTTGCCCAAAAAGATAGGTATTGGGCTGGACAAGCCCAACCCAACCTCACACCACGCACCCAGCCCGCTCGACCGGACGGCGGCGCGCGTGTGTGGTGATTTTTGGGTCCAATGGGTCTAGCCCATTTTGCCCATAACCTCCCTCTCTAAAACACTTGGGTACCCCTTGGGGTACATCCCAAGTTCTAATCCCATGCCTTATAAACCCATTCAAAACTTCCCACCAAATTAATGTGGGATAAGTCTTATTCAAACCTTTAAGGATTTTCCACAAAAACTCCATTTCCATGGAGCACACTTTGGCTTTAATTTCCCACTCACTCGGTAATGGTTTTGAGCAACCAAATATACCACGTGAATCACAACGCGGCATAGAATGCGTTACTACTTTGACCAGCAAAAATCGACGCACGGGGCCCACCTAAAAATTAGACCAAAGTTAGGAAAAAATTATGGTATTACCCAGAATTATTTCCAACAATCCCCCACATGAATGGAATTTGATGACAACGGAAATGCAACAATATGTAGACTTTATCGAAAGAGTATAAGTCGAAAATATCTTGCATCAGGATAGGTAACTTTCGCCCGTGAACCTTCCCTAGTGATAACCTATCGGACTTACTGGCTAACCAATGGACGCGATGCCTTGAATTGTTCAACCATTTGTGTAAGCCAAGACAATAGATTTCATACAAAATATCTTCTAACACATCGTGGTTCTCACTGTTGTGTTCATTTTGGCCTTGAACGCTCCTGGTTTTCACAAGTGTTTCTAGAGAATTTAACCTCTTATATTCTCATAGAACCGGCCCCAGTTCGACACTCATATAGGTGATTCTTATTGTGAGTATCTCCTTATACTCGTCTTGATTTTATACCTAAATCAAGATATAAGTAATCATAAAAAGCAAAGCTTATCCTTATACCCCTACATACAACATATGTTGCAGATATCACTCTCACCATAGGAATGGGTAGGGAATTTTAATCCCTTGGTGATTTCTGGCGAGCCATACATAACTTAGTTGTCCCTTTGAACTTAGTTCTTGGGATCTCCAGTCATATAAGTAGGGTTACCATTATGACGACTCTTATATAATAGGCTTTAATCTCATCCCCTTCAATGAACTATACACTAGCTCTTTTGTCAAACATTTTGTTAACAGATCCGCAATATTCTCTTTACATTTTATATAATCTATTGAGATTATTCCATTTGACAACAGTTGCCTAATGGTATTATGTCGACGACGAATATGTCGTGACTTACCGTTATATATATGATTCTGTGCCCTGCCTATTGCAAATTGACTATCGTAATGAACGCAAATAGCTGGCACAGGTTTTGGACACATTGGAATGTCTTCTAAGAAGTGACGAAGCCATTATGCTTCTTCTCCTGCTTTGTCTAAAGCAATGAACTCGGATTCCATTGTGGATCGTGCGATGCAAGTTTGTTTCGTGGATTTTCAAGAAATAGCAGCACCTCCCAGAGTAAAGACATATCCACTAGTGGATTTTGAATCTTTAGTAACCGATATTCAATTTGCATCACAATAACTTTCGAGCACTGCTGGATATCGAGTAAAGTTCAAACCATGATCACGGGTAAATCTTAGATATCTAAGAACCCGAATGATCACCTTCCAATGGTCTTCTCTAGGGTTACTAGTGTACCTACTCAATTTTCTGAGCATAAGCTATATCAAGACGAGTACAACTCATTAGGTACATTAGGCTTCCAATATTTGGGAGTATTTTAACTGAGACACTGCATCACCTTTATTTTTCGATAAATAAAGATTGATGTCCACCGGTGTTCTAGCTAAATTCGTATCATCCTTGATAAATTTATCAAGAATTTTCTCAATATAATGAGATTGAGACAATGCATATCCGTTAGATGTTTTAGTAATTTTTATTCCTAATATAACATCTGCGACCCCCATATCTTTCATATCAAATCTTTTCTTAAACATTTGCTTAGTTGATTTAATCATGTTTTCACTGCTTCCAATGATAAGCATGTCATCCACATAAAGACAAACGATGACATATCCTTGGTCAGTGTTTTTAACATAGACGCATTTGTCACATTCGTTTATCTTAAACCCATTAGTAAGCATTGCATGATCAAATTTTTCATGCCATTGCTTAGGCGCTTGTTTTAATCCATAAAAAGATTTTACAAGCCGACAAACTTTTTTTGTTGCTCCGACACTACAAACCCTTCGGGTTGCTCCATATAGATCTCTTCATTTAGATCACCATTTAAGAAAGCTATCTTAATATCCATTTGATGTATTTCTAAATTAAACAACGCTGCTATAGAAATAAGCATGCGAATGGATGTTATTCTTATCATAGGGGAATATGTGTCAAAATAATCTAGACCTTCCTTTTGTCTGTAACCTTTAATTACAAGTCTTGTTTTATATTTGTCAATTCAACCATCTGCTTTCATTTTTCTCTTGAATATCCATTTATATCCAAGAGGTTTAGAACCTGGTGGAAGATCCACCAATTTCCAAGTATGATTTTGCATAATGGATTCAATTTCATTATTAATAGCCTCTTTCCACAAATGTGCTTCAGGACTTGTCATTGCTGCCTTAAAGCTTTGAGGTTCATTTTCTAACAAGTATGTTAAGAAATCTGGACCAAAGGATTTTAATGTTCTCGCTCTCTTACTTCTTCTTGGTTCATCATCAGTTAAATCCTATTGGTCGAGACCATTACTAGTCTCTTGTGTTTAATTGTCATTAGTCTCTTGACTTTGTGTACAATCATAAGTTCTTTTCTGTGAACTTAATTCTTGTCCTTTCTTGTAAGGAAAGACATGTTCAAAAAACACAGCATTCCTTAACTCTATAATAGTGTTCACATTTATATCAGGTATTTCTGATTTATAAGTCAGAAACCGATATGCACTACTATTCTGAGCATAACCAATAAACACACAATCTACTGTTCTTGGTCCAATCTTAGTCTTTTTAGGAACAAGAACTTCAACTTTTTCAAACACCCCCACACTTTTAAGTATTCGTAGGAAGGCGATCGACCTTTCCACAATTCATAAGGAGTGCTGTTGGTTTTCTTGTGAGGTATTCTGTTAAGAACATAATTAGCAGACAAAATTGCTTCCCCCCACAAGTTCTGTGGTAAGCCTGAACTTAGTAACATGGCATTCATCATTTCTTTTAGGGTTCTATTATTTCTTTCAGCAATTCCATTTTGCTGAGGAGAATAGGGTGCTGTAATTTGGTGAATAATGCCATGTTGTGTACAAAATTCATTTAATGGTGCATCATATTTACCATCCCTATCACTTCTAACCATTTTAATGGTTTTACCAAGTTGATTTTCAACTTCTGTTTTATAGAGTTTAAACATTTCTAAGGCTTCATCTTTACTTCTAAGTAAATAAATATAACAATATCTTGTGCAATCATCTATAAATGTTATCAAATACTTTTTGCCTCATCTAGTTTGAACAAATTTTAGATCACATACATCAGTATGAATTAATTCTAGAGGTTCGGTTTTCCTTTCAACCGATTTAAATGGAGCCTTAGTTAGTTTCGCTTCTACACAAACTTCACACTTATGATTAGGATTAATTTCAAACTTTGGTATATAATCTAAACCAATTAATCTACGCAAAGCATCAAAATTCATATGTCCTAATCTACCATGCCATAAATTCGACTCAAGAATATAAGCAAAAGATGTGTTATTTTTATTCATAACAACTTTTGGTACAATTGTCATTACATTTAGTTTGAAGAGACCATCACTCATGTATCCCTTACCAACATACATGCCACTCTTTGTTAATACAAATTTATCAGACTAAAAAACAAGCCTAAAACCATTTTTACTTAACAAAGAACCAGAAATTAAATTCTTCCAGATGTCAGGTACATGCAGTACGTTGTTGAGGGTCAGTTCTTTCCCTGATGTCATCTTTAAGATCACTTTTCCTTGTCCAGCCACAGTAGAAGTAGAAGAATTTCCCATGAAAAGTTGTTCACCATTTGCAGCCTCATTGTAGGTAGTGAACATCTTCATATCTGCACAAATATGACGAGTTGCTCCAGTGTCAACCTACCATTCCTTGGGATTTCCAACCAAATTAGCCTCAAACACCACAGCAGAGAGGTTGATGTCATTCACTCCGTCAGAGATGTAATCTAATTCAGTTACATTGGCCTGATTGGTAGTTTTCTTGCTTGTACTTCCATAATCCTTCTTAGGGTGGCGGCAGTCAGAAGCTCGATGTTTAGTCTTGCCACAGTTATAGCATTTTCCTTTGAACTTCTTGTTGCCATTGTTGTCACCTTGTTTAGGACCATCTCCAGTAAACTTCCTCTTTTTGTTATGTGATTTATGAACTTGTTCAACCACATTAGCCTTAGACTCAATGGGATTTTTCTCATTCCTCTTTTCAGCCTTCCGGTTATCTTCCTCAATTCTTAATCTTACAATAAGTTCATTTATGGTCATCTCTTTGCGTTTATGTTTTAAATAATTTTTAAAATCTTTCCAAACCAGTAGTAACTTTTCCACTAAAGCAGCGACTTGGAAAGACTCGCTAAGAGACATACCTTCTGAATGAATATCATGCAAAAATTATTTGAAAATTTTGAACTTGAGAAATTACCATTTGGGAGTCTAGGATAACAAAGTCTAGAAATTTACCGACGACAAATTTCTTCGTGCCCGCATCTTCTGTCTTGTATTTTTTCTCTAAAGAATCCCATAATTTTTTTGTTGACTTCAAAGGACTGTAAACATTATACAGCATATTGTCAAGGCGATTGAGGATGTAGTTTCTGCACAAGAAATCTGAATGTTTCAAAGCATCTACAGCGGCAACAACTTGCCAATCACTTTCACCCTCTTTAAGTGCTGGATCCTCTTCATGGAGAAACCAGGCCAAATTTAGAGTTGTAAGATAGAACAGCATCTTCTGCTGCCATCTCTTAAACTCAGTACCGTTAAACTTTTCTGGTTTTTCTCCATGATATATTGGTACATGAACATGGTTCTGGATAGGGACCGGTGTTGGTGTAACAATCGGAGTACCACTTCCAGTTGCAGTTTCAGTTGCAGTAGCCATAATCTCTAATTTACAAAAATAAAAAAAAATTAAAACACAAATTAATTTTCTAGTTACTAAAACCAGAAAATAAATTGTTATACAAAATAATTTTATTTTCCTTGTTACTAAAACTAGAACAATAAAATACCACAATAATTTTCTGTAACACAAATTAATATTCTGCAATTGTTAATGACACCAGTATATTACTACTAGTTGTCAAAGAAAAGAGACAGTATATTACTACTATCTGTCAAATTGCATAAATCACTATTTGTTTTTCCAACCAGAATATGTCTTTATGAAATCACAGAAAATTAAATACAATGAAGATAAAAATTAATCTGTCTTAAGATTGTTGGACAATTTTCACTGTATTTAAATAGATTAAATTCTGTTGTGTACTAAACAACAACAAGAATATAAAGAAATAAAGGAAACGAGAGAATTTATTTGATTACGAAAATCAAACTAACAATAGAATTAAATAAATAAAAACAGATTTTATTTTGTTACCAAAACAAAATTAAAATCTGATTTAAATAAATAATAATAAAATTAGAAAATAAATAAATAACTTACTTGATTAATATCTTGAATATTATTCTGATCAAGTCCAGTGTTTGACACTGTGTCCTTTAGACAGATCCGTCCTCTCCACAGTGCTTTTAGAATGTGGACGTCTATCTCTCAGGATGAAATGATCAACTATAAACAATAGCAGCACTACAAATTGTTTGCCTAACGAACACACTAAGTGTTTATACTCTTTCTTACAAAAATTAAATGCAGGAAAATGAAGAATAAATTTGCAGAGGTGAAGTACAAAATTTCTGAATGTTCAAATATCAAGTAAGGGCTGTCTTATTTATAGATTGATTGGTAGCTGCAGGTTTTGAATTAAACAGATAAAAACGGGAAGGGCCCTGTTTGGGTGTACAGTAAAAGATAGGTATTGGGCTGGACAAGTCCAACCCAACCTCACACCACGCACCTAGTCCAACCCGCCCAGACGGCGGCGGCGGCGCGCGGGGTGATTTTTGGGTCAAATGGGTCTAGCTCATTTTGCCCATAACCTCCCTCTTTAAAACACTTGGGTACCCCTTGGGGCACACCTCAAGTTCCAATCACATGCCTTATAAACCCATTCAAAACTTCCCACCAAATCAATGTGGGACAAGTCTTATTCAAACCTTTAAGGATTTTTCACAAAAACTCTATTTCCATGGAGCCCACTTTGGCTTCAATTTTCCATTCACTCGGTAATGGTTTTGAGCAACCAAATATATCACGTGAATCACAACGCGGCATAGAATGCGTTACCACTTTGACCCGCGAAAATCGGCGTACAGCGCCCACCTAAAAATTAGACCAAAATTGAGAAAAAATTCTAGTTTTACCCATAATTTTCTAACCATTTCCAACAATATGCTCTTATATGCAGTGCATCTAAAATTCTTAGTTGATAACATTTTACACTTTTGTTGGTTCTTACATATCCATAACTGATTCTGATCCAAATGGCAAGTCCTTCCAAATTCCATAGAATATTTTTGCAGATTACAAAGTGAGACAAAAACCCAAAAAAAAAAAAACTAATCAAACACTTGGCTCACTTGGCCACAGTACTCATCCCCATTTTTATCCTAACTTCTACTTTTGGTGTATATTATACACAATTTTTCTATGCGCAAAGAACAATCTGATCATAGAATCAGATCTAATCTTTTTATGGGTTTGTTTGGGTGTGGGCTGACATTTTAGTTTTTTTGGTTACTTTAACTTGGGGCTAAAAAGGCTTCATTTGGTATGGGCTTTTTAATTTTTTTGACTTTTGTGAAAGAAAAAATAAAATGAATATGGTTTGAATGTGACATTTTGTCTTATTAAATTTTTAGTCTATTTTTTTTTTTTTGGGTCTATTTTAGCCAAAAAAGCCTTAGGCTTTTTCTTCCCGAATGAGCTTATATAAGAAAGTTGTTTCTGATTCTATAATTAGATTTTATTTATTTAAATTTTTCTTTCACATAAGGTTAATGTCAGTGGTTTGAGCTTCTTATGTATATAGATTCATTTCTAAATAAATAAAAATAAGATTGATTGGTTAGTCATAAGTCACATCGCATATGTTTATCAAATGAAAAATTCTAAACATATATAAAATTTATACAAAAAATTTGATAAGAATGACGTGATAATGTTATTATTGTAAATAAATTTATCTTTAATAGTATTTTGTTTTGAAATAAAAGGTCTACAATAAATCACATTATTATGTATAAAAATTATAGCATTGATAGAGACCCCCTTCAATCACCACCCCCATCACCCCCCCCCACACACACATGGCGGGTGGTGATTGAAAAAAAAAAAAAAAAAAAAAAAAAAACTGGCCAATGGGAGGGAAAGGGGGTCAAAGGGAGTGGGAGAGAAAGGGGGTTTGAAACATTTTTCTAAAAATTATGTATGAATTTTTTATTTGTATACTGTTATCAAATTTATCTTTTAAAAAAATGCAGTTATTTTTTGAAAATTGTGCTTATGGTTCGTTTTTGGTAAAATAACTCTGGTCTAATATATAATTAAGATAATTACATAAATCTCATAATTTTTATGAATAATCTACGCACACGATTTAGTTCATTGACATTGACCGTTGTGGTGATCCACCGAAGCAAACATCATCGGTTATTGTCTCTCCCAATTGGAGAGAAGTTGGAACAGTCAAATTTTGGAGATAAACTTGCATAACTTTAAATATGTACTTGTTGGATTCAACAAACTAATAGTTGAATGAGACCGAGAAAAAGGTTGGCCAGAGCATCCTTTCATCATAAATAATGTCACTCTAATAAGAAAATGGTAGATGTTCTTACATCAAATTTATACAAAAATCTCCATAAGAATTATGTGAAAATATCATTTTTACAAATAAATTTATCTTTATGAGTGTTTTGTTTTAAAATAAAAAATATAGATTATAAGAAAATTATATATTGCTGTTTGTATGTCATTACTTTTTAAAAAATATTTCTTCTTGTATCTATAAATTCAAGATGTTAGAGTAAGACACTACAACAAAAACACATTTTAGTGATACCATACTAGCGGCATGTTCTTAAAAAATGTCACAAAAAGAATATTTTGTGGCATTTTTTAGAAAAATGTCATAGAGCCACAAACATACAAGGCTCTAGTGGCATTTCAATTAAAAAAAGTGTCACTTCATTACAACAAAAATGTTACTACAACAAATTTACACTTTAGTGACACTACACTAGTGGCATGTTTTTAGAAAATGCCACAAAAATAAAAATTGACATTAAATGTTTTAGAAAAATGCCACAGAACCACAAACATATAATGCTCTAGTGGCATTTCAATAAAGAAATGTCACATCAATTTTATGACATTTTATAAAATAATGACACAAAAAATTATGTTCGTAACATTTACCAACAAATGCCACTAAACTTTAGTAGCAATGACATTTTTTAAAAAATGTCAGGACACTAGGTAGGTGTAAATTACTTTTTATGGCACTTAGGTGAAAAGTGTCATAAACAAATATTTTATAGCATTTTGAGAAATACCACTAAGTCAAAAACTTTTCAAGTTTATAATGGCATTTTTGAAAAAACAAAAAATGCCAATATATTTTCTAAATTTTTAAAATGCAGTAAATGAGTAAAAATAAATAAATTAAACTCAATATACACTACAGGAAAAAGCACATTCAGCGACTAAATTTCCTGACCAAAAAAATTTTGGTCGCTGAAAGTATGGCTTTTAGCGACCAAAACAACATTAGTAGCCAAAAGTAAAGCTTTTTGGGTACTACACAAGTTTAGTAGCCAAAAGTCTACAATTGACAACTAAAACTAAGTTTGGTCGTTGATTATATGGGTTTTAGTGACTAAAAAAATTTAGTAGCCAAAAGTCTACAATTGGCGACTAAAAATAAGTTCGGTCGCTGATTATATGGGTTTTACCGACTAAAAAAATTTTAGTAGCCAAAAGTCTACAATTGGCGACTAAAAAATAAGTTTAGTCGCCAAAAGTGGTCATTTTTAGCGCGGGAGAACTAAAATTCTAAGGCGGGAATTAAATTTTTTGGCGATCAAAATTTTGATAGCTGAAAGTGCATATTCGGTGACCAAATCCGATTTTGGTCGGCAAAAGTTGACTTTTTTAGCAACTACAAAACAATTATTAGCCAAAAGTATAGAATTAGCGACTAAAAAATATTTTTAGTCGCCAAAAGTGGTCTTTTTTTATTTTGCTAGCAAATAGTTTATTTTACATAAATTATGTTCAATAAAATAATTATATTTATACATATATTTTTATATTAATATGGATGTATGTACTATATAAATAATATATGTTGCATACATAATCATATGGTGCTATAGACGTGTAGTGGGAAGAGTGTGGTGTATAAGGTTTATGGTGCGGGAGGTTGGCGGTTCGAGTTTCTGCAAGGGCGGATCAATTGTTCTATAACGAATTGTCGTCACGAATGGCATTTGATAGCGTCACAAACAGTGCTTACCATGACATTAAAGTGTCACTGAAAGGTTTTAGATGGTGTAATGACACTTATAACTGTCACTAACTTTTTTCTAATGGCACTTGATAGTGCCACAAATAATATCTACCATGACATCAAAATGTCATTGAAAGTTTTTAGCTATGATGGTGTAGTGGCACTTGCAAGTATCTATCGTGGCACTAGTATTTACTGTGGCACGGATAAAAATGACACTTATTCAAAATGTCACAAGGCTAAAAAATATCATTAAACCAATAGTTTTGTGGCACTTTCAAATGTTGTAGTGAGAGGGTTGTGGTTTTAACTAATTGGCTACTTTAATTTTATTATCTATTTTTATATATTGCAACCAAATGGTTCAAAGTTTGTAGGATTGAACATTAAGGATCATCTGTTCAAAAAAAAAAAAAACATTAATGTTGTGTTTGATTGAGGGATTTGGAAAAGGAAAGAGATAAGATATGTGAGTTGTAAATAAAATATACTTACATTTCACATAGTTTCACAAACTTTTTCTCTTTCATTTTTCATATCTCTTCTCAAATCTTTCAACCAAGCACAGCATAAAGATCAGAATTATACGTGTTGGACTATAGGGATGGGCTTACATTGGGCCGTGCTATTTTTTTTTTTTTTTAAATAATTTCGGCTAGGTAAAGTTGTCTTAGCCCATTCAGACTACATTCCAAGAATTACCCAAAAATTTAAAAACACAATGACAAAAATTAGTAAAGATAGAGAGACATTGAACTCACATATTTTGATCATTTTCACAGGCCGTTGATGTTTGGTCACATGTTTCGGGCTTGATGAATTGGAAGTTCATGCGAGGCAAGGGTGATTTACTTGGTTGGTTTCTTCCAGTTTAGGAATCGTTGGATTCGGACGCTTTCGGCTTCTTGTGTGTTGCGGCATGGTGTATTTGGGTTGCGGCATCAGCTTCAAAGCTCTTTACTGAATTTACTACGACCCACACACGTCTTCTTGTAATTTGTTTTTAGTCTGGTTTGTTTGGTCTACTTCTTTGCCCTGTTTCAACTAGCAAAAAATAAAAGTTGGGCAAAAAATTGATAAATCACAACTCTTACAACTCTTACAATAACATTAATATTAAAAACACCAACAAATATATTTACTAACAACAATGTTAGGTGGCCCGAAAAAACATGATTTGAATGACTCGAAACACGCAAAACGACGTCATTTTAGATGTAAAACGACATTATTTTGACACATTTAAACCATTCGAGCCACAAAAACTGGAGCCACAAAATATTTTCCATTTACTAAACGCTGGTAGCCTTAAGCAAAGGCAAGATAGGGCCTCTAATTAATTTTGACACTAGTAGTATTAGTAGACTAAAATATAATGCCTGATACAAAAAAAAATTAATATATAAGGAGAACGTTTTCTCCAATTCAAAATGTAGGAACTCTTACATCTCAAGTAACGTGACACCTTATGATTGGCTAAGAAATTATACAATTCAAGAAAACTTGTATTTTGAATCCTACTCATCTTAGGTAACTTATTTAGGTTTTTTTGTAATTAAATTTTTATCTTTAAAAAAATTCAATATTGGCAATTTTTTTGATAACTTATCAGCTAATTTTTATTTGTTTATTTTTTGTACGATTAAATTGTTTTACAATTAGTACAGGTTGAAGCTAAAACATAATGCCTAATACAAAAAAAGACTAAAATATAAGGAAAAAGTTTTCTCCAACCCAAGATGCAGGAACTCTTACATTCCAAGTAATGTGGCACCTTATGATTGGCTAAGAAATTACATAATTCAAGAAAACTTGTATTTGGAATCCTACTCATCTTAGGTAACTTATTAATGTTTTTTGTAATTAAATTTTTATCTAAAAAAAAATTCAATATTGGCAATTTTTTTGATAACTTATTAGCTAATTTTTAATTGTTTATTTTTTGTACAATTAAATTGTTCTACAATTAATACGGGGTGAAAACTTACATACATAACATTGTGTGTCGTAAAATTTTGTTAACAAAAATAAGTGTGTTTGGTTTTATTTTTTAAAAATAATTTTGATTTTTTTATTTCCTTTTTTAATTTTTTCTTTAGTAACTTTTTCATATTTTAATCAAAATTTTAAAATTATTAAAATATTTGAGAATTAAATGCACATTAATGTATTTAGATAAAATATTTTAAAATTATTGGCACATTTAATGTATGTAGATTTAAAATATTTAAAATTATTGGCACATTTAAATTTTTTTTTTTTAAATTGAGATTTTTTTTCTACATTTCTACAACATTTATGTAAGACAATTGTGGAACAATTTGATTATGAAGGAGGGGGGGGGGGGGGGGGGGGGATTTTGTGGGTCATCCAAAATTTGCCAAAATTAAATTTTATATTTTTAGATAATGATTTAATTCCAAAATTACCTAAAATAATTAGGATTCTAAATATATTTATAATCTCTTAACCAATTTTAGAGTGTCACATTATTTGGGTTGTAGAAACTCATATATCTTAGGTTGGAATAAAACCTTTTCCAAAATATAATGCATATTTCAACTTTTCTGAATTCACAATCCAAATTCAATAGTAATTTATTTTATTTTATTTTTTATCAATTGATATATGATTAAAAAGTATTTAGCTGCATATGGTTACATTCTTTTGAGAACATATATTTTGAGTAATAATTGTAAGTTTAGGCTTGTTTGATTAAAATTATTAATACTGGAAGGAAAATACAAAACATATATAAAGTTTATATAAAAAGTTTGATAAGAATGATATAACATTGCTATTATTATAAATAAATTTATGTGTTTTGTTTTAAACTGAATGGTTTACAATGAAACACATTAAGGGAAATTTTTTTTAAACTTCCTGATATTAAGATTTTATGAGATAAAAGACATACAATATTTTCATAGTAGTTAAGGTCCCTCAACATTTCTATAAAAAAAAATTCGACTCAGAGAAATTTTACCCACTTATAGAAATTTCAATTTTCACAAAGAAATTTTCGAAATTTCTCTGTGATGATACTAGAGAAATTTTGAAATTTCTCTGAGTCGAGGCCGAAATTTCTCTAAGTCGGGTGAAATTTCTCTGAGTCAGGCAAAATTTCTCTGAGTCAAATTTTCTTTCTGAAAATGTTGAGGGACTTTAACTAATAAATAAAAAAAAACATCTTTGAGCTCTCCTACTATACAAAGTTAGAGAGGAATGTTTGACAAATTTTCCCCCACATCAATAAGTATAAAAATTATATATGAATTTTTTGTTTGTATAGTATTACTCAATATCTCTCCTTTTTTTTTTCTTTCATAAACAATGATTTTAGCCCTTCTCAATACTAAAAATTTATTAATTTTGTGAAATTAAATATCTGTTGAATATATAATTCAATTAATAAAATTTATAATTAAATATAAAACTGTGAGTCTATAAATTAACAATTTTAATCATATTCTATAATCCTACAAATCAGACATGCACTTACAATATATAACTGTTTTATTGGTTCAAAAAAATATGCATACAACTGTTTTAGAAAATTGTTTGAGGGCCCGAAATCAACGGCTCGAATTTGGCTCGAAACCCAAAACGACGTCGTTTTGGGTTTCATTTTTTTTTTCTTTTTCTTCATTTTCTTTCTTTCTTTTCTTTTTCTTCCTTTTGAACACAGAGGCGAGAGAGAGAAACAGAGGCGAGAGGCGAGAGAGAGAAACAGAGGCGAGAGAGAGAGAAGAGGGAGGAAGAGAGGAGGGTGGAGAACAACGGTGATGGCAACAAAGAAAGGAGAAGAACGACGGGCTGTGTAAACGGTGATGGTGTCGGAGAGACGGAACGACGGGCTGTGTAAACGGTGATGGTGACGGAGAGACAGAACGACGGGCTGTGTAAACGGTGATGGCGACGGAGAGACGCGGCTTCTTCCTCTGTTCTTCTTCTTTCTTCCTCTGCTGCTGTGGATTTTTTTGAGTTGTTGATTTTGATTTTCATGTGGGTTTGTTGGGTTTGCTGATTTTGATTTTCATGTGGGTTGTTGATTTTAATTTTCATGTGGGTTTGTTGGTGGGTTTGCTGGGTTTGTTAAATTTTTTTGCTGGGTTTGTTGATTTTTTTTTTTTTGAGTTTTTTTTTTTGATTTTGATTCAATAACTCTCTCAATTCAAAGTTCAAAATAGAAGGAAGAAGGGAAGGGAAGGAAGAAGGCAGTGGGAGGAAGAAGAAAAGAAAAAAAAAAATTCAAAACGGCGTCGTTTTGAAATTCGGGGCAGTCAAGCCGTGAGGAAATCGGGCTCTGTAACGGGACTGACTGTTTTATTAGATACAAAAAGTAGGAAAACTTTTGGACAATCGATTCCTTTACCTTTTCGCCTGTTAGGCTTAGCTGGGTTGGGGGGTTTGTTTCTCTATCTATGTGAAGCCCCCCATTCCATTGAGAAGTGGCTGCCAAGTGTCAGACAAGACAAAAGTATGTACGCACATCGTCCAAGCCCCCCACTTCTGGCACGTTTGCACTCCGCAACTTTTTTGGACACACCACAAATCCTTCTCTCTGTTTCTGCGAATGCTTTGCTCTGCTTTGCTTTGCTTTTATTATGAACATCGAAGCAAATAGGCAAATAGCGTATCATCGTCCCCCTTTTTTCGTCTCTCTCACCCCGTCTCTCTCACTTTCAACGGTCAAATATTGGGCCCCTCACCAACGGTATAAAATATAAATAAGAATATATGTATCAATTAGTATATTAACTAGTATATTATTAATAAATGATGTGGTATAATTTTAATAGTAATACTATATGCACCAATTAATAAACACACTGGTGTACCAATGTGGGGGCCGAAATATTGAGAGACGTAAATAGGCCGAATAGATGAACCAGGAGAGTCGAAATGTTACATCGCATTCGGCCCTATTCGGCCAAATAGCCGATTGATTGAGGGGCCGAGTGGAAAGCTGTTTTGCAGCAAGAGGAGCTGAATAGGTAGTTATACGGCGGATTGGAAGTGGACCCAAACCCGAGGCCCAGGAGAGAAAAGATATAAATAGAAGAACATTAAACAGAAAGAGGTATGTGAGAACTAGTATGTTTAACTTAAGATACAAGCAATCAATAGAGTATACACTGACTTATCCGTCGGAGTGCTAATTCCGGCACCCCCGACCGGAATGTTCATTCCTTTTCAGGTGGCTAGCTGAGGATCACGAGTGTCCCTCAGGATCGGAAGAGTATTTCCAAACCACTTCCCCATAATTGGCGCCGTCTGTGGAAATACTCAAATACATCCATGGCGGGCGTAACGGAAGACCCTCTGATAGTCACTGACGAAACCACACAGAGAGACGACCTCACTCCAACAAACATGCTTGAACCGGAGACTATCACCACAAGACGCACCTTGAACTTCGCCTCACCCTCGACTTCAGCACATGAGACAATGCAAACGATCATGGAACAAGCAAAGCAAAATGAATAGAGGTTGGAAAACATGATCGCTGAGAACAAACGTCTTCGTCAGGATTTGGCCTTGGAAGTGGCGAAGTCCAAACAAGCTGTACGCCAAGATCCGGAACGACCTCTGAGGGCAGGTGGTCGACGACCTCGAGCCCGACAACAAGACACTAATAGCGACTCCGACTCATTATCCCCGGAGCCCAAGAAGAAGGGACGACCCGAAACTGCCAGTTTCTCTGAAGAGAGTCCACGTATAAGGCATAAGCGAAGAAAAAACAGTTCAGACGAAGAAGACCAGCACGATCCCTTTGTACGACGGATTGCAAGGGCAGCGCTACCCAAGAAATTCAAAGCACCGTCATTCACCTTGTACGATGGTAAATCAGACTCCATCGATCATATCCGCCATTACAAACAAGCCATGATGTTGCATGCAGACAGCGAGGCTCTCATGTGCAGAATATTTCTGAACAGTTTGGGACCACAGGCTGTCAGGTGGTATTATAAACTGGAGCCGACTTCGATCCAGAGCTTCCACCAACACCAAAAATCCTTCAGGGCAAGTGTGGGGAAGGTGGTTTGGAAATACTCTTCAGATCCTGGGGGACGCTCGTGATCCTCAGCTAGTCACCTGAAAATGGATGAACACTCCGGTCGGGGGTGCCTGAATTAGCACTCCGACGGATAAGTTAGTATATACTCTCTTGATTGCTTGTATCTTAAGTTAAGCATACTAGTTCTCACATACCTCTTTCTGTTTGACGTTCTTCTATTTATATCTTTTCTTTCCTGGGCCTCGGGGTTAGGCCCACTTCCAATTCACCGTACAACTACTTATTTGGCTTCGCTTGCTGCAAAACCGCTTTCCCCTTGGCCCCTCAATCAACCGGCTATTTGGTCGAATAGGGCCGAATGCGATGCATATATTTCGACTCTCCTGGTTCATCTATTCGGCCTATTTACGTCTCTCAATATTTCGGCCCCCATAATTGCCCCCCAAGCACTCCATTAAAAACAGTTAGCTGGAGTGTTTGGTTTCAAACTCGAAAAGTCAAAGCTGAAATTCGGCGGCTAACCTCATTCCAACGCAAATGTCAGAGCACACGCCTCTCAGTTATCATTTCAACTTCCCGCCCCTTCGTACACTTCTATTTATTGTGATTTAAAATCTTGTCGTCTCTTCAAGCACACATTTTTGGATGCTAGTTTTTGGACTGCCTTCCGACTCGTCTCTAGAACTCCCATTCATCTTTCATCGTCCTCTTCATCTTTTGTAAGTTCTCTTCCTCTGCCTTGAATCCCTCTTCCTGGTTTGCCTTTAGTTTAGTATGCTCCAATAGGCTGACCGAAATGGCAAAGCACTTGAAAGACCTCTCTTCCGCAGACCGAATCTCTAGCTTTCGACGCCATTTTTGTATTCCTGATGACGTCTGTCTGTCGCTTGTGATAGATGGCACCCTCGATATGGAGAGGGTTGATGAAAGCACAATCATTTTCCCCCTCTTGTCAATTGCTGAAGGTGGAATCCATTTCCCGCTTCACCCATTTCTTAGGGCTGTCCTCCGCCATTGGGGTCCAATCCCCTCCCAACCCAATGTCAACTTTTTTAGAATCGTAATGGTGGTCATAGAGCTAAACCGTCGCCTTAGGATTAACCTCGACATACCTGCTATTCGGCATTGTTATGCCTTGGCCAAGTCTTCTGGTCGGCATGGACGTTATTTCCTTTCGGCCAAGGACACCAATCATCAATTAGTGACTATGCTTTCCAGTTCTGGGAAGCGAGTCGATGATGTTATGGTCATTGTCCAAGGTAACTTGGAATTCGACGAAGGCGAGGATCGCCTTGATCCTATTCCCAGACGGAGGGGCGAACTAGGTGGCCGTATAACTTCTTGTGTTTATTTTTCTTATGTTTATAAAACTTCATTTTTGAGTCCTCATGGTTTTGCTTGTGCAGGAAACAATTTGAAGAAAGTCTTGACTTCAACCGACAACGCCGTCCTTTCGGAAATCAAAGTTGCGCTCAAATATTTTGGCCACCCGAGTCTTCAAAAACAAGGGAGGGTGGCCCACGTTCTGCTGCGATACGAGCCGACTTATACGACTTTCTCAGCGGCAAAAAACATCCCAATTCCAAAGGGTGAAGAGTTTCTTACGGCTCTTATTTTGACTGACTTCAAAAACTTGCGGCAAGTTGGTTTGGAGGGGTCCGATTCGGAGCGGGCGGAAGTACCTGAGGTCGCCGAGTCAGATCAATCTGAAGCCGAAGGCTTAAAATGCAGATTTTGCCACCATCAGGTGGGTTTAGAAAAGATGGTTTTGCCACTATCTAGTGGGCTTAAAACTCACAGTCAATGATTTGTTCCAATCCAAATAACCCAACCTTCACCCACAGGCATTCAAGCAGGTATATCACATAAGCAAATAGCCTCATAGTAAGCATGCTATCATGGCAGTCACTCACACGCATGCAAGGATGCTAAAGCATAAAAACTTACCGAGTACTCCAAGTCAAAACAGAAGCTAATTAGAAATCCATGCATGATCCTAAATATACAAAAATGCCTAATGCAACACATGCAAAATGCAACTAAGATAGCAGGCTCGGCTATTCTAAACATGGCATATGGAATGCTACAGCTAACATGTACTCAACTTGGAATTGAAATACAATGCAGTTAGTATGATGCGCCGAGCCCGGTGCATGCAAGACAGATGAATGAATGCAGACATGCTATCATACTGTATGCTAATTGAAACATGCCCTAATCTAACCATCATAAGCTGGTAAATAAAAGGGAGAAAGACGTGGGGTTGGAATACATACATCACACACACGCACTCTTATTACAACATTGCCCTCGCGCAGAGGGTCCGAAAGAATAATATACTGTCCCAAATGAATAAATAATACAGTCCCAATAAATACAAAAATCCTAATTAATTTACAAATTAATCTAGGAAAGCTATAAACTGGCATGCAAGCCAGGGACTGCCTTGACTCTGATGAATGATGTATGTTTGGGCTGCCTTGCGCGGAAATCCACTGGGA
Source organism: Camellia granthamiana (assembly GCA_036172215.1). Lineage (NCBI taxonomy): Eukaryota > Viridiplantae > Streptophyta > Magnoliopsida > Ericales > Theaceae > Camellia > Camellia granthamiana. The sequence continues at coordinate 80,655,303 of CM069914.1, read as the reverse complement.
TGCCCCAATTAGCCTCTGTTTGCAATTGTTCTTGGAAAGCGCGCCAAACTCCGGAAGGCTGCTGATTCTTGATTTGCTGCAACAGAGAGCAGGAAAGGGGCATAGCAATGTATTTTCACATATGTATGCATGCCTCGATCCTCGTGCCACCAATCACGCATCTCAATGCATGATGGCCGAAGAGTCGAATTGCACAACTCAATATGAAATGAATGCACATGGAAACACAACAAAACCGAGACTCCATCATGGATAATCTGGAGTGTCGGTGACTGGGGAATTGAGACACGTTCCGTCACTCAGAGTACGAAACGTACCTCATTTCCCGTGCTCGGGCTAATTCCTATCCCAAACACAATGCAATATGCATGACATGCATGAATGCAACTAAGATACAACCTAACATACACAATGCTATGGAATGGCATACACGATGCACGAGGTAACATGGCATACATAATGCGCTAATATACAACCTAGCATACGCAATGCTATGAAATGAAATGGCATACACAATGCATAATGGGCTTACACCAACACAAGTGGACCTCAGCCACACTCACGTAGGAGGCCATTAGATGACAATGAGACAACTCGAGATGCGTGCACGCGCGCACGCAAACCGAGGACCGACCCTAAGGCACGAAATGCCACTCTAACAAGACATGGCAAAACATGGAATATGGCATACTAGCATGCAAATTTCAGCAGCAAAATATGATGCAAAACAGCCCCGAAACATGAAAGCACGGCACCCGAAGCATGGAATGAGACCCGAAACATGAAATTAGGCGCATGAAATGACCTAGGGCTATGCAACGCATGCATTATTTGAACATGAAGTGTGAAGAAAGAATCAAGGCAGTCCAAAAACAAGCATATTTACAGTTTTAAGGAAGGCCAAACAGTGAACACAAATGGGGCTAAGCTAGCATGCAAAAATGACCCCGAAAGCGAGATAATGAAGAAAGTAGCAGCTTCTGACCTCAAACAGAGAAGGGCCCTTCTAAAATGTTGAAGAGGGGCCCAAAATATGGTATTTTACAGTTTACAACAAGCCACAAAAACAAACACAAGTATGGCTAAGCTCTCATGCAAGAAATGGGCCAAAAGAGGGACAAAGAAGCAAGTGATGGTTGCTGGCCTCAAACACAGAAGGGCCCTTCAACAATGTTGAATAGGGGCCCAAAATATGGCATTTTACAGTTGATGACCAGACCCAAAACAGTGCACAAGTATGCTTAAAATACTATGCAAAATAAGGCCTAAAAAAAGGGGTTTAAACACAAAGTACAAAAAGGATGCCTCAAACAATAAAAGACCCTTAATGAAATATGAAGAGGGGGTCAAAATAAGGCCATTTATAGTTTGGACCAGAGCCCAAAAACAGAAGCACAAGAAGCTAACAAATCATGCAAAAATAAGGCCAAAAGAGGGATATAAAGGCAAGTGGCAAATGGAAGCCTCAAACAGTGATGAGCCCTTCAACAATGTTGAATAAGGGCTCAAAATAAGCTACTTTACAGTTTACAACATGCCTCGAAACAGTTTACATATAGGCCAAAAATACTACGCAAGAAATAGGCATACAAGAGAGGTGAAGAAGCAAGTGCAAAGAGGAGGCCTCAAACAGTGAGAGGCCCTTAATCAAACATGCAAAATGGCTCAAAATAATGCTATTTTCAGTTAGGGTCGGAGCCTAAAAGTGCAAGCAAGAGAGGCTAATGTATTGATCAAAATAAGGCCAAAAAAGAGGGGAGATGTACTTACCCTTGTAGCCTAATCTTTGACAGCTTTTTGGCTTGAGAAGTGGTGCCTCCTAAGCTCTGAAAAGGTCCTCCAAGCTGCTGGAATGGAGTGGTGGTGTGGTGCTAGGTGATGGTGTAGAAATGGTGTAAGGTTTAGGAGGTTTGGGTGCTTGAAGTGAGGGAGTGAGGGAGATGTAATACAAGGCTCCAAAGGGAATTTTTCTAACCCCCAAAACCAGAGCTAGAGGCTGGTTTATATAGACAAAAAGAGGGGGAAAAAAGGGGGGGAAACAATTCAAGTTTCCCCCCAAAATGGCAGCCCCCCGGATACAAAATCTGGGGGGAAATGAAATAGAGATTTGTGATGTACCAACTGCAAGGATCAAGGCCGGCCAAGTATCTAGGTCACAGGTGGCCGGCCGGCTCTCCCCATGGCCGGCCGGCCAGGGGTCAAAAGGGCCAAGTGCAATTACTAGCTGACCACCACAAATTGGTGGCCTCCCATGTGTTCTCAACACAACCCTGTGGTCAAAAATTAGAAACAATGAAGCAGGAGAGAGAAAAGGCCACTTTTAGGAGGGGTTCAAAAGGGTCAATCACAATTACTAGCCGACCATATGATATTGGTGGCCTCCCAGGTGTGTACGACACAAATATGTGGTTTGGAGCTTGAAAAAGTGGCATTTGGGTGGTCAACATTGGCTTTTAAGTGAGGAAAAACGGGCGACGGAGGGCGATGAGGAAATATAACTGGTTGCTGGAACAATTACTGGCCTCCCACCCTTCTACGACCTTCCTGGTGATGAAACAAAGGTCCCTGCCAAAAATGAACACAAACCGATGAAAAATGAAGGTTCGGGGGCCAAAACGCGCAGCCCGGGGCCCCGAAAACTGACTGTTAGGCACCGGAAGTGGTGTTCGATCACGAAGTTGGTCTCTCGGACCACAGTGTCCCTCAAAAGGGGGTAAATAAGATGCATGCCAAAAACCGGAGCAAACGGAGGTGGTTAGGCGGTCCCGAACCGAGGCACTCGGCTTGACGGCTCCGAAAACCGGGAACCGGGCTTCGAAATGGGCAAAATGGCCTACGATCACGAAATGTAGCCCACGGCCACTGAGAGATGATCTGCAAGACCTCTCCCTCCCTTTGGGAAGAGAAACAGAGAAAACCGAGTCTTGGTTCGCAAACCGAGGCAAAGCATGAAAGAGTCCGGAAGTCCGGAGGCAACGCTCGCAGCCGAGACTTTGAAACCTCTGAACGAGCACGATATGCAACATCACCAAGCGCTCAATTGGTGACGTATGAGTCTTAAGGTCGGTCAAAAATGGGGTGTCTACAGTTGCCCCTCTTTGACAGAACTCGGAAGTCATAAGTGACGGGAGTGAATGTCAAAGCCCAGAGACGACCCATTTTTCACAAGGCCGAAGACTTAGACAAACAGGTGAGATAAACAGAGATGTGCCCGCAGGCAGGGGGCAAAAATGCAAAATGGTATGCACAAGGCCAGATGTGGCTTAATGATCATGCACATGCAGCGAGCTGTAATGAAGCAAGTATTCGCAAATAGATATAACAGTTTTAAGCAAGAATGCAAAGCAACAACTACATTTCATGCAGTTAGGAATGCAGAGAATCATTCAATTCTCGTCGCGTCTCACACGGAGAAGATACGATACCTGCGCGATTCGTCTGGTCACACCAGCTCCAAATGAACCGTAGATACAATATCGTGCCTGCAAAAGAAAGAAACTCAACAAGTACAACACATCTAACAACATATGTTCAATGTGATATTGAATGCAGACAATCGCGGTGTCGATGGAAAAGTGCATCGCAATGCGAAAAAAGGAGTGTGCGTGACAACGCAAGCTTAAACGCTGAGGCTTGGTAATATTAAAGAGACGTGCATAACAATGCAAGTATGTTCATGAGAATGCAAGTTATGTGCACAACAATGCAGAACAAGTGCAAGCTAGAATGCATATTTGTCACGAAACAACGAGCAAGGAAATGCACGTTTCAGTGAGGGCGACTCGATCGCGACCCTCGATTCACCTCCTGGGAGGGTTACAACATGTTCAAAAAGGATACTTCTCACTTTTGATGAATAATGATGAGACACGCATCGGAAGCTGGAGCTGAAGTTCCAGCGGAGCGATTTCGCGACAGAAAGTGCACTTCTTTTGTACTTTTTTAAGTCCCGGGAACTCCAATCTTTCCCAAAATTTGCAGGGAGCTTGGGGACCAACCTAGGATCACCACCGGCCAGTTTTCTTTCCCATTGGAGGCCATCGGCTAAGCTTTTGAAAAGGAGATGGCCGGCCAGCTTGAAAAGGTGGCCGGCCGGCCACATACCCAAATCCGCGGGCATTTTAGTCCTTTCACCCTCTTTTCTTTAAATTCATTCACCAAACACTTTGTGCTCACAAGTGTAGCTCCGAAATCATCTCCTCTAGCTTCCCAAACCATTTTCTCCCTCAGATCTGTGCTCCATACGCGTTTTCCAACGTCCTACGCAAGTTGTTTTTGCAAAATCTTTCAGTTTTAAGCACTTTGAACCGATTAAATTTTGATTTCGGGGCTTCTTTTCTCATTTTTGCCACTTGAGGTGAGTTTATCTTAATGTTTGGAAGATTTTCTTGGGAGTTGACTTTTGTTGACTTTTCCATTCCCGAGAGTTGACTTTTGTTGACTTTTTTCAATTTTTGCTCATTTTTGCTCCTTTTTGCTCTTTTTTGCAGATTTTTTGAAATGGCTGGTCATTTCCCTCATGGTGGAGGTCCTCTGGGCGTCGGAGATGATCCCGATATTATGGCTCGGCCTCCGAGGGTTCGACCCTTCATACCCGAGAGGTACGACCCACCGACACATGTCCTTCTGCGGGCTGTTTTGTTTCACTTCACCGATTTCGACGAGCGAGCACCCGGGGATCTCCTTCTGCGGGAGCCAGAGTACCACCTCTCCCATGAGGCACGAGAGGTATTTACTTCGCTCTTACCTTTCCTGCAACATATTCTGCTTTTTACATGCATTCCGTGCCTTTGCCATGTTGTCTGCTTATCTTGAGTACACAGTTTATTCAGAATGTTTAGTTCATGACATAGCATTCTGTTTACATTCTGAACACACAGTTCAATTGCTTGAATTTCTGGACGCTCAACCCATAAATTGATTATGACACACGGCACACACTGGTTGAGAGTTGAACACACGGCCAAGCACTGGTTTTCTGAGCACACAGCCCGAACTAGAGGTGAACACGCAGCACTCACTGATTGAGAGTTGAACACGCAGCCCAAACACTGATTTTCTGAACACACAGTCCGAATTGAAGGTGAACACGCAGCACACACTGATTGAGAGTTGAACACGCAGCCCAAACACTGATTTTCTGAACACACAGCTCGAATTGAAGGTGAACACGCAGCACACACTGATTGAGAGTTGAACACACGGCCCAAACACTGATTTTCTGAACACACAGTCTGAATTGAGGTGAACACGCAGCACACACTGATTGAGAGTTGAACACGCAGCCCAAACACTGATTCTCTGAACACACAGCTCGAATTGAAGGTGAACACGCAAAACACACTGATTGAGAGTTAAAAACGCAGCCCAAACACTGATTCTCTGAACACACAGCTCGAATTGAAGGTGAACACGCAGCACACACTGATTGAGAGTTGAACACGCAGCCCAAACACTGATTCTCTGAACATACAGCTCGAATTGAAGGTGAACACGCAGCACACACTGATTGAGAGTTGAACACGCAGCCCAAACACTGATTCTCTGAACACACAGCTCGAATTGAAGGTGAACACGCAGCACACACTGATTGAGAGTTGAACACGCAGCCCAAACAGTGATTCTCTAAACACACAGCTCGAATTGAAGGTGAACACGTAGCACACACTGATTGAGAGTTGAACACGCAGCCCAAACACTGATTCTCTGAACACACAGCTCGAATTGAAGGTGAACATGCAGCACACACCGATTGAGAGTTGAACACACGGCCCAAACACTGATTCTCTGAACACACAGCTCGATATTCTGTATCTGATTTGATTTTGCACACAGCTCATACGTTTCGTTTGCACGCAGCTTATTCATTTTATTTGCACGCAACTCATTGATTTCATTTGCTGAAACATGTATTTATTCTGAATGCAGGTGACTTCTCGCACTGTGCGGGGATATGGCTCTACCGCGGCGAGAGATTGGTATGCTGAGCTCCCGGAGGCTGTCCAGGATTTGGTCGACTTGGCAGGGTTTGGGCCCTTCTGTACTGGACTATCTCGTTGCCCTGCCAGGAGGACATTGATGGCTGCTTTGGTGGAGAGATGGTGGGACACCACCAACTCCTTTCATTTTTCTGCCACGGGGGACTTGACTATGACCCCGCTTGACTTTGCCGTGCTGACTGGTCTTGACGTGGGAGGTTGGCCCATCCCTTACGACGAAGACATGGGCCAATGGGAGGCCGCTTGGATACACTTACTGGGGGCTCGCCCGCCTGTTGATAGATCTTCGGGCAGAGTCCGATACACCTGGTTCTCTTCCCATTTTCGGAGGGTGGAGATGGAGCCCGGGACTCCTGAGGAGGCAGCCCAGTATGCCCGTGGTTTTCTGATGTTCCTCTTCGGGACCACTTTGTTTGCCGATAGGGGGAACACTGTTGGGCTGTATCTGTTGGGTGCTTTGGTGGACCTATCACGGGTCCGACGGTATGATTGGGGTGGGGCCGGCTTGGCTACTCTTTACTGCTATATGAACGCGACTTCCCGTGGACGGGGGGACTTACTTGGTGGCTATTGGAGAGTCTGGGAGGAACTTCCTGCCCTTTTGATTTACATTTCTGCTCCTCATTGCTTGTATTTTGCACACACGGCTCACACTACACTCTGTATTTTGCCCTCAGCACTTTGCATTTACATTTTGCACTGTTTTCCGCAGTTATGGGTCTATGTATACTTCCCGACATTGGCCCCGGAGTTGATAGTGGAGGGGCCCCTCGTGACCCCGTGCTCACTTGTATTTGAAGGCCAGCATCGGCCAAGACCTCGGGAGTCTCTCCTTTATCTACGGCAGTATTTTGACACGGCGCGGTCGACGGAGGTATTTCAAAATTCTCAGTCCTTTCTGTTTTCACCCTTGATCTGTCTTGCACTTTCCCGATTTCTGATTGGTTTATGCATCGATTGTCCGCAGATTACTTGGCAGCCTTGGGCGCCCTTAGGTGAGGGTCTCCAATTCCAGTTTGCCGGAGGGCAGGGTGCTTCCCAGTATAGGATCCTATTCGAAGGGCCAGTTGGTAGGGCCTGGTTTCTAGGGGAGCGGTTCTTGCGTCAGGTATGGGGCTATACTTCTCAGGACCCTCCTTCAGCACCCCCAGCTGGTATGCGGATTGTTGATAGGCTCTCTTCACGAGATGTTACTAATGCTATGCTGGGTACTGACGCCTTACTGCATCTTAAGGAGGGAGATTATGCCACTTACCGACACATCTACCTGATGCCTCCATTGACAGGAGTTCGTACTCCGGTGATGAGGCCTGCTAGCATGCCATCTTCGAGCCGGGCCCAGGCTACAGACGCCCCTTCCACTAGCAGGGCCGGTACATCTAGAGGTGGGGGTAGAGCGGTTCCCCTGATTCCTCGGACTTATCATCATCCCGGATGGCCGGACATGCCGACTGAGTTGATGGGGTGGCAGTATGGGACTACTTCTCCGATTTCGATCCCAATAGAGCCTCCGATGCCTGGCCACCGATATGTAAGAGACCCCGACTCACCACTGGTATGTTTTTAAAGCTTTGATTCATTACTCAGATACTTGGACGTTCATTCCTTTACTGATGCCTTTGCCTTTGCATCTGCAGCCCCTCTTCGAGTACATGGATCAGGTGCTCGAGATGGTAGCCTCACTTGAGGGGATGGTTCTGCGTAGAGAGGCGCAGTTGTCCATCATGGGCTTCCAGGTACCCTTTAGTTTTCTGACATTTATCATACTCCCGATGATATGCTGATTTTGATCATTCCACTGTGCTGATAGGCTATTTGTGTAGAGCACATCTGACACACCCCGCTTACACACCGTACTTACATGCACCCACTTCATGTAGTCTTCTTGTATCTGTGTTTGATATACATGTTTGAGCTGATTTATTCTTTATTTTCAGATGCCCCCGGTATATGCTCAGCCGCAGGGCGGGCCACCTGGGCCTTCTTGGGGAGGTGGGCCATCTGGGCCTTTTCGAGGAGCCGGGCCATCCAGGCCTTCCCGAGGGACTGGGCCATCCAGGCCATTTCGAGGAGATGGGCCATCTAGGCCTTTTCGAGGAGCTCGGGAAGGGGGGTCGTCTCGTAGACGCCGAGCACACATCATAGAGGAGGAGCCCAGTGAGGACGAGGAGGAGGAGTTTGCAGATCGTTAGTCAGAGACATCTGCTGACAGAGAGGAGGGCTTCGGTCTTGGTTCCAGGAGTGGAGGCGAGGCTGAGGAGGATCCCGAGAACGACAGCTCCGACTCGGATGGTGCCGGTGGTGCAGAGGTTGCTTCGCAGAAGAGGACGAAGAGGGCCTCTTATTCCTACACTTGAGAGCATACATGCTACTGTTCCCTGTTTTATTTACCTTTTTGCTAGTAGTTTGTAGCACATTATATATTACTAGGTAGTTTCATTTTCCGTGGAACTTGTATCCTTGTTTGTAAAATATTGTAATGATGGAATGAAACAGCTTTTGAAAAAGTGTTGTATTTTATGCTCTCGGCATCATATCGCATCATTTTGCACAAAAATGAGATGGAAATGTGCACTGTGTATTTACCAGGTCAGGTAGTGAACCGACACAACAAACCAAACAACTTATCTTACTAAGAAGCAACAAAACCTTAGCAAGTTTACAACTCGATAAGCAAAACAAAACAAAATATATAAGTAAAGAGTAACAACTCAAATTCACAAATCTTGATAACTCGATAAACAAAACAGCTCGACTAACACAACGACAACTCGATAAGCAAAACAACAACTCGATAAGCAAGACTAAACAACAACTCAATAAACAAAATGTATTTCGGGCAATCTAGGCGACGGAATACATCCGAAACAGAGGGAAATGGAGGCCTTCAACACACCTGGTGCATAGAAATGCTTGGTAAAACAGGGCCAAAGACACACATTGGAGCAAGGCCGACCACTTTTGGAAGCCGGCCGGCCAGTTTTCTATTTTTGAGGAGAGGGAGGTGGCCGGCCTGCCAGAAAAGGTGGCCGGCCGGCCACTTAGCTCTGCAACCACCAAATTTTTGACACGTGTCCCCGAATAGTGTCTTACCCTCTTTAAAAGCCTCAAACCCGTGGTTGATTCATTTCAACTTAGTTTTTCACCAAAATGGAGGCCTTCCTTGCCGAAAATCTCACAGTTTGGATGTCTTCTTTAGATGGCTCGGAAAAATTGAATTTTCGGGGTTTCGGCTTGAATGCACTATTCACGCTGAGCCGCACTCCACTGCACTTCCCTTTCCTCCATGCCGCGGTGAGGTTTTGGAACCCAGTGACGCATGTTTTCAGCTTCGGCGGGCAAGAGGTATGTCCAACTTTCGAAGATTTTCAAGTTTTGATGGAATCTGAATGCTATGAAGAGATTTTGCCCCAGTTTCGTTTCGGCCACGCCCAAGCTTTAAGGGGGATGTGTGGGCTCACCATGCATGACGCTCAGTCTCTAATCTACAACGGGGAACTGGACATTCTCGGGTTGATCCATCGCTTTTCTGATGCTGGTGACCGCGGGAACCATTATTGGCAAGGTTTTCGGCAACACGCCCTTTGCTTGTGTACGCTATCTCACTTTTTGCTTGTTCCAGGCTTTGGTGGATCTAGCATCCGTTTGATTGAAGTTGCTCAAGGCCTGAAAGAAGGAAAGAGCTGTATCGCCATGACATTGGCCGAGACGCTGATGGGCTTGGACGCTTTCTATCGTCGGGAGACGACTAGATTTGCGGGGAGTCCACTACTGCTGCAGGTAATGTTTCCCACCCAACCTCACATATATATTGCTCACATCACTCGGCCCTCGGGCTCGGTTTTTCTCACAAAACCCTTTTCTCGCTTTTCTCTCATCGTACATCTCTCTATTCTTTATTCTCTCACTTTTCATCCCTCCCCAGGTATGGTTGATGGATAAGTTGCAGGTTGTGGACTCTTGCCCAGCCTATTCAGCTCGCGGCTACTTCTTTCGCCAACGCTTAGTCGATGCCCTTGATGAGGGGTGGTGGTTCGACTGGATGTGCAATTTGTCTGCCGATTGCATTGCTTGGCGTTGTCCTTGGCTCAATCTCCCGGCGATGAGCTATAGCATGTCCCGACTGGTCGGGATCCAGTTGATTGGTCTGACCCACTGCGTGTTTTACTTCCCGTTCAGGTTCCAATGCCAGTTTGGCCATGATCAGACTTGCCCACCAGAGGGGATAGAGTACCCGGCTGCATTCCCAGTCCGAGGCGCACAGCTTGCCCGATATGCCACAGCATGGAGGACTAGAGAGCTCCTGGCCCCTGCTCTTACTTTCAGTTGCACTTTGTCTGGCGAATGCTGGGATTGGCTCAATGAGGAGGCACAGATTGGGCCCAGCTTGGCATCAGAGGCTTCGACTAGCTCCGGGAGGGGGCACAGAGACACCTGACTTAACTATGCCCCGGATTTATTGCTTTACTAGTACTTTCAAGTTTTCTTCATGAATGTAATAAAAAGCAACTTCAATCGTATGCAAAAGCAAGAGAACTCTGTTTTGAAATCAATGAAATTGAAGGTTGTTGGTACTGAAAATTTTCCGCTTTGGTCCAAAAATGGTCTTAGTTGTAAAAAGATTAGTTTGAACAAAGTCAACTTTTATTTAAACTTTTCAAAACTATTTTCGATATGGATCAGAACTAGACACGCCTGAGATCTGTCACTGAGATGCACAACCCTGGATTCCAGTAACTTGAAGGTTGCCCCTAGTCTGCATAGCACCGCGGCACTACACAGCAACGGAAAGTTGCCCCTAGTCTGAGAAGCACTGCACCGAAGATCACGATGAATGCTGATGGACAAGGATGACTGAGATGATCAAATGAACAAAGTTGATCGGGGAAAATGTTTATGGCTGAACTTCAGGATGAAGTTGCCTACGTATCCCAAAGATGGGAATCAAGCCTTACGTAGTTCAGGTTTAGGTTCGCTCGGGTATTTTCACTCTCCTTTTACGCTCTTACTTTTGCCAAGGCCGCCCTTTGCGGGTTTTCAACCTTGCGAGCTCAGTTTTTATAATTTCAAATTTTTTTTGTGCTATGAATTTTGCCTAGGTCGCCCTTTCGGGTTTTCGGCCTAGCGAGCCTCTCAAGGCTAGTATTTCTTCAACTTGTCCATATTAATCAGTTGTGAAAACTCTAAGCCATCCAGATCCATCAGAACCACAGCTCCACCTAACCAGATAGACTTAATGATGTAGGGACCAGTCCAATTAGGTCTGAACTTGCCCCTAGGGTCGTGGATGGGAGCTCGGTTGTCCTTGAGTACCAAATCTCCTTCCTTTAAATTCCTGGACTTAACTTTCTTGTTGAAAGCCCGAGCAATTCTGCGTTGATAGCCTTGAATGTGGTACAGTGCTTTCAGCCTTCTCTTGTCGAAAAGCATGAGTTCCTCAAATCTGCTCTGCTGCCAATCTGCCTCGGCTATTTGACACTCGGCCAATACTCGCAATGACGGAACTTCAATCTCGATAGGTAGAACGGCCTCCATCCCATAAACCAATGAATACGGAGGCGCCCCAGTGGAAGTTCTGATTGAAGTCCGGTAGCCCCACAGAGCAAACGGCAGCTTATCTGGCCAGTCCCGGTAGGTTTCCACCATCTTCTGCAATATGTGCTTGATATTCTTGTTGGCAGCCTCAACCGCTCCATTGGTCTGCGGCCGGTATGTAGATGACTTATGAAAAGCCACGTTGTATTTTCCCAACAAGTCAATCACCTCCTTCTTGAAGTGGGAACCGTTATCTGAAATTATCTCGTTTGGGACCCCGTAGCGACAGATGATGTTGTTTCTGATAAACTTCGCGACATGTGAAGCCTTCAACACCGTATAAGATTGGGCCTCAACCCACTTTGTAAAGTAATCTATCGCGACCAGGATAAACTCATGCCCATTTGACCCCTTCGGAGTGACGGCCCCGATCACATCAATTCCCCAGACTGAAAATGGCCATGGCGAAGTCATATTGTACAGCTTTAACGGCGGGATGTTCATGCGATTTGCATGAATTTGACACTTGTGGCATCGCCGGACGAAACCGATACAATCCTCCTCCATGGTGGACCAGTAGTAACCCTGTCTGAGGATCTTCCGTGCTAGCATTACTCCATTCATGTGTGCACCACATTCTCCTCCATGGATGGCCTCCATTAGACGCTTCGACTCTTCGGCATCGACACACAGCTTATGCATTCCCAGATGACCTCTTCTATACAGCTTACCTCCACAGATGATGAACTGAACGGCCAATCTCCTTATTGCCCTTTTATCCTTGGCATTTACCCCTGGCGGATATGCTTCCTTTTCCAAGAAATTCGAAATGTCATGATACCAGGGGTTTTCATCCTGAACCTCATCTATAGCAGCAATCGTCTCGTAGGCTGGCGCAAACTTCTGGTCGATGATGACTGGACGCATCCGAACTCCGTATGGGATGTCTATCATGGAAGATAGAGTTGCTAAAGAATCTGCGAACCTGTTGTTCTCTCTTAGCAGATGAGTAAAGTTTAGCTTCTCAAACCGAGGAATTAGCAAATCCAAGGCCTAGTGATACATCATCATCTTTTCCTCTTTTACTTTCCAGTCTCCTTTTGCTTGAGACACAACAAGGTTCGAGTCCCCGATGACGTCCAACCGTCTTGCCCTTAGTTCTAGGGCTGCTTCCAAACCAGCAATGCATGCCTCGTATTCTGCTTCATTGTTCGAGACTTTGAATCGGAGTTTGAAGGCTAGGGGGATACGGGAATCGTCAGGTGCTATCAGCAACACCCCTATCCCATATCCGTGTTGATTTGACGCTCCGTCAAAGTACATCGTCCAAGTTTCATCGTTGATATGCAGAATTGTTTCATCTGGGAATAGGTACTCAACTGCTCCATCCCCTTCAACCGGGTGATTGCCTAAGAACTCTGCCACTGCTCTTCCTTTGACTGACTTGCGTGTTACATACTTCAGATCAAATTCGGAGAGCAACAGCAACCAACGGGCTAGCCTACCCGTAAGTGCCGGTTTCTCGAAAAGATATTTGATGGGATCGAGTCGTGAAACCAACATTACGGAGTGAGCTAACAGGTAGTGCCGCAGCTTCCTGGTAGCCCATACCAAAGCTAAGCAAGCCTTTTCCAGTGGTGTGTAGCGAGTCTCATACTCTAGCATCTTCTTGCTCAGATAGTAGATGGCCCTCTCCGCTTTGTCTCCAGATTCTTGTGCGAGCATGCAGCCCATGGTGGTCTCAGTCACTGAAAGGTACAATATCAACGGTTTCCCCGGTTCTGGTGGTGATCAAATGGGCGAGTTCTGTAGATATTCTTTAATCTGTTCAAACGTAGCTTGGCACCGGCCGTCCCATTGGAACTTCTTGCCTTTCTTCAGGAGACCAAAAAGTGGTTCACAAGTCAAGGTTAATTTTGAGATAAACCGTCTTATGAATTGCACTTTACCCAGAAAGCCTCGCACCTCCTTTTCAGTCCTTGGTGGTGGCATTTCTAAGATGGCCTTGATTTTGGACGGGTCGACTTCGATGCCTCTTTGTGTAATCAGAAACCCCAGCATTTTTCCCGCTGTAACACCGAATGTACATTTCTGAGGATTCAGCCGCAACCGAAATTCTCAGATCCTTTGAAAAAACTTGTGCAAGGCGGTGTAATGGCCCTCTCTATCTTTGGACTTGACAATCATGTCGTCCACGTACACCTCAACCTCCTTGTGGATCATATCATGTAATATTGTGGTCGCGGCCCGTTGATAAGTAGCTCCAGCATTCTTCAGCCCAAACGGCATGACTCTATAGCAGTATGTCCCCCACGGGGTGGTGAATGCAGTCTTTTCCCGGTCTTCTGGTGCCATTACTATCTGATTGTAGCCGGAGAAGCCATCCATGAATGAAAGCAACGCGTGCCCTGCTGTGAAATCCACCAACTCATCAATATGCGGTAAGGGAAAGTCGTCCTTTGGACTAGCTCTGTTCAAATCCCTAAAGTCTACGCATACTCGGATCCTGTCATCTTTTTTCGGCACCGGAACGATGTTGGCCAACAAAGTCGGATATTCGGATACCAGCAAGAAGTCTACGTCGATTTGCTTGGTGACCTCTTCCTGAATCTTGAGAGCCCAATCTGGGCGGATCCTCCTGAGTTTCTGCTTGACGGGTCAGGCCTCGGGGTCAAGAGGGATCCGATGCTGTACAATCTCAGGATCGATTCCAGGCATGTCTTCGTAAGACCACGCGAAAACATCTTTAAAATCTTTTAATAAAGCGACTAAGCGCTCGCGTTCCTCCGAAGACAACGTGGACCCGATCTGGACCAGCTGCGGGTCCTCCTCAGTACCAACATTCACGGTAATGATTTCATCCATTAGGGGTTTGACAAATCTCTCCTGCTCTTGCTCAATTAAACGTTGCAAAACCGGAGGAATTTCTTCCTCGTCGTTTTCATCAAAATTTTGAAAGTCCGAGTTTATGCAATAAATCAAGGGCACAGAAAAGTACTCAGAAACCACAACTACTTGATTCTCATTAAGTTCATCCAAATCGTCCGAATTCTCGGTTACAACAGACTCAAATGAGAAAGAAAAAGGCGACCTGGACAAGACTGTGGCATCCGGATTATCATCCCCAGGACTACCAGACTCAGACTCAGTCGAGCTGGAACCTGATTTTGACTCACAAGACTCGGTGGAATCAGATTCCGACTCACTACCTAACCCAGTACTGCTGGACAAAAATCCCTCCTCGTATTGCCAGGTGAGAGAGGGTGCGATAGATGCATCCAAGATAGCTGCTGGTAGGCTCGCAGCCGTTTCATTCCCAATCATGGAAACCGAGAAGTTATCCCCCAAACACTTATGGTCAATCGGAGGATCTGAAAGTAGACATGCCAATGCTACCCCCATTTCAACTTCAGTGCCCTCGGAATCCACTGCCCTACACTGCTCAACCTCAGCTGATGGGTCCGTCTGCTCTTTGGCAACATCCTCCCTGGGTAACTGCAGGTCAAAAAAGATCTCGAAACCTGGTACGCGCTTCCTTTCCGCGTTCAACCATGGCTCTGGGAAGCCATAAAACGGAAAGTCTTCCCCCTCCCGGACGAAGCGTCCGTTTAGGGTACCCTGAATGGGCCTATGCATCAACTCAAATGGCTTCCCAGCCTTCTTTGCCCTGGCCCTTCCAGCCATCTCTTTTCCCTTCCTCACCCAGTCCTCTTTGGTGGGCAGATAACCCAAGCCAAAGGTATGAGGGTTGTGTGGCACTTCGGCCAGTGTTGCGACGCCTTTCCGGCCGCTCCTCCCTAATCCCATCCCGGGGATGTGTTGTAGCTTGTTCATGAGGTAAACAGATTGAGCGCTGACGTACACTCCCTCATTCACAGCCATGATATTCTGCACTACCCGAGCCTCAGCCAGAGTGAACCCTGATAAGAACACATCCTCCATGCCATGCTCTATTTCCAAGACTGGTGTTGACACTTCCGGCGGCGGATGGATTGATGAATTCCTAAAAACAATGGCCACCCCCTTCCCGTGAGGGTACTTCAACATCTAATGTAAAGTGGAAGAGACTGCCCTCACTTGGTGCAACCACGGCCGCCCCAAGAGTAGGTTAAAGGTTGTGAGAACGTCCAAGACATGGAATTCAATGTTGTGTTGTCCTGGACCAACCTGGGTATGAATCTTGACAGTCCCCATCACCTCCCTGCTGGTGTTATCATAGGCTCTGATCACTTGAGTAGTCGGCACGAAGTCCGCGGGCTTCAACCCAATTGCATATGCCGTCCTTGACGGGCACACATTAATGGCGGATCCCGTGTCGATGAGAACCACTGGCACCCACTTGTCTCTACATTCCACTGAGATGTACAGAGGTTTGTTATGATTTGTGCCCTTAGGCGGTAGTTCTTTGTCTGAAAAGGATAATGCCGGGGAACCTCCTCCCGGAAAGACCAGTCCAACCAGCTGCTCTGGTGTGGTATCTATAGAGAGTTTGGCCTTGTCCATAGCAGATAGGACAGCCTGTCTATGTACTCGTGAAGCCATAAGCAGTCCCCAGATGGAGATGTCTGCTTGTATCTTCTTTAACTGTTTGAGCACAGCCTCCTCTTCAAGTTGTTTCTCTTTTTTGCTTCTCAGCTTCCTTGTCCTTCCCAGATGCCTCTGGCTGGTCTAGGTGCGGGGGCTTGAAATACCGCTCGCTTCTTGTCATGTGATCAACCTCATCGAGGTACCAGGTTTCATCTGGTTGATTGCTTCCCCAATCTTCGTCTGTGTGGGCAAGACATAAATCGTCGTCTTCCCACCACATCCCATGAGTAGCCAACAAACATCTGTCTGGCTCTGGCGTGATTGTACCCGCAGTACTCTCAGCCCACATGCTCACGGCATCTTCTGTCTTTGTGCCCACAGCACTTTCAATCCCTTCATGGGCTTTGGCTTTCCGGATCCTCTCAGAATCCCAAAACTTTTCTTGTTCTGCTTGCGTTAGCGCAGTTTGTTGTTCAGCCTTCCCTGCATTCTCACTATCCCAGTTCCGAGCGAAATTCTTCGTACCGGCGCTCTCCGGCAATGTACTCTGACTCTCGGCCCTTCCGGCCACAGCTAATACTTTCGCCCCTGCCGGGCTCTGTTCTGGTTGAAACTCCACAACATCCGGTTGATCATCCAGCCACCCGATGGCCTCTGCTGATTCCTCATAATCAAACCAGTTAACTGCCGCGCCCCCTGATTCTTGATCATCTAAAAATTGGAGGTTGGCAAAGTCCTCCTCCACAGCCGTCAAATCATTTGCCCCTGGCTCAAATCCGTCCCCCCGGATTACACACAGCTCTGCCTTCTCTGACAATTATATACCTGAACCGATCTGGCCTGCTGATAGAATGTACTCACTCGGATCGTAGGCTTCTCTGGCGAGACTCGCAGATGGTTCAATCCCAGATTCAGCAATTCCCTTTTCCCCTGAGATCTGCCCTGCCCCATCTTCGATGGCCGCCACCATTGGCTCTGGTTGGGTTGTGGCGATGTCCAACATGCACAAAAAGTCGGTGCAGTCGGAGAGGAGTACCTCCGGCTTAGGTAGGTGGGATGGGGTGATGTAGATACTAGGATCGTAAGATACGACCCCAGTTTGGATGAAGTTGATTCTGTTGGGAGGGGGAGCTTGGTTATGTGGTGGGAGAGGGTTTGTTGTGACGTTGGGTTTGTCGGGAGGCGCGATCACCTGTTTGTCAATAAGATCCTGGATCTCGTGACGTAGTCTAAAACAACGGTCAGTGTCATGACCGTGTTGTTGGTGATACGCACAGTATCTGGCTGGGTCATGAGAGGGAGGGAGTGGATTTGGTAGTGGCCTCGGCTCTAGGGGTTTCAAGTGCTTTTTCCTGATTAAAACCCCCAGAGCTTTGGACAGGGGCATGTACAGTGGGGTGAAGGTTCTTTGGCCTCTGGGTTGGTATTTAGTGGTCTGTGTGTTGCTTCCGGATGCACCGGAGAAAGGGGTGGCTGCCATGGGTTTTGGAATGGAAGGGGGAATGGTGGCGACCATGCTCACCTCTGAAGTTCTTGCAGTTGCAGCGCCACCCGGGCCTGCATTGTTGTTACGGTTAAAGGTCCTTCTGGGCTGTTCCCGATCTTGGTCAATCAGACCTTGTTTCATTGCGTCTTCGATCTGCACCCCCATCTCGTGTAGATCTGAGAAGGTGGGGAAGGGGATCACGATCATCTTTTGCATCAGTTTTGGTTGGAGATTGCGCACAATCATCCTGATCTGGTCCTTATTGGTGGGCCTTAAAGTCATCATTGAGGCCTTCGCCCTCCACCGGGTTATGAAATCTGAGAAGCTCTCTTTGGGCTCCTGCCTTGTTGTTTCGAGATCACGAGTTGTAATCTCAATCTGGGTGTTGTAAGAGTATTGCGCAACAAAGGCTTCAGCCATCTCATCCCAACTCCTCTTGACATCGTCCTCTAACTTCGCATACCAGATGGCGGCCACACCCGACAGGGTCCGGCTGAATAGCGAAAGCTTCTGTGGTCTGGTTAGGCCCATTGGTCGTAGTATATCTGAGAATAGCCGGCGGTGGACCATGGGATCCCCAGACCCATCGAAACGATCGATCTGTGGCATTTTAAATCTGTCCGGTAATGTCACGGCCACGTCGATATATCCGTCCTCGATATCCGGAATAGCCTTCACCCCTTGGGATTTTTTGAATAGCTTCTCGAGCTTACTCAGTTTCAGTGCTGTATGGTCTATTTCGAACTCGAAGGGAGAGTCCGGGTGGTTGGCAGGTGTATGGGTCTTGGACAGTTGAGGCGGAAGTGGGGGCGGAGCTGGCCCCATTGGAAGGTCTGTGTCCCCTTGGATGTTCTAGACATTTGGTAAGGTGTTCTGGGTGTTTAGCAAGGCATTCTGAACAGTAGGTGCCTGCTCGGGTAACGGGACCCCTGGTGGATGAGGTGCTGGGTGTGAGGTTGAAGTTCCGGTTTGCTGTTGGAGCCGGGTGATGAGCTCAGCCTGTTGGGCCATGATTGTGGCCCGCTGTTTAGAGAACTCCGCTTGGCGGACAGCGTCCTCTTGCATTTGTCTCATGCTCTCCTGCATTTGGCACATCATTTCCTCCATTCCAGCTACGCTCTGCTGATCCTGCTGACTGACTGGTATATGTATTTATATGGCAGATACTGAAACCTCAACCTGACTGTTCACTGCTAGGGTAGACCACTGTCCCTGTAACCTCTGCTCAGACACACTGCGCTTT
This sequence comes from Camellia granthamiana, assembly GCA_036172215.1. Taxonomy (NCBI): domain Eukaryota; kingdom Viridiplantae; phylum Streptophyta; class Magnoliopsida; order Ericales; family Theaceae; genus Camellia; species Camellia granthamiana. The sequence goes on along the minus strand of CM069914.1, from coordinate 80,636,513 downwards.
CTTGGCTTTCTTCTAACAACTGGGGGTAGAGAATGGAACACTGGTTGTCCGTCAACCAGATCCTCAGATCGATTGAGCCGACGACCTCTTGTCCAAAGTGCTTGGGGAATATCTACTAGGTCGGAAGCAATTGTGCTAAAACTGTCCTAGCAAAAAGATAAATAAAGCAATAAGGAAATAAACAACCAGATAAACGGACAGCATAACAGCTTAAAATAAATACACAACACACGGCTGGGCATAATAACACACGGTCGATAAGCTGATTACACATTGTCCTCAAAACACTGATCATTATCCCTGAATCACTATCCCCAAAAACTGAATCTGATACCCGCAGATAACCGATTCTCAAACACTGACTGATGCCCGCAGGCCTGATGCCCAAACTCATAAACTGATACATGCATTCCTGTAGAGACGCACTCTAAAAGCACATAGCAGATAAGTGAGAGCCAAAACACTCCTATGTTGGGGTAGGGTTTTCCCTGTCCTATTTTGTCAGGAGCTAGGGTTTCACTATGCACACAGCGGTTTCAAACAACCTATATCGGGTAAGCAACCTGTCCTAGTTTGCAATGGTCACTATGGATCCGAACATGCACTAGGTCGAATGGTCAAAAAGGGTGCCCCAGTAAAACCGAGATTTGTGTTCCCATACTGGCAGAGCCCACAACCGGTCAGCCTTATGGTCAAGCCTTGACAAGACAAGCCTCCGGCAAACCGTTCAGGAATAGCAGATGGCAAACACGGTGTCCTAGGCGCACCAATGCAAATGCAATGCAAAGAAACACACAAGTGTAGTCAAAACTAGATATCATGAGTTCGAGTCAAGTTCTCTAAATCCCTAGCAGAGTCGCCAGAAACTGTAACAAGCCCGCGGGGGACCTCGCTACAACTTGGACTCGATTTCGTGTCACGGTTCTAAATCTTGAACCAAAGAGTCCAAATCCGGCAAATCGTTTTGAGAAAACAGATTTTTGAAAGAAGTGCCAAACATGGACTGCTTTGCCAGATACAGAGTCGCCACCTAAATATTTTATTTCGGGAAATTTAGGAAACCCTGACTCGTTGCCTAAGGCCACGTGTCCGTCATCACCAAAGTTGCCTCGGCTCGGGAACTTGGGTACGATTGGGGAAGGTCACTTCGTGAGCACCCCTGCTCGCCCGATCAAAGATCGGCCTCTACTAACCATGATATCTAGTTTTGAAAACATTATGCGTTCTTATTCCGGTTATTAGCCTAGGATTACTATGTGATGCGCACAGCATACAAGTATAGACTGGGTCGCCTGAATTGGAATGAAACATTTCATGTTTGTTTTGAAAATGATTTGCTACTCGCAAGAAGGCTTAAAATGCAGATTTTGCCACCATCAGGTGGGCTTAGAAAAGATGGTTTTGCCACTATCTAGTGGGCTTAAAACTCACAGTCAATGATTTGTTCCAATCCAAATAACCCAACCTTCACCCACAGGCATTCAAGCAGGTATATCACATAAGCAAATAGCCTCATAGTAAGCATGCTATCATGGCAGTCACTCACACGCATGCAAGGATGCTAAAGCATAAAAACAGACCGAGTACTCCAAGCCAAAACAGAAGCTAATTAGAAATCCATGCATGATCCTAAATATACAAAAATGCCTAATGCAACACATGCAAAATGCAACTAAGATAGCAGGCTCGGCTATTCTAAACATGGCATATGGAATGCTACAGCTAACATGTACTCAACTTGGAATTGAAATACAATGCAGTTAGTATGATGCGCCGAGCCCGGTGCATGCAAGACAGATGAATGAATGCAGACATGCTATCATACTGTATGCTAATTGAAACATGCCCTAATCTAACCATCATAAGCTGGTAAATAAAAGGGAGAAAGACGTGGGGTTGGAATACATACATCACACACACGCACTCTTATTACAACATTGCCCTCGCACAGAGGGTCCGAAAGAATAATATACTGTCCCAAATGAATAAATAATACAGTCCCAATAAATACAAAAATCCTAATTAATTTACAAATTAATCTAGGAAAGCTATAAACTGGCATACAAGCCAGGGACTGCCTTGACTCTGATGAATGATGTATGTTTGGGCTGCCTTGCGCGGAAATCCACTGGGATGCCCCAATTAGCCTCTGTTTGCAATTGTTCTTGGAAAGCGCGCCAAACTCCGGAAGGCTGCTGATTCTTGATTTGCTGCAACAGAGAGCAGGAAAGGGGCATAGCAATGTATTTTCACATATGTATGCATGCCTCGATCCTCGTGCCACCAATCACGCATCTCAATGCATGATGGCCGAAGAGTCGAATTGCACAACTCAATATGAAATGAATGCACATGGAAACACAACAAAACCGAGACTCCATCATGGATAATCCGGAGTGTCGGTGACTGGGGAATTGAGACACGTTCCGTCACTCGGAGTACGAAACGTACCTCGTTTCCCGTGCTCGGGCTAACTGCTATCCCAAACACAATGCAATATGCATTACATGCATGAATGCAACTAAGATACAACCTAACATACGCAATGCTATGGAATGGCATACACGATGCACGAGGTAACATGGCATACACAATGCGCTAATATACAACCTAGCATACGCAATGCTATGAAATGAAATGGCATACACAATGCATAATGGGCTTACACCAACACAAGTGGACCTCAGCCACACTCACGTAGGAGGCCATTAGATGACAATGAGACAACTCGAGATGCGTGCACGCGCGCACGCAAACCGAGGACCGACCCTAAGGCACGAAATGCCACTCTAACAAGACATGGAAAAACATGGAATATGGCATACTAGCATGCAAATTTCAGCAGCAAAATATGATGCAAAACAGCCCCGAAACATAAAAGCATGGCACCCGAAGCATGGAATGAGACCCGAAACATGAAATTAGGCGCATGGAATGACCTATGGCTATGCAACGCATGCATTATCTGAACAAGAAGTGTGAAGACAGAATCAAGGCAGTCCCAAAACAAGCATATTTACAGTTTTAAGGAAGGCCAAACAGTGAACACAAATGGGGCTAAGCTAGCATGCAAAAATGGCCCCGAAAGCGAGATAATGAAGAAAGTAGCAGCTGCTGACCTCAAATAGAGAAGGGCCCTTATACAATGTTGAAAAGGGGCCCAAAATATGGTATTTTACAGTTTACAACAAGCCACAAAAACAAACACAAGTATGGCTAAGCTCTCATGCAAGAAATGGGCCAAAAGAGGGACAAAGAAGCAAGTGATGGTTGCTGGCCTCAAACACAGAAGGGCCCTTCAACAATGTTGAATAGGGGCCCAAAATATGGAATTTTACAGTTGATGACCAGACCCAAAACAGTGCACAAGCATGCTTAAAATACTATGCAAAATAAGGCCTAAAAAAAGGGGTTTAAACACAAAGTACAAAAAGGATGCCTCAAATAGTAAAAGACCCTTAATGAAACATGAAGAGGGGGTCAAAATAAGGCCATTTATAGTTTGGACTAGAGCCCAAAAACAGAAGCACAAGAAGCTAACAAATCATGCAAAAATAAGGCCAAAAGAGGGATATAAAGGCAAGTGACAAATGGAAGCCCCAAATAGTGATGAGCCCTTCAACAATGTTGAAGAAGGGCTCAAAATAAGCTACTTTACAGTTTACAACATGCCTCAAAACAGTTTACATATAGGCCAAAAATACTACGCAAGAAATAGGCATACAAGAGAGGTGAAGAAGCAAGTGCAAAGAGGAGGCCTCAAATAGTGAGAGGCCCTTAATCAAACATGCAAAATGGCTCAAAATAATGCTATTTTCAGTTAGGGTCGGAGCCTAAAAGTGCAAGCAAGAGAGGCTAATGTATTGATCAAAATAAGGCCAAAAAAGAGGGGAAATGTACTTACCCTTGTAGCCTAATCTTTGACAGCTTTTTGGCTTGAGAAGTGGTGCCTCCTAAGCTCTGAAAAGGTCCTCCAAGCTGCTGGAATGGAGTGGTGGTGTGGTGCTAGGTGATGGTGTAGAAATGGTGTAAGGTTTAGGAGGTTTGGGTGCTTGAAGTGAGGGAGTGAGGGAGATGTAATACAAGGCTCCAAAGGGAATTTTTCTAACCCCTAAAACCAGAGCTGGAGGCTGGTTTATATAGACAAAAAGAGGGGGAAAAAAAGGGGGGAAACAATTCAAGTTTCCCCCCAAAATGGCAGCCCCCCGGATACAAAATCTGGGGGGAAATGAAATAGAGATTTGTGATGTACCAACTGCAAGGATCAAGGCCAGCCAAGTATCTAGGTCACAGGTGGCCGGCCGGCTCTCCCCATGGCCGGCCGGCCAGGGGTCAAAACGGCCGAGTGCAATTACTAGCCGACCACCACAAATTGGTGGCCTCCCATGTGCTCTCAACACAACCCTGTGGTCAAAAATTAGAAACAATGAAGCAGGAGAGAGAAAAGGCCACTTTTATGAGGGGTTCAAAAGGGTCAATCACAATTACTAGCCGACCATATGATATTGGTGGCCTCCCAGGTGTGTACAACACAAATATGTGGTTTGGAGCTTGAAAAAGTGGCCTTTGGGTGGTCAACATTGGCTTTTAAGTGAGGAAAAACGGGCGACGGAGGGCGATGAGGAAATATAACTGGTTGCTGGAACAATTACTGGCCTCCCACCCTTCTACAACCTTCCTGGTGATGAAACAGAGGTCCCTGCCAAAAATGAACGCAAACCGATGCAAAATGAAGGTTCGGGGGCCAAAACGCGCAGCCTGGGGCCCCGAAAACTGACTGTTAGGCACCGGAAGTGGTGTTCGATCACGAAGTTGGTCTCTTGGACCACAGTGTCCCTCAAAAGGGGGTAAATAAGATGCATGCCAAAAACCGGAGCAAACGGAGGTGGTTAGGCGGTCCCGAACCGAGGCACTCGGCCTGACGGCTCCGAAAACCGGGAACCGGGCTTCGAAATGGGCAAAATGGCCTACGATCACGAAATGTAGCCCACGGCCACTGAGAGATGATCTGCAAGACCTCTCCCTCCCTTTGGGAAGAGAAACAGAGAAAATCGAGTCTTGGTTCGCAAACCGAGGCAAAGCATGAAAGAGTCCGGAAGTCCGGAGGCAAGGCTCGCAGCCGAGACTCTGAAACCTCTAAGCGAGCAGGATATGCAACATCACCAAGCGCTCAATTGGTGATGTCTGAGTCTTAAGGTCGGTCAAAAATGGGGTGTCTACAAGGGCAGAGGCCATTTGATCTGAAGTGCCACATGCCGCCGAAGTTCAGCCCTCACTGCCTATTGAGGAGGAAACGGCTCAAACCCAAAATGCCGAGGCTGAGGCGGTTGTGTAGATCAATGAAGAGGCTGAGCGGATGGAGAAGCGTCCTGCCGAGGTTGAGGCCGGCTCTGAAGAAAACCGTGCTGACAAACGGCCACGTTTGGAGGAGTCGGATGTGATTGTGCCTTTCGTTATTCAACCGAAGATAAAAAACACGCCGATCTCCTCTGACACGTCGGCTATTAAAGACCCAGCCGTGGCGTTGAGCATGGCTACGTCCGTCTCATTGCTGGCTAATAAGGTGGCTTTTTGGGCGGAGCCGGATCTTTTGGCAATAGCGTTAGCCGCTCAATCGGCTCTTCTAGTAAATACCTTGACCTTGTCTTTTCCTTTTGTGCGAATATTATTTTGGTTTTAATTTCCTGTTTTTCTTGCAGACGGTCAGGAGGATAGCCGAGATAGGCCGTCACCAGCATGACGCCGTCGAACGACTTGGCCGCTTACAATCGAAAGTTGAAGGCCAGAGGATCAGGGCCGAGTTCGAAACGGCGAGGGCAAAGATGGAAGCCGCGAGGGCCGAGGCCGAGATGGAGAGGGCCAAAAATACAGAACAGCTAAGATTGGCCACCGAGGAGAAGGCGAACGCGAGCGAAGCTGCGCTCAAGTTAGCCCAAGAGGCTATCGCCAAACTTGAGGCCGACTTGAAAGAATTGAAGGCGACGAAGGAAGTGGCCGACTCTGAGGCTTCCAAGGCGTACGAGGCCGAGCAGAGAGCTGCCCTCGCAAACTATGTAGAAGAAGTCCCCAAATTCGAGAATCGGGGATTCAAACACGGCTGGCTCAAAGCCCTTGCTGCTGCTGATGTGACATTGGCTATGCCGATTCCATACGAGCAAGTGGATATTGAGCCGCTGGAGTCTGACTCCGAGGATTGATTAGGGCGACCTTTTAGTTGTTTTTGTTTAAAGATTTTGAATGTATTGTCGCAATCTTTAGTTTAGTAGTTTTTATGTGTAAGGTGACATGCGAGTTTGTAGCTTTTGTCTAGTAGTTTTCACATGTAAAATAGCTACAGTTTGTGCCCAATTTACTAATGAAAATTTTCTTTGTACTTTGCCATTGATGAATGGTATTATTTTTTGCTATTTCGGATGACATTCATGTACACTTGCCGATTGGATAACTAGACAATTTAATAATTTATCCTCGTCGAATGGCCGATCAGATTAATAAATCTGCCCTTGCCCCAGCCAGTGCATGAACTCCAAAAAGCCGAATACTACTATTTCATGGAGTGGCTGTGGCACAGACCGATCGGCATCAAGCTTACATGTTTGGCCGATTAGATGACTAGGCAATTTAACAATTTATCCTCGTCGAATAGCCAATCAGATTAATAAATCTGCCCTTGCCCCAGCCAGTGCATAAACTCCAAAAAGCCGAATACTACTATTTCATGGAGTGGCTGTGGCACAGACCGATCGACATCAAGCTTACATGTTTGGCCGATTAGATGACTAGGCAATTTAACAATTTATCCTCGTCGAATAGCCAATCAGATTAATAAATCTGCCCTTGCCCCAGCCAGTGCATGAACTCCAAAAAGCCGAATACTACTATTTCATGGAGTGGTTACGGTGCATGTCGTTTGGCATCGGGCTTTTGGAGTTTAGCGTTAATGAAATCGCCTCAGGGGCGCTGCAAGCGTTAGAAATAAATGGGGTGGACTCTTCGCGCCAATGATTCCACTTATTGTGTTCAGACTCAATTTAAACCAGTTTGTTGCATAAGATTAGACAAGTGTGAATGTCAAATAGATTGTTCTTCAACAGCAGAGGAAAAAGGGAGAACATTGGCTGAGCTTGACACTGCAATGAATCGCAGTAGTGAGCCTACACGTACGGGAGATAGGACGTTCAAGGAACGGGAAAAACGTCAGCCCCCAAGTGGTCAATGCAGATCACCCCGTAAGGAGAAACAGCAATGGGGAAGCTCCTCACGACCGCGACCGAGAAGTGAGATCGACGCGACGCCACGACTGTTGAGTTTTGCGGTTTTTGTAGGGAATAAACCGATGATGGAGGCGGACTCCATTGTCAACGACCCAAGTGTAGCAGTCGAGTTCGCTCCACAGATTTTTCCACCGGAAGTCCAGCAGTCGATGGTCGGTCGATAGGATTTCAAAGTATTTCGAGAGGGCATCCACGGAGTGGTGAGAGGGCTGTACACCGCCTATGAAGTCGGCATGCGTCTGCACGCTACGCGGCGGGAGATAGAAAAGAAGGATAATGAATTTGAAATTTGGACGCTCGCGTGGAGTAGGCCGAGCGTGAGCTTAGGGAGCTTAGGAAGGCTCAAACCGTCGAGCCGCGTGCGGCAGGTCAATCTAATCCGGTCGTGGAGAAGAAGGTGACCCAACGGCTATTAAGTCATGCGATTGTCGATCAAGATACGGCAAACATGTTTGCCGTAGAAAATGCAAGGACCATGGGTTATGAAAAAGGCTTCCACGGCAGGCGGAAAGTCGGGATAGACAAGACCAAAGAGAAACTTGCGGAGGAGGTCTGCCGATGTGAGAACCGGGGCTTTAGGCATGGATGGATTAAGGCTCTCCAAGCCTCAGAGGCACTCCAAGAAGCAGGAATTGAATCGGCGTCGCCAATATATCAATGTCAGCACTTTCCTTTTGACACTTTCGAAATTGAAAAGAGCGATGACGAAGGCGACGCCGAATAGAACTAAACATATTGTAAACGCTCCAATGTATTGAACTGAATGTATTTTTCGATTAATTTAGTAAAATATTTCATTTTAAATGTTTGCGTGTCATTTTGAATGTTTGTATGTTTTAATTTGCTTATGCCATTTTAATTCGGAGACTTAATTAAGCATTTCACTTTGACGTATACGGTTTTTGCCAGCTCAAGTTGATTAAGCATTTAATTTGTTTGTGCTTTAACGGGTACACGGTTTGTGGCGGCTCAACTTAACGAAGCATTTCACTTTGAATATTTGAATATTTAAGGCTCCGACTTCTTATTCGGCCGAATATGTGTTATGCACGTCTGTGGCTTCGAGTCCGGAGGCGTAAATATTGGCCGATCGTGATATCCACGAAGGGCGCTCCGAATCCAGAGGTTTAATCGGCCCAAAGGTGTCATGCACCGATGGGGCTCCGAATCCGGAGACTTGTATCGGCCAATCATGATATCCACGAAGGGCGCTCCGAATCCGGAGGTTTAATCGGCCCAAAGGTGTCATGCACCAATGGGGCTCCGAATCCGGAGACTTGTATCAGCCAATCGTGATATCCATGAAGGGCGCTCCGAATTCAGAGGCTCAATCGGCCCAAATGTGTCATGCACCGATGGGGCTCCGAATCCGGAGACTTGTATCAGCCAATCGTGATATCCACGAAGGGCGCTCCGAATTCGGAGGCTTAATCGGCCCAAAGGTGCCATGCACCGATGGGGCTCCGAATTCGGAGACTTGTATTGGCCAATCGTGCTATCCATGAAAAGCGCATCGAATCCGGAGGCTTAATTGGCCCAAAGGTGTCATGCACCGATGGGGCTCCGAATCCGGAGACTTGTATTGGCCAATTGTGATATCCATGAAGGGCGCTCCGAATCTGGAGGCTTAATCAGCCCAAAGGTGTCATGCACCGATGGGGCTCTGAATCCGGAAACTTGTATTGGCCAATCGTGATATCCACGAAAGGCGCTCCGAATCAGCCCAAAGGTGTCATGCACCGACGGGGCTCCGAATCCGGAGACTTGTGAACTGAATTGTGCGATGAAGAAATAAGAAACTTTGCATTGTAAAAGTGAAATATGTACAAGTATCAAGCCCACAAGTCGGGTCAATGATAGAATTTACGTAAATGCGTTGAATTCCAAGGCCGTGGCAGACTCCTTCCAGACATGTCTTTGAGCCGATACGCCCCTACTCCCGCGATCGAATCGACCTGATAGGGGTCATCCCAATTAGGACCCAATTTTCCATCAATCGGTTTCCTGGCAGCTGGGAGTACTTTCTTCAACACCAACTCTCCTGGTGTGTAGCGGCGCAGCTGAACACGTTGATTATACGACTTACCAAGCTGCTGTTGATATCACGCCAGGGATGCAAGGGCACGGTCTCTTCGTTCTTCGATCAGAATCAAATCCAAGGCCAGCATCATGTCGTTTTGGCCCATATCAAAAACTGTCGATTTCAAGGTTGGGAGGCCGATCTTCAGGGGTATGATTGCCTGGGTTCCAAAGCATAGAGCAAATGGCGTAGTTCGTCTCGGCGTAGTTCGATGAGCCCACAACACACTCGGCAATTCTTCGACCCATTTGCCTTTAGCTTTCTCCAGCCTCTTCTTGATACCGTCTAAGATGGATTTGTTAGAGGCTTCAACTTGACCATTGCTTTGTGGATAAGCCGGCGTGGAAAAGTAAAGTCGAATATCATACTTGCTGCACAACTCTCAGTAGATGCCACAATCGAACTGGGTGCTGTTGTCTAAGATAAGTGCTCTTGGAATGCCGAATTGTGTTATGATATTTCTCCAAACAAAATGCTTCACGTCGGTATCTCGGATGTGCGTTAGTGCTCCACTTCTACCCATTTTGTAAAATAATCTGTCACGACAATCAAAAATCGCTTGTTACCCGGGGCACGAGGCAGTGGTCCGACGATGTCAAGTCCCCATTGGGCGAACGGCTAAGGACTGGTTATGGAGCTTAGCTCTTCTGCAGGCAGGTGGGTCAAAAGAGAGAAGTTCTGGCACTGTTCACACTTTTTCACGTAACATTTGGCATCGGCTCTCATTGTCGGCCAGTAATACCCCTGTGTCACGGCTCGATGAGCCAAAGAGTGCCCGCCAGAATGGGCGCCACAACTGCCTTCATGTATTTCAGCCAGAAGCTCTTCGACTTTGTCCGGATGCACACATTCCAAATATGAACCAGAAAGGGATTTTTTATAAAGCTTTCCTTGTGGATCCAAGTGGTATCGCAGGGCTTTGTTTCGCAACTTGTACGCTTCTTTCTTGTCCTCTAGGAGCTATTCGGAAGACAGGAATGCAGCAATGGGATCCATCCAACTTGGTCCAGATTCTATGACATTGACTTAGACTTCCTCCAAAGGGCCCATACTCAGCTCCGGGATGAAACCTACTTCGATGGTCCGTTTAATCTCTGAGTTAATGGCGGAGGCTAGGCAAGCCAGGGCATCTGCATGTCTGTTCTGATCACGTGTTATCTTATTCAATTCATGATGGTCAAATTTTGCCAACAAGGAGTTAGCCGTTTTCATGTAAGCCGCCATACGATCGTTTCTGGCCGCGTACTCTCCCTTTAGCTGATTGATCACCAGTTTTGAATCGTAAAACACAAGCAAACGCCGAGCTCCCAGAAGATGTACATTCCGCAAACCGGTTAGAAGGGCTTCGTATTCGGCTTCGTTATTTGATGCTTCGAAGCCGAGCTTGACGGCCTGCTCAATTATTGCGCCGTCGGGAGCCATGATTACAACTCCAGCCCCACTACCCCACTGATTGGATGATCCATTACAGTACAACTGCCAAATGTCCCCAACATAAATTCTCTAGTTCGGCTTCGGTCGAATTTCATCATACTTGAAGTCGGTAAGACCTCCAGTGAATTCGGCAACAAAGTCGACAAGCACCTGTCCCTTGATTGAGGTTCTAGGTAGAAACTGAATATCGTACTGGCCGAGTTCAAGGGCCCACTTTGAAACACGTCCTGATGCTTCTGCACTATGTAGTACTGATCGGAGGGGATAATCTGTTAGCACCTCGATGCTATGCCCCTGGAAGTAATGCATCAGTTTTCTTGCCGCCATGACTAGGGCTAGGATGAGTTTTTCTGGCGGAAGGTAGCGTGTTTCGGCGTCAACCATTGCCTTGCTCACATAATACACTGGCCGCTGCTCCTCCAGCTCTTCCTTTATCAGTACGGCGCTGACTGCCTGGTCGAAAACTGCCAGATACAAAATGAGCGGGTCACCTGCCAAAGGTGTTGTCAAGAGTGGTACTGAGCGGAGGCAGGTTTTAAGGCCGTTGAAAGCGGCTTCGCACTCGGTAGACCATTCGAAAGCCTTGCCCTACCGTAGTGTATGAAATAATTGTCGACAGTAATCTGTGGACCGACGGATGAACCTGTTGAGTGCGGCGGCCATCCCCATTAACTTTTGAACCTCTTTCACTGAACGAGGGGAGCCGAGCTCCAAGATTGCTGTGATTTGCCTCGGGTTGGCTTCGATTCCTCGGTGGTTGACAATGTAACTCAAGAATTTGCCAGAGTCGATCCCAATTGCACATTTGGAAGCGTTCAGCTTTATTTTGTATTTGCGTAAAATGCCGAATGTCTCTTCCAGATCGGCTAGATGAGTTTGCTCTTCTTTGGACTTGACCACCATGTCATCAATGTACACTTCCATAGTCTGGCCGAGTTGCTCCTTGAACATGGCAGTGACCAGTCTTTGGTAAGTTGCCCCTGCATTCTTCAGCTCAAAAGGCATAACCTTATAGCAGTAGGTTCTTCTAGGGGTGAGGAATGCAGTTTTGTCTTGGTCCTCCGGATGCATGGCGATTTGATGGTAGCCTCTGTAAGCATCGAGGAAGCTCATACGCTGATGGCGTGTAGTCGCATCTAGAAGTTGGTCAATTCTGGGTAGGGAAAAACAATCCTTGGAGCAAGCTTTGTTTAGGTCCATAAAATCAACGCACACTCGCCAAGTCCCATTTTTCTTCTTCACAACCACAGTATTAGAGAGCCATGTAGGGTAGGTCACTTCCCTGATTGCCCTGGCGTCAAGCAACCTGTCAACCTCCTCAACAACAGCGGTAGTGTGTTCTGTGGCTGACCGCCGGCTTTTCTAAATGATCGGCTTGCATTTAGGGTCAACATTCAAACGGTGCTGTGAAACTGACGGATCTACACCCAGCATCTCATATGGAGTCCACGCAAATACATCAAGGTTGTCGAGCATGAAGGAAATTAGCTGCTGCCTGTCGGCTTGATTCAGGGAGGCGCCGACCATAAAGAACCTGTCTGGGTTTGCCATCAATCTCAACTCGATCTAGGGCTTCCGTGGCCTTTTCACTTGGGAGCCGCCCAACATCGTCGAGGCTCTCTCGATCCGGCAACCTCAATTGAATTCACTTGCAACTCTTTTGGTGTCTTTCCAGCAAGGAGATAACATGCTTGTGCCAATTTCTGGAAGCCACGGATTTGCTCAATACCGCGTTCTGTCGGGAAGCGTAGCAGCTGATGATAGGTGCTTGGCACAGCTTGCATAATATGCAACCAAGTTCGCCCTATGATGAGATTGTACGGTGATAGCAGCTTGACAACCAAGAATTCCACATCCACTGTTCGGGAGCCCCCTCGAACGGGTAGTGTGATCTTCCCCAACGGGTATTCTGGATTCGCATTGAAGCCGAATAATGGGTAAGGAGCTGGAGAAAGATCCGATTCGGAGAAGCCGAGTTTGGTGAAAGTCTTGTAATACATAAATTTCGATGTGCTCCCCGGGTCAATGAGTACATGCTCAACAGTAAATCGGTTTACATGTAACTCGATTACCAAGGGATCAATGTGTGGAAGTGTCACTCCGGCCAAATCTGAATCATCGAAAGCAATGCTCGCAGCTTCATGGGGCCATTTAGCTGGAGTGAGTTGATTTTGAGGGTCGGGATTCGACTGAATCGTATGCACCGTGGATAACATTGGCAAGCTGTAAATCATGTGGATCACGCCGAGCAGAGGTGAATCCTATCGTAAGGCTATTGCTTTGGTTGAGTTGCCTTTTCGGATGTACTGTTATAGCCGCCCATCTTGTACCAATTCCTCCATGTGATCTTTCAATACGTAACAACTCTCAGTATCATGGCCGTGATCCTTGTGATATTCGCACCGCCTATCCCGTCTTCTCGTTTTGGGAGGTCCCACCATTTTGGACAGCCATTTGAAGAACGGAAGGTGTTGGACTTTGGACATGATCGCGTTGATCGGCTTTGACAAATCCGTGTATTTCTTGTCGGCGAGCCTTGTGCGCCTGCCATCGACTTGCAGTTGTTCATTTGCTCGGTGGGGGCATTGGTCGCTTGATCGGCGAGAATCCCGTCTCTTGTCTGGTTTAGCCCGATGCCGTGGTTCAGGGCTCTGAGGTGGTACATAATTTATCAGCTAAGCAATTTCATAAGGGGCCATCTTGTTGGCCACGTTTTCGGCTTTAACCCGCAAGGCGTCATCCTCTACTTTGCAGTATTCCTCAACCTTCTTCATTAGCGATCAGACTGTTTTGGGAGGCCGTCTGGTCAAAGAGCTGCGGAAGGCACTGTCGGGATGTAATCCCATCTTGAAGGCGGTTATGGCCATGGAGTCATTGCAAGCATTGTCCACCAGATTAAAACATTCCCAATATCGCGCCGAATACGCACGAAGGGTTTCCTCCGATTGAATCTACATTGCCCAGAGGGAATCGGCTTGCTTTGGCTAGACCTCATTAGTGATAAACCTTGCCCTGAAGGATTTTTGGAGTTGGTGGAAGCTCTTGATCAAAGCCGGCTCCAATTTATAATACCACCTGACAGCCAGTGGTCCTAGACTGCTTGAAAATATTCTGCACAAGAGAGCCTCGTCGTCTGCATACAGTGTCATGGCTTGCTTGTAATGGCGGATATGATCGGTGGGGTCTGATTTATCGTTGTACAAGGTAAATGACGGTGCTTTGAATTTCTTAGGTAGCACTACCTTTGCAATCCATCGTACAAAGGGATCGTGCTGGTCTTCTTCGTCTGAACTGTTTCTTTTTCGCTTATGCCTTATACGTGGACTTTCTTCAGAGGAACTGGTAGTTTCGGGTCATTCCTTCTTCTTGGGCTCCGGGGATAATGAGTCGGACTCGCTATCAGTGTCTTGTTGTCGGGCTTGAGGTCGTCGACCACCTGTTGTAACAGCCCGAAACGCATGTCACAATTATCCTTAATTAATTATGCGATAATATGAATTAATTGGAGAATATCTGTTTGAATTGGAAAAATATCTGTTGGGACTACAACTTCAGGACTGAAATTGACGACCATAATGGGTTCGGAAAACGAAATTGAACACGCCTATGTGTTACCGGGAATTTTTAGAGCCATTTGGGAAATTTAATTGAGAACTGATTTTCGTCTGATTCGCTAAGTCATGTTTGGCTCAAGTTTTTGGCACAATTATATTTATGACTAAAGATAAGTATAAGGACCTTTGTTTGACTCAAAACAAAAGAGAAGAAAATATCTGAGAAAGAGAGAGTGAGGGAATTCGTGAGAAAGCGTAAAGCAAGGGGGAAGAAGAGGAAAGAAAGGGGATCAAGTTACAAAACCATCCAAGGTAAGATTTGTCATGAAATAGATTGTTTAATCCTTGACATCTACCAAGTTAACTCAAGATCTTAGCACGAGTTCATAGAATTCTTGTATATATGAATTTACTTTGCACTTGGTTCTTTAATTGTGAGCAACCTCCATGAATTTTGAGTTTATGGCATAATATTATGGTTTTCCATCTCAATTCAAGGTTTGATCTTGTACATCATGCATTTGAGTTTTGTTTAGAAGTTTTGATGTTTAAATAAAGTTGTTTTCAAGTGTTTGGGCCTTGAATTTTATGATTTTGAAGTTGATTTTGGCAAAAGAGAGACCCACGGTTTAGCAAAAATTCGGACTGATTTTTCACCCAGACCGCTCGAGCGGCCTGGGCCACCGCTCGAGCGGCCAAACAGTGTTTTGGCTACTGCAGTTCCACCGCTCGTGCGGCCTGGGCCACCGCACGTGCAGCCTGGGCCACCGCACGTGCGGCCAAATAGTGCATTTTCCAATTTTGTTTTTTTATTGTTTTCTGACTTCCGGGCCTTCATTTACTTGATTTTCACATGTTATATGCATCCATTAGCATCTCATAAACATGAAATAAAGTAAGAAAAGAATAGAATTAATTAATTGATTCGATGGCAAAATGTGTATTAAGGAATTGTGTTATAAATGTTGGTATTTGTAGGTCAAACCTCGAAGACCGTGCAACCGGTTTAGGAAACCCACGGTGAGTAACATTTCTGTAAAGTTATGTTGATATAAATTATGTTGTAACTGTTATTGATACGTTATGTTTTCTCAAAGTGCTATCTTGATTCTGTGAACGAACATCCTATTTGCGAAACTAGTATGGAATCCACGAATAGTCCCAAGTCATGGGGACGGCACATTAGTGCGGGTCCATGACATATATGTGATACGAGATCTCGCTAGCCACTTCATTGTGGTGATATGTGTTAATCGGTATCCGGAACCGATTCTCTAGTCGGAAGACGATATGTGTTGTATTCTGTGAGATGTACCATTATGTTATTTTCTGATATGAATGATTATGAATGATTATGAATGATTTATTTTATGAATGTCTTATAAGTGGAATTCGTTCACTACCCCTTTACTTTAATGTTATTCATTGGGCTTTAGCTCACTGTTTGTATATATATGTATTATAGGTGAGCGTTCTGGGAGTTAAGCCTAGGCGGAGTCTTGAACCGAGCTGCCGTTTTGGAAGCCTACCAGGTGTTTTGTGTGCCTCCGAGCTGGGGCTAGGCCTGGAAGGCCGTCAGCAAGCTTTGTTTTTTGTTGTACACTTGTGGCACGTGCCTATGTTTTGTATATGATATCTTGTTATATGCTACGTAATGTAAGTGGGTAAATTAACATTTTTGGCATGTAAATATTTGTTCATATAGATGCACAACTCGTTGGACTCTTGGTATTTTGTCTTTGCTTCCGCTAGCCCCGATTATTTATGTTTTGTACAGGAAGGCCTTTGGTAATCTTGGATTACTGGCCGGTTACAATGCCAAACTTTTAGGGGCGGGTTTGGGTCGTGACAACCCTCAAAGGTTGTTCCGGATCTTGGCGTACAGCTTGTTTGGACTTCGCCACTTCCAAGGCCAAATCCTAACGAAGGCGTTCGTTCTCAGCGATCATGTTTTCCAACCTCTGTTCGTTTTGCTTTGCTTGTTCCATGATCGCTTGCATTGTCTCATGTGCTGAAGTCGAGGGTGAGGCGAAGTTCAAGGCACGTCTTGCGGCGATAGTCTCCGGTCCAAGCATGTTTGTTGGAGTGAGGTCGTCTCTTTGTGTGGTTTCGTCAGTGACTATCGGAGGGTCTTCCGTTATGCCCGCCATGGATGTATTTGAGTATTCCCACAGACGGCGCCAATTGTGGGGAAGGTGGTTTGGAAATACTCTTCAGATCCTGGGGGACGCTCGTGATCCTTAGCTAGTCACCTGAAAAGGGATGAACACTCCGGTCGGGGGTGCCGGAATTAGCACTCCGACGAATAAGTTAGTGTATACTCTCTTGATTGCGTGCATCTTAAGTTAAGTATACTAGTTCTCACATACCTCTTTCTATCTGACATTTTTCTATTTATATATTTTCTTTCCTAGGCCTTGGGGTTGGGCCCACTTCCAATTCGCCGTACAACTACTTATTCGGCTTCTCTTGCTGCAAAACCGCTTTTCCCTCGGCCCCTTAGTCAACCGGCTATTTGGCCAAATAGGGCCGAATGCGATGCATATATTTTGACTCTCCTAGTTCATCTATTCGGCCTATTTACGTCTCTCAATATTTCAGCCCACACAGCAAGGTTTATCACTAATGAGGTCCAGCCAAAGCAAGCCAATTCCTTCTAGGCAATGCAGATTCAACCAGGGAAAACCCTTCGTGCGTATTCGACGCGATATTAGGAATGTTTTAATCTAGTGGACAATGCTTGCAACGACTCCATGGCCATTACCACCTTCAAGATGGGATTACATCCCGACAGTGCCCTCCGCAGCACTTTAACCAGACGGCCCCCCAAAACAATCTGGTCGTTAATGAAGAAGGTTGAGGAATGCTGCAAAGTGGAGGATGACGCCTTGCGGGTTAAAGTCAGAAACGTGGCCAACAAGGTGCGCAGACAAGAAATACACGGATTTGACAGAACCGATCAGCGCGATCATGTCCAAAGTCCAGCACTTTCCATTCTTTAAATGGCCGTCCAAAATGGTGGGACCGCCCGAAATGAGAAAATGGGATAAGCGGTGCGAATATCACAAGGATCACGGTCATGATACTGAGAGTTGTTACGCATTGAAGGATCACCTGGAGGAACTGGTACAAGATGGTCGGCTACAACAGTACGTCTGAAAAGGAAACTCAACCAAAGCAATAGCCTTACGACAGGATTCACCTTCACTTGGCGTAATCCACATGATTTACAGCTTGCCAATGTCATCCACGGTGCATACGATTCAGTCGAATCCTGACCCTCAAAATCAACTCACTCCAGCTAAACGGCCCCATGAAGCTGCGAGCATTGCTTTCGATGATTCAAATTTGGCCGGAGTGACACTTGCACACATCGATACCTTGGTAATCGAGTTGCGCGTAAACCGATTCACCGTTGAACGCGTACTCATTGACCCGGGGAGCACATCAGAAGTTATGTATTACAAGACTTTCACCAAACTCGGCTTCTGCGAATCGGATCTTTCTCCAGCTCCTTACCTATTATTCGGCTTCAACGCGAATCCAGAATACCCGTTGGGGAAGATCACACTACCCGTTTGAGCGGGCTCCCGAATAGTGGATGTGGAATTCTTGGTCGTCAAGCTGCCATCGCCGTACAATCTCATCATGAGGCGAACTTGGTTGCATATTATGCAGGCCGTGCCAAGCACCTATCATCAACCGCTACGCTTCCCGACAGAACGCGACATTGAGCAAATCCATGGCTCCCAGAAATCGGCACAAGCATGTTATCTCCTTGCTGGAAAGACGCCAAAAGAGTTGCAAGTGAATTCAATTGAGGTGCCAGATCGAGAAAGCCTCGATGATGTTGGGTGGCTCCCAAGTGAAAAGGCCACGGAAGCCCTAGATTGAGTTGAGATTAACAGCAACCCAGACAGGTTCTTCATAGTCGGCGCCTCCCTGAATCAAGCCAACAGGCAGCAGCTAATTTCCTTCATGCTCGACAACCTTGATGTATTTGCGTGGACTCCATATGAGATGACGAGTGTAGATCCGTCAGTTTCGCAGCACCGTTTGAATGTTGAACCTAAATACAAGCCGATCATTTAGAGAAGCCGGCGGTCAGCCGTAGAGCACACTACCACTGTTATTAAGGAGGTTGACAGGTTGCTTGACGCCGGGGCAATCAGGAAAGTGACCTACCCTACATGGCTCTCTAATACTATGGTTGTGAAAAAGAAAAAGGGGACTTGGCGAGTATGAGTTGATTTCACGGACCTAAACAAACCCTGCCCCAAGGATTGTTTTCCCCTACCCAAAATTGACCAACTTGTAGATGCGACGGCACGCAATCAGTGTATGAGCTTCCTCGATGCTTACAGAGGCTACTATCAAATCGCTATGCATCTGGAGGACCAAGACAAAACTGCATTCCTCACCCCAAAAGGAACCTACTGCTATAAGTTATGCCTTTTGGGCTGAAGAATGCAAGGGCAACTTACTAAAGACTGGTCACTGCCATGTTCAAAGAGCAACTCGGCCAGACTATGGAAGTGTACATTGATGACATGGTGGTCAAGTCCAAAGAAGAGCAAACTCATCTAGCCGATTTGGAAGAGACATTCGGCATTTTACACAAACACAAAATGAAGCTGAACGTTTCCAAATGTGCGTTTGGGATCGGCTCTGGAAAATTCTTGGGTTACATTGTTTACCACCGAAGAATCGAAGCCAACTCGAGGCAAATCACAGCAATCTTGGAGCTCAGCTCCCCTCGTTCAGTGAAAGAGGTTCAAAAGTTGATGGGGATGGCTGTCTCACTCAACAGATTCATCAGTCGGTCCACAGATTGTTGTCGACAATTCTTTCATACACTACGGTAGGGCAAGGCTTTCGAATGGTCCGCTGAGTGCGAATTTTCTTTCAACGGCCTTAAGACCTACCTCCGATCAGTACCATTCTTGACAACACCTTCGGTAGGTGACCCGCTCATTTTGTATCTGGCAGTTTCTGACCGGGCTGTCACCGCCATATTGATAAAGGAAGAGCTGGGGGAGCAGCGGCCAGTGTATTATGTGTGCAAGGCAATGGTTGACGCCGAAGCATGCTACCTTCCACTAGAAAAACTCATCCTAGCCCTAGTTATGGCGGCAAGAAAACTGATGCATTACTTTCAGGGGCATAGCATCAGGGTGCTAACAGATTATCCCCTCCGATCAGTACTACGTAGTGCAGAAGCATCAAGACGTGTTTCAAAATGGGCTTTTGAACTCGGCCAGTACGATATTCAGTTTCTACCTAGAACCTCAATCAAGGGACAGGTGCTTGCCGACTTTGTTGCCGAATTCACTGGGGGTCTTGCCGACTTCAAGTTTGATGAAATTCAACCAAAGCCGAACTGGAGAATTTATGTTGGGGACATTTGGCAGTTGTACTGTGATGGATCATCAAATCATCGGGGCAGTGGAGCCGGAGTTGTAATCATGGCTCCCGACGGCGCAATAATTGAGTAGGCCGTCAAGCTCGACTTTGAAGCATCAAACAACGAAGCCGAATACGAAGCCCTTCTAACCGGTTTGCGAAATGCACGTCTTCTGGGTGCTCGGCGTTTGCTTGTATTTTGCGATTCAAAACTGGTGATCAATCAACTAAAAGGGGAGTACGAGGCAAGAAATGACTGTATGGCAGCTTACATGAAAACGGCTAACTCCTTGGTGGCAAAATTTGACCATCATGAGTTGAATCAGATAACACGTGATTAGAACACACATGCAGATGCCCTGGCTTGCCTAGCCTACGCTATTAACTCAGAGATTAAATGGACCATCGATGTAGGTTTCATCCTAGAGCCGAGCATTGGCTCTTGGGAGGAAGTCCAGGTCAATGTCATAGAATCCGGACCGAGTTGGAAGGATCACATTGCTGCATTCCTGTCTTCCGAACAGCTCCCATAGAACAAGAAAGAAGCGCGCAAGCTGCAAAATAAAGCAATGCGATACTACTTGGATCCGTAAGGAAAGCTTTATAAAAAATCCCTTTATGGTCCATATTTGGAATACGTGCATCCAGACAAAGTCGAAGAGCTTCTGACTGAAATACATGAAGGTAGTTGTGGCGCCCATTCTAGCGGGGGCTCTTTGGCTCATCGAGCCGTGACACAGGGGTATTACTGGCCGACAATGAGATGCGATACCGAATGTTACGTGAAAAAGTGTGAACAGTGCTAGAAGTTCTCTCCTTTGACGCACCTGTCTGCTGAAGAGCTAAGCTCCATAACTAGTCATTGGCCGTTCGCCCAATGGGGACTTGACATCGTCAGACCACTGCCTCGTGCCTCGGGTAACAAGCGATTTTTGATTGTCGCGACAGATTATTTTACAAAATGGGTAGAAGCGGAGGCACTAACCCACATCTGAGATACCGACGTGAAGCGTTTTATTTGGAGGAATATCATAACACGATTCAGCATTCCAAGAGCACTTATCTCAGACAACGGCACCCAGTTTGATTGTGGCGTCTACCGAGAGCTGTGCAGCAAGTATGGTATCCGGCCTTACTTTTCCACGCTGGCTTATCCACAAAGCAATGGTCAAGTTGAAGCCTCTAACAAATCCATCTTGGACGGCATCAAGAAGAGGCTGGAGAAAGCTAAAGGCAAATGGGTCGAAGAATTGCCGAGTGTGTTGTAGGCTCATCGAACTACGCCGAGGCGATCTACTGGGGAAACGTCGTTTGCTCTATGCTTTGGAACCCAGGCAATCATACCCTTGGAGATCGGCCTCCTAACCTTGAAATCGAAAGTTTTTCATATGGGCCAAAATGACATGATGCTGGCTTTGGATTTGATTCTGATTGAAGAACGAAGAGACCGTGCCTATGCATTCATGGCGCGGTATCAACAGCAGCTTGCTAAGTTGTATAACCAACATGTTCAGCTGCGCCGCTACACACCAGGAGAGTTGGTCCGGACGAAAGTACTCCCAGCTGCAGGAAACTGGCTGATGGAAAATTAGGTCCTAACTGGGACGACCCCTATTAGGTCGATTCGATCATGAGAGTAGGGGCATATCGGCTCAAAGACATGTCTGGATGGAGTCTGCCACGTCCTTTGAATTTAACGCATGTACGTAAATTATATCATTGACCCAACTTGTGGGGCTTCATACTTGTACAAATTTCACTTTTGCAATGCAAAGTTTCTCATTTCTTCATCGCGCAATTCAGTTCACAAGTCTTCGGATTCGGAACCCTATCGGTGAATGACACATTTGGGCCGATTAAGCCTCCGGATTCGGAGCGCCCTTCGTGGTTATCACGATTGGCCAATACAAGTCTCCGGATTCGGAGCCCCATCGTTGAATGACACCTTTAGGCCAATTAAGCCTCCGGATTTGAAGCGCCATTCGTAGATATCACGATTGGCCAATACAAATCTACGAATTCGAAGCCCCATCGGTGAATGACGCCTTTGGGCCGATTTAGCCTCCTGATTCGGAGCGCCCTTCGTGGATATCACAATTGGCCAATATAAGTCTCCGGATTCGAAGCCCCATCGGTGAATGTCACCTTTGGGCCGATTAAGCCTTCGGATTCGGAGCGCCCTTCGTGGATATCACGATTGGCCAATACAAGCCTCCAGATTCGGAGCCCCATCGGTGAATGACACCTTTGGGCTGATTAAGCCTCCGGATTCGGAGCGCCCTTCGTAGATATCACGATTGGCCAATACAAGTCTCTGGATTCGAAGCCCCATCGGTGAATGACACCTTTGGGCCAATTAAGCCTCCGGATTCAGAGCGCCCTTCGTGGATATCACAATTGGCCAATACAAGTCTCCAGATTCGGAGTCCCATCGATGAATGACACCTTTGGGCCGATTAAGCCTCCGGACTCGGAGCGCCCTTTGTGGATACCACGATTGGCCAATACAAGCCTCCGGCTTCAGGGCCCCATTGGGGAATGACACCTTTGGGCCGATTAAGCCTCTGGATTCGAAGCGCCGTTCGTGGATTTCACAATTGGCCAATACAAGCCTCCGGATTTAGAGCCCCATCGGCGAATGACACCTTTGGGCCGATTAAGCCTCCGGATTCACAGCGCCCTTCGTGGATATCACGATTGGCCAATACAAGTCTCCGAATTCGGAGACCTATCGGTGCATGACACCTTTGGACCAATTAAGCCTCCGGGTTCGGGCCGATTAAGCCTCCGAACTCGGAGTCATAATCATGCATAACACATATTAGGCCAGATAAGAAGTTGGAGCCTTAAGTATTCAAATATTCAAAGTGAAATGCTTCGTTAAGTTGAGCCGGCAAAAACCGTGTACACGTTAAAGCGCAAAGTTAATGCTTAATCAACTTGAGTCGACAAAAACCGCATACGTCAAAGTGAAATGTTTCGTTAAGTAGAGCCGGCAAAAACCGTGTACACGTTAAAGCACAAACAAATTAAATGCTTAATCAACTTGAGCCGGCAAAAACCGTATACGTCAAAGTGAAATGCTTCGTTAAGTAGAGCCGGCAAAAACCGCGTACACGTTAAAGCACAAACAAATTAAATCCTTAATCAACTTGAGCTGGCAAAAACTGCATACACGTCAAAGTGAAATGCTTAATTAAGTCTCCGAATTAAAACAGCATAAGCAAATTAAAACATATAAACATTCAAAATGACACGCAAACATGTAAAACGAAATATTTTATTAAATTAACTGAAAAATACATTCAGTTTAGTATATTGGAGCGTTTACAATACGTTTAGTTCTATTCGGCGTCACCCTCGTCATCGCTCTTTAAAACAATTTCGAAAGCGCCAAAAGGAAAGTGCTGACGTTGATATAATGGCGACGCCGATTCAATTCCTGCTCCTTGGAGTACTTCTGAGGCTTGGAGAGACTTAATCCATCCATGCCTAATGCCCCGATTCTCGCATCGGCAGACCTCCTCCGCGAGTTTCTCTTTGGTCTTGTCTATCCCGACTTTCTACCCGTCGTGGAAGCCTTTTTCATAACCCATGGTCCTTGTATTTTCTACGGCAAACATGCTTGTCGTATCGCGATCGGAAATAGCATGACTTAACAGCCGTTGGGTCACCCTCTCCTCCACGACCGGGTTAGATTAACCTGTCGCACGCGGCTCGGTGGTTTAAGCCTTCCTAAGCTCCCTAAGCTCACGCTCGGTCTTCTCCACGCAAGCCTCTAAATTTTGAATTCGTTCGTCCTTCTTTTCTATCTCCCGCCACGCGGCGTGCAGACGCATGCCGACTTTATACGCGGTGTACAGCCCTCTCACCGCTCCATGGATACTCTCTCGAAATACTTCGAAATCCTGTCGACCAACCATCGACTACTGGACTTCTGCTGGAAAAATCTGTCGAGCAAACTCGACTGCTACACCTGGGTCGTTGACAATGGAGTCCGCCTTCGTCATCGGTTTATTTCCCACAAAAACCGCAAAACTCAATGGTCGCGGCGTCGCGTCGGCCTCACTTCTCGATCGCGGTCGTGGGGAGCTTCCCCGTTACTGTTTCTCCTTGCGGGGTGATCTGCTTCGACAACTTGGGGACTGATGTTTTTCCCGTTCCTTGGACGTCCTACCTCTCGTACGTGTAGGCTTGCTGCTGTGATTCGTTGTAGTGTCAAGCTCAGCCAATGTTCGCCCTTCCCCTCTGCTGTTGAAAAACAGTCTATTTGACATTCGCACTTATCTAACCTTACGCAACAAACTGGTTTAAATTGAGTCTGAACACAATAAGTGGAATCACTGGCGCGAAGAGTCCACCCCATTTATTTCTAACGTTTGCAGCGCCCCCGAGGCAATTTCATTAACGCTAAACTCCAAAAGCCCAATGCCGATCGACATGCGCCGCAACTACTCCATGAACTACTACTATTCGGCTTTTTGGAGTTCATGCATTGGCTGGGGCAAGGGTAGATTTATTAACCTAATCAACTAAACATCTAAGCCTGATGCCGATCGATCTGTGCCACAGCCACTCCATGAACTACTAATATTCGGCTTTTTGGAGTTCATGTACTGGCTGCGGCAAGGACAGATTTATTAATCTGATTGGCTATTCGACGAGAATATATTGTTAAATTGCCTAGTTATCTAATCGGCAAGTCTACATGAATAGTTAAACAATAAATTGTTAAACAATACCATTCATCAATAGCAAAGTACAAAGAAAATTTTCATTAGTAAATTGGGCACAAACTGTAGCCATTTTATATGTGAAAACTACTAAACAAAAGCTACAAACTCGCATGTCACCTTATACATAAAAACTACTAAACTAAAGATTGGGACAATACATTCAAAATCCTTAAACAAAAACAACTAAAAGGTCACCCTAATCAATCCTCGGAGTCAGACTCCAACGGCTCAACATCCACTTGCTCGTATGGAATCAACATAGCCAATGTCACATTAGCAGCAGCAAGGGCTTTGAGCCTGCCGTGTTTGAATCCCCGATTCTCGAATTTGGGAACTTCTTCTACATTGTTCGTAAGGGCAACGTCCTTCCCGGCGTCGTACGCCTTGGAAGCCTCAGAGTCGGCTACTTCCTTCGCCGCCTTCGATTCATTCAAGGCAGCCTCAAGTTTGGCGATAGCCTTTTGGGCTAACTTGAGCACAGTTTCGCTCATGTTCGCCCTCTCCTCGGCAACCAACCTTAGCTGTTCTGCATTTTTGGCCCTCTCTATCTTGGCCCCGGCCCTCCCGGCTTCCATCTTTGCCCTTGCCGCTTCGAACTCGACCCTACTCCTCTGGCCTTCAACCTCCGATTATAAGCGGCCAAGTCATTTGACAGCGTTATGTTGGCGATGGCCTATCTCGGCTATCCTCCCGACTGTCTGCAAGCAAAACAGGAAATTAAAACCAAAATAATGCGCACAAAAGGAAAAAACAAGGTCAAGGTATTTACCAGAAGAGCCGATTGAGCCACTAATGCTATTGCCAAAAGATCTGGCTCTGCCCAAAAAGCCGCCTTGTCAACCGGCAATGAGACGGATGTAGCCATGCTCAACGCCACGGCTGGGTCTTTAATGGCCAACGCGTCAGAGAAGATCGGCGTGTTTTTTATCTTCGGTTGAATGACAGAAGGCACGATTACATCCGACTCCTCTAAACATGGCCGTTTGTCAGCACGATTTTCATCAGAGCCGACCTCAACCTCGGCAGGACGCTTCTCCGTCCGCTCAGCCTCTTCATTGATCTGCACAACCGCCTCAACCTCGGCATTTCGGGTTTGAGCTGTTTCTTCCTCAACAGACAGGGAGGGCTAAACTTCGGCGGTAGGTGGCACTTTAGATCAAATGGCCTATGCCCTTCGCCGCGCGGCCATTCTTTCTGCGTTTTTCTTTTTGGCAAGTTGTGTGAGGCTTAACCCAGCCATGTCTTCGGGGTATACGCCAGGAAGGTCCTCCAAACCGGTAAAAATGTCGTCAAATGGAAGGTCCCCTCGGCCCAAAGTGGACGGAGGGTTGGCTGAATTGAGGCCGACTTCCTCAAAGGCCAACCTCAGAGCCTCGTCTACTTCGGCTTCGGATTGATCTGACTCGGCGACCTCAGCTACTTCTGCTCGCTCCAAATTGGACCCCTCCAAACCAACTTGCCGCAAGTTTTTGAAGTCGGTCAAAATAAGAGCCGTAAAAAACTTTTCACCCTTCGGAATTGGGATGTTTTTTGCTGCCGAGAAGGTCATGTAAGTCGGCTAGTATCGCAGCAGAACGTGGGCCGCCCCTCCCTTGTTTCTGAAGACTCGAGCGGCCGAAATATTTGAGCGCGACTTTGATTTCCGAAAGAACGGCGTCGTCGGTTGAAGTCAAGACTTTCTTCAAATTGTTTCCTACACAAGCAAAACCGTGAGGACTCAAAAATAAAGTTTTATAAACATAAGAAAAATAAACACAAGAAGCTATACGACCACCTGGTTCGCCCCTCCGTCTGGGAATAGGATCAAGGCGATCCTCGCCTTCGCCGAATTCCCAGTTACCTTGGACAATGACCATAACATCATCGACTCGCTTCCCAGAACTGGAAAGCATAGTCACTAATTGATGGTCGGTGTCCTTGGCCCGAAGGAAATAACGTCCATGCCGACCAGAAGACTTGGCCAAGGCATAATAATGCCGAATAGCAGGTACACCGTACTCGGACCCGTACCTATGCTTCATAGTTTATCATGTGAGCAATGTGTGACATTTTTTTCATTTAAAAATGATATTTGTGAAATTGTAAGCTAAAATGAGTTTTTAATCTGAAATGAAACTCCGATAAAACAATCACAGCATTCTATATGAGAATTGTGCACAAAAATTATGTTTAGAAATGGCACTAGATCTTCCGTCTCCAACGCACCCCCCTTGTTCTTACTATTAGATTATATTTCCAAATTTTTCACATAATCTAATGATTGGAGAGTATATTGGCACAAGTTGATATGAATTTCGAGACAAAAGCATGTTTGGCTTGGAAAAAATCACCACCATAATGATTACGAAAAAAATAGTGTATGAATACAGAAATCAGTCACAAAATCAAACACGACATTCTCATATGAAATAAACTCCACACTCATATAAAAGAATTACATCCGATTTTATAATTATTTTTTGTGCAAATAAAAACTCACCTGTGCACACTTTGTCAGTCCATCTGCCTTGGCACCATACTCTGTAACATCAAAAACTGTAGGAGCATTGCCAAGAAGGTTATGAGTGGCACCTTGAGCCCTACCAGAGAGCAAAACCAGACCCAAGAAGAAAGAAAACTTCACCTCTAATCTTCCCACCAGGGCCATTGTGGCCTTGACCCTTGAACTACAGTTTTTATATATATATATTTTTTCAAGTTCAAAGAGACAATTAAAAAGCCAGAGACTATAGTTAAATGATTTCACCATCTTCAGGTTCTTTATACAAAGTTTTTGGTACCAATTTTTATGACCACTCAAGCAATTTGTGGTAGCTTCTTGAAATAAATGCATTACTATTTTGGTTGTTTGGTTCACCTATTTTTGTGTGATGTCGTCATAAGTCATGGTTATCAGTAATTTTTCACTGGTTGTTTCACTGTCAGTTAATAACCCCAATATATTACCATGCAGGAGATTGAGTCATTTTTCATATAGCAACATAGAAACAATGCGAATATATATTTTTATGTTTGCTAAAAGGAGAAATAGTTTGTTCTCTTACAAAACAGAGGGTCAAGTGTATTAGTAATATGGGTCTATTACTTTTGTGCATCACGGTTTAAAAATAAATAAAATAAAAAATAAACAAAACATAAATATATTATTTACATTAAAATTTCTTGAATTATTGGGAAATATTATTTTACTCTTTCATCTACGAATCCATATATATTAATTCTATCAACTATGAAAATCATAATACATATCTTTTAGATGTGATCTATATAAACGGTATGCATGTGTGAAAGTAATATATTTTTATAATTGAAGGGGTCAAAATGTATAAATTTATAGATAATAGAGATAAAATAATATTCACCGATAATTGAAGAGGTGTTGGTGTTATTTATTTTATTTTTTTTAACCGTGCGTATGGTGCAGAATAAATACACTTGGACCCTCTGTTTTGTAAGAGATTCAGATAATACTCCTTTAATGTATAAGATATTGGTTGGTGTAAATGTTAGGAAAAATTAAATTCATACACAAAATTCGTATAAAAAAATTCTACAAGAATAATGCGGTTATATTTTTCTTGTAAATAAATTTATCTTTAGAAGTATTTTATTTCAAAATGAAAAATGCACACTGAATCAATTTCGAATGGCGAGGGAAAAAAGAGAAATTTAGACTATATAGCACAACTTTCATAATGACATAGTAAACATAAGGTGAGTCTATTTGTAGAAGCTCCACCAATTCAGAAAACAAGCTACTGATATACTGCAATTTTCACACCTATAAACAATAAATTACACAAAGATAAGCTTAATACATCTGACGAAGTGGTGCTTTTGTAGTGGTTCGATACTCAGCCATCACTAGCCCACCATACTTCTTTGCTGCCTGATAACAATCAATAGTTTCTCTTTCTCTTGCATGAACAACTTGACGAGTAGCAGAGTGAAGTTGGAGATGATGATGTGGACGGTTCTGATTAAGAGTGGGCCTCTTTTGTGGGGCCCTCAAAGACTCCTCCAGCAATCCAAAGGCTTCCAACCCAACATTAGCTATCTCAGTTGGAGTACCCATTTCACTTGATCTCTTCTTGGCCATGTATTAGTAGTCTTTTGAGCTGTGTGTGATCTGCCAAACAGACCAAACTGGCATTGCCCTTTTATAGCAATTGCATTTGGATATTGTTCCACTTCCCATCTTCTCCCTTCAACATATGACTTTTCAAATTACTTTTCTCTGAATTGATATGCAGAGGAGTGAATATATTTGATTTGATCTGCTTTCGGTGGCCCCTCCAAGTGGTCTCACTAATGTATATTCGCATCTATCTTTGGAGCACCAATCACTTTGCTTGGTTCCATTTTTTCAAAAATACTTTTCAGAAAATTCTATTTTTTTATTTTTCGTTTTTTATTTTTATTTTTACTGAATTTTTTTAATAGTTTAAGCAAAATTTTTTTTTTTAATTTTTAGACACCCTCAATATAAATATACTTAAAAAGTATAACTTTCGTGAAAAAAATCTTTAAAAAAATTCACTAAATACCAATAATACCAAAAAATATATATATAAAAATTCAATATAATTTCGTATTTTTGTGTATTTATTAATTTTTTAAAATAATTTTTCACAAAGATTTTATTTTTTAGATAAACTCCAACCACACTCTCTATTTTTCATCAGTTAAAGTACGAAAAAAGTACACTCTTTATTTTACCTAAATACTTTAGCTATTGTGTTCTCCAACCACACTCTTTATTTTAGCAAATTATTCAAACTAACTTAATTAATTTTTAAAACAAAAAATACTAATTGCTGATATTTTACTAATATAAATTTGCAATAATAATAAATTTGACCATACAAATATACAAAACCTATAAAATGAGGAGAAAAAAAATACAAAATACAAAATAAGTTATTCCGTAATTCATCAAATAAAATTGAAAGAATATATAAAATTACTATATACACATATATATATATAAAATCCTAAATCCAAGACATAAATATACAAAAATCCAAGATATATACATATATATTTGTTTGGAGAGCCTCTAGGGATCTTCAATTGTAGCCACCAAAAAGTATAATGGTAAAATAGCTAGTCCAATAACCAGCCCTTGGAGCTCAAAATTAGAGTTACATTGACTAAAATGCCTAACAAGCCTTTTTTATCTATCCCATTGGAGATGCTCAGTAAGGTATATTTAAAAAAGTAAAAAAAAAAAAAGTTTAAAATTTTAAAAATATTCTCTAAAAACAAAAAAACATGAAAAACAAAAAAAACTCAATTTTTAAAAAACTGAAACTAAACAAACTAAATAATATTCCCACCTAGAAAAATTATAAATGTTATTACAAAAATAAAATGTATGAATCATATTTATTATGAATGTGACTGATATAATATCAAGTTTAAATTTAGAAAATAGATTGTCTCTAGTTTACATTGGAGGACTAGACTGTCTAGTTGGGTTTGAAAAGCCTGAAATGGGCCTCACTATGATTATCTGATTCGTTCGTTATGTAAACTAATTAGCTTGCTTGATTCTATTTTTTCAAAAACACTTTTTAGAAAATTTTACTTTCTTATTTTTCGTGTTTTTTTGTTTTACTGAATTTTTAAAATATTTTTTCACAATTTTTTTACTTTTTAGATACATCTAAGTAATGTGCATTTAAAAAAGTAAAAAAAAAATTAAAATTTTTAAAATATTCATTAAAAACAAAAAAACACGAAAATCAAAAAACTTAGTTTTCAAACAACTTAATTTAGAAAACTCAAACCAAGCACACTAAATGTTTTTCATGAAAAAAATCAATTTGCTATGTTAATCATATTATTTTATAGGATTTGTCTTTAAAAAAATAGAAGTTTTATTTTTAAAATCATACTTACTATCTATTTTTTTTTCTAAAAAATATAATAAAATATTTTAGCAATAATTGGCAAATCAATTTATTTTTTATATAGATGATCTAAAAACATAAACTTTTAAAATAAATTGATTGAATTATTAGAATGTGACCCATGAAGGATGGACCCATTTACATAAATGGTCGGCTGGTGGTGGATGGACACAATCTCCTTCCTAAATCTATATCATACACAGTATATTCTATTTTTGGAATAAATAAATTTTCCGATATTTGGAGATGGAACATATTTGATCCTATCAAGACCAAATAATTGGGATAAAGTAGTAACTGGAGCGTTTTGAAAAGTTGCTTAAAAGTTAACTTTTTGACTATTTTATTTTTTAGTGAGTAAAAAATATGAGAGGTAATGTGATCTAAAATATGTAAAAGTTAAAAATTAATTTTGAACCATCTTGCCAAAATAGTGTCATGACGATATTTTGTGATGAAAGGAGGTTGAAGGGTGGACTCACCTATGTAGAAAAAAGTACTCTCTACTTCCAAATTCTAGCAAACAAGATCAAGTGAAGAAAATTGGAGAAAGGAATAAGGAACCTCAAGAAACATAAACTTTATGCACTCACAAAATAAATCAAACAATGATTTAGAATTTTAAATCTATATGTATATTTAGAGATTACTATAAGGTTACACTATGAATGAATTTTGACATTTGATTATAAATTCTAGATAGTTTTTTGATTTTTTCTTTCTGAGTTTGTAGAATTGCTGATCGTGAAATATTCTAAATTAAAAGATTTCAAATAATTATCCTTTAAAATCATACTTATTATCTTTTTTTTTTCTAAAAAATATAATAAAATATTTTAGCTATAATTGGCAAATCACTTTATCAATATTTTAGCTATAATAAAATATTTTAGCTATAATTGGCAAAATTAATTTTGAACCATCTTGCCAAAATAGTGTCATGACAATATTTTGTGATGAAAGGAGGTTGAAGTGTGGACTCATCTATGTAGAAAAAAGTACTCTCTACTTCCAAATTCTAGCAAACAAGACCAAGTGAAGAAAATTGGAGAAAGGAATAAGGAACCTCAAGAAACATAAACTTTATGCACTCACAAAATAAATCAGACAATGATTTAGAATTTTAAATCTATATGTCTATTTAGAGATTACTGTAAGGTCACACTATGAATGAATTTTGACATTTGATTATAAATTCTGAATAGTTTTTTGGTTTTTTCTTTCTAAGTTTGTAGAACTGCTGATTGTGAAATATTCTAAATTAAGGTCTCGTTTGAGAACATGCATTTTTAGTAATTTTTTGACTTTTTTTATTAAAATATGATGTAAAAAAATTAGTATGTTTAGGATAACTTTTTTATTTTTACGAAAAGAAGTGCAAAAATTAGAGAGAAAATGAAATCTTTGACTTTTTAATATAAATTATTTGGTTTTTTAATTTTTTTAATAATTTTTTGACTTTTAAACTAAAAATAACATTACCAAATGAGACCTAAGCTTTCAAATAATTATCCTTTATTGAAAGGCATATGTCCAAAAAGGAATATGGATAAGACCTCTTGGAGCTTTGGGAATATGAATTAAAATGGAACCCAAAAAAATATATTCTTTCAAAGTCATGGTTTTCTAACTCAATTTTACTGAGTTGGATTTATTTATTTATTAAAACAACTACATGTTTTTATCGAATGCTTAAGAGCAATCCTAATTGCACGGAAAACATCATACCGAAAAGGTCATGTTTATTTAAATGGACGTATGTTTGGAATTGGACTAATAATTCAATAAAATTATTAATTTGATATTTGGTTAAAAATATTAAAATACGCATTAACAATCTATCCGAATATGGTATCTCACATATGATGGATTATTCAATCCCACAAAGGGGATGGAATATAAATTGAGGAACTAAGTCAAAGTCTAGACTAATTTATCAAATGACCATAATTGAGGAATTATGATCAATATATTAGATGTCTTATATCCTATCCATTCCAATCTCCTTAAACAAACATCGAATTAGATAATATTTTATTAATCACTCCTTATAATTCTAACTCAATTGAAACATAGGATAAGATACACAATCTAAAAGATTCGTAACCCTAGGACTATTAGTCATAGGAATGTTAATTCAACCTAATTCAATCCGCCCAAACAAACATAGCCAAAGTGTATTGGCTATGGGACTAACAACACATGCAAGTTGTTAGTGTTATTTTGTTATTATTTTTCTCTATATCTCTATCTTATTCTTTTTTTATTTTTTGTTTTTTATATTCAATTCTCTCCTTGTTCTTTTTTCTCCTGATTTTGTCTTTTTTTTTGTTTCAATTCAATTTTCATTTTCAGTTTCTTCTTCCTCTCACTACAACATTTTCTTAGTTTAGTGACATTTGAAAGTGCCACAAAACTATTCTTCTAATGACATTTTTTGGTCTTGTGGCATTTTGAACAAGTGCCAGTTCTATCGGTGCCACGGTAGATACGAGTGCCACGGTAGATACTTGCAAGTGTCACTGCACCATCATGGCTAAAAACTTTCAATGACATTTTGATGTCATGGTAGGCACTGTTCGTGACGCTATCAAGTGCCATTCGTGACGATAATTTGTTGTAGAACAATTTGATCCGCTCTTGCGGAGACTCGAACCGCCAACCTCCTGCACTATAAACCTTATACACCACACTCTTCCCATTACACCTCTATAGCACCACATGATTATGTATGCAACATATATTATTTATATAGTACATACATCTATATTAATATGTATAAACATAATTATTTTATTGAACATAATTTATGTAAAATAAACTATTTACTACCAAAATAAAAAAAAAAGACCACTTTTATTTTTAGTTGCCAATTCTATACTTTTGGCTACTAATTATTTTTTAGTTGCTAAAAAACTTAACTTTTGTCGACCAAAATCAGATTTGGTCGCCGAAAATGCACTTTCAGCTACCAAAATTTTGGTCACCAAAAAATTTTATTCCCGCCTTAGGATTTTAGTTCTCCCGCACTAAAAATGACTACTTTTGGTGACTAAACTTATTTTTTAGTCGCCAATTGTAGACTTTTGGCTAATAAAATTTTTTTTGGCACCAAAAAGCTTTACTTTTGGCTACTAAAATTTTTTTAGTCGGTAAAACCCATATAATCAGCGGCCAAACTTATTTTTAGTTGCCAATTGTAGACTTTTGACTACTAAATTTTTTCAGTCGCCAAAAAGCTTTACTTTGGGCTACTAAAAATTTTTTAGTCACTAAAACTCATATAATCAGCGACCAAACTTAGTTTTAGTCGCCAATTGTAGACTTTTGGCTACTAAAATTGTTTAGTCGCCAAAAAGCTTTACTTTTGGCAACTAATGCTGTTTTGGTCTGGAAATTTAGTCGCCGAATATGCTTTTTCCTGTAGTGTATATTGAGTTTAATTCATTTATTTTTAATCATTTACTGCATTTTAAAATTTTAGAAAATATATTGACATTTTTTGTTTTTTCAAAAATGTCATTATAAGCTTGGAAAGTTTTTGACTTAGCGGCATTTCTCAAAATGCTATAAAATATTTGTTTATGACACTTTTCACCTAAGTGCCATAAAAAGTAATTTGCACCTACCTAGTGTCCTGACATTTTTTAAAAAATGCCATTGTAACTAAAGTTTAGTGGCATTTGTTGGTAAATGTCACGAACATAATTTTTTGTGTCATTATTTTATAAAATGCCATAAAATTGATGTGACATTTCTTTATTGAAATACCACTAGAGCCGTATATGTTTTGTGGTTCTGTGGCATTTTTCTAAAACATTTAATGCCAATTTTTATTTTTGTGGCATTTTCTAAAAACATGCTATTAGTGTAGTGTCACTAAAGTGTAAATTTGTTATAGTGACATTTTTGTTGTAGTGAAATGACACTTTTTTTTAATTGAAATGCCACTAGAGCCTTGTATGTTTGTGGCTCTATGACATTTTTCTAAAAAATGCCACCAAATATTCTTTTTGTGACATTTTTTCAGAACATGCCACTAGTATGGTGTCACTAAAATATGTTTTTGTTGTAGTGTTGTGACACTTGTTCATTGAAATGTCACTAGAGCCTTTTATATTTGTCGTTTTGTGGCATTTTTCAAAAAACGTGCCACTAAATATCATTTTTGTGGCATTTTCTAAAAATATGCCACTAGTGTAGTGCCACTAAAGTATGTTTTTGTTGTGGTTTTGTGACACTTGTTCATTAAAATGTCACTAGAGCCTTTTATGTTTGTCGTTTTGTGGCATTTTTCAAAAACGTGCCACTAAATATCATTTTTGTGGCATTTTCTAAAAATATGTCACTAGTGTAGTGTCACTAAAGTATGTTTTTGTTGTAGTGTCTTCCCCAAATCTTTATTTATTTATTTATTTATTTTTTGTATTTTTTTTAAAAAAAAGAAAATTTCTTGTTTCACCTAGTACTCTTCTTCCTCTATTTCTATTTTGGTTCTCTTTTTTACTTTTAATTCATATCCTTAAACATCCCAAGGTTCAAAAGTTGTCAATTATTTCCGAGGTATGCTAAAGTGTTGGTGCAAGGTGGATGGAGAATAATTTTCTAGCAAATCTGGACTGGAGGGGTTTGTTTGGGTCCGTAGGGCTCACCATAGATCTCGTTTCGATGATCCAAATCTTTCATTTTGTCAACTATTTTATGTATTTCATCTTAAAAAAAATTTAAGTTGATCCAATAATTGTAATACGTTCAATTTATTATCTTTGTCATCACAAAAATTATGATTTATTTTTTAAAAACACAATTATCTTCCATTTTTTTAGTGAAAAACACGGTAAATTGAACAAGTTATAATTATCAGATTGACCTAGTTTTTCTATGGATGAAATACATGAAGTGCTCAACGAAATAAACGGTTTAGATCATTAAAACAGGACCTGTGGTAGACTACATAGGCCCAAACAACCCCCTCCAATCCAGATTTTAGATTAAAGAGAATCCTCCTCGATCTCATTAATTTTTG
Organism: Camellia granthamiana; assembly: GCA_036172215.1. NCBI lineage: Eukaryota > Viridiplantae > Streptophyta > Magnoliopsida > Ericales > Theaceae > Camellia > Camellia granthamiana. The sequence continues at coordinate 80,601,091 of CM069914.1, read as the reverse complement.
GGTCATAGGGCGAGAAGTTTAATTTTCAAGCTTTTGGGGCAATTATCTCAACATTGTAAGGTCTGGGAAGTGAGATGTTATGCTGAAAACTTGTTGATGAGTTTTAAATAAATAAAGTGAAAAAGCAAGTTATAACTAGAGGACAGTAGACATGAGTTGGAAAATTTGTACACTGCTAAAATTTCACATAGCACATATATTGTGATTACACCATATATGCATAACGTCAAAGCTGTAATTTACAATGAAAACTACGATACATATATATATATATAAATATAAATAAAAAGAAGAAGAAGAAGAAAAGAAAGGGCAGTAGTGAAACATGCATGCTGAATTGCTGGTGATCATTTGAAGCCACGTTACATTACATAGTGTTCATCTTTTTTGGGATCTCTTTGGACGAAATCTACAATGTGAACCCCTTTCCAAATCCTGGCTGCATCCTTGTCCATGATTCCCATCACCAGGGGGTCACGGATTGGCTTTGCCTTCTTCTTTTCTTCCAGTAGCCGTTTTTCCAGGAATATAAACGATTCCTCACCTATTTTGCCAAGATCAGCTTGAGGCCGTGCCATATTTTAGAGAGAGAGAGAGAGAGAGAGAGAGAGAGAGAGAGAGAGAGGGAGAGAGAGAGTATGTGTGGTTTGTGTTGTGTTTTGGGTGCAAATAATTTGGTAACTTGATATGTGTTGAACAATCTTCACTGTATTTAAATAAATTAAATTTTGTTGTGTACTAAACAACAATAAGAATATAAAGAAATAAAGGAAATGAGAGAATTTGTTTGATTACGAAAATCAAACAAACAATAGAATTAAATAAATAAAAACAGATTTTATTTTGTTACCAAAACAAAATTAAAATCTGATTTAAATAAATAATAATAAAATCAGAAAATAAATAAATAACTTACTTGATTAATATCTTGAATATTATTCTGATCAAGTCCAGTGTTTGACACTGTGTCCTTAAGACAGATTCATCCTCTCCACGGTACTTTCAGAATATGGACGTCTGTCTCCCAGGATGAAATGATCAACTACAAACAATAGCAGCACTACAAATTGTTTGCCTAACGAACAGACTAAGTGTTTATACACTTTCTTACAAAAATTAAATGCAGCAAAATGAAAAATAAATTTGCAGAGGTGAAGTACAAAATTTCTGAATGTTCAAACATCAAATGAGGGTTGTCCTATTTATAGATGGATTGGTGGCTGCAGGTTTTGAATTAAACAGGTGCAAACCTGTTTGAACAGGTATGAAACCTGTTTGGTTTTGAATTAAACAGATACAAATCTGTTGGGTACAAAATTCAAACAGATAAAAACAGGAAGGACCCTGTTTGGGTGTACAGTAAAACCGAACCAATTTATTTCCGGAATTAATTTGAATTCTAGATTTTATTTTACCAAAAAATTAAATTAAATTCAAATATTTTTTGCCCAAAAAGATAGGTATTGGGCCGGACAAGCCCAACCCAACCTCACACCACGCACCCAGCCCGCCCGACCGGACGGCGGCGCGCGTGTGTGGTGATTTTTGGGTCCAATGGGTCTAGCCCATTTTGCCCATAACCTCCCTCTCTAAAACACTTGGGTACCCCTTGGGGCACATCCCAAGTTCTAATCTCATGCCTTATAAACCCATTCAAAACTTCCCACCAAATCAATGTGGGACAAGTCTTATTCAAACCTTTAAGGATTTTCCACAAAAACTCCATTTCCATGGAGCACACTTTGGCTTCAATTTCCCACTCACTCGGTAATGGTTTTGAGCAACCAAATATACTACGTGAATCACAACGCAGCATAAAATGCGTTACTACTTTGACCAGCGAAAATCGACGCACGGGGCCCACCTAAAAATTAGACCAAAGTTAGGAAAAAATTATGGTATTACCCAGAATTATTTCCAACAATCCCCCACATGAATGGAATTTGATGACAACGGAAATGCAACAATATGTAGACTTTATCGAAAGAGTATAAGTCGAAAATATCTTGCATCAGGATAGGTAACTTTCGGCCGTGAACCTTCCCTAGTGATAACCTATCGGACTTACTGGCTAACCAATGAACGCGATGCCTTGAATTGTTCAGCCATTTGTGTAAGCCAAGACAATAGATTTCACACAAAATATCTTCTAACACATCGTGGTTCTCACTGTTGTGTTCATTTTGGCCTTGAACGCTCCTGGTTTTCACAAGTGTTTCTAGAGAATTTAACCTCTTATATTCACATAGAACCGGCCCCAGTTCGACACTCATATAGGTGATTCTTATTGTGAGTATCTCCTTATACTCGTCTTGATTTTATACCTAAATCAAGATATAAGTAATCATAAAAAGCAAAGCTTATCCTTATACCCCTACATACAACATATGTTGCAGATATCACTCTCACCATAGGAATGGGTAGGGAATTTTAATCCCTTGGTGATTTCTGGCGAGCTATACATAACTTAGTTGTCCCTTTGAACTTAGTTCTTGGGATCTCCAGTTATATAAGTAGGGTTACCATTATGACGACTCTTATATAATAGGCTTTAATCTCATCCCCTTCAATGAACTATACACTAGCTCTTTTGTCAAACATTTTGTTAACAGATCCGCAATATTCTCTTTACATTTTATATAATCTATTGAGATTATTCCATTTGACAACAGTTGCCTAATGGTATTATGTCGACGACGAATATGTCGTGACTTACCGTTATATATATGATTCTGTGCCCTGCCTATTGCAAATTGACTATCGCAATGAACGCAAATAGCTGGCACAGGTTTTGGACACATTGGAATGTCTTCTAAGAAGTGACGAAGCCATTCTGCTTCTTCTCCTACTTTGTCTAAAGCAATGAACTCGGATTCCATTGTGGATCGTACGATGCAAGTTTGTTTCGTGGATTTTCAAGAAATAACAGCACCTCCCAGAGTAAAGACATATCCACTAGTGGATTTTGAATCTTTAGTAACCGATATTCAATTTGCATCACAATAACTTTCGAGTACTGCTGGATATCGAGTAAAGTTCAAACCATGATCACGAGTAAATCTTAGATATCTAAGAACCCGAATGATCACCTTCCAATGGTCTTCTCTGGGGTTACTAGTGTACCTACTCAATTTTCTGAGCATAAGCTATATCAGGACGAGTACAACTCATTAGGTACATTAGGCTTCCAATATTTTGGAGTATTTTAACTGAGACACTGCATCACCTTTATTTTTCGATAAATAAAGATTGATGTCCACCGATGTTCTAGCTAAATTCGTATCATCCTTGATAAATTTATCAAGAATTTTCTCAATATAATGAGATTGAGACAATGCATATCCGTTAGATGTTTTAGTAATTTTTATTCCTAATATAACATCTGCGACCCCCGTATCTTTCATATCAAATCTTTTGTTAAGCATTTGCTTAGTTGATTTAATCATGTTTTGACTGCTTCCACTAATAAGCATGTCATCCACATAAAGACAAACGATGACATATCCTTGGTCAGTGTTTTTAACATAGACGCATTTGTCACATTCGTTTATCTTAAACCCATTAGTAAGCATTGCATGATCAAATTTTTCATGCCATTGCTTAGGCGCTTGTTTTAATCCATAAAGAGATTTTACAAGCCGACAAACTTTTTTTGTTGCTCCGACACTACAAACCCTTCGGGTTGCTCCATATAGATCTCTTCATTTAGATCACCATTTAAGAAAGCTGCCTTAATATCCATTTGATGTATTTCTAAATTAAACAACACTGCTATAGAAACAAGCATGCGAATGGATGTTATTCTTATCATAGGGGAATATGTGTCAAAATAATCCAGACATTCCTTTTGTCTGTAACCTTTAATTACAAGTCTTGCTTTATATTTGTCAATTCAACCATCTGCTTTCATTTTTCTCTTGAATATCCATTTATATCCAAGAGGTTTAGAAACTGGTGGAAGATCCACCAATTCCCAAGTATGATTTTGCATAATGGATTCAATTTCATTATTAACAGCCTCTTTCCACAAACGTGCTTCAGGACTTGTCATTGCTGCCTTAAAGCTTTGAGGTTCATTTTCTAACAAATATGTTAAGAAATCTGGACCGAAGGATTTTAATGTTCTCGCTCTCTTACTTCTTCTTGGTTCATCATCAGTTAAATCCTATTGGTCGAGACCATTACTAGTCTCTTGTGTTTAATTGTCATTAGTCTCTTGACTTTGTGGACAATCATAAGTTCTTTTCTGTGAACTTAATTCTTGTCCTTTCTTGTAAGGAAAGACATGTTCAAAAAACACAGCATTCCTTAACTCTATAATAGTGTTCACATTTATATCAGGTATTTCTGATTTATAAGTCAGAAACCGATATGCACTACTATTCTGAGCATAACCAATAAACACACAATCTACTGTTTTTGGTCCAATCTTAGTCTTTTTAGGAACAAGAACTTCAACTTTTTCAAACACCCCCACACTTTTAAGTATTCGTAGGAAGGCGGTCGACCTTTCTACAATTCATAAGGAGTGCTGTTGGTTTTCTTGTGGGGTATTCTGTTAAGAACATAATTAGCATACAAAATTGCTTCCTCTCACAAGTTCTGTGGTAAGCCTGAACTTAGTAACATGGCATTCATCATTTCTTTTAGGGTTCTATTATTTCTTTCAGCAATTCCATTTTGCTGAGGAGAATATGGTGCTGTAGTTTGGTGAATAATGCCATGTTGTGCACAAAATTCATTTAATGGTGCATCATATTCACCATCTCTATCACTTCTAACCATTTTAATGGTTTTACCAAGTTGATTTTCAACTTCTGTTTTATAGAGTTTAAACATTTCTAAGGCTTCATCTTTACTTCTAAGTAAATAAATATAACAATATCTTGTGCAATCATCTATAAATGTTATCAAATACTTTTTGCCTCATCTAGTTTGAACAAATTTTAGATCACATACATCAGTATGAATTAATTCTACAGGTTCGGTTTTCCTTTCAACCGATTTAAATGAAGCCTTAGTTAGTTTCGCTTCTACACAAACTTCACACTTATGATTAGGATTAATTTCAAACTTTGGTATATAATCTAAACCAATTAATCTACGCAAAGCATCAAAATTCACATGTCCTAATCTACCATGCCATAAATTCGACTCAAGAATATAAGCAAAAGATGTGTTATTTTTATTCATAACAACTTTTGGTACAATTGTCATTACATTTAGTTTGAAGAGACCATCACTCATGTATCCCTTACCAACATACATGCCACTCTTTGTTAATACAAATTTATCAGACTCAAAAACAAGCCTAAAACCATTTTTACTTAACAAAGAACCAGAAACTAAATTCTTCCAGATGTCAGGTACATGCAGTACGTTGTTGAGGGTCAGTTCTTTCCCTGATGTCATCTTCAAGATCACTTTTCCTTGTCCAGCCACAGTAGAAGTAGAAGAATTTCCCATGAAAAGTTGTTCACCATTTGCAGCCTCATTGTAGGTAGTGAACATCTTCATATCCGCACAAATATGACGAGTTGCTCCAGTGTCAACCCACCATTCCTTGGGATTTCCAACCAAATTAGCCTCAAACACCACAGGAGAGAGGTTGATGTCATTCACTCCGTCAGAGATGTAATCTAATTCAGTTACATTGGCCTGATTGGTAGTCTTCTTGCTTGTACTTCCATGATCCTTCTTAGGGTGGCGGCAGTCAGAAGCTCGATGTTTAGTCTTGCCACAGTTATAACATTTTCCTTTGAACTTCTTGTTGCCATTGTTGTTACCTTGTTTAGGACCATCTCCAGTAAACTTCCTCTTTTTGTTATGTGATTTATGAACTTGTTCAACCACATTAGCCTTGGACTCAATGGGATTTTTCTCATTTCTCTTTTCAGCCTTCCGGTTATCTTCCTCAATTCTTAGTCTTACAATAAGTTCATTTATGGTCATCTCTTTGCTTTTATGTTTTAAATAATTTTTAAAATCTTTCCAAACCGGTAGTAACTTTTCCACTAAAGCAGCGACTTGAAAAGACTCACTAAGAGACATACCTTCTGAATGAATATCATGCAAAATTATTTGAAAATTTTGAACTTGAGAAATTACCGTTTGGGAGTCTACGATAACAAAGTCTAGAAATTTACCGACGACAAATTTCTTCGTGCCCGCATCTTCTGTCTTGTATTTTTTCTCCAAAGAATCCCATAATTTTTTTGTTGACTTCAAAGGACTGTAAACATTATACAGCATATTGTCAAGGCCATTGAGGATGTAGTTTCTGCACAAGAAATCTGAATGTTTCAAAGCATCTACAGCGGCAACAACTTGCCAATCACTTTCACCCTCTTTAAGTGCTGGATCCTCTTCATGGAGAAACCGGGCCAAATTTAGAGTTGTAAGATAGAACAGCATCTTCTGCTGCCATCTCTTAAACTCAGTACCGTTAAACTTTTCTGGTTTTTCTCCATTATATATTGGTACATGAACATGGTTCTGGATAGGGATCGGTGTTGGTGTAACAATCGGAGTACCACTTCCAGTTGCAGTTTCAGTTGCAGTAGCCATAATCTCTAATTTACAAAAATCAAAAAAAATTAAAACACAAATTAATTTTCTAGTTGCTAAAACCAGAAAATAAATTGTTATACAAAATAATTTTATTTTCCTTGTTACTAAAACTAGAAAAATAAAATACCACAATAATTTTCTGTAACACAAATTAATATTCTGCAATTGTTAATGACACCAGTATATTACTACTAGTTGTCAAAGAAAAGAGACAGTATATTATTACTATCTGTCAAATAGCATAAATCACTATTTGTTTTTCCAACCAGAATATGTCTTTATGAAATCACAGAAATTAAATACAATGAAGATAAAAATTAATCTGTCTTAAGATTGTTGGACAATTTTCACTGTATTTAAATAGATTAAATTCTGTTGTGTATTAAACAACAACAAGAATACAAAGAAATAAAGGAAACGAGAGAATTTATTTGATTACGAAAATCAAACTAACAATAGAATTAAATAAATAAGAACAGATTTTATTTTGTTACCAAAACAAAATTAAAATCTGATTTAAATAAATAATAATAAAATTAGAAAATAAATAAATAACTTACTTGATTAATATCTTGAATATTATTCTGATCAAGTCCAGTGTTTGACACTGTGTCCTTAAGACAGATTCGTCTTCTCCACAGTGCTTTTAGAATGTGGACGTCTATCTCTCAGGATGAAATGATCAACTATAAACAATAGCAGCACTACAAATTGTTTTCCTAACGAACACACTAAGTGTTTATACTCTTTCTTACAAAAATTAAATGCAGGAACATGAAGAATAAATTTGCAGAGGTGAAGTACAAAATTTCTGAATGTTCAAATATCAAGTAAGGGCTGTCTTATTTATAGATTGATTGGTAGCTGCAGGTTTTGAATTAAACAGATAAAAACGGGAATAGCCCTGTTTGGGTGTACAGTAAAAGATAGGTATTGGGCCGGACAAGTCCAACCCAACCTCACACCACGCACCTAGTCCAACCCGCCCGGACGGCGGCGGCGGCGCGCGGGGTGATTTTTGGGTCAAATGGGTCTAGCTCATTTTGCCCATAACCTCCCTCTTTAAAACACTTGGGTACCCCTTAGGGCACACCCCAAGTTCCAATCCCATGCCTTATAAATCCATTCAAAACTTCCCACCAAATCAATGTGGGACAAGTCTTATTCAAACCTTTAAGGATTTTCCACAAAAACTCTATTTCCATGGAGCCCACTTTGGCTTCAATTTTCCATTCACTCGGTAATGGTTTTGAGCAACCAAATATACCCCGTGGATCACAACACGGCATAGAATGCGTTACCACTTTGACCCGCGACAATCGGCGTACGGCGCCCACCTAAAAATTAGAACAAAATTGAGAAAAAATTCTAGTTTACCCATAATTTTCTAACCATTTCCAACAATATGCTCTTATATGCAGTGCATCTAAAATTCTTAGTTGATAACATTTTGCACTTTTGTTGGTTCTTACATATCCATAACTGATTCTGATCCAAATGGCAAGTCCTTCCAAATTCCATAGAATATTTTTGCAGATTACAAAGTGAGACAAAAAACCAAAAAAAAAAAAACTAATCAAACACTTGGCTCACTTGGCCACAGTACTCCTCCCCATTTTTATCCTAACTTCTACTTTTGGTGTATATTATACACAATTTTTCTATGCGCAAAGAGCAATCTGATCATAGAATCAGATCCAATCTTTTTATGGGTTTGTTTGGGTGTGGGCTGACATTTTAGTTTTTTTGGTTACTTTAACTTGGGGCTAAAAAGGCTTCATTTGGGATGGGCTTTTTGATTTTTTTGACTTTTGTGAAAGAAAAAATAAAATGATTATAGTTTGAATGTGACATTTTGTCTTATTAAATTTTTAGTCTTTTTTTTTTTAGGGGGGGTCTATTTTAGCCAAAAAAGCATCAGGCTTTTTCTTCCCGAATGAGCTTATATAAGAAAGTTGTTTCTGATTCTATAATTAGATTTTATTTATTTAAATTTTTCTTTCACATAAGGTTAATGTCAGTGGTTTGAGCTTCTTATGTATATAGATTCATTTCTAAATAAATAAAACTAAGATTGATTGGTTAGTCATAAGTCACATCGCATATGTTTATCAAATGAAAAATTCTAAACATATATAAAATTTATACAAAAAATTTGATAAGAATGACGTGATAATGTTATTATTGTAAATAAATTTATCTTTAATAGTATTTTGTTCTGAAATAAAAGGTCTACAATAAATCACATTATTATGTATAAAAATTATAGCATCGATAGAGACCCCCCTTCAATCACCACCCCCATCACCCCCCCCACACACACGTGGCGGGTGGTGATTGGAGGAGAAGGAAAAAAAAAAAAAAAAAAAAAAAAAAAAAAAAAAACTGGCCAATGGGAGGGAAAGGGGGTCAAAGGGAGTGGGAGGGAAAGGGGGTTTGAAACATTTTTCTAAAAATTATGTATGAATTTTTTATTTGTATACTGTTATCAAATTTATCTTTTAAAAAAATGTAGTTATTTTTTGAAAATTGTGCTTATGGTTCGTTTTTGGTAAAATAGCTCTGGTCTAATATATAATTAAGATAATTACATAAATCTCATAATTTTTATGAATAATCTACGCACACGATTTAGTTCATTGACATTGACCGTTGTGGTGATCCACCGAAGCAAACATCATCGGTTATTGTCTCTCCCAATTGGAGAGAAGTTGGAACAGTCAAATTTTGGAGATAAACTTGCATAACTTTAAATATGTACTTGTTGGATTCAACAAACTAATAGTTGAATGAGACCGAGAAAAAGGTTGGCCAGAGCATCCTTTCATCATAAATAATGTCACTCTAATAAGAAAATGGTAGATGTTCTTACATCAAATTTATACAAAAATCTCCATAAGAATTATGTGAAAATATCATTTTTACAAATAAATTTATCTTTATGAGTGTTTTGTTTTAAAATAAAAAATATAGATTATAAGAAAATTATATATTGCTGTTTGTATATCATTACTTTTTAAAAAATATTTCTTCTTGTATCTATAAATTCAAGATGTTAGAGTAAAACACTACAACAAAAACACATTTTAGTGATACCATACTAGCGGCATGTTCTTAAAAAATGTCACAAAAAGAATATTTTGTAGCATTTTTTAGAAAAATGTCATAGAGCCACAAACATACAAGGCTCTAGTGGCATTTCAATTAAAAAAAGTGTCACTTCATTACAACAAAAATGTTACTACAACAAATTTACACTTTAGTGACACTACACTAGTGGCATGTTTTTAAAAAATGCCACAAAAATAAAAATTGACATTAAATGTTTTAGAAAAATGCCACAGAACCACAAACATATAATGCTCTAGTGGCATTTCAATAAAGAAATGTCATATCAATTTTATGGCATTTTATAAAATAATGACACGAAAAATTATGTTCGTGACATTTACTAACAAATGCCACTAAACTTTACTAGCAATGACATTTTTTAAAAAATTTCAGGACACTAGGTAGGTGTAAATTACTTTTTATGGCACTTAGGTGAAAAGTGTCATAAACAAATATTTTATAGCATTTTGAGAAATGCCACTAAGTCAAAAACTTTTCAAGTTTATAATGGCATTTTTGAAAAAACAAAAAATGCCAATATATTTTCTAAATTTTTAAAATGCAGTAAATGAGTAAAAATAAATAAATTAAACTCAATATACACTACAGGAAAAAGCACATTCGGCGACTAAATTTCCTGACCAAAAAAATTTTGGTCGCTGAAAGTATAGTTTTTAGCGACCAAAACAGCATTAGTAGCCAAAAGTAAAGCTTTTTGGGTACTAAACAACTTTAGTAGCCAAAAGTCTACAATTGGAAACTAAAACTAAGTTCGGTCGCTGATTATATGGGTTTTACCGACTAAAAAATTTTTAGTAGCCAAAAGTAAAGCTTTTTGGTGACTAAAAAAATTTTAGTAGCCAAAAGTCTACAATTGGCGACTAAAAAATAAGTTTAGTCGCCAAAAGTGGTCATTTTTAGCGCGGGAGAACTAAAATTCTAAGGCGGGAATTAAATTTTTTGGCGACCAAAATTTTGATAGCTGAAAGTGCATCTTCGGTGACCAAATCCGATTTTAGTCGGCAAAAGTTGACTTTTTTAGCAACTAAAAAACAATTATTAGCCAAAAATATAGAATTAGCGACTAAAAAATATTTTTAGTCTCTAAAAGTGGTCTTTTTTTATTTTGCTAGCAAATAGTTTATTTTACATAAATTATGTTCAATAAAATAATTATGTTTATACATATATTTTTATATTAATATGGATGTATGTACTATATAAATAATATATGTTGCATATATAATCATATGGTGCTATAGAGGTGTAGTGGGAAGAGTGTGGTGTATAAGGTTTATGGTGCGGGAGGTTGGCGGTTTGAGTCTCCGCAAGAGCGGATCAAATTGTTCTATAACGAATTGTCGTCACGAATGGCATTTGATAGCGTCACAAACAGTGCCTACCATGACATTAAAGTGTCACTGAAAGGTTTTAGATGGTGTAATGACACTTGTAAGTGTCACTAACTTTTTTCTAATGGCACTTGATAGTGCCACAAATAATATCTACCATGACATCAAAATGTCATTGAAAGTTTTTAGCCATGATGGTGTAGTGGCACTTGCAAGTATCTACCGTGGCACTAGTATTTACTGTGGCACGGATAAAAATGACACTTGTTCAAAATGTCACAAGGCTAAAAAATGTCATTAAACCAATAGTTTTGTGGCACTTTCAAATGTTGTAGTGAGAGGGTTGTGGTTTTAACTAATTGGTTGCTTTAATTTTATTATCTATTTTTATATATTGCAACCAAATGGTTCAAAGTTTGTAGGATTGAACATTAAGGATCATCTGTTCAAAAAAAAAAAAAAAAAAAATTAATGTTGTGTTTGATTGAGGGATTTGGAAAAGGAAAGAGATAAGATATGTAAGTTGTGAATAAAATATACTTACATTTTACATAGTTTCACAAACTTTTTCTCTTTCATTTTTCATATCTCTTCTCAAATCTTTCAACCAAGCACAGCATAAAGATCAGAATTATACGTGTTGGACTATAGGGATGGGCTTACATTGGACTATAGGGATGGGCTTACATTGGGCTTACATTGGTTGTCTTAGCCCATTCAGACTACATTCCAAGAATTACCCAAAAATTTAAAAACACAATGACAAAAATTAGTAAAGATAGAGAGACATTGAACTCACATGTTTTGATCATTTTCACAGGCCGTTGATGTTTGGTCACATGTTTCAGGCTTGATGAATTGGAAGTTCATGCGAGGCAAGGGTGATTTACTTGGTTGGTTTCTTCCAGTTTAGGAATCGTTGGATTCGGACGCTTTCGGCTTCTTGTGTGTTGCGGCATGGTGTATTTGGGTTAATAGGAATTGTGCTCTGTTTGAAGCTAGTTGTCAAGCAGCTTGCGGCCTCAGCTTCAAAGCTCTTTACTGAATTTACTACGACCCACGCACGTCTTCTTGTAATTTGTTTTTAGTCTGGTCTGTTTGGTCTACTTCTTTGTCCTGTTTCAACTAGCAAAAAATAAAAGTTGGGCAAAAAATTGATAAATCACAACTCTTACAACTCTTACAATAACATTAATATTAAAAACACCAACAAATATATTTACTAACAACAATGTTAGGTGGCCCGAAAAAACATGATTTGAATGACTCAAAACACACAAAACGACGTCGTTTTAGATGTAAAACGACATCGTTTTGACACATTTAAACCATTCGAGCCACAAAATATTTTCCATTTACTAAACGCTGGTAGCCTTAAGCAAAGGCAAGATAGGGCCTCTAATTAATTTTGACACTAGTAGTATTAGTAGACTAAAATATAATGCCTGATACAAAAAAAAATTAATATATAAGGAGAACGTTTTCTCCAATTCAAAATGTAGGAACTCTTACATCTCAAGTAACGTGACACCTTATGATTGGCTAAGAAATTATACAATTCAAGAAAACTTGTATTTTGAATCCTACTCATCTTAGGTAACTTATTTAGGTTTTTTTGTAATTAAATTTTTATCTTTAAAAAAATTCAATATTGGCAATTTTTTTGATAACTTATCAGCTAATTTTTATTTGTTTATTTTTTGTACGATTAAATTGTTTTACAATTAGTACAGGTTGAAGCTAAAACATAATGCCTAATACAAAAAAAGACTAAAATATAAGGAAAAGGTTTTCTCCAACCCAAGATGTAGGAACTCTTACATTCCAAGTAATGTGGCACCTTATGATTGGCTAAGAAATTACATAATTCAAGAAAACTTGTATTTGGAATCCTACTCATCTTAGGTAACTTATTAATGTTTTTTGTAATTAAATTTTTATCTAAAAAAAATTCAATATTGGCAATTTTTTTGATAACTTATTAGCTAATTTTTAATTGTTTATTTTTTGTACAATTAAATTGTTCTACAATTAATACGGGGTGAAAACTTACATACATAACATTGTGTGTCGTAAAATTTTGTTAACAAAAATAAGTGTGTTTGGTTTTATTTTTTAAAAATAATTTTGATTTTTTTATTTCCTTTTTTAATTTTTTTCTTTAGTAACTTTTTCATATTTTAATCAAAATTTTAAAATTATTAAAATATTTGAGAATTAAATGCACATTAATGTATTTAGATAAAATATTTTAAAATTATTGGCACATTTAATGTATGTAGATTTAAAATATTTAAAATTATTGGCACATTTAAATTTTTTTTTTTAAATTGAGATTTTTTTTCTACATTTCTACAACATTTATGTAAGACAATTGTGGAACAATTTGATTATGAAGAGGGGGGGGGGGGGGGGGGAATTTTGTGGGTCATCCAAAATTTGCCATCCAAAATTTGCCAAAATTAAATTTTATATTTTTAGATAATGATTTAATTCCAAAAATACCTAAAATAATTAGGATTCTAAATATATTTATAATCTCTTAACCAATTTTAGAGTGTCACATTATTTGGGTTGTAGAAACTCATACATCTTAGGTTGGAATAAAACCTTTTCCAAAATATAATGCATATTTCAACTTGTCTGAATTCACAATCCAAATTCAATAGTAATTTATTTTATTTTATTTTTTATCAATTGATATATGATTAAAAAGTATTTAGCTGCATATGGTTACATTCTTTTGAGAACATATATTTTGAGTAATAATTGTAAGTTTAGGCTTGTTTGATTAAAATTATTAATACTGGAAGGAAAATACAAAACATATATAAAGTTTATATAAAAAGTTTGATAAGAATGATATAACACTGCTATTATTATAAATAAATTTATGTGTTTTGTTTTAAACTGAATGGTTTACAATGAAACACATTAAGGGAAATTTTTTTTAAACTTCCTGATATTAAGATTTTATGAGATAAAAGATATACAATATTATCATAGTAGTTAAGGTCAACCCAGCCAAGTTCTTCATAGTCGGCGCCTCCCTGAATCAAGCCAACAGGCAGCAGCTAATTTCCTTCATGCTCGACAACCTTGATGTATTTGCGTGGACTCCATATGAGATGACGAGTGTAGATCCGTCAGTTTCGCAGCACCGTTTGAATGTTGAACCTAAATACAAGCCGATCATTTAGAGAAGCCGGCGGTCAGCCGTAGAGCACACTGCCGCCGTTATTGAGGAGGTTGACAGGTTGCTTGACGCCGGGCAATCAGGGAAGTGACCTACCCTACATGGCTCTCTAATACTATGGTTGTGAAGAAGAAAAATGGGACTTGGCGAGTATGAGTTGATTTCACGGACCTAAACAAAGCCTGCCCCAAGGATCGTTTTCCCATACCCAAAATTGACCAACTTGTAGATGCGACGGCACGCAATCAGTGTATGAGCTTCCTCGATGCTTACAGAAGCTACCATCAAATCGCTATGCATCCGGAGGACCAAGACAAAACTGCATTCCTCACCCCAAAAGGAACCTACTGCTATAAGTTATGCCTTTTGGGCTGAAGAATGCAGGGGCAACTTACCAAAGGCTGGTCACTGCCATGTTCAAAGAGCAACTCGGCCAGACTATGGAAGTGTACATTGATGACATGGTGGTCAAGTCCAAAGAAGAGCAAACTCATCTAGCCGATTTGGAAGAGACATTCGGCATTTTACGCAAACACAAAATGAAGTTGAACGTTTCCAAATGTGCGTTTGGGATCGGCTCTAGAAAATTCTTGGGTTACATTGTTAACCACCGAAGAATCGAAGCCAACTCGAGGCAAATCACAGCAATCTTGGAGCTCAGCTCCCCTCGTTCAGTGAAAGAGGTTCAAAAGTTGATGGGGATGGCTGTCTCACTCAACAGATTCATCAGTCGGTCCACAGATTATTGTCGACAATTCTTTCATACACTACGGTAGGGCAAGGCTTTCGAATGGTCTGCTGAGTGCGAAGTTTCTTTCAACGGCCTTAAGACCTACCTCCGATCAGTACCATTCTTGACAACACCTTCGGTAGGTGACCCGCTCATTTTGTATCTGGCAGTTTCCGACCGGGCTGTCAGCGCCGTATTGATAAAGGAAGAGCTGGGGGAGCAGCAGCCAGTGTATTATGTGTGCAAGGCAATGGTTGACGCCGAAGCATGCTACCTTCTGCTAGAAAAACTCATCCTAGCCCTAGTTATGGCGGCAAGAAAACTGATGCATTACTTTCAGGGGCATAGCATTGGGGTGCTAACAGATTATCCCCTCCGATCAGAACTACGTAGTGCAGAAGCATCAAGACGTGTTTCAAATTGGGCTCTTGAACTCGGCCAGTACGATATTCAGTTTCTACCTAGAACCTCAATCAAGGGACAGGTACTTGCCGACTTTGTTGCCGAATTCACTGGGGGTCTTGCCGACTTCAAGTTTGATGAAATTCGACCAAAGCCGAACTGGAGAATTTATGTTGGGGACATTTGGCAGTTGTACTATGATGGATCATCAAATCATCGGGGCAGTGGAGCCGGAGTTGTAATCATGGCTCCCGACGGCGCAATAATTGAGTAGGCCGTCAAGCTCGACTTCGAAGCAATAACGAAGCCGAATACGAAGCCCTTCTAACCGGTTTGCGAAATGCACGTCTTCTGGGTGCTCGGCGTTTGATTGTATTTTGCGATTCAAAACTGGTGATCAATCAGCTAAAAGGGGAGTACGCGGCAAGAAACGACTGTATGGCAGCTTACATGAAAACGGCTAACTCCTTGGTGGCAAAATTTGACCATCATGAGTTGAATCAGATAACACGTGATTAGAACACACATGCAGATGCCCTGGCTTGCCAAGCCTCCGCCATTAACTCAGAGATTAAATGGACCATCGATGTAGGTTTCATCCTAGAGCCGAGCATTGGCTCTTGGGAAGAAGTCCAGGTCAATGTCATAGAATCCGGACCGAGTTGGAAGGATCCCATTGCTGCATTCTTGTCTTCCGAACAGCTCCCATAGGACAAGAAAGAAGCGCACAAGCTGTGAAATAAAGCAATGCGATACTACTTGGATCCGCAAGGAAAGCTTTATAAAAAATCCCTTTCTGGTCCATATTTGGAATGCGTGCATCCAGACAAAGTCGAAGAGCTCCTGACTGAAATACATGAAGGCAGTTGTGGCGCCCATTCTAGCGGGGGCTCTTTGGCTCATCGAGCCGTGACACAGGGGTATTACTAGCCAACAATGAGATGCGATACCGAATGTTACGTCAAAAAGTGTGAACAGTGCTAAAAGTTCTCTCCTTTGACTCACCTGTCTGCTGAAGACCTAAGCTCCATAACTAGTCATTGGCCGTTCGCCCAATGGGGACTTGACATCGTCAGACCACTGCCTCGTGCCCCGGGTAACAAGCGATTTTTGATTGTCGCGACAGATTATTTTACAAAATGGGTAGAAGCGGAGGCGCTAACCCACATCTGAGATACTGACATGAAGCGTTTTATTTGGAGAAATATCATAACACGATTCAGCATTCCAAGAGCACTTATCTCAGACAACGGCACCCAGTTTGATTGTGGCGTATACCGAGAGTTGTGCAGCAAGTATGGTATCCGGACTTACTTTTCCACGCTGGCTTATCCACAAAGCAATGGTCAAGTTGAAGCCTCTAACAAATCCATCTTGGACGGCATCAAGAAGAGGCTGGAGAAAGCTAAAGGCAAATGGGTCGAAGAATTGCCGAGTGTGTTGTAGGCTCATCGAACTACGCCGAGGCGATCTACTGGGGAAACGTTGTTTGCTCTATGTTTTGGAACCCAGGCAATCATACCCCTGGAGATCGGCCTCCTAACCTTGAAATCGAAAGTTTTTGATATGGGCCAAAATGACATGATGCTGGCTTTGGATTTGATTCTGATTGAAGAACGAAGAGACTGTGCCTATACATTCATGGCGCGGTATCAACAGCAGCTTGCTAAGTTGTATAACCAACATGTTCAGCTGCACCGCTACACACAGGAGAGTTGGTCCGGAAGAAAGTACTCCCAGCTGCAGGAAACCGGCTGATGGAAAATTAGGTCCTAACTGGGACGACCCCTATTAGGTCGATTCGATCACGGGAGTAAGGGCATATCGGCTCAAAGACATGTCTGGATGGAGTCTACCATGTCCTTTGAATTTAACGCATTTACGTAAATTCTATCATTGACCCAACTTGTGGGGCTTGATACTTGTAGATATTTCACTTTTGCAATGCAAAGTTTCTTATTTCTTCATCGCGCAATTCAGTTCACAAGTCTCCGGATTCAGAACCCTATCGGTGAATGACACATTTGGGCCGATTAAGCCTCCAGATTCGGAACGCCCTTCGTGGTTATCACGATTGGCCAATACAAGTCTCCGGATTCGGAGCGCCATCGTTGAATGACACCTTTAGGCCGATTAAGCCTCCGGATTCGAAGCGCCCTTCGTAGATATCACGATTGGCCAATACAAATCTCCGAATTCGAAGCCCCATCGGTGAATGACACCTTTGGGCCGATTTAGCCTCCTGATTCGGAGCGCCCTTCGTGGATATCACAATTGGCCAATATAAGTCTCCGGATTCGAAGCCCCATCGGTGAATGTCACCTTTGGGCCGATTAAGCCTTCGGATTTGGAGAAGCCTTCGGATTCGGAGCGCCCTTCGTGGATATCACGATTGGCCAATACAAGCCTCCAGATTCGGAGCCCCATCGGTGAATGACACCTTTTGGCCGATTAAGCCTCCGGATTCGGAGCGCCCTTCGTAGATATCACGATTGGCCAATACAAGTCTCTGGATTCGAAGCCCCATTGGTGAATGACACCTTTGGGCCAATTAAGCCTCCGGATTCGGAGCGCCCTTCGTGGATATCACGATTGGCCAATACAAGTCTCCAGATTCGGAGTCCCATCGGTGAATGACACCTTTGGGCTGATTAAGCCTCCGGACTCGGAGCGCCCTTTGTGGATACCATGATTGGCCAATACAAGCCTCTGACTTCAGGGCCCCATTGGGGAATGACACCTTTGGGCCGATTAAGCCTCTGGATTCGGAGCGCCCTTCGTGGATTTCACAATTGGCCAATACAAGCCTCCGGATTCAGAGCCCCATCGGCGAATGACACCTTTGGGCTGATTAAGCCTCCGGATTCACAGCGCCCTTCGTGGATATCACGATTGGCCAATACAAGTCTCCGGATTCGGAGACCTATCGGTGCATGACACCTTTGGACCGATTAAGCCTCCAGGTTCGGGCCGATTAAGCCTCCGAACTCGGAGTCATAATCACGCATAACACATATTAGTCCAGATAAGAAGTTAGAGCCTTAAGTATTCAAATATTCAAAGTGAAATGCTTCGTTAAGTTGAGCCGGCAAAAACCGTGTACACGTTAAAGCACAAAGTTAATGCTTAATCAACTTGAGTCAACAAAAACCGCATACGTCAAAGTGAAATGTTTCGTTAAGTAGAGCCGGCAAAAACCATGTACACGTTAAAGCACAAACAAATTAAATGCTTAATCAACTTGAGCCGGCAAAAACCGTATACGTCAAAGTGAAATGCTTAGTTAAGTAGAGCCGGCAAAAACCGCGTACACGTTAAAGCACAAACAAATTAAATCCTTAATCAACTTGAGCCGGCAAAAACTGTATACACGTCAAAGTGAAATGCTTAATTAAGTCTCCGAATTAAAACAGCATAAGCAAATTAAAACATATAAACATTCAAAATGACACGCAAACATGTAAAACGAAATATTTTATTAAATTAACTGAAAAATACATTCAGTTCAGTATATTGGAGCGTTTACAATACGTTTAGTTCTATTCGGCGTCACCCTCGTCATCGCTCTTTTCAATTTCGAAAGCGCCAAAAGGAAAGTGCTGACGTTGATATAACGGCAACGCCGATTCAATTCCTGCTCCTTGGAGTACTTCTGAGGCTTGGAGAGACTTAATCCATCCATGCCTAAAGCCCCGGTTCTCGCATCAGCAGACCTCCTCCGCGAGTTTCTCTTTGGTCTTGTCTATCCCGACTTTCTGCCCGTCGTGGAAGCCTTTTTCATAACCCATGGTCCTTGCATTTTCTACGACAAACATGCTTGTCGTATCGCGATCGGAAATAGCATGACTTAACAGCCGTTGGGTCACCCTCTCCTACACGACCGGGTTAGATTAACCTGTCGCACGCGGCTCGGTGGTTTAAGCCTTCCTAAGCTCACTAAGCTCACGCTCGGTCTTCTCCACGCGAGCCTCTAAATTTTGAATTCGTTCGTCCTTCTTTTCTATCTCCCGCCACGCAGCGTGCAGACGCATGCCGACTTTATACGCGGTATACAGCCCTCTCACCGCTCCATGGATACTCTCTCGAAATACTTCGAAATCCTGTCGACCGACCATCGACTACTGGACTTCTGCTGGAAAAATCTGTCGAGCAAACTCGACTGCTACACCTGGGTCGTTGACAATGGAGTCCGCCTTCGTCATCGGTTTATTTCCCACAAAAACCGCAAAACTCAATGGTCGCGGCGTCGCGTCGGCCTCACTTCTCGGTCGCGGTCGTGGGGAGCTTCCCCGTTACTGTTTCTCCTTGCGGGGTGATCTGCTTCGACAACTTGGGGACTAATGTTTTTCCCGTTCCTTGGACATCCTACCTCTCGTACGTGTAGGCTTGCTGCTGTGATTCATTGTAGTATCAAGCTCAGCCAATGTTCGCCCTTCCCCTCTGTTGTTGAAAAACAGTCTATTTGACATTCGCACTTATCTAACCTTACGCAACAAACTGGTTTAAATTGAGTCTGAACACAATAAGTGGAATCACTGGCGCGAAGAGTCCACCCTATTTATTTCTAACGCTTGCAGCGCCCTCGAGGCAATTTCATTAACGCTAAACTCCAAAAGCCCAATGTCGATCGACATGCGCCGCAACTACTCCATGAACTACTACTATTCGGCTTTTTGGAGTTCATGCATTGGCTGGGGCAAGGGTAGATTTATTAACCTAATCAACTAAACATCTAAGCCTGATACCGATCGATCTGTGCCACAGCCACTCCATGAACTACTAATATTCGGCTTTTTGGAGTTCATGTACTGGCTGCGGCAAGGGCAGATTTATTAATCTGATTGGCTATTCGACGAGAATATATTGTTAAATTGCCTAGTTATCTAATCGGCAAGTCTACATGAATAGTTAAACAATAAATTGTTAAACAATACCATTCATCAATAGCAAAGTACAAAGAAAATTTTCATTAGTAAATTGGACACAAACTGTAGCCATTTTATATGTGAAAACTACTAAACAAAAGCTACAAACTCGCATGTCACCTTATACATAAAAACTACTAAACTAAAGATTGAGACAATACATTCAAAATCCTTAAACAAAAACAACTAAAAGGTCGCCCTAATCAATCCTCGGAGTCAGACTCCAACGGCTCAACATCCACTTGCTCGTATGGAATCAACATAGCCAATGTCACATTAGCAGCAGCAAGGGCTTTGAGCCAGCCGTGTTTGAATCCCCGATTCTCGAATTTGGGAACTTCTTCTACATTGTTCGTGAGGGCAACGTCCTTCCCGGCGCCGTACGCCTTGGAAGCCTCAGAGTCGCCTACTTCCTTCGCCGCCTTCGATTCATTCAAGTCAGCCTTAAGTTTGGCGATAGCCTTTTGGGCTAACTTGAGCACAGCTTCGCTCATGTTCGCCCTCTCCTCGGCAACCAACCTTAGCTGTTCTGCATTTTTGGCCCTCTCCATCTCGGCCCCGGCCCTCCCGGCTTCCATCTTTGCCCTTGCCGCTTCGAACTCGACCCTACTCCTCTGGCCTTCAACCTCCGATTATAAGCGGCCAAGTCATTCGACAACGTTATGTTGGCGATGGCCTATCTCGGCTATCCTCCCGACTGTCTGCAAGCAAAACAGGAAATTAAAACCAAAATAATGCGCACAAAAGGAAAAAACAAGGTCAAGGTATTTACCAGAAGAGCCGATTGAGCCACTAATGCTATTGCCAAAAGATTTGGCTCTGCCCGAAAAGCCGCCTTGTCAGCCGGCAATGAGACGGACGTAGCCATGCTCAACGCCACGGCTGGGTCTTTAATGGCCAACGCGTCAGAGAAGATCGGCGTGTTTTTTATCTTTGGTTGAATGACAGAAGGCACGATTACATCCGACTCCTCCAAACATGGCCGTTTGTCAGCACGATTTTCATCAGAGCCGGCCTCAACCTCGGCAGGACGCTTCTCCGTCCACTCAGCCTCTTCATTGATCTGCACAATCGCCTCAACCTCGGCATTTCGGGTTTGAGCCGTTTCTTCCTCAACAGACAGGGAGGGCTGAACTTCGGCGGCAGGTGGCACTTTGGATCAAATGGCCTATGCCCTTCGCCGCGCGGCCATTCTTTCTGCGTTTTTCTTTTTGGCGAGTTCTGTGAGGCTTAACCCAGCCATGTCTTCGGGGTATACGCCAGGAAGGTCCTCCAAACCGGTAAAAATTTCGTCAAATGGAAGGTCCCCTCGGCCCAAAGTGGACGGAGGGTTGGCTGAATTGAGGCCGGCTTCCTCAAAGGCCAACCTCAAAGCCTCGTCTACTTCGGCTTCGGATTGATCTGACTCGGCGACCTCAACTACTTCTGCTCGCTCCAAATTGGACCCCTCCAAATCAACTTGTCGCAAGTTTTTGAAGTCGGTCAAAATAAGAGCCGTAAAAAACTTTTCACCCTTCGGAATTGGGATGTTTTCTGCTGCCGAGAAGGTCGTGTAAGTCGGCTAGTATCGCAGCAGAACGTGGGCCGCCCCTCCCTTGTTTCCGAAGACTCGAGCGGCCGAAATATTTGAGCGCGACTTTGATTTCCGAAAGAACGGCGTCGTCGGTTGAAGTCAAGACTTTCTTCAAATTGTTTCCTGCACAAGCAAAACCGTGAGGACTCAAAAATGAAGTTTTATAAACATAAGAAAAATAAACACAAGAAGCTATACGACTACCTGGTTCACCCCTCCGTCCTTCGCCGAATTCCCAGTTACCTTGGACAACGACCATAACATCATTGACTCGCTTCCCAGAACTGGAAAACATAGTCACTAATTGATGGTCGGTGTCCTTGGCCCTAAGGAAATAACGTCCATGCCGACCAGAAGACTTGGCCAAGGCATAACAATGCCGAATAGCAGGTACACCGAGGTTAATCCTAAGGCGACGGTTTAGCTCTATGACCCCCATTACGATTCTAAAAAAGTTACCATTGGGTTGGGAGGGGATTAGACCCCAATGACGGAGGACAGCCCTAAGAAATGGGTGAAGCGGGAAACGGATTCCGCCTTCAGCAATTGACAAGAGGGGGAACACGATTGTGCTTTCATCAACCCTCTCCATATTGAGGGTGCCGTCTATCACAAGCGACAGACGGACGTCATCAGGAATAGAAAAATGGTGTCGAAAGCCAAAAATTCGGTCTGCGGAGAGGAGGTCTTTCAGGTGCTTTGCCATTTCGATCAGCCTATAGGAGCATACTAAACTAATGGCAAACCAGGAAAAGGTATTCAAAGCAGAGGAAGAGAACTTACAAAAGATGGAGAGGACGGTGAAAGATGAATGGAAGTTGCAGAGACGAGTCGGAAGGCAGTCCAAAAACTAGCATCCAAAAATGTGTGTTTGAAAAGACGACAAGATTTTAAATCACAATAAATAGAAGTGTACGAAGGGATGGGAAGTTAAAATGATAACCGAGAGGCGTGTGCTCTAACATTTGCGTTGGAATGAGGTTAGCCGTCGAATTTCGACTCTGACTTTTCGAGTTCGAAACCAAACACTCCAGCTAACTGTTGTTAATGGAGTGCTTAGGGGCAATTGTGGGGGCCGAAATATTGAGAGACATAAATAGGCCGAATAGATGGACCAGGAGAGTTGAAATGTATACATCGCATTCAGCCCTATTCGGCCAAATAGCCGATTGATTGAGGGGCCGAGTGGAAAGCAGTTTTGCAGCTGTAGACGTCCCCGAACGCCCCGGGAGGGTTAAGTCCCGTTCGGTTCACATTGGGTCACTACAGTTCAAAGGACTCCCTTTTTGTCGCGGTTCTAAATCTGAACCAAAGAGTCCAACTCTGGCAAATCGTTTTGAAGAAAAAACAGATTTTTTGAAAAGTAGTGCCAAACATGGACTGCTTTGCCAGATTACAGAGTCGCCACCTAAATATTTTAAAAAATGGGGGAATTTAGGAAACCCTGACTCGGTGCCGAAGGCCACGTGTCCGTCATCACCAAAGTGACTTGGCTCGGGAGCTTGGGTACGATCGGGGAAGGTCAGCTATGAGCACCCCCTTTCGCCCGGTCCGAAGACCGGCCTCTACTAACCATGATATCCGTTTTTGAAAACGTTATGCGTTCTTATTCCGGTTATTAGCCTAGAATTACTATGTTATGCGCACAGCAAACAAGTATAGACTAGATCGCCTAATTTGGAAATAAGCATTGCATATCCGTCTTGTTTGGAAAACAGTTTGAAATTGCTACCCGCAAGTAGGCTAAAATACGGATTTCAACGAGTTTTCCAACTCAAGCAATCCAACCTCCACCCACAGGCATTCAAACAGTTTATCTCATGTAAGCATTTAGCCGCATAGTAAGCATACTGTCATGCTAACATTCACACGCATGCGACATGCTAAAGCGTAAATACTTACATCGTACTCCGTGCCAAAAACAAAACCCGGTTAGCAAACATGCATGACCTAGTTCATATTAAGTGGCTAATGCAACACAGGCATAAATGCAATCTAGAGTAGGCTCGGCTAACCCTAAACATGGCATATGAAATGCTATCACATAGCACGTATTCAATTTGGAAATTGAAAATTACGACGCAATTTGTATGATGTACCGAGCCCGGTGCATGTAAACAAATGCATGAATGCACGCATGCATAGCATAAGGTATGCTAATTGAAAATGCCCTAATCTACCATTGTAAGCAGGTAAACAAAAGGGATAGAAAGAAGTGGGGATTGGAAGACATACATGCCACTCACCCACACTTATTACATTTTTGCCCTCACTCGGAGGGACCGAAATAATAATACAGAACCGAATAAATAATTAACTAAACTGGCTAATTAAATATTACAAATTGAATAAATTAATTAAGCTAATTAATTAACCTAATTAAAGCAGTAAATGCCTCGGGAGGAGGGCCGGATGCGTCGCGTGCCCGGGACTCGCTCGGAATCGCACTGCCGTGCACGGGTTGCCTCTGTTTCCTCTGCTCTCCTCTTCAGAAAATTACCAAAATCCCAGGAGTGCCTCTCAGGGCATTGGGGATCACCACCGGCTGGGATAGAACACCACCGGCTAGAAGATGTGGCCACCGGCACTAAATTTCCTTATCGGCTGCCAATGAGCAGCCGGTCGGCACTAAAAAGTGCCGGTCGGCACAAAATTCCTGCAGAACCTGCAACTCACAGCAGCAGAGGGAAACAACATACAAGGCAATACAATTCGAGCCATTTATGCACCAAACACATCCCACATCATGTTTATGACTCAATGGGGCATGTGCCTCGATCCTCGGACCACCAATCGCGCATTTCCATGCGTGATGGTCTAAAGGACCAAGAATGCAACTTCAATGTCAAATGCACACAAACCAAGCAAGCACATAAGGGTGCTAAACCTCCATCATGACTTAGTCAAGAGGCCTAGCATGCATGTCCATGTGATGCAACCCTAAGCATGTGATCTAGGATGCAAGATGGACAATGGCATGGCATTTATGCAAGCATACAAACAAGCATATAAGGCAAGTATGCTAACTAAGCAATGGGATGGACTTATACATGAATTGGGCAGCTCTAACAAGGCTCAAAACAGTGGCCAACATGCTCGAAAATGAAGGCTAGAATGCACACACACATGCATACAATTATGGTCCAACACTTAGGCATTCATAAGCAACTCTCATGCATACTTAAAGAGGCCAAACATGGACTAATAGCATGCATTTTAAAGCTCTGAAAATCATGCTAAACATGGTGCCAAACCATGCAACAAAACAAGCCAAATATGCAATGAATGGCCCAAGCATTTGAAACAAGCCATAAAGGCTTAAACCAAGGCCAAATCCACCAAGCCTCACAAGGCTAAGGGGACCTAAAATAGGTCACAAGCAGACCTAAACAAAGCCTAAGGAACACCTAGATGGCATCTAAGAGGCTCAAGTGCAAAGGCATGCAATATGACCAAAACAAGGAGCATTCAACACATGCTTTTAAAGCATTAAAGAAGCAACCAAAGCATGCATACAAGCACATCATAAGGTCTGAAATGGCATGTTGGATGGTTTTAAACCACCGAAAATGAAGCAAGCATAGCATGCTATACACTCATATTCTCAAGGCCAACAAGCCAAATACAAAGGAGCTATATAATGCATGATAGGATCGACCCAAAAGGCTATGGACAGAGCTAAATCATGGCAAAATAAGCACACAAGCTTCACAAATCTAAGCTTAAAACATGCTAGAAAATAGGGCAAACAACCTAGACATGTTAAGACATAAAAGGGGCATTACAAGGCAACTATACTAAGCATGTATAGGAGACCAAAACCAACTTAAAACCAAGTTATATCACGGCAATATAAGCATGGAAAACAAGTCAAACAAGCTCAACACACACTCAAGCATAGAGCTCCTTAAGGAAGCAAAATTTGTCCTTTTCAAGGACATCAAGGAGAGGGGGTGGCCCTCTCCTTCTTGAGACTTCAAGGCATGCTCTTCACCACTGGAATCCCTCAAGATTTCAGTGGTGAAGAGATCCTATCACCAAAATCTCGGATCTCTCCAAAATAGCACAAAATGGGCCCTTTTCAAGGCCTAAAGGGGGGTCAAACTTCCCCAAACCTCACAACACTCTTAATGAACAATAAAGAGGACTTAAAAACTGAGATTTTATGTGTTAATCACTAAGCACAAAAACTGTTTTAAACTAGGTAAAAATGAGGTGCAAAAATGGGAAAAAGGGAGTTAGTATCTCACCCTTGTAGCCTTCTTCAACAAAGATGGAGTGATGGCCTCTTTGAGCTTCAAATCAACCAAAAACAGCAAGAACCAACCTTTGGAACCTCAGAACCAAGAGAAAGGTGGAACACTAGGTGTTTTAGTGCAATAGTAAGGCACAAAACACCTAGATTACAAAGAGAAAGAGAGAGATAGTAAGTATATCTATTCTAACCCTAAAAAAACCAGAGCTCTAACTCTCTAACAATGTCTAAAGCTCTCAGATTTTGTAACCCCTGAGCAAAGGGAAGAGCCTTCCCTCTTATAGGCCAAAGGCTTACAAGCTTGGCCACTAAGCAAGTTCATCCCTCCATACACGTGTATGGAGGGGAAACAAGTTGCATACAGCTGTGAGAAAATATCTCACAAAGCAAGTGCACAGTGGTCGGCTGGGCAAAATGGTCATTTCGCCCAAAACAGTGCCGACCGGCACAAAATAGTGCCGACCGGCACAATATAGTGCCGGTGAAAACTACATCCAGTCGGTGGCCTCTAGCCCCAGCCGGTGGTGTGTGGGGATGCCTCAGAAGGCATTCCCTGCCCCTCAAAGGCAAAACATAGGTGTTTGGTGCAAAACCAAACACAAACGGTCGAGTTTGGAGGTCCTGAGGCACGGCGCGCGAGCCGAGAACTCCGGGAACTCCAAACGAACACACATATGGAAGATCACCGAGTGTTCAAGCGGTGACGTCCAAGTCTTGAGGACGGTCAAAAATGGGGTGTCTACAGTTGCCCCTCTTTGACAGAACTCGAAAGTCATAACAATGACGGGAGTGAATGTCAAAGTCCAGAGACGACCCATTTTTGATAAGGCCGAAGACTTGGACAAACATACAAAGCGCAAATGGTTGAACTCGCAAGCTGCCTACGTATCCCTTAGGGAATCAAACCAGCGTAGTTCATGCAGGAGGCACACATGCCAACGATAAGATATGCGCCCGTAGGCAGGGGCGAAATGCAACTGAATATGCAAAAAGCCGAGTATAACTTATGATCATGCAAAGAAAGCTGTAATGAAGCACACATGCGACAGTTATAAGCTAACATGCAACAGTCTACACTACAATGTAGAAAGGATGTAAGAGAATTATGCAATTCTCAAAACGTCTCACTCGAAGAGATACAATACCTGTGCGACTCGTCTGGTTCCACCAGCGGTAAATGAGCCGTACATACAATATCGCGCCTGCAAAGAAAACAATCTTAACAGGTACAATATGATTAGCAACATGCATGTCATATGCAACGTGAATGCTGAATGATATGCAATATATACAAAACTATGTATAATAATGCAAATGAAAACGCAATTAAAACTACATGCAAACTACATGCAGAGTAATTGAATCATGATTCAATCATGAGCGGTTCAAAACCACACAAATGTCAGATAGATTGATGGAGGTAACAAGTCCGTCTCCCATAGATCGATGTCTGATCTATGAGTACTTCGCACGGACACAAGAACAAGTGTTGGGTGGATTGACATAAGTGGGGTGACGACCCGCTGACGAAAGAGCAATGATCCTAATGCCGGATGCAACAATTACACTACGATGTAATGGAAATGGATACAATGGATATGGCACGCGGGCCAAACCAAATCTTGCCTAGGAAAGGCATGTACACATACAAACCATGTCTAACACAGCAACGGTGCCGCTACCCTCAAGGCTCGGACACAAAAGCTCGACAACTGTGCTTCGACGCGAGAAATATGGGCACATACCAGACCAAGCTCAACTTGGAAAGGCGCAAGCCATAGATGGAAGGAGATGCAGTGGATGCATGCAATGGAATAGATACAATGGATATGGCACGCGGGCCAAACCAAATCTTGCCTAGGAAAGGCATGTACACATACAACCCATGTCTAACACAGCAACGGTGCCGCTACCCTCAAGGCTCGGACACAAAAGCTCGACAACTGTGTTTCGACACGAACAACATGGGCACATACCAGACCAAGCTCAACTTGGAAAGGCGCAAGCCATAGATGGAGGTGATGCAATGGATGCATGCAATGGAATAAATACAGTGGATATGGCACGCGGGCCAAACCAAATCTTGCCTAGGAAAGGCATGTACACATACAACCCATGTCTAACACAGCAACGGTGCCGCTACCCTCAAGGCTCGGACACAAAAGCTCGACAACTGTGTTTCGACACGAACAACATGGGCACATACCAGACCAAGCTCAACAAGGAAAGGCGCAAGCCATAGATGGAAGTGATGCAATGGATGCATGCAACCTACAATGCAATATAGATGGATGCTCGCAAAATGAATGCATGACATATGCAGTATGTTGTTTTTGAAATGCATGACACATGCATGTGTTTTTGTTGTGTTTTTTTTTTGAAAATGCATGACACATGCATGTGTTTTTTTTGAAAATGCATGACATATGCATGTGTTTTTTTTTAAAATGCATGACATATGCAATATTTACAATGCGATGCATGATAATGCGGATGGGGCACGCATGCCGATGTATCGAAGGTTTTGCACCCCCCAAGGATTTAAGGTCTCCTAGACCGAGCGTACTTTTGGTCCCGCCGGACTCTCGTTTCGGGGCAACGCAAGTGCGGTGCGCAAAATAGCGCGATGAAATGCATGCCAAATGCAATGAGGGGCAACTGTTAGAGAGCAGAATATGCATGACAATGCAGTCAAACGGGTTTAAGGTCTCGCCAAACCCGGGGGGCAACGATGAGATGCGCAAAACAACGCTGTGGAATGCATGCCAAATGCAATGAAGGGTGCAAGATGGTGCGATGAAGCGCACGCTAGACGCAACGAGGTGCGTCTTACTGCACCGAAGGCCTCGCGCCTCCCGGGGATTTAAGGTCTCCTAGACCGCACGTGTTTAAGGTCTCGCCAGACCAAGCGGGGTAACTGTTATGCAACACTTAAGTGAATGTGATGCAAACGAGTAACGCACGCGGGTGCAAATGGGGCAGGCGAGACGTGCGTGTCTCAAAAGACGGAAAATGGAGTGCAATGAGGTACGCGTGCCTCAAAGGATGGAAAACGAAGTGCAATGGGGGTGCGCCAAACGGCGCGGTGAAATGCATGCCAAATGCAATGAGGGGCAACTTTAGTGCACCGAAGGTCTTGCACCTCCCAAGGATTTAAGGTCTCCTAGACCGTACGTTTTTTAGGTCTCGCCAGACCCGGATGGGTGCATGGTTTCAAAATGCGCGGCAATGCGCGGCTGCTGAGATAATGATACATAATAATGCATGCGCCAAAGGTTTTGCCTCTTCGAAGGATTTAAGGTCTCTTGGACCGTACGTGTTTAAGGTCTCGCCAGACCGGACGTGTTTAAGGTCCCGCCGGACCCGCGATGAAACTCTAAGGTGCGCGAAATAGCGCGATGGAATGCGAAATGCAAGATGAAGCACGTGAGGTAGTACACCTCACGTGGATCAAAATGAAATGCAAAATGAAGCACGTGAAGTAGTACACCTCACGTGGATCAAAATGACATGCAAAATGAAGCACGTGAAGTAGTACACCTCACGTGGATTAAAATGAGATGCAAAACGAGACACGTGAAGTAGTACACCTCACGTGGATCAAAACGAGATGCAAAACGAGGCACACGTACCTCGAGATGCAACGAAATGCAAAATGAGGCACGTATACCTCATTTGATGGTCAATGAAATGCAAAATGAGGCACACGTACCTCGGGATGCAATGAAATGCGAAATGAAACACGTGAGGTAGTACACCTCACGTGGATCAGAATGAAATGCAAAAATGAGAGAGTATGACACGCGTGCCATACGACAATGCAAGACGGTGCAAGTCGCAAGGGACGTGCAAGATGGCGCGATACGATGCGCCGGACAATGTGATGGATGCGCGTGACACACACGGGGCAACTTTTGAATCTCTGTAAATGACAAAAGGATACAAAAGGGATATAATCTTTGCTTGAACTTGAGTGCCACGCACAGTAGAGACGGTCCGAAGTCAAAACGGAGGCCGGTTGAGCATCGGGGATGCATTTTCTTGCACTTTCTTGAGCTATAAAGACCCAAAACTCCTCAATTTGCCTAAAAAGGGCCTTGGGAACACCACCGGCTGAGTGGGGTGGTCACCGGCTACCACCGGCTGCATAAAATCATCTATCGGCACAAAATAGTGCCGACCGGCACAAAAGAGTGCCGACCGGCAGAAAATGCCTGATCGGGGGCAGTTTTGCCATTTTGCCTCGGGTCTTTTAAAATAGGGCTTGAAACCCTATTCCTCACACTTCAAGCCGCCGAAAACTCCTCCTCTCTCTCTCTAAAGTGTTTTCCTTTCGATTTTTCGCCGATTTCTTCGCGTTTCACGCCCATTTTCTCGTCGGATTCGCGATATTCTTCGCGTTTCGGACATTTTCGACCGAACAAAACTTTGTTTCGGTGCATTTTTCACCATTCTCGCCTTTTCGGGACTTGTTCCCCTCGATTTTCTCTTCATTCTCGTGTCTTTTCACATTCCGATCCTTCCGGCCATTTCCGACCCTCTCGGGGTTGACTTTGTCGGTTGACTTTTCGTATTCCGGCCCATTTTTCATTTTCCGGTCATTTTCCACCACCATTACCCATGGCAGACGATGTTCCACATGTCGGGACTCCCCCAGACCATGAGATGGACCCCGGGGTCGAGCTCCTCCCGTTGAGCGAGCGCCCATTCGATCCGGCGACCTATCGCCCGGCCATCCACGTGCTACCACCCGATGGACTTCGCCATTTCCGCGGTTTTGACAGGGCTTTGGACCCGGAGCTCTTGCTGCGCGAGCCGGCCTCCCACTTGTCTGCTGGTGCCACCGAGGTAACATTCTGGTCTTTTATTTTCTACAATGTAGGATTTCCTGTCAACTGCCATAGCTAACCGAACCCATTAACTGCTTAGTTCTGATGTACTGTACTGTAGTTGATTGTAGACAAACTCATAACCGACATCTGTTTAGGACCGACGCGCATGCACACACAATACATTATCCTCAAGCACCCAAACACACGGCACACATTGCACTGCAAATTCAAAGACACCCGGTGCTTATTTGAATCTAAAAAAAAAACCTGCACGCATGCTAGTTTTGCACTGAATCGAACCACTCGAATACGCTGCCGTATTACATACTGTAGCTCACTGCAGACACACGATGACCCGTTATCTGCTTGAATTTGAAAAATGCGCACACGTGCACCATATCTGCATGCTGTTTCTCACAAAACACACTGACACATCACAGGCCGTATTCCACCGCAATATACTGAAACCTGACATTTGCTTGCATCTGAGAAACGTACACACGTGCACGATGCTTACACAGATTTGCACCGTTCAAACAAAAAAACACACTGACGCATCGCACATTGTAGTTTACTGTAAACACACCGGCACCCGGTTTTTTTTTTTGAATTTTAAAGATAATCTGCACGCATACCAGATTTACACCAACTGCATATCTTCATATGGCTTTGCAATTTCTTGACTACAGGGAGACTCCCATACTCTCCGCGGGTATGGGAACGTTACCGCTCGCGATTGGTACGCCGAGCTGCCTGACGCCGTTAGCCGCATTGTGGATCGGGCCGGCTTCGGTACCTTCTGCAGGGGACTCTCCAGGCTCTCTGCCTGCAGACCTCTTCTTGCCGCTCTGGCAGAGAGGTGGTGGGACACCACCGATTCTTTTCATCTATCAGCGACCGGGGACATGACGATGACCCCTTACGACTTCTCGATGCTCACCGGCATCGGGGTGGGGGGTGATCCGATCCCCTTCGACACAGACATGGACGAGTGGATTGCCGCTCAGGTTCATTTGCTCGGCGAGGCGCCGCCGCTTGTTCGTCCAGGGTTCGTCCGCTACTCCTGGTTCGAGGTGCAGTTTAGGGTGCAGCCTGCGTTGGAGGCGGCGGCTCCGATGACCGAGACGGCCGTAGAGCAGTATGCCCGCGGCTTCTTGATGTTTCTGCTAGGGACCACCCTCTTCGCCGACCGGGCGAACACCGTGCATCTCTGTCTTCTCAGCGCACTGGTGGACGTCCGACGGATTGTGCAGTATGACTGGGGTGGCGCGGGTCTGGCCATCCTTTATGGCTACATGAGCTCCGTTTCTCGTGGCAGTGGACAGCTGCTAGGAGGCTACTGGCGAGCCTGGGAGGTACGTCTTCTCCTCTGCTTTACCTTTCTGCACTATACTTTCTGTATTCTGCACACTGCACACACTGTAATCTGTATACTGTACACACGGCACACACATACTCCTGCTTTACACTGACTGTACACTGTTCACACTGTACACTCTGCACAACATAATACACAACACACGGCTCTTGTTATTTCTGCTCTATTCTGCATTCTGCTTTATCTGATAGATGTTCTGACATCTGTTTTGCAGCTGTGGGTGTATGCCTACTTCCCCAGACTAGAGCCAGTGCCGGAGACGGAGACCCCTCTGGTCCTCCCTTTCTCTCGCCGCTACGACGGGAGGTGTACCCGGAGGCCACGGGACACTTTTAGCTTCTTCCGCCATTTCTTTGACACCATTACCCCCTCCGAGGTATGTTTTACTTACAGTCCGTTTAAGCTTCGCTTTCAAGTGTACATTTCTATATCAATAGACAATCAACTGTATTTCATTTCAGGTCACATGGCAGCCATGGGCTCCACTACCAGCGGTGATACGAGATCGGTATGCCGGCGCCATGGAGACCTCGCGCTACCGGATTCTCCTGGAGGGCCCGGTCTGTCGGGCCTGGTACCTGGGTGAGCGCTTCTTGCGTCAGGCCCTAGGATTGCCAGAGCAGATAGTTCCGATCCATCCTCCCGAGCGCGTGAGGGAGACTGAGGGGTACAGCTTCCAGCAGATGGAGGACTACACCCTTGGTTGGGCCGTGGACGTAGATGCCTACAGGGGCGAGGGCGACTATTCAGAGTACATCCGGACCTTCATCATGCAGCCTCTGAGCAGGGGCTCTCGAGCTGATCTAGCGAGACCTGCGGCGCCAGCGGCCCGGGCAGAGGTAGGAGCAGGAGCGGGGCCATCACAGAGGGCTCGGGCTCGCGGCAGGAGGGGAGTGCAGAGGGGGCGAGGGACGGGCTGGCCCGCTTTGCCTACTATGTTGACTTATAGGGGGCAGAGTGGGGAGACCTACCAGATCCCTTTTGCTTCTCCCCCGGCTGATCATGAGCTGGCTGGTATTCCTGACTTGCCGCCGGTATGTATCACTTTATTTCTGCATCTTGTATTGTTATTTCATTTCAGTTCATTCAGATATCCCACAGAATACTGATGTACTTGATACTTTTGCAGGCTTCCTCCGAGTATACCCGTCAGTCTGTGGAGCTGAATGCCTCCCTGATGGGGATGCTGCAACGGACTCTCGACGCTCTGGCCGTCTATGGCTTGCCGGTATGCTCTACTGACCACAGTCTCAAATCATACTCTGTTTCGCACAATCTGCTATACTGCACAAAAATCTGACAAACTGCTCACGGCATTCACACACTGTACTCATACACTGCATCTTGCACTGATAAACTGCTCACGGCATTCACACACTGTACTCATACACTGCATCTTGCACTGATAAACTGCTCACAGCATTCACACACTGTACTCATACACTGCATTCTATACTGATAAACTGCTCACGGCATTCACACACTGTACTCATACACTGCATTCTATACTGATAAACTGCTCACGGCATTCACACACTGTACTCATACACTGCATTCTATACTGATAAACTGCTCACAGTTTTCTGATATGCTTGTTCTTTGTATTTTCAGCCTCCTTTCCCGATCCCTCCAGTGGGTGGCGCTGCTCCAGCTGGGCCTCCCCTCTCTACTCGGGATGGCAGGATATTCCCTCGTACTAGAGGGGGACGTGGTCACGTGGGGAGTAGCTCACGAGCTCCAGTTCCGGGAGACGGTGAGTCGGAGGCGGGGACTGAGTCGTTTGCGGAGGAGGCCGGGGATAGCTCAGGCTCGGGCTCCGATAGTGACGGCTCTGACGATGCTTTCGTGCTTCTGCCCAGGAAGAGGGCGAGGACTGATCCTCAGGCATGAGGCCTGCTGCTGATGATGATGATTTTTGCTGCTTCTTTTCCTTATTTCTTCTCTTGTACTTTTCTCTTTTTGGTAGATAGAGTACTATGTACTGCCGCAGGCAGGTTTTTGCTTTTCTCCAAACTATGTACTTGAAGAGATTATATATAAAACAATCTTTTTGTCTAAAAGAGTGTTACATTTGTCTATATCTGTATATTTCATACTTCGCACTGCATTGCATCATATTACACCTCAAATGTAAATGATATTGATCTATTGTTTAACAAAACAACCAAGCATTTGCGCCGTAGTAACAGGATAACCAATCAACTAACAGCAAACAACTTCAAATAAGCCACGGCTCAAACTGAATACACAGCCCATGCTCTGCTGGGGATTGGGGCTACATACGGCCTGCGATACAACACTCGATTCATTCTGCCCACAGCAAACCCTGAATGAGTAACCCAATCCGACAAGACGGATCACAAAACTGATGCGGTTGCAGTTGAAACACCTTCGGATGTCTCAAATCTTCCATTTCCTTCTCTTGCTTTGCACGGATGTAGAGAATGGCACAGCATTCTGAGCACAAGCAATTGCTTTTTGGAAGAGGATGGGTTTTCAACCGGGGTGTCGAGCCTACCACAGGACACGACGAGACAGACTCAATCAGAGAAATAAAAGGTACACGACCTAGCACAACGAGATACACTTGGAAAAGACTCAAAGCCGACATTGAGACCAACAAGTCAAAAGACACGACACACGGACACGTTTTATAATAAAAGACCTCAGACTTGAGGAGCCAATTCCTCCGGGTAGGTTTCCCATCCCTTCTGATTTGTGTGATTCTCACATCACTCGACCCTCAAGCTCGTTTTTTTTTTTTTTTTTTTTTCACCAAAACCCTTTTTCCTCACACTTTTTCCTCTCATCGTACACCTCTCTATTCTTCATTCTCTCATTTTTCTATCCCTCCCCCAGGGTGATTGATAGATGAATAGGAAGTTACGGGTTCATGCCCGACGTGGCTAGCTCACGGCTATTTCTTCTGGTAGATGGGGGTGCCTTTCTGGCGAGTGCATGCTGGCGGTGGGGGGAAGACAGGATACCTGGCTCAACTGTGCCCCTAGTTCGTTATTTTGACCATTTTTTTTTTGTTTTCTCCTTAAAACAGTTTTGATCAAAATGAGAGTTGGATTAACACACTTATTCAATTTTTGATTTGAAAATCATGTGAATCAGGCTGTGAGCACTGAAAATTCTCCTTTCTGGGGTCCAAACATGATCCAATTTTAAAAATGAAATAGTTTTTGAGAAAATAAGCCAACCTTAGTGAAAATTTTTCAAAAACTATTTTTGCAAACAAACGATGCTCGACGAGCGTAGAACTTACCCTTGAGATATGCAACCTCGGATCGGAGGCAATGGAAAATTGCCCCTTGCTTGAAGGGGGAATAAGGCAACGGAAAGTTGCCCCTAGTTTGAGTGGTAACTTAGGGCAACTTTTGGACATGGATGGCAATGGGTGGCAACGGAAAGTTGCCCCTTGTTTGGATGGTGCCGCGGCATGCTGGGCATCACTCCTTATTGATGACGATCGGACCCTCAAACGTGGAGGAGACGAAGACGTTCTGAATCAATATATGGACACAATCACCTAGGAGGTGTTGGTGGTTGAGTTTCAAGAGAAAGTTGATCACGCAATTCCAGCCGTTGTAACCGAGACGTCGGATTAGGAGGAGGCAAGTGACCAAAACCATGATATGGACTGAGACGCTATGAAAGCGTTGGGGGCTGGACTTCAAGATGAAGTTGCCTACGTATCCCAAACATGGGAATCAAGCCTTACGTAGTTCCGGCCAAGGTACACTCGGGTATTTTAACCTTCACTATTTTCAGGCTCTAATTTTTGCCAAGGCGCCCGATGCAGGTTTTCGACCTTGCGAGCTTCTTTTTCTTTCCTTTTCAATTCTTTTCTTTTCATTTTTTTTGTATATTTTTCTTCTTCTTTTTTTTTCTTTTTCTTTTAGGCTCTAATTTTTGCCAAGGCGCCCGATGCGGGTTTTCGACCCTGCGAGCTTCTTTTTCTCTCTTTTTTTTTGTATTTTTTTCTTTTCCTTTTTTGCTTTATTTTCTTTGTATTTTTCTCTTGCTCTAACTTTTGCCTGGGTCGCCCTTCCGGGTTTTCGGCCCAGCGAGCCTCTCAAAGGGTAAAAGTGTAACAAGTCCATGCCAAATGGTTTTGAGATCGGAGCCCTCCGTACCCAAGAGAATGGCTATTGTATTGATTTGCAGAAAGATCCACCTTAGCACATCGGATATTTTTGCCCCTAGTTCGAGGGGTGTTTCTGTTCTAGCTTTGCAAGCTTCTTCTGATGAGGTCTGATCTTCTTGATCCGACTTTGGTGCCTCTTGCTCGAGGGCTGCTTCAAATAGGGCCCCACAGGCGTTTGACTGCTTGGACATTCTGAACGGATTCCTGGTTCGAAACAGATAGATGGAACCTTGAGGCTGAGAGCGATCCTAGGCTGCACAATCTCAAGAGCGATTCCACACAGGTCTTCACAGGACCGCGCAAAATATTTTGTTTTTGAAAGTTTTTAAAGAAAACGACACATCGCTTGTGCAGAAGATAGTGTGGAACCAGTCTGGATCAAACCAGGGTCCTTCTCAGTACTCACGCTGACAGGCATGATTTCATTCATTAAAAGTTTAGCGTGCCTCTCTTTCTCTCAGTTGATCAAAGTTTTACAAAACCCGAGGAATTACTTCCTCTTTGTTTTTATCACCGCAGTGTATGAATAGTTTTGAAAAACTTAGGTCAAAACAATGATTCTTAAGGCACACGAGAGCAGGTGGAGTGCGCTGTCATCCCGTTCGAATTCTCTGGCACAACTAGCCCAACACAGTCAATAAACATGGGAACACGGTAGCCACGGCTGTTTCATTCAGGTTCCCCGGATGTAAATTGGCTCCAACAGAGGCAGACCCAAAAAGAAAGCAAGAGAAGTAATTACAAGACAAAACGGTGCTTGAGGCAACAACCCCGAAGTTACCTAGCATTCTATACAAAAGAGGGACTGACTCATTACAATTAGGCAGACCCTTAAACAAAAGGACTGACTCAAAACAATGAGACAGACTCAACAACAAAACAGAAGACTGACTCGACACCCAAGTCAGGATTTACAAAACTAGCATTGGCGGGTACTCAAAAATGCGTGCCAAACGCCACATCAAAAATGTACCAAATATTGCCCGCAGGCGCCTCATCTTCTGATCACATACTCGCGGTATCTGTGCCTTCGGTATCTGTATCCTCGTAGTCCAAGAACTCCGTAGTGATTGATTTGGCCGAGGTTGGCGGAAGGATGATCTTGTTATCAATCAAGTCTTGTACCTCGTGGCGGAGGCGGAAGCAGTTATCAGTAGCATGGCCAGACTGTTGATGGTACGCACAGTACTGAGTGGCATCATGGTCCGCTGGAAGGGGTTTGGGGAGTGGCCTAGGATCGAGAGGTGTAAGATGCCCCTTCTTGGCCAAAATCAGAAGTGCCCTAGACAAAGGCATGTAAAGAGGATGGAAGGCCCTGCGCCCTCGGGGCAGGTACTTTGGAGCCTGAACACTCCTGCTAGATGTACTGGCGAATGGGTCGGCAGGTGCGACTTTGGATTTCTGATTCTTCCCGGATACAAGGCTAGGGGTGGGAAGGATTGTTTTGGCATGACGGGGCCTATCCCGATTCTCTGGTTGATTGGTACTGCCCTTAGGCGGGGTGGGGAAGGCATCCTCCATAGTTTTTGTCATAACTGCGGATACCTGTTGCTTGTTCATTCCCTCGGCTTTCAAAGCCTCTACTGCCCACAGCAGTTGTTCGATGGGATCGGCATCTGCCTTCACTTTGTCCTTACCTCTGGCCTCAGCCGGGTTGAGAGTTTGGGTGGATATCGGTGCATCACTGTTGTATGTGGAGGCCATCTCCGGCTGATTAAGCTCAATCACAATCCGCCCCAATAGCGGGGGTTCTTGGGGTTCGAAATTTCCGGCATACGGTGCAACCGGTGGCAAGGCTGACATTCCGTAAGCGAGATCAGCCACGGACCTCTGGAGATCACCTATCATCCCCATTAACTCGAATGTAGTGGGCTCGCGAGCCTGATAGAACTGGGGGGTCCAGACTGGGTGTGCAGCGGGCGACCTGGGCGGGTGCGGCATATCAACAGTAGCATCACTCTGTGGGATGGTTTCCTGACTCAACGCGGCCGTCATGACCACAATCTCTTCAGAGTTCTGCGTCATGTTCGGTCCTGCCTCAGCAAGGAGAAGACACTAACTGTTCTGGATCAACTCACTGAATCTCTGAACTGAAACGGAAAACAGACGGTATTTCAGCCCCAGACAGATCAAATACAGGTGCAGCCGAACAACGGTACTATACTGCTGATCACTGTTTCCCAGATTCACTGTTCAAAATGAACTGATACCCACGGATATAACTGATTCCCAAAACACTGACACTGATGCCCTCAGGCCGGATATTCAGATTTGCAAACTGGTATATGCATTCCTGTAGAGATACACTCTAAAAGCACATAGCAAGTAGATGAGAGCCAATACACCCCTATGGTGGGGTAGGGTTTCCCTGTCCTATTTTGTCAGGAGCTAGGGTTTCACTACGCACGCAGCGGTTTCAAACAACCTATATCGGGTAAGCAACCTGTCCTAGTTTGGAATGGTCACTATGGATCCGAATATGCACTAGGTCGAATGGTCAAAAAGGGTGCCCCAGTAAAACCGGGGTTTGTGTTCCCATACTGGCAGAGCCCGCAACCGGTCAGCCTTATGGACATGCCTTGACAAGACAAGCCTCCGGCAAACCGCTCAGGAATAGCAGATGGCCAACACGGTGTCCTAGGCGCACCAATGCACATGCAATGCAAAGAAACACATAAGTGTAGTCAAAATAGGATATCACGAGTTCGAGTCAAGCTCTCTAAAACTCCCCAGCAGAGTCGCCAGAAACTGTAGACGTCCCCGAACGCCCCGGGAGGGTTAAGTCCCGTTCGGTTCACATTGGGTCACTACAGTTCAAAGGACTCCCTTTTTGTCGCGGTTCTAAATCTGAACCAAAGAGTCCAACTCTGGCAAATCGTTTTGAAGAAAAAACAGATTTTTTGAAAAGTAGTGCCAAACATGGACTGCTTTGCCAGATTACAGAGTCGCCACCTAAATATTTTAAAAAATAGGGGAATTTAGGAAACCCTGACTCGGTGCCGAAGGCCACGTGTCCGTCATCACCAAAGTGACTTGGCTCGGTACGATTGGGGAAGGTCAGCTATGAGCACCCCCTTTCGCCCGGTCCGAAGACCGGCCTCTACTAACCATGATATCCGTTTTTGAAAACGTTATGCGTTCTTATTCCGGTTATTAGCCTAGAATTACTATGTTATGCGCACAGCAAACAAGTATAGACTAGATCGCCTAATTTGGAAATAAGCATTGCATATCCGTCTTGTTTGGAAAACAGTTTGAAATTGCTACCCGCAAGTAGGCTAAAATACGGATTTCAATGAGTTTTCCAACTCAAGCAATCCAACCTCCACCCACAGGCATTCAAACAGTTTATCTCATGTAAGCATTTAGCCGCATAGTAAGCATACTGTCATGCTAACATTCACACGCATGCGACATGCTAAAGCGTAAATACTTACATCGTACTCCGTGCCAAAAATAAAACCCGGTTAGCAAACATGCATGACCTAGTTCATATTAAGTGGCTAATGCAACACAGGCATAAATGCAATCTAGAGTAGGCTCGGCTAACCCTAAACATGGCATATGAAATGCTATCACATAGCACGTATTCAATTTGGAAATTGAAAATTACGACGCAATTTGTATGATGTACCGAGCCCGGTGCATGTAAACAAATGCATGAATGCACGCATGCATAGCATAAGGTATGCTAATTGAAAATGCCCTAATCTACCATTGTAAGCAGGTAAACAAAAGGGATAGAAAGAAGTAGGGATTGGAAGACATACATGCCACTCACCCACACTTATTACATTTTTGCCCTCACTCGGAGGGACCGAAATAATAATACAGAACCGAATAAATAATTAACTAAACTAGCTAATTAAATATTACAAATTGAATAAATTAATTAAGCTAATTAATTAACCTAATTAAAGCAGTAAATGCCTCGGGAGGAGGGCCGGATGCGTCGCGTGCCCGGGACTCGCTCGGAATCGCACTGTCGTGCACGGGTTGCCTCTGTTTCCTCTGCTCTCCTCTTCAGAAAATTACCAAAATCCCAGGAGTGCCTCTCAGGGCATTGGGGATCACCACCGGCTGGGATAGAACACCACCGGCTAGAAGATGTGGCCACCGGCACTAAATTTCCTTATCGGCTGCCAATGAGCAGCCGGTCGGCACTAAAAAGTGCCGGTCGGCACAAAATTCCTGCAGAACCTGCAACTCACAGCAGCAGAGGGAAACAACATACAAGGCAATACAATTCGAGCCATTTATGCACCAAACACATCCCACATCATGTTTATGACTCAATGGGGCATGTGCCTCGATCCTCGGACCACCAATCGCGCATTTCCATGCGTGATGGTCTAAAGGACCAAGAATGCAACTTCAATGTCAAATGCACACAAACCAAGCAAGCACATAAGGGTGCTAAACCTCCATCATGACTTAGTCAAGAGGCCTAGCATGCATGTCCATGTGATGCAACCCTAAGCATGTGATCTAGGATGCAAGATGGACAATGGCATGGCATTTATGCAAGCATACAAACAAGCATATAAGGCAAGTATGCTAACTAAGCAATGGGATGGACTTATACATGAATTGGGCAGCTCTAACAAGGCTCAAAACAGTGGCCAACATGCTCGAAAATGAAGGCTAGAATGCACACACACATGCATACAATTATGGTCCAACACTTAGGCATTCATAAGCAACTCTCATGCATACTTAAAGAGGCCAAACATGGACTAATAGCATGCATTTTAAAGCTCTGAAAATCATGCTAAACATGGTGCCAAACCATGCAACAAAACAAGCCAAATATGCAATGAATGGCCCAAGCATTTGAAACAAGCCATAAAGGCTTAAACCAAGGCCAAATCCACCAAGCCTCACAAGGCTAAGGGGACCTAAAATAGGTCACAAGCAGACCTAAACAAAGCCTAAGGAACACCTAGATGGCATCTAAGAGGCTCAAGTGCAAAGGCATGCAATATGACCAAAACAAGGAGCATTCAACACATGCTTTTAAAGCATTAAAGAAGCAACCAAAGCATGCATACAAGCACATCATAAGGTCTGAAATGGCATGTTGGATGGTTTTAAACCACCGAAAATGAAGCAAGCATAGCATGCTATACACTCATATTCTCAAGGCCAACAAGCCAAATACAAAGGAGCTATATAATGCATGATAGGATCGACCCAAAAGGCTATGGACAGAGCTAAATCATGGCAAAATAAGCACACAAGCTTCACAAATCTAAGCTTAAAACATGCTAGAAAATAGGGCAAACAACCTAGACATGTTAAGACATAAAAGGGGCATTACAAGGCAACTATACTAAGCATGTATAGGAGACCAAAACCAACTTAAAACCAAGTTATATCACGGCAATATAAGCATGGAAAACAAGTCAAACAAGCTCAACACACACTCAAGCATAGAGCTCCTTAAGGAAGCAAAATTTGTCCTTTTCAAGGACATCAAGGAGAGGGGGTGGCCCTCTCCTTCTTGAGACTTCAAGGCATGCTCTTCACCACTGGAATCCCTCAAGATTTCAGTGGTGAAGAGATCCTATCACCAAAATCTCGGATCTCTCCAAAATAGCACAAAATGGGCCCTTTTCAAGGCCTAAAGGGGGGTCAAACTTCCCCAAACCTCACAACACTCTTAATGAACAATAAAGAGGACTTAAAAACTGAGATTTTATGTGTTAATCACTAAGCACAAAAACTGTTTTAAACTAGGTAAAAATGAGGTGCAAAAATGGGAAAAGGGGAGTTAGTATCTCACCCTTGTAGCCTTCTTCAACAAAGATGGAGTGATGGCCTCTTTGAGCTTCAAATCAACCAAAAACAGCAAGAACCAACCTTTGGAACCTCAGAACCAAGAGAAAGGTGGAACACTAGGTGTTTTAGTGCAATAGTAAGGCACAAAACACCTAGATTACAAAGAGAAAGAGAGAGATAGTAAGTATATCTATTCTAACCCTAAAAAAACCAGAGCTCTAACTCTCTAACAATGTCTAAAGCTCTCAGATTTTGTAACCCCTGAGCAAAGGGAAGAGCCTTCCCTCTTATAGGCCAAAGGCTTACAAGCTTGGCCACTAAGCAAGTTCATCCCTCCATACACGTGTATGGAGGGGAAACAAGTTGCATACAGCTGTGAGAAAATATCTCACAAAGCAAGTGCACAGTGGTCGGCTGGGCAAAATGGTCATTTCGCCCAAAACAGTGCCGACCGGCACAAAATAGTGCCGACCGGCACAATATAGTGCCGGTGAAAACTACATCCAGCCGGTGGCCTCTAGCCCCAGCCGGTGGTGTGTGGGGATGCCTCAGAAGGCATTCCCTGCCCCTCAAAGGCAAAACATAGGTGTTTGGTGCAAAACCAAACACAAACGGTCGAGTTTGGAGGTCCTGAGGCACAGCGCGCGAGCCGAGAACTCCGGGAACTCCAAACGAACACACATATGGAAGATCACCGAGTGTTCAAGCGGTGACGTCCAAGTATTGAGGACGGTCAAAAATGGGGTGTCTACAGCAGCAAGAGGAGCCGAATAGGTAGTTATACGGCGGATTGGAAGTGGGCCCAAACCCGAGGCCCAGGAGAGAAAATATATAAATAGAAGAATGTCAGACAGAAAGAGGTATGTGAGAACTAGTATGTTTAACTTAAGATACAAGCAATCAAGAGAGTATATACTGACTTATTCGTCGGAGTGATAATTCTGGCACCCCCGACCGGAATGTTCATTCCTTTTCAGGTGGCTAGTTGAGGATCACGAGCGTCCCCC
The DNA here is from genome assembly GCA_036172215.1 of Camellia granthamiana. Lineage (NCBI taxonomy): Eukaryota > Viridiplantae > Streptophyta > Magnoliopsida > Ericales > Theaceae > Camellia > Camellia granthamiana. The sequence goes on along the minus strand of CM069914.1, from coordinate 80,557,826 downwards.
AGGATCGGAAGAGTATTTCCAAACCACTTCCCCACAACCAACTAGTGTTATAATATTATTATTGACCACATTTATTATACAAATTACAAATACTTAAAATCATACAAATGATGCCGCATTATCTGTTAGTACACTAACGTGTACATTAATTAGTACATATAGTATTGTTCTAATTTTAAAGGTTTTAAATATTTGTAATTTAATTAATAAATATAATTAGTAATAGTAGTATAACACTAGTTAGACCATCTTCAACGGTAAACCAAACTTGGCATCAAATTTAAATTTTGGTGAAAAAGTCACTTTTTTGTGCTCCAACGGTTTCACCAAATTGGTATCAAAATGAAAATTGAACAAAAAAATCATCAAGCTGAGAACAAGCTACAGATTTGACCAAATTACTGTGCGTGACTGTTGGAGGAGGTAAACCGGTCAACCAGCCGGTTGACCAACCGGTCGACCGGCTTCCTTTCAAATAGGTAGATTCAAACCGGTCAAAAAAGGTTCAAACAGGTTAAAAAAAAAAAAAATTTGCCCTTACCGGTCGACCACTTCCTCAATTTTGCTTTGATGCTCACCGTTGGAAAAAGAAGTATCAAATTGAGAAAATAACCTATTTTTTACTCAAATTTGGTGAAAAAAGAAGTGAACGGTTGGAGATGCTCTTAGTATACTAATTGGTATATTATTTAATACACTAATTGATACATATAACACAACCGATAAAATATTCATTTCGAGACGTTATACTATTTGGTTAATAATAACTACAATGGTTTTCAAAGACCCCCATATTTTTCGAGCCACTTGTTTTGGACCTTGTAAAGCGCAGACTCATGGACTAGGGTTCCATTCAATCTCCCCCTAAGAAGATGAAAAAAGATAGCTAATCTAGTGGAGGGAAAATATGATAATTTTTTTTAAAAAAAAAAAATCATATGTAAATAACTAAAAATCATAGGCAAACATGGCCTAATACCGAAATCACACCACTGCATACCACCGTTTATTCTCCTCCTCCTCCTTCTCAGTTCCTCTTTGAGACATTTTATCAAACAGCCCCCCTACATCCTCCTTAACCCACTCTTTTCGAAAACAAAAAAGGCAACCTACCAACAACAACACCAGCCATACCCAGATCATCGCAACCTTCACCATCACTTTCCCAACAGCATCATGGTCCCAGATTCCAAATCGTAACCTCTTGTCTCCTTCAATCAAAACCTTTCTTCAATCCCAATCTTCCGTACCGATTCCATAGACAAGCAAGACAGAGGGAAAGGGGCTCTACTATGGAAGAAGGAGATGAGTTTAGGCGAATTGGGGGGTGGTTGACAATGGTTGCCAAGGAGAAAATGTAGACAGCTAGAGCTGTTTTTTAGTTAGGTAATTCGGTTGACCCATTTGATTTATGCCATTCAATCAATCTAAGGGCAAAATAGGAAATTCCAAGAAAAATTAGATGATGTCATAATATTCTGTTAAGTTCTTGACGGATTTTTAACACTGAGGGGTGAATTGAAATGCAACTCAAATGCTGAGGAGGCTGGCGTAATTTTCTCATACTACTGGGGTTAGATGTAATATTAACAAATGTTAAGAGAGGTCTGTGTAATTTATTCAAGAATAAACAAGATAAAGTTAGGTCCCAAAAAAAATAACAGAAGAAGATAAAGGGTATATTATAATTTGTATCCTTGCATTTTTTACATCAAATTTTATTTTGGTTCTTCCTTTTTCGTTGTAACAATCAATTTCATGCAATTTTACTTAGTTTGAAAATTGGCCCTTCTATTAATTTGGTGTCAATAGGGTTGATGAAATTTATCATGTGAGCAACGTGTGACATTTTTTTCATTTAAAAATGATATTTGTGAAATTGTAAGCTAAAATGAGTTTTTAATCTGAAATGAAACTCCGATAAAACAATCACAGCATTCTATATGAGAATTGTGCACAAAAATTATGTTTAGAAATGGCACCAGATCTTCCGTCTCCAACGCACCCCCTTGTTCTTACTATTAGATTATATTTCCAAATTTTTCACATAATCTAACGATTTGAGAGTATATTGGCACAAGTTGATATGAATTTCGAGACAAAAGCATGTTTGGCTTGGAAAAAATCACCACCATAATGATTACGAAAAAAATAGTGTATGAATACAGAAATCAGTCACAAAATCAAACACGACATTCTCATATGAAATAAACTCCACACTCATATAAAAGAATTACATCCGATTTTATAATTATTTTTTGTGCAAATAAAAACTCACCTGTGCACACTCTGTCAGTCCATCTGCCTTGGCACCATACTCTGTAACATCAAAAACTGTAGGAGCATTGCCAAGAAGGTTATGAGTGGCACCTTGAGCCCTACCAGAGAGCAAAACCAGACCCAAGAAGAAAGAAAACTTCACCTCTAATCTTCCCACCAGGGCCATTGTGGCCTTGACCCTTGAACTACAGTTTTTATATATATATTTTTTTTCAAGTTGAAAGAGACAATTAAAAAGCCAGAGACTATAGTTAAATGATTTCACCATCTTCAGATTCTTTATACAAAGTTTTTGGTACCAATTTTTATGACCACTCAAGCAATTTGTGGTAGCTTCTTGAAATAAATGCATTACTATTTTGGTTGTTTGGTTCACCTATTTTTGTGTGATGTCGTCATAAGTCATGGTTATCGGTAATTTTTCACTGGTTATTTCACTGTCAACGTGATGTCACGTGTAAATCAACCCCTTAAAATGAGAAATCTCTTGATTGTCAATTATATTAGAGGGAAGATGACATCAGTGAATATTGAAAAAAAAAATTATAAAAATTAATAATTAAATTTACAAATTTTTTATATATTTATGAATTTGTATTTTTTTTTTTCCCCTCATATAACTGTCAGTTAATAACCCCAATATATTACCATGCAGGAGATTGAGTCATTTTTCATATAGCAACATAGAAACAATGCGAATATATATTTTTATGTTTGCTAAAAGGAGAAATAGTTTGTTCTCTTACAAAACAGAGGGTCAAGTGTATTAGTAATATGGGTCTATTACTTTTGTGCATCACGGTTTAAAAATAAATAAAATAAAAAATAAACAAAACATAAATATATTATTTACATTAAAATTTCTTGAATTATTGGGAAATATTATTTTACTCTTTCATCTACGAATCCATATATATTAATTCTATCAACTATGAAAATCATAATACATATCTTTTAGATGTGATCTATATAAACGGTATGCATGTGTGAAAGTAATATATTTTTATAATTGAAGGAGTCAAAATGTATAAATTTATAGATAATAGAGATAAAATAATATTCACCGATAATTGAAGAGGTGTTGGTGTTATTTATTTTATTTTTTTTAACCGTGCGTATGGTGCAAAATAAATACACTTGGACCCTCTGTTTTGTAAGAGATTCAGATAATACTCCTTTAATGTATAAGATATTGGTTGGTGTAAATGTTAGGAAAAATTAAATTCATACACAAAATTCGTATAAAAAAATTCTACAAGAATAATGCGGTTATATTTTTCTTGTAAATAAATTTATCTTTAGAAGTATTTTATTTCAAAATGAAAAATGCACACTGAATCAATTTCGAATGGCAAGGGAAAAAAGAGAAATTTAGACTATATAGCACAACTTTCATAATGACATAGTAAACATAAGGTGAGTCTATTTGTAGAAGCTCCACCAATTCAGAAAACAAGCTAGTGATATACTGCAATTTTCACACCTATAAACAATAAATTACACAAAGATAAGCTTAATACATCTGACGAAGTGGTGCTTTTGTAGTGGTTCGATACTCAGCCATCACTAGCCCACCATACTTCTTTGCTGCCTGATAACAATCAATAGTTTCTCTTTCTCTTGCATGAACAACTTGACGAGTAGCAGAGTGAAGTTGGAGATGATGATGTGGACGGTTCTGATTAAGAGTAGGCCTCCTTTGTGGGGCCCTCAAAGACTCCTCCAGCAATCCAAAGGCTTCCAACCCAACATTAGCTATCTCAGTTGGAGTACCCATTTCACTTGATCTCTTCTTGGCTATGTATTAGTAGTCTTTTGAGCGCTGTGTGATCTGCCAAACAGACCAAACTGGCATTGCCCTTTTATAGTAATTGCATTTGGATACTGTTCCACCTCCTATCTTCTCCCTTCAACATATGACTTTTCAAATTACTTTTCTCTGAATTGATATGCAGAGGAGTGAATATATTTGATTTGATCTGCTTTCGGTGGCCCCTCCAAGTGGTCTCACTAATGTATATTCTTATCTATCTTTGGAGCACCAATCACTTTGAGTGTGTTTGTTTTGATGGATTATTCCATGGGATTAGATTATTAGTCCATTGTTTGGTTCAATTTTTTTGCTCCGGATTAATAGTTCTTCCGGACTATTAGTCCCTATTGTATCCTAGGGGGGAGGGTGGGATTATTTCCATGGGATTATGGGAGTAATGTGTAAAATGTCCATTTTACTCTTATGCCATTACTTAATAAACAATTGAAAAATGATAAAATAGTCTTTTGAACATTTATAAATTATTTTTTTAGTGTTGTTAATTTAAAATTATATATTAAATAAAATAAATAAATGATAAATTATAAATTTAATTTAATTAAAAATAATAAATTAAAATTATGGCCTTATAATTTTTTTAGTGTTGTAAAAAAAATTAAATTTATATATTAAATAAAAAATATAAATTATAAATTATAAATTAAATTTAATTAAAAATAATAAATTATAAATTATGACCTTATAAATTAATTCTTTTTAGTGTTGTTAAAAAATTAAATTTATATATTAAATAAAATTATTTTTTTAGTGTTGTTAATTTAAAATTATATATTAAATAAAAAATATAAATTATAAATTTAATTTAATTGAAAATAATAAATTAAAAATTATGACCTTAAAAATTAAAAATTTTTAGTGTTGTTAAATTATAAATCATAAGTTATAGATTACAAATTTAAAATTATATATTAAATAAAAATTATAAATTACAAGGGTAAAATATTTTTTTGAACATTTATCTTTATCCAATCCGTCTAACCAAACATTTGATTCACTAAAAATAATTCAATCCAGACATTTAATCCCATTACTAAACAAACATAGGATACAAATCTAATCCAATCAAATAATCTGGGGACAATGTATCCCAAGACTAACAGTCAAATGAATTACAATCCTCCTTTATCCAGTCCGTCCAAACAAACACACCCTTTGTTTTCAGTTTTTTGAAAACACATTTTAGAAAATTTTACTTTCTTATTTTTCGTATTTTTTTATTTTTATTGAATTTTTTTAATATTTTAAGCAATTTTTTTTAATTTTTAGACACACTTAACATAAATACACTTAAAAAGTATAATTTTCGTGAAAAAAAAAAAATCTCTAAAAAATTCACTAAATACCAATAATACCAAAAAATATATATAAAAATTCAATATAGTTTCATATTTTTGTGTATTTATTAATTTTTTAAAATAATTTTTCACAAATATTTTATTTTTTAGATAAACTCCAATCACACTCTCTACTTTTTATTAGTTAAAATACAAAAAAAGTACACTCTTTATTTTACCTAATTACTTTAGTTATTGTGTTCTCCAACCACACTCTTTATTTTATAGCTAATCATTCAAACTAACTTAATTAATTTTTAAAACAAAAAATACTAATTGCTGATATTTTACTAATATAAATTTGCAATAATAATAAATTTGCCCATACAAACATACAAAACCTGTAGAATGAGGAGAAAAAAAATGCAAAATACGAAATAAGTTATTCCGTAATTCATCAAATAGAATTTAAAGAACATATAAAATTGCTACATATATATACACATATACATATATAAAATATATAAAATCCTAAATCCAAGACATAAATATACAAAAATCCAAGATATATACATATATATATTTGTTTGGAGAGCCTCTAGGGCTCTTCAATTGTAGCCACTAAAAAAGTAGAATGGTAAAGTAGCTAGTCCAATAGCCAGCCCATTGGAGCTCAAAATTATAGTTACATTGGCTAAAATGTCTAACAAACTTTTTTTATCTATCCATTTGGAGATGCTCAGTAAGGTACATTTAAAAAAGTAAAAAAAAAATGTTTAAAATTTTAAAAGTATTCTCTAAAAATAAAAAAACATGAAAAACAAAAAAACCCAATTTTAAAAAAAACTGAAACTAAACAAACTAAATAATATTCCCACCTAGAAAAATTACACTAAATGTTATTACAAAAATAAAAGGTATGAATCAGATTTATTATGAAAGTGACTGATTTAATATCAAGTTTAAATTTGGAAAATAGATTGTCTCTAGTTCACATTGGAGGGCTAGACTGTCTAGTTGGGTTTGAAAAGCCTGAAACGGGCCTCACTATGATTATCTTATCCATTCATTATGTAAACTAAGAACACTTGTTTTTCATGAAAAAAATCAATTTGCCATGTTAATCATATTATTTTATAGGATTTGTCTTTTAAAAAATAGAAATTTTATTTTTAAAATCATACTTACTATCTATTTTTTTTTTCAAAAAAATATAATAAAATATTTTAGCAATAATTGGCAAATCAATTTATTTTTTATATAGATGATCTAAAAACATAAACTTTTAAAATAAATTGATTAAATTATTAAAATGTGACCCATGAAGGATAGACCCAGGGACACAAATGGTCGACCGGTGGTGGATGGACACAATCTCCTTCCTAAATCTATATCATATACCGTATATTCTATTTTTGGAATAAATAAATCAACCGTGCTGGGAACCCCTAGTGGAGGTGATCCCCAGCACCCCCAGCTCCACGTGGGGGCTGTGCGCAAGACTTAAAATAATAATAATAATAATAATAATAATAATAATTTTGACCAATCAGGCCCCACTGGGGGTCCTGGGGGTCACCCCCAGTAGGGGTCTGATGCATTTCTCTAAATAAATTTTCTGATATTTGGCGATGGAACATATTTGATCCTATCAAGACCAAATAATTGGGATAAAGTAGTAACTGGAGTGTTTTAAAAAGTTAGTTAAAAGTTAGCTTTTTGACTATTTTATTTTTTAGTGAGTAAAAAATATGAGAGGTAATGTAATTTAAAATATGTTAAAAGTCAAAAGTTAATTTTTAACCATCTTGCCAAAATAGTGTCATGACGATATTTTGTGATGAAAGGAGGTTGAAGTGTGGACTCATCTATGTAGAAAAAAGTACTCTCTACTTCCAAATTCTAGCAAACAAGATCAAGTGAAGAAAACTGGAGAAAGGAATAAGGAACCTCAAGAAACATAAACTTTATGCACTCACAAAATAAATCAGACAATGATTTAGAATTTTAAATCTATATGTATATTTAGAGATTACTATAAGGTTACACTATGAATGAATTTTTACATTTGATTATAAATTCTACATAGTTTTTTGATTTTTTTTCTTTCTGAGTTTGTAGAATTGCTGATTGTGAAATATTCTAAATTAAAAGATTTCAAATAATTATCCTTTAAAATCATACTTATTATCTTCTTCTTTTTTCTAAAAAATACAATAAAATATTTTAGCTATAATTGGCAAATCACTTTATTTTTTGTATAGATAATCTAAAAACATAGACTTTTAAAATAAATGGAACAAATTATTAAAATGTGATCCATGAAAAATAGACCCATCGACACAAATGGTCGGCTGGTGGTGGATGGACACAATCTCCTTCCTAGATCTATATCATACACAGTATATTCTATTTTTGGAATACATAAATTTCTTGATATTTAGAGATAGAACATATTTGATCCTATCAAAACCAAATAATTGGGATAAAATAGTAACATAGTGTCATGACGATATTTTGCGATGGAAGGAGGTTGAAGTGTGGACTCATCTATGTAGAAAAAAGTACTCTCTACTTCCACATTCTAGCAAACAAGACCAAGTGAAGAAAATTGGAGAAAGGAATAAGGAACCTCAAGAAACATAAACTTTATGCACTCACAAAATAAATCAGACAATAGAATTTTAAATCTACATGTCTATTTAGAGATTACTGTAAGGTCACACTATGAATGAATTTTGACATTTGATTATAAATTCTGAATAGTTTTTTGATTTTTTTCTTTCTAAGTTTGTAGAATTGCTGATTATGAAATATTCTAAATTAAGGCCTCGTTTGGGAACATGTTTTTTTAGTAACTTTTTGACTTTTTGATTAAAATATGATGTAAAAAAAACTAGTATGTTTAGGATGACTTTTTGATTTTTACGAAAAGAAGTGTAAAAATTAGAGAGAAAATGAAATCTTTGATTTTTTGATATAGATTATTGACTTTTTAATTTTTTTAGTGACTTTTTGACTTTTAAATTAAAAGTAATATTACCAAACGAGACCTAAGATTTCAAATAATTATCCTTTATTGAAAGGCATATGTCCAAAAAGGAATATGGATAAGACCTCTTGGAGCTTTGGGAATATGAATTAAAATGGAACCCAAAAAAATATATTCTTTCAAAGTCATGATTTTGTTACTCAATTTTACTGAGTTGGATTTATTTATTTATTTATTTATTAAAACAATTTCATGTTTTTATCGAATGCTTAAGAGCAATCCTAATTGCACGGAAAACATCGTACTGAAAAGGTCATGGTTGTTTGGATAGACGGGTGTTTGGGATTGGACTAATAATTCAATAAAATTATTAATTTGATATTTGATTAAAAAAATTAAAATACGCATTAACAATCTATCCGGATATGATATTTCACATATGATGGACTATTTAATCCCACATAGGAGATGAAATATAAATTGAGGAATTAAGTCAAAGTCTGGACTAATTTATCAAATGACCATAATTGAGGAATCATGGTCAATATATTAGATGTCTTTTATCCTATCTATTCCAATCTCCTTAAACAAACATCGGATTAAATAATATTTTATTAATCTCTCCTTACAATCCTAACTCAATCCAAACATAGGATAAGATACACAATCTAAAAAATTCGTAGCCCAGGACTATTAGTCATAGGAATACTAATCCAACCTAATTTAATTCACCTAAACAAACATAGCCAAAGTGTATTGGCTATGGGACCACCAACATGCGAGTTGCTAATATTATTTTGTTATGATTTTTCTTTATATCTCTATCTTATTCTTTTTTTTTATTTTTTGTTTTTTATATTCAATTCTCTCCTTGTTCTTTTTTCCCCTGATTTTGTCTTTTTTTTGTTTCAATTCAATTTTCATTTTCAGTTTCTTCTTCCTCTTCCCCATATCTTCTTTTTTTTTTTTTTTTTTTTTTAAAAATAGAAAATTTCTTGATTCACCTAGTACTCTGCTTCCTATATTTCTATTTTGGTTCTCTTTTTTTCTTTTAATTCATATCCATAAACATCTCAAGTTTCAAAAGTTGTCAATTATTTCCGAGGTATGCTAAAGTGTTGGTGCAAGGTGGATGGAGAATAATTTTCTAGCAAATCTGGACTGGAGGGGTTTGTTTGGGTCCGTAGGGCTCACCATTGGTCCCGTTTCGATGATCCGAATCTTTCATTTTGTCAACTATTTTATGTATTTCATCTTTAAAAAAAAATTAAGTTGATCCAATAATTGTAACATGTTCAATTTATTATCTTTGTCATCAAAAAAAAAATTACAATTTATTTTTTAAAAACACAATTATGTTCCATTTTTTTTGGTGAAAAATATGGAAAATTAAACAAGTTACAGTTATCAGATTGACCTAATTTTTTTATAGATGAAATAAACGAAGTGCCCAACAAAATGAACGGTTGAGATCATTAAAATGAGACCTATAGTGGGCTCCATGGACCCAAACAATCCCCTCCAGTCCAGATTTTGGACTAGAAAGAATCCTACTCAATCTCATTAATTTTTGGGCGATAGGGCCAGAAGTTTAATTTTCAAGCTTTTGGCGCAATTATCTCAACATTGCAAGGTCTGGGAAGTGAGATGTTATGCTGAAAAATTCTTTGAGTTTTAAGTAATAAAAATAAATAAATAAAGTGAAAAAGCAAGTTATAACTAGAGGACAGTAGACATGAGTTGGAAAATTTGTACACTGCTAAAATTTCACATAGCATATATATTGTGATTACACCATATGCATAATGTCAAAGCTGTAATTTATAATGAAAACTACAATACATATATATATATATATAATTGAAAAAAAGAAGAAGAAGAAGAAGAAGAAGAAGAAGAAGAAGAAGAAGAAGAAGAAGAAGAAGAAGAAGAAAAGAAAGGGCAGTAGTGAAACATGCATGCTGAATTGCTGGTGATCATTTGAAGCCACGTTACATTACATAGTGTTCAATCTTTTTTGGGATCTCTTTGGACGAAATCTACAACGTGAACCCCTTTCCAAATCCTGGCTGCATCCTTATCCATGATTCCCTTCACCGTGGGGTCACGGATTCGCCTTGCCTTCTTCTTTTCTTCCAGTAGCTTATTTTCCAGGAATTTAAACTCTTCCTCACCTATTTTGCCAAGATCAGCTTGAGGCCGTGCCATATTTTGGAGAGAGAGAGAGAGAGTATGTGTGGTTTGTATTGTGTTTTGGGTGCAAATAATTTGGTAACTTGATATGCTCTTATATACAGTGCATCTAAAATATTCTTAGTTGATAACATTTTACACTTTTGTTGGTTCTTACATATCCATAACTGATTCTGATCAAATGGCAAGTCCTTCCAAATTCAATAGAATATTTTTGCAGATTACAAAGTGAGACAAAAAACCAAAAAAAAAAAAAACTAATCAAACACTTGGCTCACTTGGCCACAGTACTCATCCCCATTTTTATCCAACTTCTACTTTATGCCCAAAGTTGTTTGTGTGAGATGGTTGATCTGTAGTTGTCAAAAGAAGAAGTTACTTAGTAGTTACACTTCCTAAAGGGATCCCACTCAAACTGGGTTCCAATAATTTGTTTTGTTGTGTATTACACACAATTCTTGTACGCACAAAGAACAATTTGATCGTAGAATTAGATTTAATCTTTTTATATAAATGGGACTCTTACATTTAATAAGTCATATCTCAAATAAGAAAGTTATTTTTGATTCTATGAGTAGATTTTATCCACTTAAATTTTTCTTTCACATAAGGTTAATGCCAATGTTTTGAGCTTCGTATGTGTATAGATTCATTTCTAAATAAATAAAAATAAGATTGATTGGTTAGTCATAAGTCACATCGCATAAGTTTATCAAATGAAAAATTCTAAACATGTATAAAATTCATATAAAAAATTTGATAAGAATGATGTGACAATGTCATTATTGTAAATAAATCTATTTTTAATGGTATTTTATTTTGAAATGAAAGGTCCACAATAAGCCACATCATTATGTATAAAAATTATGTATGAATTTTTTGTTTGTATACTATTATCAAATTTATCTTTTCAAAAAATGTAGTTATTTTTTGAAAATTGTGCTTATGGTTCGTTTTTGGTAAAATAACTCTGGTCTAATATATAATTAAGATTATTACATAAATCTCATAATTTTTATGAATAATCTACGCACACGATTTAGTTCATTGACATTGACCCTTGTGGTGATCCACCGAAGCAAACATCATCGGTTATTGTCTCTCCCAATTGGAGAGAAGTTGGAACAGTCAAATTTTGGAGATAAACTTGCATAACTTTAAATATGTACTTGTTGGATTCAACAAACTAATAGTTGAATGAGACCGGGAAAAAGGTTGGCCGGAGCATGCTTTCATCATAAATAATGTCACTCTAATAAGAAAATGGTAGATATTCTTACATCAAATTTATACAAAAAATCTCCATAAGAATTATGTGAAAATATCATTTTTACAAATAGATTCATCTTTATGAGTGTTTTATTTTAAAATGAACTATGTACATTATAAGAAAATTATGTAGTTCTGTTTGTATATCATTACTTTTTTAAAAATATTTCTTCTTTTAGGTTAGTTTGATTGTTTATAAAGAGTTATGGTAGAGACCCCAAATATTCTATTAAATATTTTACCAAACCTGTCACATGGATGTGGGACCCACACACATGTGGATTTGTGTGAGTATCACCCATGTGAAAGATTTGGTAAAATATTTGGGATACATAACATTTCTCTAATTATTTATCAACTTTTACGTATTGCAACCAAATGGTTCAAAGTTTGTAGGATTGAACATTAAGGATCATCTGTTCAAAAAAAAAAAAAAACATTAATGTTGTGTTTAATTAAGAGATTTGGGAAGGGATTTAAAAAGGGAAAGAGAAAAGATGAGTAAATGTGAATAAAATATATTTACATTTTACATAGTTTCACACACTTTTTCTCTTTCCTTTTTCCAAATCTCTTTTCAAATCCCTCAACCAAACACCGCATAAGGATCAAAATTATACGTGTTGGACTATAGGGATGGGCTTACATTGGGCCGTGCTATTTTTTTTTATAATTTTTTTTTTTATAATTTCGGCTGGGTAAAGTTGTCTCAGCCCATTCAGACTACTTTCCAAGAATTACTCAAAAATTTAAAAAAACAATGACAAAAATTAGTAAAGATAGAGAGACATTGAACTCACATATTTTGATCATTTTCACAGGCCGTTGATGTTTGGTCATATGTTTCGAGCTTGATGAATTGGAAGTTCATGCGAGGCAAGGGTGATTTATTTGGTTGGTTTCTTACAGCTTAGGAATCGTTGGATTCGGACGCTTTCGGCTTCTTGTGTGTTGCGGCACGGTGTATTTGGGTTAATAGGAATCGTGCTCTGTTTTTAAGGCAGTTGTCAATCAGCTTGCGGCCTCAGCTTCAAAGCTCTTCACTGAATTTGCTGCGATCCACGCACGTCTTCTTGTAATTTGTTTTTAGCCTGGTCTGTTTGGTCTATTTCTTTGTACTGTTTTCAACTTGCAAAAAATAAAAATTTTGGCAAAAAATTGATAAATCACAACTCTTACAATAACATTAATGTTAAAAACACCGACAAATATATTTACTAGATGCTAGCAACGTTGAGAAAAGGCAAGAGAGGCTACCGCCTTCAGTCCAAAATTTTAACAAAATTTGAGGGCTTCTAATTAATTTTGACACTAGTAGTATCAGTACACTAAAATGTAATGCCTGATACAAAAAAGACAAAAATGTAAGGAGAAGGTTCTTTCCGACCCAAGATGTAGGAGCTCTTACATTTCAAGTAATATGGCACTTTATGATTGGCTAAAAAATTATACAATTCAAGAAAACTTGTATTTTGAATCCTACTCATCTTACGTAGCTTATTTATGTTTTTTGTAATTAAATTTTTATCTTTAAAAAAATTCTATATTGGCAATTTTTTGATAACTTATCAACTAATTTTATTTGTTTATTTTTTGTACGATTAAATTGTTCTACAATTAGTATGGGTTGAAAACTTACAGACATAATATTATGTCTCGTAGAATTTTGTTAACAAAAATAAGTGTTTGGTTTTATTTTTTAAAAATAATTTTGAGTTTTTTTTTATTGCCTTTTTAATTTTGTCTTTAGTAACTCTTTCATATTTTAACCAAAATTTTAAAATTTTATAGATGTAATGCACATTAAAATATTTTCTAAAAAATCTGATTTTTTTATTTTTTTTTTACTAAAAACAAATAAGAAATAGAAATAAAAATGGCACATTTAAATATTTTTTTTTTTTTTGAGATTTTTTTTCTACATTTCTACAACATGCAATGTTGCTTAATGTATGTAGATTTTCAATGGACATTAATTATGTAATACAATTGTGGAACAATTTGATTATGAAAAAAAAAAAAAAGAAAGGAAGAAAGAAAAAAGTTCAGGTGGGTCATCCAAAATTTACCAAAAATAAATTTTATATTTTTAGATAATGATTTAATTCCAAAAAAATACGGTACCTAAAATAATTAGGATTCTAAATACATGTATAATCTCTTAACCTTAGGGTGCCACATTATTTGGGTTGTAGGAACTCCTACATCTTGGGTTGGAATAAAACCTTTTACAAAGTATAATGCATATTTCAACTTTTCTAAATTCACAATCCAAATTCAAAAGTAATTTATTTTATTTTGTTTTTTTATCAATTGATATAAGATTAAAAAGTATTTAGCTGAATATGGTTACATTCTTTTGAGAACACTACTAAAAAAAGCACTTTTAGCGATCATTATTATTCGTCGCAAATAATAAAAATACAATCTCAAAAGACCTTTTGTGACGGCCCATGCAACAGCAAATGCGGGTCTCAAATATTGGGGTGACAAATACTTTTTGCGACTGCAAAATAGCAGTCGCAAACTATTTTCGACTGCCTAATTTACTTATGGCGACTAATGTTTTCACAAAAAAATTAAATAAATGCCTACAATGTATTAACAACCATCTTGTTACCGTCGCAAATTTTTTTTTTAAAAAGGCCTACAATGTTTTAGCAACCTCTATTCTCATATATATATTCAAATATTATATGCAATAAATATAAAGTGATATTTGCAAAAATTCTAATACTCATGTATTATTTTTCATCACTTCTCTCAACAAAATTATCTGTCTTCAAAAAAAAAGTGTACATACAAAATATAAACTTCTATACATGCAAAACAAATATTCATCAACCATCCTTAAAAGTATGTATATAAAATACTAATAGATTCAAGTACTCAAAAAAAACAAAAAAAAAATCTCAATTTACCTCTCAATATCGCCCACTCACTCATATCAACTACTCCCTCAACACTGCTTGCAAAAATATACATCAATATATTCTTGTTCCTTGGAACATCAACTAACAAAGCTGGACCTGTTAAAGCAAAGAAATTTAAAAATCAAATAACAAATAAATAAGCACAAATGTAAGTAGTTTGCTACAAGAAGGAGATGAAATATTAGAACAAAAAAGTTTGTAGGAACCATGATCTTTTCATGATATTCTTTAACTTCAATTAAAGACCTCTAGAGCTTTCAAAGGGCTGGCAATTATTTACTTTTCCCTTGTGGACCTCGTAATTTCAAGTGGTGTTACTTGTTAATCACATAAATCTCAACCGAATGCAACAGAAAGTCACTAACCACAAAGAGATCAAAAACAAGAAAGTTGAGGAAAAGGTAGGACTATAAATAAAGCTTAAGTTTCGTCCATAAAAAGAAGCAATACATAAGATAATAACAATTCCTCTCAAAGATTAAAAAGCACCTCTAGAAACAGCCGATCCTAAGACTCAGTTGTGAGGATCTCATTTAAACACTGCACCCAAAATAGTGAAATCATCCAAAGTATAAAATAGTATGAATGGATTATTAATCAAATTGCTTTACAAAATTTACATAATAAATTAATCAAGCTAATAAAATAACTGGCTAAACAATGACAAAAGAGCACTATTGATCAATTTAACACCATTGAGTACTTCATTGGCAAGAATATCCCATCAAACAAAGTACTGATCAAACAAATGTCCTAGTGCATCAACACAAAAACCATACGAACAGGCCATTTCATGATAGATAAGTTATTATATGAACCATTCTTCGTGCTCATAGAAAGTGAGAGCAACTGTCCAAACCCCTCAAGCCCCCAAAAGGTGTTTTAGGACTGAACCTATGTGTAATCTAAAAAATTCTTTAATTGCCATAAACTTCCCTTCTCAAAGGAACCAAACAAAACAGTATAGTTTTTTTTCTGGTGAACTTCATCGCATAAACAAGAACAATGAAAAATTCATCAATTTGTAAGTATTGCACCTCTCTCAAGCTCATACTCCCAGCCGCACCCTGTGACTCTAAGAACAAAACACGTGGCGTCAAGTTCTCAATCGTTGTAGTGAACCTAGACTTAACGTCTTATGACACACGTCATGTGATCTCATGAATAAATGAAGGGGGTGTTGATGATTGTGATGGCCCGCTGACTTGGGCATACACTGTACTCCAGGGCACTCCTCTCCCATAAGTCTTGCTAGAGGTGGGCACGGGTCGGTTGCGGCCACGGAACTTCCAATTCTCCATCCGTCCGCCAAATTCACCAAAATACGTAAAGCCTCATCCATAGTCACGTAAAGCCCCATCCATAGTGTGAGGTAGCGAGGGACTTGCCCGAACACGTAAAGCCTCATCCATAGTCACATAATCAATTGACATCCAATTTGGCAAATCAATCCAATTCTTGTCCATCTTTCTATTTCTTTAACTGTTTTTGTACACATCCATAAATAGAATGAGTTTGCAAAGTATCACAAATAACACAAAGGTAATAATTTCCAGCGTTCTTCTTTTAGAATAACAGGCCAAAAGAATGGATTTATAAACCATTTAGGATCTCTTTAAGTTCTGGAATTTGAACACAACGTAGAACAAGTCCACTTTTATTTCAAATTTTCTTTTATAAGTTGCATAACATAACCAGAGATTTATCTATAGGCTATTTACTATTTTCTGTCCATATTTTCACCAGTGAACAGTTCTAAAGAAAAATACGAGCACATACCAAATGAAGTCAAATGATCACGATATTTTTACTGGAGATAGTTCAATAAGTTAGGAAGATATTTTAAGAAGAACTCTAGAGCTAAAAATCACTTTATGATAGAGAACTCATTTTTGGAAGAAAACTAGTATATTCAAACAGTGAGTTCAGCAGACTCCAGCACAGGTAGGCTAAGTTAGAAAAAGGAACAGAGGCATCAAATGATGTCCAAACTAAGTGAGACCAAAACCATTGGAAAGATATTTGATTTAGGGATATTTTATCAGAAAGATGAAAAGTCTAAAAATCACATTAAAGGGGTGAAAATACAGGATCAAGCAGTACTAGTCTGTTCCTATCATGTTTTAGAAAAGTGATCATAACTCTCTCAATAATTAATATTTTTCAGTGATTTTTGTGCACATAGAAAGGTATCTCATATATCTAACATATGGCACTAGTTTCACTCCATAGGATTTGTTTAGAGCAAAATGGCATAGAAACAAAGTGAGGGTTAACTGCTACTCTTAAAAATCTGTAGGATCCAACCGTAAAGACAAGAGGTTTTCAAAACTCAAAACGCATGCCATGATCTTACAAAAATGTGAGTATACCAATAACTCATTGATAGAGGGTATATCAAAATTTCAGAGCAAAAGGATTTTTTTTTTTTTTTTTTTTGTGTGTGAATTTTAGAAAATGAGCAAAGTTAATACATATGAACAGAATCAGAGCAGATAGGGGCTAAAATCATACCAAGTGTTAAGCTCTACTCCTATTCAATCAATTTTCACCATACACATACATGATACAAAAATACATAATCAAAACAACCAAATATCAAATATAAGGGAGGAGAAGGCAAGGGTGTTTCATTTCATACCAATTAACACGATTATGAAGCTTATAGCCTACCCAAAACACATTTTGAAATTCACCAAAATACGACTATATGCTAAAATCCACACACATGCTCCAATCTAACATGACAGAAAATAATAATAATAATAATAATTCGAATTCAGAACTAAAATCAAGCAAGTTCATAGCAATGCTATATATATATATATATAGAGAGAGAGAGAGAGAGAGAGAGAGAAAGAGAGGTGAGAATTGGAAGGTGAAGCGATAACAATTAAGAATTGAATGGTTCAGCTTGTACCTGTAGCAGATGAGAAAGGATTGATTCAAACCAAAGCTTCGTTGAAAGGTGATCTATGGTTGTGACTAGAGCGAAAGAGAGTTAGATTGACGAAAAAGTGATTGAATTACAATGAGTTCAGATGATAAGAAACAAGTGATCGAACTAGAGAGACGAAGAAGTTGAAAAACGAATGAATGATTCGAAAAGACTCACTGAGACGAGAGAGAGAGAGAGAGAGAGAGAGAGAGAAAGTTCATACCATTGGTGATCTATAGAGCAAAATCGATCACAAGCAATCCCATAATTCTTGAGAATCAATCACAACTAATTTCTTCATCATGACCATGGTCTCTTCTTCAGACGATCGAGCGAGCGAAATCAAATTTAGGGGAAATCAGTCTCTATTTGTGAATTGTTGGGAGTGTAAACAGTGAAAAGGGTTAGGGCATAGGTATAAGGAAAGGAAAAAATAAATAAAAGAAAAAATTATCAAGGTTGCTATTGCAAATATTATTTTTTGCGACGGTCAAATAATAAGTCGCAAAAAGCCACTTTTCTAGTAGTGGAACATGTATTTTGAGTAATAATTGTAAGTTTAGGCTTGTTTGATTAAAATGATTAATACTAAAAGGAAAATACTAAACATATATAAAATTTATATAAAAAATTTGATAAGAATAATGTGACATTGTCATTATTATAAATAAATTCATCTACAATGGTGTTTTATTTTAAAGTGAATGGTTCACAATGAACCACATCGTTATGTATAAAAATTATATATGAATATTTTGTTTGTATAGTATTACTCTATATCCATCTTTTTTCTTTTTTTCTTTTTCTTTCATAAACTATTATTTTAACCCTTCTCAATATTAAGAATTTGTTAATTTTGTGAGATTGGATGTCCGGCGAAAATATAATTTGGTTTAAAAAATTTACAATCAAATATAAAATTATGGGTTAATAAATTAACAATTTTGATCATATTCTATAATCCTACAGGTCAGACATGCACTTACAATATAGTTCAAAAAAGAAAAAGACATGCACTTCCAATATAACTGTTTTATTGGTTCAAAAAATATACATACAACTGTTTTATTAGATACAAAAAGTAGGAAAATTTTTGGACAATCGATTCCGTTTCCCACGTTAGGCTTGGCTGGGTTGGGGGGTTTGTCTAGACTATCTATAGTGAAGCCCCCCATTCCATTGAGAAGTGGCTGCCAAGTGTCAAAGCAGAAGACAAAAGTAGGCAAGCACGTCCTCGAAAGGGCAATGCTAGAGACTACTAAAAGTGGTGTTCTAAGGCAACCACTAATGATGTGGCACCCATTTTTTCAAAAAAAAAAAAAAAATTAGACACAACAACATTGTGGCAGTGGGTGTTAGTGGTGGCACTAATTAGTGCTCCTACTCATTTTCCTCGTCAAAACCCTCCCCCTACTTCTGACACATCTGCACTCCGTAGCTTTTTTAAACACACCACAAACCCTCTCTCTCTGTTTCTGCGGATGCTTTGCTTTGCTTTTATTATGAACATCGAAGCAAATAGGCAAATAGCGTATCATCGTCCCCCTTTTTTCGTCTCTCTCTCTCACTGTCAATGGTCAAATATTGGGCCCCTCACCAACGGTATATAATATCATTTCAAGACGTTATACTATTTGGTTAATAATAACTACATTGGTCCCCCCACATTTTTCGAGCAACAATGATTCATACTACTAAAAAAAATGTTATTAATAGCACTAATACATTAGGAATGTCAAAAAATAAAAATAAAAATAAAAAAACAAGGCGTAGGCGTAGGCATAGGCATAGGCAGTGGGCGGGCCCGCTCCACATCATTAATAATACTATTAGAGTACCATTTTTAGTGCTCTCAATCATTTTTGTTTTTTGAGCCACTTGTTTTGGACCTTGAAAAGCCCGTACTCATAGACTAGGGTTCCATTCCATCTGCAGCAGTCACCCCCTCCCTCTACTATATTAGCTATGGCCTTGTTTGGAAAGTTAGTTATTTTAATAGATTATTTTAGTTTTTGATTATTTTAATAGGTTAAAATTTTTGGTTGCGTTTGGTAGGGTTTTGTAAATCTGATTTGAGAGTATGAGTTGTATTTTGAGTTTGTGAGTTTTGAAATTATGATTTGAGTGTGGAAAATTTATTTAGTGAAAGAGTTTTGAAAAAAATTTTGAATTGAGGGAGGAATTTAGGACACCCCGAACAACAATTTAGAAAGTAGATTGTCTCTAGTTCATATTGGAGGATTGGGTTGTCTAGTTGGGTTTGAAAAGCCTGAAATGCGCCTCACTATAATTATCTAATTCGTTCGTTATGCAAACTGATGATTTTCATGAAAAATTCAATTTGATATGTTAATCATATTATTTTATAGGATTTGTCTTTTAAAAAAAATAGAAGTTTTATTTTTAAAATCATACTTATTATCTTCTTCTTTTTTTCTAAAAAATATAATAAAATATTTTAGCTATAATTGGCAAATCAATTTATTTTTTATATGGATGATCTAAAAACAAAAACTTTTAAAATAAATGGATCAAATTATTAAAATGTGACTCATGAAAGATAGACCCACCGACATAAATAGTGGGCCGGTAGTGGATGGACACAATCTCCTTCCTAAATCTATATCATACATCGTATATTCTATTTTTGGAATACATAAATTTCCTGATATTTGGAGATGGAACATATTTGATCCTATCAAGACCAAATAATTGGGATAAAGTATTAACATAGTGTCATGACGATATTTTTTTGATGAAAGGAGGTTGAAGTGTGGACTCATCTATGTAGAAAAAAGTACTCTCTACTTCCAAATTCTAGCAAACAAGACCAAGTGAAGAGAATTGGAGAAAGGAATAAGGGACCTCAATAAACATAAACTTTATGCACTCACAAAATAAATCAGACAATGATTTAGAATTTTAAATCTATATGTATATTTAGAGATTATTGTAAGGTCACACTATGAATGAATTTTGACATTTAATTATAAATTCTGGATGATTTTTTGATTTTTTCTTTTTGAATTTGTAGAACTGCTGATTGTGAAATATTCTAAAATAAAATTTCAAATAGTTATCCTTTATTGAAAGGCATATGTCCAAAAAGGAATATGGATAAGACCTCTTGGAGCTTTGGGAATATGAATTAAAATGGAACCCAAAAAAATATCTTCTTTCAAAGTCGTGATTTTCTAACTCAATTTTACTGAGTTGGATTATTTATTTATTAAAACAACTTCATGTTTTTATCGAATGCTTAAGAGCAATCCTAATTGCATGGAAAACATCATACCGAAAGTGTACTGACTATATGGGACCACCAACATGTGAGTTGTTAGTATTATTTTGTTATGATTTTTCTCTCTGTCTCTATCTTAATCTTTTTTTATTTTTTGTTTTTTATATTCAATTCTCTCCTTGTTCTTTTTTGAAAAAATTAGTCTAAACTCCCTCTCTCGTTTTCAGTAATGAGAGAAATCCACAATATTATTTGGTGATGGCTAAGGTCCCTCACCCATCCCATATGTCTCTCCCTCACCCATCCCATATGTCTCACCTATTATCATTCTCTCTCTCTCTCTCTCTCATCTCTGCACTCTCATCTTCCCCGTTGCTTCTCTTTCCTCTTCTCCTCTCTCGCTCATCTTTGCCACTGCTTCTTTTGCCATCACTACCTCTCCGTCAGGCCCGACCTTGACATTTCCGGAGCCCAAAGCCGATAATCAACTAATAAATTTCTGGGGCCTTATACATTTTTTTTTTCATTGAATAAAAAAAAAATGAAAGTAAAGGACAAAAAATTTGTGTCAAAATCACAAAAAATGCTTAACATTACATTACAATAACTAATAAGTATCGCTTGATCCTCACTCTTCTTGTATTTTTAGAAGCAAATAAATCAATCATACTTGCATAATCTAATTTTTTTGCAAAATCATTATCAATGAATAACAATGCTAATTATTTTAAATGGGTCTTTCAATTTTTTAATGAATTAATTTATTTTAAGTTAATTTGGGCATTTCTTAATTTTTTTTGGACTTAAAAGATACTTAATATATTAGACTAAATTGTAATAAGAGAGACCCCTTTTTTGGATCTATTTTCAATGGATAACAATGCTAATTTTTTTGAATGGCCTTTCAATTTTTTAATGGATCAATTTATTTTAAGTTAATTTGGGCCTTTTTAAATTTTTTTAGACTTAAAATATACCTAATATATTACACTAAATTATTATAGGAGGGGGTCCCTTTTTTGAGTCTATTTTGAGGGGGCCCTAGGCCATGGCCTTGTGGCCTATGCCCTAGGGCCAGCCCTGCTCTCTGTTGCCACCTACGACAAACCACTTGTTTGAAAGGTCGTATCGATGAACCTTTTGTTTAAACTCAGTGACTTGGAGCTCATCGTGTTCGTCCATGAACCGGAGTTTTCTCTTTCTCTCTCTAGTCTCTCTTTACCGATTTACCTTGCCAACAACCAGCTCTCACCTACGATGGACTTGACGGGCGTGGAAGGTCAGTATTCGATCATGAGGTGAGAATGAACGGAACACAGTGTATAAATAGATGAAGCAAAATGTATAAAAAAAGAAAAAGTTGTCCATTCGCATCAGATCCATAGGAGGTAGGTTGTTTGTGTACTTCATTTTCCATCAACCAAACAATGCTATGGTTTCTTCTAATTGGGTATTCATGTGTTGTTGGTTATGCTCATATATATATATATATATATATCAATTTGGTTTTTTTTCAAATTTGTATATTCCATCTTGTTAAAGAAATTGACAATGAGATTTGTATATTCCCAGTCTGTTTGATTATGCACTGAAGGTGTTTGCTGTTATGCTTGTAAGAAGTGGTCAGTAAAATTTCTCTGACCATATTTGCAGAGAAATTTTATAAACACATAAAATTTGGTCAAAATACAGAGAAAATTTGAAAACCCAAAGAAATTTCAATTCTTTGTGAACAAAGCCAAAGAAAATTCAAGTTTCTCTGAATTTCTCTGGTTTGAACCCAAAGAAATTCTTGTGGGGAGATATTTCTGAGTACCAACACGTGGCAAGGTGACGCCGACATGTCAGCCGAAGTGCCACGTGTCGTGGTAGTTACGCCGAGGTAATCCCAGAGTTACCGAGGTTATCTCCGAAGATATCGGAATCCGAGATAAGCGGATAAAGGACAAAAGTCCTAGATTGAGGGAAGACTTCAGTTTGGGTAAAGACAAAACTCTTAGAGGGTTTTATCCTGATCCCACTGGGAGTTCTAGCACCCCCATGGGTCTAAGGTATGTTTTTTATGCTCAAGCTTGTGAGTTGAATACTTGATTATCTTTGAGAGATATACTAACTTGATCGTCGGAGTGCCCCCGGGTGGAAGAACCACCGCCGGAACCTTCTCTTTCTGTTGCAGGTAAGCCGAAGCCATCTATTCTGCCGGTGCTCTACAGCTGAATCACTAAGGAGGGCAGTGTGATCGGAAAATCACCCACACAATTTGGCGCCGTTTGTAGGAACGAAAGACAAATAGATGGCCAGTAACACACAGAAAGAAAAGGTTGGGGACGACGCTCCCGCTGGGAATGGCAGGCCTATCGACCTTGACATTGAAGGAGACAACCACGAAGAAGCCCGTAACCAGGGGTACGGAGGAAAAAACGTCAGCCAGGAGGGCGACACTTCAAAGAAGACAGACCAGGACAGATACTACAACGAAGATAACCTTCAGGTATGAAGAGATAGGTGCCTACGGAGGGATGAGGAAGTGAAAGAACTGGCGGACAAGTTGATAGACCTACAGTCGGTCGTCAACTTCATGATGCAAAACAATGTCATGCAACCACCCTTCCCATTGCATGACACACCGGTTCCAGCAGCCAACACCCAGAAGGGGGGACAGATCCCTTTAGCACCTCGGCATACCAGGAGTGGAAGACACTCCCACCAGACCTCCAGGGAGGTCAGACGGGAAGAGCCGAGAAAAGAGAAGTCCCAAAGGACATATCGCACGAAGGACCCACAGCCTATAGAACATCGGCATGTCCAAGGGCAGGCACTCTGCTTTGACACAACCCATGGAGAAAGATCAAAACGGGCACACCACGAGGCCGAAAGTAGTGCGCCGAAAAGACTGAAGTCAAAAGATAGCCGAGCTCCGGGGAGGAGTAAAGAAGACTTGAGAAACTACCTCAAGAGGAAGGAACAGAATGTAGAAGCCGAGGTTACCTCGCCCGCCAAGCCGAGAACACCGTTCTCGATAGAACTGGACAAATTTGAGGCACCAAAGAGATTCAGTATGCCGAGGTTTCAAATCTACGATGGTAAATCAGACCCTAACTTCCACGTTGGATTATTCTTGAACTCAATGGCATTATACAGTGGAAACGAGCCGTTGCTTTACAAAGTGTTCCCCTCGTCCTTTGGGGAGATTGCATCAGATTGGTTCCACAAACTGCCAAAGGGAAGCGTGAAGACTTGGGAAGGCCTGGCCGAGATGTTTGTGGCCAGGTTCGTGACAAACAAGCTACAGCCATTAAGGGTGGACGCATTAATGGCTCTAAAAATCAGCAAGGATGAAGGCCTTAGGGCCTATGCAAAAAGATACTACGAGATGTTCAATCGAATACCCGAATGCAACCAAGAAGTGGCGGTCGTGTCCTTCAAGAACGGCCTGAAAGATGATTGTTCACTGCGGAAATCTTTGGCGAAGACATTACCGAAGAGCATGGAGGAGCTCATGGCAAGAACCGAGAAGTACGCCAGAGCCGAGGAGGATACATCGGGAAATAAGGAGGTAAAACAGGAAAAAGGGAACGGCTCGCCGAAGCGAGGCCGAAATAACAACGGATTCAGTAAAGTAGAGACAGAATTGAGGGGCAAACAGGCAGTGACGACCGTGTTCCGAATCCCGGTCCACAAAGTCCTGGATCAAATCCGAAATCAACCCTATTTCAGAGCACCAGCAAAGGCCCTAGGGGAATACATGGGCAGGAACGTTGGTAGGCGTTGTGCTTACCACAATGAAGAAGGGCACCCAACTCAGGGCTGCAGAGCCCTAAAAGCATACTTAGAGGACTTAGTAAGACAAGGTCATCTGAGGGATCTTATCGACGAAGCAAGGACCAGAGAGGAGCAGGCAAGGTTGCCTCAAGCACCAGCAGCCCCGCCTCACCCAGCACAGCAACCACAGGAAGGGGGACCTAGGGTGGTCAACGTAATTCACTCCAAGGTAAACGAAAACGACATACGGGGGGAAACCCAAAGAGTAAAACACCTGCAGCACGTGAACCAGGTCGGACAGAAAAGACATCGGCCTGAAGAGTACCCAGGCCCAATGATATCCTTCACCGAAGCCGACCTAGAGATGGTCCAGCACCCACATAATGATGCTTTGGTAATATCCCTCCAGGTCGGAGAGTGCCAAGTGAAACGCATCCTGATAGATCAAGGAAGCTCTTGTGACATCATGTATGTTAGATGTTACAAGGAGTTGGGCCTTCACCCAGATGACATGGAGCAATCGAACGGCCCGATGGTCGGCTTCAATGGAACACCGACATGGCCACTGGGAGCTACAAACCTGGAAGTACAAGCCGGCACTAAGAAGATCAGGACAGAGTTCATCGTGATCGACACACCTTCACCATACAACATCATCTTGGAAAGGCCATGGTTGCATGCAATGAGGGCAGTTCTCTTAACGTTGCATCAACTATTGCGGTTCCCAACAGAACATGGAATTGAAGAAGTCAAACAAGATCAGCTGCAGGCAAAAAATTGCTCCATGGCAGCAATGAAAACAACCTGCAACATACAAGAACCAGGGAACGCAAAGATTGAAAGTGAGGACATAGAGATCCTAGATGATGTCGGCAAGGAGCCGACCGAGAAGAGTGAGGAAACACTAAAGAAAATCCTCGTCTAGGAGGGCGATGAAGAGCGCTTCTTTCTTCTCGGCTCAACCTTAGCCGAAGAAGAAGAAAAGGAACTGGAAGCCTTTTTGAGATCGAACATAGAGGTGTTCGCCTGGACACCCTATGAAATGCCTAGCATTGACCCCGGGGTCACATGTCACCGACGTTGATGCACGTCGAAGCAGTGGAAGAGGAAGTAGACAGACTTCTAGAGGCCAGGGCCATCAGAGAAGTCAACTATCCGACATGGCTATCAAACACTGTGGTAGTAAAGAAGAAAAACAGTAAATGGAGGGTATGCGTAGATTTTACAAACCTGAACAAAGCCTGTCCCAAAGACAACTTCCCTCTGCCCAAAATTGACCAGTTGGTGGACGCCACATCTGGACATGGAAGGATGAGCTTCCTGGATGCTTATAAGGGGTACCACCAGATAGCCATGTACCCCCCGGACGAAGAGAAGACAGCGTTCATCACCCCAAAAGGCCTGTACTGTTACAGGGTGATGCCTTTTGGGCTGAAAAACGCAGGAGCAACCTACCAAAGGCTGGTAACCAAAATGTTCAAGCACTTGATCGGCCAAACAGTAGAAGTCTACATCGATGATATGGTCGTGAAGACCAAGGACCCAAAGGGCCATCTTTCCGACCTAAAAGAGGTGTTTGAGATACTCAAAACATATCGGCTCCGACTCAACGCATCAAAGTGCGCGTTTGGAGTTGGATCTGGTAAATTCTTGGGGTACCTGGTGACAAAAAGGGGCATTGAGGCCAGCCCAGATCAGATCAAGGCCATCCTAGATTTACAGAGCCCGACATCGGCAAAACAAGTACAGAAACTTACCGGAAGGGCCGCAGCCCTAAACAGATTCATAAGCCGAAGCTCAGACAAATGTAAACCTTTCTTCAACCTAGTAAAGAAAGCCACGGATTTCCTTTGGACAGAGGAATGTGAGGTCGCGTTGGCCGACCTCAAAAATATCTGACTACAGCTCCAGTCCTATCAACACCTGAACCTGGGGAAGAACTGTTTTTGTACTTAGCTGTTTCAGAACACGCAGTAAGTGCGGTGTTAATCCGAGAAGAAAAAGGGAGCAAAAGGCCGTTTATTATGTAAGTAAAACCTTGGCCGACGCAGAAACAAGGTATCTACCACTAGAGAAATTAATGCTAGCCTTGGTGATGGCCTCAAAAAAGTTGAACCATTACTTTCAGGCACACAAAATTGTGGTACTAACGGAACACCCACTGAAGTCCCTATTACAACAAGGAGACTTAACAAGAAGAATTGCAAGTTGGGCAGTGGCCCTGGGCCAGTATGACCTAGAGTTCAGGCCGAGAACAGCAATTAAGAGCCAAGTCTTGGCCGACTTCGTGGCCGAGTTCACGCCAGAATCAATCGAACATCGAGCTCCGTTGAGCCATGATGAACGATGTCCAAGCAAGCAAGGAAAAGCCCATCCAAAGACAAAGGAACAAAGGGAGGAAAAGCTTAGACCCTGCAGTATTTACATCGGGGACTCCTTCAGATTGTTTGTCGATGGAAGTTCAAACCGACAAGGGGCAGGGGCAGGAGTGCTGCTAATATCTCCAGACGGAGAAATAATAGAACAGTCCATCCGTTTGGGGTTCAAGGCCTCAAACAATGAAGCAGAATACGAGGCATTAATTGCAGGACTAAAACTGGCAGCAGCAGCAGAAGCAGATGAGGTAATAGTTTTTTGTGATTCTCAGCTTATTGTTAACCAGTCAACAGGGGAATTTGCAGCCAGAGACGAGAGGATGTCGACATATGCAAAAGAGGTCATCAGATTGGCAGCCTTATTTCAGAACTGCCGACTTCTCCAAGTAAGCCGAGATGATAACAGTCACGCCGATGCGTTGGCCAACCTGGCAAGTTCAATGTAGACTGGAAAGACAAGAACTATCATGATCGAATATATGTCGGGCCCGAGCATAGAACCACAGAACGCAAAATAGGAAGCAATGTGTGTGGACATGGGGCCAAGCTGGATGGATGCAATTGTCGCATTCCTGAAAGAAGGAAAGCTGCCAGAAGACCGCAATGAGGCACCCAAAGTCAGATTAAAGTCGACAAGATTCATCCTAACAGCAAACGGACATCTCTACAGAAGGTCCTTCACTGGACCCCTTTTAAGGTGCGTACATCCTTTGCAGGTTGAGGATTTCTTGTATGAAATTCATGAAGGAATTTGCGGAAGCCATACTGGAGGCAGATCATTAGCCCATAGGGCCATTACCCAGGGGTATTGGTGGCCCTACATGCAAAAAGATGCAGAAGCATACGTGAAGAAGTGCGAACAATGCCAAAGGTTTGGACCTTTGATTCATCAGCCAGCTGCCGACCTGAATCCAGTATCCAGCCCCTGGCCGTTTGCCCAGTGGGGCATGGATCTTGTTGGGCAACTTCCCCAGGCAACTGGGCAGAGAAAGTCCTTGCTAGTAGCAACAAATTATTTCACGAAGTGGATAGAGGCAGAACCTCTTGCCAAAATCCGAGATGTGGATGTCAAGTATTTTATTTGGAAAAACATCATCACCAGATTTGGGATCCCAAGAGCAATCGTTGCCGACAACGGAACGCAGTTCGACAGCAAACTCATCAAGAACTTCTGTGCAAAATTCAAGATCAAGAATTACTTTTCAACACCAAGCTTTCCCCAAAGCAATGGGCAAGCAGAGGCCTCCAACAAAGTAATTTTGGATGGAATAAAGAAGAGGCTGCAGGCAGCAAAAGGGAAGTGGGTAGACGAATTGCCCAACATGCTTTGGGCATACCGGACTACGCTGAGAAGATCAACAGGGGAATCCCCCTTTGCCATGGCTTATGGCACAGAAACAGTCATTCCACTGGAAGTCGGCATCCCAGGGATCCGAACCCAGGGAGTTGAAAATGGGACTAATGATATACTCTTAGCCCGAGATCTGGATCTTTTGGAAGAACGAAGAGAGAAGGCTGCAATCCAGCTTGCAGTATACCAGCAACAGCTTGCCAGAGCTTATAACAAGAAGGTCAATCCAAGAGATTTTCAAGTCGGCGACTTAGTCCTGAGAAAAGTGGTCGGCAACAAGAAGGATCCCAGAGAGGGCAAGCTTGGCCCAAACTCGGAAGGACCCTACAGAATTACTTCGGTATTAGGCAATGGAGCTTATCGGCTTGAAGATAATGAGGGCAAAGCGTTACCAAGACCTTGGAACACTTGTAATTTGAAATTTTTCTATCATTAGATGTGCATTATTTTTTGCCGATGTCATCAATAAAATCTTTTTAGAATTCTTCACACACATATGATTGTTAAAGACATATAATGTTGTTTTCGAGAAACGTAAACAATGAGAACCCAAGTGGAACTCAGGTTCACATTGGGGGCAGAGAAGAGACAAAGACGCTTAACACTTGTTGAAATTTGTAGCAATTTACAAGTTGAAGTTAAGCTGAGATGGTTCCTTATTTTCACTTGTTGAAATTTGTAGCAATTTACAAGTTGAAGATAAGCCGAGATGGTTCCTTAGCTTCACTTGTTGAAATTTGTAGCAATTTACAAGTTGAAGTTAAGCTGAGATGGTTCCTTATCTTCACTGGTTGAAATTTGTAGCAATTTACAAGTTGAAGTTAAGCTGAGATGGTTCCTTATCTTCACTTGTTGAAATTTGTAGCAATTTACAAATTGAAGATAAGCCGAGATGGTTCCTTAGCTTCACTTGTTGAAATTTGTAGCAATTTACAAGTTGAAGTTAAGCTGAGATGGTTCCTTATCTTCACTTGTTGAAATTTGTAGCAATTTACAAGTTGAAGATAAGCCGAGATGGTTCCTTAGCTTCACTTGTTGAAATTTGTAGCAATTTACAAGTTGAAGTTAAGCCTTGAAATTTATAGCAATTTACAAGTTGAAGTTAAGCTGAGATGGTTCCCCATCTTCACTTGTTGAAATTTGTAGCAATTTACAAGTTGAAGTTAAGCCGAGATTACTGTTTTCTCTTCACTTGCTGAAATTTGTAGCAATTTACAAGTCGAAGTGAAGCCAAGGTTATTGCTTAACACTAGTTGAAATTTGTAGCAATTTACAAGATGACGTTAAGCCGACATATGATCATCTGTTGAAATTTGCAGCAATTTACAGGTTGAAGTAAAGCTAAGTATACTGTTTTAATACTTGTTGAAATTTGTAGCAATTTACAAGTAGATTATTAATTAGCACTTGTTATAACTTGAGGAAAGTTTACACTATATGTTAACACTTGTTGAAATTTGCAGCAATTTGCAAGAAGATTAAGACCGAGATCAGTGTTTAAACATTTGTTGAAACTTCAAAAAATTTGCAAAGTTGACATTGAATAGTATACATTTTACACCTGTTGAAATTTATAGTTTGCAGGTCAGTACCTTGCCGAAGTAAAGATTCTAGTTATTATACCCGAGGTATATAACCCCGAGAAGATTGCACAAAGGAGGAAAAAATGAAAGGCATGCAAAATAGTCTAAGTAGAGAATCGTGCAGAGGCAATCAAGAGAAATTAAAGACTAAAACATTTAGAGAAAAACAGTTGCTATTTTGTACAAAGAAGGCGCTACGGCCTAACTAAAAGAAAATTGTTTCGAAACAACAAAGAAAGGCACACCGGCCACGAAAGGAAGCATACATTATCCAGAAAACCAAAAAGGTACAAAAAAAAAAAGAGAGAAAAGAGGGAACATCAAAGTTATGATCCTTCAGTTTCAGGTGCAATCTGGGTCTAGACATCGGCCGATTCTTGAAGAACTACCTCGGCAGATTCTTGCGAAACCATCTCCATAGCCTTCTTCGCCGCAACCTCGGCATCGATCTCCGCAAGTGTTTTATCAAGACTTCTTTCAGCTAGAAGAAGGTCGAATGATAACTGCCCTGGATCAGCTTCCTTGGGCACCTCCTCAATCTCCTCATCTTAGGTTAAGTCCAGGACGTGATCACCCTGAGGAAGAGACTTGGTCTCATTGGCATCTTTGGGCTTCCTTATTAGAGCATCATCGTCATCCTTATCCACATCCTCGGCTTCAGACTCAGATTCATCCTCATCTGCAGGTTGACTTGGAGAAGGAGGAGGAGGGAACGGCAGAGGAATAGCATCAACCTTGCGCAATGGCGAGTCATCTGGGACATTAAGTTTTTTGGCAAGAGACATCCAGCCAAGGGAGAAGCCCCTGTTGTATGCCTGCCTAACCTGTAGTTTGTATTCCTCCGTGACGTCGACCATACCCTGGGCGTATCCCTTTTCATCAGCCTCCTTGATCTCGGCATCCTTGGTGGCCAGCGCCTCCTAGAGCTCCTTCTCGGCCTGGGTCTTTTTCTCCACGGCTTCCCTCTTCTCAGCCTCAGCAACCTTCCTTATAGCTTCAGCAGACTCAGCCTTTTCCTCAGCTATCTGTTGGGCCTTAGTAGCTGTAATAACCCTCCCACTGTCTTAGCCATACTCATATGCATTTTATATGATTTTTGCTTTGTTAAGTTTGCATCTTGAATCTTGACTTGCCCTGCATCTTTGACTTGTCTTGCATAGGCGATACTTGAGTGTTTGTTCCTTACTGTTGTGTGTGTGTAGCCGAGGTCACCTTGGGACTAGTTCACCTTTGAACCCTTGTGCTCAGAATCATGTTAGAACCACTTGATTGACCTTCACCGTCACCCCGGCACTCTAGCCGAGATGTTGCTACTTAGCCGAGGTATGTTACATTAGTGACCTTGTTCCCGGGATGGTATGACATAGGCCGAGGTGTGGCACACCCTGGCCAAGGTGTGGCACAGCTTAGTCAAATGTCGTCCTCCCTAGCCGATGTCCTTGTTACCCTGTAGCCGAAGTCCTACCTTTGGCCGATGTTATTTCTTGCCGAGGTGTTGTTGTTAGCCGATGTCATTACCCGTCGGAGTGTTTCACTGGGAAACTTGTTAGATACGCTTTGTCAGAGTCTTGTCCCTTCAATCAGTCACCTTTTTGAATAGAGCCAACCACCTGCTGCCACCTGTCCGAGCTGTAGGTTAAAGCAGCCGACAGACTTAGAAACACATCATTTGGTCTCAAATCTTTGTCTTAGAGAGAGAAGCTCTAGGAAAGGGAGTTTAGAGAGAGAAGTGGAGTTCGAGCTTGATCCTTGAAGATCAAACCGTTGGATTTGAGTTTTGAGGTTAGATTCTTGCTCTCCTTTGATTACTCTTATTGTTTGTCCAGCTGCATTGCATGATTGAGTTTGTTTTGTGTGCCATGCATAGATTTAAAGTTGGTTTTAGAAAGAAAATAAGACATTTATGTGTTCTTGAGGAAAAGCCTTGATTTGATCCGAAAGCTTGCATTGAAATCCATGCTTTTGTGTTTGTTTTACCAAGGTCTTCTAGTATGGGTACCCAGGTCCATGTTTTCAAACTCATGGCACGAAATCTTAGACTTTATAAATGTAAGTTATGATCTTTGCATTCATCTTGTTCATGTTCTTGAGCAGAGGGAAACCCAGGTTTTCCCTGGCTTCATTTATCCTTGAATGTGGCCCTCGGGACCACACCTCGGCGAGAGAGTGTGGAACCTCGGCCTAGACCTGGATGGTGCCCAGCATGTTTTCCCAAAGTAAGAAGCAGTGTTTGATAAGATTTGACTTAGCTTGAGCGACTGCCGAGGTCATTTGCATGCATATGAAGCTTGTTGAAAGTGCATTCAATAGACTTGTTATGTGATTGTAGGACTTGGACTTGCCTTGACCCCGACGTCCGAAGAACTATGTGAGTGGCATTTTAATAAAGCTATGTTTAAGTGTTTTTGATAGAAGTCTTGCTTTGCCTTGTTTTGAAAAGTGTTTGCAAGCATGAATGACTATCCCTACTTTGTATACCAAGTATTATACCTTCTTGAAAGTCCGTACGTGCTAGGGGACTATAAGCAATTGTAGCACAACTCTTGAAAGTCCGTACGTGCTAGGGGACTATAAGCAATTGTAGCACAACTCTTGAAAGTCCGTACGTGCTAGGGGACTATAAGCATTTGTAGCACAACTCTTGAAAGTCCGTACGTGCTAGGGGACTATAAGCATTTGTAGCACAACTCTTGATGTCATCCCTTGGAACTTGAAAGACTTGATTGATGAAGCTTGAAAGATTTGATATAAGAACTTGATGTATACCTTGTATTGTTTTGTTAAAAGACCTCGGATATCATTCATGTGAACCCTTTATTGTTTATGCCATTCACTGAGTATCCAAGCTCACCCTCTCTATATATATGTAGGTGATGAGCAGGGCGGCGACGCCTAGATGTGTTTGCCGAGGTGTTTTGCCGACGTGTTTTGATTCGCATTTTTGTGAACATCTTGAAGAACATGCTTCTTAGTTCTTTCATTGTATTTTGTATTTGAAGGCCGAGAAGCCTTTTTGTCAGGATGTAATTTTTGTACTCTATTTTGTTATATTGGAACCATCAAAGATGTATGTCATTTCATTCAACTTAAGCACTGCTCTTATGGACTGCTTGTATGTTAATTTATCGCTTCCGCATTTGTAAGCCCCATACGTATACTCTGTTTGTGTGTGTGATTTCTTGTAAGAGGCCTTTGGTAACCTCGGGTTACTGGCCATCTCGGCGCCGACCTTCTAGGGGCGGGTTGGGGTCGTGACAGATTGGTATCAGAGCACAAGTTCCTCATAGTATATCATTCACACACCTTGAGTCCTAAAGAGCATAGGATTTCCCTTAGAAAGATGATAGGATTGCATCATGTTGCTTGCTACTTGACAATGTGTGCATCATCTTGGCATAACAGCTTGTTGCTTGCATACATGCTTTATTGCACATTTTGTTTTAAAGTTACATTTTGCATACTCATAGCATTATGAGGAGAGGAAGACCCCCAGTCGGCCGAGGTCAGTCAGAAGACAGATTGGACCGACTGGAAAGACTAGTTGAAGGTTTAACCCGGGAGTTGAGACAAGTGAGACAACAGAATGCTAGTACTACATCTGCCCAGGCCGAGCAGACTAATGGCCGACATGTAGTTCCGCCTCCGCCTCCTCCAGTACCCCAAGTACCCTCACCGCCAGCCTTGTATGGGGATGGAACCATGACTTTGATTAAAGAGTTCAAGAAGATGAACCCGCCGAGATTCCAAGGGGGCGTAGAACCAATGAAAGCCGAAGCGTGGGTCTTAGGAATGGAGAAGTTGTTCGAGATCTTTCCCAGCACAGATGCTCAGAAGGTGGCATTGGCCGCATTTACGTTAGATGACGATGCCCGAAGATGGTGGATGATAACACGGGAAGGGAACCCTGACTTAACTTGGGTTAAATTCTTGGAACTATTTTATGACAAGCATTTTCCCCTTAGTGTCCGAGATCGCAAGATCACGGAGTTCCAGACTTTGATACAAGGAAACAAGACAGTGCCAGAATACGATCGTGCTTTCACAGAATTGGCGAGGTATGCGCCTCATATGGTCAGTGATGAGTACAGGAAGGCTAGGAAGTTTGAAAGTGGGTTGCGTGCACCGATACAGGATAGAGTCAACATGCTCAACATGCCGACTTACGCTGGAGTCTTGGACAAGGCTATTCTTGCAGAAACCAACTTGAACCGATACCAGAATGCAGGAGAGAACCAGAGGAAAAGGCCGAACTATGATAACCGCCGAGTTCCGTTCAACGCCAAGAAGAAGACGAACGTCGGCAGTTCCAGCAATCTGAACCAGGAAGGTACTACGAAGCCGATGTGTACAAGTTGTGGAAAATCGCATTCTGGGGTTTGCCGTTGGGCGTCAGGTGCCTGTTTTGAGTGTGGAGAAATGGGTCATCGTGTGAAAGATTGTCCGAGGTCCAAGATTGATGATGGTTTGAAAAGTGGGAGCACCTCGGGCTCTGCACAGGGAAGCAATGTTGGAAGGACACAGATGAGGCAAGGCAGAGTTTTCGCGCTAGTGCCAGGAGACACCCAGAATACTGAGGCAGTAGTGTCAGGTATACTTCAAATCTGCTCTCAAGATGCATACATATTGATTGATTCGGGCTCTACGCATTCATTCGTATCTGTTAAGTTTGCCGAGAAGATGAATAGACCACATGAACCTCTTGATTATGTGTTATATGTATCTGCTCCATCTGGGAGAACTATGATTGTTGCATCTATTTATAGGGAGTGTGTTGTTGTGATTAAGGGTGTGGAACTATTAGTTGACTTAATGCCATTGAACATGACTCACTTTGACGTTATACTAGGGATGGATTGGTTAGTGATGAATCATGCATCTATTGATTGTGTTTCTAAGAGTGTTACTTTGAAACCCCCAAGCCAAGCCGAGGTTATTTTCCAGGGTAGAAGTGTAGTATCCCTGCCTTACTTGATCTCGTCTATTAAAGCTTATAAGCTAATTCAGAAAGGGTGCCATGGCTACTTGTGTAGTATATTGAGTGATCAGAATGGGAAGGTTACTCTAGCCGACATCTCAGTCGTGAACGAATTCCCCGATGTCTTTCCAAATGAATTGCCTGGCCACTTAGTTGATAGAGAAATAGAATTTACTGTGGACATCACGTCAGGAACACAGCCGATCTCCAAAACACCTTATAGAATGGCCCCAGCCGAGCTTAAGGAATTGAAGGTGCAGTTACAAGAGTTGTTGGATAAGGGTTTTGTTAGGCCGAGCACTTCACCATGGGGAGCCCCAGTGTTATTTGTTAAGAAAAAGGATGGTACACTTCGTCTTTGCATCGACTATAGAGAACTTAATAAGGTGACCATTAAGAACAAGTACCCGTTGCCTAGGATCGATGATTTGTTAGATCAACTTCAAGGAGCACGAGTGTTTTCCAAGATTGACCTTAGGTCGGGTTACCATCAGCTTAAAGTTAGAGCCGAGGATGTTGAGAAGACGGCCTTTCGAACCAGATATGGTCACTACGAGTTTTTAGTAATGCCTTTTGGAGTAACCAATGCCCCTGCTGCATTTATGGACTTAATGAACAGAGTCTTCAAGCCATATTTAGATGAGTTTGTAGTTGTCTTCATTGATGATATACTGATCTACTCTAAGAGTAAAACTGAACATGAAAACCACTTGAGACTTGCCTTACAGATTTTGAGGGACAGGAAGTTATATGCTAAGCTAAGTAAGTGTGAGTTTTGGCTTTCCAGTATTTCATTTTTGGGGCATGTGATTGATGAAGAGGGTATCTCCGTTGATCCTAGTAAGATTGAAGCCGTGGTAAATTGGCCAACGCCGACCAACGTGTCCGAGGTCCGTAGTTTTCTGGGGTTGGCAGGTTACTACAGAAAGTTTGTAAAGGATTTCTCAAGGATTGCAATACCACTAACACAGTTAACTCAGAAGGGAGTGACATATGAATGGACTGAAGATAGAGAGTCAGCCTTCCAGGAGTTGAAGACAAGGTTAGTTACAGCACCAGTTCTTGCACTTCCATCAGGTAATGAGGAATTTCAGATTTATAGTGATGCTTCACATAAGGGTTTGGGTTGTGTGTTGATGCAAGGGGGTAAGGTTATAGCATATGCATCTCGCCAGTTGAAACCTCATGAGAAGAATTATCCCACCCATGACCTAGAACTAGCAGCCGTGGTATTTGCTTTGAAGATTTGGCGGCATTACTTGTATGGAGCTTCTTGTCAGGTTTTCACGGATCACAAGAGTTTGAAGTACTTATTCACTCAGAGGGAACTAAATTTAAGGCAGAGAAGATGGTTGGAATTATTGAAAGACTATGACATGCAGATTCAGTACCACCCAGGCAAGGCCAACTCAGTAGCCGATGCATTAAGCAGAAGGTCAATGGGAAGCTCGGCGTACTTAGCCATAACCTCGGCAGAGCCAACTATTATTGGGGAAGTAAAAGCCAGACAAATGGAGGATGAATTCCTGAAGAAGGTAGCCGACGAGATTATCACCAAGCCGAGGTCAGGTTACACATTTGAAGAGGGAGCAGTTAAGTTCGAAGGAAGGTTGTGCGTGGCCGACATCCCAGAGCTGAAAAGGAAGATTTTGCAAGAATCTCATGGTTCCAGAATTGCTATTCATCCAGGAAATACTAAGATGTATCACGACGTCAAGCAGACCTTTTGGTGGCCGAACATGAAGAGGGAAATAGCCGAATTTGTATCCCGATGCTTGCAATGTCAACAAGTGAAGACAGAACATCAGAGACCAGCCGGACTCCTTCAACCCTTGTCAATACCTGAATGGAAATGGGAACATGTCTCCATGGATTTTGTGATTGGGTTGCCGAGGACACAGAAAGGAATGGATTCGATTTGGGTCATAGTTGACAGATTAACCAAGTCAGCACACTCCTTGCCTGTTCAGACTACATTCAATGCTGACCGACTAGCTGTACTGTATATGAATGAGATTGTGAGACTTCATGGAGTGCCGATGTCTATTGTTTCAGACCGAGATCCGAAGTTTGTTTGTAGATTTTGGCAGAGTTTACAAAGAGCCTTGGGAACCGAGTTGAGGTTTAGCACAGCTTTCCACCCCCAAACCGATGGGCAAACAGAAAGAACAATTCAAACACTTGAAGATATGCTCAGACTATGTGTACTGGATTTCAAAGGAAGTTGGGAAGCACATCTACCTTTAGTTGAGTTCGCTTACAACAACAGCTATCAAGCCAGCATTGGCATGGCACCGTATGAAGCTTTGTATGGAAGGAAGTGCAGATCGCCGATATGTTGGACCGAAGTGGGAGATAAAGTTTTGATCGGCCCCGAACTGATTCAAGTGACAACCGAGAAGATTAAGCTTATTCGTCAGAGGATCACAACTGCCCAAAGTCGGCAGAAGAGCTACGCCGACCAGAGGAGAAGGGAATTAGAGTTTGAAGTTGGGGATCATGTATTTCTGAAGATTTCGCCAAAGAAGGGAGTTTTTAGATTTGGGAAGAAAGGTAAGTTAGCACCTCGTTACATCGGGCCATTCGAAATTCTTGAAAAGATTAACACGACTGCCTACAGACTTGCTTTACCACCAGGATTGAGCCAAGTACACAATGTGTTCCATATTTCAATGTTGAGAAAGTATGTTCGGGATCCCCTGCATGTGATTGATCATTTTGGGATTATGGTTGATGAAGAATTGAGTTATGAAGAGAGACCAATGCGTGTTATTGATAGGCAAGTAAGGCAATTGAGAAATAAGGCAATACCAATGGTAAAGGTTGAATGGAAGGAACACTACGGCAAGGATGCCACATGGGAAATGGAAGAAGAAATGAACATTCGACATCCAGAACTATTTTTGAGCCAAGGTAACTCAAGTTTGGGGACCAAACTTCTTTAAGGGGGGTAGGATGTAATAACCCTCCCACTGTCTTAGCCATACTCATATGCATTTTATATGATTTTTGCTTTGTTAAGTTTGCATCTTGAATCTTGACTTGCCCTGCATCTTTGACTTGTCTTGCATAGGCGATACTTGAGTGTTTGTTCCTTACTGTTGTGTGTGTGTAGCCGAGGTCACCTTGGGACTAGTTCACCTTTGAACCCTTGTGCTCAGAATCATGTTAGAACCACTTGATTGACCTTCACCTTCACCCCGGCACTCTAGCCGAGATGTTGCTACTTAGCCGAGGTATGTTACATTAGTGACCTTGTTCCCGGGATGGTATGACATAGGCCGAGGTGTGGCACACCCTGGCCAAGGTGTGGCACAGCTTAGTCAAATGTCGTCCTCCCTAGCCGATGTCCTTGTTACCCTGTAGCCGAAGTCCTACCTTTGGCCGATGTTATTTCTTGCCGAGGTGTTGTTGTTAGCCGATGTCATTACCCGTCGGAGTGTTTCACTGGGAAACTTGTTAGATACGCTTTGTCAGAGTCTTGTCCCTTCAATCAGTCACCTTTTTGAATAGAGCCAACCACCTGCTGCCACCTGTCCGAGCTGTAGGTTAAAGCAGCCGACAGACTTAGAAACACATCATTTGGTCTCAAATCTTTGTCTTAGAGAGAGAAGCTCTAGGAAAGGGAGTTTAGAGAGAGAAGTGGAGTTCGAGCTTGATCCTTGAAGATCAAACCGTTGGATTTGAGTTTTGAGGTTAGATTCTTGCTCTCCTTTGATTACTCTTATTGTTTGTCCAGCTGCATTGCATGATTGAGTTTGTTTTGTGTGCCATGCATAGATTTAAAGTTGGTTTTAGAAAGAAAATAAGACATTTATGTGTTCTTGAGGAAAAGCCTTGATTTGATCCGAAAGCTTGCATTGAAATCCATGCTTTTGTGTTTGTTTTACCAAGGTCTTCTAGTATGGGTACCCAGGTCCATGTTTTCAAACTCATGGCACGAAATCTTAGACTTTATAAATGTAAGTTATGATCTTTGCATTCATCTTGTTCATGTTCTTGAGCAGAGGGAAACCCAGGTTTTCCCTGGCTTCATTTATCCTTGAATGTGGCCCTCGGGACCACACCTCGGCGAGAGAGTGTGGAACCTCGGCCTAGACCTGGATGGTGCCCAGCATGTTTTCCCAAAGTAAGAAGCAGTGTTTGATAAGATTTGACTTAGCTTGAGCGACTGCCGAGGTCATTTGCATGCATATGAAGCTTGTTGAAAGTGCATTCAATAGACTTGTTATGTGATTGTAGGACTTGGACTTGCCTTGACCCCGACGTCCGAAGAACTATGTGAGTGGCATTTTAATAAAGCTATGTTTAAGTGTTTTTGATAGAAGTCTTGCTTTGCCTTGTTTTGAAAAGTGTTTGCAAGCATGAATGACTATCCCTACTTTGTATACCAAGTATTATACCTTCTTGAAAGTCCGTACGTGCTAGGGGACTATAAGCAATTGTAGCACAACTCTTGAAAGTCCGTACGTGCTAGGGGACTATAAGCAATTGTAGCACAACTCTTGAAAGTCCGTACGTGCTAGGGGACTATAAGCATTTGTAGCACAACTCTTGAAAGTCCGTACGTGCTAGGGGACTATAAGCATTTGTAGCACAACTCTTGATGTCATCCCTTGGAACTTGAAAGACTTGATTGATGAAGCTTGAAAGATTTGATATAAGAACTTGATGTATACCTTGTATTGTTTTGTTAAAAGACCTCGGATATCATTCATGTGAACCCTTTATTGTTTATGCCATTCACTGAGTATCCAAGCTCACCCTCTCTATATATATGTAGGTGATGAGCAGGGCGGCGACGCCTAGATGTGTTTGCCGAGGTGTTTTGCCGACGTGTTTTGATTCGCATTTTTGTGAACATCTTGAAGAACATGCTTCTTAGTTCTTTCATTGTATTTTGTATTTGAAGGCCGAGAAGCCTTTTTGTCAGGATGTAATTTTTGTACTCTATTTTGTTATATTGGAACCATCAAAGATGTATGTCATTTCATTCAACTTAAGCACTGCTCTTATGGACTGCTTGTATGTTAATTTATCGCTTCCGCATTTGTAAGCCCCATACGTATACTCTGTTTGTGTGTGTGATTTCTTGTAAGAGGCCTTTGGTAACCTCGGGTTACTGGCCATCTCGGCGCCGACCTTCTAGGGGCGGGTTGGGGTCGTGACAGATTGGTATCAGAGCACAAGTTCCTCATAGTATATCATTCACACACCTTGAGTCCTAAAGAGCATAGGATTTCCCTTAGAAAGATGATAGGATTGCATCATGTTGCTTGCTACTTGACAATGTGTGCATCATCTTGGCATAACAGCTTGTTGCTTGCATACATGCTTTATTGCACATTTTGTTTTAAAGTTACATTTTGCATACTCATAGCATTATGAGGAGAGGAAGACCCCCAGTCGGCCGAGGTCAGTCAGAAGACAGATTGGACCGACTGGAAAGACTAGTTGAAGGTTTAACCCGGGAGTTGAGACAAGTGAGACAACAGAATGCTAGTACTACATCTGCCCAGGCCGAGCAGACTAATGGCCGACATGTAGTTCCGCCTCCGCCTCCTCCAGTACCCCAAGTACCCTCACCGCCAGCCTTGTATGGGGATGGAACCATGACTTTGATTAAAGAGTTCAAGAAGATGAACCCGCCGAGATTCCAAGGGGGCGTAGAACCAATGAAAGCCGAAGCGTGGGTCTTAGGAATGGAGAAGTTGTTCGAGATCTTTCCCAGCACAGATGCTCAGAAGGTGGCATTGGCCGCATTTACGTTAGATGACGATGCCCGAAGATGGTGGATGATAACACGGGAAGGGAACCCTGACTTAACTTGGGTTAAATTCTTGGAACTATTTTATGACAAGCATTTTCCCCTTAGTGTCCGAGATCGCAAGATCACGGAGTTCCAGACTTTGATACAAGGAAACAAGACAGTGCCAGAATACGATCGTGCTTTCACAGAATTGGCGAGGTATGCGCCTCATATGGTCAGTGATGAGTACAGGAAGGCTAGGAAGTTTGAAAGTGGGTTGCGTGCACCGATACAGGATAGAGTCAACATGCTCAACATGCCGACTTACGCTGGAGTCTTGGACAAGGCTATTCTTGCAGAAACCAACTTGAACCGATACCAGAATGCAGGAGAGAACCAGAGGAAAAGGCCGAACTATGATAACCGCCGAGTTCCGTTCAACGCCAAGAAGAAGACGAACGTCGGCAGTTCCAGCAATCTGAACCAGGAAGGTACTACGAAGCCGATGTGTACAAGTTGTGGAAAATCGCATTCTGGGGTTTGCCGTTGGGCGTCAGGTGCCTGTTTTGAGTGTGGAGAAATGGGTCATCGTGTGAAAGATTGTCCGAGGTCCAAGATTGATGATGGTTTGAAAAGTGGGAGCACCTCGGGCTCTGCACAGGGAAGCAATGTTGGAAGGACACAGATGAGGCAAGGCAGAGTTTTCGCGCTAGTGCCAGGAGACACCCAGAATACTGAGGCAGTAGTGTCAGGTATACTTCAAATCTGCTCTCAAGATGCATACATATTGATTGATTCGGGCTCTACGCATTCATTCGTATCTGTTAAGTTTGCCGAGAAGATGAATAGACCACATGAACCTCTTGATTATGTGTTATATGTATCTGCTCCATCTGGGAGAACTATGATTGTTGCATCTATTTATAGGGAGTGTGTTGTTGTGATTAAGGGTGTGGAACTATTAGTTGACTTAATGCCATTGAACATGACTCACTTTGACGTTATACTAGGGATGGATTGGTTAGTGATGAATCATGCATCTATTGATTGTGTTTCTAAGAGTGTTACTTTGAAACCCCCAAGCCAAGCCGAGGTTATTTTCCAGGGTAGAAGTGTAGTATCCCTGCCTTACTTGATCTCGTCTATTAAAGCTTATAAGCTAATTCAGAAAGGGTGCCATGGCTACTTGTGTAGTATATTGAGTGATCAGAATGGGAAGGTTACTCTAGCCGACATCTCAGTCGTGAACGAATTCCCCGATGTCTTTCCAAATGAATTGCCTGGCCACTTAGTTGATAGAGAAATAGAATTTACTGTGGACATCACGTCAGGAACACAGCCGATCTCCAAAACACCTTATAGAATGGCCCCAGCCGAGCTTAAGGAATTGAAGGTGCAGTTACAAGAGTTGTTGGATAAGGATTTTGTTAGGCCGAGCACTTCACCATGGGGAGCCCCAGTGTTATTTGTTAAGAAAAAGGATGGTACACTTCGTCTTTGCATCGACTATAGAGAACTTAATAAGGTGACCATTAAGAACAAGTACCCGTTGCCTAGGATCGATGATTTGTTAGATCAACTTCAAGGAGCACGAGTGTTTTCCAAGATTGACCTTAGGTCGGGTTACCATCAGCTTAAAGTTAGAGCCGAGGATGTTGAGAAGACGGCCTTTCGAACCAGATATGGTCACTACGAGTTTTTAGTAATGCCTTTTGGAGTAACCAATGCCCCTGCTGCATTTATGGACTTAATGAACAGAGTCTTCAAGCCATATTTAGATGAGTTTGTAGTTGTCTTCATTGATGATATACTGATCTACTCTAAGAGTAAAACTGAACATGAAAACCACTTGAGACTTGCCTTACAGATTTTGAGGGACAGGAAGTTATATGCTAAGCTAAGTAAGTGTGAGTTTTGGCTTTCCAGTATTTCATTTTTGGGGCATGTGATTGATGAAGAGGGTATCTCCGTTGATCCTAGTAAGATTGAAGCCGTGGTAAATTG
This sequence comes from Camellia granthamiana, assembly GCA_036172215.1. NCBI lineage: Eukaryota > Viridiplantae > Streptophyta > Magnoliopsida > Ericales > Theaceae > Camellia > Camellia granthamiana. Next base: position 80,515,073 of record CM069914.1, on the reverse strand, counting down.
GCCAACGCCGACCAACGTGTCCGAGGTCCGTAGTTTTCTGGGGTTGGCAGGTTACTACAGAAAGTTTGTAAAGGATTTCTCAAGGATTGCAATACCACTAACACAGTTAACTCAGAAGGGAGTGACATATGAATGGACTGAAGATAGAGAGTCAGCCTTCCAGGAGTTGAAGACAAGGTTAGTTACAGCACCAGTTCTTGCACTTCCATCAGGTAATGAGGAATTTCAGATTTATAGTGATGCTTCACATAAGGGTTTGGGTTGTGTGTTGATGCAAGGGGGTAAGGTTATAGCATATGCATCTCGCCAGTTGAAACCTCATGAGAAGAATTATCCCACCCATGACCTAGAACTAGCAGCCGTGGTATTTGCTTTGAAGATTTGGCGGCATTACTTGTATGGAGCTTCTTGTCAGGTTTTCACGGATCACAAGAGTTTGAAGTACTTATTCACTCAGAGGGAACTAAATTTAAGGCAGAGAAGATGGTTGGAATTATTGAAAGACTATGACATGCAGATTCAGTACCACCCAGGCAAGGCCAACTCAGTAGCCGATGCATTAAGCAGAAGGTCAATGGGAAGCTCGGCGTACTTAGCCATAACCTCGGCAGAGCCAACTATTATTGGGGAAGTAAAAGCCAGACAAATGGAGGATGAATTCCTGAAGAAGGTAGCCGACGAGATTATCACCAAGCCGAGGTCAGGTTACACATTTGAAGAGGGAGCAGTTAAGTTCGAAGGAAGGTTGTGCGTGGCCGACATCCCAGAGCTGAAAAGGAAGATTTTGCAAGAATCTCATGGTTCCAGAATTGCTATTCATCCAGGAAATACTAAGATGTATCACGACGTCAAGCAGACCTTTTGGTGGCCGAACATGAAGAGGGAAATAGCCGAATTTGTATCCCGATGCTTGCAATGTCAACAAGTGAAGACAGAACATCAGAGACCAGCCGGACTCCTTCAACCCTTGTCAATACCTGAATGGAAATGGGAACATGTCTCCATGGATTTTGTGATTGGGTTGCCGAGGACACAGAAAGGAATGGATTCGATTTGGGTCATAGTTGACAGATTAACCAAGTCAGCACACTCCTTGCCTGTTCAGACTACATTCAATGCTGACCGACTAGCTGTACTGTATATGAATGAGATTGTGAGACTTCATGGAGTGCCGATGTCTATTGTTTCAGACCGAGATCCGAAGTTTGTTTGTAGATTTTGGCAGAGTTTACAAAGAGCCTTGGGAACCGAGTTGAGGTTTAGCACAGCTTTCCACCCCCAAACCGATGGGCAAACAGAAAGAACAATTCAAACACTTGAAGATATGCTCAGACTATGTGTACTGGATTTCAAAGGAAGTTGGGAAGCACATCTACCTTTAGTTGAGTTCGCTTACAACAACAGCTATCAAGCCAGCATTGGCATGGCACCGTATGAAGCTTTGTATGGAAGGAAGTGCAGATCGCCGATATGTTGGACCGAAGTGGGAGATAAAGTTTTGATCGGCCCCGAACTGATTCAAGTGACAACCGAGAAGATTAAGCTTATTCGTCAGAGGATCACAACTGCCCAAAGTCGGCAGAAGAGCTACGCCGACCAGAGGAGAAGGGAATTAGAGTTTGAAGTTGGGGATCATGTATTTCTGAAGATTTCGCCAAAGAAGGGAGTTTTTAGATTTGGGAAGAAAGGTAAGTTAGCACCTCGTTACATCGGGCCATTCGAAATTCTTGAAAAGATTAACACGACTGCCTACAGACTTGCTTTACCACCAGGATTGAGCCAAGTACACAATGTGTTCCATATTTCAATGTTGAGAAAGTATGTTCGGGATCCCCTGCATGTGATTGATCATTTTGGGATTATGGTTGATGAAGAATTGAGTTATGAAGAGAGACCAATGCGTGTTATTGATAGGCAAGTAAGGCAATTGAGAAATAAGGCAATACCAATGGTAAAGGTTGAATGGAAGGAACACTACGGCAAGGATGCCACATGGGAAATGGAAGAAGAAATGAACATTCGACATCCAGAACTATTTTTGAGCCAAGGTAACTCAAGTTTGGGGACCAAACTTCTTTAAGGGGGGTAGGATGTAATAACCCTCCCACTGTCTTAGCCATACTCATATGCATTTTATATGATTTTTGCTTTGTTAAGTTTGCATCTTGAATCTTGACTTGCCCTGCATCTTTGACTTGTCTTGCATAGGCGATACTTGAGTGTTTGTTCCTTACTGTTGTGTGTGTGTAGCCGAGGTCACCTTGGGACTAGTTCACCTTTGAACCCTTGTGCTCAGAATCATGTTAGAACCACTTGATTGACCTTCACCGTCACCCCGGCACTCTAGCCGAGATGTTGCTACTTAGCCGAGGTATGTTACATTAGTGACCTTGTTCCCGGGATGGTATGACATAGGCCGAGGTGTGGCACACCCTGGCCAAGGTGTGGCACAGCTTAGTCAAATGTCGTCCTCCCTAGCCGATGTCCTTGTTACCCTGTAGCCGAAGTCCTACCTTTGGCCGATGTTATTTCTTGCCGAGGTGTTGTTGTTAGCCGATGTCATTACCCGTCGGAGTGTTTCACTGGGAAACTTGTTAGATACGCTTTGTCAGAGTCTTGTCCCTTCAATCAGTCACCTTTTTGAATAGAGCCAACCACCTGCTGCCACCTGTCCGAGCTGTAGGTTAAAGCAGCCGACAGACTTAGAAACACATCATTTGGTCTCAAATCTTTGTCTTAGAGAGAGAAGCTCTAGGAAAGGGAGTTTAGAGAGAGAAGTGGAGTTCGAGCTTGATCCTTGAAGATCAAACCGTTGGATTTGAGTTTTGAGGTTAGATTCTTGCTCTCCTTTGATTACTCTTATTGTTTGTCCAGCTGCATTGCATGATTGAGTTTGTTTTGTGTGCCATGCATAGATTTAAAGTTGGTTTTAGAAAGAAAATAAGACATTTATGTGTTCTTGAGGAAAAGCCTTGATTTGATCCGAAAGCTTGCATTGAAATCCATGCTTTTGTGTTTGTTTTACCAAGGTCTTCTAGTATGGGTACCCAGGTCCATGTTTTCAAACTCATGGCACGAAATCTTAGACTTTATAAATGTAAGTTATGATCTTTGCATTCATCTTGTTCATGTTCTTGAGCAGAGGGAAACCCAGGTTTTCCCCGGCTTCATTTATCCTTGAATGTGGCCCTCGGGACCACACCTCGGCGAGAGAGTGTGGAACCTCGGCCTAGACCTGGATGGTGCCCAGCATGTTTTCCCAAAGTAAGAAGCAGTGTTTGATAAGATTTGACTTAGCTTGAGCGACTGCCGAGGTCATTTGCATGCATATGAAGCTTGTTGAAAGTGCATTCAATAGACTTGTTATGTGATTGTAGGACTTGGACTTGCCTTGACCCCGACGTCCGAAGAACTATGTGAGTGGCATTTTAATAAAGCTATGTTTAAGTGTTTTTGATAGAAGTCTTGCTTTGCCTTGTTTTGAAAAGTGTTTGCAAGCATGAATGACTATCCCTACTTTGTATACCAAGTATTATACCTTCTTGAAAGTCCGTACGTGCTAGGGGACTATAAGCAATTGTAGCACAACTCTTGAAAGTCCGTACGTGCTAGGGGACTATAAGCATTTGTAGCACAACTCTTGAAAGTCCGTACGTGCTAGGGGACTATAAGCATTTGTAGCACAACTCTTGATGTCATCCCTTGGAACTTGAAAGACTTGATTGATGAAGCTTGAAAGATTTGATATAAGAACTTGATGTATACCTTGTATTGTTTTGTTAAAAGACCTCGGATATCATTCATGTGAACCCTTTATTGTTTATGCCATTCACTGAGTATCCAAGCTCACCCTCTCTATATATATGTAGGTGATGAGCAGGGCGGCGACGCCTAGATGTGTTTGCCGAGGTGTTTTGCCGACGTGTTTTGATTCGCATTTTTGTGAACATCTTGAAGAACATGCTTCTTAGTTCTTTCATTGTATTTTGTATTTGAAGGCCGAGAAGCCTTTTTGTCAGGATGTAATTTTTGTACTCTATTTTGTTATATTGGAACCATCAAAGATGTATGTCATTTCATTCAACTTAAGCACTGCTCTTATGGACTGCTTGTATGTTAATTTATCGCTTCCGCATTTGTAAGCCCCATACGTATACTCTGTTTGTGTGTGTGATTTCTTGTAAGAGGCCTTTGGTAACCTCGGGTTACTGGCCATCTCGGCGCCGACCTTCTAGGGGCGGGTTGGGGTCGTGACAGTAGCAGCCTCAGCTTGATCTTCCAGCTTCTTCATTTTTTGTTGAAGACTTTTGTTGGCCTTCTGAAGGGAAGTAAACTCCCTCTTCATCTCGGCCAACTTTTCCCGATTTTTGAATGACTGCATTGAAAAGGAATGGGCGTGCTGGATGGCCTGAAAGAAAACAGAAGTGTTAGAAAATATTCTAAGTATGAAATAGAAAGAAAGAACAAATACCAAACTGGAAACACTTACTTGAACTGAGTGTTGGAGCATTAAAGCGTAGTTCTCATATTCACTGTATCCTGCATTTCGCTCCAAGTCACCAGGAAGAAGCAGTGCAGTGCTGAGAGCCACGCCGACATTTATGTCGACGGCACTCTCACTAGCCATTATTGGCCTATCTTCCAAAGTAATTTAGGGGGCCCAAGGAACATCTGGTTTTTTGGATTCTGATGTAGTTGCCGAAGACGACCTCGGCTTCTTCGATTTTGTGGACTCAGAAGGGTGAGCATCCGCAGACCTTTTTGCAGAAGTAGAGGAAGTCTTCTTACTCTCAGCCAACTGTGAGATAGGCAGGGCGTCTTCAGCCTCAACCTCAATGGCTTTGGCCTTTGGTTGGGCCTTCTTGGTTCTTTTCGGCAGAGGTGGGGGCATCGTTTGGGTTGGAACAGCATCGACGTCGGTCGAGAGGTAGGCTAGGAGATCTTGGGCGACAGGCCTTAGGCGAACCATTTCGGCGGTTTTGACGAGTCTGCGCCGGCGTTTTCGTTCCGGTATTGGTATCAAATATGGGGTCGAAGTTGATGGCAAATCCACTGGGTCAGATGTAGATCCTTGGTCAGTTCGTGATGTGGATACGGTTTGAGTTGTGGCAGTAGGTGGAGAGAGGCTCTTTTTCTTCCTCCTTGGGACGTCGGGCAGAGTGGATTTGTATGTCGGGATAAAATTCAGCACCAATGGAGCCTTGCGCTTTTGGATTGGAAGATCTAGGAGCTTCTTTAAATCCTTACTGGGAACATAAGATTGGCGAAAATTCTTTTGTGGCTTACGAACATCTGCAAAAAGAGCAAGACGTTAGAAACAGGCAACGTTTTGAGGACTTAAAAAGAAACAACTAAGTGATTGATACTAGGCTCTTACCCTTGCCCTCTTTTACTGTTCGGGGAAGAGGGTAAAGATGAACATCTTCATTTGGGCCAAACTCCCAATCTCCAGAAACAATAACATAATCATCTCCAGCCCCCTTGTTGGAGTCTGGGAGGTCGGCTACAATTTTCAATTCGGTAGACCTCAGCTTCAGGTAATAGACGTAGCCTTTTTCCTTCAGGTTAAGGGCACACATGGTGTAACAGTATTGTATGTCGGTAAGAGTAATTCTAACGTTCTCCTGCCTAGCTAAAGCTATGATACCATTAATCACTCGATAGGAGTTGATGGTAAGTTGCATAGGGTTCAACGTGTAGTAGTGGAGAATTTCATGGAAAAGGGGATCAAGTGGAAGCCGGAGTCCATATTCAACAAAAGCTACAATAGGGAAAGGCATCGTATTGTCTGTAAGCATGATGGAATCATCATCCCCAGCTAGCCTAAGGTGAACATCATCAGGAATAGAGAACTCTTGCCTAAAAAATTCAAGTTTTGTTGGGGTGTTTACCCGCAGGCCTGATACCCAATCTCAAAAACTGATGCCCGCAGGCCTGATGTGACTCATAAACTGATACATGCATTCCCTGTAGAGACGCACTCTAACAAGCACATAACAGATAAGTAAGAGCCAAAACACCCCTATGGAGGGGTAGGGTTTCCCTGTCCTATTTTGTCAGGAGCTAGGGTTTCACTATGCACGCAGCGGTTTCAAACAACCTATAAACGGGTAAGCAACCTGTCCTAGTTTGGAATGGTCACTATGGATCCAAATATGCACTAGGTCGAATGGTCGAAAAGGGTGCCCCGGTAAAACCGGGGTTTGTGTTCCCATGCTGTCAGAGCCCAGAGCCGATCAGCCTTATGGTCATGCCTTGACAAGACAAGCCTCCGGCAAATCGTTCGGGAATGGCATATGGCAAACACGGTGTCCTAGGCGCACCAATGCAAATGCAATGCAAAGAAAAACACAAGTGTTGTCAAAACAAGATATCACGAGTTCGAGTCAAGTTCTCTAAATCCCCAGCAGAGTCGCCAGAAACTGTAGACGTCCCCGAACGCATCCCGGGGGAAGGAGTGCGAGTCCCCCCCGTTCTGGTTCGATATTGGGTCACTACAGTTCGAAGGACTCAAATGTCACGGTTACCAATCTTGAACCTAAGAGTCCAAATCTGGAAAATCGTTTTGAAAATAGATTTTTTTGAAAGAAGTGCCAAACATGGACTACTTCGCCAGATACAGAGTCGCCACCTAAATATTTTAAAATGGGAAATTTAGGAAACCCTGACTCGGTGCCAAAGGCCACGCGTCCGTCATCACCAAAGTTGCCTCGGCTCGGGAACTTGGGTACGATTGGGGAAGGTCACTTCGTGAGCACCCCCGCTCGCCCGGTCAAAGACCGGCCTCTACTAACCATGATATCTATTTTTGAAAACATTGTGAGTTCTTATTCCGGTTATTAGCCTAGGTTACTATGTGATGCGCACAGCATACAAGTATAGACTGAGTCGCCTGAATTGGAACAAAACATTTCATGTTTGTTTGTTTGAAAATGGTTTGATGGTGCTACCCGCAAGTAGGCTAAGACGTGGATTTGCCACCCTCGGGTGGGCTTAAGAAAACATGATTTTGCCACTATCTAGTGGGCTTAAAACAAACATTTGATGAATTGTCCCAATTTAAGTAACTCAACCTCCACCCACAGGCATTCAAGGCAGTTGTATCACATAAGCATTTAGCCTCATGGTAAGCATGCTATTCATGGCAACACTCACACGCATGCAAGGATGCTAAAGCATAAAAACTTACCGAGTACTCCAAGCCAAAACAAAAGCTGATTAGAAATCATGCATGATCCTAAGTATGCAGAAATGCCTAATGCAACACATGCAAAGATGCAACTATAGCAGGCTCGGCTATTCTAAACATGGCATATGGAATGCTACAACTAACACGTATTCAATTAGGAATTGAAATACGAATGTAGTTTGTATGATGCGCCGAGCCCGGTGCATGCAAGACAGATGAATGAATGCAAACATGCTATCATACTGTATGCTAATTGAAATATGCCCTATATCTAACCATTGTAAGCAGGTAAATAAAAGGGAGAAAGACGTGGGGTTAGAAGACATACATCACACTCACCCACACTTATTACAATTATGCCCTCGCGCAGAGGGTCCGAATAAATATACAGTCCGAACAAAAGAATATTACAGTCCAAAATAATACAGATTCCTAATTAATTAACAAATTAACTAAGAAAACTGTAAAACTGGCATGCAAGCCAGGGACTGCCTTGATTCTGATGAATGATGCATGCCGGGCTGCTTTGGCGCTGAAATCCACTGGGATGCCCCAATTAGCCTCTGTTTGCAATGTTTCTCGAAATGCGTGCCAGACTCCGAAAAGTTGCTGATTCTTCATTTTGCTGCAACAGAGAGCAGGAAATGGGCATAGCAATGTATTTCACAAATATATGCATGCCTCGATCATCGTGCCACCAATCACGCATCTCGATGCATGATGACCGAGGAGCCGAATTGCACAACTCAATATAGGATGAATGCATGTGAATGCTACAACAAAACCTAACTCCATCATGGATAATCCGGAGTGTCGGTGACTTGGGAATTGAGATCCGTTCCGTCACTCGGAGTACGGAACGTACCTCGTTTCCCGTGCCCGGGCTAACTCCTATCCCGAACACGATGCAATATGCATGATATGCATGAAATGCAGCTAATATGCAATCCTAACATACATAATGCTATGGAAATGAAATGCCTCGAAATGCGTGCATGCGGGCACGCAAACCGAGAAAACGATCCTAAGGCATAAAATGGCATACGCAATGTAAATTGGACTTACACTAACACGAGTGGACCTCAGCCACACTCACATAAGAGGCCGTCGGATAAAAAAGAAGTGCCTCGAAATGCGTGCACACGGGCACGCGAACCGAGACAATGGCATACACAATGCAATGATGCTAAAATGAGATGTCTTGAAATGTGTGCACACGGACACGCAAACCTAGGCAATGGCATACACGATGTGATGAGACTAAAATGAGATGTCTCGAAATGCGTGCACACGGGCACGCAAACCGAGGCAATGGCATACACAATGCAATGATGCTAAAATGGCATACGGAATGCCAAAATGGACTTACGCTAACATGAGTGAGCCTCAGCCACACTCACATAAGAGGCCATCGGATAAAAATGGAGTGCCTCGAAATGCGTGCACACGGGCACGCATACCGAGGCAAAGGCCCTAAGGCATGAAATGGCATGCAAATGAGGCGTGGCATATGGCATATGGAAAATGCAAATTTCAGCAGCCAAAATGATGCAAAAACAGCCCCCGAATTGTAGCAAAATTACACCCGATGCCCGAAATGCTATGCTAAGTACCCGAAATGACTTGCAGCTATACCAAACATGCACAATATGGACATGAAGTGTAAATACAGATGCTAGGCAGTCCCTAAACTAACATTTTTCCAGTACACAGTATGGCCAAACAACAAACATAAGTATGGAAAAAATAGCATGCAAACATGGGGGAAAAGAGGGGAACAATGAAGCAAGTGATATATACAATGCTCAAAATAAAAAATACAGTTCTACAACATTGAAGAGGGGCCGAAAATATGCACATTTACAGTAGATGACAACCCTCAAAACAGTATGTAGATATGCTCAACATAGCATGCAAAATATGAGCCAAAAGAGGGCTATAAAGAGAGGTATACCAAGCATTCACCAAACAGCCTAAGAACCTTAATGAAATATGTCCAGGGGGTCAAAAAATGACCCATTTCAGTTCTGAGGATGGCCCAAAAACAGAAGTAAAATAGGCTAACAAAGCATGCAAGAATGGGAGCCAAAGAGGGATATAAAGACAAGCACAACATGGAGACCCCCAACAAGGTTGATCCCTTCTACAATGTTGTAGAGGGATCCAAAATAAGCCTACTCACAGTTTATGACATGCTCCAAAACAGATCACATGTAGGCCAAACAAATCGTGCAAATTTACGGTAAATGTGAGAGATTATGAAGCAAGTGTATGATAGAAAGGCCAAACAGGGTTGAGACCTTCTTCAATGTTGAAGAGGGGCTCAAAATATGCCCACTCACAGTTTATATTTTGCTCGAAAACAGATCACTCATGGGCTAGAAATAGCATGCAAAATATGGTAAATATGATGGATATTGAAGCAAGTGGTATGTAGAAGCTCCAAACAAGGTTGAGCCCTTCTACAATGTTGTAGAGGGGCTCAAAATAAGCCTAAACTCAGTTAGGTTTGGAGCCCAAAACCTCAAGAAAATAGGGTAGAAAAATGAAGCAAGAATAAGCTCAAAAAGGGTAAAAGAGTACTCACCCTTGAAGACAAGACTTTTGTTGCTTTTTGGCTTCAATTTGTTGCTTCTTAGCCTTTGAAAAACCTTCCTTTGCTGTTGGAATGGAAGTGGTGATGGTGAGGCTTGGTGTTGATGAACAAATGAGGCTAACACTTGAAGTTTTTGGAGGTTTTTGGATAGGGAGATGTAGGCAAATGCTTAGGAGCTCTTCTAGGAAGTTTTTGTAACCCTAATGAAGGAGTTGGCCAGCCACTTATAAAGGCCAAGAAGGGGGTGTAAAAGAGGAGGGAAATGCACCCAAGCTTTCCCTCCCAAAATATCCCCCGGATGCCCAGATATTTTGAAGAAACAGCTATACAGCTGTAATGAACACAGAGTGAGGATGCAGGCCGGCTAGCTGCTTTTGCTGGAGGTGGCCGGCCGGCCACCCCCCATGGCCGGCCGGCCAAGGGCAAAAATGGGAAGTGAAAATTGCTGGCCGAGCACCAAAGGGTAGTGTCCTCCCATGTGTGTACAACAAGGCCCTGTGGTTGGAAATTGACAACTCTGAAGCAGGAGAGACAACAAGCCACCTCTAGGAGAGGTCCCAAAATGAAAGGAAGAATTACTGGCCGAGCACCATTTTTTAGGGTCCTCCCATGTGTGTACAACACAAATATGTGGTTTTGGCTCGAAGAAAATGGCCCTAGGGTGTTCAACATTAGCCCGGAAGTGAGAAAAACGGGCGCGCGGGAGGCGCCGGAGGAGCATAACTGGTTGTTCAGACAATTACTGTCCTCCCACCCTCCAGTGATCTTCCTTATGATAAAACAGAGGTACCTGCCAAAAATGAACAAAAATCGATGCAAAACGAATGCTCGGGGGCCAAAACACGCAGTTCGGGATCCCGAAAACCGGCCGTTAAGCACCGAAAGTGGTGTCTGGCCACGAAGTGGGTATCTAAGACCCCAGTGTCCCTTGAAAGGGAGTAAATGAGATGCATGCCAAAAACCGGAGGAATCGGAGATGGTTGGGTGGTCCCGAACCGAGGCACACGGCCTGACGGCTCCGAAAACCGGGAACCGGGCTCCGAAATGGGCAAAATGGCCTATGGCCACGAAATGTAGCCCACAGCCACTGAGAGATGGTCTACGGGACCTCTCCCTCCCCTCAGGAAAGAAAACAGAGAAAACCGAGTCCGGTTCGCAAACCGAAGCAAGGCACAGAAGAGAGTTCGGAAGTCCGGAGGTAGGGCGCACGCCCGCGACTCTGAGACTTCTGAACGAGCACAATATGCAACATCACCGAGCGCTCAATCGGTGACGTCTGAGTCTTAAGGTCGGTCAAAAATAGGGTGTCTACAGATGCATGACAGCTCATGCGCGTGGGAGACTTCGTTTGAGTTCTTGTTCTTGACAGAAGACACGTCGGCCTGAGATGAACGACATCGGCTGAAGAGTTCTTATACCGAAGTACTGGAAGGAGGAACAATATAGGTTCTATCACCTCAGAATGCTGAGGTAATAGAACCTAGGGGCAGTTGTGGGGAGATATTTCTGAGTACCAACACGTGGCAAGGTGACGCCGACATGTCAGCCGCAGTGCCATGTGTCGTGGTAGTTACGCCGAGGTAATCCCAGAGTTGCCGAGGTTATCTCCGAAGATATCGGAATCCGAGATAAACGGATAAAGGACAAGAGTCCTAGATTGAGGGAAGACTTCAGTTTGGGTAAAGACAAAACTCTTAGAGGGTTTTATCCTGATCCCACTAGGAGTTCTAGATTAGCAGTAATCCTGAGTCCATTGGAGTTAGGCTCCTATTGGGACTAGGATTATATTGGCTATAAAAGAAAGGCACCCCCATGGGTCTAAGGTATGTTTTTTATGCTCAAGCTTGTGAGTTGAATACTTGATTATCTTTGAGAGATATACTGACTTGATCGTCGGAGTGCCCCCGGGTGAAAGAACCACCGCCGGAACCTTCTCTTTCTGTTGCAGGTAAGCCGAAGCCATCTATTCTGCCGGTGCTCTACAGCTGAATCACTAAGGAGGGCAGTGTGATCGGAAAATCACCCACAATTCTCATTTTAGTTAGTCTCTCTCATACAGAAATTTTTTAGTTTAAACACAGTGAAATTCTTTGAAAATCTCTAGACTAGAATCCAGAGAAATTCTCTAGGAAAAAACTCTCTGGGAAGTCTAGAGAATTTCTCTAGAAAGTGTATCACTCAATATTGGATTGGTTGTTGTATAAAAGATCTCCCGGAATTTCTTTATGAAGAGAATTTCTCTGGGAAGTAAAGCACTCAATATTGGATTGGTTGTTATATGAAAGATCTCCCAGAGAATTTCTTTGGAGAAGTCCAAAGAAATTTCCAAAATTTCTCTAGAAAGTCTGAAGAGAATTTATCTAGGTCAATACTGAGGGACCTTAGAAATTATGAGAATATTGGATATCTTTTATACTATAAAATCATAATATCAGAGACCCTAAAAAAAAAAAAATCCCTTCTTTTTTTCCCTGATTTTGTCTTTTTCTATTGTTTCAATTCAATTTTCATTTTCAGTTTCTTCTTCCTCTTCTCCATATCTTCTTCTTCTTCCCTTTTTTTTTAAAAAAACAAAGAAAATTTCATGTTTCACCTAGTACTCTTCTTATTTTTCTATTTTGGTTCTCTTTTTTTTCTTTTAATCCATATCCTTAAACGTCTCAAATTTCAGAAGTTGTCAATTATTTCCGAGGTATGCTAAAGTGTTGGTGCAAGGTGGACGAAGAATAATTTTCTAGCAAATCTGGACTGCAGGGGGTTGTTTGGATCCGTAGGGCTCACCATGAGTTCTGTTTCGATGATCTAAATCGTTTATTTTGTCAAATACTTTATGTATTTCATCTACAAAAAAATTTAGATTAATTCAATAATTGTAACCTGTTCAATTTATTATCTTTGTCATAAAAAAAAATTTTAATTTATTTTTTAAAAACACAGTTGTCTTCCATTTTTTTAGTGAAAATATAGTAAGTTGAATAAGTTACTATTTGTCAAATTAACCTAGTTTTTCTATGGATGAAATACACGAAGTGTCCAACAAAATAAACGGTTTAGATCATTAAAACGAGACCTGTGGTGGGCTACATGGGCCCAAACAACCCCCTCCAGCCCAGATTTTGGATTAAAGAGAATCCTCCTCGATCTCATTAATTTTGGGGTGATGGGCCAGAAGTTTAATTTTCAAGCTTTTGGGGCAATTATCTCAACATTGCAAGGTCTGGGAAGTGAGATGCTATGCTGAAAACTTGTTTATGAGTTTTAAATAAATAATAAATAAATAAAGTGAAAAGGCAAGTTATAACTAGAGGATAGTAGACATGAGTTGGAAAATTTGTACACTGCTAAAATTTCACATAGCCTATATACTGTGACTACACTATATATGCATAATGTCAAAGCTGTAATTTACAATGAAAACTACAATATAATAAAAAGAAAATTAAAAAAAAATGAGAAAAGAAAAGAAAGGGCAGTAGTGAAACATGCATGCTGAATTGCTGATGATCATTTGAAGCCAAGTTACATTACATAGTGTTCAATCTTTTTTGGAGAATCTTAATTTTGGGGCGAAATCTACAACGTGCACCCCTTTCCAAATCCTGGCTGCATCCCTATCCATGATTCCCATCACCGCGGGGTCACGAATTCGCCTTGCCTTCTCCTTTTCTTCCAGTAGCTGTTTTTCCAGGAATTTAAACGATTCCTCAACTATTTTGCCAAGATCAGCTTGAGGCCGTGCCATATTTTAGAGAGAGAGAGAGAGTATGTGTGGCTTGTATTGTGTTTTGGGTGCAAATAATTTGGTAACTTGATATGCTCTTATATATAGTGCATCTAAAATATTCTTAGTTGATAACATTTTGCACTTTTGTTGGTTCTTACATATCCATAACTGATTCTGATCAAATGGCAAGTCCTTCCAAATTCCATAGAATATTTTTGCAGATTACAAAGTGAGACAAAAAACCGAAAAAAAAAAACTAATCAAACACTTGGCTCTTGGCCACAGTACTCATCCCCATTTTTATCCTAACTTCTACTTATGCCCAAAGTTGTTTGTGTGAGATGGTTGATGTGTAGTTGTCAAAAGGAGAAGTTACACTTCCTAAAGGGATCCAACTCAAACTGGGTTCCAATAATTTGTTTTGGTGTGTATTACACACAATTCTTCTACGCACAAAGAACAATTTGATCGTAGAATCAGATCTAATCTTTTTATATAAATGGGACTCTTATATTTAATAAGTCATATCTCAAACAAGAAAGTTATTTTTAATTCTATGATTAGATTTTATCCACTTAAATTTTTCTTTCACATAAGGTTAATGTCAATGTTTTGAGCTTTTTATGTGTATAGATTCATTTCTAAATAAATAAAAATAAGATTGATTGGTTAGTAAGAAGTCACATCGCATAAGTTTATCAAATGAAAAATTCTAAACATATATAAAATTCATATAAAAAATTTGATAAGAATGATGTGGCAATGTCATTATTGTAAATAAATCTATCTTTAATGGTATTTTATTTTGAAATGAAAGGTCCACAATAAGTCACATCATTATATATAAAAATTATGTATGAATTTTTTTGTTTGTATACTATTATCAAATTTATCTTTTCAAAAAATGTAGTTATTTTTTGAAAATTGTGCTTATGGTTCGTTTTTGGTAAAACAACTCTGGTCTAATCATATAATTAAGATTATTACATTAATCTCATAATTTTTATGAATAATCTACGCACACGATTTAGTTCATTGACATTGACCCTTGTGGTGATCCACCGAAGCAAACATCATGGGTATAGTCTCTCCCAATTGGAGAGAAGTTGGAACAGTCAAATTTTGGAGATAAACTTGCATAACTTTAAGTATCTACTTGTTGGATTCAACAAACTAATAGTTGAATGAGACCGAGAAAAAGGTTGGCCAGAGCATGCTTTCATCATAAATAATGTCACTCTAATAAGAAAATGGTAGATATTCTTACATCAAATTTATACAAAAATCTCCATAAGAATTATGTGAAAATATCATTTTTACAAATAAATTCATCTTTATGAGTGTTTTGTTTTAAAATGAAATATGTACATTATAAGAAAATTATATATTTCTGTTTGTATATTATTACTTTTTTAAAAATATTTCTTCTTTTAGGTTAGTTTGGTTGTTTATAAAGAGTTATCCTAGGGACCTTAAATATTCTACCAAATATTTTATCAAATCTCTCACATGGATGTGGGATCCACATACATGTAGATTTGTATGAGTTTCACCCCATGTGAGAGATTTGATAAAATATTTGGGATACATAACATTTCTCTAATTTTATTATCAACTTTTACATATTGCAACCAAATGGTTCAAAGTTTGTAGGATTGAACATTAAGGATCATCTGTTCAAAAAAAAAATAATAATAAAAAAATAATGTTGTGTTTAATTGAGGGATTTGGAAAGGTATTTGAAAAGGGAAAGATAAGAGATAGGTGAATGCGAATAAAGTATACTTACATTTTACATAGTTTCACACACTTTTTCTCTTTCCTTTTCCAAATTCCTTCTTAAATCCCTCAACCAAACACAACATAAGAATCAAAATTATACGTGTTGGACTATAGGGATGGGCTTAGATTGGGCCGTGCCATTTTTTTTTTTTTTTTAAATATAATTTCTGCTGGGTAAAGTTGTCTCAGCCAATTCAGACTACTTTCCAAGAATTACCCAAAAATTTAAAAACACAATGACCAAAATTAGTAAAGATAGAGACATTGAACTCACATATTTTGATCATTTTCACATGCCGTTGATGTTTGGTCACATGTTTCGGGCTTGATGAATTGGAAGTTCATGCGAGGCAAGGGTGATTTATTTGGTTGGTTTCTTACAGTTTAGGAATCGTTGGATTCGGACGCTTTCGGCTTCTTGTGTGTTGCGGCATGGTGTATTTGGGTTAATAGGAATTGTGCTCTGTTTGAAGCTAGTTGTCAATCAGCTTGCGGCCTTAGCTTCAAAGCTCTTTATTGAATTTACTACAACCCACGCACGTCTTCTTGTAATTTGTTTTTAGTCTGGTCTGTTTGGTCTACTTCTTTGTCCTGTTTCAACTAGCAAAAATTAAAAGTTAGGCAAAAATTTGATAAATCACAACTCTTACAATAACATTAATATTAAAAACACCAACAAATATATTTACTAACAACAATGCTTGGTGGTCCGAAAAAACATGGTTCAAATGGTTTGAAAAACTCAAAACGACGTCGTTTTGGATGTAAAACGACGTCGTTTTGACACATTTAAACCATTCGAGCCCCAAAAATTCGAGCTACTAAACATTTTCATTTACTAAACGCTGGCAACCTAGAGCAAAGGCAAGAAAGGGCCTCTAATTAATTTTGACACTAGTAGTATTAGTAGACTAAAATACAAAAAAAACTAATATATAAGGAGAACGTTTTCTCCGATTCAAAATGTAGGAACTCTTACATCTCAAGTAACGTGACACCTTATGATTGGCTAAGAAATTATACAATTCAAGAAAACTTGTGTTTTGAATCCTAAGAAATTATACAATTCAAGAAAACTTGTGTTTTGAATCCTACTCATCTTAGGTAACTTATTTAGGTTTTTTTGTAATTAAATTTTTATCTTTAAAAAAATTCAATATTGGCAATTTTTTTTGATAACTTATCAGCTAATTTTTATTTGTTTACTTTTTGTACAATTAAATTGTTTTACAATTAGTACAGGTTGAAGCTAAAACATAATGCCTAATACAAAAAAAGGACTAAAATATAAGGAGAAGGTTTTCTCCAACCCAAGATGTAGGAGCTCTTACATTTCAAGTAATGTGGCACCTTATAGAAATTACATAATTCAAGAAAACCTGTATTTGGAATCCTACTCATCTTAGGTAACTTATTAATGTTTTTTGTAATTAAATTTTTATCTAAAAAAAAAAATTCAATATTGGCAATTTTTTTGATAACTTATTAGCTAATTTTTAATTGTTTATTTTTTGTACGATTAAATTGTTCTACAATTAGTACGGGTTGAAAACTTACATACATAACATTGTGTGCCGTAAAATTTTGCAACAAAAATAAGTGTGTTTGGTTTTATTTTTTAAAAATAATTTTGATTTTTTTATTTCCTTTTTTAATTTTGTCTTTAGTAACTTTTTCATATTTTAATCAAAATTTTAAAATTATTAAAATATTTGAGAATTAAATGCACATTAATGTATTTAGATAAAATATTTTAAAATTATTGGCACATTTAATGTATGTAGATTTAAAATATTTAAAATCATTGGCACATTTAATTTTTTTTTTTTTAAATTGAGATTTTTTTTCTACATTTCTACAACATTTATGTAAGACAATTGTGGAACAATTTGATTATGAGAAGGGGGGGAGGGGGGGGGGGGGGAGGGGGTGAATTTTGTGGGTCATCCAAAATTTGCCAAAATTAAATTTTATATTTTTAGATAATGATTTAATTCCAAAAAAATATGTTACCTAAAATAATTAGGATTCTAAATACATTTATAATCTCTTAACCAATTTTAGAGTGTCACATTATTTGGGTTGTAGGAACTCATACATCTTCGGTTGGAATAAAACCTTTTCCAAAATATACACTACAACAAAATACATCTTTGGCGACTAAAATTGGCGACTAAAACAAATTTAGTCACCAAAAGTGTTGGAATTGGCGACTAAAACTTTTTTTTGGTCGCCAAAAGTATAAATTTTAGCTACTAAATTTTTTTAGTCGGAATATATTGATTATTGGCGACTAAAAAATAATTTAGTTGCTAAAAATACTAGAATTGGCGACAAAAAAAAAGTTTAGTCGCCGTATATTGAGTTTTGGCTACTAAAATATTTAGTCACCGAATGTAAAATTAATAATTTATTTTTTATCTTTTGGCGACCAAAAGTTTAGTCGCCAAAACATATTTTCAGCGACCAAAAATTAGTTTAGTCGCTGTATATTAGGTATTGGCTACTAAAATATTTAGTCGCCAAATATAAAATTAAAAAAAAAAAACTATCTTTGGCGACTAAAAGTTTAGTCGCCAAAACATATTTTCAGCGACCAAAAATTAGTGTAGTCGCCAAAAAATAAAAAATTGGAGGGAGACATTTCTAATTTAAATTTGAGGGATTTCCATTTCTAATTGGCGACTAAAGGTTTTTGTCGCTAATGGTGTCACATATATGTAATTGGCGACCATTACGTATTTTAGTCGTCAATTGTATAAAATGATATATATATATATTTTTTGTACCAAACCAAACCCTAAAATAATCTGCGCCTCTCTCTCTCTCTCTCTATTCGGCATCCCTCTCCCTCTCCCTCTCCCTCCTCGTCTCCGCTACTCCCCTCCCCTCCCTCTCTCACTGCCGCTCTTCTTCGCCTTCGACGGAAACCGGAGCACCTCCTCCTCACGCCGCCACCTCCTCCTCCTCCACCGATCTTCACAGATCCACCGCCGCGAGATCCAGAGGCTTCATCGCTGAGATAAACTCTGCTTCATCGCTAAGATGAACTCTGTTATCATATACTGTAAATTTCTAATTTGTTCTCCTATTTATTTATTTTTTGTAAGGGCTATGTCGGAATTCACAGCTTCGGATTCAGAGATTTTCTTTTGAAGCCAGAGCTTCTGCGGGCTATTGTGGACTCTGGATTTGAGCATCCATCTGAAGGCAAGATATTTATTCATATAGTCATTCAAATTCATAAATAGATTTTTTATTTCTTAGAATAACTATTAATTTTGTTTTTCTTTCAATTTTGGTCATAATGTTATGTTCATCCATCTATTGATGTCTAGCTGTCTTCTTAGGCTTTTGTAGAATTTAGATTAAAGAAAGATGAGCATCTGTAATTGAAACGCATAAGCTTTGTACTTTCTGGTTGTGGTTGTCGTGGATCTCCTATTACTTAGTTTCACTTTGGTAAGTTTTAGATATTATGGCTTATTTTTAAATAGATAGTGATTATTATTGTTGTTATTTGCTGGTATTGAATATGTTGACACGTTATACTTAATATTGTCTTAAAATCATGGTCTGGGTAGCTGCCTATTTTTTTTCTCCTTTCTTTCATCTTCCAATATTTATTTTTTATTTTTTGACGATTAGCTTCTTGCAACCTCAACAATTTTGGTTTTACATTTCTCAGGTAAATAACTATTATCATACTCTTGATTTTGAAGAAGTAAAATGGTTTGGTAAAGCTTTCAATTAAAACTGAGGGTTCCTTCACTCCAATTTTCTTTGGCTCTTCATCAGTGCAACATGAGTCTATCCCTCAAGCAATATTGGGTATGGATGTCATATGTCAAGCGAAATCTGGGATGGGGAAAACTGTTATTTTTGTTCTGTCAACATTGCAGCAAATTGAGCCTGTTGTAGGTCAAGTTGCTGCCCTTGTTCTATGTCATACAAGGGAATTAGCTTACCAGGCATGTATCTAAATCGTAGGGCTTAAACCCTCATCTATTATTCTCTCTTCCTCAAACAACTCACACAGACATATATGTATGTATAGACAATCCAATTTCTATCTTATTAGTTTTCTTTCTTTTTGGTGTTTATCATTACTGCAGATCTGCCATGAGTTTGAGAGGTTCAGCACTTATTTGCCAGATATCAAGGTTGTTGTTTTCTATGGCGGTGTCAGTATCAAAATTCACAAGGACCTACTGAAGAATGAATGCCCTCACATTGATGTTGGAACACCTGGAAGAATACTGGCACTTGCTAGGGAAAAGGATCTTTCTTTGAGGAATGTGAGGCATTTTATCCTTGTTGAATGTGACAAGATGCTCGAGTCACTTAGTCATCATGCATGGTTAAATATTGGTTTGCCAAGAGTATGATTACGTAGTGCTTTTGGATCCTCTTATTCTGATAATTTTTCTTTTCTCGTCAAGGGGCAGTTCATTTTCCCCCCTTGCTACTCTACTCTGTCAATTTCTACTGCAACACTCTTTCAAAGACATTGGATTTAGTAGTAATCTGTTCACTTTTTTATCCCTTTGCATATGCCCATTTCCATTTACGACCAAATATATATATAGTTACCTAATATGTCTATGCTCTTGTTTGTCTCTTAGTTAAAATAGAGTTGTTTTAGTCCAGCATTTAAAAAGAAAAGAAAGTATGAGTCACAAGTGCAAAAATATTTAAAAAAATTCTTCTAGTCGAGTGATCAGTAACTAACATTTAAGAAGTTTGTTAGAAGTATAAAGTCACCTTGAAAACTCAATCAGGCTAAGAAGTTTGTTAGAAGTATAGAGTCACCTTGAAAACTTAAAATGTTAGATCTTGTGAAATCTGGTTGCCCCTCATCCTTGAATTTAAAACTTTTTGAATTTATCCTCAGTTTTCAACAGTTACTATGGCCCTATCTTTTGCATGTAGCTTTCTCTAGTAACTACCATTTTTATTGAAACAAGTGTGCATCTTTTTTGTTCACTTGTTGAATTTAGGAGTTGTGTGGCTCATTACTCCATACTTGTTATTGTAACCTGGATTCTGTTTGTTGTTGTCTCTTGACTATTTGGCAACTTGAACACAGTTTGATATTGCAGCATGCTTATGTCCGTTGTCCATATTATCTTTTTATATCAACAGTTTGAAAACGATACTGTTTTAATGCCAAAGGAAACATCCTGGTTCGGGTTTTATCCAGATGGGGCACTCATACCAGTTTTGCCCCCTCAACGGTAGGCCTCTGAACTGAAGGTTTGATTCCGTAGTTGTAGTTGAACATGATCTATTTCCTAATCCGCCTAGATTGCAATTCTTTAACAAGAACCAAGAACTTTAAATAAAGAAGAACAAGCCTTATATATATGCATTACTTGTCCTGTAATGATCAGGCAAATCATTTGATTAGCTCATGTTTCGCTTCAGACATTCATCTACTTCTGCTTCTTGCTCTCCATGTCTTGGAGATTTTGTTAAATTACTAACCTGAACCACTTTAGGCCAATTCAAATTACAAAGAGGCATTGCTGTCAGGTAGTTTGAAGAAAACAGAGCTTTGAGTGTCAGACTAGAATCTTTGTTGTCCTGTGTAACTGTCCTGACATTCAAATCTCTACTAGAAGTGTTTGTTTTGAGCAGAGCTATAAGCCAGCCAACAGCAGCTGTGCAATCAGCAAAAGCTCCTACTTGCTACCCAAAGCCTTAATTTGAGCATTGCACTAGCACATCAGCGTGCAGACAAAGCTTTTGCATTGAGGACTGGATTGGCTTGAAGACCTTGGACAGAGCTGGGAGAGTCAAGTACATCAGTGTGTCCGGAAATCATATCAAAATGTCCAAAAATGATATGATAAAATATATTGTCCCTTACTTGAAGGGGTTTGGGCGTCTAAAGAGGGTCGACGAAGTTCAGAAGTTAAGTAAACAAAGGTTGTTGGGAAGGGAGGGATAATCCTGCAGTAATGCAAAGCCACACAAAAGCGCAAAATTTAACATCCGTCACACATCAGCTGAATTTATAATTGAAGGATGAGTTTTAGTCAATGAGTTTTTTTGAGAGCAACCTGATTAGATATTAATTTTGTTTAATCCTCTGTTATGTATGGAATTATATTTTTGAGATTGGATTATACTTGATTTGTATAGAATTTTTTTGGAAATATTAATTTGATGTTAAATATGATTTTTTTTTATGGTTGAAAGTGAAATGTGTGTGTGTTGTGGAATGGTTGCTAATTTTATCAGTATATAGATAATTTTATTTATAAAATGGAAAAAAACTTTTGGCTACTAAATATTTAGTAGCTAAAATAAAAGCAGACTTTAGATGACTAAGAATTTAGTAGCTAAAAAAAATAAAATGAAAAAAATAAAAAAAATAAAAAGATGAAAGAAACCCTTTGGCGACTAAAACTTTGGTCACCATAGATACTTCAAGTTTTGGCGACCAAAGTTTTAGTAGTGGAAAATATGATTTTTGGTGACTAAAATTTATTTTAGGCGACTAAAAATATTAGTTGCCATTTATAGGACTTTTGGCGACTAAAAAATATTTAGTCGCCAATACCTTCCCCGATAAGGTTTCCGCGACCAGTTTAGTGACCAAAATATTTAGTCGGGCAAAGCATTTGGCGACTAAAAATTGTACTTTTGGCGACTAAATATTTAGTCGCCAAATGTGCATTTTGTTGTAGTGATAATGCATATTTCAACTTTTCTGAATTCACAATCCAAATTCAATAGTAATTTATTTTATTTTATTTTTTATCAATTGATATAAGATTAAAAAGTATTTAGCTGCATATGGTTACATTCTTTTGAGAACATATATTTTGAGTAATAATTAGGCTTGTTTGATTAAAATGATTAATACTGGAAGGAAAATACTAAACATATATAAAGTTTATATAAAAAGTTTGATAAGAATGATATAACATTGCCATTATTATAAATAAATTTATGTGTTTTGTTTTAAAGTGAATGGTTTATAATGAACAACATTGGGAAATTTTTTTTAAACTTCCTGATATTAAGATTTTATGAGATAAATTATATACAATATTTTCATAGTAGTTAAGGTCCCTCAACATTTCTACAAAAAAAATTCGACTCAGATAAATTTTGCCCCACTTATAAAAATTTCAATCTTCACAACGAAATTTTCGAAATTTCTCTGTGATCATACTAGAGAAATTTTGAAATTTCTCTGAGTCAAGGCCAAAATTTCTCTAAGTCAGGTGAAATTTCTCTGAGTCAGGCAAAATTTTTCTGAGTCAAATTTTCTCTGTGAAAATGTTGAGGGACCTTAACTAATAAATAAATAAAATTCTTTGACCTTTCCTACTATACAAAGTTAGAGATGAATGTTTCACTAATTTTCCCCTACATCAATATGTATAAAAATTATATATGATTTTTTTATTTGTATAGTATTACTCAATATCTTTTTTTTTTTTTTTTTTCTTTCATAAACAATGATTTTAGCCCTTCTCAATATTAAAAATTTACTAATTTTGTGAAATTAAATATCTGTCGAATATATAATTTAATCAATAAAATTTATAATTAAATATAAAACTGTGAGTCTATAAATTAACAATTTTAATCATATTCTATAATCCTACAAGTCGGACATGCACTTACAATATGACATGGATAAGTCCATAAAGATCATAGCCCACCATTTAGAGCCCAATACACAACTCAAATACTATGGCCCAGCACTTCCGAAGCCCCATGTAGCAATAAGAACCAATGACATCAAGACACATGTCAAGAGAAGGGCAAGCCACATAAGCAGACAAAGATCTGCAAAGTTATTGCCACTGCACATCGCCATTAATGAAGCCCCTCACAGCATTTATTGCGACAAGCCCTCTCCGTCGGGACAGAACGTCTTCACCATGAACAAGGTAAGCTAGAGCATAGACTTTCGGCCAAAATGACAGGTCAGAAGGGACGACGAAATGATTACCAGAGGATATAAGCAAAGGTCGATGACAGAAAAAAAGTTAAGCTTCCTATCTCTAATTTATCTCTGCACTCTACTTCTTTCTCTAAATTGCTCGTCGGAGGGTTCGCTGGGGGACTCCCCGTTCCCCGTTGAACTCTTGTGCAGGTCTTCTGGTGGGTTTGGTCATTCGGACGTAGGATTGAGGAGCATGGATCAATCCGACCCGTTCCTTGGAACGAACTGTATCATCAGTTGGCGCCGTCTGTGGGAACTCTCTTACTCCGCGCGCCAGTTGTGCTCATTGTCACCGGAGGCCCTTTTCCAATAACCCCTTCCTACCACCTGCAA
Organism: Camellia granthamiana; assembly: GCA_036172215.1. Lineage (NCBI taxonomy): Eukaryota > Viridiplantae > Streptophyta > Magnoliopsida > Ericales > Theaceae > Camellia > Camellia granthamiana. Next base: position 80,491,480 of record CM069914.1, on the reverse strand, counting down.
AGGTGAATGGTCACAACTAGATCCATGGCTTCCCACCCCAATGTTCCTGACCACCAAGCCGACCCTCCCAATCCGAACAACCCACCACAGTATTTCACCGAGCTCACCAACAACATTAATCGCCTGCCCGAGCAAAACCAAGCCCTGATTAATGCTCTACTCCAAAGAAACCTTCCTATGCCTCCTCCACCACCTCCAGATATCCCACCCAACCAAGAGCGAACCCCAAGCCATACTATCCAACAGCCTAATCCACCCAACTTGGAAGGCTTGCGACCCCCTTCCCTAGATATAAATCCACCACCCCGAGCCCCATATCCATCGGTCTTGGCACCGACCCCTGAAGGAGAGGTCAGCAGCGTCCAGCCCCCGCTGCCCTCCGGTGGTGACCACATTCCTCTCTGGGATGCAGAACTCCGAGCCATGAAGCTCCAACTCCAAGGAGTTATGCAGAACATACAGCATAAACCCTCTACCACAGCCAACTCACCATTCGTCGCCTCCATCCGGGACAAACCTCTACCCCCCAAGTTCAAAATGCCTACCATTGACTCTTTTGACGGTACGACGGATCCAGTCGACCACTTGGAGACCTACAGTACCCTCATGATCCTCCATGCATTCTCTGACGAAATCATATGTCGGGCTTTCCCCGTGACACTTAAGGGGTCAGCACGACTTTGGTTTAGCCAATTGCCAGCAGACTCTGTCTCCACTTTCTAGCACCTCAGTGACTCCTTCCTCAGCCATTTCATTGGAGCCCAGCGCTAACGGCGTCCGACAACCCAACTCCTTAACATCCGTCAGACCGAGGGGGAGTCGCTACGCAGTTTCGTTACCCACTTCAATACCGAAGCCTTGCAGGTAGCGAAAAACGATGACAAGGTCATCCTTATGGCTTTTATAGCCAGTCTGCGGTCGCCTGATTTCCTTTTCTTCCTCTCTAAAAACCCCCCGACCTCCATGGCAACCCTACTCTCCAAAGCCCAAAAATACATGAATGCCGAAGCTTCCCTAGCCGCTCGCCAAGACCCTACAGCAAAAAACCCGACCCCCCCGGGAAAAACGAAAAGACTCAAAAACCAGACATATCCAGTATAATAACCCAACAAGTTAGTATACCGACCGACCCCCCCCGAGCCGATCGGTCGACACCAGCCCGACCGCCCGGGCGGTTCGAGCGGTACACACTCCTCAATTCCCCCATGGAACAAGTCCTCAATCAGATTCAGTGGGACTACCCCCTAAAATGGCCCCAACCATCATGGACTCCTTCCAATCGGAGAGACCAGTCTAAATATTGCCGTTTTCACCAAGACCACGGCCATAATACCGAGAAGTGTATTAACCTCAAAGATCAGGTCGAGGGCTTAATTCGTCAAGGACGTCTCAGTCGATTCACGGATACTCGCCCTCAGCAGAGGCAACGGACTGAACCTACCAGAAATAACCACTGGCGCACCCCTCCCCAACAACCAGCACAACCTAACCAAGGTCATGATCGCCCTCCACAGCAACCTCGGGCACAAGGCAACCCCGCCCCACCTGTTGGAGAAATCAGAGTTATTTCCGGTGGGCTTGCTTGTGGCGGACCATCCCGCTCGGCTCAGCGGGCAGAACTTAGAAAAATAAGGTAAGGCTCAGACAAAGAAGTTGCCACATTGGACCGACCTCCCAAACAGCCCCGGTAGTGGATCGAGCCTATCACCTTTACGGACGCCGACTGCACAGGTATTCGTTACCCCCATGACGACCCCCTCGTCATTTCGGCCCTTCTCTCTAACTACAAGGTCAGACGGGTTCTCGTAGACAACGGCAGCTCTTCAGACATCATATTCCTCAACTGCTTCCGCCAGCTCAAGATCGGAGAAGAAAGTATGTCTCTTCTCCAAACCCCTTTGGTCGGTTTCACTAGTGACCGGGTGACCTCCATCGGCTCCATAGATCTCCCCATCACAATCGGCGAGTACCCGCGGCAGACCACCAAGTTGCTAACCTTCATTGTTGTCAACTGCCCCTCTGCCTACAACATCATCATTGGCCGCACCGCCCTAAATACTTTCCAAGCTATCACATCAACTTACCACCTTGCCATCAGGTTCCCCACCGATCTGGGGGTCGGGACAGTGAGGGGAAAGCAGACCGTGACCAAAGAATGTTATGTCGCCTCACTCAAAGAAGTCAAGCTGAATGAGGCTATGATCATTGAGGGACTCGATGTCAGAGACGAAGACGAGCTGGTTAGGGGGGAACCAGTGGAAGAACTTATCAAGGTCCCTATCGATCCCACCAACCCAGCAAAAACTGCCAAGATCGGCAGCCAACTACCCTCCCAAGCAAAGGCCGACCTTACTGCCCTCCTGATCGAACACAATGATGTATTCGTATGGACCCACTCAGACATGTCGGGTATTGACCCCTCCTTCATAACTTATCGCCTCAGCATTGAGCCCCACTTCCGACCCTTCCACCAAAAGCAGCGTATCTTTCATCTGGAGCGCAATGCTCTCATTGCTGCAGAGGTCGATAAGCTCCTTGAGACACAATTCATCAAGAACGTGGACTACCCTAGATGGTTGTCAAACGTGGTCCTAGTCCGTAAGAACAAGGGTAAATGGCGGCTCTGTGTCAACTACTCCGACCTTAACCGAGCTTGCCCCAAAGACAGCTACCCTCTTCCTCGCATAGATCTGCTGGTTAACGCCACGACCGGTCATCAAATGCTCAGCTTCATGGATGCCTTCTCTGGGTACAACCAAATTCTGATGCACCCATCTGATCGGGAACACACCTCCTTCATCACCGACCGAGGTACCTACCATTACCGTGTGATGCCATTTGAGTTGAAAAATACTAGGGCCACCTACCAACGGTTGGTCAATGCTGTCTTCCATCACCAAATAGGCCGGAACATGGAAGTATATGTCGACGATATGCTAGTCAAGAGTAAGCTCTCCACAGATCATCTGGCCGACCTGCGAGAGACCTTTGCCACCCTACGAAAGTACCAAATGAAGCACAATCCGGAGAAATACACCTTCGGCGTAGGATCTGGAAAGTTCTTGGGTTTCATGGTCAGTCAGCGGGGCATTGAAGCTAACCCTGAAAAGAGCAAGGCCTTGATTGAAATACAGTCTCTCAGAACGGTTAAGGAGGTTCAGAGACTTACTAGCCGAGTTGCCGCCCTCAATCGCTTCATTTCACGCGCAACGGATAAGTGCCTCCCCTTCTTCAAAGTGCTGCGACAAACTTTTCAGTAGACGGCCGAATCCGAAAAGGCCTTTCAGCAGTTGAAGCACTGCATGGCCAACCCTCCCTCCTTTCTCAGGCAATCACAGGCGAACCCCTCTTCCTCTATTTAGCCGTGTCGAACACCGCAGTCAGTGCAGCTCTTATCAGGGAAGATAGCTCGGTCCAACGGCCAGTCTACTACATCAGTCGGGCTCTTAGGGGACCAGAACAGGATTACCCATTGTTAGAAAAAATGTCCTTGGCCTTGGTCACCGCCTCCAGACGGCTCCGTCCCTACTTTCAAGCCCATTCCATTGTGGTCCTCACTAACCAACCATTGAAAAAGATAATGCAACAACCAGAGCTCCTTTGCCTCCACCACCCCCAACCGAGCCAGAAGACCCCCACTCTTGGACCCTCAACGTCGACTGATCATCCCGCAAAGAAGGCAACGAGGCTGGTCTTATCCTCACCGCCCTTGAGGGTGGTTATTTCAAATGTGCTCTCCACTTCTTGTTCGATGCAAGCAATAATGAGGTCGAGTATGAGGCATTGATAGCAGGTCTCCGCCTAGCCAGAGACATTGGTGTCAGCCATATCCAAGTGTTCAACAATTCCCAGCTCATTGTCGGCCAAATCACGGGGGAATTCGATGCCAAAGACGACACAATGCGGGCTTACAGGGACATTGCACTCCCTCTCGTTCGCCTCTTCAGTAATTTCCACATCAAGCACATCCCTCGGACAGAAAACTCCAAGGCAGATGAAACGGCTCAGTTGGCCTCGGCAGACCAGTCATACCTCAGCCACGGTGTCCGCCTCGAGTACCTGACTTACCCTGCCATTTCCCCAAACCAACAGTAAGTCTATATTCTCCAAAACAAACCTATCCCCTGGGCGGCCGATATCTCTCTCTTCTTGACAACGGGGGAACTGCCAACCGACAAACAGCAGGCCGCCAAAGTCAAGGCCCGGTCATCTAACTACATTCTTGTCGACGACCTCTTATACAAACGTGGTTTTTCACGCCCATACCTCAAATGCCTCAATCCTGCTCAAGCAACCTATGTGATGAAGGAAATCCATGAGGGTATCTGTGGTAATCATTTCGGGCGCCCGGTCTCTAGCCCACAAAATACTTCGCACTGGTTATTTCTGGCCTACTCTTAATCAGGATACGACAAACTTCGTGCACAAATGTGATAAGTGCCAGCGTTTTCCCAACATCCCCCATGCTCCTCCTATAGAATTAATCACGCTTTGCAGTCCCTACCTATTCGCCAAATGGGGGATCGACCTAGTTAGCCCATTGCCCACTGGCCGAGGCCAAACCAAATTTGCTATTGTCGCCATTGATTACTTCACTAAATAGGTGGAGGCAGAACCCCTTGCCACAATTACCAAGCAGAACACAACCAGATTCATTGGCAGTCGATCATATGCAGATTTGGCATCCCTCAAGCCATCGTCTCCGACAATAGCAAACAATTCGACAATGCCAAGTTTAGGAAATTCTGTGCAGAGCTTCAAATCCAGCCATGTTTCTCTTCCCCAGGTCATCACCAAGCCAATGGCCAAGTTGGGGTCACCAACCGTTCTCTTCTGAAGATCATCAAAACCTAGTTGGAAGATGCTAAGGGACTCTGGGCTGAGGAACTAACGAATGTACTCTGGGCCTACCGCACTACCGCTCGAACTCCCACTGGGGAGACCCCCTTTCGCTTAAGATACGACGCTGAGGCGATCGTCCCAATGGAAGTCGGTCTTCCTACCCCAAGGGTTCTACATCCGAATCTAGAACTGACTGAAGAGCTGCGTCAGGCAGACCTAGACCTAATTGAAGAGCTCCGAGAAACCACTGCAGTCAGACGGGCCTCATACCAACAGAAAATGAGAACTCACTACAACCACAAAGTCCGACCAAGGGAGTTCGCCATGGGGGACCTGGTTTTACGAGAAGCAACCCTTGCCACCAAAAATCCGACTGAGGGGAAACTGGCAGCCAAGTGGGAAGGACCTTACGTTGTTAAAGCCAGACCTCGTCTGGGTACATACCGACTTCAGGACATGGAAGGTCAAGACCTCCCCCATCCGTGGAACGCCGAACACTTGAAGCGTTATTTTCAATAATTTCCCATTCTTGTATTGATCAGTTATTGTATTTTCTTTTCGGCAATCTACACGCTTGAATGTTCTTGTTCTTCTCTCACATGATGTAAATTTCTGATCAAATGGGCTACACTTTAATGACAGCAAGCTTATATCTCAGTTATTTGTGTGGTATTCCAATAACACTTTGATTGCAACCTCAGCCAGACCGAGTTACTTAAAGCCTCAGTCAGACTGAGCACGAAGACCTCGGCCAGACTGAGTCACTTAAAGCCTCAGCCAGACTGAGCATGAAAAGCCTCAGCCAGACTGAGCACGAAAACCTCGGCCAGACCGAGTTACTTAAAACCTCAGCCAGACCGAGTTACTTAAAGCCTCAGCCAGACTGAGCACAAAGACCTCAGCCAGACCGAGTTACTTAAAGCCTCAGCCAGACTGAGCACGAAGACCTCGGCCAGACCGAGTTACTTAAAGCCTCAGCCAGACTGAGCACGAAGACCTCGGCCAGACTGAGTCACTTAAAGCCTCAGCCAGACTGAGCATGAAAAGCCTTAGCCAAACTGAGCATGAAGAACTTAGCCCGACTGAGCATGAAAAACCTCAACCAAACTGAGCACGAAGAGCTCAGCCAGACTGAATTACTTAAAGCCTTAGCCAGACTGAGCATAGAGAGCTCAGCCAGACTGAGTTACTTAAAGCCACTGAGTTACTTGAAGAGCCAGTTAATCGTAGCTTAACCTAAACTGAGCACGAATGAAGAGCTCGGTCAAGGCCATTCGTGCCAACTTCACGGTTGCGGCATAGTGGCCATACTTAGTCAAATTTCAGGTCCATGCTTTTACACCTCTCAACACTCTTTACATTTTTTGGCTTTCATTTCCCAACTTAATTTTTCATTTATCAACACCCTTACAACATGATTTACAACTTCATTTTTGGGCGTGATTTGAAACTTTACATTTTTGACATTCTTACATGCTGCCTTTACAAGTCAGATTGTCTTCTTACTTATCAACTTTTACAAGTCAGCCTCTTTCCTTACAAGTCAAGCCTAATTTAAATAAACCATTCTTATTAATTTCAGACTCACAAATATAAAGACAGCAGTGTGACAAACACAACCTTATAATTTTATTCATTCACAAACTTATACACAAGTTTATTACAGCAATTCAAAAAAAAACAAAAACAAAAACAAAAACAAAAAACAAAAAGAAAAATAACCAAAATTCTAAGTACAAATTTTCTCCACACCACTCACTCCTCTTCACTTGAAGCGAAATCTTCTTCTTCAACGCCCTCATCTAGGGGGGTCTGGGTCACGTCGTCTTCATCAATCTTAACCCTGCTGAAGTCTAAGTCTGGGAACAGCTCTTCTGCTTTACGCTTGAACATCTTTCACCCGCTGTCCCAGAACTCAGCCATCTCGTGTTTGTAGAAGTCCGACCACTGGAAGCTCTGGATCACCTCTTCTTCACTCCTACTCCCAGCGGTCGCCCCTGACGGGCTAGCCCTTCCAGCCCCTTCTCTCGCCAGGTTGCTGGCGATCGCAGCATCGATAACCATCTGAAAGTCAGCAGACCCCTTGAATTGCTCTACTATTGCGACGCACAAATCGGGGTATGCTGCCTTCTCAGAGGCTGACTTGGTTTTCTCTTCCTCCAACTCCTTCTCCAGCGCTACTTTCTCTGCCGCTGCCTTGGTACGCTCGTCTGCAAGATCCCGCTCCAACCCAGCGATCTTCAGGTCTGCTTCTTCCTTTTCTTTGACCCACTGGACGCGCAGATCTTCATTGCTGGTCATGGCCTCTTCAAACCGCTCATTGGCGACAGTGCAAGCATTTTGGGCATCTTCCAACTTCTTCTGCTCGCCAGCCAGCTGGAACTCGAGCGACACCACCTTACGGCGTTCGTCCTCCAGCTCCAACTTGGCCACGAGCAACTCAGCATGGGCACGATCGGCAACATTGCTCTGTACCATCGCCAACACCTCCATCTTCTTTGCCTTCTGAGCCTCCTCCAACCCCCTGGCACACGCACTCCGCGCAGCCCTCCTCCAACCTACACTCTCCTTCTTGAAATTTTCAAGTTGGGCCTCCACCTGCCCCAACATCTCCATTTTCTTCCTCACTTCGCCCTTCGCCGCCGCTGCCTTGTTCAACAGGGCTCCTGCCAAGGCAGCCACCTCCATCTGGGTAGAGCATAACCCTTTCATCAGCTCAGCCTCAGTAAAACCAGCGACTGAGCGAACGGCTGCGTCTTCCACCACCCCCAAGAGGTGGTCTGCAGCCATCCTGGCTTCTCTCCCTTCCCCTTCCACTTGCCCCGACACCGCAGGGACATGGTAGAAGGCGGTCTTCAACCCAGGCCCCTCCCCCTCTCCTTGGGGCGCCAGACCCTCCTTAGGCTGTGGCTCTACCCTCTTCTCAGTACCGACCACTCCACTTTGCACTTGTTCCTCAGGGCCAGTCGCCCCATTCTTCGCCCCCTTTACCGCTCCCCCCAACCCCATTTCAGGAGTTTCCTCCGCCGTCACCTCATTCCTCATCTTCAATGCGGGCTCCCCCTCAGTCTAACGGACTCTCTTCTTCTTCTTCAAACCCTCCATCTCCTTTTTATTCCTCTCCTTCAGAGGATCCACTGGGGGCGGTCGTGGCTTGAAACTGCCCAGATCCTTCTCCCCCAACGGCCTGGGCGTGGTCGGATGCGCTCCCTCGTGATCGATTTTGGCACAGGTGCAAACTCCCGCCCCAGCGTTCGCCGTCACGAAAAACCATCTCGGCCTCCATCCCTTCACCGACGATGGAAGACCTACCACCAGCCCTCGCCCCGCCACCGCTTGCAGAGTGACCCAACTCTCCTGCTGACCGGACGCCTTGTAGCAGGAGAAGAACTCCTCTACTATCATTGCCGCCCCTCCGGTCGCCTAAAGCGAGGCACTCGCGCAGGCCATTATTATCTTCTACGCGTTCGGCATCAGTTGCCCTGGCGCCGCTTCTAGCTTGTTCAGAATATCAACTACCACTTGGGGGAAAGGTAGCCTCGAACTCCCTCGGAATGCCTCTGCCACGTGTACGACCATGATTCAATGCCCCCTTCCCCTACCCTGTCCTTTCCACTTCACATCACCACGTGCCCCGCCGTCCCTCGAGCCCTATGCACCACCACCCACCCTTCGTGGTCGGCCCCTCCACTCGGCCACCCTTCGCGGCCGGCCCTCCTCATAGTCGGTCTCTCTGCTCGGCCACCCTTCGCGGCCGGCCCTCTCCGTAGTCGGTCCCTCTGCTCGGCCACCCTTCGTGGTTGGCCCTCCCCGTAGTCGGTCCCTCCGCTCGGCTACCCTTCTCGATCGGCCCTCCTCATAGTCGGCCCCTTCTCTCGGCCACCCTTTGCAGTCGCCTCTCCCCATGGTCGACCCCTCCACTCAGCCACCCTTCGCGGTCGGCCCTCCTCATGGTCGGTTACTCCCCTCGGTCGACTTTCACCTTGCCGGTCTCTCACAACCTTCCGTTTCTTAATTATTCCCTTCGTTGGACTAAAGCTGCACTTGGGAATGGGGGACTACTGACATGGATAAGCCCATAAAGATCATAGCCCACCATTTAGGGCCCAATACACAACTCAAATACTAAGGCCCAGCACTTCCGAAGCCCCATGTAGTAATAAGAACCAATGACATCAAGACACATGTCAAGAGAAGGGCAAGCCACATAAGCAGACAAAGATCTGCAAAGTTATTGCCACTGCACATCGCCATTAATGAAGCCCCTCACAGCATTTATTGTGACAAGCCCTTTCCGTCGGGACAGAACGTCTTCACCATGAACAAGGTAAGCTAGAGCATAGACTTTCGGCCAAGGTGACAGGTCGGAAGGGACGACGAAATGATTACTAAAGGATATAAGCAAAGGTCGAAGACAGAAAGAAGGTTAAGCTTCCCATCTCTAATTTATCTCTACACTCTACTTCTCTCTCTAACTTGCTCGTCGGAGGGTTCGCTGGGGGACTCCTCGTTCCCCGTTGAACTCTTGTGCAGGTCTTCTGGTGGGTTTGGTCATTCGGACGTAGGATTGAGAAGCGTGGATCAGTCCGACCCGTTCCTTGGAACGAACTGTATCATCACAATATATAACTGTTTTATTGGTTCAAAAAAATATGTATACAACTGTTTTATTAGATACAAAAAATAGGAAAATTTTTGGACAATCGATTCCTTTACCTTTTCCCCCGTTAGGCTTGGCTGGGTTGGGTTTTTTTTTTTTTTTTTTTTGGTTACAGGAAAATCCTCTCACTCTCTCGCAGGTCCAGAGCAGCGCCCCTTGCAGAGATCACCAAGGTGTCCTGTTGTCTGTTCCGAGATATGAGACTATAACCTAGGAACTTGTCCCAACATCCCAAGACAAGCTCCGCTTAAGTCAGGACTCAAGTAGCGGGGGAGCATTGGGCCCACACCAAGTGTTGTGGTAGCAACAACTTGAGGCTAACCTTCTAATCAACTGCCCTACGCCCAAGAGATTGGCCTAAGGGGTTTTGAACTTGGGACCTAGGGTCTTAACCCCCAAGCCTTTACCAAGTTGCCAAACACCCTTGGCCCACACCAGCGGAGGGCTTGTTTCTCTATCTATGTGAAGCCCCATTCCATTGAGAAGTGGCTGCCAAGTGTCAGACAAGACAAAAGTAAGCAAGCACGTCATCCAAGCCCCCCACTTTTGGCACGTCTGCACTCTGCAACTTTTTTTGGATACACCACAAATCCTCTCTCTGTTTCTACGAATGCTTTGCTTTGCTTTTATTATGAACATCGAAGCAAATAGGCAAATAGCGTATCATCGTCCCCCTTTTTTCGTCTCTCTCTCACCCTGTCTCTCTCACTTTCAACGGTCAAACATTGGGCCCCTCACCAACGGTATAAAATATAAATAAGAATATATATATATATGTATCAATTAGTATATTAACTAGTATATTATTAATAGATGATGTGATATAATTTTAACAGTAGTACTATATGCACCAATTAATGAATACACTGGTGTACCAACTAGTATTATAATATTATTATTGACCACATTTATTATACAAATTACAAATACTTAAAATCATACAAATGATGCTGCATTATCTGTTAGTACACTAACATGTACATTAATTAGTACATATAGTATTGTTCTAATTTTAAAGGTTTTAAATATTTGCAATTTAATTAATAAATAGAATTAGTAATAATAGTATAACACTAGTTGGTATACTAATTGGTATATTATTTAATACACTAATTGATACATATAACACCACCGATAAAATATTCATTTCAAAACGTTATCCTATTTGGTTAATAATAACTACAATGGTTTTCAAAGACCCCATATTTTTCGAGCCACTTGTTTTGGACCTTGTAAAGCCTGGACTCATGGACTAGGGTTCCATTCAATCTCCCCTTAAGAAGATGAAAAAAGATAGCTAATCTAGTGGAGGGAAAATATTATAATTTTTTTTTTTAAAAAAAAAATCATATGTAAATAACTAAAAATCATTGCCAAACATGGCCTAATACCGAAATCACACCACTGCATACCACCGTTTATTCTCCTCCTCCTTCTTCTCAGTTCCTCTTTGAGACATTTTATCAAACAGCTTCCCTACATCCTCTTTAACCCACTCTTTTCGAAAACAAAAAAGGCAACCTACCAACAACAACACCAGCCATACCCAGATCATCGCAACCTTCACCATCACTTTCCCAACAGCATCATGGTCCCAGATTCCAAATCGCGACCTCTTGTCTCCTTCAATCAAAACCTTTCTTCAATCCCAATCTCCGGAACCGATTCCATAGACAAGCAAGACTGAGGGAAAGGGGTTCTACTATGGAAGAAGGAGATGAGTTTAGGCGAATTGGGGGGCGGTTGACAATTGTTGCCAAGGAGAAAATGTAGACAGCTAGAGGTGTTTTTTAGTTAGGTAATTCGGTTGACCCATTTGATTTATGCCATTCAATCAATCTAAGGGCAAAATAGGAAATTCGAAGAAAAATTAGATGATGTCATAATATTCTGTTAAGTTCCTGACGGATTTTTAACGCTGAGGGGTGAATTGAAATGCAACTCAATTGCTGAGGAGACTGGGGTAATTTTCTCATACTACTGGGGTTAGATGTAATATTAACAAATGTTAAGAGAGGTCTGTCTAATTTATTCAAGAATAAACAAGATAAAGTTAGGTCCCCCAAAAAAAAAAAATAAATAAATAAAAAAGAAGAAGAAGATAAAGGGTATATTATAATTTGTATCCTTGCATTTTTTACATCAAATTTTATTTTGGTTCTTCCTTTTTCGTTGTAACAATCAATTTCATGCACTTTTACTTAGTTTGAAAATTGGCCCTTCTATTAATTTGGTGTCAATAGAGTCGATAAAATTTGTCTTGTGAGCAACGGGTGACATTTTTTTCATTTAAAAATTTGTGAAATTGTAAGCTAAAATGAGTTTTTAATCTAAAATGAAATTCCGATAAAACAATCACAGCATTCTATATGAGAATTGTGCACAAAAATTATGTTTAGAAATGGCACCAGATCTTTCGTCTCCAACGCACCCCCTTGTTCTTACTATTAGATTATATTTCCAAATTTTTCACATAATCTAATGATTTGAGAGTATAATGGCACAAGTTGATATGAATTTCGAGACAAAAACATGTTTGGCTTGGAAAAAATCACCACCATAATGATTACGAAAAAAATAGTGTATGAATACAGAAATCAGTCACAAAATCAAATACAACATTCTCATATGAAATAAACTCCACACTCACGTAAAAGAATTACATCCGATTTTATAATTATTTTTTGTGCAAATAAAAACTCACCTGTGCACACTCTGTCAGTCCATCTGCCGTGGCACCATACTCTGTAACATCAAAAACTGTAGGAGCATTGCCAAGAAGGTTATGAGTGGCACCTTGAGCCCTACCAGAGAGCAAAACCAGACCCAAGAAGAAAGCAAACTTCACCTCTAATCTTCCCACCAGGGCCATTGTGGCCTTGACCCTTGAACTATAGTTTTTATATATATATTTTTTTTTTTCAAGCTGAAAGAGACAATTAAAAAGCCAGAGAGTATAGTTAAATGATTTCACCATCTTCAGGTTCTTTATACAAAGTTTTTGGTACCAAATTTTTATGACCACTCAAGCAATTTGTGGTAGCTTCTTGAAATAAATGCATTACTATTTTGGTTATTTGGTTCACCTATTTTTGTGTGATGTCGTCATAAGTCATGGTTGTCGGTAATTTTTCACTGGTTATTTCACTGTCAACGTGATGTCACGTGTAAATCAACCCCTTAAAATAAGAAATCTCTTGATTGTCAATTATATTAGAGGGAAGATGACGCCAGTGAATATTGAGAAAAAAAAAAATTAATTAATAAAAAAAATTATAAAAATTAATAATTAAATTTACAAATTTTTTATTTATTTATGAATTTGTATTTTTTTTTTCCCCTCAAATAACTGTCAGTTAATAACCCCAATACATTACCATGTAGGAGATTGAGTCATTTTTCATATAGCAACATAGAAACAATGCGAATATATATTTTTATGTTTGCTAAAAGGAGAAATAGTTTGTTCTCTTACAAAACAGAGCGTCAAGTGTATTTAGTAATATGGGTCTATTACTTTTGTGCATCACGGTTTAAAAATAAATAAAATAAAAAATAAACAAAACATAAATATATATTATTTACATTAAAATTTCTTTAATTATTAGGAAATATTATTTTACTCTCTCATCTACGAATTCGGATGTATTAATTCTATCAACTATGAAAATTATAATACATATCTTTTGGATGTGATCTATATAAACGGTATGCATGTGTGAAAGTAATATATTTTTGTAATTGAATGGGTCAAAATGTATAAATTTATAGATAATAGAGACAAAATAATATTCACAGATAATTAAAGAGGTGTTGGTGTTTTTTGTTTTTTTTTAACCGTGCGTAGTGCACAATAAATACACTTGGACCCTCTGTTTTGTAAGAGATTCAAATAATACTCCTTTAATGTATAAGATATTTGTTGGTGTAAATGTTAGGAAAAATTAAATTCATACACAAAATTCGTATAAAAAAATTCTACAAGAATAATGCGGTTATATTTTTCTTGTAAATAAATTTTTCTTTATAAGTATTTTATTTCAAAATGAAAAATGCACATTGAATCAATTTCGAATGGAGAGGGAAAAAAGAGAAATTTAGACAAAATAAATACAGAGATTATATATATAGCACAACTTTCATAATGACACAGTAAACATAAGGTGAGTCTATTCGTAGAAGCTTCACCAATTCAGAAAACAAGCTAGTGATATACTGCAATTTTCACACCTATAAATAATAAATTACACAAAGATAAGCTTAATACATCTGACGAAGTGGTGGTTTTGTAGTGGTTCGATACTCAGCAATCACTAGCCCACCATACTTCTTTGCTGCCTGATAACAATCAATAGTTTCTCTTTCTCTTGCATGAACAACTTGATGAGTAGCAGAGTGAAGGTGGAGTTGATGATGTGGACGGTTCTGATTAAGAGTAGGCCTCTTTTGTGGGGCCCTCAAAGACGCCTCCAGCAATCCAAAGGCTTCCAACCCAACAATAGCCATCTCAGTTGGAGTACCCATTTCACTTGATCTCTTCTTGGCTATGTATTAGTAGTCTTTTGAGCGCTGTGTGATCTGCCAAACAGACCAAACTGGCATTGCCCTTTTATAGTAATTGCATTTGGATATTGTTCCACCTCCTATCTTCTCCCTTCAACATATGACTTTTCAAATTACTTTTCTCTGAATTGATATGCAGAGGAGTGAATATATTTGATTTGATCTGCTTTCGGTGGCCCCTCCAAGTGGTCTCACTAATGTATATTCTCATCTCTCTTTGGAGCACCAATAATATTCCCACCTAGAAAAATTACACCAATTGTTATTACAAAAATAAAATGTATGAATTACATTTATTATAAATGTGACTAGAAAGTAGATTGTGTCTAGTTCACCTTGGAAGACTGGACTACCTAGTTGGGTTTAAAAACCCTGAAATGGGCCTCACTATGACTATTTAATTCGTTCGCTATGTAAACTCATGTTTTTCATGAAAAAATCAATTTGCTATGTTAATCATATTATTTTATAGGATTTGTCTTAAAAAAAATAGAAGTTTTATTTTTAAAATCATACTTATTATATTTTTTTTTTCTCAAAAATATAATAAAATATTTTAGCTATAATTGGCAAATCAATTTATTTTTTATATAGATGATCTAAAAACATAAACTTTTAAAATAAATGGAACAAATTATTAAAATGTGACTCATGAAAGATAGACCCACCGACATAAATAGTTGGCCGGTGGTGGATGGACACAATCTCCTTCCTAAATCTATATCATACACCGTATATTCTATTTTTGGAATACATAAATTTCCTGATATTTGGAGATGGAACATATTTGATCCTATCAAGACCAAATAATTGGGATATAGTAACATAGCGTCATGATGATATTTTTTTGATGAAAGGAGATTGAAGTGTGGACACATCTATGTAGAAAAAAGTACTCTCTATTTCCAAATTCTAGCAAACAAGACCAAGTGAAGAGAATTGGAGAAAGGAATAAGGAACCTCAAGAAACATAAACTTTATGCACCCACAAAATAAATCAGACAATGATTTAGAATTTTAAATCTATATGTATATTTAGAGATTATTGTAAGGTCACACTATGAATGAATTTTGACATTTAATTATAAATTCTGGATAATTTTTTTATTTTTTCTTTTTGAGTTTGTAGAACTGTTGATTGTGAAATATTCTAAAATAAAATTTCAAATAGTTATCCTTTATTGAAAGGCATATGTCCAAAAAGGAATATGGATAAGACCTCTTGGAGCTTTGGGAATATGAATTAAAATGGAACCCAAAAAAATATCTTCTTTCAAAGTCGTGATTTTCTAGCTCAATTTTACTGAGTTGGATTTATTTATTTATTAAAACAACTTCATGTTTTTATCGAATGCTTAAGAGCAATCCTAATTGCATGGAAAACATCATACCGAAAGTGTATTGACTATATGGGACCACCAACATGTGAGTTGTTAGTATTATTTTGTTATGATTTTTCTCTCTATCTCTATCTTAATCTTTTTTTATTTTTTGTTTTTCATATTCAATCTTCTCCTTGTTCTTTTTTGAGAAAAATTAGTCTAAGGTCCCTCTCTCATTTTTAATAATGGGAAAAATCCACAATATTATTTTGTGATGGCTAAGGTCCCTCACCCATCCCATATGTCTCACCTATTATCATTCTCTCTCTCTCTCTCTCTCTCTCTCTCTCTCTGTCATTGCTTTTCTCTCTCCTCTTCTCATCTCTTTCTCTCATCTCTGCACTCTCATCTTCGCCGTTGCTTCTCTCTTCTCTTCTCCTCTTCTCCTCTCTCGCTCATCTTTGCCACTGCTTCTTTTGCCGTCACTACCTCTCCGTTGCCACCTCCGACAAACCACTTGTTTGAAAGATCGTAGCGATGAACCTTTTGTTTGAACTCAGTGACTTGGAGCTCATCGTGTTCGTCCATGAACCGGAGTTTTCTCTTCCTTTCTCTAGTCTCTCTTTACCGATTTGTCTTGCTGACAACCAGCTCTCACCTACGATGGACTTGACGGGCATAGAAGGTCAGTATTCGATCATGAGGTGAGAATGGATGAAACACAGCGTATAAATAGACGAAGCAAAACGTATAAAGAAAGAAAAAGTTGTCCATTCGCATCAGATCCATAGGAGGTAGGTTGTTTGTGTACTTCATTTTCCATCAACCAAACAATGCTATGGTTTCTTCTAATTGGGTATTCATTTGTTGTTGGTTATGCTCATATATATATATATTTGGTTGTTTTTCAAATTTGTATATTCCATCTAGTCAAAGAAATTGACAATGAGATTTGTATATTCCCAGTCTGTTTGATTATGCACTAAAGGTGTTTGTTGTTATGCTTGTGAGAAGTGATCAATAAAATTTCGCTGACCATATTTGCAAAGAAATTTTATAAACACATAAAATTTGGTCAAAACATAGAAAAAATTTGAAAACTCAAAAAAAATTCAATTCTTTGTGAACAAAGCCAAAGAAAATTCAAGTTTCTCTGAATTTCTCTAGTTTGAACCTAGAGAAATTCTCATTTCAGTCGGTTTCTCTCAGACAGAGAAATTTTCTAGTTTAAAAGCAGTGAAATTCTCTAAAAATCTCTAGACTAGAATCCAGCGAAATTCTCTAGGAAGTCCAAAGAATTTCTCTAGAAAGTGTATCACTCAATATTGGATTGGTTGTTGTATAAAAGATCTCCTAGAATTTCTCTGTGAAAAGAATTTCTTTGGGAAGTGAATCACTCAATATTGGATTGGTTGTTGTATGAAAGATCTCCCAGAGAATTTCTCTGGAGAAGTCCAAAGAAATTTTCAGAATTTCTCTAAAAAGTCTGAAGAGAATTTCTCTAGGTCAATGCTGAGGGACCTTAAACATTATGAAAATATTGAATATCTTTTATACTATAAAATCATAATATCAAGAACCCTAAAAAAAAAATCCCTTCTTTTTTCCCCTGATTTTGTCTTTTTCTATTGTTTCAATTCAATTTTCATTTTTAGTTTCTTCTTCCTCTTCTCCATATCTTTTTTTTTTTTCTTTTTTTTTTTAAAGAAGAAAATTTCATGTTTCACCTAGTATTCTTCTTATTTTTCTATTTTGGCTCTCTTTTTTTCTTTTACTTCATATCCTTAAACATCTCAAATTTTGAAAGTTGTCAATTATTTCCGAGGTATGCTAAATGGAGAATAATTTTCTAGCAAATCTGGACTGCAGGGGGTTGTTTGGATCCGTAGATGATCTGAATCGTTTATTTTGTCAAATACTTTATGTATTTCATCTACAAAAAAAAAAAAAAGGTTGATTCAATAATTGTAACCTGTTCAATTTATTATCTTTGTCATCAAAAAAAATTATAATTTATTTTTTAAAAACACAATTGTCTTCCATTGTTTTAGTAAAAAATATGGTAAATTGAAAAAGTTACAATTATCAGATTGGCCTAACTTTTCTATGGATGAAATACACGAAGTGTCCAACAAAATGAACGGTTTAGATTATTAAAACGGGACCTATGGTGAGCTACATAGGCCCAAACAACCCCCTCTAGTCCAGATTTTCGATTAAAGAGAATCCTCCTCGATCTCATTAATTTTGGGTTGATAGGGCCAGAAGTTTAATTTTCAAGCTTTTGGGGCAATTATCTCAACATTGCAAGGTCTGGGAAGTGAGATGTTATGCTGAAACTTGTTTATGAGTTTTAAATAAATAAAAAATAAATAAAGTGAAAAGGCAAGTTATAACTAGAGGATAGTAGACATGAGTTGGAAAATTTGTAGACTGCTAAAATTTCACATAGCATATATACTGTGACTACACTATATATGCATACTGTCAAAGCTGTAATTTACAATGAAAAGTACAATATAAAAAAAAAAATTTAAAAAAAAGGAAAGAAAAGAAAAGAAAGGGCAGTAGTGAAACATGCATGCTGAATTGCTGATGATCATTTGAAGCCAAGTTACATTACATAGTGTTCAATCTTTTTGGGGGATCTTAATTTTGGGGTGAAATTTACAACGTGCACCCCTTTCCAAAGCCTGGCTGCATCCTTATCCATGATTCCCATCACCACCGGGCCGCGGTTTGGCCTTGCCTCCTTCTTTTCTTCCAGTAGCTGTTTTTCCAGGATTTTAAACGCTTCCTCACCTATTTTGCCAAGATCAGCTTGAGGCCGTGCCATATTTTAGAGAGAGAGAGAGAGAGAGAGAGAGTATGTGTGGTTTGTATTGCGTTTTGGGTGCAAATAATTTGGTAACTTGATATGCTCTTATATATAGTGCGTCTAAAATATTCTTAGTTGATAACATTTTACACTTTTGTTGGTTCTTACATATCCATAACTGACTCTGATCAAATGGCAAGTCCTTCCAAATTCCATAGAATATTTTTGCAGATTACAAAGTGAGACAAAGAACCATAAAAAAAAAACTAATCAAACACTTGGCTCTTGGCCACAGTACTCATCCCCATTTTTATCCTAACTTCTACTTTACGCAAAAGTTGTCCGCGTGAGATGGTTGATCTGTAGTTGTCAAAAGGAGAAGTTACTTTTCCTAAAGGGATCCAACTCAAACTGGGTTCCAATAATTTGTTTTGGTGTATATTACACACAATTTTTCTACGCACAAAGAACAATCTGATCATGGAATCAGATCTAATCTTTTTATGGGTTCGTTTGGGTGTGGGTTGACTTTTTAATCTTTTGACTATTTTAGTCTGGGCTAAAATGCCTCATTTGGGATGAGCTTTTTAATTTTTTTGATTTTTGTGAGAGAAAAAATGAAATAATTATGGTTTAAATGTAACATTTTGTCTTTTTAATTTTTTAGTCTATTTTATTTTTCTTATGTCTATTTTAGCCAAAAAAACCTCAAGCTTTTTCTTCCCAAACGAGCTCATATAAGAAAGTTGTTTCTGATTCTATAATTAGATTTTATCCACTTAAATTTTTCTTTCACATACGGTTAATGTCAATGGTTTGAGCTTCTTATGTATATAGATTCATTTCTAAATAAATAAAAATAAGATTGATTGATTGGTCATAAGTCACATCACATAAGTTTATCAAATGAAAATTTCTAAACATATATAAAATTTATATAAAAAAAAATACGATAAGAGAATGATATGACAATGTTATTATTGTAGATAAATTTTTCTTTAATAGTATTTTGTTTTGAAATAAAAGGTTCATAATAAGCCAAATTATTATGTATAAAAATTATATATGAACTTTTTATTTGATATTATTATCAAATTTATCTTTTAAGAAAATGTAGTTATTTTTTGAAAATTGTGCTTATGGTTCGTTTTTTGTAAAATAACTCTGGTCTAATCATATAATTAAGATTATTACATTAGTCTCATAATTTTTGTGAATAATCTAGGCACACTTTGACATTGACCCTTGTGGGGGTGAATCCACCGAGGCAAACATTGTGGGTTATTGTCTCTCCCAATTGGAGAGAAGTTGGAGCAGTCAAATTTTGGAGATAAACTTACATAACTTTACATGTCGACTTGTTGGATTCAACAAATTTAGTTGAATGAGACCGAGAAAAAGGTTGGCCAGAGCATGCTTTCATCATAAATAATGTCACTCTAATAAGAAAATGATAGATATTGATAGCGCAGTTAGTTTCAGATGAAACGGGTCGGATTGATCCACGCTCCCCACTCCGTTACTCGGGCTTTGGGTGCATTGCAAAATCTAGGCTTGCACAAGAGTTCAACGGAGAACGGGGAGTCCCCCAGCAAACCCTTCGACGAGCAAGTTAGAGAGTTATGAGAATGTAGAGAGAGAATGGAGATAGAGAGCTTAACCTTTTCTTTGTCTTGGAAGCCTGCTTATATCATTTGCTCATCATTTCCTTGTCCACTCCGAGCCGTCATGTTGGTCGAAAGTCTATGTCCTTACTTGTCTTGTTCATGGTGAGGCTGTCATGTTCCGACGTGAAGGGTTATCGCAATAAATGCTGTAGGAAAACTCATTAATGGCTGATGTGTGGTGCAATAACTTTACAGGATCTTTGTCTGCTGATGTGGCTAGTTCTTCACCTGCCATGTGCTTGGATGTCATTGGTCCTTAATGCCACGTTGAGCTCCAGCAGTGTTGGCCTTTAGTGTTTGAGTTATATATTGGGTTCTAAGTGATGGGCCAAAAGCCCCTATAGGCCCACCTATGTCAGTAGTCCCCATTCCCAAGTGCAGCTTTAGTCCAACGAAGGGAATAATGAAGAAAATAGGGGTTGCGAGGGGTCGGCGGAGAGAAGACCGTCAGGGAAGCGGACCGACCGCAAAGGGTGACCGAGTGGGAAAGTCGACTGATCGGAGGGCCGACCACTAAAGGTGACCGAGTGGGAAAGTCGACTGAGAGGAGGGAAGACCGCTAAGGGTGACCGAGTGGGAAAGTCAACTGATCGGAGAGCCGACCGCTAAGGGTGATCGAGTGGGAAAGTCGACTGAGATGAGGAAAGACCGCTAAGGGTGACCGAGTGGGAAAGTCGATTGATTGGAGAGCCGACCGCTAAGGGTGATCGAGTGGGAAAGTCGACTGAGAGGAGGGAAAACCGCTAAGGGTGACCGAGTGGGAAAGTCGACTGATAGGAAGGCCGACCGCTAAGGGTGACCGAGTGGGAAAGTCGACTGATCGGAGGGCCGACCGCTAAGGGTGACCGAGTGAGAAGGGGAAGTGGCGGTGCGTGGGGCTCGAAGGGCGGCGGGGCACGTGGTTGTAACAACCCTCGTACTGATTACCGCTAAACTACTGAATTAGCTACTGGTTACTGCTAAACTGAACTGATAATGACTGATAATTGAACTGAATAAATTACTGAACTGACTGACTGAGATTGAAACTGATTGATTGAGTATAACTACTGTATTGCATACTCTATCTGTTTGATTGATTATTTATCTGTTCATGATTTATGTTTAAACTGCTAATTGAAGGCCTTATCCGTGGCCGAACCGGAAATCGTTTAATGTTTCATGATCATCGTAATTTATGTGATTTTATGGTATATTTAATTAAAATGTGATTAGGTATGATTAAATTAGATTAAAATAAGCCAAACACATAAGTTGCCGTAATTACCATCTTGCCATCCCTAGTGGACCACTAGGCAACACACTTAGAGGCCTTTATACATGTAAACAAAGCATTTTGCCCAGCTCTCTTCTTGCACACAACCGAATTTAGAGAGAGAGGGAGTGAGAGACTTGAGTTCATTGGCTTGATTTGCTTGGAATTGAAGTGTAGATTGGCATGATTGAGCTCTTAAACCTTGAAGACAAGGCTAAGGTAGGACATTCATCTTCTTATTGTTGACATTGAGCTAAGTCTTGCATGGGTCATGCTTCATTATAGAGTTAATTCATGTTTTATGTTTAAACATGTTGAATTATAACTCAATTGTTGCATGCATGGCTATATCCTTGCATTTTGAGGTTGATTACCTGGAATTTGGTACATGCATGTTCATATTATGGTTAGAGTCCATGTTTTCATCATGTTTTGAAAAGAAGGAGCTCATTTGAGCAAGCTTTGAAGCTTCAATTTGGTTTAAAATTCATGCATGGCATGTTTGAGTTTCATTCTTGGAGAATGGCTTGAATTTGGGTTTGGATTAAACACCCTTGGGCTTTGATTTCTTAAATTGAGTTTTGAAACTTGTTGTACATTGAGTTTGCAAGAGTTTTTCCAGAAAATAGCCCAAGAGGATCGAAAATATTGCTTTTGAACTTGGTTTTGAGCTTGGGACTCAAATCTGGAATTTCCAGATTTTGGTTGTCCGCTTGAGCGGGGGAAATAGCGCTCGAGCGGAGAAATCGAGCTCCCAGCATCTTGCACTGTGCATCAGTCCGCTCGAGCGGAGTATTAGGC
The DNA here is from genome assembly GCA_036172215.1 of Camellia granthamiana. Lineage (NCBI taxonomy): Eukaryota > Viridiplantae > Streptophyta > Magnoliopsida > Ericales > Theaceae > Camellia > Camellia granthamiana. The sequence goes on along the minus strand of CM069914.1, from coordinate 80,469,552 downwards.
GCTCGAGCGGAGGACTGGGTGACACGCTCAAGCGGGCGTCGAGCGAAAATTTCACCTATTCAGTACTTTTTGGTCCGCTCGAGCGGGGATGTTGCCGCTCGAGCGGGTACCTTTGTTTGCTTGTCCGCTCGAGCGGGGAAACCTGCGCTCGAGCGGGACTCTGTTTCACTGAAAATTTTGCAAATGTTTTCTAAGTGCATCTTTGCATCCTCTTTCCATCCTAGGCATTCCTAGGGCGTATTTAAGGCATCTTAATGAGGATGTAGGTGTAGAACACACCGAGGCATTTAAGGTTTAAGTTATTATCCTTCCCAACTGTATAGCTTAGTGTGTTCGATCTGTTAACTGTGTAGGGTTGGCGACTGGGGAAACGCGCTCTAGCATACTGTAGCCCAATCTCTGTGAGTAACGATTGTGTAAAGATATGTTCAAAATGGTTATCTTTTGAATACTGAACTGAACTGTTTATTGAACTGATATTATTTACTGAATGAATGTATGTCCTGTATTCTGAACTGTATTGTGGCATCCTTAGCACTTACTGTTTACTGTTACTGTTACAGAGCTCTATCGGTTCCCTTGTGGAACCATACTGTTTACTGATTGATGGCCATCATTACTGTTAGGTCTGTTAAGACCCGGTCCTTTTGGACCTACTGTTTATAGGCTAATGGGTGTACCACATATGACTGATTGACTGAAACACTGAAAGACTGAAATACTGTTTAATGAACTGTTTTCATTACTGTAAGGACATTCATTCATAACCTCTTTACGCTTTATGTTATTCACTGGGCTTTAGCTCACTGCTCATATATATATATATGTAGGTGTACAGGCACCGGATCAAAGCTAGAAGCGTCGGAGTAAGCTCCAGTTTTGTCAAGCCAACCAATGTGCCTCACTGCGAGGTTCCGAGTTGCCATGCTATGGCTTGGGGTGTTTTGTGTCCCCCATCGGTCTCCTTACTGTTTTGTACTACTGTATAGACTGTCCACTGTTTTACTGTACTACTATCAAGGGATTAGGTCCCCGTACTGAATGTTTGTATATGATTGTATAGACTGTACTGTTCTGAACTGTATGAATGCATGAAAAATGTTTTTGGCATACAGATTTTCACAGCTCAATGGACACTAGTTACTTACTGTATTGGCTTCCGCCAGGCCCTGTACTCTGTTTAACTGTATTACTGTTCAGCAGGCCTTCGGTAATCTCGGATTACTGGCCAGTTACGGTGCTAAACCCATAGGGCCGGGTTTGGGTCGTGACAGAGTGGTATCAGAGCGATACTTACCACGAGTTATACCGCACACACGTGTCCAAATGAGCTATAGGGTGTCCTAGAAAAGTGATTAGGGCATCTCATGAACTTGAAAAGTGTGTGCTTATGACTGACTGATTATATGTTAAAATGTTAACCTGTTTAATTATACAACCGCTTATAATGATAACTATTATAACTGTTTATAGAATAATGGATAATGCAAGCACTGCAAATGAAACTGAATCATCATCCTCTGAGGCCAGAATGGCCAGACTTGAACAAATGATGGGACTGATAATTGAAAGACTAGATCAACAACCGAACCAACAGCCTCCACCTCCTCCTCCTCCAGTGCAACCGGAACAGAATGTACAGAATGTGAATGCTAATGAGGTGGACATTATTGCACTGACTCATAAATTCAGCAAGATGAAACCGCCGTCCTTCCAGGGAGGCTTAGAACCGCTAAAGGCTGAAGCATAGGTCCTTGAAACAGAAAAGTTGTTTAAAGTTTTTCCGTGCTCGGAAGCAACTAAAGTACTGTTAGCTACCTTCACCCTACAAGAAGAAGCTAGAAGGTGGTGGATGTTGATCCGTGATATAAATGCTGTTATGACTTGGGCTCAGTTTAAGGAGTCCTTCTTTGAGAAGTACTTCCCTCAATGTGTCAGGGATAGAAAAGTGACAGAATTTGAACAACTGAAACAGGGCACAATGTCTGTTGCCGAATATGAGACAAAGTTCACCGAGCTAGCTAGATATGCACCGCATATGGTGGACACCGACTACAAGAAGGCCAGAAAGTTTGAAGGCGGCCTTAATGTGGCAATACTGGACAGAATAAATGTTTTAAAGCTACCGACTTATGTGGGTGTTCTTGACCGAGCATTGATGGCCGAGTCGAACATCGAAGCAGTGAAACAATCTGAATCACCAGCGTCTGAATGGCCTGGTAAGAGACAGAATTTCAAATTCAAGAAAGGCAAGCATAACCCCTCGAACAAAAAGCAAAACACGGGGTCAACAACTAGCCCCAGCCAAGGGAGTGGTTTCATTCCAACTTGTTCTGAATGTGGCAGGAAGCACAAAGGGGTTTGCTATAAGATATCAGGAGCTTGCTACAGGTGTGGCTCGAGAGGATGTGCCAACCATGAGACTAGATTCATTGGGGGAGGACGACGCGGTGGAGCAATTCAAGGGGTCCGCCGAGTTCCAGATTGCCATTGACGCCGCGGTCGCCAGGTGCTTGGCGAGAGAAGGGGCTGGGCCGTCGGGAGCGACCGCTGGAAGTAGGAGTGAAGAGGAAGTGATCCAAAGCTTCCAGCGGTCGGACTTCTACAAGCATGAGATGGCCGAGTTCTGGGACAGCGGCTAGAAGACCTTTAAACGTAAAGCCGAAGAGTTGTTCCCAGACTTGGACTTCAGCAATGTGAAAATAGATGAAGACGACGTCGCCCAAACCCCCCTGGACGAGGGGGTTGAGAAGGAAGACCTGGCCTCTAATGAAGAAGACTGATTCTTGTAAAAATATAAATATATATTTTTTTTTTTTTTCTTGATGTGTAATGTCTACAGCAAGTTGTATGCAACCGTGAGTTTTATAAATAAAACAAGTTTTCTTGTTTATCATCGCTATCCTTATTTCTTTTGAGTTGTAAGTTTGGAATAACGAGAATGTTTGAGCAAAATTCAATGAAAAGTTTGAAAAACGGCTAACCGAGCTAACATATGATAAAAGTATGAGATAAAAATGTGAAGAATGGACTTAAGGAATATCAACGTATGATAAAAATGAGAGGTTCATCTGTATGTAAAAAAGGAGTTAAAAAATATTGTAACATGGACTTGGATGTTGGCTAAGTATGTCAACCGTGTGAAAGCTCTGCTGAAATTTTGGCTAAAATTTAGAAAGACCTACCATGGTAAAGCCTTAGTTAACTCAATCCGGATGGGCGCATCGCGCTCAGTCTAGTTGAGTCTTTAATTAACTCAGTCTGGATGAGCTCTTCATGCTCAGTCTGGTTGAGGCTTTAATTAACTCAGTCTGGCCGAGCCCTTCGTGCTCAGTCTGGCTGAGGCTTTAATTAACTCAGTCTGGCCAAGCCCTTCGTGCTTAGTCTGGTTGAGGCTTTAATTAACTCAGTCTAGCTGAGCTCCTCATTCTCAGTCTGGCTGAGGCTTTAGTTAACTCAGTCTGGCTGAGCTCTTCGTGCTCAGTCTGGCTGAGGCTTTAGTTAACTCAGTCTGGCTAAGCATTTAGTTAACTCAGTCTGGCTGAGCTCTTCATGCTCAGTCTGGCTGAGGCTTTAATTAACTCAGTATGGCTGAGCTCTTCGTGCTCAGTCTGGCTGAGGCTTTAGTTAACTTAGTCTGGTCGGTCGTTATGGAAACGGAACACAGATAATGGAGATATAAAATCATTGTCATTTAAGGCATAGCCTATTGATCACAAATTTACACCAGGTATGAAGAGGACAAAAATAACCAAATGTGTAGCTGGTCAACAAGAACATACAGCAAATGATTAATACAAAAACAGGACATGGTACTTTACTGGAAATAACACTTCAAGTGTTCGGCGTTCCATGGGTGGGGGAGGTCTCGGCCTTCCATATCTTGGAGTCAGTAAGTGCCTGGGCGAGGTCTAGCTTTAACGACATAAGGCCCTTCTCATTTGGCGGCGAGCTTGCCCTCGACTGGATTTTTGGTGGCAAGAGTTGCCTCACGCAAGACTAGGCCCCCGACTACGAACTCCCTCGGTCGAACCCTGCGGTTGAAGTGTGTTCTCATTTTTTGTTGGTATAAGGCTCGTCTGACAGCAGCTATCTCTCGGAGTTCTTCAATCAGGTCTAAGTCAGCCCGACGCAAGTCTTTGGAGAGTTCTGGCTCTGGGTGCAGTACCCTCGGGGTTGGCAGGCCAATTTCAACTGGGATAACCACCTCAGCGCCGTATGTTAAGCGAAATGGCGTCTCCCCAGTAGGGGTTCGGGTGGTAGTACGATAGGCCCAGAGTACGTTTGGCAACTCCTCAGCCCAGAGTCCCTTAACGGCTTCCAACTTGGTTTTCATGATCCTCAAGAGAGAATGGTTGGTGATCTCGACTTGACCATTGGCTTGGGGATGGCTTGGGGAAGAGAAGCACGGCTGGATGTGGAGTTCTGCACAAAATTTCCTGAACTTGGCATTGTCAAATTGCTTACCGTTGTCTGAGACGATAGCTTGGGGGATTACAAATCGGCATACAATCAACTGCCAGATAAACCTGGTTGTATTGCGTCCGGTGATTGTGGCGAGAGGCTCGACCTCTACCCACTTGGTGAAGTAATCAATGGCAACTACAGCGAACTTGGTTTGGCCCCTACCAATGGGCAATGGACCGACCAAGTCTATGCTCCACTTGGCGAAAGGGGTATGGACTGCTGAATGTAATCAGTTCTGTTGGCGAAGCATGAGGGATGTTGGCGAAGCGCTGGCACTTGTCGCACTTAAGCACGAACTCAATGGCATCTTGGTTGAGAGTAGACCAAAAGTACCCGGTGCGGAGTATTTTATGGGTCAGCGATCTGGCACCCAAATGGTTACCACATACACCCTCGTTAAATTCCCTTATCACATAGGTCGCTTGGGAAGGGCTGAGGCACCTGAGGTATGGGCGTGAGAAGCCCCGTTTGTATAGGAGGCCGCTGATGAGGACGTAATTGGATGACCGGGCTCTTACTTTGGCAGCCTGCTGCTTGTCTTCTAGTAACTCCCCATTCGTCAAGAATAGAAGGATGTCTGCTACCCACGGGATAGGTTCATTTTGGAGGGAGTGGACCTCCAGCTGTGTTGGCGAAGTGGCCGGGTGGGCCAGGTATTCAAGACGAATGTCGTGGCTGAGGTCGGACTGGTCAGCCGAGGTTAATTGCCCCATTTCATCTGCCTTGGAGTTTTCTAACCGAGGGATGTGTTTGATGTGGAAAGTGTTGAAAAGGCAAATAAGGGGGAGTGTAATATCCCTATAGGCTCGCATTGTGTCGTCCTTTGCGTCGAATTCCCCCGTGATTTGTCCGACGATCAATTGGGAATCACTGAACACTCGGATTTGGCTCATACCAATGTCTCTGGCTAGGCGAAGACTTGCTATCAGCGCCTCATACTCAGCTTCATTATTGCTTGCGTCAAACAGGAAGCGGAGAGCACACTTGAAGTAACCACCCTCAGGGGCGGTGAGGATAAGACCAACTCCACTGCCTTCTTTACGGGATGATCCATCGAAATTGAGGGTCCAAGAGTAGGGATCTTCTACCTCAGTGTTGAATTGCTTGGGCAGGGGGGCTGTGGCTGGAGTGGGATTAGTGAATTCCAGGATATAATCGGCGACAACCTGCCCTTTGATCGTTGTTCGAGGTTGGTAGGAGATGTCAAATTGGCTGAGCTCAACTAACCATTGCATAAGTCTGCCAGACAACTCTGGTTGTTGCATTATCTTCTTCAAAGGTTGGTCAGTGAGGATCACTATGGAGTGGATTTGGACGTAAGGACGGAGTCGTCTTGAGGCGGTGGCCAAGGCCAAGGCCAAGGCCATTTTTTCTAGCAATGGGTAGTTCTGTTCTGCGCCCCTTAAAACCCGGCTAATGTAATAAACCGGGTGCTGTACTGAGCCGTCCTACCTGATGAGGGCCGCACTGACTGCAGTGCTTAATACGGCTAAGTAAAGAAAAAGGGGTTCACCCGTGAGCGCCTGAGAGAGTAAGGGGGGATTGGCCATGCACTGCTTCAATTGTTGGAAAGCCTCTTCGGATTCGGTCGTCCACTCGAAAGCCTGCTGAAGAACATTAAAGAAGGGAAAGCACTTGTCCGTCGCGTGGAAAATGAAGGGATTGAGGGCGGCGACTCTGCCAGTAAGTCGTTGAACCTCTTTAACCATTCTAGGTGACTGCATTTCTATCAGGGCCTTGATCTTTTCGGGGTTGGCCTCGATACCCTGCTGACTGACCATGAAACCCAAGAACTTCCCAAATCCTACACCGAATGCGCATTTCTTCAGATTGAGCTTCATTTGATACTTTCGTAGGGTGCCGAAGGTCTCCCGCAGGTCGGCCAGATGATCAGAGGAGAGTTTGCTCTTGACTAGCATGTCGTCAACGTACACTTCCATATTCTGACCTATCTGATGATGAAAGACAGCGTTAACTAACCGTTGGTAAATTGCTCCGGCGTTTTTTAACCCAAATGGCATGACATAGTAATGGTAGGTTCCCCGGTTGGTGATGAAGGAGGTGTGTTCCTGGTCAGACAGGTGCATCAGAATTTGATTGTACCCAGAGAATGCGTCCATGAAACTGAGCATTTGATGACCGGCCGTGGCGTCGACAAGCAGATCTATGCGACAGTTGAGGCCATTTCAAGGGATAATCTCGTTGGATCTGATTCAGGACTTGTTCCATGGGGGAATTGAAGAGTGTGTATCGTTCAAACCGGCCGGTCGGTCAGGTAGGGGCTGACCGGTCGGCTTGGACAGGTCGGTCGGTATACTGAGGTTTTTGGTGAGTGTACTGGGTGTTTCTGGTTTCAGAGTCCTTTCTCTTCTCTCTAGGGGTTAGGTTTTTGGCTGTAGGGTCTTGTCGGGTGGCTAGGGAATATTCGGCATTCATGTATTTTTAGACTTTGGAGAGTAGGGTTGCCATGGAGGTCGGGGGGTTTTTTGAGAGAGAAAAAAGGAAATCAGATGATCGTAGACCAGCCATGAAAGCCATGAGAATGACCTTGTCGTCGCTTTTTGCTACCTGCAGGGCTTCAATGTTGAAGCGGGTGACGAAGCTGTGCAGTGACTCCTCCTCGATCTGACGGATATTGAGGAGTTGGGTTGCCGGACGCCGCTGGCACTGGGCACCAATGAAATGACTGAGAAATGAGTCACTTAGGTGCTAGAAAGTAGAGACAGAGTCTGTTGGCAGTTGACTAAACCAGAGTCGAGCCGACCCCTTAAGTGTTACAGGGAAAGCCCGACACATGATCTCGTCAGGGAATGCAAGGAGGACCATGACGGTTCTGTAAGTTTCCAAATGGTCAACTGGTCCGTTGTGCCGTCGAAAGAGTCGAGCGAGGGCATTTTGAACTTGGGAGGTAAGGGTTTGTCCCTAATAGAGGCAACAAATGGTGAGTTGGCTGTAGTGGAGGGTTTAGTCTGGATGTTCTACATAACTCCTTGAAGTTGGAGTTTCATGGCTTGGAGCTCTGCATCCCAAAAAGGAACGCTGTCACCACCGGAATGCAGCGGAGGCTGGACACTACTGGCCTCTCCCTCGGGGGTGGGTGCCTGGACCAATGGATGTGGGGCTCGAGGCGGTGGGTTCACATCTGGAAGAGGGGGTCGGAAGCCTTCCAAGTTGGATGGGTGGGACTGTTGGATAGGATGGCTTAGGGCTTGTTCTCAGTTGGGTGGGATATCTTGAGGTGGAGGAGGAGGGATGGGAAGGTCCCTTTGAAGCAAAGCATTGATCAGGGCCTGTTTTTGTTCGACTAAGCGGTTAATGTTGTTGGTGAGTTCGGTGAAATACTGCGGTAGGTTGTTTGGGTTAGGAAGGTTGGCTTGGGGGTCGGTAACGTTGTGTTGAGAGGCCATGGATCTAGTTGTGACCATCCACCCTAGTAGGTGGCAGGTAAGAGATGTCGGGAATGGGTCTTCGGTTGTAATGAGCACAATTACCACATGGAGCGAAAAGCTTTCCCACAGATGGCGCCAACTGATAGTACAGTTAGTTCTAGATGGAACGGGTCAAATTGATCCACGCTCCCCACACCGTTACCCGGGCTTTGGGTGCACTGCAAAACCTGCACAAGAGTTCAACGGGGAACGGGGAGTCCCCCAACGAACCCTCCGACGAGTAAGTTAGAGAGTTATAAGAATGTAGAGAGAGAATGGAGATAGAGAGCTTAACCTTTTCTTTATCTTGGAAGCCTGCTTATATCCTTTGCTCATCATTTCCTTGTCCACTCCAAGCCGTCATGTTGGCCAAAAGTCTATGTCCTAGCATGCCTTGTTCATGGTGAGGCTGTCATGTTCCGACGTGAAGGGTTATCACAATAAATGCTGCAGGGAAACTCATTAATGGCTGATGTGTGGTGCAATAACTTTGCAGGATCTTTGTCTGCTGATGTGGCTGATTCTTCACCTGCCACGTGCTTGGATGTCATTGGTCCTTAATGCCACGTTGAGCTCCAACAGTGTTAGGCTTTAGTGTTTGAGTTATGTATTGGGTTCTGAGTGATGGGCCAAAAGCCCCTATAGGCCCACCTATGTTAGATATTCTTACATAGAATTTATACAAAAATTTCTACAAGAATTATGTGAAAATATCATTTTTATAAATAAATTCATCTTTATGAGTATTTTGTTTTAAAATGAAAGATATCCATTATAAAAAAAATTATGTATTTTTATTTGTATATCATTACTCTTTTAAAATATTTCTTCTTTTAGGTTTGTTTGGTTGTTTATAAAGCATATTCTTTTCTTCTATAAATTCAAGATGATATGAGTAAGAGGGTTGTGGTTTTAACTAATTGATTGCTTTAATTTTATTATCTACTTTTACATATTGTAACCAAATGGTTCAAAGTTTTTAGGATTGAACATTAAGGATCAGCTGTTCAAAAAAAAAAAAAAAGAACATTAAGGATCAGAATTATATGTGGTGAAAAAAAAAATTTGCCTTAGCCAATTTAGACTACTTTCCAAGAATTACCCAAAAATTTGAAAACACAATGACAAATATTAGTAAAGATAGAGAGACATTGAAGTCCCACCAACAAACAACTCACATATTTTGATCATTTTCACAGGCCGTTTATGTTTGGTCACAAGTTTCGGGCTTGATGAATTGGAAGTTCATGTGAGGCAAGGGTGATTTATTTGGTTGGTTTCTTACAGTTTAGGAATCGTTGGATTCAGACGCTTTGGGCTTCTTGTGTGTTGCGGCATGGTGTATTTGGGTTAAAAGGAATCGTGCTCTGTTTGAAGTGTTGGGTATACCTCCTTAGTGGAGTTTGGAATCCAATTGGTTTGTTAAAAGAATTTTAATTTGGCTTTGTTTGGGTATAATATATTTTACATATATTATATCTAATTTTTAGAGACCTAATTCAATTTGGTAACAATTAGGGTTTGATAAAACAAGTCCAAGATTTTAGATATATATATTGTTCAATAATATATTTGAGAGATAGATATTGTTTTCACCAAAAAGGAGCGGCAGCAAATTGATTCATATTTTTTCGGTGAGATAGTCCCTGTGGAAAAATCAATTCACTAGGTTAATTGGTTAAGGTGTGGATATTCGGCTAGTTGCTCTGTTTCGGCTGATTTGGGTTAATTATTTTTGAGTTTTCTACAATTATGTTTCGAAGATTTTTGTTCATCTATTTGGTGAGGTCTTTCCTCTTATTTATTTGTGATTATTTGAAATTCACTTAAGGGTGATTTTGTGAGACCATTCGTGTCTCGTTTGTAATCGTTTGGAAACTTTTTAGTTGATAGTGGAATCGGATTTCGATCCCGTAGACGTGCCTCACATTGAGGGAACCACGTAAAAATTCTTGTGTTACTTTTGATTTAATTTTTCCGCATTAGTTTTTTATTCACGTTGATTGATTTACTTGTGAGAAATCATATTTTCCCTAACAACTGGTATCAGAGCTTACCATTTATTTGGGTTTATTTATTTGTGTAAATCAATGGAAGGGAATGTGGGTCGCATGTCTAGCTTCAATGGAAGCAATTGGGTAACTTGGAAAACTAAAATGGAGGACCTATTATTTTGTAAAGATTTGCATGGACCAATTGAGGGTGATAGTGGCAAACCTAATGGTATGAAAGATGATGAATGGAATAGGCTTAATCGAAAAGCCGTTGGTGTTATCCGTCAATGGATTGATGACAGTGTGTTTCATCATGTTGCTACTGAAACTTCAGCACATGATTTATGGAAAAAATTAGAAGGCCTTTATGATAGGAAATCAGCCACAACTAAAGCTTTTTTGTTTCGTAAGTTGGTTAATTTAAAATATAAAGAGGGCAACCCTATACCGGAACATCTGAATGAAATAAAAAGTATTGTTAACCAACTTGCTTCTATGAAAATTGTTTTTGATGATGAGTTGCAGGCTTTGATGCTACTTAGTTCCTTACCCGAAAGTTGGGAGACTTTGGTTGTGACAGTTAATAATTCGACGCTCGATGGAGTTGTCACAATAGGCCAAGTCACTAGTAGCTTGTTAAATGAAGAAACTGAAAGAAAATCAACGGGTTCCTCTCATTCGAAAGCATTTATTGTGAGAGGCCGAAGCAAAACAATGGTTAGGAGTAAGACTCCTCATAGTCGTGATCAAAGCCGTGACAAATCAAGAGATGGTTCTTTTTCAAAGAAAGACATTTGAGTGCTATTATTGCCATGAGAAAGGGCACATGAAGCGAGAATGCCGAAAGCTCAAGAACAAGGAGAAAATGCGTGACAAAAGTGTGGATAAGAAGCAAGAAGATACAACAGCAGTTAATACCAATAGTGATCTCATGGTCGTTTGTGAAGATGATTGTATCAATTTTGTGAGCCAAGAGAGCAATTGGGGGATTGATTCTAGTGCTTCTTTTCATGTAACTTCTCGAGTTGATTTCTTCACTACCTACACCGAAAGAGATTATGGTTCTGTTCGAATGGGTAATGAAGGTTTGTCCAAGATTATTGGCATAGGCGATGTTTGCTTGGAAACAAATTTGGGCTGCAAGTTGTTGCTTAAAGATGTAAGTCATGTTCCTGACATTCGCCTCAATTTGATCTTTATCGGGAAGCTAGATGATGAAGGCTTTAACAACAAATTTGGTGATGGAATATGGAAGCTCACAAAGAGTTCTTTGGTGGGGGCTAAGTGCAAGAAAACTCATACACTTTATTCAATGCAAGGAAAAATTTGTAAAGGTGTTGTTAATACACTTGAAAATGATACTTCTACCGAATTGTGGCACAAGCGACTTGGGCACATGAGTGAAAAGAGGCTACAAGTTTTGTTCAAGAAAGAGCTTCCACCCCGTTTGAAAAGTACACATATTAAAATTTGTGTTCATTGTTTGGCGGGTAAACAATATAGAGTTTTTTTTCATAAAAATGTTGCTTCTAGAAAAGAAAATGTTTTGGAGTTGATTCATTCGAATGTTTGTGGTCCTTTAAAAGTTAGAACACATAGTGGTGCATTTTATTTTGTTACTTTCATTGATGCTTATTCAAGGAAAGTTTGGGCTTTTCTACTATAAACTAAAGATCAAGTTCTAGAAATATTTAAGCATTTTCAGGTCATGGTTGAAAGAGAAATAGGGCAGAAATTGAAGTGTATCCGATCAGACAATGGTGGTAAATACATTGGGCCATTTGATGAGTATTGTTGCAGCCAAGGTATTCGGCACCAAAAGACAGTTAGGAAGACTCCTCAACAAAATAGTGTTGCCGAGATGATGAACCGTACCATTGTGGAAAGAACAAGGTGTTTGCTTTCACAAGTTAAATTGCCAAGATCCTTTTGGGGTGAGGCAATGAGGACAGTGGTTGACGTGATCAATTTGTCTCATTTCTATCCTTTGAATGGTGATGTTCCTGAAAGAGTTTGGATTGGCAAAGATGTGTCTTATGAGCACTTGAGAGTGTTTGGTTGTCGAGTCTTTGTTCACATTCCAAAGGATGAGAGGTCCAAGCTTGATAGTAAGTCAAGACAATGTATTTTTCTTGGCTATGGGCGTGATGAATTCGGGTATAGATTATGGGATCCAGTTGACAAGAAAGTCATTCGAAGTCGTGATGTTGTATTTCTTGAAAACCAAACAATTGAAGACTTTGGCAAAGGTGATCAACCGGATCCAAAAACTAGTGATCTCATTGACATGGATCCATCTCCTTCATCTTTAGTTGATGATGAAAATAGGAGAGATGTACAGCCACCTATTAAAGATGTGGAGGATGATGCTAATCCTAATAAAGTTGAGCCACAAATTGAGGAAGAGCATCCAACTCAAGAACCGCCACCACAACTTGAGTTGAGAAAATCTACAAGGGACCGACAACCTTCGAGAAAGTATCCTCCCAATGAGTTTGTGTTGATTTCTGATCAAGGGGAGCCCAAAAGTTACCAAAAAGCAATTGAGCATGCAAAGAAATGTGATTGGAAAAAAGCCATAGAAGAGAAGATGAATTCCTTACTTGAAAATCACACCTATGATTTAGTGAAGTTGCCTAAGGGAAGGAAAATTTTGAAAAATAAGTGGGTCTTCAAATTGAAGAATGATGGCAAGAATTTAAGGTACAAGGCACGTTTTGTTGTGAAAGGCTTTGAGCAAAAGAAAGGCATTGACTTTGATGAGATTTTCTCGTCGATTGTGAAGATGTCTTCTATTCAGGTTGTACTTGGCATGGCTACAAGTATGAACCTTGAAATTGAGCAACTTGATGTGAAGACCGCATTTCTTCATGGTGACCTTGAAGAAGAAATTTACATAGAGCAACTGGAAGGTTTTGTAAAGAAAGGGAAAGAAAAATTTATTTGCAAATTGAAGAAAAGTTTGTATGGTCTCAAGCAAGCTCCGCAGCAATGGTACAAAAAATTTGACTCTTTCATAATGAATAATGGTTTTTCTAAAGCCACTTCGGACCATTGTGTATTTGTGAAAAATTTCCCAAATAGTAAATTTATTATTCTTTTACTTTATGTTGATGACATGTTAATTGTGGCTCAAGATTCTACCATGATAAACAGGTTGAAATTGGAGTTGAGCAAGTCTTTTGCAATGAAAGATTTGGGACCGGCAAAGCAAATACTTGGTATGAAAATTGTTCGTGATCGCAAAGAGGGACTAATTTGGTTGTCTCAAGAAAGCTACATTGAGAAAGTTCTTCAGAGGTGCAACATGGATAAAGTAAAGCCGGTTGGTTGTCCACTTGCGGGTCACTTCAAGCTTAATTTGAATCAATGTCCTACAAGTGAGAAAGACAAGGATGAGATGCAAAAAATTCCTTATACTTCAACAGCTGGTTCTTTAATGTACGCCATGGTTTGTACAAGACCGGATATTGCTCACGTCGTTGGTGTGGTGAGTCGTTTTCTCTCTAATCCGGGTAAAAAACATTGGGCAGCGGTAAAATGGATTCTAAGATATCTTCGAGGGACTTCGAAGGTATGTTTGTGTTTTGGGGATGGTAAGCCGATACTTGATGGATTCACAGATTCTGACATGGCCGATGATGTTGATTCTAGGAAATCTACTTCGGGGTATTTGATGACTTTTGTAGGGGGAGCTGTGGCATGGCAATCTAAATTACAAAAATGTATTGCTCTCTCAACTACCGAAGTTGAATTTATTGCTATTACGGAAGCTTGCAAAAAAGAGTTATGGTTGAAGAAATTTTTGCAAGAATTAGGTTTGAAGGAAGAAAAGTGTGTGCTTTATTCTGATAGTCAAAGTGCTATTCACTTGAGTAAAAATTTTACTTTTCATTCGAGATCGAAACACATTGATGTAAGATACTATTGGATTCGTGATGTGTTAGATTCAAAATTATTACAACTCGAAAAGGTTCACACAGATGATAATATTTCGGATATGTTGACTAAGACTTTGTCAAGGGACAAACATTTAAAGTGTCGAACTTTGGCGAGTATGATTGATGTCTCCACCTAAGTCGATAGGGGGAGAATTGTTGGGTATACCTCCTTAGTGGAGTTTGGAACCCAATTGGTTTGTTAAAAGAAATTTAATTTGGTTTGGTTTGGGTATAATATATTTTATATATATTATATCTAATTTTTAGAAACCTAATTCAGTTTGGTAATAATTAGAATTTGATAAAAACAAGTCCAAGATTTTAGATATATATATTGTTAAATAATATATTTGAGAGATAGATATTGTTTTCACCAAAAAAGGAGCAGCAGCAGGTTGATTCATATTTTTTCGATGAGATAGTGCCCATGGAAAAATCAAATTCAATGGGTTAATTAGTTAAGGTGTGGATCTGCGGCTAGTTGCTCTGTTTCAGCTGATTTGGGTTAATTATTTTTGGATCTTTTACAATTCCATTTCGAAGATTTTTGTTCATCTATTTGGTAAGGTCTTTCCTCTTGTTTATTTGTAATTATTTGGAATTCACTTAAGGGTGATTTTGTGAGACCATTCGTGTCTCGTTTATAATCGTTTGGAAACTTTTTGGTTGATTGTGGAATCGGATTTCAATCCCGTGGTCATACCTCACATTGAGGAAACCACGTAAAAATTCTTACGTTACTTTTGATTTAATTTTTCCGTATTAATTTTTTATTCTCATTCATTGATTTACTTGTGAGAAATCATATTTTTCCTAACATGAAGCTAGTTGTCAATCAGCTTGCGGCCTGAGCTTCAAAACTCTTTACTGAATTTACTACGAACCATGCACGTCTTCTTGTAATTTGTTTTTAGTCTGGTCTGTTTGGTCTACTTCTTTGTCCTGTTTCAACTAGCAAAAAATAAAAGTTGGACAAAAAATTGATAAATCACAACTCTTACAATAACATTAATATTAAAAACACCAACAAATATATTTATTAAACGCTGGCAGCCTTGAGCAAAGGCAAGAGAGGCCTCTAATTAATTTTGACACTAGTAGTATTAGTAGACTAAAATATAAGGGCGAATTACAGTAAAGGTCTCTATACTTTAGGATTTGTGTCACTTTGATCTTAGATTTTTTAATTGTGACATATTTGATCTTGAATTTTGAATCTTGTTTCAAATAAGGACAATTGAATATATTATTAATCAATTTCAAGAATAAAGTTGTCAATTTGATAAAATATAAACTAATTAAACAAAAATAAATGTCAAAAAATATTTTTAAAATTTTAAAAATTGTTTCTACCCACCAATGATAAAATTATGTAAAATTAATAAATTTTTTTCACATTTTTTTTTTCAAAAGTCAAATATGGCTACAACTTTGATATCATTATTAAACAAATTCATTAAATCAAAAAATTCAAAACTAAAAACATTTTATATATTAAATATATCGATTACACATTAAAAGCCTAACAACTACCCATTACATGATCATCATCCAAACACATAATGGAAATTAATTTGGTAAAAATAAATAAATAAATGTGTAAAAGATTTATCAATTTTACATAATTTTATCTTTGGTGAGTAGAAATAATTTTTAAAAAATCAAAAATATTTTTTTGACATTTATTTTTATCAAATTAGTTTATATTTTATCAAATTGACGACTTTGTCATTGAAATTGAGCAATGGTATCTTCAATTGTCCTTATTTAAAATAAGATTCAAAATTCAGAATCAAATGTATCACAATTGAAAAATCATGGACCAAAAAGACATAAGCCCCAAATTATGGGGACTGTTAGTGTGATTAACTCAAAATGTAATGCTTGATACAAAGAAGACTAAAATATAAAGAGAAGATTTTCTCCAACTCAAGATGTAAGAGCTCTTAATGTGACACCTTTTGATTGGCTAAGAAATTACGCAATTCAAGAAAACTTATATTTGTAATCCTACTCAACTTGGGTAACTTATTTATGTTTTTTGTAATTAAATTTTTATCTAAAAAAAATTCAATATTGGCAATTTTTTGATAACTTATCAGCTAATTTTTATTTGTTTATTTTTTGTACGATTAAATTGTTTTACAATTAGTAGAGGTTGAAGCTAAAATCTAATGCCTAATACTAAAAAAAGACTAAAATATAAGGGGAATGTTTTCTCCCATCCATGAAGTAGGAGCTCTTACATCTCAAGTAATGTGGCGCTTTATGATTGGCTAAGAAATTACGCAATTCAAGAAAACTTGTATTTGGAATCCTACTCATCTTAGGTAATTTATTTATGTTTTTTGTAATAAAATTTTTATCTAAAAAAAAATCAATATTGGCAATTTTTTTGATAACTTATCAGCTAATTTTTAATTGTTTATTTTTT
Organism: Camellia granthamiana; assembly: GCA_036172215.1. NCBI lineage: Eukaryota > Viridiplantae > Streptophyta > Magnoliopsida > Ericales > Theaceae > Camellia > Camellia granthamiana. The sequence goes on along the minus strand of CM069914.1, from coordinate 80,453,288 downwards.
GTACAATTAAATTGTTCTACAATTAGTACGGGTTGAAAACTTACATACATAACATTGTGTGTCGTAAAATTTTGTTAACAAAAATAAGTGTGTTTGGTTTTATTTTTTAAAAATAATTTTGATGTTTTTATTTCCTTTTTTAATGTTGTCTTTAGTAACTTTTTCATATTTTAATCAAAATTTTAAAATTATTAAAATCTTTGAGAATTAAATGCACATTAATGTATTTAGATAAAATATTTTAAAATTATTGGCACATTTAATGTATGTAGATTTAAAATATTTAAAATTATTTGCACATTTAATTTTTTTAAAAACATTGAGAATTTTTTTCTACATTTCTACAACATACAATGTTGCTTAATGTATGTAGATTTTCAACTGATATTAATTATGTAAGACAATTGTAGAACAATTTGATTATGAAGGGGGAAAAAAAAATTTGGTGGGACATCCAAAATTTGCCAAAATTAAATTTTATATTTTTAGAAAATGATTTAATTCCAAAAAAATATGTTACCTAAAATAATTAGAATTCTAAATACATTTATAATCTCTTAACCAATTTTAGAGTGTCACATTATAATCTCTTAACCAGTTTTGGTGGGTTGTAGGAACTCATACATCTTAGATTGGAATAAAACCTTTTCCAAAATATAATGCATATTTCAACCTTTCTGAATTCACAATCCAAATTCAAAAGTAATTTATTTTATTTTATTTTTTATCAATTGATATAAGATGGTTACATTCTTTTGAGAACATATACTTTGAATAATAATTGTAAGTTTAGGCTTGTTTGATTAAAATGATTAATACTGGAAGGGAAATACTAAACATATATAAAGTTTATATAAAAAGTTTGATAAGAATGACATAACATTGTCATTATTATAAATAAATTTATGTATTTTGTTTTAAAGTGAACGGTTTACAATGAACCACATTAAGGGAAATTTTTTTTATGGGCAAATTACATATACTCCCTCGAGGTTTAGTAAAATTACAGATACCTCGCTGAGGTTTGAGAAATTATAGATACTCCTGAAAGTACTATTTGCATAACAAATTAAGGGGTAAATTGTTATGAAAATATAAACTTCATGGGACAATTCGTTATGAAAATATAAACTTCATGGGACAATTTGTTATGAAAATATAAACCTCAGGGGGTATCTGTAATTTCAGAAACCTCAGGGGAGTATCTGTAATTTAGCTAAACCTCGAGGGAGGTATATGTAATTTGCTCTTATTTTAAACTCCCTAATATTAAGATTTTATAAAATAAAAATATAAAATATTTTCATAGTAGTTAAGGTCCCTTAACATTTTTACAGAAAAAATTTGACTCAAAGAAATTTTGGCCCACTCATAGAAATTTCAATTTTCACAAAGAAATTTTCAAAATTTCTCTGTAATTATACTAGAGAAATGATTACAGAGAAATTTTGAAATTTCTCTAAGTCGGGTGAAATTTTTCTGAGTCAGACAAAATTTCTCTGAGTCAATTTTTTTCTGTGAAAATGTTGAACTTAACTAATAAAAAAAAACATTTTTAACCCCTCCTACTATACAAAATTAGAGAAGAATGTTTCACTAATTTTTTCCCACATCAATATGTATAAAAATTATATATAAATTTTTTGTTTGTATTGTATTACTCTATATCTATCCTATTTTTTTTTCTTTCATAAACCATGATTTTAACCCTTCTCAATATTAAAAATTTATTAATTTTATGAGATTAAATATCCGTCAAATATATAATTCAGTTAATAAAATTTATAATTAAATATAAAACTGTGAGACTATAAATTAACAATTTTAATCATATTCTATAATCCTACAAGTCAGACATGCACTTACAATATAACTGTTTTATGGGTTCAAAAATATATATATACTACTGTTTTATTAGATACAAAAAGTAGGAAATTTTTGGACAATCGATTCCTTTACCTTTTCTCACGTTAGGCTTTGTTGGGTTGGGGGCTTTGTTTCTCTATCTTTGTGGAGGCCCCCATTCCATTGAGAAGTGGCTGCCAAGTGTCAGAGCATAGGCAGGCACGTCGTCGAAGCCCCCCACTTCTGGCAAGTCTGCACTCCGCAGCTTTTTTGGGCACACCACAAATCCTCTCTGTCTGTGTTTCTGCGAATGCTTTGCTTTGCTTTTTATTATCAACATCGAAGCAAATAGGCAATTAGCGTATCATCGTCCCCCATTTTTCGTCTCTCTCTCACTTTCAACGGTTAAATATTGGGCCCCTCACCAACGGTATAAAATATAAATAAGACTATATGTATAAATTAGTATATTAATTAATGTACTACTAATAGATGGTGTGATATAATTTTAAAAGTTTTAAGTATTTATAATTTAATTAATAGATAGAATAAATAATAATAACATAACACTAATTGATATATTAATAATCTATTAATTGATACATATAATACTACTGATAAAATATTCATTTCGAGACGTTATATTATTTGGTTAATAGAATAAAGATTGAGAACTCTAATTTTGAAACTCTAATGCTGTGTTTGGTTGGGGGATTAGGGGAGGGATTTGGAAATGGAAAGAGAAAATGTGTGTGAAATTAGGTGAAATATAGGTATGTTTTATTCACATTTTACCTATTTTTTCCATTTCTCTTTCCAAATCTCTCCCCAAATACCCCAACCAAACACAGCATAAAGAGAGCTCCAGTGATGTGGCAATGGGAGGAGCCCACATGTGATATAATGTGTGTATCTATATTTTTGTTTTTTTTTATTTTTTTTCCTCTTACCACATCATTGAAGCTCTCTTTGAAACTCTAAAATTAGAACTCTTTATCATTATTGTTGGTTAATGATAACTACAATAGTTTCCAAAGACCCCCACATTTTTCGAGCCACTTGTTTTTGACTTTGTAAAGCCCGGACTCATGGACTAGGGTTCCATTCCATCTGCAGCAATCTCCCCCTCCCTCCACTAGATTAGCTATCTTTCTTCGTCTTCTTAAAATATTAATAATTTTTATTTTAAAAAAAAAATCATATTTAGGCCTCGTTTGGGAACAGGCTAATTTAGTAACTTTTTGGTTAATTGGCTAAAAAGGTTGGTAAGAAAAACCTGTATGTTTGGGCCAACTTTTTGGCTAATTACAAAACGACGTGTAAAAAGTAGAGAGAAAAGGGAATCTTTGACTTTTTGGTATGAGTTGTTGGCTTTTTGGCTAAAAAGGTAACTTTTTGGCTAATTGACTATTTTAGCCTCTTGCCAAACGAGGCCTAAATAACTAAAAATCATAGCCAAACATGGCCGAATACCGAAATCACACAACACAACTAAACATATTTTTTGCAATGCAATTCCCAAAGCTGGGAAGAAAAAAACACACATGAAAGCAGAAAGCAGCCCTGTGCTGTGGCCAATGCTATTAAAATAAAGCTCATTAGACCACGATACGACCAACAACCTTTTACACACACTAACGCCGTTTCGGCCACGAAACTCACACTCAAGTCATAAAATACATTACATTAAACACTTCCTAATAATGTCACTATATAAATAAATAACAAGGCTATGTAAATAACACCTTCATCACAACGTTAGGGGCTCGAGCCTTAGGTCTCAACCCCAACACCACGACTCGAGCCATATAAATAGAGACCCCTAGAGCTGCCCAAATGAGTGAGCAAGATAAGACAGTGCTCCTACAAGCGGTGCGTTGATGTACGTCGCAGGTTCTGATTGCTCGTAATCTGACCGTTGATCGGGGAATCTGTCATTCTGATCGGGCCCACCGACTACGGCCCCTACTAGGATGTTTGGGTTGGGGGACTGGGAATTCATGATGTTGAACCCGGATGAGCATTGGATCTTTCCCGGGTGTGTGGCGATGGACGGTAGAGATGATCCCCTATGGTGGATCCTCAGAGGGTACCTTGGACCGTACCCCACCATGTAGGACATTTTCAAGGGGTTGTCTCCTAGCAAGTAGTCCACCTGTTAAATGTAACACATTCAAAAGTGTCACAACTATAATTTGATAACCATGCGCTTATGAAATCAATCTGATGCTTTTTCACCACATTTATCACCTCCCCTCAAAATGAGGTGAGTCTTACTCCTATTGTGGGAGGGTGGTGAAAATATAAGTTAGTGTTTTTTTAATCTTTTTCTGGTCAAGAATTCTTATATTATAGAACACTCATAATCATTGAATCACATAAAATTTTTGACAAGTGAAAATTTGGAAACATCAAATAGTCATGAGTGAGTGTTTTGAAATAGGAGGACAAAATAATTTTAATGACAGAATATCCCGTGCCTCTTTTGCTCATACCTGTTTTTTGGCGATGAATCGGAGCCTATTGGGGGTGACAACTGCACCACCACAATTGACGACCTTGTGGGCGGAGGTTAAGTATTTGGCGTAGGTTAAGAGCAGGAAGGAGGTGGATGTCACATACTGCATGTTACTATCATTCATCTTGAACAAAAGCCCACCTGTAAACAGTAAAAATAGCCGTTACTAATAGTAATCATATACCTCCATCTGCCTCTATATATATGTATATCTGTTAGAGAGAGAGAGAGAGGGACCTGGGGTGTACTGGGCTTGAGAGGAGGGAGTCCCTGGTATCAGGGAACAGATGTAGTTATCTGCATGACCTTTGTAATCATGGAGGGATTGAAGCTTTTGAACAAGAAATGCCTGAAAAATTGCAGTACAAAGCACAATTTCAGTTTAAAGCAGAAAAATAGCAAGTGATAAAAATAGGAAAAATTTAGCAAGCCAAAAAATTATCCAAAAATAAAGAGTGTGACAGAAATTATCCCAAAAAAAAAAAGCCTAAGACAAATTTATCCCCTCCTACAAATTTACATAATTTTTTGGGGTAAAAAATCTTATGACCCCAAATCTATCTGTCTCCCCGTCCCAAAACACAGCCAATTACTGGATCAATGAAAATCTCGAGGTGCAGTAAAAAAATATGACCTTGGAGAGAAGAATCCTGGCTCCAACATGCTTGTTATCCCACCCAAATGTATTATCAGACTCATCAGCTCCAAGGGTTTGGCCATTGACTTGAATGTACTGGAGGTACATTGGGTTCTTGGTGGCTCTGTGCAACCAAGCAGCACCCCACAACAGCTCATCCTTCAAAATCAGCACACCATAGAAAAATCAAAAGAAGATCAAAGATTAAAAAATGGTAAAATTTTCAAAAAAAACAACATAAGATTGTACCTGATAACCAGAGAAAGAGCAATAGAAAGGACACACAACTTTCTTCAACCCATTGCTATAAACACCTCTGTACTTATCAGCAAACTCAAAGACCTAAAAACCCAACAAGCACATTATAAAAATAAAATAAAATAACAGAGTTCCCCTGTTTTTATCAGAATGCTCTGTTTTTTTTTTTTTTTTGTGTGTGTGTTTTTGTTTTGAGTGTTTTGAAGTTGTTAATTCTATATATATACCCTGATAGCCCTGGTGACAAGAAGCTTGGCATAAGTGGGGTCAATTCTTCTAAACACCAAAGAAGCAGCTGCAAGAGCAGAGGCTGTTTCAGCTGCAACCTCAGAACCAGGGGTATTTCTGTCAATCTTGAACACATTTCTTGGTGTGTCCATGTCTTCAGGTCTCTCCCAACAAGCGTGGTCCTTGTTTGCATCACCCACCTATAACACAAACCGATATCCATATTACCACTTCAGTTTTTTTTTTTTTTTGGGTGCAAATAGACCACATTATGTAATTCCCATTACATAGAAGTGTTTTTGGAAGCAGTTTGACCCTCAAATAAATTTATGGGTTTGATAAAATAAAATAACAACAATAAACACAATACAACTTCAATGCACACAATTACAAATTTAGGAGTTTGATAAAAAAAAAATACTCCAATGCACACATTACAAACTCATGTCTTTTTTATTTTTCTTTTTTCCATTACATCAATCAAGTCATGTTTTTGGAGACAGTTTGTCAAACTAATGTATGTGTTAAAAAACTCCAATGCACACTAAGATCTCTGGTTTTTGTTTTTTTTTTTCTTCCCCAATAATTTATGAATCAATGATTCCACAATAAACCATGAATGTAATTCCCATTCTGTACAGTAGGAAATGCACAAAGATCTGAAGAAAACAGAGCAGAGAAAGCACAAACCTGAACATAAATGGTGTCTGGTTGAGCAGTGGCTTTGAGAAGGTAATCAGTAGCCCAGCGAATGGCTTCTCTCGCATTACACAACTCGCTTTTCATCAACCCACCAAACTCAATCACACTCCATGAAAGCATGGTGGCCGTGAAAGCCATGGGAAACCCAAACTTCACATTGTCCCCTGCATCATAGTACCCTCCCACTAAATCAACCTGCATTGTCACATTCACACCCAAATAAGCAAAACCCAGATCGATCCTTCAACTCTACGAGGAAAAAAGTAAAGAAACAGGACATTAATGAAGGTTGCATTATCACGTTCACACCCAAATAAGCAAAACCCAGATAGATTTTTCTACAATACGAGCAAAAAAGTGAAGAAACAGAGTGCTAAATGGCGTAACAGAAGGTGGCATTGTCAAATTCACACCCAAATAAGTGAAACCCAGATCGATTCTTCCACCATACAAGCAAAAAGGCGAAGAAACAGTGAGTTAATTAATGTAATAGAAGGTGCATTGTCACATTCACACCCAAATAAGTGAAACCCAGAACGATTCCTCCACCATACGAGCAAAAAAGTGAAGAAACAGAGTGTTAATTAGTGTAATAGAAGGTGCATTGTCACATTCACACCCAAATAAGCAAAACCCAAATCGATTCTTCAACAATACGAGCAAAAAAAGTGAAGAGACAGAGTGCTAATTAGTGTAATAGAAGGTAAATATACATTCATAGCTGAGCCATCAGAGAGACCAGAGTCTCTCCTCCAAGTGATCCTCTGGTTAGGAGGGAGCTTTCCAGACCTCTGGCCTTCGAAGTATAGGATGGATTTGGAGAGAGCGTCTCTGTAGTTGTGTCCGGCGAAGCGAGGGTGGCGAAGGTGGTGGCGGAGAGGGCTGTGTTGGGCGGAGAAGGCGGTGCAGAGGTGGAGAGAGGTGGTGAAGGAGAAAAGAAGGAAGAAGAAGAAGAGAGAAAAAGAGAAAACAGAAGAAGCCATTTGGGACTCAATGCTATGCTCTGCCCAAAGAGTGAAAACGAAACCCAAACCACCCAACCAACCAACTAACCAAACTGCAGAGGCGCAGAGGGATCAGTGAGGAAGTCTCTCTGTATTTATAAAGTAAATAAAGCTGCTTGTGTAACGTCCTCCCTGCTTGCTTGCTTTCAATAATTATTAAGCCCACCTCCTCCATCTTTGTTTTGGGTTCAGTTCATTAATGAAGTATCATTACGCGGGGGTTGTCTGGTTTTTGAGTTAGGGTAACAAATCACAAGAGGATAAAAAAAAAAAATCAAAAAAAAAAATCAAAAAATTACAAAAAGTCAAAAATCACAAAAGGATCAAAAAAAATCTACCATTCCAAAGTTAAAAAGCCAAAAAAACCAATCAAAAATACCAAACGAACAAAAAAATCTCAGGCTAAAAAAGTCAAAAAAAATTAAAAAACCAATTAAAAAAGTCATTACCAAACGAAGGCCCAGTTTATTTGGTTTTTTTTCAAAAATATTTAAAGTTAATTTGATAAAAAATAATAACTATAATTAAATAAAAACATTTTCATATTTTTGTTTAACAATAATTTTTGAAATTTTTTTTTTAAAAAGTTGTGTTTATTTTTATCAAATTAATTTTTAATATTTCAAAAGAGAAATTTTTTAAAACAAAACCAAACTTACGTTTACAAGAGGTATTTATTATCCAGCTCTTCTATGTACATTATATCCACTTACAAAATGAACTACAAAATATTTTATACAATACTCAAATCGATGTGGAAATCACACACTATAGAATTCTCATGAATCTCACACTTGCATAAGTTACTGGGTAGAATATTAGTATTTTAGTAATGTTAAAAACACAAAGACCAAACATAGAATGGACACCAATGTCTCACAATACGTGAGTGTCACATATGAGTCTTACATCATGTGAAAATAGTCAATTGAGAAAGGAAAAAAAATTCTACAAAACTCAAATGAATAATAAGTTTAAGTGCATAGAGAACAGTAAGTTTAAGTGCATAGAGAACTAAACACAAACTGAGACACATATGCTTCACAAATAGTAGGTCCCACATGTGGATCTTACATCATGTGCACCTAAACTTATCGTTCATACACATGTTAGACTCATTCTTTGTAAGACATTTATATCTCATTCTATATTTACATAATGAATACCATACTAATTTGATGGAATTATTAATACACTTACTATTAGTTTTGTGAATCAAACATGGCTACAAACTCACAAAAGTTATCATAAATTTGTCTAGAATTTTAAATTAATAATTTATATTTAACTTTATTATTGTAAAATTAAACCATAAATAAATCTCAGCCTTTAACTGCAATTTCTGTATAATTTATGAGTTTTTAATTTTGAGTTTGCAAGGCTCTTTGATTTTGGTTCACAGACATCGGCTTACTAAAGTATACAGAAACACTTCTAATAATTTGTTTGGCATGAAGGTTTAGATTGGGTTTGAACTATTTTAGTAAAAAAATAGTTTTTTTTTTTTGCTATTTTAATCACAAAGGACAAAATAAGTTATTTTAGTTACAATAAATAAAATATCACATCCAACCCATAATATTATACTCTTCTCTCACAAAAAAGACTAAAAAGTCAAAAAGTCAAAAAGTTCAAAAATCCTTCTCAAACCAAGCTTTTTAGCCCAGGCTAAAATAGCCAAAAAGCCAACCCACTTTCCAAACGGAAAAAAATATATATTTTTTAATTTAATAAGATAAAATGTCACGTCTAAATTATAATCATTTTATTTTTTTTCTACAAAAGTTAAAATAGTCAAAAAAATCTATCTCAAATGAAACTTTTTAACTCCAAACTAAAATAACTAAAAAACTAAAAAGTCAACCTATATCTTAAACAGTAATAATTTAGACCCTCACAAAACATCACCCCCACAACCTCCACTCATTTGTGATTGGTCCAAGTAAAAAACAGAAAGAAAAAAAATACAAATACATCATTAATCTACATCACTGTGGGGGTGATGGGGGTCTCCCCCCAAAAGGGGATTCCAAACATTTTCCTATCCTAAAAAAGTCAAAAAATCAAAAAATCATTATTCTATTTAAGTCACATCATCTTATTTAAGTCACATCACCTCTCTACCACATCACTTCAAACCTAACCCATACTCAACCCACATTTTATAAAAATTTAAAAAATACACTTATTTAGATCATCGCAAACAACCCCTTAATTTAAAGTATAGCAATATATATATACACAAAGAAACAGTTGTGGAAAAAATTTAGATCATCCCAAACAAAACAACCGCAAAAGGCAAAAGGTCTCGCGAGTGATGGGATGTATTATTCTTAAATGCTAGTTGTTCAATGAATAGAATATTGCAAGTTAGAATTTATGAGCAAAACTCCCTTGTACACGCTCTGGAAAGTGAAAAAATTCAAATCAATAGTAACACTGCAAGTCAATGATTACGTGATATTAATAAAATTATATATTTTATTTTGTAATTTTATTAAAAATTACTTTATATTTACGATAAAAATACATAACATGTATTCAAAATTAGAAAATTTAATCAAAATCACTATATTGGACTCTTATTTAATGAAAATAATAGCTTAATTTATTTTGCTTCATAAACTCCCTAAAAGAGAAGGCACAAAATTTAGTAAGGATAAAGTAAAATATCTTCTTTTTTTTTTCTCTCTTGGATAATATTGTTAAAGTAACATATTACTGTGAGACAAGGTAGCATGTTACTGTCAAACAGAGTAACATGTTCTGTTTATATCAATTTTGACGGTAATAATATATTTTTATTTTTGCAAGAATTTCATAGTCAACATAGATCTTATTTAATAAATCTTGATGAGAGGATTCTAAAAATACTAATTTTATTAAAAATCGACATCTAAATCAAAAGTTATATTATTTTTAAGTTTAATATTTTGATAATAATGGTATGTGTTAAATTTTTCAAAGCAAATATTTTGTATTTGTCCCTAATGTATTAAAGTTTTATTATGAAGGGATTTTGATCAAATCACCATTAAAAGATATGTAATACTTGGATATGTTACGCAATTTTAATGTTGTAAATTTAAAGTTGGTGCAATATAAATCCTATCTAAAATGATTGCCATCTATAAATCCTATGTAATACTTGGATATTTTCTAAGTATTTTTTTTTTTTTGTATTCGTAATTTTGACTTTATATTGAGATGATGAGAAACTCTAACGGACGGGCTGCTGGCTGAGCCCCTTAAAAAAAATTTAGAAATACACCTTATATTAAGCTAATTTTGTGGAGCAAGGATCATTTAGAGTTTTTTTTTTTCTTAAAGTTTCCTAGAGTGATACATTGTGTGGTTGAGATTTAATGAGAAGTGACATCAATTTTTCAGCATTAAATCTCAAACACACAATACACCACTTTAAGAAATTTTAAGAAAAAAACACTCTAGAAGATCCTTGGTGAATTTTGTGGGGGTACTGTCCTGTTTATAAAATTTTTTATTACCTAATTGGTTTGAAACACACTTAAATAATATCATATGGTGCTGTAGTCTAGAACTATTGAATACTTACCTAGTATACAACAGCAAAAAATTGTGAAAATTTCATTTTCTGGGTGTGTATGGCATTAGGTATAAGATTTCTTTCCGTTTTAGTGATAAGGGCGTAATTATTGAAATTGTTTGGCGAGAAAAAAAAAAAATTTATTTCAAAGAATTTTATTTTTATTTTTTTATTTTTATGCATTGTCGGCTGATCGTTAAAAGCTTCTGTTTGGAGAAGTTGAGGTTGGTGCTTTTTTGTCTAAAATAATCACAAAAAAACAAAATAAACCTTTTAGTCAAATAAGACAAAATATCACATTCAATCCGTAATCATTACATTTTTTCTCTCACAAAAAGTCAAAAAAACTAAAAAATTCTTCCCAAACGAGACTTTTCAGCTCCAGGCTAAAATAGCCAAAAAAACCAACTCACTTCCCAAACAAACCCAAAAAATTATCAATGGTAAAAAAAGTCACTGGAGGTGGCAAGCAATGGCTAGTTGTGGTGGTAATATGGATAAATAGGTGACACATGGACAAATAAAAAAATGACATATGAATAGACAGGTAGACAAATAAATGACACGAACAGATAAAGAAATCACATGTAAACAAAAATGTGTACAGATAGATGACAAATGAACATATTAGGGGTGGCCGCGGGTCAATTGCGACCACGGAACCTCCAATCTCCCATCCGTCCGCCAGATTGGCGGATTTGAGAAAATCAATCCGCATCCGTTCGCTAATCCGGCGGATTTAGATTCAGCGGATTGGCAGTTTGGCGGATGGATGCGAATCTGTTTGGTGATTTAAAATTTTATAAATTTTCAACATAATTCAACTTGTGCACTTGCTCAAAAAAAAAAAAAAGTATTACAGTCAATGATTAAAAAAATATTACAATCACTGCATGTCTCATCCAAAGTAAGCAAGTTTGAAACTTTAGAATATTACAATCACTGCATGCCTCATCAACATACTATAATCACAGCATGCCTCATCCACATAAAGTATTACAATCTGTGGTTCTTAAAATATAAAAACAATTCAAACCACAAAAACCATAAACAGAGCAGTAATAGATATTGTATGTCTCAGTATTGTTACATTTATATCTGTTTTTGAAAACAAAAACCAACCAGCATATATCATATTTTCTATTTATTATTTTTAGAGATAGATTTAAAAACAAAAAAATATAGATAAATAATACGTTTATTTTTTTTCAATTCAAAAAAAATATTCAAGTTGAAAACTTTTTTTAACAGAATATTTAAACTTTTTTTTAATTGAAAACACAAATAGAATATTTAAACAAACTGAAAATACAAAGTCTTATAAATTACTAGGGGTGCTCGCGGTTTGACGGTTCGGTTGCGGCCAAAGGAATCTCAAATCCGCCATCCATCCGCCAGAATGGCAAATTGAAGCAAATCAATCCGCAACCGTCCGCTCGTCATTATGCATCCGTCCAAAATGCAGCGGACCGGTTCGGTTCGGTTCGATTAGTTTTGACCGATCGATATATCCGCTGCTCCCCTTAGAACATATAGATAGATAAATAAGAATGAGTTGTCTTTCAAATTATCATTCTGTTGAATCCAAAAGAAATAGACCCAATAAATTTTGAAATTAGTTTTCTATGTGATAATGTTTTAATAATGCTTTGGGAGTAATGGAACAGAATTTAGGGAGGACGGATGGATGGATGGATGGATTGGATTCCAGCATATCAGGGACAAGAATCTGAGAATATCATATAGAAGGCAAGTAGTCTCAGAATTCTGAGTATAAATACGAATATAGCCGAAGAAGGTAACAAAATCAAATCTGCTGTCGGGTAAAGGTGTGGTGATGAACACGCAAAAATGAAAATTTGATCTGAGTTCAAATGGTTGAGTCAGAGAAGGGAAATTATAAAATATTCTTGGAGTATTACGTATTTGTATTTTTAACCAGTCATAATTTATTCTTTCCCTTTATATTTTTCAATCACCCAACACAATATCTCATATTTTCTACCAATCACAATATTATAAAATATCACATGCTTTTATTGTAGAATTACTAAATAATTACCCGTCATGGAAATGTCAAACTGTACCCATGCAGAAGCGAATAATATAAGGAATCATGAAATACTTCATAAAGATTTTTTATCATTTGAGTAATGTGTGAGGTTTTATTGTATGTGTAATCTAACGATGGAGAATTTTTCATAATCATTTTCATAATATTTTTTTCATGATATCTAGTATTACTCATGCAGAAGCAGCCCCCAGGAATGGAAGAGTTCTTGATTCATCAAGGAATATTAGTGGGAGATTTGGATAAAGTAATAGAGTTCTACTTCACATATACCACCAACAATTCCCCCATCCATTCCTCCCTCTATTCCACAATTTTGAGTTTCTCATCTCCATTTTTCTCACTTTGTTTTTTTCCGCCATTCATGTCATTATATAGATATAGATATATATATATATATATATTAATGGTGGATGCAAATGCAAGATGTTTGTAATTTTACAGTTATATCTTTGAATGGTTTAATGATTTATGTATGATGAATTTTTTTAAAAAAATTTGAATGGTTTGATGAAACAGATATTAAATATAAAATGCATTATTGAAAAATTAAGAAAACGTGACAATCTATCTCAACTCAAGTGTAGCCTTTAAATCTATATTTTTCATTTATCTTTTTAAATTTCTATTCAAATTCATAATTCAAACATAATCTAAATCGTCCAAACTTAATTAATATATTCGAGAATCCTTCCTCCTCTGCCAATTTGCATATTAATTTAATAAATGAGAGAGTTCAAATTATCTGATTCAAAACTCATGACATAACATAGGTTTTATTTATTTTTTATTTTTATGATAACGAATCTCTCCAAGATAGGAGCAAATTCTTAAAAACTTGTAATCACTTGTAAATCACAATTATCAATTACACTCACTAGTAATGATAGTTGAACCAAAATGTTTGAATTTAAGGTTTGTCGTAGTGCTAGTTCACTTAACCGCTGGTCTTTGTATAGTCAAAGTGTGCTTCTCGATGTGATTAATCTCAAATTTTCATAACTATTTATAAATTATTTAATAAATTTGTAAATTATATGCACTCTTTTGGAGAGAGAGAGAGAGAGAGGGGCGTGTTACCAAAAAGAAATTGGTCTGTGAGGTAGACTGACATACGAAAGGTGCCAAAGAATGAAAAGTTGTGTCAAGAAAAAAGAACTTGGACCTTGGCGGAACCATGCATTATTAAAGTGTATTAAATTATTTTTAAAAGCCACATGGTTTGGATAAAAGCACAATTTTTTCTAATGATGTAAAGGAAGAACATGAAATATCTACCTTTTTGGTCAGAAAATAAATAACTAAAATAAAATGACCCGGCTTGGACCTTAGCAGCAGTAGCATGTTTGTTGGAGCAGTAATCATACATATAAACAGATTCATCATCTAATTTAGTTATTGGGTGGATCCAATTTAAATGTTTGAATAGGATATATTACTAAGAAAAATGTTTAGTAGCTTGAATTTGTGTGATTTGAATGGCTCGAATGTGTCAAAATGATATCATTTTGCACTTAAAACGATATCGTTTTGAGTGTTTCGAGCCATTCAAGTTATGAATTTTTGGGCTACCTATCATTGTTGTATTACTAATGGTTTAGATTTTATCCATTTATTTATAAATTTAATTTTAATTTAAACAAAATTGTCAAACCAATTGATTAATGGGTCAAGAAAAATATCGACTGTTGATATGTTGAGAGAAGTCTTTTTTTTTTTAACAAGACCCAAAATTTGTGAATCCAACATTTAGAGTTCTCACCGAATTTTCTTATCACTAACCATAAAATTCGTAGGATCCACGTTTGAATTTCTTATCAAATTTTCTTATCACTAGTTTGGGCTCATCTATACTATATATATAATAGAATGTAGTGCTTTGCTTTACAAGGCTTCAAAATGCCATTCAAAAATTCTCATAAATCTAAAAAATACGTGGCACTCTTTTATGAGTTTATAACTCTTTTCCTTCCCTCTCAAATACTTTCATACCAACTCCTACTCTTCCACTTTCCCACTCTCCCACCATATCCACAACTCCTATCCACGACTCCTATCCAAAAAGAAACTGTCAACAAAACAAATTTGTTTAAAACAAAATCTATCCAAACAAATTTGTTTAAATAAAAAAACAAAACTACTCTTCCACTTTCCCACTCTCCCACCATATCCACAACTCCTATCCAAACAAATCTGTTAACCTATCAACAAAAAAAAACAAAACAAAACAAAACAATTCAAAACCTATCCAAACAAATCTGTGACTCTCCCAACTCAAACAAATCTCTCCTACCCTCAAACACTTTCAGTCCCTCAAACCATTACAAATCTCTCCTACCCTCAAACACTTTCAGTCCCTCAAACCATTACTTCTAACAATCCACTGCATCAACTTCCTTCATCAGCAGATCAGCAGTGAACGGCAGCAATCCGCAATCCGCCATCGAATACAAGTCTCGGTATTGTAATCTCCATGTCTCTGTTTCTGTTTTTCTTTTTGTTTTGCTCTAATAATTTATATATATATAACCCAATCTTCTCTCCCTCAACAAATGGTTATATATAAGATTGGGTTATGCTCTGAAAAATTTATTGTTATGAAAATTGGGTTATATATAAGATTGGGTTATGCTCTGAAAAATTTATTGTTATGTAAATTGGGTTATATATAAGATTGGGTTATGCTCTGAATTTGGTACGGCTGAAATTAGAGCAGAGCAGAAAAACCTCATGAAATTTGTGATGTTTTATGCTCTGTTTTGCAAGTTCATTCTTTGGGCTGTTGTGCTCTGTTTTGTTGTTGGGCAAGCACACCAATCTGCAACTTGCAAGCTTCTTTGTTTTCCTTATACTCTGTTACTATTGGAGAGAGAGACGCATGCCGAGAGAGAAAGAGGAGGTGCCCAGAGTCCCCCATTGGTTTGGTGTGTCTTTACATTTTTTCCAACCCAAAACCTCTCCCGAGAGAGAGAGAGATGAATGGGTGCATCTAGCGAGAGAAAAGTTGGTGGTGTGTGTGTAGATGTTGTCTGTGTGCCGTGTGTGTCATGTGCATGTGTGTGCTGGGTGTGTGTGTTGGGTGTGTGTAGTATAGTAACATATCAGAAGGCTGAACTTGCAAGCTTCTATACTCTATACTCTGTTACTATTTTTGTTTCATATATCAATATTATTATTATTATTATTTTTTATGTTTTTCTATTTCGTAATTTCTTTTTTAAGCCACTGTTCTTCTGCATCTTTTAAGCCACTATTTCTGCACCTTTTTAAGCCACTGATTTTCTGTTGTTTATACATCTATGCCACTGTTTATATCAATATATATATATTCTCAGTTGAGCAAGAGAAAAAAATAAAAATAAATAAATATTGAAATCAAAATCTTTATCTATCAAAAGCTTACTATGTTGAAAATGAGACTAAATAAAATACATTTCATTTAGTTGAAAATAGTTAAAAGTGTTCCTACCTATCAAAATTTTGATTAAAATGTGACAAATTAAGATTAAAAGAGTCAACAAAATGCATAAAATTGAGTTTTGGAGTGATTGTTAATGATTTTTAAAATTACATTAAATGAATTCACAATCTTCACTCTCATGCAGAGGAACACAATATATGCACGTGTAGATTCTGCCCTTCGGCGAATTCGAGAAACATCAGAGGTAATTTGATTTCCATTTGGTCATATTTTGGTCATATATGTTTGGATTATTACGGATTATTGTCTTTTTTTGTAATTTATTTTTACGTGCATATTTTAGATCCGTATGATTTTATTTCTTTACTGAGCTTGCAACCCATTCTCTGTCATCTCACTCTCTGTGTAAATACGATATTTATTGTTTTATGTTAGCCACATGTCTAATTAATTAATTAAATGCATAATTTTCACATGAGGCATGATATATGATCGCATAAAATTGATCCATTTGACTGACTTGCTGAATACAAATGCTAGGGAGAAAGCATTAGCATTAACCATGGTTGGGATACAACATTGCTTTTGAGTAAACTGTATATAAAGTCATACTTTTATGCATTTTGAGAAACTCGAACAATGGGTATAATAATTAACAAGTCAGACTAAGAACTGCGAAGTCTCTGTAGACTGTAAGTTAAGCAAAATATCACTGTTGCTTAGAAATCTCACTTCCGATAAAACTGTATCAACCGGGCGATCCTATAATTCAATATGATTCCTATTGTAGTACACAGAGACATTTGGCACTATTTGGCATCCTCTATATTAGCATATTTTTTTAATCTTTTTATCTTTTCGGAGCTCACATCATTTCTCTATTTCTTTGCACTTCTTTGCACATACTTTCTTAAAAAGTCCAACGAATACTCATTTAAATCTTCTCAAACACCCTGTTAGAACTTTAAAAGCATGCACAGATTATATGATGTAAAGAATCAAAATTCAATTGCACATATCAAATTATGACAAACCCATTAAAGGCCACATAACACACATCAAACTGGAAGTAAACTGGAAGTCAAAAAACACACAGTCTATTTGGGAATAAATTATTTTAGTTAATTTTTTAATTATTTTAATTTGATTAAAAAATTTATGTTTGAAATGATAGTTGATTTTTTTATTTTTTTATTTTTATAGTTTATTTGAGTTATGAGAGAAAAAAAAAGATTATGAATTAGATGTAAAAAAAAATCTTTATTAATTATTTTAATCTATTTTGTCTTTATGAACTATTTTTTTCAATGTTTATCACGTTATTTAAAAAAAGAGCTCAAATATCTGTAACTTAAATAAATTAAAAACATATATACAAACTAAAAATATGTTATGTCTATCACGTTATTTAAAAAAAAAAAAAAAAAAAAAGAAACCCACAATTTTTATTCCTACAATTTACTCATGCATATCCAACACCCACAATTCATTGAATAACTTAAATCAATTAAATAAATCCCAATCTCAATTAAATAAATTAATAAAAAAATATACATCCACAAAAACACACCGCTTTGTGTTTATTTTGTAATTTTCAAAATCTTCAAAAAAAAGTCTAACAATAAATCAAAATAAATCCTCTTTTTTCCTTTGTGTTTTTTTTTCCCCATGTATAACAATAATTTGATTACATTATCTTTGCTTACTACAAAACTATTGTGTTATAATTTCTTTACAAATAGCTACATTAGCTCCTGAGTAGATCCATGTTGTATAATAGATTTTTAATTTTTTTTTTATGTACTTACAACAAATAACAGTACTTACTGAAATTGCTGCATTAATTGTTGGTGATGGGTCTGAAAGCACTAGAAATCGTGACATAATTGTTAGAAAATTAGATGGACATTTACAAAGGATTAATGAAACACATCCTTCATACATGCCACTTCAATATCCATTACTTTTTCCATATGGAACTGATGGATGGAGAAGGTCTATAAGTTTTACTCCGGGTACAAACAACAAACGAGAAGGAGTGTCAATGAGAGAGTTTTATGCATTTAGACTTCAATTTCGAGTTGGAGAAGGGAAAACGCTACTCCAAGGGGGACGTTTGTTCCAACAATTTGTTGTTGATTGTTATGCAGCTATTGAGCAAGATAGACTAAACTTCATTAGGCATAAACAGAATGTGTTGCGGACAGATTTGTATAGAGGTTTAGAAGATGCTGTGACTGCGGATGACAGTGATGCATCAGCCATTGGTAGGAGATTTATACTCCCATCATCTTTTACAGGCGGCCCACGAAATATGGTTCAGCATTACCAAGATGCGATCGCAATATGTCGAAAGATGGGATTTCCTGACCTTTTTGTCACATTCACATGTAACCCAAATTGGTCAGAAATTCAACAGGAGGTAACGCGCATTCCAAATCGACGCACAGAGGATATACCAGATATACTTGCGAGAGTTTTTCGAATTAAATTGAAACAATTGATGGCATATTTCAAGAACCAAAAATTCTTTGGCAAAATAATTGCAGGTTTGTTTTTATTTGAACTGGTCAATTAGATTTGCTAAATTTAGTTTAAAGTTAACAAATAATATTATTTTTTCTTGAATAGATATTCACGTCATCGAATTTCAAAAGCGAGGATTACCGCATTCGCACATTATCTTGACATTATCAGCAGATGACAAGATAAAATCGCCAGAGGAAATTGATGATATAATTTGTGCTGAAATTCCTGATAAGGATGAAGATCCATTAGCATTTCAAACAGTGATGAGGTGCATGATACATGGTCCCTGTGGTAGTGCTAACCCTAATGCCCCGTGTATGGTGAATGGAAAATGTTCAAAACATTATCCGAAGAATTTTTGCAGTGAAACAAGTATTGATGAAAATGGATTTGCTATCTATAGGCGAAGGGATACAAAGAAAAAATACATGGTTAATGGATTTGAAATTGACAACAAATGGGTTATTCCATATAACCGTGATCTTATTGTACTGTATGATGCCCATATCAATATTGAGCGTTGTGCACACAGCAAATTGATCAAGTACTTATATAAGTACATACATAAAGGTCCTGATCGTGCAACGGTTGTAATTGAAGATAATGTTAATGGACTTAACATTGATGGACAAAGTCGGTATAGAGAGGCTGATGAGGTAAAACAATACTTAGATTGTCGATATATCTCCGCAATTGAATGTTGCTGGCGTATATTTGAGTTTGAATTGCAAAAGCAATACCCTTCAGTTGAACGGTTGCAGTATCATCTACCTGGGGAACAATCTATTCTATTTAGAGACACAGATAACATTCCGTCAATTATTAATCAGCCGGGGGTTCACGAGACAATGTTTACAAGGTGGTTTCAAGCAAATAGAGATCATGTAGAGGCAAATACATTAACATATGAAGAGTTTCCTAGCTCATGGGTTTGGAACCAGAAACAAAAGATGTGGAAAATGAGGCAACAACAAATATGCATAGGTAGATTGTATTATGCACATCCTAATTCTGGTGAACGATATTATTTACGTATGCTGCTTACCAAGGTTCGAGGTGCAAAATGTTATGAAGATATTAGAACCGTTAATGGCATTGTGCACCCAACATTTAAATCTGCATGCCTTGCACTTGGCTTACTTGATGATGATAATGAATGGGACGCAGCCTTAACAGAAGCCTCAACATGGGCATCAGGTGCTCAACTACGAAATATGTTTTGCTCAATGCTAATGTTTTCTGAGGTTACAAATGCATATGAATTGTGGGAGAATCATTGGTTTGACCTTACTGATGATTTACAAAATAGGGTACAAAGGCAAATTGGGAATGGCAATATAAGTCTCGAAGAATGTGAATTGAAAAATTTAGGATTGCTTGAAATTGAGCACATACTAAATCGAAATGGAAGGTCTCTTAAAGAGTTTCCTCCGATGCCACTACCATCATATCGATCAGGTCAAATGGTTACTAATAGGCTCATAAGGGAGGAATTGAACTACGATAGCATTTTAGAAATGCAATCTTTTGAATCTTTATATGTGGGATTGAATGATGACCAATTGAAAGTGTTTAACACCATAATGGAAGCTTATTCCACTCATCATGGGGGCTTATTTTTTGTGTATGGTAGTGGAGGAACTGGAAAGACATATTTATGGAGCACTTTAATTGCAAAATTTCGATCCAATAAGAAGATCATTCTTTCTGTTGCATCATCAGGTATTGCAGCTTTGCTCTTACCCGGGGGACGAACTGCCCATTCCCGTTTCAAGATTCCACTTGACCCTGATAACTCATCATGTTGTTCAATAAATCAAGGGACAGATTTGGCAAGGTTAATTCAAGAGGCGTCGTTAATTATATGGGATGAAGCACCAATGGTTAGTCGTCATGCTTTTGAAGCTGTTGATCGTACATTTAGGGACATATTGAAAAATACAGAACATTGTTCAGGGGATAGGGTTTTTGGTGGAAAACTATTTGTGCTTGGTGGTGACTTTAGACAAATATTGCCTGTCGTACCTAGAGGTGGGCGTGAACAAACAGTGGAAGCTTCATTACCTAAGTCAACAATTTGGGAGCATTGTCAAGTTTTGCATCTTACCAGAAATATGCGTGTCACAGCACAAGATATTTCTAATCATACGCGTCATGAATTACGTGACTTTGCAGAGTGGATTAAATTGGTTGGTGAAGGGAAAATAATGGGAAACTCATTTAGTGAAGGCTATGAACCTAATTGGATACAGATACCAGAAAAATTTGTTATAAAAAATGGAGAAAGAGATTTGCACCAGTTAATCGATGCCACCTATCCTGATTTCATAAATAAATATCAGGATATGTCGTACTTAAAAGAACGAGGCATTTTAGCTCCTAAAAATAGTGATGTTGATGAAATCAATTCTATTATGCTTTCGATGCTTCCTGGAGAGATGAAAACTTTTAACAGTGCCGATAAATTGTGTCCAACAGAAAGTGAGAGCAATGTTCAAGACATGAACCCTCCTGAACTTTTGCATTCTTTGAATTTACCAGGACTTCCAAATCATTGTTTGCAGTTGAAAGTTGGAACACCAATAATGCTTCTAAGAAATGTCAACCAATCTTTGGGATTATGCAATGGCACTCGATTAATTGTTGATAAGATGGGAAATCGAGTAATTGAAGCTAGAGTTATTACAGGGTCTAGAGTTGGTGAGAAAGTACTACTTTCACGTATTGTTTTAACACCTTCCAAAAATCATGCTCCTTTTACAATGAAAAGAAGGCAGTTTCCAATAAAGTTGGCATTCGCTATGACAATAAATAAGAGTCAAGGGCAAACTTTGAAGAACGTGGGCCTTTATCTTCCGAATCCAGTCTTCTCTCATGGCCAGCTGTATGTGGCTCTATCACGTGTCACCTCTCCATCAGGCTTGAAGGTGTTGATTATTAATAAACAAGGCATACCGGATGATGTCACCAAAAATGTAGTTTACATAGAAGTTTTTAGTGGCATTGATCAATAATTTTGTTCAAGAGTTTCAAATGTGGTTTAATATGACTAGAAACAATTGTTTTATTATTTCTCTTCATATATTGATTGTTTAAAATAAGTAATTTCATACATGAAAACATATGTTGCATTTGAAATTTACATGTTCATATTTAATTTAATTGTCTGTACATATACTATGTTTAATTCATACAATTATTTTATTTTATTTTATAATTAAGTACCCTTCTTTTTTTAATCATTATAAATTTTACTCAAATAATAATTAATGTGGTTTATTATTAAAAACAACTTGACTAACATTATGTAATTGTTTGTTAAATGTGTTAAATTCATTGTGCAGATAAATATGCGGCCTCCTCTAAATTTGCGCCGTAGTGATCGTTTGGCGATGCAAAATGCCATAAATGAATTTGAAACTGTACCACATAAAGAGGGTTTACCAGTAGAAAATTTTGTTGATTGGAAAATCAAAATATGTCGAGCAATGCAAAAATTAGGAAAAAAAATAAGTGAAAAAAAATTGGTGGAAACAATATTAGACCTTTTACCATCGAGTTGGAATGAAGTAAAGGAAACAATTTTTCAAAAACATGAAATCAAAGATGCCTCAGACTTAATGGATGCTTTAATGGAGGAAGAGCGTGAAGTTCATCCTCTATGGATTGAACTTGAACAAGCGCGGATGACTCCAAATTTAACAGTACGAGAGCATATGTTACATAAAGAGCAAGTGTTTTATAAGCTTAGGAAAAAAGGTTTCCAGCCCCACATTGCAATATTAGTTCATGCTATAGTTAACACACTTCCAACCTCATGGTCTATTCAAGAAATTCATAAAAAAATTAAAAAGGACTTTCCAGACATGAGAGCATTGATAGTTATGTTGGAGGAAATTGAAAATGATTTGATTTGTGTACAAGCATTGGATGAAGTGGAGCAACGCATTGGTAATGAAAATATTAAAGTGGGAGAACAGCAGCAGCAACAACAACAACAAAATAATAGTGTTGAAGAGAATGAAGTGAAGCAACAACCCAAAAATGAGGACAATTAAATCATCACTCCTCATAAGGTAATATATCTATTTTTTTTTTTTATATAAAGTTTGTTTGTATGTAAAAAATGATAACAAAAAAATGTTAACACTTTTTTATTTTACAGGTACTTTTTGGAACATTTGGACATGATGAGCGACATCTATTGAGTTTTAATTTATCAAATATAGATAGATTTGATTTATGACATTTAGTTTATTATTAGTTTTTTTAGCATATATATGTTTTAGACATTAGGTTTATGAGAAACATCTTATTTATTGTTAATATATATTATTCCATTAGTTAGAAATCAAGTTTATTGTTTTAAGAAAAATAACTCAATTGGATGATTTAAATATTTTATGAATATTTGCTTTGAAATATTGTCTTCACTTAAGCAATTTGAAAAGATGATCTCTATACATTATGATTATAATTTTATGAGTAAATTTAGAAATTAATGCGTTATTAAAAACTTTATACATTATTAAACCAATCCCGTGCATAGCACGGGTTTACCACTAGTATTAATAAATATGAATGGGTTTCTCTCCAATCCTGATCTAGAATAAAGAGGTGTTATTTGGATTCTGTTTCGATAATTAAAACTATTTATTTTTTAGGACACTCTGTATAATATTTTTTTTTTAAAATTAGATCAACTCAATAATAGTAACCTCTTCATTTTATCACATTTTTTTTTTTTTAAATAGACTGTCTATTTTTAAAAATATACTTGCCACTAATTTTTACTTTTTTAAGATAAATATGATCAAATGAAAAATTACTGTTATTGAATCGACTCAATCTTTTATATAAATTATATACCTTGAGAGTTCTAAAAAAGAATGACTCAAATTATCAAAACAGGGTTTATGATAAACCTTATAAAACCGAATAAAACACTTCCAATCCATATCAAAACTAGAGACAAGCTCCTCCATAATAGATACATCTACATTACAACATTTAAGAGTTTTAGAGACAATTTTTTATCTCTAAAAGTATAAATTTTGTTAAAAAAAAAATATTTATGAACTAATTTCAATTGTCGTGAGGATAATAAATAAAAAGTCATCTCCAAAAATAAAAAAATGAGTTTATAAGCACAAAACTTTAAAAATGTCGTTAATAAATACACTTTTAGAGATAAAATAATTTGGTCTCAAAAATATTTATTTTTTTTTGACAACTTTTGATCTCAAAAAATTAGTAAATCATCACTAAATATCTAACTTTGTTATTAAAAATAAGATAATAATATACTTTTAACAATAAAAAAAATATTTTAACCCTATATTTTTGCCTCTAAAACCTTGTATTGTATAGGTTCTTTTTGGAGTGGTCTGTTAAACCGTTCAGATCATCATGGTCATGTGCTCCTCTGATAACATCTCACATGCTAAAAAGCATTCATGCTATGCTATCTTCAATGAATGAGCCTTTCTCCGCTTTAATGAAGGACAAAACAATATAATATTTGAACCAATGAATTTGAGCCACCTTCCACACCTCCTACTGGATGAGAACTCGAAAACGCAATCTTCGAGGACTGAAAAAAGCCGTTCAATCTGTTGTGAGCATACCAATAATGGTTGTCTTTGAAAAAATAAAAAATGAGAAACTTAAAAACAATTTTTGAAAACCACCCTTGGCTTTTATGATAGGCTCCATTTGATAAGAAGGTTTAGAATTATTTTAATCACAAAAGATAAAATAAGTTATTTTAGTTACAATAAACAAAATATCACATTCAATTCATAATTATTATATTCTTCTTTCATAAAAAAAATCAAAAAAAATTTTTTAAACCAAACTTTTTAACCCAGATTAAAATAGTTAAAAAAATCAAAAAACCAACCCACTTTCCAAACAGAGACTTAGGCCAAGTTTGGCAAGAAACAAATAATCCAAAAAGCCAAAAAGTTACTCAAAAAGTTAAAAAGTTAACACTATTCACCAAAAGTCAACAATTACGGCTGCACAACTCCCAATTCAAATTTTCCTCTAAAAACCAATTTTTACAATTTTTTATTACATATTTTTCCATAAAAAGTCAAAAAGTTAACCCAAACATCCATATTTTCAACCTCAATTTTTTAGTCCAAAAAGACAAAAAATACACTTATTTAGTCTTCTCAAACTTGGCCTTAGTTTTAAAACAAATTTTGAAATTTTTTTAACAAATTTCAGCAAATTGGTTGTCTTTCAAAAATTTCTCTTTAACGAATGTAAATTTTTCTAACCCATCATTTCCAATTGACGTTAGAAGTAGAAAGGGGTGGATTTAATATGAGCAACTCCTGTTTAGTCCACAAAAGTATAAGATTTAAACATTATAATTTTAAATGTAGTTTGGCTTAAAATTTATCATTTCAAATTAAATTTGAACAGGGTTTAGGTAGAAATTGTTACAACTTTTTCTAACCATTTAAATTAAATTATACCAATGGTAATCCATATACTATGCACAGCATGTAAAAAAATTAATAATATATTTTTATACAAAATAATATAAATAGTAAAATTTTTGTATACAAATTTTGAAAACAAAGAACATTGAAATTTACAATTTAAGTCCCATAATTTTATCACAATTTATTTATTATTTTTTAATTTATCATAAATTTAATCATGTAACTTTCAACCCCCTTTGCTAAAATTAAAAACTTAAGTGAGCTCAACCCAAACAACTTGAGTTGAGCTTAAAAATTTATAAAGATTGAACAACATACTTTTTAATTAAGTGAGGACCTATACAAAAATTCAAATTAAATTTAAGTGGACTAGGACAAAAATACCAAATAACCTGAGAAACCAAAACAAAATTTTATATATATATATAAATTATTTGCTAATTTTTTTTTAAATAATAAATAAAATTAATTAAAAATTTAATATTAATGAACAAAAGAAAAAGGCAATATACTTAAGATTTCCAATATAATTTTTCTTGAAAATATTTAAACAATACACATTTTAGAAATACACATTTTAGAAAGTGCCATATTAGCTCACTTTTTATCTTTTTATTTTTTTTGGTGATATCACATCTTTACTTTTCTGTACATATTTTCGTAAAAAGTAAAAAAAAATATACTTATTTAGCACTTTCCAAACTATCACTAAGTTTTTTTGGGTAAGTAAACTATCACTAAGTTAATATTAAAAAAATTTACTTTTTATAATGGCATAAATAATTTAAATATGATTTTTTAGAAATTCTTTTTAATTTAAAACTCACAATAAAATATTCAATAAATAATTTTAGATGAATAATAAATTATCACCTATAATCCTCTCTTTTTTTAAATAAAAAAAGTTTAACGAACTATCACTTTTAATAAAAAAAAAAAAATTTAATGTTTCTTTCTAATTTATTTTAGCAAAAGTAACTTTTTAACAATTTGAGCCAAAGATATCTTTAATCTTTATTTAATTTCTTTAATTGACAATTGAGATATAAAAAAAATAAAAATAAAATAAAAAGCTAACAAAATCCACCATGTTAAAAAAGTTATGTTTTATTCTTTTGTCAAAAAAAAATTATATTAAAAAATATTATTGTTCAAGTTCTTATAGTTTGGAAGGATATAATTTTTTTTATAAAATTTAAAACAAAAAAAGAAGAAAAAATTAATAGCAATTAGTAATTTGAACACATGTATTTAAAATAAATTATATTTAGATCAATAATATTACGACACATGTCAATATTGATCTCATTCTAATTGTAGTAATATAATTTTAAGAAGAATTTAAATTTGAAATTTTATTTTATAATCTAATAAATGATGCAAAATTTAATGAATGAATATTAATCTCATTCCAATTATAATAACATAATTTAAATAAGAATCCAAATTTGAAATTTTATTTTAAGAATATAAAATTAATTTATAGACCAATCATATTGTAACACGTATTAATAAAAAAATTAAAAAATTACAATTTTCAACCTTAATAAAATAATAATATTTTGCAATTATAATAGTATATGAATATATAGATATACAGATAAATCATAGAATAAATCATTATTTAAAACTTATATATTATGTGATAAATCATTATAATTTTAAATTAAATTAATAGAATGCGTTCTATATTTAGTGCCCTTCAAATTTGAATTTTAAAATGGATTAGTATACTTTCTATTTTTTATTTTATATATTTGATATATTTTTCATTTGAAAGTCATAAATTTAGAGATATTAAATATATTTTTTTTTTTTTTTTTGCTTGAATGAGAAGACTTGTGGTTAGAAATCTCTTTTTACTTATATAATAGATAGATAGATAGATAGATTTAATAAGGATTTATATTTATTTTAAATATTTTTTTAATATACAAATTATTTTTTTTAGATTTTTTATAAAAATAATTTAGTAATCCCATCACTAACCATAGTATATGGGAGAAGTTAAAAAGGATGTAGCAGTAGATATGGGAAAAGTCAAAAAAGCTTGTGTATAGGGAGAAGTCAATAAATGCTGAGGTTTTTTTTTTTAAATCAAAAAATTAGAAAATTAAGATTGAAATATTGAAACTCCCACAAGATTTGTGGGTTAGAAACTCCATTTTCCTCGTATAATATATAGATAGATTGCAACGTAATACATTATATTATTTGGTACACATAACTTTTGAGTTATTTTTTCTTTTTTATTTCTAAAAAATGAAATATGTTAGGGCAATTATTCACTCTGTTTGGTTTCAATTTTCAGAATTCACTTTTTAGAAAATTCTATTTTTTATATTTTTTATTTTCACTGAATTTTTTAATATTTTAAGAAATTTTTTTAATTTTCAGGCACACCTAACATAAATACACTTAAAAAGTATAATATTTTTTAAAAAAAATCTTTAAAAAATTCACTAGATACAAAAAAACAAATAAAAATAAAAATTCAATACATTTTTCGTATTTTTGTATATTTATTATTTTTTTAAATATTTTTTACCAATATTTTACTCTTTAGATACATCTAAGTAAGGTGCATTTAAAAAAGTAAAAAAAATTTGCTTAAAATTTTAAAAATATTCACTAAAAATAAAAAAATACAAAAAATAAAAAACTTAATTTTCATAAAACTAAATTCAGAAAATAAAACCAAACACACTTTTTAAAATTTGAATTTGGACAATCTGAGTTTAGTCTGAATTTTTTTAATTAAACTCGAACTTGGGCCTTGTTTGCGATACACATGTTTTAGCTTAAAAGTCAAAAAATTACTAAAAAAACTAAAAAACCTATAACCTATACCAAAAATTTAAAGATTTCATTTTCTCTCTACTTTTTGTAAAAAACTAAAAAGTCATTTCAAACATATTAGTTTTTTTTACCTCATATTTTAGCAAAAAAATAAAAAAATTACTAAAATAGTATGTTCTCAAACAAGGCCTTAGAGTAAAAAAAATAAAAAAAATTAACAAAAGTCGGACAAACCTCAAACAAATCTCTTTATACTTGGAGCTAACATTGAAAACTTCTAATCATATTATGGTTGGTTTAGTGGGTAACGACTAGAGCTTAGAGATTTGCTCCCTTCCAAGTCTTAGGTTCGAATCTCCTAGTCGACAAATGCATATCTTGGGATCACGGACCGCAAGCCATAAGCACTGTTTCAGAAGGCTTGTTCGGACTATAAAGACTTAATCTGGTACGCGTAAGTTAGTTCAAGATATCTGTAAAAAAAATAAAATAAAATAAAATTTTGAAAAATTATAAAATCCCCGCCCAAGCATACCCACCTGAAGGGGCAATCGTAACATGCCGAAGATACCCTACACACAGAAGAAAGAGAAAAAAAAAATAAATAAATAAAACTAACCCGCCTGAAGGGATAATCATAACATGCCCAAGATACGTAAAGACTTAATCTGGTACGCCTAAGTTAACTCAAGGTATCTTTAAAAAAAATAAAATAAAATAAAATTTTGAAAAATTATAAAATCCCCGCCCAAGCATACCCACCTGAAGGGGCAATCATAACATGCCGAAGATACCCTACGCACAGAAGAAAGGAAAAAAAAAAAAAAAAAAACAAAATAAAACTAACCCGCCTGAAGGGGTAATCGTAACATGCCCAAGATACGTAAAGACTTAATCTGGTATGCGTAAGTTAGCTCAATATATCTTTAAAAAAAATAAAATAAAATAAAATTTTGAAAAGTTATAAAATCCCTGCCCAAGCATACCCACCTGAAGGGGCAATCGTAACATGCCGAAGATACCCTACACACAGAAGAAAGGAAAAAAAATAAATAAATAAAATAAAACTAACCCGCCTGAAGGGGTATCGTAACATGCCCAAGATACGTAAAGACTTAATCTGGTATGCGTAAGTTAGCTCAAGATATCTTTAAAAAAAATAAAATAAAATAAAATTTTGAAAAATTATAAAATTCCCGCCCAAGCGTCCTGAAGGGGCAATCGTAACATGCCGAAGATACCCTACACACAGAAGAAAGGGAAAAAAAATAAAAATAAAAATAAAACTAACCCGCCTGAAGGGGTAATCGTACCATGCCCAAGATACGTATACCCCCCCCCCCCCCAAAACACACACACACACACAAACATTGAATACTCCTCGCCCAACTAAACCCGCCTGAAGGGGCAATAGTAACATGCCGTGATCTCCGGTTCATGCCGTGATCATCAGTATTACATGTAGAATTTATTTCTTTCCATGTGTATATATATATAGACTCCTTTTTTGAGAGGTAAGGAATTGAGATGTCATGCTCTCAATAATAAATGCTCAATGCCCTCGTGCATGTGGTGGTAGTCAGCATTCCCGTGATAGTCTCTGTGTGATTGAAAATACTCTATACTCTCGTAGCAATCTTTTATTTATCTATGGAGCAATTATTTAATAATTTCATATTATAGATATGTGATATTTTATAACATTGTAATTGGTAGTGAAGGTGAATAAGTAGAGTATTGTGTTTGATGATTGAAGAACTTAAGGTAGAATATTAAATGATGATTGGTTAATGAATACGGATACGTGGTACTCTAGAAACATATATATGTCAGCCTAGATTTGTGTTGAAGTATTTGTCACTTCTCTTACTATCACGTGACACGTTTTTATATTTATATATTATTATTTATGTTTGTACTGCACTTATTTAAGTATTTGGTGATTTCTCCTACTCCTACCTGACGCATTTTTATATCTTAAAAATAAAAAGTTATTAATTAAAGGCATGAGCAAAGTTTGACCCCGAACCCTTTTGTTTCATTAAAAACTAGTTGTAATCCGTACTATGTATGGACAAGTAACAAAAAGTAGTAAACAATACAAATATGTTAAAAATTAATAACAAAATTCTATGATATTAATTTAAATAGGTACTTAAATAATAGATTGGGATTGATCTCAACTAAAAAAGAAAGGTCAAAGTGAATTCTATACATATATGATAAAACTAAAAATAAATTAAGTTTGAATTGAAGATAAATATAAGAATATAGAAAGTGAAAATCAGATAAATCCTAGAAAAAGAATATACTTAATTGAAAATTAAGAGTAAGAGTAGATCTTGTAAATATAAAATAAAGATTTAAAAAAAAAAAATCAAGTGTAAATGTGAAGATAAATTATAACAATATAGAAAGAGAAATTTAGATAAATCCTACAAAAATGAGGTAGAGAGAAATTTGGCAAATATCAAATAAAGATTGAAAAAATAAATAAATCAAAGTTGAAATTTAAAAATTCAAAAATAAGATAAGATAAATTTGATAAGAAAAACAACATAATATAACTCTAAAAATAGAAGAACTAGAGAGAATAGTAGTTTAAAAATTAGATAAGAGTAAAATCCCACCTATAATTTTTTAAAATTTGTAGAAAAAGAACTCAAAAATAAGAACCGTAGTAAGTTAAAAATTATACAAGAGTTAAATGCCATCTATAATTTTTTAAAATTTAAATTTTTTGTAGTTAAAAAATAAACATTTATGTTATCTTATTATACAAATTTTAACTCTATTTTTAACAGTTTTTGTATTCTAAAGCTATTTAATTGCAGACAAAATTCAAGGATCACTTTTTATTTTTTTTAAATTTGTTTTGTGTCTATAACCTATAACTTTCAACAACTTTCGTATTTTGAAGCTACTAAATAAAATAAAATAAAAATTAACATCACTTTTTTTCTTTTTTTAACATCTTAGTTAGTTTTATTCTTACTTTATGTTATATGATAATATAATCATTCATTTTAAATAATAAAGTTTTAACCATAGAATGTGCATGACATGAATATTTTTATACCAGTGACACGTGAATATAAAATTCAACAATCATAGAAAAAAATTTCTTACCTATGATTTTTGTCTAAATACATAAAACATATTTATTCAAATTAAATTTTAAAATTTTGATCATTAACATGTAATCTGTTTATAATTTCAACACCAACATAGTTGAATAATAGTTTTTTTTTTTATAAGAAATAAACCAAACTTTTATTGAAATATTCACATATTGAATCCAATCTATTTAAAAATTATTAATTAAGTAAATATTAATTAACTATTAAATATTAATTAAGTAAAAAATATGTATATTGAGTTTTTGCTCTTTGAATAGATCCAAATAACATTGTCTATAATTGGTTTTCGTTATATATATATATATAAAGTATTATGAGTTGAAAATAAAGTAATTTATTTGTATATTCATTAAGGATTTTGAAATCCAATCTTGTGCTTCAAATATTCCTTTGTGCAGATGACTTTTTACTGCAAAAGAGAAACTTATCATTTAAAAATTTAATCTTACTCACTACATATATGCAAAGAAACAAATTTAAAATCATGAAGATCTCAATCAAAAAAATAAAAATATAAGCAAAAATATTTTAGAGCTACTACATAAATAATTTTATTTATGTCTGAATTTAAATTGAGTGCCCTCCTTATAAATTACAACAAATCCGCACACATAAATTAATATAATTTAAGAACAAAATATAATAAAAAATAAATGAGATTGAATAAAAACTTCTTTCAAACTCATGAATGTGTTCCAAATACTCTTCTCGATTGGTACAATTTTTCTTTAAAAAAATGGGTGAACTCCAACTGCATTACAAAACATCACTCTTTGTATTGGTCTTTTAGCCCTTTGTTGCCATTGCTAGTTTTTTCCTGTACGTTGTAGTTGTAAAATTTTTAAAAAATGAATAATAAATTTTGGAGGCATAAGCGCATCTACTATATTATTATAATTTCAACAACAAACTTAGATTATGAAGATAAATAAATAAATACACCAAATAAACTAAAACTAAAACAAAGAAAAAAAATTGCAAAAGAAAAAATAGAGCAAAAAACATAATATGAGATTTCAAATATATATTCTTTTCACATAAGAAAAACATTGCATAATTGATTAAATCACCTCTTTAATTTCTCTAATTTCTCTGTAGGGTTCTTCTATTCTCCAATATTTTTGCCCAATTTCATATTGTCATAGAAGTAAGGTTTTGAAATTTATAGTTTAATTTATTTTTTTATTTTTGAAATATCTTTGAGTAGGATATAAATTTGATGAAGGAATTTGAATTAGAGTCAAACTCATCTTTTTTATCTATAAATATTTTGAAAAAATCCTACCCATATGATATATTATATATATCCATGCCCTAAGTAATTAAAAAGTGAAATAAAATATATTAAAAAAGAGGAAAAAAATATGAAAATAGAATGAGTGAAGAATAGATGTGCCACCTGGGAAAGAGTTTAATGAGATGTTAGGATTGAGAATTTGGACTACCCATATGATATATTATATATATCCATGCCCTAAGTAATTAAAAAGTGAAATAAAATATATTAAAAAAGAGGAAAAAAATATGAAAATAGAATGAGTGAAGAATAGATGTGCCACCTAGGAAAGAGTTTAATGAGATGTTAGGATTGAGAATTTGGAGTTTTTTAAGAGAGCACTACATTTAGTTATATATATACTAGCGGTAACCCGTGCAATGCACGAAAAAATAAACTATATAGATTTTGTGTGATAAATAAATCATCTTAATCTTAAATTATATCTTAATAGCGACAAGCCATAATATTAAGCCATCTAGGTAGCTGTTAACAATAATTAACCCACAAAATTTTACAATAAAATTTGATATGCATAAGAAATTATTAATTAAATTTTTTTTTAGAATAACAGTATCACAATCACTTGATAACATAAATAACTTGTATCAAACTAAACAAAACATTAAAAGAGAGAAATTCTATAAGCTCAGAAAAGTTATCGTAAATTTACTTGGACTTTTAAATCAGTGGTGTATATTATTATTGTGGGATCAAATTATGAATAAATATCAACTTTTAATTATAATTTATAAGTAATTTTTTAAAAATTTTAATCTAAATTTGTTGCCTGGCTTATAAAAAGAACTTCTCAAACAAATCATTAATTGATTATATTAGCAACTTTCTATCTTTGATTTCCTCTATCAATAATACACTCATATCATATCAAAGTACAAATCATTCTTTATAGTTTGAATAATACTTGCATAGTTCCTACGTCATTTTAAAAAAATTAATCAAGATAAGAATGTCATAGTATTATAAAAATTATATAAGAGAATAGTTTTAATCCATTTTATTTATAAAAAAATGATAAAAAATTATTTGAATTGTACTTGAAAAAATGTAACAAATGATAGCTTTAATCATTATATACTAAAAAAAAAATTATATCGGTTACTCAACGAAAAAATGGTCAAATACAAATAAAGTCATGAACATTGAATTAAATCATATGGGCTCTAAATTGATAGTATAATCTAGCAAATCAACTAATAATAACATAGAGATATTGACAAATATGTAGTACTTTCCTATCATCTTTATATTATATTCATTAATTTCATATATTATATGAAAGTTTTATTCATCTCGATCCTTCAATAAAATAAGGATCAAGAAAACAAATTTGATAAGAAATTGATTCTAAACTTAATTATTGAAAAAACAAAAATTTTAAAGAGATAATTTAGAGATGGGATTAAAGAAATACTATAACGAATGACAGTCTTATAAAAAAATTAAAAAAACAAAAACATAACAATGATCTAAAGCAAATTATTTTTAATAACTAATAGAAAGAATCTCAAATTATTACTTTTTATAAATATAGTGAAAAAAAATTAATTTTGTGAGATTTTTGTGCTACCTTCTCCCATGTAGCCTTTATTATTTCATTATTAATACTATTCTCATTCACAGCGATAATTTTTAATTTTTAATTTTTATTTATTTACCTTTTTTTTATTTATAATCTTTATCATTTGGTAGATAATAACGAATAATAAAAATTATCAAGAGAAGGTTAAGAATTTAATAAGAGATAAGAAGTTATAGATAAGAGCATTTCATAAGATAAAAAATTTAAAATAAAAAAAGATAATATGTGATAGGAAAAAAAAAGAAGAGTAAATCAAAATAAAGATTTAGATATATATGTTTTTGATAGATATATAGATTAACAAATCATATCTTTATCTAAATTTTATTATTTTAATTTTTTAAAAATCAATTATTTAATCTTTATCTTTATTTGTAGGCCACGAAATTAATCTTTATAAATTATTTATCAATTTTTATATGTTTATTTATCTATAAGTCATGAAATTATTTTTTTAAAATAGTTTTTAAAATTTTTATCCATATCTATAGGTCAAGAAATAAATTTTCATAAATTATTTATGAATTTTTATATGTTTATCTATAATGAAATTAATTAAAGTACGAAATGAGGGGGAAAAAAAAGAGAGTAATTTCGTTTTTTCTTAAAAAAAAAAAAATCAATTATTTAATCTTTATCTTTATTTGTAGGCCATGAAATTAATTTTTATAAGTTATTTATCAACTTTCATTTGTTTATTTATGGGAAGAAATTTTAAATTATCTATAAATTATGAAATTAATTTTTTTAAATTAATTGTTTATTTTTTATCTTTAACTGTAGATTATAAAATTAATTTTCAGTTTTTATATGTTTATCTATATGGAAGAATTTTGAAATTCAAATCTTTATCCATAAGTAATGAAATTAATTTTAATTTTAATTAATCAAACAAATAAAAAATGAAGAAAAATAGAAAACATGATAGGCAATCAAAGAAGGTTGCCACGTAGGAAAGAGAGTGTTTTAAAATTATGAGAATTTAGGAATAAATATTTGGAAATTTTTGACAAAATAACTACATTTGGTTATATATATAGTATAGATATATAGTATAGATATAGTATAGATATTATTTATTGTGTTTGGTTTCAATTTTTTGGATACAATTTTTTTAAAATTGAGTTTTTTTTTTTTACTTTTTTAGATGCACTTTACTTAGATGTATCTAAAAAGTAAAATATTTATAAAAAAATTTATTTTAAAAAATTAATAAATACACAAGAATACGCAAACTGTATTGAATTTTTATATATATTTTTTATAATTTTGATATTTAGTGAATATTCTAAAGATTTTTTTCACAAATATTATATTTTTTAAGTATATTTATGTTAGGTATATCTAAAAATTAAAAAAAAAATGCTTAGAATATATGAAAACAAAAACAAAATTTTAATTTTCTAAAGAGTAAATCCTAAAAATAGGAACCAAACAAGCAAATCACTTAGACAACATACATATTATAATACTAATTTTTTATTATTTATTTGTATTCTTAGTTATCTGAATTGCACACTCATCAAATGTGTCACCTGTTAATTTCATTTATAAATTGACACTTAATAGTTTGTTTCTTAAAATTTTAATATGAAAGTAGTTAGTCTCATAATTTTAATCAATAACTACTTATTTAGGCCTAATTTGAAAACTTGGTTAAAAGTTAATTTTTAACTTTTAACCTATTTTAAGTCCAATCACTTCTCTATTTATTTACACATTTTTTCAAAAAAAGAAGTCAAAAAATCAACTTTTAACCAATTTCTCAAAACAACCAGTATATACATAAGCTTGATCAAATAGTGTTGAATAATTTACGGAGTAGGATAGGTGCTTTACATCAACCACATTAAGACTTCGTTTGGCATGCCAAAACGCTAGGCTTTTTGACTATTTTAATCACAAAAAATAAAATAGTTTAAAAAGTCAATAAGACAAAATGTCACATTCAAATCATAATTATTTTATTTTTTCTCTCACAAAAGTCAAAAAAACCAAAAAGGATATCCCAAACGAAACTTTTTAATCCCAAACTAAAATAGCCAAAAAACCAACCCACATTCCAAACCAATCCCTCCCTTCAAAAGAAATTATTTCATACTGTTGAAATAATACTTCCATTTCAGTTATTGATCGAGACGTTGCACATTATCTCCTAAAACTCAAATAAAAAAAGTAATGAGTTCTACGATATAGATCAGTAGTTATTAATTTGAAATACCACTTAAACTTACTCTAAAAGTATTGAATAATTTCGCCTTATGAGAAATCTTTCGCCATGGAGCATCTTTTGAACTATTGGTCAATTACGTGGATAATGAATGGTCTAAGATTGCGATGACTGACTTCATTATTATTATTATTATTTTTTATTTTTTTTTGAGAAAATGATTAAGGAAATAAGAAAAATTGAAAGTTGCATCAAGTAACAATTGAGAGTTGAGCACAGACATTAGCACAAGATAAGAGATCACCTCAACTCTTACAATAGACTTCTTTCTAATGCACCTTGTTATCCTAAGTTGTGATTTTGGTTACTTCTAAGTTCTAAAATCCTAGGTCGTTGAACAATTCTGATTTTGTTCACCCAATCTATAAAATTCCCTTTTGATTGGTTATTAGAGTCGATACAGTTGACTAATTTTGAAAGAAGCAAACAAAACAGAATGAATTGGGTGTAACAAAAATATTTTGTCTTGAATCCATTGGGAGTTGCAGTTTAGGGTGAGGCTTCATATGGCATTATATGGTTTTGAATAAAATATGATTGTCACACATGATGGCCACTTTTATTTTATTCTGAGTAGTAAAACATGTATAGATCTCACTGTAAATATTAATAATCAATATGTTTATCACATAGTCTCTCCATGGAAGAGAGATTTTTTTGCCTTTTTCTTTTGGTTTCTCCATAGTAGAGAATTATAAATAATTAAAAAGAAGGATAAGTATGAAGGTTTAAATTGACAACTGGTGAATGCAAATATAATCTTGTAAAGTTTATTGGGCTAATTATATCAAAACCTTTTCAACTATTAACAAATATCACTTTACTTTTATCATTCATAAACCTGCTGTACACATTGAACTCTCAACTTTAAAAATTGTACAAATACATCCTTTTTTAAGATAGCCTGGAAAGTTGAAAGTGATACATTTTCATAATTAAACATTTCAAAATGTACGAATTCATAATTAAGAATGATAAATTGATACTCACTGATAGTTGAGGAGTTAATGGATGTCACTGTCACTAATAGTTGAGGGCTCCATTTTTAACTTGACTCAAGCCTGTGTGAAAAGAAGCCCATGTCTTATATACACAGAAGATAAGTCCAAGAATTGCTTAAGACTAGCCCAGATTCAAGCCCAAACCACGAGAACAAAAGAGTTAAAATGGAAGCAAACTAGACCAATTCCCAGTTTTGGATTATCATAGCTTGGACCAACCCAGTTAGGCCCAATTCTAGGATGAATAGTTGACATGGAACCCAACCAACTTACCAAGTGTGTTTATTTGTTAATATTAATGTTTATTTGTAGCTGCTAGAGATTGTCTTTAGAACAGTAGGCTCTAAAACCTTCAATTTTTTATCATGAACCCAAAAAAGATCAGATGAAATCCTTTAATATTAGAATAACAATGATTTGTCCGTATTAAACCCTAGAATATTTAATTTAAATTCTCTATTACAATTGACACTGCTGAAATGAAAAGTTGCATTTCAATACATAAGATTACAAAAGCCTCTTATTTCTTAACTTCAACATTTCTTTCTTTTTTTTTTTTTTTGAATAGTGAAAAAGATGTTCTGAAGTATTATCACTGTATTCGTAGGCTCAGGCTCCGAGATAACCGGTTGCCAACCTGATTTAATCCAATCCATAAGAAGGGACACACCACCAAAGCACCAGCGGAGCTCAACCATACACCACAGACAAGTCCATGATTTGATCGGTGTACAGAATGAGATCTCCACAGAGAACCACTGGAATTACCCAATATTTCGCTCCCCCAAGAGTCAACCTGGGTCACGCCTGTGGAGAAGGATGCCTTCTCCACTAGCCCACCGCCCCCGGTGATAACTTTAACATATCTTCTACCCATGCAAAACCCTAACCCATTTTCTCAATCATGGCTCTATATCATTTTTGAATAATACAACTTCATTCAATCATACAACAAATTAACAATACCAATAAATCAATGAGCATAATCAATTCACCTCTCAACTCAACTAGTCAAATTGCGAGAGTATGTAATGTTATAAGTTGGTAACCAATCATCCCCCAAAATAAAATTCCCAACACTAAACTGACTAGCCTCAGTGGAATTGCCTATAACCTTATAACCTGGCCAGGTCACTCTGGCACTTGTGTTTGAACCCGGACCCTTATTCTTGTACTCCCCGTAATAAAGCGTCGACAATGCAAAATTACCGGACCACTCCAACCATCCGGCAGGGTCAACCAAATCGCCGATATTCGACAGAAGATAAACAGTCCTCGAGTACTGCTTCCAGGGTCGGCCAAGGTATGTTTTAAACGAGGATTGCACAGGCATTAAATCCAATGCAGCGGCAATTTTGCAACTTATGATTGAAATCCCTGTGGTTTGAAACGGGTCATCTCTTCCTTGAGCAGTGATAATATTTTTTTGGTTATCGTCTGGCTTGCGAGCGTATAAATTGCAGTTCTGGAAAACAACAGCGGCGTTTCCAAAAATGAAGTCGACGGTTCCATATATGTCACAATCGCGGTAGAATTGTCGGAGGGAGTGAACGTAGAGAGTGTCTTGGTAGCCTATGAAGCTGCACTGGAAGAATGCTGAGAAGTCTGAGCCCGACCGAAAAGCCACCGCTTGGTGTTTGCTTGGACCGGCATAGTTTTCGAATGTGATCCCTTTGGCTATAAAGCCATTTCCCACCACAGCTGCAATTCATGAAAGATATGATTATGTGGTGTTGAATAGAACGGAACAGGCCTCAATTTGAAAATCCACTTGGAAAAAAACAAGGCAAATATTTCTAAAGAAATTTAATTATAATTTTATTAATATTAATTATTAAAATTATAAATTTTTCAATAAATCTGTTAATATCCCTTTAAAATTACATCGAATAATAATTTTCCTCAAAAAACATCAACAGCAGACGAATGACTTCAGTGGTTTGGTAGAGCTGTGGGAAAATACTTATAGCTTATGCCTAAACAGCTTATAACTTATAACTATGAACATAAGCTGATTTCTGACTTATAAATTAAGCAACTCCTGCCCCACTCAAAGAATAAGCTGATTTCTGACTTCCAAAAAACTATAAGCTATAAGCTATAAGCTAAACCAAACACATCAAAATAGCTTAAATTAAACTGAAAGCTGAAATAAGCAGCTTTTAAGATGCACCAAACAGGCACATAGCTACTCCGTCGATTCGGGTAAAATCTTCCGTATCCACGTAGAGAATAAAAGTGATATCAAGGTGGTTAGGGTGGGATGCATTTGTTTATGAAAAATGTTTAAAATCTTGTAAATCTTCCACAATTCAATTTATAATAAGAGTCTTGATTGGTAGTTCGAAAAAGTCCTCCCCGAATCCCCCGAATTTGAAAAGAAGAAGAAAGAAGAAGAAGGAAGAAGAAGGAAATGAAGGGCCAACATCAACCAGAGGGGGCTTAGGCGGAGGCGGAGGCAGAGGAGGGGGCGGAGGTAGGGGGAGGCGACGGCGGGGTTGGGCTGCGACGGGCTGGGCTGCGACGGAGCTGGGCTGTGACGACGAAAACCGGGTTGGGCTCCGACGGAGCTAGGCTACGACGACGACCGGGCTGGGCGACAATCGGCAATCGGCGAACCTCTCTTCTCTTTCTCTCTCTTTCTCTCTTCCCCTCTTCTTCTCTCTTTTTCTCCCTCTTCCTCTCTGCATTTCAGACTGGAAAATGGAAGGGGAAAAAAAAAAAAAAAAGGAAAATGTCCAAAACGACGTCGTTTTGGGCATTCGGGGGATTCGGGGAGAAAAGTTTCGAACTACAAAACATTATTCTTATAATAATGTAATTTGATAAATGTTAATTTTTTATTGATCAAACACTCAATGAGGCCCACAATATTTGTTATATTATTATAGATATATTTATAAGTACAAAATGTAGATTTCCAACGTTATTAATTTATCAATTTGAACATTCTTTCGAATTATTTGAATTTTTTTTTGGAAAAAAACGAAGAAACCCAAGTGGGGTTTATCAAACAACCAAACAAGATCTTAAGTCTTTTTTGTCTTCTGTTGATATTAGGTTCCCCATAAGTTTTATGCCATGCCCGATTGGTCAAGGCAATTTGATATTTTTAAATTTAAAAGAAAACAGCCTGTAAAAATGGATTAAATTTTTGTACCTATTTAATATTTAGACTGAAATTCAAAAAAAAAAAATAAATAAAAAAATAATCTAACTCAACCCAACCCACCTATTTATAGAATATTAATTACAATTTTATATTATTTTAGTTATAAAATAAAGTAAAAAAAATTATAATAGACACACACTCATATATATATATGCTTCTTTTTGGGGCTTAAAAAACATTTGTTAAAATATTATTTATTTTATCATTAAATTTTGCTAACGTCCTAATTTCAAATAATAATTAAAAGATAAGAATAAAAAATTAATACTTCATACCTATTGTTAAAGTGGGCAAGCTTAGAATTTGAATACATAAAATTAAGGGCAAATGACACAAATAGTCCCTATAGTTTGGGGCTTGTGTCACTTTGGTCCCTGACTTTTCAATTGTGACACATTTGACCCTGAATTTTGAATGTTGTTCCAAATAAGGACAATTGAATATATAATTAGATTTTTCAAAGGTAAAATTGTCAATTTGATAAAATATAAACTAATTTGACAAAAATAAATGTCAAACAAATATTTTTGAATTTTTAAAAATTATTTCTATCTACTAAAAATAAAATTATGTAAAATTGATAAATCTTTTAGACGTTTATTTATTTATTTTACCAAATTAATTTTTATTATGTGTTTGGATGATGATCATGTAAAATTAATTTAAAAAAATTAATCATATAATTTTTTTATTAATTTTACATAATTTTATCATTAGTGGATAAAAATAATTTTTTTAAAATTAAAAATATTTTTTTGACATTTATTTTTGTCAAATTAGTTTATATTTTATCAAATTGACGATTTTACCCTTGAAAAATCTAATAATATTTTCAATTGTCCTTATTTGGAACAAGATTCAAAATTTAGGATCAAATGTGTCACAATTGAAAAGTCAGGGACCAAAGTGACACAAGTCCTAAACTATAAGGACTATTAGTGTAATTAACCCTAAAATTAATACTTCATTCCTTATATCTTAGGTTGGTTAAATTAAGACTGATGTAGGATCGGACCAGACGAATGACACATATTTTCTTATAATATTATGATCAAATTATTATCTCATATATCAAGATTTCATTAATAATAAATATGAGCAATAAGACTCGTTAAATAAAAATAGTGACGAGAATGTCCAATCAATTTAATTTATTTTATACATTGTATATTTAACGAATTTTACAATAAAAATAATTTGAATGATCAAAATAAGAGATTGTTTGGAATAATTTAAATAAGTATATTTTTTAACTTTTTATAAAAAAATATACAATGTAATAAAAAGATAATATGACCTCAATAAAAGATAATATAACCCCAATAAAATAAAATAAAAATATACTAAAATAACACACCAAACAACTCTTATATTCAAAAAAATACGTTATTTTAGTATGGGATTAAGGCCCCGTTTGGGTAGTGGGTTGGGGCTAAAATAGCCACAAAAGACAAAACAGGCTATTTTAGCTCCAAAAAAAACAAAATATCACATCCAATCCATAATCATTACACTCTTCTCTCACAAAAAAACTCAAAAAAGCCAAAAAGCCCTTCCCAAACCAAGCTTTTAAGCCCAGGCTAAAATAGCCAAAAAAGCCAAAAAGCCAAAAAGCCAACCCACTTCCCAAACCCACCCTAAAAAGTCTCGTTTGGAATAAATTTTTTGACTTTTTTAACTTTTGTGAAAGAAAAAATAAAATATTTATAGTTTAAATGTGACATTTTATCTTATTAAATTAAAAAGTCTATTTTATATTTTTATAACTATTTTAGACAAAAACTCTCATTTTAACTTAGAATAATGCTTGGGACCCCCTTTTGGGGTTCACCCCCTCACCCCCTTTGCCACGTGGCGAGGGGTAATTGGAGGAACAGGAAAAAAAAGAAAAAGAAAAAGTAACCAATGAGAGAGAGAGGAGGTCAAAGGGAGTAGGGGGAAAAGGGGGATGAATCATTGTTGTTTAACTTACGGCAAACGTAGGCTAAGAGGTGTTTTGGTAACTTCCACAAAAGTCAACTTTCTGACTTTTTAATTTTTTTATATAACAAAGTCACAAAAAAAAATCAAAAAATTAACTTTTTATTAATTTTTCAAAACACCATTGTACTTAATTGTAAATGATGCTTTAAGCTCAACCGACGCAGGCTACAGACAAAAGTTCGGACAATGACATTAAAATAATCAATCACGCGTTCTGATTACTATTACAAACACTCGGTTTTCTTTGTCCCAAAAATAACAAAAAAAACAAAAACAGGTGATTGTTAGTGCTCCGAATAAAATTTTACCGTTAATTTTTAGCTTTCATGAATAAAGAATATTTTAGATCAAATGCCAAACGCGGTGGGTTATGTATTTAGATCATCCCCTTACATCATTGAATTTAACATTTTATCCTAAACTTCATAAATTTAAAATAAAAAATAAAAATATGTCGAATTTTGATTATTTCACAACAACATGCATGGTTAAAGCTCCATATTTATAAAGGAAAATCAATTTAGGATTCGTTTGGCATTGACTTTTTTAATCAATTTTTTTGTGTTAGGACTTTTTTAGTCTCGTTTAATTTTTGTTTTGGGATTTTTTTTTTAATTTTTGTGAGAGAAAAAGTACAATAATTATAGATAAAAATGAATATTTTGTCTTATTGGCTTTTATAATCAATTTTGTCTTTTTCTGATTATTTAGCTCCAATACAAATGCCAAACCAGGGCTTATTAACAAATTACAACATTTTAATTGGTTAAAAATAATGAATTCCTATTCAAACAGTGTATCAACTCTATTTAAATTTTTAGACATTATTATATTAAGGGGGAAATACATATTAGTGGAAGTTTGAAAAAATTATTACAAATTGATAAAAAAAAAAAAAAAAAAAAAAAATTTAAAGTTAGTCATTA
Source organism: Camellia granthamiana (assembly GCA_036172215.1). Taxonomy (NCBI): domain Eukaryota; kingdom Viridiplantae; phylum Streptophyta; class Magnoliopsida; order Ericales; family Theaceae; genus Camellia; species Camellia granthamiana. The sequence continues at coordinate 80,409,922 of CM069914.1, read as the reverse complement.
ATATTTACAAAATTTACCATTAATTTATAATAATCTCATCAATTTTTCGCTGACATGTATCTTCTCTTTATATTAAACCAATATGGATTCTTCAAAAAGTTATTAGCTAAATCTTGATTATTCATACCAACCATAACAAAAAAGCTTTTTTTTTTTTTTTTTACATGTGAAAAGGTAAAAAGATAATGTCACCTAAAAGAGTCAAAAAAATTAAAGTTGTCAAAATAGGCCTAACAAGGACTGCCATTCGAGTAAGGTTAACTTAGGGGTGTAAATTTGGTCTGGGCCAGCCAATGTCGGGTAGCCCAGGCTCCTGCCAAACTTTAGGTCAGTTCAAGCCACGGATCAAAAAATTAGGTCCAATTCCAAGTCCAGAGGGTATTCGGGCCTTGGGGGGATTGGGCCGGCAAGCCTGGATCTAGGCGCAGGCTTGGGCCAAGCCTAGGTGAGCTTGCACATTTTTTTGTATTTTTTTTCATCAAAATTTTATTTTTTTTCTAATAAAAATGACACTGGGTCTTGGACAGACTAGACCTCGGGCTGAGCTTTGAGCGGGCCTTGAACAGGCCCACAGGCCAGGTCGAGCTTCAAAATAATGGTCCAAGCCCAGGGTCTCGGGCTAAGCTCAGGCCCAGACCTAACCAAGCTGAGCCCATCTCGAACTGCAGGCGGACTTCAGACTGTCCACGAGCCGCGAGCCAAATTTATGAGGCATACTTCAAAAATTAAAAACAAGATTTAAAGTACTCACCAAAGCCCCTTCTAAACAAAAACAAAAACAAAACAAAACAAAAAAGCACTCACCAAATGTAGCCGACCGGAAAGTGGTCCACCCATCAACAACATTCCGATTACCCTTCACCAACGTTTTTCCGATCCCATCTCCAACCAACATCAACTTCGTCTTCTTTCGCTCCACCTCCACATTCTCATAATATGCCCCACCCTTCACATATATCACAAACCTCGTCTCGCTTGAGTTTGGCGCTGCTGCCACAGCCTCTCCAATTGTTGTAAAATTCCCGCTCCCATCCTTCGCCACCACCAAATTGTACCTATTGGTGCAAAAATGAAAAATATGATGAAAATAAATAAAAATAAAAAACTTAAAATCAAATTATAATGTCCTTTTTTTAAAACAATATTAGCCCGGTCAATTTTTTTCTTTTGAATCTAATGAATATCGGGTTAGTCCCAAATCTGTTTTCATAATACAATGGTTTGTCTTAATTTACATAGCCAAAATATATATTTCACGATAAATTATACTTAATGTTTAAAAAATGAGAATGATTTATTTTCAGTTGAAATTTCAATTCGATCAAATATTAAAATCTTTGATACATAAGAGTCATTAAACGGAATTTTTCAACCGGTAAGAATTTTAAAAAATATTTAACTCAGTCATGTTTTCATAAATTCTTATTAATAAAAGTCTTCCGTTTAATAACTTTTACCAATTAGAAATCTCAACTATCTGGTCGAATTTAACTTTCAACTAGAAAAAACAAGCCAAATTCTTAAAAATTATATAATAAACTTTATAATTTTGGTAAAATTACATTGATCTCTCTTTTTTAATAAGTTTTAAAAATCACAACTAAAATAAATAATAATATTATTTTTTAATTATATGATTAATAAATCATTTATAAAAATTAAAACAAATGGTATGTAAATTAGTATACTTATGATCAAATTATGAAATTTATTATATTTTTTTTTAAATCGTAACAAAAACACTCCCTCCATCCGAAAAGTAATATACATAATATATTTAAATATAATGTAATGTTATAGCAATACCGAGTTTGATTCACCGCGGCCTGCAACAACCTCCGGTCCTTCCTCGAAACCCACGTCGGAAACCCACCCCTCACCTTCCCATACTCCGGGAACACCTCTCCGCCGCCGTGCGCCGCCGCATTCGCCGCCGGAATCTTCCTCAGCATCGCCAGCGCATTACTGACATGATGAGATATCTTATCTAACCTATCTTCAATATACGGACGCACATTCCCTTTGCTGTAAGCAAACCCATCAAGACAAGTGTACTGGTTCGTCATCGCACCGCTCAGCAATGTCTGCAAATCACGAAAATGCTTTGACGTCGTTTTATTAGCAGAGAGATCGGCGATCACGGTCTTGAGCTCGGCGATTGTGTTGTCCAAGAGCTCGATACAGTCATCGAGAGCTTGCTTATCGAGTGGGGCTAGCTCAGGGATTGTTCTGAGAATGCCAGAGCAGTTCGATTCGGAGGCTCGGACCTCCGTGACGGAGTGATTAACGGTGGCGGCAATGATTTGAGGGAGCGATTTGAGGAGGAGATCTGGGAATGTGGAGATTGTGGAGACACAGAGGTCTGGATAGAGAGTTCCATCGCAAGTTGAGTTAGCAATTTGGGTGTGTATAAGAGAGGTTATTGTTGGTTTGGGTTTTGGGATTTTGATGAGAAGGGTTTGGGAAGATAGTGTGAGGAAGACAATGGCCGAAATGGATGGTAAAGTGAGGAAGATGATGATGATACAGAGTGGGTTTGGTCTCTGTGAAAGCCTATGATGATACATTATTGTGAGGAAGTGCAGTGAGACAGAGGTCTATGTGTGTGTTCCAATGATGAATTCAATGCTCTGCTTTGGGAATAAATCTTTTTTATAATGCCTTCGTTTGAGGTTGAGGTTGGTTTTTTAAGTTTTTTATTTCTTTTATTTTTTTAACTTTGATAAGAAAAAAAAAAAATGGTTATAATTTAGTTCTGATATTTTATTTTATTAGACTTTTAAGTCTATTTTATTTTTGGATAAATTATAAATACATTTCTTGAAATTTGCTTGAAATACAGATTCTTCTTATACCCCTTATTAAAAAAATTTATTTAACAAAATTAACTAAAAAAATAAAATTTATTATTGCTCTCCTATACGATAATAAAATTACCTAAATTATTAATTAAAATATATTTTTAATATCATTAAAAACTGTTAATTGACTTAATGATTTATTAATAAAAACAACGATTTGTTATGAAATTAGAAGTCTCTAGATGGGGAATGTAATTTTCAAAATTACAGAAAATAATTTGTATTTTAATCAAATCTCAAAGAGTATATTTATAATTTATCTTTCATTTTTTTTTTATCTCTATTTTATCCTAAAAAATTTATGTGAAACCTAACCAATATGTGGTTGTAAAATTACGAGTTAAAAATATTTAAAACTTACACGTAAATGGACCGTTTAGTGTAAATTTTTTGTGATGTGGTTTAACCTTATGAAATGAAATATCTTTTAAAATTCACATTGCTTGGTTCTTCTTTTCTAAAAAGACTTTTCAAAAAAATTTAATTTCTTATTTTTCGTCTTTTTTTTTTATTTTCACTAATTTTTTTTTAATATTTTAAGCATTTTTTTTAACTTTTTAGACATACTTAACATAAATATACCTAAAAAATAAAAAAATTGGGAAAAAAACCTTTTAAAAATTCACTAAATATCAAAAATACAAAAAAAAAATGAGAATTCAGTATATTTTTTGTATTTTTATGTATTTATTAATTTTTTAAAATATTTTTTTACAAATTTTTTACTTTTTAGATATATCTAAGTAAGGTATATCTAAAAAAGTAAAAAAAATGTTTAAAATTTTAAAAATATTCACTAAAAATAAAAATAAAAAAAATACGAAAACTAAAAAATTCAATTTTCAAAAAACTTAATTCAAAAGTCTCAAATTAAACACTTTTTTTTTTTTTTAATCTATGAAACAAATAGGATAGTGGTTCAAAATTTTTTAAAGCCGTGGGCTTTGTTTGGCAATAGATTTTTTCGTTAAATTAATTATAAAATATGTTAAAAAATTAATAAGACAAAATATTATATCTAAATAATAATCATTTTACTTTTTCTCTCATAAAAGTCAAAAAGTCAATCCAAACAAATTTTAAATCCTAAGTTAAAATACATAAAAAGTCAATTAAAATGACTTATTACCAACCGACAACTTAAACTAATATCAAATGAGGTTTTTATCTAACTAAATTTTTAAAAGTTAAGGCCTCAACAGATGTTTGAAATGTTCTAAATAAGTACATTTTTTGACATTTTATAATAAAAAAAAATGTGTAGAAAAATAGAGAAAATGGATAAAAAAGTAGAGAGAATATGTTGATAAATGTAATCCAAATAAATGTATGTATGCAACAAAATATACTTTTTTTGTGCATGTCAAACAAACACTAAGGTGCCGTTTGGTAACACTTACGTTTTCAGTTTTCGGTTTATATTTACAAAAATTTTAAAAACTCAAATAAAAACTTGTTTGGTAAAATTTTTGATTTATAAATTAGTGGTCTCAGTTTATAAATTTGGCCAAAAAATGAAAACACAAAAAATGTGTTTCCGTTTTGAGTTTTGAGTTTTATTTTTTTTATCACCCAACACTAGCCATCACCCCTCCACCATTTTCCACCACCGTCTTCTGCCACCACCACCCATCACCCACCCCCCACCACCACATGCCACCACCACTCACCACCCACCTGCCACCACCAACCACCACCCACCTGCTACCCACTTGCCACCACCACCCATCCCTCACCACCACCACCACCCACCACCCACCTGCCATCCACCCGCCACCATCCACCACCCGCCATCACCATCCACCGCCCGCCACCACCACTCGCCACCTACTTGCCACCACCACTCACCACCCACCTGCCACCATCATCCACCACCTGCCACCACCAGCCACCCACCACCACCAGCCACCTGCTACCCACCCGCGACCACCACCCACCACCACCACCACCATCACCCATCACCCACCACCCACCCGCCACCCACCACCCACCACGAACACCACCACCACCACCATCCACTCGCTACCACCTACCACCCGCCACCGTCACCCACCCACCCACCCGCCACCACCCGCCACCACCACCACCACCCGCCATCGTCACCCACCCACCCACTCGCCACCACCCACTACCACCCGCCATTCGCCACCCACCTACCATCGCCATTCGCCACCCACCTACCATCGCCATCCGCTACCCACCTGCCACCACCATCCACCACCTGCCACCACCACCACCACCCACTCGCTACCACCCACCATCCGCCACCGTCACCCATCCACCCACCACCCATCACCACCACCCGCCACCACCACCCAACCGCCACCACCTACCATCCGCCATCCACTTGCCACCACCACCCGCCACCGCCACCACCACCACCACCACCCACCACTCGCTACCACCCACCACCCGCCACCGTCACCCACCCACCCACCATCACCACTTACCACCCACCTGCCACCACCACCCACCACTCGCCACCACCACCACCACCATCATCACCCGCCACCATCACCCACCCGCCACCACCACCCACCACCCGCCGCCACCACCACCACCACCACCCCCCCCCACTCGCTACCACCCACCACCCGCCATCCGCCATCATCACCCACTCATCCACCACCACCACCCACCCGTCACTACCCACTACCCACCGTCACCACTTTCCACCACCGTCTTCCGCCGCCACTTGCCACCACTTGTCATTTCTCACTCTTTTTTATATTTTAAATTTTTTTTAAACATTTTGTCAATTACCAAACGCGTTTGTAGTTTATGTTTTTCTAAAAATAAACAAAAACCAGTTTATAAATTTTTTGTAAATATAAACTGAAAACGTAAACGTTACCAAACACACCCTAAGCTTTCGTTTAGGATGTGGGTTGGTTTTTCGATTTTTTAACTATTTTAACCTGGCGCTAAAAAACTTCATTTTAGATAGACTTTTTGACTTTTTTAACTTTTATGAGAAAAAATAAAATGATTATGATTTAAATGTTATATTTTATCTCCATTTGGGAAGCAAATTTTGGGTTAAAATAGCCATATAAGACAAAATAGGCTATTTTAACCTAATAAAACAAAATATCACATCCATAATCATTACATTCTTTCTCTAACAAAAAAAGTCAAAAAAGTCACAAGTCCTTCTGAAACCAAGCTTTTCAACCCCATGCTAAAATAGCCAAAAAAATCAAAAAGCCAACCATTTCCCAAACAGAGGCTTATTGAGTTAAAAAATTTATTTTATCTTTTTTATAACTATTTTTGTCCAAACATGACATGTCAAACAAAGCTTAGGCTTCGTTTGGAAAGAGCTAGATTGAGCTTTTTTGGCTATTTTCGCTACAAAGACAAAATAGGCTATTTTAGTCACAAAAAATAAAACATCACATCCAACCCATAATCATTACACTCTTCTCTAACAAAAAAAACCAAAAAAATCAAAAAGTTAAAAAGCCTTTCCCAAAACAAGCTTTTTAGCCCAGGCTAAAATAGCCAAAAAAGCCAAAAAGCTACCTTTGGATAGGATTGAAATCTAAGCCTTGTTTGGTAAACATATTGGGACTAAATAAGCACATAAGGACAAAAAAAGTTACAAAATGACAAAACACTTGACTTTTGATGCAAAATTATCAAATTGATCCATATACAAACAAAAAGTAAAAAAAGCATCATTTCTAAATGGAGGGCAATTTTGTCATTCTAACGCAAAAAGGCCAAACAAAAAAACCAAACGAACAAAAAAGTCTCAAACTAAAAAAATCAAAAAGTAAAGTTTGCCAAATGACACCTAAGTTGAACATGATTGGTTTAGCCTTCGTGTGGCAAATTGAGTTGTGTTGGGTTTGAGGCTATTTTAGTAATAAAAAGATAAAATAAATTTATTAATTTAATAAGACAAAATGACACATTTAACTCATAATCATTACATTCTCTCTCTCACAAAAAGTCAAAAATTTTATCTCAAATGAGACTTTTTAACCTCAAGTTAAAATAACTAAAAATTAAAAAGTCAACCCACTTTCCGAACAAACTCCTAAATGGTAAAAATCATCAATTTTATTTGTGTATTGTTTTAGAGGACAACATAATGCCTTCGTTTGGCAACTTGGGTTGGTTGGGTTTAGGGTTATTTTAGTCATAAAAAGATAAAATAGAATTTTTAGCTTAATAAAATAAAATATCACATTCAACACATAATCATTACATTCTTTCTCTTATAAAAAGTCAAAAAAATAAAAATAAAAACTATCCAAACGAAATTTTTTAATCCTAAACTAAAATAACAAAAAAATCAAAAATCAATCAACTTCCCAAACCAACTATATATAAGGTCTTTATGATTGCTTTAGAGAGTGGACCTTACAATAATAGAAGGACTGAAAATGATTTTTTAGTAGAAGTGAATGACTGAAAATGTTGTTAAGTACATATAAAAAATAAAAAATAAAAAATCATTTAAAAGTAAGGGCCAGAGTGAATAAGGGTAGAGATTATTGAAAGCAACCTAAAAAATGACAGGGTAGATAAACTTAATCTTTGTTGAGTTTTGTTTTAAAATAAATTATATCGATGGTCCTTATATTTTTATATTTGTATCATTTTAGATCTTATAGTTTCAATTAGTTTAATTTTATATTTTGCATAAATTTGATCCAATTGATAACGTTGTTAGGATATTTGACAGAAAACTTTCATTGAATTAGTTGACATTGAATTTTAAATTAATCAACTTTACAATTTTGCTCTTAAAAATATCACACATGCCACTAGTGTGCACATCTGTCATAAGAAAATGCTAACAAAAGTAATTGGACTAATTTGAAACAAAATTTAAAATTCTAGGTCAAATTGATCCAATTGACATTATAGGAATCAAAATGACACAAGCTAATATAATAACCAATAATGTAATTTGTTATTTTTATGTCAAATATATGAATTATTTGTATTTTTTTCAAATTTCAAAAAATATTAGTGTAATATATCCAATATGTTATTCATCCATTGATACCATGCTTGAAAAGTTGGTTCTATTGTATCCATTATAGGTAAATCTGAGTAAAAACAAGACACGTTACAATAGTTTTTTTATTTTTTTATATGAAGTAGATTACATTCTTTATTTCAACTCAACAATAATATTAAGATAAGAATATCAACAAATATATTAAATAGACATAATATTAAGTGAATATTATGTCAAAGTGATGGGATTTATGCGCAAGTTGTTTTATTTTTTTTATTTTTTTGTGAGGTTAAAAGGAAAAGAGTGTTAGCATTATTAATTAGTATCATTCCTCTGGTAATAAGACCACAAGACCCATAATCTTCGTTGTGTGAATTCATCTTTATTTATTTATGGGTAAATTACATTGACGCTCCCTAAAATTTTTATTTAATATAAATTTTTTCTCATATTTGAAAAATTGTACTTACTATCCTGTCAAATTAAAATGACATATTTTTTCCTTAACTTTTGTAAATATAAAATAATGAAATAATATTGATGTTTTGTTCATTTCATTTCAAGAGAAATAACAATAATAATATTTTTTAGTTTCACTCACACGAAAAATTGATTTTTTTATTTTTCATTTTTTTTATTTTTGCTGAATTTTTAAAAATATTTTAAGCAATTTTTTAATTTTTTAGATACACCTAATTTAACAAGTATAATATTTTGTGATTTTTTTTTTAAATTTACCAAATATAAAAAATATAAAAATACAAAAAATCAGTAATACTGTAATAAATATGAATGACGGTATTTGATAATAATGTAATAAATGTGAGTGAATAGAAGAGAAAGAAAAATGACGGTGAAAATAAAAATAAAAAATTATATTCATATATAAAAATTATAAAAAAAATATCATAAAATATTGTGATAGTGATATTGTTGTAAATATAAATCATATTTATAGGTATTTTGTTTTAAAATAAAAGGTCACCATCAAGTTATCTCATTGCGTTTGAAAATTTTATATAAAATTTATGTTTGCATATCATCACTCAATAAGAATATATTCAAGTAGAATTTAATGATGAAAAATTGTAAAATATAATCATAATAATAAGAATAAGAAATAGTAGGAAAAATGATAAAATGGTGATTTCAAAAATTTTAGTACATGACATCAGCATTCCAGGGACAATTTGTAATGAGATTATAAATCCTAAAGACGAGAATATAATTTTTCAAACATGATGGAAAAATTTGTATTAAACAAAAATTTTAAAGGGTGTCAGTGTAATTCACCTTTATTTATTTATTTTGTAAATTTCAAAAAACAACCCTAAAATATATATATGTATTTCATCTCATTACCAATAATAACAGGCATTATTAGCATTTTCTATATCTAGAAGGTAGATGATGGGAAGTAATTAGTTGGATTAGATGATGGGAAGTAATTAGTTGGATTGGATTGGATTTGTTCTTTGGATTCCAAAATGAAAAGTTTGACAGCAGCAGCACGAGAAAGAAGTGCTTTTGTGGGTTTTGGGCCCACGGACGGTGACCTTGGATGGCCCTGATCTGCTTTGAAGAATTGTAGTGATGATGATCCTCTATTATTTACTACGCATGACATGATCCATTCTCAACATATGCGGAATTGGGTCGGTGCTGTGCCACACAGTAGCTTCGTGGCACAGCGTGCACAGCATCATGAGTATGTGTCCTGATGGACCCGCAATGCGCCACGCATGCTGTGAGGTTTAATGGGACTTGTCCCGAATTTATTTTAAGGGTCTGGCTTTTCTCAGTTTTAGATTAGAGTGGAAAGTGTTGTTGGGTTCGTGCAGATTTATTATGTATTTTGTTTTGATAATTTGAATCGTTCAATATATAGAATTAGTTAAGTATTATATGTCTATAAAAAATCACGTTGATTGGATATCGATAACTATTTCATCGGATCAGATTTCTGTCAACTATTTATTTTTTTAGTATTCATTTTTTTAATACAAAACTGATTTGATCACATAATTATCGCTATCCGATCAACGTGATTTTTTATAAGTATATAGTACTCGATGAGTTTTATATATTGAACGGTTCGAATTATCAAAACGGAACCGTGATGGGCCCATGGGCCTAACAGCACCCTCCAGTCGATATTGGAGGGAAGCCAATGCCTTATTTTAATTATTTAAATTGATTATATTGCAAAATTTATTGAGTATATTATTCATTAAAAAAATCAAGATAATCGGCAATGTGTAATTTGATGATCAAGTTTTAACTGTTTTAAACTAAATTATCAAAATTATTTTGATCATTTTTAAAAAAAAAATAAATGTTGTTTTGTTTTGACGATTATTCTGAATTTTTTCATGAATGATTTATTCGACAAACCCAATAATATAAACTATTTGGATCAACGTTATGGGCTCGGGACACCTATGAGCTCTCACAGTACCGTGTTATGTCTGTTAGGCACATGATGCCCCCTTGTTTCGTGTCCTAAGTCCTGTTGGATAATTTGAGTTGCTTATATTGTAGGATTTGCCGAGTATATTTTTTATAAAAAAATTCATGTTATTCGGATATACGAAACTCCATAATTAGTCTTAATTGTTTTTTTAAAAAATATTAAAATTATACTAACCGTTTATTTCTTTTAAAATAAATATTATCTTGTTATGGGATTATAGATGTCAAATTGATTTAATTTTTTTATGTATAATTTATTCAACTAACCTTATAATACGAACCATTCGAATAATGAAAATAAACTTTAAACACGCTCCGACGGTATGCACATTCAAAAATGACTGGTAGCTCGAAATTCGTGGCTCGATTTTGACTCGACAGCCTAAAACGACGTCGCTTTGGGCTGTCATTTTTTTTTTTTTTTCTTTTTCTTCTTTATTTCTTTCGAACACAAACAAGAGAAGAGGAGAGAGAGAGAAAAGAAAGGAGAGGAGAGAAGAGGAAGAGGAAGAGGAAGAGGGAGAAAAGATGATCGACGGTGATGGTGGCAGCGCCGGTGGGTATCACCGATCTCTCTGTTTTCTCTTTTTTTTTTTTCTTTTTTTTTTTTTTTTTCTTCTTCTTCTAAATAGATCTGGATCTAAATGAATAAAAAAAAATATATATTGTTAATGTTGATGAAGATGCTGTTGTTGATGTTGATGAAGATGCTCTGAACTCTGTTTCGATCTCTCTGTTTTCTTTTTTCTTTTTTTCTTTTTTTCCTAAGTAGATCTGATCTGGATCTGAATGAAAAAAAAAAAAAAAAAAAAAATTTGTTGATGTTGATGAAATGTTGTTGTTGGAGAAATCTAACAAAAATGCTAAACCTCTCTTCTTCTTCTTTGTTTTTTTTTTTCTTTCCTAACTAGATCAGGATTAGGAAAAAAAAAAAAAACTGTCCAGAGCATTTTTTTATGATTGTTGATGTTGTTGAACATTTTGATGATTGTTAATGTTGTTGAACATTTTGATGATTGTTGTCCAGAGCATTTTTCTAAGAAGAAGAGAAAAAACATGTGTTGATGATTGATGAACCCAGCAGCCAGACCAGCTCCTTTTTCTTCTTATCCTCCTCTTCTTCTTCTTCTTCTTCTTCTTCTTTCTTCTTTCTTCTTATTGTTCATCTTCAGAAAAAACACAGAAAAAATAAAAAAAATAAAAAAAAAAAACGACACCAAAACGACGTCGTTTTGGTGTCGAGCCAAATTCGAGCCTCCGGATTCGAGCTACGAATCGGAACTGATGCACATTAATATTTGGTATGACCACTTAGATTTCTTGTTCCCTATGTACCCAAATATTTTTTAGGGAAAAAAAATAAAGAATTTGTTATTGTTTTGTCCACATACCACTTTTAACCTTGCCTAGTTGTGTTTATTTCCTTCGTTTTTGTTTGTTATTTTTGTTATTTTTTTAAAAATACAAATAATAAAAAGCTTGAAAACATTTAACATTTTTTTGTTTTTATTTATTTATTTTTTTTTTTTTGGGGTTTACATACCAAATAACTTTTTTGATGTTTCTTAAAAGCAAAATTATTGTAAAAAATAAATGAATAACAATGACCTCCCGTACGAGTATTTCCAATAGCAACTATAATAATAAAGATTAGGAACTCTAATTTTAGAACTCTAAAGAGAGCTTTAGTGATGTGATAAGGAGTGGGGCCTACATGTGATGTGATGTATCTGCCTATATTTTTTTTTCTTCTCTTGCCACATCATTAGAGCTCTCTTTAAAGTTTCAAAATTAGAGTTCTCTATCATTATTGATACTTTAATAGTATTGCCATTGCTATAATTTGGAAATGAATAGCAGAAAATAATAAAATTATAGCAATAATGCTCTAATAGTCAGATATCATTTTGGCAGAACCAAACACAGAAACTGATGTTTTCGGACGTTTGGCCAGTCATCCCAAACACACCAATTTTTGTGTTTAGTTCTGCAAAAATGACGGGAGGAGGGGAGGTTTTTCCTAATGAGTTGGCAGTTATGGCAGATGCCAAAATTTGTGGCATTTGATAAATTTGGCAGCTGTTATAACCAACCATTGGAGCACACTTTTCATCTCCAGCAGCCAAATTATGGCAATAGCAGCTCCAATGGCAAACCATTGGAGATACTCTAAGGTTTAAAAAAAAAAAAATGAAGTAAATCTTATAAATTTGACATGATTATATTGGAATTTTTTTTAACAATAATGATTTGGACCCCATTTTTTTCCCATCCCCTTACCCTCTCTTCATCTGATTGGCCACTTTTTTTTTCTTTTTTTTTCCTTCTCCTCCAATCACCACCCGCCACGTGTGTGTGGGGGTGGTGGGGGTGGTGATTGGAAGGGGTCTCCATCATCACCCTTTTTTTAAACACCGAGAGTCTTATTTCCATCAATAATTCGTTAGTTATATATTACCTTTTTATCTGTATGTTTACAACATTTGTATTATTTTCAGTTACTTTAACTTTATTAAACATAATATCAGTATAATTATGTCAAAATTATAAAACTTATTAAATTTTCTTCAAACTTTAGAAAAAATTCGTGCAATTTATCCTAGGAAAAAATCATAAAATAAAATTTCAAAACAATTCGTGGAACAATTTTTTTAAAAGGACAACCAAACAAAATTTTCTTTTTCCCTTTTTTTTTTTTTTTTTTTTTTTTTTTTTGTTTTGAGTATAGACATTTGTTTGTGGGAATGTTACATCTTTCATAAGTTAAAGTGTCCAATCTCCAAAGTTGAGTGTAGTGTGTACTAATAACTAACTAACCCAAGATAAAGGCAAAGAGAGACCCACACTTTTGCACTTTGGGATTTTAAATTGAATAAAGTTGAAAGCCCAATGAAAAGCTCTCTCATTTTGGCCTATGGGCCGGTCCGAATGAAGCAAGATTCTTTGTACTAATAGAGCAAGATTCTTTGTACTAAGTTTTTATATAATAGGCTTGCAAACCCTTTAATTTCACCCTTAAACCACGTAGCAATAATCTTTGATATAGGGTATGCTTGGTATCACCTAAAAGTTAATTTTCATAATTATATTTTTTTAATTTAGAATAAATTGTAAATTTGTTTGGTGCAACATTTCATGATTTGTTACAAAAGTTTAACATGTTTGATTTGTCACATTGTCACATAACTTCTTTTTTTTGTGCCAATATTCAAAATGCTCTAAAAAATTATCGACTTAGAGGTTTTTTTTTTCCTAATTTGAAAAACAAAAAAAATTGTTAAAAAAATTTCAACTTATTTATTGTTACGCTCCAACAATCAAGTTTGATGGGAGAACGAAGAATTATATTTAAATACCTTGAATGTTACTTCTCACTTCTATTTATACTGTTATCCTTTAACATTTAATGATGCCAAATTGACAGTTTGTCATTTATTGGGCGATGTCATTTATCTACGGGCAAATTAAATTAATAGTGTTTATAATTTGGGACCCGTATTAATTTAGTTCTTGACTTTTTAATTGTGATTTATTTGATCCTGAATTTTGAATCTTATTCCAAATAAGGACAATTGAAGATATCATTGCTTAATTTCAAGGATAAAATCGTCAGTTTGATAAAATATAAATTAATTTGACAAAAATAAATGTCAATTTTTTTTTTTTTAAATTTTAAAATTATTTCTACAATCCAAAAATAAAATTATGTAAAATTGATAAATATTTTAGACATATTTATTTATATATTTTACCAAATTAATTTTTATTATATGTTTAGATGATGATTATATAATGGGTAGTTGTTAAACTTTTAATGTGTAATTGATACATTTAATATATGAAATATTTTTAATTTTGGATTTTTTTTGATTTAATGGATTGGTTTAATAATGATATCAAAATTGTCGCCATATTTGACCTTTGAAAAAACAGAAACTAATTTAATGAAAACAAAAACAACCACCCATTATATGATTATATCATCCAAACAAATAATAAAAATTAATTTGGTAAAATAAGTAAATAAATAAATGTCTAAAAAATTTATCAATTTTACATAATTTTATCTTTAGTGGGTAAAAATAATTTTTAAAAATTCCAAAATATTTTTTAGACATTTATTTTTGTCAAATTAATTATATTTTATCAAATTAACGGTTTTGCCCTTAAAAAATCAAATGGTATCTTCAATTGTCCCTATTTGGATCAAGATTTAAAATTCAAGGTCAAATGGATCATAATTAAAAAGTCAAGAACCAAAATAACACAAGACCCAAACTATAGGAACCATTAACGTAATTCAATCTATTCGTTTGATCTATTTCTTTATGTGAGCTTCTCCCTCTTTTGGGCTTAAGAGGAGATAGGGCGCTGCCCTTTGGAGTTTAGACCTATTCTTTTGGGCTAGTCCGACCTTAGGATATTGACTCCCCACCACATGGACTATACCACATCACATGATAAATAGGAATACTTTTTTTCAGAAAAAGAAATGGAGTAGGTATTGACATGGAACGCTTTTGGATGAACATAGAATTCTGGGAAGACTAGTAAAGGAAACATAGTTGTGGGGTTCCTCCATTAAGTTTTGACTTTTTTGAGCTCTCAATCAATCCACACCCTCTATAACACGTCTGTAAATTATTCATAGTTGCCACCAGAGTCAAAAAGTCTCAAACCCAAGGCACACTCTCTTCAATAATAATAATAAGAAAGATGACCTTAACACCACCACCATGCTCGTATGCTTGTATCTGGTAGAGGCTTCATGTTTCCTACTTAAATGCAACTTGCATATTCCAATAAATGATCCTTCCAAGACTCTTCACAATTCATCCCAGGATTTATATTATTTTATTATTTTATATATAAATGTCAAAGGCATTGGTTAATAAAACTTTAGGATAAATTATAAATACGTTTATTAGATTTGTTTAAAATACAAATCGCTCATTTTGATTTTTGAAATTACATATTGTCTCTTTAAAATTGTATTTGTATAACAAATTATTCATTTTATCAATAAATCTCTAAGTCAATTAATAATTTAAATAATGTCATAAATATATTTTAATTAACAATTTTGATAATTCTGTTGTATAGCAGAGTAGTTATAAATTTCATTTTTTCTATTAATTCAGTTAAATTAAAAAATAAACGGGAGTATTTCTAATTTTTAAAACTATAGGGACAATCCGGATTTTAAGGAATATATTTGTAATCTATCTCAAAATTTATAATAAGGGTTCGGATTCGTGAGACTGACCACGGATCGTCTTTCAATATTTTTTTTTTTCAATGATTTAAATCGTTTATTTTGTAAAATCTTTTGTGCAAACCATTTATAAAAAAAAATTATTTTTAGATGAGGCCCTATTTTTTGGCTCAAATATGGTGACTCAAAGCGATTGATTTGCTCGCTTTGTCCAGGGACCGGCTCTATAAAGGAATAAGATAAGGACTCTTCGTGTTTGTGATTGTAGGCTGTATACTTGAGAGTTGTCAAAATTCACTAGAAAATCTTGCTCATCCAACTCATCTAGTTCGGTAGATTTTTCTTCACACAATACATTATTTTTAACAAAATTGTATTTGGCATTTGTTAACAAAATGCAAGCATAAATATAATTAAATACCATTTTCAATTTAATTGTAAACTGGAGGTGACACATAAAAATTATAAAATTGGAGAGAATATAAACATAATCACCACATAATGAGGAAGAGTTGATTCTTGAATAGATATTTATTATTAACGAGAAATCATTTAGGCAAAAAATTGCCAGTCTGTTAACGGCTCTATTTCGAAGCTATCCCAATTTCCAACCTGAGCTTACCACCACCACTGTCTTTATTTTTTATATATTGCAATACTAACGCGGTTTTGAATTCAAACATTCACTCATTAATATATGACTTTGATAGAAAAATTTCGAATTACTTCCCAAGAATATATATTTTCAATTTGATTTGCAATTATTTTTTTGAATTTTCATTGGAAGAATGTCATACAAATAAAATTTGTATACAAAATGATGTGTCTCATTATAAATGTTAATTGAAAATGAAAAACTCATTTGCTATGATTCATA
Organism: Camellia granthamiana; assembly: GCA_036172215.1. Taxonomy (NCBI): domain Eukaryota; kingdom Viridiplantae; phylum Streptophyta; class Magnoliopsida; order Ericales; family Theaceae; genus Camellia; species Camellia granthamiana. Next base: position 80,393,519 of record CM069914.1, on the reverse strand, counting down.
ATCACAATAATGTCATTATCACATCATATTATACAATTTTAAATTTTTTTTTTTGGTATGTTTAGGTACCGTTTGATAATGTTTATAGTTTATTATTTTTTACTCACGGAAAATATTAAACATATTTTATGTTTAATTTTGATCAAATGAAAATTTAAAATATGTTTAATACATACTTGTGTTTTAATAACTAATTTTTCAAAACAAGTTGGTTGCTACTGGGAGGTGGTGGGGTGGTCGAAAGTGGTTGCCGACAAGTAGAAATGATAGCCGGAGGTGTTTTAGGGCACAAGGTGTTAAGAGGTGGTTTTCGGCTATGGGGCATGGGAACCAGAGGTGATTGTTGATGGTAAAAAATTGTAACAAACCTCGGAAGATGGTGCCAACTACTAGAGGTGGTTGGCAGTGGTCAGAAGTAATGATCGGAGGTGATTGTCAGAGGAGGTCACCAAGTGATTGCTGGTGGCTAGATAGGGTGGGGAAAGGAGGAAGAAATGAAAAAAATAAAATAAAAATAAAAATAAATCTGAACAACTGAAATCCACTTTTTTATAATTACAAGAATTAATAAAAAATTCATAACATATTTACAAATTTTTTTTTACAATTTTCATTTTTTTTCATGTGTATATATGTATAATTAGGCTGTGTTTAGAATATGTATTTTAGTAGAGATTTAAAAATTAAAAAAAATTAACGTAAGTAAAATATGAATAAAATATAATTTATATTTTATATATATATTTATTTTTAATTCATGCTCCAAAGAATTCTAGAGACTAAGGCCCCGTTTGTTTCCAGAGATAGAATGGAGGGGATTGATAGTGAGGGGATTAATAGTGAGGAGATTATTAGTGAGGGGATTAGTAGTGAGGGGATTGATAGTGAGGGGATTAATAGTGAAGAATTGTTAAATTATTTTTATATAAAATAATAAAACAAATAAAAAAATATAAAAAATTAAACGTTATATTTAAAAAAAAAAATTCCAATATATAAAAAATAAAAAAATTTCTAATCTCCTCACTATTTTTCTAATACCATCTCTACCTCCTCCTTACCAATCCCCCCTCTAAGGGTATTAGTAATACCAAGGGATTAATAGTCCCAAGGCCTTCTCCCAAAACAAACAAGGGCATTACTAATACCAAGGTATTAGTAGTCCCAATACCCTCTCTATAACCCAAAACAAACGGAGCCTAATGGTTCAGAAATCAGCCATGCATCAAAGGTAAAGACTACTGGGTATCTCTAGATATTAACTTTCATCCCCCTTTCAAATTGAGCATCGTTATCAACTTTTTAAGTCAATATGTAAAAACAAAATCCTTTTATTTTTGATCTCTAGTCATGCATGTACTGAGCTTTTTACAGTGCACGTCATGCAGTCAAGTCTAAACAACTGGAATCCACCTTTTTATAACAGTTATGCGGAGCTCGAATTAGGTCCGAAATTAAAACGACGTCGTTTCATTGCTTTGAATTTTTTTTTTTTTAATAACTGGCAAAATCAAAAAAGAAGAAGAACAAAGAAGAAGAAGAAGAAGAATAGAAGAGGAGAGTAGCAGAGAGAGAGAGAGAGAATCATCATCACCAACCACCCAACAAGCCATTTATCTTCAGATCTTCATCAACATCATCAGATCTTCATCAACATCATCATCAACAACCATTCATCTTCAGATCCAGAAAAAATAAAAAATCAACCATTCATCTTCACCATCAACAACATCTTCATCAACATCACTATCACCATCATCATCATCGACATCATCTGCCAACAGTTTTATTTATTTATTTTTTCCCTTCATTTTCAAATCAAGATCCACTAGATAAAAAAAAAAAAAAAAAAAAAATCGGGCTGCGACGATCGGAGGCAGAGGCAGCGGCGATCGACCCTCTCTCTCTCTCTCTCCATTCCCTCTTCCCCTCTCTTCTCTTTCTCTCTTTCTCTCTTTCTCTTTCTCCTTCTCTTCCTCTTCTTCTCACTTCTCTTTGCACTCTCTGTTTCAGAAGACATAAGGAGAAAAAAAAAAAAAAAAAAAAGAAACTGCCCAAAACGACATCATTTTGGGCAGTCGGGGGATTCGAGGAAGAAATTTTCGACTACGAAGCATTATTCTTTTTATAATTATAAGAATTAATAAAAAAAAATTATAACATATTTACAAATGTTTTGAAACAAAAATATATATCAACCGATTTTTTTTTTACAATTTTCATTTTTTTCGTGTGCACATATATGTATAGATAGACTGTGTTTAGAGTATGCATTTGAGTAATTATTTAAAAAGTAAAAGAAAAAATGTAAGTAAAAATGTGAATAAAATATAATTTATATTTCATAATTTTATTTTTTTTTAATTTAAACTTTTACTGAAATTCACGGGCCAAAGAATTATAGATTGTTGACTAATGGTTCAGAAATCATATAGGTGCTCGCGGACCGGATTTGTGCGGTTTGCGGTTCGATTTTGATCCACCCGCATCTATGTGGTTTGGGAAAAAGTCAAACCGCAACAGCTCGCAGTACGGTTTGCGGTTTGTGCGGATAGGATTTCGGATGTACGGGCGGTTGTAGACGGTTTGTGATTTGAATTTTTTTCTTTAAAAATTAACATAAATATTGTTTACTTTTAACTCCACACATCTAAACCCTAACACTGAGACTGCCTACAGGTTGAATGGAATTGTCACTTATGTCACCCATCAGCTTAACATTCATGATTTGCACAGTTTATATTTTGTAATATAAGAGCATTGTGTTGATCAAACATAAAAATCAGTTCAAAAAAAAGGTACTCTTTTTGTTTTGTCTTTTTTTTTGGGGATAAATAAGTTAAAAAAAGTACTTTGAATTATTTAAATCATTAACCAAAGTGCAACTTATGTAAGACTAGAAGTTAATTAGTAAAACAAATACAGAACATATAATGGAAGTTGTAAATTCTTCCAAGTAAATGAACGGTCCAGGTTTTTCCAAAAAATATATATAATGCGGGCGGTTGTGGCGGGTTGCGAGTCAAACTTGCAATCTGCCCGCAAACCGAAAAATTAAAATATTTCAAACCGCACCCTACCTTATTATATTTACGAAATCACCCATACATGTGCTGATAAAGTTGAATAGGACGAATTGTGCGGATCGAATAACCCTATACCTATCCGTACCCTACATAAAAGGTGAAGACTACTTGGTACCTAGAGGTATATAACTTTCTTCCCCCTTTCACATTGAGCATCGTTATCAGTTTTTTAAGTCAATATATAAAAACAAAACCCTTTTTGGTGTCTTGGTCATGCATGTACTGCGCGTTTTTAAAGTAAACGTCGTGCAGTCAAAGTCATCTATTACTCGCACATCATAATTATTTTATTTTGAAATTACAAAAATTATTGATAAAATTAGCATATGAAAAATGATATTTATCATGTCACAAATTTTATTATTATTATTATTTACATTTTATGTACACATGATGTTTTGTTGTGTAAAATTTATCAACAAATTGTGAAATTTATCAGAAATTAGAGGATTCATTTTAACCAAATCACAGCAGCTACACTGCAAAATTGAGGAGGATGAAAAGTCATTTCAAACCTATGATTGTCAATTATTTATAACTATTAAATCATGTAAGAATTTTAAAATGTGAAAATTTTTAATAGTTGTAGGTAATTTGGGATACTGGGATTAAGGGTAAGCAGTAGATATTTTGATCCGTCTAAACCGATTGAATCGAACCGATCTGTCACATTTTGGACGGATGCGTGAGACGAACGGACGGTTATGGATTGATTTTTTTCAATCCGCCTAATTTTGGACAGATAACGGATTTGAGATTCCTTTTGCCGTAACTGAACCGTCAAACCACAAAACACCTCTAGTAATTTGTAAGACATTGTGTTTTTAATTTGTTTAGATATTCTATTTGTATTTTCAATTAAAAAAAAGTTTAAATATTCTATTGTGTTTTCAATTTGGAAATCCTTTTATCAAATGACAAGTGTTGATATTTGGTATTTTTGTGTAGAAAATATAAGGCTTAATTTTTTTTTTTAAAATCAAATTAAATAGTTTTTAATTAAAAAAAAGTAATAAAATAGTTTTGACAATGCATATTTTTTTATATATATTTATTATTGGTATTTGACAATTTACTTGATAATCTTTTGATTATATTGAGTTGGCTTGTTATCAAAAAAAAAAAAATGTTGGCCTTGTTTGAGAAGTGGCTATTTTAGAGGTTTTTTGGCTATTTTAGTAGGCTATTTTAGTTTTTGTGTTTGGGAAGATGAGATAGATTTTTAGTTGAGTTGTTGTATTGAAAAGTGTGTTGAAATGATATTTGAATTTAAAATGACAAATTTGTTCCTAAAATTATATTTTTTTAAATTGATGAGAAGGGGCAAAACCGTAATTTCCCACGTGATGTAACAACTTGTCACTTTGACAGTGTAGGCACGGTAGTGAACCTATTTTTTTTTTTTTTAATAAAAAAGAATGAAAAGTGGGCTTTTTGGCTTATATCTCATTTGAGGCTATAATAGCCTCATTTGCCACGTCCCAAACAGCGCCACAAGTTATATTATGTTTAAAATTTGTAAAAGTTTAAACCGCCATTCTGATTCGCATCCATCCGCCAATCAGCTGAATTCGCATCCATTAATCCGGCGGATGGATGCGGATTGATTTTTTTTCAATCCGTCAATCTGGCGGACAGATGATGGATTGAAAATTTTCTGGCCGCAACCGAACTGCGAACAACCCTAACTGGGATTAAAATATTTGAGGACAAACTTGTAAACAAAATTAATCGTAATTAGTATGCATGAATTATCGTTTAGGAAGCTTTTATGCCGACATTAATTAGCAAAGTGGTGTGTGAATCACCATTCTATAACCACCGCAAAGCAAAGCATGCGAGTTAATGATATTGTAGTTCGCATTGCTTATCTAAAAGATGTTGTTTCGTCGTTTTCAAATGCATATCATCCAAATATCTAATAACAACTATGACATTAACAATTAGACAGTGTCCCTTATATATAAGATTACAAATAATATAGAAAATTTCCAAAAATATAGGGAGCTCTCCAACACAGGGTGGTTTAATTAAAGAGTTATTGTAATTTAAAAATTAGACCCACTTCTCAAATTCAATAATGTGATAGCATATTAATATATGTAAGATAACTCTATCTTTCACATGTTCTCTAATTATCATTCAATTATCTCTTTTAGGCATATCTAGATTTAAAAAGTGAGTCTACAATATAGATTTTTAATGTATGAAAAATATTTAGTGTACAGATCAATCATGAGGTCATTTTTTTAAAATTCAAAAATTTTTAATGCATGGATCAAATTTGTTATAATTAGAATTCACACTATAGTGACTCATACCAAACAAAATTTGAATTTACACACTCCACTTTCTAGGTTTTTTTTACTTCTATTTGGATAAATTACAAATACATCTCTTAAGATTTGTTTAAAATATCAATTGCCCCTGTAATTTGAAAAATTACAACTACTACATTGTCAAAAAAAATTATTTAATAGAATTAACTAAAAAAAAAAAGTAATTTCTAATTGCTCTTCTATATGATGATAAATTACATAAATTATTAATTGAAATAAATTTCTAAAATTATTAAAAATTATTAGTTGATTTGATGATTTATTAATAAAATGAGTAATTTATTATGAAATTAAAAATTTTAAAGAGCGAAATGTAATTTTTAAAATTATAGAAGACAAATCACATTTTAAATAAACTTCAGAAGATATATTTATAATTATTCTATCATTTTTTATGGTACAAAGCATTTCCATTTTGAAGTTGAGTATATGACAACATGCTGACCAAAATTTACACTGCAAAATTAGAATATATATTTATATATCTATTGCAGATTGAAAGGGGTCCTACATAATATTGTCAAGTGTATCATTCCTCAATCACAAATAGTTGGACTCTCGTGTTCTCTCTTAAATGCCAATATAAATTTGTGTGTTTCGAAATAAAATATTTTATAAAAAAAATATATAAAATATTTTTCATATAAACTAATTTTATATTTAAAATTAATTTTTTAATTTTCCAATATTTAATTGACATTTGAAACAAAAAAAAAAAAAAAATTAAGCAAAATCCTAATTAAGTCTCCATTATGACATTCTATCACACACTTACGCTATACTTGATTAGGTGATTTGAGAAGAGATTTGAAAAAAGAAAGAAAAAAATAAGTGAAATGTAAATAAAATATACCTCTATTTCACTTAATTTCACACACATTTTCTCTTCTTTTTTTTCAAATTCCTTTATAACTCGCCCAACCAAACACAACATTAATGAACTTGAGGATATATGTGTATATGAAAAAAATCTAATGTGCTAAAAGAGTATTGCGTGCTGAATATGAACTTGGTCAAAATTAGCTTATGGGATTTTCATTGCCAAATTATTTTGGGACTATGATGAAATATATATATTAAATATTTTACTTTGTTTTTCTGTTCAACTAAGTAATAAAAAATACTAAGAGCAATGCTTAGAAAGGCAACAAAGATGTAATATTATAGGGTTTTACGGTTTTGCTCATACCAGTTGGCACGTCTCACATTCCTACCAGTCACGGCCGGAACGCAATCACCGACTGCATAAGACGAAGACTTGTTTGTCTCCATTGCACTCCGTCAGTTTAGTTTGAATCTATAAATATAATTTTAAAAATTAATTAATAATTTATTTAAAAATATATATATTATAAAATTATGTAATTACAATTATCAAATTAATATATATATATATATTTTTTGAAATGTCCAGGCCCGTAGAGCTCATCACGGATCTTTTTTTTATTAACAAAAGTTAGTGGTTAGTTATTAGATTAGCACATTGGAAGAGTTGAAACTCACAACTATACACCTTGCAAGAAAATTTTGCCCTTCCATCTCACTCCTAAGTGTGGAATCCAACACCTCCCCCTTACACTATGTTTAATTGATGGATTTTGAAAGGGATTTAGAAAGGGAAAAAAAAATGGGTGTAAAACTAAGTGAAATGTAAGTATATTTTATTGACATTTTACCTGTCTTTTTCTTTTTCCTTTCCAAATCACTTCCTAAATTCTCCAACGGAACACAATGTTAAGAGAGATTTGGTGGCCAAAGAGCTAACCAACTAGGCTAGAGCCCCTTGGTTATCACGGGTCTTATTTCAATGATCAAAACTACTTATCTTATAAGGTTCTTCATGTATATCATCTGCACAAAAAAGATTAAGTCAATCTGATAATTATAACTTATTTAATTTATTGTATTTATTAAAAAAAATGAATGATCTATTTTTAAAAATGTAATTTAATTTTTTAGACACAAACGCAATAAATTGAATAGATTACAATTATCGGATTAATTTAATTTTATGTGTAAATAATATACATGAATAACTCTACAAAATTAATAATTCAAATCATTAAAATATAATTCATAGTGAGCCCCATAAACCTGACCAATTTCCTCCGATTTAGATTATAAACAAACAAATTCAACTCTATTTTCTTTAATAATCTACCCATTATAAAAATAAACAGTTGGAAAAGAAAACCCATTTTGAGGCCTAAAACTCCTACTGCAGACAAGCTGTAGCCTGTAGAGTAAGTTGAAGTAGATTATGTTTCATAAAACAACACATTAAGGACAAGACAACTTGGCCCTTTCTTTACGCCTATGAAATTTATTAAAAAACAAAGTTAAGGATGCACGCGCTTTTGAGATTGCCATGCAAGTTGACTTTACTCATTCCCAAATCCTTCAAAATTCTCAATTCTATTTAATAATTTTTAAAAATAAATAAACTTTTATTCTCACATAATTTTTATGATCAAAATGATGTAATAAAATATGTTTAAAAATTAACTTCTTCCTTTAAAGAGGGTTCCATTGTGAAAAATTATCTCTAAAGACCAAAGTAATCATATGTTCTTACCTATTAGAGTCATTAATTGAAATCATGTAATAAAACTATTCTATTATACATTTGGTTTAATAATTGTATAACACTTTGTATGAGTTATTAAGTTCAACTCCTATAAAGAGGAATTTATTATGTGTTATAATTGTATTTATTTATCATATTTGTAATTATTCTCCTATCGATTGATAAAATATATATATATATATATGAAAATGATAAAAAAATCAATACCTGGTCTCACTTTAAATATATGAGTCATATGTATTAATTTTATTTACAATTTTTCAATTTGGGTAGCATTACTCAAGCAATAATCAAAATATTCTACCTCTATTTTATGTATATCTATTATATATTGGTAGTACTAGACGCACTAATTAGTATATTAATATATGTTTTGACATTATTATTTGAAAATTATGACCTCACCCATTATACAAATTACAAATACTTAAAATTCCTAAAATTATATCATATCATCTGTTAATATACTAATTAATATATCAATGGATACATATAATATTATTCATTATATATACTTATATATAAAGCACACAATTCAAAAGGTATTAAAACTTTTGTATTTTTTTGTCTTCTTGTTAATTGCTTTAAAAAGTAACTATTATCAACTATCATACATCTTTATTTGTCAAATTATCCAAAAAAACAGCCCTTCTACGTTCTGTAATTTTGTTTACCTAGTACCCCACTTCTAATAATGTAGCTAAGACTCATGTAAAACGATCTTACATTGCACACCTCTCATCTTTAACCCCCTTTAATGCCACACCATTGAAATTAAATTGAACGAACAAAATTAAAAGAATAAATCATTCTTCTCAAAAAAATTAAATGTAAAATTGTAAATACATTATGCACTCACCGATAGTATTATATTATATAAAATACAATTCATGACAGTTTTAAAGCTTTGTCCATTTTTTTTTTTCCCCATGAATATTCATATTGTTAACTGTTCCAAAAACAATTTTCAAATTCATCCATCTATCTTATTCACGTACTACTAATATATATAAATGAAGCCATCTCCCCATGAGTCTACATTCTTCATATTCACCCTCTCATTCTCAAAACAATGGCTTTCAACCTCTTCTTTTCTTCTCTCACAATATTTTTCATTCTAGCTTCTTCCATTCCCTCTCCATCTTCGGCCGATGTCCCTCCTGCAAACCCAATCTCAACCGGAACTGCTTGCAAGGACACTCTATACCCTGCCTTCTGCAGATCAGTCCTTCCCACCAACAACAACTCTGCCAATGTCTACGACTACGGTCGAATATCAGTCCACAAATCATTATCTTCTGCTCACAAATTCATCTCTCTCATCGATAACTATCTCCATCATTCCTCCTCCTTGACACCTTCTGCCATTGCAGCTCTCCAAGATTGCCGATTCCTAGCCTCTCTCAACTTAGACTTTCTCCTAAGTTCTTTCCAAACTGTCAACACTAATTCCTCAGTCCTTCCTAGCATTGAAGCTGATGATGTGCAGACAATGCTCAGTGCCATTTTAACTAATGTGCAGACTTGTTTGGATGGTCTGAGAGACACTGCTTCAGCTTGGAGTGTGAAGAATGGGCTCTCAATGCCTTTAGCTAATGATACCAAGCTTTACAGTGTTTCTTTAGCTCTCTTCACCAAAGGCTGGGTTCCCAAGAAGAAGAAGGTGGGTAATAATAAAAATCAAATATAGTTTTTATTTATCTAGCCGTTACAGAATCAATAAAAAAAAAATTATATATGCAATGCATTCTTCAACACAAAAACATGTGATTACATTGAGATTCCAAAGAGTGCAGAGCCATTCATCATATTCTCTTATATTTTTACTGCTGAATTTGTTGATACAAAATTAAGACACAAAAAATTATACAGGAAATGTATTGTGTGGTTTAAATTTAATTTAAGTATACATGTTATATTTTTGGTACATTTTGTATGATTACTCTTTTGTTTATTTTGGAGTCACTGCATTCCATTCAAACCTTCACGTGAAGAGTAACAACGTGCAACTCCTTTTAAATTTTTATTGATTTAGTTGTTTTTTATTTTATATGTTGTATATGTCTTAATATTTTTGTTAACTTAAATCCTGTAGTTGCATAATATTTTCTGATTTCGTTTGAAGCTTAAATGTGTCCAAGATCATTTTGGGATCAACCTAAAATGCCACATTATTTTCAAAACTTTTTTGACCTTCATGATTTCTTTTTCAAATTTCTGTTAAAATTTTTCTTATTCCAATCTGTCCAAGGATCTAAAATAATGTCTCTTCAGTTGAATTTTTTTTACTTATTTTTCTGATCCATGTTGTCAAATTGAACCTATAAATATATATTTTTAAAATAAAAAAATAAATCAACAATAATAAATTATTAAAAAAATCAATTCCAAATAAATTGTCAATGGAATCGGATCTCAAAAAAATATATATATTATCAATTCTAAGATGTCAATTCTTTCTTAAATTAATTGTTTTATTATTGTACATGTTGTATATCTTTTAATCATTTTATTATAATATTTTGTATTTGAAGACATCGAAGCCGCCTGGAAAAACGCCGATAGGCTTCAGAAACGGCCGGTTACCGTTAAAAATGTCGCGCCAACACCAAGCGATTTTCGAGTCAGTAAGTCGGAGAAAAGTTCTTCAGACGAGCAACGACGGCGTGGTTCCGGTGAGCGATATTGTGGTGGTGAGCCAGGATGGGAGTTTTAATTTCACAACCATTACTGATGCAGTCAATGCAGCTCCCAGAAGCTCCGATGGCAGCAATGGCTACTTTCTCATATATGTCACCGCTGGTGTGTATCAAGAGTATGTGTCCATTGGGAAGAACCAGACTTATTTGATGATGATCGGCGATGGTATTAATCAGACTGTGATCACTGGGAATCGTAGCTTTGATGATGGGTGGACCACCTTCAATTCTTCAACCTTTTGTGAGTACAAAATACTACCCTCATCATTTAAGAATAGGAAAATTATACAAATAATCCATATAATTTACGCAATAGATCAATTTAGTCTTTATTATTTTAATTTGTTTAATTTTACCCTTTAATTTAACGGATTGTGTTATTTTAGTCAAATAAATAACGGTTGTTAAATTTGGTGGACGAAAAATCAAACTATATGTCAATTTGATCCCTATCAAAATCGAGTAAATTAAAACAATAATGACCAAATTGACACATTGTATAAACTATAAGGACCAAATTGACACATTATGTAGACTTTCCATCTAACAAACTTAACAACCGTTATTTATTAGACTAAAATGACACAATCTGTTAAATTAAGAGACAAAATTGACTAAATTGAAACAATAGGGACTAAATTGACACATCGTATAAATTACAAGACCATTTGCATAATTTACCCTTTAAGAAACAACGTCACATATCAGGAAAATTACTCAGAATAGTATATTTATGGATCAAAATTATTTTAGATCCAGTCCACATCCAATTAACTTTAAAGAATCATTCATTTCATTTTTCTCGATAACTCATAAGAAATGATATACAAACCCATTTTATAGACTAATTTATGTATAAATAAGATGATTGATGGATGATTAGAGAAAATATAAGGAAAAAAAATTGTTTTAAATATTTTAATACATTATTATATCATTGGGTTTAAAAAATAAATTTAATTTTTAGACTTAAGTAACACTACTCTAAATTAAAAAATTATAAAAATAATTTATAAACTAAACTTGGGAGATACTTCTCTTCGGTGCTGTTGGGCCATATTTCGAATATTTATATCATTTATTTTGTTTTAATATAAATAGTCATATACTTTGATAATATTAATTTTTAAAATAACTCGTCCATTTTTTTAGCCATTTTTTATAAAAGCACATGCTATAATTATGGATCAATTTAATTTTTATTTTAATAAATAATCTATATATATAATTAAACAAAATGAATTATTTAGGTTATTGGAGTGGACCTATGATAGGCCACACAAAGCCCAATTTGAATAAAATGGACTATTTAGATAGTTGTAGTGGAGGCTCCAAAAGCCTGACTGCCCCTCTAGTGTTTGACAGAAGAAAATCAATCCTCTCCTTAAAACTTCCACAAAAGGCTTATCCTAAATGATGTGGAATGTAAATTTTTTTTAAATTAAAAAAGAAAAAAAAAAGTAAAATAAAAAATATTTTGTATATAAAATTTTTAAAATATTCTTTTTAGAAAATAAAATTATATATCATTTTCCTTTCTCTTATTCATTGCAATTGTACCTAATTTATCAATAGATACATTTCAATATTTTATTCACTCATTCTTATATTCACAAAATAAATATTATAGGTATAAATAACTTATAAGATACGACATGCTTAAAAATAACGAATTATCATATCATATGGAGTGGTGTTTTGAGAAATTGATAAAAAATTAATTTTTTGGATTTTTGACTTTTTTGTGTTAAAAAAGTTGATTTTTTTTGTGTAAAAAAATTAAAAAATTAAAAAACCAGCCTTTTTTTTTTTTTAAGGAAGTTTCCAAAACACTCAGGAAAAAGTAACAGGTAAAGAGTTTGATTTAAAATATTCAAACAGAGAGACTACAAATTCCAAAAAAATTTACTTAAATTTATCCATAAATAATTTCACTCATGGACTCTGCATTCCTAACTTTTTGCATATGTAAATAATGGAAAATGATATATAGCATATGTTTAAGTATAATCTGACAAATTTTGGTATCATTGTTTCAGCTGTGGTGGGAAAAGGATTTGTAGCAGCTGGCATAACATTCCGAAACACAGCCGGAGCAATCAAGCACCAAGCCGTGGCAGTTCGAAACGGCGCCGATTTATCCACCTTCTACCAATGCAGCTTCGAAGCCTACCAAGACACACTCTACGCTCACTCTCTCCGCCAATTCTACCGCGAATGCGACATCTACGGCACCATCGATTTCATCTTCGGCAATGCCGCCGCCGTCTTCCAAAACTGCAACATGTATCCCAGGGTACCCCTCATCGGACAGTTCAATGTCATCACTGCCCAAGGCCGAACCGACCCGAACCAAAACACTGGCACTTCAATCCAGAATTGTACTATAAAAGCCTCCGATGAATTGGCTTCCAGTAATACTACTTTCGACACGTTTTTGGGGAGACCTTGGAAGCAGTACTCGAGGACTGTTTATATGCAGTCTTTTTTGGATGATTTGATTAATCCCTTGGGTTGGCACGAATGGATCGGTGATTTTGCTCTAAATACTTCGTATTATGCCGAGTTTAATAATACAGGGCCTGGTTCGGACACTTCTGAGAGGGTGACGTGGCCTGGTTATCACATTCTTAATGCTACTGGTGCTGCTAATTTTACAGGATCAGTTTTCTTGTTGGCGGATGATTGGTTACCTCAGACTGGAGTTCCGTACAGTGGCGGCTTATGATTTCTTTAGTATTAGGAACACAGAAATTGATTACAGAATCGGACACAATTCACTTACATGAAATGGGTTCCATCTTTCAGATTTTGTGATTAATTTCTGTGCAAATTGAAAACAAAAATTGTTATTGCAATTTAGTAAAACATATTGTCCTCCGGGGTCTGTCTGTTCTGGTATTGTTGTGATTCTTTTTGTTGTAGCAATAAGCATGCATGTAACAGCCAGGCTTGCACAAATGTGCTGCTTGGTTATTAGTTTGTGAATTCTAACTGTTATAGTATTATATTAATAGCAAAAATTTAGATTGTCATTAAATAATAGTTAAATAGTTAGTTTTTGTTAAATAGTAATTAAAAATGTTAGAATGCTATATTTTAGCAATGTTATGCGGATGTTAGAGTATCTCCAATGCTAAATGTCAAATTTGACATGTCAGTGCTAAATTTTGACTATGCTACAAAAATGCTAAATTTTTACACCAAAGCTTGTACAAATGGGCTGCTTGGTGATTAATTGTGATTCGTGAATTTAACTGTTCTATTAATTCAAACAAATTAAGGTAAAAAATTTCAAGTGGGAGTAAAACCAAAAATTTAAAATGTCAATAAGATTGTTCCTACATGATTTGCATAAGTACAAATAAAAATGTCCAAAAAAAAAGGCATTTTTCATATGTCGGGGAGCATATGATCGGTATTGTATTGAACCGGTGCTTCTAAATACACTCAAAAACCTTCTCATCACACTCACCTCTCTCGTAAAGTTTTTGCTCGTCGAGAATTGAGCTCTCACAGTTATAGGTATGATGAATTGTTTGTTAGATGTAATTGGCACTACAAGAAAACCTGGCTAATAACACGGAGGTTTTTGCGACGGGGTGACTACCGTCGCAAAAAAGGGTTTTTTGTGACGGGATATAGTTGCCGTCGCCAAAAAAGGATTTTGCGACGGCGTGTATCTACCGTCGAGAAACATGGACTTTTGCGACGGGGCGTATTCCGTCGCTAAAAGATTGTAAAAAGAAATTTGCAGAAACATTGGCGACGCACGGTATACCGTCGCAAAAAACGTCTTATTAGCGACGGTAAGATGTTACTATCGCAAATGGTGGACCATCTGTGACGGCAGAAGCCCATCGCAAAAAACTCTGGTAAAACGACGTCGTTTCATTTGGTAATTACGCTCATTTGCGACGGTTAAAATATACCGTCGCAAATAAATAAAATTTGGTATCCCGCTTGTTGTATCCCATTTCGCGGTCAAAGTCCTAAATTCCTCAAATCTCCAAAATCCCTCAAACCGAAATTGGTTCCTAAATTGCTCAAACCGAAACTTGAATTCGAGGACCCTAAAATCATTCCGACCCTAAAATCATTCCGCCTCAATCATTCCTAAATTGCTCAAACCGAAATCCCTAAAATCTCCAAAATCCCAATCCCTAACTGTTAGTAGAACCAAAATCCCCGAAATCCTCAAATCAAAATCATTCAAAATCAAAAATCTCAATTTTGTTCCATCTCCTGTGACCGACGAGGGTGAACGACGGCCTTCGCCGGAGTGACGAGTTACGAGCGACTGTGAGCGACTGTGAACGGCCATTCATAAAGGTCAGTGCATTCCTTCTCATTCCATCTCCTGTGAATTTCTTAAACATGAAAAAGAGAGTGTAGGTATCATTGTATGATTTAAGAACAATTTTGTTCTTAAATTGTGATTGACGTGTTCATGCTTGTAATTCAAAATATGCTTTCTGAACATATCAGGTTGTATAGTCAAACTCGTCCTCCATTTTAAAAAAAGAAGAAGAATTGGCTGCGAACATATCAGGTTGGTCTCTTTCTGATAGTTTCTCTGTAGATGCAATTCATATTATTGTGTTGCTGCTGTTTGAGTTATCATACTTGCATTATAACAGTTTTGTGCTTTAATAGAGTTGTCATTCAAATTGTCTAATTTTAGCATCATTATTTTTAGTGTCAAATTAGTATAAATTTTGACATTTCTATTAACAGTTAGATGTATTTTATAAAAATTGAAGAGGGGTTACAAATATGAGGTGATGGTTGTGCTGGAAAAATGATATAAATATTGGAGCAAAATTATCAATTTTTAACATTTTTGTACTGTAAAATATTAATATTAATTAATAGTCCTCATCATCAATTGATAGAGGGGAGTGTCTGCCAAAGTTTGGTATTTCATCAAAATTTGTGTAGAGAGAGACAGAGAGAGTGGAACAGTATTTTGGTTTTGCTTGAAGAGATTCTCATCTTAATCTGACTTTTTCCCACATGAAAAAAGAAAAAGAAAAAAATAAATAAAAGGTATTGGTTGCTTGTGAGAGTTAGGCTTGGAATGACATTGATTGGGTTGGGGGGGATGCCTTTGATTGAACAGACCATATGGGAAAAATGATGAAAGTGAAAGTGAAATTGAAAGGCCACACACATTGACACAGGCTG
The DNA here is from genome assembly GCA_036172215.1 of Camellia granthamiana. Taxonomy (NCBI): domain Eukaryota; kingdom Viridiplantae; phylum Streptophyta; class Magnoliopsida; order Ericales; family Theaceae; genus Camellia; species Camellia granthamiana. The sequence goes on along the minus strand of CM069914.1, from coordinate 80,377,621 downwards.
GTATCTTTGTAATTTTTTTCAATCATGGTTAGTTAGATTTATTATACATCCCTCTTTTTGAAGTCCCTATATATATATAGTTTTAAAGGTCAAAGTTTAGCACAATTATGTCTAAAAGATGTGCCAAACTCCCATAATAAAAATTAGTTTGGTGAATTTATTATTATTATTGGTCCATATCTTCTTTTTAATATTTCCAAATTGAATTAATAACTAGTAGTTTATTTTTAATTAAGTGGTATGCTTTTGGCCTTTAGTTTGCTTCCTCTGTTGTAAATGGTATCACATCATATATATATTTGAATAAAAATTATGCCAGGGAATAGGGGAGGCGTGCCATGTGTCCTATGCATTTTTTGCTCTGTTAGACACCTAGACAGAAATGGACAGAGTGTCGACATAGATATAGTTTATAAAGTGCAGGGTTTTAGTTGAGAAAAATTAAAAATTAAAAGTTTAATTTGTGATTAGACAAAACCATGGGTTATTTGTGTAATTTCCCCATAAAACATTTATTTTGTGTTTTGTTTGGTTCTTGGATTTGTAAAAGGAAAAAAAAAGAACATGGAGAAGATACGAAAATTAAAATGAAGTGAGCGATCTAAACATATCTAAAGACGAAGTGCCAGTCATATTTGTTTCCATCATATTTGTTATATATTAATCTTTGTCTGGCCAGTAAAGGTGCCATGAGAATGATGCACTTCTTTAGTAGTGTTTAGGAGATTGCTAAATCCACAACCGTTATGGCTGCATCTAGATTCCACAGCCTCCTTTCTCATGTGGGGTCCACCTATGTGAGAGGGAACAATGTGGGTAAAGCCTAAAAGTTATGATTTTAGAAGTGGCATTGTTTTGTATTTTATCTGTTTGCATCTTGTCTTATCATGACCAGATCAAAGTCTGGATATAGTTTTAGCTCAATCAACTTATTGCAATAATGCGGTGATAAATTAATATGTGATATTATGTCTTGTAATTATATTTTTACCCTTACATCTCATTATGACTCTTACATTTGTTGTAATTATAGTTTTTTCTGGGACATATTTGTTTTGTATGTGAGATATATATCTCTCAGTAAGTTTGCCTGAAGCAAATTAATAGTGGGAAACACATATAAGGGAAGTACAGATGATGGATAAGAGTTGGATTGATTTGCCAAATAGGATGTCGAGGGAATACATTAATGGGATTGATCAATTCCTTGTGTTTGCCTACACCAATAGGGTTGAAGGTTCGATGATTAGTTGTCCGTGTAGAAAATGTGAGAATCGATACCATCTTGTGCGAGAGGGTGTATGGAAGCATCTGATTTTGAATGGTTTTTTTAAAAAGTACAAACATTGGATTAATCATGGGGAATCTTACGTATCTCTGCATGCTAATCGAGGGAATGAAACATTAGCTAATTTAGACATTGGCGACGATATGGTTGGAATGATACAAGGGGCTGTGGGAAATCCACATGCCGGTACAAGTGTTGACGGTAATGAAGCACAGAGCACTGATCCCCATGCATCTGAACCCCAGCTCGGTCCAAATGCAGAGACTGCAAACTATTTCAAACTTCTTCAAGATGCACAAAGTGAATTGTATCCGGGTTGTCAGAAGTTCACATCTTTGTCATTCATTGTTCGGCTTCTACATTTGAAGGTGCTTAATCAGTGGACAGACAAGTTTGTTGACATGTTGCTTGAGTTATTGAATGAGGCGTTCCCGTTGGGTGTGAAACTTCCGGACTCATATTATAAAGCTCAAAAGGTCACAACAGATTTGGGCTTCACATATGAGACATGGGATGCATGTCCCAACAGTTGCATGTTGTTTCGAAACGAGGACGCCAATCTTGATAAATGTGTCATATGCAACAGTTCAAGATAGAAATCAAATGGTGATGGTGGTTCAAATGGTCCTCACAACGGTGACAAACAAATAGCTGCAAAACAAATAAGGTATTTTCCTTTAAAGCCAAGGTTGCAGAGGCTGTTTATGTCATCCAAGACGGCTAAGTTAATGAGATGGCATGCAAAGGAACGAACTAATGACGGTGTCTTTAGGCATCCTGCAGACTCCCTTGCATGGAAAGATTTTGATCGTCGGAATATTGACTTTAGTAATGATTGCCGAAATGTAAGGCTTGGCTTAGCATCTGATGGTTTTAACCCATTCAGGACGATGAACATAGTTCATAGCACTTGGCCTGTTGTACTCATTCCATACAACTTGCCGCCATGGATGTGCATGAAACAACCATTTCTAATTTTATCTGTGCTTATTGACGGCCCGAAAGGACCTGGTGACAAGATTGATGTGTATATGCAACCGTTGATTGAGGAGTTGAAAGAACTATGGAATGACGGTGTCTCCACATTTGATGCATCAACAAATCAAATGTTTCAAATGCATGCAGCTTTACTGTGGACAATTAGTGATTTTCCTGCATATGCAAACTTGTCAGGATGGAGTACTAAAGGCGAATATGCATGTCCTTGTTGCAATAGAGAAACTACATCGTGTTGGTTGAAGCATAGTAGGAAACAATCATACTTAGGTCATCGCAGATTTTTACCTAGTGACCATAAATTTCGAAAGGATAAAGTATCATTTGATGGTAGTCGGAAAGTCAGATTCAAACCAAAATTGTTGTCTGGAACTGAGATGCTGCTACAATTAGAATCTGAGGGTATTTTAACCCAATACAAGAGAGATGACCTTAAGGAGAGGCATAGGAGATAAGTAGAAAAGGAGAAAGCTGGACATCACACCCATAGTTGGAAGAAAAAAAGTATCTTCTATGAACTGCCATATTAGGAGCACAATCTAATTAGACACAACCTCGATGTGATGCATATAGAGAAGAATATTTGTGATAATGTGTTGTGGACAATATTAGGGGTTGCAGGAAAAACGAAGGATGGTGTTAATGCTCGGCGTAATTTACAAGAAATGAATATTAGAAAACCCCTACATTTGCAATTAAGAGGGTCGAATAAAGCTTATTTACCACCGGCACAATTCACGATGACCAAGGATGAGAAAGATTTGTTCTTGAAAGTATTGAAGGAAGTCAAAGTTCCCGACGGGTATTCATCCAATATATCGCGTCGTATGCGCTTACATGATAGAAGTATTGGGGGTCTTAAGAGCCACGATAGTCATATTCTGATGCAACAACTAATTCCATTAGCCATTCGAAGATCGTTACCGAAGAATGTAATTGAACCTTTGATTGAATTGAGCAATTTCTTTAGACAATTGTGTTCCAAAGTCAATCGTGCGACATATTTGCAATATATTCAAGATCGTATCGCCATAACACTTTGTCATCTAGAGAAAATATTTCCTCCTACTTTTTTTGATATAATGGAGCACTTGCCTATACATCTAGTTGACGAAGCATTATTGGGTGGAGCGATTCAGTTTCGATGGATGTATCCAATTGAGAGGTATCTTCTTACATTGAAGCAATATGTGCGTAATAGAGCTCGTCCAGAAGGTTCAATTGCTAAAGGATATCTTATGGAAGAATGTATGAATTTTTGTGCACAATATCTCAATGATGTGGAAACTAAATCTAATCAACCCACGAGGAACTACAGTGGTGATGATAATCTGGGTCGTGCTGTTTGTGAAATCACAAGCTTTTATCTTGATAACACTTCTTGGGTACAAACTCATCGGTATGTCTTATTCAATACAGCCGCGGTTCAACCGTTCATAAAGTAAGTTATGTCACTCACTCAATATTTTGTTATGTTTCATTAAATTTTGAACCAAATTTTGTTTTTTGATAAAATTTCAATTTACACAGCAAACACCTTGAAGAACTTAAGGTCACAATGCCTCGTGTTGACGATCATCAGCTTCGACGTGAACATTTTGAAACTTTTCACATTTGGTTCAAGGAACATGTATGTATTTAAATCTACAGATTCTATTTACCTAAGTCGAACTATATTTTAAATTTTACAATTTTTATTATTTAAAATAGGTTCAAACTTTGCGAAAGACTAGTGATGTCACATTTTCTGAAGAGATTACTGTATTGGCAAATGGTCCTCATAACCTAGCAAGGAGGTTCAACGGTTATATAATGAATGGGTTTCGGTATCGAGTAAAGGCCATGGATGACCGTCGAGCCACACAAAATTGTGGTGTAGATTTGAAGGCAGATACCATAAGTTATGCTAGTCGGAAAGACAAGAATCCTCGTGTCGGGTCTGTGTACTATTATGGACAATTGACAGATATTGTTGAGATTCGATATTCCAATGAGAAGAAGCATGTGTTGTTTAAGTGTGATTGGATTGACAACATTCACGGGAAGATACAAGATGTCTTCAATTTCACGTTAGTCAACTTCAATCATTTGTTGTATCAAGATGATCGAATTACTAATGAACCTTTCATCTTGGCATCCCAAGCAGAGCAAGTTTGGTATGTTGCAGACCCGTTACAACCAGACTGGCAAGTGGCGGTGAAGATGTCTCAAAGAGGTGTATTTGATATGAGTTCGACGGATCCACAAATTGAGCCATATATGAGCCAACAATTGGAAGAAAATATAATGCTTCGTGATGAAGAAGTTGGTTGGGTGAGGGAAGCCGCAGAAGGGGAAACAGTTGATGTTCAAATAGGTTGATATTTAATCAACATCAGTAATTCACTTAAGGCCAAGGTTGTAGTTAATCATCAGTTTCTTAATTTACTTTGTCTTTGTAATTGTATTAGTTCAATTAATGTCATATTATAGTTGATGACAAACCATTATCTATGTTTCTAATTAATGTTATATTGCTTGCAGATTATTATGGGAAGGAAGAGGAAACCTGATCATCCCCGGCGCATGATGTTCGATGTGGTACGTAAGAGGACATCAGCGGCACCACCATCAGAGGAGGCATCACATCGACCACCATCAGAAGGGCCATTAGTGCCACCATTAGAGGAGGCACCGCATCGACCACCATTAGTGGCACCGCATCGACCACCATTAGTGGCACCACAGCAGCTATCATCTACTCAGCCACCACGCCTACCATTGGTGCGTCCACCATCAGTGGCACCACCATTAGAGGAGGCATCACAGCGAGCACCATCAGAGGGGCCATTACTGCCACCGCATCGACCCCCATCAGTGGCACCACACCAGCTATCATCTACTCAGCCTCTAGGCCTACTATCGGTGCGTCCACCATCAGTGGCACCGCAGCAGCTATCATCCCGACTAGAGTCATCGGCTTATGAGCCATCTGCAGGTATATAAATTTGCTTTGATTTGTATGAAAATTATTTAAATATATATTTATTTGTTCTCATTACATATAACTTGTTTATTTTCATTGTATTTTTCAGATCCTTCGACTTCTTCACAGCCTCACTCAGGTATAAGAAATTGATTTGTATTGACATTATTTAAATTTGCATTTGTTTATTATCATTGCATATTGTTTATTCTTATTGTATCTCACAGGTCATGTTAGTTCTTCATCAACCTCGAGTAGGCGTGGTAGAGGATATGCCAAGGGTATTAGGGAGTGGGGTACCGGTACCAAATTGGACATACAATTTGATGAAAATTACTGTCCAATAGGGGATAACGTGTCTAAGTTAACTACTCAACTTGGCATTATTGTGCGAAATGGTAACATTGTTCCTCTTACTTTTCTTGACTGGAACACTGTGCCTGATGATATTCTTGATGCTATCTGGAAGGATGTGAAGGTAAAAGTATATTTTTGTCCAAAAATTTAAATTCCAAAATTGTGTTATTATTATTTAAACCTTGAAATTGTGTTTTATAGGACAATTTGAATATATGTCCAGAGGAGTACAAGCCAATCTGCATGAAAAACTGTAACAGCATATGGAAGGATCACAAGAATAAGATTAAGTGTAAGTATTTCAAGCCTAGAAGTGAAGATCCTAATCTGAAGGATGATGTTCCTTTGCACATTGTGCCAAGCCAGTGGGAAGAACTTGTGGAGTATTGGCGTACTTCCGATGCTAAGGTATACAAATAAGTTATATGTATGATATGTAAACATACAAATCATATTTATATACTTACATTTGTTGAACCTATTATAGAAAATTGCAACTAGGAACGCTAAAAATCGGCGAGCTCACGGCATAGCTCATACCACAGGGCGTATTACTTTCGCTCAGATACGGCATGAGGTTTATATTTTACTGTTTTATTTTTGTATATAAATAAACATTGTATATTTACAAATTATTTGGATTCTAATTTTCATATTTCTAAAAAAATCTAGATGACCAATAAGGGGGAGTCTACTGATAAGATGAATGTTTGGCTTATGACACGTAGAGCAGATGACCCAGAGGTTATCCAGACCTTGGTAGTTTCCAAACACCTTTGATTGTATTTAAAGTTTATTTTTTATTTTTTGTGTTAACCATCTTAATTTGGCATATACTTGTATTTCTTATTCAATACAGGATGAGTTTAATGGCCAACTCTCTATGCTACCTGAGGATTGTCGGACTCTGGAGGCTAGGAATGCCATTTTCCATGAGTTGATGGGTCATGACAATCATGGATATTGTCGCACATACGGGAGAACTGTGCCTCGGAGAGCAGTGTATAAAGATGGTGCAGGGCCATCACAGTCAGCACCCCAGCCATCGACTATTGTTCAGATCACCCAGCAGGTTCGTGCGGAGCTAAGGGATGAGTTGAGGCAGGAGCTAAGGGAGGAGATGAGAGCAGAGTTCTCTACACATTTACAGCAGCTGAGAGCTGAGATGATGGCCTTTGTGTCACAGGGGGCAAGTGTGGATCCTAACAGACAGGTTCGATATAAATTAAATTGTTTGATAGTTAAATTGTCACACAACATTATGTATAAAATTTGAATATGATTGACACATTATGCATTGACTATCATAAGCTCCTGATGCATCGAGTGGCCACCGGGCATTTAGGGAATCTGCAGAAGACGAGAATCCATATACATCACCACCAGAAGATCAGGTATAAAATGTAACTTTACATTCTAAGCTAAAATGTATATTTGCATTCTTTGCATTCTAAGCTAATAGAGTTGTGGGAGAAGACGGGACTCAAATTGGGTTCCCGGATTAGGAGTCAGAGATGGATTTCACTCTAGGCAAACTATTTCTTTACAAAACTTGAATTCGAGGTGTTAACGCCCCAAAATCACCAAAATGGGTCAAATTGGCACGAAACTTGGCACACACGACCACCTAGGCACGAAAGACTTGTGGGAGAAGACGGGACTCCAATCGGGTTCCCGGATTAGGAGTTAGCGACGGATTTCACTCTAGGCAAACTAGTTCTTTAAGAAACTTGAATTCGAAGTGTTAACGTCCCAAAATCACCAAAAGGGGTCGGTTTAACACGGAACTTGGCACACACGACCGTCTAGGCATGAGAGACTTGTGGGAGAAAACGGAACTCCAATCGGGTTCCCGGTTTGGGAGTTAGAGCCGTATTTCGGTTTAGGCAAACTAGTTCCTTAAGAAACTTAAATTCGAGGTGTTGACGCCCCAAAATCACCCAACGGGGTCAGATTGGCACGAAACTTGGCACACACGACCGCCTAGGCACGAGAGACTTGTGGGAGAAGACGGGACTCCAATCGGGTTCCCGGATTAGGAGTTAGAGACGGATTTCACTCTAGGCAAACTAGTTCTTTAAGAAACTTGAATTCGAGGTGTTAACGTCCCAAAATCACCAAAAGGGGTCGGTTTAGCACGGAACTTGGCACACACGACCGCCTGGGCACGAGAGACTTGTGGGAGAAGACGGAACTCCAATCGGGTTCCCGGTTTGGGAGTTACAGCCGTATTTCGGTTTAGGCAAACTAGTTCCTTAAGAAACTTAAATTCGAGGTGTTGACGCCCCAAAATCACCAAACGGGGTCGGATTGGCACGAAACTTGGCACACACGACTGCCTAGGCACGAGAGACTTGTGGGAGAAGACGGGACTCCAATCGGGTTCCCGGATTAGGAGTTAGAGACGGATTTCACTCTAGGCAAACTAGTTCTTTAAGAAACTTGAATTCGAAGTGTTAACGCCTCAAAATCACCAAAAGGGGTTGGTTTAGCATGGAACTTGGCACACACGACCGCCTAGGCATGAGAGACTTGTGGGAGAAAACGGAAGTCCAATCGGGTTCCCGGTTTGGGAGTTAGAGCCGTATTTCGGTTTAGGCAAACTAGTTCCTTAAGAAACTTAAATTCGAGGTGTTGACGCCCCAAAATCACCAAACGGGGTCGGATTGGCACGAAACATGGCACACACGACTGCCTAGGCACGAGAGACTTGTGGGAGAAGACGGGACTCCAATCGGGTTCCCGGATTAGGAGTTAGAGACGGATTTCACTCTAGGCAAACTAGTTCTTTAAGAAACTTGAATTCGAGGTATTAACGTCCCAAAATCACCAAAAGGGGTCAGTTTAGCACGGAACTTGGCACACACGACCGCCTAGGCACGAGAGACTTGTGGGAGAAGACGGAACTCCAATCGGGTTCCCGGTTTGGAAGTTAGAGCCGTATTTCGGTTTAGGCAAACTAGTTCCTTAAGAAACTTAAATTCGAGGTGTTGACGCCCCAAAATCACCAAACGGGGTCGGATTGGCACGAAACTTGGCACACATGACTGGCTAGGCACGAGAGACTTGTGGGAGAAGACGGGACTCCAATCGGGTTCCCGGATTAGGAGTTAGAGACGGATTTCACTCTAGGCAAACTAGTTCTTTAAGAAACTTGAATTCGAGGTGTTAACGCCTCAAAATCACCAAAAGGGGTCGGTTTAGCACGGAACTTGGCACACACGACCGCCTAGGCACGAGAGACTTATGGGAGAAGACGGAACTCCAATCGGGTTCCCGGTTTAGCAGTTAGAGCCGTATTTCGGTTTAGGCAAACTAGTTCCTTAAGAAACTTAAATTCGAGGTGTTGACGCCCCAAAATCACCAAACGGGGTCGGATTGGCACGAAACTTGGCACACACAACTGCCTAGGCACGAGAGACTTGTGGGAGAAGACGGGACTCCAATCGGGTTCCCGGATTAGGAGTTAGAGACGGATTTCACTCTAGGCAAACTAGTTCTTTAAGAAACTTGAATTCGAGGTGTTAACGTCCCAAAATCACCAAAAGGGGTCGGTTTAGCACGGAACTTGGCACACACGACCGCCTGGGCACGAGGGACTTGTGGGAGAAGACGGAACTCCAATCGGGTTCCCGGTTTGGGAGTTACAGCCGTATTTCGGTTTAGGCAAACTAGTTCCTTAAGAAACTTAAATTCGAGGTGTTGACGCCCCAAAATCACCAAACGGGGTCGGATTGGCACGAAACTTGGCACACACGACTGCCTAGGCACGAGAGACTTGTGGGAGAAGACGGGACTCCAATCGGGTTCCCGGATTAGGAGTTAGAGACGGATTTCACTCTAGGCAAACTAGTTCTTTAAGAAACTTGAATTCGAGGTGTTAACGTCCCAAAATCACCAAAAGGGGTCGGTTTAGCACGGAACTTGGCACACACGACCGCCTGGGCACGAGGGACTTGTGGGAGAAGACGGAACTCCAATCGGGTTCCCGGTTTGGGAGTTACAGCCGTATTTCGGTTTAGGCAAACTAGTTCCTTAAGAAACTTAAATTCGAGGTGTTGACGCCCCAAAATCACCAAACGGGGTCGGATTGGCACGAAACTTGGCACACACGACTGCCTAGGCACGAGAGACTTGTGGGAGAAGACGGGACTCCAATCGGGTTCCCGGATTAGGAGTTAGAGACGGATTTCACTCTAGGCAAACTAGTTCTTTAAGAAACTTGAATTCGAAGTGTTAACGTCCCAAAATCACCAGAAGGGGTCGGTTTAGCACGGAACTTGGCACACACGACCACCTAGGTACGAGAGACTTATGGGAGAAGACAGAACTCCAATCGGGTTCCTGGTTTGGGAGTTAGAGCCGTATTTCGGTTTAGGCAAACTAGTTCCTTAAGAAACTTAAATTCGAGGTGTTGACGCCCCAAAATCACCAAACGGGGTCGGATTGGTACAAAACTTGGCACACACGACCGCCTAGGCACGAGAGACTTGTGGGAGAAGACAGGACTCCAATCAGGTTCCTGGTTTGGGAGTTAGAGCCGTATTTCGGTCTAGGCAAACTAGTTCCTTAAGAAACTTGAATTCGAGGTGTTGACGGCCCAAAATCACCAAACGGGGTCGGATTGATACGAAACTTGGCACACACGACTGCCTAGGCACGAGAGACTTGTGGGAGAAGACGAGACTCGAATCGGGTTCCCGGTTTGGGAGTTAGAGCCATATTTCAGTTTAGGCAAACTAGTTCCTTAAGAAACTTAAATTCGAGGTGTTGACGCCCCAAAATCACCAAACGCGGTCGGATTGGCACGAAACTTGGCACACACGACCGCCTAGGCACGAGAGACTTGTGGGAGAAGACGGGACTCCAATCGGTTTCCCGGTTTGGGAGTTAGAGCCGTATTTCGGTCTAGGCAAAGTAATTCCTTAAGAAACTTGAATTCGAGGTGTTGACGCTCCAAAATCACCAAAAGTGGTCGGTTTAGCACGAAACTTGGCACACATGATCGCCTAGGCACGAGAGACTTGTGGGAGAAGACGAGACTCGAATCGGGTTTCCGGTTTGGGAGTTAGGGGTTTCCGGTTTGGGAGTTAGGGTCGGATTTCTATCTAGCCAAAATTATTTACTTAACTATCTTTGTAATTATATAGTAATTAATTTTTTATGTTTTTTTGTAATTAAAATATTAACACATAATTATATTGTCATTAATTTTTTTTATTTTTTATTTTTTATTTTCAGATATTTCCTGAGTAGCAGTTTGCTTCTTGTGGAATGCAGTCGTGTGAAGATTGCGACGAACTTTTGTTTTTTTAACCCACGGAAGAATTATGAAGAAAACTTTTATTTTTGATTTACGTTTTTTAGATTTGTGAACAACATTATGTATGTATTATGCAAAATTATGTGGTTGAATAATTTTGATGATGTGTTGTTATGAATGGAAGAGTACTTTAATTATGGATGAAATTTTATTTATATACAGGAATTTTTATATTATTATATAATTATCGATTTTTTTTAGCTATTTTTATTTAATACAGGTAATTTGCATATTTTTAATAATTTTATTGCAGCATTTTTGTTAGAACCAGGTTTTTGCGACGGTAGCGTAGCCGTCGCCAATGATATTGGCAATATTAACAAAAGGCCTTTAGCGACGGTATTTTCACCGTCGCAAATAATATTTTTAGAGACGGCCCATTTTTCTGTCGCAAATAACAGTATCAACGACGGTATTAAACCCGTTGCAAATAACCAATTTAGCGACGGTATTTTTACCGTCTCAAATAAACCCTTTTGCGACGGTATTTTACCATCGCAAATAACCATATTAGCGACGGTATTTTAGTGCCGTCTCAAAAACTTCGGATTTTTACACATTAATTGCGACAGTATTTTGCCGTCGCTAAAAGGCATTTTTGCCGTCGCCAATATTTTGCGACGGCGTCTTACCGTCGCTAAAGACCTTTAGCTACCTCTTTTTTTGCGACCCCCCTATTACCGTCGCTAAAAGATATTTACCGTTGCAAAAAAGCTTTTGAGACGGCCTTTTGGATATTGGCGACGGTATTTTACCGTCGCAAAAAAACGAATTTTTTGTAGTGTGGAAGAACCCATATTGCACACAAAATGACCAGAATGAAATGACAACAAAACCCCCTAATCAAATGACTTGGCTATGGAAGTAGACTCTTGTCACAAGCCAAATAAGGTCGGGCATGGGGTAACCATTTGATGTTAAAAACAAACACAAGTACAACATATTCAAAAATAAAGAAATAAATAAATTTAAATGTGTAGTATACAGATTTAAAATTCTGAACACTTTTCTAAATACATGCTGTAAAAATGAAATAGCGTTTGAGATCAGTACAATGATGTAGTTATCAGAGATTAATTGGTAGCCAAAACTTGGACAATGTCCAAAGCAGTGTAGCATAACTTGCGAAGAACTTGATTCTCTCGAGCCAACTCCAATGAATATCCTGGTTGTCCTTGGATACTCTTCTCACACGTATCGATATCAGCAAGGGCATCTTCTACCCAACTCTTAACGTCATCCAAGGCATTTGAAACCAAAGCATTTATAGAATCCTCGATCTGATCAACTGCGTCGAGGTATTCTTTATCACAATCACTGAGGCCATCACTCACAGAAGGTTGTACATTTTCATCACCAAGCCACAACTTAATGCGCACCGACGTGTCTGTGGCATTTTTCTCAGCAGCCTTGAGTGCAATGAATGCGAGGCCTTTTAGGTCCGCATTTTGGGCCTCATTGTTGAAGTTGAGAACAGAGAGGCAAAAATCCTTATGTGCGGAGTCACTGCATGCCTTTTCAATTAGATTGTTGACATTGTTAATGACAGAGAGGTCCGCGACAACTAGGTGTAGCCGGAGACTGAGGCAAAGGGTGAGGGGCAAGAGAAAAATGAAAATTGACATGGAACTCATTATTTTTCGTACTTTTCAATGAAAACTTTAGGTTGGATAGGATGGAGAGTTATATATATTTGGTCTTTTTGTTTTTTGTCTTTTGCTTTTTTTTTGTTTTGTTTTGTTTTGGGAGATGGAACATTTAAGCATTTTGTTAACTATCGGAGTTAAGAGATTGGTTAGAGGAGGATTAAGAATGGCCACCAATGCTAGTGAGACACGCTTGACCGGTTATCAATGTGGCTATTTTTACAAGCATGGGATGAGATTCCAACTCGAGCCATCCAAATGTCAAAGCCAAAATGAACCTTGGAAACTCATCAATTCTGGTTTTGGCATTATCAGCTCCCCCATTAACAATGATACAAGACAAGCATAGTTACAAGAATTCAACAAGAAAGTCATATCTTGATTTAAAATTGTTTTGAGATTAAATTTTCTTTGCTACATTGGTAAGTTTAATTTTATGAAATGCATACTAGAAAAAAAAAAACATAGTTACAAAAATTAAAAATCAAATGATGAAAACAGAACCTTGGTATTCACGAATGTTGTTTTGGCATTTTTCGAATGAGACCTTGTTACACGGCCGGCCTAACCCAAAGGTCCACCTCTAAAAAGCTCAATATTAAATACATGCTTTTGTATAGTCAATAAAATAAATTCTACAAAAATAATTATTCACAATACCCCTTACAAATTACATCCGTAATAAAATTTACAAACTTTAAACCATCTCTAAAAATATCTTACAAAAATCTGATGGAAAACTTAAAAAAAAAATCATAAGGATATTGCTTAATAAAAACTTTGGGCTAACTCTCTATTTTTACTACTATGGTTGCCAATTATCCATAGGCCCTTAATAATAAAAATTGAATAAAACTCAAGGTTGAGCAAAAAATATATATTTCTCATAAGCTCACCAATAGTAAAGACAATAAAACTTATTTTAATTACAAGAAAAAAAATAAATTTTAAAATATAAATAAATAAATATTATTTAAACGTAAAAGTTTCCCTTTCCTTTTCAGGTACCATCTTGTAATAAGATCCATCAGCCAAATGAAAAAAAAATAAAAATAAAAAAATCTAGTGAATACTTTAATAGATAAATTACACAATTGGTCCTTCAAAATTTGAGTGAAAATTCACTTTAGTTCTTGTAAATTTGAACAATTTTGCCCTTACACTTTTAATTATGGTGCAATGTGGTCCCTCTGTCATGCATTATTAACATTTTGAAAGAAAAAAAAAATCACATGCAAAATTAAAGAGATCAAAGTGAAATTTAAAATAAACTATAGAAACACTGATGTAAATAGTTAGTTTTTATTTTTATTTTGATCCCTCTAATTTTACACATGATCTTTTTCAATTCTAGATACTAACAATAAGTGTAAGAAAAAATATATTATAACAAAATTAAAAATGTTGAAATCAAATTATTTAAATTAAAATTATAAAAATTAAAATAATATTTTTACTTAAACTATAAGAATTAATAATGTAATTTACCTCGATTCAATCACCATAGCTGGCGTCCATGACGATCATGCATAATATGTAACGATTCTATAAAAATAAAAATATAAAATAAAATAAAATACGATAAAATTGAGGGATTAGTGTAATACCAAATGCAAAACGCAACCATGTCCTCCAATTCTACGCGCAAATGATGACAAACTATGCTGGTTGGTTGATGTCTATTCGGAGCCTAATTTACCAAAAAGACCCCCATGAAGTCCACAAGCTCAAAATTAATTCTTATGGCGTCTATTCATTCTATTTTTTCTAGGCAAGACAGAGCAAGCTGCAAAAGATTTTTCTGTACTGAAATTTTCCATGCTTTTTTTAGGGCCAGTCTTCGGTTCACTTTGTGACTGGATAGTTTTGTTTGATCGTGAAGTTTATCATGCATTTTATTTTAGGCAAAAGCCTTGTACCCCCAGCTGGGGGTGACCCCCAGTGAGGTGTCACCCCGGGGTTGGCCAAAAAACAGTGTTTTTTTTTTTTTTTTTTTTTTTTTTTGGTGGGCAGCCAGTGGGGGCGCGCCACCTCACTGGGGGCGCGACCCCCACTGGGGGTATAAATCAGCACTCTTTATTTTAATAATTTAAATGGTTTAATATGTAAAATTTATTAAATATTTTATTTTTATAAAAAATCATATTAAACGACTATTAATAGCTATTTGTTCAAATCATATTTTTGTCAATAATTTATTTTAAAAATTATGTCTACCGTTAGTAGAAATATGATCCAATCAAATAGCTATTAATATTCGATCAAAATAATTTTTTACAAGAATAATGTACTAGATGAGTTCTACAAATTAAACAGTTCGGATTATCCAAACAAAACCCATGGTGAGCCTCCATAGGTCCAACAGCACACTCAAATCCGATCTCAAACTGGAAAGAAGTCTGACCCTTTTTTTACTCCTTCTGCTGTAAAATATTAATTCTTTCTAGAAATTTAATCTTTTTTGGATAATATAATTATTACACCTTAAAAATATTAAAATTTTAAAACTATCCTTTGCTAATATAATTATTATATTTCAAAAATATTATTAGTAAATTTTAAAAAAAGAAAAGAAAAAGAAAAAAGACAAAATAGAAAATTCATATTCTTTAGTCTTTAATTTTTGAAAAGAGACTAATATTTTAGAATAATAAAAAATGAAATAAGTAATTAATATTTTGAGACGAAAAAAGTATAATAAAAATATTCATAATTATTATTTTATTAAAAATTTGGAGGTATGATAATCTCATGATTTAGCTTGCAAGTTACAACTATTTAATCATTAACAATAATAATTTTTAAAATGATTCTTAAGACGTGATCTAATGTTTGAGACAAAAATTTAAAGAAATTTGGCAACGGAAGATCCTATTTTTAGTACCTTTATAGTATGAATTGGTCTTTATAAAAAAAATTGATATATTCTCACTTATTATTCATTTTTTAAAAGCAAATGTCATTAAAAAAGGTGACTACATACTAATACCTTATCCGTCCAATTTTTTGGTTAGATAATCTACCCAGGTTGTTTGGGATGATCTAAATAGGTATACTTTTTGATTTTTTATGAAATATGAGTTGGATTTGGGTTGGATTTGAAGTGATGTATTACAGAAGTGATGTGACTTAAATAAGATGATATGACTTAAATAGAATAGTGACTTTTTGACTTTTTTAAAACTTGTCAAACCAAAAAATGCATTATTCGGATCACAAAACCACCCAAGATGAGCTAAAATTAATTTTCTTAAACTTAACAATTCAATGTTATATTCATAAATATATATATATATACAAATTTACTTTTTAAACTCATTTTATAAACCTAATGATGTGTAAGTGATATGATTGATTGATGATTAGAGAAAAGATGAGAATGCGTGTTACCCTTGATAATTGATTGTCACACTGAGCTTGAAAATTGAGTCTAATTTTTTGTTTTAAATAGTAATGCTTATTTATAAATTACCATTTTTTGTCTCAAAATGTGTGCACCACATGCAATTATAACTAAATAAAAAAAATGATATAATTTCATATTTTATGAGTCGTAACTAAAATAAATAAATAAAAAAATCATAACTAAACCTTATATGAAGTATAATAAAAAATCTCAAAATAATGCTATAATTAAATAAAAAAATTAATTATAATTAAAAAAAATATGGCATAACTAATAATACATGGAATAAGAAAGATAGAATTCTCTTTAAATCTTTTGTTTATACATCACTTTCCATTACAGACTAAATGAGTGTTTGGAAATTAATTTTTATTTAGTAATTTTTTAAATTTTTTACCAAAAGATACTTTGTAGTAATAATTTTATTTCTTTATTTATTTATTTATTTTTGACTAAGGCCTCGTTTGGCAAGAGGCTAAAATAGCCAATTAGTCAAAAAGTTACCTTTTTAGCCAAAAAGCCAACAACTCATACCAAAAAGTCAAAGATTCCCTTTTCTCTCTACTTTTTGCACGTCGTTTCGTAATTAGCCAAAAAGTTGGCCCAAACATACAGGTTTTTCTTACCAACCTTTTTAGCCAATTAGTCAAAAAGTTACTAAATTAGTCTGTTCCCAAACGAGGCCTATGTTACAAACGGGACCCCCAAGTGTGTTAAAAGCAAAGCAGGAGACTGACTGCATTCTGCACTCCACACAACAGGCAAAGCACTTGGTGTTCTAGAGAGAGAGAGAGAGAGAGAGAGAGAGAAAAGAAGAAGAGAGAGATGGAGAAGATAGAGCATAAAACAGTAAGCGTGAATGGAATAAACATGCACGTAGCAGAGACAGGAGTGGGACCCGCAATTCTGTTTCTTCACGGCTTCCCTGAGCTCTGGTATACTTGGCGCCACCAGATGCTCTCTCTCTCCTCCCTCGGCTACCGCGCCATCGCTCCTGACCTCCGCGGCTTCGGCGACTCCGATGCGCCGCCTTCCTCTTCCAGCTACACCGCCCTCCACATCGTCGGCGACTTGGTGGGCCTGTTGGACTCGCTGGGCCTGGACCAAGTCTTCGTGGTGGGCCACGATTGGGGGGCTGTCATAGCATGGAGCTTTTGCTTGTTCAGGCCCGACCGAATCAAGGCTCTTGTCAATTTTAGTGTTGCGTTTCATCCCAGAAATCCTTCCATAAAGCCCATACAGGGTGTGAGGGCTCTGTTTGGTGATGACTATTATATGTGCAGGTTTCAGGTAATCCTATTATCAACAAGATCGTGTTTCGTTTTAGATCATAAATTTGAGTATAAATTTAGGAAGAATGTAATTTATTTTTTCAGAAATAGATGTGATAAAATAAAAAAAATTATAATTATTAGATTGAACTAATTTTTTTTTATAAATAATATACATTAACGACCTTATAAAATAAACGATTCAGATTATCAAAATGAAACTCATGATAAACTTTATAAGTCCCTCAAGTTCTCTCATATTAAAATCTCAACCGAAGAGATGCTTAACCCATTCAGAAATAAGAGAAAAGACGATTGAATTTAGACTGAAAAACGGTCACCAATTTTCCCTCACTTTTTTTTTTTCTCCTCTTTTCAAATACCTATTCAAATTCATGATACAACACAGCAAGGGTGTTTGGGATGGGCTAAAATAGTCTATTCTAAATTAAAATAGCCAATAACACAAAACACCCCATTATATTGAGCAAGGATCCTCTAGAGTGAAACTTTTCTAAAGTTTCTTAGAGTGCTACATTGTGTGATTGACTTGCCAGTAAATCTCAACCACGCAATGTAGCACTCTAGGAAACTTTAGGAAAATTTCACTCTAGAGGATCCTTGGTGCATTATATTAGCTTTTCTATTTTTTGTACATCTTTTCATAAAAAAATTAAATAATTAGCTAAAATAATCTATTCTCAAACAAGGCGGCAATACAGGCATATTTTTGGAAGTAGGAAAAATCTAATTTTTAAACTTTTTTTTTGGCATTTTTTGAATAAATGTGTAAAAAAATAGAAAAATGATATAACTCAAATAAGTTAATAAACTGAAATTTTTTTTTTTTTTCTTCTTGCCAAAATAGGTCACAAAAATCAAATATAAAACTAGGAAGGCAAAATTAATAGACTAATAGAATTTTTAAAACGTGAACCTAACAAATAATCTTGTAAAATCTTTTCTATTTATAAAAGGTGGAGACTATTGAACCAATATATGTATCCAAATTTTGGATTTACCATATGGATTTGTCCATCAATATATATGTTTACTTTCAAAACCGTGAATTAATTAATATCTTGGAAAAATTACATCAATTGAATAACATTGGTTAAAATTTTGTATCAGTTTGATTCAATTGATAACATTGATTAACATTTTTTTTCACAAAAATGATCATTCATTTAGTTAAGATCAACTCACTGAATAAATTTATAATTTTATCTCTAAAAATATGGTACATGTCATTTACATGTGCATGTTTTTTAATCAAAAGCATTACAAAATCATAAATTTATAGTTGAAATCAATCCAATTGAAAGTACAGCGATCAAAATTACACAAACAAAATATAGAGATTACTAATATAATTTGCCCTAATATCTGACAATTTGTGAGATTGTAGGAACCAGGGGTGGCAGAAGAAGAATTTGGGAGGACTGATACAGCAAAGGTGTTTAAAATGTTTCTATCATGTAGGGATCCGAGACCACTTTGTGTGCCTAAAGAGGTTGGATTTGGGGCATTTTATGAGCCTCCCACTACTTTGCCCTCTTGGTTGACTGAGGAAGACATCAATTACTATGCCACCAAATATACCCACAAAGGTTTCACTGGTGGCCTCAACTACTATCGAGCTATGGACTTGTATGTTCTCATCATTTATTTCATTTTTTCTTATAAAATGTTACACATAATTTCATTTATTATCTTATTTTTTCACTTCAAATATTATTTAAAAGTAAAAAGTGTACATTATAGAGATGATAACTGGTCCCCAAAGTATCAATTTTGTTTCATTTTAGTCTTAATATATAAAATGTGTTTCAATTTAATCTTGTAATCTAACTCGGTTAATAAATGCCGTTAAAGTTAGTGATAAATTTGAAAATTCACCTAAAAAATTACACCGTTAGCCCCATAAAAATGTGATATGTATCATTTGAGTGGGAACTCACTTTAACAATTATACTTTTAATCTCTAAAATATACGAATATGTGCCATTTTCGGGAACCAAAAATATCAATTTATCTTTTAAGTTAGTCCTATATACCATATACTTAACTGTCAAAAGTGAACAAAATATAATAGAAGCGCCAACCAATTTAGGAAGTTGGAGGGTTTATTTGAATGAAAATTTAATTTAGAGGCTTAATAATAAATGAATAACTAAAAGGGTACAAAGTTTAGGGGCTTCCGATATAACTTACTCAATCTTATAAAATTTTGTTCATTCATATATATTCTGTATTTATTGTGTTTGATTTCTGTGTTTATAGCAAATTGTATTAAATTGTTACATTACAAAAAAATTATATTAAATTTTTGGGTTGTAGGACTTGGGAGCTCACAGCACCATGGACAGGAGTACAAGTGCAAGTTCCAGTTAAATTTATTGTAGGGGACTTGGACATAACCTACAATATCCCAGGTGTGAAGGACTACATAAACAATGGGGGTTTCAAGAAAGATGTGCCTCTCTTGGATGAAGTTATTGTGATGGAAGGTGTTGGTCATTTTATCAACCAAGAAATGCCTGAGGAAACCAGTGCTCACATATATGACTTCATAAAAAAGTTCAAGAATTAAGATCTAGTAGTGATTTATATCATGATGCATCTTTTCATGCCCATGTTCTTGGAAGCTTTTTATAATTATGGAATAATGTTTTATAAGAAATAACACCAAGGGATTTTTGGTTCCCATTTGACTTGTTTCATTAGAGATTGTAAAATGAAATGCAAGTTTTCTTTGAAAATGAAAATTTCTTTGAATTTGTTGTTTGGAATTTGTTTCTTTGGTGACTTTTTTGTTGGCTTGTTTTTGTTTTAGTGAATTTTAAATAATAAAATAAAATAAAATAATTTCGGGAATTTACTCAACAAGATGAACTAGAAAATTTAAAAAATAAAAAATAAAAAATTTTGGAAAAAGTCTAGTTTAGATAAAAATAAGTGAACATTTTAAACTTAATTTGGCTTATTTATTTATTTATTTTAAATTACTTTTTAGATTCATCTACCAATCGGAAAGAGAGGGGAAAAAAAATGACAAATTTTTTTTTTTTAAATCACTAAAAAAAATAAAATATGTGGCTTATTTAGTTTATGCGACATAATTTTTAAAAAAAGTCTCACCATGATTTAGGAACTAATTCTATGGAATCTGACACAAACTGATACTGGCCCCGTTTGGTAGAGCTGTGGAAAAGTGATTATAACTTATAGTTTAACAGCTTATAGCTTATAATTTTGAACATAAGTTGATTTTTGACTTATAAATTAAGCTTTTTCTCCCCCACTCAAAGAATAAGTTGATTTTTGACTTATAAAAAGCTATAAACTGTATTGTTAAGCTGAACCAAACACATCAAAATAATTTACATTAAGTTAAAAGCTGAAATAAGCTGAAAATAAACCCTACCAAACAGGGCTACTATCAGCTTCCTTTGTAGTTTTTAACCAACAAAAAATCCCAACTAACATGTATGTGCCTATGATTTTCCTCAACAATATAATCTCATAACAGCATATTTCTCTCAAAACAATTGCCTTTTCTTCTTTTTTTTTTTTTTTTTTTCCCCCTTTTTTTTGGGGTGACTTAAAAGATTAGATTGTTCGAAACCCAATATGCTTATACAAGAGAAATCTTATTCTGAACACGAAAATGAACTGTAAGTAGGTTTACAGGAACATGGCATGAATAGAACAAATAACAAACTCAGATCAAAACCTGTTGATGAGCTAATGTGTGCACTAATTTCCTCTCGCTTTTCTTGGTTGAGAAAATGAGCTACTCCTTCCATCACAACTAGTTCCTCCAAAAATGGAACAGCTCATTTGAAACTACCACTTCGTATATATTCCTTCGTGCCCGGGGTAGTATAGGTCCAAGGCCGGTTCTGGGCATAGGCCCACCAGGTCTTGATTTAGGGTCCCTCAAAAATAGACTCAAAAAAAGGCCCTCCTCCTATTATAGTTTAGTGTAATATATTAGGTATGTTTTAAGTCCAAAAAAATTAACGAATGCCCAAACTAATTTAAAATAAATTAACCCAATAGAGAAAAATTTGATAGGAAATGGATTAGCATTATTATTTATTAAAAATGATTTTGCAAAAAAACTAAATTATGCAAGTATAATTGATTTATTTGTTTCTAAAAATGCAAAAAAAGCGAAAATCAAGTAATACTTATTAGTTGTTATAATATAATGCTAAATATTTTTTGTAATTTTGACACAAATCTTTTGTTATTTACCTTCAAAAAAAAATTTCGTTGAATGAAAAAATAAAATGTGAAGGATCCTAAATGATCTAGTGATATTTATTAATTGATTATCGGCTTTGGACCTCGAAAATCTCAGGATCGGGTCTGTGTAGGTCACATCCTCGTCGCCCACAATAAATTTAACTGGCACTTTTATTTGCGACTCAGTCCATTGCGCTATTTGCTCCCAAATTCTACAAGAACACGTAAAAAAAAGTCACTTGGCTCGCATGTGAATCCCTTTCCACAAATGAAGTAACTACATTTCACTCCTAATCACTGATCTCAAATGAAAATCATACCACAATCAAATAATTTTTTTATAATATTAAATATTTAGAATTCAGGGAATCTTTTTGACTTATCCTCCTTGTCACAAGCATATATATTTTACAAAATATCACAAACCCAAGTTCTTAACGTGTATAAGTTATGATCTATTCTTCAATATTACATAACATCATTTTGAAACATAAGGAATAATTCATTCTGAATTAAGATATAAGAAACTTCGGAAAGTGTTTAAGACGTCATTATCAATACCACTTATTTCATATTAAATAGTCTAGATTAATAGCATAAAAAATGACAAAATAGAATTAATAAATGTCGTACAATTCAAAAAAAGAGGATTCATATGAAAAATACCAATTAATTTACTACGAGAAACAAAATGATTATAAAGTATATTCATTGCAATCGAAAGGATAATTTTCAAAGTAGAATGGATTTAATCTTTTAGTTTATGTATCTATGAGTAACATGAATTACTATATAAGGAAACTGAAATGGTCAATTGCTCTGTTGAAATCAATATATCAGATAATCCTTAGATATTTATTGCAACTAAACAAGCCAATCAAAGCATATGCATCAACATCATCTTCATATATCTCCACAGTAGATACTATGAAGATGTATGGCCCAGATTTTACATTCATGTTGTGACGACTCGCTTCCCGTACTTAAGGGTTAAGTATCGTGATGGTCAGTAACTGAAGTTACTACCAGTTAATTCTTGAATAAATAAATAAACGCGAGCGGAAAAAAAATATTTAAGTGAAAGTACCAAAATAATCATTGGAGTTTCTATTTTTATTACAAAATTTATTGACAAAAAAGGCTGATAGTTACATATAAAAAAAATATCATAAAAATGCTGTGTGTGTCTATTCCGCAGCCCCGCATCTAAGACTTCCCAAAAACTATTTCTAAATTGCATTGTTTCCTAAAAATTGGTAAACAGCTATAAGCACATGGCAGAATGAGAAATATTATGCCAAGAGTATAAGGGACATAAAATAACCATAGATAATTATGTAACTAAAATATTTAAGATAACTTAGTTTGAACAAATAATTATTTAAGTAGCAAAACTGAGATTATGTAGATAAATAACCATAACCACGGTACCAAACAAAACAGAACAGAGGTCACAGGAGTGACAGTCAGAATAGAGGTACGGATTCAATAGATGGCTTGTACGGATTATAGAGGTGGCTCCCACAATAGTGTAGCACTTATCTCCGCATAGCACTTTGCTCCACACAAAACAGAGGTCAATAGATTCATGACAATAGAGGGCCATAAAGTGACCAAACAGAAGCCGATGGTTATTTAAGTCCCTCAACGCGTGAGACTCCTGTGGTCAGGGGCGGAGGGAAGGAAAGACGAGGGGGGTCACGTGCCCCCCCTCAATTTTGAGTTTTTTTTTTTTTTTTTTATATATACAAAGTGTATATTTTTTTTTGTTAACATGTTTTTTGGTTAAGGATTTATTTTATTGTTCACAACAAGTAATTATTTGATACTTTGAAAGCACTATTTGGTATTATTTATGTAATAGTTTAAATCAATAATATAACGAAAAATCTTATAGATTTGATATAATGAACTCATTATTTTCAACCATTTGACAGACTGCTTAGTGTGATTTGTGATTTCTCATGCTTTGAGCATCACGTAGGCAATGTTATATGGTATTCTAAGACTGTTTAATAATTTTCATTCGAAACACATCATTTATAAGCAATATCATCTCTTTAATATTTCTCTATCAAATAAAAATTAAATAGATTTTATAATAATTTGTACTATAAACGATGTGTTTTTATTTTCTAAAATTAAGAATTTTGATCCATAATTTTGTATTAAAATTACAAACTTATATCATTATCCCGCACCGAACTATTCTATATTATTATAGAATTTTAATTTGTTCCTATTAATAATAAATATGTAATTTTTTATGCTTAAATTTACCTCATAAAATTATTATTATCTTAATATTCATCAAGATTTTTTTAAATAAAAAATTATAATTAATAGTGCCCCCTTTAACTCAATTTCCTGGCTCTGCCACTGCCTGTGGTGTACTTACAAAACATAATTGTTTATAAGGTCATTGTCAAATATTTTTTAAAATATAAACAAACATATCCATGGATTTCATTTTAACAAATAGAATTCAGAAAATAATCCACGTGATTAAAATATTAATATAATTTATAAAACATAACTTGTATAAAATAAATTATGGTAAGTCAAAACATACGTAAAATATATTATGGTGCCTCAAGATATAATATAACTCATCTTAATATTGACATTTGGCCTTACTCCACTATCATAACCTTCCTACTATAAGTTCTTACTACCAACAACTTACGTGCCTCTCCCCCTCTCTTTTTTTCCTTTTCTTTCAGTTGATCACCTCCTCCCTATTTATTGGGAGGTAAGAACATTAGCTGGCCAGCGCGTATCCTCCCACATATTTGATCATAAATTATATGGATTGATACTTATCTTTAATAAATATTTAAGATAATTACACTTTGGCCCAATTTTCTAATATAACTATATAAATAAATTAATCCCTAATTAAATTACACTCTATCGTATACCAACAGAAAATTAATTATTTATTTTACGACCACACCCATTATTATTATTATTATTATTATTATTTATTTACTCTTACTTTTATTATTTTTTATTTAATATTATATTATCACATACAACCATAATACTAGTATAAAATTTAAGGGACAACTTAAATTTTCAAGTTGTTACACATGCTTGCCATCTAGTAAAGCATCTGATACAAGTATGTTGAATTAAACATGACGTCACAAGAAGAATTAGTTAATCATGACAGAATGTCTGAATTAAATGTGACATCACAAGAAGAATTAGTTAATCATGATAGAATGTCAAAGCAAACTTACAGGTCCAAAGCTCGGTAGTAATTTAATCCACTAGTGAAACCTATTCGGTTAAAGTTGGTTACATAATAATTGATGTCTTCTTTTGATAGCCAAGAGGGCATGATAACTGGATTATGGGGTGAACCACCAAACCCAACTTCTTTAGGTACACAAAGCGGACCTGGTCTACGAGATGTGAGGAATTTCTTTATTAGTCTTGCAGTGTCAACACGTGCAAACTCTTCTTCTACCTCTCCAAGTTCCTACAGAAAAAGTAGCACATTCACTAAGATGGTGTACCAAGTATACTGTACATGACATATGACAAAGATTCGAAAGAAATATTTTGAAATGGTGTATTAATCAACCATCTCATTTGAAATGGAACAAACCAATATAGTGAATTAACCCATTGATTGGAAGAGTGTTAACAGACCTGAAACAAAAGGTAATTATAAAGAGGCAGGGTTTTAAATATCGGACATTACGTAGTGAGATTTTGGACTTCTGATATAATTATTCATCGATATATCAACCGATACTGTCTAATATTGGCTGATGTATGATCATATAGCAAATGTTATTATTTAGAACCATGTGGAGAGGTAATGGAAAGACAATGGCAATCTCTGTAATGACAACCTTGATGTCCAACATTCACTTTGAATACAAGTATTATGCTATCAACAAAACTCAAAAGAAAATACTTCGGCATAGTTTTATAGGTGCAAGTGGTATAAGATAAGGGCTAATAAGAGCATGCCAACTTGCTTCTTAGCGAGCAAAAATCAGCTCAACAACTTGGCAAGCAAAGTCAGCTCGACAACTTGCTTCTTGGCGAGTAAAAATCAGCTCGGCAAGGAATTTCAACGTTAGCGCGCAAAATCAACTTGGCAAAGAACTCTAAAATTGATCAAAATCATCAACAAACCTCTTGTCGAACAAAATCCGCACGACAAGAAATTCCAAAGTTGATCAAAACCATCAACAAACCACTTGCTAAGCAAAATCCACCTGGCAAGGAATTCCAATGTTGAACAAAACACCAACTTTCATCTTGTTGAGCAAAATCAACCTGACAGGGAATTCTGATCTTTTCGTCAAAATGATTCAGTTGCCCCTTGGACCACGCTAAACCCACTTGGTGAGGCGAAAATACAGCAATCTTCAAGAAAACAGTCTACTTTTTTCATTACATCAATAGTAGAATGGGTTACAAAAATAAAACTAGAATAAAACTTCAGATTAGCAGTGTTCCACATTCGGGAACAGATCAGTCGTCTATATCTTACGAATTTTATGCCCATTTTCCTCGGACTTCTTACTGCCGTCTTTCAAAACTGATCTCCCTAGATCTCTTCAATCGATCACTCCTTGAGGAGGGATGTCTTCGATTGCTAGGCCATTTGGCAAGGTCTGCTTTGGAGGAGCCGCTCTGACCCCTTCATCAACGTAGCGATCCAAATGCCCTGCAGCCACCAACTCTTCCAAGTGTAGTTTGAGCGGCATGCAATGTTCTATTTTGTGCCCTCTCTCATGCAATGGTATCTCAGATTGAACCCTCTCTGGGCATCCCCCAACTTGGTTGGCCAGCAGATGTATTCCTCATCACGAATTTCACTCAATATGCAATAGATCGAGATCTTGAAGACCGTAGTACTGCCAATCCGGGCTTTAAACTTTCTCTTGGCATCATCCTCCGCGTCACATGGGTTGGTAGCGCAGTCATTGTTACGACCCTTATCCAAGTTGTTGCGGTTAGCGTCGCGATCATGCTCTCTTCCATAATTGTTTGCACGACCATCATCTTGTCCGACTGCATTGACTTTTCCCGCAACTCTTTTGTCTACCATTATTGGATTTGCCTTCACAGTAGTTGCGGCTGCGTCATCCTCAACTCAGATGTGTTTGTTGATGCGTTGCATGAGTAACTTCATGGTCGTCGGTTAGTTCATAGTAAGCGAGTCTCTGAGTCTATGTTCGACTAGAAGACTACGCTTGTATTGAGTGATTGCTAGGTTCGTCGGGCAATTGAGAATTTCGCTGAATGTTTACCAATACTTGGCATTGTACACCTTTAAAGAGTCACATGTTTCCTTCTTGATTCCCAAAAGGTGGTCGACTTCTTTGGGTGTTTTGGTGTTGGTCTTGAATCGTGTCGCGAATGCCTCCGCCAATTACTGCAACCTCTCGATACTTTCCTCCAGTAGCCTCTTGAACCATTTCAGGCCCAACACGCCCAAACTCGATAGAAAAACAAGGCACATGAGCACATTGTTTCGCCTGTGCCCAGCCATAACCTATCGGAAGTGGCTTACCTGCATGTACGGATCAGTCTTTTCGTCATAGAGTGTGAACTTGGCTGATGGAACTCGAGGGGGAGCGGTGTGTTCTTGATCTTTACAGAAAATGGTGGCGCTCAGCCTTGCTAACTCTCTATTTGGTGGTGCGTGTGCCGCCAAGCGTAGTAGTGGCATAGCGACCTCTTCACTGGCTTGCCCTCTAGGGGCCAACCATTGCAGTGCAGGTACCCTCCGCGCTTTCTGCCAGCGAGCATGCTCTTCCAACACATCCCTCAAGTCTTTCGAACAATCGGAGCATGAATGTCTCAACACCGTCGTCGAACGTGAGGGGTGGTAACTGTTGTCCTGCGTGCAAGATGTCGCCACCGGCACAACGTAGTCTCCGACTCTGAAGCTTCTCGTTACAGAGAGTGAAGGGGTGTAGCGTCTATTCTGACTGTCGAAACGGTGAGAACGGGCGTGCTCACTGTGGTTCTCTACTCCAGCGACGCTCTTTCCCTTCATCTAGCATTTTATGGCCTCCATCTCCATCGTCGTCTTCTTGATGATGGTATCTTGATCTTTCAGCTTGTCTTCCAAGTGCTTAGTGTGCGAGTCTCGCCGTCGGTGACACTCTTTTGGGCTGACAGAGCGCCCATAACTCCTTCTGCACTTGTCTTACGTAGCTCTGGGAAGTCCTCACGCGAGGTCTCCAAACCAACCATCGTCGGAATTGCAGACAGGCCATCTCTGTGCCGAATGGACTCTGGCGTGATGTCATCGATGGCGGACAACGGAATATCGTCATTGTTCGCCATAAAAGATGACTGGAAAAGCTTGGAGGACAAGGTTTTGTCTGTCGGATTCCCACAAACGGCGCCAATTGTACGAGTAAGAAATAATCATCGCTTTCCATACTCATTGTGTCTAAGCTTCACTTATTTTCGACTGACCTGAGAACACAAAGACGGTGAGTTACCCGGGGGTTTGCTGCCGAAAAAACCCTCCGACGGTCAAGTTAGCACACTTAGAAAGAAGAAGAAAAAGAAGAAGAAGAAGAGAGAGACAGAGAGACAGAGGGGTAGGTAGTTCTGATAACCAGATGTTCCAGACCTATTGTATGGAGGCGCCGCACAGTTTAAATAGTTTTTGCGTGCACCACTCTGCTCGAAATTTTCTGGACGCATGGTTGTACTGCCCTCTCTATTCTTTACACGTGCACGTGTCAGTACTGCCAAACAACATTTTGGCCAAACTACCAATGGTACTGATGTGCAACTTTAGTGGATTCCTCTCCTTACATTCCGATCGAGCCATGTAGCAAATCATACCGAGTTACTTCTTGCATGGAGCTATAGTTCGCCCTTTGGAACCGCATTACTCCTAACCAGCAAAAATCTGAGGCCTCTAACTAACTTCTTCAGTTGTACCCATTCGTCCCCACTGACCTTGCTCGGCCTTGGACCATCACTTCACCTAGCTTGGTAAATTATTCACGCTGAACAACTAGCCCAGTCCAACTTCCAAACCTCAAGCTAACTCAGTAGCGTGATCTAGAACCTCAGCCAAACTGCCCTCGGCTATGCCCACTCAGTCTCGTAATCCAACAGCATGGCCCAAGTCACAACTAGCTCGGCCGATTTTCTTGGCCTAAACTCCCCTTTCAATGGCCCCTTAATTCTGTCCGCATTCGCGTGACCGGAATTACATTACTAGGCCGGGTTAGACTCTTTACTCAGTGGTTCACTTGCTCGGTCGTTGGCCTTAAATCCCTTCTGTTGTAACATGATTGGGATTACTCAACTTCAGCTCAGTTTAAGAACTTCAAAGTTGGAGAGTAAAGTTAACTTGGCAACTTGCTTCTTGGTGAGCAAAATCTGCTCAGCAAGAAACTTCAAAGTTGGTGAGCGAGATCAACTTGGCAACTTGCTTCTTGGTGAGCAAAATCAACTCAGCAAGGAACTCCAAAGTTGGCCAGCAAGGTCAGCTCGGTAACTTGCTTCTTGGTGAGTAAAATCAGCTTGGTAAGGAATTTCAAAGTAGGCGAGCAAAGTCAGCTTGACAACTTGCTTCTTAGCGAGCAAAATCAGCTCGTCAAGGAACTTTAAAGTTGGCGAGCAAGGTCAGCTCGGCAACTTGTTTCTTGGCGAGCAAAATCAGCTCCGCAAGGAACTCCAAAGTTGGTGAGCAAGGTCAGCTCAGCAATTTGCTTCATAGTGAGCAAAATCAACTCGGTAAGGAACTTCAAAGTTGGTGAGCAAAGACAGCTTGTCAACTTGCTTCTTGGCAAGCAAAATCAACTCGGCAAAGAACTTCAAAGTTGGCAAGCAAAGACAGCTCGACAACTTGTTTCTTGGCGAGCAAAATCAACTCGGCAAGGAACTCCAAAATTGGTGAGCAAGGTCAACTCGACAACTTGCTTCCTGGTGAGAAAAATCAGCTCGGCAAGGAATTTCAATGTTAGCGAGCAAAGTCAGCTCGACAACTTGTTTCTTGGCGAGTAAAAATAAACTCGGCAAGAAATTTCAACATTGCCGAGCAAAGTCAGCTTGGCAACTTGCTTCTTGGAGAACAAAATCATCTCAGCAAGGAACTCTAAAGTTGATCAAAACCATCAATAAACCTCTTGTCGAGCAAAATCAGTTCGGCAAGGAATTCCAAAGTTGATCAAAACCATCAATAAACCACTTGCCGAGCAAAATTCGCCCGACAAGGAATTCCAATGTTGAACAAAACACCAACTTTCATCTTTCCGAGCAAAATTAGCCCGACAGGGAATTCTGATCTTTTCGTCAAAATGATTCAGTTGCCACTTGGACCGTACTAAACCTGCTTGGCGAGGCGCAAATACAACAATCTTCAAGAAAACGGTCTACTTTTTCATTATATCAATAGTAGAATGGGTTACAAAAATAAAACTAAGAATAAAACTTCAGATTGGCAGTGTTCCATGTTCTGGGAATAGATCGGTCGTCTATATCCTGCAAATTTTATGCCCCTTTTCCTTGGCCTTTCAAAACTAATCTCCCCAGATCTCTTCAATCAATCACTCTTTGAGGGGGGATGTCTTCGATTGCTAGGCCATTTAGCAAGGTCTTCTCTGGAGGAGCCACTCTGACCCCCTCATCAATGTAATGATCCAAATGCCCTATAGCCACCGACTCTTCCAAGTGTAGTTTGAGCGACATGCAATCTTTTGTTTTGTGTCATCTCTCATCATGAAAGGTGTAACAGTATCTCGAATTGAATCCTCTCTGGGCATCCCCCAACTTAGCTAGCCACCGAACATATTCCTCGTCATGGATTTCACTCATATGCAATAGATCGGGATCTTAAAGACCATAGTAATGCCAGTCCAAGCTTTTAACTTTCTCTTGGCATCATCCTCCGCGTCCTATGAGTTGGTAGCCCGGTCAATGTTACGACTCTTATCCAAGTTTTTGCGGTTAGCGTCGCGATCATGCTCTCCTCCACGGTTGTTTGCACGACCATTATCTTGTCCAACTGCATTGACTTTTCCCGTAACTCTTTTGTCTGCCACTATTGGATTTGCCTTCACGGTAGCTGCGACCGCGTCATCCTCAACTCGGATGTGTTCGTTGATGCGTTACATGAGCAACTCCATGGTCGTTGGTTGGTTCATGGTAAGCAAGTCTCTAAGTTTATGTCCGACTGGAAAACCGCGCTTGAATTGAGCGATTACTAGGTTCATCAGGCAATCAAAAATTTTGTTGAATGTTTCCCAATACTTGGCGTTGTACGCCTTCAAGGAATCACTTGTTTCCATCTTGATTCCCAAAAGGTGGTCGACTTCTTTGGGTGTTTTGGTGTTGGTCTTCAATCGTGTCACAAATGCCTTCGCCAATTGTTGCCACCTCTCGATACTTTCCTCTGGCAGCCTCTCGAACCATTTCAGGCCCAACTCGCCCAAACTCGATGGAAAAACAAAACACATGAGCATATTGTTTCGCCTGTGCCCAGCCATAACCTGCCAAAAGTGGCTTACATGCATGTACGGATCGATCTTTCCATCACAAAGCCTGAACTTTGGCTAATAGAACCCAAGGAGGAGTGGTGTGTTCTCGATCTCTACGAGAAAAGGAGTGGCGCTCAGCCTTATTAACTCTTTGTCTGGTGGCGCGTGTGCCGCTAAGCGTGGTGGTGGCATGGCGACCACTTCACTAACTTGCCCTCTAAGGGCTAGCCGCTGCAGTGCAGGTACCCTCTGCATTTCTGTCAGTGAGCGCGCTCTTTCAACACATCCCTCAAGTCTTTTGAAGGGTCAGAGAATGAATATCTCGACGTCGTCGTCGGACGTAAGGGGTGGTAACTATTGTCCTGCGCACGAGATGTCACCGCCAGCGCAATGTAGTCTCCAGCTCTGAAGCTTCTCGTGACAGAGAGTGAAGGGGTGTGGCGTCTATTCTGACTGCCAGAACGGTGAAAATAGGGGTGTTCACTATGGTTCCCCACTCTAGCGATGCCCTTTCGCTTTATATGGCGTTTCATAGCCTCCATCTCCGTCACCATCTTCTTGATGATGGTATCTTGATCTCTCAGCTTGTCTTCTAGGTACTGAGTGTGTGAGTTTTGCCGTCGGCGACACTCTTCTAGGCTGACAAAGCGCCCAGAACTCCTTGTGCGCTTGTCTCGCGTAGCTCTTTTGGGCTGAGTATGTGAGTCTTGCCGTCGACGACGCTTTTCTTAGGATTTCAATAAAAGATTATGTAATGCCCCCAAAACATAACATAATTACATCCGTAGATATATAGAAGATAGCATAAATCAGAGTCTCAGTCCTTTCATTACACGAGGTTAAAGATACAAAAGAGTTTAATATAAATAATTGCCCTATTGGCTTACATCTTTCTAAGTCTTAACTTGGTTACAACAAAAGTGAGTTTCACTCTTTACATATTTAGCCCTAGGCTATACAAAATAAAAACATAACAAAACATGAAGCTTTTACTTCCCAAAGATCACTCCCATGCTATTGCCTTGGAGGAGGCATGCCATCATTACCTGAAAATGTTATTCTCAACTAAGGTGAGCAACAGCCCAATAGAGATCATCTAACGCAATATATGAAACTTAACAAAGGTATAAGTACAAGTGCATAAACAATGCATGTGGTAAAGATTTTCTCAACATTTAATACTCATAAGCTTTCAATTTCAAGCCTTTATCCATTCACTTTCAATTCACTTGTATGTTCTCCATTCACGAGTCAATTGCATTATTTTTTAACAAATGAATTAAGGCTACAACTCAATAAATTGCAAATCACACAACACATATGCATAAACACTTCAAACTTCTTGTTTCACGGAAATTTCGTCCGCGGGTAGCCGTCAAACGGGACCCATGTAAACGTAGGCCATACAGGCACTACAATTGCCATTTTACGGATATTTCATCCACGGGCTAGGCACCCATATATAATTTTGGGACTTTCACCCAAGACACTCCGGCCAACTTAATTATAATGGAGCCTATCCCCTTTCTTTACCAAACAAATATCCACACATATGCAATGTATTTAAACAGATAATTAAACATGAAGCACATCCTCTTTCCACTTCCTAACAAATATACATATACAATGTATATAAACGCGGTCATATTCAATGACAACCATCAAAGATTGGTTTCAATTTACCTAATCCACATGCAATTTCTACAACAATCCAAAGTTATCCTCCACCGATAGCTCAATACAATTATCTCTAAACAGATGTTCAATCTTAACAGATAGTTTATTCAAAATTTCCAAAAGAATAAGTTAATACATAACCAATTCCACCATTTATGTCAATACCCTCTCAATTTCATATTTCTAATGCCAATTTCAATTTTTGTACAAAATAATAGTTTGACCCAATTAGGGCAATTTCTCCATTTTTCCAAATTAGTCAAGTGCCGAAATCATCAAATTAGGCATAGTACAATATCATTTTCAAACCCCACAAGCATTAATTTCATTTACACCCAAAACCCCTCTTTGAACTCTATACTCAAAACCCAAGATTTGTTTTAAAACATCCCCAAATTACACCATTATTACACAAAAGACAATATCTAAGCTAAATATCATATGAAAGTGTAGAAGGAATCCCTACCTCAAAGAAGAAGATGAACCCAACAAGAGAGAAATTCTAAGAATGCCGAAACCCACTTTTATTCGAATCAAAATGTAGATCTTGACAAGCTCTACCTTTTTCCCAAAGGCACTAAGGTAAAAAGGAGGATGAATCTAGATGAAATCTAAGAGAGAATGTGAAATGTAGAGAGAGAAACTCAACAATAAGTTTTTTGGAGAGTTTTAGAGAGAGAGATATATAAGAAAAAGTGACTCAAAACTTCCTCTTCTCGGACTGATATTCACGCAGTCCGCTCAAGCGTGGAAGTCCCACTCGAGTGTAAGACACAGACTCTCGCTCGAGCGTGAAACTAGACGCTCGAGCGTCAAATGCACTCTCCCAGCATCTGCAGACCTGCAAAAATGCTGAAAATTGTAGAATCTCGTTCGAGCGCAAGAATGTCCACTTGAGCGGAGGAGTAAATTTTGTGAACCCCGCTCGAGCGAAAGAATGTCCACTCGAACGAAGAGGTCAAAATCTGGGCAACATAGATTTTCAAAAGGGAGCAACTAGCCTATTCCAAATGCACAATTACAACCCGATAACCAAAAAAATAGAGAGGAGATAAGGGAAACAAGATATGAATAACCTTTCAACCCATACAACCCGAGCACGGAATACAACAAGAGATGGGTTAATAACCAGAATCGCTATAGATTATTTTGAAACATAGGGAACAATTCATTCTGAATTAAGACATAAGAAACTTTGGAAACTGTTTAAGACGTCATTATCAATACCACTTATTTTAGATTAGATGGTCTAGATTCATAGCACAAAAAATGGCAAAAATAGAATTAATCAATGTCATACAATTCAAAAAAAGAGGATTCATATGAAATATACCAATTAATTCACTACGAGAAAGAAAATGATTATAAAGTATATTCATTGTAATCAAAAGGATAATTTTCAAAATACAATGGATTTAATCTTTTAGTTTATGTATTTATGAGTAACATAAATTACTATATGAGGAAACTGAAATGGTCAATTACTCTGTTGAAATCAATATATCAGATAATCCTCAAATATTTATTATAACTAAACAAGCCAATCAAAGCATATGCATCAACATCATCTTCATATATCTCCACAGTAGATACTATGAATATGCATGGCCCAGATTTTACATTCATGCATGCCATCTAGTAAAGCATCTGATACAAGAATGTTGAATTAAACGTGACGTCACAAGAAGAATTAGTTAATCATGACAGAATGTCTAAATTAAATGTGACATCACAAGAAGAATCAGTTAATCATGATAAAATGTCAAAGCAAACGTACAGGTCTATAGCTCGATAGTAATTTAATCCACTAGTGAAACTTGTCGGTTAAAGTTGGTGACATAATAATTGATGTCTTCTTTTGATAGCCAAGAGGGCATGATAATTGGATTATGGGGTGAAACACCAAACCCAACTTCTTTAGGTACACAAAGCAGACCTGGTCTACGAGATGTGAGAAATTTCTTTATTAGTCTTGTAGTGTCAACACAAGCAAACTCTTCTTCTACCTCTCCAGGTTTCTACAAAAAAAAAAGTAGGACATTCACTAAGATGGTGTACCAAGTATACTGTACACGACATATGACAAAGATTCAAAAGAAATATTTTGAAATGGTGTATTAATTAACCATCTCATTTGAAATGAAACAAACCAATATAGTGAATTAACCTATTGATTGGAAGAGTGTTAATAGACCTGAAACCAGAGGTAATCATGGAGAGGCAGGGTTTTAAATATCGAACATTACGTATTGGGATTTTGAACTTTTGATACAATTATTCATCGATACATCAACCGATACTATCCGATATTGGCTGATGTATGATCATATACTATTATTTAGAACCATGTGGAGAGGTAATGGAAAGACAATGGCAATCTTTGTAATGACAACCTCGGTGTCCACAAGCTAAAGATACAACACAATCCAACATCCACTCTGAATACAAGTATTGTGCTATCAACAAAACTCAAAAGCAAATACTTCAGCATAGTTTTATAGGTGCAAGTGGTATAAGATAAGGGCCAATAAAAGCATGCCACAAGTGTGTCACATTTGCAAGTGAAGACACGTGTTAAAACTAGTATGAATGAGTGGATGAGATAACCACACAGCTTACTCTTATTGGCCAAAAGAGCCACCCACGTACATGGAATACCCAATTTTTTTTTCTTCTATATATATTTGTAGTAGAGAACTCCCTTAATTTTGCCATCAATTCTTGAATTGATAAAAGTGCACCACCTATAAAGAACAAGTTAACCTCAAATCCAGCATCAAGAGAGATACAAATAGTATTCAACTATCATCTGAAATGCCCAATATCTTATACTACTATATTAATGACCAAACTTCAATTCAAGTAAGATAACTCCAAAACAAAACTGCTAAGTAGAGAAAATTTTCAATCGCCCAAAGTTATCTTCTTGAAAACAAAACAACTAACTAAAATACAACTTATCTCAATAAATATGAAAAAGCAAAATAGTATAGAAACAAAATCTCCCAAATATAATAAATTATTCAACTAAGATTATTTATAGAAGTAGCTAAGTGTTCACAGATCTAGCTAAATTGAACTGTTGTCTATTCAATGCAGAATATTCTGCACAATCCAAATAGTTTTGTAGGCAATATGAATTCTTATAAAATGGGCAAGGTCAACTAAATAAAAAAAAACACCTACATCAAATAAAGGCTAAGTTTGGAAGAAAAGAATCTTGAGAAAAAAATAAAAACATGATTCTGAGACCACATAATTTCATAAAGGGTGATGCCCCAATAAATCCCAAATTATAAACTTACAGACTATTTAGTCCTAAAAGTTTTCTTGTAGACCGAAAGGTCCGATTATAACGAAATTGACCATTGAGGACATATACATTGCGCTCGTGAGTGGTAACATTAATAGGCAAGCTTCGTCATTTAACACTGTGTTAAATTACGAAACTAAGACATCGGTTCCCTATGGTGTTGCAGTACTATTTCCTTCTTGGGCGGTGGTGAGGTTGAATTGAAGGAAAGATTTGGGGTTTCAAAAAGGAAACCTACATTCGAAAGTGGAAAGGGCGGAAATATTTGGGGCAAGGTAACCCTAAATTATGGGAACCCTAATTTGAATGTTCTCCAATGTTGTCGCGGTGACGTTCATTGCAAACACATTGTGGTTAAAGTGAAAAGGGATCGTTGACATTGACATCGGACTGCGTTTGCATTAAGGTTTATTGTGGATTGAAAGTCGGTGTTACGTATGGCAACGTCCGAAGATGATCGTAAGGAATGGAGGTATGAAATGTGTTACTGTCATTTTTTTATTTGTAAAGTTGTTTGTTTGATAGTAATAACAATAGTGTGAGGATGTAATGTTGCTGTTGTTGAACTGAATGTCGAAAGGAAGAGAGGTTTCCGTGTAATAAGAATGATGTTACCGTGTCTGAGTGGGCAATTGATTAGTGTTTGAGTTTTTTGTTGTTGTTTAAAATTGATAGTGTGTTTGTGTTTGTGGAATGTTAAGATTAGTGTTAAAACGATATTGGGTACAATATGGGGAATGATTAACATATGTAAATTCGTGTTTTGAAAATGTTTTGAAAGCTGTGTTGGGGAATTTTATTTGAATACCATTGCTGTTTAATGTACTGGTTAACGTTCATGGGGTTGCATCGTTGATGCGTAATATGTATCGTAAAGGGCATGTCCATGGCACATAATGCTTTGGAATGGGAAAATAGTTGTTGGGTATTTTAAACGTGCATTAGTCGAATACATATTTGGGATTCATATGATTTGGACATGTGTGTATGGTGTTAGGGGACAATGTTAATGTGGCTATGTTGTTTTTGTTGTTGGTTGTGGAAATGTGACATTGCAAAATGCATGTAATTGTCGTGCAACACTGTGTTTAGTTTGTGTACTAAGTGGTGTTGGTTATTTATGCAGGTGTGATGCTGAGCCAGTCGCCACGTAAGAAGTGTAGTGGCGTGGCACATGACATGGGGGATTCTGATTTCATGTCAGACCCGATGGTAGTCAAAAGACAGGGCAAGTTACCATCCAAGGGGAAAAAACAAATTGTTCATGTAATGAAGAAACCAGTAATCAACACTACGCGTTTGATGTATCATTCTAATATTAACGGGGTTATCAAGACCGTGATGAAAATCAATTTGAGAGAATCCCATGAACGACACTTGCGGAAAATCACCGTTCTGGCCAATGATTAATTCCATCTGCAAACATAACCTGACACCGAGTGTATGTAAAAAATGTGATGAGACGGTATTTCGCATAATGCAGACATACAATCGTAAGGACGAAAAATTCTATATCGAGGGGAAAGGCGTACCACTTCATCAAAACGATATCCGACTAATTTTTGGTATCTAATGCAGCGTGGACCAGCTTGATTTGGTTCATAGGTCGAGGCCACCGTTTGATTTTATTTAGCATCGCTACGACATTGTGGGAAGGATATCGTGCAAAAAAATTAAGGAGCTATTAGACGATGCAATATAAGGCAATAGTCGTGATGACGAAGAAGACGTCGCAAAGCTACTGTCATTTTATATATGTGGGAAACTGTTTTTTACCATGACCGGAGAGTTAATTGGCTAGGCGTTTGTCCCAATTATTGACAAACTAAGTACGATACAGTTGTATGATTGGACGGCTGCAATACGGACTGTGTTAATTGTGTCACTGAACAAGTTCCATGATCGGCCGGAAAAGGTAACCGGATGTGTTGTTGTTTTGCTCGTAAGTTAATGTGACATGTTTGAAATAATATGAATTTTTCAGTTAATGACATGTTTTAATTAGTTTAGTAGTATGTAGTGTTCATGAATGTGTTTACAATGTACTGCAGTTTTTTTTATGTGAACACACCAACCTCATCGAACCAAAACGACACAATGTGCTGCCACGGTTCTGCAAATGGAGCATTGCAACTTTGACAACAAAAATGAAAGGGATTGACTTGACTCGCAGAGGACAATTTTGGGTATGACACGGTAGAATGATTTGAATGTTTTTATTGGAAAATACGTAGTAGACTAGGTAAAAATTCTGTGTCATGTTTGATGGGTGAGGTGTGATAAGCTAGAGGATGCAATTGTTAAACGGTACAAAATTGGTACGACATTAGTTAGTGGTAAATGTACGAGGACAGAAGGCAAGGTGTTGGAAGTAGAACCAATGTCGATGCGTGCTGTTGTGTTACGTAGGGATGTTGTTTCTGATGTTGTAGAGCCCAGTTTTGACTGTTGGCGAGTGGACTCACCTGTAGGGGGCCACGTCGAGAAGGGCAGAAGGATGGACGAGGCAGACACCCACAAAAGAGGCAGCAAGTGTGTTACGAAACATGGTTTGGGCGTGGTTTTTGGAGGCGAAAGGTGGCCAGTATTATTTCCGGATCTACTGGATTTGTTAACCACGCAACTAATTGAGGATGAGGATTCAAAAGTAGTCAGTGATAGTGATAAAATGAGGGAAGTGTTTAAAAGAAGAACAGAGCTGGAGGACGAATTGGGACAGAAATCGGAACGTGTATGTGAACTAGAAGGTAAGGTTATGAGCATAGAATGTGCACTTGGTTCGCAAGCTACAAATTTATGTATGGGGTTCGATAGTGTCATCAACTCGAAGGATGCTGAAATTGCACGTTTAAATGCCCTCCTGTCCGAGATGAAAACAACAATAGCACGGTTGGAGGGCCAGGTTGATGAGTACGAGGCGCACGAAGTAACACAGTCGGCTAGGAACGCAACTTCAAGTCGGGGCACATCATCAAACCAAGGTGGTGGCTATAAGTCCATTCCACAGTGCCATAATAGAACAGGCAAGCAAGGTCCACTGAAACACGTAACCAGTGTCGATGCTAACGGATGTGTAGTAAACGAACCACGTAATAACGATGTTGATGCAGTGAATCGAGTTGTTGTTGTCGAAAACATAATGAAACCAAAAATGGGTGAAGCTGCAGATCGGTTTCCATCATTATAGAAAGGTGTATGT
The DNA here is from genome assembly GCA_036172215.1 of Camellia granthamiana. NCBI lineage: Eukaryota > Viridiplantae > Streptophyta > Magnoliopsida > Ericales > Theaceae > Camellia > Camellia granthamiana. The sequence continues at coordinate 80,338,444 of CM069914.1, read as the reverse complement.
AGTCCCACAGAGGAACAAGGTCCATGCCATTCGGTGGCCACAAGTAACGCAGCCCCAGCAGCAAACAATACAAACATTAAACAGGTTCTGGATCGGCCAGGTATCAATGTGGTAGGAAGGGTAATAGACTTTGTGAATATTGAGACCCCAAATATCACATCGTTGGTACAGCGTGTGAAGAATAAAGCTAGGCGGGAGTGGAGGTTAGAGGATTATGAGTATCCTGGGTTGGTAAAGCGTTCCAAACAATCAAAAAATGAGGGCAACATCGAGACAAACACAAATGAGGCTGTAATTAACGTTGAAGACAACAAGGGAGGGGGAAAACATGGGCAAGATTTGGAATGAAAAATCGGTATACGGTTTGGAAAATGTTGGTTGAAGATGAACAAAAACTGTTAGAGGTGGTGTACACCTTCGAAGGGGACGGGTAATGTATACGTTTGACAGTATTGTTGTTGTAGTTTCTGTGAAATTGTTTATACCATTTCAATTTTACTTATGTGATTATAATTTGGTGTAGAGCTGTGATATGGAGTGCACCAGATCATGGTGTGCATGTTAATTTTAAAGACATCTAGGCACATGTTCAAGGGGGTGCGACCACCGGGAATGTAAGTCTGTTGTGTTAGTGTCGGTAGCGTAAAATCACAAGTCCCACCATGGTTATGGGACATGTAACATTGCTGCATATATGCATCATCGTGTAAGACTAATATACTTGAAAATGTGTGTAATTTGTGTTGTTAGGTTATTGATGCATATGCTGAAATTCTAAAAAGTGCACAAAACCTGTCGACTTCTAATACTGTTAATTTCAGCAAATTTTACTTCTACAACAATGTGTGTTCGGTGTGTACATGTTATTATGAGTAACGTTTCATTGTTCTTAATTTGTTTAATTTATTTTTTATAATGGGGCAGTAAAGGTATGGTTTTTGGTTGGTTTGTCAATGTTTGTAGGACATGATGAGGAACCCAAGTGTAACATCCAAGAACCGTTACCTTAACGTACACGTGACAGCTGCCTCTAGGTTCAGATACGTCCACTACCCCATATACCATGCGAATCATTGGACGACCATGGTGTACGATTCAGACTCCAGGACATGGACACACTACAATTCAATCAAATCGAGTAGAGGCAATAGGGATGATCATTTTGCTGAGGCGGTGAAAGTGGTAAGTACAATTGTATCTAAATTACATGTTTTTGTGAGATGTGCGTGCGTTACATATATGGTAACAATGTTTGTTCGATGTGGTTGATTGGGTCATGTTATGTAACACAGAAACAGTGGGTTGTGGATTACACAAAACGTGTGGCAGATGCTGCGCAACCATTTGTGGGTGTGACATCGAAAAACATCGACGGACCCTTAGAGGCTTTGGGTGATTGCCCTTAATAACACTCGGAATTGTACGTGAAAATTAAAAAATCGGTTAAAATTTGTTCCATTATTTTTTTTGTAATATATTTCCTTTGGTAATGCTGATTAACATGTTCCCGTGTTGCCTAATAGTAGACCGGATTGTGCTGTTATGGTATGCTTCATTATGCGGTAGTACGCAAATAACGTAGAGGTGAAAGATTCAATGGATGGCATGTCAGCCAGGGTGTTTAGAGCAGAAATGGTTAAGGCATTCCTCAATGGTCCACAGAGAGGGCTCCGAAATCGGCCTTTGCCCTAACTGATTTGGTCGAATGCATATGTTACCTGAACTATTTTTGTTTTATGTGTTGAACATGATACTGTTTGGTTTTGATGGTAGTGATTTTTTGATGGTGCACTACCTATGTGGCCATTATTAGAGAACAAACAAATTTTAAGTACAACAGCATTATAAAAACAGGGAGCAAACACCTGATGCTAAGTTTTTGACGCGTTAGCATATGGCGTGAATTTTGTGTGCTTTTGGTTACAGCGTGTTTGTGAATGATGTTAATTTGGGGTTTAATAGATTTTAATGTTCATGGGTTGGATATGGTAAACATTCAGTAGATCGATTGGCGTTGTTTTAATGCGTGAAGTAATTTTGGAAAAAAAAATTGTACATTGGATGTAACGGAAACGTTTTGTTGATTGTGTAGTAATTAATGCAGTCATAGGGTGGTTAGGTTTGAATGAGCAGTTGTTTCTATTTCAGTATTTGAAGTGGATGAGGTGAAGACAGTTGTTGCTGAAAGTAGCGTCATTCATATTGTGTTACTTAATTTTATATGTGGATAACGTAATGTAGGATCATTCAAACGTACCATATTATTGTGTTTAGGAGGTTTGCATTGTGGTAAGAAAGGGGATGTTAATTTGAAATTGTCAAGTTTGTGTTTTGAAATGTGTTGAACTCTATGATGGCAAAATTTATTTGAATAACATTGAAATTGTTACTTTGATGATGGTGTTATCGGTTATGGGAGTATTACACTGCATAATACATGTACATACCATGTGACATCAATTCACAACAAACATCGAAAGTATTTGTACACCGTATTAATATATTAAAATTTCGTGTAACATCACATGCACAGCACACATCCAAACTCTTTAGTGAGTAACACAATTATGTGGTCAATGTGGGTTATGTTACTTCCTTCGCTGTTGTGTAACAAAATTATGAGCACTTGTATTTGTGAAACTGAGCTAATTTTTTTTGTGAAAAGTTAGTGCACCCGTTAAACATAATGGGAGGTGGTAGGACACAATGCATTTGAGACAATGTGATAAATGTAAAAACAAACCCACATTCCACATCATATTTATTTGTAAAAGTAAAAGCATTATGATGTGCGTGTTCAAATCAACGGTAAAATATGTTTGGAAAGGAAAATTATCCGACGTTGCAATGAATTGGGAACAGACCCACAATCCGAACAGAAAATAAGCATGGTCTAACACGACTAAATCGGCTCCTTGCATGTTTTCATATTGTGGTTACCAATTTGTCCACACCGACCACAACGAATCCGTTGCACAACCTCACCCTTTGATGGAATTCTCTTACGTTTGGGCCTACGAGGCGGACGCTTCACCTTTGCCGGCGCAATCATAAAATCATTGGGCGTAAATGCCGGTTTCTCAACAGTTGGAATCGGATATATTGTTCCGCTATACGAAGCTTGGAATTCATCAATATAATAGTACCTTTCAATCAAATCGTATATATTTCATTCGCTATTACAAAAAGCAACAACAACATGGGAATACGGGAACCCATTCAGTTGCCACTGGAAACATGAATATGATCGCCTTGTTACATCAACCAAAACAGATGAGTGAAAGTGCACCTCGTAAACATTGTCATTAGCATGGCTGACACTCTAAGCCCTACTGTCATTGTACGCCGTGACCAATTTTTTTCTCCATTTTCGGGCATAATACATCGGCCCATTTCCTTGACTTGACTCTATGCTCTGCCATTTGTTTCATTATTTGACCCCTAACCATATCGACCAACCTAGTAATTGGAAGATGATGGGCCTCCCATATCCAGCTGTTGAATGATTCAGCTGCACTCGACCACATCTCACCGTAACGTTGCCCCCTAAAAGGTTTAGGACAATCAAACAAAATTCAACCCGAATTCCCAAAAAAAAAAGCAAACTAATACCATGTTACTGTAGAAAATGAATTGAAAAAAATGAACCCATTAAACTACTACGTAGACCGGGTACAATCAAACTTACATGAAGTACGCATTAGCCCAGTGGGATGGATGCAAGTCTTTCAAAAAGTTTTCAATCAAAACCGGGCTGGACTCCTTTAGCACCTCTATTTTCTGATTAAAACATGCTATAGTAGGCGCGTAAGCACATTCTCGGAGCTTGCACATCAACCCAACTTTGTGCGATGTGTTAACATATTTCATTCGGTCTCTCAAATTCATTTGAAGATGTAGCAAGCAAAATGCGTGATGTGTCGAAGGGAAAATAATTGGCATAGATTGCAAAAGACCCAGTGACAATCAGATACGAACGTCAACGTACGCCTACCACCCACGACTTCTTTAAGATTCCGTAAAAACCACTCCCAATTTTGTTGATTTTCAGAGTCAACAATTGCAAAGGCCACCGGAAACAACCCTACAAAAAACAGTGGACCAACCATATTTGAAGTACACACCATGGGAATGCAAAATGTTAGTGCATCTGTAATCCTGCGCGTATTACATATATATATAAAGGATTCATAAAAAGAATCGGATCAGAAATGTTAAATTATTTTCGATTACAAAATAAGGAAAAAATTTTGATACCTTCTTATCTTCATTGTCGTCCTTCGCAGTAGCAGCTAGCAAATTCCCCTTGAATCTGCCTTTCAAAAACGTCACATTCAAAAAAAGTACCGGCTGACAATGATTGAACCTATCTGTACATACACAAAATGATATTAAATACCGAACGAACCTCCCAGTTTGTTGGTCAAATTCAAGGTTAATGTAACTGTTTGGGTTCTTTTCCATAACAGAATCGCTATACCACCTCATTTGGTCGAATGACATAGCGTGATCCCCATACACTTCACCCCTCGCTTTCTCAACCCTTAACCATGCAACCCGGTAACTAATATCCAACCCATAGCCATTTTTCAAATCAAACACAATGTCTGTAGGACGTATCAGTGGCTGATCACGCACCCAATCTGCGACAACACTTGAAACCAAATCAGACCCCGTCCGCGGGTTCCTATGTGTTCGTACAGTAGCTCCACAATTGTGCACACTATCCAACTTCTTAATACATAAAATCTCATTCGATGGCAACACCCTCGCATACACCGACCATGTGCATGCTATGGACTCTGCAAACTTACACACTGCTGTAATGCGAACTGAATCATTTTTCACATACTTGAATTGAAACCCACGTTCCGCGGCATACTTGCATAATATTTTCCGAAATTCATTAGCACCACCGACAAAACATTGTCCAACATGGGTAATCCCAAATGCCCATTGAGCAAACCAGAACATCTTTGATTTGTTAGGGCAATATGTTAGTAACAAATCCGTCTGATCGTCCATATCAAACGTCCGATTACCAATATTCGACTTTCCGCCTTCATTACAATACGCACCCCTGTAATTACCACCCATCGGAACATCCCGAATCTAAATAAGAACATCAAAATGGTTCATCCCAAATGACTTCGCAAGGCACAACATGTTTCGGATATCGTCATCACTATCAACCTGAAACTTCTTATACTCGGGGACATCCCACAACATATACACCGCATCCCGTACCAAGTCGTCGAACTTCCCACGAATTGTATCGACCAGCTATGCGAATGTCATCGCGTGATGCAACCAAACAACAATATTGGTTTGCCCGTAAGTGCACAACAACAACAACACATCATCCATACCTGTCACGCAACCCATAATCGAACCGTTAGACCGCTAACACATAGGACAATGAATGAATAAAAAAATGATATTTGACATTTCACACCAATTGTTCGCTACTGATGTTGCAAACTGTGAACAAAATCAAACTGTAAAATCCATGAGATAAACAACACACCTACACTTCACCCCCTTAAAAATTACCTTACACATTAAAAAAATTCAAATTCAAATCCAAATAATAACAACAACATTGGCACTGAAATTAACCAATTAAAAGCAACTGTGCATATTACAAAAATTCAAATCCAAATAACATCAACAACATTAGCATTAAAACTAACAAATTAAAAGCAACTGTGCATACATGGATGTTATCAGTACCCACAATGAAGCCATGTGAACAACCGAAAAACGTTTAAAAATTGGGGAAAATAATTCCACAAAAACACCAATCGCAATGATAATGACACGGAAAATAACATCGCAACCCACCACACTGTCAACCACAACATCATGGGCAATGACATATACATATGCAAAACATACGACATTGCGACTCACCTGTTGCAGCACAACGAGGACGACTGAAAAAATCACCCAAAACTGTGAACCAATGGAACAACCCAATCAACATCCACCACTCCCCTCCCAAAGTCAAACCAAACCCTTGTACATGTTAACATTACCAAATCCCCAGCCCACACACCGAACCCTCTATTTAGGAAAAAAGAATCCCACAAAGGATATTACTGTAAACTGTAAAAAGCCCAAAATTAACTAAGCAAACATTACCAAATAAAAGGGGACTAAATGGTGTATAAGAAAACTCTTAGGACTAAATGGTTCAACTCTCCACAAAATAGGATTTATGGGTAAATTTTCCTTTCATAAATGAGTTGAAATAGGAAAATTGATTCTAATTACCTGCAAAAATTACATTATCAAATTAAGTAGGAATCTAATTTCTAATAAAACCAACTAATTAAATAACATTAACACACAAAAAAACTTGACTTATCTCAATTCCTAATATATATATATATATAAGTCTGGGTTAAATTTTAAAATTCGTTTAGTAAACTTGTCAAACTCAAGATAGAATAAACATAACTCATAAAATTAGATAAATATATTGCTTATATATTAAATAATATAAAATATAGTATATTTGTATATTTAATATATAATAATGTTTTATGAGCCGACTAAGTTTGATTATTAAGTTAATATTTATTTTAATTATCGAATTTCAAACCGCGGTTCAAACATGATTAGTGTAAATGTGTTAAGTCTAGCTCAAACTTACCCCCCATCCCCGCAAAAAAAAAAAGTCTAGCTCAAACTTGATTTTCAAGTTTGATAAATAAACGAGCTAAACTAATATAAACCAATGGATGTCGTTTCATACTTACTCAATGTTTAAAATTAATAATTTTAAGTAACGTAAACAAATCAACCTCACCAAACTATTTAGAGCTCTTACCCCCCCCCCCCCCTCCCCCCCCAAAAAAAAAAAAAGTCTAGCTCAAACTTGATTTTCAGGTTTGATAAATAAATGAGCTAAACTAATACAGACCAATGGATGTCGTTTCCCCCTCCCCCCCCCCAAAAAAAAAAAAAAATCTAGCTCAAACCTGATTTTCAGGTTTGATAAATAAATGAGCTAAACTAATATAGACTAATGGATGTCGTTTTCCCCTCCCCCCTCCCCAAAAAATAAATAAATAAATAAATAAATAAAAAGTCTAGCTCAAACTTGATTTTCAAGTTTGATAAATAAATGAGCTAAACTCAATATAGACCAATGGATATCATTTCGTACTTACTCAATGTTTAAAAATTAATAATTTTAAGTACCATAAACAAATCAACCTCACCAAACTATTTAGAGCTCTTTTGGGGACATTAGAAGTAAGTTATTTATTGGACTATTTTTATCACATTATCTCTCTATTTTTTTACATATATTTTCATAATAAATAAAAAAAACTTATAACTCATACTTAAAACAACCCTTATATTATTGAACTCTTTTTCTAATGGTGATTGTGATAGTAGTAGTAGTGAAGATGGTAATGAAAGGATGGTAGAGATGGTGGAGGTGGTGGAGATAATAGTCAGATGGTAGCAGTGGTGATCAAGATGGTATTGATGGTAATACTAGTAGCGACAATCAGAGTGATCGTGATGGTGGTGGTTATAGAATCATGGTAGTGGAGGTGGTTATAATGGGATGATGAAGAGGGTGGTGATAATGGAGGAGGTGGTATGGTGGTCCGACTTATCGAAACCCAACTAGCCCAAACACTTTCGAGCGGGCCCATTTTAGATGCTCCCAGTCTGCATGAAACCAACCCGACTATTATACAACTTAGAATTATTTTGGGAGTTGGTCAAGACTTTTTATTTTTCAAAAATGATTCGAACTCCCTCCAGGGATGACCCCCACAACCCCCTCTGGCCTTTGATTGGCCAGATTTTTTATTTTATTTTATTTTTCTTCTCCTCCTCCAATCACCAACCCCCACATGTGCGTGGGAGTGGTGGGAGTTGGTGATTGAGCAAGATGGGTTTTTTTTTTTTTTTTAAAGTTAGAATAGTAATATGATCCAAAATTAATTAAAAGTCAAAATTTAACTTCTAATCAAATTCTCAAATTAGGACTTATTATTTTATTTATTTATAACTAAAAAAATTGTTATAATAATTAAACACAATATAAAGTATAATTAAAAAAAAAATTATGAATCATAATTGAAATACTTAATTTGTCAAAGATAAGGACGAAAATACCATAACTAGCAGCGGGGCATATCTATCTATCTATCTATCTATCTATCTATTTAAAATATAAAGTCAACACCTTTTATGGTGTCATGAAGCCTTGGCTTCTTATGTTGCCAAGTATCCATGTTTCTATTTAAAATATAAAAAAAATAAAAAAATTAGATAGATGGAATGCGTGAGACTCGAACCTTTGACCTTCAGTTGAATGAAGAAAATACTTACCACTTGAGTAACACATTATATATAACAAATATTTTATTTATTTTTATTTGTTTGAATTGCACACACATCGCGTGTGCTGGCCACTGGCCTATTTAAAAAGTGGCGTGCACTAGGGGCAGGCGCGGGTCAGTTGCGGCCATGGAATCTCCAATCTGCCATCCGTCTGCCAGATTGGTGGATTAGAGAAAATCAATCCGCATCCGTCCGCCAATCCGGCGGATGTGGATTGAGCGGTTTGGCGGATGGATACGAATTGGTTTGGCGGTTCGAAATTTTATAAATTTTCAACATAATTCAACTTGTGCACTTTCTCAAAAAAAGAATAAGAAAGTATTACAGTCAATGACTTAAAAAAATATTACAATCACTGCATACCTCATCCAAAATAAGGAAGTTTGAAACTTTAGAATATCACAATCACTGCTTGCCTCATCCACATACTACAATCACAGCATGTCTCATCCACATAAAGTATTACAATCTATGGTTCTTAAAATATAAAAATAATTCAAACCACCAAAATCATGAACATAACAGTAGTAGAGATTGTATATCTCTGTATTATTACATCTATATCTGTTTTTGAAAACAAAAACCAACAAGAATATATTATATTTTCTATTTATTATTTTTAGAGATAGACTTAAAAATCAAAAAATATAAATAAATAATGCGTTTATTTTTTTCAATTCAAAAAAGATATTCAAGTTGAAAACTTTTTTTTAATAGAATATTTAAACTCTTTTTTAATTGAAAACACAAACTGAATATTTAAACAAACTGAAACCACAAAGTCTTATAAATCACTAAAGGTGCTCGTGGTTTAACAGTTCGGTTGCAGCCAAAAGAATCTCAAATCCATCATCTGTCCGCCAAATTGACAAATTGGAGAAAATCAATCCACAACCGTCTGCTCGTCATTACGCATCCATCTAAACTGCGACGAATCAATTCGGTTCGACTGATTTTGACGAACTGATATATCCGCTGCTCACCCTACTGTGTTTGGATGGAGTGATTTGGAGAGAAAAGAAAAGAAATAGAGAGAAATGTATTTCTCTTCCTTGTGTGGTTATCTTAAGTGGAGAGAAATGGGGAGAAATAGAGAGAAATGGAGAGAAACTCATTTCTCTCATAACCCTTGTTTTCAATCTTCCCAAAAGTGGAGAGATTGGGAGAGAAAAGAAACCCACAAATGTTTACATTTTCATAATACCAATTTTACCCCTAAAAAATAAAAGAAATAAAATGATTGAAAATATAAAAAGGTTATTTTGGTAATATAACATAAAATAATTTCTTTTCTTTTCTCTTAATGAAATCTAACCAAACAAGAAGGAGAGAAATCACAATCATTTCTTTTCTTTTATTTCTTACTTATCCAAACAGAAAGGAGAGAAATTACAATCATTTCTTTTTTTTTCTTTTCTCTTATTACTTAAGTAATCATTTCTTTTCTTTTCTCTCCTAAGTTACCAACATAGCGTAAAATTTTCTCTTATGTCTCTTTCATTTTGCACGAAACCCTACTTGGGGTTGGGGGTCAAAATCAGACCCAACCATCTCGCTCTATCCAGAATGTTCCGACTTGGAACGGTGTCTCTCTTCGGCGGCGAGACTGGTTCAGCGGCGACAATCGACGGTAAGCACTCATTATCTGTTCTGCGATTGATGACACTATTTTCTAAATCTGCTTTTCCCGATCTAATTCTTCTCTCCCATTGATTTGGGTTTTTTTGCAAAATAAGGTAATTTTTCTTCTCTTTCAATGTATATTTTATTTTTTGATGATGTTGGTTCATGATGTTCATATAAAATAATTTGATTTTTTTTTTTTTTTTTGTAAATTTTTTTTCATCTATACTAACTAATGAGAGAGTTTGAAGGTCTGGGTAGGATAAAATTACAGAATTTTATACTTTTAGGGCTATTCTGGATTATTTCTCTTTTTGGTTAAATTTTTTTTTGATTGTTTGTTTTATTTTATGCCTCTACTTATGTACTCAAATCCAGGTGCCTCTATGTTTAATCTTTCTTCTTCATTGTCAGTAAAGGTATGAAAAGAGAAGTGAAAACCCTAGGTTGCGGTTGATAGAGTTTTGTAAATACGAGTTGAGAGAATGAGTTGTATTTTGAGTTTGTAAGTTATAGAATTATGATTTGAAGGTAGAAAATTTATTTGGTTATGATTTTTGAATAGAAGGTTGAATTGTACGTGAAATTGAGTTTTGAAAGTTTGATATAACATGTTAAATAAGAAAATTTGTTTGGTAATGAGTTTTTAAAATAATTTTTAAAACTTAATTCAACCTATAATTAATAATCAAACACAAAACTCATAACTTGATATCCGTATTTTTTATCAACAGTCATAACCAAACTATTTTTAAAATACTCAAATAAAAAAAAAAAAAATTCAATTAATTGTTTTTAAGTAATTTTTTTGAATAATTTTTTTTTCAAATTTCTTCTATGTCAATTAATTTTTTTGTCAATTTATTTTTTAGGCCTGTATAAACATTAAAAATATTTTAAACCTATTTAAAAAATTAAAATATTGAAAATATTCCGAAAAATAAAATATTAAAAATATTCTGAAAATTAAAATATTAAGAATATTAAAAATATTCCGAAAATCAAAATATTTACAATTAAAATATCAAAATATTAAATTTAAAATATTAAAATATTTTTATGAAAATTAAAATATTAAAAATATTCCTATAAAATAAAATAAAATATAAAATAAAAAAATAAAAAATATTTAAAATAAAAATTAAGTTGTTTTTTAGTTTTGAAAAAATTTTTGAGTTGTGTGTTTGGTTATGAGTTTTGAAAAGTAATGATTATAGTTTGAAATGAGTTTTGACAAATGGGTGTAGAATTATGATTTGAAAGCTGCAACCAAATACTATACTCAAATCAGTGGTGGAACTATGTTTTGAAATCTAAACCAAACAGAGCCTATTTTTTTCAACGACTTCAAATCTTCATATTTGTAGAGACTTGTAGAAAAGCAAAAAAACCCTAATTTTTCAAACCCTGAAGCTTTATACTGAGGACTTAAGAGATATTCTTTTGCTTTTTTCTTTTCTTTTTCCATTTTTGTGGTCAGTTTCTGTTAGAATTATGAATCTTTACTTAGGTTTTCATTTCTTAAATTTATGTTCTTGTTCAAACTCAAATGCCTATTTGGTTGTTACTAAAAGGTGCAAAAAGAAAAGTGAAAGTTACATTTTTGTTATCTTTATTTTGCAATACTTACAAAGAAACAATTTCGAATGAAAATTTTCTGCTGTTGTGCAGTTTGTGAGTTTCTCTTCTAATCCTGTGGAGAATGTCCAACTAATTGGTAACATATTGGCAATGCTATATGAAGCGACACTGAATTGAGTAGGCCGAGTTAGTTTGTCAGTTTTGATCAATTACTCTTGCTACTTGGAGAGGCAAAAATGCTTGAAATGTTGCCGATATTACCCCTTCCAGCGCCCCCCTCTGATGGGAATCTTGGTCCTCTTCCCCCATCTCAAGTTTCAGAGCAATCTGATGATGAGAAGAAAATAGAGACTGAGGATCAGAACAGACCTAACTCTGTTCCCACATCAATTGCAACCCATACAAGAACCATTGGAATTATACATCCTCCCCCAGACATTAGGAATATTGTTGATAAAACTGCACAATTTGTTGCAAAGAATGGACCTGAGTTCGAGAAAAGAATTATTGCAAACAATGCTGGCAATGCTAAGTTTAATTTCTTGAATGCCTCAGATCCATACCATGCTTATTACCAGCACCGCCTCTCTGAGTTTCGAGCTCAAAATCAAACTTCTTCCCTGCAGCAGCCTTCAGATACATCTGCCTCAGAGTCGGCTCCTTCTGTTCTTGACGCGGATGGTAACGAGGCAGTTACAAAATCTGACCCCTCGGCCCAGTTTAGACCTGTCCGTAAAGTTCTCGAGCCACCAGAGGCTGAGCAATACACCGTTAGGCTTCCAGAGGGGATTACAGGGGAGGAATTAGATATTATTAAGCTCACTGCCCAGTTTGTGGCTCGTAACGGAAAGTCTTTTTTGACGGGATTGACTAGCAGAGAGATTAACAACCCTCAATTCCATTTTTTGAAGCCAACCCACAGTATGTTCATGTTTTTCACGTCACTTGCGGATGCATATTCAAAAGTTTTGATGCCTCCAAAGGGATTGACAGATGAGTTGAAGAAGAGTGTTACTGATATGACTACCGTGCTTGAACGTTGCTTGCACCGGCTGGAGTGGGAACGTTCACAAGAGCAAGCAAGGCAGAAAGCTGAAGACGAGATTGAGCAGGAACGGGTGCAAATGGCTATGATCAATTGGCATGATTTTGTTGTGGTTGAGTCTATAGACTTTGCAGATGATGAAGATGAGGAGTTACCTGCTCCAATGACCCTCGAAGAGGTTATAAGGAGGAGCAAGATGTCAGCTGTGGTAGAAGAAGATATTGTTGAGCCCGGAAAGGAAGTGGAAATGGAAATGGATGAAGAAGAGGTCCAACTTGTTGAAGAAGGAATGAAGGCAGCTAGTCTTGAAGAGAACGGCAAAGAGAAGAAGAATGAGATGACCATGCCAATGGAGGAACAGGAACCACCAATGAGAATTGTGAAGAACTGGAAGAGGCCCGAGGACAGGATCCCTGTAGAAAGAGATCCGACAAAATATGTTGTTTCGCCAATCACTGGTGAGCTAATTCCCATTAACGAGATGTCAGAGCATATGAGGATTTCTCTCATCGACCCCAAGTACAAGGAGCAGAAAGAGAGGATGTTTGCTAAGATTCGGGAGACTACTCTTGCTCAGGATGATGAAATTTCCAGAAACATTGTTGGACTTGCACGGACCCGGCCTGATATTTTTGGTACCACGGAGGAAGAAGTTTCGAATGCAGTCAAGGCAGAGATTGAGAAGAAAAAAGACGAGCAACCAAAGCAGGTCATATGGGACGGTCATACGGGGAGCATTGGTCGCACCGCAAGCCAGGCCATGTCACAGAATGCAAATGGAGAGGACCAAAACGACGCTGCGAATAATGATTCAAGGAATCTTCCGGGGCCCGCCGCCCCTCCCCCTCCTAAACCTGGTGTGCCATTGGTTCGGCCACTTCCTCCTCCACCTGGTCTAGCCTTGAATCTTCCTCGTCTACCCCCAAATGCAGTCCAGTATTCAACTCCAACTAGTAGTGGAATGCTTGCACCACCTCCACCGAGGCCACCAGTTAATATGATTCCGTCTGTTCGGCCACCTCCTCCAATGCAACTAATGCCTGGACAGCAATCCCTTTTCTTAAATCATCCACCCCCAATGCCTCCAATTTCTGTGAATCCACCACCTAGTATTCCTGTGCCGCCTCCACCTGGATCTCAATTTACACCCCTGTCAGCTCCTCGGCCTTTTGTTCCTCTTTCCATACACCAACCAGGCATGCATATGGTTCCACCACCACCTTTACCTCAAGGAATGCCTCCGCCACCACCGCCTGAGGAAGCTCCTCCACCGCTTCCAGAAGAACCGGAGCCAAAGAGACAGAGGCTTGATGATTCTGTTCTTATTCCCGAAGACCAGTTCCTGGCTCAACATCAAGTATGGAGCGACTCTGCATTTATCTTTATTCATCATTTGAGTAATTCTTGTTTTATTGAATTATTCTTTGCTTGGTTTATCTGCTGTTTGTATTATCATTTCAGACTATTTTTTGGATTTTCAGTTCCTGATTGAAGTTATGCATTCTTGTTTTTTTGCGGCAGGGACCTGTTCGCATCGCTGTATCTGTGCCAAATGTTGATGAAGGAAACCTCAAAGGGCAAGTACTGGAGATTACAGTACAGTCCTTAACCGAAACCGTTGGCAGTCTGAAAGAGAAAATTGCAGGAGAGATCCAACTTCCTTCAAACAAACAGAAGCTGAGCGGAAAGGCTGGTTTTCTTAAGGATAATTTATCTCTTGCATATTACAACGTTGCTGGAGGGGAAACACTTGCTCTTTCTTTAAGAGAACGTGGTGGTAGGAAGAGATGAATGGTTTTTGTTGGCCAGGCCTTTAAAGGTTCGTATTGGAACTTTTTTGTTACTGTGGGAATTCTCCATATTAATTGTGGGACTCCTTAATTCAACTTTATTAGGTGTTATATTGGGAGATATGTTGGTCATATAATTTAGACAGTTTTAAAATTTGATCAACGTTATCTTTACTACAGATCTGATGTATTGGCAATCATCTGTTGAGGGTAACAGGAAGTGAGCAGTTCTTTGTCACTAAGCGGAGAAGTTGATGCTCTCTTATACATACATGTCTGTTATCTCACTATGATTACTCATCAAATCTTCTTGTTGAGATGGATTATTTTATGTTTGTCCGTTCATGCTGTTCATTGAATTCGATAATTCTGAATTTTGCTATTGGCAAATTAGTAATTTGAAGCTCTTTCTAGAATGCAAGTTTTGTTTTGTAGGGATATGCTTGAGCAGGAGAGGAGGAACTGTTGTGGAAAGATCCAATGCTAGCTATGTCTCAACTGTGGTGACAGGTGGGATTTTGTTGTTTCCTCTGTAGAACAGAAGAATAGACACTTTTCATGTCAATTCCAAATTTAAACAATGTTCAAGGACAGTTGCCACTCCACCGCCACCACTGTGACTCACCACCACCATGGTGGCAACCGTCACCATTGCTGCTGCTGCTGCTGCTCCACTACTTTCACTGTCTCACCAGCACTGCCACCATCGCCATCAGTCATTTTTTTTTGGGGGGGGGGGGGGGGGGGAATTGATGAAGTAAACGGGTTGGTTATGGTCATTTGTCCAACCAGTTTATTAAATGGGCAAGTTTGGTTTAGATTGTTTTAATTGTGCTCGACTCGTTTTCACTAATTTTTCATGAAAGAATTGCTGATAAATGAATGGTAAATGAAAAGCAATTGAAAAACAAAGGAGATGCAAATGAGGCCCTTGCATCGGAGTACAACTTTTATTTGTACTTTTTTTAATTGCTTTTTCCAATGCAATTTATCTAAATTCTTCCCTTTTTTTCCATATATTAATTGCAAGTGCATCCGGATGGATTTGAGAGTAAATTATCTCAACTATGGGACTGTTTGTTACAGTTTTTGGGGATAATTATAACTTATTTTGATTTGAGAATCTGTACCAAATTGGCACAGCTTCTGCTTATAGATAGTTTAAATAAGTTGAAAAAAATTAATTATTTAAAGCTGGAGTAGAGATGCTTTTGACTTTTACTTTCTGATTATCAACTTTTCACTTAAAAAAATTTTCTCCAAACAGGGCATGTATCATTCTTGATGAGTTACAATTTCTTAATTCATGGCCACCCTGCACAGATTCAAAATGCATGAATTGATTTGAGTATTTTAACAATTTGAAACCACATTTTAAACTTATAAATTTATAATTGTGAATTGACAAAATCAGAATAGAAGAAATGTTCGATGGTAACGACATTTGGAAGCAACAATTAAGGGGCTGAGCAACACTGAAAAGTTTGAGAGATGGAAGTAGGAAAATGAAAATATGTGCGTTTGGAGTTGAGCAATTTATGTATATGTATAAATACTAACAAGTTGAGTCAAATGGATTGAAAATTTAAACCGCCCTATCGAATCTAACCTGCATAAATTATGTTAACTCGCTCAACCTAACCCAACTCAACCCGTCAATGCTCTCAAAACAGACTTTGCACGCCCCTATAATTATCAACAACCAAATCATACCTTGCAATTTCAAGTTGAGCCATACAATTAGAACCGAACAGCCCAGTGGCACCCAAAAAAAACACAAAAACTCCTTGATAGACATTTAATTAAAAGCTCCAATCCAACAACTAAAAATATTGCAAATGCTGAAAACTCACTACTGATATTGCAAATGTCTGAAATACAAGAAAGCACGAAACAAAACAACTCCGGTCCCAAATGGGTGGAACAAAATCTTTTGCATAGTAATTAATAGATGAGTCTGTTGCGCACATCAGCAACAACTTAAACCTTGTAGCCTCTGCTGTTCCTTCTTCCTCTAGCCTGCTCAAATTTCCTTCCCTTTGATCGCACATAGGGCTTAGTATGGCTGTGCGGCACACCCGGAGCCTTGCCAAAATGTTTCACTGCTTCACGAGAATTCTTGGGGCCTCTAAGGAGTACCTGTATGGGAATCAAGAAAATAATTGATTCACCAAATCTACATTAACATCATCATTGAGGGGAAATATTATAACCCATAATTTTTTTGATATTATCGATTATAAAATAAAAAGGCAAGAAAAGAAATGCTAACTTCTGTTAATCCATACCAAATGCCATTATCTATTTGCTCAATTTTTATCAGAAATCGATGGTAATAAACATGGAACACTCAAGTACAGTATAGCATAGCTTAGCTAACACAACGTCCTCAGACCCACCTCCAGTGGCTTTTCATAGCTATGTATAATTCAGGAAACCACCACTTAGAAAAAGGGAGTTTCATAGCTAAGTGTCCATCGAAGTTTCAAGATTCAAGACAAAATATTTTTTGTTTAAAAAAAGGAAGGGGAAAAAAATGAAGAATAACTGCAAATGTCTATGAATAAGCTTTGGCATTTAATTGATGTGTACTGCAATGCCAGAACAGAGCAACCTGTGTAGCCTAGAGATCGGAATTCTAGTGAGACATTCCAATGGGTACAAAAACGTTCAATGATGTCATCACAGTAACAAAGACATTGGCCACAACTGGAAAATTTTCAAGAGTCTCATTTGGGAACAAACTTTTTTAATAACTTTTTGACTTTTTGGCTAAAATATGATGTAAAAAAAACTAATATGTTTGGGATGACTTTTTGACTTTTTACGAAAAGATGTACAAAAAGTAAAGAGAAAATGGAATCTTTGACTTTTTGGTATGGGTTGTTGACTTTTTGATTTTTTTAGTAATTTTTTGACTTTTTGACTAAAAAATGCACTTGCCAAACGAGGCCTAATTATAAAATCACCAAAGTACTCACAAAGTCAAAGCACATTTGAAGTTGACAAAAACCTCAACACACACTAGGATCCATAACTAACGTAGTTCCTAAACTCTCTGTTGGTTGTCATTTCGTTTTCTCAATTGAAAAGAAACAACAGGAATGGGTGAATTAGGTGTACTGTTTCAGATTCGTCAATATAGTAACATATTTTGGTGTCTTGTGATTTCCACTTGTATAAATGTGAATGTGCACGTGTCACATATAATTGTTGCATAATACAATTCAGACGATATTTTAAAGAAAACCAAGTAATAAAGGGGAATGCAATTTACAATATACCCCAAAAATAATCAATGTGTTTGGTTTTAATTTTTTGAATTCAGTTTTCTAAAAACTGAGTTTTTTATTTTTTGTATTTTTTTGTTTTTAGTAAATATTTTTAAAATTTTAAGTTTTTTTTTTACTTTTTTAAATGCACCTTACTTAGATGTATCTAAAAAATAAAATATTTGTGAAAAAATATTTCAAAAAAATAATAAATACACAAAAAACGAAAAATATACTGAATTTTTGTATTTTTTTATATTTTTGGTATTTAGTGAATTTTTTAAAGATTTTTTTCACGAAAATTATACTTTTTAAGTGTATTTATGTTAAGTGTGTCTAAAAATTAAAAAAATTACTTAAAATATTAAAAAAATCAGTAAAAATAAAAAAAATACCGAAACAAGAAAATAGAATTTTCTGAAAAGTGTTTTTAGAAAACCTAAACCAAGCAAAGTGATTCAGTTCTTATAAATTTCAACTGATCATTGGAAGTATGTTATGCCAGTCTCCAACCCCCATGATAAAACGTTCCATAAAAAGTCAATAGTAAATCCCATTTATAGGAGACAAACACAATAACAAATAGCTGTGCGAGTTGATAAGAAAATCCATTCTAAACACATTATCTAATCAAAATACATGATCTAATCCAAATTGCGCAAGCATAAAACAACAAGTATAATTAAATTGCATACCGTGTTCTGCCCAAGTGGAGCTCTGAGGGCCAGCTGATCAAATGTCAGGCACTCACCACCGGCCTTCTCAATCCTTGCTCTCGCTGTCTCTGTGAACCTCAGTGCAGTCACCTTCAAGGCAGGAACTTCATGGGCCCTAATGTCATCAGTAATGGTACCAACAACAACGGCAATCTTTTCCCCCTGGTACAAAACCAGTAGCAATGTTAAACAATTATATCCACAAAAACACTATTTTAGAGTATACAATTGATTCTAAAAGTAAATAACAATACATGAATTTAATTCTAAATCTCCGTTGAACAACAAAGAGAATTATGTTTAGAAACAAATGGTCAAGAAATGGCACAATCTTTCTATAACGGAAATGAAGCAACTTGGAAAAGCATTTTTAGTCATTTTTCCACTTTCTGTCCATGACAGATTCACAATGAGATCTAAATAGACCTAAATCTTCAATTTCTGATTATTTGGGATATGACCAAAAAAATAAAAAAAGGGGGGGAGTTTCTACTAGTCTGAGCATAATACTGTGAATTCTTAGTTTTTTCAACGTCCAAAGCGATAGAAATATTCAAGATTTCTTCTTTTTTATATATATCTTTGTGGCAGCTTCCTCATAACTTGAATCCTAATGCATTTTCCACATATTGCATACAATATTCACAATTTTTAGAGATGTTTTCACAATTTTTAGATAGTTTCATACACCATTCACATTTCTATAACAGAAATGATTCCACTTGAAAAATAATTTTTAGTCATTTCCCCTTTTCAGTCAATCATAGATTCACAACAAGATCTAAATAGACCCTGAATCTTCGATTTCTCATTATTTGGGATATGACAACCAAAAAAAAAAATGAATCTCTACTCATCAGAGCATAATACCATGGATTTTTCGTTCTTTCAACTTTCAAAGCAACCAAAATATTATAGATTTCTTCTTTTTTATATTTCTTTGTGGAATCTTCCCAATAATTAGAAACCTAATGCATTTTCACATATTTCATACAATATTCACAATTTTTAGAGATATTTTCGTACACTATTCACATACTTCTACACAAATTTTACACATACATCGCAACTAATGACTACAATTTTCCTAAATATGCACAAGATCCAAATAACAATATTGATCTATGGAGAGAGAGAGAGAGAGAGAGAGAGAGGAGTCACCTTTCCCTGCATGAAACGAGTCAAACGAGAGAGAGAGATAGGAGGCTTATTGACCTTGCTCATGAACAACCTCTTCAGTATCACAGCATTGAACTTGCTTCCCGTCCTCCTCACAAGAAAACGGTACAGCTGAACACAGATCAACCGTCATCTTAATCAAAAAAACACATAGATTTGAAGATTTGAATATAAACACATACATACATATATATACACACACAGATAGAGAGAGAGTGAGATAGAAAGAGAGAGAGGTGTGCCTTGACGAGGAGCTTGAGATAGATATCTTGGGATTTGGGGGCGGTCCTTTTGGTCTTCTTGCTCTTGCCACCGGCTTTCAGATCGATACCCTATCAACAACAACATGTTATGTTAATCCAAGAAAAATGATAAAGAGGTAGAGACTCTGATTAGGGTTTCAGAGAGGGAGACATAGATACCATGGCTGCTGCGCTTGATGTTGCTGTTACACGCCGCGACTCTGCCGAAACCAAAAATGTCTGCAGATATAGAGAGGGAGAGAAGGGCTTAGGGTTTTGATATTACGCTTTTATTTTGGTAGGGATCAGGAAAAAGGTAGGGCTTCACAACTATAGTAGCCGGGATTTGATAAGTTTGGGCCAACAGGAGTTGGACTGGGCTTGGCTCCAACCCATATTCTGGACCGGTCCAGTCTAAGCCTGCGGACACTACATTCCGATTCATTCATCTTATAACTTTTATAAGGAAAAACAAGTAACTTTTTTATAAAAAAAACAAAACACACGCATAAGGAGTTATCATCAAATATTATTTAGGACTTTTCTTAGGTGTGCAACCCTTAAGGTTGCACATCATGTGTAATTGAGGTATAATTAAAATAATAATTATAAGGACTTTTCTTAAGTGTGCAACCCTTGCACCCTCAAGGGTTGCACACCATGTGCCACTTACACAAAAAGTGTAAGTGGAAGGTGAAAATAAAAAGCAGGACTGAACACAGAAAGGCGTAAGTGTAAGGCGTAAGTTGCACACCATAACAGTACCCTAATTATAATGGATCATAATCAATAGAGGTGAGTAGCGGATATACTGATCTACTCAAATCAACTGAACCGTACTGATCCGTCGCATTTTAAATGGATGTTTGATGACGAGCTGACGGTTGCGGATTGATTTTTTTCATTCCGCCTAGTTTTGGACGAATGGCGGATTTGAGGTTCCTTTGGCCACAAGCACCAAACCGCAAGTACCTCTAGCTATTTGTAAGATTTTGTGTTTTCAATTTATTTAGATATTCTATTTGTATTTTTAATTGAAAAAGACTTTAAATATTCTGTTGAATATATTTTATTGAAAAAGAGTTTTCAACTTGAATATATTTTTTGAATTGAAAAAAATAAATGTATTATTTATTTATATTTTTTTGTTTTCAAGTCTAACTCTAAAAATAATAAATAAAAAAGATGATGTATGCTGGTTAGTTTTTGTTTTCAAAAACAGATTTAGATGTAATAATACAGAGGTATACAATCTCTACTACTGTTCTGTTCATGGTTTTGGTAGTTTGAATTGTTTTTATATTTTAAAAATCACAAATTGTAATACTTTATGTGGATGAAGTATACTGTTATTGTAATATTCTAAAGTTTCAAACTTTCTTTCTTTGGATGAGGCATGCAGTGATGTAATTCTTTTTTAAGTTATTGACCGTAATATTTTTATTTTTTTTAAGGAAGTGCACAAGTTGAATTATGTTAAAAATTTATAATATTTTAAATTGTCAAACCAATTCACATTCATCCGCCAATCCACTCAATCCACATTCGCCGAATTAATGGACGGATGCGGATTGATTTTCTCCAATCTGCCAATCTAGAGGGCGAATGATGGATTAAAGGTTCCGTAGCCACAACTGATCCGCGTCCACCCCTAATAATCAGTCATAACTACTTTAGACATAACTCAATATTTTTTTAATCATAACTAAAATAATAATTACAAGAGATCATAACCACCGTAGTGAGTCATAACTAAATTATAACTAGCATCATAATTCATAACTAAATATTACAAAAAGTTACAACCGTGCATACAATATACACCTTTTTTTTTTAAGTGTATTATATTATTTTCTCTGGTGATACAAATAAATCAAGGGCCAGCTGGTAATTTATAGATATTATTAAAGGCATAAAAGTGCTGGCTTGCAGCTTGCCTGAAGGATACTAACTTCAACCAACCAGTCCTTTTGGCCCCATCTCGAAACAATTATATTGACGGGTTCCACAATAATTGATTGACAATTTTAGAGAAGGTAGAGTCTTGGTTTTCATATTAGTGTATATCTTCATTGCTCACAACTTAGCTATGCGAAACTCTGTTCTAATTTTAATTTGCCTTCCAAATTCTAAATATTTTTGTTCATGTCATCTACCTTTCGTACATATAATCTTATTTTTATTTTTCATTTTACAGAGGTGAGTGGATCACATATATCTATGAATATGAGCTCTATTGCTTTATGTATAAAAGTAAGAAATAAAATTATCTTAAATTATATATGTATAATTATTTTGTCTCATGATAGTAATAACAACAGCCTACAATAAAAGAAAATCAATGTGCAGATAGACGGACTAAGATAGGAGCAATGTTTTCAAACCCGGACCGGACCGGCCGGTCGGACCGGTTGAACCGGGCCTGGTTCCGGTCCGGTCAACCCTTCAGACCCGGACTGGGGCCAAAACCGGAATTAACCGGCGACCCACTGGTCGAACCGGTAAAACCGGCGACCCAGTGATTGAACTGGGCCACTTTTTTTTTTTTTTTTTTTTCTTTTTGGGTTTTCCTTTTTTTTTATTTTCTTTCTTTCTTTTCTTTCTTTCTTTCTTATATATTTATATATATATGTATATATAAATATAATTCAAAATTTTGACTAAAAATTCTTATTTCAAGAGTCTCCTCTTATAAGGAAGAGTCTCATTGAAAGCTTGAGAGAAGATTATGAAAGTCTATTCCTATTTATAAGAAAAAAAATTTCAAAGAGAACCTACAAAATTCTATGTGGGATTCAATCAAATTTTTGAAACATATTGATTGGAGGGAGAGTTGAAAATTTCATTTCCCTCCAAAATTAAATCTAGCATTCAATCAATTTATTTGGAGGGAATGTTTAAAAAATTTAATTTCTTTGCAATAAGTAACTTTTTTTTATCAATTATGACTTTATTAAATATTATTAATAAATACTATGCAATAATTTTTATTTTTATTTAATTATTTATATATATTTTTATTTATTTATAATTTATAATTATATTTTTTAATTATATAATATTAATTATGACGTCACGGTTCGACCGCTTTGACCCGACGGTTGAACCGGTGACCCGTCCACCCGGTCCATTTTCCGGTTCGCTCACCGGTCCGGGTTTGAAAACATTGGATAGGAGTGCACTAGCAAGAAGATATAAAGGATCTACGTAATGTGATTAGGAGCCAAAATCTTATCATTGAGTTGGTAGGAAGAGTGTTTAAGGACCTAGCCTCTCAATGCTCTTAGTTTTGCGTTTTTTTTTAATTTGTTTTACATTATACTTGAAAAAAATGAATTGGTTAAAATCTATTGGACATTGTGACATTCATATATGATATAAGCGAGTTTAGATCCCCTGCTATGGTTTTCGGTCATGCTTCTTGTGGTAATTTCAAAACGACGTCATTTTGATAAAAAAAAAAAAAATTTCATTTTCCCCCTCTTTTCCTTCCATTCTTATTTGTTCCAAAACCTAACCTATCTTTGAAAGAGACGAACAGAGAAGAGCGGAGCGGAAGCGGAGGTGAAACGTAGAGGGGGGTGGCTAATGGTGACTCCGACGACGTAGCGAGGAGAGGTGGCGACGAGGTCATTCTCAAGATCGGCTCTCAAAGGGAAAAAGAAAACCCATAACCTATTTGGTTGCCATGAAACCCAGGATTAAAGATTACTTATTACTGAGTAATTTACTGTTTTTGTTTTTGAATTAAATAAAAATGGACAAGAAAATAAGAAAATCTTAGAAAGAAAAAAGAGAAAAATAGAGAATCTTTGTTGATAAACCAAAAGATTTGAGTGTGAAATAGTTTAAGATATACATATAGAGAGAGAGAGAGAGAGAGATAGATGGGTAGACCACCTTGATGTGATTAAGGGCCATGGACTCCAAAAGAGGACATCATCTTGGTGTCTTGCAAGTTACATCTAAGAAAATGGACCTGGGAAATTTTTGAAAGTTTTTCATTGTTGGTTGGTTTTGGGGGTTGGTTTGATCATTGAAGAGGTATATTTAACATCTTATCCAGCTCAAGCTCGTCGCCGTCGCATCACCACTGCTCTTCGTCTCTCTGTTTGTTAGGGTTGCGATCTCTCTAACATTTGAGAGATGAGAGAGAAAACAATTATGGTCTCTTTAATATGAGCATTGTAAGTGAGAGGCCAGCTTTTAAACTAATTATGTGGTATCTCCTCCTGTAGGTATAATTAAATTGAACATAGATGGCTGTAGGAAGCTAGGAGGAGATGAAAGCTTTGGAGGCCAATTTAGAGATGAAGTTGGAGCATGACTATGTGGTTATTATGGAAGATTATACAATGGGACAACCCTTAAAGTTGAATTATGGGCCATTTATAAAGGTCTTACAGTGCTTTCTTTAGAGAGGATGAAACAAAGTTATCACTAAAACAGATGCTATGCAAGTTGTGAAGCTACTGAGGGAGGAGACTGAGGCAAATTCTCCTTTCAAAGGCCTCATAGAAGATGCCAAGATCATTATGCGAGGATGTGAGTGTACAATGCAACATGTGTTCAAGGAGGGTAATCTTTGTGTTGATGCACTTGCCAAGTTTGGAGCTGAACAACCTGACGATATTCTGGTGGTGAACAAGCCACTAGTTAAGATTAGGAGTCTGCTTGTTGCAGACATTGTTAGCACACCTAGGGAAAATGCTTAAGCCTTTGTTTTTTGTTATTTTTCCAATGTACCTAAAAAAAAGGGTAAATTACATTGACATCCCCTGAGATTTATATTTATTTCAATTCCCCCTCATCTTTTGAAAATTGCATCCCTCTCTTTAATGTTTAAAGTTTCATTACAGATTGCTCCCTCCAGCAATTTAATTTTTTTAAATACCAATTTTGCCTTCACTTGGTAAATTACATTGACACCCCTCACATTTTAGAAATTACAATCCCCTTTCCAAGGTTTAAAGTAGTATTACCAATTGCCCCCTCGGTCAGTATTAGTTGAAAAATAAAAATTCATTGGAAAAAAAATTAATTGAAAAAAAATTTTGTTAGTCAAAATTTTAAATTTCTGTTAAAAAACCA
The DNA here is from genome assembly GCA_036172215.1 of Camellia granthamiana. Lineage (NCBI taxonomy): Eukaryota > Viridiplantae > Streptophyta > Magnoliopsida > Ericales > Theaceae > Camellia > Camellia granthamiana. The sequence goes on along the minus strand of CM069914.1, from coordinate 80,313,532 downwards.
ATGTAAACTCATTTTTTGAATTTATGTTTTTTCCTCAAATTTACAAACTGAGACAACCATTTATAAATTAAAAAAATTATCAAACAAGTTTTTATAATAGTTTTTTAATTTTTTATAAATATAAATTGAAAACTGAAAACGATGGCTACCAAACAGGCCTCAGATGGTAAAAATGTTGTAAAATTAACAAATAATTAAATAAGTTACCAACGCAAGAAATGACTTATCAAAAAAATTTTAGGCTATGTATAATTTGATTTTTAGATTTTTTTTTTAAATTAAAAATTAATTTGGTTAAGAAATAAAAAATAAAAAATAATTATAATTTTTATCTTTCGAGTGTAATAAATATAAATCTCAAGGGGTGTCAATGTAATTTTTATCTTACGAAACAGGTCTCAGATGGTAAAAATGTCGTAAAATTAACAAATAATTAAATAAGTTACCAACGTAAGAAATAACTTTTCAAAAGATTCTTAGACTATGTATGGTTTGATTTTTAGAATTTTTTTTAAAAAATTAAAAATTAATTTGGATAAAAAATAAAAAATAATTATCATTTTTATATAATTTTTATCTTTCGAGCGTAATAAACATAAACTTCAAGGGGTGTCAGTGTAATTTTTATCTTACGTTGGTTTTTAAACAGAAATTTAAAATTTTGACTAACAAAAATTTTTTTCAATTAATTTTTTTTTTCAAATAATTTTTTTCCCAATTAATTTTTTTTTCAATGATTTTTTTTTTCAACCAATACTAACCGAGGGAACAATTAGTAATGCTACTTTAAACATTGAGGAGGGGATTGTAATTTCTAAAATGTGAGGGTTGTCAATGTAATTTACCCAGTAAGAGCAAAATTAGTTTTTAAAAAATTAAATTACTAGAGGGAGTAATCTGTAATGAAATTTTAAATTTCAGGGAGAGAAATATAAAATGTGAGGGGAAAAGGGGTGTCAATGTAATTTACCCAAAAACAAAAAGGGCCAAAAAAAAAAAAAAAAAAAAAAAAAAAAACGACATTGTTTTAAAAGTATTGCAAGAACCATCGGAGCTTAACATGCAAGAGGATCCACGCTCGATATAAGCATCCCAAATACATATTTGTCTTCATAGTTGGGCGTTGGATCAAACCATGTTGTTTGAGTTTTATTTGTATTCAATTAATTAAAAATTCACTTGAAATCCCTTAGTAATATAAACAACTAAAGATTAGTGAACAAGACCACTTTTAAAATGACACAATTAAAGTTTGATTGAAATTAATTAAATTTTAACACTTTAAAAATCGTTAAAAAAATATTCAATTACTCAATTAATCGTTCAAAGTCCAACTATATATTTGGACACGTTAAATGCACATAGAACAGTATTAATGTACCATGTACTTACTCCTCCTTTTTGGGTAAACAATGAACTATCATAAATTAAAGAAGGCAGAAGTCTGGGTATACATCGCTGCCATGTACTTGTTTCTATCCCTTGAGAACCGACGTGGTATGGTCATTTCAATTTTCAAATTATTATTTTAGTCAAATAAAAAATTAATTTAAATATAAATATAAATATATATATATAAATCTAATAAATAAATTTATTAGTGAATTTATTTTAAATTTTCCTTACCTCTTTATATATATTACGCATATAATTTTGTAATCAAATTCTAGGACAAATTATACAAATAGTCTCCATAGTTTGGGGCTTGTGTCACTTTGGTCCCTGACTTTTCAATTGCGACACATTTGACCCTGAATTTTGAATCTTGTTCCAAATAAAGACAATTGAATATATAATTAGATTTTTCAAAGGTAAAATTGTCAATTTGATAAAATATAAACTAATTTGACAAAAATAAATGTCAAACAAATATTTTTGAATTTTTAAAAATTATTTCTACCTAATAAAAATAAAATTATATAAAATTGATAAATCTTTTAGACATTTATTTATTTTTTTAACCAAATTAATTTTTATTATGTGTTTGAATGATGATCACATAAAATTAATTTTAAAAAATTAATCATGTAATTTTTATTAATTTTACATAATTTTATCATTGGTGAATAAAAATAATTTTTAAAAAATTAAAAATATTTTTTTGACATTTATTTTTGTCAATTTAGTTTATATTTTATCAAATTGACGATTTTACCCTTGAAAAATCTAATAATATTTTCAATTGTCCTTATTTGGAACAAGATTCAAAATTTAGAGTCAAATGTATCACAATTAAAAAGTCAATAACCTAAATGACACAAGTCCCAAACTATAGGAACTATTAGTGTAATTAACCCCAAATTCTATGATGTTATGCCCCACAGGTAGTGGTGGGGTGAAAATGTACTTTCTTTCTAAATAGTTGAGCAAGACTCAACTTATGAGCGTGCGACTAATGATTTGTTTTTTAAATGGTGAGGTTGATTATATACAGTGTGTTTGGTAACGTTTACGTTTTCAATTTATATTTATAAAAATTTTATAAATTGGTTTTTGTTTATTTTTAAAAAAACATAAACTACAAACGCGTTTGGTAATTGACAAAATGTTTAAAAAAATTTAAAAATATAAAAAAGAGTGAGAACTAGCAAGTGGTGGCAAGTGGCGGCGGAAGACGGTGGTAGAAAGTGGTGACGGTGGGTGGTGGCGGGTGGGTGGTGGTGGTGGGTGACGGTGGCGGATGATGGGTGGTAACGAGTGGGTGGTGGTGGGTGGGTGAGTGACGGTGGCGGATGATGGGTGGTAACGAGTGGGTGGTGGTGGTGGGTGGGTGGGTGATGGTGGCGGGTGGGTGACGGTGGCGGGTGGTGGGTGGTAGCGAGTGGGTAGTGGTAGTGGTGGTGGTGGGTGGCAGGTGGCTGGTGGTGACAAGTGGTGGATGGTGGTGGCAGGTGGGTGGTGAGTGGTGGTGACAAGTAGGTGGCGGGTGGTGGTGGCGGCTGATGGGTGGTGTTGGGTGGGTGGGTGGTGGTGGTGGTGGTGGTGGCGGCGGCGAGTGGGTAGCAAGTGGATGGTGGCTGGTGGTGGCAGGCGGGTGGTGAGTAGTGGTGGCAGGTGGGTGGTGGTGGCGGAAGACGGTGGTGGAAAATGGTGGCGAGTGGTGGCTAGTGTTGGGTGGTAAAAAAAAAAAAAAACTCAAAACTCAAAACAGAAACACATTTTTTATATTTTCATTTTTTGGCCAAATTTATAAACTGAGACCACTGATTTATAAATAAAAAATTTTACCAAACAAGTTTTTATTTGAGTTTTTTAAATTTTTGTAAATATAAACAGAAAACTGAAAACGTAAATGTTACCAAACGGCACTATAGTATTTTGATCGTGACTTTAATTTTTGTAGTAAGAGTTATTGTATTTTTTTTTTTTTGATAATTTTTTTTTAAAGTTAAATTAAATCTGACCGACGATAAATTAATCTACGGCCAAAACTCATAGATGCTATAATGTTTTAACAAAACATTTTTCTCGGCGTTCAAACTTTTTTATTTTTTTTTCCTGTAATGTTGTGTTTAATCTTATCGTCAAATTTTTATTTTGCATTTTTTAAATACGTAAAACCAAGTTCTCGCATCTCATTATTAGTCATTGTCCAAAGTCTCTAAACCACATTCTCACCTGTCCCACCAAAATTTATTTCCTCTCTACTCCGTTCGTGACGGCCGCGTTAATCTCCAGCGGTTTCTCCACTGTCACAAAACCCTCAAATCCAACTATGCTCTCCTCCAAATCTCGCCGGAAGGTCGTTCCCACCGCCGCAGACGGCGGCGACTCCGCCGACAAACTCGACCAACTCCTCCTCTCCGCCTCCATCTGCAACGGCGAAGACTTAGGCCCCTTCGTCCGCAAAGCCTTCGCCTCCGGCAAGCCCGAGACTCTTCTCCACCATCTCCGCCACTTCTCCAAATCCAAGGAGGCCGAGATCGAAGATGTCTGCAGAGCTCACTACCAGGACTTCATCATTGCCGTCGACGATCTCAGATCTCTCCTCTCCGACGTCGATTCGCTCAAAACCTCTCTCTCCAACTCCAACACTCAATTGCAGTCCGTCGCTGGTCCTCTCTTGTCTTCTCTCGATTCCTTCGTTGAGGCTCGGAATGTCTGCAAGAACGTCAAGCTCGCTCTCGATTCGGTTCGGACTTGCGTTCAATTGATCGAGCTTTGTTCGCGAGGTAATCTTCATCTATCTGCCAACAATTTTTACATGGCGTTGAAGTGTTTGGACTCGCTCGAGAGAGAATTTCTCGACAAAACGCCGAGTTCCACGCTTCGGATTATGCTGGAGAAGAAGATCCCGGCGATTCGATCGCACATCGAGCGGCGAGTCAACAAGGAGTTCGGTGATTGGCTCGTTGAGATCCGTATAGTGAGTCGTAATTTGGGGCAACTCGCGATCGGACAAGCCTCGGCGGCGAGGCAGAGAGAAGAAGAGCTGAGAATGAAGCAAAGGCAAGCAGAGGAACAGAGTCGACTCAGTTTGAGAGGCTGTGTTTATGCTTTGGAAGAAGAAGACGATGATGGATTTGGTGGAATTGGTGATGAAGGCAAGGATGGTTACAGCAATGGTGGGAGTGGAATGTTCGGATTTGATTTGACTCCTCTCTATAGAGCTTATCATATACACCAGACACTAGGGCTCGAAGATCGGTTCAAACAGTATTACTTCGAGAACCGAAAGCTTCAATTGACTTCGGATTTTCAGGTATCTTCGATGACACCTTTTCTGGAATCTCATCAGACATTTTTTGCTCAAATTGCTGGTTTTTTTATAGTTGAAGATAGAATTTTGAGGACTGGAGGACGATTGATTTCCAAAATGGAAGTAGAAAACTTGTGGGACACAGCTATGAGTAAAATGTGTTCTGTATTAGAAGATCAATTTTCTAGGATGCAAACAGCAAATCATTTGTTGTTGATAAAGGACTATGTGAGTTTGCTTGGTGTAACTTTGCGGCAATATGGGTACCCTGTTGATGCTTTGCTTGATGTATTAAGCAAGCACAGAGATAAGTACCATGAGTTATTGCTATCTGACTGTCGTAAACAGATTGCGGAAGCGCTTGCTGCTGATAAATTTGAGCAGATGTTGATGAAGAAAGAATATGAGTATTCGATGAATGTGCTTTCATTTCAGTTACAAACTTCTGATATAACACCTGCATTTCCGTATGTTGCACCATTTTCTTCCACAGTTCCAGATTGTTGTCGAATAGTGAGGTCGTTTATTGAGGACTCGGTGAGTTTTATGTCTTACGGTGGGCAGCTTGATTTCTATGATGTTGTGAAGAAGTATTTGGACCGGCTTCTGACTGAGGTGCTGGATGGGGCATTGTTGAAGCTTATTAATACATCCATCCATGGGGTCTCTCAAGCCATGCAAGTGGCAGCAAATATGGTTGTATTGGAGCGTGCTTGTGATTTCTTTTTTCGTCATGCAGCACAGCTCTCAGGCGTTCCTTTGAGAATGGTGGAGAGGAGTAGGAGGCAGTTTCCACTGAACAAAGCCCGTGATGTTGCTGAAGAGATGCTTTCTGGGTTGCTTAAACAAAAGGTTGATGGCTTCATGACGTTGATTGAGAATGTAAACTGGATGGCAGATGAGGCTCCTCAAAGTGGGAATGAATATGTGAATGAGGTGATTATATATTTGGAAACTTTGGTTTCTACTGCGCAGCAGATATTGCCAGTTCAGGTTCTTAAAAGAGTTATACAAGAAGTTCTTTCCCACATAGCAGAGATGATTGTTGGTGCTTTACTTGGGGAATCCGTTAAGAGGTTTAACATAAATGCCATTATGGGTATTGATGTAGACGTTCGGTTGTTGGAATCATTTGCAGAAAATCAGGCTCCTCTTTTATCAGATGCTGATGCAAATCAGTTGAAAACTGCACTTGTTGAGGCAAGGCAATTGAGTAATTTGCTTTTGAGCAGCCATCCAGAGAATTTCCTCAATCCAGTGATCAGGGAAAGAAGTTATAATTCTTTGGACTACAGGAAAGTAGTGATTATTTCAGAAAAATTAAAGGATCAGCCAGATAGGCTATTTGGAACCTTTGGATCTAGGGCATACAAGCAGAACCCAAAAAAGAAGTCTCTAGATGCAATGATAAAAAGACTCAAGGATGTGAACTGATTTGATACATTGCTGTACGTACGTCCTAGTACTTTTAACTATACTTTCTGCTGATTGTGATTGTCATTACTTCATAGTTGTTCATTGCTCAATAATTTTCTAGCCCTGATAACCTTTGTGAATTGTTGTCATCTTATTGTGTCCTGAGATATGCAAATTTCATTCTGCATGTATTGCCCTGACTATGCTATTGGTTGTTGTATTTAATTCTTTTGATCAATATTAGTGGATATTTTGTTGCCTCTAACTTCCTACATTCTTGGGAAGATATTACAGGCTTAGTGCAATGCTATGATTGCTATTCTTACGCCCAAATGCAGGTCCAGGCCTTAGTTTTTTTTAGGCCCTAGGCCAACTTCCAAGATGGGGCCCACTATACATGATCATATATTTAAAAAAAACAAAAAAAAACAAAACAAAAAAAAAAACAAACAAACAGTTATGGGTAAAATGGTAAACACTCACAATTTTTATCTTAGTTTCCCCACAAAGTTTGCTTGTATATATAGTTACCGAAATTATACACTAAAATCGAATTTTAAAATAAATCAAAACACCACTGTTGAGAAGATATTTAAAATTTTAATGTCAGGTTGGAAAATTCATGAAGTTTGAAGGCATACCTCTAGGTGCAAATGTTGTTTTCTTGACTTTATTATCCATGAGTAGAGATTGATAAAGGATAACGCTCACAATTTTGAGTTGGGTGGCTAAAATGGAATGTCTTTTGTCGAGTTGTGTGCTATCTTTTCCTTAAGTTAGGAGATAATTCATTGATACAAAAAGATGAACGAGATGAGAAGGAGATGCTTTGAGCAAGTGTTTGAGTGATCCAGGCAAGTATTCCCACCCTGCAAGGGTTCTACCTTCTATCTTGGTCTTGCCAAGGAGAACTAAGGCACTTATTGTCCATTGGGCAAGAGCAACATACTGACTCGGTATGTTGATCGCACTGGGTGACCTTTTTTACTTACCTACTGCATGGTCCATGTATGAAAATCCTTGCCCTCTAAAGGCTATCTATTGATTATCAGCCTGCGGATCCCCGTGTGCAGTATACCTGCTTTGTCAGGCCTGTCTAAGCCCCTGATGTCCAGCTTTCCAGCAGGTAGGGGCTCCTGTAGTCACGGCCAGGAAGGGTTGCTACGCATTAGTATTGATTATCAGCCTGTGACTTAGGTGGTTTGAGTCAATACAAGCCTTCGATTTCTAATATAGTACATCCCGTGGAGGCCTAGCTTTACATTGTTCGGCCTCAACTATGAAGCATGGACACGCCAAAATGCAAGCCGTGGCGGTGTCAGATACGGGGACACGTATGGGACGCGGCATCTGGCATGTCCTCTTAATTTAATTTATTTTTTTTGCAAGAGACACGGCGGAGACACAACGGGGATATACGTGTCCAAATCTGGACACGCCATAAGACATGGAGAGAAGAGTAACAGAGTACAAACCTGGTCGGCAACAATCCAGAGCCCTTCGACTTTGACTTTGACTTCGACTTCGACGATCTAGAGCCCCTTTCGACTTCGACGATCTAGAGCCCCCTTCGACTTCAACGATCCAGAGCCCTTCGACTTCGACGAGCTCTCTCTCTCGCCTTCGCCTTCTCAGAGCTTCTCTCTCTCTCTCGCCTTCTCTCTCTCCCTCATGATCGCGATCACGATCGCGATCGCTCTTACTTCTGTCTCCCCCTCTCTCGCTTCTGTCTTCCTCTCTCTCGCTTCTCTCCCGTCTTTATCTTCTTGTCTTGATTCATATATAATATATATAACTATTATATAATAATAATAGTAGTTATTATATAACATAAATATACTTATAAGATAATATATACTTATACATATTAATAAATAAAAAAAAATTAACACATGTATGTAAAAAAATTAACACATGTATGTAAAAAAAAAAAAAAAAATTTAATTGGAACACATTATTTAAAAAATATAATAAATAAATAAAATAATTAATGTGTATTAAAATAAAAATATTTATAAAAAAAATTTAAAAATTTGCCGTGTCCCTGCTGTGTCCGTATCCCCATTTTTTAGAAATTGCTGTGTCCCATGTCCGTGCTTCATAGGGCCTCAAGATAGATCCTCCTATCACTTTGTTGTGTCATTACGTTGTAGAGAGCACCTGCTGTAGGCAAAAGAGTCCTCATCAACAACTGCTTCTAAGTAACTGGATGTATTGCTGCTAACTGGTATTATCACCTGCCCTGTGTCCTATTGCTTTCTTCCTTTTCTTACTGAAGTATGATGGGCTGTTCCAAAAGGATGCTGTAAAGGATTTTGGGCAGCTGTTTCTATTAGAAGTCTGTAGCCCTTTCAATTAAGCATATAGTACTTAATTGCTTCTTTCGTTGTCAACACGACAATTAATTCAAAAACCAAAATTGGATGCCCCTGTTTTAGTAACCAGGGATGCAAAATAATAGGAACGTTAGCTAAGTTTAATTTGTAATCAGCAGATTTTACTTAGCTTTATGTTTGTAAATGTTAATATTTTCTCCATCTGAAATGATTTCATCACACTTGGCTCGTTCTGTTGGCAACCTTGACTTGGGGTAAGTTGTGAGATCTTTGGATATTTATAGCTTTTTTTTTTTTTACTACTACTTTTTGTTGCTAATGATAACGAAGAATGTCATTAGCGGGAGAGAGCTATGAATCCGTTCCTAAATGCCCAGCGGTGTCGTAATGTAATGACAGTTTGGCTTGTTTAAACTTGCTATCTGTATGACATTACACTTCCTACTTTGACTTCATTGTTGCATGTGATTGTTTGAAAAGTTAGGAGATTATTTTAGGATCATATGCCTAGAGGTTCCTACTATTATTTTGATTAATGATCAGAAGTTAAGAGTTTCAGGTCATATACTTTGTTGTGGCCACCAAAATTACTCCACTGGTTTATTAGGTGACATGTCTTATCAGTTCCCAGCTTCATGGGCTCTTATAATGGGAATGTTTGTCATATTCCTTCGCTTTTTGTTACTAGATTTCATTGGACTTTCCCACTTTCACTTAGCTACATTTGCAGTGACATTTCACGGCTCTCTTTTTCAAAGGTAGCACCAAGAGAGAGAGTGAGAGATGGATACTTAAGTTCGAGATTTTCTCATGATGGTAGAGTAGTTAGATGATCCAAGTCAATTCTACTTGTATTTCTACAAGCCACTCCTTGCTTCGATTTTTCGAGGTCACTGAACATTGAAGAGTACTTGCTTGCTTGGTTTGTTGAGATTGCTAGTAAATGCTATTTACTGCTTAAATATTTGCATTGAGCTCTTCTTATTCTTCCTCTCTTTCCTTCTGTTTTTTTTTTTTTTAATGATTTTTTCTTAAACTGGAATGCTAGGCTTCTGTTTGGAGTTTTTCACTTCCAAAATGGAAGTTTTTGGCTCCGTTTGGTTAGGTTTTCAAATTATAGTTTTACTCATTGATTTGAATGTATTGTTTGTTTTGAACTTTTAAATCATAATTCTACACCTATTTTTCAAAACTCAATTCAAAACATAATCATTACTTTTCAAAACTCACAACCAAACACATAATTCAAAATTCTTTTCAAAACTCAATTCAAATCAATATTTTAATTTTTTAGATATTTTAAATATTTTAATATTTAAATATGTTAAGATTTTTTTAATTTTCTGAATATTTTTAAATATTTTAATATTTTATAAAAATAAATTCAAACTCTATTTTATAAAAATATTTTTAAATACTTTAATTTTTTTGTTATGTATTTGGTTACAATTTGAGTATAGAGTTGTGAAAGTAGTATGGAGTTTCGTGTCATATGCTTGATTATGAGTTTTAAAAATAATTTCTTAATTGAGTTTTGTTTTATGTGTTTGGTTACGATTTGAGTATAGAGTTGTTTTTAAATTTAAAATATTAACATTTTAAATTATTTAAATTTTTACGATTTAAAATTTTTGAATATTTATTTTAATTTTTTACTTATTAAATTTTTTAGATTATTTAAATTATTTAAATATTTATGATTTAAATTTTTTGAATATTTATTTTGAAAAAAAAATTATTTCTTTTGTAGTATTTTCAATTAAAAAATTGATTAATGTTATTTTTTGTTAATAATAAATTTTTTTAATTGAATTTTAAAAAAAAAAGTTTGGTTAGGAGTGTTGATCAGAATTTTCAATAGCGTGAAAGTAGTGTGTTTTGTTATGAGTTATAATAATTTGAATTAAGTTTTAAAAATTCTTTTCAAAACTCATAATCAAACAAATTTTCTTACTTAACATGTCAAATCAAATTTTTAAAACTCAATTTCACACTCAATTCAACACTCTCTTCAAAAACCATAACGAAATAAATTTTCTACACTCAAATCATAATTCTACAACTCACAAATTTAAAATACAACTCATACTCTCAAATTATATTTATAAAATTCTACCAAACGTAACCTTTGTTTTTTGTAATAGTGATTTATTGTATTTTAACTCCATTGTAATTGATTTTTATTGGCTTTATTGTAGTATGATAATTCTTTGGACTGGGAATTTTAATACTATGTCTTATACTGAGAAATTGTTAGAGAAAAGTGCCACAAAAAAAAGAAAAAGAAAAAAAGAACAGTTAATTACATAGATCTTCCTTTTGGTTTCTGAAATTAATCTGATCTCCCTTATTTTAGTTGATAATATAAAACAGTTGTGATTTGTGGCACTAAATTTCATGGCACTAATGACACTAATTTCTATATTAGATAAAAAAAAAATATATTACCAAAACAGGAAATTAGTGCCATTAATGCCAAGAAATTTAGTGCCACAAATTATTTTTCAATATAAAAAGACCTCCCCCATGGTATCTTAACGTTTAACAAGTAATAGAAATTCATGATGTCAGCCTTTTTTTAAGTGTTTACACATCAAAAACTACGATTGACGTAACCAAACAACCCTTGCCAATTTTTATTGGAGAATTCTATCCGGCACCTCCTTTTATTATATGCGCATTTAATTATATCATTTTTTTATTATAATTATTATTTTTAATTATGATATTATTTTAAAATATTTTATTATGTCTCATGTAGTATTTGGTTATAATTTTTTTTTTAATTTTAATTATAACTCAAAAAGTATGAAATTATGTCATTTTATTTTTTTGTTATACGATGCATACAGTATTTTTTTTTCCCGTGGTTCATATAGTGCACATCTTTTAGTCTTTCCCATTTTTGTTAGGACAAATTACACTAACAATGCTTATAGTTTAGAGCTCGTAACATTTTAGTCTTTAATTTTTTAATTGTGACATATTTGATCATGAATTTTGAATATTGTTTTAAATAAGTATAATTAAAGATACCATTGCTCAATTTCAAAGACAAAGTAGTCAATTTGATAAATATAAACTAATTTGACAAAAAATAAATGTCAAAAAAATATTTTAAAATTTTTAAAAATTATTTCTACCCATCAAATATAAAATTATGTAAAATTGATCAATGTTTTATGCATTTATTTATTTTACCAAATTAATTTTTATTATAATTTTTATTATGTGGTTGGATGATGATCAAATAGTGGAGGGTTGTTTTTATTTTTATTAAATTAGTTTTATTTTTTTCAAAACTCAAATATGGCGAGCGACAATTTTGATATTATTATTAAATCAAAAAATTCAAAACTAAAAACATTTCACATATTAAATATATTGATTACACATTGAAAACCTAACCACACATTATATGATCACCATCCATACACATAATAAAAATTAATTTGGTAAAATAAATAAATGCAAAAAAAAATTATCAATTTTACATAATTTTATATTTGGTGGGTAGAAATAATTTTTAAAAATTCAAAAATATTTTTTTGTTATTTATTTTTATCAAATTAGTTTATATTTTGTCAAAGGAAAATGTTTGGTAACCCAAAATTTTATGGCTCAAATGGCTCAAATCTGTTAAAACGATGTCGTTTTGAGTGATTTAAGCCATTTGAGTTACAAAATTTTGAGTTATCTAGCATTGTTGTTTATCAAATTAATGACTTTGCCATTTAAATTGAGCAATAGTATCTTTAATTATCCTTGTTTAAAATAATATTTAAAATTAATAATCAAATGTGTCACAATTAAAAAATTAAAGATTAATTTGATACAAATTCGAAACTATATTGAAATTCACCTTTTTTTTACCATAACGGAACACCACTGTACATGCTTGTTTTCATAACCAAACATCCCGATTTCTCAACAACGCTTCTTCTTCTTCTTGTATCTGCTTTTTATTTCTTAAAATAAATAAAGATAAATACATATTTTAGTTAAAAATAAAAGGGTAAATTACATTTACCTCCCTGAGATTTCTGATAAATATAGAGACTTCCTCTGTGGTTTGAATAATTATAGTAACTTTTCCTATTTTACTTGACAATGTCAAGATTCTCTCAAAATTTGACTGCCATTTATACACCTAACCGACCCTGCTGATGTCATTAAATGTAAACACTAAAAAGTCTATAATGCCCTCAAATGCCCAATTTAAGAATTTCCCAGACTTGTTGATCTTGTTACGACTCACTCTCCGTACCAAAGGGTTAAGTATCGTGATGGCCAGTAACTGAAATTACCTTTGACCAATTCTTGAACAAATTAATAAACGCGAGCAGAAATAATATTTAAGTGAGGGTACCAAAATAATCATCAAAACTTCTATTGTTATTACAAAATTTATTGACCAAAAATGCCGATATTTACATATAAAAACTATCATAAAAGTACTGTATGTGTCTATTCCGCAGCCCTACACCTAAGGCTTTTCAAAAACTATTTCTGAATTGCATTGTTTCCTAAAAATTGGTAAACAGCTATAAGTACATGGCAGAGTGAGAAATGTTATATCAAGAGTATAAGCGATACAAAATAATCATGGATAGTTATATAACTAAAATATTTAAGATAACTTAGTCTGAACAAATAATTCTTTGAGTAGCAAAACTGAGATTATGTAAATAAATAATCATAACCACGGTACTGAACAGAACGGAACAGAGGTCACTGAAATGACATTCAAAACAGAGATACGGATTCAAAAGGTGGCTCGTATGAATTACAGAGGTGGCTCCCACAATAATGTAGCACTTATCTCCGCACAGCACTTTGCTCCGCACAGAACAGAGGTTAATGGATCCATGATAATAGAGGGCCACAAAATAGTCAAATAGAGGCCAATGATTATTTAAGTCCCCCAATGCGTGGGACTCCCGTGATGGTACTTACAAAATATAATTGTTTATAAGGTTATAGTCAAATATTTTTTAAAATATAAACAAACATATCTATGGGTTTCATTTTAACAAATAAGGTTCAGAAATTAATCCACATAACTGAAATATTTATAAAATATAACTTATATTAATATAACTAATAAAATACAACTTGTATAAAATAAATTATGGTAAGTCAAAATATACGTAAAATATATTATGGTAACTCAAGGAATAATATAACTCACCTTAAAAATAATATCTTACTCTTTCTTTCCACTACTAAGGCCTCATTTGGGAACATGTTAATTTAGTAATTTTTTGGCTATTTGGATAAAATATGAGCTACAAAAAATTAATATGTTTGGGATGAATTTTTTGACTTTTTACGAAAAAAATTTGTAAGGAAATAATATAAAAAAAAGAAAGTTTAAAACTTGACAATTTTGCCCTTCACGGAAATCGAACCGTAGGAAATCAAATATGTTTTGGTGCAGACGTGCAGAGCGACGTCCGTTGGAACTTTTGACAAATACTTTCATTTATGTTTTTTCAAAAATGCTTTAGAGCTTTAATATAAGAGCTCTAATAGCTCTAATAGGAAGGTGGGACCCGCACTGATGCGATGTTTGTGCCTTACTTTGTTTTTTTTTTTTTTTTTTTTTTGCTTGGACACATCACTAAAGCTCAAATTAGAGCTCTAGATTTAGAGCTCCCTAGCATTTCCCATATTTTTTATACAAGAATGTACAACTATTGTACACTTTTTGACTAATGTCAAAGTACATCATCACTGTACCACACGTGGCCACATGCATGTAATTGCAAAATCACAACCGTTGTTTGTGTTGTGATGTTTTGTTAATTATTATTATTTTTTATTTTTTTATTTTAATTTTTGGATTTTCACGCCAACACATATGCCACAATATGTAGGCCTTGTTTGGTTGAAACTTGGAAACGAAATGTAAGGGAAAAAATGTAAAAATATTATTTGGTTTAGTGATTTTGAAAAAAAAAAAATCAAAATCATTTTGTATGTCCTATATATAAATCAATCACTTTTTATTTCTCATCTTTCCTTCTGAATCACTTTTGTCTCTCACACATATCCACTCAAGTACAAACTAATATACAATCTGTTTAAATTCCCACCCTCGAAAGCTATTTTCAAAATATACAACCAAACAAATCAAAAAAATTGATAAATGCTTTCCCCAATTTTTTTTTTTTTAAATTTATCTTCCAAAACCAAACCACACACCCATACTCTTTTGTCCCCCAAAAAATATGTAGTTATGGTACGGACTTGAAATAAATTCTCAAATTTTTTTTTTCAAAACTTTGACGTAGGTGTACGGTCCACACATCTGGTAATTTCTTTGGTGTCCATAACATTTTGTAAAACAAATTTTGTAATGAATAAAATTCACCTTTTTTTGGTAGTGTTTGTGGTGTTATGGATGAAACTTGGAAAAGAAATGTAGGGGAAAAAATGTAAAAATATTATTTGGTTTTGTGATTTTGAAAAAAAAATCAAAATCATTTTCTATCTCCTACACATAAATCAATCACTTTTTATTTCTCATCTTTCCTTCTTAATCACTTTTTGTTTCTCACACACATCTACTCAAGTACAAACTAATATACAATCTGTTTAAATTCCCACACTCGAAAACTATTTTCAAAATATACAACCAAACAAACAAACTAAAAAAATTGGTAAATGCGTTCCCCAATTTTTATTTTTTTTAAAATTTATCTCCCAAAACCAAACCACACACACCCATACTCTTTCATCCCCGCAAAAACATGTAGTTATGGTATGGACTTGAAATAAATTCTCAATTTTTTTTTTTCAAAACTTTGACATAGCACACATGGTAATTTCTTTGGTGTCCATAACATTTTGTAAAACAAATTTTGTAATGAATAAAATTCACCTTTTTTTGGTCCTGTTTGTGGTGTTATGAATGAAACTTGGAAAAGAAACTTGAAATTATAGTCAATTGCGCAATATTGTAAGTAATTTTTTTATATTTTTAAATAGATCTTCCTTTTTTATTTTATTTGTGAAATACTGATTTCTTTGTTTTAGTTGGTTCAAGAAAATTTTGGGCCATGTTGTTTACGTGACGTAATTGGGCACAACTACGAACTATACATCAATGGCCAAAAAAACCAAAAAACGACGGTGACTATTATCTGAATGTAGTTGGAGACTATTACCCAATTGTTAACAAAATCAAAATCCAAAAAAAATTTTAAAAAAAAACAAAACAAGAAGAAAAGAAAATCCTCCATGAAGTATCAAAAGTTAGTGAATAAATCATGTGCATTTGAATTCCTATTTTATATTTGAGTCACCTACGTAGACAATAGTAAATTTGGTAGCCAATCTGTAATTGTGAATTTTATCTGCATACAGTTAATGCATGTAATGTGTGACGAAATTCGTTACGACAATCCGTGAAATATTGAATTTGCATTAACCATACACAAATGCAAAATACGACAACTTCGAAAAAAAGTTTGTGAAATTCGTACAACATCTTAAAATATGTAAACACTTTATTAGGTTATGCATATATCATTACAAAACAAGACATTATAACTCAATTTCCCAAAACACATACTACGAAAAACATTTAAAAGTAGTCATGCTAAACAACATTGTCTGACTACCTACCATTTTCGCCGAATTTGGTATAACTCTGCCCTTATCCGATGATGCACCTTCGCCATGTCAACGTCTTCGTCCGTCGGCATGACGGCTTTGTCTAGGGCAGCCAAATCTGCATGATCGGGAATATCGTCATACGTGTACTCCGCCGCATTTCTGACAGCAACAACTAACGCATCATCCTCGCAATTTCTGCGTATGAAATTGTGTAATGCCATAGATGCAGCCACCAACGGCACCTGCACTCTACGAAAGTCAAACCGAGGCATGTTGTGCAAGAATCTCCACCGCGACTTCCAAGCGCCAAATGTTCGCTCAATCACACTCCGCAATAAAGAGTGGGCACGGTTGAACAACTCATCACGATTCCTCGGCTTGTGACGTTGAAAATGTGGTTGGTGGTAGTGGCTGCCCTTATATGGTGCAAGAAATCCCTTCTTATTACTGTATCCACTATCCACTAGATAATAGCAACCTGTGAATGTGTACATATTAATACATATTTGTTTCACGTGTGGGCAAACAAATTTAACAAGTTATGGCATTGAAAAAATCAACTGTTCGTACATACCATCCACTGCAGTTGGAAAATTATATTGCAAATCCTCGGTGACAATGTTTAAAATCCGGCTGTCATGCATGCTACCCTTCCAACCGCATGACACAAAGACGAAACACATATTGAAATCACACACTGCCAAAATATTTTGAGTGTGGCAACCCTTTCGGCTAAAATACGGGCTGCTTCCGACTCCTTTATGCACGCTGGCACGTGTGTTCCATCCAAGGCACCTAAACAATCCTAGACAATTCGAACAAGTAGGCAACCGAATAGTACCATCAAGTTTTGCATTATAGCCTTGCATTTTTTAACTCACATCTTTGTAGAATTTGAAATTGAACTCGAATTGAAGCATAGTTTTGCGCATCTTAAACGGCAAATACTGTGGTTGGGTCTGCAGGTGGGGATCCCTCCTGTTTTGGAAATCTGTGGGCGACCGACAGTGCGTGACGGTGAACTTTTTCATTACTTTCAAAACATTATGAAAATGGCGTGATATTGTTTCACCGGAGTGTTGGAATCTTTCTTGGAGCTCTCGGTTAGGCAAGTTTTTTAGAACATGAATGAAGATTGCAACACTCTCCTCAACGTGCAAGCCGTGGTCCCGCTCAGGTACATGCAACCCGAAGTCGTTCACTAGTGTGGCACATAAACGGGTAAAAACATGTTTGGGCATGCACAGTTCATAGCGAAATCTGTCACTGTGCCCATTATACATTTCCAAAATCCATGCCTTCCCCGTCAAGATGGACGTGTGACATGGGACTTTAAGCACGTGCGCCTTGTAGTAGTCGGAGGCAATTCTGTACGCTTCAACATAATTATTATTCATTTCAGTCTGCCACTCGATTGCGAGCGCAGCGACATCATCACACATTTCCTCCATCCGTGCATCATTGTCATCGTCGCTTTCCATGCCTAAATCACATAACTTCAAATAAAATCAGAAGCATAACATGACAGACTACTACTTTGGCAAAATTAAACATGCAAAAATTACACATCAGTCAAAAGTAAAGGCTGTCAATAACAGAAATATTATGCATAAATAATCAATTATAGTTCGTTTGCCATCCTTTTGAGAGCTTCTATTGTATAGTGTTGTTCCATTAGCAATGATGAAATCTTAAATACATAAATTGCACTTTTCCAAAACACGTTAACACATCCTATTTTTTTTTTTTTTTTACTACCTTACAAAGGGTGTAACTTGTAGTAATATATATATATATTTTTACTAATAAGCAATATACAAATTGCAATGACATATACAAACAACAATGTTCAAATAAAATATATAGAAAGAATAACTTAAATTCTTTTTTTTTTTTTTAGTACCTTATAAAGGGTCTAACTTCCACTTTTCACATGAAGCCTTCAGTACACTTCACATGTCTCTCTACAAATAGCAACTCTTTTGTTCAAATGGTCGAGTATAACTGATTTACAATCACTGTTTACATAACTATGAAGTTGCAAATTGGAAGAGTTTAATCAAATTCATGGTTTATTGAAATTTAAAATTTTAAAATCCAAGCATAGGCAAACTCAAGCAATGCACATCCATAATTTTAAAACCAGGCAAATGAAATCCAAGCATAACCATCTCCCTAACAATTCTCCTTACAAAGCATAGTTAAAAACAGTAGGTCCTTAGCAAATACAAAACCAACATAAGCAAAAAAAAGTCCAACACAAAGCATTTCATAAAAAGGCAGGTCTTTAGCAAATATAAACGAAGTCCAACACATAAGTATAGTTAGAAACGAAGTCCAACACATATGCGAAAAGAAGTTCAACACATAAGAGAAAAGAATTCCAACACAAAGCATAGTTAGAAACGAAGTCCTTGATTACGCAATATGCTTGCAAGAGTTGGAACTATTGTCGTTCTCTTTTTGTCTTGTTGCTTCACCTGGAGCCAGCCGATAATGCCTTCATCAGAAGGAATACTTATAACCATCTCCTTATTATTGGGCACCTCTATAAGCGAAATACCGAAATGGAGCAGTGGATTAATTTGGTCAAGTCCCTGAATTTCATAAAGACGTCCAACTGCTTCGGCCGTAGTCATACTTTGGCCACCGACAACATGGTTTACAGTGAGTTCCTTGCTTTGTGTCTTCTCCGAATTCACCAAATCATCCATGCTTGTTGCCAATGCTTCTGCCCCGGTGATTCACTTTTTTGCACGGCTGTGACGGATGAGTGCCTCCTTTTGGTGCCACTACCTGATGCATTAATGGTTGCAGATTTCATCAAGTTTGTCGTTTCAGAGGCACCCAATTCGTTGCTGTCCGTAGAAAAGTCGGCATTGTCGGACTCCCCTCCCACCTCCAGCTGGTTCCGCGTCTCGCCAGGCGTCCAAGCATTTTTACGCGATACATCAACTCCTCATGATCCAACCGCTTTGTTCTGAACTTGTAACAGTCTTTATCAACCTGTAATACAATACAATTGGAGTACACCATTAGCAAAATGAATAACTTATGTATATGGAGTATGCACATCAGTAATGAACAGTTTAAGCATGAATAGTTGACGTACTTATATATAAAAAAAAACACACACACACACAATATTATGGAATTGTCATGGCATGTTTCATGTTTATTTGAATGTTGTAGGCATGAACAATATACTTTAAATGAAAATATATGTTTATGGAGTTTGACATCTGTTTATGGCATAGTTGGGTTGTTCTAAGTGAATACCAAAATTATGTAACCATAAGTTAAAATCGTTACCTTCTCCATTCTAGCCCGCCATTCATCTGACGCATTGATTAACCCAGTCTCTTGGTCGAACCCAATTCCAGTGGGGCCTTTGCGGCTATCCATTAGCTTCGACCATGCACGCCACTCCGCCGTAAGTTGATTGTACCTATTTTTAAGTTGTTTGATGGTATGCGTCAACCCAGTTGCTGCCTCATAAGTCTTAGCCAAAGACTGGTACCCATTTAGATTGATTGACATGTGCGGCCTGTTACCTGCGTCTATTTCTTTAACAACAAGTTCCAAATAGATACGTGTGTTCTCCCAGTCCCAATTGGTTTTGTGATGAGGTTTTGGGCCCTTCCCTTTCCCGGAAGGGGTACGAGAGCCGGATCGAGTTGAAGCCATACGACCATAGAACATTATAATTTGCATAATATATTAGTTGATCAGTGCATTAGTTGTAGTTGTGTGAACCATATATTATTATGTTTGTACATTACGTATCGCAGTATTAAAATCACAAAAGAAACTCAATATGTTGATGCTCACAAGGTGTACAAATGTTTACTTACGGAACGGGATTGTCGTGCACACATTTATGAACATAGAATTGACAAACAACAACTTTGCAAACAACACTCAACACAGGGAACACATATGATAAGTGATATATTACATACGGAAAGCATAGTATGGTAACCATCTACACACAGATACATATATCACATACGGAAACCATAGTATAGTAACCATCTAAACACGGATACATATATTACATACGGAACAACAAAATAACGACGATGATGGACAAAAAACATGTGACAACTTTAAGTACACGCAGAGTCTGTTCAATGTCAATCAAACGCGCCTCAAAACGACGAACATTGTCTCTGTCATTCTCAGGAGGCGTTTGTCGGCCATATTCGTCACACCACCCAATCCAATTGACACATGGCTGAGGTTAAAAAAATTATGAAATTATTAGTGACGGTTTGACAAGGTAATAATCCCAAACAAGGTGAAGGTGCTTGTACTCACCACTTCACGAGGGCATTGGTAGTACGCACGTCCTGGATTTTGGCGGACTGAGAAATCTTGACCACACAATGCCCGTACCCACAAGCACACATAGGGCCTGGTTGTGTTGATGTCGCAGTCGACATAAACAAGGCCATATAGTCTGTGATGACTTGTTTGATGACATAACAAGCACAACAAAACAGGTAAACGAGTGTGACACTTATGCTATGGGATAAGTTTCTTGTGTAAACAAGTTTCGTATGTTCACAACTATGTCAGTGCACGTCATTTGTTATGTCCATAAGAAATTGTGAAATGATTAATTGAAAAAAAACTTTTTCAAAAAAAGATTAATTGAAAAAATAAGTTAATTGAAAAAATGAACCAACATTAATTAACAAAAAAAAAAATGAAAACAAATTTAATTGGGAACAAAACAATTTCAAAAAAAGATTAATTAAAAAATAATTATTTGGAAAATAATTAATTGAAACAAAAAATTAATTGAAAAACATTTATTTGGGAAAAAGGTAATTGGAAAAAAATTAATTGACAAAAAAATATTTGCAAAAAAAGTAATTGAGAAAAAATTATTTGAAAAAAAAATTAATTGAAAAAAAATTTATTTGAAAAAATAATAATTGGAAAAAAAAATTAATTGAAACAAATTTATTTGGAAAAATAATAATTGAAAAAAACAATTATCTCCCAAAACAAATAATTGAAAAAAATGAATTGAAACAAAATTATTTGAGAAAAAATGAATTTGTTTTATTGGGAAAAAAAATTATTTGAACAAAAAAATAATTAAAAAAAGACCGAATACACACCAAATGTGCAAATACACAGCAAATGGTCCTTCCTTTTTTTTTTGTTTCTGTTTTTTTTTTTTTTTTGATTTACTTGGTGCACAATTTCAGAATCCCTATTCGTGCAATTATATTTCTAACTGAGAAAGGGTAAATACCAATTGTTATATGTACAAGAATTAACACAAACACACCAACATACAACAAAATGTTTTATCAAACTCAAATAAATTATGTTTTTCCTAGCTATTCATGTCAGGGTTACTTGATTTCCGTTAAGTTTCTAACTTGGGTAAATTTGTACAAGAATTAACATAAAATTGTATCTAGAAGCCTTGATGAATGATAATTCTTGCACTACATATACATCATTTGAAAATGCAGACAGCATTGGAAAGAAAAAATAACATAAAATAATTCAGGAATTGTTAAGAAGGAGCAACATATATAGTTTTTGATCCGCTACAAGGAGCAACATATTAGCACGTAAGTGTCCAAAAAAAAGAAAGCATCGAGCAGAAAAATGAAGACCATTAAACATATCCACATAATTGTGCATGAAGCACGTAAGTAGGTAATGTAAATATAAAAAAAAAATATAAGGATCTTTTTTTTCTCTTCCCCCCTCCCCCTCCCCCTCCCCCCTCCCCCTCTCCCCCAATGTGTCTAACCAATGGAGACATGTCCCCCTAAAGTGTCTAAAGTCTGTTCGAATCTAAATTTTAAAAAGAATAATAATAAGACACATTTGAACATTTGTCGAACATGTGTCAAACTATTGGATGAGTGTTGGTGTCTGGAATCATTTTTTTTTTTTTTGGATCAACAACATAGAACTTTATTGAACGGCAAGGAACAACATAAAACTTTTAATAGTGTGTCTAATATGGACACATTATTAAAAGGTGTCTCTGTTTCTTGGTCCTTGCCTTTCATATGAGGTTTGTGCACGTTCTAAAATTCTCTATTTTACGCCCTATTTTCTTTGAAATTGTGAGAAAAATGTTCATCTCCCAACTTATTATAAGCCAAAAATCCAAAATCTATAAGCAAAACTCTAAAACCACTCATCTCTCAACTTAGGAAATGCATAAGCTGTAAGCAAAAGTAACAACAAACGATTCGGCATAGAATTCTAAAAGAAGAAAATTAAAAACAGCACATTGAAATTGCAGTAAACAACACCAAACACCATTTTATTGACGCTGACATTGACTCGAGGTGGATATGAAAATTTCCCTGCATTTATGGATGTCTAGTCATGTTATGGATTCAATGACATTTCATTGTCTGTTTGTGACTTCCCATTTCAACTTGCAGGTAAGCATGGAACAACTTGTCAAGTATGCTAATGGATATGATCTAACAATCATTTGATTCATGAACAATAATTCAGGAATTGTACACATGTTCAACGAAAAATGATTCACTACATTACTTGCACTACATATACATCATTTGAAAATGCAGACAGTATTGGGGAAAAAATAAATAAATAATTCAGGAATTGTTAACAAGGAGCAACATATATAGTTTTTGATCCGCTACAAGGAGCAACATATTAGCACGTAAGTGTCCAAAAAAAAGAAAGCATCAAGCAGAAAAATGAAGACCTTTAAACATATCCACATAATTGTGCATGAAGCACGTAAGTAGCTAATTTCACCAAATTTACAAGAATAGTAAATGATAAGTTCATGTCAAAGTATTCAAAAATTATAACCAGAGAAAGAGAGAGAGAGAGAGAGAGAGTAATTGGAAAGATTATATTGACAAATAGCCAAAGTTCTCTCCCTTTGTCTTCTTACATTTTTAATAATCTTACACCGGAGAAAAGCTATCATCAGAATACTTCCAACTTGTTCAATTCAACAACTATAAGAACTGAGGACCATAAAGGGATGCTATTTTAAACATATCTACATAATTTCTCATGGGTGACAACCTTACCAGTAGCATAAACAATGAGGTTCAAAATCAAAATGAGGAATTCCATTTTGGCTGAAACAGATAAGAAGGAGGAGCTAAAGATAACCCGCAGCATAATGTCTTTGGTCTGTCTGTGTTGTATGTGAAGGATTTGTATTGAAACATATGTCAGGATCAACCATTCATGAATGGTATAACTAAATAACTTCATTTCTAGTGCAAAATCTGGGATCCTATTTAGGGGACTTTCTTGTTAATTACCCAAATGCGTTGTAATTTTTTTTTTTACAACACATAATATGTTCAAATTGGCAAGTGGTGATACACACACACACACAAAGAGACAAAGACAAAGAGAGAGCGAGAGCGAGAGACAGAAGAGTTCGTACATAAATTCTGAAAATATAGAGCATGCAAGTCATGGTTATGAGATCCACACCCCCCCACCAACAAACAACTCGCAATATTGCTAAACTGCTCTCGGTAGGTGAAAGGAAGCCTTAAAACCCCCAACATGGTAGTATAGGGGCGACTTTCTGCAAAAATTTACCCAACTCTGAATTTTGACAACAAATTCAAATGCGAAAATGGTCAGATAGAGCGACAGACACACACACACATAGAGACAGAGATAGTTCATACATACATACAAACCAAACAGAGCATACGACTCATGGTTACATAGCGAAATAGAAACAAGAGAGGCTGAAGAGAGAGAGACAGAAAGGGAGAGAGAGAGAGAGCGAGAGCATACCTGCAGTTGGGGGGATCGTCGGAGGAGGGACTGCTTTTCCGTTTGCCTTGGCGGACTATCGTCATCGCTTAGTTCATCTTTCTCTTCAGATCAGAGCTTCTACTATGATCTGGCCTTGAACGAAGGCCCCTCTTCATCTTCACTCTTTGATGTAGCTGAATAGCTCTAGCTGCTACACCTGTGTGATAATAGCTCTGCAAATATTCCCATCAATGTTTGACATAAAGCGAGGGTTGAAAACGATATAAACAAAATCAATGAGGGGCAAAACAGTCATTTTACACTACAGCTGGCAAAGCTCACGTGCAGCTACTGTACATAAGTTTTTAGGATGGCTTTTTGATTTTTTTAGTAACTTTTTGACTTTTTGGCTAAACGGGAGGGTTCCTAAACGAGGCCTAAAAACCCTTTCGACTTCCATTATTTTCTTTTCCTTCCTTCCTTTCTTTTTCTTTTTTTTTTTCCTTTCTCCTTCCTTTCTTTCTCTGTCTCTCTCTTTTTTCCTTTCTTTCTATCCACAGGAGCACCTCCTCCCTATAAACCTTTATTTCCACTCACAGGAGCACCTTTTCCGTATATAGGAAGGTAAGCCCATTGACAGGCCAACGCGTGGCCAGCGAATCCTTTTCAGATTTGATCATAAATTCATACTTATCTTTGATAAATATTTAAGATAATTATACTTTGACCCAGTTTTTTAATATAATTATATAAATAAATTAATTCTTAATTAAATTACATTCTATCATATACTAACAGAAAATTAATTATTTATTTTATTACCACACCTATTATTATTACTATTATTGTTATTATTATCAATATTATTATTTATTTACTCTTACTTTATATTTATTTATTTACTATCTTTAACTTTAATTTAACTCAACTAGTATTATAATTTCATATTTCTATTAATTTGGCCCCAAATAATAATCTCTAATTAATCCTATATTTGATAATCCAATGTCAAATTAAATTCTGTATTTATTATTATTTATTTAATAATATATCATCACATACAATCATAATATTAGTAAAAAATTTAAGGGACAACTTAAATTTTCGGGTTGTTACAATCTTCCTTCATTTTTTCGTCCTCGAAATTTGTTATATGTGTAAGCTATCCGCTGCGCACTATAATAAATATATATTAGATGATTAATCTAATAGAAAATATTACCTCAAAAAAAAACTTTACCAAAAATCACTCACTGTCTAGTTGTCAAAAATTATTTTGGGCAAAAATGAGAAATAATCGGTGACTTTAAAAACTTTTCAATGGTTTTATTTTTGAAGAGAAAAAAAATAAGAACATAATTAAACAAGCGACTTGAAATGAAATGATAGAATTACATGCAAGAGTTGAAGGAATTTGAGAGGAGCTTCCGTTTCTTTTATCCGTGAACTTTCCACTGATGGAAAATAATTTCAAAATTAGAATCTTTATAATTTGAACCCACTTTTAAAAAGTCGAAATGAATTATTATTATTTTTTAATACTGAACTAGAAATTATATGTATTTAATTATATTATAATTTTGGTGGGTGCTTGAACCCGACACCCTTTTGTTTCTTTTTCTTCTTTTACTATAACAAATATAAATTATAACTAATATCCTTCACAAATTAGGCACACATAAAATAAAATAAAATAAATATATATATATAAAATCATATAAAATTATAATATAATTAAATCGATTAACAAAATATAATATTTAGATACTAATTACCCACTATCCTATTTCTTAAATGTGTGTATCCTATGATCCAATGATGATTTATTTATTTATTTATTTTTTATAAACCATTGCTTTGATACCATTTGTCACGACCTGCTCCCCGTACCCAATGGTTAAGTATCGTGATGGCCAGTAACTAAAGTTACCTCCAGCCAATTCTTGAACAAATTAATAAATGCGAGCGGAAATAATATTTAAGTGAGGGTACCAAAAGAATCATTGGAGTTTCTATTTTTATTACAAAATTTATTGACCAAAAAGGCCGATATTTACATATAAAAAATATCATAAAAGTGCTGTGTGTGTCTATTCCGCAGCCCCGCATCTACGATTTTTCAAAAGCTATTTCTGAATTACATTGTTTCCTGAAAATTGGTAAACAACTATAAGCACATAGCAGAGTGAGAAATATTATACCAATAGTATAAGGAACACAAAATAACCATGGATAGTTATGTAACTAAAATATTTAAGATAATTTAGTCTAAACAAATAATCCTTTAAGTAGCAAAACTGAGATTATGTAAATAAATAACCATAACCACAGTACTGAACAGAACAGAATAGAGGTCACAGGAATGTCAGTCAGAACAAAGATACGGATTCAAGAGGTGGCTCGTACGGATTATAGAGGTGGCTCCCACAATAGTGTAGTACTTATCTCCGCACAATACTTTGCTTTGCATAGAACAGAGGTCAATGGATCCATGACAATAGAGGGCCACAAAGTGGTCAAACAGAGGCCAATGGTTATTTAAGTCCTCCAAGGCGTGGGACTCCCGTGGTAGTACTTACAAAATATAATTATTTATAAGGTTATAGTCAAATATTCTTTAAAATATAAACAAACATATCAATGAGTTTCATTTTAACAAATAGGGTTCAGAAATTAATTTACGTAACTGAAATATTTATAAAACATAACTTATATTAATATAACTAATAAAATACAACTTGTGTAAAATAAATTATGATAAATCAAAATATACGTAAAATATATTATGATAACTCAAAATATAATATAACTCACCTTAAAAATAATATCTTATTCTTTTTTTTCACTACTAAAAACACTTTCGACTTCTATTATTTTCTTTCCCTTCCTCCCCTTCTTTCCCTTTCTTTTTTTCCTCTTTCCTTCATTTATTTTTTTCTTTCTTTCTCTCTTTTTTCCTTTCTTTCCACCCACAGGAGCACCAGGTAACCCATTGACAGGCCAACGCTTGGCTAGCGAATCCTTTTCAGATTTAATCATGAATTCATATTTATCTTTAATAAATATTTAAGATAAATACATTTTGACATAGTTTTTTAATATAATTATATAAATAAATTAATTTCTAATTAAATTACACTCTATCGTATACTAATAGAAAATTAATTATTTATTTTACTACCACACCCGTTATTATTATTATTTATTTACTCTTAATTTTATATTTATTTATTTACTATCTTTAACTTTAATTTGACCAAACTAGTATTATAATTTCATATTTCGGTTAATTTGGCCTTAAATAACAATACCTAATTAATCCCATATTTGATAATCCAATACCAAATTAGATTCTGTATTTATTATTATTTATTTAATAATATATCATCACATATAACCATAATACTAGTATAAAATTTAAGGGACAACTTAAATTTTCGGATTGTTACAGTTCTGTTTAAAAAAAAATTATTTTTTATATTTTAAATATATAATTTTTATTTAAATATTTTACACTCAAAACACAATTTCACACTCAAATCGTAACAAAACACATAACTCAAAACTCAATTCAAAAATTATTTTCAAATCTCATAACCAAATACATAACTAGAAACTCTACACTATTTTCAAAACTCTACACTCAAATCATAACAAAACACATAACAAAAAAATTAAAATATTTAAAAATATATTTATAAAATAAAATAAAATATTTAAAATAAAAACTATATATTTAAAATAATAAAATAAAATATTTAATTTTTTTTAGTATTTAAAAAATATATTTAACACAAGTTTGTATTTTTTTAAAAATTTGTGTTTGGTTATGAATTTTGAAAATAATTTTTGAATTGAGTTTTGAGTTGTATATTTGGTTAAGGCTCTATGAGTTTTGAAAAAAAAAATTGAAAATTTATAATTGGAATTGTGATTCTAAAAGAAAACCAAACATGTTTCTAAAAAAATATTTTTTCGGAACATGTTTTTACTCAAAACTCATTCCAAAAATTATTTTCAAAAGCTCATAACTAAACACAAACTTAAAACTCAATTCAAAACTTTTTTTAAAACTCAAAACAAAACTTTTTCCAAACTCTATTTTAAAAGAAAAAATTTTAAAAAAATATTTTATTTTTAAAAATTATTTTTAGAATCATGATTTGAGTGTAGAGTCTCATTTTGAGTTATGAGTTTTGAAGAAAAAAAAAATTGTTTGGTTATAAGTTTTTAAATTTATTTTTTTAGGGTAAATATTTTATATTTTAAATATTTTTATTTATTTTAATGTGCATTATATTTCATACATTTATGTGTTGTATTTTTTAATATTTTAAATATTAAAAAATTTTAAAAAAATAATTTTTTATTTTAAATGTATAATTTTTATTATAAATATTTTTAAATTATTTTATTTTATGGTTATGTTGGTCAATCATGGGCAGTGGCGGTGATGTCTTGAACAAAGGGTTTTTTGTCTTTTTGCAGGCAAAAACAAGGGTAATATGGTCATTTTTTAAAGGATACTAACATCGTTTGTGCAAAATAGACAGAATGAGAGAATCTTGACATTGTCAGATAAAGTAGGAAAGGTTATTGTAATTATTCAAACCACAGGGAAAGTCCTTGTATTTGTCAGAAACCTCAAGGGAGGTAAATGTACTTTACCCAAAATAAAATGATAATCATTTTGTTTAGTTTTGCCTTAGGGAAAACACTAATAAATTCTAAGTTTAGATAGTTTGAACTATTTAATCCTGCAATTTATTTTGTAGATTGATTAGTCCCATGTCAATGTTAATTACACTTAAACCCACGAATGTAACGCATGGGTTGGCTATTTGGAGGTGTATATTGGGTGTTTAGGTGATATTGTAGTTACCAAAAAACCTAAAAGTATACTATAACATTTTTTTCCTTTTCCTTCCATTGCACACAAAATGAAAGCTCAAAAATGGGAACGTCAACATTTCCTTGACGATGTTGCAGTGTTGATCCTTAGTTTGTGTGAGTTGAATGCTGGATTTTGGAATGTTACATGTAGAATTCGTTATTTCCCAAATAACATTACAAAACCCCTAAAAAACCCTAGAAAATCATGAAAACCCATTTTATCAAATTTACAAAGGCGAAGTGGCGTGGGCACGAGGACATCTTGGAGTGCGATTAACATTGAGGATGTAACTTTGGCGATTTAAAATTAATTCGTCGACAACATCGTTGATCGTGTGTTAGTATGATGACAACAAGTATGAGTGTCTTCAATGTTTGTTTGGTTGTTTGTGGAACAACACGACATCAAGGTCGATACTCGAAAATGGGTTTTTGTTTAATTGGTGCGTCATGTGGGGTTTTAGGTGATCTTGTTCTCATCGCAGGTTTGGGGTTTACCATTAATTACAAATGTGATGTTATGCATGTTTGTAATGTGACAGATGTATGGTTTTGTTGGTTAATGTTGTAATATTTTCACGGGTTTGGGGATTACCAGTGATTGCAAATGTGATGTTGTGCATGTTTGTAATATAACAGATGCATGGTGTTATAGCTAATGTTTGTATGATTGAGTGTGCATTTTGTAATATTGGGGGTCGGTGGAAGGATGTATGCCTGAAAGTGTTGGTGGGGTTTGGTGGTAGTAGGGGGTAGTGATTGTTAATTGTCGAGGATTGTCAGATTGTGTCGATGTTATATTATATAGTCGATGGTTGGTGTTTGGTGCTAATATTATAGGTTGTTAGTGGAAGGTTTAATGGTACGACAATGTAGCTCTTGGTTGATTTTATGTAGGTAAATGTGAATGTTACAACCCACACACCTCTCTAAGAAAACGCAAATGATTTAATATCAATAATGTAACACCAAGTAGGTAACATCAATAATCCCCACAATCACTACATAAAATCTCTTAAAAAAATGGAAATGTTAAATCATACCTTATCCACATACACTCAATCCCAAAAAAAACATAAAAAAATATAATCACAATAGGGGGTAAACAAGTAAACTCAAATATAAGTCAATATCAATAATACATACTATAAATAAAAAGAACTATTTGATTTATAAAAAAATATGTAGGACTAAATGGACTAACATTTTTCTAAATGGGATTTATGAGTAATTTTTCCTTTTGCCTTTTTAATTTGTATTTTTTTTAAAAAAAAAATTGGTGAATTTTTAAAATATTTTAACCATTTTTTTAAATTTGAGATTCACTTAAAAATAAAAATATTTATAAAGAAATTTAAAATAAAATTCAATAAATACAAAAATAAATATATAAATATATTGAATTTTTGTATTTTTTTTTGTATTTAGTGATTTTTTTTTTAAAATTAAAAAATTTATATTTTTAAATGTATGTAGATCAAGTGGATTTAAAATTTAAAAATAGTTAAAAAATTTTAAACATTCATTAAAAATAAAAAAAAACACAAATTAAAAAATTATTTTTAAAAATTTTAAGCCAAACAAATTGAATATAATTTTTTTTTATTAATTTAACTAACAAATTACTATTATGTAGGCAAATACAATTATGTAATTTTTTATACCACTAAGGCCTCGTTTGGGAACAGGCTATTTTAGTAACTTTTTGACTTTTTACGAAAAGATGTGCAGAAAAGTAGAGAGGTGATGTGACTAGTTTTAGTTGGCTTTTTGACTTTTTGGCTAAAATAGTCAGTCCCCAAACGAGGCTTAATAAATTATTATTATTTTTTGACTGTCACGTATGCTAATATAAATGTCAAAAATATATAATTAATTATTTTTTTAAAATCTTATAAAATGTGAGTATAATTTTGTAATTTTTACAATATTAAATTCGATGATGCTACATGTACTAATTAATATATTAATACTAATTATAACATTATTATTTATTCCACTTATTAATAATATTGCGAATATCAAAAATCTATTAAATTATATCACATTATCAATTAATATATTAATCAATATATATAATATTATTATATTAAAAAGTTGTTTAGAATGATCTACATAAATATATTTTTTAACTTCTTATAAAATATAAATTAAATTTAAAATAATATAATAGAAATATAATATAATTTAAATAAGATAATAATTTTTCAACATTTTAACTTTTTTTTAAATTATCAAACACCAAATCTAAATTGATAGTGTTTTGAGTCTCAATCATCGGAATGCTCAATATCACGATTTGTTTGCCGAGCGTTTGACTTTAACGTGGGCAGTCATTATCAGCTTTACCATGCGTTTGGTGAATTGTGGACACGTGGACCGCACTAATCACGATTCTTTTATTTTTGTAAATAAAAATGTGATGAACCACCTTATTAATCAATAATTTACTTTGGATTAATAAGTATGATGAAAATTAAATTAACAAAATATAAAATTTATGAGTAAAATAAATTTAGATTATTAATTTTTATTTTTTAATAAATTTTGAATTTATAAGTGTAGGTTTGAAGTGGTGTTGTTTTCCAAATGGTAAAAATTATTTTTTTTTATGCAATTTATATTACCATGATAATTTTTATTTTTAAATCTTGTAAAAAAAACACAAAAAAATTAAAAATATTTATAGACGATGTTATTTATAATTAATTTTTTTTTTTTCTTGAAAGATTTCACAAGTCAAAAGTGAAA
The DNA here is from genome assembly GCA_036172215.1 of Camellia granthamiana. NCBI lineage: Eukaryota > Viridiplantae > Streptophyta > Magnoliopsida > Ericales > Theaceae > Camellia > Camellia granthamiana. The sequence goes on along the minus strand of CM069914.1, from coordinate 80,282,059 downwards.
ATAGTGCGTTGTAGTTATTGGGTGATATTGGATGATCCACATCATACACATTAATTGTGGCGAAATGGCTGTACTATCCTCGTGTTATAGTTTAGCCAATAAATCATTTTTTTAGACAAAAAATTCAAATAAAAAAATTAAGATAGTAAAATTTAGCATTCTTCAAAATATTATATTAAGATTGTGTTTATTTGATACATGAATAAAATAATGAGTAGAGAAAAACATTTATTCTGTTAATAAAATAACCAATCAGAGTATGATCCAATTACCAATCACTTAAGTTATGTTTGAATCATGAATTTAAATAGATATTTGAAAAAAAAAAAGGGTGTTCATTTTTCTTTTTCTTTTTTTTCTAAATTTTTAATTAAATTCATAATTCAAATATAATCTTAAAAAATAAACTTGATAAGCTCATTATTGGTTTAGTTATCAATTTTTTTCTTAAATCTAAAAATTAATTTTGTGAATAAAATGAAAAGTTAAATAATAATAATAAAAACACGCACACATTGTTTCGTAATTTTTTTTTTCTAGAATGAAAATAATTTTTAAAAATTAAAAAATATATGTTTTGTGTTTATGTTTGTCAAACTAAATTTTAGTTTTTTAAAAAATAATATAAAAAAAAATAATTAAAACCAAATCAAACAAAAGTGAATATATATATTTAATTGCATCTTTGAGGAGTTGGAAAAACATCCAAAATAAAATTCTATTAAAAAAGGCAACCCCCACTTGAAACCATAAATAATGTGGGTGGTGGCTACACACTTGACGTGGGTGGTGGCAAGCTACAAACACGAGAGGAATTGTCAATTGCGCAAGTGGAAGTCTGTGTAATTAGCCTTATTTTTTTAAATTAAAATTATATTTATCAGAGAGAGGAAAGAAGATAATTTGAAAAGACACGTATTTATTCTATCCGTGAGATGGGTAATAAGAATCTGGTCAAATTATTAGTCATTTGATACAGAAAAAACCTATCCTCCTACTCGGCCAATCAAATGTCAGATAATTTATCGAAACAAAATTTAAACCAACGAGTGGTAACTATTTTTTAATCAAATTCATGCCATTAATGTAGCCAAACAAACCTGCTTAAAGGACCTATTATATGATAAATTCATAATTTAGGACTTTCTCAATATATATTTAAGATTTAAATACATAGTATATATTATATTTGTGTAAAATACCACTTAATTCGTTAAAATTACATTAATCTGCATTAATTCGTACCGTTCTATCTGAAGATTAAACTTTAAAATTTATAATAATACATATATATTATTTAACCTTTAATAAAATATTAAAGTCAAAATGAGAATTAAAGAGATTTAAGATGTGAAATTTGTTACAAATTAATAGTTATATATATGAAAGATATTATGTAAAATTAATTTGTGTTATATATATATATATGTGAAAAATAATATCAAATTAATATTATATATGATACAAATATTTGATAATTAGTTAAAATATTCTTCAATCGATATAAAATTGTCCAAATTACAATTTACTAATCTGCCATTCAATTTATAATTTTACTCTTAAATTACCTGAACTACACCGCACACCTACCTAATATATATGGTTTGGGGTACCCTAAATCAGCCAAAAAGTCAAAAAGTTACTCCAAAATCCAAAAAGATATCACTATTCACCAAAAAAAAAAAAAAAAAAATTATTTTTTTTCTGCCCAAAGTACACACCGAATTGACCCACTGCCGGCTGCTGTGCACGGCAGTGCATATATATGAAAGGATTGGGTGTGGTTTGTACACACACCACTTTTTGGCCTGTGGCGGCTATCACGGGTCCCATTTTGATAATCTGAACCGTTAGATGTGTAGAATTCGTCGAGTACTATATGTCTGTAAAAAATCACATTGATCGGATATCGATAACTATATGATCAGATCAGTTATGTACGACAAATGGATGGTGTTATAATTAATGATTGAAAAATAAATATATCTGATCAGATAGCTATCAATATCCGATTAATGTGATTTTTTACAGGTACATAGTGTTCGACGAGTTATACACATTGAACGGTTCAGATTATTAAAATGGGACCCGTGATGACCCCCACGGATCAAACAAAACCATGCAGTGCTTTGTACCAAAAATAGCCAATAATTTCCAACTCTCCTTCCCAGCTGCCGATTTGTACGGCTGGGGCCCACCTGTCACTATTCATCTCTTACACACTCTTTTTATACAATTTTTTAATACACATTTTTCCATAAAAATCCAAAAAGTTAACCCAAACCTCCATATTTTTTTTTTGTCTTTTTTAGTCCAAAAAGACAAAAAGTGCACTTTTTTAGGACACCCCAAACAAATTCTAAAATAGTGGGGCAGGAAAGCAACTAAGTAGCCGTTACTGCGAGTTGCTGATTGTATAAATTTAAGAGTTCGGCTTCTCTCTGATACATAATCAAATTGGGGAGGTGTTGTTCGGTTCACTTTTGAGCTTTGTTTCGATAATTTGAGCTGTTCATATTTTTAGATTCGTTGAGTATATTATCTCTATAAAAATCAAGTTGATCAGACAATGACAATATGTTCGGATCAATTTTATATGAACCATTTTTTTTCTCGCAATTCATTTTTTTTATTTATAGAAAATTGATCCGAACACTTGAGTTCTATTATCCGATCGACTTATTTTTTACAAGAATGATATACCTAACAAATTTTCAAATGTGAACAATTTAAGTTATCAAAACAAAATTCAAAATTAGACCTATTAAGCCAAATAAAAACATTTACAATTCGATTATGTACGGGAAGAGAAGCCCATGCCTAAATTGAAAGTAAAGAAACTTGTTACCATTGTCACCCATTTATCGATTAAAACAAATTTAAAAGAAAATAATACAGTATATTTAGTTTCAATTTTTTTAATTTAATTTTTAAAAAATTGATTTTTTTATTGTTTATATTTTTTTTATTTTTAGTAAATATTTTTAAAATTTTAAACAATTTTTTTTTAATCTTTTTAGATGCACCTTACTTAAATAATATTTTAATAAATATATAAAAATATGAAAAATATACAAAATTTGTAAATTTTTTAAAGATTTTTTTCACAAATATTATACTATTTAAGTGTATTTATGTTAGGTACTTTTAGAAATTTAAAAATTACTTAAAATATTAAAAAAAATTAGTAAAAAAGAAATACAAAAAAAAAAATTATGAAAATAAAAACCAAACAAAGTAATTATTTTTTTTCTCTAAAACCTCATATTACACTTATTAAAGGGGAGAATCAATATAGGAGTACAACAATGCTACGTATCTCAAAAAAATATAATTTCATAATCCGTACTCATTTGTGATTGGTTCAAAAAAAAATTTAAAAAAATACATAATTAATTCACATCATTTTGGAATAGTGAGATCCCCAACTTTGGAGTTCCAAGCATTTTTGAGGCGTTTTGAGAAGTTGATAAAAAATTAATTTTTGACTTTTTACCAAGTTTTTTTTGACTTTTTAAAAAGTAATTTGAGAAGTTTGTATAAAATACTTATTGACTTTTTAGATTAATATTTATTTATGATGTCATTATACTAAAATAATCAAAATATCCCCATCCAAATTAAAAAATATATCCCCAAGTTGTAAACATGAAAAGTAGTCTAAGTAATTTTATAATATGACCTTCTCAAATGATCAGTCTGCGTTTTTGAGCTGAAAAAAACGCAGCTTTTTTTTTTGAAGTTCCCAAATCACCACTTTATAGGAATACATTGGGAACAAAGGAGAGCATCTTTGGCGAGGTTAGTAGAAGATCCAAAATAAAAGTCAGCAACCCCGCCACATGGAAAAACTATGTCGGTTCGTTCAATAAATAAAATAAAATTAGTTAGAAAACATCGATGGGAAAAACTTCCCACACCGCCAGGAAACCATCAAGTCTTGTGCCTTCAAGTCCCTGTCGCGACAACAAACTCAACACTAGACGCACACTACCACTCATCCCTTGTTGCATGCAACAGCCATACCACTTTCCTCCCCATCAATCCCATCAAGTGGTGTTTTAAAAAGTTAATTTTTTAATTTTTTATCTTTTTTATGTTTAAAAAATATGAAAAGTAATGCGACTCAAAATAAATTAAAAATTAATTTTTAACTAACTTTTCATATTACTCCTTAGTATATCACTAATTTTATTTTGACCTTTAATTTTTTATTAGTATCAATAATACACATTAATTTAATAAAATTCCCTACTCTAACCGTTGTCTAAAATATATAAGGAAAAAAAATACTTGCATCAACCTCACATTAAACATTTGATGTCAATGTCATTGGGAAGAATTGATCCTATTTTTACACTCTTAAATAAACCACAAGATACTATAAATACATATTTAAGTCTTTCATTTCATAACTAGAGGTTGTTTAGGATGACCTAAATAAGTACATTTTTTATCTTTTTATGAAAAGATGTGTAGAAAAATAGAGAGGTGATGTGATGAAAACAAGATAAAAAAATAAAAAAATAAATTATTTCTCATATACCAAACTTAACCTAAAAGTGGAATATATGGCCCGCTTAACTATTTATAATTTATGGTATTTGATATAAATAGATACGTTAAAATGTAAGTAACATTTTTGCCTAGTATTGAAACAACAGTCAGAGGACATTATAGATTATCGTGTAGAAAATTTAAGAAAGCAATTGATATAGATTAAAAACTAAGGGCCAAAAGAAAATCAAATTTATGGTCCAATGAGTGTTTATTGACATCTCAAAAAAGTTAATTATTGTTGAAAAAGTTCAAAACATCAATAACTTGTCTGTCGTTAGTTAAAAAAATTGAATATTATATTAATTATTTTTAGTTTCGTTTGATATGAATTTTTTGATTAAAAAATTATAAAATAAAATAAAATAAAATAGGGTAAATATGTCAATAAAATAAAATGTCACATTCAAACCATAATCACGGGAAATTCTATTTCCACACACTTAGTTAACTTAGGGCACACACTTAATGAAATATTAATTTAATGACAATTATATCCTAAATAAAAATGACCATAATAGACATCTAGTAATATTCATAATATTACATGAAAAAAATTCTCTATACACATCTTTTAAGAACAAAAAAAATCTCAATGTACACATTTTGAGTTAAAAAAAAAAAGAAGTAAATCCTAGGTAGCGTTTGGTAGAGTTTTGTAAATGTGATTTGAGAGTATGAGTTGTATTTTGAGTTTGTGCGTTGTGGAATTATGATTTGAGTGTAGAAAATTTGTTTGGTAAAGAGTTTTGAAAATTGTTTTGAAAAGAGTTTTGATTTGAGTAGGGAATTGTTGATGTGACATTTGATATGTGATACAAAAATTTACAACTCATACAACTTAAAATTATTTTAAAGCACATAAATAATTTTAAAAATTTCAGAAAATATTTTTTTGAATTATATATCAATTGCAAAAATTTGTAAAAAAAAAAAAAAAAAAATATATATATCGCTCATCCGGTCAACCGGCCGGACGTCCCTTTTGAAAAAAAAAAATTGAAACAGGCCCTGGTTTTTGACAGAACAGACGACAGAACATACAGATCGTTTTGCAGAGCTGTGGAAAATTAATTCCACAGCTCCATCCAACCACCATGCTCAAACTCACATGTTGAAAACGATTTACAGAATCGTTCCAAACAGAGCCTTAGTTTTTCCATTGTTGTCACATTACTGAGAGAGACTGCTTTTTTTTTTTTTTGGATTCAACTGAAATTAACTAAGAAGATTGAAGAACTGGGTTGAGGATTGTTAATTAGTGAAACATAGTCCTCAAAAAAATAGTGAATGTGTTCTGCTCTTTGGTTTATGATTGATTATTTTTGGTTTACAATTGATTATTTTTTATTTATCTTCTTATCAACATAAAATGCTCTTTGATTTATGATTGAAAAAGTGGGTTGAAGAATTGAAATTAACGAAAAATATTTAAGAATTGGGTTGAGGATTTATTTATTTATTTATTTTTTAATTTTTTATATCAACATTGGAGATCCAAGCCCAAAAGACACATAAAAGAACCATCGTCAAAGAGCTCGAGGAGAATGCAAGAAAAGTGGAATGACAACTCTGTTGCACTATCACTGATGGATTTAAGTCTAAGGCCTAATCAATCAAGTGGACGAAAGGGGAGAGGGAGCACCGTTTCTGATGGGAATTGTGATGAAGAATGATCGAAATAGGGTGAGAAATTGAGCAAGTTTGGATTAAAGGACAGGTTTGATCTGAATAGCCAATATTTTGATGGAGGGACAAGTGTGTAGAATGAGAGTTGAAGGGATGTGTGTACAATGGTATAAGTCAATGATATAATTGATACATTTAGTGTGTGGATTGAGAAAACAAATAAATAATTAAATTATAAAATGTGTGTATTGAGAAATGATGTGGATTGAGATAATTAAATGTGTGGAAATAGAATTTTCCCATAATCACTTCATTTTTTATCTCACAAAAGTCAAAAAGATAAAAAAAGTCAAATCAAACAAACTTTTAGTAGTGTTTTTAGAAGTTGGTAAAAAATTAATTTTTTAGCTTTTTGAATTTTTTAGTGACTTTTTTGGCAAAAAATTGGGTTGTTTTGGGTAATAAAATTAGTTCTTTTGGCTAAAAAAACTAACTTTTTACCATTGTTCCCAAAATGGTCATCCTAAACTAAAATAATTAAAAAATTGAAAAGTTAATTAAAAAAAGTCAATTGCCAAATGACAAGATCTCGTTTGGGAACTAACATTTTAGCTAAAAAATTAAAAAGTCCTCCTAAGTTATTACATTATTTTTTTTATTTTTCTGTAAATCTTTTCATAAAAAATCAAAAAATTATTAAAATAATTTATTTCCAAATAAAATGAATTACAAAATTGCGTTTGGTAGAGTTTTAGAATTATGATTTGAGAATAAAATTGTATTTTAAGTTTGTAAGTTTTGAAATTATAATATGACTATGAAAAATTGGGTTTGGTTATGGTGTGCAACTTACACCTTACACCTTACACCTTACACTTACACCTTTTTTGAGGTTGCACACCATATGCAACCCACTTACACCTTACACCTTACACTTACACCTTATACTTATACTTACACCTTACACTTACACTTTTTGTGTAAGTGGCACATGGTGTGCAATTGCACACTTAAGAAAAGTCCTGAAAAATTTATTTGGTTATGAGTTTTGAAAAGAATTTTAAATTGAGTTTGAAATAATTGATGTGACATATAATATTTGATTAAAAAACTTACAACTTATAACTAAACACATAACACAAAATTCTATTCAAAACTCATAAAAATTTTTAAAAAATTCGGAACATATTTTTTATTTAATATATAAAAAATAACAGGTGTCAATTGTATAAAAAAAATAAAAAATTTACACTGTTTCGGTCAACCGATCAGACTACCGAGAGGACAACTGGGTACGTCAAATTTTAAAATTCAAATCCTGTCTGAAATAAATTTCAAAAGTGATATAAAATTAAATTTTAAAAATTATAACTAAACAACATAATTAGAACTCCACACCAAAGACAACATAATTTTTTTAACAATTTTCCAATCACATTAACTAAAAAAAGCCAACTCCAAACGTCCAAGCATTACAAAATATAAAAATAATTTTAATTTGAATACATATTTCACATATAATCATAAACTCTTATAATTTAATGCATTTTTAATCTAATAAAAACATTAAAGCATTTCATTTGTTTAATTAACCCATTTCCTTTATTATCTAACCCTTTCCAAAACCTCACTCCATACAGACAAACCAAACCCATCAACTCCGGAAAAGAGGAGAGAGAGAGAGAGAAATAGCAGATCATCGACGATGTCTTCACCGGCGATTCTCTTCGTCGTTCTGATCCTCCTAATCAGTCTCTCAACCTCCTCAGCCACTGGCGATGACACCCCCACAGCCTGCCAAGTTCCTCAACGATACGATTTTCTGGTCAGTCTCTCAACCTCCTCAGCCACCGGCGATGACACCCTCACAGCCTACCAAGTTCTTGAACAATACGATTTTCCGGTAGGTATTCTTCCGATCGGAGCCAAGGGCTACGAATTAGACAAATCCACAGGGAAATTCAAGGCCTATTTGGACGAAACGTGCACTTTCACGATCCAAAACTACGAGCTCAAGTACAAGTCAACGATCACAGGAGTGATATCCAAGGGCAAGCTGAAGAACTTGAAAGGAGTCAGCGTCAAGATTCTCTTCCTCTGGCTCAACATCGGAGAGGTGATTCGCGACGACGACGAGCTCGAATTCTCCGTCGGAATCGCATCCGCCGATTTCCCGATCGAGAGCTTTGTGGAGAGTCCTCAGTGTGGTTGTGGTTTCGATTGCGTGAATGGAGGAGAGAAGAAGAGGCCTAAGTTCGATTTCATCAGTTTTATATCTGCGTTGTTGTAATTGATTGATCATCATCATCTATGGTGTTTTATCTGCGTTTTTTGTGAATAATCGCAGTCTGAAATTGGAATTGAAGTTGTTGTATTCTCTCTCTGTTTTCATTCGGAATATGCCTTTTTTTTTTTTGGTTGTACATATGGACTACAGTACAGACTCATCGGTGGAACCACTTGACTTTTTCAGAATTTTTTCTTTCCTTTTAAAAAAAATAAAAATAAATTATCTATCGGAAATTCCTTTTATGCATCTTGTTACAGATTTTTTTTTTTGAACTAATATTTACAGAATTTGTTGTTACATATGTTTGTAGGTAATTTTGTGATAGAGTTACTAAGATATCGGAAATTCCTTTTATGCATCTCTACCTCTTTGCCTTGCGAGCCTCCTCCACCCATTCTACCCCTATCCATCTCAATCATGGTTGTTCTAAGATATGGACAGTTGTGGCGGCGGTTATGCAATGACATCATCTAGTCTCTTTTTCGCTCATCATCTCTCTCTCGATCTCGATCCACTATGTGGTGGTATCAGCGGTACAATGACAATCCTATTTCATCTTCTACTCGTAGTAGTTCATGAGTCTCACTTTCTCTTTTCTTTCCTTTTTCTTCCCTTTCTTTGTTTCTTCTATGTTGGATACCAGCAGCCCATTATGTTGGATACCAGCAGCCCAGCAGTGGTCACTGCATTCCCGTTTTTCCTTTCATTGATTTAGTGACTGCAAGTGTTCTAACAACCAGATTAATTTGCAGACATATAAGACCTAAGTGTGGCTAACCACATGCCCATGCATACTGAACTATATTGGGTCATTTAGATCTTATTATATACTTTTTATGAAACTTTTCTTTCAATTATTTTTTTTTAGATTTCTCTATAATTAATTTTTCCTTCTCTATAATTCCAATTCGAACTAAAGTGACTGTTCTGAACAAAATAGGGGCTCTGTTTCCTTCAAGCCATTGCAACCTTTCTGAAAGTCTTTTTAATGCCTATGAAAAAAATCAATCCCTCACCAATTCCTGGTGTCAAATTTTTGCTCTTTATTCTTTAAATCGTAGAATGGGGTATGAGTCATCAGAAGACGAGGGGATATGATTGATAAGTGTAAGATATGTATAACACAGCGGGTAAAAAAATTCAAATCATACTTTGTGTGATAGAATTCGAAACGAAGAACCTTGTGGGTAAATCACGTGCTTCTTTAATCACGAACTAAGAACACCCAACAATGAGGTGATACCACAATATGAGTATCACTCACTCCAATTACAGTGCAAAGGCTGGATCATTCTCTGATATGAAAGAGAGTTATAGAGAGAGAATGGAAAAAATATTATGGGTAAAAACCGCATGACGTATCTGATGTTCTATATCATTCAGATATGTAATCAAATATACAATCATATATATCTATCTATCCATATCTCCTAAGGATATGATAGATGTAGATAGATAGAGCGTTATCCTAACAAATAGGATAATTAGGAAATCAAATTCAAATTACATGGGTAATTTAAATGGGTCATGGGTCATGCCATATGAGCGCCCAAATTCATGTCCAACACCCGGCTCAATTTTCAACATCTCCAACGTGCACATAAGTTGGCATGAGACTACCACATCTCTATCTCAATCTCCCCAAATATTTAACAATTTCATACTAGCCAATGAACCATGTGACCGTTGAGAAACACTCGCTTGTGGGAGCTCTATACTAGAACTAAAAAAATGAGCCAACATAGAGACATCAACTCGAAAATAAAAATAGTGTCTCATATACCCCAGACTCATCTAATTACATTGGTCCAAAAAACATTTCTAATCCCTCAAAATAGCATGTTTGACCCTCTCAATTCTTACAATATATTCACACTCAATCCGCCTCTCATACAGAGCGATGTGAGTTGTCGGCAGTGAATATACAACAGTGGTGTAATAATAAATGATCTTCCCTTTACCTCATGCCATTTAGTTTAGAATTGACCGCTTTCCCAGTGATATCCCTTAAGGCCGAATCATACATGACCGTAGGCAACATACTAAAGTAGCAGAATATCAACCCCTTACCTTATGACATGGTCAAAGGTCACAAAATGGTACATAAATGAAAGTCATATCAATAATGACACGTAAGACTTACACAGTGAGGAAACAGGGATTCATTCTCTCACCTCATTACTCGGTTGCCAAGCACATGTAGTATAAACACATGCTACAGTGGAGTAACTCTTCCAAAGAGTGACGTCATACTCGATACACCGTATAGATCTTAGTCTAGTCGCTTTCTAGCGCCTAACCCGAATTCTCTATTTGCTCGCCTTTCAGGCGCCAAATGAGATCTCGCATCTGGCTAATCATAACAGGCACAACATGGAAAGTGGGTACTAACATCCATGTTTGGTCCTTAACACGACCTCATCTTGGTTGTAACCAAAGCGACATACATAGTGGATAATTTAAGCCTTTCTTGACTCCAAATAAAAATAAACCACTAGTCTCATCCTTATTCGCTCCCAAGCACTAAGGGTGATTGCTCCTGTAAGTGAGCTAATCTTACCTGCTGACATCATCATCTGCTAATCATTATGACATAAACCATAATAGTATCAACATCCCATCATCTCACAACAAATAAGTGATCGATTTTTAAAAAACACAACTACAGTTTGCGCAATTCTAGATTCCAAGCATAAGCCTTACCAGCACCTCTTGTGATAAGCATATACAACGGAATCCACTATTTGCGCCTCACATGAAGTAGTTCAAGATCACTACCTCTTGCGCAATTACCTCTCTAAAGATATTTTAGTGACCAATCTGCGTTCATTCAAGATGCGCCCAACTAGCGCATTGAATCTTACAAGGGGCAAATTTATATACTATTAATAAAGCATTCTATCCACAGTCTAATGAGCAAGGTCAATGTTTAAACTACTCAGTTGACTATTTACCAAAGATAATACTCATCATGCCAAATAAGCCCACATAGCGTACTTCAGGCTCCCATAAAAAAAAAAAAAGATCAAGGAATATAGGTCATCTGTTTCTCCCAAAGACAATCTGAGGATTTACTCAATAGCTAAGACTCTAGCTTTTACCGATAGGTAAGTCAATGGGTTTGCAATTTTGCATCTAGAATCATTCTAGGATATTCTTTATGTAAGTCATCAAAGACAAACCGAGAATTCTCCCAAAACAATCCCTAAGGATCGTGCATCCAAGTATATAAATTACGTCACCCATGTCCATTGTATCTAAAACAGAGGACTACCCACCCTAGGTAGCGACAACCTTATAAATTCCTGGCTCATAATGACTAAGTAAAGAAAAGCTTCTTTTGGACCATTGATCATACGGCAGTGGTCTTCATCGATCATTGTTGGCCTATCATGGCTCGACGAAATCTAAGAACCACTATTTGTATAACTGTTTTAGGCTATAAAAAATTTATTGGAATTAGCAACCTTTTTGCGCTCCTAACTTTTCACCATAAAAGCAAAAGGTAAATCCCTACGGGTCTACTTATCCAATTCTTCAATGAGAAGTTGGGTCACAACGTCCATAAATCAATGTTCTGAACTTATGTCAATCATAGCCTAAGTCGAAATAACCTCACTCCCCAGGAGGAAGTCTTCTCATGGTCTACACCTTCCTCAATGGTGCTACTTTTTGGTATCTAGCGAGCCTTATGCCTAAACAATGACTATCCAAATTGCGCATAACTTTAGAACAGTTTCGCGTTATAATGGAAAGTCAACCAAATTATAGAAATGGTTAATCCTCAAAGACTTTGTCTTAAATTACGCAACATTGATCCACTTTCTAAAAACAGGGGACTAGAGCCTTGGCATTATCCTAGGTTTTTTATCATCTTGCGGAGTAATCATGAATGTTTCCCTCTCAATCACTCAATAATGACGTGAAAAATTTTCACATTCGCTACCACGTAACAAAGAATGTAGAGTATTATTCTCTAATGGAGTAATCCACTAGTAGTCACATCGCTTCCACTGTCTCTAGGATATTAGAAATTTCTTTTCATTCTCAATTAGGCTATATAAAGCGCTATACTTAAAATTCTCTATCTTATAGAGTTCCAAAACTCTATTCACGTCACCTCTACTAAGAAAACTTTATGTGACTTAGTTACACTACCACAAAACTGCTTACCTATACGCACATGACTCGGAGGGTTTACATGACATCATACAATAATGCGCCATATGACCATAAGTGTTTACAAGACAGTATACAATAGTGCGCCATAGAACCCTAGGTCTTAACGTCGCAACCTTATGAGAAGTAAAATAAAGATAAGCTGTTTAATGGCTATAGATTGCCCATAGATGGCTCTCTGCTGACCCATTACTCAAATGGAGTGTAAAATTTAATATAGAGGGCACTTAGTTAGGGATATAGGCAACAAACTAAAATGCAATTCCCAATTGGGAAACATTTTGCGCCATCATCCACCTAACATTAACAATACTTAATTTCTTATCTCTACTATACCATTGTGTTACTGAGTACTAGGAATAATCAATTTTTTAAGCATCCATTTCTCTACACAAAGCTTTGTAAAATAACTCAAATAGATACTCGTCACCTTGGTTAAAACTAAAAACACGAAAGCTGTTATCTGATAGATCTCGACCTCATATGTGCATTGTCAAAAATCATCTGAAAACTTTTGACTTATGTGAGATCAAATAGTCTTGACTCAGATGCGTATCGTAATCTATAAATGTGTCGAGATTGAGGCTTGGCTATCATACCCTTACACATATCTAGTCACAAATATCATGGTGGACTAAATGCGCCGATACAAATGCCCTTCTGCGGCTTTCCTACTTACTTGTGTGCAACCATTGCGAACAAAGTTACACATTCACATGAGAGCAAGATGTCACAGGCGAGTGGGCCCGAGAGGGCCTACTCAAACCATCCATGTCATCTTCTCATTAATGTGATTAAGTATAATAAACCACCGGTTCATGACCAATGTTATAAACTAATTCCATTCATCCTAATGTGTGAGTTCTCGAAGACAAGTTTTAAAGGTTTAGGCCCAACTAGGTAATGATTCATGACTAATTCATGTTTACTAGATTATAAAAGGATGTCATGGGGATATCAAGTGCGCCTAAGTCGCAAATTTAACTAGTAAGTGCTAATCCCTTGCACCTTCAAGTCAATTTTATTCTTTATACACTTTACTGCATCTAATTGAAAGATGACGATACTCCTCTTGCCATCTTTGTTTCTTGTTTCATAGTTACTTGCAATTAATTCTGTTATCCACAAGAAGGAGGGAATAAGCTATCAATCCACAACAGCTTCTGAAGTAACTTAAGCGCGAATTAGGCTAAAAAGTCTAATTCAACACAATGCTCACACAAGCTGTAACAACCCTCGTACTGATTACCGATAAACCACTGAATTATATACTGATTATTGATAAACCGGACTGTTAATGACTGATAATTGAACTGATTAAAGTACTGGACAGACCGATTGAAATCGAAACTGAAACTGAATAAGTTTACATACTGAATTGCATGTTTTATCTGTTGATTGTTTGACTACCTGTTTAAATGTATGTGTTTAAACTGTTAATTGAAGGCCTTATCGGCGGCCGATTTAGAAACCGTTTGATGTTTTATGATCAGTAGAATATTTATGATTTTATGGTATTTTTATCTGAAAATTGATTAGGAATGATTAAATTAGATTAAAACAAGTTAATTAACAAGTTGGATTTAATTACATGTTTGCCACTTGAGTGGGTCTTTGTTTAATCACTTATACTTGAGCCCATACACTTAAGTTAGACAATTGATCAGCCATTTCTCCTTGCCTTTGCCGACCAAACAAGAGGAATAGAGAGAGTGAGAGAGATTTGAGCTCACTTAGTTGAATTGGCTAGAATTACTTGGATATTGCTTGAAGATTGATGTGTGTATGGCATATTTGAGCTTGTTCATCTTGAATTGAGACTTAGGTAAGGATTATAACCTCTCAAATGTTGAGTTTATGTTGTCCCTTGCATCATTCTTGCATGATTCATGTTCCATTGTAGAGTTAGGCCATGTTCTAGCTCATACATGTTGAATTGAAGCTCAATTGTTGCATGCATGTTGAATTTGATGAGTTTTGAGATGATTTCATGGTAAATGTTGCATGCATGTTCATAATCATGTTTAAATCCATGTTTTCATCTTGTTGTTGAAGTTTGGAGCTCATTAGAGCATGTTTTGAAGCCTTGAATTGTTTAAAAATCTTGCATGTCATGTTTATATCATGTTCATGAAAAATGGTTTGATTTGGAGTTTGATTGAAACACCCTTGGGCTTTGATTTCTCAAATTGAGGTTTGAAACATGTTATATTATGTGTTTTTGTGAGTTTTCCAGAAAATGGGCCCAAGAGGATCGATTTTGGTGTTCTAAACTTGAGTTTCAAACTCAGAACACAATTTTGGGTTTTCCAGAATTCTGGTGTCCGCTCGAGCGGAGTTATGCGCGCTCGAGCGGAGAAATCAAGCTCCCAGCATTTGTTGCATATTTTGTACAGTACGCTCGAGCGGAGGTATTTACGCTCGAGCGGGGTTTTCGAGCATCCAGTATATTTTACAGACCGCTCGAGCGGAAGAAGTCACGCTCGAGCGGGTAATGTTTTTGCCTGTCCGCTCGAGCGGGGAAGTGTGCGCTCGAGCGGGGCTCTCTTTTACTGAAAAATTTCTGAAAATGTTTTCTGCATACATCTTTGCATCCTCATTTCATTCTAGGCATTCTTAGGCCTAGTTTAAGACATCTTAATGAGGATATAGATGTAGAACACACTGAGGCAATTAGGGGTTAAGTTAAATATTCTTTCCCAACTGTGTAGCTTAGTGTGTTCGAACTGTTAACTGTGTAGGGTTGGCGACTGGGGAGACGCATTCTAGCATACTGTAGCCCAAACTCTGTGAGTAACAGATTGTGTAAAGATATGTTCAAAATGGTTATCCTTTGAATACCGAACTGTACTGTTTACTGAACTGTTTACTGAACTGGTATTATTTACTGAATGAATGTATGTCCTTTATTTCTGAACTGTACTGTGGCATCCTTAGCATCTACTGTTTACTGTTACAGAGCTCTGTCGGTTCCCTTGTGGAACCATACTGTTTACTGATTGATGGCCATCACTACTGTTGGGTCTGTTAGGACCTGGTCCTTCTGGACCTACTGTTTATAGGCTAATGGATGTACCACATATGATTGATTAATTGAAATACTGATTGACAGAAATACTGAAAGATCGAAATACTGTATAATGAATTGATTTCATTACTGTAAGGACATTCATTCATAACCTCTTTACACTTAATGTTATTCACTGGGCTTTAGCTCACTGTTTATATATATATGTAGGTTCTCAGCAGCCAGACCGGAGCTAGGAGCGTGGGTTAGTCCCCCAGTTTTGTCAAGCCAGCCTATGTGCCTCACTGCGAGGTTCCGAGACGCCATGCTATGGCTTGGGGTGTTTTTGTGTCCCCCACCTGTCTCCTGACTGTTTTGTATAATTGTATAACTGTTTACTGTTTTACTGCACTGTTATTGAGGGAATAGATCCCCGCACTGAATGTTGTAGATGATTGTATATAGACTGTACTGTTCGAACTGAATGAATGCATGAAAAATGTTTTTGGCATACTGATTTCCACAGCTCAATGGACACTAGTTATTTACTGTAATGGCTTCCGCCAGGCCCTGTACTCTGTTTTACTGTATTACTGTTCTGCAGGCCTTCGGTAATCTCGGATTACTGGCCAGTTACGGTGCTAAACCCATAGGGCCGGGTTTGGGTCGTGACAGAGTGGTATCAGAGCGATACTTAACCACGAGTTATACCGCACACACGTGTCCAAATGAGCTATAGGGTGTCCTAGAGAAGTGATTAGGGCATCTCATGAACTTGAAAAGTGTGTGCTTATGACTGCCTGATTATATGTTAAAGTGTTGAACTGTTTAAGTGTACAACTGCTTATAATGATGACTGTTATAACTGCTTATAGCGGAATGGATAATGCAAACACTGCAAATGAAACTGAATCATCATCCTCTGAGGCCAGAATGGCCAGACTTGAACAAATGATGGGATTGGTACTTGAAAGACTAGATCAACAACAGAACCAACAGCCCCCACCTCCTCCTCCGGTTCACCCGGAACAAAATGTACAGAATGTGAATGCTAATGAGGTGGACATTATTGCACTGACTCATAAGTTCAGCAAACTGAAACCGCCGTCCTTTCAGGGAGGCTTGGAACCGCTAAAGGCTGAAGCTTGGGTGCTTGAAACAGAAAAGTTGTTTGAAATGTTTCCGTGCTCTGAAGCCAATAAAGTACTGTTAGCAACCTTCACCCTTCAGGAAGAAGCAAGAAGGTGGTGGATGTTAACCCGCGACACAAATGTTATTATAACTTGGGCTCAGTTCAAGGAGTCCTTCTTTGAAAAGTATTTCCCTCAGTGCATCAGGGACAGAAAAGTAACGGAGTTTGAACAACTGAAACAGGGCACAATGTCTGTTGCCGAGTATGAGAAGAAATTCACCGAATTTGCCAGATATGCACCACAGATGGTGGACACCGAATATAAGAAGGCCAGAAGATTTGAAGGAGGCCTTAGTGCTGCTATACTGGACCGAATAAATGTCTTGAAAATGCCAACTTATGTGGGTGTGCTCGACCGTGCATTGATGGCCGAGTCAAATATTGCAGCAGTGAAACAATCTGAAACACCAACAACTGAATGGCATGGTAAACGACAGGGTTTCAAATTTAAGAAAGGCAAGCACAATCAGTTGAACAAGAAACAGAATACGGGGTCAACAACTAGCCCCAGCCAGGGGAGTGGATTCATTCCACCCTGTTCCGTATGTGGCAATAAACACAAAGGGGTTTGCTACCAGATTTCAGGAGCTTGCTTCAGATGTGGCAAGGTGGGCCACAGAATTAAAGACTGCCCTTCTGCTCCACCAGCTAGTGGTAAAGCTGCACCAAGCGCAGCAGCATCAAATGTAGCACCAAAGCCTAACCCCAAAGCTACCGGGAAAGAGCCTGTGAGGCAGGGCCGAGTATTTGCCCTAGTACCGGGAGATGTGCAAAATACTGAGACCGTTGTGTCAGGTATCCTCTCTATTTGTGCTCAAAATGCATATGTATTGATTGATTCGGGGTCTACACATTCTTATGTGTCGCATGCTTTTTCACGGAAATTGAATAGACCCTTAGAACCTATGAATTACTTATTAGCTGTATCATCACCTGTTGGAGGATCCATGACATGTGCATATATGTATCCTGCTTGTGAAATTATTGTTGGGGATATGCATCTGTTTATTGACTTACTACCGTTGAACATAGATCATTTTGATGTGATATTGGGGATGGATTGGCTACAAAAATATCATGCCACTATAGATTGTGTAACAAAACAAGTAGTTTTCCGTCCACCGGGTTTACCTGAATTCGTATTTAGTGGAGTTGGAATAGTGCCTCCTCCGTATCTGATTTCTTCTGTAAAAGCTGTCAAATTGATTAGAAAGGGATGTAAAGGATATCTGTGTTCTGTACTGACTGCATCTGCTAATGACAATGTTAAAACTGATGTGAATTGCATTCCTATAGTCAGAGAATTCCCAGATGTGTTTCCAGATGATCTGCCAGGGGATTTGATTGATAGGGAAGTTGAATTTACTGTTGATGTGATTCCGGGTACACAGCCAATGTCTAAAGCTCCCTACAGAATGGCTCCAACTGAACTGAAAGAATTGAAGGTACAATTGCAGGAACTGTTAGACAAGAAGTTTATCAGACCCAGTACTTCCCCGTGGGGTGCACCTGTCCTGTTTGTAAAGAAGAAAGATGGCTCACTGAGACTGTGCATTGATTACCGCGAATTGAACAAGGTAACTGTAAAGAACAAATATCCCTTACCGCGTATTGATGATTTATTTGATCAGCTACAGGGTGCACAAGTGTTTTCCAAGATTGACCTTAGATCGGGGTACCATCAACTGAAGGTTAAACCGGAAGACATTGACAAAACTGCTTTTAGAACGAGGTATGGTCATTATGAATTTTTAGTTATGCCGTTCGGAGTCACGAATGCCCCAGCTGCATTTATGGACCTCATGAACAGAATTTTTAAACCATACCTTGATGATTTTATTGTGGTATTCATTGATGACATATTGATCTATTCTAAGACTGTAGAAGAACATGAACACCATCTAAGACTTGCCCTGCAAACCTTAAGAGAACAGAAACTGTATGGTAAACTGTCTAAGTGTGAGTTTTGGCTTGATCATGTTATGTTTTTGGGGCATGTTGTTAGCAAAGATGGAATTTCTGTTGATCCGCAGAAAATTGAAGCTGTAGTGAACTGGCCTAGACCAACCAACGTGACTGAAGTCCGAAGCTTTTTGGGATTGGCTGGATATTACAGAAGATTTGTCAAAGACTTCTCCAAAATTGCCTTACCACTGACTCAGTTGACACAGAAAGGGATATCATTTGACTGGACTGACCAACGGGAATCAGCATTTCAGGAGTTGAAAACTAGACTTGTGACTGCACCAATTCTGACTCTACCTTCAGGTACGGATGGTTATACTGTATTTAGTGATGCTTCTCATAAGGGTTTGGGGTGTGTTTTAATGCAGAATGGGAGAGTTATTGCTTATGCTTCCCGACAGTTGAGACCACATGAAAAGAACTACCCGACCCATGACTTAGAACTTGCTGCAGTGGTATTTGCATTGAAAATCTGGCGTCACTATCTTTATGGGGCGACATGTGAAGTATATACTGACCACAAGAGCCTGAAGTACTTTTTCACTCAGAAAGAACTGAATATGAGACAGCGGAGATGGCTTGAACTGATAAAAGATTATGACCTACAGATTTTGTACCATCCGGGAAAAGCCAACACCGTTGCCGATGCTTTGAGCCGGAAATCGATTGGGAACTTAGCCTGTTTGCTGACTGGACAGAAAGAATTGCTTTGTGATCTTGAAAAGTCTGAGATTGAAATTGTTTTGAAGGAACAAGGTGGAACCTTAGCTGCTATTTCTGCTCAACCAGCCTTGATTGAAGAAATTAAAGAGAAACAGCAACTGGATGATTTCTTAAAGAAGATTATTGAAGAAAGAGATTCAAAACCGAAACCGGGATACAAATTTGAGAACAATGTACTGAAATTTCAAGAAAGACTGTGTGTACCGAATGACACCGAACTGAAAAGAAGAATTCTGCAAGAGGGCCACAATTCAAAATTTTCTATCCATCCAGGGAATACGAAAATGTATCAAGATTTGAAGTTAAATTTCTGGTGGCCGGGAATGAAGAAAGAAATTGCCGACTTTGTGTCCAAATGTCTTCATTGCCAACAAGTCAAAGCTGAACATCAACGACCTGCTGGATTACTGCAACCCTTACCCATACCAGAATGGAAATGGGAGCATATCACGATGGATTTTATCGTTGGATTACCTCGCTCCAGAAAAGGTATGGACTCTATTTGGGTTATTGTTGATAGACTGACTAAATCTGCTCACTTCTTACCTGTCAAGACAATTTATAATGCGGACAAATTGGCTGTTATCTATATTGATGAAATTGTGAGATTGCACGGAGTGCCTGTGTCTATTGTTTCTGACAGGGATTCGAAGTTTACATCGAGGTTCTGGCAAAGCCTACAGACTGCATTGGGTACTGAATTGAGACTGAGTAGTGCCTATCATCCTCAGACAGATGGACAGTCAGAAAGGACCATCCAGACTCTGGAGGATTTATTGAGAATGTGTGTCCTTGATTTTCAGGGAAACTGGGAAAGTCATTTGCCGTTGGCTGAATTCGCCTACAACAACAGCTACCATTCGAGTATTGGTATGGCGCCTTTCGAGGCATTGTATGGCAGAAAGTGTAGATCTCCAATTTGCTGGGCAAAAGTTGGAGACGGGCCGTTGCTTGGGCCCGAGATTGTGTATGAAACCACCGAAAAGATAAAACTGATACAGCAAAGACTGAAAACTGCACAAAGTAGACAGAAGAGTTATGCAGATGTTAGAAGACGAGACCGAGAGTATGAAGTGGGTGATCACGTTTTTGTGAAAGTGACACCAATGAAAGGCCAGACTCGTTTTGGAGTCAAAGGCAAGTTAGCGCCGAGATACGTTGGACCTTATGAGATTGTTGAGAAAATCAATCCGGTGGCGTATCAAGTTGCACTTCCTCCTGAAATGGAGCATATGCATAACGTCTTCCACATTTCGATGTTGAGAGATTATCTCCGGGATCCATTCCATGTGATTGAGCCTACTCGGATAGTGTTGAGTGATGACTACACTTACGAGGAGAGGCCTATACAGATTGTAAACCGGCGAATCAAGAAACTGAGAAACAAAGAGATCCCATTGGTAAAAGTTGATTGGCAGAACCATGGTGGTGTGTATGCCACTTGGGAAAGGGAAGATGACATGGCTAAAAGATACCCAGAACTGTTTCCACTAAACCCTGTTTTCTTCCAGATTGAAGGTAACTCGAGTTTAGAGGACTAAACTCCTTATAAGGAGGGGAGACTGTAACAACCCTCGTACTGATTACCGATAAACCACTGAATTATATACTGATTACTGATAAACCGGACTGTTAATGACTGATAATTGAACTGATTAAAGTACTGGACAGACCGATTGAAATCGAAACTGAAACTGAATAAGTTTACATACTGAATTGCATGTTTTATCTGTTGATTGTTTGACTACCTGTTTAAATGTATGTGTTTAAACTGTTAATTGAAGGCCTTATCGGCGGCCGATTTAGAAACCGTTTGATGTTTTATGATCAGTAGAATATTTATGATTTTATGGTATTTTTATCTGAAAATTGATTAGGAATGATTAAATTAGATTAAAACAAGTTAATTAACAAGTTGGATTTAATTACATGTTTGCCACTTGAGTGGGTCTTTGTTTAATCACTTATACTTGAGCCCATACACTTAAGTTAGACAATTGATCAGCCATTTCTCCTTGCCTTTGCCGACCAAACAAGAGGAATAGAGAGAGTGAGAGAGATTTGAGCTCACTTAGTTGAATTGGCTAGAATTACTTGGATATTGCTTGAAGATTGATGTGTGTATGGCATATTTGAGCTTGTTCATCTTGAATTGAGACTTAGGTAAGGATTATAACCTCTCAAATGTTGAGTTTATGTTGTCCCTTGCATCATTCTTGCATGATTCATGTTCCATTGTAGAGTTAGGCCATGTTCTAGCTCATACATGTTGAATTGAAGCTCAATTGTTGCATGCATGTTGAATTTGATGAGTTTTGAGATGATTTCATGGTAAATGTTGCATGCATGTTCATAATCATGTTTAAATCCATGTTTTCATCTTGTTGTTGAAGTTTGGAGCTCATTAGAGCATGTTTTGAAGCCTTGAATTGTTTAAAAATCTTGCATGTCATGTTTATATCATGTTCATGAAAAATGGTTTGATTTGGAGTTTGATTGAAACACCCTTGGGCTTTGATTTCTCAAATTGAGGTTTGAAACATGTTATATTATGTGTTTTTGTGAGTTTTCCAGAAAATGGGCCCAAGAGGATCGATTTTGGTGTTCTAAACTTGAGTTTCAAACTCAGAACACAATTTTGGGTTTTCCAGAATTCTGGTGTCCGCTCGAGCGGAGTTATGCGCGCTCGAGCGGAGAAATCAAGCTCCCAGCATTTGTTGCATATTTTGTACAGTACGCTCGAGCGGAGGTATTTACGCTCGAGCGGGGTTTTCGAGCATCCAGTATATTTTACAGACCGCTCGAGCGGAAGAAGTCACGCTCGAGCGGGTAATGTTTTTGCCTGTCCGCTCGAGCGGGGAAGTGTGCGCTCGAGCGGGGCTCTCTTTTACTGAAAAATTTCTGAAAATGTTTTCTGCATACATCTTTGCATCCTCATTTCATTCTAGGCATTCTTAGGCCTAGTTTAAGACATCTTAATGAGGATATAGATGTAGAACACACTGAGGCAATTAGGGGTTAAGTTAAATATTCTTTCCCAACTGTGTAGCTTAGTGTGTTCGAACTGTTAACTGTGTAGGGTTGGCGACTGGGGAGACGCATTCTAGCATACTGTAGCCCAAACTCTGTGAGTAACAGATTGTGTAAAGATATGTTCAAAATGGTTATCCTTTGAATACCGAACTGTACTGTTTACTGAACTGTTTACTGAACTGGTATTATTTACTGAATGAATGTATGTCCTTTATTTCTGAACTGTACTGTGGCATCCTTAGCATCTACTGTTTACTGTTACAGAGCTCTGTCGGTTCCCTTGTGGAACCATACTGTTTACTGATTGATGGCCATCACTACTGTTGGGTCTGTTAGGACCTGGTCCTTCTGGACCTACTGTTTATAGGCTAATGGATGTACCACATATGATTGATTAATTGAAATACTGATTGACAGAAATACTGAAAGATCGAAATACTGTATAATGAATTGATTTCATTACTGTAAGGACATTCATTCATAACCTCTTTACACTTAATGTTATTCACTGGGCTTTAGCTCACTGTTTATATATATATGTAGGTTCTCAGCAGCCAGACCGGAGCTAGGAGCGTGGGTTAGTCCCCCAGTTTTGTCAAGCCAGCCTATGTGCCTCACTGCGAGGTTCCGAGACGCCATGCTATGGCTTGGGGTGTTTTTGTGTCCCCCACCTGTCTCCTGACTGTTTTGTATAATTGTATAACTGTTTACTGTTTTACTGCACTGTTATTGAGGGAATAGATCCCCGCACTGAATGTTGTAGATGATTGTATATAGACTGTACTGTTCGAACTGAATGAATGCATGAAAAATGTTTTTGGCATACTGATTTCCACAGCTCAATGGAC
Organism: Camellia granthamiana; assembly: GCA_036172215.1. NCBI lineage: Eukaryota > Viridiplantae > Streptophyta > Magnoliopsida > Ericales > Theaceae > Camellia > Camellia granthamiana. The sequence goes on along the minus strand of CM069914.1, from coordinate 80,258,636 downwards.
ACTAGTTATTTACTGTAATGGCTTCCGCCAGGCCCTGTACTCTGTTTTACTGTATTACTGTTCTGCAGGCCTTCGGTAATCTCGGATTACTGGCCAGTTACGGTGCTAAACCCATAGGGCCGGGTTTGGGTCGTGACAGAGTGGTATCAGAGCGATACTTAACCACGAGTTATACCGCACACACGTGTCCAAATGAGCTATAGGGTGTCCTAGAGAAGTGATTAGGGCATCTCATGAACTTGAAAAGTGTGTGCTTATGACTGCCTGATTATATGTTAAAGTGTTGAACTGTTTAAGTGTACAACTGCTTATAATGATGACTGTTATAACTGCTTATAGCGGAATGGATAATGCAAACACTGCAAATGAAACTGAATCATCATCCTCTGAGGCCAGAATGGCCAGACTTGAACAAATGATGGGATTGGTACTTGAAAGACTAGATCAACAACAGAACCAACAGCCCCCACCTCCTCCTCCGGTTCACCCGGAACAAAATGTACAGAATGTGAATGCTAATGAGGTGGACATTATTGCACTGACTCATAAGTTCAGCAAACTGAAACCGCCGTCCTTTCAGGGAGGCTTGGAACCGCTAAAGGCTGAAGCTTGGGTGCTTGAAACAGAAAAGTTGTTTGAAATGTTTCCGTGCTCTGAAGCCAATAAAGTACTGTTAGCAACCTTCACCCTTCAGGAAGAAGCAAGAAGGTGGTGGATGTTAACCCGCGACACAAATGTTATTATAACTTGGGCTCAGTTCAAGGAGTCCTTCTTTGAAAAGTATTTCCCTCAGTGCATCAGGGACAGAAAAGTAACGGAGTTTGAACAACTGAAACAGGGCACAATGTCTGTTGCCGAGTATGAGAAGAAATTCACCGAATTTGCCAGATATGCACCACAGATGGTGGACACCGAATATAAGAAGGCCAGAAGATTTGAAGGAGGCCTTAGTGCTGCTATACTGGACCGAATAAATGTCTTGAAAATGCCAACTTATGTGGGTGTGCTCGACCGTGCATTGATGGCCGAGTCAAATATTGCAGCAGTGAAACAATCTGAAACACCAACAACTGAATGGCATGGTAAACGACAGGGTTTCAAATTTAAGAAAGGCAAGCACAATCAGTTGAACAAGAAACAGAATACGGGGTCAACAACTAGCCCCAGCCAGGGGAGTGGATTCATTCCACCCTGTTCCGTATGTGGCAATAAACACAAAGGGGTTTGCTACCAGATTTCAGGAGCTTGCTTCAGATGTGGCAAGGTGGGCCACAGAATTAAAGACTGCCCTTCTGCTCCACCAGCTAGTGGTAAAGCTGCACCAAGTGCAGCAGCATCAAATGTAGCACCAAAGCCTAACCCCAAAGCTACCGGGAAAGAGCCTGTGAGGCAGGGCCGAGTATTTGCCCTAGTACCGGGAGATGTGCAAAATACTGAGACCGTTGTGTCAGGTATCCTCTCTATTTGTGCTCAAAATGCATATGTATTGATTGATTCGGGGTCTACACATTCTTATGTGTCGCATGCTTTTTCACGGAAATTGAATAGACCCTTAGAACCTATGAATTACTTATTAGCTGTATCATCACCTGTTGGAGGATCCATGACATGTGCATATATGTATCCTGCTTGTGAAATTATTGTTGGGGATATGCATCTGTTTATTGACTTACTACCGTTGAACATAGATCATTTTGATGTGATATTGGGGATGGATTGGCTACAAAAATATCATGCCACTATAGATTGTGTAACAAAACAAGTAGTTTTCCGTCCACCGGGTTTACCTGAATTCGTATTTAGTGGAGTTGGAATAGTGCCTCCTCCGTATCTGATTTCTTCTGTAAAAGCTGTCAAATTGATTAGAAAGGGATGTAAAGGATATCTGTGTTCTGTACTGACTGCATCTGCTAATGACAATGTTAAAACTGATGTGAATTGCATTCCTATAGTCAGAGAATTCCCAGATGTGTTTCCAGATGATCTGCCAGGGGATTTGATTGATAGGGAAGTTGAATTTACTGTTGATGTGATTCCGGGTACACAGCCAATGTCTAAAGCTCCCTACAGAATGGCTCCAACTGAACTGAAAGAATTGAAGGTACAATTGCAGGAACTGTTAGACAAGAAGTTTATCAGACCCAGTACTTCCCCGTGGGGTGCACCTGTCCTGTTTGTAAAGAAGAAAGATGGCTCACTGAGACTGTGCATTGATTACCGCGAATTATTATTTCGGGAAAAATATTTTTTATTTTCATAAAATTTTAAAAATTTTACAGTAGAGAAACAATTTAATTTTAAAACCAACAGTACCAACCATGCTTAAAACAAACTATAACGAATTATTTATGATTATTTAACGCGATTCAGAATTTAAAAAAAAAACAAATAGCGCCTTATGCCCAGCAGCCAAGCCGGCGCAAAAAACCATGCGGCTCAGCACGTAGCGCAGCGCACGCGTGGGTAGCGTAGACAGCTCGCGCGTGCGAAGCGCGCCTGGCATGTGTGGGCTGTGGCTGTGTCACGACCCAAACCCGCCCCTACGGGTTTAGCACCGTAACCGGCCAGTAATCCGAGATTACCGAAGGCCTGCTTAACAGTAAAACAGTAATACAGAATACAGGGGCTGGCGGAAGCCAAAACAGTAATTAAAAGATATCCAATGAGCTGTGACAATCTGTATGCAAAAAGACTTTTCATAACATATATACAATCAGTTCCAAACAGTATGCACAATATTTACAATTAGTCAGGATAGGGACTTAATCTCTATTAGAACAGTACAGTACAACCTCAGTCAATCTATACAAAACATACACAAAAGGGGGAGAGGAAAACTAAAACACCCCAAGCAGCCGCATCTTGAACAGTTCTGGAACCTCAAAGTGAGGCACAAAGGTTGGCTTGACAAAACAGGAGCTTATCCTGACGCCTCTAGCAACGGTCCGGTGCCTGTACATCTACATATATATATGAGCAATGAGCTAAAGCCCAGTGAATAACATATGCGTAAAGAGGTTAAGAATAAATGTCCTTTCAGTATTCAAAACAGTCATTTATATCAATATAACAGTTATTCAGTCATAGCAGTTATATGTGGTACATCTGATTAGCAAAGCAGTACAGTAGGTCTTAACAGACCGAACAGTCAGTTGATGGCCATCATATCAGTAAACAGTAGTGGTTCCAACATGGGAACCGACAGAGATCTCTGTGACAGTAACAGTACAGTAACAGTAAGTTGCTATAGATGCCACGAATACAGTTCACAAATAGGACATCATTCATTCAGTAACAGTATCATTTCAGAAAATAGTACAGTTCAATTGTTCAAAAAATAATCATTATAGAACATATCTTTACAACATTGTTACTCACAGAGTTCTGGGCTATAGATAAGCTAGAGCGTCCTCGGATGCCAACCCTACACAGTTACAGAACGAACACACACTAAGCTACACAATTGGAAAAATCATAACTTAATCCCTAATTTGCCTCGATGTGGTTCTACATCAATATCCTCTTTAAGATGCCTTAAACATGCCCTAGGAATGCCTAGGATGGAAAGAAGATGCAAAGATGTACTTATAAACACTTTTCAAAATTTTCAGAAAATAGGGGTCTTGCTCGAGCATGGCTTTCTACGCTCAAGCGGACATGCAGACAAAGGAGCTTCGCTCGAGCGTAACTTCCGTCGCTCGAGCGGACTGTAAGCTATAGTAAAAAATACTGGATGCTCAAAATTCACGCTCGACGGGTGCTCGACCCCCGCTCGAGCGTGAGACACAAGTCCTCGCTCGAGCGTGAACTCTCTCGCTCGAGCGGACTGTAAACTCATGCAAAGTACTGGATACACGCATTTCACGCTCGAGCGTCACTTTTCTCGCTCGAGCAGACGCATGATCTCAGACGGTACGCTCGAGCGTGGGCCCAAAATCTAGAAATTTCAGATTTGAACCTCAAGCTCAAAATCAACTTTTAATATACCAATTTCGATCCTGTTGGGCTAATTTTCTGGAAAACACTTTAAAACTCATAATATAACATGATTCAAAGCTCAATTTGTAAAATCAAGGCCCAAAGGTGAGTCAATTAAACACAATTTCAAACCAAACTTCAAGAACATACTTCAAATGTAACATGCATGTGTTCAATCAAATTCAAAGCTTCAATTACTTGCTCAAATGAGCTCAATTGCCTCAAAAACAAGATGAATTCATGGACTAAGCTCAAGATATGAACATGCATATGGAATTTCATGAAGAACAACCTCAAAATGCAAGACCATGCACATGCATGCATGGATTAAGCTCCAATTCAACATTATTAGACTAAATCAAGACTCAATTCATGCATAAATCAAGAACCATGCAAGAACTAACTTGAATACATTAATGAGAGGTTGAATATCCTACCTTGAGTTCTCAATTACAAGTCTAGAAGCTCAATTTGCCAATTATCTTCCAAAATCCCTAAGCCTCCAAGCAAATCAAGATGAAACCAAGTTTTTCTCCTAGCTCTCTCTCTCTCTAGTCGGTTTGGTGCAAGCAAATGGCTGAAGAAGTGTTGATTCTAAGTCTCAAAATATGATATGGAGTGGGCCACTAAGTGGCAAGGTTGTAAATAAGGCCAACTCTTGTAATTTATCAATATTTAATCTAATTTAATCATACCAAATCATATTTCAATTGAATATACCATAAAATCATATAAATCTTAATTAGTGCAAAACGTCAATTAATTTCAGATTCAGCCGCCGATAAGGTCTTCAATTTGCAGTTTAAAGTATAAAACATGAACAGATAATTTAACAATCAACAGATAGAATTGCATTCAAACTAGCACAATCAATCAATCAGTTTAGTAATTCAGTCAGCCAGTCAATTAACATGCTTAATCTAATCAGTAGTGTTATCAGTAAACAGTGGTGAGGGTTGTTACAAGTTGACACGTGGCGCGCGTGTGGCGACGCTAATGTCGTCAGATGACGTGTGCGGCTCACGCGCCGCCTTCCAGGGTGTTTTCTAATCTAATTTTGGTACTACCCAACTCCATTTTCCAAAATAAAAATAATTGTGGTATTTAAAATGAAATTTAACAAACCCAAATAATAGGGTGTATCACACTCTCTCTCAAATGAGAGTGGAAGTGCAAAAACTCTGCACTTCATCTTCTTCCTTGAGCCACCAAAAAATACAAAACGAACCCAAATTAGGATTTGTTTTTTCTCATCAACTGTAAGTCGAAATCAGGCCCTATAATATACTGTTTCAAAGGTATCGAAACAAGGATTCCAAATATATAATTTTCAGAACATAAAAACAAAGCATGTAAAACCAGCTTACAATCAAAGTTACAAAAAATTAAATATGAATTGCCATTTTTCTCAAAATTCGACCGTTGGATTTTTATAAAACTTGGTAGATATATTCTACATGAAATATACTACAACATATGTAAATTTCAGATTGATCGGAGAAAGTTTAGAAAAATATTAATTTTTCATGCATATATCATATGTGTATATATATATATAATTATATATATATATTTTAATGCACAAAAACAAGCATGAAAATACCCATTTAAGGCTCTGATACCAATGAAAGTATATATAACGCAGTGGGTAAAAGGATTCAAACCATATCTTGTGTGATAGAATCCGAAACGAAGAACCTTATAAGTAAATCACGTGCTTCTTTAATCACGTACTAAGAACACCCAGCAATGGGGTGATACCACAATATGAGTATCACCCATTCTAATCATAGTGCAAAGGCTGGATCGTTCTCTGATATGGGAGAGAGTTAGAGAGAGAATATAGGAAAAATGTTATGGGTAAAAATCACTTGACGTATCTGATGTTCTATATCATTCAGATATATAATCAAATATATAACCATATATATCTATCTATCCATATCTCCTAAGGATAGGATAGATGTAGATAGATAGAGGGTTATCCTATCAAATATTATAATTAGGAAATCAAATTCAAATTACATGGGTAATTTAAATGGGTCATGGGTCATGCCACATAGGCGTCCAAATTCGGGTCCAATACCTGACCCAATTTCTAACAATAAGAGAAAATAAGACTTGAGGGTGGCAAAATGGCTGGAGTTGGGCAGCGGTAGAGATGGGTGGAAAGAGGTTGAGTAGGGATGGCAATAGATAACTTATCTATGGGCATTCATGGAGATCCAATCCAAATACATAGATTTTTCTTTTTTTTTTTACCCATCGGGTTGAGTAAATGGGGTTCTTTAAACCTCCACTAGGGATAGGTTGGGAATGGATACCCACCCACTTCCCCGTATGTTTTCACTACTCTGTTTACAACTAGGCAATCTGTCTCCGATTCCATCCCAATTTTCCCCTTGAAGCAAGATGGCGAAACCAAACACAGTCCTAACACTGTCTTCGTCTTCAACTTCCCCTACTTTTTCACCAACTCTCAGGCACCCTCTCTCTCTCTCTCTAAAAATATATATGTACGGGGAAAGAAAAATCACGTACTTGTTGATAAAGAAATCCAACGAAGAAGATGAATAGCATCACCACACAATCGCTATCTGCAAGACAAAACACTCCTAGCTGTAGCCGGGGGTCCTCCGACGCCCATGTCAGTCCTTCAATATTATCAAAATATTTAATAGACTAATTCATAGAGAGAAATTGCCTACCTCAACCCATAAGAGTGTTGTCTATTTGTAATATCCAATGACTTACCTCTCAAGTAATTTGAATGTTCCAGAAGTCCTATCCCAAACAATCTCCGGTTGTTCAGGACTTCTATATCAATAAGATTTCATATCCTGATAAGTTTTACATAACATAAAACACTAATGCAGTGTTTGATAAGAATTTGATAACTGTCATATACATGATAATCCATAACCATGCCACGTGGCAATGCCTGGACCCACATAATTCTTGTGGTTATTTTTATTCCTTCTCAATTGCCCCTAAGCTTTCATTCTCTTTGAACCCAGTGAAAGAGTGGAAGCTTTCTGTTGTTATAATAAAAATAACCGTGTAATAATGCCTAGCTAAAACCATGCTAGGGCTTATTCTAAAATGCATAACTTTATTAGGACTAATTTTGAAAATGCCTAACCTTACTGAAACTTATTCCAAGAATGCCTAACCTCATTAGGACTTATTCCGAAAATGCCTAGCCTTGCTAGGATTTATTCCAAGAATACCTAACCTAGTTAGGACTTATTCCAAGAATACCTAACCAACTTATGACTTATTCCGAAAACGCATAACCTTGTTAGGACTTATTCCAAGAATGTCTAATCTTGTTAGGAACTACCAAAACACTAACTTGCTTATTGGCAAGCAAAACCTGCTCGGCAAGGAATCTCACTGTTGGACAAACCACCAACCTACTCTACAAAAATTTTCAAAGTTGGTCAAACCTGCCAGCCCACTTTGCCAAGCAAAACCCGTTTGACAAAGATTTTTCAAGTTGGTCAAACCTGCCAACCTACTTTGCTAAACAAAACCCGCTCTACAAAGATTTTCAAAGTTGGTCAAACCTACCAATCTACTTCGCCAAGCAAAACCTGCTCGACAAAGATTTTTAAGTTGGTCAAACTTGCCAACCTACTTTGCTCGATAAAGATTTTCAAAATTGGTCAAACCTGCCAACTTACTTTACCAAGCAAAACCCGCTCGATAAAGATTTTTCAAGTTGGTCAAACCTGCCAACCTATTTTGTTCGACAAAGATTTTCAAAATTGGTCAAACCTGCCAATCCACTTCACTAAGCAAAACCCGCTCGATAAAGATTTCTTAAGTTGATTAAATCTGCCAACCTTCTTTGTTCGACAAAGATTTTCAAAATTGGTCAAACCTGCCAATCTACTTCACTAAGTAAAACCCGCTTGATAAAGATTTTTGAAAATTGGTCAAACCTGCCAATCTACTTCACCAAGCAAAATCCGCTCGATAAAGATTTTTCAAAATTGGTCAAACCTACCAATCTACTTCACCAAGCAAAACCCGCTTGATAAAGATTTTTCAAGTTGGTCAAACATGCCAACCTACTTCACCAAGCAAAACCCGTTCAACAAAGATTTTCAAAATTAGTCAAACCTGCCAATCTACTTCACCAAGCAAAACCTGCTTGATAAAGATTTTTCAAGTTGGTCAAACCTGCCAACCTACTTCGCCAAGCAAAACCCGCTCGACAAAGATTTTCAAAATTGGTCAAATCTGCCAATCTACTTCACCAAGCAAAACCCGCTCTATAAAGATTTTTCAAGTTGGTCAATACCTACCAACTTATCTCCTGTCAAAACCAACTTGGCAAAGAGATAAAATTTGTAACCAAAAGGTAGTGTAATTCATATTACCCCCATGATCCATAAAGCACGAACTCCATCTCAGCATATTTGATCCAAATAATAGTCTTCATCTACGTTTGGTATAAAAACTCATATTATTCAGATAATAAAAATCTGATATAATAAGTTGATCTTCCATGTATTTGTGGTTGGAATAATAGTGCATAAACTCCATGCTCCATAGATAATCAAAATTCAGCATAATACATAATAAAATATCTTTATCCCAACGTCAATCGTGTATTTGATCGACATAATGAATATGTCGAGCATGTCGTTGTGTAATTATTAGGTTGATCAACATAATCAATGATCAATATAATATTGGAGAACCGCATAATCTTCTTCATTGAATTTTGTCGGTTCCCATAGATGGCACCAATTGTATAGGTAAAGAAAAATCACGTACTTGTTGTTAAAGAAATCCAACAAAGAAGATGAATATCACCACCACACAATCGCTATCTATAAGACAAAACACCCCTAGCCGTAGCCGGGGGTCCTCCGACGCCTAAGTCAGTCCTCCAATATTATCAAAATATTTAATGGACTAATTCATAGAGAGAAATTGCCTACCTCAACCCATAAAAGTATTGCCTATTTATAATATCTAATGACTTACCTCTAAAGTAATTTGAATGTTCCAGAAGTCCTATCCCAAACAATCTCTGGTTGTTCAGGACTTCTATATTAATAAGATTTCATATCCTGATAAGTTTTGTATAACATAAAACACTAATGCAGTGTTTTATAAGAAATTGATAACTGTCATATACATGATAATTCATAATCATGCCACGTGGCAATGCTTGGACCTACATAATTCTTGTGATTATTTTTATTCCCTCTCAATATACATATATATTTTGTATGTATGTATATTTTGGTATTATGCATGAATTGGGAGATTGGTTTTGGTACTTTGATGTTTCAGCTTGAAGAAACATTCAGTAAAATCGGTTTGGCAAGGCGATGCTTTATGGTTACGCAAAAAGGTATGTGTTTTAATCAAAGAGTTCTATTTGTTACATTTCACCAATTTGGTTAGTGTTTTTTTTTTTTTTTTTGGGTTCAATTCATGCTTTAGTGTTTATTTGTCTTGTATTGTTTGTTTGGTTACTGGGAAAACAGAGAAAAGAAAGAAAAATTAATTACCGGGTCTTCTACAGTGTTTGTTTCTTGAAAATGGGAACTTGGCATAGATGAGCTAAATAATTGAACTAGCCCAATTAATAACGTTGTGTTTGCTTGGGTGAAAAATATTTTTTAATGAGAAATATTTTTTTAAAACTTTTTTTATGAGATGAATGTAAAGTAGAGTTGATTTTTTTTTCATTTCTCTTGTTCGACGGCTCAAACTTATTTGATTGTTTTAAAATGATATATTTGATTATTTTAAAACAATTTTTTTTAATTAATTAATTAATGTGTATTTGATTTTGTTATCGAACCAAATAAAATAAAAAAAGATTGAATGTATATTTAGCTTTAGTTATAAACCTCTTTTTTTTAAAAAAATGGTTGTTAACCTTTAAAAAAAAAAAAGGGTCAAGTTGGGTTGGGAAAAATCTAAACCCATTAGGAGATAGGGAGGATAGTACCTATGGGGAATGAGAAAAATTTATTATAAGGGAATAGGGATGGGGAATTAATATCCACTCCATTAAACCCCATTGCCATCCCTAGTTGAGATGAGTGGTTGGGAATGACTTAGTAGGAAAAATTATTGGTTGGTATTAGGACACTACGTAACTATGTTTCAGGTCAATCATAAATTTTCATATCTTTTCATATTTTTCAATTACCTAACACAAAATTGTGAGTCATATCCCTCTATTAATCACAATGCATGTAGAGCGTCACATGACATTACTCTTGAATCAACCAATAACTTTCCGATTACCAGAGATGAGGACGAACTGGAGAGGGCGATCAAAGCTGGTGATAATAGTGTGGGTCAGGTTAAGTTTAGAGTTACACCTCGTTTGAAAATAAATTATTTTAATAATATTTTAATATTTTGGTTAAAATATGAGATAAAAAATAAAAAAATAAAATAGATTCATTTGGTTTGGTTTTGAAATATTCTATCCATCTCAAAATATTAACTTCTTATTTCTAGGGGTGCAACTCGGGCGAGTTTGGTCGGGTTGGGGGTTTGCCCAAGCCCAGTCCGAATTGTATTTGGTAGTGCACAAGCCCACCCAAGCTCGACTATCAACTCGAGCATTGCTGCCCAAGCCCCGACCAAGCTTTATATTTTGAACTCGGGTTAGCCCGAATTGACCGAGAAATTCACAAGTCCAGCAATCTGCTTCCACAAAATAACCTGAGTATTGCTTAGCTATAAAAGAAAGAGACAGAGATTGACAATGGAATGTTGTTTGTAGCATCAAATAAAATAAACATAAACACAAACACAAACAACAAAGATATAAACAAATACACAGAAATTAAAGGCATATATTAAAAAATAAAAATAAAATCTAAGAACACAGAGTAAGATCTTAAGCATCTTTGGCAAACCCAAAAACAAAAAACAAAATCATCACACACAAAAAATCCAAACAAAGATCTACAGACCCAAATCAACAACCTCCGTTGGCTCCTAAAAAAAAAAAAAATCATTTCCAACCAACATGAATAGATCCAAAAACACAACAAACCAGCACAAAAGAGAACCGTAGAGAAGAGAAACGTACAGATCAAAACCCAGCACCGGACGACTATCACCGATCTGTGGCAGCGAGAATTAGTGGCGTATATGAGACCATGGCGTAAGAGAGAGATAGATTCAGGATAGATTTCAAATTTGGTGCATAAATTTGAGAGATAGCTCTTTAATTTATTTTTTATATATTATTAATTTATATATATTAAATTTAATTCGGGTTCGGGTTGCTTGGGTTGGCCATTGATTCTGCCCAAGCTCGGCCCGAATTACAATTCGGGCATCAAAAATCTGCTCAGGCCTATCCAGATTACAAGATATAGTTGCCCAAGCCCTAAAAAAGCTCGGGCTGGGCTGGGCTCAGGTTGCTCGGGTTGAGCCTGCCTGAGTTGCACCCCTACTTATTTCATTATCTAAAAAATATTAGTTTATTTTAAAAAATTAAGGATTAAAATAATATGAATTTTTTTATTTTGTCATTCTTTTAAATTTATTAACATTTAATACACACAAAAAATATAATTATGACAGTTGATGTTTTCCAAAAAAATTATACTATTTTACTTTTAAATTAAATGGTAATTTTGGAAAGTTAATATTTTTGAAATGTAATATTTGTACTATCAAAAAAAAGTTAGATTTCTCAAAAGGGATCAATATTTTGAGACGGAGAGAATATAAAGTTTTTGGAAAATTTCTAATATAGATCTTTTTAAAAATGGTATACTGCACCCCTATTTATGCCATTTTATTTTTTATTTATGATAAATTTTCTTCTTTAATTATGACATTATTTTAAGGGTTTTTTTTTTTAGGGTCCTTGGTATTAAGACTTTATAGTATAAAGGACATCTAATATTTTCATAATGTCTAAGGTCCCTCAATTTGATCTAGAAAAATTCTGGTCCAGAGCAATTTCCATCCAGAGAAATTTCAAACCAAAGAAATTTGAAATTTCTCTGGTTTGTTCAATTTTTTGATTTTCTATGTTTTGAAATTTCTCTAGGGTTGAATTTTCTCTAATTTTCTCACAAATAACTCTATGATTTGCTGCTTTGCTTGCCTTCACTCTTGGGATCAAGCAAATTATGGGAATTTCTCTGGCCTTTTCCAGAGAAATTTTCTTCTAGCATTATGTCATTCCTACAGGGGATCCCCCATTCAGGATTGGAAGAAGTGCTATATGAGGACTTCGAGATCAAATAGAATATGTTTCTTTCCATTCCTCGTGAGCCACTTATTTCTCCGAAACAAGAGATCAAAGTGATTTTCCTCATTTTTCCCAATAAGTCGACGGCGTTACACCATTGGGATACTTCGAATAAACTGGAGTACATATAGGATACACCGGTGCTAAAACCTTTTAGCAAGATATCTTCCAAACTCTTGGGGTCGTTGCTCCGGATGTTGTTCTCCCGGTGTGAAACCAGTTGGTTCCGTAGTTTTATAATTCTGCTGATCCCAAGTACTCCATCTTCATCTCCATCATTGCATATGGGAATATAGAAAGTAAAGAGGAAAAGGCATGACCAGAAGAATTGTGTGAAATAAGTAAATTTATCCAATTGAGGCATTCTTGATTGAGAAACAAAAATTCCCTCCAGACAGCTTAACTCCGTCAAGCCTGTACGAGTAGTGAAGAACTATAGAGAACTTTTTTTTTTTGGTTGTTGACCAACGGAAAGCATGGAAAAAAAGAAAAAGGGAGGTGGAGAAGGTCTGGAAAGACCTCACTTATAGGGTTTATAAAGGTCCTTCAGTGTTTCTGGGTTTTCCATAAGTTGGGTTATCCAAGTCCGGTGGTCGGACACAGTCGGCTCAATTTCTAAGGTTTTAATAATGTCCTTAGCGCACTCCGAGTATAGGTTTAGTGCTTCTTCTGAGTGCGAAAGCTTCCATTTCGGCCGACCACGCTCACAGTAACGCCGCAACTGTTCGCGAACCAATAAATGTAATTCTTTCTTCGTTCTTCTCAGTTCTTCTGGATCCTGATCTACAGAAGTTTGGGAGGAGCCGGCCACCTCTGTGTTCGGGGGCCCATTCACTGAGGATGATGAAGAATCGGGCATCGGCTCCAACAAAACTCTTTCGTCAAAACTATCCCAATCGACCGGCCTCGAGTTTGATGGGTCGGAAGGCGCCGGAAGAGGAAGTGCCCCCCCACTTAAAATAAAAAAAGAGAAGACCGCAGACAAATGAATACCAAAATGATAAACCAAATAGACGCGCAAAAAATAGCAAAAGAAAGAGACGAAAAATAGAATGGATAGATACATCAGAAAGACAAGGCGAAAGCCGTACTTTTTCTTCAAACGAAAACAATAATGACGATAAAGAAAAATAAAACCTAAAATCAGCATTCCAAAAAGTACGAGATTCCTACCTGTGGTCATTATAGCGGTTCCTTCTGATCCTAGAAAACGGGACTCAACTTAGGTGGAGGAAGGGCACAACATAGGTGGAGATTCATTTTCATAAATAAAGGCTTTATAAAAAAAAGAGAATAGAATAGTTCTCCCTACCTGAACCTTTTCCGTGGCGACAGTATAAAGAAGCATTTAGGGATTTGTTGATGATCTATGATTACACAGTTGATCAAGCCTCTGAACCCAAATTGCTATTATTGATTTGATGTAGAAAAGGACTCAACTCAAAGAATCGATTTCTTTCTTGAGTTGCTTGAATTCGTTGAGTTGGAGTTAGCGCATTTGATTGACTTGAATAGCCGACCTTCCCAACCAATCAAATGGGGTCAAGTTGGAATGCTTCTTCATTTCGATTTGACTCCTTCTTTGAATACACTTTCTCGCTCCCGCCTCTTGGCTAAACTCGAACCCGTGCTGAACGATCCATCTATTTTTCGACCAGTCTCATCCTTTTTTGAATTACCAATTCTTGATGAGGATGGACGAGATTGGTCAGCGGAGACTGGGGTACCGTCTGCAGGCCTTCTCGCCTGCGTCTTACTCAATTTCTATTTAGACAGCTTTGATCGAACATTCATCAACCGCTTTCCACATCTTCCTTTTGTTCGCTATGTCCATGAAATAATTCTTGCTATTCCTTTGAACAATCAAGATTTTCTTTCGAGGAGATCCAAAATCTCTTGAGAGAGCTGCATCTTTTTGCAAAACTCATTTACATAGTAAGAGGTGGCTTTCCAATTTCCTGTCTCGGTGGGCTCTTATCTGTTGACGAAGGAGGTTTCATCCACTTTGTTGAAAAAGAAGAATAAAACAAGTGGCTTTATTACCTTTGTTTGATTCGAATATTAGGTAGGGAGGGGGTCTTTGAAAGAATTAAACTAAACATCGTTTGTAGTACCATGCATGACTACTTAGTTTTTTTCTTTCTCTAAGTTAGCAGTGTACATGACCCACTTCTTAATTATGCCATTAATAATGATCCTTCGAAAGCATCACCAAACCCGCTAGCTGCCTACTATACTAATCTCTTTCCTAGGCTAGGTATCGAGAAGAGAGTAAGCAAGCTACCTCATACCTTAATGGGACTTGTAGCTCTCTAAGGCAGGCAGCTTGCCCTTCCCTGGCTACTGGTCCCAAGGCATCGCTCTTAGTAGGAGGACATCTTATTCAAGAACCGATTCTATTCGAAAAGAAGTTGTTTACACCTGTCCCAGCATTCCAAGATTCGGGATTTCCCTTTTGTCGAGTGTCCTGAGCTTGGGATCCGAAGGTGGGATTTGAAAGTACTGTTCTAGGGGCATCCCTCTTCTAGTCTCGGCCCCTTTAGTAGAATAAATAGAAGTGATTTGAAGAGAATTTCTCTGGAGAGAATGAGAGATGAAATCGAACAACATCAATATTGCTCTCCTTCTCAACAAGAGGGTTTCAAAATTTGATTTCACAAACATTGGGTTTTATACAAATTAAGCATTCCAGGTTCCAGCTCGAAACCAAAGAATTTCTCTGGACTAACCCAGAGAAAATTCAGTTCAAAAACTAGAGAATTTCTCTGGTTTCAACCCAGAGAAAATTCAGTTCAGGTGATCGTGATTTACCATTTCTTTCTAAAAAATTCAGTTCAGAGAAAATTCAGTTCAGGCCTTACTGCTGTTGCAAGGAAGGAGGTGGCTGCTATGGAGAGAGAGTGGTGGCTTTCTTAAGGAGAGAGAAAGGTGGATGTGGCTGCAATGGAGAGGGATGGGTAGGGAACTGCAGGCAGTGTGCCGAGGAAGAAGAATGAGACGGTGGCTACAAAAATTCTTTGTTTTTTTTGTTTCTTTTTTTTTTGGGCTTAACGCATGGATAACTTCCTTCAACATCATTTAATGTGGTGCAAATTATGATAATCAAAAAAAATAAAATTGTTGTGGTTATGGTTCAAGCACCACCTCATTGAAATTACTAAATCGGAATACTATTTCATATCAATTTCCAAAGAAAAAAATCTAAGAGAGTAGTAAGTTTCAAAAGAAAAGAGATAAAAACCAGTGATATTAGCACATCTCCTCTGTCAATGGTTCTGCAATAGGCGGGTGAGCGGGTGAGTTTGAGAGAGGGAAATAGTAGGGACGTGGAAGATGTCACATATTCTGCTTCTTGAATTAGCTGCAACAGAATAGCTAGAGGGAAACAAAAGGACCTAAAAATCATTGACTAATCCATTTTATTGCCTCATTTGGTCATTCCCATCTCGACTACATCTAGGTCTCACATTCTAATACAAAAGGGTAATAATAATTGTTATAGAATAGAAGAAGCATTCATCACTGCTGTTGTCCCAAATTCAATTAGTCATCATTTCGCCATTGGTTCACCTTAACCACCTTCTTAAATCAGTGGTTGAACATAGAGAAATTTCTCCACCGATGCTGTCTGTATAACATGAAAACATATTCGACTGTTGTTCCATTCCCACAAATCCTGCTTGCACACTCTTGAAACTTGGACTTCTCAAGTTCTGGCTAAAACTACTACAATCAATCCCAATTCCAACATTGCTGTATGACCGCTGATCAGGAACTGGGTATGAGAGGCGTTTCTTAGCTGACCCACTTCGTTCCCTTTCCGGTGTTGAGGGCCTCTGTCTAGTTGCACTTTGTGACTGAATACGAGCTTAGACCTGTAATATGACCGGCTCGATCGCAAGTGACACGCTTCCAACCACAACAATCGTTGCTTTGAGTCTGAGTCTAGGGTTGATGATTTTGAGAGTTGGGTATCGAAAAAGAGCAACGAGAAGAGAGAGAGAGAGAGAAAGAGAGAGGAGGGTGAGGGTTTGAAGGGTGAGGGATATCAAATTTCTCTGTAGGGATCTTAGACATCATAAAATAATATTGTGGATCTCTTCCATTACTAAAAATGGGAGAGGGACCTTAGACTAATTTTCCCTTATTTTAATTATGCCTTATACTGTGTTTAGTTATGACATTTTTTTTAGTTATGACTCAAAAAATTAAAATTATGCCATTTTTCTTTTTAATTATAAGGTGCATGTAGTGCACACTATTTAAAGGGTGTGTACCATAGTGTTTCCCGAGTTTTTAAAAATTGTTTTCAAAATTTGACAAGTTGTTTGGTTATATATTTTGAAAATAGTTTTATAGTTTGTGATAATTTGTAATTTTTTTTATAATTGAATAGATAAGTGTAAGAAAAAAAGATTGATTAATGTGTAATATGTGACAGAATAAGCGAGAAGAGAGGGAGAAAAAAATTTGATTGATATGTATGATGTGAAAGAATGAGAGAGGAGATAAAAAACTGATTGAAATCAATTTTGATAAATTGTAAACTAAACAAATTTTAAATTAAACTCTCAAAAATTGATTTGAAAACTAAACCAACAGAGTGTAATATGTTTAGGATAACTCTTTGACTTTTTTAAAAAAAGTACAAAAAATAAAGAGAAAAGAAAAATTTTAATTATTTTTTATATAATTTATTAAAACTTTTTAAAGATTTTTTTAAAAAAAAATTTAATAAATTTTTAGATTAAATAATGAAGTTGGCAAATGAGACTTTGGAAAAATTAGGAATAAAGATAAGATTGAAATCATTATAAGTTAAAATGCGAGTAAAAATTTGTATTTATCAAAAAAAAATTTGGACTATTTAAAAAAAAACGTACAAAAAATAAAGAGAAAAGAAATTTTTTAATTTTTTTTATATAATGTATTAACTTTTTGTTAATGATTTTTTTTATTTTTTATTTTTAGATTAAATAATGAAGTTGCCAAATGAGAAAAATTAGGAATAAAGACAAGATTGAAATTATTATAAGTTAAAATGCGAGTAAAAATTTGCATATGTCAAAATTTTCGAAGATAATATTTGTTATTATTTATCAAAATTTTCGTTAATAATATTTGTTATTATTTATAATTTATAATTAATTTTATTTTTTCACAACAATCATCAAATCAATTAAAAAAAGCTCATTATCTATCTAAATATAAATATTTTAATTAATTTAAAATAATCAAAACATTAAGGGCTTGTTTGGTTTGAGTTTCGGAGATGAATTTTAGAAAAAAATTTCTCAAAAATTGTTTGGTTTGAGTTTTTCTCAAAAAAAAATTCAAAATCACTTTCTCTCTCCTACACATCAATCCATCACTTTTTCTCTCTCCTCTCTCCTTCTCAATCACTTTTTCTCTCACACACATCTACTCAATTCTTCTAAAATATCAAATCATCCCAAACTCCCACAAAAAATTTCTCTCTCAAAATATACAACCAAACAAACCAAAAAAATTTCTAAAACAACTCTCCTAAATTTTTTTCAAAAACAACTCTCCCAAAAACAAACCAAACAAGCCCTAAATAATCAACTAAAATAACTACGGTGGTGTTACATACACCAATTAGTGTACTAACTAGTGTATTAATTAGTGTTATACTATTATTACTGACCCCACCTATTAATTAAATTACAAATATTTTAAATCTGTAAAATTATGTCATATCATCTGTTAGTACATTAATTAGTACACTCATTAATACAAATAGTATTATTCAAATAACTAATGGCCCCGTTTGGTAGAGCTGTGGGAAAATGATTATAACTTATAACTTAACAGCTTTTAACTTATAACTGTGAGCATAAGCTGATTTTTTACTTATAAAATAAGCTTCTTCTCCCCCATTTAAAGAATAAGTTGATTTTTTACTTACAAAAAGTTATAAGCTGTATTATTAAGCTGAACCAAATACATCAAAATAATTTAAATTAAGCTAAAAACTAAAATAAGTTAAAAATAAGTTCTACCAAACAGGACCAATATCAAACGGGAACGCAACTACATAAGACACAACTAAACAAATCCTCTCCGGAGAAAAAATAACGTTAATGCACCCATATTCTACCCTTTAAATATATATATATATAAAAATCTGAAATAAATTATTAATTTTTTTATCAAATTCTTCACATAAACTCACAAAAATCATAAATATATAAATCTTACACTCCTATAAAATATTTAATAAAAAATTTAATAGTTTATTTGAATCCCTAAAATCACTCAAAACAAAAACAAAAACAAAAACAAAATTATGATCACCATAAAACCCACGCTAGTCGAGAAAATTCGTTCACATCAAACCACAATGTCATCAAATTCTCAGATTATCCTTCTCACCCTCTCTATTCTCTTCGTCTCTTCCTCGACCACCCAACCACCAGTCGCCTCCGCACATGGCGGCGAAACACTCTCCGCCTATGAAGTCCTCCAATCCTACGATTTCCCAGAGGGCCTCCTCCCAGAGGGCGTCACTGGCTACGATCTCGACACGAGCACTGGCAAATTCAACGCTTATTTGAACGGTTCGTGTAGTTTCTCTCTCGAAGGTTCGTACCAACTCAAATACAAATCCACCATTAGTGGCTACATTGCCGAAGACAGGCTTACGAGCCTCACTGGTATCAGCGTGAAAGTTCTCTTCTTGTGGCTCAACATCGTCGAGGTTGTTCGTAGCGGCGATGAGCTCGAGTTCTCTGTTGGGATTGCCTCGGCTAACTTTGGGATTGATAATTTTGAGATTTGTCCGCAGTGTGGGTGTGGATTGGATTGCAATAGCAACGTGCAAGTAAGAAAAATTGGGAAAAACCCTTCTGTTTCTTCAATTTAGGGTTTTGTTGATTTTGGGATTAATTAAGATTGTTTTTCTTTTTATAATTATTCACTATGTATTTTTTATTATTATTCTTTTAAAATTTAATTTAGAACTAACCCATGAAATCTATGATGACTGTCTAATATGATGATGATTTTAGATGCATTGATAGCTACTGGAATCCTTGATGTTTTCTTGGATATTTGTTGTAATCAGCTTAGGAAAATCCATAACAAGGTCATAGAATTTTTAAAAAAATTACCGACCCGTTTGTATTTGACACAAACTGATTCTGATAGAAAAGGTTTGGGAGAGCATTGATAGGACGGGCTAGGGTGGGGTCGAGCATGGGATAGGTAGGTCAAAATTGTCAGGTCAGGGTAAAATATGGAAATTGCTTTAGGGGTTTGGTTATGGTGTGCAACTTACACCTTACACCTTATTCTTTACACTTACACCTTGTACTTACACCATTTATACCTTACACCTTATGTGTAAGTGGCACATAGTGTGCAACTTACACCTTACATTTACACCTTACACTTACACCTTATACTTACACTTACACTTTACACTTACACCTTTTGTGTAAGTGGCACATGGTGTGCAACCCACTTACACCTTTTGTGGGTTGCACACCTAAGAAAACTCCTTGCTTTAGAGCTCTAAAAGAGTAGCTCTAAACTAACATTAAATTGTCTTTTTCTATCCTTTGTTTTGTCTTTTTCTGCTTTTTTTTTTTTTTTTTTTAAAAAAAATGGTTGCCAGCTCAGTAGAGCTGCTATTAGAGCAGCTCTACTAGAGCTCTCAATCAGTGCTGGGTAAAATATATAGATGTAGTTGCTTCAAAAATTTGCCTGTGAAACCTGAAAAAACCTGACCCATTGCCATCCGTTGTTTTTGGCTCACTTTTTCAGTTTAAATTGAATATAGGGGAATTTTCTCATAGTTATGCTTCTACATGGTGAATCTTATCTTGTTTATGTATTTATAGTATCAATTACCTTTGGGATTTGATGAGCTTTTCATTATTAGTGAGGGGCTAGGGTATGGAAGAGGAGGAAGCAGGTGTGGTGTTTGATTCCCTTATGTATTATGCAGACCCCATCTTTGGTGGAGAGAATCGATGATCTTTTGATAGTATAGAGGTCTCTTTGTATATGCTCAAAAAGTACACTTGTAAATTGTTTTGTATTGTTAGGAGTCAGGAGTTAGTAACCCTTCTCTTGACCAATTTTTGGATTATGTAGAGGTTTTTTTTTTTTTTTTTTCCTTTAATATTCGAGAAGGTGCATAGAGGGTTTTTATATTTTGTTTATTTCTTGTATTTGGGTAGCATTCTCTTAATGCATTTTTAAAAAAAATGAATGTGTTTATGAAAAAAAAGAAAATTTAGAAGTAACCATGGCACATGAGATAAAGGAGGGAGGTAAAACGAATTATGTATTCCACTTTAGTGGTATGCATACTTTTTTATTTTTTCCAACTCAATATTATTTCCTTGTACTCCTTGTGCAAGAATAGCAGAAGTTTGTTACCTGGTAGTCACCAAGACTACGAGACTCCTCCCACAGGTCGAGTCCCTGGGAAAGCTTTTTTTCACTTAAAATGTAGAAGAATTTTTGTTAAACAAGTTTGCCCTCAAGAGTTTGACATGAATGTTGATGTTTCTGGAATTAGATTTTCTCTGCTGTATTTTAGGATTAGATGTTAAAGCAATAGTCTTAAGTCTTAGGTGAACGAGGCAAACATCAGTTGAGGCATGTGACAAAGGACAACATGATATTATGAATGTGGAAATGATATTGCAGGGCTGACTATGAGGATAAGAAGAAGTAATTCCAAAACGTACACTTGAAACGAAAGTGTAAAAAAATATGATGACGATGAGCAAAGCTCGTTCTCTGTGAAGTTATTTTTGAGTTTGTTGTAGCAAGATACAGATAATAACTGCATGGAGTTTAGCTATGACATTAAATTCATTCACCGGGTAAAAACTACTGCTAGATTATGCATACTTTTGTAGTGGCATACTTCTGTAGTTGAGATGAATGATTGGATATATGATAAGGGTTTTAATGATTGATTGAGGGGTATGTTTCTTATTGAGAAACTGCAAAAACGTATTTTATGCTGGTTGAGGCAAAGGAGATATCTGATTGTTTGATCTTACAATTCTAATTGAGGGGTATGTTTCTTATTGAGAAACTGTAAAAAAGTACAATTTTTTATGCTGGTTGAGGTTAAGGAGATACCTGATTGTTTCATCTTACAATTCTATATAGGTGAATCTACATTATTAACCTCCTTTTGATTGCCTAGAAAAATTGTTGGAAAATAAGTGGACACTTCATGGCAGGTTTGGTTGGGATTTCATGTGGTGATCGGAGGGACATCCATTGGGTGATCCTGCTTTGTTCTTGCTATCCAGATAGAAAATTCAATTAAATGTGTATGAAATAGAATCTCATAATAATATGACTACTTGACAGTTCTGGCAATTCCCCTTACCTTCTATGCTTTCAAAATAGTTTCACATTTTTTATTTATTTTTTTAGGCGGACCCCGTCATTTTGTAGGGGAAAATGTGTTCACTGGCAGGCTTATTTGGTCTTGGCGTTCTGATTTTCACTTGGCTCATCAGATTAGATTGGTGTTTTTGTATATTTCCCCTTATATTTTTTCCACAGGGCAGAGTTGAATCAAGAATACTGATATATATTATTCTGAGCAGTGCAGTGACCCTTCTGTTATTTGTCTTTGTTACAAATCCAATTTCGATGTTTTCTTTGCTCTAATATTCAAAAATATATGTAGAGCTGAATTGTGTTGGTAGTTCCATGATTAGGTCATATGATATACGATGAATCATTTGTGAGGGTCATAAGAGACACGAGTTTTTTTGTGTGTACCAGGGTTGAAAAACTAGTGACACAGCAACTAAGCGACCACAAAACAGGCTTGGATGTCAGCTTCAGTTTTCTTCTTCTCTTTTTGCACAGCTTTTAGATGTTTCTGTGATACAAATTCATTATCAAGAACAAAGCAGGATCATGTTTTAATTAGTAAGACAACGCGTGCCATATGTTTTGCTTGATTATCAACAAATTCATATCTTGTTCAATAATATCAGTAGCATAAGGGACAATATGGAGGCCGGATGGGCTGGACATTGGAACCAAAAAAAAAAAAAACTTTAGGTCATTGGGAAAAACTTTAGGTTCAAACCCTTCCCAATAAACTTAGCTCAGATGATCTAGCGGGCTGGATTGCAGGCTAAGATTCAAGCCTATTTTTGGGATTTATTATTATTATTATTTATATTTTGACTTTTTTTTTTCTTATTATTATTATTATTTTTTATATTTTCTATCAAGTCTAATCGCCACCTCTAATTCACAAAAAAAAAATAAAAAAATATCGCTACCTCTACTATTCAGTCGGACTTGACTTTAAACATCTAGAAGTAGTTTAGACCAAGCTTTATTTGACCTAAAAAAAGGTTACGACTTCTTGGGGGTGGTGTTGCAGAATATTGCATTATAATATGTTGCGGTAAGGTGTATAGAGTATTTTTAGGGATACCAAATGAACAAATGACCAAATGATCAAATGTATTACAGATTTCATATCCGTGTGAGATATTTAGTCATTTATTTAGTAGAAAATTTGAGACTTCTAATATTTTTCATCTCTTTTGATTCTTTTGATGGTGCATACAGTAGTGGCATCTTAAACTTAAAACCCTCATTAATAAAGGTATAAGCATATTTATATTTTTTCTCGGTAAACACCTAATCAATCTAGATATCCTAGAAGGCATTTGCAGTCACGCGTGGTTGGGTTTGTGATTTCTCCCGCCTGATTATCTTAGTTAAATATCGTTTATGTATATACATAATTTATTTTTGTCAAGTAAAATAATATTAAAATACTTTTTTTTTTTTTTTGTCATATCAGTTTTTGTCATCTTTAATGTTTTGAGTTCATATAACTCATCAATTATTATTTTTCATGTGTTATATCATTTTTGTCCCCTCTTAAAGGTTGCAAATTACTCTCCCCGTTGATGTGGAGTTGGGGTTAGATAGACTGGATATAAACAACATTAGTGATAGGTGTTTCAAAAAACCCCATGAAACCCAATAGCTTGCTCTGTGTGCCCACCCAATTTGCAAAAATTTGGTCCACATAATTGGTTAGCTGTGTTTGTTTGTTTGTTTGATGAGAAAAGCTCTTCTCCACGTCTCTGTATCTTCTGTATGAAATGAAAGTGGTGGTGGTAAATTGGTAATGATGTGAGATTGTAAATTCATCTCCTTTGGCAAGTAATGCCAACCATTTTATTCGGTCAACCCACTTGTTGGAAATATATATATATATATATTCATCAATTTTGATCATTTTACTTGTTCCTCAATCACATCCATGAATTTGGTTTGAAGTTTCAACTATGTATTCATGTTAGACTAGCCAACCATAATTTATTTATTTATTATCTATTTATACTTACATTTTAAATATCATCTCATACGTAATTATAACATTAATATAAGTTCTGGTTTTAAAAAATTTTATTTTTTTATTTTTCATATTTTAATGTTTTTAATATTTTAAGTAATTTTTTTTTAAATTTTTAGACACACCTAACATAATTATACTTAAAAAGTATAATATTTGTGATTTTTTTTAATAAAAAAATACACTAAATATCAAAAAATAAAATGAAATTAAAATTTAAAAAATATTCATTAAAAATAAAATAACATGAAAAATAAAAAAATTAATTTTTAAAAAATTGAATTCAGAAAATTAAAACCAAATACATTGGTTAATATTCAATAATTGTGTTTGTGTCATATGAGGTGAGCTTCATGACTTCGTCTTTGACTTGGAGAGCTTTAGCTTGATGGTTGTGTATGTGTTAACAATGCCATACGATGTTTTGTCAATTCATTTATTTGAAATGTAAACAGAGGGTGAGTGAGTGTAACAATATTGTAAAGAAACAAATATAAAAATTATAGAAATCAATTATAAAATCACACTTATTTGGCGTGATCGTGTGTCTATTCAATAATGTATTGTCATTTCTCTATCATTTCTTTTGTTTTGGGCCTATGTAACAATTAGACTCTTACTAATTTCTAGAAGACAAAATAGTTTTACTCTCTTACATGTGAGGGTTTTACCCTTTTGTGGATTTTACACCCGAAGAAAGGTTGAACTTCTCTCAAATTTGACTTTAACCATGTGGTCACAAATTTTGTTTCAATGATCCAAAGTATTCTTTTTGTCAAGTTCTCAATGTATATTATCGACGAAAAAAATTAAGTCGATCCGATAATCGTAATATTTTGTTTTATCATATTTGTTTATAAGAAAAAATGAATAATTTATTTTAAAAAATACACTTATTGTTTATCTTTATCAAGTTTAAAATGATTGTAAATTTTTATTCAGTCATTTTTATTTTTTATAAATAGAATAACTGTATTATAAATTGTTAGACTTTAGCCTATTTTGGGAAGTGCGTTGGAAGTGGGTTAAAAGTTACTTCTCAGCTTTTAATCCACTTTTTCTCTCACAAAAAAAAAAAAAAAAAAAATCAAAAAAAAAAAAAAAAAAAAATCAATTTTTAACTATATTTCTAAAACACCCATTTGTGTATAGACAAGTTGGTGCATACACCTTTCTGTGCACAAAGGAAACGTGGGAGAAGATTATTTTATTTTTTATTTTTGCACAAGAAAGTCAAACAGAAAATATACCAATAATAATTTATTTTATAGATTGTTGAAATTATCTTAAATTGTTACCAGGTTTAAAATATCGTGTATTTTTTTTTATTAAAATATAGACAATTTTATACTTTATTAATTGATATCTTATAGATTTGGTGATGAATACCCAACTATCCTTTTCCGGAGTTTAAAATAATTGTATATTGTTTATAAAAAAATTTATATCTTAAAAATAATATGACAATTTTTTATGGGCACGGTCCACATGGCCTAGGACAGTCCAATCTACAACTGCCTTGGATGGCTCAAATAGGCATTTAGTCACAGTCTAATAGGTGAAAATCAAACAGCAGGCCCACCGAAGAACCCACGCTGGCTCAGACCCTGTAGCACTTAGACACCTATTAGGCAAGGAGTTAGCCACGTGGTAGACAAAAATTTTGCAGAGTTATTGAGTCCAGGCATCAAGCATTAAATGAAGTTGTCATGATATTAAATTCAACAAGACCTCTCGTTCTTGGATATGGTGAAACTGCCATGGACGACGACAAGTAGACCCTAGACTTTCAGCCAATAAGACAATTTGAATGGACAATGAAATGATGAGAAAAAGATATAAGGAAGCTTGTGAAGAACGTTAACAACAAGGAGTAACAATCTCTTTCTAACTTCCCACTCTCTTTCTCTACTTCTCTATCACTTCTAATCTAACTTGATCGACGAAGTGTCCAAGGGGAGAAACTACTCTGACCTTAATACCTCTCCACCAGACCTTTTGCAAGCACGCGTTAAGGAAACTCGTTAGACGCGTGGATTAGTCTAACCCATCCTCCATTGACTATATTGCATTATCAATTTTAAACTTTATTTAACAAAACTCTTATTTAAAATGAGTGATACCATCCTTGTGTTAAAAATAAATAATCATATAAATTTTGTAACTAACATACTGTACAAATTAAAAAAATTATTAACGAATATAGCATGCACTAGGCAAGTGAAATTTTTAGGATTTGAAACATGATTCAGTCAAATTATGAGGGACTTAAGTCATAGTTTTAATTTTAAATTTTTTTGAGCAAAGTCCTAAATTTTATTCTTTTGGGGCTAAAAAGGCAATTATAATTTCAAACACCATATTATTCTTACATATCTATCTATTTGTTCACCGTCCACCTATTTGTCCAACTCACCTATTTATCTAAATGTCATCTATTTATTCATATGTCACTATTAGTCCACTTAATCTACCCATTTGTCCATGTCATCACCACCACCATTTGTCACTGTCAGGCACTTCCATGGCTTTTTAGGCAAACTTTTTGGCAATAGGTAATTTTTTGACAACCAGTTGGCCTGGTGGAGTAAAAATTATAAAAAAAAATATTTTGAAACAATAATTTGTTATTATCACTAAATAATTTCATTAAACATATTTTTATCACCAAAAAAATATTAGACTTTGGATCCAATAACATATGACCTCATAGATGTGAATTTTCACCAATCATTCCTAAATTATATGATATGAACATTGAGTAATAAAAATTATAAAATTTTTACGTGTAAAATATATGATATGAATTTTTTAATATTTTAAGGAATTTTTTTTAATTTTTAGACATACCTAACATAATTACACTTAAAAAGTATAATATTTATATAAAAAAAAACCTTTAAAAAATACACTAATACCAAAAAATAAAATTAAAAAAATAAAAATTCAGTACATTTTTCATATTTTTGTGTATTTATTAATTTTTTAAAATATTTTACTATTTAGATACATTTAAGTAAGGTTTATTTAAAAAAGTAAAATATTTCTTAAAATTTAAAAAATATTCACTAAAAATAAAAAAATTAAAAAATTAAAAAATTTAATTTTTAAACAACATTAGTGATAGGTGTTCAAAAAACCCCATGAAACCCAATAGCTTGCTCCGTGTGCCCACCCAATTTGCAAAAACTTGGTCCACATAATTGGTTAGCTGTGTTTGTTTGTTTGTTTGATGAGAAAAGCTCTTCTCCGCGTCTCTGTATCTTCTGTATGAAATGAAAGTGGTGGTGGTAAATTGGTAATGATGTGAGATTGTAAATTCATCTCCTTTGGCAAGTAATGCCAACCATTTTATTAGGTCAACCTACGTGTTGGAAATATGTATATATATATATATATTCATCAATTTTGATCATTTTACTTGTTCCTCAATCACATCCATGAATTTGGTTTGAAGTTTCAACTATGCATTCATGTTAGACTAGCCAACCATAATTTATTTCTTTATTATCTAGTTACACTTACATTTTAAATATCATCTCATACGTAATTATAACATTAATATAAGTCCTAAATAAATCTCATTCAGCTTGTTTAGTTCCGCTTTTAGAAAATTCTACTTTTTAATTTTTCATATTTTAATGTTTTTAATTAATTTTTTTAATATTTTAAGTAATTTTTTTTTTAATTTTTAAACACACTTAACATAATTACACTTAAAAAGTATAATATTTGTATTTTTTAAAAAAAAATACACTAAATACCAAAAAATAAAATGAAATTAAAATTTAAAAAATATTCACTAAAAACAAAATAACATAAAAAATAAAAAACTTAATTTTTAAAAAATTAAATTCAAAAAATTAAAACCAAACACATTGATTAATATTCAATAATTGTGTTTGTGTCATATGAGGTGAGCTTCTTGACTTCCTCTCAATTATTGTGTTTATGTGATGTGAGGTGAGCTTCATGACTTCCTCTTTGACTTGGAGAGCTTTAGCTTGATGGTTGTGTATGTGTTAACAATGCCATACAATGTTTTGTCAATTCATTCATTTGAAATGTAAATATAAACCGAGGGTGAGTGAGTGTAACAATATTGTAAAGAAACAAATATAAAAATTATAGAAATCAATTATAAAATCACATAGAAATTACTACATAGGCGTCATCGTGTGTCTATTCAATAATGTATTGTTATTTCTCTATCATTTCTTTTGTTTTGGGCCTATGTAACAATTAGACTCTTGCTAATTTCTAGAAGACAAAATAATTTTACTCCCTTACATGTGAGGGTTTTACCCTTTTGTGGATTTTACACCCAAAGAAAGGTTGAATTTCTCTTAAATTTAAATTTGAATTTAACTTAACCATGTGATCACAAATTTTGTTTCAACGATCCGAATTATTCTTTTTGTCGAGTTCTCAATGTATATTATCGACGAAAAAAATTAAGTCGATCCGATAATCGTAATATTTTGTTTTATCATATTTGTTTATAAGAAAAAATGAATGATTTATTTTAAAAAATATACTTATTGTTTATCTTTATCAAGTTTAAAATGATTGTAAATTTTTATTCAGTCATTTTTATTTTTTATTTTTTATAAATAGAATAACTGTATTATAAATTGTTAGGCTTTGGCCTATTTTGAGAAGTGCATTGGAAGTGGGTTAAAAGCTACTTTTCAACTTTTAACCCACTTTCCTTCTCACAAAAATAAAATAAAATCAAATCAAAAAATTAAAAAGTCAAAAAAAAAAATTTAAAAAATCAATTTTTAACTATATTTCTAAAACATCCATTTGTGTATAGACAAGTTGGTGCATACACCTTTCGGTGCATAAAGGAAACGCGGGAGAAGATTATTTTATTTTTTATTGTTGCACCAAAAAAGTCAAACAGAAAATATACCAATAATAATTTATTTTATGGATTGTTTAAATTGTTACCAGGTTTAAAATATCGTGTATTTTTTTAATATTAAAATATATACAATTTTATACTTTATTAATTAATATCTTATAGATTTGGTGATGAATTCCTAATTATACTTTGAGAAATGTTTTTTGCCCTGAATTCTTGCGCCCTGAATGCCTCTAATGTCCAAAACGATGTCGTTTTGGGTATTATTTTTTTATTTTTTATTTCTTCTTCTTCTTCCATTTTCAGTCTGAACCAGAGAGGGAGATGGAGAGAAAGAGAAGAGAGAAAGAGAGAAAGAGAGAGAGAGAAGAGAGGTCGCCGGTCGTCAGTCGTCGGCCCAGTCGAGCTCGTCGCAGCCTCCGACCGCTGCCTCCGAGCTCGTCGCCTCCGAGCTCGCAGCCCCGCCGAGCTCGTCTCAGCCTCCAACCGCCGCCTCCGGCCCTGCCTCCGCCTCTCCTCCCTCTATGAGTATGCCCCCTCCAGCCCCCTCCTCCTCCTCCTTCTTCCTCCTTCTTCTTCCTTCTTTTGCTGAAAAAAAAAGAAAAAAAGAAAAGGAATTCGGGGCATTCGGGGGAGCTCAGATTCGGGCTCCCAATCGCGATTGTTATACTTTTATGGAGTTTAAAATAATTGTATATTGTTTATAAAAAAATTTATATCTTAAAAATAATATGACAATTTTTGATGGGCATGGTCCACATGGCCTAGGACAGTCCAATCTACAACTGCCTTGGATGGCCCAAATAGGCATTTAGTCACAGTCTAATAGGTGAAGCTCAAACAGCAGGCCCACTGAAGAACCCATGCTGGCTCGGACCCTGTGGCACTTAGACACTTGTTAGGCAAGGAGTTAGTCACGTGGCAGACCAAAATTTTACAGAGTTATTGAGTCCAGGCATCAAGCATTAAATGAAGTTGTCATGGCATTAAATTCAACAAGACCACTCGCTCTTGGGTATGGTGAAATTACCATGGCCGACGGCAAGTAGACTCTAGACTTTCGGCCAATAAGACAATTTGAATGGATAAGGAAATGATGAGACAAAGATATAAGGAAGCTTGTGAAGAATGTTAACAACAAGAAGTAACAATCTCTCTCTAACTCCCTACTCTCTCTCTACTTCTCTATCACTTCTAATCTAACTTGATCGACAAAGTGTCCACGGGGAGAAACCACTCTGACCTTGGTACCTCTTCACCGGACCTTTTACAAGCACGCGTTAAGGAGATGAAGGCTAGTAGACTCGTTAGACGTGTGGATCAGTCCAACCTATCCTCCATTGACTATATTGCATTATCAATTTTAAACTTTATTTAACAAAACTCTTATGTAAAATGAGTGATACCATCATTGTGTTAAAAATAAATAATCATATAAATTTTGTAACTAAAATACTATACAGATTAAAAAAATTATTAATGAATATAGCATGCACTAGGCAAGTGAGTTTTTTAGAATTTGAAACATGATTCACTCAAATTATAAGGTACTTAAGTCATAGTTCTAATTTTAAATTTTTTTGAGCAAAGTCCTAAATTTTATTCTTTTGGGGCTAAAAAGGCAATAATAATTTGAAACACCATATTTTTCTTACATATCTATCTATTTGTTCACCGTTCACCTATTTGTCCAACTCACCTATTTATCTAAATGTCATCTATTTGTCCATATGTCACTATTAGTCCACTTAATCTACTTATTTGTCCATGTCATCACCACCACCATTTGCCACTGTCAGCCAGTTCGATGGCTTTTTGGGCAAACTTTTTGGCAATAGATAATTTTTTGACAACTAGTTAGCATGGTGGAGTAAAAATTATAAAAAAAATATTTCGAAACAATAATTTGTCGTTATCACTAAATAATTTCATTAAACATATTTTTATCACCAAAAAAATATTAGACTTTGGATCCAATAACATATGACCTCATAGATGTGAATTTTTACCAATTATTCCTAAATTATATGATATGAACATCGAGTAATGAAAATTATAAAATTTTTACAGGTAAAATATATGATATGAATTTTTTAATATTTTAAGGAATCTTTTTTTAATTTTTAGACACACCTAACATAATTACACTTAAAAAGTATAATATTTGTGAAAAAAAATCTTAAAAAAATACACTAATACCAAAAAATAAAAATTCAGTACATTTTTATATTTTTGTGTATTTATTAATTTTTTAAAATATTTTTTCATAAATATTTTACTATTTAGATACATCTAAGTAAAGTTTATTTTAAAAAGTAAAATATTTCTTAAAATTTTAAAAATATTCAATAAAAATAAAAAAACATGAAAAATAAAAAATTTAATTTAAAAAAAATTAAATTCAAGAAATTAAAATCAAACACATTGGTTAATATTCAATAATTGTGTTTGTGTCATATGAGGTGATCCTCGTGACTTCCTCTCAATTATTGTGTTTATGTCGTATGAGGTGAGCTTCATGACTTCCTCTTTGACTAGGAGAGCTTTTGTTTGATGGTTGTGTATGTGTTAACAATGCCATATGATGTTTTGTCAATTCATTCATTTGAAGTGTAAATATAAACAAAGGGTGAGTGAGTGTAACAATATTGTAAAGAAACAAATATAAAAATTATAGAAATCAATTATAAAATCAGACTTATTTTTCTCACACATAGAAATTACTACATAGGCGTGATTGTGTGTCTATTCAATAATATATTGTCATTTCTCTATCATTTCTTTCGTTTTGGGCCTATGTAACAATTAGACTCTTGCTAATTTCTAGAAGACAGAATAGTTTTACTCTCTTACATGTGAGGGTTTTACTATTTTGCGAATCTCACACCCGAAGAAAGGTTGAACTTCTCTTAAATTTAAATTTGAATTTAATCATGCGGTCACAAATTTTGTTTCAACGATCCAAACTATTCTTTTTGTCGAGTTCTCAATGTGTATTATCGACGAAAAAAATTAAGTCAATCCTATAATTATAATATTTTGTTTTATCCTATTTGTTTATTAAAGATTTATTTTAAAAAATACACTTATTGTTTATCTTTATCAAGTTTAAAATGATTGTAAATTTTTATTCAGTCATTTTTATTTTTTTATTTTTCATAAATAGAATAACTGTATTGTTAATTGTTAGGTTTTGGCCTATTTTGAGAAGTGGATTAAAAATTATTTCTCAAATTTTAACCCACTTTCACTCTCACAAAAAAAAGTCAAAAAAATAAAAAAATAAATTAACTTTTAACAATCCTTCCAAAACACCTTGTGAATAGATAAGTTGGTGCGTGCATGTCACTACGCCTATAAATGGATACTTCAATTTTTATGGATGACCTTTCGGTGCATAAAGGAAACGCGGTAATGATACATCCCACTAAAAGTGGTACTCTATAGCACCACTAATGAGTTGGCAAGTACTTTAAAAAAAAAAAAACAAGACACAAGCAGTGAGTCCCGTCCACTGCCACATCATCAGTGGTGCTTTTAGAGCACCACTTTTAGTGGTCTCAAGCATTATTGAAAGGAAATGTGGGAGAAGATTTTTTTTTTGTACGAAAAAGTCAAACAGAAAATATACCAATAATAATTTATTTTATAGATTGTTGAAATTATCTTAAATTGTTACCAAGTTTAAAATATTGTATATTTTTTTTATTAAAATATATACAATTTCATACTTTATTAATTAATACCTTATAGATTTGGTGATGAATACCTAATAATACTTTTATCAAGTTTAAAATAATTGTATATTATTTGTAAAAAATTTATATCTTAAAAACAATATAACCATTTTTGATGGGTATAGTCCACATGGCGTAGGACAGCTCAACTCACAATTACCTTGGAAGGCCCAAACAGGCATTTAGTCATAATCTAGTAGGTGAAACTCAAACAGCAGGCCCACTGAAGAACCCACGTTGGCCCAGACCCTGTGCCACTTAGACATCTGTTAGGTAGGGAGTTAGTCAAGTGGCAGATAAAGATTTTACAGAGTTATTGAGTCCATGCATCAAGTATTAAATGAGACTGTTATGACATTAAATTCAACAAAATCTCTTGCTCTCGGGTATGGTAAAACTGTCATGGCCGA
Organism: Camellia granthamiana; assembly: GCA_036172215.1. NCBI lineage: Eukaryota > Viridiplantae > Streptophyta > Magnoliopsida > Ericales > Theaceae > Camellia > Camellia granthamiana. Next base: position 80,225,989 of record CM069914.1, on the reverse strand, counting down.
CGGCAAGTAGACCCTAGACTTTTGGCCAATAAGACAACTTGAACGGACAAAGAGATAATGAGAAAAAGATATAAGGAAGCTCGTGAAGAACGTTAACAACAACAAGTAACAATCTGTCACGACCCAAACCCGCCCCTATAAGTTTTGCATCATAACTGGCCAGTAATCCTGGGATTACAAAAGGCCTTTGACCTAAATATCATAATAATAGAAGGGCTGCGGAAGCAAATACACAAAATACAACGTCCATCGATCTGTACAAACATACATAGGACATAAATTTTAAACTAAAATATATACCTATGACGTATAAGTCTTGCAACATCTTACAGATAGTATCATAAGGGACTTAATTTAGCGTACAGATAGACAAAAAGAAAATAACAAAACATCCATAACATGATTCTCAAAACTTGACTTCGTAGACGAGAACTTCCCCGGGAGGCACAGCGGCTGGCTAACCCAAAAACTCTCTAGGCATCTGCTTAGGCTTAGTCACGTGTCTGTTTACCTACATACATAATATAAATAGTGAGCGGAAGCCCAGTGAATAATAATAGAGTATAGGGTTTAAATGAATGATTTTCCATATCAGATTCAAAAACAGATTCAGATTCATATTTTTCTTCATATCATATACAGAAAATAGAATTCATGCTTAATCATACATGGTACATCCACTAGCACTGACAGATTAAATACAAAGCATAAAGGGCCATGCTTGCCAATTCCATGAAGGAACCTTCGGTACAGGGAACAGATAACATACATAAGCCACAATATTGTTACCCCCAGGCGAGGGCCCTGAAACCACAGTATTATTACCCCCAGGTAAGGGCCTTGTGCTCATAGACTACGGTATTGTTACCTCCGGGCAAGAGCCTTGTACTAAGGATGCCACGAATATTTTTCAATATATAGACAATCATTCATTGATACAGAATATAACATTCTAGAAAACAGATCATTTCTTGTTATATCATATAGGAAAATACTACTTAAACGCGAACATAACTTTACAAAGTTATTACTCACAAATAGCTCCAAAGCAACAGATAGAGTAGACAAATCAGATAACTTGCGGCGTGTGACCTACACAGATACAGAACGAATACATACTGAATTACACACCTGGAATCATTAACTTAGTTCTTTCTTATCTTGGTGTCTTTCTACTTCTTATCCTCATTATTATGTGTTAACTATGGCCTCGGTGTCCAGGATGCAATGAGGATGCCAAAATGCACTCTGAAACACTTAAACAAAATTTTCTAAAAACAGGGCCTTCGCTCGAGCGCAACTTCCCTCGCTCGAGCGGAGGCTCAAAGATGTGAGTGGTCGCTTAAGCAGTCTGTAAACTCTGCAAAAGTACTGGTTGCTTGATTTTTCCGCTCGATGTACGCTCGACGGTTGCTCGAGCGCGAGACTAAGGTCTTCGCTTGAGCGCAACTCTTGTCCTTAGAATGGTCTGCAAAAATGGTAAACTTTTGGGAGCATGCACTTTATGCTCGAGCCAACTTCTGTTGCTCGAGCGGAATTACAGAATCTGAAATTTCCAGATTGCTCTTCCAAGCTTAAAACTCGAATTAAACACATCGAAAACTCATCATTTTGGGCCAAAACTCAAGAAAACATGTAGAAACTTGTAGAATATCAGGAATTGAAGATCATTTCACAAAATCAAGGCCCAAAAACATGTCAATTATTCAAAATCGAATTTTAAACTTAATATATGACACATACATGCATTGTGTTGAGTTCAAACTCCTCAAATCATGGACAAATGAGATGTGATACACAAATTCATGGTGAAGTCCCAACATTTAACAAATATAACTCCATGCATGTGAGGTTTAATGTAAGGTCCCGGTGTCCCACATCGGGAATGGAGGGGGAGTTCCTAGGCTATAAAAGTTAAAACCTGGACCCTAATATAGCATTGAGGCCTTTTCCTGAGTGGTGAAAACAAAAAAACAAAACATCCATAACATGATTCTCAAAACTTGACTTCGTAGATAGGAACCTCCCCGAGAGGCATGGTGGCTGGCTAACCCAAAAACTCTCCAGGCAACTGTTTAGGCCTGGTCACACGCCTATTCATCTACATACATAATATAAATAGTGAGCGGAAGCCTAGTGAATAATAACAAAGTGAAGGGTTTAAAAGAATGATGTTCTATGTATGTTTGTACAGCTCGATAGACGTCGTATTTTGTATATTTGTTTCCGCTGCCCCTCTATTATTATGATATTCAAGTCAGAGGCCTTTGGTAATGTAATAACCCTCGCTACGGATTACCGAATAATTATTGATTACTGTTAAACTGAAACTGATTATGACTGATAATTGAACTGAATAAAATACTGAACTGACTGATTGAAATCTGAAATGGAATCGATTGACTGTATCTGTTTGAATTGCATTTTATCTGGTTGATTGTTTAATTATCTGTTCGTGTTCCTATGTTTAAACTGTTAATTGAAGGCCTCATCGGCGGCCGAACTGGAAATTGATTGATGATTTAGGATCACCATAATTTATGTGATTTTATGGCATATTTATTTGAAAAGTGATTTGGTACGATTAAATTAGATAAAATATTGATCAATTGCATAGTTGGCCTTATTTACCAAACTAGCCCTTAGTGGGCCACTACCTAACACCTATTGAGCTTTGTACACATTACAACAAAACATTTTGCTCAGCCATTCTTCTTGCATTAGCCGACCTTAGAGAGAGAGAAGGAGAGAATTAAGAGGGAATTGAGTTCATCTTTGTTGAATTGGCTTGAACCTTGAAAGAATTGGAGGTTGATAGCATCATTGACTCATAATTGGAGACTTAAGGTAGATTCATTGCCTCTTGTTTATGCTTTGAAGTGGTCCTTGCATGATTCATGCTTCATTGTGGAGTTAAGTCATGTTTTAAGTTCAAACATGTTGAATTGGAACTCAATTGTTGCATGCATGTACATGTCTCTCATTTCTTTTAAGTTGTCCTTCATAGATTATCACATGCATGTCCATGTTTCAAGAATAAACCATGAGTTCATCTTGTTTTTGGAACAATTGGCTCCTTAGAGCACCAAATTGGAGTTTTGAAATGGTTTTAAACCATGCATGTCATGTTGGAGCATGTTCTTGAAAAATTGGTTTGAAATTGAGTTTGATTAAACACCCTTGGGCTTTGAATTTACAAATTGAGGTTTGATATATGTTATTCTATGTAATTACAAAGGTTTTCCAGAAAATGGGCCCAAGAGGATCGGTTTTGGTGGTTGAAAACTTGGTTTTGAACTTGGAGTTTGAATCTGGATTTTCCAGATTTTGGTCGTCCGCTCGAGCGGGGGAAGTGCCGCTCGAGCGGGAAAATCGAGCTCCCAGCATCTTGCACTGTGCATTAGTCCGCTCGAGTGGAGGATTGGACGCTCGAGCGGAAGACTAGGTGACATGCTCGAGCGGGCGTCGAGCGGAGATTTCACCTATCCAGTACTTTTTGGTCCGTTCGAGCGGGGATGTTGCCGCTCGAGTGGGGACCTTTGTTTGCTTGTCCGCTCGAGCAGGGAAACATGCGCTCGAGCGGGACCCTGTTTCACTGAAGTTTCTGAAAATGTTTTCTAAGTACATCTTTGCATCCTCATTTCCATCCTAGGCATTCTTAGGCCTAGTTTAAGACATCTTAATGAGGATATAGATGTAGAACACACTGAGACATTTAGGGATTAAGTTATTATCTTTCCCCACTATGAACTTAGTGTGTGTTCACTTTGTTAACTGTATAGGGTTGGCATTCCAGAGAGACACGCTCTAGCATACTGTAGCCCAGAACTCTGTGAGTAACAATTGTGTAAAGATATGTTCAAAACGATTATTTTCTGCATACTGAACTGAACTGTTTACTGAACTGATATTGTTATTGAATGAATGCATGTCCTATATTCTGAACTGTATTGTGGCATCCTTAGCAACTATTGTTTACTGTTACTATTACCGTTTGAGAAATCTCTGCCATCGACGGTCTGTGAACGGATGGCCCCACCGACGGTCTATGAACGGGTGGATTTGTCTAATCAATTCGGTTCCCATGTTGGAACCACTACTGTTTACTGATTGATGGCCATCATTACTGTTCGGTCTTTAAGACCTACTATTTACGGTACTGTCATGCTAATGGATGTACTACCTACGACCGTTTACTGTACTGAGCAACTAATATACTGATTGAAATGAACTGTTTCATACTGTAAGGACATTCATTCTAAACCTCTTTACGCATTATGTTATTCATTGGGCTTTAGCTCACCGCTCATATATATATGTAGGTGTACAGGCACCAGACCGCAGCTAAGAGCGTCGGGGTAAACTCCAGTTTTGTCAAGCCAACCACTGTGCCTCACTGTGAGGTTCCGAGCCTGTCAAGCTACGGCTTAGGGGTGTTCTTATTTCCCCGTTAGTCTTGGACTGTTTTCGTAATATTGTATAGTCTGTTACTGTACTGGTTAATAGGGATTTGATCCCTGTCCTGAATGGTTGTAAATGTTTTGTATACTGACCTGCATAATGTATGGAAAATCTTTTTGGCATACAGACTGTCACAGCTCATTGGACATAGCTTATTTACTGTATTGGCTTCCGCCATGCCCCTGTACTCTGTTTTACTGTATTACTGTTCAGTAGGCCTCCGGTAATCTCGAATTACTGGCCGGTTACGGTGCTAAACCCATAGGGGCGGGTTTGGGTCGTGACAGAGTGGTATCAGAGCGATACTTAACCACGAGTTATACCGCACACACGTGTCCAAATGAGCTATAGGGTGTCCTAGAAAAGCGATTAGGGCATTCATAGGCATGATAAGTGTGTGGTGACTGAATATATGTTGATGTGCTAATCTGTTTAAACGCATGTCTGCTTACGTGATAAACTGTTTAAGTATGCAACTGCTTATGTTTATAACTGTTATAACTGCTTATTGTGATATGGATAACGCAACTACAAATGAAACTGAGTCCTCATCCACTGAGGCTAGAATGGAAAGAATGATGGAACTGGTAACTGCTAGACTGGACCAACAACAGAACCAACAGCCCCCACCTCCCCCTCCGGTACAGCCGGAACAGAATGCGAATATGAATGATGGGGACATAATTGCTCTTACCCAGAAGTTCAGCAAAATGAAACCGTCATCCTTTCAGGGAGGCCTGGAATCGTTGAAGGCTGAAGCATGAGTTTTGGAGACTAAAAAGCTATTTGAGGTGTTTCCGTGCTCGGAAGCAAATAAAGTATTGTTGGCTACCTTCACCTTGCAGGAAGAGGCTAGAAGGTGGTGGATGTTAATCCGTGGCACCAACACTGTAGTGACTTGGGCTCAGTTTAAGGAGTCCTTCTTTGAGAAGTATTTTCCCCAGTGTGTCAGGGACAGAAAAGTGACAAAATTTGAACAGCTGAAACAGGGCACAATGTCTGTTGCAGAATATGAAACAAAGTTCACCGAACTTGCTAGATATGCACCACACATGGTGGACACTGACTATAAAAAGGCCAGAAAATTTGAAGGTGGCCTGAATGTTGCGATACTGGACAGAATTAATGTTCTGAAACTCCCGACCTATGTAGGCGTTCTCGACAGAGCATTGATGGCTGAGTCGAACATTGAAGCGGTGAAATAGTCTGAATCACCGGCGTCTGAATGGCGTGGTAAAAGGCAGGGTTTCAAGTTTAAGAAAGGCAAGCATAACCCATCAAATAAGAAACAGAATACGGGGTCAACAACTAGCCCCAGCCAAAGGAGTGGTTTCATTCCAACTTGTTCTGAATGTGGCAGGAAGCATAAAGGGGTTTGTTACAAAATATCTGGAGCCTGTTACAGGTGTGGCAAGGTGGGCCACATGGTTAAAGACTGCCCCTCTGCTCCGCAAGCCAGTAGTAAAGCTGCACCAAGCGCAGCAGCATCAACAGTGGCACCAAAGCCTAACCCCAAAGCTACCGGGAAAGAGCCTATGAGGCAGGGCCGAGTGTTTGCCCTAGTACTGGGAGACGTACAAAATACCGAGACCGTAGTGTCAGGTATTCTTTCTATTTGTGCTCAAAATGCATATGTATTGATTGATTCGGGGTCTACACACTCATATGTATCGCATGCTTTTTCACGGAAATTGAATAGACCCTTAGAACCCATGAACTATCTGTTAGCTGTATCATCACCCGTTGGGGGATCTATGACATGTGCATATATGTATCCTGCTTGTGAGATTATTGTTGGGGATATGCATTTGTTTATTGATTTACTGCCATTGAACATTGATCATTTTGATGTGATATTGGGAATGGACTGGTTGCAAAAATATCATGCTACCATTGACTGTGTGACAAAACAAGTTGTTTTCCGTCCACCTGGTTTACTCGAATTTGTGTTTAATGGGTTGGAGTGGTACCTCCTCCGTATTTGATTTCTTCGGTGAAAGCTATTAAATTGATTAGAAAATGGTGTAAAGGATATCTGTGTTCTGTATTGACTGTATCTACTGATGATAATGCTAATGTGAATAGTATTCCCATAGTCAGAGAGTTCCCAGATGTTTTTCCAGATAATCTGCCAGGGGATTTGATTGACAGGGAAATTGAATTCACCGTTGATGTGATACCGGGAACACAGCCAGTATCTAAAGCTCCTTACCGAATGGCCCCAACTGAATTGAAAGAATTGAAAGTGCAACTGCAAGAACTATTAGACAAAAGGTTCATCAGGCCTAGTACTTCACCGTGGGGTGCACCTGTTTTGTTTGTGAAGAAGAAGGACGGCTCACTGAGACTGTGCATTGATTACCGTGAACTGAACAAGGTAACCGTGAAAAATAAATACCCATTGCCTCGTATTGATGACTTATTTGATTAGTTACAGGGTGCTCAAGTGTTTTCTAAGATTGATCTCAGGTCCGGATACCATCAGTTGAAGGTTAAACCAGAAGACATTGATAAAACTGCTTTTAGAACGAGGTATGGACACTACGAATTTTTAGTTATGCCTTTTGGAGTTACCAATGCACCTGCAGCATTTATGGACCTCATGAATAGAATCTTTAAACCGTACCTTGATGACTTTATTGTTGTATTCATTGATGACATATTGATTTACTCCAAAAGTATAGAAGAACATGAACATCATCTGAGACTTGCCCTACAGACCCTAAGAGAACAGAAACTGTATGCTAAACTGTCTAAATGTGAGTTTTGGCTTGATCATGTTATGTTTTTGGGGCACATTGTTAGCAAAGATGGAATTTCTGTTGATCCGCAGAAAATTGAAGCTGTAGTGAACTGGCCTAGACCAACGAACGTGACAGAAGTTTGAAGCTTTTTGGGATTGGCTGGGTATTACAGAAGGTTTGTCAAAGATTTCTCCAAAATTGCCTTACCATTGACTCAACTGACACAGAAGGGGATATCATTTGACTGGACTGACCAGAGGGAATCAGCATTCCAAGAGTTGAAAACTCGACTTGTGACTGCACCGGTCCTTACCCTACCTTCAGGTACGGACGGTTATACTGTATTTAGTGATGCTTCTCATAAGGGTTTGGGGTGTGTTTTAATGCAGAATGGGAGAGTAATTGCCTATGCTTCCCGACAACTGAGGCCTCATGAAAAGAACTACCCAACCCATGACCTGGAACTTGCAGCAGTAGTCTTTGCACTGAAAATCTGGCGTCACTATCTGTATGGGGCAACATGTGAAGTATACACTGACCACAAAAGTCTGAAATATTTCTTCACCCAGAAAGAACTGAATATGAGACAACGGAGATGGCTAGAACTGATTAAAGACTATGACTTACAGATTCTGTATCATCCAAGAAAAGCCAACACCGTTGCCGATGCACTGAGTCGGAAATCGATTGGGAACTTAGCTTGTTTGCTTACCGGGCAGAGAGAGCTACTGTGTGACCTTGAAAAATCTGAAATTGAAATTGTTTTGCGAGAACAAGGTGGAACCTTAGCTGCTATTTCTGCTCAACCGGCTTTGATTGAAGAGATTAAGGAGAAACAGCAACATGATGACTTCTTGAGGAAGATCATCGAGGAAAGAGAATCTAAACTGAGACCAGGATTCAAGTTTGAAAACAATGTACTGAAATTCCAAGAAAGACTGTGTGTACCGAATGATACTGAACTGAAAAGAAGAGTTCTGCAAGAAGGTCACAACTCAAAATTTTCTATCCATCCGGGGAATACGAAAATGTACCAAGATTTGAAACTGAATTTCTGGTGGCCGGGAATGAAGAAAGAAATTGCCGATTTTGTGTCAAAATGTCTTCATTGCCAACAAGTCAAAGCGGAACATCAGCGACCTGCAGGCTTACTGCAACCCCTACCCATACCGGAGTGGAAATGGGAGCATATCACGATGGATTTTATCGTTGGATTGCCTCACTCCAGAAAAGGTATGGATTCAATTTGGGTTATTGTTGATAGACTGACTAAATCTGCTCACTTCTTACCTGTCAAGACAATTTATAATGCCGACAAGTTGGCTGTAATTTATATTGATGAAATTGTTAGACTGCATGGAGTGCCTGTATCCATTGTTTCTGACAGGGATTCGAAGTTTACGTCGAGGTTTTGGCAGAGCCTACAAACTGCATTGGGTACTGAATTGAGGCTGAGTAGTGCCTATCATCCTCAGACAGATGGACAGTCAGAGAGGACCATCCAAACTCTAGAGGATTTATTGAGAATGTGTGTCTTTGATTTTCAGGGAAACTGGGAAAGCCATTTGCCCTTAGCTGAATTCGCCTACAATAACAGCTATCATTCGAGTATCGGTATGGCGCCTTTCGAGGCATTGTATGGTAGAAAATGTAGATCCCCGATTTGCTGGGCAGAAGTCGGAGATGGGCCTTTGCTTGGGCCTGAGATTGTATATGAAACGACTGAGAAAGTGAAACTGATACAACAGAGACTGAAAACCGCACAGAGTAGACAGAAAAGTTATGCAGATGTTAGAAGACGGGACAGAGAGTATGAAGTAGGTGACCACGTCTTTGTGAAAGTGACACCAATGAAAGGCCAGACTCGTTTTGGAGTCAAAGGCAAGTTAGCGCCGAGGTATGTCGGACCGTATGAGATTGTTGAGAAAATCAATCCGGTGGCGTATCAAGTTGCGCTCCCTCCTGAAATGGAGCATATGCATAACATCTTCCATATTTCTATGTTGAGAGATTATCTCCGGGATCCTTTCCATGTGATTGAGCCTACTCAGATAGTGTTGAGTGATGACTATACTTACGAGGAGCGGCCTATACAGATTGTAAACAGACGGATTAAGAAACTGAGAAACAAAGAGATCCCGTTAGTGAAAATCGACTGGCAAAACCATGGTGGCGTGTATGCCACTTGGGAGAGGGAAGATGACATGGCAAAAAGATATCCGGATTTGTTCCCACTGGATCCTGTTTTCTTCCAGAATGAAGGTAACTCGAGTTTAGAGGACTAAACTCTTTTTAAGGAGGGGAGACTGTAATAACCCTCGCTACGGATTACCGAATAATTACTGATTACTGTTAAACTGAAACTAATTATGACCGATAACTGAACTGAATAAAATACTAAACTAACTGATTGAAGTCTGAAATGGAATCGATTGACTGTATCTCTTTGAATTGCATTTTATCTGGTTGATTGTTTAATTATCTGTTCGTGTTCCTATGTTTAAATTGTTAATTGAAGGCCTCATCGGCGGCCGAACTGGAAATTGATTGATGATTTAGGATCACCATAATTTATCTGATTTTATGGCATATTTATTTGAAAAGTGATTTGGTACTATTAAATTAGATAAAATATTGATCAATTGCATAGTTGGCCTTATTTACCAAACTAGCCCTTAGTGGGCCACTACCTAACACCTATTGAGCTTTGTACACATTACAACAAAACATTTTGCTCAGCCATTCTTCTTGCATTAGCCGACCTTAGAGAGAGAGAAGGAGAGAATTAAGAGGGAATTAAGTTCATCTTTGTTGAATTGGCTTGAACCTTGAAAGAATTGGAGGTTGATAGCATCATTGACTCATAATTGGAGACTTAAGGTAGATTCATTGCCTCTTGTTTATGCTTTGAAGTGGTCCTTGCATGATTCATGCTTCATTGTGGAGTTAAGTCATGTTTTAAGTTCAAACATGTTGAATTGGAACTCAATTGTTGCATGCATGTACATGTCTCTCATTTCTTTTAAGTTGTCCTTCATAGATTATCACATGCATGTCCATGTTTCAAGAATAAACCATGAGTTCATCTTGTTTTTGGAACAATTGGCTCCTTAGAGCACCAAATTGGAGTTTTGAAATGGTTTTAAACCATGCATGTCATGTTAGAGCATGTTCTTGAAAAATTGGTTTGAAATTGAGTTTGATTAAACACCCTTGGGCTTTGAATTTACAAATTGAGGTTTGATATATGTTATTCTATGTAATTACAAAGGTTTTCCAGAAAATGGGCCCAAGAGGATCGGTTTTGGTGGTTGAAAACTTGGTTTTGAACTTGGAGTTTGAATCTGGATTTTCCAGATTTTGGTCGTCCGTTCGAGCGGGGGAAGTGCCGCTCGAGCGGGAAAATCGAGCTCCCAGCATCTTGCACTGTGCATCAGTCTGCTCGAGCGGAGGATTGGACGCTCGAGCGGAAGACTGGGTGACACGCTCGAGCGGGCGTCGAGCGGAGATTTCACATATCCAGTACTTTTTGGTCCGCTCGAGCGGGGATGTTGCCGCTCGAGCGGGGACCTTTGTTTGCTTGTCCGCTCGAGCGGGGAAACATGCGCTCGAGCGGGACCCTGTTTCACTGAAGTTTCTGAAAATGTTTTCTAAGTACATCTTTGCATCCTCATTTCCATCCTAGGCATTCTTAGGCCTAGTTTAAGACATCTTAATGAGGATATAGATGTAGAACACACTGAGACATTTAGGGATTAAGTTATTATCTTTCCCCACTATGAACTTAGTGTGTGTTCACTCTGTTAACTGTATAGGGTTGGCATTCCAGGGAGACACGCTCTAGCATACTGTAGCCCAGAACTCTGTGAGTAACAATTGTGTAAAGATATGTTCAAAACGATTATTTTCTGCATACTGAACTGAACTGTTTACTGAACTGATATTGTTATTGAATGAATGCATGTCCTATATTCTGAACTGTATTGTGGCATCCTTAGCAACTATTGTTTACTGTTACTGTTACCGTTTGAGAAATCTCTGCCATCGACGGTCTGTGAACGAATGGCCCCACCGACGGTCTATGAACGGGTGGATTTGTCTAATCAATTCGGTTCCCATGTTGGAACCACTACTGTTTACTGATTGATGGCCATCATTACTGTTCGGTCTTTAAGACCTACTGTTTACTGTACTGTCATGCTAATGGATGTACTACCTACGACCGTTTACTGTACTGAGCAACTAATATACTGATTGAAATGAACTGTTTCATACTGTAAGGACATTCATTCTAAACCTCTTTACGCATTATGTTATTCACTGGGCTTTAGCTCACCGCTCATATATATATGTAGGTGTACAGGCACCAGACCGCAGCTAGGAGCGTCGGGGTAAACTCCAGTTTTGTCAAGCCAACCACTGTGCCTCACTGCGAGGTTCCGAGCCTGTCAAGCTACGGCTTAGGGGTGTTCTTATTTCCCCGTCAGTCTTGTACTGTTTTCGTAATATTGTATAGTCTGTTACTGTACTGGTTAATAGGGATTTGATCCCTGTCTTGAATGGTTGTAAATGTTTTGTATACTGACCTGCATAATGTATGGAAAATCTTTTTGGCATACAGACTGTCACAGCTCATTGGACATAGCTTATTTACTGTATTGGCTTCTGCCATGCCCCTGTACTCAGTTTTACTGCATTATTGTTCAGTAGGCCTTCGGTAATCTCGAATTATTGGCCGGTTACGGTGCTAAACCCATAGGGGCGGGTTTGGGTCGTGACAGGTAATCTCAGGATTATTTGTCGATTACGATGCTAAACCTATAGGGGTGGGTTTGGTTGTGACACAATCTCTCTCTAACTTCCTGCTCACTTTTTCTACTTCTCTATCACTTCTAATCTAACTTGATCGTCGGAGTGTCCACGGGGAGAAACCATTTCGACCTTGGTACCTCCCCACCAGACCTTTTGCAAGCACGCATTAAGGAGGCGAAGGCCAACAAACCCGTTAGACTCGTGGATCAGCCCGACCTATCTTCCATTAACCATATTGCATTATCAATTTTGAACTTTATTTAACAAAACTCTTATTTAAAATGAGTGATACCATCATTGTGTTAAAAATAAATAATCATATAAATTTTGTAACTAAAATACTATACAAATTGAAAAAAATTATTAACGAATATAGCATGCACTAGGCAAGTAATTTTTTAGAATTTGAAACATGATTCACTCAAATTATAAGGTACTTAAGTCATAGTTCTAAATTTAAATATTTTTGAGCAAAGTCCTAAATTTTATTCTTTTGGGGCTAATAAGGCAATTATAATTTGAAACACTATATTATTCTTACGTATCTATCTATTTGTTCACGGTCCACCTATTTGTCGAACTCACCTATTTATCTAAATGTCACCTATTTGTTCATATGTCACTATTAGTCCACTTGATCTACCTATTTGTCCATGTCATCACCACCACCATTTGCCACTGTCAGCCACTTCGATGGCTTTTTGGGCAAACTTTTTGGCAATGGATAATTTTTTGACAACCAGTTGGCATAGTGGAATAAAAATTATAAAAAAAAATTTCGAAACAATAATTTGTTGTTATCACTAAATAATTTCATTAAACATATTTCTATCACCAAAAAAATATTAGACTTTGGATCCAATAACATATGACCTCATGTAAGGCCCCTGAAAATTTTATTTTCTTAAGAGTCTCTTACTTTTAAATTATTTCCTTCAAGTCCTTCAGCTTCTTAATTAATTACAATTTTAATCCTATGATCAAAATATATGCGCCAACTGAAAACTCGCAAACCCTAATCGATTTCAGTAACTTAGGAATCATTTTCTAATATTCAAATACTGATTAGTTGACTCCCCAAATATGGAATTACCACTTGAAAACCCTAATTTTTTTTCTCGTTTTTATCGTGTTTGTCAGTTGATCGCATTTTTAGTCGAAAGAAGAAATCCAAACCAAATTAGATTCTCTAATCCTAATTTAGTTTAATTCTACACTAAAATAAATGTTCCAATTCATAAATTAAACCCTAAGCCCTCACACTTTTATTAAATCACTTATTGACCCCAAACAAGTATTATTATATATATACACTTGTACCTTAAAACTTATTTTATACACTATATTCTACAATTTCCAACATTTGTACACAAGAAAAAAATAAATTAATTCTCTCCAATCATCACAAGTGGCTGGCCACCCTAGAGGAACCCTTTGTTGTGTACTTTTTGGGACAAGAATGCTTGATTTCGTGAAGAATTTTGACTAAATCCCCAAATCATGGAGATATGTTTGGACTAGTTTCAATCTAGTTCTATCTTGACCAAACTAGGACTGAATCATGTTCCAAGGTATAATTAATCTTCTTAATCAACCTCTATTTCATTCCATTCTAACCAATTACAAATTCTTCCATCCAATTCCAACCAAGGACTTTTTAGACTTTCCATCATAATTTTTTTTCTTACAAATAGGACCTCTCCCCTAGCATTTTCTCACATCAAACACACTCACACACTACACATTTTAGCTGAGGGAGAGAAAAAGAGAGAAAGAGAACTTTGGTGGTAGAGTAAAGGAAAAAGAGAAGAAATTGTGCAAACACTTCACTAGGCAATCAAGTAAGCCACAACACAACTCTCTTTTATTTTGCCTTTCAAATACATGCTCTTAGAAGTTTTAAACATTCATTTCAGATGTGTTTTGATGACATTCTTGTGTTCAAAATGAAAGGAGTCGAGCCTTGATTCTAACATTCTTGTATTTCTCTTAATCGGTATAAGGCTACCTTTTTCCATATCAATCTCTCAAAATTTCCAAAGGCAAATTTCTGAGTTTAATAAATATTATTTAGCATGTTTTCATCATAAGAGAAGTGGAAAATTTCCCCTAGTTGACCTCTTTTCTCACTAACTTTCTTATTTCAAGAATTGTGCTAGAGAAATCTGTTTTACAGCCAGCTTCTGAAAATTCTAGCAAAATGTAGAAAAATATTTTGAACCTAAATGTTATTTAAAAATCTTCCTTAAGGAGTTAGTTTTCAAGAAAAATTAGTTTCATTTGAAAAAGAGTGAGCAGTTTGTGAGAAAATTCGATTTTCATAACGGTCGACGAATCTGGACAGAGATGGAGTATTTATGAAATAAATAATTATTTGGAAAAACTATTCCATTTCTGAAATTTTTTTTGAAAACTAGATAAAATTCTCTACGAACCATAGGAAGGCTGCATTTGGGAAAAATCTGAAATAGTTCTTTTAATCTTGATCTTTAAGTGACTCTGAATTTGGAAATTCTGTTTACATTGATATTTTGTGCTCTTGACTTTATGAATATGCTTATTAGTATATGAAAATCTCTTGGTATGATATTGCATGTATTATGGTTATGTTCTTTATGTTCTTCATTTGATGGTGCTCATGCTTATGTGGATATTGTTACCTTGTTAAGTTGTTCTAACTTTAATTTAAAATTTTTAACTCAGTGGGAAACTTAATTGGATTGGTATTGGGTTTTCGATCACTTGAATAATGAAGAGATGATAATGTGTTATGTATGGATTGATAGGATGTTTTCCCTAATCGAAGGAAAGTCTTGCGCAAGCGTTTGTATCGGAACCCTTGAATGGATCGGTTGTATTCGGACCTTAGGTGCTTGTGATGGATAACGTTGGAGGAGGTTATGGGCAAGGCCCTTACTTTACCGTCTCTTTTGAGATCCTTGGTTGGCGCTACGCAGTATATAACCGTTAGTAGGCATCTAGGGTAAGGTCTGCAAAGCAGCAAAAGATGGGGCATATCGAATAATCCAAGTCCAATTCTTGTGGTTGGGAGGATGAAATCTCTTTGGGGGATTTCTAGAATACTAGCCACTAACATTGTAGCCTTTGTTATCTATTTTAATGTCATGTTCCTTTCCTCTGTTATTGAAATTGCTGCTATTGACTTGAATATCATGCTTTCTTACTTGCTTATACCTTGGTGAATTAAATTGGGAAAAATGGACGAGTTGTGTGTGCGTTTACTGGGCATTCAAAGCTCACGGTGTTTCATGCCAGGTATTGAGGACTATCAGACCGGTCAAAGGCAAAGCTGAAGTATTTGAATACGTATGGCTATCCTATGAGAGTTAGGAACTAGTTTTGAAAACACGATTATGAGATTGTTAGTGATTAATTGCTTGTTGTATTTGAAGACATGATTTTGTAATTTTTATATATAACATTTGTAACCTATCCTTATACTCTGTTAACTCATGTAGGCCTTGTGTTAATACCTTGTCAAGATCTATCAAAAAGGTAGCTTTACTATCTAAGGTGGTTGGACTTAGAAAGGAGGCTAGTTTGACTCCTCCGATCTTCTTGGGATCTTGCTTGGTTATTAGCTAAATGACTCATTAGTGGCGTTTCCTACTCTTATAACTTTAGATAAACCCTATATTTAATTGTTAATATATTATCTGATGTTCCCAATTTTTGGGGCGTCACAACTTGGTATCAGAGCCTAGGTTCAACCTTTACCCATACGTTTCGACTTGCGGTTAGAAACTACCTTGCTCCGACTACGTTATATTGTTACAGCACTACCTATTCTATCAACTAAAAGACACCAAAAACAGAAATTTTCTTGACTTACCTTAGGGCATTTCTTCCAATTTTGGGCGTAGTAACATCGACTCATAAGGATGTATTTCAGGATCAGGAAGTGGTTTTAACTCTGAGCAAGGCCTCACATCGCGTAGTGCGGGTACTATTAGTTCTATGCGTCTTCTATCGATCGTCGTACCCTCATCTTGTATTCGTAACCTTTATTTATTGTCATTCTTTTTCAAGATTAAGTCATGACCATCTAGTTCTATTTTATATACTATCCTTTGTAAAATTGACCTCCTTTGAGCTCTGATTATTTAGCGCAAGGCTTTTTATAAATAGTTTCATTTTCTTTACTTGGTGACGAATCTTGGATATTCAGTTTAAAACACGGATGGCCAATGCAATTTCAAGTTAAATATCTAGCTTAGTCACTACTTCTATAACCTTGACCATATTAACGTTTGAAATCGTAATGTTATCCATTCCATTATATCATTTATCCATATCTCAGATGATCCTTGTGTTAACTGATGCTATTACCCCTTCATACTCTTCGATCTCTACTTCGCAATCATTCCATTAACCAAACTCTGGTAGTTATTATTTTACCTATTGTAACTATATGAAGTGACAATTTGATCTATATCTGTAGATTGTTACTTGCTTTAATATTTCGCCACGACCTAAGAAAACTAAACCTTAATTTCAAGGCTAGAAACAACTTATCTCGTGCCATGAACAGAATGGTGGATACGCGAGCTAATGACTACTTAGAGACTAGTAACAATGCGCAAAATCGTCCCAGAAATCAGCATGGACCGTGCCCATGGGAGCCAATATCCCTAATAACCTCGGGCATCAAATTCTAGAAGAACTAGGACAACTAAGGAACAATCGACAAAACGAGAGGACTCGACTCTTTTCGGAATTCAGAAAACAAAGGCCTCCAAAGTTCACAGGAGTACCAGACCTGAGGGTGGCTGAAAATTGGCTTCAGTAGATAAAGAAAATGTTGGACACTATGGGGATAACTGAAGATGCCGACAGAATAGCTTTGGCAGTATTCGAGCTAGATGATGAAGCTGATCATTGGTGGGAACTAATCAAGAATACTCGTGACATTACAAACATGTCATGGAACCAGTTTAAGGAATTTTTTCTAAATAAATATTTTCCAAGTACAGTTCATCGAGAGCGAGTCAGGGAATTCCAAAACCTGTGTTAATTAAATTGTGTGATTAAACAAGACAAATAGATTCATATTTGATCAAATTAAATAATAGACCATTAAATAAATCCATATATGATAAATTACATTCTTGAACATGAAACATGTAACATAAGTAACAGAAATACATGTTTAATTGAAATATGGAAAACAAGAAAACAAACCATATTCTGTGTGATACCACAGTGTCCTTAAAATTGATTAGCTGCCTCACCGTGGCTGCTGAGGGAACGTCGACTTCTGTCTCCCAAGATAAGATGGTTTAGTCCGGTTAACGCAGAAGCCCTTTCTGTTAGCTTGGTGAACTGACAAGGGCAGCACTCTCTCACACACAGGAAGAATATTATAATAGTAAGCAAATTGACTATATGATTGGAAGGCAAAAAATTATGTACCAAACTAAGGGAGATGGGTCTCTTCTTATATACAATGGGAGAGAGAGGAAAAACCTTCAACCATAAAGGCTAGCCACTAATGCAAGCCATTACTCATGCAAAACTGCTAGAGTAATGCACAAAACTGATGGGAATTCAAAGTGTGAGTTACACACAATATGCACATATGTGTATATGTATTTCTACAATAGACTTGGGCCTACAACAGACTTGGCCCAAAAAGAATAGGTCAGTGGACCACCAATTCGGCCCAGCCCAAACCTAACCCATTCCAGCAAGCCTCAAGCCTAAGCCTAAGCCCAAGATCCATGATCCACACAACCTATGACCCACGAATCATGGACCACGGACCCGGACTTGGTCCGGTCTGGGCAGGTGGGCGGCGTGCGCGTGTGGTAATTTTGCCATAACTAACTTGGACCATAGTCTTGGCCCAAACCCATCCTTGAAGCATCCATGCCTCCCTTCCTGCGGAAAATTTGGATGCCCTAAAGGGCTTATGCCCTTCTCATAACCTTGAGGTTTAAATACTCATCAAAGCTTTCCTCTACAATCAATGTGGGATTGGTAGTTATATACAATTCCCAATATCTCATTTATGAGGCCAACTTTATAAGACAATTTCTCATTCAATTCTTAATAGTTTTTGGTCATTCTTTTTGTGGTGTAAAGACCTTGTTACAAAGAATCTAAGCCCATTTAATCCCACATCAACCAATGGTTGGGACTTACTTTAATTTCACATTAAAGTCACCAAAAAATCATTTTTTCCAACAATCCCCCACATGAATAAAAATTGACCGAATAAAGAAAACGGACAACGTGACAACAAAGACTCAGAAAGAGAGAGAGCACACAAACTAACCCTACATCAGAAAAGGTAACTGTTGGCCTTGAACCTTTCGTAGTGAAAGCCTATCGGATTTACTGGCTGACCAGTGAACGTGATGTCTTGAACTATTGTGTCGTTTGTGTAAATCAAGACAATAGACCTCACACAAGAGTTAGTCCAACCATTATTCTTGTTCTCACTGGTGTGTCCGGTATGGCCCTAGAACACTAGCCTAGTTCAGTGAGTGGTTTTAAAGAATTTGGCCTTCCCAATTCTTAAAAGAAGCGGCCCACTTCGCACTTACATAGGTGACCTATATAAAGTATCTCATTATACCATGGTTGACTATTCATATCACTTAGGTCATTAAAAGCATTAGCTTAACCTTCTACCCCATAGGGTATCATTGTACAAAGGAATGGGCAAAAAGATTTACCTCTTTAGTGACTTACCTATTACACGAAATTAGGTTGTCGCTTTGAACCTAGATCTTGGGATCTCCAGTCAACTAGGTTGGGTTTTTTATTCCGGTAATATTTTTAAAGGCCTTAACCCCATTCATCTTGATCGCATTTCTACTAACTCTCGAGTTAACCCTTTGGTTGGCGGATCCGTAATGTTGTCTTTAAACTTTGCATAGTCTAGAGAGACAATTCCATTAGAGAGTAGTTGTCGTATGGAATTATGTTTACGACGGATATGTCTAGACTTTCCATTATACATATGACTTTGTGCCCGTCCAATAGCCGATTGGCTATCACAATAAATACAGATAGCAAGCACATGTTTTGGCCAACATGGAATATCCTTAACGAATTGGTGAAGCCATTCAGTTTTTTTAGTTGCTTTATCCAAAGCAATAAACTCGAATTCCATTGTTGATCTCCATATACACGTTTGCTTGAAAGACTTCTAAGACACGACTACCCCTCCGAGGGTAAACACATAACCACTAGTGGATTTGAAGTCTTTTATATCAGATATCCAGTTAGCGTCCCTATACCCTTCTAGTACCGCTGGATATCTGGTATAATGCAGTCCATAATCCCAGGTGTAGCATAGATAACCTAACACCCGCATAATGCCTCTCCAATGAGTGGCATTTGGATTACTGGTGAATCTACTAAGCCTGCTAACAGAGTAGGCTATATCCAGCCTTGTATAACTCATCAGATACATCAAACTTCCAATGACCCGAGAATATTCTAGCTAAGAGACGCTCTCACCATTATTCTTGGTCAAATGTAGACTCACGTCTACCGGTGTCCTAGCCACACTTGCATCTGATTTACCAAATTTCTCAAGTATCTTCTCAACATAATGAGACTGAGAAAATACAATACCACTAGATATTCTGGTAATCTTAATACCTAGAATGACATCTGCAAGGCCCATATCTTTTATGTCAAACTCTGAGTTTAACAATCTCTTGGTAATTCGAACCATTTCAGCATTACTACCAACAATGAGTATGTTTCTATGTATAGACACAAAATGATATAATCTCTGTCAGTGTCTTTAACATATACGCACTTGTTACACTCATTGATTCTAAACCCATTTGACAACATAGCGTTGTCAAACTTCTCATGCCATTGCTTAGGCGCTTGTTTCAAACCATATAATGATTTGACAAGCTTATAGACTTTCTTATTTTTCCCTGGAGCTAAAAACCCGTCGGGTTGTTCCATGTAGATTTCTTCATCTAAATCTCCATTTAAGAAGGCTGTCTTTACATCTATCTGATGTATCTCTAGACCACGTAAAGCGACTATCGCAATCACCATGCGAATGGATGTAATATTTGTTACAGGTGAATACGTATGAAAGTAATCGAGGCCTTCTCGTTGCTTGTATCCTTTGATAACTAGTCTAGCTTTATATTTATCAATTCACCTATCAGCTTTCATCTTTCTTCTAAAGATCCACTTACTTCCCAAGGCCTTACTGCCTGGGGGTAGATCAACCAACTCCCAAGTATGGTTCTATAAGATGGAGTCAATTTCACTTTTAATAGCTTCTTTCCATAAGGGACTTTCTGGTGAAGTCACATGTAACAATCCCGACTCATGATTAACGTTAATCCATGCTTAATTATGCCTAATAAGTAATTAAAGAGAAATTTTGCGTTATATGTTGCCTTATTTGTGTTTACATTTGTTTAACATAGAAAGATCTATTCATGTTTTCATTTCGGTTTGCGAATTGAAGGCCTTATCGGCATCTGATTCAGAAATTGACTTGATTTATGTGTTAATTAGAATTTTAAAATTTTATGGTAAGTTTAATTAAAATTTAGTTCGGAACGAATTAATTAGAATAAATTGTACCCATTTGATTAGTGGTAAGCATAATTAATTAAACTCTCTAACCAAACCTATATAAGGCTAGTTTGTGCACTAACTCTTTTGTTTTACACATTTTTGAGCCTATTCACACAAACAAACGTGAGAGTGTGAGAAGGGAGAAGTTGAGATCAAAACTAGGAGAGAGGAGAATTGCTAGGAATAATTGGAGAATTAAGGAGAATTGAGAGGTGAACTTCTACACTTGTACAATTAAGACTCTAGGTAAGAATTCTAGGCTTTGGCTTTGTAATAAAGTTGATTAATGCATGGAACCAAGTGAATGAGGTGAATTCATAAGGGAATTGAGCTAGAATTGAAGAAGGTTAAGCCATTCCATATATGCATGCATATATCATATCATCTTGAGTTTGGAATCAAAGAATTTTCACATGCATGTGTAATTTATGAAGTTTGGAGGTTGATCTCAAGGAATTTCAACTTGCATGTACTCATCCTACATGTGTTTTGAGAATTCATCTTGTGTTGTATCAATTTATACCACTTGATCATGTTTTGGAAGTTTTGGAGTCAAACCATTACATACATGTCATGTTAGTATATTTCAAGTTGGGATTTTGGTTAATTGACATGCTTTTGAGCCTTGATTTTATGAAATGATTTTCAATTCTTTAAGTTTTCCAAGTTTAGACTTATTTTCTCAAGTTTTGGGGCCCAAAAGTTGAGTTATATGGCTTTGAATTTGAGTTTGGAGCTTAGAAGTGCAATCTAAAAATCCCAGATTCTGCACTTCCACTCGTGCGGTAGAATCTGCGCTCGAGCGGCCACCTTGTGATTTTACACTTCTGCTCAAGCGATCTAAAGTCCGCTCGAGCGTGAAATACATGCTCCTAGAAGTTTGTATGTTTTGTAGACCGCTCAAGCGGCAAAAGTTGCGCTCGAGCGAGGGTATGAGTCTCACGCTCGAGCGAGAGTTAAGTGGCCATCGAGCGGAGATTTCACTTAACCAGTACTTTTGCAAGGTTTACAAAGCGCTCGAACGAGAAAAGTTGCACTTAAGCATCTCCTCACATGTTTGCATGTCTGTTCGAGTGAGAGAAGTTACGCTCGAGCGGGACCCCTATTTTTAGCATTTTTTACCAAGTGTTTTCAAATGCATTTTTGCATCCTCATTGCATCCTAGGCATTCCTAGGCCAAGATTAAGACACTATAATAAAGATAAAGAAGTAGAAACACACCAAGATAAGAGAGGATTAAGTTAATATTTCCGAGTGTGTAATTCAATATGTGTCCGTTCTGTAACTGTGTAGGTCAAGCACCACTAGACGTCTGATATGCCCATCCTGTTTGTTTGCCTTGGAGCCATTTGTTAATCGTGAGTAATAACTCTGTAAAGTTATGTTTGACTTTAATTATTTTTTGATGATATGAAATGATTAGTTTTCTAAAATGCTATGCTTTGTATAAATGAATAATTGTCCATATTTTGAAAAGTGTTTGTGGCAACAATTCCATGGCTCAAGGATGTTATCTGTTCCCGGTCCGGAGGTTCCTTTGTGGAACTAACAAGTTATCTGTACCCAACTGGAGGTTCTTTTGTGGAACTGACAAGTTTTCCGTACTTGGTCTGGGGGTTCTTTTGTGGAACTGACAAGTTATCCGTACCCGGTCGGAGGTTCCTTTCTGGAATAGACAAGTATGACCCTTGATGCTTTGTATGTGATCATCTGTTAGCGCTAACAGATGTAAGATTAACTATGTATTTTGATTTCTGTTATTGACTTGTAAAAGAATGTGAATATAAATCTGTTCTATAATGAATTCTAATTTTTGACTCATTGATGGACATCATCCATTAAAACTCTTTACTCCGTTATTATTCACTGGGCTCCTGTTCACTATTTATTTTTATGTATGTAGGTGAATAAGCGCGTGACCAGGCCTAAGTTGCTGCTTGGCAAGTTTTGGAGTCAGCTAGCTGTCGTGTCTCCGGTGGAGGTTCCCTTTTGAGATCTGACCAAGTTTTGAGTCTTTGGGATTGTTGTACTTTCTGATGTTATGTTTAATCTGAACATGTTTTGAAATTTCTGTATACGTAGCCCTGGTGACGTATGACTAATGTTTTTTTTTTTTTTTGACATCACATCTATATATAAATATAAGTTTGTTTCAAAAATTTCTGTCCTATGTATGTCTGCACAGCTCTATGGACTATGTATATGTAGTATATTTGCTTCCGTAGCCCCTATTTGTATGTTATTCTATTAAGAGGCCTTTGGTAATCCAAGGATTACTGGCTGGTTATGACGCTAAACCTATAGGGGTGGGTTTGGGTTGTGACATCACAACATCATGGAAAGTTCGAGGTTCTCCCTCTAACATATAAGTCAAGAAGTCCGGGCCAAAGGACTTGGTAGTCCTAGCCCTCTTACTCCTTCTTGGCTCATCCACTTCCTCATCTTGATCATCATCTTGATCATTACCTTGATGATCTTCAAGTTCCTTCTCAGAACTTTAATCCTCTCCTCGGGTTCGACAAGGAAATATGTCTTCAAAGAAAGACGCATTCCTTGACTCCAATATGGTATTCTTGTGGATATCTGAAATATCAGACTTGTGGACAAGAAACCTATATGCACTACTATTCTGTGCATAACTAATGAATATACAATCCACGGTTTTCAGACCTATCCTAACCCTCTTGGGTATAGGTACCGCCACTTTTGCAAGACATCCCCACATTTGTAAGAAATTATAAGAAGGCTTGCAGCCTTTCCATAATTCATATGGAGTCTTATCTATTTTCTTCCGAGGGATTCTATTTAGAATGTAATTCGCAGAGAGAATTGCTTCCCCCCACAAGTTCTTTGGCAATCCAGAACTTAGCAACATTGCATTCATTATCTCATTTAACATCCTATTCTCTCGCTCAGCAATCCCATTTGACTGAGGAGAATAAGGCGCCGTGGTTTGGTGGATAATCTTGGATTGAGCACAAATCTCAATAAACGGTGATTCATACTCACCACCATAATCACTTTTTAAAGCCTTAATCTTGCGGCCTAATTGATTCTCAACTTCATTCTTATAAAGAACAAATTTGTCAATAGCCTCATATTTGCTTTTGAGCAAATAGACATAACAATACTGAATGCAATCATCAACAAAAGTGATGGAGTACTTATTGCCACCACGTGATTGTATAAACTTTAAGTCACACACATCACTATGCACTAAGTCCAACGGCTCTGAACTTCTTTCAATAGAATGAAACGAAGATCTTGTTAACTTCGCTTCAACACAAGTTTCACACTTGTGTTTTGGATTAATGTATGTGATCAAACTTGATTAATCTATGCAAAGATTCAAAGTTCACATGTCCTAGTCTACCATACCACAAATTGGAAGACTCAAGCATGCAAGCAGAAAAAGATGCATCTTTATTCATCTTTGGGGTAACAGTCATTACATTGAGTTTGAACATACCCCCCAACATATAACCCGTACCCACATACAGTCCGCTCCTGGTCAGAACGACCTTGTCGGACTCAAAGACCATGCTAAAACCATGTTTGCTGAGAAGAGACCCTGAGATAACATTCTTACGAATGTCCGGAACATACAGGACTTCGTTCAAGGTCAGCTCCATTCCTGAAGTCAGGACCACATTTCCTTTCCCCTCAACAATTGAGGTAGCAGAATTCCCCATAAACAACTTCTCACCGTTTGTAACCAGCTCGAAAGTTGTAAACAACTTTTTCTCGAAGCAGATGTGGCGTGTAGCCCCAGTAACAATCCACCATTCTCTTGGGTTTGAACCCACCATATTCACCTCAGCGACAACGATAGACAAGTGCCTGTCATCCTCATCATAAGAGTGCTCTTATATCTGCCATGTGAGCACAAGGTTTGGTTTTATATGGCTTCTTCTACTTGAGGCAGTTACTAGCCTGATGCCCCTCGCTACCACAGTTGTAGCACTTCCCTAAGAATCGATAACCAGGTTCCTGCAGCTTGTATGCCGGCTTCTTTGCAACACCACCCCTTAGCCCTAGCTTTGAGCCCTTGTTCACAGGAGGCTTTTTCCTCATCCTACAAGATTTGTTATGCTCAATGACATTGGCCTTCACAGAGGAGGTACTCCCTCATTTCTTTCTATTATCCTCCTCAATTCGGAGTCGGACAACTAGCTCTTCAATTGACATTTCCTTGCCCTTGTGCTTCAAGTAGTTGTTAAAGTCTTTTCAACCATTGGGAAGTTTCTCAATGATCACAGCAACTTGGAATGACTCGTTCAAAGGCATCCCCTTAGCATGAATTTCATGCAAGATCACTTGGAACTCCTAGACTTGGCTTATCACAATTTTTGAATCTACCATTTTAAAGTCCAGGAACCGGCCAATGACAAAGTTCTTTGCCCCAGCATCCTCAGTCCTGTATTTCTTGTCCAGAGATTCTCATAACTCCTTTGCTGAGCTCTTGGCACAAAACACACTGTAGAGTGAGTCTGCCAAGTTGTTGAACACATAGTTTCGGCAAAGATAGTCTGTTTGCTTCCATGTGTCAAGTGCCATGACTTTCTTCCTATCTGGCTCATTCTTTACCATGGCTGGAGGATCCTCGCTCAAAACATTTGCAAGGTTCAGCGTGGTCAAGTAGAACAACATTTTTTGCTGTCATCTCTTGTAGTTCACCTTAGCAAATTTCTCTGGGCGCTTATGGTGACTGAGTGGTCCTCCCGGAACAGCCGGAGTAACACCAGGGTTAATCACAGAAGTCACAGTAATAGGGGTTGGCAAACCAGTTGCCCCGGGGTTCAGATCCCTACCAACATTGGTAGTAGCAGCAGTAGCATCGGTGACAGTTGCCATTTCTGAAAAATACACAAGAATATCACTTTCTGTGTTTTTAGAAATTAAACTTAACACTAGAAAATCCGACAGTTGAAAGTTAATTCAAAATTAGTCTCACCACTAAACCTAGAATCAAACATGGTTAAGATTGTTCCCAGGAAGACTGGAGGGTCACATTGGTCCCACTTAAAACCCAGTTAATCTTTTGACAAAACTTTCAAGAGCATGTTGGCTCCTAGTCCGTGAGAAATAATTTTTAGAATTACGTTTTTCCAAGGGATGAACTAGGTTAAAACAACCCAAGGTTCCACACTTACATGCAATTTAAAATTGCTAACCAAATTACAAACAATATAAAAAATTGCTACAACAATATAAGAAAATAAAACTTGCTTTTACAACTTGGCAAACAAACCAAATAAATCTCAAGCAAAAATTGCTTCAACTATAAACAAAAGTAAATCCATCCAAATAGGATTATTATTTGTTTAAAACTTCTTTCCTCGCTTAGAAAGAAAGTTAATAGCAAACCACAACACAAATACAAACAAACAATCTAAAGAAACTTGTAAAACTAATCAATTAATTTAATAGCAAAACTAATTATGCTAGACAAGTTATACAATAAAACATATGATTCCCAAATGAATAAAAAACTTTTGTAACTCTAATATTTAAATTAAAAATTAATTTACAAGAGTTATAGAAAAATTATTACACCATTATCATATAAATAAATGTAGCCAAGTTACAAAAATTTTAATAAATCCAAAATTAAATTTACAATTAATTTACACAATAAACATATAAATAAATAAATAAGTTACAAAACCTTTTATAACTCCAAATATTTAAATTAAAATTTAATATCATGAGTTATCTATCAATAATTACATAATAAACATGTAAATAACTCATGTGAATAATTCTAGAAATTAGAAAGCAATTAGTAACTCATTGTAAAAATCTATGATCTAATAAACATGTGAATTTATTAGGAAAATAGAAACAACGAACATGTATATAATATTCGAACCAAAGAAACTAATTAGCATGTAAATGTATTAACATCTCGTATAAATAATTCTAGAAATAGTAAGCATGTAACACATGAATTAAACTCTAGAACAATTTAAAACATGTCAATTTTAACTAAACAACTAAAGACTCTTGAGTATGGAAATTATATTCGGACTATAAAATAAAGATGCCTACACATCATGGTAGGAAATTAAAATCATACTCATAAAATTAAATTATATGCAATGCTCGGACCAACCACCATAGGACATCCATTTATGTAATAAATAAGAAATCAAATAAAAAGGCATGCATTTTATGATGTAAAACAGTGCCATTTTCCCAATAAAAAAATAACACACAAATCCTAAATTTGCTAAACAAGAACCGAATAAAATTATGTATAAACTAGTTACATAAATTAGAACCAAAACAACGGCCTATTATATGGTACAGATTGACTAGAACAATCCAACCAATAACATGCATATATATAAAGCTAATATTCTAATCCAAACTACTAAACTGGAATGAAACCTAATCAAAACGTCCAGGGAAAAGATTATTACACGTTACTTATGAATCTATTTATCTAATTTCATGATAAACACATATAATTTGTTTTAAGATTGTTAATTAAATTGTGTGATTAAACAAGACAAATAGATTAATATTTGATCAAATCAAATAATAGACCATTAAATAAATCCATATATGATAAATTACATTTTTGAGCATGAAACATGTAACATGAGTAACAGAAATACATGTTTAATTGAAATGTTGAAAACAAGAAAACAAACCAAATTCTGTGTGATACCATACTGTCCTTAAAACAGATTAGCCGCCTCACCGTGGGTGCTAGCGGAACGTCGACTTCTGTCTCCTAGGATAAGATGGTTTAGACCGGCTAACGCAGAAGTACTTTCTATTAGCTTGGCGAACTGACAAGAGCAGCACTCTCTCTCACACAGGAAGAATATTATAATAGTAAGCAAACTGACTATATGATTGGAAGGCAAAAAAAATTTGTACCAAACCAAGAGAGATGCGCCTCCTCTTATAAACAATAAGGGAGAGAGGAGGAGCCTCCAACCATCAAGGCTAGTGTAACAACCCTCGTACTGATTACTGAATTACGTACTGATTACTGCTAAACCGAACTGACAATGACTGATAATTGGATTAACTGAAGTACTGAATGAACTGATTGAAATCGGAACTGAAATTGAATGAGTTTATATATTGAATTGCATATTGCATCTGTTTGATTGATTGAATATCTGTTTGAATTCTTATGTTTGAACTATTAATTGAAGGCCTTATCGGCGGCCGAACTGGGAACCGTTTAGTGTTTTGGAGTCAGTAGAATATTTATGATTTAGTGGTATATTTATCTGAAAATTGATTAGGAATGATTAAATTAGATTAAAACGAGTTAATTACCAAGATTGACTTATTTACCACATTGCCACCCATAGTGGACCCATTGTTTAATATTATTTGAGCCTTGCATACATTGAATCAAAGCTTCTTCTCAGCCATTTTCCTTGCTCCACCGAAATTAGAGAGAGAGGAGAGGGAGAGAATTGATTTCCTTCTTGCATTACTTAATCTTGCTTAGAAACTTGAAGATTGGTAGCATAGATTACTAAATTGAGCTCATACACCTTGAATACAAGACTTAGGTAAGTGGATTCATCTTCTTCTTGTTGTCTTGAGCCTCATCTTGCATGTTCTAGGCTCCATTGTAGAATCAAGCCATGTTTTAGTGCATAGAGGTTGAATTATGTTTGAATTCATGCATGCATGGCCATTTTAGTGTAATTTGAAGTTGAATTCTTGGAGAATTGTGCATGCATGTCCATGTTTAAGTTAAAGTCCATGTTTTCACTTTGTTTTCCAACTATTGAGCTCTTGAGAGCAAGATTTGAAGCTTGAAATTGGTTTGAAACTCATGCATGTCATATTTGAATGTTGTTCATGCATGTTCTTGAAAAATGGTTTGATATGAGTTTGATTAAACACCCTTGGGCTTTGATTTCTTAAATTGAGTTTTGAAACATGTTATTCTATGTGTTTAAAAGAGTTTTTCCAGAAAATAGCCCAAGAGGATCGAAAACATTGCTTTTGAACTTGGTTTTGAGCTTGGGACTCAAATCTGGGATTTCCAGATTTCTGTTGCCCGCTCGAGCGGAGGAAGTGGCGCTCGAGCGGAGAAGTCGAGCTCCCAGCATCTTGCATTGTGCATCAGTCCGCTCGAGCGGAGCATTGGGCGCTCGAGCGGAGGACTGGGTGACACGCTCGAGCGGGCGTCGAGCGGAGATTTCACCTATCCAGTACTTTTTGGTCCGCTCGAGCGGGGGATGTTGCGCTCGAGCGGGGACCTTTGTTTGCCTGTACGCTCGAGCGGGGAAACCTGCGCTCGAGCGGGGCTCTGTTTAACTGAAAATTCTGCAAATGTTTTCTAAGTGCATCTTTGCATCCTCATTCCATCCTAGGCATTCTTAGGCCTAGTTTAAGACATCTTAATGAGGATTTAGATGTAGAACACACCGAGGCATAATAGGAAGTTAATTATTGTACTTCCCCAACTGTTAAACTTAGAGTGTGTTCAATGTGTTTACTGTTTAGGGTTGGCACTCGGGGACGCGCTCTAGCATACTGTAGCCCAATCTCTGTGAGTAACAGATTGTGTAAAGATATGTTCAAAATGGTTATCTTTTGAATACTGAACTGAATTGTTTATTGAACTGATATTGTTTATTGAATGAATGTATGTCCTGTATTGTGAACTGTATTGTGGCATCCTTAGCATTGACTGTTACTGTTACAGAGCTCTGTCGGTTCCCTCGTGGAACCATACTGTTTATTGACTGATGGCCATCACTACTGTTGGGTCCGTTGAGGCCCGGTCCTTTTGGACCTACTGTTTATAGGCTAATGGATGTACCACATATGATTGATTGACTGACATACTGAAAGACTGAAATACTGTTTAATGAACTGTTTTCATTAATGTAAGGACATTCATTCATAACCTCTTTACACTTATTGTTATTCACTGGGCTTTAGCTCACTGTTTATATATATATGTAGGTTCTCAGCAGCCAGACCGGAGCTAGGAGCGTGGGTTAGTCCCCCAGTTTTGTCAAGCCAGCCTATGTGCCTCACCGCGAGGTTCCGTGTTGCCATGCTATGGCTTGGGGTGTTTTTGTGTCCCCTACTGTATAGACCGTCTACTGTTTACTGTACTGTTATCGAGGGATTTGATTCCCGTACTGAATGTTGTATATGATTGTATATAGACTGTACTGTTTGAACTGAATGAATGCATGAAAAATGTTTTTGGCATATCGATTTTCACAGCTCAATGGACACTAGTTATTTACTGTAATGGCTTCCGCCAGGCCCTGTACTCTGTTTTACTGTATTACTGTTCAGCAGGCCTTCGGTAATCTCGGATTACTGGCCAGTTACGGTGCTAAACCCATAGGGCCGGGTTTGGGTCGTGACAGCTAGCCACTAATGCAGGCCATTATTCCTGCAAAACCACTGGAGTAATGCACAAAACTGATGGGAATTCAAAGTGCGAGTTACACACAATATACACATATGTATATATACATTTTTGCAACAGACTTGGGCTTGCAACAGACCTGGTCCAAAAAGAATAGATTGGTGGACCACCAATCCAGCCTAGCCCAAACCTAACCCATTCCAGCAAGCCTCAAGCCTCAAGCCTAAGCCCAAGCCCAAGATCCAAGATCTAAGATCTAAGATCCATGACCCACGAACCACGGATAGACCCGGACCCAGCTTGGTCCTGATGGCGGGAGGCCCGTGCGCGTGCGCTTGTGGCAATTTTGCCATAACCAACTTGGACCATAGTCTTGGCCCAAGCCCATCCTTGAAGCATCCATACCTCATTTCCTTCAGAAAATTTGGATGCCCCAAAGGGCTTATGTCCTTCTCATAACCTTGAGGTTTAAATACCCATCAAAACTTTCCTCTACAATCAATATGGGATTGGTAGTTATACATAATTCTCAATACCTCATTTATGAGGCTAACTTTATGAGACAATTTATCATTAAATTCTTCATGGCTTTTGGTTATTCTTTTTGTGGTGTAAAGACCTTGTTACAAAGAATCTAAATCCATTTAAACCCACATCAACCAATGGTTGGGACCTACTTTAATTTCACATTAAAGTCACCAAAAAACCATTTTTTCCAATAACCTGGAGTAGGGAAATATGACCGCAACCCAACACGCTGCAAAATTTGAAGAATTAGCCCGTTACGCAACTAGGTATGTAGCAAATGATGAAGAGAAAGCAAGAATGTTTGAATGGGGGTTGGATCTTACAATCAGGGAGAAAGTTCTACCGCAACGGCTCCACTCATATGCCGAGGTATTGGAAACGACATTAGAATTTGAAAGAGAAGTAGTCGATGCTAAGAGAATTTGGAACAGGCGAAAGGAGGGTCAGACATCTGTAGGACCTCAAAGAAGCCAGAAGGGAAATATGGCACCAAAGCCCTACTCAAAGCAACAACCACAACAGCCACAACAACAAAATCTGAAGAAAAGTTTCTAGGAAGGACTAGCACTGCCGATTCAGTGCTATCATTGTCAATAGATGGGACATAGAAAGTTCGAATGTCCCTAGCTAGTTAGAAATCAAAGAGAGCGCATGGGTGCAAATACACATGCTACCAGCGAGCAACAACCATGGGTAACCAAGCCTGGAACTGTTAAGCAACAAAATCATAAGACAAAGGACAATCAAAACTCTAGGAAGGTTACCAACCAAAGGCCAATTGGCAGAGTATTCATATTACAAGAAGAAGAAAGTCCCACAGCAATGCACCCTGGGTATGAACAATATACCGCATATGAACCCGTGGAACAACAGCATAAGCCATGGCTAACCTAGGAAAATGTAACTAGGGTAGTAGTTAGAACTCCTTAGAAGGAATTTTGTAATCCAAGCATAAATGTGTAAATTCTCTTTTGTTTGTCCAAGTCTTGGTGCCTTTATATTCGTACTTCAAAACTCTTGATAATATATTTTATTCATCGCATTTCTTCGCATCAATCTCTAACATCATCCTAGATATAGATTCGTTACTCACACATCAAGCCCTGATCAATTGTTTCCAAGAGAGACGACTTATGCATTCGATGGAATATTTTTATTATTTAAGGGGATGTATTAGTTTCCATGACTCAAGAAATCAACCAACGCAATGGCATCAGCAAACTACCAAGGAAAAGTGTAGATAACCACATCAGGAAATTGGCAATATAAGCCCTCACATTGGAGCAGCAACGTCATTACCCATATAATGAACAGTTCAAGAAGCGCGGAAGATTAGCGCATCTCCTTAGTCATTAATCAGGGAAGAATTCAATTCAAAACGCTATTATTAGAATGAGAGCAATGGCGACTCTAGATAGAACGGAGAAGAACCTAAGCGGAGAAGATGATTTGAATGATTAAAAAAAAAACGTTGGCGGCATTAGGATCCAATTGCCCACAACATTTTGAGACATGACGAATGGCAAAAATTTCGAGGACGAAATTGTTTTAAGGGGGATAGGTTGTAAGGCTCCTGAAAATTTTACTTGCTTAAAAGTCCCTTACTTTAAATTATTTTCTTGAAGTCCCTCAGTTTCTTAATTAATTACAATTTTAACCCTATGATCAAAATATATGTGCCAACTGAAAACTCGCAAACCCCAATCGATTTTAGTAACTTAGGAATCATTTTCTAATATTCTAATACTGATTAATTAACCCTAGGTTTTTCTCATTTTTATCGCATTTGTCAATTGATCGTCTTTTTAGTCAAAACAAGAAATCCAAACCGAATTAGATTCTTTAATCCTAATTTAGTTTAATTCTACACTAAAATAAATGTTCCAATTCATAAATTAAACCCTAAGCCCTCACACTTTTATTAAATCACTTATTGACCCCAAACAAGTACTATTATATATATATACACACTTGTACCTTAAAACTTATTTTATACACTATATTTTACAATTTCCAACATTTGTACACAAGAAAAAAATAAATTAATTCCCTCAAATCATCATCAAGTGGCTGGCCACCCTAGAGGAACCCTTTGTTGTGTACTTTTTGGGAGAAGAATGCTTGATTTCATGAAGAATTTTGACTAAATTCCCAAATCATGGAGATATGTTTGCACTAGTTTTCAATCTAGTTCTATCTTGACCAAACTAGGACTAAATCATGTTCCAAGTTATAATTGATCTTCTTAATCAACCTCCATTTCATTCCATTCTAACCAATTACAAATTCTTCCATCCAATTCCAACCAAGGGCTTTTTAGACTTTTCACCATAATTTTTTTTTCTATAAATAGGACCTCTAGCGTTTTTGCACATCAAACACACTCACACACTACACATTTCAGCTGAGGGAGAGAAAAACAGAGGAAGAGAGCTTTGGTGGTAGAGGAAAGGAAAAAGAGAAGAAATTATGCAAACACTTCACTAGGCAATCAAGTAAGCCACAACATAATTCTCTCTTATTTTTCCTTTCAAATACATGCTCTTGAAATTTTTAAACATTCATTTTAGATGTGTTTTGATGGAATTCTTGTGTTAAAAATGAAAGGAGTTGAGCCTTGATTCTAACCTTCTTGTATTTCTCTTAATCAGTATAAGGCTACCTTTTTTCATATCAATCTCTTAAAATTTCGAAAGGCACACCTTCACCTCAAATTTCTGAGTTTAATACATATTATTTAGCATGTTTTCATCACAAGAGAAGTGGAAAATTTCTCCTAGTTGACCTCTTTTCTCACCAACTTTCTTATTTCAAGAATTATACCAAAGAAATCTGTTTTACAGCCAACTTCCGAAAATTCTGGAAAAATGTAGAAAAATATTCTGACCCTAAATGTTGTTTAAAAATCTTCCTTAAGGAGTTAGTTTTCAATAAAAATTAGTTTCCTTTGAAAAAAAGTGAGCAGTTTGTGAGAAAATCCGATTTTCGTAATGGTTGACAAATCTTGACAGAGATGGAGTATTTATGAAATAATTAATTATCTAGAAAAGCTATTCCATTTTTGAATTTTTTTTTGAAAACTAGATAAAATTCTCTACGAACCATAGGAAGGCCGGATTTGGGAAAAATCTGAAATAGTTCTTTTAATCTTGATCTTTAAGTAACTCTGAATCTGAAAATTTTGTTTACATTAATGTTTTGTGCTCTTGACTTTATGAATATGATTATTAGTATATGAAAATGTCTTGGTATGATATTGCATGTAGTATGGTTATGTTCCTTATCTTCTTCATTTGATGGTGCTCATGCTTATGTGGATATTACTACCTTATTAAGTTGTTCTAACTTTAATTTAAAACTTATAACTCAATAGGAAACTTAATTGGGTTGGTATTGGGTTTTCGATCACTTAAATAATGAAGAGATAATGTGTTATGTATGGATTGATGGGATGTGTTCCCTAAGTGAAGGAAAGTCTTGGGCAAGCGTTTGTATCGGAACCCTTGAATGGATCGGTTGTATTCAGACCTTAGGTGCTTGTGATGGATAACGTTGGAGGAGGTTATGGGCAAGGCCCTTAGTTTACCGTCTCTTTTGAGATCCTGGGTTGGCGCTACGCGGTATATAACCGTTGGTAGGCATCCAGGGTGAGGTCTGCAAAGCAGCAAAAGATGGGGCATATCGAATAATCCAAGTCCAATTCTTGTTGTTGAGAGGATGAAATCACTTTGGGAAATTTCTAGAATACTTACCACTAGCATTGTAGCCATTGTTATCTATTTGAATGTCATGTTTCTTTCCTCTGTTATTGAAATTGCTGTTATTGACTTGAATATCATGCGTCACTACTTGCTTGTTATAAATACGTTGGTGTATTGAATTGGGAAAGGGGGACGAGGTGTGTGTGCGTTTACTGGGCATTCAAAGCTCACGGTGTTTCATGCCAGGTATTGAGGACTATTAGATAGGTCGAAGGCAAAGCTGAAATATTTGAAACGTATGGCTATCCTATGAGAGTTAGAAACTAGTTTTGTAAACACAATTATGAGATTGTTAGTGATTAATCGCTTGTTGTATTTGAAGATATGATTTTGTAATTTTTATATACAACATTTGTAACCTATCATTATACTCCTTCAACTCATGTAGGCCTTGTGTTAATACCTTGTCAAGATCTGTCAAAAATGTAGCTTTGCTATCTAAGGTGGTTGGACTTAGAAGAGAGGCTAGTTTGACTCCTCCGACCTGCCTGGGATCTTGCTTGGTTATTAGCTAAATGACTCATTAGTGGCGTTTCCTACTCTTATAACTTTAGATAAACCCTGTATTTAATTGTTAATATATTATCTGATGTTTCCAATTTTTGGGGCGTCACAACTTGGTATCAGAGCTTAGGATCAACCTTTACCCACGCGTTTCGACTTGCGGTTAGAAACTACCTTGCTCTGACTACGTTATATTGTTACAGCACTACCTATTCTATCAACTAAAAGACACCAAAAATAGAAATTTTCTTGACTTACCTTAGGGCGTTTCTTCCAATTTCGGGCATAATAACATCGACTCATAAGGACGTATTTCAGGATCGGGAAGTGGTTTTAACTCTAAGCAAGGCCTCACATTGCGCAGTACAGGTACTATTAGTTCTATGCGTCTTCTATCGATCGTCGTAGCCTCATCCTGTATTCGTAACCTTTATTCATTGTCATTCTTTTTCCAAATTAAGTGTCACGACCCAAACCCGCCCCTATGGGTTTAGCATCGCAACCGCCCAGTAATCCGTGATTACCGAAGGCCTGCTTAACAGTAATGTTAGTAATACAGAGTAAAGGGGCTGGCGGAAGCCAAATCAGTTAATAAAAGATGTCCAATGAGTTGTGACAATCTAGATACAAAAAGACTTTTATAAACAATCCACATTCATAAACAAAACATATGTACATAACAAATATACAAAACATCCAGGTTAGGGACCTGATTCCTTCACCATAACTGTATAATCAAACTAATTCAGTCGGTACAAAACAGAGACAAAAAGGGTGAATCTAGAACACCCCAAAACAGCCTTAGCTTGACGGGCTTGGAACCTCAAAGTAAGGCACAATGGTTGGCTTGACGAAACAAGAGCTTAACACAACGCTCCTAGCTCCAGTCCGGTGCCTGGACACCTACATATAAATATAAACAGTGAGCTAAAGCCCAGTGAATAACATATGCGTAAAGGGGTTAAGAATGGATGTCCTTTCAGTAATTAAAACAGTCAATTGCATCAGTAAATCAGTCATTTAGAACCATAATAGTCATATGTGGTACATCCATTAGCAAAACAGTACAGTAGGTCTTAACAGACCGAACAGTCAGTTGATGGCCATCATAACAGTAAACAGTAGTGGTTCCAAACATGGGAACCGACAGAGATCTCTGTGATAGTAGTAGTAACAGTATAGTAACAGTAAATTACTATGGATGCCATGAATATAGTTTACAAATAGGACAAACATTCATTCATTAAACAATAACGTTTCAGTAAGCAGAACAGTTGGTCATTCAGAAAATAATCATAATTGAACATATATTTACAACATTGTTACTCACAGAGCACTGGGCTATAGACAAGCTAACGAGCGTCCTCGGATGCCAACCCTACAGTTGCAAAACGAACACACACTCGGGATTAATAACTTAGCCCCTAACTATACTAGTATGGTTCTATGACATTATCCTCATTAAGATGCCTTAAACTTGGCCTAGGAATGCCTAGGATGGAATGAGAATGGAAAAATGCACTTTAAAATATTTTTCAGAATTTTTCAGAAAACAGGGGTCTCACTCGAGCGTGGCTTTCTTCGCTCGAGCGAGCTTATCAAAACAGAGGAGTCGCTTGAGCGTAAACTCCTTCACTTGAGCGGTCTGTAAAAATGCAAAAGTACTGGTTATTGAAAATCTCCGCTCGATGCTCGCTCGAGCGTGAGACACATCCTTCCCTCGAGCATAGGTCTCATCACTCGAGGGTGCGTCTGCGTGCACCAAAAACCTAAGAGCTTGCAATTCACGCTCGAGCCAACATTCCGTCGCTCGAGCGGACCTCTGAACACACAAGTGCTCGCTCGAGCGTGGAGTCCTTCGCTCGAGCGAGGAAGCCAAATTCTGGGTTTTCCAGATTTGCCTTCAAAGCTCAAACCAAGCATTTAACACATCAAAACTCAACCTTTTGGGCCAATTTTCTGGAAAACACTTGAAAACTCATGGTATAACATGTCTTTGAAGATCAATTTGTAAAATCAAGCCCAAAAGTAAGCCAATTTGAACACAAATTCAAACGTAAATATGAAGAACAATGCAAAATCAAACATGCATGAGTTCCCAAGAACTCTAATGCCCCAAAACATGATCAAATGCAAGTTTTAGCTCAAGAACATGGTGAATTCATGGTCCTCTACTAAAATATGCACATGCATGTAAGAATTTCATGCAAAACAACTTCAAATTTCAAGAACATGCACATGTATGCATGAATTTACTCACAACTCAACACTATAAACCACTTCTTGGATCTAAACACTAAATTACCATGAACCATGCAACAAATAACTTAAATTCATAATCAAGAAGGTGAATTCTCTACCTTAGGTCTTGAATTCCAATTATGCTAGCTCAATTTTATAAATGCTCTTCAATTCTTCTAAAATTCAAGTCAAATCCTTGATGAACTCTATTTCTCCTACCTCTCTATCTCCCACAGTTTGCTCAAGAAGATGGATGAAGAAATGATGCAAAACCAAGCTCCAAACATGTGTTAACAAAGTGGCCCACTAGCATGGCAAAAGTGTAATAACTTTGATTTAATAATTTAACATTATTTAATCGTTCCAAATCAAATTTTAATTAAATCTACCATAAAATCACATAAATCCTAATTAGCATATAACACTAATCAGTTTTAGATTCGGTCGCCGATAAGGCCTTCAATTTATAGTTCAAAACTTAAAACATGAACAGATCAATTAATGGTAAACAGATAGAGATGCAATTAAAGCAACATGCACATGCATTCAGTTCAGAATTTCAGTCTGATCAATTACTTATCATGCTCAGTCACAGTTTAACACTAATCAGAGGTGAGGGTTGTCACATTAAGTCATGACCATCTAGTTCTATTTTATATACTATCCTTTGTAAAATTGACCTCCTTTGAGCCCTGAATATTTAGCGCAAGGCTTCTTATAAATAGTTTCATTTTCTTTACTTGGTGACGAATCTTGGATATTCAGTTTGAAATGCAGATGGCCAACGCAATTTCAAGTTAAATATCTAGCTTAGTCACTACCTCTATAACCTTGACCATATTAACGTTTGAAATCGTAAGGTTATCCATTCCATTATATCATTTATCCATATTTCAGATGATGATTGTGTTAATTGATGCTATTACCCCTTCATACTCTTCGATCTCCACTTCGTAATCATTCCATTAACCAAACTCTGGTAGTTATTATTTTACCTATCATAACTATATAAAGTGACAATTTGATCTATATCTGTAGGTTGTTACTTGCTTTAATATTTCGCCACAACCTAAGAAAACTAAACCTTAATTTCAAGTATAGAAAACAACTTATCCCGTGCCATGAATAGAATGGTGGATACGCGAGCTAATAACTACTCAGAGACTAGCAACAATGCCCAGAACTGTCCCAGAAATAAATATGGACCTGTACCCACGAGAGCCAATATCCCTAATAACCTTGGGCATCAAATTCTAGAAGAACTAGGACAACTAAGGAACAATCTGAAAAACGAGAGGACTCGACTCTTTTCAGACTTCAAAAAACAAAGGCCCCAAAGTTCACTGGAGTACCAAACCCGAGAGTGGCTGAAAATTGGCTTCGGTAGATAGAGAAAATGTTGGACACTATGGGGATAACTGAAGATGCCGACAGAATAACCTTGGCAGTATTCGAACTAGATGATGAGGCCGATCATTGTTGGGAACTAATCAAGAACACTCGTGACATTACAAACATGTCATGGAACCAGTTTAAGGAATTGTTTCTACATAAATATTTTCCATGTACAGTTCGTCGAGAGCGAGTCAGGGAATCCCAAAACCTGGAGCAGGGAAATATGACCGTAACCCAATACGCTGCAAAATTTGAAAAATTACCCCGCTATGCAACTAGATATGTAGCAAATGATAAAGATAAAGCAAGAATGTTTGAATGGGGGTTGGATCTTACCCTAAGTGGAGAGTTCTACCGTAACAGCTTCATTCATATGCCAAGGTGTTAGAAACGACATTAGAATTTGAAAGGGAAATAGTCGATGCTAGGAGAATTTGGAACAAGCAAAAAGAGGGTCAGACATCTGTAAGACCTCAGAGGAGCCAGAAGGGAAATTCAACCCCAAAGCCCTACTCAAAGCCATAACCACAACAGCCACAACAACAAAATCTGAAGGAAAGTTTCCAGGAAGGACCAGCGTGGCTGATTTAGTGCTATCATTGTCAACAGACGGGACATAGAAAGTTCGAATGTCCCCAGCTAGATAGAAATCAAAGAGAACGTATAGGTGCAAATACACATGCTACCAGCGAGCAACAACTATGGGTAACCAAGCCTAGAACTGTTGAGCAACAAAATCATATGACAGAGACCAATTAGAACTCTAGGAAGGTTACCAACCAAAGGCCAATTGGCAGAGTATTCGTATTACAAGAAGAAGAAATTCCCACCGTGATACACCCATAGTATGAACAATATACCGGAGGAAAGTATGGAAAGGTGGCTGCAGTTGGCAGAGGCATTCGTGACCCGATTCAAAACCAACACCCGAACGCCTAAAGAGGTTGACCACCTTCTGAGCATCAAGATGGAACTGAGCGACTCACTAAAGGCATACAACGCCAAGTATTGGGAAACCTTCAATGAGATTCTTGATTGCCCAACCAACCTTGCAATCACCCAATACAAACGCGATCTCCCAGTCGAACATAGACTGCGAAATTCGCGCACCATGAAGTAACCGACAACTATGGAGCTTTTAATATAGTGCATCAACGAGCACATCCAAGTTGAGGGTGATGCTTCTATGGCCACCGTGAAGGCAAATCCGGTGGCAGCGGACAAAAGAGTGACCAGAAAGGTTCACGTGGTTGGACAAGAGGTAAACCGTCCGAGCAACCGCGAAAGAGAATTAGATCGCGATGTAAACCGCAACATCGGGGTAAGGGTCATCGCAACGACCGAGTTAACTACCCCTGTGATACTGTTGAAGATGCAAAGAGAAAGTTAAACGCCAAATAAGCATCACCACAGTTTTTAAAATCCCAATCTACTGCATACTTTGCGAAATTTGAGACAAGGCATACATCGGGTGGCCTGCTAAGCTTGGCGATGCGTAACAAGGCTTCAATCCGAGGCATCATTGTACCTACCATGACAGACGCGGGCACTGCACAGAAGATTGTGTCCCTTTGAAGTAGCGCTTAGAAGAGTTGGTGGCGGCCGGCCACCTGGACCGTTACATTGATGGAGGCATCAAGGCCTCAGCCAACGCTCAAACCGAGCCAAACGGCTTGGCTGCTTTAGAAGCACCCCCCAAGGGGTAATCAATGTGATCCATGGGATCGTCGAGCCGACATGGGTATGCGAGCTCTAGGGGATGATCAAGAAAGCGGAGCATATAAGGGAGGTTCTGTTAGTCCAATCCACCGTCAAGAAGGGCAAAATTGAGGTAAAGGATGTAATCAGCTTCTCTGGCTGAGATCTTGACCGCATTCAAACGCCGCATAATGACGCGTTGGTGGTCACACTTCGTGTGAAGAACTTTGACATTAGGCGCATTTTGATCGACCAAGGCAGCTTGGTTAAAATAATGTATTATGACGCCTTCAAACAACTCAAGTTGAATAACAGAGACTTGGCCCCAGTGACCTCACCACTGGTTGGCTTCAACTCGTAGCTGGAGTGGCCAGTAAGAAAGATCATCCTATTGGTCAAAGAAGGGTCCGTCATCAAGCAAGTGGAATTCTGGGTGCTGAAGGTGCCCTCGACATATAACTTGATCCTAGACAGAGGATAGCTTCATGCTATGCAAGCGGTGGCGTCGACTTACCACTAAGTCATGAGGTTTTCCTTTGCAACAGGGATGATAAAAGAACTCTGGGGCAATCGAGTCATGGCCAAGCAATGTTTCGTGGCCGTGAATGGAAATCGGGCTGCCAAAGGCTTCATACAAATGATTGAAGGATCGAAAGATCAAAGTATCTTGGACGATGTAGGTACGAGGGCCGAAGAGAAGGCTATAGAGGATTTGGTAAAGGTACGGATCAATGAAAATGATCCTGAAAAGTTCTTCCTGTTAGGATCCAGCCTAACCGCCCAAGAACGGTTGGACATGGTAAATTTTTTAGTCTCGAACATCGAAGTGTTTGCATGGATGCCTTACAATATGCCTGGCGTAGATTCGAACTTCATTTGCCACCAACTCGACGTCTTTCCAACTGCTCGGCCTATCATTCAAAGAACGCGGAGATGAGCGCTTCATCACGTCGAGGTAGTGGCGGAAGAAGTAAAGAACTTGTTTAAAACAAGGCCTATCCAGGAGGTACACTACTCTCTGTGGGTCTCCAACATGGTCGTGGTACCAAAGAAGAATGGGAAATGGTGGGTTTGTGTCGACTACAAGACGGTCAATCGAGCTTGCCCCAAAGACAGTTTCTCCTTGCCCCTGATTGACCAACTGGAAGACCTCATAGCCGGGCATGAAAGGCTGAGTTTCCTAGATGCATACCGCAATTACCACCAAATTACTATGCATGAACCCGACCAAGAAGTTACTTTCTTCTCCACCCCGAGGGGATTATTCTGCTACAGAGTCATGCCCTTCGGGCTAAAAAACGCCAGAGCGACCGTCCAGAGGATGGTCACCAAGATGTTCACCCTTTTGCTCGGCCATACGATAGAGGCTTACATCGACGATATGGTTGTCAAAAGCAAATGTGTGGCCGACCACTTAGCCGACCTAGCAGAGATGTTCGTCATTCTCAAACAACACAGGCTGCGTCTGAACGTTTCAAAATGTTCCTTTGGCGTGGAATCAGGGAAATTCTTGGGTTTTTTAGTCACCAATCGAGAAATTGAGGCTGATCCCTCTCAAATAAAATCCATACAAGAATTGAAGCAGCCCAACTCAATAAAGGACATGCAACATCTTGCTGGGATGGCAGCCGCGC
Source organism: Camellia granthamiana (assembly GCA_036172215.1). Classification (NCBI taxonomy): domain Eukaryota; kingdom Viridiplantae; phylum Streptophyta; class Magnoliopsida; order Ericales; family Theaceae; genus Camellia; species Camellia granthamiana. The sequence continues at coordinate 80,184,246 of CM069914.1, read as the reverse complement.
TCAATAGATTTATTAGTCAGTCATCAGATCGTTGCCACCCTTTCTTCCAAGCTCTTAAGTCCAATTTTTCATGGGACGAAGAATGCGACAGAGCCTTAGCCGAGCTAAAGAGGTATCTATCTTCCACTCCACTCCTCATTGTGCCAAAGCAACGCAAAGAACTCTATCTTTATCTGGCTGTTTCTCAACATGCTATCAACGCAATGCTTATTTAGGTAGAAAGCATACAATATTTGTCGATCTTCTACATGAGCAAAACCTTGCTTCCCGCGGAGTCGAGATATTTGCCACTTGAGAAACTGGCCTTGGCATTGATGATGGCCTCCAGGAAGTTAGCACATTACTTCTATGCGCATACGATCGTTGTGTTGACTGAGTTTCCGTTGAAAGCCTTGTTTGAGCGGGTTGACTTCTCCGGTCGAATCTTGAACTGGGCAGTCAAGTTAGGACAATTCGACATCAAGTTTCAACCTAGAACCGCCATCAAGGCCCAAGCATTGGCCGACTTCGTTGCAGAATTCTCACCTAGAACTTACCCAGTTTACCCAGTGAACCTTATCGACACAATCGAGCTGAGGGGGTAGACATCGCGAATATGGCACGCCCGAGCAGAAACCCTTCATTTCAAAAATAACCACCTCTTGGCAATGCGCTGATGGCTTTTGGAATAACAAGACAACCTATTGGATCCAACACCGCTTCGCTAGGAGGGAATGAAGACATGCAAGTTGTAATCATCACCGGCGCACTTGACGTAGAAATAGCCGAGCAGCCGAGCAACTCAGAACACTTAAACCTCCTAAAGTCCCAAGACCTCGCAGAATGTTAGAAGCTTTTTATCAGCGAAATGTGAAAAATTTTTGTCCATGGCTCTTCAAACAGAAGCCGGGCTAGGTATAGTTTTGATCTCACCAAATGGACTGACCATTGAACATTTAATCACGCTGGGGTTTCCAACATCAAACAATGAAGCTGAGTATGAAGCGCTGCTAGCCGGACTGAAAAGCGTGCTCCGACTGCAAGCATCCAAGCTAATGGTCTACAACGACTCCTAACTCGTTGTAAACCAAGTGTTTGGAGAATACGAAGCCAAAAATGACAGAATGGCCAAGTCCCAAACCTTGGTAAGGGAACAAATCAAGAAATTTCAAGCCACGAGAGTTCAACAAATCGGCCGAGATGATAATGGCCGAGCAGATGAATTAGCCAGTTTAGCTTCCATGGCCGACCAGTCTGCCCCCAGCCCTTTCCTGATTAAATTTCTTACAAGGCTTAGTATCGAAGAACCAGAGAAGCCGAAAGTCTTCTCCGCCGAGCTAGGCCCCTTCTGGATGGACCCCATCATTCTCTTTCTAAAGAAAAAGTCTTGCCGACCGATAAGAAAGAAGCAAACAAGATCTGGGTGAAGTCTGAGCGGTTCTAGCTCTCTCCATCCGGCGCTCTGTATAAGAAATCCTTCACCAGTCCATACCTGAAGTGCGTCTATCCAAGCAAGGTTGACTCTTTTCTTTTTTGAGATCCACGAGGGAATGTGTGGAAGTCATATTAGCAGCAGATCTCAAGCCTACCGTGCTATCTCTCAAGGATACTGGTGGCCGCACATGCAGGCCGACATGCAGAAGGACGTGAAGAAATGTGAGAAGTGCCAGAAGTTCGCACACCAGATTCATCAGCCAGCCAGAGAGCTTCTTCCTCTCACAAGTCCTTGGTCATTTGTGATGTAGGGGCTAGACATCGTGGGACCACTTCCAACCGCTCCAGGCAACGACAAGTTCTTCATTGTGGCAACGGACTATTTCACCAAATAGGTAGAAACGGAACCCCTGTCAATTATCAAAGAAATGAAGAAATTCGTCTGGTAGAATATGATAACGCGGTTTGGACTCCCCAAGGCTTTGATCTCCAACAATGGCACCCAGTTTGATGGGCGATTGTTCAGAGGATTCTGTGAGGAGCTGAAGATAGAATTTTATAATTCAACACCAGCTTATCCTCAGTCGAACAACCAAGTCGAAGCATCAAACAAGACCATTCTAGATGGATTGAAGAAAAGGCTAAAGAAAGCCAAAGGTAAGTGGACCGAGGAACTTCCGAATGTCCTCTGGACTTATTGAACAACGACGATACGCTCAACCGAGGAGACGCCTTTTGCTTTGGCATATGGTATGGAGGTGGTCATCCCATTGGAGATTGGTATGCCCACCATCCGCAGTGCAAATTTTGAGCCAGATCTGAACGCTGAAATCATCGCCCTTAAATTAGACCTTGCTGAAAAACGCAAAAAAAGGGCACTGGTCCACGTCGCGTCGTACCAACAAGAACTGTCTAAAAAGTATAACAAGACAGTTCACCCTAGACAATTCAATGTCGGAGACTGGGTTTTGCGGAAGGTGATGGGCAATACTTTAGTGTCGGGCGAAGGACAGCTAGGGGCAAATTGGGAAGGACTTTACAAGATAATTGATTTGGCAGGCGAAGTGGGCATACCGTCTGGAAGATTTAGATGGCCAAGCCATACCTCGGCCATGGAACGCAACCAATTTAAAATTGTACTATTTTTAATTTGAACTTTCAATGTAATTTTTGTGGAGGACAGGTATTCCTCTCCATTTACCGATGTAATTCTTTAATCATCGTGGTAATCTGTATATCATAGAAATGAATTATTGTACTTAGAAATTTTGTCATGGTTGATGGTTTAAAATGAATAAGGGGCAACCGTCTCCCAGTCGAGGTGACTTTACCCGGCTAAAGAAGCTGATGACTTGTTCAACTCCAAATCTTTAGCCGAGGCATTTTGCCCGGCTAAAAAAGTTGATGACTTGTTCAATTCCAAATCTTTAGCCAAGGTGTTTTGCCCGACTAAAGGGGTTGATGACTTGTTCAATTCCAAGTTTTTAGCTAAGATGTTTTGCCCGGCTAAAGGAGTTGATGACATGTTCAACTTCGAGTGCATAGTCGAGATGTTTTATCCAGCTAAAAGAGTTGATGACTTGTTCAACTCCAAATTCCCCGACTTGTTCAACTCCAAATTCTTAGCTGAGGTGTTTCACCCAGCTAAAAGAGTTGATAACTTGTTCAACTCCAGATTTTTAGCCGAGATGTTTTACCTGGCCAAACGGATTGTTGACTTCTTCAACTCCAAGTTCTCAACCGAGATGTTTTGCCCAACCAAAGGAGTTAATAACTAGTTCAACTCCAAGTGTTTAGCTAAGATGTTTTGCATGGTTAAATGAATAAATGCTTTGTTCAAGAATATTGCACGGATGCAAAGAAGGCACGCAATATGATTGCAAGCGACAAAAGTTGTAAAAATTTTCATTGATTGAGATTGCAAGTATAGGAGTTGGGGCAAGCAGCTCGATTACAAAAGTTCAAAATGAAAAAAAAAAAAAAGTGAATTCAAAACTAGACTAAAGGGGAGAGGTCAGCAAAGTCATCTCCAGCTCCTTCTATGGCGGTTTCCAAGTCGACCACGGCAGTCCTTTCTTTGTCGTCGGCCTCTTTTTGGCTGGTCTCCTTTTCCCCAGCTTCTTCCTTGGCCTCCTCTTACAACGAGTTAAAGATGTCGTTTCTATAAGGCAACATATAGACCGGCAGGAAGGCGGGGCGAGGAGAGATGAACACCTCGGTTTCAGATCCTTGGCCGAGTTTTTCACAGGCTGCCTTCCAACCGGACTTGAGGAAGATGTCCTTGATGGCTTCAACCTGTTTAGTGTAGCTCTCCTCAGCCTCCTTGAAGCCGAGATTATTGGCCTCATCCATGTCTTTCTGCCTTGCCTTCTTTAGCTCCTCTAGCTCGGCACGGAGTGTGTCCCTATCTTGCTCGGCCCTACCGTGCTAGCCAAGAAACCTGACGTTGTCGGCGTTGGCAATTTTGAGCGAGGCATTAGCTCAGCCGAGATGTTCTTGCCAGTGTTATTTAGCTCGGTCACTTTATGACGCAAGTTGACAATGTGGTCTATGATGACGTGTTGTTTTTGGATAGCCTGCAAGAAATCAGAAGAAAGTTAGCCCAAGCAAAGAAATCAACCGAGGTAAGACTTGATGAAATTTTGAATCATACCCTAGTCATAGACTTAACCGCGGATTTTACAAACCGGGTGTCAGGAACATGATTGTTCCAGGTCACTTCACTCGATTGCAACAACGATTTTTACAAATAAAAAGCCAAAAGATGCTTCTTATCTCCCTTAACAGAAGCATTTGCTAGGATTTCTTTACCCCGGTGCTTAAACTCGGGCTTTCATGGAGGTGTCGGCTCAACATCCTACACCGGCTGCTCTGTGTTTAGCTTGGCTACGAGCTCGATAGATGGATTAGCCGAACGGGCGCGCTTACTAGCTCGGGGCATCAAAGCATTTGGAGCGGCCATAGAGGCTAAGGCAATTACGATCCCCGAGCTCTGACCGGTCGTTGGCACAGGTGGTGGGTTGTTCGGTAGCTTTGTGGAAGTAGCGGTGATGAGGTTCTTAATTTAACTCCTTTTTGCCATTTCTTGCCTTGGTCAAGCGGATGAGAGGGATGTCTAGAAGTGTTGGATCTGGAGGCAGTGAAGGCGCCTGTAGAAAATCTGTGACTTTGCTCTTGCAAGGAGCTGAATAGCGGTAGCTTGGTACGTAACCGAAAAGTTAGTGGCAATCTCAGTGCGTATATCTTAGCGTGACCCTGATCGCCTCTTCGTTCGAGTACAGATAATTGGCTTGTAACTCTTCGATAGCTGTAAAAGGAAGGCAATTAGCTGAGCACAACCAATACTAACAAAATTAACCAGTCAAAAAGATCGATTTACAATAACAACTGAAGTCCTTGCTGATGTACCAACTGGGCACATCAGCTGTCTCATAGTTACCGGACATCCAGAAGAAATCATCATCATGCATGTCCTTGCCCGGTCGTATTTTCAAATAATAGTTGTAGCCATCTTTTGTTCGATCGAGCGTGTATTGGCGCAGTATTTCTACCAAACCCATCTGTAATCCTAGCCAGTCATTTAGCTCGGCCACTTCATTTATGATCCTAAAAGTGTTGGTAGATACTTGTGTAGGAACTAGCTCGGTACGTCTCAAGAACTCACACATTAAGGGCTGCACTGGGAAACGCAGCCCTCCTTCAACTATGCTCAACATGGTGAAGGGAAAAGACTCCAATTTGCCCTATGGGTTTATATCCTCTTCACCGAGCTCTAAGTGTACATCGGCTGGAACACCATATTCCTCTCGGAACGCGGCCAGTGCGCCCGGCATGTTTACAAGGAAGCGATAGTGCCCCATAAAAGACCGGCCTAGTCAACCCAGCGGTATTGAGTTAGCAAAGATGTGCACGATGGCGGCTCGATCTTTGAAAGCCCTTGTGTTTGTGTGCCTGGTCTCCTAAGATTCTATATTTAAAAACAAAGTGTCAAGTGACGGCGCAGCCACGTGGGTAGAGCCAGATGGTAGCTTAGTCAGCCATGGTTTACTAGCTCAATCAAGTGTTGTAAGCCAGATCCACGTCTGTTCATCACAGGAGATGATGAACAGTGTGGAAAACTGAGGGCGCAAGAAGTTTTCGACATCGAAAGTGGGGCGAAACCCTAGTCTAATCGAGTTAGTGGTAGTGTTTGGCTATTATTATCATAACCTGAATACATATGTGGAGGTTTAAGCCCCAAAACATACGAAAAGCGTGAAAAACCTCAAGAACACGAAGGAAATGACAGAGTCACATGGAGGATACGAAGGACTTACCAAGTTGGAGCTATAATTGGAGTTTCAATCAAAGAAACGCAACCCCAACGGCGGTAGTGACGGAGGACCGATGCGGTAGATGCTCTGATTTGAGCACTAGGGATAAAAAATGGCGACACAGGTTTAGGGAAAAATGTCTCAACAGAGAGTGGGGAAGATAAACAATGAAGGTTAAGATGTGAAGAGGCATATAATATATGTATGGTAATGAGAGATGTGCCAAAGTTTGAATCTAAGGAGACAACGTGGGACAGCTAGGTTGGTTATATGAGGCCGATGGGGGAATGACACGTGTCTGTGATGAGACCAGTGTCAGTCATGAAAAGATAGACTGGGAAGCTGAACCTCAAACCGGGCAGGTTGCAAGACCAATCATGAGGACTGCCATGGTTGGAGCCAGTGAATTGAAGTGTGAACGCGGGTGACCGAGTGCTAAACTGGGAAGACATCGACCGCATAAAGAAAATGAACTCAGCCAGTGAATGTAATGTCGATCACGCTGGCATAGACAGAATTAAGGGGCAATTGAGAGGTAGATTTGTGACCTAACAATGGGCCAAACTGGTTTGGGCCAGAGTGAGGGTCTTTACTTGGTCAAACTTTGGGTACATACTGGACCGAGGATCCAATCCGGTCGAGTCGGGGACAACGTGAAACTGCTAGCTCAGTGGAGTTCTGTGATCTACTAAGTTGGACGAGATTTGTCCTCAGAAGACTAGACTCGATTGAGCAAAAGCTCGATCGTGCTTGTGGAAGCTCGGTTGAGCCTACGATCAGGAATTACCGACGAGACCAGACAACTAGCACAGTCCTAAGATGAGGGTATGACGCCATGCTAAGCATAGCTCGGTAGGAAGTGCTACGTAGCACGACAGGATTGGAGGAAGAGAACTCTGCCGTCCGCACGCGTCAATACCGTTTGGCGGTTTTTCCATTTGGTGTTTGGCGGTATTTGCACCTACACGTGGAGGAATGTGGGAGGGGAACATATCCACGCGTCAGAAGGAGGACAGATAGAGGGGTGGCGCGCAGAAACTATATAAACGGTGCTGAGCCTCCATGCACAGGTCTAGAACATCTGGTTATCAGAGCTACCTACCCCTCTCTGTCTCTCTCTCTCTAAGTGTGCTAACTTGATCGTCGGAGGGTTTTTTCAGCAACACACCACCGGGTAGCTTACAGTCTTTGTGTTCACAGGTCATTCAAAAACGAATGAAGCTTGGACACGAGGAGTACAGAAGGCGACGGATATTATTTCCCCGTACAATAATGTAATGTCATTTCTCTATCATTTCTTTCGTTTAGGCCTATGTAACAATTAGACTCTTGCTAATTTCTAGAAGAAAAAATAGTTTTACTCTCTTACATGTGAGGGTTTCACTTTTTTTTGGATCCTACATTCGAAGAAATATTGAACTTCTCTCAAATTTAAATTTGAATTTGACCATGTGGTCACAAATTTTGTTTCAACGATCCAAACTATTCCTTTTGTTGAGTTCTCCATGTGTATTATCGATGAAAAAGTTGATCCGATAATCGTAATATTTTATTTTATCATATTTGTTTATTAAAAAAAAATGAATAATTTATTTTAAAAAATGCACTTATCGTTTATCTTTATCTAGTTTAAAATGATTGTAATTTTTTATTCAGTCATTTTTATTTTTTATAAATAGAATAACTATATTGTAAATTGCTAGATTTGGGTCTATTTTGAGAAGTGTGTTAAAAGTCACTTTTCAACTTTTAATCCACTTTTACTCACACCAAAAAAAAAAATCAAAAAATAAAAAATAACTTTTAATTATTATTATTATTTTTTTTTTTTTTTTTTTTGGGTACATCAGAAATTAAAGACAGAAGAAAGGACTACATCCTACCAAGGTGGTCTTGCTCCGATCACTTTTTTCTTGCTCCGATCAAGGTGGTCTTGCTCTTCCGACGAAGTTGCGTGGTTGCTGGTTTCAGTTTCAACGGTCATCTTTTCAAATTCTTTTCTCCAAAATTTTAATTATTTTTTCAAAATATTCCTTTATGCCTGACAAGTTGGTGCATACATGTCACTTCGCTTATAAATGGATACTTCAATTTTTATGAATGATCTTTCAGTGCATAAAGGAAACGTGGTATATATATTTTTTGCACAAAAAAGTCAAACAGAAAATATACCAATAATAATTTATTTTATAGATTGTTGAAATTATCTTAAATTGTTACCAAGTTTAAAATATTGTATTTTTTTTTATTAAAATATATACAATTTTATACTTTATTAATTAATATCTTATATATTTGGTGATGGATACCTAATAATACTTTTACTGAGTTTAAAATAATTGTATATTGTTTACAAAAAATTTATATTTTAAAAATAATATAACAATTTTTTTATGGACATGTTGGAAAATAATGATTTTCGGCAACTTTAATTCGAAATTAAAGTGGGACTCAACCGCCGATTGAGGTAAGTCTAACTGGTTTTGTATTCTCTCAAGTGAGAAGATTATAACATAAAAATGATGGGCCAAAATCATTGAGTTGTAAATGAGAATTGTCTCATAAAGTGGGCATCAATAAAAGTTGGGTTTGGGCCTAGGCTTGGATTTGGACTTGGACTTAGTTTTAGTCTTCGTCTGAACTGACCTACGCTTGTGTATGTACATGTGTTGGACTTAGTCTTGGGCATGGGTTATGTGCTATGCTAGATTGGGCTGGTCTTGTGCATATGTTTTAGATTGGGTGTGGATCAAGCTGTGACCCAATACCCGTATCTATTTTACGACCCATCTAGTTGGATTATTTAAATAGCATTATATATATGTTTTTATTTATTTATTTATTCAACCTTTGTAACTCTCATCTTTTAATGATGGAGTTGATAATCATTATGCACATGAGAGTTTTGCACCTTTGTAACTTTAACCCTAAAGGCTAGAGTTGATGGCCATTAATGCTAGGTTTTATGGTACCCTTCATGCCTAAGGCGTAAGGATCCTCTAGAGTTAAGCCCCTAGAGTGATCTCCTAAAGTACTTAATCTGACGGCTGAGAATAAAACTCACCAAAACGACGTCATTTTGGTGAGTATTTTGACCAAAAAAAAAAAAAAAAACAAACCTCTCTCACTCTCAACAAAAGGCCAGGTTGCTTGTGGTAATGAAGCTACTGCTACTATTATAGCTATGGCGGTGAGTTTCCAAGGCTTCTGAGTCAACTCTTGACTCCAATAAACGAATCGAACGAGTTTGTCGGAGTTTGTTCTAGTTCTTCGCTGATCGGAGGTGTTAGAGAGAGAGAAAGAGAGAGAGAGTGTGTGTGTGTGTGTGTGTGTGTGTGTGTGTGTTGAAGGAGAAAGCTATGAATAACGCTAATGGATTTAGCTATATGGAGACGGCGTACATTCGGAAGCACCACAAGCACCAGACTGTCGACAATCAATGCAGTTCGGCTCTGGTCAAGCACATCAAGGCCCCTGTTCATCTCGTATACTCTCTCTCTCTCTCTCTCTCTGTACTTTCTCTCTCTTGTTCATTTACATATGTATGTGTGTGGGGGGGGATATGTCTTTCCGTATTTGGATCGATTGATAAGTGAATTTGTTGAGATTCGATTGTGATTGATGAAATTTCTGTAAATTATTGCTTAGATTTGAGTTTTTTTTTTTTTTATGATTTTAGTGATTCTGTTATGTAATTTTTGAAATTTAAACACATTTTTGCAGTTTGATCTGTATTATTTGTTTTGTTTGTGATGATTTGAACTGAATTTATCCGTCGGTAACCTCTGTTTGCTTGCTGGAAAAACGGAGGAAAATCAGCTGAGAAAAAAATTTCAAATCCTGTTTCATTTTGCATTGTTTTGCTGATAAAACCAAAGAGTTGTTTTAGGCCAATCTGAATGGTGAAATTTGTTTTTGGATTTGAGATTTTATTTCATTTTTCTTTTCTTAGCTTCCTATCAGCAACAAACTAAGCATATCCTTCAAAAGTTGTCATTGTTGTTTTAGGTTTCTGGCCTTTTTCTTTCTCTCTTTCTCCCGACGGCAGGATGGCGGCGACAGCGGGGGGACGGCCACGGTGGGGCGACGGGATGCAGGAAGTAGTGGCCAACTCTTCTTTGCTCTCTCGTTCAATCTTTGCTTCTTCCCGCCATCTGTATAGTTCTTCCTTCAGCCATATGGGGGGAATTTTGAAATCCCCTGAATCTGAAATTTTTTTTATTTTTTTTTATTTTCAAAATACTCACCAAAACGACGTCGTTTTGGTGAGTTTTATTCTCAACCGTCGGATCCTTACACTTTAGGAGATCACTCTAGAGGCTTAACTCTAGAGGATCCTTACGCATGGCTAAGACCTCTTCCTTACAAGTACAAAAAAGCCTTTCTCCTCCAACTTAGAAAAAAAGTTTAAGAGAGATTTTTAATGGAAAATAGAGGTGTTGTTTTGAGATAAAAAAAAGTTTGAGATGTTTTTTAGACCAAAGAAAAATTTCCTATCTTTTTTTGCTAGTCTCTTCTTTGGTTCTTGTTAGAGAGAGTGCAACCATTATTAAGTTTGTCGAAACTATTCAAAAGGTGCTTCTGCATTAGCTGGTTTTGACCGTCGTATCTTGGGAGATAGACGCGGGCATGCCTTCTGCATCCATCGGGAGAAGGCATCCATCGGGAGGTGGTAAATCTGTTTTAAGAAAACTGTGGTATCACATAGGTTTCGGTTTGCTTCCTTTTACTAGTTTTATTTTATTATGAATTTCTATAAATTCCAGCGTGTTCTTGTTCTTAAATTCAAAGTGGTTGTTTGATATGAATCTATTTATTTTGTTTGATTTACACAATTTGTACAACAAGTTTAAAACATATTAGCTACCTTACCGTGGGTGCTAAAGGTACAACCCAACCCACAACTACCTTGGATGGCCTAAACAGGCATTTAGTCACAATCTAGTAGATGAAACTCAAACAACAGGTCCACCCAAAAACCCACACTGGCCCAGACCTTGTGGCACTTAGACACCTGTTAGGCAAGAAGTTAGCCACGTGGCAGACAAAAATCTTACTAAGTTATTGAGTCCAGGCATCAAACATTAAATGAGATTGTCATAGCATTAAATTCAACAAGACCTCTTGCTCCCGAGTATGGTGAAACTGCCATGGCCAACGGCAAGTAGACCCTAGACTTTTGGTTAATAAGACAATTTGAATGGATAAGGAAATGATGAGAAAAAATATACAAGGAAGCTCGTGAAGAACGTTAACAACAATAAGTAACTCTCTCTCTCTCTCTCTAACTGCCCGCTCTCTTTCTCTACTTCTCTATCACTTCCAATCTAACTTGATCGTCAAAGTATCCACGGGGAGAAACCACTCCAACCTTGGTACCTCCTCACCAAACCTTTTGCAAGCACGCGTTAAGGAGACGAAGGCCAGCAGACCCGTTAGACGCGTGGATCAGTCTGACCCATCCTCCATTGACCATATTGCATTATCAATTTTAAACTTTATTTAACAAAACTCTTATTTAAAATGAGTGATACCATCATTGCGTTAAAAATAAATAATCATATAAATTTTGTAACTAAAATACTACACAAATTAAAAAAATTATTAACAAATATAGCATGCACTAGGCAAGTGAAATTTTTAGAATTTGAAACATGATTCACTCAAATTATAAGGTACTTAAGTCATAGTTCTAATTTTAAATTTTTTTGAGCAAAGTCCTAAATTTTATTCTTTTGGGGCTAAAAAGGTAATAATAATTTGAAACACCATATTATTCTTGCATATCTATCTATTTGTTCACTGTCCACCTATTTGTTCAACTCACCTATTTATCTAAATGTCATATATTTGTCCATATGTCACTATTAGTCCACTTAATCTACCTATTTGTCTATGTTATCACCACCACCATTTGCCACTGTCAGCCACTTCAATGGCTTTTTGGGCAAACTTTTTGGCAATAGATAATTTTTTGACAACCAGTTGGCTTAGTGGAGTAAAAATTATAAAAAAAAAAATTCAAAATAATAATTTGTCGTTATCACTAAATAATTTCATCAAACATATTTTTATCACCAAAAAATATTGGACTTTGATCCAATAACATATGACCTCATAGATGTGAATTTTCACCAATCATTCCTAAATTATATGATATGAACATCGAGTAATAAAAATTATAAAAATTTAACGGGTAAAATATATGATATGAATTTTTTAATATTTTAAGGAATTTTTTTAAATTTTTAGACACACCTAACATAATTACACTTAAAAAAGTATAATATTTGTGAAAAAAAATTTAAAAAAAAAACACTAAATAATAAAAAATAAAATAAAAAATGAAAATTCAGTATATTTTTCGTATTTTTATGTATTTATTAATTTTTCAAAATATTTGTTCATAATTATTTTACTATTTAGATATATTTAAGTACGTTTATTTAAAAAAGTAAAAAAAAATTCTTAAAATTTAAAAAATATTCATTAAAGATAAAATATAAAAAATAAAAAACTTTTATTTTTTAAAAAATTAAAACCAAACACATTAAGGCCTCGTTTTGGAACAAACTAATTTAGTAATTTTTTAGCTATTTAGCTAAAATATGAGTTAAAAAAAATTAGTATGTTTGGGATGATTTTTTGACTTTTTATGAAAATATGTGTAAAAAGTAGAGAAAAAAGAGAATCTTTAACTTTTTAATATGAATTATTAACTTTTTAATTTTTTTAATAACTTTTTGATTAAAAAAATCCCTCGCCAAATGCGGCCTAATTAATATTCAATAACTGTGGTTGTGTCATATGAGGTGATCATCATGACTTCCTCTCAATTATTGTGTTGATGTCATATGAGGTGAGCTTCACGACTTCCTCATTGACTTGGATACCCTTAGCATGATGGTTGTGTATGTCTTAACAATGCCATATGATGCTTTGTCAATTCATTCGTTTGAAATGTAAATATAAACAGAGGGTGAGTGAGTGTAACAATATTGTAAAGAAACAAATATAAAAATTATAGAAATTAAATATAAAATCAGACTTATTTCTCTTGCACATAGAAATTATTAAATAGGCCTGATCATGTGTCTATTCAATAATATATTGTCATTTCTTTATCATTTCTTTCATTTTGGACCTATGTAACAATAAGACTCTTGCTAATTTTTAGAAGACAAAATAGTTTTACATGTGAGGGTTTTACCCTTTTTATAGATCTCACACCCGAAAAAAGATTGAACTTCTCTCAAATTTAAATTTAAATTTGCCCATATGGTCACAAATTTTGTTTCAACGATCCAAACTATTCTTTTTGTCGAGTTTTCCATGTGTATTATCGATAAAAAAAATTAAATCGATTTGATAATCATAATATTTTATTTTATCATATTTGTTTATAAAAATAAATAAATGATTTATTTTAAAAAAATACACTTATCGTTTTTCTTTATCAAGTTTAAATGATTGTAATTTTTTATTCAGACATTTTTATTTTTTTATTTTTTATAAATAGAATAATTGTATTGTAAATTGTTAGACTTTGGCCTATTTTAAAAAGTGAGTTAAAAATCATTTCTCAACTTTTAACCTACTTTTACTCTCACACAAAAAAAATCAAAAAAGCTAAAAAAATAAATAAAATAAATCAACTTTTAATTACCTTTCCAAAACACCCCTATGTGTACAGAGAAGGTGGTGCATACATGTCACTTCGCTTATAAATGGATACCACCTTTCGGTGCATAAAGGAAACAGGGGAGAAGATTTTTTCCTTTTTTCTTTTTTTTTTTTTTTTTTTTTTTTTTTTTTTTTTTTCCTTTTTACAAAAAAGTCACCAATAATAATTTATTTTATAGATTGTTGAAATTATCTTAAATTGTTACCAAGTTTAAAATGTTGTATATTTTTTTTAGGGTAAATTATATTGACACTCTAAAATTTATATTTATTACAGTTCTCCCTTCACCTTTTGAAAATTACATCATCCTTCCTTTGGGTTTAAAGTTTCATTACAGATTGCTCCCTCCAATAATTTAATTTTTTTAAATACCAATTTTACCCTCATTGGGTAAATTTCATTAACACCTCTCACATTTTAGAATTACAATTCCCTCCCCAAGGTTTAAATTAGCATTACCAATTGTCCCCTCGATTAGTTTTAGTTGAAAAAAAAAATCATTGAAAAAAAAATTAACTGAAAAAAAATTTTGTTAGTCAAATTTTAAAATTTCTATTTAAAAACCAATGTAAACTTATTTCTTGAATTTACGTTTTTTCTTCAAATTTACAAACTGAGACAACCATTTATAAACTAAAAAAATTATCAAACAAATTTTTATAACAGTTTTTAAAATTTTTGTAAATATAAATTGAAAACTAAAAACGAAATGGTTACCAAATAAGTCTCAGATGGTAAAAATGTCGTAAAATTAACAAATAATTAAATAAATTACCAACGTAAGAAATAACTTATCAAAAGATTGTTAGGCTATGTATAGTTTGATTTTTAGAAATTTTTTTTAAAAATTAAAAATTAATTTGGTTAAGAAATAAAAAATAAAAAATAATTATCATTTTTATATAATTTTTATCTTTCGAGCGTAATAAACATAAACTTCAAGGGGTGTTAGTGTAATTTTTATCTTACGTTGGTTTTTAAACAGAAATTTAAAAATTTGACCAACAAAATTTTTTTTCAATTACTTTTTTTTTCAACTAATACTAACCGAGGGGGCAATTGGTATGCTACTTTAAACCTTGAAGAGGGGATTGTAATTTCTAAAATGTGAGAAGTGTCAATGTAATTTACCCAGTAAGGGCCAAATTGTAATTTAAAAAAATTAAATTGCTGGAGGGAGCAATCTGTAATGAAATTTTAAACCTCACAGAAAGGGATGTAATTTCCAAAAGGTGAGAGGAAAACTGTAATAAATATAAACCTCAGGGGGTGTCAATGTAATTTATCCTTTTTTATTAAAATATATACAATTTTATACTTTATTAATTAATATCTTATAGATTTGGTGATGAATACCTAACAATACTTTTACCGAGTTTAAAATAATTGTATATTGTTTATAAAAAATTTAGATCTTAAAAATTATATAACAATTTTTGATGGGCATGGTCCACATAGCCTAGGACATCCTAATCCACAACTGCTTTGGATGGCCCAAACAGGCATTTAGTCACAGTCCAGTAGGTGAAACTCAAACAGCAGGCCCACCGAAGAACCCACGCTGGCCCAAACCCTGTGGCACTTAAAGATCCTGCAGAGTTATTGAGTCCAGACATCAAACATTAAATAAGGCTGTGAATTTTCACCAATCATTCATAAACTATATGATATGAACATCGAGTAATAAAAATATATATTTTTTACGGGTAAAATACACTAACACTCTTGAGATTTTTATTTAATATAGATTTCTCCTTCACGTTTGAAAAATTATATTCCCTTCTTGAGATTTGTAATCTCATTACAAATTAGCTCCTAGATAGCTGGTGTCATGCCCTAAAATTTTTAAATAACTATTTTGACCTTTTTTTCTACCATTTATTCTCCCCTATCATCATGACTACATTCTATAACTTTCCATCATCTGAACATATTCTTATTGAGTTATGATATATAAATATAATATTTTCAAACAAAATCATATAGTTTAATGTTGACTTTTTACTTCAAAACAAAACACACTCATAAACATTATTTATATTTACAATAATATCACTATCACAATATTTTTTTAATATTTTTTATATAAATTTTTAACAAGAAACCTCAAAAAACGTGAGTATAATTTACTCAATTTTTATTTGTATAACATAACTCAAAAAAATAAAAATAGGCTTTTTAATCAGATAAAACAAAACATCACAACTAACCCATAATCATTACTTATTTCTTTCACAAAAAGTCAAAAAAGTCAACAAGTCCCTTCCAAACGAGACTTTTTAGTCTCAAATTAAAATAATAAAAAAGTTAAAAAATCAAAAAGTCAACCCACATCTCAAACAAAGGCTAAGAGATTTGGAGATGTGAAGTTTTGTTGGGTGGGTCTGGAGATGTGAAGTTTATAATCGAGGGTTAGGTATTGGCCTCGTTTGGTAGAGCTGTAAAAAAGCGATTATAAATTATAACTTAACAGATTATAACTTATAGCTGTAAACATAAACTGTTAATCTGTTTGGTACAGCTGCAGGATTATGGATTTAAGCAGCAGAGTAGTGTTTGGTTGATAAGCCGTAAAATAACTTTTTACTGTGTAATTGTCCCTTTTGCCCTTATATGATATAAAAATAATTATTTTGTCATTTTTTTTCAGTTTTAATTTTAAAAAAGATTATTTCATTAATAAAAGTTAATATAATTAGTATTACAAAAATTATTATTTTCATTTTTTCATTATAAATTAATTAGTGTAAAATTATTTCATTTTTTTCATTATAAATTAATTAGTGTCAATTAATGGCTTATTTTCATTTGTTCATTATAAATTATTATTTTCATTTTTTCATTATAAATCAATTAGTATAAAATTATTTCATTTTTTCATTATAAATTAATTTGTGTCAATTAATGGCTTAATTAGTATCAATTAATACTAAAATTATTAATTAGCATCAATTAATATAAAATATATTTCATTCATGGCTAAAATGCTTAATTATTATTATTATTATTATTATTATTATTATTATTATTATTATTATTATTATTATTATTATTTTGATTAAAAAAAACACTGAAAACCTTCACACACACACACAAAAAAAACACTGAAAACCCTAGCTCCTGCGAGTACAGCGATGGTGGGTTGAAGGGAATTGGGTTTGTTATTAGTGGTGGTGGTGATGGAGTTTTGAGACTTGAGATTGGAAAGGAGATCATTGTTTGCAGTAGAAGAATCAGAGGACGATAACGAAGAATAGAGGGAAAAAGTTGCAAAGAGCTTAACACCAGTGAGAAGAAACCTATTGTGATTACGAGCGTACTGGTTGGCTTTGTGTATCGAAATATCACAGTCTCTGCATAGAATCGCTCTGTCTTGTTGAGCAAACAAGAAAGCCCTCTTCTCCTATAAGCACAAATAAGGCCTAAATCACACCAAAATACGCTAATATATATGAATTTTATTGATGGGCTTTGTTGGGTTGTGTTAAGTTTGTACCTGGCAGATGTCGCAGAGAGGGAATTGTTTGGTAGAGAGGTGGAGGGGAGAGAAACACTGGTGTTTTCTGACGAGCTTGTTGACATGGTGGACGCAGTGGTCGCAGGCGGCGCAGAGGGCGGCCTCGTCGGCCAAGCAAAACACCGATGCTTCGTCTTTGTTACAGACGTTGCACTGGATCTTCATTTGGATTGCTTTTCAAGATTAAATCGAAACGATTTTACCAAGTCAATTACTAAGGATGATAATTGAAGAGAAGAATTGTTGAGATTTTTGACATACAGAGAGAGAGAGAGAGAGAGAGAGAGAAGCTCGAAATCTTAGCCATAAATCGTCATCGGAAATCGCCTCTCACGCTCTCTCTCTCTCTCTCTCTCTCTGGACGTGAACAGTGTTTGAAGGGGCATTTATATATCGGTATTTTGGTAATTTTTGAATTTTTGAAGGGGCATTTAAGTCATTTCGCCCCTTCCACAACCAACTGCACGTATAAACTAAAAGAAAAAACACTTTTGAAACAGCTTATAATTTTTAGCTCAAAATCAATTAATTTAAACTATAATCTAAATCAATTAATTTAAACTGTAATCTATCTCTCATAAGCTCAATCAAACACTCTAAAATGACTTATTTTAAACCAAAAAATTAATTTAAACTAAAATTAAATACTACCAAACAGGCACATTATTGCGTCACCCTTTTATTCCATTAAATTAATTTAATATAATATGTACGGCGCCATTATAGTCATGGTTGAGCAATAATCCACCAGCCACAACTGGCCGTAGTAAAATAATATTAAATTTCTAAGAATGGAATTATTCAACAAATTCGATGCTTTAATTTCTCATTTTTATGGTGGCTCTTCAATAATTCATGCGGCCTTATCATCAATTAAAAATCTCTCTTTCTTTTTTTTCTTTTTTTTTGCCCTTTTATCTCTAAATCTTCTCTTTTAAAACTTGCTATTTTAAGAAAAATTGTGTTTAAATTATAGAATCGACTAAGTTTTTTTTAAAAAAAAAAGGAAAAAGTGAGAAATCTTAATTAATTTTTTTTTTCCCCGTTTTCCTGGCCTCCCCTTTTTGCTTTCCGATCTATATTAAAATTTATTATCTAAATACATATATTAAAATTTATTATCTAAATACATCTTTAGTGTTAAGCACATAGGTAATCATATTCATATTAATAAATACATGTAAAAACTATACAAGAAATTTATTTATGTATAACATTTTCTTCCAAGCAATTATATATAACCTGATTTTTTTCATTCTTTAATACAAGATGATGAGATACAAATTAATAAATATATTATATATATAGTATCCACTTATGTCTACAAGTAAAAAAATAATGAAGGGCAAAATATACTTTATAGCTAACTGATATAAAAATGTTTTGAAATCAAGGCAAAGTACTTTGTTGAAAATATTTTGAAAAATTCTAAAATCAATTAGGCTATATTTGAATAATATGAATTTTAATGCGAAATAAGAATGTCGTTACTAATATTAAATACCTTAGGAATTTTTAATAGGAAAATAATAAATTCGGAAATATTATAGACTCGTTATTTTTTTTTTAAACAGAATCTTAAAGCATTTTGAAATAAATAAAAATTACAACATGTTTTTTAAATTGTCTTTTTCTTACCCACAACTATTTAGCTTAACCTTTTATAAACATTTATACTGGGTTTAGTTAGAAAATTTAGAAAAGAATCACTTTGCTTGGTTTGAGTTTTCTAAAAATATTTTTCATAAAATTCTACTATCTTGTTTTTCTTATTATTTTTGTTTTTACTGAATTTTTTTAATATTTTAAACAATTTTTTTAAATTTTTAGACACACTTAACATAAATAGACTTAAAAAGTATAATTATAGTGAAAAAAATGTTTAAAAAAATCATTACATACCAAAAATACAAAAAATATATATATAAAAAAAAATTCAGCAAATTTTTCATATTTTTGTATATTTATTAATTTATTAAAATATTTTTTCACAAATATTTGACTTTTTAAACACATCTAAGTAAGATGTATCTAAAAAAATAAAAAAAAATGTTTAAAATTTTAAAAATATTCACTAAAAACGAAAAATGCAAAAAATAAAAAACTCAATTTTCAAAAAATTTAATTCAAAAAATTCAAACCAAACACACTGACTAAATCACTTTCTAGATCTTTCAACCAACCACATTAAAAATATTTCAACAAATTATCAAATCTCTATTATATATATATTTTTGTGTGTGCTGCATATTTTTTAACCCGAATCTCTAGCATTTTTGTTGTTTTGTGGTTGTTGATTGAAAAAATAAAAAACAAAAACAAAAACAAAAACTAAAGTAAAGAACAAACGAGAATAAAGAACTAATCATTCCTTCAACAAGAGAACAGAGGAGCCTACAGGCTACACAGCAAATATATATTTGCAAACAAACACAAAACACATATATCTTCATCTTGTTTAACAGCATCATCATCTACCAATAATAATGGTGATTTGATTTGGATGATTGATTTCCATCTCAGTGTCTTCTGATGTTGTTCTTCAATAGCATCTCACGCAACTCAGCCACATCTATATCGTCTGCATGATTCTCCGGCCTGTAGTACCCTGTCTTCGGATCTGGAACCCACGACGATGTCTTCGTCACCTCTTCACCTCCTTTCTTCGCCATCGCCGCCCTTGCTCCTCCACTTCCACTCACAGCAACACCTTGCGACGCCCCCGCATATCCTCGCCTATACAATACAATACATACATCAACACTCAATTATATAGATTCATATCCAATCTCCATTCACTTTTCTCCTTAATACACATACAAATTGAAAACAAAAAAAAAAGTTTTTGAATCAATCAACCAGAGTTTTTAAAGTCGAGATCGAAATCTAAAAAATATAATCAGAAGCATTTACTCTGTTTTTTTCTTCAAACACGAAATCTATGATCAGATTGGGAAATATGAACTACCTGCTTGCAGAAACGGAGATTCTATCGACGATGAAGGCAGAGAGAAGCTTAGCGTTGGAGAGAGAACGAGCCATTTTTTTTTTCAAAATCAAAACAGGGAGAGAATTGAATGCTACTGCGAAAAGAGTCTTTCGTCTTCTGTAGAAAAACCTAATCACAGCAGCTAACGAAACTCTCTTCTCAGCTCTCTCTCTGTCTCTCTCTCTCTCTGTGTTCGCTCTAGGGTTGTGAAGATCGTGATGAGTACGAAGAGAGGCAGGAGTATATATAGAGAGAGGGGTTTGGAACGCGTGAGAGGTGAGAGAGGAGGAAGGCGTTTGGCACTAGGGTTTAGTGGAGGCCTCGTCAAAGTAGGATTCTAATCATACGCAAACTTCCTCTCGTTTTTTGCCACCTGGTCACCGAGGCTTTAGAGCCGTTCACTTGTTTTTTTAAAGAAAAAATGTTATAGATTCCAAGGCCTTCTTTGGCATAAATTAAAAAGTTAAAAAGTACCATCTTATTTAAATTATATAATCTTATTTAAATTACATTATTTCTCTACTACATCACTTTAAACTTAATTTATACCGAACTTATATTTTATAAAAAGTCAAAAATATATTTATTTAGATCATTCTAAATAACCCCTAAATAATCTATCAAAACTTTCACATGAAGGTAAGATTTATATAAATTTACATGTGTGTTTATATTTATGTGAGAATTTTGATAAAAAAATTTAATAGATTATTTGGAGTCTCTAGCCTAGTTATTTTTTAAAACTCTGCTCAAAATGTCCTAAATACCCCGGATTGTACCCTGAATTACTCGGTCAACGTTTTCTATCATTTCGGAATTGAGTTGGGTCAAGGAGGCCCTCATTCACCATCCCTTTGCCCAGTCAGAAAACATTGATTGTGTGAGTGGTGCAAGTTAACGGGTTAATATGAATTGATTTGAGAGTTTAGCTTAAATATATTGAGCATTTTTCGAATTATGTTTTAGTAATTCATTATTATTTGGGACTCAAATTTTTTTATTCTCCATATTTTATAATAAAAATAAAAACTCAATTTTCATATTTCATAAGCAAAAAATATAATTACTAAATAAAATGGTCTTTTTTTAACACACACAACATAAAAATATAAGATCATTTTTTAAGAGTGCTGGCGGATCGGATCGGATTGGATTAGATTACATCTCATCCGTCATCTGTCCGAACTTAAGCGAATTAGAAAAAGGTCCAGCTTGTCTCAAGTTGAGATCAAGACTAGACTCGTCCAGTTCGGCCCATGGGGTCCTTTTTTGTGTCCGTTTTGATAATCCGAACCGTTCAATGTATAGAACTCGTCGAGTACTACATGCCTGAAAAAAATCACGTTGATTGGATATCAATAGCTATGTGATCAAATCAGTTTTGTATAAAAAAATAGACTTTGAAAAAATTAACGGTTGATAAAAAACTGTTTTGTTCACATAGCTATCGATATCCGATCAACGTGATTTTTTAAAGACATATAGTATTCGACGAGTTCTACACATTGACGGTTCGGATTATCAAAATGAGACCCGTGGTGAGCCCCCATGGGCCCAACAGCACGATCCAGTCCGATTTTAAACTGGATCAAAGCCACTGCCTTAGGAAAAATACATTTTCAACCGACCATTCAAACCATTGAAATCATCTATTATGTGGTTGATTAATTTGGACTATCAATAACTCAACCATGTAAAACCCAACTTATTTACTATCATGGATGAATTATGAATTTTAAATTATAAGTCTCAGCATTATTCGTAAATAAAACTTTCACTCAAATTTTTACTTAACTTTGAATAACAATCGGAGATGGGTTATAAAAAATAAAAATAAAAATAAAAATTAAAAAGTTACAATTCAATAGTGCCTTAATAAAACAATTACAAATTTATTTAAAATATTAAAATTTATAAAATTTATCAGACTGATATGAAATATTTTTAGAAAGGAAAATGGCTGAGACCCCCAGTGGGGGTACTGGGGGTCCTCTCTCATTGGTCCAAAAATATTTTTTTTTTTTTTTTTTTTTTTTGGGCCTGTGGCAGTGCCCCACCTGGCACTGGGGGTGCTGGGGGTCGCCCCCCACTGGGGGTCCCCAGCATTGCCCTTTTAGAAAACATACGTTGAACTAATATTTCTCTTAAAACATTTATGAGTGATTTAGGGCTGGACAAATATCTATGCTAACTAGTAACATATAACACTAACGTGTGATATGCAATAGTTTTTCCTAACTACAATTTACATAGCAAATCAAATGAGGTTTGACATATTGGGATATTGGGATCAAGTAAATTTAAATGCTCAAAGTAATATTATTCCATAGGCATAATTATTTTTTATCTTACATTTATGTCTCATATTATAAAAATATTTTGTATTCATAAACAGGGTGATTGGGATGTGATTGATTTATGAATAACATTATTATGATCACACTAACTTAGCATTGATATCAATTATGTTTTTAGTTACTCTCTTTTCAATTCACATGTAATGTAAGAGTATCTTCAATGGTTGTTGCTATATTGTTATTGCTATTGTTATAATTTGGTAATGAATATTGTTATTTTGCCAAATTATAGCAATGGTGCTCCAATGGTCATTTGCTATTTTGGCAAATCCTAACCAACTTTGCCTCCAAATTTCTAGGTGTTGTTTGGATATAGGTTTTTTTTTGTTTTTTTTTTTGTCTTTTGTGACTTTTTTTTAATTGTTTGTAAAAAAAATTATATATTATATTATTCTCGACTAGACAAATATAAAAAATGAAAAAAAATTGAAAAATTGGAAAAATAAATAAATAAATAAATTTTATCTTTTTATTGCCTTCATTTGAAGAACTATATTTATTTTCTCATTATACTTTATTGAAAAAATTAAATTATACTAAACTATTTTGCTACATTATACATTGCAAAAATAATATTACATTCTTTTGTAGAAAATACTCAAAAATAAAAACAAATATAAAATTTCATTACAAAATAAAAATATGAGAACCACTTGTCGAAAATTTCATTACATTATCCCGTAATTATTCATCAGGAGGCAGGGGAAAATAGTAATTTTGGCTACTAACATTTGAGAACCACTTGGCGAAAATCTCATTTTTTCACATTGTGTAATACACTTTCGTCTGAGGGTCCAAATGAGAAATGTCCTTAGTCATTATCGTATGTTCTTCCTTTTTCATCTCATATTCTTATCTTCTGATCTCAAAGTCATTTTTTTTCATCTCAAGTTCTTTTCATCTTCTGCAGTGCTTGAATCTTTTTTTCTTCTCTTTCATCTTTTTTCTTTTCCTTCTTAGCAAGGTATTGGTTAAATGTATCCAATTGTGTGCTCATTTTTTGAACTTCAGCTTGAACAACTTGATTTTTCCGAAATAATTCTTTTGCAGCTTTCCTACTCATAGGCCTTTTACCTTTTGCAGAGACACTGCTCTCACCAACAGTTGGATTGTTACCAACACTTGAACTGGTGTCATCTTCAAGAGAAATGCAGTTATCCATAAAGGAATTGGGGGTTGAATTAGGGGAAGACGATGTATGTATTCTTGACTTCACTGTGTTCGTAGGAGTTACATCTTGCTGCCTAATATTGTTTTGCAAAATTGGCTAGCAATGTTCAAAAACAAAATGTTAGTCTTCATCTTGATGGTATAACAATTTTGCTCAAAGCATCTATATCAATAAAATATTAATTTAATTAATTAGTTAATTTTTATGTAAGATAAAATAAAAAAACTAACATAATAAATAAAAATGAAATCTTACTATATCAACTTGTGACGCCCTACTTGGATGTAGATTTTTGACTTGTGCTAGACACCCACAAAATTTGTTGTAACATTTCATGATTACACGCTATCGAGATGAGATAGACACTTGTGTTCTTGAGTGATCATTCTGCAGCGAGCAATAATTTTCAAAAATTCTTCCCCAAAAATGAGCATGCGATTGCGAATTTTCAACAATTGGGTCTTCAGTAATGTGACACCAAGCTCTACAAATTGCCACATCTTCTTCAGTAGTAAATGATTTTCCTCTCTTTGTTTTTGATGAACCTTCCATAGTGATTGTGTGAAAAAACTAAAAATAATATAATTTCGGAAGTTTATTATGAAATCAAATTGAGATGAAGGGAGAAGAAAAGAAAAATGAAATGTGCAATGGTTGCTGTGAAAAAAAAATTCAAATAAAGAGTTTCTATTTATAAAAATTCAAACAGAGCCCAACGACTCTATTTATAAAAAATTAAGTTTATAATCAAATTGAGTTTTTTTTTTTTTTTTTTTAAGCCAAACAGAGCCCAACAGTTTTATCAAATGTCATCCCCATCATCCACGTGTTGGTCTTGAATGGTTGAGATGATTTGTGTAGAATCATCAACATTTTCTTCCTCTCCCTCTCACTGTCTCTCTCATTCTTCCTCCATATCCCTCTCACTCTCAGATTCGTCTCTCACTTTCACTATTTTCTCTCTCTCTCTCTCTCTCTCTCTCTCTCTCTCTCTTCGATCGGTGATGAAGAACATTGAATCTTCTCACTCTCTTCTCTCTCTCTTCGATCGATGATGAAGAACATTGAATCTTCTCACTCTCTTCTCTCACTCTCAAATTCGTCTCTCACTCTCACTCTCACTCTCTTCTCTCTCTCTTCGATCGGTAATGAAGAACATTGAATCTTCTCACTCTGTCTCTCACTCTTAGATTCGTCTCTCACTCTCACTCTCACTCTGTCTCCCTCTCTCTCTCATTATCACTCTGTCTCCATATGTTTTCTCTCTCTTCGATCGGCTATCCAGATCTACTTCTCTCTTACTATCACTCTATCTCTCATCTCTCTGTCTTCGATCGGCGACGGTATATGTTTTAAAAGACGATCGGCCACCGGCGATGATATATGCTAAAAAACTAGGTATTTTCTCATTTTCAGTGAATCTATTTAAATTTTTTTTGTGAATCTGTTTTGTGAATATGTTCTGTGAATCTGAATGTGCTGATTTCAGGTAAAATGGTGAATTCTGAATCTGTTTGAATTTGTTTTTTTTTTCCCTGTGAATTTGTTTGAATCTGAATTCTAAATCTTTTTTTTTTTTTCTCTGTGAATCTGTTTGAATTTGATGAATCATTTGATGAATTTGTAATTTTTGAATCTATAATTTTTTCGTGAATCTGTTTTTTTACCATTTGATTTCGGGTAAAATGGTAAAATGTTGCATTATTCATGAATTTTTTTGGTGAATTCTGAAACATAAAAATGGTGAAAAAGTTGTTGAGGGAGGGAGGGAATAAAGGAAGGAGGGAGGCAAACAGTTGGTTTTGGCTGAGTTGGCATAAATGGCAGCTGCCAAAGCTTGTGTTAAATTTGACACAAGTTTTGACATTTCTCAAATTTGGCAGCTGCTATGTTTTGCCATTGGAGTATCAAAATTCAATACAGCTGCTATATTATAGCACTGGCAGCTCCAATGGCACACCATTGGAGATGCTCTAATATACACATTAGGTTGATTGTTTATTTAAAAATAGTAAATATAACTATATTAATATATAAAAAAATTATGAAAGAATTACATCTCAGTGAAAATAGAGAAAAAAAATTTACACGCACATTGAGTTGCACCTCCAATGTTTTATAATTTTTTTTAGTCTCCTACCATGTATTGTTATCTTTCAAAAAATTATTAGGTGTTGTTTGGGGTAAACTATAAAAGTGCATTTTTTAACTTTTTATCTTTTTGAGTCGCATCACCTTTTTATTTTTCTGCACTTTTTTTAGTAAAAAGTCAAAAAATACATTTATTTAATCTTGACATTGCTTAACTGAGGTTCAATAAATGAAAATTTGTAAAACACAATAGATAAATTATTCATAAATTATGACAAATGTTGAAGTTTTTAAATTTGTTAGGCCAGGTTTGGCAAGTCCCAAAAAATTCAAAAAGTCAAAAAGTTACACAAAAAGTAAAAAAGTTATTACTATTCACAAATAAAAAATATTAAAAATATATTTTATATATTTTTCTAATACAAAAGTTTGAATTACACTATCAGCCGTATTGCCGCAGCAGAAAGGTAGGTCATACACTTTTTGGGCAAAAAAAAAAAAATTACATATGTAAAGCCACAAAGTTTGATGGTAATGTTGGGCCCTTGGGGCCCACTAAGGGTTCCGTTTTGATAATCCGAACCGTTCAATATGTATAACTTGTTGAGTACTATATGCCCATAAAAAATCACGTTGATCGGATATCGTTAATTATATGATCAAATCAGTTTTGTATAAACAAAACGATGGTGTGATAGTTAACTATTGAAAAAAAAAACTAATCCGATCATATAGCCATCCATATCCGATTAACGTGATTTTTTACAGGCATATAATACTCGACGAGTTGTACATATTCAACGGTTTAAATTATTAAAATGGGACCCGTGGTGGCCCCCACGAATCGACCATCACCGTCCAAACACTTTGCCCCGAAGGAGGTAATAATTTGCTGTGTAAGATACACTGCCCAGCAGGGCAGCCGTACAACCTACTCAACTTTCTTTCCTTATACACTTTATTTTTATAATTTTTTATTACACATTTTTTCGTAAAAAGACAAAAAGTTAACCCAAACATTCATATTTTTTTCTCAATTTTTTAGTCTAAAAAGATAAAAACTACACTTATTTAGGACACCCAAACAATCCCTTACTTTTTTTTTCAATAGTCATTGTTATTACTGTTTAACACTTGTCATTTATTATTGCTTAACAAAAATTAATTAGTAGCTTACTGGTAAAAAAAAATTAATTACATAATTTATTAAGATGATTTGATAAATAAGGTACATGGTATTTGGGGCGTAGTGAGCAATTATTTGTTTACTCTGGATATTGGGAAAGACAAGTTTGGACGAGGAGGAAAGGCCGGCCTGAGAGTGGACGAATCTTTCAAATGACGTGAGAGTTCTCGGATGTTGGGGACTGTGTGCGGCTAGATGACATTGTCACGGTGCACGTGTTGGGACCAAATAGCAGGAGAAATTATGCAGTACTATTGAAGTAATGCGCTCATTTTATTATCAAAAATGATTTGCGGCACTAAAACTGTGAGCACTAATGCTCCTAATTTCCAGTTTTGGTAACTTTTTTTTTTTTTTTTTTTTCCTTATATAGAATTTCGGGACATTAGTGCCCCTGAAATTCGAGCTCCATATCGGAGCTGTTTTATTATTTTCTAAAATTAAGCCTCCATTTGATTTTTCAAAATCAAATGATCTAAATCAATTTGTCACAAAATGAAATGTAATGCAGACGCATTTATTCGGAGTTCGAACTTAGTCTAAATGAATGAATGGAGATATATTTGTTCAAATTTTCCTAAGTTCAAATGAATGACAGATGAACCATTTACCAACACTCTTTAAAAAATAAAATTAGGTTTTTTATTTTTTATTTTGTGTATTAAAAAAATGACATTTTGGTCTATTTGGAGAAGATGATTAAAAGCTGACTTTTGAATTTTTTTAAAAAATGTGTAAAAAATGTTAGAAATAGTGTGACTAAAAATAAATTAAAAGTTAGAAGATGATTTTTAATTATCTTTCCAAAATAGGCCTTTATTTATTAATTACAGTATATTTTTCTTATTTATAAAAATGTGAAAGTTGGGTATTTATTTTATTATAAAAAAATTAATGATAGAAAATTTTGGACGCAAAATTATAAAGATTTTTTGAAAAATAGTTATAAAAAGGCTTAAAACATTAAAATTCAAATCGCCAAAGAAATCCACATTTACTTGCCAATCCACACAAGTCGCATCCACTAATTAAGCAAGATGATGTAAATTGATTTCTCTCAATTCACTTCAATTTGGACAAATAGGGAATGAGAAACTATTCAACCCAACTCCATCCACAAGCATCCCTATATAAAAGTGATAAGTCTTATATTTTAAATCAATGATTATTGATTAGAAGCACTATCTAAACTTTAAAAATATTTAAGATTCTCTCTCACTATGGAGATGGTGGTGGTAAAGAGTTGCGTTTCTCTAGCCTCGTTTATGAATTATTATTTTTTATTTGTTTTATTAGGTGAAAAAAAATATATTTAGGTTTCGTTTGAGAAATAAGGTGATTTTTTGACTGAGACTAGGCCTCGTTTGGGGAGTGGCTATTTTAGCCAAAAAGCCAAAAAGTTACTAAAAGTTGTCACATCACCTCTCTACTTTTCTGCACATCTTTTCGTAAAAAGCCAAAAAGTTACTAAAATAGCTTGTTCCCAAACGAGGCCTAAAACCTCGTTTGGGTTGGATTTTTTTAATTTTTTTAACTTTTGTGAGAAAAAAGTGAAATGAATATAATTTGAATGTGTCATTTTATCTTATTAGCTTTTTAATTTATTTTATCTTTTTGTAACTATTTTAACCTCCAACCTCATTTTAGCCCCATGCCAAACCAAGTGTTAAAGAATAATTTTTTTTTATATATCAAATATATTTGAATTTTTAACTATTTTAATTGGGAAAAAAGTTACCAAATGGGCACTAATTTTTTTTTTATTATTTTTTTATCATAGCCAAACGGGCGCTATCTATCGAATCAAGATCCTCTCCTTACTATCTCTCCTTGACTCCCTACTTGCTAGGCTATTGGACCCACTTTTGGGCTCAATTTCGATAATTCAAACCGTTCACATTTCAGATTTACTGAGTATATTATACTTATAAAAAATTAAGTTGATCGGATATTAAAAACTACGCGTTCGGATTATCGAATTAAAAATTATTTTTTAAAAAAAATTAATAAACAGTTTTTCGAACACATACTTTCTGATACTTGATCAACTTAAATTTTTATAGATATGATATACTTAACAAATCTTAAAATATAAACGGACCGAATTATCAAAATTAAGCCAAAAACTGAATCCAATAGCCTAAGAGAATCCTGATTGCTATCTAGATACTTGAATTTCGTCGTGAGCGAAAGAAGCGTACTCGTGAGGTCCAGCTTTCAGTCAAAGGTCAAACCAGAGCTTTGTTTGCTTGCCAAACTTCTTGCTTTTTAATTATTTGAATAAAATATGATAAATCTCATAACTTTAATATAATTATATTATTTGATTAATAAAATAAATAGTGATGGATTAATAGTTTAAGTAATTAATGTAAAATTAGTTATTCAGTTAAATTAGTGAGAAAAATTATTTTTTTATTTACATTTATCTTGCAATGAATATGAAAATATATAATTCTAATTAGTTGTAAGATTAAAAAATGAAAAAATTATTTATAAGTCCTATTAGGGAGACTTATGTTACATATGGTCCTACTAAAAAATTTATGTTTCCATAAGTCTTGTGGAGGTTTATTGACACATTTACCCTTAATATTAGTTGTTAATATCATAAATAATAGTAAAATCATATATAGAAAATTGAATGTTACCATAAATCATATTTATATAAACGTAACGTAACGTGACGCCTACATAAACGTAACGTGACACCTATACGTAACGTGACACCTACATAAATGTAACGTGACATATTTACATAAACGTAACGTAACGTGACGCCTACATAAACGTAACGTAGCACCTATGATTTATGGTAACATTCAATTTCCTATATAGGTAATTGAATGTTACCATAGATCATATCTACATAAACGTAACGTAACATGACACCTACATAAACGTAACGTGACACTTATGATCTATGGGAACATTCAATTTTCTACATAGAAAATTGAATGTTACCATAGATTATATTTATATGAAACGTAATGTGACACCAACATAAACCAACAATATTTTCACATTCAATTTAAAAAAATAAAACTCATTAAGTTTGCGAAACGTAACGTGACACGTTACGTTACGTTTATGTAGGTGTCACGTTACGTTTATGTATGTAGATGTCACGTCACGTTACGTTTATATAAGTGTCACGTTACGTTACGTATATGTAGGTGTCACGTTACGTTATGTTTATGTAAGTGTCACGTCACATTACATTTATGTAGGATCTTGTGAAATACATTCATATGTAAATAGAACTTGAGATTCTATAAGAAATTATATAAGACTTAATTTAGCATAAGTGTCTGAAAAAGAACTTATAAATAAGTCCCTCTTAAAAAATTTGCTAACTTTATTATATAGAATGTCTATTAGAATTTAGTTTGAATAACAAAAATTATAATCAAGTAATAGAAGGTAAGTCTCATAGATTAATGATATCAATCTTATGCTATAATTGACTCAATCAAATAAGCTCTTAAAATTTAATTCATATAATACTTTAAATATATTTTTATTAACAATTCGTTAATTATATTAATAAAAACAGAACACTGTGGCGCAGTGGTAAAAAGCCCCTTCCATAGGACAAATATAAAAGACAATTTGCTCACTTAAAAATATAAAAAATGAAATTGATCCTTGATAAAACCATTGCCTGGAAGATGTTTAAAAACTACAATTGACCGATGAAAGATGTTAAAAAACACAAATGGTTTCGGAGGGCATTGCTACAATTGAATTAAATTTATGGGACAATTTGCTCTAATTGATCTTTAATATTTTGATTGGATTTTGAATTTGTGGAAAAAATATTAACCGGAAGGTAAAAGCCTTTTTTTTTAATACTTCATTTACTTTTTTGTTTTCTCCCTAGATTGCTCAAGAAATGAACGTACCAAATTGTCGAAAGCACCGAGGAAAAAAAAAGAAGAAAAAGAAGCAAGAGTTATTGGTTGAAATTATT
This sequence comes from Camellia granthamiana, assembly GCA_036172215.1. NCBI lineage: Eukaryota > Viridiplantae > Streptophyta > Magnoliopsida > Ericales > Theaceae > Camellia > Camellia granthamiana. The sequence continues at coordinate 80,153,552 of CM069914.1, read as the reverse complement.
ACCCAATAAACTTCGAGTGAAAATTTTATGAACATATTAATTTTAAAAAATTATATAAATATATATATATATATTTACTGCTGAGAATCATTGATTGTTTTGAAAATTAGGGTATCAGGATAAAATGGAAAACATGGTCATTACTTTGGAGCAGGACTTAGTTGGATATTAAGGCGTCGCCTGGAATGCAACACTTTTAATTTAAAAGTTAAAAATTATTAAAAAAATCAAAATACAAGTTAAAGATTCTTTTTTCTCTTTATTTTTATATATCTTTCTATAAAAAATAAAAAAATCATTTCAAATATATTAATTTTTTTACCTCAAATTTTAACAAAAAATTACTAAAATAATATATTTTCAAATAAGGCCTAAGTACATTCATGACACTGGCCTAAGTCTCCCAAAAACTAACTCACTACGTTGACGAGCAAAGTCAAATATTGGACAACAGAAATAATTGCCCAATTCAATTTAATAGCCCAACTTGGTAGCCCAAACCAACAGAGTAGGCCCATCTAGCCCACCCAATTCGCATTCCCCTTTATCCCAAAATTGCCGAAGAGGGAAAGAACGATTGTCCCTCCCGAGTGTTTGGCCGCTTGGAATTTCACTGAGAAAACTGTTGCTACTTTTAATCGGAGTCGGAAAGTAGGTTAGCTTCGACCCATGGCTGAGATGACTACCGGCGGAGACGTTCCTCCGAACATGACTATATACATCAACAACCTCAACGAGAAGATCAAGCTTGAAGGTACTCCCTATTCTCTCTCTCTCTCTCTCTCTCTCTCTCTCTCTCTCTCTCTGTATATCTGTTGTCTTTGTAGATTTCTATTTCAATTAGGTTTTTGAAATCTGAGTTTAATTATTTTTTCAGAGTTGAAGAAATCTCTGTTGGCGGTGTTCTCTCAATTCGGGAAGATATTGGAGGTTTTGGCATTCAAGACACTGAAACACAAAGGTCAAGCCTGGGTTGTGTTCGAGGACGTCGCTTCCGCGACCAATGCGTTTCGCAAAATGCAGGGCTTCCCTTTCTATGACAAGCCTATGGTATGTCCCCAACCTTTCGTACATTGTGATGGTCGGTTGAATTTTTTATTATTAGTGCAATTTGAGTATTGTGAACACCCTTATGATTATAGGGGGGCAAAATGTATGATGAGTTAATTTGACTGAGCATGTATAATACTTGATTGAGTAGAATGGCAAAAAAGACTCACTTGATTGGGACACAAGGTTTAGTTTAGTCTAATAACAAGTTAATGACTCTTGTTGTTATATTGTTGTAACTGGAGTGGCTGATTTATGATTGTTAAAGGGGAGCGAGGTGACTTCTGTGGAAATTCCAATTTTCTACATGGTTTGTTAGTAAAATTTCACTATCATGTGGTAATTGATATTGTATTGAGGTTATTTGTGTACATATGCGGATAGAAGAGAGCAAGTTATGCAGACTGTTTAAGTTAGATAAGTATTTTTTCATGTTGTTAACAAGAAGATATTTCACTATTAACAACTACGGTGATAAGTGATTCTTAGTAGTTGAAATAACTCCACTTGATAATGACAATACTAACACAGTAACAAATGTAATGATACAAACCAAATTTCATTGTCGTCGTATAAATTGTGTTTAACCTTATAAGGGTCATCTGGCCTTTTGATTGTTTTGCACATCTTGTATTGTATCTAAGCTTTGAGCCGACCGGCTGTACTTTGTTGTATGTTTCAGTGTAGGAAATGGACCACTGAAGGTGTAGGATTTAGGTATGTCTCTTTAAGATCGTTGACCTTGGAGTGGTCTGCAAGAAGTTGTACAACTTGCTTTTCAATGTCATATAACAGGTGCTTTGACGAGTTTCAAAAGGCTCATTATAAGCTTTGTGTTTGTTAAGGATTGATATTGGACCTGCTAATGGTTCATTGAGTGATTTAAGGGTCTTGGTTATGTTACTGGACTATTGGAGTTGAAGCTCATTAAGGAACTTTTTGTTGTCTGCTCCATTTGAGAGAATTGTACACTCAACTTGCCTCAAAGGAAGCAGAGAATTCTGTCTCCCAAGTGCTATTGTTACTGCATGATTCAAGTTTTAACCTATGGTGTAGTTCACTTTGTTGACTTTATGTCAGGGTTATCCTTTTTGCATTAGAGCTAAACCTGCTAATTGCGTGCTTTTGCAAGTGTCACATGGCTGCATTAAACTGCTATGCTCTGTCATTTCCTCATTTTCAGTCTAAGAGAAGAATTTAACTGGCTTTGCACGTCTGCTATTGCTTCCATAAGTTCATCTACTCCAATAAAGAATCCCAAAATGAACTGTTTTAGTGAATTAACTAACTGATGCACGAAGTTTGTGGTTGGACATGATCTTCTATAAAAGAATGAAGTATAAGGTGACACATTTCAGGTTAGGGTGTGAGCTTTAAAGATCTTTGTTTTTCTTTTCTACTAATATTGCTCTATTTGGTTGATTAGAATGAGATGAAATGGAATGAAATGGTCATTCTTAGACCCCACTTCGGAATGATTATTTCCTTATGATAGTGAATGATGATTCTACTTTTAATGTGTTTTTTAATATATTTTTAGTCAACCAAATATGGGAATGGATATTTTGATGGAATAATCATTATATTCCAATGAACTAAACACTACCTAAGTATTTAGCAATTATTCATTTCAGTGTAAGAATTCAAATTGTAAATTCTAAAGGAAAAGTCTATTGCATTTGTGTCAAGCTTAATTAATTCCAGATGTTGGCTCTTATTAAGCTACGAATATGCTTTACATGCATATTCCTGCAGTAGATGTTGATTTTAAATGTCTGTGTCTTTGGACAATTCTGTATGCTAGTGGGCTTATTATGCAGTTTTATGCAATGTATGTATATGTTTATTGTTCAAGCAAGTACAATGAATTGAATAGTTGCAACTCAGAGTTAATACAACTTCTGTCATTATGTTTCAAGAATTCTAAGCCTTGGTATATATTTTAATTCTACAATTCCCTCCTGTTTGCTTCTTACGGTTTATTATGATATAGACATGTAATTATAGTAAGTTATTATCTCAGAGGATACAATTTGCGAAGACAAAGTCAGATATAATTGCAAAGGCTGATGGTACTTTTGTTCCAAGAGAAAGAAGAAAGAGACACGAGGAAAAAGGTTAGACCCTCTGGCACGCCTGCCTGGAATTACACTTTGTTGTCCCTTTTTTTTGCAGTAATGATCTGAAATCTTAAATGAATCAATAAACTATGCCAATCACATTAGATATTGGAAGTTCCTAAACTTGTATTAGGGTGCTTGCTATTTGTGAACCGCTCATAGTTCATGGAGTAATAACATTGATTATAGTAAGGTATCTTGTACTTACCTGGCAATAGCATGAAAAGATGTTTGCCATGCAACATTTGCTACCAAAAGTATTTTGGCAAGAAAAATGTCGATGCCACTTTATGTTGTTCAAGTTAAGACTTGTGTAAAAAGAAAATGGTAATCTACTAATTTTATTTTTAGTTATTTATTTTATTTTATTTTATTTTTTATTTTTTATGTATAAATAAGAAAATGCTAACGTGTAAGTGTTAACAAACAAACTGAAGGAGTATTGAAATCTAGCTGAACCTGACATAAATATCAGATAAGAATTTGTGAATTTTTTTAGATGGAATTGACTGCATGGCCTTGTTTATTGTGGTTCTCGACATAAACTGTTTCAATGATGGAATCAATCTTTTTGTGTTAGCAATTTTAAGATAGTATACTAATGCTTATTGCTGAAGCATGGTCAGAGTGTTCTGTTGTGAAAAGATAACACATTCGAGTTTGCAGTCACTCTTCTTCCATATCATTTTGGCAAATAAGACACATGGCGGCACGGTCTAAAAATTAATTGGCTTTAAGAGTAATAGTAATAGTCATCTCACCAGCAAGCATGCTGTAGTGCATTATTACTTCCCATTTACCCCCATCATAGTAGTAGGTCCACTGGGACAGCCACTTCTTTTTGTGGTTGAAGCCTGTCTTCTATTATTCATAGGATCATTTCACCAAAGATTACATGTGTAAATGAATTTTTATTTACAATGGCCTATGTAGGAAAGAGGGATATTGTATGAGCTAATGACTATTATTGCAACCTTATAGGTAGATGAACAATCCACAGTAGATGGCTTGCTTATTCTCCGATTCTTGTTTTAATTCTGATTCACCACATCTATTGAATGTACTCTTAAAACCTGCCCTTTAATTTTTTCTGATGAAAGTGGAAAGTAAAAGGATGAAAGTTCTTTCAATCTAAATGAGATAGGTGCAGGCAACCTTTTTTTCTTCTGTAGTTTAGTATATTGCAAGAAAAAAATATGTAAAAGATTGCTGAAAAATGTTGGAAGTAAAAGTGAAATGTTAAAAGCAGAAGTCACCAATTTGTTTCCTTCTTAATAAAAGGAACAGTGTTTAGGATACATTTGATGATGCGATATTACTACCTGGATGGAATAGAGTATAGTGTAGATTTGGTTTCTTATTTATGGGTTTACTTCTTCTTTATGGGTTTTTCCTTTCTTAATAGGGAGGAAGCGAAAAGAGCAACACGATGCTAGTCAAGCTGGAATGAGTCTGAATCCTGCTTATGCTGGTGCCTATGGTGCAACTCCTCCTGTAAGCCTGTTTCCTATTTTCCGAGGATCGATTTTTGGAATTATAACTTTGTTAAATTTGCATCAATATGTTTTACGAGGATAATTCTGAGGTCAATTCTGGTTACTATTATTATTATTTTGAAATTTATTTGTTTTATGAGCTGTTGTACGTTTTTGAACATCCAACTGAACCTGAGATCCATGTTGTTAGAGAAGTTATGCAAGTTTTAGGACTTGGATGTTTGACTTCTATGTGGTTACAGGGTGTATCAATAATCTAGAGATGCAGGAAGGATGGGAAGCATATAATGAGTAAAGATGAAATTGGAATATAGAAAAAGGGAAAATGACACCAACAACACATCAATGGATTATCTTGCTGAGTTAATTATGTTATTAGCCTCGGATATTTTATTTTTTTAGCCTATGGAGATTACTCTTAAGATGGAAAACAGATGTAGGCATAATATATTATATGATATATTCTATCCATGCAACAGTTTTGCATGATTGATGCCAGTGATTAAATTTTGAAAATGATTAGAGTTATATATTTTCTTTCAGTAATAAACTTAACTTTCATGACTGGACAAAGAATGATATGGCTGCTGGCTCAGTAATTCTGATTAATATTTTCTACTACCCCCAATATGGGATGTTGAAATCATTGCTTGATCTTAGACTCCATCTTCTGTAGGTCTTCACTAAAATGCAGTAGTCATACTAACAGCTGTTCTGTGATGAGTTTTTTTTTCCCTAATAAATTTATGTGGGGGCTTAAGTGCTTTCTTTGTGTTTATTTTTATGGTCTTGGTTATATATTTTTTGGAAAGGCCTTATCGTTCCAAAAAAAAGGCCTTACCGTTTCTATCTTCTTCCACTAAATGGTGCAGTTATCACAAATACCATATATGGGCGGTGCAAAATCTGTCATTCCAGAAGCTCCAGCTCCACCAAATAACATATTGTTTGTTCAGAATCTTCCTCATCAGACCACTCAAATGATGCTGCAAATGTTGTTCTGCCAATACCAGGGCTTCAAGGAAGTTAGGATGGTGGAGGCAAAGCCAGGAATAGCCTTCATAGAATACGAGAATGAGATGCAATCCACAGTTGCAATGCAGGGACTCCAAGGATTCAAGATCTCTCCCGAAAACCCAATGTTGATTACCTATGCAAAGAAATAGAAAGATGAGCTTTTTGGTTCTGCCATTTTTACCGGTAAAAAGGATGTAGTTATTTAGAATTCGCAACTGGAATCTGGAAAGATACCATATGTGCCTGTCGGCCTTGGGCCTTTAGTATATGTATTATTGATCTTATAACTTTGTTTTGCTGTGTATGTTTACTTTGATTAGCATATATTTTCTTGAACTTCGATGAGCTTGACTCAGATGCTTTGGAGGCTCTTAGTCTATATGAAGTTCCCAATCTGGTTTGGTGCTATGCTTATGAATTCGTCTTGCTGTGGTTTATATACATGGCTATTTCCATGAAAGTATAGAAACGAGATGCTGCATTGTGCAGTAAGGGTCAATATTTGGCTGGGCCAGCCTGCGGGCTAACTTTTTGTTTTTTTTCTTATTTTCCTTCGGGCTCACAGACCGGGTTGATGGGCACCCTCTAATTGGGCAACGGGCTGGGTTTGGTCTCCACACTCAAGCCCAGTGCCAACCCAAGCCTTATTCAGACCGGGATGGGGTATGAGCTTGGGAGGGTAAAAGCCCAGCAAGCATTGGTTAAAGCCACCAGTCTTTGGGCCAAATGATAACCCTCACGTAGGACTTGAACTTTTGGGAATATATGCTTCATAAGGGAGCAGTGCTTCATTGAAGGTGCCCTGCGGCCTCCATAGTCTCTGGCATGCCTCTCCACGTCAACTGAAGCAATCGAAGTTAACCTAATTTCCCCATTTGGAAGACAGCAAATCAAGCTCATGCTATATTACATTTTTATCAAATATGTATTTTAAGAGAAGTATATGTATATAAAGAGAAATATATCTAGACATTCTGGTTAGTATGTATGTATATTAAGGGAAGTAGACATGTTCCAAGTTGAACACATGCTGGTTTCGATCCAAAAAAAGAAAAAGAAAAAAAGAAAACACATGCTGGTTTGCTCATTTTTGCAATGGGATCAAAACAGATTTTAACACATCAATGTCAATTTTGTACCAAGTATTTTGCACTATAATCGACTCTCTCTCAAAAATTAACCTATGACAGGATAACTGTTAATATGCACAATTGTTCATATTTATTTAAATTAACATTATTATATATATTAAAATTTTATTTTCAAGTTAAATGAGGCAACTGACACTAACCCCATAACACATGAGATGTTGTCCATAATATTGAACTCTCCAACATCTTTGCCTCCGTTCGACAAGTTGGTTTTGAGGTTTTTTTTGGTTAAAATAGTCACAAAAAAACAAAATAGGATTTTTAACTCAATAAAACAAAACATCACATCCAACACATAATCATTACATTATTTCTCTCACAAAAAATCAAAAAAGCCAAAAATTCTTCCCAAACCAAGCTTTTTAGTCCTAGGCTAAAATAACAAAAAAAGTCAAAAAATCAAAAAACCAATCCACTTTCCAAACGAAGCTAAACTTTTGTCTTGTATGTATAGATGCAAACAACCAAAGTATGTTTGGCATAAATTTTTTAGATTAAAATAGTCTCAAAATAATAAAATAGGCTAAAAAATCAATAAGACAAAATGTCTCATTTAAACTATAATCATTTCATTTTTTCTCTCACAAAAGTAAAAAAAGTCAAAAAAATTCATTCCAAATAAGGCTTTTTAACCCCAAACTAAAATAGTTAAAAAATCCACCCACATTCTAAACAAAGGTTCATCAAGCAAGAGATTTGTTAACAAAATAATTACTAACTTGTTTGGTATTATTTACATTTTTTATGATTTTGTGTGTGTGCGTTTTTTTTTTTTTTTTTTGGCGTGCGCATGCGCCCACTTTCGGAAATGAAGAAAATGAAAAGATAGCAAAAACTTATTATATTTTTTTTTTTTGCACAAACAAATTTTTTTTTAAAAAAAGGTTTAAAAAAAGTCGTTGATAACAATTTTCATATATAATTTGCTGAACATTTATTTTAGTAATTTTTTTACTTTTTTACTAAAATATGAAATTAAAAAAATTAATATGTTTAGAATGACTTTTTGATTTTTTACGAAAAAATATGCAAAAAGTATAAAGAAAAATGAATATTTGACTTTTTGGTATAAGTGGTTAGTTTTTTGATTTTTTTAGTGCTTTTTTAATTTTTAAGCTAAAATATTGAATTGTCAAACGAGACCTAAGTTAATTTCTATTTTTGGTAATAAAAAATGCAAAAAAAAAAATCAAATTTATATTATTATTATTTTGGAAAAAAAAGATAATTGAACTCTCATTTAGTGCGTGGACAAAATGTTCTGATGGGGCCTGGTCATCAGAACGTCATCAAAAACCATTTGTATTGTAGCTGTTCCTTTGTCCACAGCCAATATAAGTCAAAGATGTGAATCAAGTGTGTCTTGGAATTTAGGGCTCTTGAGGGCCATGATTGGAGATCTTGAGAGCTTTATTTGAAGTTGAACAGAGAAACAGAGAGAGAGAGAGACATGAGTGCATGAAGTGTGTAACCAAATAAAGCATTTATAACTCTTTACCTAGTGCAGTTGCAGATTCACACGCCAAACATTTATGTCTCTAGATTTTGTATCATCATCACTTCATATATCCTCAATCTATCTTCTTCTTCCACAAGTTAATCAATGCATATATAGGAGTATCAAACACAGAATATACAGATTTGAAATAAAATATTTATAATTATAAATTTAAACATTTTGTTCGTAGTTATAGATGCCAATATTTTGAATTACTTTTTTTGAGCTCCATATTTTGAAATTACGTTAATATCCTATGTGTGAGTGAATTTCCGATCACACTGCCCTCCTTAGTGAATCAGCTGTAGAACACAGACAGAATAGATGGCACCCTGCAATCTGCACAGAAAGAAAAGGCTCCGGCGGTGGTTCTTCCACCCGGGAGCACTCCGATGATCAAGTCAGTCTCTCTCAAAGATAATACCAGTGCTTAAATTAATGCTCAGGACTCAAAATTGCGTACCTTAGACCCGCCGGGGGTGCCCTTCTTTTATAGTCTTTCTCTGTCCTAGTCCCACTAGAAGTCTCACTTCTATGGACTCTCATTCAGTACTTACTCTGGACTCTACAAGAGATAAGGATAGACTCCCTAAGAATACTATCCTTATCCATCTTGAAGTCTTTCTTCATTCTAGGACTCTTGCCCCCCTTATCTGATCATCTCGGATTCCGATATCTTCGGCAGTAACCCCGGACTCCTGTATTCTCGCAGATAACCTCGGCAACTCTGAGGTAACCTCGGCGTAACTACTACGACACGTGGCACCTCGGCTGACACTTCGGTGCCACCTCGGCCACGTGTTGGTACTTAGAAAATACATCCCCACAACTGCCCCCTAGGTTCTATTACCTCGGTATTCTGAGATGATGGAACCTACATTTGAACTTCTGTCTCGTACGTCGGCTTAGAAACTTTATAGCCGATGTCATTCTCTTCAGGCCGATATGTCTTCTTTTCAGGAACAAGAATTCACACGAACTCTCCCAATGTGCATGAGCTGTCATGCACCATTTTTCAACCGTTCCACTGACGCGTTTTTCCCTTATTGGTCCGTGCTGGCGACGCGCCTGTTGGCCGTCTTTTCTCTGCTTGCGCCGTCTGACGCATGCGTTAACCCAGGCGCAATAATTGCTTTTGTTTTGCCGCCGTTTCATTTTTTGGACAAAAAACGTTTGCCTCTCTCTTTCTCTTCACTTTTGCGTTTGAATATTTTACATTTTCTCTCTCTAAAGCTTTCTCTTCTTCGAATCTGCCATTGCCCCAAGCTCTGAGCTCTGTAACCATCTCCATCTACCATTTCTGCGAAGCTTTCGCCACTGTTGCCCCCGTCGTCTGATCTCGGCGAAGCTCATTCCGGCCTCACATTTTCTGGTAAGCAACTGGCTTTTCTTCCCCAGTTCTTGATTTTTCCTGAAATTTCTTGCCATTATTGTTCTGCTCCAGTATTTAATTTGCAAATCATTCTCCTGAATGCGTCTTTATTTCTTGATTTTACATATGAACATTTGCACTGTTTCTCCTCTATTCTTGGTCTTCCACCCTTTGTGTTTCTTGAATCTGAAATTCCGTTTCTGTTTTCTGCTCTTTTGTATTTTCTCCAGATTCGTGCCTTTGATCTTCACCTTCATAGTTCTTAGGTTTGGGATTTGTTTATAGAACCTTTAATTCTTAGGGAAAACTGCAACAATCTTTTGCCAGTATACACCTAGGTTTAAGCCGAGGTACCAGTAACCCTTCAAGATCACACTGTTTCTGTAGCCAAGTACCTTTGCTCCAAAAACCATGGGTATGTGGAGACACAGAGTAAATTCCCCAACCAAACTCGAATTCTTTAGGCAAGAGTTCTCTATCCCTGCCGATGTTCACCTTAGGCTGGCTGGGGATGACGATTCCATTATGCCTACTGATAATACAATGCCCTTTCCCGTTATAGCGTTTATTGAGTGTGGACTTCGGCTCCCACTTAATCCCCTTTTTCGTGAAGTTCTCCACTACTACACTCTGAACCCTATGTAACTCACCATCAACTCCTACAGAATACTTAATGGTATAATAGCCTTAGCTCAACAGGAGAATGTTAGAATTACTCTCGCCGACATCCAATACTGTTACACTATGTGCGCCCTCAACCTGAAAGAAAAGGGCTTTGTATATTACCTTAAGCCGAGGTCTACCGAATTTAAAATTGTAGCCGACCTCCCAGACTCCAACAAAGGGGCTGGTGATGATTATCTTATTGTTTCTGGAAATTGGGAGTTTGGCCCAGACGAAGAAGTCCATCTCTACCCTCTTCCCCGAACAGTTAAAGAGAGCAAGGGTAAGAGCCCAACGTCAATTACTTAGCTGTTGTTTGTTTTTCTCCAAGTATTCAAGAGATTTTATTTGTTTCTGATGTTGTGCTCCTTGTTGCAGACGTTCGTAAGCCTCCCAAAAATTTTCGCCAGTCCTACTTCCTCGGCAAAGACTTAAAGAAGCTTCTGGATCTTCCTATCCAAAAGCTAAAAGCTCCAGTCTTACTGAATTTCATTCCAACACACAGATCAACTCTTCCCGACGTTCCCAAGAGAAAGAAGAAAAAGAGCTCCTCTTCTCTTACTGTAGTAACTCAAACCGCATCCACATCTCGGGCTGATCAAGGTTCAACTTCTGATCCGGCCGATCATCCTTCAACCTCGGCACCACACTTGGTACCAATTTCTGAAAGAAAGCGTCGGCGACGACTTGTAAAAATTGCCGAAATGGTTCGCCCGAGACCTTCTGGCCGACCTACCAGATGATGTTGATGCCATTTCGACCCAACCGATGCCCCCACCAAAACCCAGACGAATAAAGAAGGCTCTGCCAAAGACCAAGGCTACTGATGCTGAAGCCGATGACGCTGTACCCATCTCTCAACTGGCCGAGAACATGAAGAATGCTTCCTCCTCGGCAAAAAGGTCTGCTGAAACTCAACCAGCAGAGTCACAAAAATCAAAGAGGCCGAAGTCTTCTTCTGGGACAACTTCAAGATCCAAAGTGCCCAATGTCCCTTGGACACCTGCAATCACTCTGGAGAACAAGCCAGTCTTGGCTAGTGACAGCGCTGATGACATAAACATTGGCGTTGCACTAAGCACAGCCCTCCTTCTCCCAGGCGATCTTGAAAAGAATGCCGAGATGAGTGAGTTTGAAAATTACGCCTTTATGCTCCAACGTTGCGTTCAAGTAAGTGTCTTTTACTTGTTGACTTGTTTTTATCTTTATTGCTCCGCATTTGAAAAAATTCTGTTATAACTTTTTGCCTTGTGTTCTTTCAGGCTGTCCAGCATGCACATTCCTTCTCCATGCAGTCCTTCGAGACTAGGGAGAAGTTGAATGACTTGAAGAAGGAGTTTGCAAGCCTTCAAAAGATAAATAAAGTTCTTCAAGCAAAAATGAAGAAATTAGAAGATCAGGCCGAGGCTGCTACTAAAGCCCAAACACTTGCTGAAGAAAAGGCTGAATCTTTAGAGGCCATTAAAAACGTTGCTGAGGCTCAAAAGAAAGATGCTGAGGGGAAAGCAGCTCAGGCCGAGAAGGAGCTCGCGGAAGCCTTGGCCACGAAGTCGGCTGAAATCAAAGAAGTTGATGAAAAGGCTTACGCCCAGGGTGTAGCCGATGTTACTGAAGACTACAAGCTCCAAGTCAGGCAGGCATGCAATAAGGGATTTTCCCTTGGTTGGATGTCTCTGGCGAAAAAGCTTGATCTTCCTGCTGACTCACCCTGGCGCAAGGCTGAAGCCATTTCTCTTCCTTTCCCTCCTCCTCCACCTCCAAGTCAAACTGAGGAAGAAGCTGAATCTGAATCCCAGGCTGAAGATGAGGATGAAGACAGAAATGATGATGAAGCCTTGGTAAGGAGGCCCAAGGATACCAATGAGTCCAAGTCTCTATCTCAGGGTGATCAAGTCATGGACTTAACCCAAGATGAGGAGACTGAGGAGGTGTCCAAGGAGGCTGAGCCAGGGCAGCTATCATCTGATCTTCTTCTAGCTGAAAGAAGTCTCAGTAAAACACTTGCAGAGATTGATGCCGAGATTGCGGCAGAAAAGGAAGCCGAAGTTCTTGTAGAAGAAGAAGCCGAGGTTCTTGTGGAAAAAGATGCAGAGGTTGTGGGAGAAAAAGATACCGAGGTAGTTCTCCCAGAGTCCTCTGAGGTCTTAGTTCAACCATCTGCTAATGCTGAAGATGTCTGAATGTTTTTTTTTTTTTTTTTTTGCTCTTTTTTTTTTTCTTTTTTTTTTTTTTTTTGTACTCTTGTCTTCTGAACAATGCAAACTCTGTATATGGCCGATGTGCCTTTTTCCATTCTAATGCTTGATACAACTTTCTTCTACTGAGTGTTTGTACTTTTATATTCTTATGACTGCTTCTGCATGAGTCTATACTTAGAATATTTTGCAAGTCTCTCCTCCTTTGTACAATCTCCTCGGGGAGAGATACCTCGGGTATGTTTATCTGAAGGTTTATCTCGGCTAGGATTTCACCTGTAAATTTTCCATAAACTTCAACAAGTATAAAGCATATACAATTTCAACTAACAAACTTTTCTCAAGTTTTAACAAGGGACTGAATCAATAAACTTAATTTAACTTCATCTTGTAAATTGCTACAAATTTCAACAAGTGAAGATAAACAATTATCTCGGCTTAACTTTAACTTGTAAATTGCTACAAATTTCAACAAGTAAAGATAAGGAATTTTCTCAGCTTAGCTTTAACTTGTAATTACTACAAATTTCAACAAGTAAAGATAAGGAATTATCTCAGCTTAGCTTTAACTTGTAAATTGCTACAAATTTCAACAAGTAAAGATAAGGAATTATCTCGGCTTAGCTTTAACTTGTAAATTGCTACAAATTTCAACAAGTAAAGATAAGGAATTATCTCGGCTTAACTTTAACTTGTAAATTGCTACAAATTTCAACAAGTAAAGATAAGGAATTATCTCGGCTTAACTTTAACTTGTAAATTGCTACAAATTTCAACAAGTAAAGATAAGGAATTATCTCAGCTTAGCTTTAACTTCGGTTAAGCATAATTTCTGTTCAACTCCGGTTAAACTTTATCTTAGATTTAACCACGGTTAAACATCTCGGCTTAACTTCGGCTAGGCATTACTGTCTTCTATCTGCCCCCAATGTGAACCTAAGTTCCACTTGGGTTCTCATTATTCAAAAAACAACATTATGCATAGTTTAATAAGTTCTGGAAAATTCTGGTAAGATTTCATTGATCATATCGGCAAAAAGTCAAACAACATCTAATGATAAAAAAACTTTAAATTACAAGTGTTCCATGGTCTAGGCAATGCTTTGCCTTCACTATCTTCGAGCCGATATGCCCCATTTCCTAACACCGAGGTAATTCTGTAGGGCCCTTCCCAGTTTGGGCCAAGCTTGCCCTCTCTGGGATCCTTCTTATTGCCGACGACTTTCCTCAAGACTAGGTCGTTGACCTGAAAATCCCTTGGATTGACCTTCTTGTTGTAAGCTTTGGCAAGCTGTTGCTGGTATGCTGCAAGCTGGATTGCAGCTTTCTCTCTTCTTTCTTCTAGTAGATCCAGATCTCGGGCTAAGAGCACATCGTTAGTCCCGTTCTCAACTCCCTGGGTTCTAATCCCTGGGATGCCGATCTCCAATGGAATGACTGCTTCTGTGTCATAAGCCATGGCGAAGGGGGATTCTCCTGTTGATCTTCTCGGCGTTGTGCGATATGCCCAGAGTACACTGGGCAATTCATCTACCCACTTTCCTTTTGTTGCCTGCAGCCTCTTCTTTATTCCGTCCAGAATTACTTTGTTGGATGCTTCTGCTTGCCCATTACTTTGGGGAAAGCTTGGTGTTGAAAAGTAATTCTTTATCTTGAACTTTGCGCAAAAATTCTTGATGAGTTTGCTGTCAAACTGTGTTTCGTTATCAGCAACGATTGCTCTTGGAATCCCAAATCTGGTGATGATGTTTCTCTAGATGAAGTTCTTCACATCCACATCTCGGATTTTGGCAAGAGGCTCTGCTTCTATCCACTTTGTGAAGTAGTCTGTTGCTACCAGTAGGTACTTCCGCTGCCCAGTCGCTTGGGGCAGTTGTCCAACGAGATCCATGCCCCATTGGGCAAATGGCCAAGGGCTGGAAACCGGGTTCAGGTCGGCAGCTGGCTGATGTATCAAAGGTGCAAACCTCTGGCATTGTTCACACTTCTTCACATAGGCTTCTGCATCTTTTTGCATATAGGGCCACCAATACCCCTGGGTAATGGCCCTGTGAGCTAACGATCTGCCCCCTGCGTGGCTTCCACAAACTCCTTCATGAATTTCATATAAAAAGTCTTCGACCTGAAGAGGGTGTACACACCTTAAAAGAGGTCCAGTGAAGGATCTTCTGTAGAGATGTCCTTCTGCTGTCAGACTGAATCTTGCCGACTTCAATCTGACTTTGTGTGCTTCCTTTCGGTCTTCTGGCAGCTTTTCCTCTTTTAGGAATGCAATAATTACATCCATCCAGTTGGGTCCCATGTCCACACATAATGCCTCTTGCATTGTGTTCGGTGGCTCTATGCTCGGGCCTGATATGTAATCGATCATTATTGTCCTCTTCTTTCCGGTTTTCATTGAGCTTGCTAAATTGGCCAACGCGTCGGCGTGGTTGTTATCGTCTCGGCTAACCTGAAGAAGTCGGCAGTTTTGAAACATGTCTGCCAGCCTGATGACTTCTTTTGCGTATGCCGACATCCTTTCATCTCGGGCAGCAAACTCTCTTGTAGTTTGATTCACTATAAGTTGTGAGTCACAAAAAATGATTACCTCATCTGCCTCTGCTGCTACTGCCAGCTTCAGTCCAGCAATCAGTGCTTCATATTCCGCCTCATTGTTCGAGGCTTTGAACCCCAGTCGAATGGACTGCTCCAATATCTCTCCATCGGGGGAAATTAACACTACTCCTGCCCCTGCCCCCTGCCGGTTTGAGCTCCCATCAACAAAAAGTTGAAAGGAGTCGCCGATGTAAATGCTGCAGGGTCTGGGTTTTTCCTTCCTTGGTTCCTTAGCCTTTGGCTGGGCTTCTCCTTCCTTGTTTGGACGTCGTTCATCTCGGCTCAACGGAGCCCGATGTTCGATGTATTCTGGCGAGAACTCGGCCACGAAATCGGCCAAGACTTGGCCCTTAATTGCTGTTCTCGGCCTGAACTCCAGGTCATATTGGCCCAAAACCACGGCCCATCTTGCTATTCTTCCAGTTAAGTCTCCTTGTTGCAACAAGGACTTCAGTGGGTGCTCTGTCAGAACCACTATCTTGTGAGCCTGAAAGTAATGGTTTAGCTTCTTTGAGGCCATTACCAAGGCCAGCATTAATTTCTTCAGTGGTAGATACCTTGTTTCTGCATTGGCCAAGGTTTTACTCACATAGTAAACAGCCTTCTGCTCTCCCTTCTCTTCTCGGATTATCACAGCACTTACTGCGTGCTCAGAAACTGCTAAGTATAGAAACAGCTCTTCCCCAGGTTGAGGTGTTGAGAGGACTGGAGCCGTGGTAAGATATTTCTTCAGGTCGGCCAGAGCGGCTTCACATTCCTCTGTCCATAGAAAATCTGCGGCCTTTTTCACCAGGTTGAAAAAAGGTTTACATTTGTCCGAACTTCGGCTTATGAACCTGTTTAGGGCTGCGGCCCTTCCAGTAAGCATTTGAACCTGTTTAGCCGATGTCGGACTTTGTAATTCCAGGATGGCCTTGATCTGATCTGGGCTGGCTTCAATGCCCCTTCTAGTCACTAGATATCCCAAGAACTTACCGGATCCGACTCCAAACGCGCACTTTGATGCGTTGAGTCGGAGTCGATATGTTTTTAGTATGTCAAAGACCTCTTTTAGGTCAGCAAGATGATCCTTTGGTTCCTTGGTCTTCACGACCATGTCATCAATGTAGACTTCTACTGTTCGGCCAATCAAGTGTTTGAACATCTTGGTCACCAGCCTTTGATAGGTTGCTCCCGCGTTTTTCAACCCAAAAGGCATGACTTTGTAACAATACAGACCTTTTGGAGTGATAAACGCTGTCTTCTCCTCGTTCGGGGGGTACATGGCTATCTGGTGATACCCCCTATAAGCATCCAAGAAGCTCATCCTTCCATGCCCAGATGTGGCGTCCACCAACTGGTCGATCTTTGGCAGAGGGAAGCTGTCTTTTGGACAAGCTTTGTTCAAGTTTGTAAAATCTACGCAGACCCTCCACTTGCCATTCTTCTTCTTTACTACCACGGTGTTTGACAACCATGTCGGATAATTGGCTTCTCTGATGGCCTTGGCCTCCAGAAGTCTGTCCACCTCCTCCTCCACTGCTTCGACGTGCATCAACATCGGTCTTCTAGCTCGTTGTATTACAGGTTTGGCCGACCTGTCAACGTTGAGTCTGTGACATGTGACCTCGGGGTCAATGCCAGGCATTTCATAAGGTGTCCAGGCGAACACCTCAATATTCTTCCTCAGAAAGGCTTCCAGCTCCCTTTCCTCTTCTTCGGCTAATCCTGTGCCGAGAAGAAAGAAACGTTCTTCATCGCCCTCCTGGACGAAGATCTTCATCAGTGCTTCTTCACTTTTCTCAGTCGGCTCCTTGCCGACATCATCTAGGACCTTCATGTCCTCTTTTTCAACTTCTGCCTTCTCTGGTTCCCGAATGCTGCAGGTTAACTTCATTGCTGCCATGGAGCAATTTTTCACCTGCAACTGATCTCCTCTGACTTCCTCAATCCCATGTTCTGTTGGGAACCGTAGCAGTTGATGCAGTGTTGAGGGAACTGCCCCCATTGCATGCAACCACGGCCTCCCTAAGATGATGTTGTAAGGCGAGGGCGTGTCAATCACAATGAATTCTGTCTTGATCTTCTTCGTGCCAGCCTGTACTTCCAAGCTTGTTGCGCCCAATGGCCATGTCGGCGTTCCATTGAAGCCGACCATCGGGCCGTTTGACTGCTCCATGTCATCAGGGTGAAGTCCTAACTCCTTGTAACATCTGACATACATGATGTCGTAGGAGCTGCCTTGATCTATCAGAATGCGTCTCACCTGGCACTCCCCAACCTAGAGGGATACTACCAAGGCATCATTGTGCGGGTGCTGAACCATATCTAGGTCGGCTTCTGTGAAAGCTATCATCTGTCCTTTGCACTCTTCAGGCCGAGGTCTTTTTAGTCCGACCTAGTTGACGTGCTGCATGTGTCTTACCCTCTGTGTCTCCCCCCGTATGTCGTTTTCATTCACCTTTGAGTGGATCACATTAACCACCCGAGGTCCGCCTGCCTGTGGTTGCTGCGCTGGCGGTGGCGGGGCTGCTGGTGCTTGAGGCAATCGTGCCTGTTCTTCCCTCGTTTTGGCCTCATCCACAAGGTCTCTCAGATGGCCTTGCCTCACCAAATCTTCTAAGTGTGCCTTAAGGGCTCTGCAACCCTGAGTTGGGTGCCCCTCCTCATTGTGGTAGGCACAACGCCTACCAAGGTTTCTTCCCATAAATTCTCCTGGTGCCCTTGCCGGCGCTCTGAAGTAGGGCTGATTTCGAATTTGGTCAAGGACTTTGTGGAGCGGAATTCGGAACACCGTTGTTACTGCCTGCTTAGCCCTTAACTCTGTCTCCTGTTTGTTGGGTCCATTGTTACCACGGCTTCGCTTCGGCGAGCCGTTGCCTTTTTCTGGCTTTGTCTCCTTATTCCCCGATGTGTCTTCCTCGGCTCTGGCATACTTCTCGATTCTCGCCATGAGCTCTTCCATGCTCTTTGGCAGGGTTTTTGCCAAAGACTTCCGCAGTGGACAGTCATCCTTCAGGCCGTTCTTGAAAGACACGACCGCCACCTCCTGGTTGCATTCTGGTATTCGATTGAACACCTCATAGTACCTCTTTGCATAGGCTCTGAGGCTTTCATTTTTGCCGATTCTCAGGGCCATCAGTGCATCCACCCTCAATGGCTGCAATTTATTTGTGATGAACCTGGCCACAAACATCTCGGCCAGGCCTTCCCAGTTCTTCACGCTCCCCTTCGGTAATTTGTGGAACCAATCCGATGCAATCTCCCCGAAGGATGAAGGGAACACTTTGCAGAGCAACGGCTCATTCCCACTATATAATGCCATTGAATTAAAAAATAATCCAACATGGAAGTTAAAGTCTGACTTACCATCATATATCTGGAACCTCGGCATACTGAACCTTTTCGGCGCGACGAATCTGTCCAATTCCACCGAGAATGGTGTCCTCGGCTTAACCGAGGAGGTCACTTCGACTCCGGCAATCTCTTGCTTCCTCTTGAGGTAATCTCTCAAGTCTTCTTTACTTCTCCCTGCAGCCCGGCTGTCTTTGGACTTCAGCCTTTTCGGCGCACTACTCTCGGCCTTATGGTGGCCTCTCTTCGATCCTTCCCCTCAGGATGCGTCGAAACACAATACCTGCCCCTGAACATGCCGATGTTCTTTGGGGTCTGCCTCCTTCTCGTGATATGTCCTTCGGGACTCTTCTCTTCTCGGTTCTTCTCGTCCGACTTCCCTGGAAGGTCGGTGAGAGTGTCTTCCACTCCTCGTGTGCTGAGAGGCTTCGGGGATTACTTTCTGCCCCTTCTTCTGGGTGTTTGCTGCTGGCATCGGTGTGTCCTGCAACGGGTATGGCGGCTGCATGACATTATTCTGCATCATGAAATTGACAACCGATTGAAGGTCTGCCAATTTATTTGCCATTTCCTTTACTTCCTCATCCCTCCGTAGACACCTATCCTTCCATACCTGGAGGCTATCTTCATTGTAGTATCTGCCTTGGTCTGTCTTCTTTGAAGTGTCGCCCTCCTTGCCGACGTTTTTCTCTGCGTGATTCTGATCACGAGTTTCTTCGTTGTGGTTGCCTCCTTCGGTGTCAAGGTTGATAGGGCTGTTGCTCCCTGCGGGAGCGTCGTCCCCAACCTTTTCCTTCTGCGTGTTACTGGCCATCTACTCTTCTTTCGTTCCCACAGACGGCGCCAAATTGTGTGAGTGAATTTCCGATCACACTGCCCTCCTTAGTGAATCAGCTGTAGAACACAGGCAGAATAGATGGCACCCTGCAATCTGCACAGAAAGAAAAGACTCCGGCGGTGGTTCTTTCACCCGGGGGTACTCCGACGATCAAGTCAGTCTCTCTCAAAGATAATACCAGTGCTTAAATTAATGCTCAGGACTCAAAATTGCGTACCTTAGACCCGCCAGGGGTGCCCTTCTTTTATAGTCTTTCTCTGTCCTAGTCCCACTAGAAGTCTCACTTCTATGGACTCTCATTCAGTACTTACTCTGGACTCTACAAGAGATAAGGATAGACTCCCTAAGAATACTATCCTTATCCATCTTGAAGTCTTTCTTCATTCTAGGACTCTTGCCCCTCTTATCTGATCATCTCGGATTCCGATATCTTCGGCGGTTACCCCGGACTCCTGTATTCTCGCAGATAACCTCGGCAACTCTGAGGTAACCTCGGCGTAACTACCACGACACGTGGCACCTCGGCTGACACTTCGGTGCCACCTCGACCACGTGTTGGTACTTAGAAAATACATCCCCACATCCTATTCTATGAAATTATTTCTGTGTGTGCGTAGCGCAAAAAAAATGGTGATTCAAGACTGACAATAGGTCCATCCGCTTTAAAGAATACAAGTTGTGTAATTTTTCCCTGTTTTATATGGACATCATCACTGACAAACTCTTTACTCTTTAGTCAAGGTTTGTCATCTGTATTTGCCCAATTAGAAGGGGTAGGAAATGCACTTCAATGCACATGTGATGTGCTCTCTTTGAAATTACCTTCCTGTTTTTCTTACACGGAAATTATTGAGTTGTTTTGAAACACTAATTTTACTTGTTAATATATAGTATTTTGGATCAATAAAAATAATAGCTACGGATGCATGAAATCAACTTGATTCTACTTTGTCAACTGAGTAAAAGACAAAATTAGTCTCTTTTATTTAATACTATTTCTACCGAGCATAAATGTCATAATATTATTTTCACTACACTGACAATAATAGTTGTCGTCATATATAGAATGAACTTGGCTTTACTTGGTCAGCTAGGTGATAGATAAGGTCACCTATTTATTTATTTTTACTTAATGTTATTAATCCGAAGTATCACGCAAATATATTATAGTAGTATTTCTAAACAATATTATATATATATTCATTCATAAAGTTAAAATCTTGTTATAAGAGGAGCTTTAAACTAATGATATGGAAAGAGTAAAATTCAACAGAAATGTTGTTGGGGGAGGAAAAGCTGGAGCCTAAGATAGATAGGGGCATGATATGCACCTAGAGAAAGCTTCTCAAAAATTCACACACACAAATCCATTAATCAAAAACTTGCGCCCAACACGCAAAGTTGAACCCCTGCATTTCTAGCGTCATTCTCCCCCCTCCTCCACACCCTTTTTTACAGCACTAAATTCTTGAGGACCCACCCAACCCAATTCTTGGATTCTCCATTTTTTAGGCTTTTATCATGGGAAATATAAGGTAGTGTTTGGTAGAGTTTTATAAATGTAATTTGAGAGTATGAATTGTATTTTGAGTTTGTGTATTGTGGAATTATAATTTGAGTGTAGAAAATTTGTTTGGTAAAGAGTTTTGAAAAGAGTTTTGATTTGAGTGGGGAATTGTTGATATGGCCGAGGTCCCACACCTCCTCGCCGAGGTGAGGTCCCGCTGGCCGTACTCAAGGAAATGAGGTCGGGAAAAATCTGGGTTTTCCTTCTGCTCAGGAACACGAAGGACATGAACATGAAGATCATGAAAAGATGAATGCGAAGATCATTACTTATCATTATAAAATCTGAGATTTCATGCTATTGAGTTCGAAAACATGGACCTGAGTACCCATGCTTAAAGATTTTGGGAAAACAAACACAAATACATGTAACTTGTTGCAAACTTTCGGATCAAACAAGGCTTTTCTTCAAGAACTTATGAACACTAACTTTCTCTTTCTAAAACCAAATTTAAATCGATGCATGGCTTACAAAACAGATTCAATCATGCAATGCAGCTAGATGATCGACAAGAATGGCAAGAGTGGATCAAGGTTCTAACCTCAAAACTCGAATCTAACGGTTTGAACTCCAAAGATCAAGCTTGCTATCTACCTTCTCACTCTAAAATTCCCCTTTCTCCTTCTAGAGCTTCTCTCTCCTCAAGAACATAGATTTGAGACAAAATGATTTGGTTCAAAGTCTGCCGGCTGTCTTAACACACAGCTCGGACACGTGGCAACGGTTGGTTGGCTCTATTTGAAAAGGTGACTGATTGAAAAGACAAGACTTTGACAAAGTGTGTTCAACAAGCTAGGCGGCGAGGGACTCCGGCGAGCAAAGACATCGGCGAAGGATAAGACATCGGCAAACAAAGGGCAAGGTTTCGGCAACTAAGGTGACAATGATCTCGGCTAGGAAGGTCAACACTTGACTAAGCTGTGCCACACCTCGGTCTAGGTCATACCACCTCCAAGACAAGATCACTTCGGTTCAAGATAACATCTCGGCCTAGATAATACACATCTCGGCCTTGGCGATATACACCTCGGCCCAGATGATAATCATCTCGGCCAATATGCCAGGACAAAGGTGGAGGTCAACAAGGAGAAATCCCAAGATGGTCCTAAGTGCAACAGTATCAAAGGGGTGACCTAGGCTCAGGATGGACCTCGGCTGAAACACACACACTCTAAGAAGGAACATACCATTCAAGTAACACTTATGCAAGACAAATCAAGAAATGCAAATGTAACATATTGGAATAATATCATGTAATACATGCAAGCATGACTAGAGTGGAGCGGGGGTTGTTACAATTTCTAAACAATATTATATATATATTCATTCATAAAGTTGAAATCTTGTTATACGAGGAGCTTTAAACTAATGATATGGAAAGAGTAAAATCCAACAGAAATGTTGTTGGGGGAGGAAAAGCTGGAGCCTAAGATAAATAGGGGCATGATATGCACCTAGAGAAAGCTTCTCAAAAATTCACACACACAAATCCATTAATCAAAAACTTGCGCCCAACACGCAAAGCTGAACCCCTGCATTTCTAGCGTCATTCTCCCCCCTCCTCCACGCCCTTTTTTACAGCACTAAATTCTTGAGGACCCACCCAACCCAATTCTTGGATTCTCCATTTTTTAGGCTTTTATCATAGGGAATCCAAATTTTTAAATTTAGAAGTGAAAGGGTTTTGAGATTGATTTTGATGATTTAAATTATTTATTTTTTAAGATTTGTTAAATAAAATATTGATGTGAAAAAAAATATGATTGAATATCACTAATTATATGTTTGAATTATATTACATAGATGACAAATATAATTTAAAAAATAGCAATCAATTTTTTGTAATATAAATTTGATTCAAACATATTACTCTCAATGTCTAATTATCGTTATTTTTTGTATGAATATTCTACTCAATGAGTCCTACAAAATGAATAATTCGAATCACTGAAATCCTATTCTAAAATGAGCATACCAAGTTCAAATGATCAACTTAAGAGAAGCCAAACCCAAAGTAAAATTAGTACATTGTGAGATTAATTTGTACTCTTTTTAGTTATTGAATCGTTTATCTCATATAACAAGTTGAGAAAAATATGCATGCGATAAAAAAATTGATAATCAAAGTAATTACATGATCAATATAACATGTATGTTATATAAATAAAAATTATCTGATTGTATGAAAATAGATGTTAAATCAATTTATTTTTTTTGTATTGATAGTTTTCTTATATGATTGTATGAAATGAATAATTTAGATCACGAAAATGAGTCAAAGTTATTCTCATAATTGGTCGATTTAACCGTGAAAGGGAGATATTTAAATTTAGCAAATTCAGACTCTAAAAGAAGAGAGCAAAAGATATCATTTTTAATTTTGTTGGTACAATAAAAATATCATTCAACTATTAACGTTCAAATTGAAGTAATTTAAAACGAAACATCTAAAATGACTTCTTTTGCGTAGCCGAATTTTAAATCTAGGTTGCTATTCATAGCAAGATTAAAAAACTCAATGAATGCAGGAATTCAGTAATCAAACATATAAATAGACAAAAATTTTCAGATATAAGTCTCACCTACGAATTCTATAAAATCTTATTAATTTTTATAAACTTTTGTGTTGGTCGCATAAATAAAACTGCACAAAATTTAGTCACCATTGACGCACTATCACAGCTGATGGATTTGTGATCCAAGAGCTAAGCTTCTTGTCTCTTTACGTAGGTACATCCATTGAGCTAGCTAAACCCTCAAAAGAAACCAAGTGTTGGTGAGCTTTTTTGAAGTTATGGCCGATCAATCCCTCTTTAGTCCCCTTTTAGCTTCACATCTCTCTCTGTCTCTCCCTCTCTCTCTGTCTCTCCATTGAATTTTCAAAGCGTGTGTGAAAGATGATCATGGCATGGGATGGCAGGAGAGTGTTTTACTCCAATCCAGTACTTGTTCTGAAACTTTACTCAATTGCTCTCTCTATGCCCATTGCCTTTAAAGCAATAACCCCTCTTATCTCTCTTCAACGGAGACACACTTGAGCCTATAAATACATAGATCACTTTCCTTGTGTATCTTGTGAATTGTGGTCACATTTGATCAGAATTGAGAGAAAAGGGTCTATTGTGAGTGATTTCGTCGAACAGTAGGTGGGCGGCTCCTTGTTGGAGAAGCAGGGCACGTGCAAAAGGCTAATGCTAGTAAGTTTTGTGCACGTGCTCCCCTTCTCCAACACGGGTTCCCTCACCTCCCTCGATTGCTTCTTGCTAACTGGACACGTTGCATGTAAAACTGTAGGTAAAGTGATTCAAGTTTTCAACCCCATGAACACCTTCTACTGCTTCCTTTCCATATTCTCTGAGTCACCTTCTCATTACTATTACGATTGCATTGTGTTTGGAAATGATGTTTCTCTAAATCTAACATCCTATTTGGTTCAAATTTTCTGAATTTAACTTTTTGAAAATTGAATTTTTTATTTTCGTATTATTTTATTTTTAGTGAATTTTTTTTTAATATTTTAAATAATTTTTTTACTTTTTAGATATATTTAATAAAAATACAATTAAAAAGTATGACATTTTTGAAAAAAATATTTAAAAAATTCACTAAATACCAAAAATACAAATATATATATATGAAAACTCAATACATTTTCGTATTTATTTTTTTTAGGTACATTTAGGTTAGATGTATCTAAAAAGTAAAAAAATTATTTAAAATATTAAAAAAATTCATTAAAAACAAAAGTACATGAAAAAAATAAAAAACTTAATTTTAAAAAAATAAAATTCAAAAAATTAGAATCAAACAAAATGATTTCCAAACATAGCTTCATCTGTGATTTCCACTATTAAGATATATATATATATATGTATATTTTAAACCATCGAACATAAGGTAAATAGGGAAAGAAGAAAAAAAAAAAAATATTGAGAAAGACTTAAATCTAAAATATCACACTTACTGTTCTGTTTACTTGAGTGAAAAATATTTTTATATTTTTTAACATTTAGTATAATGGAAAACAACAGTTCATAGTTAATGGAAAATAATCTATTTAGACGAAAAATAATTTTTACTTTTAAAAAATGAAAAATATTTTTCGAACTAAGGCTTATCAATGTCATTACATTATCATTATTACCATCACCTCCATCACCACACCAACATTATCACAACTATCATCATTATCGTTGCCGCCACCACCACTAGGTCATTGCCGTCGTCACCACTACCCAACTGTTTTTTTTAAGTTTTTGGAATTTTTATTAAGGAATAATTACAATTTATTAGTAAGTTCACAAAATAATTACAATTTAAGGGGGAAATAAATAAGATTTTAATTATGAATATTCATAAAATTTATCACTAATTTGCTTTTTTTAAATATATATTGACTTGATATTTTCTCTTTTATTAATCATGTAGTGCTACGTTGGGATATACTTTTAGACATCGTCATTAAGACCTCGTTTGACAACTACATATTTTAACTAAAAATTTAAAAAATTACTATAAGTTGTCATATTACTCTCTATTTTTTTGTAAAAAAAAAATATTATTAAAATATCATATTTCCAAATGAGACTTAAATGGGTTGAATTTGGAAAATAGTTCTTGAGGTGTGGCCCGATTATAAATATACTAAAATATACATTAATATATAATTTATTTTTATTTTATTTAAATAAAGAAAGTGAACCAACCAATGTTTAAACTTAGAATGTATGGGATTTATAGTTTTATAATATTTATTTTTTATTTAATTAATGCATGGATTTATTAAGTTGACTTGAGATTGTCATATTATTTTAAGGGTAAACTTAAATGATTTAACACTTAAAATTGAATTAATTAAGTAATAATTAATTAAGTTCGTTTGATAATTATAATTGATATCACTTAAAAAATTTAGTACCTCTTAAAATATAGGTTAAAACTTAAGAAAATTTTAACTCATATAAAACTTACTTAACTCTAATTAAATTTATAAATATTAAATATAAATATCGATATACACTATTATAAACTCACCACCACCACCACCATCATCACCACCATCGCTACCACTACCATCGTATCACTACTACTACTATCACTACCACCACCATCATTATTGCTATCACTACCACCATTACTATGCCACCATTACTATTACCATTACCACCACTGTCGCCACCATCATGTCGTCGCTGCCACCACTACTACTACCATCACATTCATTACCATTGATATTATTGCCATGAACATTACCATAATTTTATTATTACTATCATCGCTACCACCATCACTGTCACTCCCACTATCACCGCCGCCGCCGCCGCCATCATCATCACAATATAAAAGTCAAAATATACAATTTAAAAATAATAAATTTTAAATTTTATCTTATATATATCAAACAACTTATTTTTAATTTAGCACTTAAATTATATATATAATTTAAAAATAATAATTTTCAAATTTTATTTTACACATATCAAACAACTTATTTTTAATTTAACACTTAAATTTTTATCAAATAATTTTTTAATTTAAAAAATTCAGTATTCAATTTTCAATACTTAAATTTTAGTTTTCAATTTTCAACTTCATCAAACAACCACTTTAGTGGCCCTGTTTGGTAGAGCTGTGGGAAAGTGCTTATAGTTTATGCCTAAACAGTTTATAGCTTATAACTATGAACATAAGCTGATTTTTGACTTATAAATTAAGCATCTCCTGCCCCACTTAAAAAATAAGCTGATTTCTGACTTCCAAAAAGCTATAAGTTATAAGCTATAAGTTAAACCAAACACATCAAAATAGCTTAAATTAAGCTGAAAGCTGAAATAAGTAGTTTTTAAGCTGCACCAAATAGGCACAGCGTAAGTTTACATATTAAGGTTGGGTAATATTGATCAGGTGGGATCGGGTTCAAATTTGGCTAAAAGAATTTCTCATTGCAAACTTAGCCTAACTAGCATGAATTTTTTGGCTATTTTAGTCACAAAAAGATAAAATATGTTAAAAAGTTAATAAGATAAAATGTTATATCCAAATCATAATCATTTTATTTTTTCTCTCACAAAAGTTAAAAAAGTCAAAAGCCTTTTCCAAACGAAACTTTTTAACCCCAGTCCAAAATAGTCAAAAAATTAAAAAAGTAAAAAGCTAACCCACATTCCAAACGAAGGATTAAATTCTCATTCAAAGCTTGATATTAAAATAATGTTAAAATTTCAAACCTGTTATACAAATATATTTTACATACAAAATTAAGCATTAATGAATCTGTAATTTAGTTAATAGAAAGAAGTTTAAAAAGACTTTACATTAAAAAAAAATTACTTTTTGATTTTTTAAAAATTAAAATATTTGAGAAATGCTAGAAAAGTAGAAGTGGACATTTGTTGGTTGAGTTGGATTTGGATCGGACTTGCACTACTTAATAAGAAGTTTAATATTTGTCCAAAACCGATTCAATCGGGACATCAGTCTATCCCTACTAAAAAATGCAATTCACAAATCCGCCCATCCAACCGTTTTCAAAAAAAAAAAACAGCTTAAAGTTCTTCTAATTATCTATGTACAAAAATCATATATATCCACCACCATGATCCAATGGAGTAATTTTAAAATAAACTTATGCTAAATATTTGTGAAGCCGTGCTTAAATTAATGCACTGGTGAATGAAAACTAAAGCAAAAAGTTAGCATTGTTCCAATTATTAGACAAATAGAATATCTAATGAAGAAGTGATGCAAAAAAGAAAATTAAAGGAAAACATTTATTTAATTTTCAATATATCATATAAACAAAAAATAATAATAATACTATTAGCAGGCCAGAATGCAAACATAAAACCTGCACCCGATTCAAAACTTAAGCAGGCTTAAAGTATCGGCCTGGCCCAGCCCAGTTTTATGGGCCCAAATATCCTTTCCAATTCTTGAACAAGTAGGCCTGAGTTAGGCGGCCTAGCGGGATGATAAACTTTAGGGCCAAAAAAAGAAAATGGACAAATTTTAAAAGGCAAAGTGTAATTCATATTTTATTTTTTATTTATTTTTAATTTAAATTATTAATCTATTTCGTTAAGTAAAATCGTTTGAAAAAATAAAATTTTAATTATTAAACTCAATGAAAATTAGTATTTTAGGTATTTTATGTATACCTAGATTGAGGAGGAAATATAATTTTATCTCCCAAATTATTGCTAAAAAATTAATTCAATCTATGTTTTTTTAATAATATCAACTTTATACCTAAACTATTTGATTTTGAATCAATTTTTATCTTTGTTGTTAGTTATCGTTTATAATCAAACGAAATGTACTAACGTGACACCAAAATTTCCTTTGAAATTTCATTTTATCCTCCAAATTATTCAGTAGTTTAATTGATATTTTGAGAAAAATTTGGGGGTAAAATAAAATTTTAAATGAAATTTGAGTGCTACATTAGCAACTTCTTTTTTATCATAGACGACAATTGACAGTGTAATAAAATGGATGCAAAATCAAATAGTTTAGATATAAAATTAATATTATTAAAATAATATGAGATTTTTATTGATAAATCCATTTTAGAGTTGTCATAACCCATTAGGTCCACAGAGGATTATTATAACCTGATTAGTCCCATATACTTTTTTTTTTTATTCCATGAGATCCATTTTACTAATTTTATATTTTTATCTGGACTATTATGCCCTTATATATATATAGTGTTAATACACATACCACATTGCCTATTTTTTCATTTATTTTGTTTTGGTAGTTTCTATCTTCACGTTTTTGATCATCATTTTAATTCAGACGGATACGTTTCTATTTTGCATGCTTGTTTCAAGGCTTTGATGTGCTAGGGTTTCATTATTGCTGTTGTAGTATGATTCGGTGATTTTCGAGTAAAGACGACGGATTGGACGGTGTTCGGTTGTGACATTTTCTGGAGTATAACTAGTTCAAATAAGTTGTTTTCGAGTTACAGGACGAGTATAGGATTACATGATTAAGGTTAGTATCATTTTGGTTATGAATATATGTTCAATTTATGTTTTGATTTCTATGATAGATGAGATGCTCTGTTTTTTGATTGACATGGATCGAATGCTCTATTTGTTCAATTATATGCATTTTACGTGGTCCTGTGGAGGGGAGGTCATTTAGATTATGTGAAGAATGTGGATGTTCTCATTTTACTTTGATGCTTGCTTAATGAGGCTCTGTGTGGGCGATATAATTCAGAGTATATGTAATAATATGAATGTTTACATCTTGTTAATATGAAGTTATGGAGGATTGCTTGCATGTTGTGTACTGTCATCTTATTGTGGTGGTGTCATTTTGATATTGTAAAATGTTTTATGTTGTGTAAAGATGGTGGTGATAGTTTTCATTATGGATTTAGCACTTGAACTGTATACATAGGCATTTAATTTTGCACAATGTGAATTTTCATATCGTTTGGATTATTGTTGACTGTTGTATTGTCGTGTTTTTACAGGAGATGGGTACCTTTATGATGTTGGTGTGCACATATGGTTGCAGTACAACTGTAATAAATATTGCCCGCGCATTGTGTTATTCGCGTTTAGTGGAGTGTTTGTGTGAAAAATGGGGTGAGTTGTCCGCTGGTTCTATTTCATTGTTCTGTCGGCTACTTGGGATTAATAGGTGTGACTTGGACAATGAAGAAGAATTTCAGAACATAGGGGTACAACATGTAGAAGTTGTCGTTGAGTTGAAAAGTGATATTGGTCAGTCGAGTAGCTCTGGGTCGCTACGTGTGGGGAGTGAGGAAGAAATTGATGCAATACGGAGATTTTGCCACCATAAAGAGAAGGTGTTGTTGTCAGCCCCTTGGGCAAATGGTATTACGCATGTGGAAAAACGGTTTGTTGGAGGTGCACAAGAATTTCATGATGTTTTATGTAAGTATGCCATCCAATGTGGGTTTTAGTTTACGTATGTCAAGAACGAAACAATAAGGGTTATTGCGGTGTGTGCAATGCGCAATGAGAGGCGCTGCTTGTGGGCTATACATTGTAAAGCACAACGAGCAAATGTTTTTTTCTACATCAAGAGGTTCAGTGATGTGCATAGTTGTGGTATGGATGTCCGAACATCGAAGAATCCGAGAGTTAGTTCTGATTTTGTGTCGAGTACCATATTTGAAATTGTGAGGGACAAGCCGTTGACTCGGCCGTGTGAGGTGGTGACTATTTTGAAGAGGGATTATGGGCTAGATGTGAGTTACCACGTGGTATGGTTGGGTGTGGAGAAAGCAAAGGCTATTATTCATGGAGATCACTCATTATCGTTTGACCAGTTGTGGTGGTATTCGGATGCTGTGATGTGTCACAATCTAGAGAGTTATGTCAATATTGACTATGATGCGAGTAGTCAACAGTTTTGTTATTTCTTTGTATCATTCGTTGCGTGTATTTCTCGGTTCAATTCTTGTCGGCCTTTATTATTCCTAGATGGAACGTTCCTCAAAGGAGAGTACAAAGGTTAGCTCCTTGCAGCAAAGGCGAAAGATGGAAACAATGGTTAGTATTTTTTTTAGTTGTCTATTCATGTAAATATTCACATTGAGCGGCATAGTGTGGACATATGACAGACGATTACACAGTGTATTCCACATTTACATTGATGTCAATGTTTATATCAATACACATTGATGTGGACAACAACATAATATGACTGATTGAGAAATTAACAGTAATGTGAACATTCACATTATTATACACTGATGTGAATGTTTACATCAGTGTCTACTAATGTGAGTTTATCTATTAATGGACAGTAATGTGAATGTTCACATCATTGATATTTATGAAATCAGATCCAAAAACAACAATAGTAATAGGGCAATGTAAATATAAACATTCACATGACCTGTTTCCTTTATAGTGTTTTCTATTCACTTTGGAATATTGTGAATAGTTTTTTAATGGTGTTGTGTTGTAGGTCTATTTCCTGTTGTATTTGCGATTGTTGATTCAGAGACCATGCCCAATTGGTCGTGGTTCTTGCACGAACTTGGCAAGGTTATTGATAGTAAGCGTCAAATTACTTTTATTTCGGATCGTAATCTTGGTCTGTTAGAAGCGATACCAAAGGTGTTCCTATCTGCTCACCACGGTTATTGCTTACAACACTTGAAGAACAACTTAAGAGACTGGATAAAGGGAATTGATAATGAATTTAGGGACCATCTCGTTAGTAGTTTAGGTGACTATGCTTATGAGCCAACTGTGGTAGGGTTCTATGAAAAGCTTAAGAAATTAAAAACGGAGGGTAAGCAACAAGCACATAACTTTTTCAAGGACTTGGCATCTGAGCACTGGACGAATTCATACTTCAGGTAATAGTAGTTTCCTAATGTATTCTATTTGTCAAGTTTAGAATGGTAGCAATGTGAATTTTCAGTTATGTTTTGTGGCGATGCGAAATTTCATATTCAATTTCGAAGAAATTAAATTCAGTATTGTACAATGTTTGTGATGTTGTACAAGGGCATGCGTTATGAAGAGATGACATCTAATGCGGTGGAGTCATTTAATAGTTGGATTAAAGAAGCACGCAATCTTCCTATCACTCAAATAGTGGACATAATTCGTACTCAGTTGATGTGGCAAATGTTTGCACGGCGTGACCAAGAAAACAAGTGGTAATGAGCTTATTTGTCCTACATTCTAAACAATGCTTCTTGATTCGTTCAATAACAGCAGGTCTTGGCAAGTTAGCAAAGCCAATGAGGATGTGTTTGAAGTTTATTCGCTACCATCTGTTACAGTTGATATTGCAAAGCGTACGTGTTCTTGCTTCAAATGACAAATCAACGAATGCCCCTGTGACTATGTTGTTATTGCTATTCAGAAGAGCCGTTACAATCTTAATGATTG
This sequence comes from Camellia granthamiana, assembly GCA_036172215.1. Lineage (NCBI taxonomy): Eukaryota > Viridiplantae > Streptophyta > Magnoliopsida > Ericales > Theaceae > Camellia > Camellia granthamiana. The sequence goes on along the minus strand of CM069914.1, from coordinate 80,121,756 downwards.
TGTGGAACATTACTTTCATGTAGAAACATATCGTGCAGTCTATTCGAGTGCCATATTTCCTATACCATCGGTGGAAAAGCCGCCTTTTGATCCCACGGACTTCACTATATACCCACCAACTGTGAAAAAACCACCCGGATGGTCGAAAAAGAATAGAATCCTATCAAGGGGTAAGAAACTGAAACAAATAAGGTGCGGGAGATGTGATAAGTTGGGAAGCCACAATCGGAAATCATGCAAGGAGCCGATATAGGGTGTACATTTTTTCATTTCAACATTGTGTTTTACATGAGATTCTTATATTGATTTTTGAAATAAGATTATGTTATGTTGACAAACATTGTGTTGCAATAAGATTACGTTGTGTTGGCAAACATAATAATGCATTGGCAAACCTAATAATGCATTAGTATTTGATTTGTGTTTTATTTTTATTTTTTTTAGGTAGCAAACTGACATTTTTGTTGTTGTGTTAAGGATGAATACATTATGTGAACATTCACACTTGTGTAAGATAATCACATTATGTGAATAATTGCACATGGATTGAACTTTTTAACATTACTGTGGTGTGAATATTTACATTCTTGTTACCGTTGACAGCATCAAAGTAGATGACATGAACATTTACATCAATGTAATCATTCACATCATCAACTCAGAAGATGTGAATATTCAGATATGTATTACGAAATGTAATTGTGAGTGTTTGTTGCTAGCAAAAATAAGATATTCTTATGTATATTATGATGCATGCATGGGCGTGGTGTGAATATTGACATTGTTGCTGCCATTCACATCATCAAAAGTTACGATATGAATATTCACATCATCAAATTATTAGCTGTGAATATTGACTTATGTGTTAAAAAATATCATATTCACACTTGTCATATTGTGTTACAATAACACTTTAAGCAATATTCACATCCATGTAGTAGGGCTTTAAAACATAAGAATGTGTATGATCCTTCTCTGATATGAAAATTCACATCATGTCGTGTGTCAAAAAAAAAAAAAAATACAATCTCAATGTGCATAATCAACACAAAATAGGCCTCAAAATATATATACATATATTGACTAAAAAATAGCAGTACAAGTAGTGATATAGAATTGATTTACAATTAAGCTAGTCTGCTCCAATATATCAAATCTATTGACACTAAATTGTCTTAAATGTGGATAACAGTTTCAGGTAACAATGATAGGTGAACACCCCTCACCTATAGGTTTTCACATTGCACAATCTTTCTGTGATTCAGAAAAATGTGTACTAATGAGTCTCTTATTTGACACCATTCAAAGCGATTTAGGCTGTCAATAATTTCCTCAAAGTATACATGCGCCGTCATGATGTACCACACTACGGGCCCGCAATCCACTCTGAAAATGCAAAGTTGTTGTTGTTAGATTTTGAAATTTAGGTGTGTATAATGGTTGTGGAAGATGTGTGCAAATTGATTTCAGGCTTACGAATCTGATGCTTGCTGAGGACAGATGTCTACTGATATGATTGGTTGCGATGGATTTTGGCCTGATAATTTGGTCCATAGTGGTGATGATGGTCTGATGCTGCGCACCACAGCCTCAATGTAGTCCCTCTGCCATGTGGGGAACAATGAAATTTCATATTAGGCACAAAGCAACATAGTGCATACGTCCAAGTTCAAATATTATACATCATGACAAGTATTATAGTGTCAGCCACTTACCACTATTTGTGCTTTGTCAATATATGGGTCATGTATGCTGGGTCTTGGTCGTAACGAGTTATAATGCCTCCATAGATTGTTTTTGACGTCGTACACAACAATTGTCCAGTGGAAGTTGTGGTGTATTAGAAAGATGAAGTATCTCTGGCCTTGATAGTCATTGATATGTACATCAATCAGTTTGTTTCTTTTGTGGGAGGGGGTACTCTTGCATGACTTTCTGCACACAATGGGCATACAATGATATACCAAGTATTTATATCAATGTTCACTGTGAATGATGTGAATGTTCAAATCTGTTAATTTGTTAAACAGTCCTACAATGTATTACAGATGTGAATGTTCACACCTGTTAATTTCTCAAACTTCCCAATACATGAATTTTCACTGTGAATGATGTGAATGTTCATATCTGTCAATGTGAATATTCACACCTGTCATATTATGTTGTTGTTAACATTCACATCTTTCTATCATTTAAGTTAATAATATAAGCATATAATGTTGAGATGAACATTTACATCTATTGAACATGCAAATCAAATACTGTTCATGTGAACATTCCTATCAACATCAAACATAAACAAACCAACAGTATAGTGGTTACCAAACATGTGCTTGTAGAGATGAATACTGAATCCTTCAAACTTGGGTTGACCAGCCTTTGTAGTTCGAGTAGAATTTCACCATATGCATCTATCACTTGCACAAACAGAGGGGTTGCAGTACATTATTTACAGTGTCTTTACAGTGTGTGTGCGCGTATGTGTGTGTGTGTGTGTTTTGTACACATTTACGATTGCCATACATTGTTATGTATTGATTCTTCCTTAATGATGTGTATGATGTCATCAAAATACACGTTTCTAGTCTTTGAGTCCCCTCGCCACACAAGCAACCTGTGCATTGTGATTACAGAAAATGTGAATGTCAACATTACACAATTATAAAATGATCTAATCTATTAAGTACATATGTGAAGCTTAACTTCATCATAAAAATAAATTCAATCTGAATATGTAAGATCACTTACTCATCACTGCCGTTCTTGTGCAAATTTTGGACCTTTTACTTGTTGAGTTTGCTCATGTTGGGCCAAACCTTCAGTTTGTTGGTCAATGTTAACTTATTGTACTTTGTTAGGTGTTTTTTTTGTGGATGTTTGTCTAAATCTTATACAATTTGGACTGCATGGGATTGCTCTTCAGCTCCCACTTTCCTTTTCTTTTGACCAGGCAAGTCGGGGTATTGAAACTCATCCAAGCGGTGCTCTTTCCTTACCTTCTGCTTGATGCACTTTACCCTAGATGATGGGTTGAGAATGTGTTCCAGTGTTGCAATGGGATACTTTTTAAGGCTGTCATGAGCCTTTTATGCTTCGACTTGTGTGATAATATGAACGGACTGATCATCGTAAAGGTCTTGAAGAATTGTTTTTTCACATTTTAGGTTGATGACCAATTTTGTCAATCGTTGAATTTATGTATCTTTCCACTCCATGCAACTCTTGATGTCCATGTCCATATTGGATGAGCCCGATTGGTCGAACAATTTGGTTCCAAGGGCAGCAATCACCCTTGCCCTCAACTCTTACGATTCTTCCAATTGTTTGTATTTTGCTTCTCATTGTCACACGAGACCCCAAGCTTTTTGGTTTTATTTTATAAGTACATCCACAATGTTTGGTTCACTTAGTTGTGCTATGATGATACCTCTCTCAGCATTGGGGTTGTTAAAGCTAGTGTTGATGTCATCTTTAACATCATTTAGGTCCATTGCATCGCCAGAAATTCCATCGCTGTTGTCACTGCCTTGATTGTTTTTGCTTTCATCGTCATTGCTTTCATCTTGCTTTGTTGATGCACTCGACAAAATCTCATGTTTGGGCTCCACATTCAATTTGATATGATGGTACATCTTTATTTCAGTTGGGGATGCCATCAGCTCGCCGCTATATACTTGGAGTTGGAAACATTATGTTAGTTACATAGTTTCTTATCTCACTATGTGAATGGGCACAACATTTTTTGTTGTACTTTTACCTCATTTAAACCAAGCTTCGCCACATATATGGACTTCATGTTGGTATGTAAGGTTGTGACGTCCTACTTCACACACCTATAGACACCCCATTTTGACCGGCCCTAAGACTTGGATGCTTTCTTTTGATTACCCGATAATGACAATTAGAATGCGTTTCTCACAGAATCCTCAGTAAGAGAGATGAAATTTGAACTTTAATCCCAACCTTCACCATTATGGCCAAATTGTTTTGAACTACTAAATATTTCATTAGTTTAGTATTTTGTAATTTTGCATAATTTTATGTGTTTGTTTATATTTTTGGTGTTTTTATATAAATTGATATAAATTATATATTTTTATATATTATATTATATGTATATAGATATATATTATATAATAAAACTAATTGATGTCGATCAGCTCGGCTGCCGACATCAAACATATATATATTAAATATTATATTATATGCACACACATATATATATATTATATGATTATATATTATTATATTCTATGTTTTGGCTTTATAAAGAGAGGGGTTTTTGATTACGAGGGAGGTTTTTTTTTATTAAGATGATTCAAGAGAGTTAGAGAGAAAGAAGAGTAATTTTGTCTACATTTCAATCTTGAGCCAAAATACTTCCAAGCTTCCATAACTACTGAGGATTTGAGAATACACTTCTTACACTTGAAGATGATCAAAAGGGAATTTGTAAATTAAGGAGTTCATCCTTTCTTGGGAATGCGAATTTCACAAACTTTTCATTTTTTTGTATTTCTTATTTATTTTGCTCTTTTGCTTTGATTTATTGTTACATTGTATATTGTTATAATCTAATTAAAAATGGTGAATTGAAGTTCCATATATGTTGTTTTTAGCATGAGAAAGAGACATTCCATGCTAAATGGTTTAATCTCTTCGGAGGTTCATTATCAGGGCATTACATCTCTCTTATGCCAAGAACAACTTCCCGTTTGACACTTTTCTCCTTTTAGAGGACTTAATAATCACTTCGGACAAATAGACTAAAAAATGGAAATGACTAAGAAATTGATTTAAAAGCAATCAACATACATAAGAAAATGAATCATATTGCTTGGGCTTGGCCGGACGTTATGCCGAGTCTATTGTGTCAAGGCTTGTCTAAACACCAATTCATGATGTTTTAGATAAATCTTAAAACGTCACCTATTATCCATTTCTTTAAATTGAGAGTGATTTCGAATGGTTGATGGTTATTCAAAATATAAGCTAGAGACCTATGCTTAATGGCTTAATCTCTATGGAGGTTCATCACCAACGGTATAATCTCTCTCTCATATTAAGAATTACTTCCTATTTGGCGCACTTCTCATTTAGTGGACATAATCATCACCTTGGACTTAATGAATTAAAGAATGGAAAGGACTAACAAAAATTACTAAAATAAATCAACCCACATAAAGAAAATAAAGTATATTGCTTGAATTTGGCCAGACGTTATGCCGAGTCTATTGTGTCAAGACTTGTCTAAACATCAATTCATGATGATGTTGTACATTAACTTTGAAGCGTCTCTACCTCCCTCTTTGACTTCAATCTATGATAGGAGGGAGGGGTGGTTCCATTCATTTATTAATTTTTATCCAAATTGTACCTGAAATCATTAAGCAATCAACTTGCTCATTAATGATTTTGGAAACAATTTCACCATTCTCTCGAGGCTTTCCAATGATAAAGAAGTGTGAGAGGGACAAACAAAATTCAGAACACCCTATCTGCACTGTTTTTACCTCAGGTACGAATAAACAGTCTTCTGCAAAGAAATAAGGCATGGTTGGATTTATTTGAGCTCAAGTCGATTGCGGGTCAGTCAAACTCCAATATATGCCACACCGTACACTTTTGGTTAGCAGTAATGATTGCAATAGTGACTGATGGTGAAACAGAACAGTTCCCAATAAGGCAAGGCAGATAGAGTGGCTTCCGAGGAGCATCATGCAAGCATTGCATATGTATTGTTGTTATAATAAATTAGACAACCCTTTTAATTGCTTATTCATTTGGATTTGTAATAAATAGTTAATTTGGACACTTAGACATTCGGACCCTCCTGTGTGAAGAATTTTTTTTGTAATAATGTATATGTCTTCTAACCCCATGTCTTTCTCCATTTTATTTAATCGCTTATGATAGTTAGATTAGGGACATCATGTTTTATTTAGCATTATTCATGTTTATATCCACTTGTCTTGCATGCATCAAGGCTCGGTTCATCATTTTAAGTTGATTGTTTACATACTTCTTTCAATACATGTTAAACTGCATACTATCAAATTGATTCATATGCCATATTAGTAGCTGAGCCTATTTAATTGCATATCGTATGTGTTGCATTAGCCATGTTGCATAGTTATGATCATACATTTTTCTAACTAGTTTCTCTTTTGGCTTGGAGTACGAGGTAAATTTTTATGCTTTAGCACGTTGCATAAGTGTGATTGTTGTTATGTCTAGCATGCTTGTCATAAGGCTAAATACTTAATTGATAAACTACTTGAATGCATATGAATGAAGGCTATTTGCTTAAATTGGAATAATTTGAATAATGTTCATATGCGATCACTTTTTCAAGTGGTACATATTCAAAGTACTTTTGTTTTTCAAAACAAACATGAATCAAGTATTCCAATATTTGCAAAATTAGTCTATACTTGTATATATCACATAGTAAAGTTAGTCTAATAATCGGAATAAGAGCATATAATGTGAATAAGAATTGCATCATGATTAGTAAAGGCCGATCTTTGATCGGGCGAGCAGGGGTGCTCAAATGCATTCATCACTTTCCCCTCTCGTACCTAAGTTCCTGAATCGAGACAATCTTGGTGATGACAGATAAGTGGCCTTCGGCACGAGTCATGGGTTTCCTAAATTTTCCAAAACAAAATATTTAGGTGGCGACTCTATAAATCTGGCAAAGCAGTCCATTTTTAACATTTGATCCAAACATCGATTTTTCAAAAAGAATTGCCGGATTTAAATTCTTTTTGTGTTTTCACTATTTCACATGGCACTTGTGAAATCAGATTCAGAACCATAGGTAGAGTCCAATACTCTAAAGGCTTATTCAAACTTTCGAAAGGAGGCGTGAAAAAGTCTAGCTACAACACCGTAGAATGGCATTAGGTTTGCGGGGTTATAAGATGGTTGTGTGCTTACACAACTAGTACTGAAACAAATAAAAAACATCAATAATGTGAATGTTCACATCAATAAACACTGATGTGTATGTTTACACCAGTGTCTACTAATGTGTGTTTATCCATTACGGAACAGTAATGTGTGTTCCACATTTGTTTTGGTGCTAATATGAGCAAAACACTAGTGTCAATGTTTATATCAATACACATTGATGTGAATGTTCCTAACATTCCACACTGTCGTGAACATTCACATCCGTGTGTACTTATGCCAACCTTGCCACTAGGGCGTATCAATGTGTATGTCACATTTGTTTTGCTGACAATATGAGTGGACAGACCCCATGAATGTTCGTATTAAATATTGAATAAGATTTATGAGATTTACCATTAACAACATAACACATCCGGTGACTCGTCCTGATTTTTCCCAGTTTTGGCCCACTGACCCCATCAGGGTTGCCCGGATGCTCTCAGCCCAGTCATACTCGATCATGTTGTCTAATGGGTCCATGTATGAATAGAATGCTCATCCAATTGTTTCTCCGGATGTGGAAAAGAATAGTTTGACGGATGCATACATGCAAACTAATTTTGCAGGTTTAGGGGAAGATAGGGGATGGACCTCTAAACCGGATTTGTTGGGAGGAGATAGGGGATGGACTCCAGTAGCATCACATATGTGTGTGCTTATTGATAATAGAAATATTTCTATTTGTTGTTGATATGATACATCACCACCATGTGTATCAGTTGGGAAGTATGGAAGTGGATTTGATTGAGATTGTTATAACACCAGCATGTGTGTTTATTTTGTTATAAGAAAGGTTTAAGCTGATTTGTTATCCTTGTTGAGTTGTTTGGCCAGGTTCTGAGCCATGTCTGTATAAATGGAAAGTGTATTGTGTCATAGACCATGTGTCATAGACAATATAGACATTCGTGTCATAAAATTGTAAATTGATTATTTTGTGTTAACCATGTATCGGGTGCTACTGCTTTAGTTAATTCTTATGCTTGGTTTAGTATTTCTCTACTGGGCTGTGGCTCACCCTATATGGGAACTTCATTTTCAGGTTCAGGTGGTTCACTACCTCCAAAGACTTAGCTTGTGAGGATTTGGACTTGAAGACTTGCTTTATTTGTTTTATTTGTTTTATTTGAACTATGTAAACATTCAAGCCTAGGGCTTTATTTGATTTGAGTTAGAACTCATGGAATTGTGTCCAAGTGTTGGCTTGGCAAGATGTAAGCCCGTAGGGCATTTATTTTGATGTTTTATTTCGTAATACTCTAATGATTGAAATAATATAATGTTTTCTTTTAATGATGCATGTTAAATATATATATATTATGGGCTTAATTTTGAGGGCGTTACAACTTGGTATCAGAGCGTACCGGGTTCGAATACTTTGGGTACGTGGGAAGTGATTAGAATCACAATGGGTTCGTCTCGTTTGATAGAGACTTAGTGTAATGATTATATGCTTATATGATAACATGTTTATGTGACTATGTGGGTATGGAATGTAGTTTCTAGGATGTTGATTGGACCCTTGAGTCTCTGAAAGTCTTGTTGGAAAGGCACTTGATCAATGTTGTTTCCAACCGGAACTTTAGTGACGCCTCGGGACTATCATTATCCAGGAATGAAATTCGTAGGTGCTTATGTGATTATGTGCTTACGTGGTGTGATTTATTGTTGTCCAATGTATTAGGACGCGAGTGTTATAGTTTTGGCACATTATTTAGAGTGCTAACGTCTTTGTTTCCTTTATTAGGATGTCAGGACGAGGACGAGGTCGTGGTAGGCGTGGTAGGCAGGTTAGGCAGGAAGTGCCTATACCGGAGGAGGTTCCGGCAGTGTAGGAGGGTGTTGGCCAGGCCAATGTGGCCGAGCCAGTAGGACAGCAGGTTATGGGCGCTTTGGCCCAAGAGATAGCAGGAGCTTTTAGGGAGTCAGTGGGCATTCTTAGGGCTCAGAATCAGGCTCAGGTTGTTGTGGCAGATACAGGACCTTCTTTTCTGAAGAGGGAGTTCTTCCGGTCTCACCCGGACGAGTTTTTAGGTGACCCTAGCGAGCCGCTTAAGGCAGACGAATGGCTCGAACAGACAACGAAAACGTTTGAGATGCTAGGCATCGAAGACGAGGCATTGAAGGTGACCTTGGCATCTTTCCAGGTGAAGGGGGATGCGGGTCAGTGGTGGAAGTTCACCAAGGGTCGTACTGGAGGTACTTGGAAGGCTTTTGTTGATGCTTTTCAGGAGAAGTACTTGTCTCCAGCTGTTCAGGAGAAGTTGAGAGATCAGTTCCGCCATCTTGAGCAGAACAGTTTATCAGTGGCCGAGTTTGAGGCGGCATTCACTAGTTTGTCCAGGTTTGCACCTGAGTTGGTGGCGACTGAGGAGCGTCGTTGCATTGAGTTTGAGAAGAAGTTGAGGCGTGGCCTCATGCTGAGAGTTGTCGGGTCTATGATTCGGGATTTTGGGCGTTTGGTTGATGCAGCAGCCCATACTGAGATTATGATGCAGGAAGAGGGGGAAAGGCAGAAAGGCTCCAAGAGGAGTCAGGATGGCCAGAGTGATGGCAGGAGGCAGAGAGGTTTCACTCCTCAGCAGCCTCAGAATAGTTTTTCTAGATCTACTTTTCCAGTGCCGAGTGCTAGTTCTGGGAAAGGCAGTCAGGGAGACATTACCTGTTTCAAGTGTGGCCAGCTGGGCCACAAGTCTCCGGTTTGTCCTCAGAGGGGAGGAGTGCAGAGAGCAGCATCTTCTTCGGCTCGATCTCAGAGCCAGAGTCAGGGTAGAGGCCAACCGCTCTCTTGTTTTCAGTGTGGTCAGCCAGGGCACATGAAGAGGTTTTGCCCACAGTTGGGTGGCACTTCTGGTGCATCTGGTTCGAGGCAGACTCAGAGTCAGCTGCCTGCTCAGTCAGTTCAGGCCTCGAGGGCCAATCAGGGGGCTTCTTCGTCCCAGTCTGTGCAGCAATCTTATGCTCCGAGGGGTGAGCAGGTTGATCAGAGGTCGTCTGGGCGCGTGTATGCTGTTACCGCGCAGGATCTTGTACCGGCTCCGTCGGTTGTGAGAGGTACCTTCTTGTTTTGCAATTCAGTTGCTAGTGTTTTGATTGATACGGGTGCATCTCATTCCTTTGTGTCTGTTGCATTTGCATCTATTTTGGAGTTGGAGTTAGCACAGTTAGCATCTCCTATTTGTGTAGTGTCACCTCTTGGGGGTGAATTGATCTTGAAACAAGGTGTTAGGGGTTGTGATATAGAGGTCGATGATCATAGAATCCCTTTTTCTTTTGTGGTTATGCCCATGAAGGGCTTCGATGTTATTTTGGGTATGGACTGGTTATCGTCATACCGGGCATTTATTGATTGCTACCGTCAGAGGGTCACTTGTTGTACCGTTAGCGGAGAACGTTTTCATTTTCTGGGGGACCGGGTTGGTAGTGTGTTACCACCGGGGTATGATCCGCGAGGGCGGAGTGAGCTTAGTGGTCTACTTGCTAGCTTTGAGGGTAGTGAGTGTGATGAGACCCAGATTGTGTTGCCGAGGGTGGTTTGTGAGTACTCGGACGTCTTTCCCGAGGATCTTGTTAGTTTGCCACCTCATCAAGAGATTGAGTTCTCTATTGATTTAGTGCCCGGCACAGCACCGATTTCTATGGCACCTTACCGTTTTGCCCCAGCCGAGTTAGTTGAGTTGAAGGTTCAACTCCAGGAGTTACTAGATAAGGGCTATATACGTCCTAGTGTTTCGCCGTGGGGAGCACTGGCTCTCTTTGCTAAGAAGAAAGGTGGTGCTTTGAGACTGTGTATCGATTACAGGAAATTGAATTGGGCTACGGTTAAGAATAAGTATCCTATGCCCCATATAGATGATTTGTTTGACCAGTTGAAGGGTTCCCGTTGTTTCTTTAAGATAGACTTGAGATCGGGTTATCATCAGTTGAGAGTCAGGGAGGAGGATATTCCGAAGACGGCATTCCGTACACGGTATGGCCACTATGAGTTTCTGGTGATATCGTTTGGGCTCACCAATGCACCGGCAGTGTTTATGGATTTGATGAACCGGATCTTCCGGAAATTCTTAGATCGTTTTGTGGTCGTCTTCGTGGATGACATTCTGATTTACTCACCTTCAGAGGAGGAGCACGAGGAACGCTTGAGAGTGGTGCTTGAGTTACTTAGAGCCCATAAGCTGTATGCTAAGTTCGGAAAGTGTGAGTTCTGGCTAGAAGATGTGAAGTTCTTAGGCCATGTAGTTTCTGGGGAAGGGGTGTCTGTTGATACGTCCAAGACAGAGGCAGTGCAAGATTGGGCACAGCCTAGGATTGTGTTTGAGATCCGCAGTTTTCTAGGATTAGCTGGGTATTACCGTCGGTTTGTGAAAGATTTCTCCAGGTTAGCTTCACCTTTGACTAGACTGACTCGGAAGGGAGTCAAATTTGTATGGAGTGAGACTTGTGAAAAGTCGTTTCAGGAGTTGAAGGTTAGATTGACCACCGCTCCGGTCTTGATTATTCCGGAGAGAGGGTTGGGTTATGCAGTCTATTGTGACGCCTCACGAGAGGGTCTAGGTTGTGTGTTGATGCAAGAGGGGAAAGTGGTTGCCTATGGCTCACGTCAATTGAAAATTCATGAGAAGAATTACCCTACGCATGATCTAGAGTTAGCAGCTGTGATATTTGCCTTGAAGATTTGGAGGCATTATCTTTATGGTGAGAGATTCGAGGTGTTCTCGAATCATAAGAGTCTGAAATATCTGTTTATACAGAAAGACTTGAATTTGAGGCAGAGGAGGTGGATGGAATTTATTGAGGATTATGATTTCGAGTTGCACTATCATCCGGGGAAGGCCAATGTTGTGGCTGATGCCCTTAGCAGGAAATCTGTTGGTGACATAGCTAGTATAGCCATCCGGGAGTGGGAGATGTTGGGTGTACTTGGGGAGTTTGATTTGCTTTTGGGTGAATCCGTTGAGGCTGCGGCCTTGTTTTCTGTTGTTGCGCAGCCTACACTTGTGACTCGAGTGTTAGAGGCTCAGAGGGGTGATCTTGAGGTAGAATCTCTTCGAGAGAAGATTTCCAGTGGAAAGGTTGAGAAGGGTTTAACAGTGTATCCCGACCTGAGTGTGAGATACCGAGACCGTTTGTTTGTGCCGGAGTCTTGCCGAGAGGAGGTACTTCGAGAGTTTCATCATTCGCGCCTTGCGGTGCATCCGGGAGGCACTAAAATGTATCGGGATTTAGGTCGCCAGTTTTGGTGGCGGGGTATGAAGAGAGATGTGGCGGCGTTCGTATCTAAGTGCCTTACTTGTTAGCAAGTGAAGGCCGAACATCAGAGGCCAGCGGGTTTGTTGCAACCCTTGTCTATTGCCGAGTGGAAGTGGGAACATGTCACTATGGACTTCGTTGTGGGTCTTCCGAGAACTCAGCGGGGTAGTGATGCTATTTGGGTGGTTGTAGACCGGTTGACTAAGTCGGCGCACTTCATTCCTATGCGCGTTAGAGATTTAGTAGATCATCTGGCCGACTTATATATTCGGGACATAGTGAGGTTGCATGGGGTCCCAGTGACGATCGTCTCAGATAGAGATCCTCGTTTCACTGCCAGGTTGTGGCAGAGTTTGCAGAGTGCTTTAGGCACTAAGTTGACATTTAGCACGGCTTATCATCCTCAGACTGACGGGCAGTCCGAGCGTACTATTCAGATCCTTGAGGATATGCTTCGGGGTTGTGTTCTCGACTTTAGTGGGTCGTGGGAGAGGCACTTGCCGTTAGTGGAGTTTGCCTACAACAACAGTTTTCAGTCTAGTATCGGTATGGCACCGTTTGAGGCCTTGTATGGCCGACCGTGTAGGTCTCCAGTTTGTTGGGCCGAGGTGGGTGATGCACCTCTGTTGGGTCCAGAGTTGGTGAGGGAAACGACGGAGAAGGTTGAGCTTATCCGTAGGAGGCTTGTTACAGCCCAGAGTCGTCAGAAATCTTATGCCGACCGTAGGAGGAGACCTTTGGTGTTTGAGGTGGGTGATCATGTCTTTCTGAAGATATCACCTAGGCGAGGTTTGATGAGATTTGGGAAGAGCGGGAAGTTGTCCCCTCGATTCATTGGTCCCTTTGAGATCCTTGAGAGGATTGGCGAGGCTGCTTATCGTTTAGCTTTGCCACCGCAGTTATCCGGAGTTTATGACGTGTTTCATGTGAGTATGCTTCGGAAGTATGAGCCGGATCCATCGCATGTATTGGATTGGACCGACTTAGTTGTTGATGAAGATGTCTCATATGAGGAGAGACCAATTCGGGTCTTGGATAGGCGGGATCAAGTTTTGCGAGGCAAAACCATCCCTTTGGTGAAAGTTCTGTGGAAGCATCACGGGGTGGAGGAAGCCACTTGGGAACGTGAGTTGGAAGTCCGTGAGAAATATCCGGATATGTTTATTGATTTGTAATTCTTGTATTTAGATTATATAATATTGTGGAACTTGAGAATTTTATATATGTCTTAAGTTGGAAAACATTGAGAATGTTTTGGTTTAATGTTAACATTTTGAAACTTGCCTTTTATGGAAGTGGAATATAACATTTATATATTGAATGTGTTGTTTATATCATGAGATTGAATATGATATGGAAATTGTTAACATTGAAAGGAATAATGCATAATATTGATGCAGGTTGAAATATATGTTGATTTATACATATTGTGAGATGCCTCTTGATAAGAGATGAAGTGACCGGGATTGGGTCAAGTTGTTGTTTATTGTTTTATAATATCATTGGGAATTGAGAAAACTTGTTTTTGAAAACTTATGCTTAATTTCGGGGACGAAATTCTTTTAAGGGGGGGGAGGTTATAGCGACCCCGGTCTTTTCCCATTTGATTATTGTATCTGGACTTATGTTCCGTGGATTCCGTTATTATATTATTGTTGTTGTCATCCTTTAACGTCATTGTTTGAGTCTTAGGATGTGTTAGACTTGTTTCGAGTGGGTGGTTTGAGTCTGGGTTCAAATACCAGATTTTTGAAGTTTTGGCCGTTCCGCTCGAGCGGACCTTCTTGCGCTCGAGCGGAGATTGCACACTTCCAGTATTTTTTGAACCCTGCAAAACTTCTGCAGGTGTGATATCTATGCTCGAGCGGGATTTCTGAGCTCGAGCGGGTTGAGCTCGAGCGGTCGTGTTGGCGCTCGAGCGGACAGTGCTTTTTGGTGAAGAGTTCTGGAGGTTGGAAAAGTGAGCTCGAGCGGACCTTCTTGAGCTCGAGCGGGAGAACTTTATTTTGTGTCTTGGCGCTCGAGCGGACATTATTGCGCTCGAGCGGAACATGTTTTCTCTTTGCGCTCGAGCGGTGTGTTCTACGCTCGAGCGAGCCTGTCCAGTATATAAACTCAGCAGCGGTTTTTTTATGAGTTTTTCAGCCCCTTTCAGATTCCAAACCCTAGTTTACGAGTTCTCTCTCTCCCAACTCACCTTCTCTCCTAGGATTGATCTATCTAGAGTGTGTTTCTACCCTAATTCCTTCATTAAAAAGGTAGAGTGAGTCGAGGGCTTTCATTTAACCTGAACAGTTTTGGATTTGGAGCACTTTGGAGTTTGGGCATCATCTTCATCTTCTTCTTTTTGAGTTGTTTCTTCGAGGTAGGGATTTCCTACTCCATTTATACGTTTTAATCCTAAGTGGTGGTATTTTGGTATGTGGGGGTAGTTTGATAATTTTGGGAGAAACCTTAGGGTTTGTCATAGATTAGTTGATATAATTAATTTAAGGGAATATTGTGATATTGGGTTTAATTCATGAGATTGGGGAATTTAGTGATTTAACTGTGTAATTGGGTAGTTTAAATACTTACCTGTGAGAATGATGAAATTTCATTGTGTTGTTATATTTATTTCTTGTTTAGAAATAATTGTATTGGGCTATCGGTGGAGGATAGCCATTGATTGTTGTAGACCTTGCATGCGGCTTAGGTATAACTGAAATTGAGTCATTTATTTGACTGTTGAGTTAATACAGAACATTCGTGTATTGATTATGTGTTGTATATGTCAAGTATTGATTATGTTGCATATGCATTTGGTTTTGGAGGAGATAGGGGATGAACTCCACGGTTTAGGGGAAGATAGGGGATGAACCTCTAAACCGGATTTGTTGGGAGGAGATAAGGGATGGACTCCAGTAGCATCACATATGTGTGTGCTTATTGATAATAGAAATATTTCTATTTGTTGTTGATATGATATATCACCACCATGTGTATCAGTTGGGAAGTATGGAAGTGGATTTGATTGAGATTGTTATAACACCAGCATGTGTGTTTATTTTGTTATAAGAAAGGTTTAACCTGATTTGTTATCCTTGTTGAGTTGTTTGGCCAGGTTCTGAGCCATGTCTGTATAAATGGAAAGTGTATTGTGTCATAGACCATGTGTCATAGACAATATAGACATTCGTGTCATAAAATTGTAAATTGATTATTTTGTGTTAACCATGTATCGGGTGCTATTGCTTTAGTTAATTCTTATGCTTGGTTTAGTATTTCTCTACTGGGCTGTGGCTCACCCTATATGGGAACTTCATTTTCAGGTTTAGGTGGTTCACTACCTCCAAAGACTTAGCTTGTGAGGATTTGGACTTGAAGACTTGCTTTATTTGTTTTATTTGTTTTATTTGAACTATGTAAACATTCAAGCCTAGGGCTTTATTTGATTTGAGTTAGAACTCATGGAATTGTGTCCAAGTGTTAGCTTGGCAAGATGTAAGCCCGTAGGGCATTTATTTTGATGTTTTATTTCGTAATACTCTGATGATTGAAATAATATAATGTTTTCTTTTAATGATGCATGTTAAATATATATATATTATGGGCTTAATTTTGAGGGCGTTACAGAATGTTCACATCATTGATGTCAACTTCCACACCATTGCCTAGTAATGTGTGTTCCACATTTGTTTTGGTGCTAACATGAGCAAAATACTGGTGTCAATGTTTACATCAATATACATTGATGTGAATAATAACATAGTATGACTGATTGAGAAATTAACAATAATGTAAACATTCACATTATTATACACTAATGTCAATGTCTATACCAGTGTCTACTACTATGAGTTTATCCATTAATGAATAGTAATGTGAATGTTAACATCATTGATGTTTACAAAATCAAATCCAAAACCAACAATAGTAATAGGGTAATGTAAATATATACATCGGTGATTACATTATGTTATCATTGGCTGAAAAATAGAGGATGAAACCAACAACACCAACAAATCTAACATTGATGTCACAATGTGAATATTTACATTATATTCCATCGCATTTTTGGGTAAAGATTGAGGGTTTTATGGACATCAACCATCAACGACACCAACAATGGCAGTAATGTGAACATTCACATTATTATACACTGATGTCAATGTTTACACCAGTGTTTACTACTATGAGTTTATCCATTAATGAACAGTAATGTGAATGTTAACATCTTTGATGTTTACAAAATCAAATCTAAAAATAACAATAGTAATAGGGCAATGTAAATATATACATCGGTGATCACTTTATGTTATCATTGGCTAAAAAATAGAGGATGGAACTAACAACACCCAACAACACCAACAAGTTTGACATTGATGTCACAATGTGAATATTTACATCATATTCCATCACATTTTTGGGTGAAGATTGGGGACATCAACAATCAACAATACCAACAATGCCAGTAATGTGAACATTCAAATTGTTATACACTGCTGCCAATGTTTACACCAGTGTTTATTACTGTGAGTTTATCCATTAATGAACAATAATGTGAATGTTAACATCATTGATGTTTACAAAATCAAATCAAAAAACAACAACAGTAATACGACAATGTAAATATATACATCGGTGATCACATTATGACTGAAAAACAGAAGGTGGAATGATGTTGCTTACTTTTGTTCCTTATTGTGAGTGGGTACGGAAATTGATGGACCACACTCAGTCGATTGACGGGAAACACAAAATAACGAACCACCCTCCTTCCGATGTAAACCTTCGCAGCGGTGAGATGAAATAGAATAGCAGTGGTCGACGACAGTAGACGGTGGACGACGACGGTGGTGAGGCGATGTGAATCTGGGGTTACGGTTTGACAATTTTTTGGGGTCGACGATGAGATTTTGTTTGGGAAATCAGTGTTTTGTGGATTGAATAGATGGAATAGGAATGGTTTGTTTTTAGAATGGAGTAGATGTGAGAGAAGTAGAGGGAGGGTTATTTCGTCCTTTTACAATGAATGGACCTAATGGAATAATAAAAAATGATTTGGATTTTATGGAATAAAACTGTTAAGAATAGGATTTATGAAAAAAGAGCCCAAATAACATGAGTTGAATTGATTTTTGAATAATAATTTGGGAGCAAAATGATATTTTCTTTATATTATCGATTTTAATTAAAAATAAATCAAAAAATTATAATTTAAATTGATAAAATAAAAAATTCACAATTTATTTTATTACAATTACAAGACTTAAACCTTGTTTTTTTTATTATTTAATTTTTAATTGTCTCAAAAAATTGTTGAAAATTAGGGGTGTTAGAGCATGTCCAATCGTTCATCAAATTTTTCATCAAATTTGAGAAAGAAAAAAAAACGATTTCCTTTATTTAATATCGCATGCTCTAACGGAGAAATTTAACTTTTCATTAAACTACCGGTCAACCAGGTCCGACCAATGCAAAAAATAAAAAACTGAGAAAACAAAGAGGTGGTCGACCTCCTAGTGTAAAATTTTCACAAAATTTTGCTTAAGCTGGTTATCCAAGAGGACATCTAGCCAGACATCTGGCCGGTCGTCTAGTGAAACCTACCTCCAACATAAACGCACAGCGTTTTGGTAAAATCTGCCCAGCTCCTCAATTTGGTGAAATTTTTGGATGATTCTCATTTTGATATTAGTTTGATGAAACTGTTAGAGCAAAAAAAAATTACTTTTTTTTCACCAAATTCAAATTTGGTGATAGATTTTGTTTAGAGATGGTCTTAAATGATATTTAAGATTAGTTAAGGGGTTGTCCGTGAAATAAAAAATATCACCGTCCTTTTGGTGCCCTAAACCCTTCCTGGAAGTGAAACATAGCGCCCTTCTGTTACTCTCCCGCTTCACAGAGATGGTTGAGAAGAAGAGAAAAACCAGAGACGATAACAGAGGACTAACCATGAAGAAGAATAAGAAGAGTAAGCCTTCACATTCCAAAACTCTAACCAACCCAAACAAGAACAACAACAAGAACTACAAGAACAAGAATGGGGAGAGAAGGAAAAGGATTGGGCCTCGCTTGCCGAATGCGTTGAGGAAGGAGGTCGAGCATATGAACCCTAGAAAACCTTTGAACAGCGACGACGACGAAGAGATCGATTCCGATGACGCCAACGATGTGTACGTATATGAGGAAGCGATCCCCGAGGAAGAATCACGAAAGAATCGGAGATACGACCCTGTTGACAACTTCGAGTATGAGCTCCCGGAGCAATTCGAGGTCGGTTTCTTTCAAATTTTTTTCTATCAAATTCAAATTTTGATGAAAATTTGGCTAAAAGTGTGCTCCAACTAGGGCAGTTTTTTCACCAAATCAGGTATGAACCAAATCTTTCACCAAATTCCCAACAGTCATAGTTTTAATCAAATTCGATGAAATTTTAAAATGACTTAGGATTGAAGATGCTTTTATTTCATTAACAAAAATGGTTAAAACAGGTTCTTAGGCTTATTTTGGAATTTTCCAGAAAGATTGTGAAAAAAAGAATAAGGATTGGAGTGTCTTATATCAGATCAAGCTTTTTATTAGATTGGCACTCAAATTTGATTTAAGGAAAAGGTATGGATTGAAAATGATCAGTTGTTGAAAATTTTGAAGAAAATAAACTAAAGGAATTTGTGATATCTCTCTTTTCTTGAACTGCAAATATGATTTCTAATTTAGTTGACTGTTTAATTTATTTGGGAGCTAGTAATTAATATTTGGGATGTGTAATTTTGACATATTTTTTCTAATTTTGTTTACAAGAATAAGTTTAGATTATCCTTAATTTGTTTAGTTACCATTACATTTACATTTAGGCTCCATTTGGATGGGTGGATTTGAAATGAAAGGATTTGAGGAAGAAATTTCATAAAATTGTAGGAAGGTTATCTATTCCATGTATAGATTGATAATATTAAAATAGGTGATTGAATAGAGAATATAGATAGGAGGGAGTTGCATTTTGATAAGATCCCTGTATAAGAATAATTCATATAAGGATTTTTTTTTTGGGTGAATACATATAAGGATTTCAGGTAAACTATATTTACCAACTATTTCAAATCCATCAATCTACAGCTCTTGAATCCATTCTTGATATCTAAATTTAAAATACTACACTGAATTAATAAGATACACTCCTTGAATGAATGATGCCAAATGTATTAATCTGAAACCCATAAATCCAAATGCAACCTCAAATTTTCATGTCATGTTGTGGTGTGCCTGACCTTCTGGATGTTGATGGATATGTAAATGGATGAAATTTGGATTTGAATTAAGAATGGAGCAGATTTGGATGAGGTTGAGCCATAATTATCATATTTCCAAACCGATAGAACAAGTTGATGAAAGGGTTTAGTTTAGCTTCCCTACCTTTTCTTTTCTTTTCTTCTGTGATCTGAATTTTTTTTAGAGAGGTCTCCCCCCCACCCGCCGGGCGGCTCAGAAGACTAGGTTCACTGTGTTAAAAAGCTGGATATGTCAATTTGTTGAATTTCCTGTTAATGTGTAAATTATTCAGTCCTTATGTTCCTTTTGTGTAGGATGAGAATGTAGCATCAGATGATGACGAGGATGATGGTGACGCCAATGGTAGTAGGGAAGATCGGAAAGGAGATGAGGTTGAAGAGGAAGATGAAGGCAGGCATGGAAGGATGTTGCAAGAAATCACTGGACTTCCAGCTGAGGCTTTCGAAGGTAACATTAGTCAACAAAGTTTCTCGCGTTGGGCTGCACTCGAACCACATTACAGGATCTGGGGCCTGTAATGACCACTGGGGTCAAGCCTGGAATATGCCTTGTCATTGTCATACCAGCTTAGGGCTTCATAAGTTCATATGATTAGATGTCATTGTTAAACTAATTCTACACTTTTAGGAAGAAAGTTAAAGGGTATATAGTTCAGACCTTGAAAGATTTTTATATTTAAGCCATTTGTTTATATCCACTATTTTCATTTTATGTCTTAAGCAATCTACTTTACATTGCTGTTGAATGGTTATTGGTAAGATTAAATGGTAGGGAGACATTTTGATTGGCAATTGAATTAGAAAATCTTATTCTGAAGGTCATGTGCCTCAAGTAGGTTTTGTATGATGTCTGGAAATCATGTTTCTATTGCTTTCATTGCAAGTTTTTATAATTTTGACAGGTAAGAAGAGGAAAAATGATGTTGTCATATCTGAGGCATACCCAGAGTCTGAATATAATCCCAGTCGTGATGTTCTTGATGGTGATGGCCACATTAACATTCAGGACCTTCTGGATCCTCTCCATGGGAAGTCTGGCTTCAGCAAACTTAGAAAGAGTGTGCATCGAATGGAGAAAAAGTCTGTGCCCATTCATGCTCCGCTTCCAAAAGCAGATCAGGAGAAGTTGGACAGGCAATTAACTTATAAACATTCAAAGAAGGGTATTTCAAAGTGGGAGTCTATAGTCAAGGGAAATAGGGAGGCGTCAACTCTTTTTTTTGATGAAGACATAGACCTGGGCTTTTCCTCTGTAGGTGCAATAGCTTCTGAATTTGAACCTAGAAGTGAGTTTGAGAAAAAAATTGCTTCCTTGGTTAATGATAGTGGCGTTGTGGAAGCTCACAAGAAAGATGGTGCAAGGCTTTTAGAACTGAACAAGGTATGGAGGTTCTACATTTGTTAATCATGAAATTTAGTGTGGTATCTGTCTTATTTGGTTATTGTGTTTTCACTGCTAAGATATCATTCCTTGCAAGTTTATTGATATAATGGTTCAGTCAAAGAAAAAATGGTAGTTATTAGTGCCATATTGTACAGATTTGACAAATTGGCATGTTGATAATTCAGTTTTTTCAAAAAATTTGCTGAACATCTTTAATTTTGCATGGAATCGTCATTTTACTGATTTTGTTCATTTATGCTGATCCATTATGGAATCTTTTTTTTAGAGCTGAAATTTTAGTAAAAGTTGTGGTATTTTGCACATAAGAAATTGAACTGTGGTACATTTGCTTGAAAATTATTTTCAGTCAGCTTGTGATTGAAATTAAGGCCTTGTTTGGCATGTACTAAATAAGTTAAAAAGTCAAAAAGTCACTATCTTATTTAAGTCACATCATCTTATTTAAATCACATCACCTCTCTAACACATCACATCAAACCCAATCCAAACCCACCAATAAGTCAAAAAGTGCACTTTTTTAGGACTTCCCAAACCAACCCTATGCTAGCAGTGTTTTCAAGAGAGATGGAGAGTGGGTTCCTGTGTACAATTATTTTGATTGACAAGAAACTATCTTCAGTTACTCTGCATGATTTATTAGAGGACTTGCTCAAGACCAGCCATGTACCACACATGGAATTTGCAAAGCCATACATTTTTCCAACTGTATTTTGGAATTGTCTGCAAATGGGCAAGTTTGGGGATTTGTTTCCCCCCTTTTCCCTAAAGTTTGAGACAACACAAACCTATTTGGATGCCTTTTTGTCTTTATTTTGTTTACTCCTAACATACAGAGGTTGCGCCATTATGCACCTTTAATTTATTTATATCATATTTGCTTGTCATTTATTCTTGCATTGTCTTGTAGATTTATTTTTATGTTGGAGTGTGGATATGGAATGGGTAGTTCCATTTACTTGTGTTCATTTATTATGTATTGATTTTGGAGGCTTCGGTTCTAGTGACAAAGCTCGGGCTCTTTGGAGATGTGTAGTGTGTGGTTTTTGTGGGTTTTATGGTTAGAAAGGAATGATGCTAGAATTTTCAAGGAGAAAATTGAAGATTTAATGGGATAAGATTGTTTACTTGGCTTTATTATATGGGTATTGGTGTCTCCTGCTTTCAAGGGGATTTCTTTATTTTTGATTTTTAGAGATTGGATAGCCATATGTAGTTCATGATGTTTTTGTTGCATTTTTTTTCATTTTTTGGTAGACTTATTGTCTCCTAATACTTCTTTTGTATCTTTTCCTTTTCATTTTAACAAATTTAGTTGATCAAAAAAATTGTTAAGAATTTGTATATATCAAAGGAAATCTTGTATATATTTGTCGTTGGCCTTTATAGAGGAGATCTTTCAATATGTTTACAGCGGGCATAGATATTTCTACTTTTTAAGTTTTTGATGCATCTTTCGTTATACCATTGCTTGTGACCACGGTTAATCTGACTGTTTGTCAGTTGTTTTCTTTATTGTGGATGATGATTGGCAGATATCTTTTGAAGATGTGAAGGACCGCCAGAACCGTCTTGCTAAAATGCGTAGCCTTCTTTTCCGCCATGAAATGAAGGCCAAGCACATAAAGAAAATCAAGTCCAAAACATATCGTCGTGTATTGAATAAGGATAGATTGAAAGCAGCAGTTGCTGAAATGGAAATGAACCCAGAAGCTGCTAAAGAACTTGCAATGAAGCAAGAGTTCAAAAGGGCTGAGGTAATTAGCACCAATTCATGTTGGCATTTTCAAGAGCCTGGTGTTAATAATTTGTTTCCCCCACCCCCCCTTGGTTCTTAAATAGATAAGATGTTCATTGTTTGTCCATTTCCCCCCATGACATTGATACAGGAACGCATGACACTCAAGCACAAAAACAGCTCCAAATGGGCAAAGCGAATTTTAGAGCGTGGTTTGAGTGTCCAAGATGAAGGAACTCGAGCTGCTATATCTGAGCAGCTCCATCAGCATGCTCTCTTGACTAGAAAAATGAACTCTATGAAGGACAGCAGTGATGATGACGATGGTGATGACAGCAGCGATGAGGATGATGCTGATGATATTTCGGATACTTCAGACCAGGATCGTGCATCAAAATTATTAGGGAAAGCAAAAGAGAAGACACTTAAAGTAATAGAAGAAGAGGATGAAGTGCCTAAATCTGGAGTGCTTTCTTTACCTTTCATGGTAATCTTTGGTGCATTATTGTCAATTGCTATCTTAAAGAATTCATATTTTTAATTACCCCTTCTATTTATTCCTTCTCATTCTTTTTGACATCATTCTTTTTGTTCTATATTTCTACCTCCTTCTAACTTGGATGTTCCTTTTGGGTGTGAAACTGTTTATCTTCTATCTATTCATATTATCTTATTTTTCTGCTTAATTTTATTGACATAGGTCCGTGGGTTGAGAAAGAGAAAAGAGGCAGCTGATGAAGAGGCTAAGCTTGCTCTTGAAGAGTATGAATCATCATTGAAGCAATTGGAGGATAAGGAGGTAGAAGGAAAAGTAAAAACAGGAACCACTAAAAGTGGTAGACGGGTTTTTGGTGCTCGCAAGAAGCAGGTTGAAGAATCAAGTAATAAGAATAAGATTAAAGTAGATAATTATTATGGTAGTAGTGATAGTGAAGACAATTTGGAGGGCAGAGAAGGTATTGATGCTGAACAAGACACAAGTAATAAATTTCAGAAGGATGTTAACATTGATACTGTTTTATTTCGTGAAGAGTCTGAGATTGGTCATGATCCTGTGTTTAAGGTGATTGAATTTTTGGTTTGTTAACCTTTACTTTTGAGTATTCTCTTTCTATCTCTGTGAGTGTGACAAGAATTACATTTTTATGGTTTGAAGAGTTTTGATGAAATTGTCAAAGGCACAGCACCCAAGACAACATATGACGTGGCTATTTTCGCATCAGACTCATGGAAAAAGGCTAGTTTCTTTGTTTGTTTGTTTTTTTTCCCCCCCAAACAGAGAAATCATTACTTCTCATTCTGACTGTTATTCAAGTAATGAACAGGTGAAAAAAAATTCAAGAAAAGATAATGAGCAGATCAAAAGTGAGAAAAAAGTAGATGCCAATATCAAGAACTCTTCAAAGATTGTGGAACCTGTTTTGCATGACCAAGATATAGAGGTATTATCTCTGGCACTGTTATATCTGCACTATTAATATGATTGATTGAGTTCAAAAAAAAAAAAATTAATATGATTGATTGTCTCCCTGACTTTTGCATTCTGCCTATGTTCTCATCTATGAAGGAAGTAGGGGACGACTGTGATTCAGACAGTGAGGGACACATGGTGGATGGAATTTTGACCTCTGGCACAAAGTCAACTTATGAACTACCATCTCAAGCAGATTTAATACGACGTGCTTTTGCGGGAGATGATGTGGAAGATGATTTTGAGAAGGATAAAGAGGATGTATTGAATGAAGAAAATCCTGAACCTGAAAAACCAGTTTTACTCCCTGGCTGGGGCCAGTGGACTCACATACAGAAAAAGAAGGGCTTACCCTCTTGGATGGTGGAAGAGCATGAGAGTGCCAAAAAGAAGAGGGATGAAGTTCTTAAAAAGAGGAAGGATGCTAATCTTAAACATGTGATCATCTCTGAGAAGTTGGATAAGAAGGTGAGGAATCTTGATTTTAAGTTTCACTAGACTTCCTTGAATTTCTGCTTTGTGCATTGCAATTGAATACGGAGTTCACTGAAGAAAAAATTAGATGGTTGAAGCCTAAGGAGTATCAAAACAAATTCTTGCATGGTGGTATAGTCCTGTTTCTGAGTAGGAAAATTGAGCAAAGGAATAAGCCAAGCTGTTAGTGTGGTTGAAAATTTGCAAATTTTGGTCAACAATTTAATAAGATGAATGTGTGATCAATTTTTCACAATTAAAGAATTTATGAATCTGAAACTTGACAATCGACATATTTGGAAATTTGACAATACAGAAAGAATCTCCCTGTTGTATGATGTCAAGTTAAAGGATCAGGTTGTATTAGTTATTTTGCCCCACTAAAAAAGAAAGCCTATTTGTATGGGAGCTAAATTAATAAAAAAAATTGGGGCCACGGAATTTACCTTCTTAGTTGGTTGATCCACAAGGTCTTCCAGTTGAGGTAAACATTTGCAAGTGTCGCGGATAGAAGATGTCTTATGTATAGAAGCTCTTTTGTATGGTTTCATTGATTAATGGCTTCTTCTCATGTATTTGGACTTGGCAGGCTGAAAAACTGCTTACAAAGACATTGCCGTACCCATACACATCTAAGGAAGTGTTTGAACAGAGCATCCGAATGCCTATTGGACCTGAATTCAACCCAGTGACAGCGGTTGGTGCTCTTAATCGGCCAGAAGTGCGTTCCTTACAACTTATTTTATTTTATTTTATTTTTTTTGTTGTGTAGTATATTTATTCTTATAATTAATCACGTGTTGCTTCTATATGTGCATTACGTTCATGTTATGAGGAAAGAACATTGGGTGCCTGTCAAGGTTTTCAAGAGTGGTTTGTCTTGTGTATCTATTCTCAGTTGATGCTTTTGTTACAGGTGGTGAAGAAAGCTGGTGTGATCATAAAACCAATTACATTCAAGGATGTGAATCCACATGAAAGAACAGAGGAGCACAATAAGAGTGGACAGAGGCAGAAGAAGAAAAGTAATGGCAAACCTACAAAAGGCATGAACACGAAGAGGATTAAAGTTAAATGACGAAGTGGTTTTGTGAAAACATATTAATTTTGCAGTTCGAGGAATCTTGAAGCTTCAAAAGGGAAGCAGCTTTGCCTCAGATGTTTAAACTCGGGACCATTTTCATAGGATGTCAAGTTTTGTTGGTTCGAGCCCTTGTTGAGTTGAATATTGGTAAATTTTTTTGTCGAGATAGGGACAATATGAAAGTTTATTGCATACAGCTGTAACAATATTTTCTTTTCATTACAACGAGTTTATTAAATTATAACCAGCGGTTATTGTGCCGATTGAGTAGTCATCAAGCGTAATTGGTGATTAAAGCCTAGGCAGTCTTCACTACTATTGTTTGCTGTATGCAATCAATGTATTTGTTGATTTCTTAGTTTGATGGATTTCTCTTTGTACTGTGATGGTTAGTGTTTCATTCAATTGAACTCAACAAAACTATTTGCAACTAAACAGTCTATCTCATCTTCCAAACTTCCACCATCACTTCAACGAAACAACCACCAGACTTTTGCCATTACACGCCACAATTATGCCTCACTACCAATGTCTCTTGCTGACGGCCATTCCACAATTTCTCCCTCCCTCATCGACCTGGATGCTGCCATTGGTTTTCCCAAAATGATTTCAAAATGATTTGTATTTGTTTTAATAAATGCATGAATGAATCTGGGTGAAACCACCTCTCTTTGAAATCAAATCCATTTTGGGTCTCTGGTTTATTACATTACAACTTTACATTACTATCGTAGGTAGCAGAAATGAAAATATGATATGGAATAAAAGTAAAAAAGTATGGGTTTTTCAACAGGTAATTTAGATCCTTTCTATGCTGAAAGATAGATTGTCACTTGGATTGTTTTCATTGGATGAAGAAGAAGAAGAACCAGTAGAAGATGAAACAGAGTGAGTGAGTAGGTTTTGTGGGCAGACAATTTGGGGAGACAAAAGAAGAATGGGATTTGTGTTGAGATTTGAAAATAAATAACTAAATCTGAGAGGTTCAGTAGTAGACATATTAGGTGTACCTGTTATATATATATAATTAAAAAAAAAAAAGAAGTTTTTTTTTGAGAAAGCAAAAGCAGTTGTAGTCATAGAGGTTTAGTTGAAGAAGAGAGTGGAGAAGAAGGGAGATTTGAAAAAAGTTTATGAGAAAATAATAATAATAAATTTAGTTTTTTTTAAAAAAACTTATATATATATGTATATATTTTTGTGCGTGTGACAAAGATAGCGTTAGTATGATAATAGTTAATATTATAAAGCAGACTAATATCTCTCTATAGACTAGAACATAAAACTTCACCTTACTTAAGTACTCTCTCCATGACCACTTGGGTTACAATTAGAATCTCCTACTTATAGTTTATAAGATAAAATAGTTTAAATTTAGTTACATAATTTATAAGTTTCTAATTGTTTACCTTAAAAAAATTCATGATTTGAAATTTATAATTTGTAAGTGTTGAAATTTAGTTGAGTCACATAGTTAAGATCGTGAGGGTACAAGTCAATTCTATTGCTCGCTGATTCTCTGGTGACAATGTTAGGTGGCGGTTTGGGTAGTTTCCCTCTGAAAGAGGTTTGTGTTGTGGCTCTAAAGTCCCGTGTGATTTGCTATTGAAAGAAAGTCTGGTAGTGTTCTTGGTGGCTGGCTTTGCTTTTGGGTACCTTCCCTGTTTCTCGTTGACTATCCCTGTCAGTTAGGCGGTGCTTTTGATTAAGAGTCAGTACCGGGCCAGATTGGGCCGTGAATGTGATGCACAAGGTGGCTCGTATACCAAGTCTAAGAGCATCCGCATCAAACTCTTTAAATTTTTAATCAAATTAAAGTTGAAAAAACCTATTTTACTATTTTAGCTAGGCATTCACTGCATCAAACTTTCTATTCTAACTCAATTTTATTAAAATATTATTTTGTTATTGTATTTTTTATTCTTTCATTTTTTATTAAATTGATGAGGTGCCACCCAAACAATTCTCAAAAAATGTAAAAATGCCAAAAAAAAAAAAAAAAAATACTGCTGACCAGTCAACCGGTTAGACTAATTTTTGGCATTTTTCCTTCTTTTGCTACAGGCATTCATGGGACATCCGGGTGGACGACCGGTTTAAAGATTTTGGTCCAATTTTGCTCCAGAAAATATAATAAAAAATCATGTAATGAATATTGCGGCAAATTTACTAAAATGTTAATTTTAAAAAAATTTGTTGAGACTTGATGGAGGAACAAACTAGCTATATTTTAGTTTTTTTGTTATTTTGGCTATGCTAATGCGGATGCTCTAACAAGCTTCTCTTCTTCTTCTTCTTCTTCTTCTTCTTCTTTTTTTTTTTTTTTTTTTTTTTTTGGAATGATCAAGGTCATGGGCCAAAGTCTTATGATGTGTTTGGTTTGTGTTTTGATATAAATTTTCAAATTTTTTTTTTGGAAAGAGAGTTTAATTTTTTGTTTGTTTGTTTGTTTAGTTGTATATTTTGAAAGAGAATAACTTCTCTCCAGTCCATGATAGGACTGCAGGGTACTATTAGGCCCTTGGGGCTCACTGCATGTCCCGTTTTGATAATCCGAATCGTTTAATGTGTATGTAGAATTCGTTGAGTACTATATGTCTATAAAAAATCATGTAAATCGGATATCGATAGTTATGTGATCAGATCAGATTTGATTTTTGTAAGCTGTTTATTTTCACCTTCTATTTTTTTTATATGTAAAACTGATTTGATCACATAGTTATCGATATTCAATCAATGAGATTTTTTATAGTCGTATAGTACTCGATGAGTTCTACATATTGAATGGTTCAGATTATCGAAACGGGAACCGTGGTGGGCCCCCACGAGCCCAACAGTACCCTCAAATACGTAATTGGACTAGAGGGAAGCCATTTCCATTTTGAAAATAGTTTTGGAGTTTGGAAGTTTGGGATAATTTGATATTTTATTGTAGTTAAGTAGATGTGTGTGAGAGAAAATTATTGAGAAGGATAAAGGAGAGAGAAAAAATGATTGATTGATGTGTAGGGGGGAGAGAGAGAGAGTGAATTTGAAATTTTTAAAAAAAAAATTTGAACCAAACAAAATTTTAAATTTTTTTTCAAAAATTATATCTTGAGATACAAAGCAAACAAGGCCTTAGCTTCCTGTTTTTTGTTGACTATCCCTAGTGCTTTTGGTTAAAGGTTGGCATTAGATTAGACCGTTAATATGGTGTTTAAGTTTGCCCACAGGTTAAGTTCAACATTTTTTTTTTAATTTTTTATGGATAAGTCGTGAGCCAAAACTTTAGGTCTATGCCCTGCCTAACAAACATGACCCAATTAAGCTAATTGACAGGCTTATGAGACAATCTGACATGTTACCTCTCATGGGCTTGATCCTCAAAAATGGTGTTCATGCTTGTTCGCAGGCTAAGCCTACTTGGCATTTTTCTAATTGATTGGGCCAACATGCAGGTCAAGATCTTAAATTCAAATCCTGACTATCGAAATTGGACTAGATAGGCTAATGAAAGGAGGTCTTGTGGGTCGACAAGGCCCCTCTCAGCTACCAATGGAGTTGGGCAAACGAGTAGATCACCATGTCTGGCTGGGCTTCAAGCCTTAGACTCAAGTCTAACTTAAGCCTTATTCTGGTAAGATCAAGCTCGAGCAGTCCAATATGCAAGCCTCGTACAATCAATTGGTGCAATAATTTGAGGCATAAAATGTAAGATTTCTTTACTTTGAGAAAAAAGAAGCAAGATTGCAATGTCAGCAAAGGAACCGTCACCCCCCGTCGCCTTTGGACAACAACATAGGGCCATTCCCAACTAGAATTTCGGAATTTTCGAGGACAAAGTTAGGTAAATATTCAATGGTTAAGCCAAGCCATGAGCATTCAAGCTAAATAATGTGTTGGATAATGACGCTCGCTTCTAATTGACGGTTGACTTGTAGGGCCATCCCCAATTGGGCAAAAGAGTAGATCACCATATTAAGTTGGGCTTCAAACCTTAGACTTTGGTCAAACTTAATCCTTATTCTGGTAAGATCAAGCTCGAGCAATTCAATCGGCAAGCCTCATACAACCGATCAGTATAATAATTCAAGGCATAAAGTGGAAGATTTCTTTACTTTGAGAAATAAGCGGCAAGATTGCAGCGTCAGCAAAGGAATCGTCACTCTCAATCGCCTTTGGACAACGACGTGGGGTCATCCCCAACTAGAATTTTGGAATTTTCAAGAACAAAGTTAGGTAAGCATTCAAGCTAAATAATGAGGCTGGATAATGACGCTCACTTCTAATTGTTGGTTGACTTGTAGGCCTATTACCAAGTTTAAATTTAAGATAAATTGCACTAATTTTTCTTGAAAAATAAATAAAATTATAATCAATCTCATAATTTTGATATAAAAAGAAAAAAAAAATTACATTCAGTGTGTTTGGTTTCAGTTTTCTGAAAACTGAGTTTTATTATTTTTCATATTTTTTTTGTTTTTAATGAATATTTTTTAAATTTTAAGCAATTTTTTTTTTTTTATAACTTTTTTAGATGCAACTTACTTACATATATCTAAATAGTAAAATATTTATGAAAAATATTTTAAAAATTAATGAATACACAAAATTATGAAAAATGTACTAAATTTTTATATTTTTTTTTTATATTTTTCGGTATTTAGTGTATTTTTTAAAGATTTTTTTAACAAATATTATACTTTTTATGTGTATTTATGTTAGATGTATCTAAAATTTTTAAAAAAATTTCTTAAAATATTAAAAAAATTCATTGAAAATATTAAAATACGAAAACTAAAAAAAAAATTTCTGAAAATTAATAGGGGAATTTAACAATTATAATGCGGTGACAAAATATTATATGATTTTTAGATATTTTATATTTAAACTTGTACTAATGTCAAATGACACAATTACCTTCTCTTTTAACTAATTAGCTTCCTTTTTTTTAATAGTTGAATTATTCAAACATGTTTAGATTAAAATTTGGTGACATAAATAATGAAGTGTAAATAAGAACTTTGGTCTATAAATTAATAACATCATCAATTTTCGTTTATTTACCTAACAGATACTAATTAGGCCAAAACATTATGAAATTTATATTTTTAAAAATCACAAAGAAAATTAGAATAAATTGTTTAATTTTTTTTCTCTCTATATTAATGGACTAGTATTGCATCATTTCCGGAGTACCACCCCCCCCCCCTCCAAAAAAAAAAAAAAAAAAAAAACCTAGTATTGCTTTATTAATTTAAATTTAAAATCTTATTTCACTAACATTTAAGTGCCCCTCACAATCGTTACTGTCTTTAGTCTTTTTAATACATTCAAATTTTAAGTTTTTTTTTTTTTTAAAAAGAGTATTTTTTATTATTTCAACAATTTCTAATTAATTTTTTAGGCACTCAGGGTTATTTGAGAAAGATGACTAAAAATTAATTTTTTAATTTTTTTTAAAAAAATATATAAAAAATATGAAAAATATATAACTTAAAATAAATTAAAAATTAAATTTTGACTTCTAACTGAGTTGTTAAAATAGCCTAATTAATTAGCATTGTGTAGAACCAGCCAGCCTCATACCAACCCCAAAACTTGAAATTCCGAAAATGGTGTCCATGACGTGCCTCTGTGAAAGCCATGGAGTTTGAAGGTTAGTCCCAAAAAAATTAGGTACAGTCGTGGGAAGAACGAGAAGGAAAGTTGAACCCCCCATCAAACTTATTGCACATTCACCAACATCTTCATATGATATCCACCCCCTTCAATTTCTCACCAAACCCACAAAAACCAGAAATTGAAGAGAGTGAAGATTGAAAGAAAGAGCTTCAATCCCCAAAACCCATCATCTTCTTCCTCAAGAAACCACTGAAAATGGATTTCAAGAACCAAACCCTAGAAGACCCAGAATCCCAAACACCATTAGAGGACCAAAACCAGCTTCAAACTGTACCCTTTGCTTCAATCTCTGTTTCTCTCTCTACAATCCTCCCTACCCACTTCCTCCTTCCTCCCAAAATCTCTCCTTTTCTTGCCACTCATCCCAACAAGGTTAAAATCCCCTCTCAAATCTCATCCCTCTCTCACCTCTCTATCTCCTCTTCTCTCTCTCCTCCAAAACCATTCTTCAAATCCACCATCTCCTCAAATCCTCTCCAAAACCCTCTTTCTCTAAACCCTCGCCGCCCTTCCGACCCTTCCAACGCCGCCGGAATTCGCCGAGCCTCCGTCGTTTGGTTCCGAAACGATCTTCGAGTTCACGACAATGAGTGCCTCAATTCAGCCAACAATGAGTCCATGTCTGTCCTTCCCGTTTACTGCTTCGACCCCAGAGATTATGGGAAATCATCATCTGGGTTCGATAAAACTGGGCCTTACCGTGCCTCGTTCTTGATTGAATCGGTTTCAGACCTTAGGAAGAACCTTCAGGCAAGAGGGTCTGATCTTGTGGTGAGAATTGGGAAGCCTGAGATGGTTTTAGTGGAATTGGCGAAGGCGATTGGGGCCGAGGCGGTGTATGTAAACAGAGAGGTTTCGAATGAGGAGGTTAAGGCGGAGGAGAAGATTGAGGCGGCAATGAAGGATGAAGGGGTTGAAGTGAAGTACTTCTGGGGAAGTACTTTGTTTCATGTTGATGATTTGCCATTTAAATTGGACGAAATGCCGACGAATTATGGTGGGTTTAGGGAGAAAGTGCAGGGATTGGAAATTAGGAAGACGATGGCAGCGTTGGATCAATTGAAGGGGTTACCGTCTGGGGGAGACGTGGAAGCGGGGGAGATTCCATCTTTGGTTGAATTGGGTCTCAACCCAAATGCAACATTGGGTCAGGTATGGCCTTTTTTTGGTTCAATTTTCCAAATGCCATTCATTGTTTTGATTCATGCTGTCACTTAATTCTTTTTTCTTTTTCTTTTGGTCATGGATGTTCTTATTGTTTTCTTGAATCTAGTTCTTGTTGATTCTATATGAGAACAGTTCTTGTGTGTGTATTTATGATGTTGGTATTGCAGGGAATGATAGCAAGTAATTAACATATATGTAGCTGAAATATGGATAATACTTGAATGGAGAGGGGGGTTGGGAATTCTCCGCGGTCATAATTTGAGGCTTGGCATTTGAATTTTGACATGTCAAATGAGTTTAGCTTAGAGTTTTCAAGTCTTTTCACTAATTTTGTTCATCTTACCAATTCTTTTGAACATTCAGATTGGGCTTGCAATATTGCTGTTGAATTGTTTGACGCGTTTGATTAGGAGATGATATAGTTATTAATGAATCTACTTTGTGTGAAACTCCATTAAGGTTCTCAACTGGTGTTGTGAAACTTCTTACAAAGAGGGTAATTAGAAGCGAGACTAAGCTTTTTAAATTTCTGCTCCATTCTCATGTCGTTCCCTTTGTTCATTTCCTTTGATTTGAACTATGCCAAGGATTTGTGGTCATATCCTAATTCAAATCTTTATTACTTTGCCTAAAGTATATTTTGGTTCATGCTGCCTGCAGAGTGTAGCACAGTTTGCTTTCTAACATATAGTGTCGATAATATTTAAACATTTTATTGGACAAAGTTGGAAAAACTAACAGATTGTTTTGTTCCTCCTATCAATGACAATGTGGTTGTTTGCTTCTTGTAGGACGGAAAACCGTCAGCCAATGCTTCTATGGTGGGAGGAGAAACTGAAGCACTTCAGAGGCTTACAAAATTTGCTGCTGATTGCCAAGCACAACCAAATGAGGGAACCAAGAATGGCAATGACAACAGCATATATGGTGCAAACTTTTCCTGCAAAATCTCGCCATGGCTTGCCATGGGATGCCTTTCTCCCCGATCAATGTTTGATGAACTGAAGAAATCTGTTTCCAGGTATGGGTTTACTTTACTGTGGTCAAATCCACTGGCTGAGAAAACCCTCTCTTTAATGAGATTGTCTAACATTTTGGCGTTGTGATGATTTAATGTGATTGACAGGACAATTTCTGCTGCCTCGAACCAGAAAGGTGGTGGTAGTGGTTCATCTGATACTGGAACAAACTGGTTGATGTATGAGTTGTTATGGAGGGATTTCTTCAGGTATCTCAACACATTCTTAAGCTCATGTATCACTGTAATTAGGGTTTCACATAATTTGCATCCCTAATAAACCTTGCCTACTCTGGCTTGACATTTTTTTACATTTTGTAATTTACTAATTTGTGAGTAAAAAAATCCAAGGTCTTGATAAGTACACGGAGTAGAGAAACACCTAATGTTGACACTCGCATTGCATATATTCATACTGAATTCCTTGGCACATGGGATCATTACACTTCCCAGGCCAATGTTCTTTCAAGAGAAAAGACCAGGTACATTACGAGGGCATGTCTAAACAATTCTACACCCTCAATGGTACACGAGTTTACTACGAACACAATAGTCCACAAGCTATGGGGAGAGATGTCTTCTCCTCTAGAATCATCTTTTTGTGCTTTAAACCGCTGATGCCAGTGTTCATTGTCTTGGGTTTTTCAGATTTGTCACCAAGAAATACAGTTCTGCTCAGCAACACAATGCTGCCCCAATCGCAGCTTGTACAGGCGCCACTGCTTAAGGAGAAGCATATATTAGTGCCTGCTTAAGGAGAAGGATTAGTGGTGAAAGGGAAAATCTATTCTGGGAGGGAGTTTCTTTCAGTCATTAATCACAAATCCTGTAGCTGTTAAAAGTGTTTGGATTAGGGTTCTTTTAAAAGTGAGTTTTTTCTTTCTTGGACTAGTGTTATCACTCTCAAAATAACTAACTATGGAAGCTCCTTAAGATTGTCAGTCAAATCCTTTGGATGTTATGTGCCTCCTTGTGAACAACAGGTCTGTTTGATTCTGCTTTTATTACTTTGTTAATGGCTGGTTGCTCCTAATGTGTCAATCGCAGAGGCTTTGAAGATTTTTTTTTTTTTTTTTGTGGGAAGTATGTCAGCTTGAATTTGTTATGATGTGTATGAAAACACTTTCCCGTCCTATGCGAGTGTGGAGTGGTGTTGATGGCGGCATTGCTAATACTGAAACCTGGAAAGATAATTTAAGCTATGTTTCAAGGTATTGGTGCCTATCCAACCTCACGTAGGCGAGTCAATTTAGGCAGAAGATGCTATACAATCATTCAAATTTCACAAACTAAAATGATTAAATCTTTCCCAAAAAAATTCAATGTCTAGCTTTTACTGGCTAGTTGCCATTTCATTTGTTGGGGTTAGCTATTTTTTCCATTATGCCAATGAGCTAGAGGACTCTCTCCTTCAACTTCTCAATAATTAGCTTTTTTCAGTTGATTTTACTTTTTTGTCTCATATGTCCTAAGCAAAAATTGTACCAAGTATTTTGACACAAATTTTCAGAAGGGAAACAAAATAATATTTACATATATAAGCTGCTCCATAAGCTGCACCAATCAGAATATTTACATATATGAATGTCAAGAAGGTACCATAATTGTAATGGAAGTGAACTTTCTCAAGAGTAATACCCATGGTCTGAAGTCTCCACCATTAATTCCAGATTTTGATCTCCGTTGACCCGGAAACAGAGTAGCTCAAATTCTGGGTGAAAAGCACAACTGCTGCAACCAAAAAGCTATAAGTTGAATGGGGTTAAGAAAGTACTACGTCAGCTATAAATTGAATGCGTTTTATGGATCCCACCCCAAGTGCCATGTCAATGATTTGATACGTTGAATATAACTTTTTTTATAAAAAATTAACTTAATCGGACATCGGTAATTGCCAATTTAAATTACGTTTATCTTGAGAAAAATGAACTACACGACGAACTTTCCAAACCCAATGACTCAGATCATCAACGTGAATCTCGAGATGGAACCTACAAGTAGGGGTGCAAACGAGCCGAGCTGAGCCGAGCTTTGCTGGGCTCGAGCTCGGCTCGTTAAGCTATCGAGCTCGTTTATTGAGCTCGAGCTCGGCTCGATAAAGGACTGGGCTCGAGCTCGGCTCGGCTCGTTAATTTTTGTCGAACTCGAGCTCGGCTCGGCTCGGCTCGATAATTTTTTTTTTATATTATTTATATTATTTAAATATAAATTTTTAAATAAAAAATATTATTTATATTATTTAATATATAAAAAATGCATTTATATTATTATTTATATTATTATTTATATATTTTTAATATATAAATAATGTATTTATATATATTTATATATTATTTAATATATAAATAATATATTTATTATATAATTTAATTATAGATAAACGAGCCGAGCCTACCGAGCCGAACACAGTCGAGCTCGAGCTCGGCTCGTTAACGAAACGAGCCCAATAATCGAGCTCGAGCTCGGCTCGTTTAGTAAACGAGCCGAGCCGAGCCGAGCCCTTACCGAGCCGAGCCGAGCCTGTTCACGAACAGTTCGGTTCATTTGCAGCCCTACCTACAAGTGATGTTAGGCTAGGTCAACAACAGCAAAATCAATGCCATTTATATGGTAATTCAAACTAATGACATAACAAAAAAATCTTGTGGTGAGATATGACAATTCATTTTTATTAGGTAATGAGGAAAAAATGGATGACTCATTTATTGTGAGTTGCGATTTCAGAGCAGTATGAATATGTTTTGTACTATGAGATCATTGGAATTTTTTTTTTTCTTCTTCCATCTTCTCTCACAAGTGGAGTCTATGAGCATTTACTAATCTCAATCCCATTAATTTGTGTTTATAAATGAGAAAATGAGTTTGCCACTGTAAATATTTTTCATTAAATTTAAGCTTTATTTTAAAATTTTTCTTTTTAGGGTAACTAACCCATAAATCCCATAATGTGGAATTAGAAATTGATCAGTCCCATACTTTTTTTTTGTACACACAAAGGTCCCACTATGTGTTGGTTTGCGTTTTTGTCCTCTGAAATGGGTAAGTTTTGGGAAATAATGGTTCCTTGATTGGTGTAGATAGAACGTTTTGAAAAAATGCACTATAGAACGTTTTGAAAAAATGCACTATAGAATTTTTTGGATTGGTAATGATTTGGGCTGACCCACATTTAGATATTACACACAAATTGGTTTAGTTTCTTATTTCCACATTTTGGTTATTGTGATCAACTCCTCAGGTGCCTGTGTTGGAATTCGGCGAACTAAAGTATTGTGTGTGGTTTTGGTATTTAGGGTTTTCCAATGTCATTTTTGAGTGCCTTCTTCCACATTCCAGTAATCCACGTTTCGGAAAAAATCATCAATTACACGTAGCGCAGGGTGTGGAGGCGACTGAAAAGTTGACGGGGTGCGAACGTTAGGGTGTCAGGGTTGTTACTAGCGGCAGGGGTGTGTGAACTACAGCACGTGATCTGCGGTTGAAGTATAGGGAGGGGGTTTGTGTTTGTTGTAAATCACGCGATTACTGTGCTTAGATTCCAGATTTGGCAATGTAGATATGAAATGAAAATGCCAAAGCGTGGAATATGCACAACAACCCAATACCCCTCCAATTCTAATTGAATCTGAAGCGGCGAACGTAACGTCATAGTTTATTGGCGAGGGTTGGTGTACTTGGCGAGTTTGATACGTGTTCCTGGCAGTACATTGAAGATTTACCAATCCAAATTCGATGATGCCGCCGCGCCGCAGTAAGTGTCCACATCTCCCATTTCTGATTATGTGAATGTGTTGTGATGCAGTTTTTTACATGTTTAGTGTATGGTGTGTAAGTGTTGGTCGTAATGGGGTTTTGAAAATGACGATTTCTTTTTGTTTAACATGAAAAGAATTTTGCGTGTGTTTCTACTGTTTTGGGTTTGGGTGTTATGGATTGGTGGGTGTAGTGTAGGTGTGTGGGTGTTGTGGGTAAGGGTGAGAGGAAATGGGTTTTTGTTTGGGGGGTTGGTGTGCGTTTGGACAATGATAATGTTGAGTGTGGAGGATGTTTTTTGAGGTGGGTGCGTTTTGGTGTAGGTTTGTTTGTGTCACATATATGGAGGAATATCGTGACAGAATAATGTGTGTGTGTTCTGGGAGTAGGGGTTTGAAGTGGCATGTGTGTGCGCGAGTTGGGAGTATGGTTTAGTTGCTGTTATGATGGTTTGTGTGTGGTAATGTACCTGGATGCTTGTTTGGTCATGTTTGTTGGTGTTGTTGTTTTGCTATATGCGTTAATAAGGGAATGTGGTAGTTAGTTGTGTGTGTGTGCAAGCACAGCCCATGGTGTCATGTCGTGGTGGTGTGGTTTTTATCGTACTGTTTGCGTGTCCAATTTTTTTGGGTATGTATGTTGGTTTTGTGTGTTGTGGGGAAGTGTGGTGTGTTATGGCTGTCATAGATGTGTTGTAGTAGTAATGTGGGGTGGGGTGGCACTGTATTTGTTGGGGCGTATGATGTATAGTTACGTAATTGTGTGTTGACGATGAAGTTAGATGTGCCTGCTGGATGTGTGTAATGTGCACAATTAATGTGACTTGTTTTTTGGCTTTTGTATTGCAGGAAATGTGATGACTAGGGGTGTGCGCGGTGCGATTTGGGCAGTTTGAGAGTAAAATTACAAACCGAATAGCGGGTTAGCGGATTAGCGGATTTACAAATTGCAGTTTGGGCGGTTTTTGGAGGATTGAAGAATATTCTAACTAATTATCATATATTTGAATA
The DNA here is from genome assembly GCA_036172215.1 of Camellia granthamiana. Classification (NCBI taxonomy): domain Eukaryota; kingdom Viridiplantae; phylum Streptophyta; class Magnoliopsida; order Ericales; family Theaceae; genus Camellia; species Camellia granthamiana. Next base: position 80,083,488 of record CM069914.1, on the reverse strand, counting down.
ATACATAACACTAATTTGTATAATATTTTTTAGATATACAACACAAAGTAATTTTACATAATATTTTTCATATATATAACCACTAATTTGTAATAAATTTCATATCTTAAATCTCTCTCACACTCATTTTTACATTGATATTTCATTAGAAGTTAAAAAATATATATGCATTGACTATTGCGGAGCGGAGTGGTTCGGTTGGCGGATTATAAATTTTAAAGTTTAAACCGCGGTTAGCGGTTAGAGTGGTGCGGATCGATGCAGTTTTAGCGGATTAGGCGGTATTTTGCATAGCCCTAGTGATGACATCGAGCCTGTGTACGCGTTCAAGAGATAAGACCCACCTTTATGTTGTTGCTGGGTCATTGTCGAAGAAGATTGGTCCTAGGATTCAATGATGTATATTGTTCAAACAAGTGAAACCAATCAGAAGTGTGCCTGCAGCCGTGGATCCTCGAAAAATGCGATTAAATTATCGGTCCAACATTGCAGGGACCGTGAAAATTGTAACCACAGCAGGATTGACAGAGGCCCACCGTGTCCACCTGAGGAGAACCCCATTCTGGTTGTTGTTTGAAGCCATTCTAGAGAATGATCTAAAACCACACGAGTTCAAAAAATGAGATGAGTTAGTGTTCAAACTGATATAGACGTACGTGCTGGATACTTTTCGTGTTGGGAATGGCATGCTGACGCTGAGGGACAGTGACATCAGATTGATAGTTGGGTTTCAATGTGGTGGTCAACCGTTGGTGATGAATCTCGGGTCGCGCGTACCGTCCGACTTCATGCAGCGAAGATATGGGTCCGTGACCCATATTAGTTCAAAGCTTGTGAAGACCTTTTTTTTTTTGACGCAGTGCGTAGCACGTCTACGAGAGACGTTGAGGATGCTGTGAAGTTGATAACGTTGTATATTTGTGTAAAATTGTTCTTCTCGACATCGGAGGAATCTGTGAGCTGGACGTTCATTCATATTATAAATAAATTGGATTCAATGAAGTTGTACAATTGGATTGGTGCGATACGGAGCTCGCTGATGGGGTTAGTGAAAGAGTTCCATTGTATCCCTAAAAAAGTTACTGGATGCGTCATCGTATTACTGGTAAATGAGACAGTTGGTTTGTTTTTGGTTTTGCGTTTTTCTGTGGCTGTACTGTGTTATGAACTACGTGGCAGTTTTTTTTATTTCCCTTTTCGATGCAGTATTTCCTATGCGAACACACGTCGTTGGTAGTGGTCGACAGGCCCGGAATGTTTCCTAGATTTCTGAAGTGGAATGTTGGCAATTTGTCGACAAGGATGCGGAATGTGATGCTGGATGATGTTGACAGTTTTGAGGTCATCTGCCACCTTTGCACCTTAAGTTTGGTGACATTTAGCGTGGTTGTGTGTAATTGTATAGTTGTGGATTGTATTAGCAGGTGGTACCGGGTAGACTGCAAGTGTTGGTGTACGAAAGGGATCAATTGCTGAGTGGTAATGACGTGGTAGACTAGGGTGATGATGACTTTGTGGATAGGGTTAACATGTTTGATAACGTACACATGGATGAGAAGACAGTAGATGAAAGGAAATCTGATATGAATGTGGTTACCGGAGGAGTCCCATCTGGAATGCAGGTAAAGGCACAGTTCGCAGATGAACCGCCAATTGGTAGAAAGAAAATGGTAACTGAGACGGGAGAGGGTGGAGTCCGATTTTTGACAAATTTTGATGGCCCATCGGTTCCAGACACCATTAAGAATGCACAGAGAAATTTTTTTGTTCTAGAGTTGGAGAATAAAAGCAAGGATTTTGTGATTGCAAAGTTGGAGGAGCAAGTTTCAAAACTAACGACTGAACTTGAATAGCAAGCTTCGAATATGTTAGTTGGGTTCAATGGCTGGCTGAAAGTGAAAGAGGATAAAATAGCACGGATGACAAGTGTTATTAGTGGTTTGAGGAGCACCATAACCGGGCTTAAGAAGAAACTCACTTCGTCAAATGCAAATCCCAGTGGAGAAGGTGCATGTAGGGCTAACACCGAGGGTGAGATAGACTCGTTTGCGTTTGGGGATGCAAAAAATGCGGAGGAGATGATCCATGATGTTACTTAGAAGGCTGGACAGTGTTGGCACCAGAAATCGGATGGAATCAGGAGCGGCGAGTGGGAAAGTGTTACAGGCAGAAACGTTTGATGCCGATGGTGGGAACCGAACAGAATTGCAAATGGTAGGTGGAAGGCTTGTTGAGGTATCGGTAGGCTTTTCTTTACGAAACTCATTTGTCAAGAAAATCAAAGAGAAGGTGAGGCGGGAAAAGAAGTTGCCAGAATTTGAGTATCCTATGCTTCAGGGCGACTTCGTCACGTGGATGGAAATGAGGGGTAGTGTGCAGTTAGCAATGGTGGTATTAATTTTAATATTGATTTGTGCGATGAAGTTACAGTTGTTAACGAGGTTAATGGGCATAACAAGAAGACGTCGGGGTTTGGGCTGAATAACCATTTTGCTGTCTGGAAATTAGTGAAAGAGGATGTAAAACATAAACTCAGCACAGCGAATGAGCAGGATGGAAACGAGTGAGTCGCGTTTGACAAAATTTTTTTTTAATTTGATTTGATTTCATTTTGTGGTTGTCACTATCTAATGTGTGGTATTTTTTCAGGGCTGTCATTTGGACTGGTGGCAACAAAGAAGTGTTTGTCTACTTTTCAGATATTAAAAATTTAGTCCGACATTCTGTAACTAGGGGAAATGTTTGTCGCGCACAGTAGCTTGAACTCCGTATGCATGCATTCTAGCTGTACACTATGGCACCTTGTTCAACACACTTGTGGTGTCGCATTTGTTACCATTGTAGTGTTAGGGTAGTGAATAATTGTGCTAAATGTGTAGTTGGTTGGTGGTAGGTGGTCGACACGTACGTAGAGCTTTTGGTGAGCAAACAGAATGTGCTTGTGGCGGGAGTGGTTTGTCCGGAGAAGTCATATTTCTTCAGTGGCATATGTCTGGTATGTTTTTTTTATTCCCACTTCACATAATTCTGGTTTTAGGGTATTGTTGTTTGAAATGGTGGTCACATAATAAAATGCAGGATATGGTGGTAAACGTAAGTGAAACGTCAAGGGATCGATACCTGGAGGCCAACTTTCGTGCCTGCTTTGGTTGTAGATACTTATATTTTCCTATTTACCACAAAGCCCACTAGACGTTAGTGGTGTACGATACAAAAGATGGGTTATGGAAACATTACAATTCGCTTAGGCCATGGATTGGTTCAAAAGACATACATTATAATGTAGCATCAATTCTGGTATGTGTTTCCATAAACTGTTACAGTATAATCGTGCATTTTGTATTTTTCTGTGAAGTTGTGTTTGCATATGTAAATGTCGAGACGTTGTGTGACACTTGGTTGTTGGTTAATGTAGCAGAAACAAACTGTACTGGAATACATTCGCCGAACATGCCAAGCAGCCACAAAGGATGAAATTGTTTGTACCGCTGACCGGGACATGGTGCTAGAGGCCATTACTGATTGTCGCAGCAGCGACCAGATGCGTAAGTATTTTTAGTTGTGAAATTGTTTTGGTTACATTGGCTACTGATTTTGATGCCTTGTTTTTGTCTGTGTGTGTGATACGTCCATCCATGGCAGTCCTGATTATGCAATCATTGTTTGTTACTTAATACGGCAATATGTACACCACGTCGGGATCTAGAGGGCAATGGAAGGTACTACTTGCATCAGTGCACGTGTAACTATGGTGGAAGCTTTTGTCAATGACCCACAAAAATGGGTGGAAGACGTGGCATGCGATTAATGTGCTTGGTGGTGAAGCGTTTTGTTCTGTTTTGTTTTGGACGGTTACTTTTGTTTCACATGGTAATTGTCCCCCAGTTTAATAAAACAAATTGTGATGACACATTTGGGTGGTATTGATTTTCGAATAGTGGCAATTTTTCTATTAATCGGTTCGGAATGTCCGGGTTAAATGGACATTTTGTTTTGGAGAAAATTAACTGCTTATGTAATGTTTATGGTTGTTTGGATTTATTTTTCCCCCAATTAACTTTGTTTGTGTTTGTTTGCTTGAATTGTGGTTACTCATATTTTGTGGTGTTTGTGATGTGAAGAGTGCAAAGAGTAGTTGCACAGTCAATGAACTTGTCTAGATGGCCATCCGAAAAGAAGGTAGTGGTGTCGGGTGTATGTAATGTGGGATGTGTGTTTTTTATGTATTCTATATGCATGTTACAGGTGTTGGTAATTCGCATAAGCAGGCTGGTCATGAACGAAGGTGGATGATGGTTATGAATTTGTTCGTCGTGAATGAATGCGGTTGAAATGCAGCTACTTATATGCTTTTGTGTGTGCTTTTTTATTGATTGTTCGTCGATGCCGGACATGCATATGGCAACCCCACAAATGCATTGTAGTTGTTAACCGTCTGTAAGGTCACATTTGGATTAAACCCCCCTATGTGGGTGTCATTCCCCCATGTTGTTCAGTGGTCCATTAGCGTTTGAACAACATTCCCTCCATGCCCAAATAGCGTGCCCGAACTTGTAAACGAGGATGGTAATGAAGAAAATCGATTTGGAAAATGAACATTGCATGCATGTATTGAGATAACGTAATTTTCGTAAACCAGGTGGAATTGTGTAGGTGCTGCATTTTGGGTGAAATTCAATGTGTGGGATTGTTCTAATTTTTATAACAATTCCGGTTTTGACTCGTCGCTTGTTGTATTCTGGACTCGAGTTTGTATGGTTTTGAATGGTGATTCATATCTTATTTCCCTTGTCTCCCCTCTATTTTGGTTATTGGATTGTAGTTGTGCGTTTGGAACATGTTGGTTGCTTGTTTTTCTAAACGTTTGTTACCCAGATTTTTGCTCCTCCGCTCGAGCGGCCATTCTTGCGCTCGAGCGGGCTTTGCAATCTTTGCTCCTCCACTCGAGCGTCACCTCTCACGCTCGAGCGGGCTTTGCAAACTCTCAGTACTTTACAGGTTTGCAAAACTACTGGGAGAGTGTTTTCTACGCTCGAGTGGCATTTCCTACGCTTGAGCGGGTGGGCGCTTGAGTGGCCTTTTTTGCGCTTGAGCATTGGTTTACTGTCTGCAAAACTACTGGATGTGTGTATTCTGTGCTCGAGCGAAACAACTTATTGTCTCTGACGCTCGAGCGTCAACTTCTCCACTCGAGCGGACTGTGCGTATATCAGATCGCGAAAATGACATTTTATATCACTTTTTCATTCTTCTCTCTCTCTAAAACTTTCTAAAAACCTAGATCTTGACCCTCTCTCTCTAAAACACACACACTCTCTCTCTCTCTCTCTCTCTCTACATTTTGTCCAAGATCCTTTAGATTCTCTACCCTAGTGCCTTTGAGAAAAAGGTAGAGCGCCTCTAGATCTCTGTTTTAATCCGAACAAAGTTAGATTTGAGCATCCTTGGAGTTTCACTTTTGCTTTGCTTGGTCTTCTAGCTTGAGGGAAGGATTTTCTACACTTTAATATGGTTTTTAACTTAGTTATTTGTCGTTGTGTAACAATGGTGGGATTTGGTGATAATGTGAACAAACCTAGGGTTTGGGTATAAAATGGAAAGAGGGGTTTTTGATGGATGAGAGATAAATGATTGTGGGGTTTGAAAATGAGGTTGTAGGGTGTCAAAATTGTTGATTTGGGTACTCGGTTAAAACTTGGGAAGAGAGGGAGTTTGCCCTGAAATGATTATGATATTTATTTTGTATAAATAAATGAAATTGGTGTTGTAAACATGAAATTGGACGAGTATTGAAATACATGGTGGAATTGAGTGGATGATACATCTCATCTTTGGAAATTTTAAATAAATTATATGTCTTGAGATTATATATTTGTTTAGAAATAACTGATTTGGACTATCGGTGGAGGATAGTTATGATTGTTGTAGAAATTGCACGAGGATTAGGTGAATTAAAACTAATCCATGATTGGTTATCATTGAATATGATTATGTTGTAAATACATTGTATATGTATGATTGTTTGGGAGGAGAAAAGGGATGTACTCCATGTATGATTATGTATTTAAATACATTTTATATGTATGATTGTTTGAGAGGAGAAAGGGGATGGACTCCATTATAATTAAGTTGGCCGGAGTGTCATGGGTGAAAGTTCCGAAATTTATACATGGGTGCGAATCCCGCGGACGAAATTTCTGTAAAATAGTAGATTGAAGTGTTTGTGTGTTAATAGCGTGATTGTAGAACCATTGAGTTGTAATCTCATTCGGGTTATTGAAAAATAATAAAATTGGCTCATGTATTGAAATGAATTGAAGGAAAATGAAATGAAATATGGACTTGGAATTCTATGACTATACAAAAAAATGAATGTTTTATCCCTGGCATTGTATATGCACATTGCACTTATATCTTCGTCAAATCTCATATATTGTGTTAGATTATTCGTACTGGGTTGTGGTTCACCCTATTTGGGAAAAACATTTTCAGGTAATGATGGCGTGCCTCCACCAAGGCAATAACATTGGAGGGACTTTTGGGAAGCAAGAGCTTTTTTATTTTGTTTCATTTTTTGTATAGCCTATGGGCTTAAATTGTATGAGCTAGTCTCATTTTTGTTGTAACTAAGCCAAACTTGGAAAGGTGTAAGCCTATAGGGCATTTATTTATGCTAAACTTTTTAGTACTATTAACATTATAAAATGAAAGCACTTTACACTTTGATTCATACAGTTATTTATATACTTTTGGGTTGAATTTCTGGTCATATTTTGGGGGCATTACAATTTTGGTGTTACAGCACAAGTCACATATGCCATAAAACGTAATTTATTACAGAATCAAGGAAAAGGTATTCCAACAATAGAACGTCACACCAAATGTGACGCAACCTAGCCAAATTAATTATGCACGTCAATTTGAAAACGAAATAACACATATTATCGGTACTGATGGAAGACATAACACCAACCGTGAACCGGGATAGCACAATTTACGTTGTACGTCAAATTGAAAACGAACTAAAACATATAATTGGTATCGACTGTAATTAAATGAAAACATGACAGCCTTGTGGAATGGATAAGTACTCCAATATCGAAAACATAACACCAACGGTGAATCGAACTATCCAAATTTGTGTTGCATGTCACATTGAAACCAAACTAACACATATGTCTGGTGACGAGGGAAATTAAAAGAAAACGTAATAGTCTTATGAAATGGGTATGTATTCCAACATCAAAACATAACACCAACCGTGAATCAGCCAAGCATATTTCATTTTACACGTCAAATTGAAAACGAACTAACACATATTTTTGGTAAGGACGGAAGGTAGACGAAAATGTAATAACCCTGTGGAATGGGTAGGTATCCCAACATTAGAACATAACACCAACCATGAATCAAACTATCCAAAAATTAATTATGCACGTCAAATTGAAAACGAACTAACACAAATTATTGGTAACGACGGAAACTAAAAGAAAAAATACGTCAAATTGAAAATGAACTAACACATTTTTTGTAAGGGCGAAAAGTAGACAAAAACGTAACAACCCTATGGAATGGGTAGGTATCCCAACATTGAAACATAACACCAACCATGAATTGAACTACCAAAATTTATTATGCACGTCAAATTAAAAACGAACTAACACATATTATTGGTAACGACGGAAATTAAAAAGAAAAAATAAAAGCATTGTGGAATGGGTTGAATTAAACTGTCACGCCCCAAACTCGCCCCTAAAAGTTTGGGCATGACCTATTCGAAAATGGACACTAAACCTATTATATATAACATACGGGGCCTGAACGGAAGCATTTAATAATATAAAATACATAGAATAACATCCATTGAGCTATATTAACATGCCAGGATCACATACACGTACTCAGCTCCTTTACTGAGCATATAACTAAACATTATTAAAGGAAAGGGTTATATACATACATTTTTACTTAGATAGGCAATTAACCAAAAATTTAACAAAACTTTACAACATGCATGGGCTTGGTCTGGGTGCCTGGACACACTGAGGTTGACAAATGAAAGGCGAGCATCAAGGTTAAGACTGACCTCCAAGATGGTCACCTACAGAACAGACATAACACAAAGTAAGCCAGGCTCAGTGAATAATAGTACATAAACAAAACGGTGCTTCATTTGAAACATAATATAGCAATGCGTGTGAAATTGCAAAGTTAACATAATTAGTCTGCTTCTGTACTAATTTCATAACGGCCTTAGGCCCAGTTTTGAAACATAATAACTTGAAACATAATCACTTGAGGCATGATGGCTTGAAACATAACATCTTGAGGCATAATGGCTTTAAGCCCTTGAATATCATAGCATTAAACTTTCAAACGTGTTGGCATAAAGCCCTTGAAACATAGTGGCATAAAAGCCCTTGAAACTTGTGGCATAAAAGCCCTTGAAACATATGGCACGAGGCCCTTGAAACATATGGCACAAGGCCCTTGAAACATGTTAGCCATAGGCTAAAATAACGTGTGGCACAACGGCCCTTGAAAGGTTAGCATGAAGCCCTTGAAATGGCATAAAGCCCTTGTAACTTGTAATGGCATATAGCCCTTGTAACTTGTAATGGCATATAGCCCTTGAAAAGTTTGGCATTAAGCCCTTGGAATGGCATAAAGCCCTTGTAACTTGTAATGGCATATAGCCCTTGTAAATGGCACAAGGCCCTTGAAAATGGTGGCACAAAGCCCTTGGAAACATGTCTTTCTTTCCATACATTTAACATGAACAATAATTGCATAACAGTTTCATGGTTGCCTCACATGTCTTGAAACATTAACATATTTGCATAACATTCATTCCAAAACCCTTGTAAATTATATTACATATATTGTCATATCATAAATGGAAATAAATCATACATGTTCTTTATGAATATTCCTTATGCTTGAACCATAAACAGAAATTTTAAGTCATACCTGTAACATACTTGGTCTTGTAACATACTTGAACTGGTAACCTGCTTGAACTTATAACATGCATGACCTTGTAATGTACTTGAACTGATACCATGCGTAAACTTGTAATAAACTTAAACTTGTAACATGCGTAAACTTATGATATAAACTTGTAAACTTGTAACATACATAGCATACGTAACTTGTATATACTTGAACTTATAACACTTATAAACTTGTACCATACTTAAGCTTGTAACATGCATAGACTTAAGCTTGTCACATGCATAGACTTGTAATATACTTGAACTTGTACTATGCGTATACTTATAACATGCTTGAGCTGGTAATAGACATGACCTTGTAACATGCGTATACTTGAAGACTTGTAACATACGTGAACTTGTATATACTTTGAACCATACTTGAAGCATGTTTGAAATATACTTGAACTTGCCACATAAATAAACTTATAACGTTCTTGAGCTTATAACATACTTGACTTCTAACATATGTAAACTTGTAACGGCTTAACTTATAAACTTGTAACACAACAAAATAACTTCCAATTCACATGGAGTCACATAACTTCCCAATTGTCATAATATTCGTAGAATACTTACAAAGAATAGAGCATTGGTGACAATAATTATCAACAATAAATAACATGTACATTTTCGTACTACTACTCACAGTGATTAGATGCTTGGTCCGCCTCTGCACCTGATCCTACACAATTCATAATACACATAGAAATCGGATCATATATATAATTATTCCGTTCTTAACTTGTTTAATTCTCTTTATTCGCTTTACACATCACTTTGCAACTCAACATAAATCAAATTAAATCTTTGAATCTCATTTCCACATTCCACACCCAAGTTCATGTCATTCATATCCTTAATAAATTATTTCCTTAATTTTTCTTTCCCATTACAGCATGAATTACAATGTTTATACCATAGTTCATTCGCAAATTTTAAACATTCGTTTCAAGTATCACCAAATTCCAATTAAACTTGCACACGTATAATTCAACCTACTAATTTCATGATTCTACTTCCAATTTGGGCCAAATCATCAATTAACATCATTACCCAACCTAGGGTTTCAAGAAAACAATGAAATTCAAGAAAAATCCACACTTATTAATTCATCACTTTTCATTCCAATTTTTCCATTGATTATACACCTATGATACATGGTCCATCACTTTAATCCATCAATTTAACGTTCAAGGTTCCTTACCTCAAGAATTAAGCAAGCCTTGGTGAGATTCCTCCATAATTTCGGAATTCCAATCGGTTGCAAATGTTGATCTTCATGCCTTCTTCATTCCTTGGTGGAAAATCTTGATCAAAACTTAGAGAAATGGTGAGGATTTGGGATCAAAACCCTAGGGTTTTTGGACCTAGGGAGAGAGGAGAGAAGAGGGGAAAAAGAAATGTGAGAAATGATCCAAAAATTCTGGTTTAAAGCTGCTGTCCCGTAATTCCCGCTCGAGCGTCCCGTTTCCCGCTCGAGCGGACTTGCACTCAGCACAGTTTTCGAAACTTCAAACAGGTATAACTTTCCCATCTGGACTCCGTTTTAGGTCGTTCTTGTGTCCAAATTGAAGCCCCGGAAATAATCTTTCCAATGGTTTTAACCTCACATCTAAATTCAAAGTGTGGAAAAAGAAATGGGCAAAAGAGTGACGACTGATCGTAGATTACCTAACCGAATTATATTCTTTGGTCCAATCTTACTTTACCATCACACCACCACCTCAATCAATACTCCAAAATAGATAAAAATATTCCCAATTCCAATAGATATAGTTGAATTAAAACACATGAACCCCTAATTAAATAAGGATGACTTTTGGAGTCATTACATAAACATTTCGCCGTACAACTAGTGATGCTAAAATGGTTCGTTGCATGTTTTCCTGTTATGATTCCCCAATCGCTAACAATGGCCAGACCGGATTTGTTGCACTTTTTCACCTTTCGATGGTGACGTCTTTTTCTTTCTTCTGCCAGGTGGTTGCTGCACACTCGGAGGTAGGATACCATAATGTTCCGGAATAACCTGTGGTTTCTCAACTGTTGGTATCGGAAATATGGCTTGGGAGTATGATGATTGATAGTTGGTGATGTGGAAATAAGGGTCAACCAACGCATTCAAATCACTGTCATTGTTGCGGATAGCCACCACTGTATGGTCGCACATGAGCCCGTTGATTTGCCATTGGAAACATGAGCATGTATGCCTACCAATGTCCACTAGAACAGATAGGTGTGAATGAACCTCGTACACGTCACTAGTAGACTAATTAACAGTCTATGATCTTCCTTTCTTGTACGCTATTTCTAGTTTGTACTCCATCTTTGAACATATTATACCAGCCCACAAACTTGACGCTCCCTTATGGTCCGACATCTGATTCATAATCTGTGTCCTAATTGCGTCAACCATTCAGGTGATTGGTAAATGGCGTGCTTCCTCTATCCAATTGTTAAATGATTCTGCAGCGTTCGAACACATCTCACCATAACAGTTACCCCTGCAAATGGGTGCGGTTTGTGATATGTAATGTTCGATGTCAAACGGGGAATAATAAGTTATAAACATGGTAGGGGGAAAAATTAAATGAAGTTGTTTACGTGTTCCGTTACCTAAAGTACGCGTTTGCCCAGTGGTGCGGCTTTAGATCTTGTAACAAATTGACAGCAATGTGCCTCCCAGGCTGTATGAACGCCTCTATTTTTTCATTAAAGTCAGCAACGGTCGGTGCATATGCGTATTCCCGCAATTTACTTACCAACCCAATATGGTACAATTTGTTCACATATTTCATCTTATCCTTCAAATTCCTCTATAAATGTTGCATACAAAAAGTGTGATGGGCAGACGGGAAAACAGTAGGCAAAGATTCAATGATACCGACGTGCCGATCGGAAACCAATGTCAAGTTCCAATCCCCATCAACTACATTAGCTAGATTTTGTAAGAACCAAGCCCAATTCGCTGCATTTTCAGAATCAACGATCTCAAAAGCCATCGAGAATAGACTTGAAAACAAGCACCCAAAAAAAAAAAAAGTTGGTAAATCCCAATATCTACCACTGTGTGTATAACACTACAATGTGCGTATAATCAAACACAAACATGACATGCAACACAATTATGAAGAACATTACCCTAGTTGCCATCTTTTCTAGTAGCCGCAAACAGGTTGTCTTTAAATCTACCTTTTAGAAAAGTACCATCGAGAAACAATAACGGACGAAAGTGGTTAAACCCATTCATGCATGCTTTGAACCGACGTGTGTTGTGTTCATCGAAGTCAAGATTAATATAACTTCCGAGGTTATATTCCGTAACGGTATTACTATACCAACGCAACTGGTCAAATGACATGGAATGATCGCCATAAAGTTCTCCTCTGGCCTTTTCAACCCCCAACCAAGCTACATGGTAACTAATTTGCAACCCGTATGCTTTTTTGAAATCATATTCGACATTGGCAGTATCACGACCCGAACCCGCCCCTATGGGTTTAGCATCGTAACCGGCCAGTAATCCTTGGATTACCGAAGGCCTCTTGACATAATAACATATAGTAGGGGCTGCGGAAGCAAATATACAACATATACGAAGTTCATTGAGCTGTGAAAACATACATGAGATAGTTAACTTAAAACCTTTTATAGACTTGTGAGTGGCGATAAAAGATACAATATTTAGACATCACTCCATCTACATGTTATTAGAAATCTTGTCCAAATACAACATAGTATAAACATAGTCTAATATGATTACAAAAACAACCACAAAACTTGACTTCATTCGAAACTTCCTTGGGAGGCACAAAGGTTGGCTGACAAAAACTTAAACATAGGCCGTCATCCCTAGGCCTGGTCACGTGCCTGCTCACCTACATACATAATATAAATAGTGAGCGAAAGCCCAGTGAATAATAACAGAGTAAAGATTTTACTGAATGATGTCCATACAGAAACAAAGTCTTGTATATAATTGGATGTCATAACAGAGTAGATTCATAGGCATAGTTACATTTGCATTCAAAACTTATACATACATCATATCATAATACGTGGCATATCCGTTAGCATTAACAAATCTGATGACCCACAAAGGACTGCCATGGAGGCTTTCTGATGACTCATGTGCACAGAGACGTTTCGATGACCCATAAGGGACCTGATGACCCATAAAGGGACCCAATGACCCATAAAGGGACCTGATGACCCCTAAAGGGACGCATACCATGTGATGCTAAGGATGCCACGAATGCATTTTAGAATCTTGAGCAATCATTCATTCATTTCAAACATAGCATAGTATTTCAGGAAACTAATCATTTCATATCATAATGTTCAGAAAATATATAACATTGAACATAACTTTACAAAGTTATTACTCACAAATAATTGGTAGCTCCGAATAGACGGCAAAGTGGGCAATTCATGTATCTTGAGGTGCATGACCTACATAACATGGCAGATTTATACATTGAATACACACGCTCAAATTGTACATGTAAACTGTATTTATTTAGAAGTATGTCAAAAAAAAAAAAAAAAAAAAAAATTCTATTCACCTCATGTAAACTGTAAAGACCAAAAATAAATAAATAAAATTCAGAATTTAAACGATGGGTATTTATTTTCCAAAATTGACAGATTAGTAGAATTTTGGTGTTGAAGTTTTGGATTTTAAGACCTATGACATATTAATTTGGATTTATATATGTAAGTCTTACTTAACTGTTTGGTCATTTTTAATTGTATAAATAGTGGGGACCATGTTGAGTTCATCTAAAATATTTTGTAATCTAGTCTCAATCGAAAATTTATTTTAGATTATTAAGCTTCATTCATTTTGGATCTAATTGATTAAATTATTTGTCATCTGTAATTACTTATTATTGTTATCAGCACCGCTACAGAGCCCGAATCACTTCTGGCTCGAATGGCTCGAGGTGCCAAAACGACGTCGTTTTGGCACCTCCTTTTTTTTTTCTTCAGAACTCAAAGGAGAGAAGAACGGAGGAGGAAGAAAATAAAGAAAGAAGAAGAAGAGAAACAGAGGAGGAAGAAGAGAGCTTGGGAACACAGATCTTGATAAATAATTCCTAATTTTTTTTCTGATTTTTTTTTTTTTTTGTTCTTGATGTCAAAGAATTTGCAGATTTTTTTTTGTTCTTGATGTTGATCAACAACATGAACATCTTCATCAACATCCATTTTGATGATGATCTTGATTTTTTTTGTTCTTGATGTCAAAGAATCTGCAGATTTTTTTTTTGTTCTTGATGTTGATCAACAACATGAACATCTTCATCAACAACATGAACATCTTCATCAAAATCTGCAGAAAAACGCAGAAAAAAAAAAAAAACATCAAAACGAATTTGAGTCAGATCTGAACATGATGTTGATGAAAAAAAAATCTACAGGAAAAAAAAAATCTGCAGAAAAAAAAATCTGAACATCTTCATCAACATCCATTCCGGCTCTCTCTCTGTCTCTGTTCCCTCTCCGTCTTTCTTCTCTTCCACCCATCCACCCACCTCTACCTTCCCCTTCTCTTCTTCTCTTCTTCTCTTCTTCTCTCTTCCTCTGTCTCCTGCTGTCTGTTTCATTGAGAGAAAACAGAGGGAAAAGAGAAAGGAAAATGTTTGAGGCAAAAAGAAAATTTCGAGCCACATTCGAGCCAAGCATTTCGGGCCCTGAAACATTATTGTATTGTTATTATGAGAAGATTGTAAATATTTATGGTGTGCACCAACAAACGAAATGTATATTTGTGATAAGAAAAAATTATATCATTTTATATTATAAAATATTAAGATGTTAAAATAAAATTTTAATAGATATATATATATATGTATAGATGTATGTGTAGATAGATACATGTATATATATACACATAATAAATTGAGCAATAAAGGAGGCAACCCACGTGGGTTACCCCCATCCCTCTTCCCTCATTCCCTTTTCTATATTTCTTCGTCTTTATTTGGTTTTGGTTGCTGTGGCGGAGACACTCTCTGTCTCTGTCTCTCTCAGCTGCTTTCTCTCTTTCAATTTTTATTTTTTTATTTTTTTTTATTTTTTATTTTTTATTTTTTTTAAGACACAAAACTCTTGATCCACCACATTTAGAGTTAGAATCTCACCCTAATCCTTTAGGCCAAAATGATGAGCGTGTTGAGGACATCATTTTGACTAGTGGAGATTGAATTTCGGCAAGATTGATTTTTGGGGCTTTTCTCCTCTTCTCTTCTAAAGGTAGGGATTTTCTTGATTCTTTATAATACTTTGCTATAGGTAGCTATGTGGTATTTTTTCTGTTGCACAAAAAAATGATTTTGTTGAGAGTTTTGAAAAGCATGTTGAGGTGAGTTAGGGTTTGAAGTTCATTGGGTTTGATTTCTTGTTTTGTTTTTAATTTGGTGAGTTTTGAGCTAATTAAATATATTCATGAGGTTTGTGATGAAAAGCCCTAATCTTAATTATTTGTTTGTTTAACAATCTTGAGAATGAGGTAAATTGGTGGGATTATAATATTTGAACCACATTGATTAAAGAGAAAAAAAATGAATGGTTTGCCATGAAATATAACTATATAAAATTTGTTGGGATATTGAGTTAATGAAATTGAATTATTGAAATTGTGGAATATAAAGAGACAATGAAAGATTAAGGATTTTGTAATGTATTTGTTGTGAGCTAGGAATGTATGATTGGGAGAGGAAAAGAAACGTGTAATGGCTTTGAAATTTCCCTGATGTTGAAACTATTGATGATTGGTAATAGTGGAGTCAAAAGTGGAAATTGTTATGAGAATGTTATTGTCCTAAATGAGATTTTTGAGATAATGTGATAGTTGAGTTAGCTCTAAACAAACCTTGCTAAAGATGAAATATGGAAATGGATTGATAATCATATTGTGTTATCTACGGAAATTAGTCTTTATTGTTTAGAAGTTTTATCCTTGGCTATCGGTGGAGGATGGTGTTGCTTGTATTGAATGGAATACACGTGTTTTGTGTAATGTTTAAAGGTATAACTTTGAATAATGTGTCATGTGATGAAGTAATGAAAGCGTTATATGGAGGTAATGTGTTCCTTCCGGTTAGCACCCGGTAAAGCAGGCGGATGTACTATATAGAGGTAATCCGTTCCTTCCGGTTAGTATCCGGTAAAGCAGGCTGTGCTAGATAGAGGTAATGCGTTCATTCCGGCTAGCAACCGGTAAAGCAGGTAGACGTGGGGTTTGGTGAGACCATAGCGGTGATGTGAGGCTTGACAAGTCCTTAAGTTGTTCATTTGATTATGAATTTTGATTGCTAATGTGAATACCTGTAGAGATAATTATTGATAAATATATGTATTGAGGATATTGTTAAATTTACATATTGAGATGAATATAGAGTTTGGGAATAATGTGCATATTGTTTGATGTAAATGAGTAGCACGAGAGTGCAAGGGTTAAATGTGAATTGATTTTGAAAATAAACAATGGGTTAGAATTATTTGAATAATCAGAGATGAATTATAGAAATGAAGAAATAATTAACGTGCATGATGTTCAAGATGTGGATTAGTTATTTATTTATTTATTTATTTATTTATTTTGAATCTTTCCGAAGGGAAATTGGTGACTACGAGGATGGAGACATGAATTTTTGTGAAATGATAAAAGAAGGATTCTTTTGAGAAAAGATATACCTATGCATATATATATATTTGGATATAAAAAGTCACATTATATGTATATAATTATGACTTATAGCATTCATGATCATACCTGTCTATGCACTGCTATTGTTTAGGATCATTGGGATTCCTACTGGACATTATTGTTCATCCCATGTTGTTAATCTTTTTTTTCCAGGTAGAAAGTTGGAGCTTGTTTCACGACTAAGACGTCCCATTAAATGTGGCCAAAGGGCCTGTTTCCTGTAGGCGGGATGCCATTTTGTTGTAAGAGGGTTAATCCCTCTCATCTCATTTTCTTAATTTTCTTTTCTCAATGTAAGCCCAAGGGCGCTTGAAATTATTTGTGTTGGTCACGTCACCATTGTGTATTTATACAGAGAGAATCTCGATTGATTTAATTTGTTTTAATCTTACTTATTATCTTGAAAATGGACTTAGTTAAAGAGTTATGGTAATGGATTCGAGTAGTAAAAATCTAGGACGTTACATAAACGAATTCATTTTATTTTATTTTTGAAAAGTTATATAAAAAAAAATTTAAATGTCAAAATAAGCAAAAAAAAATCATTATTTTTATTTATATTATTTTTTTTGTTTTTTTAATAATTATTTAATTTTTTGATGTCTTCAAAAGGTTGATTTTTTATAAAATAAAAAAAATTAAAAAGAAAAACACATAAAGATGAAAATAAATCAAAAACAAAATCAAGCAAACCCTAGCAAACATCTAATTAGCATGGGCAACGCGAAGCAGGTAAAGTTGTTTTAAAAAGATATGGTTAAAAGTTAATTTTTAATTTTTTTTAAATATGTAGAAAATATAAGAAGTAATATAACCTAAATTAATTTAAAAATTGAGAACTAACTATTAACTCACTTTTCAAAGAATCCGTAGACTAGTCAATTAACTTTACCGCAAATAATGATTGAATAAACGATTAGAGAGAGAAAGAAAGAGAAAAGTCATTCAGAAAAGACACAGTTTATGGAGAAAAACAAGCAGGGCTTGTTTGGTTTGTTTTTGGGAGATTTGTTTTTGAAAAAAATTTGGGAGAGTTGTTTTAGAAATTTTTTTGATTTGTTTGGTTGTATATTTTGAGAGACAAATTTTTTTTGGGAGTTTGGGATGATTTGATATTTTGGGAGAATTGAGTAGATGTGTGTGAGAGAAAAAGTGATTGAGAAGGAGAGATGAGAGAGAAAAAGTGATTGATTGATGTGTAAGAGAGAGAAATTGATTTTGAAAATTTTTTGAGAAAAAACTCAAACCAAATAAATTTTGAGAAATTTTTTTCTAAAACTCATTTCCCAAACTCAAACCAAACATACCCGCAGTGTCTTCTGACATGCACCACGTGACAAAGCTTACACTACGGGCCACTCTCCCTGTAGCCTTTACTCAGATTACATGCACTTTGGAGGGAATAAAAAATTTAGTAAAAATTTAATAAAAAAATTAATTTGATATCGTTAATTTTAATATTAAAATTAAAATTTTTACAATGTTTATATTTTTGATTGTCCAAAAAGATATCTGGACGGATTTCAAACAAGTCATTTCGATATGAACAAAAAAAAAAACTATTAAAATTGTTCTTAAATGGACATTCAACCCAACAATAATAATTTAAATTTGATAAAAGATGAAAGTTTCCCTTCATTATGAAAGTTTTGATTTATTCATCATTTGATATGAGTTTAATAAAAAAAATTAGAGATTAAATCATTACAATTTTCATCAAATTTAAATTTAATGAAATATCAAATGCAGCGTATGGTCTTACTTCCTACTTTTTTTCTTATTTATTTATTTTTAAATTATCAAAAAAATTAAAATAAAATTCTCTTGTATGGTCCAGTAACAAATCAAATTTTAAAATTTTAATTTTATATAAATTTTAGCTAGCAAAATATAAATAATTTAGATAATTTTAACAATTTTTTATTTTATTTTATTTTATCAGTGATGCTAGATTAGTTATGGATTAAAAAAGGGCAAATTACCTACACCTCTCTTGAGGTTTAATGAAATTACAGATTCTCCCTGAGGATTTAAAAACTACATCTCGCATCCTAAAGTTTCTAATTTCATAACAAATAAATCCTTTTATTAATAAATCATCAAGTTAATTAACAATTTTAATAATGCTAAAATTTTATTTCAATTAATAAATTAGATAATTTTATTATTATACAGCAGAACAGTTAGAAATTTCATTTTTTCAATTAATTCTATTAAATAAAAATTCTGACGGGGAGGTATTTGTAATTTTTCAAATTACAGGGAGCAATTCGTATTTTAAGCAAATCTTAAGAGGTGTATTTGTAATTTACCCATCAAAAAATGAATGAGAACAGTGTCAGTAAGATGCAAAAATGAGAAGAGTAACAATGGTGGACAGAAAAAATAGATAGAGGAGTGTAAATGGGTTTGGAAAAAAGGTTAGTCATGGACATTGGTTTATTAGTTATATTTAACTAATAAAAATAAATAGTTAAAAAAAAGAAACCATTTTCATAGTCTAAAAATAAATTAAAATAATTTATTAGAGCATCTCTCATGTTTTATTCAAAATTTTCATCAAATTTCACTTAAATTTGATTTAAAAAAAAAGAAGCTTGATTTGATATCGCGCGTTCCAATGGAGTGATTTGAGATTTGATCAAATTATCAGTCGGATGGCCGGCCAATGCACTTTTTTCGTAAATTTTTGCAAGGAGATGGTCATTTGAGGGGACAATTGGCTGGACATCTGGCTAGTCGTCGGGTGGTGAAAATAACCGTAGCTCCAACGGCTATAAACAGTGATTTGATGAAAGGCAAATTCATTCTCAATTTGATAAAAAAGTTTGAGAAATTCTAGATTTGATCAAATATTTAGTGCTGAGTTGGAGTAACAAAATGTAAATTTTTTCATTAAATTTAAATTTAATAAAATATTTGATGATGGTTGAAGATGGTCTTACTAATGTCAAACTTTGGAAGTTGTTTTTATTTAACTAAGCACTTTACTCACTTAGTAATCAGTAGTAGACCCTTTATTTTTTATAAAGAGTAAATTTTGAGAAATTCTATTGATCCGAAAGAGAGAGTTGCATAGTGATGGAAAATTAATGCTACATTTAACCCATCAAAATAACTAAAAAAATTAATCCACTTCCCAAACGAAAGATGTAGATCATTTAGTGAACACTATTGTATCATATTTTTTTGAATTTTCAAAGATGTCCACACATATTTGATTTGTTTGAAAATTATCACAAAACAATTAAATTAACTCAAATGTTTAAAACTATACTACACAATTTGTAGGATGATTCTATATACATCAAATATTTACCTCATTATGTATTTTTTCTAATTACATTTTCTTAAAAGAAAATTAAAAATTATTTAACCTCTTTGCACACTATTATTCCATCTATACTCTTATTCTAAATTCAATTTACAACTGATCTTAAAAAGAAAAAAACAATTTACATCTAAAACTTTTCAAACTCTAACTGATCTCCAACTATTACAATCACCATCATCTCTGATTACCACCCTACGCCCTAAGCGTCTTGTAACAAAAAATCTCAGAATTTAATGAAAATATATATTTTATACATTTATTGAATTTATTAATTAAAAAATATATTTTTTTCAATTTTACTCAATAAAAATAAATAAAAATTTAAATTTAAATTAATAAAATTAAAATTTTAAGATTTGATGGGGAAAAAAAATGATAAATATAACATTACAATAGCCCACATGGCCAAGTACAACGGAAACGTGGCATCGTGTGGGCAAAAATTGAACTTGGGGCATTTCAAATAATTTGGATAAATTACCAATACATTTTTAAATTTTATTTAAAATGTAAATTGTTCTTATGTTTTCAAAATTATATCTTGTTCTTTGAAGTTTTTAATTTTATCATAAATATCTTTTATCAATAAATCAAATCAATTAATAATTTTTAGAGAAATAAGGGGGAGGAGGCCTAGAAATCTCACCCATGTGGATTCGATCAATGATGGGAAGATCCAATATGACAACGAAACATTGGACGCTACACCTCCTATAGCCAAATAGAGGCATTGTTATTCAGACTTTGGCCTATTTTCGGAAGGAATAATGCTAACGAATGATGTGGTAGGTGAAATTATAATTTTAAAATAATAATGTTATATATTAATTGATACATATAATATCATTATTTGAAAAGTGAGTTAAAAATTAATTTTTTAATTTTTTTTGAAAAAGTATGTAAAAAAAATATATAAAGATGATGTAATTAAAAAAAAAAATTAAAGAACCAAAAAAATAACTTTTAATCCAAATGCCAAAATAAGCTAAAGTTTTTTTAAAAAATAAACTTATTTGTTATTTTTCACCATGATAATACACCACCATGTGCCTTCAACTATTTTTAAGCACAATAGCCTTTGTAACTAGGTGCATTAAATGTTGTATCCTTACATTATGATTTATTTTTAACTCTCATCTAAACTATCATCAACACTAATTTATTTATAAAAGAAAATGAATACGTGAGATTATTTAAAATAATTTAAATAAATATATTATTTATACTTCATAGCTAAAGAACCCAATAATATCTCATAGTTAAAAAAGCAAAATCATCATGAAACAAAACATTCATAGAAACTTTAATTTAATGTACTAATTACATTACCAAATCATCCAAAAGTCTTCATTATTTGAGTCCACTAGTTTAGATTGCATTACCACCCTCAATTAGACCGTGTAACTCCATTGATAAGCTTTTGCTGCAACTACCCACTGACCCAAGAGTTCACGAGCTCAACTTTGAATTTCATGTGTGCTTCCTCTTGTTTCTTCTCCAGCGTCATTTAGAACCATTAGGTTACTTAACAGAATAAGAAAAACTGTAATGGGAATTGAAACCTCAGGGATGCAGTGTAATTTTTCAAAAGAATAAAGCTACACATTTCAAATCCCACTCTCAACATCAATGTTTTACCCACCCAAAAAAAAGCTACACACACAAATTGGAATACTTTTAGGATGAATAGCAATCTTATACGAACTTAATTTAATAATTTACTTTATAATAAAATATTATATAACTTTAACTAGAGAGAGAGACTGAGGTAATTTGGAAAGATTAAGAACCCAATAATATCTTCATAGCTAAAGAAGCAAAATCATCAAAGGTGATTGGAACAAAGGCTTCTGTCTCTGCTATACAGGAGCTTAAATTACAACCCAGAGTATAGTAACAAATAAAATTACTTGACAACGCAAACGCTAATCCCTAGACATTCGAGCAGTCCTTGCTGGTAGGGCAAGAAGGTCTTCTTCTTCATCTCCTCCACCTGTGCTCTATTTGCAGTGTAATGCAACTCGTGAGCCGACAGCGAAACC
Organism: Camellia granthamiana; assembly: GCA_036172215.1. Lineage (NCBI taxonomy): Eukaryota > Viridiplantae > Streptophyta > Magnoliopsida > Ericales > Theaceae > Camellia > Camellia granthamiana. Next base: position 80,061,402 of record CM069914.1, on the reverse strand, counting down.
CTACGCTTTCCGACGCCGTTTGCTGGTTTTCCGACAATCGATTTTTTTGGGAGAACTTGTTTGCTTTGCTTTTGCTTTTGCATTTCCGTTTCCTTGTGATTCTTTTCCTTCTCGTCCCTTGAAGATGATGAGCAAGTGAAGACCTTGAATATCCTGTTGGGTATACCTCCTTATTGGAGTGTGAGACCCAATTAGTTTTTGAAAAAAGAGTTTAATTTGGTTTAGTATTAATTATAATATATTTTTATATATTATATTTAATTTGTGGAGACCCAATCCAATTTGGAAACAACTAAGATTTGATAATAAACCCTAGATTCACAATATTGGAGGCATCGTTTTTGTTCAACACACAAAAAAGTGAACGGCGGCTGCCATACGAGATATACTGCTTCGGTAATAGTGCCAATGAATTGACAATTGGGAAGATTTGTCAAGAGTGCTTGATTTGTTCAAGTTTTTGTTTCTTTGTGTGGAAGTTGATTTGGTTCGTTATTTTGGGTCTTCTACAACTCTGGTTCTGAAGATTTTGGTTCATTTATTTAGTGAGGTCTTTCCTCTTATTTATTTGTGATTATTTGGAATTCACCTAAGGGTGGTTTTGTGAGACCATTAGTGTCTCGTTTGTAATCGTTTGGAACTTATTTGGTTGATAGTGGAATTGGATTTCGATCTCGTGGACGTACCTCACATTGAGGGAACCACGTAAAATTCTTGTGTTGCCTTTGATATAATTTTTTCGCATTAGTTTTTATTCCCATTGATTGATTTACTTGTGGGGAATCACATATTTTCCCTAACAACTGGTATCAGAGCTTACGGTTTATTGGGGTTTATTTATTTGTGTAAATCAATAGAGGGGAATGTGGGTTGTATGTCTAGCTTCAATGGAAGTAATTGGGTAACTTGGAAAACTAAAATGGAGGACCTATTATTTTGTAAAGATTTATATGGGCCTATTGAGGGTGATAGTGGCAAACCTGATGATATGAAAGATGATGAGTGGAAGAGGCTTAATCGAAAAGCCGTTGGTGTTATCCGTCAATGGATTGATGACAGTGTGTTTCATCATGTTGCTACTGAAACTTCGGCACATGATTTATGGAAAAAATTAGAGAGTCTTTATGATAGAAAATCAGCCACAAATAAAGCCTTTCTGTTTTGTAAGTTGGTTAATTTAAAATATAAAGAGGGCAGCCCTATTCCGGAACATCTGAATGAAATAAAGAGTATTGTTAACCAACTTGCTTCTATGAAAATTATTTTTGATGATGAGTTGCAGGCTTTGATGCTACTTAGTTCCTTACCTGAAAGTTGGGAGACTTTGGTTGTGACAGTTAGTAATTCGGCACCCGATGGAGTTGTCACAATGGGCCAAGTCACTAGTAGCTTATTGAATGAAGAAACTAGAAGAAAATCAGCCGGTTCCTCTCATTCGGAAGCATTTGTTGTGAGAGGTCGAAGCAAAACAAGGGGGAGGAGTAAGACTCCTCATGGTCGTGATCAAAGCCGTGACAAATCAAAAGATGGTTCTTTTTCAAAGAAAGACATTGAGTGCTATTATTGCCATGAGAAAGGGCACATGAAACGGGAATGTCGAAAGCTCAAGAATAAGGAGAAAAGGCGTGACAAAAGTGTGGATAAGAAGCAAGAAGACATAACGGTAGTTACTACCGATGATCTCATGGTCGTTTGTGAAGATGATTGTATCAATTTTGTGGGCCAAGAGAGCAGTTGGGTGATTGATTTTGGTGCTTCTTTTCATGTGACTTCTCGAGTTGATTTCTTCACTACCTACACTGCAGGAGATTATGGTTCTGTTCAAATGGGTAATGAAGGTTTGTCCAAGATTATCGGCATGGGTGATGTTTGCTTGGAAACAAATTTGGGCTGCAAATTGTTGCTTAAAGATGTGAGGCATGTTCCCGACATTCGTCTCAATTTGATCTCTACTGGGAAGCTAGATGATGAAAGCTTCAACAACAAATTTGGTGATGAAATATGGAAGCTCACAAAAGGTTCTTTGGTGGTGGCTAAGTGCAAGAAGATTCATACACTTTATTCGATGCAAGGAAAAATTTGTAAAGGTGTTGTCAATGCACTTGAAGATGATACTTCTACTGAATTGTGGCACAGGCGACTTGGGCACATGAGTGAAAAGGGGCTATAAGTTTTGTTCAAGAAAGAGCTTCTACCCGGTTTGAAAGGTACACATCTTAAAACTTGTGTTCATTGTTTGGCGGGTAAACAACATAGAGTTTCTTTTCATAAAAATGTTGCTTCTAGAAAAGAAAAGGTTTTGGAGTTGATTCATTTGGATGTTTGTGGTCCTTTGAAAGTTAGAACACATAGTGATGCACTTTATTTTGTTACTTTCATTGATGATTATTCAAGGAAAGTTTGGGCTTTTCTACTAAAAACTAAAGATCAAGTTCTAGAAGTATTTAAGCATTTTCAGGCCATGGTTGAAAGAGAAACAGGGCAGAAATTGAAGTGCATCCGATCAGACAATGGTGGTGAATACATTGGGCCATTTGATGAGTATTGTCGCAGCCAAGGTAATTGGCATCAAAAGATAGTTAAGAAGACTCCTCAACAAAATGGAGTTGCCGAGAGGATGAACCGCACCATTGTGGAAAGAACAAGGTGTTTGCTTTCACAAGCTAAATTGCCAAGATCCTTTTGGGGTGAGGCATTGAAGACAGCGGTTGACGTGATCAATTTGTCTCCTTCCTATCCTTTGAATGGTGATGTTCCTGAAAGAGTTTGGACTGGCAAAGATGTGTCTTATGAGCACTTGAGAGTGTTTGGTTGCCGAGCCTTTGTTCACATTCCAAAGGATGAGAGGTCTAAGCTTGATAGTAAGTCAAGACAATGCATTTTTCTTGGCTATGGGCGTGATGAATTCGGGTATAGATTGTGGGATCCAGTCGATAAGAAAATTATTCGAAGCCGTGATGTTGTGTTTCTTGAAGACCAAACAATTGAAGACTTTGGCAAAGGTGATCAACCGGAGCCAAAAACTAGTGATCTCATTGACATGGATCCATCTCCTTCATCTTCAGTTGATGATGAAAATGGGGGAGATGTGCAGCCACCTATTGAAGATGTAGAAGATGATGCTAATCCTAATGAAGTTGAGCCAGAAATTGAGGAAGAGCATCCAACTCAAGAACCGCCACCACAACTTGAGTTGAGGAAATCTACAAGGGACCGACAACCTTCAAGAAAGTATCCTCCCAATGAATTTGTGTTGATTTCTGATCAAGGGGAGCCTGAGAGCTACCAAGAAGCAATTGAGCATGCAAAGAAAGGTGATTGGAAAAAGGCCATGGACGAGGAGATGAATTCCTTACTTGAAGACCAGACTTATGATTTAGTGAAGTTGCCTAAAGGGAGGAAAATTCTGAAAAATAAGTGGGTCTTCAAATTGAAGAATGATAGGAAGAATCTGAGGTACAAAGCATGTCTTGTTGTGAAAGGCTTTGGGCAAAAGAAAGGTATTGACTTTGATGAGATTTTCTCGCCGGTTGTGAAGATGTCTTCTATTCGGGTTGTACTTGGCATGGCTGCAAGTATGAACCTTGAAGTTGAGCAACTTGATGTGAAGACCACATTTCTTCATGGTGATCTTGAAGAAGAAATTTACATGGAGCAACCAGAAGATTTTGTGGAGAATGGGAAAGAGAAATTTGTTTGCAAATTGAAGAAAAGTTTGTATGGTCTCAAGCAAGCTCTGCGGTAATGGTACAAAAAATTTGACTCTTTCATGATGAATAATGGTTTTTCTAAAACCACTTCGGACTATTGTGTGTTTGTGAAAAATTTTCCGGATGGTAAATTTATTATTCTTTTGCTTTATGTTGATGACATGCTAATTGTGGGTCAAGATTCTACCATGATAAACAGGTTGAAGTTAGAGTTGAGTAAATCTTTTGCTATGAAAGATTTGGGGCCGGCAAAGCAAATACTTGGTATGAAAATTGTTCGTGATCGCAAAGAGGGACTGATTTGGTTGTCTCAAGAAAGCTACATTGAGAAAGTTCTTGAGAGGTTCAACATGAATAAAGCAAAGCCGGTTGGTTGTCCACTTGCGGGTCACTTCAAGCTTAGTTTGAATTAATGTCTTACAAGTGAGAAAGACAAGGAAGAGATGTTGAAAATTCCTTATGCTTCAGCAGTTGGTTCTTTGATGTACGCCATGGTTTGTACAAGGCCGGATATTGCTCACGCCGTTGGTGTGGTGAGTCGTTTTCTCTCTAATCCGGGTAAACAACATTGGGCAGCGGTAAAATGGATTCTAAGGTATCTTCGAGGGACTTCGAAGGTGTGCTTGTGTTTTGGGGATGGTAAGCCGATGCTTGATGGGTTCACAAATTCTGACATAGCTGGTGATGTTGATTCTAGGAAATCTACTTCGGGGTATTTGATGACTTTTGCAGGGGGAGCTGTGGCATGGCAATCTAAATTACAAAAATGTGTTGCTCTCTCAACTACCGAAGCTGAATTTATTGCCATTACATAAGCTTGCAAAGAAGAGTTATGGTTGAAGAAATTTTTGCAAGAGTTGGGTTTGAAGTAAGAAAAGTATGTGCTTTATTGTGATAGTTAAAGTGCTATTCATTTGAGTAAAAATTCTACTTTTCATTCGAGATCGAAACACATTGATGTGAGATACCATTGGATTCGTGATGTGTTAGATTCGAAATTATTGCAACTCGAAAAGGTTCACACAGATGATAATATTTCAGATATGTTGACAAAGACTTTGTCGAGGGACAAACATTTAAAGTGTCGAACTTTGGCGGGTATGGTTGATTTCTCCACCTAAGTCGGTAGGGGGAGAACTGTTGGGTATACCTCCTTATTGGAGTGTGGGACCCAATTGGTTTTTGAAAAAAGAGTTTAATTTGGTTTAGTATTAATTATAATATATTTTTATATATTATATTTAATTTGTGGAGACCCAATCCAATTTGGAAACAACTAAGGTTTGATAATAAATCCTAGATTCACAATATTGGAGGCATCGTTTTTGTTCAACACACAAAAAAGTGGATGGCAGCTGCCATACGAGATATACTACTTCGGTAATAGTGCTAATGAATTGACAATTGGGAAGATTTGTCAAGAGTCCTTGATTTGTTCAAGTTTTTGTTTCTTTGTGTGGAAATTGATTTGGTTCGTTATTTTGGGTCTTCTACAACTCTGGTTCTGAAGATTTTGGTTCATCTATTTGGTGAGGTCTTTCCTCTTGTTTATTTGTGATTATTTGGAATTCACCTAAGGGTGGTTTTGTGAGACTATTAGTGTCTCGTTTGTAATCGTTTGGAACTTATTTGGTTGATAGTGGAATCGGATTTCGATCCCATGGACGTACCTCACATTGAGGGAACCACGTAAAATTCTTGTGTTGTCTTTGATTTAATTTTTCCGCATTAGTTTTCATTCCCATTGATTGATTTACTTGTGGGGAATCACATATTTTCCCTAGCATATCCACTTCTTCGAGTTCCTTCCAGACGATGAAGACCTTGAAGACGAAGCAGAGCTTGACGGTGTTGTCTCGATCGACCGAGTTTCAGCTTCTTTGTTCTCAGAATCATCCAACTCCAGAATGCGTTGATGATGATGTTGATGATGATGATGATGATGATCAGAGGCCTCATTTTCTTCGTGTTCTTGCCATTGGAACTGTGCTATTCGTAGTGGTGACATCGGCCGGATCTGACCGTTCAAGAACAACTCGTCGGCCGAACTCATATTGCGCAGTGAGAACCCAGAAGAAAATTCAAACTCGAACGAGCTAGACTCAGCATCGTTGGTTCCGCCATTGTTGGAGGAGTGAAGGTCGACGTTTGGTTCGCCATTGTTACGGTTTGAAAAGAGCACTATTGCTGTGAGTTCAAGAGCAGAAATAATAGAGGACCCCCACAACAACAATTCCCACATAGACATGTCAGTGATGAGTGACAGGGAAAAAAAAACAAAAAACAACCAATTCCAATACATTGGGGTGGTGGGGTTTTTCGTTTGAGAGAGACAGAGAGAGAGTTAGGGTGGGCTTAGGGACTAAAACAAGTCACTTGTTGGACACGCAATAATTACACAGAGAGCTCTGTGAATGAGGAGAGAATGCATACATGGTTATGCGTTGTGCTTCCAATAAATATTGGAATTCAGTTTTTTAAAAATTAATTTTTTATTTTTTATATATTCTTATTTGGAAAAATTATTCAAAAATTCCATTTCAAAAAATGTTGCTTCATTTAGTTTTGGATGTTTTCTTCTAAACTAATTATTCAAAAATTCCATTCCATTTTAGAAAATTATTTATGGTATGTTGTTTTGGTTTAATTTGGGAGTTTTGGAGTTTACTTATTTACCTTTGGTGTGATTTTGGTTTTAATTTTTTCTTGATGTTGTGTTGAGTTGGTTATGGTATGGTTTTATTTTCAATTTTTGGTGGGGGATTGTATGGAGTGGTTTAGGGGATTAGTGATGTTACCCATTTGGTGTGGGTTTCAAATGCAGGCCAACATAGAATATGGTCGGATTTGGTATTGATATGTTACAATTTTATGTGTTTTCTCTTACTAATTTGACTTGTATGTATGTACTGTACTCTACTATATGTAAAAAAAATTTAAAAATTAATTTTTTATTTTTTATATATTCTTATTTGGAATTTTTTTTTTTTTAAATTTCCATTTCAGAAAATGCTGCTTCATTTAGTTTTGGATGTTTTCTTCTAAACCAATTAATTTTTTTATTTATGGTATGTTATTTTGGTTTAATTTAAGAATTTTGAAATTTACTTATTTACATTGACTTGTTGGACACGCCAATAAGGGATGGGCCAACAAAGGTTTGATTTACTTCTTAGTTGCATTATTAAAAAAAAAAAAAAAAAATTGCCCCTTTGTTTTTTTTTTTTTAAATAGTATTTCTAAGAAATTCCTTTACATTTTCACTTTAACACATTTTTTATACAATTTTTCAACACTAACAAAGGTCTTTAAGATTGCTTTCATTTTTTTAATAAAAGATAAATAGATTTTGGTTTTTGAAACAATACTACAAACTCACCCTTATCAATCTAGAATTTACTCAAAAAAATGAATTATTGGTTCAAATTCATTTTACTCATAAACCCCACAATTCATCAATTTAATCTCCACCATACAAACACATTCAGGGTAAATTATGGGTTGATAAGAGTAGGTTCATAGCATTTTTGTTTTTGAAATTTAGAAATGGAATTGAGTTAGCAAGTAACTATTTTATTTAAAAATTCAAAAAAATTAAAAATATTTTAAAAAGTCACAGATTCATATTTTAGTCCAAAAAAAAAAAAAAAATCACTTCCCAAACAAGGGCTAAATTTTATGAGTAATTTCATCCATATTTACCATAGGCCATTGGGCAGTGGTTAATATTGGTATGGCACCGATTTCTATGGCGCCATACCGTTTTGCCCCAACTGAGTTAAGTGAGTTAAAGGTTCAGCTCCAGGAATTGTTAGATAAGGGTTTTATTCGCCCTAGTACTTCACCGTGGGGAGCACTGGCCCTCTTTGCTAAAAAGAAAGATGGGGCTTTGAGACTTTGCATTGATTATCGAAAATTGAATCGAGCTACAGTTAAGAACAAGTACCTTATGCCTCGTATAGATGATCTGTTTGATCAGTTGAAAGGATCCCGTTGTTTCTCTAAGATAGACTTGAGATCGGGTTACCATCAGTTGAGGGTCAGGGAGGAAGATATCCTGAAGATGGCATTCCATATGCGGTATGGCCATTATGAGTTTCTGGTGATGCATTTTGGGCTCACCAATGCACCGGCTGTGTTCATGGACTTGATGAACCGGATCTTTCGGGAGTTCTTAGATCGCTTTGTGGTCGTCTTTGTGGACGACATTTTGATTTATTCACCTTCTGAGGAGGAGCACGAGGAACACCTGCGAGTGGTGCTACAGTTGCTTAGAGCCCGTAAGTTGTATGTTAAATTTGGGAAGTGTGACTTCTGGCTAAGAGAAGTTAAATTCTTAGGGCATGTAGTATCCGGGGAAGGGGTGACTGTAGATTCATCCAAGATAGAGTGTAACAACCCTCCTACTGATTACCAATAAACTACTGAATTAGCTACTGGTTACTGCTAAACTGAACTGATAATAACTGATAATTGAATTAACTGAAGTACTGAATGGACTGATTGAAATCGAAACTGAAATTGAATAAGTTTATCTATTGAATTGCGTATTGCATCTGTTTGATTGATTGATTATCTGTTTGAATTCATATGTTTAAACTGCTAATTGAAGGCCTTATCAGCGGCCGAATTAGGAACCGTTTAGAGTTTTGGGATCAGTAGAATATTTGTGATTTAATGGTATATTTATCTAAATTGTGATTAGGTATGATTAAACTATATTAAAATGAGCTAATTGCAAACTTAGGCTTATCTACCAAATTGCCACCTATAGTAGACCTTTGTTTATTATTATAATAGAGCCTTATTACACTGAATATATCATTTGATCAGCTCTTCTTGTGGCCTCTAACCGACCAAAACATAGAGAGAGTGAGGAAGGAAGGAATTCATCTTGTTCATCTAGAGAATTGCTTGGGAATTGAAAGATTTGTAACATAGATTGCTAAATTGAGCTTGCAAGACTTGTAATTGAGACTTAGGTAAGAAAATCCATCTTCTTCTTGTTGTCTTGAGCTTCATCTTGCATGTTCTAGGCTCCATTGTAGAATCAAGCCATGATTTAGTGCATAGAGGTTGAATTATGCTTGAATTCATGCATGCATGGCCATTTTGGTGCATTTTGAAGTTGAATTCATGATGGATTGTACATGCATGCTCATGTTTCTATCAAAGTCCATGTTTTCATTTTGTTTTCCAACTATTGAGCTCATTAGAGCAAGATTTGAACCTTGAATTTGGTTAAAAACTCATGCATTGCATGTTTTGAAATTGTTCTTGAAAATGGGTTTGAATTTTGGATTTAATTGACTCACCTTTGGGGCTTGAATTCATAAATTGGCTTTTGAAACTTGTTATACATTGTTTTGGGATGTATTTTCCAGAATTTGGGCCCAAGAGGTCGAGAATTGAGTTGAGAATGCTTGGTTTGAGCTTGGAAGGCAAATCTAGAAATTCTAGATTTGGTTTCTTCGCTCGAGCGAAGGATTCCTCGCTCGAGCGACCAACGTTTCCTCTGAGCCACGCTCGAGCGAAGGATTGGTGGCTCGAGCGTAAAAATCGAGCATCCAGTACTTTTACTGTTTCATCAGACCGCTCGAGCGAAGGATTGTTCGCTCGAGCGAGGCCTTTGATTTTGGAAGCTCGCTCGAGCGAAGAAAGGCTCGCTCGAGCGAGACCCCTGTTTTCAGCAACTTTTGAAAAATGCCTTCCAACTGTATTTTTGTATCCTCATCTCATCCTAGGCATTCTTAGGCCTAGTTTAAGACATCTTAATGAGGATTTAGACGTAGAACCACACCGAGGAAATTTAGGGATTTAATTATCATCCTTCTCGACTGTGAAACTTAGTGTGTGTTCTATTTGTTAACTGTTTAGGGTTGGCTTTCGGGGACGCGCTCTAGCTGCTATTAGCCCAATCTCTGTGAGTAACGATTGTGTAAAGATATGTTCAAAATGGTTATCTTTTGAATACTGAACTGAACTGTTTATTGAACTGATATTATTTACTGAATGAATGTATGTCCTGTATTCTGAACTGTATTGTGGCATCCTTAGCACTTACTGTTTACTGTTACTGTTACAAAGCTCTGTCGGTTCCTTTGTGGAACCATACTGTTTACTGATTGATGGCCATCATTACTGTTGGGTCTGTTAAGACCCGGTCCTTTTGGACCTACTGTTTATAGGCTAATGGGTATACCACATATGACTGATTGACTAGGATACTGAAAGACTGAAATACTGTTTAATGAACTGTTTTCATTACTGTAAGGACATTCATTCACAACCTCTTTACGCTTTATGTTATTCACTGGGCTTTAGCTCACTGTTTATATATATATGTAGGTTCTCAGCAGCCAGACCGGAGCTAGGAGCGTGGGTTAGTCCCCAGTTTTGTCAAGCCAGCCTATGTGCCTTACTGCGAGGTTCCGAGTTGCCATGCTATGGCTTGGGGTGTTTTGTGTCCCCCATCGGTCTCCTTACTGTTTTGTACCACTGTATAGACTGTCTACTGTTTTACTGTACTGTTATCGAGGGATTAGGTCCCCGCACTGAATGTTGTATATGATTGTATAGACTGTATATAGACTGTACTGTCCCGAACTGTATGAATGCATGAAAAATGTTTTTGGCATACAGATTTTCACAGCTCAATGGACACTAGTTACTTACTGTATTGGCTTCCGCCAGGCCCTGTACTCTGTTTAACTGTATTACTGTTCAGCAGGCCTTTGGTAATCTCGGATTACTGGCCAGTTACGGTGCTAAACCCATAGGGCCGGGTTTGGGTCGTGACATAGAGGCAGTGCAAGATTGGGCACAACCTAAGAATGCCTTCGAGACCTGTAGTTTCTTGGGGTTGGCCGGGTATTACCGCCAGTTTGTAAAGGATTTCTCCAGGCTAGCTTCACGTTTAACTAGATTGACGCGGAAAGGGGTCAAGTTTGTGTGGAATGAGACTTGTGAAAAGTCGTTCCAAGAGCTTAAAGTTAGACTTACCACCGCTCCAGCCTTGATTATTCCAGAGAGGGGTTTGGGTTGTGCAGTGTATTGTGATGCCTCACGAGAGGGTTTGGGATGTGTATTGATGCAGGAGGGAAAGGTAGTAGCCTATGGTTCACGTCAGTTGAAAACACATAAGAGAAACTATCATACTCACGACCTAGAGTTGGCGGCTGTGATATTTGCCTTGAAGATTTGGAGGCACTATTTTTATGGTGAGAAATTCGAGGTGTTCTCGGATCATAAGAGTTTGAAGTATCTATTGACACAGAAGGACTTGAATTTGAGGCAGAGAAGGTGGATGGAGTTCATAGAAGATTATGACTTTGAGTTACATTATCATCCGGGAAAGGCCAATGTTGTGGTCGATGCCCTAAGTAGGAAGTCCATTAGGGATGTGTCTTGTATTGCTATCCAGGAATGGGAGATGTTGAGTGCTCTTGGCGAGTTCAACTTGCTTCTGGGTGAGTCTGTTGAGTCTGCAGCCTTGTTTTCTGTAGTTGCACAACCTACGCTTGTGAATCGAGTGTTAGAGGCACAGGGGGGTGACCTTGAGGTAGAATCCCTCCGGGAGAAGATCTCTAGTGGGAAGGTAGAGAAGGGTTTGACTGTGTATCCTGACCAGAGTGTGAGGTACCGAGATGGCTTGTTTGTGCCGGAGTCTTGCCAAGAGGAAGTACTCCGAGAGTTTCACCATTCTCGCCTTGCAGTGCATCCGGGAGGCACAAAGATGTATCATGATCTGAGTCGCTAGTTTTGGTGGAGAGGTATGAAGAAAGATGTGGCGGTGTTTGTGTCTAAGTGCCTTACTTGTCAGCAAGTGAAGGCCGAGCATCAGAGACCAACGGGTTTATTACAACCCTTACCTATAGCTGAGTGGAAATGGGAGCACGTCATGATGGATTTTGATGTGGGTCTTCCGAGGACTCAACGGGGTAGTGATGCTATTTGGGTGGTAGTTGACCGGTTGAGTAAGTCGGTGCACTTTATTCCTATGCGCATGAGAGATTCAGTAAATCATCTTGCCGATTTATGTATTTGGGACATAGTGAGGTTGCACGGGGTCCCAGTATCAATTGTCTCAGATAGAGATCCGCGTTTTACTGCTAGGCTGTGGCAGAGTTTGTAGAGTGCCTTGGGCACTAGATTGACTTTTAGCACGGCTTACCATCCTCAGACTGACGGGCAATCCGAGCGCACTATTCAGATCCTTGAGGATATGCTTCGAGGCTGTGTCCTTGACTTTAAGGGGTCGTGGGAGAGACACCTGCCCTTAGTGGAGTTTGCATACAATAACAGTTTCCAATTGAGTATTAGTATGGCGCCGTTTGAGGCCTTGTATGGCCGACCGTGCAGATCTCCAGTGTGTTGGACCGAGGTGGGTGATGTACCTTTGTTGGGCCCAGAGTTGGTTCGGGAAACGATAGAGAAAGTGGCACTTATCCGTAAGAGGTTAGTTACAGCTCAGAGTCGCCAAAAGAGTTATGCCGACCATAGGAAGCCTTTGTCATTTGAGGTGGTTGATCACGTCTTTCTAAAAATATTACCTAGACGGGGCTTAATGAGGTTTGGGAAGAGTGGGAAGTTGTCCCATCGGTTTATTGGTCTTTTTGAAATCCTTGAGAGGATTGAGGAGGTTGCCTACCGTTTAGCATTACCGTCGCAACTGTCCGGAGTGCATGATGTGTTTCATGTTAGTATGCTTCAGAAATATGAGCCGGATCCATCACATGTATTGGATTGGACCGACTTAGAGGTAGACAAAGATGCTTCATATGAGGAGAGACCGGTGAGGGTCTTGGATAGACAGGACCAAGTTTTGCGAGGCAAGACGATTTCCTTGGTCAAGGTCTTGTGGAAACATCACGGAGTTGAGGAAGCTACTTGGGAACGTGAATTGGAGGTCCGGGAGAAATATCCAGACCTATTTGTTAATGTTTGAGTATATGTTGAATTTTTGTTTTGTTGATGAACTCTAAGAACATTGTATATGTTTGAGATTATGGAACATTGTATATGTTGAACATGTTTTAGAAATGCAAATATGATTATGAACATTGAATATGTTTCGGAAAGCATGAGATATATGTGTTGAAGTTAGTTGAATTTCAAAAGGATGCATGTTGATAATGCATGTTGAGTTAGATTGTATATTGTTCTCTTGAGAAGAGATGAAATGACCAGTAATGGGTCAAGATTGTGGGTATTGAATTATAATCACGTTGAGAATTGAGAAATCACAATTTTGAAACTTGTATATAATTTCGGGGACGAAATTCTTTAAGGGGGGAGGTTATAGCGATCCCGGTTTTCCCTGGTATGTATTGTATTCCGGACTCGGGTCTAGTAGTTGTATGTTGTTGTCTTTATCTCGTTTCCATCCTTTAATTCATTGTATTTGAATTGTGGGATGTGTTGGTTAAATTTGAAACAGGTTGGTTGTGAGTTGAAATAGATAGTTGCTGCCCAGGTTTTTCTTTCTTCGCTTGAGCGAGGCTCTTTGCGCTCGAGCGAGTATTGTGGGCCTTCAAGTTTCTTTTTCAGACGCAGCTTCCACTTGAGCGAGCTTTCTTGCGCTCGAGCAAGTCTTGTGTCTTGTGTCTCTTCACTCGAGCGAGCAGTATTGCGCTCAAGCGTGCATCTACGTCTCTTTTAGGCCTGAAGGATGGCATTCTTCGCTCGAGCGAGCTTCTTACACTCGAGCGAGCCCTGTGTTGTTTGATCCACCGCTCGAGTGAGAACTCTTGCGCTCGAGCATGCGTCTGCGTTGGTTCAAACCTGAAGCTTCTCATTGTTTGCTCAAGCGACGACTCTTACGTTCGAGTGAGGTCCTTTTGTGTCTGGTCGCTTGAGCGACCACTCCTTCGCTCGAGCAAGCCCTGTATATACCAGTTTGCAGCAGTGTGATTCTACATCACTTTTTCATCTCCATTTCTCTCCAAACCCTAGATCCGGCTGTCTCTTTCTACACACACACACACACTCTCTCTCTCTCTACAAATACACGTTGTTTTAGAGGTTCTCTACACTAGTTCCTTTGTATAAAAGTTAGAGCTTGGCTTGGGCTATCCTTTGATCCGAAAAAGAGTGGATTTGGTGCATCTTGAGTTTCTCTCTTTATCTCCTTTGAGTCTCTCCATTTGAGGTAGGGATAATCTACTCACTCCTATGAGTTTTAACATAGATGTTGGTCATTTTGTATAAATGGTTGGTTTGGGTAAAGTTAGGATTTTGGATTTGAAATAAAAGGGGGGTTTTCTATTTTTGGGGTTCTATATGTATATGAGATCTTGAAAATAGGGAAATTTGTGTATAATGGGAGAGATTTGATCTTGGGTTCAATATTTGAGAAGAGGGAGAAAAATGCTCTAATTGAAATTGTGTAGGTTATGGATATGAATGATGAAATAAATGTGGAAATATGAAATTGGATTGGAAATTATGAAATTGGGAAATATTATGATTAAATGGTGTAGTTGGATTAATAAACCACTCACCTATGGAAAATGTGATAAATTATCTGTTGAGAAATTTATTTATCTGTTTAGATATATCTGTTTTGGGCTATCGGTGCAGGATAGCCATGATTGTTGTAGAAAATGCATGATGATTAGTAAACTGGAACTAATCAATTGAACTAAGTCATTGAATATGACGGATGGATTAGCACATTGAATATGTGATTTGTTTGGTCATTGTATATAACAAAGTTTTTAAATACATTGTATATGTATATTTGTTTGGAAGGAGATAGGGGATGTACTCCAGTGTTTGGGAGGAGATAGGGGATGGACTCCATGGATAATTAAGTTGGCCGAAGCATATAAGGTGAAAGTCCCGAAATCTTATTTATGTTTGGGTACCGGTTCCCTCGGACGTAGTTCCGTAAAATGGCAAATGAACTGAAGTGTACAGATGTTCTATGATAAAAGTGTTGTTATATGAGTTGTAATCTCATTTGAATTGTTTGAATAAACAAACCATGTTAATGAATGGAATTGGAAGTATAAATGAAAACGGATTGAAACATGAATATCAGTGTTGATGGATTATGGAAATGGTGTAAATTGGTTTACATGTGTTAAACATTTATCATATGCTAATGTTTTAGCTAATTCTCATATTCTGTTTAGCATATCTCTACTGGGCTTTGGCTCACCCTTCTTAGGACACCATTTTCAAGTACAGATGCCATGCCACCTCTAAGGTCTTAACTTGGAAGGTTTAGGAGCTGAAGGCTTCATTTTGTTGTTTTGCCATTACCTGTATTTAAATGTAAATCTGAGCCGAGGGCTTTACTTGTAAAAGAGTTAGACTCTTCTTTTGTTGTAATCAAGTGATAACTTGGAAGGATGTAAGCCTGTAGGGCATTTTATGATGTTGTAAATATTTGGAATTTATATGAATTACCTTTATAATATTAACTCTGATGAATGGAAATGCGGTTTATCTATCATGCTTATGGAACTGTTATATGAAGGGTGTATGTATTATTTTGAGGGCGTTAAGAGAAAAACATTTAGAATGAGACAGGAAAAATTCTAGAATAGGCCAGTGTCTTCCTTGATTCTTTAAGTACATATTTGTTTTCTTTTTTTATTTGGGGAGAGAGGTTTTGGTTGGGGGAACCTTATGGGATTCTTCTTAGTGAAAACAAAAAAATGATTTTATTTCTATATCTTCTGTATAACTTTGTTGAGTTGCTATTGTTATATATAGAAGTGGTGATTTGTCCAATGTTTTATACTTAATTAGCCAAATTTTGTGTTGCAATTGCATCAGGACGGAATGGGGTAGCCTTCAATCACTATGTGATATTAGTTATACAATAATCCAAACCAATTACGCAAAGAAAATTTTTATGAGTGAGATATATTGACTTACTTTGTTAAGTAGTTGGAAACAAAATATGATCGACCCACTTTGTATGTGTTACATTTTCTCATTTGTTTGGAGTACCACGTAGACAATGCCATATGATACTGTGGGGTATCTAATAATTTTTACAGTTTTTAGGACAAAATATGGCAACAAAATATTAGAAAAAATTACAAATAAGTATCACTTTTTCCTTCAAAATGTCATTCAGTTTTTTCAACTTTCAATTTTTAGATAACTAAGTCCTATATTTTTTAAATTTCTCTCAAATAAGTTCAAGAGTCCATAATAACATACTTTAATCCAATCATACCCTTCAAGGTGGGAACAAATTGTTGTATTCATTTTGAAATACTTTTGTGACAAAGTATTAAGGGCGAATTACACTAACATTGCCTATAGTTTAGAACTCGTATCACTTTAATTTCTAACTTTTTAATTGTGACACATTTGATAATAAATTTTCAATCTTATTCCAAATAAAGACAATTGAGAAGATACTATTGCTCAATTTCAAGGGCAAAGTCGTCAACTTGATAAAAAATAAACTAATTTAAAAAATGTCAAAAAATATTTTTGAATTTCTAAAAATTATTTTTACCCACTAAAGATAAAATTATGTAAAATTGATAAATCTTTTACGCATTTATTTATTTATTACCAAATTAATTTTTATTATGTGTTTAGATGATGATCATACAATGCGTGGTTGTTAGGCTTTTAATGTGTAACCAATATATTTAATATATGAAATGTTTTTAGTTTTGAATTTTTTGATTTAATAGACTGATTTAATAATGATATCAAAATTGTCGCCCTATTTGAGTTTTGAAAAATAGAGTCTAATTTAATGAAAATAAAAATAACCATCTATTACATGATCATCATCCAAATACATAATAAAAATTAATTTGGTAAAAAAAATAAATGTGTAAAAAATTTATCAATTTTACATAATTTTATCTTTGGTGGGTAGAAATAATTTTTAAAAATTCAAAAATATTTTTTTAACGTTTATTTTTGTCAAATTAATTTATATTTATCAAATTGACGACTTTGACCTTGAAATTGAGTAATGGTATTTTCAATTGTTCTTATTTGGAACAAGATTCAAAATTCAGGTCAAATGTGTCACAATTAAAAAGTCAAGAACCAAAGTGACACAACTCCAAACTATAGGGACTGTTAGTGTAATTTGCCCAAGTATTAATTTGTTTTGATGTTCAATTAATTATGACTATAGTTTTTTTTCCACTCAAATATTGTTAGTTAGCATTAATAATAAATGATTTATGTTCTATTACGAAGATGAATGCCTCTTTCTATTCAATCGTTTATACTTTTCTTTATTAGAATTTGTACAAATTTTAAAATGTAAATTGAATCTCAAACTAATCTGGGAGAATTTATACTATTGAGTCTCAAACTAATTTAAATTGAAGGTTGATTGGAACTTAATGGCCATTTGGATTTGTTAGTGTCATTAACATTATTGTCGAGACAAAGGCCTTCCAAATAATATTTGCTAAGGTTGTGTTAAGATTTTAGATTTGTAGAAAGTGTTGGAAAAAATGGTTTTATATAGGCATATTTTTTAGCCCAAATTTGAGTGGGTCCCAAATGTCTTTTGGGTGGGTCCGAAGAGGTGAAGTGTTCCTTGCCGCGCGACAAGTCACACGGTGAAGACGGTACGTCAAAACCATTTATGAGTAAATGGGAAGTTGACGTTGTTTTCAGGTCTAACATTAATTTTTTAGATAAAATTCTTTTGAATTTTTTCAATAAAAATTATTGTGGGAATTTAATTTAATTCTAAATTCAAATTTTTGGTTTCTGAGTGGTTTCCTAAAGTTTGTAACTATGGGAATTTAATTTAATTCTAAATTCAAATTTTAGGTTCCTAAATGATTTCCTAAAATTTATACCTCTTTCATTATTTATTAAACTATTCAAATAGTTTAATATATATATATATATTCCATATAGCTTAATTAATAAAGCTCCATCAGTTTGGAACAAGTTGCACTAACGGACAAACTTTTCAAATTTCCACTAACGGAACTTTTTTCAAGTTGTTTGAATTTTTTGCAACGGTCAAACCTTGTTTGATATAGTGGTGCACCTTTTCTTTTCAAATAAATACCTATTCGGGTATGTTTGAAAGGTCACCAAGTGGGCTATATATACATATCAGTTTTCCAGCAGTCCGAATCCGGAAAAAACATTGAGTCTGAAATTTTGTCCTTTTGCTGTCCATTTCCTTTTAGTGTTCACCAATTTGGATTGTCCTTTTTAAGATGATCTCAAAATTGAACTAAACTCTTAAAAAAACCCTATACTCCATCACATGAAATTTGATCAATCCAATTCACTGTGGACATACATGAGCCTATTTGGTGCAATTTTTTGCAAGTAGAAAATTGAAAATCAAAAAGAAAAAGCTAAAGCTAAAAGCATCTCTCCCCCAACTTTCAAATAATAAATTTTGTTTAGCTTATTTAAACTATTTTTGACTCACAAGATGTCAGCAGAAACTGACCAAACAATCTGACACAATTTCTGAAAATAAACAAAACTATAAGCAGTTCCATAAGCTAAACCAAAGTAAGAAGCATCATGGATCATCCAATGTCACAAACACCTGCTTAAGTTTCACATGAGTAGTCAAACTGCAATGAGTTTCTCCTAGTTCATCAAGTTTTGCCTTGGAGTATACATCAACTATAAGCAGATTAAATAGCTTATGTGAATGACTAAGAAAAAGAAAATAGGGTCAACTTCTTTCCTAAACTTGGTTGATTGCAAATTGCAATAGTGTTTTGGTCGAGCAAGCCAACAAGGATTTTGTTATATAACAAGCAACCATTATATAATAGATAACAAACTTGTGTTGGGTCGATCTTGATTTACGGTTCATTACTCAAGTGCTAGTTGCATTCAAAAGTTCTCCTAGCTAAGTTGCTTCTCAAATATCTTGGCAATCCAATTTATAATCTTTTAACTATTAATATCTCAGTTTCCTTAATTATGTTTTTATAAGTTATGACTTTTTAATTTGGTTACTCGGTATTGTTATTCTTCTCTTGTAGTTCTTTGTTAATATTGTCTTTATTTTTAATTATTTCTCTATAATTATTTGGTTTTCTTCTTGATAAATATATATTATTTATCACTTTATTTTAATTTATCCATTTGTTTGTTTGCCAAGAAATCGTTGGAATGAAATTTATTGCTTCTACGTCTCAATGATTGATGGTAAAAAAACGGACATCTTTCTCGCAATCTTCATTGAGACTAGGAGGCTCCTATCTCAGATTTCTTGGCAATCAAAATTATAATTATAATTATAATTTTTAACTTATTTATTGTTGATAATTTTTCTCTCATTATTTGGTTTTCTTCTTGATGAATATGTATTATATCTTGCTTGATTTTACTTTGTCTATTAGTTTGTTTGCCAAGAAATACTAGGAACAAAATTCATTGCTTTTAGGTCTAAATGCCTGATGTTAAAAAAACGGACATCTTTCTCACAATCTCCATTGAGACTAAGTTCCTTCTAAGATTTTCTTGGCAATCAAATTTATAATCTTAATTATGACATTTTTATGAGTTATGGTATTTTAATTTGGTTACTTACTGTATGAGCACGAAATAATTTTTCTCGTATGATCATGTTGATCAAGTTTGCGCTCCTCCAAACGTCGTCGCTTTACTTCCTGAAAACACAAACGTGAGCTAGCCGGCCGGTGTGTGCCGGAAACCCCTCCGATGCCTAAGTCAGCAAATAAACAATAGACAAAAGCTCTGTGTATTTGAGAGTCAACATTGTAATACCTGTACATAGGTCCTGTTACGAGCTTTTATAGATTCCGTGTGGCACAATCCTAGTAGGACTCTTTATTCCTCAATGTAGAGTCCTCCTAGGAATCACATCTTCTAAAAGATAATGCTTATCCCTTAACACCCTTCTCACTGCTTTAATCAAGTGAAATGGTTTTACCTCAGTAGTATGACAAAACGACCGAGCTAACACTACCATGCTTAAGCGGCAAATTTAACCAAGCTTACCTAGCTCGGTTCCACCTTGCTCTTACAATTCAGATTCCTGTACCTTGGTTCAGCATGCTCCAACTGGGCTATCTGAGTTATTTATGACCGAGCTAACTAGGCCCAATGGCAAAGCCCATTCTACTTAGCCCACAGCTCGGCTCACTCCTACCCAGTCCTAGCTCGGCCCAGATTTACACATTTTACCCTCTCAATTGCCCCTTAATGCCATCTGCAACGCATGATTTGGGATTATTTTACTCCAGCTGAGCTAGAAACATTCAAGCCAACCGAGCTCCCCTTCCACCGGACTATCGATGAGTCCGGTCCATAAACGTCTTTTCAGTTGCTCTGCACGTCTGAATCATTTTCTATTCTCTTGGACATGTGGCAAGCTCCCACTGGCCAAGTGTAGCTGTCACAGCCGTCTTCGTACTCTGCAAATTTTGAACAGTCCCACCCTTTCTATGCTTTATATGGAACCCTACTTTTTGAACAAAACACACCACTATTCATCTTCTCTTTCTTGCCCTCTGAGCCTCCATTTTCCCAATCATAGCACCTGCAAAGCTTGCGTTCTCACTGCCATCCTTGCGGTTTTGATCTGCGTCGTTTTACCTTAAAACTGTAAGTGCCTTAATCCTTCGCTTTTTCTATTTATTTTGTGAACATGTATAGTATAGTTATGTACATACACATATATTTTCCAAAACACGCTTCTGTAGTTTCGCACAAATGGGTAGGGACCACGAAAACTCAAAAACTACATCCCCAGACCATAATCACCTTAGCTGAATCCTCAATCAATCTGGAATGCGATCCTTTTGATCGAGAGTAAAACCATAACCGAACTAGGAACCAGTTTGTGATAGGTGCATACTTCGACCGAACTAGAAATCCTTACCCAATAATCGAGCTAAAAACTCGTGTTTTGACCGAGCTAAGATCCTTAATGCTCAATAACCGGGCTAAAAACTCACGTTTGGACCAAGCTAAGATCCTTAATGCTCAATAACCAGACTAAAAACTCGCGCTATGATCGAGCTAAATGTTGCAACCCACTTAGCCGATCTAGAGTTTTATATTTATTTATCCTTGTTTTTTAGCCCGGTTCAGTTGTCTGGGCATAACACTTTTATCTCCCCTTTGCAGACTTTGACTAGGTTGGCCAGGCACACCTTTGCACGCTCAACCGAGATATTCAACATCATCTCACCACCGAGATAAGCTACCGCGCTAATTTATAAACAAATTAAGTTAAATGGGTAAATACTGATTCTTAGTAAACTCCCCTGGGGCCATCGCCGAATTCCGCAAGGACTACAACATTCCTGACGATGTCCATCTTTCACTAGCTGAACTAGACACCACGCCTTGGGAAAAATCGGGCTTTGTTCCCTTTACCGTAATATCCATTGTAGAAGCCGGTCTTCGATTTCCCGTTCAGCCACTCCTTTGTGAATTCCTTAGGTAGACAAGACTCTGCCCCACTCAGC
Organism: Camellia granthamiana; assembly: GCA_036172215.1. Taxonomy (NCBI): domain Eukaryota; kingdom Viridiplantae; phylum Streptophyta; class Magnoliopsida; order Ericales; family Theaceae; genus Camellia; species Camellia granthamiana. The sequence continues at coordinate 80,040,263 of CM069914.1, read as the reverse complement.
TCTCCACAAATTCATATAGAATAATAAATGGCATCGCCGAGCTAAACCACCGGCTTGGCCTCAACCTCGGTTTGGCCGAGCTATTCCATCAATACTCACTCGGCCAAAATGAAGACGGCTGGATGTATTATTTAAGAATAAGAAGACGCCGAGAGAAAATAATTAAAAACACACCGGACAAAGACCTAAATGATGACGACTTCTTCTGGGTTTCTGGCAATTTTGAAGACCAGGAAGCCCAGATACTGGGCTATAGTATTAACTGGAATAAAGGAACAGCTGGTATGACAACCTCGGCTTAGTTTGTCCTTTTTTGCTTTTGCTGTTTATAAGCTTTACACTGCGCTAATTGTTGTCTTGAACCAGCTAAAGTCACAATACCAATACCCCAACTTAGACGCTCTCCGCGCCGCGCTTCGATACCGTGATCGAGGTTGGGCCGAGCTACTTAACTTCGAACCGACCTACAGATATAGCGGAAGGAGGAAGACCAGGGTGACAGACTTTCTTCTTGAGCCATCACCTGAACCAGATCCCACACTTCCTTAAATCAAGCTGATCCCGCTAACAGAGGAACAAGAAATAGCAAAGAAAAGAGCCGTGCGAGCGCTCATCATCGAGAAAACCACTGGTGAAGCTCAAGCCGGGCTAGAGCCAACCGGCTAGCCTCGTGATACCGTGGTGGCCCTTCCAACTGCAAGGCCCACCACATCTCGGCCGAGCAAACATGTACGAACCACTTCAGCTGAGCTGCAACGCTGGTTGATGAGGATGTCGTGCTTCCAGACACCTCAATGCCAAGCCCCGAGCCCGCACATTCAAATCAAGCTAGCCCTTCAGAGTGGGCTCCAAAAATAACTTACAAAAACCACGCCATCTCGGACGCCGACTTAGTGGTTACAGAACAAGACCACTCGCTTGCCTTCAACCTCACCAAGAGCGTGTGCCTGCCAGCCGACATGGAGCATCACGATCATCTGACCGAGCTGAAGGCCATTCGCTCGGCAACAAAGTCGATGGTGCTGGTAAGTTCTCCCTTTGCTTATTTTTTCAATTCACACATTTGTTTGCACGGTTTTAATCATAATTGCTATCTCTCCTTTTGCAGGCCATGCAGAAGAATCATGTTGCTCACAAGCGCGTGCTAGAGCTGCGTAAGACAGCACGGTTGGCTGTTGTAGATGCCAATGCCAAAGCGGCCGAGCTAAACGAGGCTAGGCAAAAGATGACCGAGCTTGAATCCGAAATTGCCCGACTCACCAGGCTGGTCAACTGGCTGAAGCAGATAAACAGAAGGCTTTGGTTGAGCGGAAAGACCACTATTTGTGCGAGCTGGCCAAGCTCGAGAAGAAAAAGGATGCAGAAATCGCCAAGCTGCAGAAGAAGATGGAAGATGCAGAAGATCGTGGCTATAAGGAAATGGAAGCCACCTATATTCTGCAGTGTGAAGCTGCAAAGGACATATTTTTCAAGTGTGGATGGAAGACGACTGTTTTGAAGCTTCGCCAGGGGCAAGAAACCGAAGTCTTCCGAAATCCTCCCCCTCACTTCATCCCAAGTTACATAGCGGACTACGCCAATGCCATCCAACAAAAGCTGCTCCAAGAGGGGGAGGAGGAAGGATCCCCAGAGCCAAATAGTGCCCCACCAGTCACCAGTGAGCACGGTCTTCAAACTGCTCAATCAGCTTGGGTAGAGCCACCGGTGCCAAACACGGCTGATGATGCGACTGTGACCGACCTTCCTACTGAAACTGGGCTACCGAGTGGTGAAGTTCGGGTTGACCTTGATGCAGATTTGGATGACCTCTTTGCTTGACCTAGTTTTTTTTTTTCTTTTGTTGTTTTACTCTTGAAAGAATTTGTAGCCGAGCTCATGCCCCTCCTCTTGTAGTAGATATTTTGAAATGCAATGAAATCTGCTCTTTTTTCTTTGACTGTTTGTTCGGTTACTCTTGTAATGGTCTTAACATTTCATTGCTGAGATAGACATCTCGGTTCAAAAGATTTGTAATCTGTTTACTGTTGGTCATACTTGCCAACTTTCTTCAGCCTAGATCTTTACCTCGGCTGAAGAGAGATAATATGTTGGTCATACCTGCCAACCCTCTTCAGCCTAGATCCTGATCTCAGCTAAAGAGAGCTAAATGTTGGTTATTCCTGCCAACCTCTTCAGCCTAGATCTTGATCTCGACTGAAGAGAGCTAAATGTTGGTTATTCCTGCTAACCTTCTTCAGCTTAGATCCTGATCTGGGTTGAAGAGAGTTAAGTGTTGGTTATTCCAGCCAACCTTCTTCAGCTTAGATCCTGATCTGGACTGAAGAGAGCTAGATGTTGGTTATTCCTGCCAACCTCTTCAGCCTAGATCCTGATCTTGGCTGAAGAGAGCTAAATGTTGGTTATTCCAGCCAACCTCTTCAGCCTAGATCCTGATCTCGGCTGAAAAGAGCTAAATGTTGGTTTAGGGTTTAGGGTTATTCCAGCCAACCTTCTTCAGCCTAGATCCTGATCTGGGCTAAAGAGAGCTGAGTGTTTGTTATTCTAGCCAACCTTCTTCAGCCTAGATCCTGATCTGGGCTAAAGAGAGCTAAGTGTTGGTTATTCCAGCCAACCTTTTTCAGCCTCGATCCTGATCTCGGCTGAAGAGAGCTAAATGTTGGTTATTCTGGCCAACCTTTTTCAGCCTAGATCTTAATCTTGGCTGAAGAGAACTACATGTTTGGTTATTCCTGCCAAACTTCCTGATTGCCCCTTGCTGGCAATGACTGAATAATTTTTACAGTAGAAAGAATTGTGCTAAAAACTACTTCTTTTATTTAAAAAAGGGAAAATTACAAGTATTTAAAAATTAAAAATAAAATAATTTGAGATTGGCAGTGTTCTATGACCTGGGAATAGCCTTGCCATCTCCATCTTCCAAGTGATATGCTCATTTCTCTGCTAAACCAACCACTTTGTATGGTCCTTCCCAGTTAGGTCCTAGCTTGCCATCGCTGGGTATCAAAGTATTGCCCATTACTTTGCGTAATACCCAATCCCCAATCTTGAATTGCCTTGGATGTATTGTCTTGTTATATTTTCTGGATAACTTCTGCTGGTATGAGGTAATGTGAACTAGAGCTCTTTCCCTTCTCTCTTCTGCAAGGTCAAGTTCCAAGGTTAGAGCTTCTCCATTCAAGTCTAGGTCAAAATTTTCATTTCTAATAGTGGGGAGGCCTACTTCTAGTGGGTTTACTGCCTCTATGCCATAAGCCAGGGAAAAAGGCGTTTCTCTAGTTGATCACTGAGCTGTGGTACGATAGGCCCATAAAATATGAGGAAGCTCCTCAGCCCACTTGCCTTTTTCTTTCTCTAACATTTTCTTTAAACCTTCTAAGACGACTTTGTTTGATGCTTCTGCCTGGCCATTCGCTTGAGGGTATGCCGGTATAGAGTTGTAGAATTCTATCTTGTATTCTTTGCAAAAGTTCCTGAAGATTTTGCCATCAAATTGAGTGCCGTTGTCAGATATTAGGGCCTTGGGTATGCCAAATCGGGTTATGATGTTCTGCCAGACGAACTTCTTTACATCTTTCTCCTTTATTGATGCGAGTGCTTCGGCCTTCACCCACTTTGTGAAGTAGTCTATTGCTGCGAGAAAGAACTTTCTATTGCCGGGTGCTGTTGGAAGTGGTCCTACTATGTCCAGGCCCCACATTGCGAAGGGCCATGGGCTAGTTAGTGGTAGAAGCTCTCTGGCTGGTTGGTGTATCTGGTGTGCGAACCTCTGACATTTCTCACACCTCTTGACATACTTCTCAGAATCTGCTTGCATGTATGGCCACTAATATCCTTGTGAGATTACTCTGTAAGCCAATGATCTTCCTCCTTGGTGGCTTCCACAAACGCCCTCATATATCTCAAACAAAAACGCCTTGACCTTGCTAGGATGGACACATTTCATGTAAGGTCCTGTGAAGGATTTTTTGTACAACGCCAATGATAGAGAGAGCCAAAATCGCTGTGACTTTGCTCTTATTTTGTTGGCCTCTTTCTTCTCTTCAGGTAAGATGTCGTCTTTTAAGAATACTATAATGGGATCCATCCATGAAGGGCCTAGTTTGGCGCAACATTCCTCAGCTACTTCAGGTTCTTCAATGCTTGGTCTGGGTAGGAAGTCGATCAGTAGTGGGTGTGGGACAGATGTGTCTGCCATTGAAGCAAAATCTGCTAGTTTGTCTGCTCTGCTGTTTTCTTCTCAGCCGATTTGTTCTATCCGCACTACTTCGAACTTCATGATCTCCTTTCTGACTAACTCTTGGTACTTAGCCATCCTCTTATCTTTCGCCTCGTAGTCGCCTGAAATCTAGTTTACTACCAACTGGGAGTCACTGTAAACCATTAGCTCAGTGGCCTTCATGAAAAGTGCTGATCTTAGGCCTGCTAAAAGCGCTTCATACTCCGTCTCATTGTTTGATGCTGGGAAGCCAAGGTTGACTGCTTGTTCCACTATTAGGCCATCTGGTGAGATGAAGACTACGTCAAGCCCTGCACCGTGCCTATTGGATGCTTCATCCACGAAAAGCTTCCACATCTCTCCGACGAATAGTTTCCAGCAAGTAGAGGGATCGGATAATGTCTTGGGGTCATGTGTGTTGCTGATGTTTTCTTCCAAGTCTATGCCTGCTGTTGGGGTTTGCTCTTCACTATCTGACTGCCCCAAGTTTTTACTTGTTGATGAGTCCTCGCTGGGAATAGCATGGTTTACCCCTTCTTTCCTGTCTTCAATCCTGTATGGCTTAGAATGTAGCTGGGCATCTTGTTTTAGGGGCTGCGCAGTTCCTGCGGCACTTTCCATCCCCATTTCTGTTGTATCGGTTAAATCAACTGGGCAGATGTGATGACTTCCTGGTGTGAACTCAGCCACAAAGTCTACCAAAGCTTGGGCTTTTATTGCGGTTCTGGGTTGAAACTTGATATCGAACTGTCCCAATTCCACTGCCCACTTCAAGATTCATCTAGAAAAGTATGTCCTCTCAAACAAAGCTTTTAAGGGAAAAGCTGTTAAGACGATTATGATGTGGACGTGAAAGTAATGTGACAACTTCCTTGAGGCCATCATCAAAGCTAAGGCCAGCTTTTCCAATGGTAGGTACCTTGTTTCAGCGCCCAGCAAGGTTTTGCTAACATAAAAGATAGGCAGGTGTTGGATTCCTTCCGCTCTGACCAACACTGCGCTAACTGCATGCTGTGAAACCGCCAAGTACAAAAAGAGCTCTTCTCCTGGTACTGGGGTTACTAATAATGGAGGAGAGGTCATGTAGTCCTTTAGGCTCTCTAAGGCGCGGTCGCATTCTTCATCCCACTCAAATTTGGCTTTCAAAGCTTGGAAGAATGGTCGACATCTGTCTGACGAACGACTTATGAACCGGTTGAGTGCGGCTGCTAGGCCAGTGAGATGCTATACCTCTTTGACTGTGTTAGGCCTCTCAAGTTCCTGGATTGCTTTGATCTGAGAATGTTCAGCTTCTATTCCTCGGTTGGTTACCGGGAAGCCTACGAATTTGCCTGATCCTACACCGAATGCACACTTGGATGCATTCAGGCGCAACTTGTTCTTCTTTAGAATTTGGAACATTTCATCTAGGTCCCTGAGGTGGTCCTTCTCATCCTTGCTTATGACCACCATATCGTCTATGTAAGCCTCCATTGTTCTGCCTAACAATAGTTCGAACATTTTGGTGATCATCCGTTGAAATGTTGCCCCTGCGTTCTTTAGGCCAAAAGGCATGACCTTATAACAGTACAATCCCCTAGGTGTTGTGAATGACGTCACCTCCTGGTCTGGTTCATACATAGCGATCTGATGGTAACCTCTATACGCATCAAGGAAGCTAAGTCGATTATGCCCTGCCGTTAGGTCCACCAGTTGGTCTATCCATGGCAGGGGGAAACTGTCCTTTGGGCATGCCTTGTTGACTGTTTTGTAGTCCACACAAACGCGTTACTTTCCGTTCTTTTTTGGCACTACGACAGTATTGGATATCCATTTGGGATAGTGCACTTCTCTGATGGGTCCTGCCTCCCGCAAGTTTCCCACTTCTTCCGCCACTATCTCCGCGTGATGGAGTACCGATCTGCGAGTGCGCTGTATAATTGGTCTGGCATTTGGGTGGACGTTAAGTTGGTGGCAGATGAACTTTGGGTCAATGCCAGGCATGTCATATGGCGTCCAGGCGAACACTTCGATATTTGAGATTAAGAATTCCATAATCTCAGTTCTCTCAGTACTGGACAAAGACGAACTGAGCAAAAAGAACTTTTCTAGGTCCTCTCTGTTGGCTTGCCTGCCTCGCCCATTCCTGCTAGGTTGTTCTACCGTGTTAACTTTTGCGGTAGTCTTTTTATCTGGTATCCCTGTTGTGCCAGTTTTTGTTTTAGCACGGGCGTTATCTTTCTCTACTCGGATATGTTGGTGCACCCTCTCCATTAGGGCCTCCATTGTAAGGGATGGCGTCATTGTCATTGAGTCCCTCAATTTGTTACCGATTGGTAAATCCCGTTTGTATTGTGCGATGGCGAGATTTGCTCAGCAATCCCTAATCTGGTTGAAAGTCTCCTAGTAGCGATTGTTGTAGGACCTCAATGTCTCTTTTACGCCCATGTCGATGGAGAGTAACTGATCAATCTCCACTGGTGTCTTGGTGTTCATTCTAAATTTGGTCACAAACGCCTCTGCCAATTGTGCCCATGAGGCGATGCTACCCTCTGGTAGCCTCTCGAACCAGGTTAGACCTAGGTCGCCAAGGCTGGACGGAAATAGGATACACATTAGAGCCTCGTTTCACCGGTATACTGTCATAACCTGGCAAAAGTGGCTTAAGTGCATGTAGGGGTCTGACTTCCCCTCATAAGTGGTGAATTTGGGCTAGTGGAAGCCTGAAGGTAGTGGTGCGTTCTCTATTGCCGGAACGAACGGTGAGCTCTGTAACCTTCCTAATACTTTATCCGCTGGTTCGTAAGCAAGGCGCGGCATTGGCATCCCTACCTCGACACTCCCATGTGTCTTAGGGGCCAACCGCCGTAGTGCTGAAACCCTACGAGGGTCGCGAGCCCTAGTGTCTTCCTTCCATCGGGCCCTCTCCTCTGTATATGACCTTTCAGTCCTTGTTCTCTCGGACCTGGAGTGATGAGTCTTGGAAGTCCTTGACTGAGTGTCGCCCGTTCTAAGGCTCCTACTTTCTGCTTATGATGGTGTGGTATGTCTGTTACGACCCTCCGAGTGGCGAGGGAGCATGTTGCCTTTGCACCCTTTTCTTGTCGCCACCCCTTTCCCTTTTATCTGGTGCTTCATTGTCTCCATGTCTGCCGCCATCCTCCTTATTAACTCGTCTTATTCGCTCACGCGATCCTCCAAAACTTAAGGATCCAGCCTTCGCCTCTGTCTTTCAGGACTTTAAGAGCGACGGGGACTAGTGCCCTGTCTCTCCCTTGTGTCCCTCTGGGAGTTCCGTCGCTGGGGTTCTAAATCCGCCATGGGAGGGATAGAAGGTAAACCTTCGCGCCTCCCACCCCCCTCCGGGGTTTGCCCATCAATAGCAGATTGTGGCAAGTCTTCATTGTGCGCCATTGCTTTCAACTAGAGAGGAAAACTTGATCAAGAGGTTTTGTTCTTTGTGAACTTTCCACAGACGACGCCAATTGTACGAGCACGAAATAATTCTTCTCGTATGATCATGTTGATCAAGTTTGTGCTCTTCCAAACGTCGTCGCTTTACTTCGTGAAAACATAAACGTGAGCTAGCCGGCGGGTGTGTGCCGGAAACCCCTCCGATGCCTAAGTCAACAAATAGACAATAGACAAAAGCTCTGTGTATTTGAGAGTCAAAATTGTGATACCTGTACATAGGTCTTGTTACGAGTTTTTATAGATTCTGTGTGGCACAATCCTAGTAGGACTCTTTATTCCTTAATGTAGAGTCCTCCTAGGAATCACATATTCTAAAAGATAATGCTTATCTCTTAACACCCTTCTCACTGCTTTAACCAAGTGAAATGGTTTTACCTCGGTAGTATGACAAAACGACCGAGCTAACACTGCCATGCTTAAGCAGCAGATTTTACCGAGCTTACCTAGCTCGGTTCCACCTTGCTCTTACAATTCAGATTCCTGTACCTCGGTTCAGCATGCTCCAACCGGGCTATCTCAGTTATTTATGACCGAGCTAACTAGGCCCAATGGAAAAGTCCATTCTACTCAGCCCACAACTCGCCTCACTCCTACCCAGTCTTAGCTCGGCCCAGATTTACACATTTTACCCTCTCACTTGCTAATTTTTTATATAATGTTTTGTTTCCATAATTCTAATTCTTGTCTTATAATAATTTGTTCTTTAATATTTTCTTTATTTTTCTCTAATTATTTGGTTTTCTTCTTGGTGAATATATTACTGTATCTATTAATTTGTTTGCCAAGAAATCGTGGGAACAAAATCAATTGCTTTTGGGTATCAATAGGTAATTAAGAGACAGAAATCTTTCTCACAATTGACATTGAGAAGTTCCTTTCTTAGATTTCTTGGCAAAGAAAATTGTAATCTTAATTTTGATAATTTTTCTTTTGTTTTTTGGGTTTCCTTCTTGATGAATATTTATTATTTGTTGCTTGATTTTACTTTAGCTATTAGTTTGTTTGCCAAGAAATATTGGGAACAAAATTTATTGGTTTTGGGTCTCGATCTTGATGTTAAAAAAACAGACTTCTCGCAAGTCTATCAAACTAAGTTGCTTCTTAAATATCTTGGCAATCGAATTTATAATCTTATAACTGTCAATATCTAAATTTCGTTAATTATGATATTTTTATAAGTTATGACTTTTTAATTTGGTTACTCCGTAATTATTTTATAATATTGTTATTCTTCTCTTGTAGTTCTTTGTTTAATATTTTCTTTATTTTTAATTGTTTCTCTATAATTATTTGGTTTTCTTCTTGATAAATATATACTATTTATTGCTTTATTTTAATTTATTTATTTGTTTGTTTGCCAAAAAATCCTTGAAATAAAATTTATTGCTTCTACATCTCAATGATTGATGGTAAAAAAACGGACATTCTCGCAATCTTCATTGAGACTAGGTTCCTATTTCAGATTTCTTGGCAATCAAAATTATAATTATAATTTTTAATTTATTTATTTTTGATAATTTTTCTCTCATTATTTGGTTTTCTTTTTGATGAATATGTATTATATCTTGCTTGATTTTAGTTTGTCTAATAGTTTGTTTGCCAAGAAATATTAGGAACAAAATTCATTACTTTTTAAGTCTCAGTGCCTGATGTAAACAAACGAACATCTTTCTTGCAGTCTTTATTGAGACCAAGTGCCTCTCTCAGATTTCTTGGCAATCAAAGTTATACTTTTTATCTGTTTATTTTTTATAATTTCTCTCTTATTATTTGTTTTTTTTTTTTTTTTTGGGGATGAATATATGTTATATTTTGGTTGATTTTACTTTGTCTATTAGTTTGTTTGCCAAGAAATGCTAGGAATAAAATTCAATGCTTTTAGGTCTCAATGCCTAATGTTAAAAAAACGGACATCTGTCTCGCAATCTCCATTATGACTAAGTTCCTTCTAAGATTTTCTTGGCAATCAAATTTATAATCTTAATTATGACATTTTTATCAATTCATAGTATTTTAATTTGGTTACTTGCTAATTTTTTATATAATGTGTAGCGATCCCAGTTTTGCCACTTCGTTGAGTATATCGGGGATCGAGCTGCCCGGTTAGCTCGCGGGCCTAGGGCAACGCCCTGGCGGGGTTAAGGGGCAGCGGCCTAGAAGAAAAAATGCAAAATGCATTAGAAGTTACTTGTTCGCTCGAGCGACTGTTTATGCGCTCGAGCGGAGAATGTTTGGTTTCAGAAGTTTGACTTGCCTGCAAAAGTACTGAGAAAATGTATTTGACGCTCGAGCGGGGCTTTCTACGCTTGAGCGGGCCATGTTATATCAGTTCGTGAATCTGATATTTCAGATCACTTTTGTATATCTCTCTCTCTAAAAACCCTTTCGTCTCCCTTCTCTCTACATTTCCCTACGCCAAATTGGATCAAAACCTTGATTTCTCAAGATCCATTAGAGTTCTGCTATAAGTTCTTTATCAAAGTTGGTTAACTTCTCGAGGGCTTCGTTGTGTGCAGTGAAGATCGAGTTTCAACACCGTTGATTTTGGGGGTTTCATCTCATTTCTTCTTGAAAACTTGAGGTAGGGATTTTCTAAGAGTTATATATATATTTTTGCAAGATCTATATGATTTTCAAAATTATCTTTCGATAGCTTTGAAAATTGATTGTTGATTCAAGAAGTTGAGCAATTTTGAAAGTGGATTTGTCTCTTGTTCTTTTAAAATGATCTTATGGGTTTTGATCTTCGTTGATTGAAGAAAATATGATTTTGGAAAGTTTTCTTTCAAAGGATTTGAGTTGTATAGTTTTGGTGAGAAAACCTAGAATTTGGGGATTTTTTTAAAAGAGACTGAAAATCCATGAATGATATTGTTGTATTTATTTTGTGTGTCAAAATAAATGGATGTTTGAAAATTTTCTTATTTATATTTATATAAATGATGAATTTCAGAGAATATGAGAATTGTTGTTCATTTTGAAAATTATTGTTCAAAACGTTGAAATAGTATTGAAATGACTAATTGTTGAGGATACTTGAGAAAAAGGAATTGTGTTCTTTCTTGGATGATGAATTGGAATAAAAGTATTTATATTCATCTTGTGTTATTGGCATAACAATTCATTTGATTACATTAAACTTTGAAAATTGATTTGAAAACTTTCATTGAGAAAAGAATGTTGAGAAACAAGTTTTCATGAAATGGTTTTGGGATAAATACATTGGTAAGTCTTGATAGGTGGTGTAGATGATATTGAATAAGTTAGCTTGAGAGTTCGGGGTGAAAGACCAAAAACCTGCGCGGATAGGTGTCGAGCCTTCCGGTTAATACTGGTAAAAATGACAATTTGGTAGTACTTGTATAGTCTACTTGCAGACACCGACCTAGGAATTACCAGAGTCATATTTACCGCCCTTGAAATAAATTGTTAAGTTTTGAACAATTGAAATTGCATGACATCATTGAGCATGATGGTTTTCAAAAGATGAAAATACGATTTATCTTCAAAAAGGGGCATAGCATGGCATGTGCATTTCATCTCTTGAGATTTGTATAAAATGTATATACTTTGTTAAGGATTTCCTACTGGGTTTTATGCTCACCTTACGGGATTTTTGTGCAAGAAAAGATGTGGTGATGCCGCCTAACTAAAGGTGAGGAAATGTGTGTTGAGAGTACGAAACTCTCATTTTGTTGTGACTCTGTGTGTAAGCCAAGGGCTGTATGTGTGTGGGTTTGAATAACCGTTTTGTGTAATCAGGCTCAAACCTTGGAAACTTGTAAACCCTTGGGGGTATTTATTTGTTTATTTACTTGTTGTTGGATTAATGTATTGTTGCATGAAGAACTATTGTATCATGTAATGTAAGTTTGGAGATTTATATTCTGTTTTCCTTGAAAGAGCCATGATTGTTGTATTATCATTTGGGCGAGAAATTTGAGGCGTTACATAATGTTTTGTTTCCATAATTCTTATTCTTGTCTTATAATAACTTGTTCTTTAATATTTTCTTTATTTTTCTCTAATTATTTGGTTTTCTTCTTGGTGAATATATCTTATTTATTTCTTTATTTTACTTTATCTATTAATTTGTTTGCCAAGAAATCGAGGGAACAAAATCAATTGCTTTTGGGTCTCAATGGGTAATTAAGAAATGGACATCTTTCTCGCAATTGACAGTGAGACTAAGAGTTCCTTTCTCAGATTTCTTGGCAAAGAAAATTGTAATCTTAATTTTGATAATTTCTCTCTCTTGATTGGGTTTCCTTCTTGATGAATATTTATTAGCTTGATTTTACTTTAGTTATTAGTTTGTTTGCCAAGAAATATTAGGAACAAAATTCATTACTTTTGGGTCTCGATCTCGATGTTGAAATAAGGGACTTCTCGCAATTCTATCTAGACTAAGTTGTTTCTCAAATATCTTGGCAATCGAATTTATAATCTTTTAACTATCAATATCTCGGTTTCCTTAATTTTGATGTGTGGGTTGGTTTTTTAGCTATTTTAGCCTGGGGCTAAAAAGTCTCGTTTGGGATAGGCTTTTTGACTTTTTTGACTTTTGTGAGAGAAAAAATGAAATAATTATGATATGGATGTGACATTTTGTCTTATTAGCTTTTTAGCATATTTTGTCTTTTTGTCAAAAAAAATTATATGCCAAACGATAAGTTATGACTTTTTAATTTGGTTACTCGGTAATTATTATTCTTCTCTTGTAGTTTGTTTAATATTTTCTTTATTGTTAATGGTTTCTCTATAATTATTTGATTTTCTTCTTGATAAATATATATTTTTTATTGCTTTATTTTAATTTATTTATTTGTTTGTTTGCCAAGAAATCCTTGGAATAAAATTTATTACTTCTACGTCTCAATGATTGATGGTGAAAAAATGGACATATTTCTCACAATCTTCATTGAGACAAGGTTCCTATCTCAAATTTCTTGGCAATCAAAATTATAATTATAATTTTTAATTTTTTTTATATAATTTTTCTCTCATTATTTGGTTTTCTTCTTGATGAATATATATTATATCTTGCTTGATTTTACTTTGTCTATTAGTTTGTTTGCCAAAAAATACTAGGAACAAACGGAATCTGTCTTGCAGTCTACATTGAGACCAAGTACCTCTCTCAGATTTCTTGGCAATCAGAGTTATAATTATAACTTTTATCTATTTATTTTTGATAAGTTCTCTGTTATTATTTGTTTGTTTTTTTGGGGAGAGGGATGAATATATGTTATAGTTTGCTTGATTTTACTTTGTCTATTAATTTGTTTGGCAAGAAATACTAGGAATAAAATTCATTACTTTTAGGTCTCAATGCCTGATGTTAAAAAAACAGATATCTTTCTTGCAGTCTCCATTGTGACTAAGTTCCTTCTAAGATTTTCTTCGCAATCAAATTTATAATCTTTCTTGCAATCAAATTTTATAATCAGATTTTCTTGGTATTTTAATTTGGTTACTTGCTAATTTTTTATATAATGTTTTGTTTCCATACTTCTTATTCTTGTTTTTCAATAATTTGTTCTTTAATATTTTCTTTATTTTTCTCTAATTATTTAGTATTCTTCTTTGTGAATATTTATTATTTACTACTTTTTTTTTTTTAATTTATCTATTAGTTTGTTCGCCAAATTGCTTTAAGGTCTCAATGGGTAATTAAGAAATGAACATCTTTGTCGGAATCGACATTGAGAGCACGAATTATCTAAAGAGGATTGTTTAACCATAGCAAGAGCATGAAAAATTGAGCATTTTTTATCAGAACCCGTTTTTGTAGCAGAAGTATTTACAGGTTCTCGAGAAATACGTTGGTATAGCATAAACAATTAGAGGGTTTCAATTGATCCTTTCCAGAGAATTAGATGGTCTTCCTGAACAGGCCTTTCATTTGGTAGGTAACATAGATGAAGCTACCGCGAAGGCTATGAACTTAGAAATGGATAGCAATTTGAAGAAATGACCTTAAATCTTTGTGTATTGACTCCTAATCGAATTGTTTGGGGGATTCTAAAGTGAGAAATCATTTTATCTACTAATAGTGGCCAAATTGGCATATTACCAAATCACACCCCTATTGTCATAGTGGTAGATATGGGTATTTTGAGAATACGCCTTAACGATCAATGGTTAACGATGGTTTCCTTTCTCAGATTTTTTGGCAAAGAAAATTGTTATCTTAATTTCTAGTTTCTTTAATTTTGATAATTTCTCTCTTTTATTGGGTTTCCTTCTTGATGAACATTTATTTATATAATTTTTGTTTCCATAATTCTTATTCTTGTCTTTTAATAATTTGTTCTTTAATATTTTCTTTATTTTTCTCTAATTATTTTGTTTTCTTCTTGGTGAATATATATTATTTATTACTTTATTTTACTTTATCTATTAGTTTGTTTGACAAGAAATCATGGGAACAAAATCAATTGCTTTTGGGTCTCAATGGGTAATTAAGAAACAGACATCTTTCTCGCAATCGACATTGAGACTAAGTTCCTTTCTCAGATTTCTTGGCAAAGAAAATTGTAATCAATTTCTAGTTTCTTTAATTTTGATAATTTTTCTCTCTTTATTGGGTTTCCTTCTTGATGAATAGTTTGTTTGCCAAGAAATATTGGGAATAAAATTCATTGCTTTTGGGTCTCGATCTCGATATTAAAGAAACGGATTTCTTTCTTGCAATTATATCGAGACTAAGTTGCATCTCAAATATCTTGGCAATCGAATTTATAATCTTTTAACTGTCAATATCTCGGTTTCCTTAATTATGATATTTTTATAAGTTATGACTTTTTAATTTGGTTACTTTGTAATTATTTTATAATATTTTGTTATTCTTCTCTCGTAGTTCTTTGTTTAATATTTTTTTTTTATTTTTAATTATTTCTCTATAATTATTTGGTTTTCTTTTTGAGAAAATATATATTATTTATTGTTTTATTTTAATTATAGCGATCCCGGTTTTCTCTCCTTTGGTTGTTGTATTTCGGACTAGGTCCCGTGGATGTCTGTTATTGTATATGCTTCTTTTCCGTCCTTTAATTCCTCCTATTTGAGTTTTAGGATGTGTTCGGCAGATTTGTAGCAGGCTGGTTGTGTTTGGGAACAAATGGTTGCTGCCCAGATTTTGGTGTCTTCGCTCGAGCGAGCTCTTTGTTTTAGTTCCTTCGCTCGAGCCAGGGTTCCTTCGTTAGAGCGAGAGTTGAGTGGTGTGTCTGGTGGCTCGAGTGAGGAGTCTTGCGCTCGAGCGTACGTCTGCGTCTGGTTCTAGACCTGAAGGTTGTGTTTCTTGGCTCGAGCGAGCGAGCTGTATGTTTTGGTTTCATTCGCTCGAGCGAGCTTTTCTTCGCTCGAGCGTGGTTCTGGGTTGCAGACCTAAAGCTTCGAATTGTTGGCTCGAGCGAGGCTTTCTACGCTCGAGCGAGGATCCTTTGTGTCTGGTCGGTCGAGCGACCACTCCTTCATTCGAGCGAACCTCGATTATATCAGTTAGCAGCAGCAGTCTCCTTCATCACTTTTTGATACACTTTACATTTCAAACCCTAGATTCGGCTCTCTCTCTCTCTCTCTACATACACCTTCTCTCTAAGGTTTCATCTACTTCTAGAGTGTTTCTACCCTAATCTCTTTGTAAGAAAGATAGAGGGTGGTGTGGGCTTCACTTTAATCTGAAAAATTGTGGATTTGGAGCACTTTGAGTTTCACCTCTATCCTCCTTTGAGCTCTGAAAATCAAGGTATGGATATCCTACTCCATCTTATGAGTTTTGTCATAAATTTTAGTCATTTTGATTAAATGGTATTGTTTGGTAATTTTGGGAAAAGTTAGGGTTTGATTTGTAATTATATAAAGAGGGGTTTTGTGTTTTGAAGCTCCATGTGCATATAAGACTTTGGGAAGATGAGTTTGTGAGTCAAATTGGTGGAATTTGGTCTTAGGATCAATATTTGAGAAAATGGGGAAAATGCCCTAATTGTGTTGAATAATTAATTTGTGGAAATATGAAATTGAGTTGAAATTTATGAAATTGGGAAATTATGAGATTAAATGGTGTAGTTGGATTAATTAATCACTCACCTATGAGAATGTTGATATTATATCTGTTTGATGCATTTATTATCTATTAGAAATAACTGCTTTGGGCTATCGGTGGAAGATAGTCTTGATTGTTGTAGACACTATATGTTGATTAGGGAAAACTGAAACTAATCATCTGGAATATGTCATTGAATATGACAGTTGGAATAATACATCGAATATGTGTATTGATTGATCATTGTATATGATAAGTGTTTAAATACATTGTATGTGTATATTGTTTGGGAGGAGATAGAGGATGTACTCCATGGATTGAGAGGAGATACGGAATGGACTCCATTAATACAGCAAATATGTGTATTAATTGAAGTATTGAAGTGTTTTTATATGAGCTGGAGTCTCATTGAATTGTGGTTATTGGAAGTGTTGTTATATGAGTTATTATCTCATCTAATTGTTTGGCCAGGTTTTGAGCCATGTTTATGAACTAAATTGGTTAAGTAAAGGATAGTGGACTGAAGCATGTACATAATTGTCATGGAACTGTATTGGGTTGTAAGTTGGTTCACAAGTGTTAATCATTTATCGAATGCTAATGTTTTAGTCATTTCTCATAATTGGTTTAGTATATCTCTACTGGGCATTGGCTTACCCTATATGGGACATCATTTTCAGGTTCAGGTGATATGCCACCTCCAAGGATGTAGCTTGGGAGGCTTGAGGCTGATAGATCTTTTTGTTGTTCTTTTTGGTATTACATGTAGATTCAAGCCAAGGGCTTAAAATGTATCTGAGTTAGTACTCTCTTTTTGTAACCAAGTGTTGGCTTGGAAAGTTGTAAGCCCGTAGGGCATTTACTTTTGATGTCAACATGTAATACTTTTGTAATGAATACTCTGATGAATGGAAATTATGCTTTCTTTCTCTTATGCCTATGCATGTCAAGAATGTGGGTTTATATGTATTATTTTGAGGGCGTTACAACTTGGTATCAGAGCGTACCAGGTTTGAATACTTTGGGTACGTGGGAAGTGGTTAGTACCACAATGGGTTTGTCTCGCTTGTTAGAGACTTAAGTGTAATGTTATGTACTTATGTGATAACATGCTTATGTGACTATATGGGTATGGGATTTAATTTCTAGGATGTTGATTGGATCCTTGGGTTTCTAGGAGTCCTATTGGAAAAGCACTTGATCAATGCTGTTTCTAATCAGAACTCTAGCAACGCCTCGGGACTGTCATTATCCGGAAATGAAATTCGTAAGTGCTTATGTGATTATGTGCTTACGTGGAATGAATTACTGTTGTCCAATGCATTAGGACGCGAGTGTTATAGCTTCGGCACATTTATGAATGTGTTAATGATCTTCGTTACCTTTATTAGGATGTCAAGATGAGGACGTGGTGGTAAGCGTGGTAGGCCTAGAAGGCAGGAGATGCCTATACCAGATGAGATTCTGGAGTAGCAGGAGGGTGTTGGTCAGGCCAATGTGGCCGAGCCAGTAGGTCAGCAGGCCATGGGTGCCTTAGCCCGCGAGATGGCAGGAGCATTGAGGGAATCCATGGACATTCTCAGAGTTGAGAATCAAGTCCAGGCCCATGTTACTAAGGCAGGGCCTTCTTTTCTAAAGAGGGAATTTTTCCGGTCTAATCCGAATGAGTTTCTAGGAGATCCGAAAGAGCCACTTAAGGCTGATGAGTGGCTTGAGTAGATGACGAAGACGTTTGAGATGCTTGGCATCGAAGATGGGGCTTTGAAGGTAACCTTGGCGTCTTTCCAGGTGAAGGGAGACGCGGGTCAGTGGTGGAAGTTTGTACGAGGTCGTATTGGAGGGACTTGGGAGGCTTTCATTGGTGCCTTTCAAGAGAAATTTCTATCTCCCGCTATCAGGGAGAAATTGAGGGATCAGTTCTGCCAGCTCAAGCAGCTGAATACACTAGTGGCCGAGTTTGAGGCCGCATTTACCAGCCTATCCAGGTTTGCACCTGAGCTAGTGGCGTCTGAGGAACGTTGTTGTCTTGAGTTCGAAAAGAAGTTGAGACACGGGCTCAAGACTAGAGTTGCGGGGTCCATGACTCAGGAGTATGGACACCTTGTGGATGCTGCGGCGCATCTTGAGATCATTATGCATGAGGAGGAGGAGAGGATGAGGGGCTCCAAGAGGAGTCAGGATGTCCAAGGGGATGGTAGGAGGCAGAGGGGTTCTAACCCTCAGCAGTCCCAGGGTGCTTTTGTGAGATCTACCTTTCCAGTGCCGAGTTCAGGCTCCGGGAGAGGCAGTCAGGGAGACTTCACTTGTTACAAATGTGGTCAGCTGGGCCATAAGTCTCCAGCTTGCCCGCAGAGGGGAGGAGGGCAGAGAGCGGCTTCATCTTCGGCTCGACCTCAGAGCCAGAGTCAAGGCAGAGGCCAGCTGCTCTCTTGTTACCAGTGTGGTCGAGCGGGGCACCTGAAGAGGTTTTTCCCGTAGTTGAGTGGCACATCCAGTGTATCTGGTTCGAGGCAGACTCAGAGCCATCAGCCAGCTCAGTCAGTTCAGGCCTCGAGGGCCAATCAGGGAGCCTCATCGTCCCAGTCTGTGCAGCAGTCTTATACTCCGAGAGGTGAGCAGGTAGATCAGAGACCTTCAGGGCGTGTGTATGTTGTTACCACGCAGGATCTTGTACCGGCACCATCTATTGTGAGAGGTACCTTTTGTTTTGTAACTCGGTTGCTAATGTGTTGATTGATACGGGTGCATCCCATTCCTTTATATCTGCTACATTTGCATCTGTTTTGGGGTTAGAGTTGGCGCAGTTAGCATCTCCTATTTGTGTTGTATCACCTGTTGGAGACGAGTTGATTTTGAAGAAAGGGTGTAGAGGTTGTGATATTGAGGTCGCCGACTGCCGGCTTCCATTTTCTTTCGTGGTTATGGCTATGTCGGGTTTTGATATGATTTTGGGTATGGACTGTTTATCGTCATACCGGGCTGTTATTGATTGTTACCGCCAGAGGGTCACTGTTTGTACCTTGAGCGGGGATTGTTTCCATTTCTTGGGAGATCGGGTTGGTTGTGTTTTGCCACCAGTGTATGATCCGTGTATTGACTACCGGAAATTGAATCGGGTTACGGTTAAGAACATGTACCCTATGCCTCGTATAGATGATTTGTTTGACCAGTTGAAAGGGTCCCGTTATTTCTCTAAGATAGACTTGAGATCGGGTTACCATCAGTTGAGGGTCAGGGAGGAGGATATCCCAAAGATGGCATTCTGTACGTAGTATGGCCATTATGAGTTTCTGGTGATGCCTTTTGGGCTCACCAATGCACCGGCAGTGTTCATGGACTTGATGAACCGGATATTCCGGGAATTCTTAGACCGTTTTGTAGTCGTTTTTGTGGACGACATTCTGATTTATTCACCTTCTGAGGAGGAGCACGAGGAACACTTGAGAGTAGTGCTTGAGTTGCTTAGAGCCCATAAGCTGTATGCCAAGTTTGGAAAGTGTGAGTTTTGGCTAAGAGAGGTGAAATTCTTAGGCCATATGGTCTCCGGGGAAGGGGTGTCTGTTGATACATCCAAGATAGAGGCAGTGCAGGATTGGGCACTGCCTAAGGGTGTTTTTGAGATCTGCAGTTTTCTGGGATTAGCTGGGTATTACCGCCGGTTTGTGAAAGATTTCTCCAGGCTAGCTTCACCATTGACTAGATTGACGAGGAAAAGGGTCAAGTTTGTATGGAGTGAGACTTGAGAAAAGTCATTTCAAGAGTTGAAAGTTAGACTTACCACCGCTCCGGTTTTGATTATTTCGGAGAGAGGCTTGGGTTATGCGGTTTATTGTGATGCTTCACGAGAGGGTTTGGGTTGTGTGCTGATGCAAGAGGGGAAAGTGGTAGCCTATGGCTCGCGACAGTTGAAAATACACGAGTGGAATTACCCTACACATGACCTAGAGTTAGCAGCTATGATTTTTGCCTTACAGATTTAGAGGCATTACCTTTATGCTGAGAGATTCGAGGTGTTCTCAGATCATAAGAGTCTAAAGTATCTGTTTACACAGAAAGACTTGAATTTGAGGCAAAGGAGGTGGATGGAGTTTATTGAGGATTACAACTTCGAGTTGTATTATCATCCGGGGAAGGCCAATGTTGTGGTCGATGCCCTTAGTAGGAAATCCATTAGTGATGTAGCTTGTATAGCCATCCGGGAGTGGGAGATGTTGGGTGCACTTGGTGAGTTTGATTTGCTTCTAGGCAAATCTATTGAGTCTGTAGCCTTGTTTTTTGTAGTTGCGCAGCCTACACTTGTGAGTCGAGTGTTAGAGGCACAGGGGAGTGACCTTGAGGCAGAATCCCTCCGGGGGAAGATCTCCAGTGGGAAGGTTGAGAAGGGTTTGACGGTATATCCCGACCTGAGTGTGAGATACCGAGACCGTCTGTTTGTACCGCAGTCTTGCCAAGAGGAGGTACTCCGAGAGTTTCACCATTCACGCCTTGCGGTGCATCCGGGAGGCACTAAGATGTATCGTGATTTGGGTCGCCAGTTTTGGTGGTAGGGTATGAAGAAGGATGTGGCAATTTTCGTGTCTAAGTGCCTTACTTGTCAGCAAGTGAAGGCTGAACATCAGAGGCTAACGGATTTGTTGCAACCCTTGCCTATCGCAGAGTGGAAGTGGGAGCATGTCACTATGGACTTCGTTGTAGGTCTTCCGAGGACTCAGCGGGGTAGTGATGCTATTTGGGTGGTTGTAGACCGGTTGACTAAGTCGGTGCACTTTATCCCTATGCACATGAGAAATTCGGTAGATCATCTTGCCGACTTGTATATTCAGGACATAGTGAGGTTGCACGAGGTCCCAGTGTCAATCATCTCAGATAGAGATCCACGTTTTACTGCTAGGTTGTGGCAGAGTTTGCAAAGTGCCTTGGGCACTAGATTGACCTTTAGCACGGCTTATCATCCTCAAACTGACGGGCAGTCCGAGCGTACTATTCAGACCCTTGAGGATATGCTTCGAGGCTGTGTCCTTGACTTTAGTGGGTCTTGGGAGAAGCACTTGCCCTTAGTGGAGTTTGCCTACAACAACAGTTTCCAATCGAGTATTGGTATGGCACCGTTTGAGGCCTTGTATGGCCGACCATGTAGGTCTACAGTTTGTTGGGCCGAGGTAGGTGATGCACCTTTGTGGGCCCGAAGTTGGTTCGAGAGACGACGGAGAAAGTTGAGCTTATCCGTAAGAGACTTGTTACAGCCTAGAGTTGTCAAAAGAGTTATGCCGAGCGTAGGAGGAGGCCTTTGTCATTTGAGGTGGGTGATCACGTCTTTCTGAAAATATCACCTAGGCGGTGTTTGATGAGGTTTGGTAAGAGTGGGAAGTTGTCCCCTCGGGTTATTGGCCCTTTTGAGATCCTGGAGAGGATTGGCGAGGTTGCCTACCGTTTAGCTTTGCCGCCGCAGTTGTTCGGAGTGCATGACGTGTTTCATGTTAGTACGCTTCGGAAGTACGAGCCGGGTCCATCTCATGTATTGGATTGGACCGACTTAGAGGTTAATGAGGATATCTCGTATGAGGAGAGACCGGTGAGGGTTTTGGATAGGCGAGATCAAGTCTTGCGAGGCAAGATGATACCCTTGGTAAAAGTTTTGTGGAAACATCACGGGGCTGAGGAAGCCACTTGGGAATGTGAGTTGGATGTTCGTGAAAAATATCCGAACTTGTTTGTTAATGTTTAACCATGTATTGGAAATTTTGTTGTATTGATAAGCTTTAAGAGCATTGAATATGTCTTAAATTGTAAAACATTGTATATGTTTTGGTTTATAGAAGTATCATGGAACATGCCTTGAGAATGGGAGTTTAATTTAACATTGTATATGTTGAGTGTGTTGTAGAAATGCAATTATATCATTAACATTGAATATGTTATGGAATTGTGAGGCATGTATATTGAGACTTGTTGAATTTCGAAAAGATGCATGTTGATAATGCATGTTGTAACATATGTTGTAAAATTGCCTCTTGAATAGAGATGAGATGACCGATAATGGGTTAAGATGTTGAATATTGAGTTATATTGTTTTTTTTAGAGTTGAAAAATCTTGTTTTTGAAACTTGTATCTAATTTCGGGGACGAAATTCTTTAAGGGGGGGAGGTTATAGCGATCCCGGTTTTCTCTCTGTTGGTTGTTGTATTTTGGACTAGGTCCCGTGGATGTCTGTTATTGTATATGCTTCTTTTCCGTCCTTTAATTCCTCCTATTTGAGTTTTAGGATGTGTTGGGCAGGTTTGTAGCAGGTTAGTTATGTTTGGGAACAAATGGTTGCTGCCCAGATTTTGGTGTCTTCGCTCGAGCGAGACTTTTGTCGCTCGAGCCAGGGTTCCTTCGCTCGAGTGACAGTTGAGTGGTGTGTCTGGTGGCTTGAGCGAGGAGTCTTGCGCTCGAGCGTGTGTCTGCGTCTGGTTCTGGACTTGAAGGTTGTGTTTCTTGGCTCGAGCGAGCTTTCCTTCGCTCAAGCGAGCGAACGAGCTGTATGTTTTGGTTTCCTTCGCTCGAGCGAGCTTTTCTTCGCTCGAGCGTGCTTCTGGGTTGCAGACCTGAAGTTTCGAATTGTTGGCTCGAGCGAGGCTTTCTATGCTCGAGCGAGGATCCTTTGTGTCTGGTCGCTTGAGCGACCACTCCTTCGCTCGAGCGAACCTCGATTATATCAGTTGGCAGCAGCAGTCTCCTTCATCACTTTTTGATACACTTTACATTTCAAACCCTAGATTCGGCTCTCTCTCTCTCTACATACACCTTCTCTCTAAGGTTTTATCTACTTCTAGAGTGTTTCTACCCTAATCTCTTTGTAAGAAAGATAGAGGGTGGTGTGGGCTTCACTTTAATCTGAAAAATTGTGGATTTGGAGCACTTTGAGTTTCACCTCTCTCCTCCTTTGAGCTCCGAAAATCAAGGTAGGGATATCCTACTCCATCTTATGAGTTTTGTCAAAAATTTTAGCCATTTTGATTAAATGGTGTTGTTTAGTAATTTTGGGAAAAGTTAGGGTTTGATTTGTAATTATATAAAGAGGGGTTTTGTGTTTTGAAGCTCCATGTGCATATAAGACTTTGGGAAGATGAGTTTGTGAGTCAAATTGGTGGAATTTGGTCTTAGGATCAATATTTGAGAAAATGGGGAAAATGCCCTAATTGTATTGAATAATTAATTTGTGGAAATATGAAATTGAGTTGAAATTCATGAAATTGGGGAATTATGAGATTAAATGGTGTAGTTGGATTAATTAATCACTCACCTATGAGAATGTTGATATTATATCTGTTTGATGCATTTATTATCTGTTAGAAATAATTGCTTTGGGCTATCGGTGGAGGATAGTCTTGATTGTTGTAGACACTGTATGTTGATTAGGGAAAACTGAAACTAATCATCTGGAATATGTCATTGAATATGACAGTTGGAATAATACATCGAATATGTGTATTGATTGATCATTGTATATGATAAGTGTTTAAATACATTGTATATGTATATTGTTTGGGAGGAGATAGAGGATGTACTCCATGGGTTGAGAGGAGATAGGGGATGGACTCTCAAACCTGTGTGGGAGGAGATAGGGGATGGACTCCATTAATACAGCAAATATGTGTATCAATTGAAGTATTGAAGTGTTTTTATATGAGCCGGAGTCTCATTGAATTGTGGTTATTGGAAGTGTTGTTATATGAGTTGTTATCTCATCTAATTGTTTGGCCAGGTTCTGAGCCATGTTTATGAACTGAATTGGTTAAGTAAAGGATAGTGGACTGAAGCATGTACATAATTGTCATGGAACTGTATTGGGTTATAAGTTGGTTCACAAGTGTTAATCATTTATCGAATGCTAATGTTTTAGTCATTTCTCATAATTGGTTTAGTATATCTCTACTGGGCATTGGCTCACCCTATATGGGACATCATTTTCAGGTTCAGGTGATATGCCACCTCCAAGGACGTAGCTTGGGAGGCTTGAGGCTGATAGATCTTTTTGTTGTTCTTTTTGGTATTACATGTAGATTCAAGCCAAGGGCTCAAAATGTATCTAAGTTAGTACTCTCTTTTTGTAACCAAGTGTTGGCTTGAAAAGTTGTAAGCCCGTAGGGCATTTACTTTTAATGTCAACATGTAATACTTTTGTAATGAATACTTTGATGAATGGAAATTATGCTTTCTTTCTCTTATGCCTATGCATGTCAAGAATGTGGGTTTATATATATTATTTTGAGGGCGTTACATTAATTTATCTATTTTTTTATTTGCCAAGAAATCGTTGGAATAAAATTTATTGTTTCTACATCTCAATGATTGATGGTAAAAAAATGGACATCTTTCTCACAATCCTCATTGAGACTAGGTTCCTATCTCAGATTTCTTGGCAATCAAAATTATAAATATAATTTTTGATTTATTTAGTTTTGATAATTTTTCTCTCATTATTTGGTTTTCTTCTTGATGAATATGTATTATATCTTGCTTGATTTATTTTGTCTATTAGTTTGTTTGCCAAGAAATACTAGGAACAAAATTCGTTGACGGACATCATTTTTGCAGTCTCTCCATTGAGACCAAGTACCTCTCTCAGATTTCTTGGTAATCAAAGTTATAATTATGAAAATATTATTCAAAGGATGTGATCAATTTAAGAAAAGAAAAAACAATTCATAAACTCACAACCAAGATCATTTGAAAGTATCCAAACTATTTAGTAGAAATTAAAGTAACAAGTTGTAAGCTACCAATTTTCTTACATCCCTTGAAGATTACATCCCATGAAGATTACATCCCATAGTAAGCTTCCAAATTTCATGGTGTTCTCCCTTCATCTAATCAAATAGATATCTTTTCCTCCACCTGTGAGTGATTCCAATCAACTAATAATCATAGGTTACTGAGAGAACATGGTAAGATTAAAAAGATTATACACCCCACAGAAAGCTTAGCCTAGGGAAACTTCTGTTTCTTAAAGTCATAGATTGAGATAAATCTAAAATTCAAAATTTTGATTAAATCCTTTCGCCTTCCATTCCAAATCAATCAATAAACTCAATGATTACACCCCAAAGAGAAATTGGACCCATAAATATGTAAATTGAAATGAGTAGTTTCCTAGTTTTGGATAACCAATATGCATGTTTTGGTTCTGATAACTAAGCTCCATTTAAAATGCCCACTACTACAATGTAAAATAGAAAATAAGAACGAAGAAAATAAAAAAAACCATATACTCATTTGTCATAGTACTTACAGTTTATCTTATTGTCTTATCAACAAAGAAGCAAAAATTGGTTGTATACTTTCAAATTGAAATTTGTTATTTTGACTTAAATTTTAGCAAATAGTTTTAGATTCTTTGCTTATGCTACACAGAAATATAAAATTCATTATTTAGACTTTAATTTTGAAGTTTGCTATTTGAAATTTATGAATATTTTTGTTAGATCAATGTGTAGAAACAATTTTAGCTTCTTATTTGTGAAGTTATAAATTGAAATGATATTATTTGAATTGATTTATTACAATTGCATTCCGTAGCAAACAAATGAGCACATGCCATAAATACCCACACTCCATATTAAACTCTTTTTTTTTGTTGAGTAAATATCATTTCCCCCCCCAACAAAACTATCATATGTTTTTCACGTTAACCCCCATACTTAGATTTATTTCAATTTAGTATCTAAACTTTCCACAAATTGATCAATTAGACCCCTGCCATCATCTTCCGTCCACAATTGGACAGAATGTGCTGATGTGGGAGGCAAATTGATTTTTAAAGTATAGTTTGGGGGACAAATTGATTTTTTGGAGGGTAAAATGAAATTTTAAATGTCACGTCAGTACATTCCGTCCAATTGTAGATGGAAGGTGATGGCAATGGTCTAATTGATCAATTTGTGGAAAGTTCAGGTACTAAATTGAAATAAATTGAAGTATGGGGGTCAACGTGAAAAACGCATGATAGTTTGAAGGGCAAAATGATATTTCCTCTTTCTTTTTTCTTTTTTTTTTTTATGTCACTCTTTCAACCCTCCATATTGAGTGAATTTTTGAACATGAAAGACCCAACTTTTTCAAGTAAAATCAATTATATTATCCCAATTAGAAACAATGTTATAGCAAACAAAGATAACTATCAAAGATTCACAACAAAGTTTTAAAAAAAGCATTAATTGGTGGGTTTTAGAGGGCCGACAAAGGGTAAATTTCTCTATAGTACGCACTTAGCTGCCAAATTTAGCAGCAAAATTAGAATCCACAAATACAAAATACTACTTGACAAACCAAATCAAATACACTGTGAATGAGAAACAAATCACTCAATATAAATGAGAAACAAAATCCACCCATAATCAAACCTTTGTTGGTCATCACAACCAAGGACGGATAGTAATTCTCCTACTGTCCATTTCAGAACCCACTATGTCTGATCCAAACACTCAGTTCATGGAAGGCCATTTGAATTACCCCCCAAATACTTGCTTTCTCATCTTGCATATATTAGACACCCAGCGGAAACCCAATTTTAGAGACCCATTTTAGAAATATATTTCAGAAACCTATATAAGGTACAAAGACTACTACAATAGGCATTACTAAGCTCCATAAGAAAGAAAGAAAGATTAAGAAAAAAGATTCAAGAAAACTAATCTAGTGAAGAAAGCAAATTAAAGCAAAAAGTTTGAGCAATACTATTTTTCATCATGGTTTACATTTTGCCGACTGCTCATCAATCCCATTTTAATGTCTATAGACAATGCAAGGGAAATTATACATGGATGTCCATTATCCATCGAGTAACTAAAAGAAAATAATCACTCTGTTTGGTTCCAGTTTTCAAAATTCACTTTTTAGAAAATTCTACTTTTTCATTTTTCATATTATTTTGTTTTCACTGATTTTTTTTAAATATTTTAAAAAAAATTTAGAAATATATTTTAGAAACCTTTATAACGTACAAAGACTACTACAATACGCATTACTAAGCTCCATAAGAAAGAAAGATTAAGAAAAAAGATTCAAGAAAACTAATCTAGTGGACAAAGTAAAAAGTTTGAGCAATATTATTTTTCATCATGGTTTACATTTTGTCTATTGCTCATCAATCCCATTTTAATGTCTCTAGACAATGCAAGGGAAATTATACATGGATGTCCATTATCCATCAAGTAACTAAAAGAAAATAATCACTCTGTTTGATTCTAGCTTTCAGAATTCACTTTTCAGAAAATTCTACTTTTTCATTTTCCGTATTATTTTGTTTTCACTGATTTTTTTATTATAATATTTTAAACAGTTTTTTTCATTTTTAGACACACCACATAAATACACTTAAAAAGTATAGGGCTTGTTTGGTTTGTTTTTGGGAGAGTTATTTTTGAAAAATTTTGTTTGGTTTGTGATTTTTCTCAAAAAATTTCCAAAATTACTTTCTCTCTCTTACACATCAATCAATCACTTTTTCTCTCTCCTCTCTCCTTCTCAATCACTTTTTCTCTCACACACATCTACTCAATTACAACAAAATATCAAATCATCTCAAACTCCCAAACTCCAAAACTACTTTCAAAATATACAACCAAACAAATCAAAAAAAATTCTAAACTCTCTCTTCAGTTTTTTTTTAAAAACAACTCTACCAAAAACAAGCCAAACAAGCCCATAATATTTGTGAAAAAAAAAATTAAATTCACTAAATACCAAAAATACAAATATATATATATATTCAGTATATTTTTTGTATTTTTGTGTATTTATTAATTTTTTAAAATATTTTTTCACAAGTATTTTACTATTTAGATACATCTAAGTACGGTGCATTTAAGAAAGTAAAAAAATTGCTTAAAATTTTAATAACATTCACTAAAAACAAAAAAACACGAAAAACAAAAAACTCAATTTTTAAAAAAACTGAAACCAAACACTATTGGAACAATCTTCTGTGTAAATAAAATAACTTGAAATAAATTCAATCAAAATAAATAAATAACATACCGGATTTATTTATCGAACCGAATTAAAATTAAGACCAAATCGAGTGTGTGACACTCTGTCCTTAAGACAGATTCGCCTCGCTACGGTGCTTACGGTTGTGTGGCGTCTATCTCCCAAGATACAATGATCTTCACAAAATTGTTGTAGCACACCAAACAAATTTGTACGGCGAACCAATCCTTGTGTTCTAAACTCTCTGAATTTTATTCTAATACTAAAATGAAGAATAATGCACTAAAAGAAATCGGGACAGCAAAAACAAAAAGTTACAAACTCAATTTCGGGTGACCAAAAAACTGCAGGAATGATTTGTATTTATAGGCCATACTCCTGTCCGAACAGGTATAAAAAATGGAATGAACAGATGCACTTATCATTCAAACAATGAAAAGTGTCCGTTGGTTTGAACACACTTTCAAAAAACTTGAATAGTGAACCGTAGGTGAAACAGTTATAAAACTGTTGTAACTTCTATTCTTTAAACCTTTGAAATATATATATATATATTAAATTATTTGAATATATATATATTAAACTATTTGAAAAGTTTAATAAATATAGAAAGAGGTATAAATTTTAGGAAACCACTTAGGAACCCAAAATTTGAATTTAGAATTAAATTAAATTCCCACAATTACAAACTTTAGGAAACCACTTAAGAACCCAAAATTTGAATTTAGAATTAAATTAAATTCCCACAATAATTTTTATTAGAAAAAATTCAAATGAATTTTATCTAAAAAATTAATGTTAGACTCGAAAATGACGTCAACTTCCCATTCACTCATAAATGGTTTTGACGTTCCGTCTTCCCGGTGTGACTTGCCACGTGGCAAGAAACACTTCACCTCTTCGGACCCACCCCAAAAGACGTTTGGGGTCTACTCAATTTGGGACTCAAAGTCGGCCCAAAATATGCCTTATAAAAACCAATTTTCCAACAATCCCCCACATGAATGGAATCTGACGGAGAGAAAATGCAACAACATGATCTAAATACAGAGAGTACAGAAATTGGAAATATTCTGCAAAGGATAGGTAGCTTTTGGCTTTGAACCTTCCCTTGTGAGACACTACTGGATTTACTAGCTAACCAGTGAACATGATGTCTTGAACTGTTCAGCCGTTTATGTAAACCAAGACAATAGAACCCACACAGTATATCTCCAGACACAGTTTAGTTCTCACTATTGTGTTCATTTTGGCCCTGAACAACCTGGACTTTCATGAGTGGTCTAAAGACTTGTAGCTCTTCATAAATCTTATAGAACCGGCCCAGTTCACACTCACATAGGTGATTCTTATGAAAAGTATCCTGCCATACTCCACTAGGTTTACCTAGATATAAGAATCATTAAAAGTATTACTTTACCTAAATCGCTGCAGACATCACTTATTTCATCATAGAAATGGGTAGGAGTTGGACTCCACAGTGATCCTTCTGAGTCAATCACAACTCAGTTGTCCCTTTGAACCTAGATCTTGGGATCTCCAGTCAACTAGGTTGGGTTGCCGTTGTGGTAACTCTTATTTAATAGGCTTAAGTCCCATTCCCTCGATGAATTCTGAACTAACTCTCTTGCTAACCCTTTGGTTAGTGGATCCGCTATGTTGTCTTTAGACTTGACATATTCTATGGAAATAATTCCATTAGAGAGTAGTTGTCTCATGGTGTTATGTCGACGACGAATATGTCGAGACTTACCGTTATACATATGACTCTGTGCTCTACCTATTGCTGATTGACTATCACAATGTATACATATAGCAGGCACCGGTTTTGGCCAAATTGGAATATCTTCAAGGAAGTGGCGAAGCCATTCTGCCTCTTCCCCTGCTTTGTCTAAAGCTATGAATTCAGATTCCATAATAAACCTAGCAATACAAGTCTGTTTGGAAGATTTCCAAGATACAGCCGCCCCACCAAGAGTAAAGACATACCCACTAGTGGACTTCAAGTCTCTAGTATCCGATATCCAATTTGCATCACAGTATCCTTCAAGTACTGCTGGATATCTAGTATAATGAAGCCCAATGTTACGAGTAAATCGGAGATATCTTAGAACCCTTATAATTGCTTTCCAGTGTTCTACTCCCGGATTACTCGTATATCTACTTAATTTACTTACTGCATAAGCTATATCTGGGCGAGTGCAGTTCATCAAGTACATTAAGCTTCCAATAATTTGAGCATACTCTAATTGAGAAATACTATCCTGTACATTCTTAGAAAGATACAAATTAACATCTACAGGAGTTCTAGCAAAATGATCATCATCTTTGCTGAATTTGTCAAGTATTTTCTTAATGTAATGAGATTGTGACAAAGCATAGCCATCTGATGTTTTAGTAATTTTAATACCAAGAATTACATCAGCAATGCCCATGTCCTTCATGTCAAAATGTTTATTCAACATTTTCTTAGTAGTTTTAATCATATCATTATTACTACCAATGATGAGCATATCATCTACATAAAGACATACAATGACATAACCTTTGTCTGTATTTTTAATATAAACACATTTGTCACACTCATTAATTTTAAATTCATTTGACATCATTGCCTTGTCAAATTTCTCATGCCATTGCTTTGGCGCTTGTTTTAAACCATATAATGATTTAACCAATTTACACACTTTCTTTTCTTTCCCTGGAACAGAAAACCCTTCTGGTTGTTCCATGTAAATTTCTTCCTCTAACTCACCATTTAAGAAAGCAGTTTTAACATCCATTTGATGAATTTCTAGATTGTATAGAGATGCAATGGCAATTAGCATTCTAATGGATGTTATTCTAGTAACCGGTGAGTATGTGTCAAAGTAATCAAGACCTTCTTTTTGTCTAAATCCTTTGACCACAAGTCTTGCCTTGTACTTGTCAATTGATCCATCCGCTTTTATTTTCCTTTTGAAAATCCACTTGTACCCAAGAGGTTTACAACCTGGTGGCAAATCCACCAATTCCCAAGTGTGATTTTGCAAGATGGATTCAACTTCACTGTTGACAGCTTCTTTCCATAAAGGAGCTTCAGGACTGGACATAGCCTCTTTAAAAGTTAAAGGCTCATTTTCTAACGAATATGTTAAAAAATCTGGACCAAAAGATTTTGAGGTTCTAGCACGTTTACTACGCCTAGGTTCCTCTTCCTCATTTTGATCTAACTCTTGTTCTTAATCATGTTCTTGATCCTGACTAGTAATAACATCATGATATCTTTCATTACTACTAGTCTCTTGTCCAGTCTTATTTGGAAATATATGTTCAAAGAAAGATGCATTTCGAGATTCAATAATAGTATTTACATGTATTTCGAAATGTTCTGATTTATGAATCAAAAATCGATATGCACTACTATTCTTGGCATAACCAATGAAAATGCAATCAATGGTCTTAGGACCTATCTTAGTCTTTTTAGGATTAGGAATAGCCACTTTAGCTAAACACCCCCACACTTTTAAGTATTTGTAGGATGGTACTCTACCATGCCACAATTCATAAGGTGTTTGATTTATTTTCTTTTTGGGTATTTTATTTAAAATATAATTAGCAGAAAGTATTTGCTTCCCCCCACAAGTTCTGAGGTAATCCAGAACTGATTAACATGGCATTCATCATTTCTTTTAAAGTTCTATTTTTCCTTTCAGCAACTTCATTTTGCTAAGGTGAGTAAGGAGCGGTGGTTTGATGAATTATTCCATGTTCTTTACAAAATTCACCAAAAGGTGATTCATATTCACCACCTCTATCACTTCTAAGTTTCTTGATTTTCTTACCAAGTTGATTTTCAACTTCATTCTTATATTGAATGAAAGTTTCCAAAACTTCATCCTTGGTTCGAATTAAATAAACATAACTATATCTAGTATAGTCATCTATAAAAGTGATAAAATACTTTTTCCCACCTCTGGTTTGAATTGATTTAAAATCACAAATGTCACTATGAATTAATTCAAGTGGTTCCGTACTTCTTTCAATTGAATGAAAAGGAGTTTTAGATAATTTTGCCTCAACACAAATTTCACATTTATGATTTGAATCAATATC
Organism: Camellia granthamiana; assembly: GCA_036172215.1. Classification (NCBI taxonomy): domain Eukaryota; kingdom Viridiplantae; phylum Streptophyta; class Magnoliopsida; order Ericales; family Theaceae; genus Camellia; species Camellia granthamiana. The sequence continues at coordinate 80,008,478 of CM069914.1, read as the reverse complement.
AAATTTAGGTAAACATTCCATATTAATTAATCTACGCAAAGATCCATAATTAAGATGTCCTAGTCTATCATGCCATAAATTTAAAGACTCAAGCAAGTACGAAGAAGATGTATTATTATTAATAACTGAAGGTACAACGGTCATTACATTTAACTTAAAAAGGCCATCAGACATGTAACCTTTTCCTACATACATCCCGTTTTTGGTAAGTACAAACTTGTCACTTTCAAAAACTAGCCTAAACCCATTCTTACTCAACAAAGATCCGGAAACTAAATTCTTGCGAATGTCCGGTACATGCAGCACATTGTTGAGAGTGAGTTCCTTTCCAGATGTCATCTTGAGTACAATCTTTCCTTGTCCTTCAACTTTGGAAGTTGAGGAGTTACCCATAAAAAGTTGTTCATTATTGTCCACTGAAGAATAAGATGTGAACATCTTTTTGTCGGCACAAATATGGTGAGTAGCACCAGTGTCCACCCACCATTCTTTAGGATTTTCGACAAGATTTGCCTCGGAAACAACTGCAGAAAGATTGATGTCATCGACACCATTGGAAATATTGTCCACTTCGGTTATATGGGCTTGAGCAGGCTTCTTGCTTGTTCTTCTTTTGCTTTTGCCTTTGCTACGACAATCTTTGACCCGATGTCTCACTTTGTCATAGATGTAACATTTGCCATTAAACTTATACTTTTTATTATCCCCCTCTTTAGAGCCTTGTGATGAACTTTGACTAGAAAACTTTCGTTTCTTGGTTTTTGAAGTATGTTCCACCACATTTGCATTAGACTCCATAGGATGCTTACCAGCCCGCTTTTCAGAATTGCGGTTGTCCTCCTCAATTCTCAAACGCACAATTAACTCGTCCATAGAAATTTCTTTACGCTTGTGTTTGAGGTAGTTCTTGAATTCCTTCCAGCCTTTTGGTGATTTTTCAATAAAGGCTGCAACTTGGAAGGATTCACTGAGTGACATGCCTTCTGCGTGAATGTCATGCAGAATGAGTTGGAAATCTTGAGCTTGGCTGATCACAGATTTTGAATCAACCATTACAAAATCCAAGAATCTGCCAACCACAAATTTCTTTGAGCTGGCATCTTCCGTTTTGTATTTTTTCTCCAATGATTCCCAAAGTTCCTTTGCTGTCTTGATCAGACTGTAGACGTTGTATAATGTGTTGTCAAGTCCGTTGAAGATGTAATTCCGGCAAAGGAAATCGGCATGTTTCCAAGCATCAACCGCAGCAACCACTTGCCGGTCGGTTTCATCCTCTTTCAAGATAGAAGCCTCTTCACGGAGGAAATGAGCCAGGTTCAGAGTTGTAAGGTAGAACAACATTTTCTGTTGCCATCTTTTAAAGTCAGTTCCTGAGAACTTCTCTGGCTTCTCTCCATGATTTATTGGTATTGTCATCACAGGAGAGGGGGTTGGTGCAATTGCATCCACCACAGTAGTACTTGTTTGGGCATTTGTTTCAGTAGCCATCAATTCTAATTTATAAAACAAAATTATAATTAGAATTTACACTACACAGGAAATTAAACCAAATGTACAGAATTAAATTCTGTAAAAATAAAAGAAACAAGAATGTAACTTTTATTTTTTCAATTCATTTGGAAATAAAATAAAATTTTATTCAACTAAATTAATTCCACACAGGAAATTAAATTCTGTAAAATAAAAGAAATAAGAATATAACTTTTATTTTTTCAATTAATTTGGAAATAAAATAAAAAAATTTTCAATCAAATTAATTCCACACAGAAAACTAAATTCTGTAAAATAAAAGAAATAAGAATATAACTTTTATTTTTTCAATTAATTTGGAAATAAAATAAAATTTTATTCAATCAAATTAATTCCGCACAGAAAATTAAATTCTGTAAAATAAAAGAAATAAAAACTATAACTTTTATTTTTCAATTAATTTGGAAATAAAATAAAATTTTATTTAACCAAATTAATTCCACACAGAAAATTAATTTCAGTAACACTTTAATAATTAAAATACTGAAAACAGAATTTTAATTAATGAAAATTTAGAAAATAATTTCTAAACAACCAAAATTAATTTTCTGACAAAATGCTACAAAAATATATTCTGAATTGTTAATGATACCAGTATCGTACTACTAGTTGTCAAAGAAAAGAGACAGTATATTACTACTATCTGTCAAATAGCATATAATCACTATTTGTTTTTCCAACCAGAATATTATTTTGTAAATCCACAGAAAATAATTTTCTTAAAAGAAGAAAGAGAAAAGGAAACAAACGAAAAATTCTGTAGACAGAATAATTCTAATCTGTCTTAAGATTGTTGGAACAATCTTATGTGTAAATAAAATAACTTGAAATAAATTCAATCAAAATAAATAAATAACATACCGGATTTATTTATCGAACCGAATTAAAATTAAGACCAAGTCGAGTGTGTGACACTCTGTCTTTAAGACAGATTCGCCTCGCTACGGTGCTTACGGTTGTGTGGTGTCTATCTCCCAAGATACAATGATCTTCACAAAATTGTTGTAGCACACCAAACAAATTTGTACGGTGAACCAAACCTTGTGTTCTAAACTCTCTGAATTTTATTCTAATACTAAAATGAAGAATAATGCACTAAAAGAAATCGGGACAGCAAAAACAAAAAGTTGCAAACTCAATTTCGGGTGACCAAAAAACTGCAGGAATGATTTGTATTTATAGGCCATACTCCTGTCCGAACAGGTATCAAAAATGGAATGAACAGATGCACTTATCATTCAAACAATGAAAAGTGTCCGTTGGTTTGAACACACTTTCAAAAAACTTGAATAGTGAACTGTAGGTGAAACAGTTTAAAACTGTTGTAACTTCTATTCTTTAAACCTTTGAAATATATATATATTAAATTATTTGAATATATATATTAAACTATTTGAAAAGTTTAATAAATAAAGAAAGAGGTACAAATTTTAGGAAACCACTTAGGAACCCAAAATTTGAATTTAGAATTAAATTAAATTCCCACAATTACAAACTTTAGGAAACCACTTAAAAACCCAAAATTTAAATTTAGAATTAAATTAAATTCCCACAATAATTTTTATTAGAAAAAATTCAAATGAATTTTATCTAAAAAATTAATGTTAGACTCGAAAACGACGTCAACTTCCCATTCACTCATAAATGGTTTTGACGTTCCGTCTTCCCCGTGTGACTTGCCACGCGGCAAGAAACACTTCACCTCTTCAGACCCACCCCAAAAGACGTTTGGGGTCCACTCAATTTGGGACTCAAAGTCGGTCCAAAATATGCCTTATAAAAACCAATTTTCCAACAAAACACTATATGGTATCTTAGGTGACTTTGTCCCAAATCAAATCACTTTCACGGTTCATTATTAACATGGATGTCCATACTCTACAGAGTAGAGCATTTTCAAAAAAAAAAAAAATCATTTTGTTACAAAGATGAATAAAGTGATTGACAGCCAAAAAACAAATCATTCAAATGTATTCATTAAAACCCTAATTCAACTGCTTGAGTTATCGAGTCTAAAAAAGATGAAGACCCAAAAAAAACTAATAAACGAAGCTCAAAGTATAGTTTCTATCATAGCATACCAATCCACATTCCCAAATAAAAATAAAAAATGAGGCTTTTTACATATTTGTACTCAAATTAACATTGTAAAACCTAACATGCATTTGGTAGTGGGTCTAATTTGTGGTTAATTTTTTATTTTTTCCCTAGATCTTATTAAGGGAAATAAAGAAGAAATAAATATATATATATATATATAAGTAAAACTAAACCAATTGGAGTAAATTATAATGAAAACAAAAAGAAAACTAATTCATATAAATGAGAGAGACAACTAATATAGACACATCAAAAGTCACTCAACAAAAAAAAGCCAATAAAAGAGGAAATAACGTAAGTTGATATTAAAATAGTTATGTGCCGCTATCAATTGAGAGAAAGAGAGAGTCACCGGTAAACAACTCCATTGAGAATGAATGATCTTTAGAATAGCATAAGTCACCTAGCAAAACAAAATCAATTATTTGTTCAAATGAAATGGGAGATCACACTGTGTTAACAGAATAAAATTGATAACTCATAACAGGAAAAAAAGAAAAAAGAAAAAAAAATTGAAAAAACCAATTTGATAGTGCTTTTTTGTATTATTTGAAGCCTGCAATATTCTGAAGACACATAAAAAGGGGGAAAAAAAAACACACAATTATTATTGCTGCCATCGAAGTCGCTGCGCCATATGAAGCAGAAAACATAATGGCTCTTAAAGATAGGGTAGGGAAAATATAAGAGATAGATTAATGGTGCTCGAACAAATAACCCAAGTCAATTGAGAACATCAACACTACTTCACTTTCCTTTCTTTTCCCCTACTTTCTCAGCAACTAAACACAACCAATGATTAGCCAAAGGAACCCCTTGTTCTTAGTACAAAAACCAATAAAAAAATTTAATTTTGATAAAAATATAATCATAATAGACCTTTCAGCAAAACCTAAAAAATTTCACTTTCTTTACTTTTTTCGCCACTTTCTTAGCAACCAAACAGGATATAAATATTTTTGTAGAAATTACATCTAATAAGAAGAGAAAAGTTAGGGATCATGAAAAAATTTTCATGAAAATGATCATGAAAGATTTATGATCCTTGGATTATCTTGATTAGTGTGTGGTGCTTTATTCTAGGTGTAATCCAAGGGTCACAAAACTTTCGTGATTATTTTCATGAAAGGTTTTTCATGATACCTACCAAAAAAAAAAAAAAAAAAAAAAAAAAAAAACAAACAAACAAATAGAAGGGGAAAAAAAGTGAGAGAGGAGGCAAAGATTGATTATCATATCAAAATCCAAATAAAAACCCTAGATTCACACACCCTCTTCCAAAAAAAAAAAAAAAAAAACCCAAGTGGTCTAGATTAGAGAGGGAGGAGGCAAGGATTGAACAAACCCAATGGAACAATAACAAAAGGGGGGGGGGAAAGTGAGGATTTAGCCTTCTACCTTGGAACTGTGTACAGAGAGAGGAGGCAAACATTGAGCTAGACAGTAGAAATCACCCCCTCTTAGCGGGGTTATATTCCGTTGGAGTTATATTCCGGAAATCACCACCAGAGACTTAAACTTCTAGAGAGAGAAAGCTTGGTGGAAAGAAGTGTGGTGAGCAGTGGCGGAGCCAAAAAATTAAATCAGGGGGGCACTTATTAATTACAATATTAAAATTTTTTATAAAAATATTTCACATAAATTTTTACCATTAACTTCAAGAAAGATTAAAAAAAAAAATAATCAGTGTGTTTGGTTTTAATTTTCTGAATTCAGTTTTTTGAAAACTAAGTTTTTTATTTTTCGTACTTTTTTGATTTTAGTGAATATTTTTTAAATTTTAAACAATTTTTTTACTTTTTTAGATGCACATTACTTAGATATGTATCCAAATAGTAAAATATTTGTGAAAAAATATTTTAAAAAATTAATAAATATACAAAAATACTAAAAATGTACTAAATTTTCATATTATTTATATATTTTTTGGTATTTACTGTGTTTTTTAAAGATTTTTTTCACAAATATTATACTTTTTAGGTATATTTATGTTAGGTGTGTCTAAAAATTAAAAAAAAATTACTTAAAATATTAAAAAAATTTATTGAAAACATTAAAATACGGAAAATAAAAATATAGAATTTTTTGAAAATTGTTTTTTGAAAACTAGAACCAAATAAGCTAAATATTATTTGTAATTGGTGTATCATGGACAATATTAAAAAAAGTCATGGATTTAAAGTTTTAAAATAAATTATATAATGATAAAATAATTTTTTATACAAAATATCCGTAAAAATTCAATATAACAGTTATACCACATCGTCATTAACATGTGATATCACCAACCAATAATAAAGAAACACATGGAAAATGAACACTACACGTCAAATGTAACTAACAATTCAATAAATTCTATATTTTCATTGACATTAATTATGTTTGCATATCAATAGTGATTGACATCACCATTATATTAGAATTTTCATAGATAATAATATCGTAATCACTTTATTTTCAATCAAAACAACTATTATTATTCTTATTATTTTAAAAATGTCATTGACATTTAAAATAAAATTTCTATAAATTTTTTTATTTAAAATATTTTCTTTATGTTTGCTTAAAAAAAAAAAATTTCCAAAACCCAGGGGGGCACGTGACCCCCTGGCCCGGTAGTGGGCAGAGAAAGAGGAAGAGGTATGAAAGAGAAAGGAGTTTCAAATTTTGCAATCAAAATCAGAGAGAGAGAGAGAGAGAGATAGAGAGAGAAAAGTCTGTGAGATGTGAGTTGCGGCGTGAGGGTGGAACCAAAAAGCTAAATCTGGACCATTGAAATGTCTAAATGGGACAAATCAGAAAGGTGTTTCAAATTTGATGGTCTACAACTGGGATGGATTTTCAAAACCACCCTTGTTTTGTTTTATAGATTTTTAATTATTTCTCTATAATTATTTGGTTTTATTTTTGATGAATATATATTATTTATTGTTTTATTTTACTTTATCTATTTGTTTGTTTGGCAAGAAATCCTTAGAACAAAATTTATTGCTTCTATGTCTCAATGATTGATGGTAAAAAAACGAATATCTTTCTCGTAATCTTCAGTGAGACTAAGTTCCCATCTTAGATTTTTTGGCAATTAAATTTATAATTATAATTTATTATTTATTTATTTTTGATAATTTTTCTCTCATTATTTGGTTTTCTTCTTGATGAATATGTATTGTATCTTGCTTGATTTTACTTTGTCAATTAGTTTGTTTGCCAAGAAATACTAGGAACAAAATTCATTGCCTTTTAGGTCTCAATGCATGATGTTAAAACAACGAACATCTTTCTCGCAATCTCCATTAAGACTAAATACCTTCTAAGATTTCTTTCTTGGCAATCAAATTTATAATCTTAATTATAACATTTTTATGAGTTATGGTGTTTTAATTTGGTTACTTGGTAATTATTTATATAATATTTTGTTTTCATAGGTTTTATGCTTGGCTTATAATTTGTTCTTTAATAGTCTTTATTTTTCATGATTTTTCTTTATTTATTTGGTTTCTTCTTGATGAAAATATTTTATTTTGGGAGAAGTACCAATAAATCCCAAATTATTAACTTATACACTGATTAGTCCTGGGTTTTTTCTGTTTAACCGAAAGGTCCTAACGTTTGGAAAATGTCAACGTTATCCTCAATAAATTGTGTTTGAAAGTTTGAATTGGGGTGAAAATGGGTATTTAGTATTGGTAAAATTACTGATTTAGACATAGAGCGCACTATAGGCGTTTTTACTTTTTTCCTCGTTTTCCATTGAATCTTCTAGTCTGTGTAAGGAAACATCGACGATTGACATTCCCAAATTAGAAACATTGCCATTCCTAATGTTTGTAACTGAAATTGGGGATTCGAGTATATCCAAATTTTATTTCGACGTTAGAACATTGCGTGAATGCCAAAACCCTAAACAAAAACATTAGGAGGGTAGTGTTCGAAACGGTGTTGCGTCACCCACAGCGGCAATGCAATGTTAACGGAAGGTGGGTCGCAGATTTGATTATAGGGAAGGAGGAACGTGTTTTACATACATCACTTCAATTCCGAGCGCTGTCGGATCTACTGACGATGACAATGCAGGGCAAAGGTGTGTTTTCATTTTCATTTGGTGATTTCGAAGGTTATGTACGATTATGGATATCCAAATGTGTGAAAGTGTGTTAATTGTTGAATGTATCATGTTTGACTGATGTTTACCACATTTTTTGGATTAGGGCATATGTCTCACACATGTTATGATAATAGATTACATAGTAGTGTACATGTTTGAACTTCGAAACTGTGTGGTGGTGGTCTGGGGAGTCAAATCTTTGGATATGTACATGTAACAGGGGAGGGTTATGATGTAATTGTGCATGGTAGTCATGGATGGTATGATGAACACCAGTACTCTTGATGTTACATAATAAGTTCATTGTTTGTTTTTGTCCACACATTGGCCGAAATGGTTAGGAAATTGTGGGAATTGGTTAACATTTATTTGATGTCAGGTCAAAACTGACATCGATGCATGCTGAAGGTTTGTTACGTTATTTAATTTGAAAAATTAAAGGCCACATAATTTTGTTTGTACGATTTTGGGTTGCCAAATTTGTGATTGTTTGTTATTTGTTTGACGTATACGCTTTCGATGATGTTTACCACAATTTTTGGATTAGGGCATATGTCGCACACAGTTGAATTGAAACTCATGTAGTAGTTTACGAAATAGTAGTCATGGACGGTATAAGGAAGAACATTCACGCGATGTCACATAACCTTGTTAGTTATTTTTTAGACATTGCCTGGAATGGTAACGAATTTTTAGGATTTGGTTAACGTTAATATGATTCTGGTATGTGTGTAACATTTGTTAAACAGATATGTATCTAACACACAATTAAACTTTGATATGTGTGTAACATTTGTTAAACTATGATATGTGTGTAACATTTGTTACACAGATAGAGTTATCGTGTCATTTTGGTTCAGGTATGTTAATTGCAATGGCCAATTGGTTTTTTGCATTAATGTTTTGTCATGACATGTTGCCACACGACCGTAACACACAATTTTTCTTGATTGTTGCAGTGAATGCTCGACAACGGACCCCTCGTAAGGCAAATGGTATATGCACACGGGGTTCCCCGCTAAAAGAATGGACGTCAACACGTCTTGCAGTCAGAAAACAATCGAAGCTGCCATTCAAGTGTACGAAAGCACAATCAAATGTGGGAAGCAAGACGCATATCGACACAACGAAGCTTATGTACCGTTCAAACATTGCTGGTGTAATCAAGACAGTTCTTGAGGTGAACTTGGATGAGAGACACATCCAGCAGCTTAAAAGAACACCATTTTGGCTGACGATTGAATCTATCCGGACACACAATTTGGAAGCAAATACATTCAAGAAGTGTGATGAAACCGTATGCTGGATCATCCAAACATATAATCCAAGAGACGAAAAATTTTACGTTGGAGGGCATGGGTTGGCGCTCCGAAACAGCGACATCCGACTGATTTTTGGGATTCAATGTGGCAAGGACAAGTTGGATGTATCGTCATCACCGAAACCAACATCAAATTTCATGCAACGGAGGTGCCCCACCGTCGGACGAACATCGTGCAAGCTCATAAAGGATTTGTTGTTTGATGCATTGAAGGGAAGAACTGAACGTGACGAGGAGGATGTAGCGAAGCTTCTATGTCTCTACATTTGTGGTAAGCTATTTTTTACAACTACCAGAGAATCAATTGGTTGGTCTCTCGTCCGTGTGATTGACAGGCTGGATACGTTGTGAAACTATGACTGGACAGCAACCGTACGCAACACTCTTATTAATTTCCTCAACGATTTCCACATCAGGCCTGAGAAGGTCACCGGCTGCGTCGTTGTGCTGTTAGTATGTTGATTACACATCCCGTTCACATTGACCCTGTGCTGGCATCAGTTGTCCAATCAATGATTGTCTTTCATAATACAACTAATGTTGCATATTATTTTGTGTTGTAGTTTATGATTTGTGAACACACAAATCTCATAGAACCAGAGTGCTAAGCTACCTTCCCAAGATTTTGTAAGTGGAACGTTGGATCGCTCATATGTAAGATTAAAGGGCTGGACTTGACATCAGCAGAATCGCTGCAGGTAAAATTTGAAATTGTTATTGTCCTGTCCATAAAATTTGAAACAGTGTTTGTTTGATCTGCATCGTATAATACACTGAATTTGGCATGGCAGGTGAACTATGACAAGCTGTGCGGGACTATACTTGAGCGATACACTCTGAGTGTACCAAATGATGGCCAAGTTCCTGTACGAAATGAAAACGCTGAGTTTGTGGTGTAGATGGAGGAACAAATGAATGAAATAGGCAATATTGTTGTCGAATTGGAAAATACAGAGGCAAGCTTTGATTGTTGGAAGCCAGACTCGCCAAACGGTGGTCATGTTGACAGTGAGCCCCCACGTCAGGGCGTGGAAAGAGTTAGCAAAGTGGTGCAGCAAAAAGGAAAACGAAGTGGGAGGGTCGTTGCACTAGAGGATGGTTTGCCAAACCTGTTTCCCGACCTACTTGAATTGTCAAGCACACCCGCAGCAGATGGTGATGGGGGCAGTGAACGTTTGGAAGCAGATCTGAGAAACGCTTTACTCAAAAACAAGGAGCTATACTCAAAAACAAGGAGCTAGAAGACGGTAACAGAAAGAAATCAGTTCAGATTAATGAATTGGAAGCACGGGTGGACGTTATGGAACGTATAATTGGAACGAAAGCCGTTAACTTGTTCATCGGGTTCGAGAACGTTATTACTGCAAAAGATGCAGAGATAACGCGATTGAGAGCATTGATCACACAGTTGGATGGGAAGGTAGCAATCTTACAAGACCAAGTCGATGACCATGAAACGCATGCAGTGACACAATCAGCTACAAATATTGAATCCAGCAAAAGGCAATCAAATGAAGAACGAGTAGAAAAGTATGGCAGCTGTAATGACAGCCACATTAGTCGGACTGAACACAGCAGTGTAGACCAAACACTGAGAAGCAAGTCCACAATACCAATGGGGGCAGTCTGTATTGAGGTAGGAGACACAGTGGAGATTGATTCTCTGTTGAAAAAAACACCCTCAGAAAATCATCGCGTCAGTGGCCCGCAACGATGTCCAGCTGTAATGGTCATACACCCATTTGCAGATTGTGTAGAGGGCATGAGGGGGAATGAAAATGCAAATTTGTCTGATACTGTAAGGGCAGCCGAGGGTCTGCAGAGTAATGTTGTTGCAGTGTCGTCTTTGGTTCGCCGTGTTAAGAACAAGCCGAGGCGCGAGCTACGGTTGGCTAATTACGAATACCTGAAGATGGCTGGGCGTGAGAGACAGGTTACAAAAATTTGTAACGTCCCTGTGCTGGGGCAGCGATATGTTGTTGACATTGACGAAGTGGAGCATGAACGGAAAACATGGAATGGATTTGGTATGACTCACAGGGACATCGTGTGGACAATGTTGTCTGAAGATGATCAGCAATGATTGAAAGACATATACAGTTTTCATGGAGATGGGTAATGCAATTGTTGGTAATGAAAGTGGTGGCAACGTGTTTTCAGTTTAATATAAAGTATACTAACTGGTTGTGGGTTAAAAAATGCAGGGCTGTTATCTGGGACGGTGGAGACAATGGGATGCGCGTCTACTTTTCTGATATTCAGGCATTGGTCCAACAATCATGTGTGAGCGGGAAGGTTGGTGTTGTAATAGCCTTGGGTTGGGTGGGGGGGGAAGTTGTTTACTATATTATGTAATATATATTGGATGTTAGTATGTATTTTAACAATGTGCAAATTATTGTTGGCAGGTAATCGATGCGTATGCAGCAATCCTAACAGTTTTGCAACAGAATTGTGCTGATGAAGACAACAATATGGACAACTGTTATTTTTTTAGCAGCATTTGTGCGGTATGAATTGACAAGCTGCTGTAGATGGTATGGTCTTGTGTGTTGGATGATACTAACAAATTTGAAATTAAAATGGCAGGACATGATGCGAAATCCGAGTGAGACGTCGAGAGATAAGTTCCTAGAGGTGAACATGAAATCCGCAACAGGACACTGGTACATTCATTACCCAATTTACCACGACAACCACTGGACGCTGATAGTGTACGATAACAAAAGTGGGAATTGGAAACACTATAATTCAATTAGGCAGAGACGTGGGCTACGTGACACTCATTTCACCGAGGCGCTTAAAGTGGTACGTACACCTCTGTATTGCAAAACTGTCATGTGTAAGTATCCTATGTGGTAAGCTGGAAATGTCTACAAATTAGGATGCAACGTATGTGGTTACATGAATTGGAATGATTCTGAATGTGGTTGATGATTGTGAAAATTTTTAAGCTTAAAGTGTTCGCATCAAATTGGTGTTTTGCATTCAGTTTATTGGTGTACATGTAAGAGTAACATGAATGTTAATTGTCACTTTGACAGAAACAGTGGGTGGTGAAATATCATAACCGCATTGTGGGCGTTGGTGCAAGGACAACAAATGTGGCACCCCCATACATCGACGGGACGTTGGAATCTGTTATGGATTGCCCTCAGCAAGCGGTTGACACGTGAGTGCTACGAATATTTATGACAAACATATTTATTAGGGAGTAGAATTTGTAATTTCTGACAAAGCGAAGTGAGTTGTATTGTGTTATAGGGTTGACTGTGCGATGATAGTGTGCTTCCTCATGAGACGATATGTGCAGAAAGTGGGAATTAATACCACTATGGATGGCGTGAGGACTACTGCTTACCGTGCATCAATGGTGAATACATATGTGAATGATCCAGTCAGAGGGCTACGCTACAGGGCCATATGACGCACGTACCACCAAAATCAAAAGTAGATGAGTAAATCATTTTGGAGTCGATGAGGGACAACAAAATGTAGACAGTTTATTTAAGTTATTACTAGTTAATGTTTTTTTTTTAACAAAATAGTAGCTGCTGAACTTGGTGATAACTTTTGGGGATGTACATATTATGTTTGGTAGGACATTATTGTACAAACATAGTGTTTAAATCCTATAAATCCTTGAAACATGTTTGGGATTCTGTTTTTTAGGCTGTGTGTTGAAATGGTAGTCACTTGAATATTGTGTTTTAATGGTATTGTATGCATTGGAATAATGAATAAGCGTGAGATGGTATTAGGGAATATTGGTGCAATGTGAACATCAGTACCCACACAGGAATTGATGGTATTAGGCAATTAATGGTATGTTATGCATTTTAATAACGAATAAGCGTGTGATGGTATAAGACAATTGTGTTCCAACGTTGACTTCAGTACTGACACAGGTTTTGATGGTGTTAGACAATTGTGGCAATTAGCCAATTGATGGTATTAGGCAGTTGTGACAATTGTGGTGCATGCGTAAATGACATTGGTGCCAACGGCAAATAAATGCATTGGTCAGACCTGGTTGCAGTACCCACACAGAAAAAACACAAGAAGGAATGTAGCAAGGGAAATGCGTAACGTAATGACCTAGCAACAGCAAAATACACACATACTAATGTAATGCAGGCATGGTAATTTAATTCATGACCATTTCATTTTGCCACAGTATCTCAATAAAAAGGCATTCCTACCAAATGGCAAGTGTGAGAAGTTTGGTTGACTGCGATGAATCGCTGGAAGAAAAGGCTTACACCAATAACGCTATAAAAACCAAGATATATTTACATTTTTAGCTATTAGTAACATTCATTTTTTGAATGTTACGTGTGTGTTCATTAGTAACATTCATTAGTTTAGTTTAACATTTTGGCATCAATGATTGGTAGGTTGACAATGAGGACAGTAACACTCAATGAGGACAGACACTTAAGGGTGCTTGTCTGCAAATAAATTGGATTCAATTTTTGAAGCATTCAATTAGTTGGATAATAGGGTGAGTTACATTCAAATTTGAAATTGGGTGATTTTTACATAACCTTCCACTAACACTATAAAAACCATTGACCAATTTTTTAAAAATTTGTTCTGTGATCAAACGTTCGGAAAACAATCCCCCGAGTGACAAAATACAAATTGCAAGTGAGATCATTTTGAAAAAACGACCAGCAAACAAACATGATTATTTATCACAAAATGGGAAAAGCGTAAAAACAAGGCTGAAAATATGAAGATACTAAATGTGGGTGCAAATAATTTTCCATCTCCCTAATGCATCACCAACATGTTTACTAATTGTACCCCGAAACATTTAAAAAGTTCACTACAAATTATAAGGATGATTTATGAAAATGGTTCAATGGCTAGTGTAATGATAACTTGACTTGGGATGTAGATCGGTTCCTTGTATGTCCTCCCGTATCTAAATCGGTTCCTTGCATGTCTTCTTGTTGTGATTGCCCATCTTCCCACATCGTCCACACCGAATACGTTGCACCACCTCCCCCCTAGATGGAATCCTCTTCCGCTTTGGCCTCCTAGGTGGACGCTTAACAACGGGCGGTGCTATGAGGTAATCAGTGTGCGTGGCGATGGGTTTTTCAACTGTTGGAATAGGGTGAATGGACTCGGAATATGATGCCTTGAACTCGGAATACGTTGCACCACCTCCCCCCTATATTTATCCCGCTATTCCGAAATGAGACCACTGCATGTGAACACGAAAACCCATTCACCTGCCACTGACAACATGAACAAGTACGCCTGTTAACGTCAACTAAAACCGACGGATGCGAGTACACCTCATACATATTTTCATCCGCTTGGCTTACAATCCCTGGCCTGCTGGTTTTGTATTCGGCCTCCAATTTCTTCTCCATCTTTGGACAAAGTTGGCCAACCCATTTGTTACCTTTCACCCGACGCTTTGACATTTGCTCCATAGTTTGACCCCTAATAGCATCAACCAACTGCATAATAGGAAGGTGGCGCGCTTCGCGAATCCAGTTATTGAACGACTCAGTAGCATTTGACGACATCTCCCCGTACCGCCTACCACTGCCCACAACACAATCAAGTATAAACATTTCGTGGGGGTCCAAAAAAATGTAACAAATAAAAAATTAAAACATGTACGTACCCGAAGTGCGCATTCGCCCAATGTTTTGGATCCAAATCTTTCAGAAACTCCCCAACAACAGCCGGACTACACAATTTCAAGACCTCAATTTTCTGGTTGAAGGAAGTGACGGTGGGTGCGTACGCACATTCGCGTAACTCGCGATCAGTCCTAACTTCTGCTCGGCATTGACATATTTCATTCGGTCTCTCAAATTCATTTGAAGATGTACGAGGCAAAACGCATGATATGCCAATGGAAAAACTTTTGACATGGATTGTAACAGCCCAATGTGACGATCGGAAACAAATGTCAAATTCCGACCATGATTAACAACCTCCGACAATTGCCGAAGAAACCACTCCCAGTTTGCTGTGTTTTCAGAATCAACAATGGCAAATGCGACTGGGAACAAACCTGTTTTCAATTGGTATGGCAATAAAAAACAACACCATATCCACACAAAACCCATGCATTTAGCCCACCAAACCATAGGAAAAACAACAACCAAAAACCAAATGGAACAGGATAGATTGTGTGATATTAAAAAAACTATATATGTATATAGTTTCCCCACAACCCAGCTGCCATTAACCCCCCAACGAAAAGACCGAAATTTAAAAAGAAAAAAACCCACTAGTAACTGTTTGAAACCACGACAGATTGTGTGACATTATATAGCAATATGTATATGTATATATACATTATACACAACCAATCTGTCATCACCCCAAAACACATTACCCTTATTTGAACAAATATTTAAAGACAGCAGTGCAATTGAATGTAACCAAGTTGAAGACGCGAAACACATTACCTTGGTTCCCATCCTTCGCAGTAGCCGCAAGTAAATTCCCCTTGAACCGGCCCTTCAGAAAAGTACCGTCAAGAAATAACAACGGGCGACAATGCTTGAATCCATTTATGCAAGCGCGAAATGATATGAAATACCGAACAAATCTTCCGGTTTGCTGCTGAAATTCGAGGTTAGTATAGCTGTTTTGGGTTATTTTCCATCACAGCATCACTATACCATCTAAGCTGATCGAAGGACACAGCGTGGTCACCATATGCTTCACTCATCGCTTTCTCAACACCAAGCCAAGCAACACGGTAACTAATATCCAGGCCGTAATCGTTTTTCAAACTAAAAACGACGTCAGTGGGCCGTGTCAATGGCTAAGCACGCACACGATCTGCAACAACATCGGCCACCAAATCAGACCCGATACGTGGGTTCCTGGACATACGAACAGCAGCACCACATGTGTGTACACTACTAAACCTCTTCAGACAAAAAACACCATTGGATGCGAACACCCTGGCATGTACCGACCACGAACACCCCATTGACCCTGCAAACTTACAAACAGCTGTAACACGCACCGAATCATTTTTCACGTATTTGAACTGAAACCAACACTCAACAGCATATTTGGAAAGGACGGTCCGAAATTCATCAGCCCCACCAATAAAACACTGACCCACATTTGTAATGCCGCTTGCCCACCCAGCCGACAAGTATGTCTTGGACCTATGCTGACAATACGACTGTAACAGATCCGTTCGGTCATCCAACCTGAACATCCCATAACCCGGGGCCTTGCTGCCAGAGTCGGCCATACACTCTCCATCACCAGGATTGCCCTCGTCCCCCCCATTTCGTAATTGAATAATGACATCGAGATGATCGAGACCAAAAGACTTCGCAAGAGAAAACATATTCCGAACATCCTCATCGCACAAGACATAGAACTTGTTATATCCAGGAACTTCAATGAATAAGACGACCATCTCGGAGTCCAACCCTTCAAACTTCCCACATATCCCACTGATCAAATCCGCGAACGTCAACGCTTGATGAAGACGAATGACAGCGTTCGTTCGTCCGTAAGAACATAACATCAAGACAGCACCCTCCATACCTGCCTAAAAAAACCTCAATTAGAAATTGTGAGTTACAGCAATCGGCGATGTACACATCCAAACGACAACCTCAACACTACAATAGAGGTATGAATGAACAAAATACACAAAAACACCCAAAACCCCTCTGCAAACACATCAACCAAAACGAAACAAACTCCCCGTAAATCACTCCAACTATCTACGAAAAAAAGGTAATGTACATATACGTTCCCCCAACAAACGTGCCGACATCAGCAACCCAATAACTACGCAATCCCACATCAGAAGGATACAAATGTAAAATCCAAACATACCAAATCAAATACAAATATTCCTCCCAAATCAAATAGGACTGAACGGTTCATAAGAAAACATTAAGGACTAATTAGAGCAACATTTCTAGAATTAGGATTTATCAATAAATTTTCCTTTTATTTTTTGCTTATTTTACTTTAACTATTAGTTTGTTTCCCAAGAAATCGTGGGAACAAAATTGATTGCTTTTGGGTCTCAATACTTATTGTTAAGAAAAAGGAAAACAACTTTCTTGCAATCTACATTGAGACTAAGTTCTTTTCTTAGATTTTTTGGCAAAGAAAATTATAATCTTAATTTCTAGTTTCTTTTTTGTTTTGCTAATTTTTTTTCTTTTTATTTGGTTTCCTTCTTGATGAATATTTATTATTTCTTGCCTGATTTTACTTTAGCTATTAAGTTTGTTTCCCAAAAATACTGTGAATGCTTGATAAAAAAAACGAAAATCTTTCTCACAATTCTATTGAGACTAAGTTGCTTCTAAAATATCTTGGCAATCAACTCTTAATATCTCAGTTTCCTTAATTATGACATTTTTATAAGTTATTATGACTTTTTAATTTGGTTCCTCGGTAATTGTTTTATAATGTTTCGTTTTCATTGTTATTTTTAATTATTTCTCTATAATTATTTGGCTTTCGTCTTGATGAATATATATTATTTATTGATTTATTTTACTTTATCTATCTATTTGTTTGCCAATAAATCGTCGAAACAAAATTTATTACTTTTGTGTCTCAATGATTGATGGTAAAAATACGGACATCTTTCTTGCAATCTCCATTGAAACTAAGTTCCTCTCTCAAATTTCTTGGCAATCAAAATTATAAATTTAAATTTATTTATTTATGATAATTTTTCTCTCATTATTTGGTTTTCTTTTTGATGAATATGTATTATATCTTACTGGATTTTACTTTGTTCTCTTAGTTTGTTTGCCAAGAAATATTGGGAACAAAATTCGTTGTTTTTGGGTCTCAATGGTTGATGTTAAAAAAACAGACATCATTCTCACAATCTCCATTGAGACTAAGTTCTTTCTCAGATATCTTGGCAATCAAATTTATAAATATTAACTCTCAATTTTTTTTTGTTTCCTTAATTATGACAGTTTTATAAGTTATGGTTTTTTAATTTGGAAAAAAAAATTGATTGCTTTTGCGTCTCAATGGTTGATGGTAAAAAAATTGGACATCTTTTTCGCAATCTCTTTGAGACTAAGTTCCTCTCTCAAATTTCTTGGCAGCCAAAATTATATTCTTTGATAATTTTTCTTTGCTTATTTAGTTTTTTTGTTGATGAACATATGTTATTGCTTGCTTGATTTTACTTTATCTATTAGTTTATTTGTCAAGGAATCCTGAGAACAAAATTTAATGCTCGTGTGTCTCAATGCCTGATGTTAAAAAACCGGACATCTTTCTTGTAATCTCCATTGAGATGAAGTTCCTTCTCATATTTCTTGGCAGTCAAATTTATATTCTCAACTCTCAATTTGTTAGTTTCCTTAATTGACAGTTTTACAAGGTATGGTTTTTTAATTTGGTTACTCGGTAATTGTTTTTATTAAGTTTTGTTTTCATTGTTCTTATTCTTGTCTTTCTATTCTTTCTTTAATTTTGATAATTGTTCTCTAATTATTTTGTTTTCTTCTTGATGAATATATATTTCTTTCTTTATTTTACTTTATCTATTAGTTTGTTTGCGTTGAAATTTTGGAAACAAAATTCATTGTTTCTTAGGGTATCAATGGTTGATGTTAAAAAACGGATGTCTTTCTAGCAATCTTCATCAAGACTAAGGTCTCGTTTGGCAGCATCATTTTTTAGCCTAAAAGTTAAAAAGTTTAAAAAAATCAAAAAGTCAACAACCTATATAAAAAAGTCAAAATTTTCCTTTTCTCTCTACTTTTTGCACATCTTTTCGTAAAAAACTAAAAAGTCATCCCAAACATATTAGTTTTTTTTACATCATATTTTAGCAAAAAAACCAAAAAAGTTACTAAAAAAACTTATTCTCAAACGAGGCCTAAGTTCCCTTCTCAGGTTATCTCTCAATTTCCCGGTTTCCTTAATTATGACAGAAGAAAGCCCTATAATTTATATAGCGACCCCGGGTCTCTACCCAACTGTCATGGTATTCTGGATCCGAATCTTGTTGTTTGATGCTGCCGGTTATGTCTTTCTTCCTTACACCTCTTGAATTTGAGTTTTGGAATGACTTGAGCGTGTTTAGAACAGGTTGGTTGCCTTTCGGTCTAGAATCTTGTTGCCCAGAATTTCGATCTTCCACTCGAGCGGCATTCTTGCGCTCGAGCGGAGTTTGCCATCTTTCAGTATCGGGTGTCTCTGCAAAAGTGCTACAAGAGTGTTTTTCACACTCGAGCGGAGTTTCTTACACTCGAGCGTGTCTGAGCTCGAGCGGCCCTTATGGCATTCGAACGGTTGTCTGCAATTTGTGAAATACTGGACGGGTGTAATCCACACTCGAGCGGTGCTCTTTGCGCTCGAGCGAGTTGTTGTTGTTGTGTCTGATGCTCAAGCGTGAAACTCTCCGCTCGAGCGGACTGTGCGTATATCAGATCGTAAAAGTGACTTTTTTCATAAATTTTTCTTCTCTTTTTCATCCAAACCCTAAGTTGAGAACTTCTCTCTCTAAAAATGCTCTCTCTCTATATATTTGACCTAGATCTAGTAGTCTTCTCACCCTCCTTCCTTAGACAAAAAGATTGAGCTCTTCAAGATCTTCATTTCCATCCAAGAAGAAGTGGGATTTGCCATTTTTGGAAGCTTCACCTTTGTCTAGCCTTTCTCCTTGGGCTTCTACTTGGAGGTAGGGTTATTCTTGAGTTATATATATAGTTTTGCTATTTGATGATGTTTTAAGAGTTTCTATTAGATTTAAAAATTTCAATCTTGTGGTTTTCAAAATGTAGAGATTTCCTTCAAAAGAAGGCTTTGTTCTAAACTTTAAAAAGGTAAATTATCTTGAGGGGTTCATCTTGTTGATCTATGATAAATGTTTTGATGAGGGTTTCCACAAGCAAAAAGGGGAAAGTGATTATCTTGAGGAAAAACCCTAGAAATTGGGGGATTTTGAAAACACATGGAAATATTTGTGAAACTCTTTACTATTTTGTATTATGATGATAGGTGAGATGATATTATTGCAAAGTTGTTAAAAATGTTGAAAGTGTATGTTGTTGGGAGTGACGAATGACTTTGTATCATGTTTATGAAACTTCGTAAGATCTTGGAATTGTGTTGAGAACATAGTTTGCCTTGAAGGGATTATTTGTTGTAAATTGTTGTTGTGAGAAATGATGGGCACATGGGCATTTTGTGAAATGACTTGAAGGGAAGAAATGAGAAATGATTGATTGATATTGTTGTAGAGATATTTTGAGAATAGTAATTATTGCATCATATTTCAATTTATTATTATTATTGTGCACCTTGACATGTTTTGGAAAGACATTTATTTTGAGAAAGATCATATTGTAATGAGAATTATGGAAATGTGAATGGGGTAAATACGTGGTAAGTCCGAATAGGGGGTGTAGTTGAATTTGATAAGTTGGCCTGAGTGTCCTTGGTGAAAGACCAGAAAATCGCGCGGATAGGTGTCGAGCCTTCCGGTTAATACCGGTAAAAATGACAGTTTAGTAGTACTCGTGGAGTCTACTTGCAGACACCAGCCTAGGGATTGCCAGTGTCGTATTTACCGCCCCTATTGATTAATGATTGGAAATTTTGGTAAAAATGTTGAGATTGTAAATAATTGTTGGAAAGATAGAAACTTTTAAATGTGCATGAAATGGACTTTCTTATAAGGATGCATGGCATGGCATTAACAATTGCATTGTTTTAAAGAGTATGCATAACTGTATATACTTTGTAAGAATTCTCTACTGGGTTTTGTGCTCACCCCTATGGGATTTGGTGCAGGTAAAGATGTGGTGATCCCGCCGAACTGAGGGCGTGGATGTTTTTGAGAAGAGTACATAGCTCTTTTATTTTCTGTAATTCTTTTTGAGCCAAGGGCTAATGTGTATGGATTGCAAAAACCATTTTTTGTGTAACCAGGCTTATGCCTTGGAAGATGTAAGCCCTTAAGGGCATTGTATTGTTTTGAGAATGGATGCTTTACATGCTATAGATTCATATGTTTGTATTGATGAATGTATACCTGCATGTAAAACCTTTGTGAAGACTCATTAGTAAATATGTAAAGATAGGCAGATTATTGTTATTGCTGGGTAAATGTTGATTATTTATGGGTAGTTCATGTTGAATTATTTCAAGGCGTTACAATTTATGTCCATTGTAGCCCTCTAGGCACCAGAAAGAAAGATGAAATAAAATAGATGAAAATTGAAATTTCACTAGATATAAATAACAGAGACGAGACAGATATAATTTCTGTCCATTGGGTCTCAATGGTTGATGTTAAAAAACGGACATCTTTCTAGCAATCTTCATCGATACTAAGTTCCCTCCTCAGATTTTTAGGCAAACATATTTATAATCTTGTCTCTCAATTTCTCAGTTTCCTTAATTATGACAGAAGTAAGCCTTATAATTTCTGTCCATTGTAGCCCTCTAGGCACCAGAAAGTTAAATAAAATAGATGAAAACTGAAAATTCACTTCTGGTTTTTAGTGGTGTGAATAAAATTTCATTAGATAGAAATAACAGAGACCAGACAGATTCATACATTTATTTATTACACATCATTTCTCCTGGAAAATTCTCTATAAATATTTCATCTTTGTTTAGTGCTATGAAGCACGGATACTTCAAATAGGGTAACGTATCCGTATTGTATCCGTATCAGATACCAATACTCCTTAGATACTCGTAGATACGTATCGGATACTTATTAAAAGTATCGAATACTTCTTAATTATTTTTTCATTAATTTTGGAGTATCAGATACTTAATTTTGAAATATCGGATACTCCAAGTCATGTTTATTTGTTTTATGAAATTTGAATTGTAACATTTCTTACATAGTAATATAATATAATTGCAAGTATAAATATAAGAATATTTTTCTAATACTTTGTTAAGTTCTTTGATAAGAAGAGCATAGTGAGTTAAATAATAGAATTTATCAAATTAATATATCCTAATTATTTCATGCATGTCTCATATACATAGAAAGTAAGAATTAACAAGAGAATATAACAATGGTAAAATTAAATATCAATAAATAAATAAGCAAGTAAACTTGAATACAATATTTTTCACTAGTGTCAAAGGAAAAAGCATAGGGACAAGTTGTGAATTGTTCTATTATTATAATATAAATATATTAAACTTGATATTGAAATGAAATATTTGCAAGACCTATTAAAAATTTAAAAAGTGTGGGGATGTATTTTCTGAGTACCAACACGTGGCCGAGGTGACATCGAAGCGTCAGCCGAGGTGTCACGTGTCCTGGTCAAGATACCAAAATGATCTCGGCTAGGCCGAGGTTATCTGCGAGAATACAAGAATTTGGGATAAACGGATAAGGGACAAGAGTCCTAGAAAGAAGAAAGACTGCAAGATAGATATAGGTAATACTCTTAGGGGGTCTATCCTTATCTCTTAAAGAGTCCATAGAAGTCAGACTTCTAGTGGGACTGGGATGGGGTTAAACTATAAAAGAAGGGCACCCCCGGCCGGTCTAAGGTACGCAATTTTAAGCCTTGAGCAGTACTTTACGCATTGTATTATCTTTAAGAGATACTGACTTGATCGTCGGAGTGTCCCCGGGTGGAAGAACCACCACCGGAGCCTTTTCTTTCTGTGCAGGATAACAGGGTGCCATCCGTTCTGCCTGTGCTCTCCAGTTGAATTACTAAGGTGGGCAGTGTGATCGGAAATTCACTCACACAATTTGGCGCCGTCTGTGGGAAGCGAAAGAAGAATAGATGGCCAGTAACATACAGAAGGAAAAGATTGGGGACGACACTCCCGCTGGGAGTGGAAGACCCGTCGACTCTAACGTTGAAAGAGAAAACCACAACGAAGAAACTCGTGATCAGAATCACGCAGAGAAAAACGTCGGCGATGAGGGCGACACTTCAAAGAAGACAGACCAAGGCAGATACTACAACGAAGATAGTCTCTAGGTATGGAAGGATAGGTGCCTACGGAGGGATGAGGAAGTAAAAGAGATGGCAAACAAATTGGCAGACCTTCAATTGGTTGTCAATTTCATGATACAAAATAACGTCATGCAGCCGCCATACCCGCTACAGGACACACCAATGCCAGCAGCAAACACCCAGAAGAAGGGGCAGAAAGTAATCCCCGAAGCCCCTCAGCACACGAGGAGTGGAAGACACTCTCACCGACCTTCCAGGGAAGTCGGCCGAGAAGAACCGAGAAAAGAAGAGTCCCGAAGGACATATCACGAGAATGAGGCAGACCCCAAAGAACATCGGCATGTTCAGGGGCGGGTATTGTGTTTCGATGCATCCTGCAGGGAAGGATCGAAAAGAGACCTTGTAGATGAGGCCAAAACAAGGGAAGGACAGGCACGATTGCCTCAAGCACCAGCAGCCCCGCCTCCCCCAGCGCAGCAACCACAGGTAGGCGGACCCCGGGTGGTTAATGTGATCCACTCAAAAGTAAATGAGAACGACATACAGGGGGAGACACAGAGGGTAAAACACCTGCAGCACGTTAACCAGGTCGGACTAAAAAGACCTCGGCCTGAAGAGTGCCAAGGACCGATGATAGCCTTCACAGAAGCCGACCTAGATATGGTCCAACACCCGCACAATGATGCCTTGGTAGTATCCCTCCAGGTTGGGGAGTGCCAGGTGAAACGCATCCTGATCGATCAAGGCAGCTCCTGCGACATCATGTATGTCAGATGTTACAAGGAGTTAGGCCTTCACCCTGATGACATGGAGCAGTCAAATGGCCCGATGGTCGGCTTCAATGGAACGCCGACATGGCCATTAGGCGCAGCAAGCTTAGAGGTACAGGCTGGCACGAAGAAGATCAAGACAGAATTCCTTGTGATTGACACGCCCTCGCCTTACAACATTATCTTGGGGAGACCGTGGTTGCATGCAATGGGGGCAGTTCCCTCAACATTGCATCAACTGCTACGGTTCCCAACAGAACATGGGATTGAGGAAGTCAGAGGAGATCAGTTGCAGGCAAAAAATTGCTCCATGGCAGCAATGAAATTAACCTGCAGCATTCGGGAACCAAAGAAGGCAGAAGTTGAAAAAGAGGACATGAAGGTCCTAGATGATGTCGGCAAGGAGCCGACCGAGAAAAGTGAAGAAGCACTAAAGAAAATCCTCGTCCAGGAGGGCGATGAGGAACGATTCTTTCTTCTCGGCACAGGATTAACCGAAGAAGAGGAAAGGGAGCTGGAAGCCTTTTTGAGGAAGAATATTGAGGTGTTCGCCTGGACACCATATGAAATGCCTGGCATTGACCCCGAGGTCACATGTCACAGACTCAACGTTGACAGGTCGGCGAAACCAGTAATACAACGTGCTAGAAGACCGACGTTGATGCACGTCGAAGCAGTGGAGGAGGAAGTAGACAGACTACTGGAGGCCAGGGCCATTAGAGAAGCCAATTATCCGACTTGGCTGTCCAACACAATGGTAGTAAAGAAGAAGAATGGCAAGTGGAGGGTCTGCGTAGACTTTACAAACTTAAACAAAGCTTGTCCCAAAGACAGCTTCCCTCTACCAAAGATCGACTAGTTGGTGGACGCCACATCTGGACATGGAAGGATGAGCTTCTTGGATGCTTATAGGGGATATCACCAGATAGCCATGTACCCCCCAGACGAGGAGAAGACAGCGTTTATCACCCCAAAAGGTCTGTATTGTTACAGAGTTATGCCTTTTGGGTTGAAAAACGCAGGAGCAACTTACCAAAGGCTGGTAACCAAGATGTTCAAACACTTGATTGGCTGAACAGTAGAAGTCTACATTGATGACATGGTCGTGAAGACCAAGGAACCAAAAGATCATCTTGCTGACCTAAAAGAGGTCTTTGACATACTCAAAACATATCGGCTCCGACTCAACGCATCGAAGTGCGCATTTGGAGTCGGATCCGGTAAGTTCTTGGGATACCTAGTGACCAGAAGGGGCATTGAAGCCAGCCCAGATCAGATCAAGGCCATCCTGGAATTACAGAGTCCGACATCGGCTAAACAGGTTCAAATGCTTACTGGAAAGGCCGCAGCCCTAAACAGGTTCATAAACCGAAGTTCGGACAAATGTAAACCTTTTTTGAACCTGGTGAAAAAGGCCACGGATTTTCTATGGACAGAGGAATGTGAGGCCGCTTTGGCCGACTTGAAGAAATATCTTACCACGGCTCCAGTCCTCTCAACACCTCAACCTGGGGAGGAACTGTTTCTATACTTAGCAGTTTCAGAGCACGCAGTAAGTGCTGTGATAATCCGAGAAGAGAAGGGAGAGCAGAAGGCTGTTTACTATGTAAGTAAAACCTTGGCCGATGCAGAAACAAGGTATTTACCACTGGAGAAATTAATGCTGGCCTTGGTAATGGCTTCAAAAAAGCTAAACCATTACTTTCAGGCTCACAAGATAGTGGTACTAACAGAACACCCACTGAAATCCCTGTTGCAACAAGGAGACTTAACTGGAAGAATAGCAAGATGGGCCGTAGTTTTGGGCCAATACGACCTGGAGTTCAGGCCGAGAACAGCAATTAAGGGCCAAGTCTTGGCCGACTTCGTGGCCGAGTTCTCGCCAGTATGCATCGAACATCGGGCTCCGTTGAGCCGAGATGAACGATGTCCAAATAAGGAAGGAGAAGCCCAGTCAAAGGCTAAAGAACCAAGGAAGGAAAAACTCAGACCCTGCAGCATTTACATCGGCGACTCCTTTCAACTTTTTGTTGATGGGAGCTCAAACCGGCAGGGGGCAGGGGCAGGAGTAGTGTTAATATCCCCCGATGGAGAGATATTGGAGCAGTCCATTCGACTGGGGTTCAAAGCCTCAAACAATGAGGCGGAATACGAGGCATTGATTGCTGGACTAAAGCTGGCAGTAGCAGCAGAGGCAGATGAGGTAATAGTTTTTTGTGACTCACAACTTATAGTGAATCAAACTACAGGAGAGTTTGCTGCCCGAGATGAAAGGATGTCGGCATACGCAAAAGAAGTCATCAGGCTGGCAGCCATGTTTCAAAACTGCCGACTTCTTCAGGTTAGCCGAGATGATAACAACCACGCCGACGCGTTGGCCAATTTAGCAAGCTCAATGCAAACCGGAAAGACAAGGACAATAATGATCGATTACCTATCAGGACCGAGCATAGAGCCACCAAACACAATGCAGGAAGCATTATGTGTGGACATGGGACCAAGCTGGATGGATGCAATTATCGCATTCCTGAAAGAAGGAAAGCTGCCAGAAGAACGAAAAGAAGCACACAAGGTCAGACTGAAGTCGGCAAGATTCATTCTGACAGCAGAAGGACATCTCTACAGAAGATCCTTCACTGGACCTCTTTTAAGGTGTGTACACCCTCTTTAGGTCGAAGACTTTTTATACGAAATTCATGAAGGAGTTTGTGGAAGCCACGCAGGGGGCCGATCATTAGCTCACAGGGCCATTACCCAGGGGTATTGGTGGCCTTTTATGCAAAAAGATGCAGAGGCCTATGTGAAGAAGTGTGAACAATGCCAGAGGTTTGCACCTTTGATACATCAGCCAGCTGCCGACCTGAACCCGGTTTCCAGCCCTTGGCCATTTGCCCCAAGCAACTGGGCAGCGGAAGTACCTACTGGTAGCAACAGACTACTTCACAAAGTGGATAGAAGCAGAGCCTCTTGCCAAAATCCGAGATGTGGATATGAAGAACTTCATCTGGCGAAACATCATCACCAGATTTGGGATTCCAAGAGCAATAGTTGCCGACAACGGAACACAGTTTGACAGCAAACTCATCAAGAATTTTTGTGCAAAATTCAAGATAAAGAATTACTTTTCAACACCAAGCTTTCCACAAAGTAATGGGCAAGCAGAAGCGTCCAACAAAGTAATTCTGGACGGGATAAAGAAGAGGCTGCAGGCAGCAAAAGGAAAGTGGGTAGACGAATTGCCCAATGTGCTCTGGGCATATCGCACTACGCCGAGAAGATCAACAGGGGAATCCCCCTTCGCCATGGCTTATGGCACAGAAGCAGTCATTCCATTGGAGATCGGCATCCCAGGGATCAGAACCCAGGGAGTTGAGAACGGGACTAACGATGTGCTCTTAGCCCGAGATCTGGATCTACTAGAAGAAAGAAGAGAGAAAGCTGCAATCCAGCTTGCAGCATACCAGCAACAGCTTCCCAAAGCTTACAACAAGAAGGTTAATCCAAGGGATTTTCAGGTCAACGACCTAGTCTTAAGGAAAGTCGTCGGCAATAAGAAGGATCCTAGAGAGGGCAAGCTTGGCCCAAACTGGGAAGGGCCCTACAGAATTACCTCGGTGTTAGGAAATGGGGCATATCGGCTCGAAGATAGTGAAGGCAAAGAATTGCCTAGACCATGGAATACTTGTAATTTAAAGTTTTTTTATCATTAGATGTTGTTTGATTTTTTGCCGATATGATCAATGAAATCTTAGCAGAATTTCCCAGAACTTATGAAACTACGCATAATGTTGTTCTTTGAATAATGAGAACCCAAGTGGAACTTAGGTTCACATTGGGGGCAGATAGAAGACAGTAATGCCTAGCCGAAGTTAAGCCGAGACGTTTAACCGTGGTTAATTTAAGATAAAGTTTAACCGGAGTTAAACAGAAATTATGCTTAACTAAAGTTAAGCCGAGATAATTTCCTTATCTTTACTTGTTGAAATTTGTAGCAATTTACAAGTTAAAGTTAAGCTGAGATAAATTCCTTATCTTTACTTGTTGAAATTTGTAGCAATTTACAAGTTAGAGTTAAGCCGAGATAAATTCCTTATCTTTACTTGTTGAAATTTGTAGCAATTTACAAGTTAAAGTTAAACCGAGATAAATTCCTTATCTTTACTTGTTGAAATTTGTAGCAATTTACAAGTTAAAGTTAAACCGAGATAAATTCCTTATCTTTACTTGTTGAAATTTGTAGCAATTTACA
Organism: Camellia granthamiana; assembly: GCA_036172215.1. Taxonomy (NCBI): domain Eukaryota; kingdom Viridiplantae; phylum Streptophyta; class Magnoliopsida; order Ericales; family Theaceae; genus Camellia; species Camellia granthamiana. Next base: position 79,980,454 of record CM069914.1, on the reverse strand, counting down.
AGTTAAAGTTAAGCCGAGATAATTGTTTATCTTCACTTGTTGAAATTTGTAGCAATTTACAAGATGAAGTTAAATTAGGTTTATTGATTCAAACCCTTGTTAAAACTTGAGAAAAATTTGCCAGTTAAAATTGTGTATGCTACATACTGGTTGAAATTTATGGAAAATTTACAGGTGAAGTTCTTGCCGAGATAAATCTTCGGGTAAACATACCCGAGGTATTTTTCCCCGAGGAGATTTTACAAAGGAGGAAAGACTTGCAAAATATTCTAAGTATAGAATCATGCAGAAGCAGTCATAAGAATACAAAGGTACAAACACTCAGTGGAAGAAAGTTGTATTCAGCATCAGAATGGAAAAAGGCACATCGGCCATGTACAGAGTTTACGTTGTTCCGAAAACAAAAACGTACAAGAAGTACAAAAAGACAGAAAAAAGAAAAAAAAAAAAAAAAAAAGAGCATCACGGTTGTGTTTCTTCAGTTTCAGGAGCAGTTTGGGCTTGAACCTTGGCCACTTAATGAAGAACTACCTCGGCAGATCCCTGAGGAACTACTTCGGCAGACTTTTCCGCCTCAATCTCGGCGTCAATCTCTGCAAGTGTCTCCTCGAGGCCTTTCTCAGTTGAAGGAACGTCGGATGGCGCATGTTCAGGAGTGGCCTCCTTGGTAACGACTTCATCCTCTTCATCATGAGTCAAGTCCAGGACTTGATCATCCTGAGGAAGGGACTTAGTCCCAGTGGCGTTCTTGGGCTTCCTGACCAAGGCCTCATCATCATCCTTTTCCTCTTCTTCTGATTCAGACTCAGAATCATTCTCAGTTTGACTTGAAGGAGGAGGCAGAGGGCATGGCACAGGAATTTGATCGGCATTCCTCAGAGGCGAGTCAGCCGGAATGTCAAGTTTGTTCAGCACAGCCATCCAACCAAGGGAGAAGCCCCTGTTGCACGCCTGCCTGACTTGAAGCTTGTAGTTCTCAGCGACATCGGCCATGCCTTGAGCATATGCCGTTCCATCAGCCTCTTCAATTTCGGCCTTTTTCGTGGCCAGGGCTTCTTGAAGCTCCTTCTCGGCCTGGGCCCTTCTGTCCTCAGCTTCCTTCAACTGGGCTTGAAGAACTTTGTTTATAGCCTCAGTAGCGCCGACCTTCTCCTCGGCAGAAGTTTGGGCTTTTATAGCAGCCTCGGCTTGATCTTCCAATTTCTTCATCTTTGTTTCAAGTCCTTTATGGGACTTTTTAAGGGCAGTGACCTCCCTCTTGGCGTCAGTAAGCTTCTGCCGGTTTTCAAACGACTGCATAGAAAAGGAGTGTGCATGCTGGATGGCCTGAAGGCAAAAAACAGTGTTAGAAAATATTCTAAGTAAGAAACAGAAAGGAAGTAACAAGTTCCAAGTAGGAACATTTACCTGAACAGAATGCTGAAGCATGAGACAGTAGTTCTCATACTCACTGATCTCGGCGTTCCGCTCAAGATCACCCGGGAGCAGGAGGGCAGTACTGAGTGCAACGCCAATATTAATATCCTCGGCGCTGTCACTCTCGAAGACTGGCTTGTCCTCCAGAGTAATTTTTGGCTCCCAGGGGACCAAGGGTTTTTTCGACTTAGAGGTTGAGCCAGAAGACAACCTTGGCTTCTTTGATTTCGAGGAAGGGGATGGCTGTGCTTCAGCAGATCTTTTTTCAGGAACAGAAGCGGTCTTCTGGCTCCCAGCCAATTGCGAAATTGGCAGTGTGTCTTCAGTCTCAACTTGGGCGGCCGTGGCCTTCGACTGAGCTTTCTTGGTCTTTTTTGGCTTTGGTGGGGGCATGGTGGACGTCGGCTGAGCATCGACGTCGGTTGGAAGGTCAGCCAGGAGATCTTGAGCCACGGGCTTTCGGCGAACCATCTCAGCAGTTTTGACAAGTCGTCGCCGACGTTTTCGTTCAGGAATAGGGATCAAGTATGGTACCGAAGTGGATGGCAAATCCGCTGGGTCAGACGTAGATCCTTGGTCTGTTCGTGATGAGGACGCAGTCTGGGTTGTGACAGAGGGTGGAGAGTGGCTTTTCTTCTTTCGTTTGGGGACGTCGGGCAAAACGGACTTGTACGTTGGGATAAAATTTAACAACAGAGGAGCTTTCTTTTTGGCCACAGGAAGATCCAGAAGTCTTTTTAGGTCTTCACTGGGGGCGTAGAATTGGCGAAAATTTTTCGGTGGCTGATGAAGATCTGCAATAGAAAACTAGTGTTAGAAACAGACAAAGTTTTGGAGACTTAAGAAGAAACAAGTGATTGATAGTGGGCTCTTACCCTTGCCCTCCTTAACAGTTCGAGGAAGAGGGTATAAATGGACATCTTCGTCTGGGGCAAACTCCCAGTTTCCAGAGGCAATCAGGTAGTCGTCTCCAGCCCCCTTGTTGGAGTCTGGGAGGTCGGCTATAATTTTGAATTCAGTGGACCTCGGCTTGAGGTAGTAGACAAAGCCTTTGTCTTTTAAGTCCAGGGCACACATGGTATAACAAAACTGAATATCGGCCAGGGTAATCCTAACATTCTCACGCCTAGCCAGGGCTATGATACCATTAATCACTCTGTAAGAATTAATGGTAAGCTGCATAGGGTTCAACTTATAGAAGTGGAGAACCTCACGAAAAAGGGTAGCGAGTGGCAGCCAAAGCCCACACTCAGCAAAAGCTACTATGGGAAAGGGCATTGAGTTGTCAGTGGGCATAATGGAGTCGTCATCCCCGGCAAGTCTCAGATGGACATCGTCGGGAATAGAGAACTCCTGCCTAAAAAATTCTAGTTTGGTTGGGGTGTTCACCCTGTGCCTCCACATACCCATGATATTGGCGTAAGGGTATTTAATTTCAAGAAAGAAGAGGTTTTTTAAGGGTTATGGAAACCTCGGCTTTAGTTTTCAGTTTTCCTATGAATTAATAGGTCCTACAGACAAATCCCAAACCTAAATCTACGAAGAACAAGTATGGAGGGCAGAAATCTGGAAAACAGAAAAGCAAGAACGAAGTTTCAGAATCAAGAACAGAGGTAGGACTGTCAGAAGCATAAGAAATACATGGAGTATACGGTCAAGAACAGTGACAAGAGCGCAAGAAAGTGGTGAACAGTGTATGGACAGAAATCAAATTCACTTGAATACTCTCGGATATATGAGACACAAGATTTGAAACAAAAGTGGGAGCGAAAAATATCAACAGAAATGGAAGCGAAGGGAACAGTAGCTTACCAGAGAAATAGAGCCGGAATGAGTTTCGCCGAGGTCCGACGGCAGCTACAGATGTGACGAGATAATGATAGCTTCACGAGAGAGGAGAAGGAAAAACAATCGAAGAGCTTGGAGCTTGAAGCAATGGCGGTTTCGAAGAAGAAAGTTTAGAGAGAGAGAAAGCAAGAAAGTCAAATGCAAAAGTGAAGAGCCAAAAGAGAGAGGCAAAAGTTTTGTCAAAATTTGAAACGGCGGCAAAACAGAAGCATTTAATGCACCTAGGGTAACGCGGATGTCAGACGGCGTAAACAGATAAAAGGCGGCTTGCGAGCGCGTCACAGGCACGAGCCAATGGAGACAGAACGCGTAAATGAATTGACTAGAAAGTGATGCATGACAGCTCATGCGCATGAAAGAGTTCACTAGAGTTCTTGTTCTCCGAAGAGAGCATGTCGGGCTAAAAGTAAACGATCTCGGCTGGGAAGTTCTCGAGCCGATGTTCAGCCAGAGTGCCAATGTAGGTTCCATCACCTCAGATGGCCGAGGTAATAGAACCTAGGGGGCAGTTGTGGGGATGTATTTTCTGAGTACCAACACGTGGCCGAGGTGACACCGAAGTGTCAGCCGAGGTGTCACGTGTCCTGGTCAAGATACCAGAATGATCTCGGCTAGGCCGCGATTATCTGCGAGAATACAGGAATCCGGAATAAACGGATAAGGGACAAGAGTCCTAGAAAGAAGAAATACTGCAAGATAGATATAGGTAATACTCTTAGGGGGTCTATCCTTATCTCTTAAAGAGTCCATAGAAGTCAGACTTCTAGTGGGACTGGGATGGGGTTAAACTATAAAAGAAGGGCACCCCCGGCGGGTCTAAGGTACGCAATTTTAAGCCTTGAGCAGTACTTTACGCATTGTATTATCTTTGAGAGATACTGACTTGATCGTCGGAGTGTCCCCAGGTGGAAGAACCACCACCGGAGCCTTTTCTTTCTGTGCAGGATAACAGGGTGCCATCCGTTCTGCCTGTGCTCTCCAGTTGAATTACTAAGGTGGGCAGTGTGATCGGAAATTCACTCACACAAAAAGTAAACAGGCTACTAGTTTAAATTAATACAAAATTCTTAAAGGTTAGTATTTTGCATTATAAAATTACATTGTGGTTTCTCAACGTTCTTTAGCTTATGTGTAACTCACTATTAATAATTTTAAAAAATATATTTTTCACAAACGTATCCTAACCGTACTAGTATCCTATTTTTTTAGGTTTTGTCGTATTGCTGTATCTGTATCATGTCGTATCCGTATCTCGTATCCATATCTATGCTTCCTAGGTTTAGTGTCATTGCCAAGTTGCACTTGGCACAGTAGATTCATCATAAGAGGTACCCCCCTGTTAACAATTATTTAAGATGTCAATTATTATTTTTTTGTTAGGAATAGATTCTGTTTGATAAAATTATGTATTATGTCTGCTATGGTTCACAAATATACAGTATATAAAGGAAACAGAGAGCTTGAGTTAGGTCTCAATCCAACCCAAGATCAAATTTTGAGCTGTGGCATTCACATGTAAGCTCTGATCTTTTTGGCTTAATTGATCGAACGTTTTGCAGATAGAGCTGGCACAGGATACTACCACAGATTGGACCCTCAACGGGTACGGGTAAGGTTGTTGGTAGAGCAACAACATACAATTAAAATTGTTCCCAGTATGGTTAGAATGAGTTGTTATAGTTCATTGCTTTCCATAACCAAACAAAGAAAGTACAAATTCATGGGAAAGTTTTAAATTTAATTATTAATATTTAGAAAGTTTCTCATTAATTTACAATTATTTTTTTCTCACCCCACTGATGTGATATTTCCCCTATTACTTTTTTTTTTAATTAGTTATATAACAGACTAGAATTTCATTCACAATTGTCTTGTTTCTGTTTTTACCAATGTTGTTTTTTCCCAGGTTTATGTTCATTTTTTGTTTGCTGCTTTTATTCTCCTTTTCTTCCATGTATGATTGTTTGTATATTTATCTGTCTAAACAGAAGCCTCATCTTTGTTCTGGACATTCTCTTATTTCAATAAATTAGCAACTAAATAATAAAAATATCTGTTAAAAGATCAAAAGTTAAAACATTTTGTCAAAGGCCAAATTCATTTACAAATTATATTTTTCAAAGCTAAAATTTAAATATAAAAAAATAAATAATAGTTACGTGGTATCATGTTAAAGGTGGGAGATGATTAGGTTAGGCTTGATGTTGGTCTAACTGGGTGAGCTTAAAATAACTCTTATTTTTATTATATAGTGCAAGTTTGATCCAACTTAATCGATTTCTACCACTAATTTCTAGATCATACACACATGATCTATCCACAGCACATTCCAATTTTCTTTCACAAATAGGGTTACAAACAAATCGAACTGCTCATGAATAGCTTGAGCTGTGTTCATTTAAAGCTCGTTTGAACTCGACTTGTTTACTAAATGAACAAGTTCGAGCTCAATTTTTAGGCTTGTTTATTAATCGAGCCGAACTCGAGTAGCCCTAAGCTCGGCTCAATAAGACTTGTGAACATAAAAAAAAAATTATTTATTTTTAATAATATATTAAATAAATTTTCAATAATCTATTTTATTTTTCATTTATGTTTGGTGTTTGTGTAAATTTACATATTTGATTGATGAAATTTATTATTAATATATAAGTATTATTATATATTTTACTTATAATTTTGTATTTTTTTTATCTTAATAAGTAAATTAATTTAAATTTAATTTTTTTTCAAGCTCAAACTCGAACTCGACTCGTTTATGTAATCAAGCGAGCTCGTCGAGTTCGAGTTCAACAAATATTTGACGAGCCGGGCTCGAATTCCATTTTTGAAGCTCGACTAGAGCTCGGCTCAAGTTCGAATTCGATTAATTCTTAATAACGAGCTTGAACATTCAAAATATTTATGTTGAGTGTTTAGGAAACAATAGTGAGCATATACATTTGTGATTAGTGGAAAGTAGTATTACGTGATACCCTATTGGCATACAAAAATTTCTCCTCAGCTGGACTCGCCCCGTTTACAGCCCTATTCACAAGTCAAAAGTAGTTTAATACTTAGTGATTTTTGGATTTTATAAAAGACATAAGCTTTTTTTTCTCACCCACCTAAAGAAAATTTAGTTATGTACTAGTTAGGTGTTTTATTTTGTTAAGAATCTCTATTTGCTAGCAAATATAATATGTTTTATTTTTTATTTTTTTTTTTTATTTTTTTTTTTTTCATTCAATCAAATTTTGGCCGTATAAACAAGAAGAAGATTACCAACCTATCTATTCGAAGCTTACGGAGGGTCCTTGGCTTCATAGCATAAACAACACTCTAAAAATTGACAGGAAAAGTCCACCTGAAAGTCACAAGAAGTCCAAAAACACCTCTTACCATAGCAGACCAAACAATTTGTTAAAAATAAAAATAAAAAACAGCATTTTAATTTGATGAGAAGAAAAAATATCGAATAACACGTAAATCGATCACAAAATTGAACATTAATGGTGATGGCCGTGGCGGTGGTAAGGTAAGGTAAGATCTCGGCCCTGTTTGATTCCAGAAAATAAAGGGTGGGATTAGATATTATATCCTGTGAGGTCCATATATCCCATGTTTGTAATTTTTTTTTTAAAGACGATATAATATACTATGGGATTGTATATCCCCCAAAATTGGAGGATATACAATACCACCATTCCCCCATTATATCATATCCCCTTGGTTGGGATATGATTTAAAAAGTTCAATTTACTCTCTTGTCTATCTAACATAATATAATTTAATTTTTGAATTTAATATAATATAATTATTGAATTGAATTTAATATTATTGAATTGAATTTAATATAATATAATATAATTTAATATAAATTTTGAATTTAATATAATATAATATTATTGAATTTAATTTAATATAATATTATATTATTTAATTTAATTTAATTTGATATAATATAATTTAATATAAATTTTGAATTTAATATCATTTTTGAATTTAATATATATATATATTTTTATCATTATCAGGTTGACATTAATATAATATAATTTTTATTTTATTTTTTTGGAAAAATTATTGAATTTAATATGAATCTTTAATTTGTTCCAATAAAAGATAATATGAATTTTTAATTTGTTTATTTGCATTGGTTTTGAATTTTTAATTTGTTTATTTGCATTAGTTCCAATATGGGTATTTAAAATATATTATGAGGGCAATCTTGGAAATTACTTGTTTATATCCCACAATATATTTTATAAAATAAACATGGATAATATATATCTAGTTTTATATATCAAGTCAATAAACATGAATTGAGGGATATATTATCTAATACATATATTTTATTCATTATATTTTCTAATTAAGGCCTTGTTTGGCATCTACTATATAATCCATCTTTTTATCTTTTTTCCATCACATCACCTCTCTACTTTTCTGCATATCTTTTCATAAAAAGACAAAAAGTGCATTTTTTAGAACACCCCAAACCAACCCTAAATCTCATATCATATTATATCCTTTATTTTTTATGCAGTGAAACAAACAGAGTGGTGTTTAACTCTAGGTGCGTTGTGATGGTGGTGGTGCTTGCTTTAGCCCTTGTTTGGGAATATTTAACTTTTAGCCCAAAAATAAAAGTCAGTAAAAATATTTAAAATAATAATAAATTATATAAAGAAAAGTTGAAGACTTTTTATCTCTTTTTTTTTTTTTTTTGGGTACATTTTTTCATTAAAAAAAAATCAAAAAAGTAATCTCAAACATTTATGTTGTGTTTGATTATGTGTTCTAAACATATTTCCGCCTATTCATTTTAGTGTAGTATTTGTTTTGAGCTTTCAAATTATAATTTCACACTTGCTTTTGAAAACTTTTTTCTAGGTGGGGAAATTTGGCTAACACAGCTGTCCTCCCGAACGTCCGACCAATTGACCGAAACAGTATTCGATTTTTTTTTTTTTTTCCTTCCTTGGACACCTATTATTTTTATATTGTAAATAAAAAAATATTTTCGAAATTTTTTTAATTTGTATGAGTTTTGAATAGAATTTTAGATTGTGTGTTTTGTCATAAGTTACAAATTTTTTAATCAAATAATTTTCTAATTTCAAAAACTCAAAACTCCTTTCAAAACTCAATTCAAAATTCTTTTCCCAACTCATAACCAAACAAATTTTCCACACACAAATCATAATTCCAAAACTCAAGAACTCAAAATACAACACTAATCTCAAATCATATTTAGAAAAATCTACCCTACGTTCCCTTAGCTTTTTTTTCTCATATTTTAACTAAAAAATTAAAAGAGATGAGGAAGGAAAAAAGGATGAGAAAGGAGCTCCCTACAAAAGCACGAGGTTTTCATCTGTACAATTTGTCCAAGAGCTAAAATAGGGAGATCTGCAATTACCCAGAGGAATAGCAGATTATAAATTACAATCTCCTGATTGAACCTGAAAATCATGTGCAAGCAAGCAATGGTCTTTCAATGCTAAAATCACTTTGAAACAATTCTCACACCTAAGCAGCATTTTCCTCCCGCCACAAAGGCGAGAGTGAGTGAGAGAGAGAGAGAGAGATCCTTCACACAGAGAGCACAAACAAATCCGAATTAACAAGTGAAGATCCAGCTAATTTTGTCAAAACCTGTAGGATTGCGGAAATAGTCTTTCCAAAACTAAACCTGGTCATGCATTTTATTGAGTGCAGAATGCAAAGGCCATCCACAATCATCAGTTCACTACCGTGTTAAAAAAACAAAAGAGGATTCCAATTAAAATGCATGAAAAAATTATTTATTAACCAATTCCCGGGAGTCCATAAGAGTGAGACTGCTGAATATACTTCACTATATAGGTGCATGATAATAAACAAACATAGATGATAGCCAATAACATACAGCAAACAAGTTGAAGTACCCAACTACTTGGGTGAAATGAAATGACGCAGCAACGCAAGTAAAGCACTTGCAGGCAACTGAAGATGGGAAAGACCTGAACCCTGAATATCATATATCAACATGAGGCAAAAATAAAGCTCGGAATTAATGATCACTACTCTTTCACAAATAAATTCTTAGAAAAATATATTGGATTTAATATGTCCATTTTAAGAAATATCATAGACCCAAAATCAGTAAACAAAATTTCAACAGAGCATAACTGGGAAAAACTACCAAACAACCCCAATGGGTTGATAGATTCAACAGCTGAAAGTCATAAGCGAGTCTAAAAACAGTCAAGCCAAGCAAAATAGATAATGAGGTAAACAGGGATTTGTCATCACTCTTCATCTTCCCCTTCATTCTCCGCAATGTTGAAGTACCGCAGCTCGTAAACATTCCGGTCTTTGTTGGAAGCAATTACACGAAGCCAATCCCTCACATTGTTCTTCTTCAAGTACTTCTTTATCAAGTATTTAAGATATCTGTAAAATATATAGACACGTGGTAATTAATAAAGGGTCATGCTAACCCGCATTAAAGTGACGACAATCCTTTGAACGGTCATTAGCAGTTTCTATTAACAACATGTAGAGTTCAAGTATCACAAAAACATAGGTCAAGCGACAAAGATTTCCAAGGACAGACTTCTTTCTTTATACAACTACCAAGTTTTTTAGGGCAGACTTGGAACAACCAAAAAACTAAGCCAAGCAATGTCCCAGAAAACAATGGTGAACAACTACCATCCTTTGGTTAAACCAAAGATCCTTGGACACAAGTTTAAATTATAGATGCTGATATACGAAGCAGTCATACCAATATATGTTATGCATAGATGCTGATAGTTTAATTCACTCATTAAGCATAAATTATGTCATGCAGCAACTGCCAAGTATACCAATAAAATAATACCATCCAGATTCATCATGTTTCTTCAGCTAGCAAAGGAGTTGCTTCATTGCAGACCAAGTCATATGCAAACCAATATAAAATGCTTAGCATTTTCTAGTTCAGCATTTGAATGCAAAGAACAATCATATAACTTGCGCTGGTTGGTAGCAGTCAAATAAAGAAGAAACAAATGCAACATTGACATGGGTACATATTAGAAGATGGATTTTTTTTCCCCCCCGTCTGTCGCTTTCTCTTGGACAAATTTAGAAACACACTAATCAATTTGAAAGAAATACACAATCACATAACTTCATGAAACAAGCTTCATATTTTAACCTCTTAAAAATTTATCCATAAACACCCCGAAATAACAAAATTTGTAATTCTTTTTACAAGTGTGAAATATTTTGCATTGAAACAAACAGATCCCTAATAAAAATACATATATGATTTTCTCTTTTTTCCCCACTTCTTTTATACTGTTCCCTTTATGACATTGAAATTGCTGGTGACGATTCTTTACCATATATTTTGTATAAATTTCTCAACTTTTTATGTTTATAATTAGCTCAATAGGTTTTTATCATCTCATTATTGTTGATTAAAACAAAAGTTCTCGAGATTGTGATTAACAATAAATTGATTCGTATAATGTTTCAAATAACAAACAAGAAAAAGATTTATAGGAGTGAGTAGTACCGTTTGGAGAAGTTGTCAGTGGAGTTGACGGTGATCTTGCTCTTTTCACGAGTGACGGTGACGGAGTCTCCGAGAGCACCGGCCTTGCCGCCGACCTTGATTCTTTCCTGGAGGAACTTTTCCAGTGATGCGATCTCCATGATCTTATCCTCCACCGGCTTCGCACAGTCGATCACGAACGTCGCTCCCTTCTTCTTCCCCTTCGCTCCAGCTGCTGCTCCTCGACTCATCTTCGCGACTCTGCAAATTCAAGATCATCAAAACAACAAATCGTCGTCAGATCTATAAATGGAAACAGCGTTAGAGAGAGAGAGAGAGAGAGAGAGAGAGAGAGAGAGGAGATTGAGGGATGTACCGGTTGGGATGGTGAAATGGCTCGGGAGATTGCTGGACTCTGGATGTGAAACCCTAGAACGGGGAGTGGCAGAGAGAGAGAACAATATATGAGATGAGGTTAGGGTTTTCTCTATGGGCATTTTAGGGTTTTGATGGGTTGGTGAGTTGGCCCGCTGGTGGAATCGGACGAGTCGTGAATTGGGTTGAGATCTTATTGGATTATTATGTGGGCCTTTGTCGAGCTTTGTTGCCCAATTCTGGGCTATTGGGCCTCCTAAATCAATGATCTCAAGCCCGGCCTCGAGAAATTTTTTGGTTGATTTGAAAACCTTTGTTTAGATGCATCTAAAAAAAATTGAAAAATGGCTAATATATGAAGAAAAAATTTATTGAAGACAAAAAAAATTAAATCCAGAAAATTTCCGAATTCTTTATGTTTGGAATAAATTTTGCACCAAAAAACAGATTTTAAGATGAAATGAATTTCAAATGAGCCGAACTTGAGTAATTTCGTTTTTATTTAGTATATATAATTAAGTTCAATCTTGTAATAAGTCATTTTAATTTAATTTGAAAAATTAATGAGTTTTAAAATGAAAAATACTATAAATACACGAGTTGGTTTGAGAATTGATATTTTTAATAATTTTTTTTTATCTTTTTATGAAGATATATGCAAAAATATATATAGATAATGAATTGATCTTTTGTTAGAGTATCATTATCAAACTCATTAGAGTCTTCTCTTAGCTATTTTATAACACAAAATTATAGAAAAACATTCTATCAAACTCAATTAATGGCTAACTACTTTTGTTGAATATCAAACCATTAGCTACATATAGTTAGTGCCTGTTTGGCAGAAATTATTTACAGCTTATTTCAGCTTTCAGCTTAATTTAAGCTATTTTGATGTGTTTGGTTTAGCTTATAGCTTATAGCTTATAGTTTTGTGGAAGTCAGAAATCAGCTTATTCTTTGAGTGGGGCAGGAGATGCTTTAAGAATAAGCTGGAAATCAGCTTAAGCTGAAAGTTATAAGCTATAAGCTGTTTAGACATAAGCTATAAGCACTTTCCCACAGCTCTACCAAACAGGGCTTTAGGTAAAGAGAACTCAACAAATGAAATAAAGAATAGAAAGTTTGACTATTGTGATGGATTTAAAAGGATGGTTAGCTAAAATAAATAAAAAAAAAAAAGACTTTTAGCTAAAATTTTGACTATTGTGATGGATTTTTAATTAAAATGTTCATTTGCCAAATAAGGCCACAATTTTGTCTACACATGACACAGTAAGAGAGTTACACCTTAAATGATAGAATTTGGGACAAGTTAAAAATTAACACATAACTTGTCATGTTATAATGAGAAAATTTGTGGAATTAAATTATGAATCTTAAAAATTTTATATTTTAATAATTATTTGAACTAAACATATATAATTATTAAATTTCAAACCAGCGTTTAATAAGTTGAAGTTTGATTTATTTTACTGTTGTCAATAATTTAACATAATATCGCAGGGGAAAAAAACATTAAAAAAAATGAAAAGAAAAAGGAAAAAAGCATAAAGGGTAAATTATATTAATTTATTTTGAAATTTGAGAAAAATATAATTAACTTCACACTTTAACTTAATTATATTAATTTATTTCTTAATAATATTAAAATGACTGACATTAATGCAAGTGATGAGTAAATACAAAAATAAATGTAAATTTCAATATAAAAAATGCTGTCATTCATATAACTAATTAATTATTAATAAAAAATAAAATTTTATTGAATATCAAAATATAATGGGTTAATTATAAAATAAAAAAAATCACCGTTTTGAGTGTTTTTCAATTTAAATATCAGAATTTCAATTTCGACAAATTAAACATTAGAGTTTGATCCGTGCTTCTGGCTCCTCCGTCTATCTCCGTCATATTAAACTAACGGAAATCTAAATAAAATTTCAGATTCAAATCCACATATTCAAACATTTGTATCTCTCTCGTCGTAATTCCATTTCGCCTTATTTTTATATCGTTGAATTCATCTCATGGCCTAATTTTCATTTTACTCTTCATAAACATTGTTCCGCATCTTTTTACTTGTCATCAGAGTTCCAAAAATTAATCAAAAATAAGATTTTTTTTTTCTTTTAAACAAAATTTTTAAATTTAAATCTACATATTTAAACACTTATACCTCTCTCCTCATAATACTATTTTACCTCATTTTCAGGTTGTTAATTTTTATTCCACCCCATATGCCTTATTCCGCCCCTCGTTTTGGTTCCGGAACTGATTCCGAGACTCAATGGTGAATGAATTTACCCAAACATAAAAGATGATAGTGTGAACAACGTCACTTCTGGAACCAAAACGACGTGGTTTGACGAATGGGTTTTACCAATTTGCTCCATAGAAAACACCAAAATTACATTTGACTACAGTGGGAGTGGGGAAGGGGCCAACGATGAGAGGGTAGAAACTTGGAGACAAAGAAATGGAGGGCGAGATCGGCGGCGGCGAGGTACCCTGCTCTTCTCTCGCCGTCGATTCCATCCTACGCATCGGAACGGTAATCTCAAAACTTCTCATCTACACTTTTTCACTTTTTTCTTTACAACAAATTGACTCATTATGATTGTCCACTTCTTTGTTAAAAAATAAATAAATTTAGTAATCACTCACCAAAAACAATATGAATTCTTCTATTTCAGGCGGGTGTGATTTGGGGCCTATGCATAGGTCCCTATGATGCTCACAAGCTAGGTAAAAACTATTTTTAAAAAATCCCTCAATTGTGTTCCTTTTAATGTAATGGCCACTAAGGCTGTGTTGGTTCACGTATTTGGGGAGGGATTTTGAAAGGAAAATAGAAAAGGCGCTTGGAATTTAGGTGAAATATAGTTATATTTTACACAAATTTCACCTATTTTTTCTCTTTTCCTTTCAAATCCATGAACCAAACGCAGAGAAAAAGATTTCGAGCAATAACATCTTGTATCTTTCTATTTCTTGTTCTGTTTTCTTTCAATTACAGGCCTCACCGGCATTGCTCGTGCTTCTTTTGTGGTAATTTAAGTTTAGTTTATGTGTTTGTGTCTTTTAAATTGATGTTTTTGATTGTGTTATTATTGAATTTTTTTTGTTATTTTTTTATTTTGAATCTCATTTTGCAGGCTAAGTCAGCTGGTAAATTTGGCTTCCAATGCGGTAATTGAAAGGAAATCACTAGCTTGGTTTAGTGTTATTACATGGGGAGTTATTGATTGTTTCCATTATGTAATTTACCAGTGTTTTTATAACTAGTATCTTAAATTATTTATGTTGTGTTTGAATCCTGAATTTGTGGAGTGATTTGTACAGGTAAAGAAAAAGGGAGAAAATAATAAAAATAGCATCTACTTCATTCATTTTTCCCTTCATATTTATTTCCCCTTTGCAAAATCAATCCAAAAATCAAAGATCCAAACACAGCCTTGGAACTGTTTTGTTGAACCTCCATTTACCTGCTTAAATGTTATCGTTATGTTATCGTACATTCTTTTTAATGGATAATCATGGGTTGTGGCATATACATTTTGATGTTGGACTTCTGATTTAATTCCATTGAGCCCCCATCTGCATATTGTCATATTCGGTACGCATCATCTATTGACTTAAAATTGCTTGTATTAGGATATACAGCTAGAAAAAGGCGATAACAGTAACTTTGCATAACATTTGCTGTTTTCACCTCATTTTTTAGGTCAATAAGGTGCTCCCCTTCCTGGCACTATCTTAATAATTTATAAATATAGGATAATGGGCTCTCTTGGAGCATTGGATTTGCTAATGCTTTTATTCATTCATTATAGAATACATGGAAAATAGTATTATATGCACCAAATCAATGCTTGATTTTTAACACAGCTAGCAATCATATTCTTACGTTTTGCATTATTCATCATTTTCAACTACCATATATTTATTCTTGTTTGCTTTTGACTCAACCTTGTATCTCTTATTTCCCGTGCTTACTGTCATTGACTAAACTAATCTCTTATGTTTCTTGTCACCTATTTTGGTGGTGGATGCAGTATTTTTTTTATGCCTTCGACTTAATTCAATCTTACAATATTCTTCAAATGCTCTTATTCTTGAAGGACTATTTGCTGGAATGTTTTCTATTACTCGTTGTGGGGTTCAGAGATATCGGAAGAAGAATGATTGGGTTAGTGGCATTCTTTTCTTTCCAATTGTAATTGTTTTATAGCATTGACATAAATTTCATGCTTAACAATATGATGCCTTGAGTTCCATGTTCCTCGACTCGAGTACCTTATCTGGTCCTATATGCAACACATTGTACTGGCCCTCTTCTTCTGAGAGAATAGAAGGTAATTTCTGAATGAGAAAGAATGTTGGATATCTGATTTTAGGGATCTAATAGGGGGCTGAATGTGAAACACATGGTGAATGTCCCATTTGTATTGCGAGGGTTCTTGATAGTAGCTCTATTATTAAACCAGCCATCCAGATTATCTTTTGTTTCATGATATATGAAAGAGCTTCCAGTCTTTATGCATTCTGGGAAGAAATCTAGAGTTTGGAAATCAACACTCAAAATCTTTTGGACTCCTTTTCTTTTGAAGGATCCTTCCATTTGTCCTCTATGTATGGTAGGAGACATATTATGATTTCAGACCATGGAATAGACCTCTATTTGGATTGTCGTGTAACATTTCTCTTAATCAACATTAAATTATGTGCTGTTCATGGAACATCAATTACAAATCTTGCCAGAGCCATTAGATTGAAAATAGGCATTCAATTTTTGCTGGCTATTTATTTTGGAGAATTTGTAATAGGAGCATCAAGAATGTAGTTGTAATTTGGAGCACTGAAACTTGAAATCACTCTTTGGACAATGGCATGGAGCTGTAATGAATATTGGTCGTGGGGCCTCCTTTGAGGATCAAACACCACCATGGCCCTGCAAGGGGGACACTCCAGGGAGTGATTGTGGACGTAAAAAGGTGAGGGTACAAGGAAGCATGGAACTAAAATAGGATACAACCCCTTGATTTGTCCTTGAAATGGGGTACATCTAAAAGAATGGATTTCTGACAAAGATCACCTGTAGCAAGATTGAACACATCATTTTGGATTTTGGACCATTTATTATTCCAAAAATTCTTTTTTCATACTAGTTTTTTTATAAAGTTTTTGAGGAAGTAGATTTCATTTTTGGAATTTCTCTTTATGTAAATGCGTGTAGAATTAGTTCTTTAGTGGAGAAATTTATTTTTACAGGCCTATGAAATGTAACCTTGGTATGCTTTTGATTTTTTCTAATATATATACATATTTTAGTTTATTGGAATGCCATTCCAGGAAATAGGTTGGACATATCAGCTTTGATTCATGTTATCCGAGAGTGATGCATCTTACCATTGTCACTACTTTACCACATCACAATCACAATGATACTGATTTTTGGGAAGCAAATGGGCACTCTTTCTTTCCTCATTGAGGTCCCTGTAGTATGACATATTGGAGTGTACTTACATGATTCCACAGAAAAGTCATAAAGAGGATATAACCATGGCTTCAAATAAAGTAGTTCCGTGGACCTCTATAACATCTAACATCAACACTTGAAGTTAAAACTTAAAATCTTTTGTGACAAAATTGGTGTAGATTATTTTTGCTCAGACAATTGTTCTCTTGGGATGGGGAAAATGCCTTTGAGGAGACTATGCACTGCGGTCAAAATTCCTACATAATATACTTTAGTCGACAATCAAATGCTTTGAACAACAACTAACTTCATATTGTTAAAATCAAAAATTGAGTCTATTTTTTTTAAATAGGTTTTATTAATAGGAGGCATTGCTTGGTCAACTCGACCTTTCAAACTTGTGACCTACATTTGAATTTGAGGGTAACCACTTCTTGCAAATATAGGTCCATACCTTGTTCATCCTTTCAAGGCCCAATACCTTATACTGTTGTTGGGACCAACATTGTGGCATATTTTTTTAGAAGTTATGAAGTAATTTAGGTTATCCAATTATACTGGGCAATAAAATGCTTTATTGGTGTTGTGAGAAAAGTAAGCTTTTTTTTTTTTCTTTTTTTTTTCAAATATAACCCCCATAAAGTCCATCATGTTTGTGTAGCTATGAATAATAGAAGGCCAGCAGCCTCCTTGTTTCACGTCCCAATCTTGGGTGCATGGATTTTCACTTACTGGAAAACTCAGTTAAGTTATGTAACTGGTTGTTGTCAGCATTCAACAACTCTAAAAGTTTGAGTCCATGGGATAACAAGCATGGATTGATCACCTGTTGATGATGAACATCACTTTTTTTTCTTCTTTTTTTTTACAGGTGAATGCTTTGATAGCGGGTGCTGTAGCAGGAGCTGCTGTTGGTGCTGGGTCCCGAAGCTGGAAACAGGTTGCTGGGATGGCTGGTCTTATATCAGCTGTTTGTGCTGTTGCTGATAACTCCAGAACGCATTGAAGTACCTCCTGTAAAAAGTCTTAAGGTGGAAAGTTAGATCCTCATAGTCACATACATCAAGCGTTTTCTTTTGGTAAGTAAAATGAGCTGTTGTGTACACTGTAATGCCTTTTTGAATCTTTTTCCTTCCCCTAGGAATAATATCATAACAGTTGATTGAATTTTTAATTTTTATTTTTTAGGCTTCGGAATAGGGTGACTAAGTTTCTTATATCTTTGTTTTGACTGAAACTAGGCTTGTAATGCTACTGGAAATTATTTTATGATCAGCGAAAGCAATGAAAAGGGAATGTCTTGATTTCTAAACTCTCACATAGCAGCATAGGTTTGTGATATGCTGGCAGTAAAACTGTTGTCTTCAATTTATATTTTCTTGGGAGTGAAATGAAGTTTTCATGAAGTTAGTAGAATATGATGGAAAAAACTACATGGTTACTCTAGCATTCACTTTGTCTAAATGTTTTTCTCTTAGAAGTTTATCTTTGTTATTTTTTACCCTAAGAATGCTACAGACTCGCAATCTAGAATTCACAATTCGCTCACAATGGCATGTTAAGAGTGGTGCTACATGCACCAATTAGTGTACTAATTAGTATACCAACAGTAGTTATGACCTTATTATTGACCTCACTCATTATACAAATTACAAATATCGAAAATATTTTAAATTATACTACATCATCAATTGGTACATTAGTTAGTACACTAATCGGGATATATAGCATTACTCACATGTTAATGGAGTTGTGTCTTATAAGATTTACATGAGTTTGTGGCAAATAAGATGTTGACACGTTTTGTTTTGTTTTTTTTTTTTTTTTTTTTTTTTTTTTTTTTTTTGGTATAGATTTCTTCGCATATACTTTGCTTTTTAAGTGTATCTAAAATAAAATTTTTAAAAAATAAAATATGAAAAACATATTATTTTTAGTGATTTTTTTAAATCTCTTTACATGTATTTTACTTTTTAAGTATATCTATAAAAAAAAATTTAAAATAAGAAAATTTTAAAAAAAAATCATTAAAGATTAAAAAGAGAAAAAAAAAATGATCATGAAATAATTTTTGAAAGCTAAACCAAATACGATAATTCATTTTTCATTTTTTATTCGTTAAAAAAGAAAAATTCACACTTCCCATAAGTATGGGTTGTAACAGTTATGTTTGGTTTGTTATAATGAAAATTGAAATATAATGATTATTTTGTCAAAATATTTATTCTAATATGTGCTTTGGCAAAACAAAAATTTTTTGAAAAATGATTATTCCGTTGAGAAGTCAAGAGATAACTATTTTATTTCAATTTTAAATTACTAGTTGGATTCCACGCGCTACGCGTGTGGGGTCGCAGTAAAGTTAAAGTACTTATTTTCTGTATATATATATCGTATCATATTGTCTAGTGAGTCATATTGAAGTTAAGAGTGTTTATTATCTATATATGTATATAGTATCATATTGTCTGGTTATATATTGTATTCGATTTATTAAATAATCCAAAATAGAGAAGGCAATCATTCAAGTAATACCATTAACTAAAATATAACAAATACATAACAAAAGAATTTATTAGTAATAGATTAAGCTAGAAGCATTTCTATTTATGCACATACTCCATATTATGTGCCTATTCCCTGTTTCAATTTTTCATTACAAATATATTTATCATATTATGTGCCTATTCCCTATTTTCGTTTTTGACAACTTTGCATCACAAATTAAAATCTGGAGAGTTTACTGAAATTGAACCTAATCCCAAGGGTAAATTTTCATGTAGCCCTAAATATATAATTCAAACATCATTTTAGAGAGCTTGCTGACAATGGCCAACATGTATATACAACTTTGATAAAATGAATGTCTAACAAAGAAAACTTATATACATGGAAGAACTATCTATGGACACAAATGGTCTCTCAATCTCACCGGAAATGGGGATCATAAGAGATGAGCATCGGATCTAGAGGTCACCAGAGTCTACTCTTTTGAGACTGTCCCGACATAGAGGACATAACTATGACCGAGTACACCTGAAACAACAATTCAACTCTACATTATTAGCATCTAAAATTTTAAGGCAGCTACATCTAGTAGCGGAGCCAATAAATTAAATCAGAAGGGGTACTTATTAATTATAACATTGAAAATTTTTACAAAAATATTTTATATAAATTTTTACGATTGACTTTAAGAAAGATAAATATATATATATATTATTTGTAACTAGTATATCATGGACAATATAAAATAATAAAAAAAAAATCATGGATATAAGTTTTAAAATAAATTATATAATGATAAAGTAATTTTTTAAACAAAATTTTAGTAAAAATTCAATATAATAGTAATATCACGTCATCATTGACATATGAATCAACTAATAGTAAAAAAACACATAGAGAATGGACCTCAAATGTCAAATGTAACTAATAATTTAATAAATTTCATATCTTCATTGAGATTAATTATAATTGTATGTCAATAATGATAGACATCACCATTGTATTGAAATTTCCATAGATAATAATATGACTTATCGTAATATCTTTATTTTCAATAAAAAAACAACCATTATTATTCTCATAATTTTAAAAATATCATTGATATTTCACTCTAAATAATATTTTATAATTTTTTTATTTAAAATACTTTCGTTATGCTTGCCAAAAAAAAAAAAAATTCCAAAACCTAGAGGAGCACGTGACCCCCTACGCCCACTATGGCTCCGCCACTAGCGACAGCCAATTCTAAACATCCATGAAAGTCAAAACGGACCAAAAAGTGCCTACCAATTTATAGTTGTGGGATGTGCAAAGCATGTAATCAAATATTGAAGCATTGTGGAAGCCAAATGCAATCATAAAAAATCAAATTAAAAAAACCTAATGCAAAGCGGGCGCGCACACACACTGATATATATACACATCTTCCATGATCCATTAGTTTTTTTTTTTTTTTTGTGCTTTGATGTGGATATGATATGCATGTAAAAGAATCCATGCCCAATAAACACAAAGAACATCTTACTAAAGAATCTAACCATTATAACTGCGGTAGGAAATTCACGATCTCTTTGATACTTCCGCTCCCAACAAAAATGTTTCAGACTCTAACAATTGTTTTCATTTTTGTGTGAAAACAATTTTCAAAACTTCCAAAACAACCTTTTGGTGTTTAGTCAGAAATGGGTTGTTTTTAGAACATTTTCCTAAAAACTATTTTCAGAAACAATTTGCCAAAGAAGTTTTTCCAAAAATGAAAACAAAAGGCAAAAAAGGAAAACACAATCACACAAGCTCCTCAATCCACTCACCATAAAATTCTCTAATGCTAGCTTTCCTTCCATAAAACCATGGTAGTCTTGACGTGCTCATAATCTTGCAAGCGCCCACCAACATTTATAGCCTTCCAAGTCAGTAAAGTAAGAAATCTCTCTGAGTAAAAGAGAATTAGCATAAAAACACGAAATGCATGACAAAAACTAAATGACCTTATAAAAAAGGATCCTAAGCAATCCAAGGGCACCCGCAAGGTGACAATCAGTCCATTGAACAAGAAAGAGAAAAATGCGAGAACACAAACTATATGATAATCTCATATGAAGGTAGGCACTGTCACATTCTTGTGGTATAGCGATTCCGGTTTTGACCCATCACTTGTTGTTTTTCGAACTCAGGTTTGTGTGGTTTTGAATGGTAATTCATATCTTGTTTCCCTTGCCTCTCCTCTATTTTGGTTATTGGATCGTAGTTGTGCATTTGGAACAGGTTGGTTGTTTATTTTTCCAAACCTTTGTTGCCCAGATTTTTGCTCCTCCGCTCGAGTAGCCATTTTTGCACTCGAGCGGGCTTTGCAATCTTTGCTCCTCCACTCGAGAGGCACTTCTCTTGCTCGAGTGAGCTTTGCAAACTCTTAGTACTTTGTAGGTCTGCAAGACTACTAAGAAAGTGTTTTCTACGCTTGAGCGGCCTTTCTTACGCTCGAGCGCTAGCTTGTTATCTGCAAAACTTCTGAATGTGTGTTTTCTATGCTCGAGCGGAGAATTCTTGCGTTTGAGCAGAACAACTTTTTGTGTCTGACGCTTGAATGTCAACTCTTCTGCTCAAACAGACTGTGCGTATATCAAATAGCAAAAATGACATTTTATATCACTTTTTCATTATTCTCTCTCTCTAAAACTTTCCAAAAACCTAGCTATTGACTCTCCTTCTCTAAAATACTCTCTCTCTCTCTCTCTCTACATTTTGGCCTAGATCCCTTGAGTTCCCTACCCTAGTGTCTTTGAGAAAAAGTTAGAGCATTCCAAGAGCTTCATTTTGATCCGATTGAAACGTGATCTCGGCGTTATTGAGGGTTCTACTTTGCTTTGCTTGGTCTTCTCTTCTTGAGGTAGGAATTTTCTACACTTTAATATAGTTTTAACTTTGGTTATTTGTCGTTGTGTAACAATGGTGGGATTTGGGGGTAATGTGAACAAATATAGGGTTTGGGTGTAAAATAGAAAGAGGAATTTTTGATGAATGAGAGATAAATGATTGTGGGGTTTGAAAATGATGTTGTATGGTGTCAAAATTGTTGATTTTGGTACTTGGTTGAGACTTGGGAAGAGATTGAGTTTGCCCTAAAATAGTTATGATATTTATTTTTTATAAATAAATGAAATTAGTATTGTAAACATGAAATTGGACAAGTATTGAAATACATAGTGGAATGGAGCAGGTGATACGTCTCATCTTTGGAAATTTTACATTAATTATATATATCTTAAGATTGTATATCTGTTTAGAAATAACTGTATTGGGCTATCGGTGGAGGATAACTATAATTATTGTAGAAATTGTATGAGGATTAGGTAAATTAAAACTAATTCATGATTGGTTATCATTGAATATGATCATGTTTTAAAGACATTGTATATGTATGATTGCTTGGGAGGAGAAAGGGGATGTATTCCATTGTTTAGGAGAAAAAAATGGGATGGACTCCATTATAATTAAGTTGCTAGAGTGTCCTGGGTGAAAATCCTGAAATTTATACATGGGTGCCGATCCCGTGGACGAAATTTCCGTAAAATGGCAGATTGAAGTGTTTGTGTGTTAATGGTGTGATTGTAGAACCATTGAGTTGTAGTCTCATTTGGGTTATTAAAAAATAATAAAATTGGCTCATGTATTGAAATGAATTAAAGGGGAATGAAATGAAATATGGACTTGGTATTCTATGACTATATAAAAATATGAATTTTTATCCCTGGTATTGTATACACACATTACACTTATATCTTCATTAAATCTCATATATTGTGTTAGATTATTCCTACTGGACTGTGGCTCACCCTATTTGGGAAAAACCATTTTCAGGTGTTGGTGACATGCCTTCACCAAGGCAATAGCATTGGAGGGACTCTCAGGAAGATTCTTTGTTTTGTTTCACTTTTTATATAGCCTAGGGCTTTAATTGTACGAGCTAGTTTCACTTTTGTTGTAACCAAGCTAAGGCTTGGAAAGAAGTAAGCCTAAAGGACACTTATTTATACTAAACTCTTTTGTACTATTAATATTATTAAATGAAAGAACTTTACACTCTGATTCATGTCGTTGTTCATATATATATATATTTGGGTTGAACTTATGGTTATATTTTTGGGAGTGTTACATGTGGATAATCAGAAGCCCTGTATCTCAAGAGAAAATAGTAAAATCAAATAAAGAAAAGCGAACTAAGATCTAAGAATAAAATTCACACATTGGCAATGCCTTCCAAATTAACAAATAAAAATGCAAAGTTTCCTAATTTGGAGCAGTAAGCAATCCTGTTGGCTTTTTTGGCTTTTGAAAGTTATTATTGTGATTTTGAACGTGCCAGCAAGGATCAATCAGTCCTTACAGAATATTAATTGCCAACCAATTATCAGACGATTGTGTCTTAATTCTTTCAGCCTCAATGAAGAGGACTTTTACTGGCAGCTTTGTTTAGGAGAATTAAGCAAACAATGATTAAATGAAGAATAATTGTAGTATTTCATTAAGTAAAATGAAGACTTACAAAGATCCAAATCAGCCTCGTAGAGGTTTACAGCATCAAACTACTTGAAACTACTCCTATGAACGAAGTACAGTGCAGGAATTTGAAGTACAGAAATGTAAAGAGCAAGAAATGTAAAAACTAGAAGGAAAAACAAAGTAGATAAAACTGGTTTTTTGGATCTGAGTCTGGGGGTTCTTTCTGGGACCTTTTCTGCTATTTATGCTTCTCAATGATAACCGTCGAAATGCATTTCTAACAGTCGAATCATCCCTCCAGGATCGCTGATCATACTGCCTTACAGTTAGCTCCATTATGTCATATCTGCAATTAAGCTTCCCTCCTGATTTTGAATTTAAATATGAGTAACCGTTGAAACCACGTCATTTTGCATCTCTTTGCTGATCCAGTGCTATACAGATCTTCAATAACCAATACTAATTGTCATGTGTGTGATTACGATTGAAGATTTGAATTGTCTTCCTGTATTGCCCTCATCATGCCATGTGTCGAACTGTGATTGGCTTATACAAGATATGCAGCCAACATTACCCCCCGCACTAATATACCCAATACTTGGTGATATTCGTGGATCAAGGTATTTTACCCACGTCTTATAACGTGCATGGGCTTTGCATTTTTCAGAAATGCAACCGTCATTCATCAATGAAACATTTACATTAAATTCTCTTCTAATCCTTGAACATCCCCACTATCTCAGTATTCGAAAAGACTGATACATCTTTTATGTCCAAGCCAATCTTCTCTTACATTGATCAAACATACAAAGAGTTATTTGATGATGTTGTTCATCCTCGAAAGAACCTTCATACATTGATTAGCCACCTTTATCCGCCTCCATTTATACAAGTTATGGAAGCTTTCGCAAATCATCGGCCTTCGAACCAAGAACCTACTGCTTACAATTCTTTGGAACACAAATTTGCAATTATGGATATCGGAAGCTCTTCTTCTGCAGCAAAGCCTTCCGCGTGGGATGAAGTTGCTGCTCCTTCTTCTTCTATGACCTCTGGCTGGAGAACTTGGCCTACCCCTACTCAACCTCAGACGAGGGAACGCATTCATCATCGATTCCCAGAATTCGATGACCCTCTTGAAATCTCTCCTTCTAAACACAGTTCTGTAGTATATCCATATGTTCCTATTGACCGCATACCTAGTCTTGAGGACAATCTGCTTTCATCATGGTATACTTCTACCTTGCCATCTCGGATGGTTCGAAGTGTCCAATGTCCTGGTGAAGCTTTAGGGATCAGTCCTACACTTTATGCCAAAAAAGCAAAACTTAATACCTCCGATTGGCTAGAATGTGTGGCCAGACCTGAATTCCTAGATTTGATCAGGGAACCTCCGACTGCTCCTCCTCTGCCTTCCAATCCAAATTGGATTGATGAATTGAGACTTACTCTCTCTGAGGGCCAATTCTTCACCCCCTACCAGGCCCCAGTGCCTCCAACTCCTTGTCAGCAGTTTAGAGCTCAAACCTTACTTGCTGCTTTCTTCCATTTATCTTTTGAAGTCCTTCGAGATGACATTCCCCACAAAAACTTTCTATGGACTTGTGACATTATGTCTCGAAGTCATCTTCTCAATCTCGTGGCCCAAATAGAGCTTTATACCTTTTTGGACCAATTTCCTCTCCTGCTCAACTGGCACTTCCAAGCTTCCATTACCAGTGAAGTTCTGAATGAAGCCTTCTCTGCTCGAATTCAGGTTCAATATGAGGCAGAGAATCTCCTTGATGAATATCAGGCCTTCAAGAGCCCGGATTCTAAGTATGGGGAGGATGTTGTAATGAACGAAGTGCATGAAGAAGAGGAGATGGACGCCACAGATAAAGCCGTAAAACAGATAGAGTTTGAAGTGAAGGCCCAACAACTCACTTCTCAGTTAAGGGCTTACCAATTAGATAAACCAAACCTAGACAACATAGAGGATAGAGTACGAAAAGAGTACTCATTTATTGAATTTTGTTGGACTAAATTCCATGATCTTGTAACTTTGTCCATTCCATATTTCTATGAAATTGAGAATGTAATCAAATGAAACAGTACTTATCAATAGAACTAAGTTTTCCGAATTTCATTTGTCAGATTCTGATTTACCATTCCAATTGTAAACTTAATCTGTATGGTTGATGTGTTTTAACTGTGTGAAGTTTTCCCTTAAAGAAAACAATTATTGCCTCTCATACTGATTCTAGGACCAACATAATTCTTCAGCCATCAGTTTTGAATTAATCAACTTTTATCTTTCGAAACTTGATTTGATCATATTCAATGAAGTACTGGAAGTTCAATTTGAACTTTTCCAACATATGGAATGCAATTGACAACTTTTGCCGATTTCCTTTCAGAATCAAAGCTTCGAATTCATCAATTTTGCCCTTTGAAACTTGATTTGATCATATCCAGTTCCCCAACATATGGTTAATACAATCAAGTAATTACAAATCAACTAATTTTGTTTCAAACAAACAGTCTACATTTTCCAAAATATGGAAACCTCTTTGAAGGACTGCACTACTTTATATATATATATATAAAAAAGTGATTTCTTCTGTATATTATCAAACCAACTATTGGTTTGAAACTTAGAACAAACAATTTCTAACCTTAAGGTATTTCAAGTTTTGCTTCGAAGGATTTTACTCTCACTAAATAACCTAAAAAAACAAGTCTTTAATCCTTTTGAAGCAAACAAATACTTGAGTATTCTTCCATCCTTAGGTATAAAATGTACTTTGAAGTCGACTTCCTGCCTTCAAAGCCGTTTGTCATCTGATTTTGGCGCCAAAATTTGGCTTCGAAGCCAAATATTTTATTTCGAAGCTAACATCAGTATTTGAGATGCGTTTCCCTCCATAACTATCAATATTGAAGGCAACTTTTCGCATCCGTACCTTTAGTACTTCTTTATGAATTCCACGATTGGGTATATTTTCAGACACAAAGGTTTAAAAATCCTTTTTATTTCGTGCTTTGAATTCACTCGTTTGCCTAATACACAAACCCTTTATCTTCTGTTGGCTTTCTCTTTCTTTTACTCTCTTTCCCAACTTTGTTTTCTGAAAAAAAACTCTCTATCAATGGCTTCTTCTTCTTTGAAAATACCGGTTGTGGAGGGTGTGAATCCATCTATAGCCTTGAAAAGGATTATTGATGAGGAGTGTGAGAAGTACAAGACTGGTGAAAAAAGCGCCATTGACGGACACATCTTCATTCATCGTCGTCATGAGCAACAAGAGTATGTACTTGGGCCCATTTTTAGGGAGATTCCCACTGAGCTTCCAACTCTGTATCCACGTCTAGAAGATCATTGTCTCCTTTACGAAGGTGGTCTTGATTGGGGAAGTTGGAGGGTGAACCGACCCCATCGTTGCTGGCCCACAGTGAGACCAAAGTGGGAAGAATGGTATGACCGAGTCGTCCTTCATGGGACACTGGATCTTCAGGAGCTCTGCCTCTTCAACGTCCTCCAATTATCCAGGTTTACCATTTCGGAAGACCCTTTTTAAATACTTGCTGCCCTTTGCTTCTGGAATTCTACTTTTAATTTCTTTCAGTTTAGATGTGGGATGATGGCTCCTACTATCCTTGATATCTGCCATCTGTTAGGATTATCCCCTACTGGCATCCCCATTGGTCTAGATTATCCTGACCTCAAAACTCCTTTTTTCTTCACCTCTCTTAACTCATCCTATAGTGATTTTGTCGAGGCTGAGAATAAAAAAGAGGACCCTGTAACGGATAGGGAATTCTTTTCTTTTATATTATATTGGCTTTGCAAGTTCCTCTTCTGCACTTCTTCTCAGAGGATCATGCCTGAGTTTGCCCCTCTTACAAAAGCCCTTGTCTTACAAAGAAAGGTGGCCTTAGCTCCATATGTTCTAGGCCATGTTTATAGAGCTTGCTCCATTTTTTTGTGAAAAACCCTTGGATGCCAATCAAGGAGGTCCATTTTGGATTCTTCAACTCTGGCTTTTTGCATATTTCACCGAGTTACAATCTAAATGCTTAAATTTTTTGGAACCAAACCCTACCACTCATGGCATGAAATTAGCCAAGGTTTCGCTCTATCATTCCACCTTTACTTTTTACTTTTCTTTCTTCCACCAGCTCCCAGCTTCCCCTTCTTCTCACAGCTTCCTTCCCTTCGAACCTACCAACATTGGCCTATCCTGGTTGAGGACCTTCTTGAGTGATTAGTCTTGTTCTACACCTCAGCATAAAGACATATGGGCTTCTATTCTGATTCCCAGAGAATTATTCATCGGGACTATGAACCCCAAAGCTTACAAATGCATTGCTGAGCCCTATTATCATGCCCAATTTGCTAGGCAATTTGGCTTCTCACAAGGAGTCCCAATACCTCTCTGTAGCCAAACCAATTTAAGCCTTACCAGCAGGGATCTTAAGGTTCAAAGATCTAGATTGGAAGAAGCAACTTCCAAATTCATCCAGGATTTTATTGACTTTGAGTACTTCCCCTTCATACCTCAAAGCAATATACTGAAAAGATGCCAGAACTGGTGGATGGCCAATATGGAGGTACATTTGGCCATTCCCCCTCAAGATCTGTTAATGGTACTAGATGTACCTCAAGCTAAGCCCAAAGGGGCCGGAGTTATTATCTCTTCCACTGCTCCTACTGCTTCAGTTCTTGCACCTATCACCACAAAGTCTTTTCCTGCTGTCTCAACTCCTTCTAGAGTTACTCGAGCTGCCTTGAAGAAAGGTATATACTCATGTTTCTTTCCTTTTCTTCTCCTTTATGATACTCTTGTCTTTACTTATAGCTATTTCTTTGATATAGGTGGTGCGGGTGCCTCTCAGGGAGATTCTCCCCAAAAAGTCCAAGCTTTAAACCTTCTCAAGAGCAAGCAGCAACAACAAAAGAAAAGAAAGCTTTTACTTGATCTTGAAGAGGAGGCACCTAGGGTTCACATGGAAGAAGAGGAAACGGAAAAAGAAAAGACAGAACAAGAGCAAGAGACACCCTTAAAGAGAAGGAAGAAAATGACTGTCTCTCTTGCTGATTTCACTGGAGACCCCATTCACAAAGCATCTGCTAAAGCAGTGGAAGTAGAGCATTCCAAAGAACTTATTGTATTTCAGAGGGCTAAGAAGAGAAGGCAACAACAAATGCTTCGGGATGAAGCTGCTACTGCTGATGCATCCCAAAGAGAAGTTGCAAAAAAACAACAAACTGCTGGGCATTATACACTTCACAACTCTCCAATCATAGCCACCACTTCTAAAACTAGTAATTTCCTTCGTGCCTCTATTCATTTTTTTCAAATTCTTGATACTGAAGCTTGACATTGCTTTGTATTTCTTCTTTTGCAGCAACAACAACTCTGCCTCCTCCTTCAACAAGGATTCCTCCAATTTCATCCGAAATTGAAAGACCTCAAAATGTGGAGCCAATTCAAGCAACACTCAAAGCATTCCTACATCCTTATCATTTGGCTTAACTCCATACTTTCCTCTTCTATCCTTCAACTCTACCCAACTTATTTCCCTTTCAAGCCTTACTGCTCCTTCTCTTTCTGAGGAAATTCCAGCTATTACTTCATCTTCAGTGATAGCTGATTCCCATAGAGAAAGTGCTGGTAGCTCTCTAATTCCTTGTTCATTATCTCTACTTAGCTCCAGTCCCTCTTCTCTTGACCTACTGGTAGTCAAAACTATGGAGGCTGCTAGGGATACTTCACCTTCTTCTCCTATTCCTATGCAGTCATTTCTTTCTCTTACCAGAGTTCTTTCTGCACCCTCCATGTCAACAGATGAAGTGGACATCTTCGAGGCTAGGCTAGCTAGTCTTTTTGACATGCATTCCACCACTCCACCAGCTAATAATGAAGCTGAGCCATTAGTCCTAGCTGATTCTTTATTAAAGATTTTTGAGAGCTCTTCCTCTAGTGTTAGGACTCCCTTGCCTTCAATAGACTTGGACAGCTGTCTGGAGTTACTGACATCCTTCTCAAGGATTCCTTTTGAAGCCTTACAAAGGCCTATAATCGGCAATGGCTTCCTCTAGTGCTGCAAGATTGTTGAGCAATCCAACATGACTATTTCGAGTCATTTATTTCAGGCAGCAGCTACCATTGATTTTTACATCAACATCTGCCATGTTGCCAAAGTTGCAGAGGAGAAATTGCTGAGAGACCAGAGTTTTGTTTCCCAAATACACGCTGAAGTGTCAAAACTGAAAGAGTAACATTCATTTGTCTTCCAATTTCGAGCTCAACTACTGGAGAAAAAAGCTCAGCTTAAGGAAGAGCTATCAGTAGTTAACCAAGCTTTAGATCGAACTACCACTAAGCTGTAGATCACTATCCAAGGACTGGCTGATCGAAAGCAGGAGATGGCTACAGCCATTCAGTTGTTCCCATCTCTTAAGAGTAGAAAGTCAATTGTAAAGGAACAACTGAAACACTGTACTGATTTTTGGGCCAATCTATGGCTACATGTATTCATCTTATTATGAAATGAAATCCTTATTTATCATTTGAGTGTTTTCATATTCTTTAGCACTTATTTATTCCTTGTGTTTCCCATACGGTTAGATAATAAAGTTTCAAATATCTGCCATTAATCTTCTTGGGATGTACATATCCATTCAAAATTTTCAAATGATATGTTCCCAAAGGCAAGACTCTATGAACTTGATATGGTCCTTCCCAATTAGGTGACCACTTGCCAAACTTATGGCTTTTAATCCCTATTGGGAGTATTGTCTTCCATACCAAATCACCTTCATCAAAGCTAATGTGCTTGACTTTCTTATTATAGTTTTTGGCTGCTTTCTTCTTTTGGAAAAGAATGCTATTTAATGCCAGAATTCTAGCTTCATCTATGTTCTCTAATTCCAAGCACATACTTTGATGATACTGCTCAGGAACTAACTGATCCTGACCTCTCACCCTTAAGGACTTGATGTTAATTTCTACAGGTAATACTGCATCATGCCCATATACTAAGGCATAAGGAGTAACTCATGTACTTGATCTTGGAGAAGTCCTGTAAGCCCATAGTACATCCAACAGTAAGTTATGCCAATCCCTGGGATTGTCTTCCACAACTTTATGTATTCCTTTCTTCAAGGATTTATTGGATGATTCTGCCTGACCATTGGCTTGTGCATAATAGGGGGTAGAATTAACAAGGCTAATTCCAAACTCTGCCACAAAAGATTTTACCATTCTCCCATCAAATACAGTTCCATTATCAACAGTTATGGTCTGTGGGATGCCAAATCTGTGGATCAGATTTTTAATGAATCCAATAACTTCGGTTTAATCTACAGTCTTATACGGCTTAGCTTCGACCCACTTAGTGAAGTAATCTGTGGCCACTAAGATGAAACAATGATGCTTCGAAGAGGGTGGGTGTATTTTTCCTATCATATCCATAGCTCATCCTCTAAACGGCCAAGGCTTGACAACTGCATGCAGATCAGTTATGGGTACATGTCTTATTGTGCCATGCTTCTGGCATGCCTGGCAACCTCTAGCATATTCTATGCAATCCTTAAGGATAGTTGGCCAATAGTAAGAATGTCTTCGAAGCAGCCATCTCATTTTCACACCAGGCTGATGAGCACCACAGATGCCTTCATGAACCTCAGCCATGGCTGTTAATGCTTCCTTTGGACCTAAACATTCCAATAATAACCCATC
This sequence comes from Camellia granthamiana, assembly GCA_036172215.1. Classification (NCBI taxonomy): domain Eukaryota; kingdom Viridiplantae; phylum Streptophyta; class Magnoliopsida; order Ericales; family Theaceae; genus Camellia; species Camellia granthamiana. Next base: position 79,949,088 of record CM069914.1, on the reverse strand, counting down.
TGCCCCCTTTTTGTAGAGAGCATTACCATACATTATGTATTGCATAGATTGCAATTTGATTTTTCTGCTAGCTTTCGAAGATGGGCTAGCTAAATACTACATTATTGGATTCCTCCAATCTTGTTCTTGAAAGTCATTATGATTGACTTCTAAGACCACATTCCTTTTATTTAAGGGTGGTATTACCTTTTGATATGTTGTTTGACTTATGTTCATTTGAGTGTTATCCCTTCTCTTAAAATTCGAAACTTTCTGAGCCACATCATTAGCTTTATTATTCAACAATCTTGGGACATAAGTTACATTGGCTATTTGAAATTGAGAAAGCAAATGCAATGCAACAACATAGTATGACAACATGCTTACACTTTGACATTTGAAAATCCCTTTCACTTGGTTAACTACCAATTGAGAATCTCCAAATATGTCAACTGCATGAGCTTGTAATCCAATAAGTATTTCCAGTCCCATTATTAAAGCTTCATATTCAACTTGATTATTGGAACAAGTAATTTCATCTACTCTGAAACCATTTGTGGTTTCTACCCCTTGTGGTGACTTAATCACCACACCAATTCCAGTTAGACCATTGGCTTTTAATCCATCGAACCACATTTGCCATGGTTCAACACTAATCATACCAAGTTCCATTATCTCTTGGTTTTCTGTTTGACATGGATGGTCTGCCAAGAAATTAGCTAAAACTTGTCATTTTACTGCTTTTTGGAGGACATATTCTAGATGAAATTCTGATAAAGCTAGAATCCATTTACCAATTCTTCCCATCAACATAGGTCTAGATAACATATATTTAACCAAATCTATGGTTGCAATTACCAAGACAGTTGTACGCAAAAGATAGTATCTTAATTTCATTGCAACAAAATACAATGCAAGCCACAGCTTTTCTACAGCTGAATATTTACGTTCACAAGAATTTAGAAACCTACTAAGGTAATAAACTGCTTTTTCTTTGCCTTCTTCATTGTCTTGGGCTAAGAAAACTCCCAGTGAATCTTCTGCTGCAGCTATATACAACTTTAAGGGCTTATCACCCTTTGGTGGCATCAGCACTGGAAGGTTGGCTAAGTAGGCTTTGATTCCTTCGAAAGCAGTTTGATGCTCTACTGTCCACACAAATTCCTCTTCATCCTTCAACCTTAATAAGGAAGAAAATACTTTAGTTTTCCCTGCAGTATTAGAAATAAATCTTCGAAGAAAATTAACCTGCCCAAGGAATTTTTGTACTTCTTTCTTACTTGATGGAGGTCTGACTTCAATGATAGCTTTGGCTTTGTTCTGATCAATCTGTATTCTCTTCTTGTGTACTACATAGCCCAAGAAGTTTCCAGCTGATACACCAAAAACACATTTGAGAGGATTAAGTTTCAACTTGAACTTTCTCATTCTTTCAAAAGTTGCTTCCAAGTGAAACAAATGTTTCTCCATGGGTTGGGACTTTACTACAATATCATTAATGTAGCACTCTAAGTATCCTTCAATGAGATCACGAAAGATAGTGTTCATAACCCTTTGATATGTAGCCCCAGCATTCTTCAGACCAAACGGCATTTTAACCCATTCGAAGGTGCCAATGTTCCCAGGACATCGGAATGCTGTCTTATGGATATCCTCTTCTGCAATGCAGATTTGGTTATAATCAGAGTGCCCATCCATCATTGATAAAATTCGATGCCCTACTGAACTGTCCACCAATAAATCTACTATGGGCATAGGATACTCATCTTTTGGAGTTGCTAAATTCAAATTTCTGAAATCGATGCATACCCTCATTTTACCATTCTTCTTAACTATAGGCACAATATTGGATAGCCATTCAACATACCTGGCTGTCCTAATAAAGCCTACCTTGAGGAGCCTAAGAATTTCTTCCTTGACCTTCTGAATCACTTCAGGACTCATCCTTCTTGGTTTTTGCTTCTATGGATTGAAATTAGGCCTCATAGGGAGCCTGTGTTCTACTAATGATCTATCCAATCCTGGTAGTTCATTATAAGACCATGCCAAACAATCTTTATATCTCTTCAAGACCACCAACAACTGGTCCCTGTTAAGAGCATTCAACCAAGCACTTACATAGGTGGGTTGCTGTATAGAACCTTCCCCTAAGTTCACTTCTTCCAAAGGGTCTTGCATCTGAGGACTCACTAATGCTTCTTTTTTGATTTCTTTTATCTTCGAAGCAATCTCCTTGTTTTGTCCTGCTCCCAGTTTCTTTGATTCAACGTCTTTGCCCTCCTCCTCATAGACAAAGTCTGTCCACAAGGCTTCTTCTTCCTATATCTCCTGGATTTTGGTTTCAATGTCCAATGCACAGTATTTATCCAAGGCCAAAACCCTGACTTGTTGCTGCTTCTGCTTATAGCCAATTGTCATGGCTTCTTTCTCTTGCTCTTGCACCCTCTAGACTATTGATCTTATGTCCAATACTGAGAATGTAATTAAAGCCAAAGATATGGCCTTCTGGGTCCCATCTTTTTGCCTACAACCAGGCATCATTGTCATCTTTGGCGACAAACTCTTCAGCAGCACTTTCTTGGACTAAGTGCTTCAGGTGTGCTAATTCTTCATCAACCGTCACTTCAGCTGATCCATCAGGTTTCTTCAGTACACTGAGTGGTGCCACTCCTTTAGTATACAGCTTGGCCTCTGCAAAATTTGCACAAGCTATGAAGGGTTGAGGGTCTGCGTTGATCTCCTCTGTATCTCCATTGCACAAGGCCATCATGATCTTCTGATGTAGAGAAGAAGGCACACATTTGTTAGTGTGAATCCAATCCCTTCCAAGTAGAGCATTATACTTAGCATTGCTGTCGATAACGAAGAATACTGTCATGCAGTCCCTGGTTCCCACACTCAAGTTGATGGGCAAAATGCCTTGAGCCATCTATTTGTCACCAGCGAAACCAGCAATGGTTGTACTGGTTGGGATTAGTCTAGGATTCCTCTTTCCTAGTTTCTTCAAAGAAGATTTCGGAAGCAGATTCACTGCTACCCCATTATCCACTAATACCCGATTCATCTGTATGCTATCGAAAAAGGCCTTGATATACAAGGGTTTGACATGTTGTGTCATGGATGTTGTGGAATACTCAAAAGGGTAAGAGAGGTTAATACTCACCTCTTCCTCACTCTCATCTCCAGTTTCCATTGGCATGGCCACTTCGGATTCGTCTAGCACCATACTCACTTGTGAGTCTTCACTAGAAATTGGAATTGGGTCAATCTCTTGACCTTGGTTTTCATCTTCAGCTTGGAATTCCTGTGGTAGTATATGCACCATATTTACTGATACTGGAGGAGTATATGCACCATATTCACTGATACTAGAGGAAACGAGCCAAATTGGACAACTGGTTGTACCTGCTTCTCTTCATGGCCAACTTGTTCAATTATTTCAGAAGCATCCTCCATGCTGCATTCTGGCACTTCACTACTAACAACTTCCTTCGAATGGTCTATTTCTGCTGGTTTTTCAACCAAAAATGTCTGTTCAGCTATGAACGCTTCAAACATTTCTTCCTCAACTATCTCATTTCTTTGGCCTAGGCTAATTTCTCCCTCTGTCTCACTATCACTTTCCATCAAAGTCTTTTCCAATCCTGCCAAATTGGATCTTTCTTTGGCTTTCAGTTCAGAATGAACTTTGGTCAATTGCTCTCTGCTGCAACTCCTTTTGTCTTGAGGAGTCAATCTTGGATTATGATCTAACTTTGAACTTTTTCCTCCCTCTGTCTGGCCCTTTGGCTGGACCAATGAAAAGCTTTCTCCACTTTCTTTCAGATCCTTCTGGTACTGAGTGTACCTTTACTGGATCTTCCTCCTTTGGGACCTAGAAATCACTAGGACCATATTTGGTTCCTTTGTTTTTGGATGCTTAAACAACACCCAATTATTTGGAGCCACCAAAGGAGGTTTAATCATTCTACCTTGGTCTCCAACAACATTTCTTTGGGTAGACATTTCCCTAGGTTTGTTCTGCATGACAAACCAATATGGGACTCTAGGTACCCATGAACCCACTAGCCCAGTTGTCGAACTACCTCTTTCTTCCTTCGAATCCAATTTCGAAGCTGGCTGTAAAGACCACTGCTTAGCCCTGACCCCTTGTTTTGGGCCTAATTCAGGCCTTCCATGAAGGTGGCCACTTTCTCTTTTGTGTGAGGCTGGTCTAGGAGGCCAATCTCTGGCTTTAATCTCATGACTTGAGCCCACTTCAAGCCTCCTCTCAGAATGATTGCCCTCCATTCTGTAATAGTTGAGTGGTCTGAATTCATGTAAAGGTCTCTTACCATTGGAGTGCACTATAGTGGCTGTTGGCTCAGCCATGAATGGCTGCTACCTAGTACCAATTAGATATGGCCTCTTGTTATAGGCACTGGTTGGTTTAGGATGCCTTTGCACATCCTTATAATATTGCTTCCCATCAATCGGAAGTCCTTTCAACCACTTGTAGCTCAACCTGCACCTGGGACACATTCTTTGCATGACTGCTGCCTCTAAAGAATCATCATCCAGCGCCTCTTCATCAGAATCTTCCTTCTGGTCTACAAAGCCTTGTCCAACTACTGGTAAACTCCTAGCATCTTTCTTGACAGTAGTCTAGCTTGCAACATGCATTTGCACATTGACCTCTTCCAATTCTTTCAAGGATAAGTTCTGGAAGTCTAAAACAATAACATTGGCTGCCACTTCTCCAATTTCTGGGAATGGATTAGTGTCAATCCCCATGGCCTTTTCTGCTTTAGCTGGGAATTTTAAACTCCCCTTTCGAATATGCTCTTGGATCCTGTCTCGAAAAACAATGTAGTTTTTAGTTGAGTGAGACCAAGAATTATGCCATTTACAATACACTTTTCCTTTAAGTTCCTCTGGAGATGGAATTTTGACTCCTTTTGGTAACTTCAGGAAGTTTGTCGCAAGCAAATGATTAAAAATGTCATCTGCCTTTGTTAAATTAAAAGAGTATTTCCAATGAAGGTCTTTCTTTTTAAACTGCTGGTCTATTGTTGTGTCTTTATGAATTAATGTCTCACAGATCACAGATTCTTTTCCTACAATCTCTGCTGCATCAATCTCATAATTAGGATCTCTATAATACGTCTTGTATGATGCATTACTTCGATCTTGTTCTTCCTCTAGTAATGCTTCATACCTAGACGCCTTATAGGTCAGTTCCACTAAGTCTTTAAACTCAGTTGAGTCAAACTTCTTTCGAAACCTAAACTCTAGACCATTTTGAGCCAATCTCATAAATTCAAGCTCTGGTAAGATGATCCTACATTTGTTTCATGCTCTTTTGAATCTAGAAATAAACTGAGTAGCCTTCTCATCAGGCCTTTGACTCAACCTTGCCAAATATGCCATGGAAACTTCTGGCTCTGTTTGGAAGAATTGGGCATGAAATGCCTCCTCCATTTGTTGCCAAGTTTGGATAGAGCCAGATGTAAGGTTAATATATCATACGAAGGCTGCCCCAGTTAGAGAATTTGGGAACAATCTTAACTTTATGTAACCATTATTGGTAAATTCACCACATTGAGCAGCGAACCTAGCAATATGCTCAACCGTTGACTGGTTTTCATTCCCATAAAAAAGAGCAAAGTCTGGTATCTTAAACCCTCTCGGGTATTCATGAACCCTATCTACCCATTCTAGATATGGCTTCCTGTACACAGGAGTTTGAACCCCCCGAGCCATTGGTCCACACATCTCTCTAACAATATCAGCAATTTGGTCCCTAGGAACCATATTTTGTACTTGTTGAACCATTACTGGAGGAACAAACAAAGGATTTGGTGGACAACTTTGTGCCTGAGGTCCTCTTGGTCCATAGGGTGGCACATTTAGGACTGGTTGCCCCTGTAGTGCTGGCTGCTGTTGAGGGTATGGGTAACCCCTTTGAGCCTGTCCTGCAAAAGGACCTGTGAAAGGTGCTGGAACAGGTGTTGTACTCTTCCAGTTATAGGAAAACCTTTATAGCGATTCCGGTTTTCCTTTCCCTTGTATATTGTATTCCGGACATGGTTCTGTGGTTGTGTTGTTGTCTCATTCTCATTTCCTTCCCTTACTCTTTGTATTTGAGTCTTGGGTTGTGTTGGGCAGGTTTGAAATAGGTTGGTTGTGCTTCGGAACCAAAAGTTGATGCCCAAATTTTGGCCTTCACGCTCGAGCGGGGCTTTTGACGCTCGAGCGGGCCCTTCGTTGTTGCTTTTCCGCTCGAGCGGGCGTTTTGACGCTCGAGCGTAAATTTCCATCTCTCAGTACTTTTGTCTGCAGGTCTTCAGACGCTCGAGCGGGAGTTTTGACGCTCGCTCGAGCGTGACCCTTTGATTTTGTTCCTCCGCTCGAGCGGGGAGTTTGACGCTCGAGCGGGGACCATGTTTGCAAAACTTCTGGAAGTGTGTAATCTATGCTCGAGCGGTGCTTTTGATGCTTTCATTTCCCTTTCTCTCTCTTACTTTCCCAAAATCGATTTTGAGAGCTCCTTTCTCTAGAATCTCCCTTCTCTTTAGGGTTTGATCTATCTAGAGTGATTCACTCCCTTGGTGCTTTTGTAAAAGTTGTTGAGCTTGTCGAAGGCTATTTTTTTATCCGAAAATTTCTTGGTTTGGAGCACTTTGAGATTTCTTCATCTTCTCCATTGGGTTTCATCTTTTGAGGTAGGAATTCCTACTCATTCTTATGTGTTTTAACGTAGACATTGAGTTATTTGTATAGATGGGTCGATTTGGAAAGTTAGGGTTTGAAATGTGTTATTTTCAAAAGAGGGGTTTTGTTATTTTGACTCATAAATGTGTATTTTGGGTCTTAAAATGATAGTTTTGATATTGTTGATAATATTGGGACCCTTAGGTTAATATTGAGAAAAAGGGAAAAAATGCCATGTTTGGGTATATTTGGGTCATTAGTGTAATTAATGACAATTGTTATGGAAATGTGAAATTGAGTTGGAAATATGGAATTGGCTCATTATAAGTTAGAATGGTGGAGTTGGATTTATTAATCACTCACTTCGAAAATGTTGAGATTTTATATCTGTTAAGGCATTTATTATCTGTTTAGAAATAACTGCTTTGGACTATCGGTGGAGGATAGTCTTGATTGTTGTAGACAATGCATGATGATTAGGCAAACTAAAACTAACCAATTGAATATGTCATCGAATATGACGGTTGGAATAATACATTGAATTTATGTATTGATTGATTATGTATATGATATGTGTTTATATACATGGTATTGTGTGGGAGGAGATAGGGGATGTACCCCACGGTTTAGAGGAAGATAGGGGATGGACTCCTAAACCGGATGTTATGTGAGAGGAGATAGGGGATGGACTCCATTGATACAGCAAATACGTGTATCTATTAAATTATTGATACAGCAAATCTGTGTATCATTTGTGAAGTATGGAAGTGTTTTATGCGTTATTGATACAGCGAATCTGTGTATCTATTGTGGCTTATAGAAGTGTTTTGAAATGAGTTGTTATCTCATTTGAATTGTTGAAATGGAAGAGTTATTGATATGAGATATAATCTCATTTAAAGTATATGGCCAGGTTCTGAGCCAGGATTATGAATTGAGAAATTGGATAAGTATTGAAAATGAAATGAACATGGACACATTTGTCATGTAATTGAAATGGGTCATGAATTTGTTCATGTGAGTTAAACATCTGTCAAGTGCTAATGTTTTAGTTATTGCTCATATTATGTTTAGCATATCTCTACTGGGCATTGGCTCACTCTATATGGGACATCATTTTCAGGTACAGGTAGTATGCCACCTCCAAGGACGTAGCTTGGGAGGCTTGAGGCTGTTGGATTCTTTTTTTGTTATTTTTTATTGTATTACATGTATATCAAGCCAAGGGCTTCTTTTGTAAAGAGTTAGTACTCTCTTTTGTAACTAAGTGTTGACTTGGAAAGTTGTAAGCCTATAGGGCACTTACTTTTATTGTCAACATGTAATACATTCTGTAATGAATACTCCGATGATATATAATTATGCTTTATTCTTTTATACCCAAGCATGTCAAGAATGTATGATTTATAGGTGTATTTTGAGGGCGTTACACACTTCCAACCCCTCGGGTACAAATTCGAACAAAGGATTAGTGAACCCCCTTGTGCCAGATATGGCTTCGAACATGGGATTTGGAAACATTCTTATGCCATTTTCTTGTGTTGGGCCAGATTCACCAATTTGCATGGTTTCACTGTTAAATAATGAGGCATTTTGATTTACCACAGGCCTCGAAAGAGGATCATACCAAGATTGAGGTGATGGTCTTTCATGGTTTTGGTTACTAGTTTGACCATTAGAATGTCCATTATTTTGCATAGGCTATTTATCTCTAGCCAATCTTTGCTGAGGGACATTTGAAATTTCCTCCATATGTCTTGTGTTTGTTGGTTGATGGGTATTCATTCGATCCATGAAGGATGTTTCCCACATTTCCATTGTGTTCATTAACTGCTGTCCCATGGCATCTACTAGGCCACCCCATAGATTCATTGGCTGAGTAGATGGAACAGTGGATGGTCAAATTCCTTGGCCTCGTCCAATATTTTGAACATGTGGTACTTGTTCCGAAATGCTGGTCTGTTCGACCATAGGTTCTAATAAAACAGGTACTTCCACAGAATGTGTTATCACATTATCTTCTGGATTAGGTATTTCTACCTTTCCTTCCGCGCCTTCTTCCAAACGTTCATTTTTCCCTTGTCTCCTACGTCTAGCCATTTTAATTAGTCCCACTGGGCGTGCCAAAAATATATGCTGGTTTTTTTGGCTTTCGAAGGTTATTATTGTGATTTTGAGCGTGTCAGCAAGGATTTATCAATCCTTATAGAATATTAATTGCCAACCAATTATCAGACGATTGTATTTTAGTTCTTTCAGCCTCAATGAAGAGGACTTTTACTGGCGGCTTTGTCTAGGAGAATTAAGCAAACAATGATTAAATGAATAATAATTGTAGCATTTCATTAAGTAAAATGAAGACTTACAAAGATCCAAATCAGCCTCGTAGAGGTTTACAGTATCAAACTACTTGAAACTACTCCTATGAACGAAGTGCAGTGCAGGAATTTGAAGTACAGAAATGTAAAGAACAAGAAATGTAAAAACTGGAAAGAAAAAGAAAGTAGATAAAACTGGTTTTTTGGATCTGAGTCTGGGGTTTCTTTCTGGGACCTTCTCTGCTATTTATACTTCTCAATGATAACCGTCGAAATGCATTTCTAACAGTCGAATCATCCCTCCATGATCGTTGATCATGCTGCCTTACAGTTAGCTTCACTGTGTCATATCTACAGTTAAGTTTCCCTCCTGATTTTAAATTTAAATATGAGTAACCGTTGAAACCACGCCATTTTGCATCTCTTTGCTGATCCAGTGCTATGCAGATCCACAATAACCAATACTAACTGCCATGTGTGTGACTACGATTGAAGATTTGAATTGTCTTCCCGTATTGCCCTCATCCTGCCACGTGTCGAACTGTGATTGGCTTATACAAAATATGCAACCAACAAATCCATGAAATATTCAGTGATTACAAAAATATAAACACATACGTTACACATATAAATAAATTTGTATACAAATTTTTTGGTAAGAGTGTAGAGGCACACATATTACATAAATCCGGCTGCCAATGAAATCAATATTTTATAAACCTATTTTAATTATTCAATTCAACAAAAACAGCTTATACACTACCAGTTTACTGGTTTGGAAAAACTTTCTGAACTAACATTTAGTAAGGCAAAGTTTCCTAATTTGGAGCAAAATTGTTTCAATCTCATATATATAAAAAAATATACATACAAATTGCTTTGGTAAAAACATATAGGGACTCATTAGATTTTTAAATTGAGGATAACCCAGAACTTTTTTTGGCCTTAAATGTGAATTCTCATCAAAAAAAAAAAAAAAAAACAAACAGATTAACAAAGAAATGCAGAAAATGATCATCAAGAAACAAATGCATAATTGAGAATAATAAACTAATAAATAAGTATAATCATAAATATACAATAAAAACGTACATTTCCTGAGAAATATCACTAAACAAGAAGCAAATATCACTAAAAGAAAAATAAGAACATATTCAATCTTGTTTAACTCAAGTTCTATGCAATGAAAAATCAACAGCGTGTTTGGTTGTCTGAAAATGAGAATCAAATAATTTTAGAATTGAATATTTTATACATAGCTAGTTAGATATATCCAACTATCAAATGGAAACACATAAAAAATCTTCAAACTAACTTGTTTTTACAGAACTTTAAAATTGCTTTTTTCTTTTTACACGAAAAACAACCTAATCTACAATTAGAGGATTCAAATCCTGTTCTCTTGAACACTTGCATAAAATTTGAAGCTTAATATTCGATATTGGTTTTGCTTGTAATGACACCAATGTATTCAAAAGCAAAGAGAAAGAAAATGAAGACAGAGAGTATTGAAATATACATACGGAACATCTTAGTTTGAGCTTGTCCTGGGCCTCTTCGATAAGCTCTTTGACTTGGCCACTTGCGAGGCGTTTTTCGATCATTTTTTATCAGTATAGAAACCAAATATCAAAACACATTACTGGCACGACCCAAACCCACCCCCTATAGGTTTAGCGTCGTGACCAGCCAGTAATCCTAGGATTACCAAAGGCCTTTGAATAGAATAACAAAATATAAGAGGCTGCGAAAGCAAATACATATAAACATATGTAGTCCATTGAGTTGTATAGACACATATGGGACAGAAAATTTAAAACTTATATGTATAGTGTCAACTTCTGTACTTCATGCATTGTCATTCAGATAGTATCTTAAGGGACTAGCCCAATGTACAAATAGACAAAACAAACAAAAACATCCTTCACATGATGCAAAAACTTGACTTGTCAAACGGGAACCTCCCCGGGAGGCACAATGGCTGGCTGACAAAACTAAACTCGCCAGGCAGCAGCTTAAGCCTGGTCACGCGCTTGCTCACCTACATACATACAGTGAGCGAAAGCCTAGTGAATAATAACAGAGTAAAGGGTTAAAAGAATGATGTCCCACAACTAATTCAGTAAATAGAAACATATTCATATACACGTTCTTGTTCGAGTCATAAACAGAAATCAGAGTTCATGCTTAAGCTTACATAGTACATCCGTTAGCGCTAACAAATCATATACAGAGCATCAAGGGTCATACTTGTTAGTTTCATATAGGAACCTCCTGCTAGGTATGGATAACTTGTCAGTTCCAGGAAGGAACCTCCGGACCGGGAACAGATAATTTGTCAGTTCCATAAAGGAACCTCCGGCCAGATACAGATAACTTGTCAGTTCCATAAAGGAACCTCCGGACTGGGAACAGATAACTTACTTAAGCCACGGAATCGTTGTCATGAATACTTGTCAGAAACTGGACAATCATTCATTGTACCAGAACATAACATTTCATAAAACAGATCTTATTCCATATACAGAAAATAAATAAAGTTGAACATAGCTTTACTAAGTTATTACTCACAGATGGCTCCAAAAGTAAACAGACAGAGTAGGCAAATCAGATATCTTGTGGCGTGTGATCTACACAATTACAGAATGAATACGTACTGAATTACACATCCAGAATCATTAACTTAGTTCATTCTTATCTTGGTGTGTTTTTACTTCTTATCCTCATTATTATTGTATCTTAATCTTGGCCTAGGAGTGCGTAGGATGAAACGAGGATGCCAAAATGTTCTTGAAAACACCTAACAAAACTTGCTGAAAATAGGGTTCTCGCTCGAGCACAACTTCTTTCACTCGAGCGCACGGTCTGTAAACTCTACAAAAGTACTGGTTGCTTGGTTTTTCCGCTCGACGCTTGCTCGAGCGTGAGACTCAGGTCCTCACTCGAGTGTAACTCTTGTTGCTTGAGCGGTTTGCAGAAATAGGAAACTTCTAGAAGCAAGTATTTTACGCTTGAGCCAACTTTTAGTCGCTCGAGCGGGGGTGCAAAAACAAATGTGGTCGCTCGAGCGGATATGTCGAATTCTGGAATTTCCAGATTGCACTCCCAAGTCCAAAACTCAAACTCAAAGCTTTAAAATGCAACCTTTGGGCCCCAAAACTTGAGAAAACACTAGTAAACTTGTAAATCATGGAGAATTAAAGATCGTTTCATGAAATCAAGGCCCAAAGCATGTTAATTGCTCAAAATCAAACTTGAAGTTTTCCAAACTATAACATGCATGTAATGATATGCTCTTCAACCAACCAAACCATGATCTATTGAGATATTTATGACAAAACCATGTTGAATTGTGAAATCATAACCGAGGAAAGGTCATGCATGTGAAGATTCTTGCAAAAACAACTTCAAAACTTCATGATATGCACATGCATGCATGAATCATGTTCAATTCTACCATCTAGCCTCAATTCTCTTTGAATAATGCATAAGGTATCTTAAACTCATATAGTGTAAGTTGATTTCTTACCTAAAGTCCATAATTTCCCCTTAGATTTTAGCTAGGCTCAACAACTATCACCAATTTTTTTCAATTCTTGTTCACCCTTAGCAATCCTCTCTTTTCTTCTTGACTTTGATCTCCCTCCTGGTTTCTCTCTTTCTTTCTCTTACGTTTGTTGTGTGTATAGGCTCAATATGAAGAAAGAAAGGAGTTGAAGCACATAAGGGGCCTTATATAGGCCTACCTAGTAGTGATTACCTAAAGTTAATCAAATGGGCATTAATTATTATCATTTAATCGCTCTGAATCGAACTTTAATTATACCTACCATAAAATCCCAAAAATTCCACGTAACACATAAATCAAGTCAATTTCGTATTCGGATGCCGATAAGGCCTTCAATTCGCAGAACAAAACAGAAATATAAATAGATATTCCTACAGTAAACAGATAGAAACACAAATAATGTAACACACATGCAATTAATTCAAAATTTTATCTTAATTACTCATTAGGCATAATTAATCATGGTTTATTAACTAATCATGGGTCGGGGTTGTTACAATTACAAACTCTATCTACCCAAGCACAAATGAATTTGAAGAATTAATTGAAACAAATTAAATTGTAAGAAATAAGCCAGGCCTTTTCCTTGAAATTTTGTTGCAATCTTAGAAAGAGGCTTTGCCATGAAGAGAATTTATGGGTTATTTTGGGCAGGCATTATGTCAAATAATTGGTATGCATAATTTCTCCACACATTAACAAGCTCGAAAACACATACAAATTAGACATGAACATCTCAGTAGAAGACAGACAATGAGCACGAACATCGCCAACAGGTAGAGCAAGAAGATGGTTGTGCAAAATTTAAATGTTGCCCAACCAATTCTTCTACAAAGAGATGCTCCAAGATTGTAAAATTGAGGTACACCGAATAGAAGAAGCTTGTAGAAGCCATTGAAATCCACACCAGTGCAAACAAATGTGAAGGCAACCAAGGATGAGATCAGCTGAACAAGCAAACAAAGAGCACGACTTTCTTCTTAGCACACAAGAAACTTATGAGAGGGATAGATGGTGGGCATTGGTTGGTTGGGTGATCGGCAAGTTCAGGATGGAAGGAACACACTCTGAAGACAACTCATTGTTTCTACTGTCGTGTGTGTGGCTAAGCTGAAGGCCACGTAGCCAGCCCAAATTTGCTTTGCAAACAAAGAAGCAACAGACTTACACCAGAAGCACCAGTGTTACACCACACATTACACCACTCTTACCTTCTTTTTATATATGTTATAGATTTTAGTTAGTCAAATACAATCTAAGTAATCATCGGTTTAAAATTAACCTAAGTAATCAACGGTTTAAAATTATTCCAGGCAGTCAAATACAACCTAAGTAATCTCATGCTAAAACTAGTGAAAACTCACCTTTACAGTTTTATAGTTTAAAATTCTCAAAGTTTTTTTTTTTTTAATTGATACAAGTTTCTAAATAACTAATATTAGGTGTGAAATTTCAATAATTTAATGTTGCCACAACATGAATTCCAAATGATCTCAAAAAATGTTGTGCCATAACAAGACTCCTATGATACTGTGGGGAAATATTAGGGACTTATGTGTAAGTTCTACTAAGTAAACTTATTGTTCAATAGATTTTATGATAATTAATGACATTTTTTTATCATATATTATTAAAAAAACATTACTAATAATTAATTTTCAGCGACAGTTCAAAAATTGTCAAAAAATATCACTAATTATAAGTTTTAGCAACAGTTTAAAAAAATTGTTACGAAAAAAGTCATTAATTTTCAACTTTTAACGACAGTTTGAAAAATTCATCACAAAAAAAAAAAAACTAATTGTAAGCTTTAGCGACAATTTATAATCGTGGCAAAAAGGTCACTAATTGTTAATTTTTAGCGATTCACATAAAAAATGTCACAAAAAATTATTTTTATGACGATTGTATTAGGACTTATTTTCAAAAAAATTTATGAAAATTAAGTCAAACTATTATAACACATTGATAGTGTACCCAAAATATTACTAAATAAATGTCATACTTAGGGATATTAAGTATTACATAACGCTAATACAAAAAAAATCCCATAAAAATAAAAACGCTAATATAAAAATGGAAATAAATACAACTACATGCATTTTTCTAATTACTCTTTAATTATTAATATTTGTAAAATTTACTATTTATTTGTAATAAATTTTCCAAACTTACACTAAATTTAAATTTCCCCCTTTTTTATGTGGATTATTAGTATGCTTATATTATTATTATTATTATTTTTTGGGTAAATTTTAGTAAAAAAATGTTAAAGGCCAATGTTTTGTCATTTAATTTTTAAAGAAATTAGTGAAACATCTCTCCAATTTTTGGTAGTAAAAGAAGTTCAATATTTTTTTTTTATTAATTAAGATCTCTCAATAATATTATTAGAGAAATTGTAGTTCGTCATGGAAAATTTTCAAATTTCTCCATGCCGAAATTTCTCTGTGAAAATATTGAAAAACCCTAGCTAGTATGAAAATATTACATGTGTTTTATCTTACAAAATTTTAATATCAAGGATCTTAAACTAAAAATCTCAAAATTTTAACTAGTAATAATAAGGATAAATTATACTTTACCCCTAAAGTAGGACAATTTTCTCATTTTGGTTCCTAACAAAATTATATTATCGCTTTGTTCTCTGAACTATCAGATTTTTTTCATTTTAGTTCAATTTTGAACCACTGTTATATTTTTCACATAGCGCCCCACCAAACGGTGCACTACCATATCATGTTTGCATTTGTATATGCAAATACAACTGAAGCTTATAAATAGGAAAATATTAGGAATTTTAAATATTTTATTAATATTTTTATTAAATGTCTCATATGGGTGTGAGACTCACACTATGTGGATCTTACTTGGATCACACATCCATATGAGATATTTGATAAAAATATTGATAAAATATTTAGAATCCTTAGCATTACTCCCTATAAACAACAGATTTCAATACGAAAAAACCAGAAGTAGAACTACCCTATGGCCCCGTTTATTTTTAGAAATAGAATGGAGGAGATTCCTAGTGAGGGGATTGTTAGTGAGGGAATTGATAGTGAGGAGATTAAGTACAATTGTGTTTGTTTTGATAATAGTTGTTAGCGTAGAAATTGTTAAATTATTTTTATATAAAATAATAAAACAAATAAAAAAATATAAAAAATTGAATATTAATGTTTTAAAAAAAATCCCAATATGTAAAAAATAAAAAAATTTCTAATCCTCTCACTATTTTTCTAATACCACCTCCAATTCATCTATCCCAATCTCCCTTCCAGCATCCATCTTAATCTCATCTTTCATCTTAATCCCTTCCCTAACTCTACAAACAAATACAACACTACATAACCCAACCTCCATCCTAATCCCCTCCCATCCACTGCACCCCAAACACAAACGGGGCCTATAACTAATATGATAGGGCTCTCTACGGAAAATGCTATACGCTCCAAATTTTCTACTAAACAAATGACCAAATGTCTCACATAGATATGGGGTACGAAATTTGATATCCGTAGCATTATCCGACTCTCTACGGAAAGAGCCTAGCCAAAAACATCAAAGTATAGCGAACAAATATCACATGCTACTCTTGAACAATGTGACTAACAACTAAGGGTGAGTATGATCCGGATTGGGGTAAAACCAAGACCAATCCGTTATCTACGGTTCTTGAAAAATTGGAACAAATCCAATCCATTTAAATTATGAAACTAATCTGAACTAATCCATTTAAACACGGATTGGATCCGTCTAGGACTACGGATTCACATAATTAAATAACAAAAAAATATAAAACATTTTAATTTCATAAAAACATAAATATAACATCAAACAAAAACAATAAACAAAAACAACAAACAAAAGTAATAAAACTGGATACACATTACACAAAGCAAAATTTTCCTCTATATTAAAACTAAACATAGCATCAACCAAAAGCAATAAGAAAACTGGTTTTAGACAAATCCATGAACAGAAGCAACAAACAAACAATAGTAGCACAACAACAGAAACAAACAAAAGCACAACAGTAGCACAACAATAACAACAACAGTAGCAAATTCCACATCACAGCAAGCCAAATCACTTTTCAGCAGCAATGTCGACATTGGTTAGAGTTGCGAAAAAAATTAATGTCAATTTAAAGTAATAAATAACACACTACGCGAATGTAATTTAAATGATAAATTGAAAAACAATGTCACCAAGAGAGAGAAAGAGCTCACTAAGAGAGAGATAGAGAAAGAGACCAAGCCACTACCAATCTGATCTGAGATGGAAATCCACCGATCTGATATGAGATGAAATCACAAGAATAGAGAGAGAACTCAGTATGAGAGAGAGAGAGAGAAAGAGAGAGAGAGAGAGAGAGAGAGTACCGAGAGACAGATATGAGAATGTGAGAGACAGTGGCGTGCGATATGTTGAATTAGGGTTAGGGTTTAACATTTATATGGAATAATAAATGATATTATGTGGGAGAGTCTATAGTATAAATATAGACTATTTGTACACGGTCCAGATCGGTTCCAATTCAGAACTGTGAGGTTCAATCTAGAACAGATCCATGGCCTACGAATTTTTAAATTTCTAATCTGGAACCGAACCATAGATTCAAAAAATCAATCTAAACCTACAGGATTTGACTGGACCAAATTATATTACGAATTATATGAATTTCTTACTCAGCCCTACTAGCAACTCAGCATGCTGAGTTGGCAACTTTCCACGTGCTTGCATCTATAGTCATTCCCCATAAAAATAAAATAAATTACACTTTTACCCTATAAAAGTATGAGCATTTTTTCACTGGTCCTAAAAGAAAAATATGTTACTAATTTGGTTTCTAAACCTCCAAAAAATATTGATCTAATCAAAAATAAAATGGATATTATTAACAGATGCCCTTATGACATAAGTTAAGAACGTTTAAAAAAATTCATATATTTTTCATTGCACTTACTTCCGTATAAAATAATAATATTTTTAAGTCTATGTTAACCAAATTTAGGGGTTGTTTGGCATAACTTATATAATCCATCTTTTTATCTTTTTATCTTTTTTCCATCACATCACCTCTCTACTTTTCTGCACATCTTTTCGTAAAAAGACAAAAAGTGCACTTTTTTAGGACACCCCAAACCAACCCTTAAATAAAATAGTTTCCCTTCTCAACTTTCCACATTATTATCTAACAAAATGTTGTCTTATCATACATTAAGGGTTATTTTTGGAAGATGATTAAAATTAATTTTTTAAATTTTTTATAAAAATATATAAAAAATATAAAAAATAATGTAACTCAAAATAAATTAAAAAATAGAGATAACTTTTGGGTCATTCTATTTACACACCACTTTCCCTCTCAAGGCAAACCCTTAATTAATTTATTTTTTATTACAATTTTAACCTTAAGTGAAATGATAATAAAGGACAAGTTATGATACATTCCATTTATGTATTTACCATAAAGGACAAGAATCAATATAATATAAATCATCAATTTCAAACTTGTTCCTTACGTATCTTCTATGTCAAGAATCCAAAAACCCTAAAACCAAAATCAAAAACCCTTCAACAAATAATCAAAAATATAGTATTATTGAAGATTTTGATTGGATTCAATGAAGGATGCATCTGACAATTCTCATTCGGAACAATGGACCACTGAAAAGGTTATTTTTTTTTGTTGCTTTCGTCTTCGTTTTCGTTTATGAGTGGTAAATCGTTGTTATGTTAACCAGAGATGAATGATATATCGTTGTTCGACAAATTACAATCGAACAACTTACATCTGTTCAACAGACTACAATCAAATAACTTATATCTGTTCAACATACTACAATCGAACAACTTACATCTATTCAACATACTACAATCGAACAAGTGCAATTTGTTCGAATTACTACGGTCGAACTTTTTCATTTAACTCAACTCTATACTGCTGAACAGTTATACTTTTTTTTTTTTTTTTTTCAGAACTGTGCATCCGTGGAATGCAGTAAGTGCATAAAACCCTAAAATAAATAATAACTCACCTAATAAATCTCCAATGTGAAGTTCCAATTGTGTTGAGCAACACCACCAACAACGTCTTGATGAGGGTTTTCAGCAATGGTGTTCACTGGTGTGAATAGAGAATGGAAGGGGAGATGAATATCGTGGGTGTGGGGTGTGTGGCTGTGTGGGGCAAAGATGAAACTTTGTGTGTATATTGTTGTGGGTAGGTGTGTGAGTAAGGATAAATATCTAAATTTGTGGTGTGTGATGAGAAAAATATTTATTTTTACAAATTATTTTTGATGTATTTTTAGAAGTGGTTTGCCTTGAAAGAGAAAGTGGTGTGTAAATAGAGCCTCCCATAACTTTTAACTATCTTCTCAAAATAAGCCTACCACTCACTCCCATTTTCCCATTGTCTCCTTTCCCTCTTCCCACCCCTAAATCTTCATCCACGCAATCCAGCATTTAAACGGAGTAAACGGTAAAGGTAATTTATTTATTTATTTTTAAAATTTAAAATTTAAATAATTAACTTAAGCCTCGTTTGATAAATAGACATTTCAATTAAAAAGTTGCTTAAAAAAAAAATTAACAAGCTATACAAAAAAAAATAAAAATTTCACTTCCTTCGTACCTTTTACATTTTTTTTTATATAAAAAATTTAAAAATCATTTAAAATATATTAATTATAAATTTACTAAAATAACTTGTTGTCAAAGGAGCCCCGGCAAAAAAGTCGTTTAATAGTGGGAACTGTGAAATCTCTTGGCTGCGAAACCTTTTTTTAGTCCTCTCTTGACAATAAAGCCCTAGCCCGGTGTGGGTGGACTTGAAGCAGAAAGAGCTCTAAACCCTAACCTTGTAAGCGATCTCTCTCATGATTTCTAGGTTCTAAATCTTTGAATTTCTTCTATGCATCCATCGTTGAGCTTATTTGAAGAAGAAAACCCTAACTTTTTTCAATCGTTTTCTGTCTTAAACCCCAGTTTTTCTGTATCCTAGGGTTTTGCGATATTGAACTAACCTTAATGCGTCCTTTGGTGGTTGTTGTTGTTACAGGTTAGGTTCTTTGGTCTGATTCAATATGAGGTATCTTTGACCTTTCAATTTCTTTATATATTGATTCCTAGGGTTCTATATGTACTACTATTTTATATATACGTATCGAACTAGGGTTTTGCGCTCTAACCCTTTTTTTTTTCTTCTTCTTGTACTGGATCTGATATGTTTACGTGATAATCAGTTGTTATTTGCAATGAATTATGTTACCCACTAGCGATTTAGGTTACAAATTTCATATTCACAAGGGAAAGTATGCTTTTTTAAGCAATTATCACTTGAAGTTCATGAGGGCATTGAGTATTATGATTTAGTAAGCAAACTACTTGTCATTGTCTTTAAAACTATAAAGGGCAATTTATCAGTACTGTACGAAGTGGCAAAGAAACTAAATGTGCGTTAAGGGAAGATCTCTTTGTCACTTGCGGTCTAGCCTTACATTGTTACTAGTCTTTTTTTATTTTTTATTTGTTAATGAGCCCATTATCAATTGATATATGGCCATTAGGTGGACACACCAATTGCTAACCCACTATTTCCCCTGTTGTTTCAAGCACTTTTACAACATAACATGGTTACTCTATTTTGACGCCCATAGAGATTTTCATTATTCTTTTCTCATCATTATCTGTTTGTGCATTTGTCAAGTGCAATAATGCAATACTTGTATTTTACTCAACCAATTGTAAGCCTCTCCTACATTTGGTGATATAACTAGGTAATTTATGTGGGGAAACAGAAAGTACAGAAAACAGAACCTTTTTGTTATCTATGCCAATCTAAGGTGGAATGAATAACCATAACACGAGGATGTAGTACAGTAATTGAATTGTTCATTATGTTGAACTTCTTATTTATTTGTTTTGCATAACAATTGTTTGCTGCTTAGTTTGTGGACAAAATCGTCATTTTCATTCTCACTTACTGCTTGTCTGTGGTATAGAACTATGTATTAGTTCATTTTTATTTGACAAATTTGGGTGCAGGTTACTAATTGCATTTTATGTTTATTTTTTGCAGTCGTCCAATGGAAGAGGATGCCACTGTAAGTTATTATTATTATTATTATTATTATTATTATTATTATTATTATTATTATTGTAGTAGTAGTAGTAGTAGTAAATTTCATCATCGCTTGCAATATGTTTGTGCAATTGAGAATTTCTTTCCTTTTCTTTATTAATCTAACTGTCGATATGATGAAGTCGTCTATTGCTTATAAAAACACAAGATGTTATTTTCATTGAACGTCAATCAATATGGCTTTGCTAGTTGTTCATTATACATTTGTCTTTTTATTTGTCTGTCACTCTCATGGAACTTATTTTTTAAAATGCTTTTTGAGGGGACCCGATATGATTTCAACTAGGTTTCAGTTAAAGGTCAAATTTGTTTAGGTGTGCTGAAGTTTGTAATTAGTCTTCCCAACTATGGTGTCTGAAAAACATTTTCATGTACTAATATTGATTGGTCAAGATTACTAATACTGTATTAGTACATGAAATAAATGAGTTTATTTATTTATATATATATATAGAAAATAATATAAAAGGGGAGGGATGTTGAAATTGAAAGTAGATTTGGTTAAGTGTTTATTAAAGTGTTTTCATATTTTATTTGCAGGACCCATTTGTTTTATTCACGATATGGTTTTTACATGCATACACATGTATACGTGTATATATACGTATACATGTGTTGGACCTATGATCCTACAATCATTTTTCACTTTCCTGTTAAATACTTTTCATTGACATTTTTACTTGCTATATTTCCGTTTTTGTACTCTTCTTATAATACAAAGTTCATAGTGCTCATCGAAACTGTTTGCAACAGGCCAAGACTGAAGAAGAGGAATTCAGCACCGGACCTCTTTCTGTTCTGATGATGAGTGTTAAAAATAACACACAGGTAATACAAAATCTTCGTTTCTGCAAATTGGTGTTATTGTTGTTATATTGGTGAAATTTTGAGAGAGGGGCCATGAGTCCTTAAATCGTTAACAAGGGATTGTTATTGTGGCATGTTGAAATTTTTTTTTTTTTAAAAAAAAAAAAAAAAATCCCCTAGTTCTGCCCTTGGAGCTGTCAATTGTCTAGACATGGGTTGTGAAATCTAGAAGGAATTGTTGTATGTATTTTAATTTGCTTACTTTTTATCACTGGGTTTGTTGTGTATTTGGTTGTTGATGACACATCTGTGACTCATCTGCAACAATCAGGTGCTTATCAACTGCAGGAACAACAAAAAACTTCTGGGCCGTGTGAGAGCATTCGATCGGCACTGCAACATGGTTCTGGAAAATGTTAGAGAGATGTGGACAGAGGTTAGTTCTGCATCTTTGACAAATCTTGGGTTTTTTTTGTTTTTTTGTT
Source organism: Camellia granthamiana (assembly GCA_036172215.1). Taxonomy (NCBI): domain Eukaryota; kingdom Viridiplantae; phylum Streptophyta; class Magnoliopsida; order Ericales; family Theaceae; genus Camellia; species Camellia granthamiana. The sequence continues at coordinate 79,927,080 of CM069914.1, read as the reverse complement.
TTTTTCCATTTGTTAATTCTATTATGTTGAATACCATGCAAGTTCCACATCTAAAGATTCTAAAGTTTGTGTTTAAATTTTATGTTTCTTCTCAGGTACCGAAGACTGGGAAAGGCAAGAAGAAAGCCCACCCAGTTAATAAAGATCGGTTCATTAGCAAGATGTTCCTCCGAGGAGATTCTGTGATTATTGTCCTTAGAAACCCCAAGTGAGGTATTTGTTCTATATGGTCTTCATTGATTAAATGGAACAGTTTTAGACTTCAAAATGTGTTGTATTTGTGTTTTGAACTCTCTTTTATGTGCAATTTATGTATTAATGGTAGTACAATAAATATGATATGTGTTGTCTAGAACATTGAGTTATTCTAATTACAGTATGTCTTGGAACAGCTGGGTCCAATTTAAGTGTTTGTTTTGATTGGTTTGCAACTTAGTATCTTTTGTATTCTGAGTTATTTATGGTGATAAAGCTCAAGCTTGTATGTCCATTGAAGGATGGGTGATTGGGTGATAAGTTGGTGAATTAAATAAAGTTGGCAACATGATTGATCTTTTACTCGTTTTGTTGAAAGCACGTTTGGCATTGAGGAATCTGTCCCTTTTTACTTCAAAGACATTTAAATTGATACTCCTTGTATGCCATAGTTGAGTTTGTCGGCATTGGTGACAGAACTATCTGATTGAAAGCCATACTAAGGTCAATGTTGAATTCTAGGTTTCTTTTGATTGCAACTTAAAAGTCAACTTATTTTTTTTGTCTTTAGTGAACTCTTTTTTTATACACTTTTTAGGATCCGTGTAAACAAGACGATCCCAAAAAAAGGATTTTTTTTGTCCTTATAATAAATCTATTAAAGACAAAAATAAGTGGACTTTTGTCAAATTGCTCTTGCTATTGTACTTCTAGCATAATTCTTGTCCTTTCCATAGTTGCATTGCACGACTTGCTTGATCATTATTGATCAGTATTACGAAGTTGTACTTTGAATTTGTGATGGTGTGATTATTATAACTTGCTTGATGTAGGTATACGTGGCAGAGGTGTAAGAACAGAATTTTGGAGCAGAACAGGGCTTTTAAAGCAAGCTTAGGAGTTGGTTACCTTTGGAGTCTCAATTTCAGGCCTTATGTATTAGGGATTGTACGTAGTACGTAAATCATGGTTGTTGTAGGACTAAAACTTTCTTTTTGTTCATCGTTTCTACTGTTATGTTTTTATCATGCAACTAACTAATGATTTTTCTTTTAATTCCAACATATTGACTTTGTTGTTCTTGATGTGCTTGGCCTACGAGCATGATTTCAAATATTCCCACTAGTGGGATAATTACAAGCAGTGAAATTTGTCAAGCTGAGTAATGTATTGTTGCATCTGATAAAAGGGGCGAATATATTTTATGTTTCTGTTTCTGTTGCAAGTATTTGAATGCTTTTCAAGGTTGGAGAGAAATGCACCTATAAAGAATTCAACATGTAAATTTTTTATTTTATTTTTTTGAGAGTAACATGTAAAATTTTAGATGTGTATTTTGGCACTATTGGACAGTAATTGGAGACCCCAATTGTAAATTTCATCCTTATTTGTAAAAAGGGCCTACTGCAACACATGGAGGACAGGTCGCAGCTGATGTATGGAGCCTGTTTTAAATAATGGTATTGGGATATAAATCTGTATCAACGACAGTTCAAAAATCTTGATATGTATTGTAGTAGATATTGGCCGATATTTAAAACAGAGTAGGTTGTAGCTCATTATGTGCCAAAACTTGTTTATGATGAGCATATCACAATCTGCAAATATTTTTGCTTTTTTAATGCATTTAATTTATCAGTAACAAAGCTGCTCAGATTCAACAACTTCCAGCCAATGTAGGTTGGTCGTAATTTGGAAGTTTTTGCAGAGACAGAGAGATGTTTGATGTTTGATGTTTTCCTAATAACAATGGTGATTGATGACTGATAGAAGAAGAAAACCGGAAATCTGGTAGAAAGTAACTTGCCAACATGAATTGAACATCTACTATTATTATGTAAGTGTAAAAAATCTGTTTTATATATATATATATTTAAAAATTCTCATTTTATATTTTCAAATCTACTATATTTTTTAAGTCTTGTATTAATTAACTGTCTCTTTATTTTTTGAGTTGAATACCCAAAAATAATATATCTATTTCCAAGAGTCTTATATAAATATAAACAAATTGTCTCATTTCTTATCAAAAACAAAAACACAAAAAACGGTCATCTTATTTTTTATATTGATGATGATTGAAGAACTAAAAAAAAAATTACTCTTTCTTATTTTCTATAGCTGCTTTTATATTGAAATACATAATATTTATAATTGTCCATAATGGAACAAATCATTGTAAATAATTTTGGTTGAATCTTAAAATTGTATGTATTCATTTGAATCTAAACAGAGAAAAACGCATGTGTTTTTAAAATAGAGATTTGTGTTGCATCTCAAAAATTCGCAGGTTATCTTTATATACTTTCTTTTTGTTTAAATTATATTTTATGAACTGTAATATTTTATATGGCACTTTAATAACTAAGGTATAATGTAAAAATTCTAAACAAGAACCACTTGTGTTGGTTTTATTTTTTAAATATGTTTTTCAGTTTTTTATTTTTAATATTTTCTCAAGTTTAGTGATTAAAAATACTGAAATTGCTTCATATTTTATATTTAAATTAAACTTTTACATGAAAATCTAATATCTAATAATCTAAATAATATTGGTAAAAAAAAATTATAAATTCAAACATGTACTAATTTTTATTATTATATTTTTTTGTTATTATTATTATTTAATATTAATAATTTTTCTTCTAAAAAGAATACACAACAAATTATTTTCTAAGTATATTTAGATTAAGTGAATCTAAATCTAAAAGTAAATTAAAAAAAAAGTATTAAATTAAGTGAATCTAAAAAGAAAACAAAAGGGTTATTAAAAAAAAATAGTGTAAAGACAAAAAAAAATATGAAAATCAAAAAATTTAAAGCAAAAGTTTGAAAAAATAAATTAAACCAAACACTATAAATTTCTCTTTTTTAAAATCTTTTTTCACTAAGACCATCTCCAACTATTCACCAAATCCATCATCAAATTCAAATTTGATAAAATAGATGTGCTTTTTGTGCTCCAACGGCTGCACTAAAACAGTATCAAATTGAAAAAATATCAAACGTTTTACCAAACTGAGGATGGCTTGCCCCTTTCAGCAATTCACTGTGCATAACCATTGAGTTGGACCCACCAGACAACCAACCGGATGTCCCTCCGGATGACCACTTTACAGCAAAAATTTGTGAAAATTTACATTGACAGGTCGACCACCTCAGCACCTCCATTATCAAGCACCTCTCTCTCTCTCTCTCTCTCTCTCTCTCTCTGTGTGATTGAAGAGTATTCATCAAAAACACTGTATTCCTTCATCTTCCCTGTAGGTCTAGAGAGAGACAAAGAGTGAGAAGAGAGAAGGGAGGGAAGGAGGAGCAGTGGAGCTCATATAATTAAAACCAAAATGCAAGCCATCATCATTTTTTTCTCTCAAATGCGTTCAGAGGGAAAGCTGCAACGGTGGTGCATTTGCTCTTGCCGGTTGACTCGGTAGGACGTCCGGCCGGTCATCCTTTCAGACGACCGGTGGTTTGATGATAGCACCGTTGAAGTGACTGATATCAGATAAAGGATTCGTACTTGTTTTACTCAAATTTGATGAATTATTTTATTAATCGTTGGAGGTGCTCTAATCTCTAATTTTACACAAATTATTCACAAACTATTTTTAATTTTTATGTGAATTTAATAATTTAATTAAAAAATGGTGCATACACACAAAAATGTAATACTAAACATTTACATTATGACCAACTATTTAATTATGGACAATTAACTTCTCATTGTTAGCTGTATTATATTATTGTAAAAGATTTCACATATTACTTTTGTGATATTTTATATATGTCAATGTCTACATATAAAAATATATATAAATATAAATTTATATGTTACTGTATTCATACATTATCAATCTGTAATATTATATTATCATCAGATACTTTAATTTTCTAACATGTATTGCCTTCGTAATATAGTTATATTTGTTAAGAAAAAACTGCAAAATTGTGTATTGTTCTCCTATCAACTTATATTCAATACATATATACATATATGTTATACAAACAAGTGTCCACAACAAACACTTTCAATAACAAACCAAGATTTTGCAAAACACCTCCATCACTACAATAATTGTATATTCTTTTTCTCCACACAGAAAAAATCACGTTATTGAGGGAAAATGGATTTTGAAATTTATAACAATACGATATCACTCAAACTTGCTTATCAAAATATTTTTATTACAATGAGTTATAATGGTAAGTAAGAAGAAAAACAAGAAGGTAGTGAGACAAAAACTACAGAAGATCTATTGTAACATACTTTCCAAGAAAAATTAGACGAGCTAAACTAAGAATTGTCTTATCTGTTGTGAAGTTCAAGAAAAACAATATATTTCATGCACACATTTTAGTCAAACTACAAGGAAAAAAATCAAATGATGCCCAAACATTATAGCACCAACTCAATGATGCAGAAAATAAGTACGTCAAATAAAAAGTTTTGATCAATTTTTGTTTTATGCTAATTACTTACAGATGACATAAATTATGTAACTTGACAATTTTATGAAAGTGGCCCTAAGTATGGAACTATGAATATCATGAAAACAATTACAAAATTTTTATATCGATCGAAATATTAAGTTACAATATCATTAAATTTAAAAAAAAAACTATTCTTCATTTTTTACATAAATGAAAATATATTAATGACTAATGTTATATTTTTCATCATGCAAAATATTCGTAGCACAGGAAATAAAACTCAACAACTCTTGATATATAAAAATATATTACATATTGATATTAATGTATTCTTACACCAATAGTATGCAAATGATATACAATAATGAGTTTAATGAATTTATATTATGAAATGAACTATTAAACAAAATTGTATTATTGTGCAATTAATTTTATATCTTCAATTGTATTACAAGTACGGATTATGAAAAATTAATGTAGAAAGTTGATAAAAAAATGTTTTGTGTAATACTATATATTTAAAGGATATGTTTATTGTTTAAGATAAAATTGTGATATTAACAATCTAACTATAAATTAATGTTTATGTTAAAAAAATTTCTCATTTATCATTAAATTCTTCATCCGAGTATGTATTTATTTCTTACTTAGTTGTATTTTAGATACATATCAATTTACCCATACAAGTCTCTATACTTGTATACATATCATACACCAATTTAAGAAACATGCATAATTACAGTCCTGACAATCAATGAAAAATCACGTCGCACATGCCCAACCACTAATATCAACAAAAGATGGAAAAATTTATTTATAGAAAGGATTTTTTTTCTTCAAAAGAATATATAAATAAAAAGGAGATCTGTTTTTTCTGTTCTAGTTCCATGGGTGACAAAAAAAATACAAGGACATAAATGCTAGGGAAAGAGCTCAAGACTATTCAATTGAAAATAATGGGGCTAATCTTACTGCTGGTGTGGTGACTTTTTGTGTCAATGGAGAGTTGGAAATGGTATTCGCCTGAACGTACTTTCTTAAACTAGTCACTCAAAAACGTATACCCCATTCTTAAGCTAAGGGCATGGTGGCTGAGGCACCATCTTCTTTGTGGTCGCCAAAGATCCGTTGCCTGAAATCTGAGACCATTAGAGGGAGACCCTTGCGAAGGGACACTTTCGGCTCCCAACCTAGCAGGTCTTTGGCCCTTGTGATATCAGGCTTTCTCTTGTGCGGATCATCCTCTGTGTTAGGCCTGAATTCTATCTTTGCGTTCGGGTCGATTGTTTCTTGGACAACCTGAAAGCAACATAAAAATGAATAGAATCCAACAGACATTAGTTTATGTTCCAGACTTTAACAAGTACTCATAAAAGGAGTATGGGGTAAACCTTATGATTAATCCATTAGAAATAAAGTCACCATTTTTATTAAATCATAGTTAAGTGTTACATGGAAGAATATGAGAATATAGAAGTTCCACAAGCTAGAGGGTGAAGTCTCCTTAGCATCTAGTTTTCCCATCTTTTCTTTTCCTTCTATACACACACAAAAACATATACATATATATATATTGCGTCTACCAGTTTATCTTCTATGAAAACATCACAAGCAAATCTCACAGATTTTGGTAAAAGCAGATGTTTTAATTCATGTTTTTCCAACGGCCAGCTAAAAGGGAGAAACATATATCTTGTGATATGTGGCACCCTTCCTAATATAACAAGTTACAACTTTCTCTTCTTCTTTTTGTCTTTTTTTTTACTTCAACTACTTTCTTTGGGCAGCCGTATTCACACTGCCATTTATTAACCACGATCATGCCCTTCTACTAATTTTTACTCAGAAACCATCAAGGGCATGACTGTCTTTTCACTCCTAACAAGACAAGTTACAACTTTCTTCTAATATAACAAGTTACAACTTTCTCTTCTTTTTTTTTCCTTCTTTTTTTCAACAACTTTCTTTGGGCAGCCCTATTCACACTCCCATTTATAACCACAATCATGCCCTTCTTCTAATTTTACTCAAAAACTATCAAGGGCATGATTGTCTTTTCACTCCTAACAAGACAAGAAAATGAGTGTATAGGACAAAAGAGGGGTGCAAATAGACCTGCCTTTTTTTTTCTTTATTATTATTTTCAATTACTTGTTTTACAACCTTATTGACCTAAAAAGTTTTGCCAATTTATGTATTGGTATCATTTTCTGCTTTCATACTAGCTGTACATAATAAAGAATCGAAAGGGGAACCCTCTGCATTAATGCATTTTTCTAATTTAAATAATTAAACCTAGTTAAGTTCTTATTTCCTCCCGTAAATATAAACTGAAAAGGTTTTGAAAGACAAATTGATAAACACGGAGTAGGAAAGCTGAAAAATTAAATTGTAAACTACTCAGAAAAATCATATGCCTAAACTAAATAGATATTAGTAAAACTTACCTGAGCAAGTTCGATCATGGTAAATTCACCAGGGTTTCCAAGATTGAAAGGTCCTACATGTTCTCCTTCCATCAGGCGCATCAAACCCTCCACCTTGCAGATGGAAGACCAACCAAGAAGAGGCACCATCAGCCTTTATTTTATAAATAAGAATCCTCAAATAGTAGTATCAAGTGCAGATTTGAAAAGAAAAAAAAATAATATGCTAGTTTTACTTTTGAGGGAAGACAAGAAAGAAAATCCTACCCCAGATACATCTATGAATATTAGGGCTTGTTTGGGAATCCACAAATTTGATTGAGTCTAGTCTAGAACCAAAACCCAATTGACTAGAATGGTGGGGGCAGATTTTAATTTGAACCAGTTTCACTCTATGAGCTGTTTGGTGAAAATAAATTTATAATGCATTATCCATGTGCGCGCACACAAACACATTTAGAGAGAGACGGAGAGGGAGGGAGCTAAATTGTGCAATTCTATTTTTAGATAAATTTCATTGTAACAACTCACCATGGAGCAAACCATTCTCACCAAAACGTTAACCAGAATCAACCTAAGTAGGAGGAGAAAAAGGTACCGGTGGCATAACCTTTTTACATCCACAATATAATAAATATTAATAGTATTGAAGTTCTATAAAAAGAGGAAGCTTAAACCACCAATTACATAAATACGTAAAGGAAATGAGTTGAAGAAGAGCTCCATGTCTGCAATTCAACCAAGCAGGTGTTGAAATAGCAGACGAAAGATAAAAAAAAGGTAGTCCCTAGAAATACTCAAAGGTAGCCCCATGAACTTCTATATCATTTTTTTATCCCTCAAGTTGGTTTGGTTAAGATAATTAATTACTTCTCTATAATAGAATATTCTTTGCATACATGGTAAATGCTCCTACAGTCAAAAATTGGTGTAAATGGTGAAAGTTTAGAAGCTAAGCTTTCCCATATATATGTAAAATGGTTGAGTGAGAGAGACGCATTAGGAATGTGTAATGCAGCAATTAAATTTTTTAAAGCTTCAGGAATGCCAGTATTGAAGAATTTATATATATATATCATAGCATGCCATGTTTTAAACAAGAACACTATGTATACATAGTGAATAATTGCAAAAGTATTATTCCAATGTTCGCATTCAGTCATGCAAATATAGACAAATCAGTTACATTTTATATATGAAGTAGGAATATTAAACATATTTATCTCAGAGAAGTTTGAAATTCAAATGAAGAAAAAAGTAAGAGCTGCATGCCAAATTGATAGAGACCCAATAAAAATAATAAAATTAAGAGAAAATAATATCTTACCAAATCCGAAACGTATTGGAAACTCCTCGTCTGCTTGCCATCACCATAAACTGTCAATGGCTCCTTCCTCAGGGCCTGCATTGTCATCATGGTTATAATAACAATATTAAAAAAAATCACATTACTAAAATTATTTTATCAAGCTATGTATACTTTAATTATTAGTTTCATTCAAATTTGAAAGTTTCAATTAGGTGTATTATTTCCTCAATTTTGACCAATTACTAAGGGTGGAAAATCACATCATATTCTATATTTTTTCCTTTTTCTTCTTTTTTCCCTTCTTTTTTTCAGGAAGAGAATGCTATCTAAAAAACAGATAGATAATGAATAGTAAAGAACTATTTCTTTTGAACAACAGATTTCTTTCACATACAATGCATCTCAATACAGCGAATAAGCATATCATATTTCACCATAAACTAAAATGTCTAGAGATCTATGTACCTGAGCAACAAAGTTACTGACAACACGGCCATCATCAATGCACATCCGAGGCCCATATGTGTTGAAAATCCTAGCAATCCTCACCTGTTACACAAATACGTTACAAATAAATGCGCATGATGCATAAAAAATTAGTATACAGTATACAAAAAAAGAAATTAGTCGTTATTGATTTAGTGTATTAAGTAAATTAGTAAATTATTAGTGAACTAACCTCAACTCCAGCACCGCGGTGATAGTCCATGGTCAATGTTTCAGCCGTGCGCTTTCCCTCATCGTAGCAACTCCGGACTCCTGTCATCACCACACAATATCAAACCACGCCGTTTGTCAATCAAACAATCTCATAATAATACAACAAAAATGCCTGAGACCTCTAATTTAGAGGTACCACTAGTGATGTGGCAGTGGGTAGCCAATCATGTGTCTTGATTTTTTTTTTTTTTTCCTTTTCCACCTCATTAGAAGTGAGTTTAGAGATACCTTTTTAGAGGTCTCTAGCATTGTTGATAATACAATCCAATAGGATTCAAAGAAATACTTTTTTCACCAACCTATAAAAAAATTAATTAAAAAAAAAACAGTGAAATGGAGACATTTAAAATAGTCTACGCCATTGTTTTAACTAATAAAAAAGAAGGGTAAACAAACTTGACTTTAAGAGTTTAAATGGACCAACTCCGTATCTGTCAGATTGAGACTTGACTTCACCTACAAGAACGTGCCTCCTGCCAAATTCCATACCAACAACGCTAACTACGCTTCATTTTCAAGTTTTTTGTCACGCTAATGTTGTGTAAAATTCTTATTTGATTTACACTAAACTTCTCAATATGAATTACATCTGACCCGTGCAATAAGATCTTGTGCCCACTTTTTATATTTTAGGAGAAATTCTAAGTGATTTCTTACCTGTATTTTTACCTCTATACACAAACATGATAGAATTTATATTAGTAAATACAAGTAAAAATTATTCTCTTTTATATCTAAGTAAAATTTAATTAGAAATTCCTTTTATACGTACTATTCTTCATATCTTATAGATATTAATAGTACTTAAAAAATTAGGGACATTTACATAAAAATGGAATCTACACAAACCTAAATAATTCAGTAAAAATGAAAACTTGCAAAATAATTGCAATCAGGTAGGAATATTTTGAATTTACCCTCCCTTTTCTCTCTCCCCTCCCCACCCCACGCTTTTCGGTGGCCACCAGTCCTTGGATGTGCTGGCAGGGTGAGTGAAGAGAGGAGAGAGTGGGAGAGAAGAGACAAAAGGGGGGATAAATCTCACATCAATCGTTCTTTAAAATTACCAAATACCCAAAAAAAAAAAAAAAAATTTAAAATATAATAAATCTCACATCAAAACAGCCTGTTTAGTTTAGTAGACCCGCTCAACGCGGAACTCATCGTGGACTATTCCAGTCAGACCAGATCTATAACAAAAGCTCCTACCACCAACCAAAGTTCTACACGTGGCTCCACACCCCTCACTTTCAACACAAAATATAAAAAAAAAAAAAAAAAAAATCCCAACTGCGCTACATTCTACACGTTAGCGCATGTTAGAGCGACGCCCACGTCGCTAACTTGAGCATGTTAGGGCCGGCTGGGCGGCAACGCATGTTGTCAGATACCGGCCACCACTAACAAATATCACCATATATCGTCCTCAAAAAAAAATATCACCATATATATTGACCATTTAATTATAAAAATGGTACAAACACATCCAGAGATGTTAAAAATGAAGAAATCTTTTTATAACTATGGGAGTTAAAATGTACCACTTCGTATGTATTAAGCCTTTCGTTTGGAAATGTGGTTGGCTTTTTAATTTTTTTTACTATTTTTATTATTTTAATTTGGGATTAAAAGTCTTGTGTAGGGAAGATTTTTAATTTTTTAAACTTTTTTAAATGTAATAATTATGAATTAAATACAATATTTTATCTTATTAAATTAAAAAATTTATTTTATTTTATTTTTATTAAAAAAATCACAAAAAAAAAAAAAAAACCTCCTTTTGGCTTCCCAAACGAAGCCAAAAGTGATATTCATCAATATTATAGGAGATTTGTTTTGGTATTAAAGTGATATTTTTTAATAATATAAGGGTTTTGGTGTAAATAATTCTTTAAAAAAATAAAAATAAAACAGAAATCTGACGCACCGATTGGATTGACATTGCCCCAGTAAGTCTCGACCTGAGGATGTTGCAGAGGATCTCCGTACACCTCACTGGTGCTCGTTAGCAAGAACCTCGCTCCTACTCTCTTCGCCAACCCCAGCATGTTCAGAGTCCCCACCACATTCGTCTTGTGAATCCCTAAAAAATCAGAATTAAGGAAAAACTCCAAAAACCCAATTCACACAAATCTCAAATTGAAAAACACTTTTCTTATAAACCAAAAAATATATTTAAAAAAAAAAAGAAAAAAAAGAAAGAAAAGGATATGATAGTCTTGACAGGGTTGAACTTGTAATGGACAGGAGAGGCAGGGCAAGCGAGATGGTAGATCTGATCGACCTCAAGGAGTAGAGGCTCAACGACGTCGTGTCTGATGAGCTCGAACCTAGGGTTTCCAAAATGGTGCATCACGTTCTCTTTCCGACCCGTGAAGAAATTATCGACGACGATCACGCTGTCTCCTCTCGCGATCAGACGGTCCACCAGGTGGCTACCCACGAACCCGGCTCCGCCCGTGACGACGATCCGAAGACCCTTGCGTTTGAGCCCTAGGGGGATCTTCCCGCCGCCCGAACTGAACACGGATTGGGCCTGGTAGAAGATTCGGTGAGTTGGCTGAGTTAACTCGGACGACAGGAAGTGAGAGTGGGAGATCGGAGAGGAGGAGGGGAGGAGAGTGAAGAAGAGGGTGGCGATGACAATGCCGAGGAGGACGAAGAGGAGTCTTTGCTCTCGGAGGATGTATCGAATCGGCCGAATCTCGAAGAACCATGGCTTAGTAGGCTTCGGCGAGTATGAATTGGACTTGGGTTGGGTCTCGTGACCTCTGTAGATCAACTCGGACCCCATATTCCTCTATCTGTCTCTCAGAGCTGGATCTATGATTGGGGTATGGAGAGAGGTAATAGTGTTAATGGTGCTGAATTAGGAGGCGGCGGCGATGGTGGTGGTGGTGTGGCGGCGGTGGTTTGAAGTTGCCTGAATTCGCTTACTTTTCTTCTCCGGCGAGTGACTGATGAAGGTGGTGCAATTGATGAGAGGCTTGGTTTAAATAGGGGTGCTGCTAATAGCACCGCCAATTTATTCTTTCTACCCCCACACATTAGAAAGCAAAATAATTGATTACAATTTTAACTTAAAATAATAGATTACAATCAGCTTGTTTGGTTTCGTTTTTCTGAAAACAGTTTTTTCAAAAAATTCTACTTTCTTATTTTTCATATTTTTTTATTTTTATTTAATTGTTTTAATATTTTAAGCAATTTTTTTTAATTTTTAGATACACTTAACATAAATACACATAAAAAGTATAATTTTTATGAATTTTTTTTTAAAAAATTCAATAAATACGAAAAAATATAAAAAAATTACGAAAATTTAGTATGTTTTTCGTATTTTTATGTGTTTGGTAATTTTTTAAAATATCTTTTTACAAATTTTTTACTTTTTTGATTCGTCTAATTAAAGTACATTTAAAAAGTAAAAAAAATGTTTAAAATTTTAAAAATATTCATTAAAAACAAAAAAATACGAGAAACAAAAAATTCAATTTTCAAAAAATTTAATCTAAAAAACTTAAACCAAACACACTGAATAATCATTTTTAATATAGAAATAAATTAAATTGACGAACTCGAGGTGGAGTTGTTGTTTGACAATATTGACAGTTTATCATTTTTTGCTTGTAAAAAATATTAAATATATTTATATTTACTTTGGATAAAATGGGGAAAAAAAGTGTTTGATATACAAATATTTTAAAATTAAGTGAAAATGAGGTGTCACGAGAGATAATTGTTTGGGGTTGGAAATGGTGGCTCAAGGTGATTGTTGGCCACGAAAGGTAATGATCAAAAGTGGTTGCTATCAGTAAGGTACTAGTTGGCCACGAGAACCAGTGGGCGAAAGTGATTGGCCATTGGTCAGCTACATAACAAGGTAGTTGAAGGTGATTTTTAAGAAAAGGTGGTGGCCAAAAGTGATTACTGTCAGTAAGAGATGGTTGATGGCAATGACAGGTGGTTAGCGATGAAGAGAGGTGGTAGCCGAAAGTGGTTGGCGGAGGAGATTATTGGTGATTGTAACTGATAGCGATGAGTAGGTATGGCAACGAGGTGGGTTTGGAGTGAGTTTGTCATCCTCTACCCCAAATCATATTGGGGCAGGGCGAGAATGGGATAGGGAAGGGTTAATTTTGTAACTTTAAAAATTAAAAATAAAAACATTATAGGTAATAACTTATAAGTAATTAGAGTTAAAATATGTAATATGATAAATAAATGAAAATGAATATTAAGTATTTTATTTTAATATTTTGGTTTTATATATTGAAAAATAAATAAATTATATACATAAAAAAATATATTTAATAAATAAAATTGAGGTAGAAGTGGGGTAAATTAGGGTGAGAGGAGCAAAGGATGGCAGTCGGAAAGGGCGAGAGAAAGAAGAAAAAATTAAACAAGAATTAAATAAAAAGTGAAGATTTTTTTTGTGTTTACAAAATTTTGTAAACTATTTATGATTTTTTTGAAAACGAACATAAAAAGCAAACAACTTTTTATTTATAATTTTCAAAATTTTAATAAATATAAATATAAACATTACCAAACAATTCCTTAACTTTTTAATTCACATTACATTTGCTTCTCTAGTAATCAAAATTAATAAAAAGTGGAGCAAGAATGACTTAATTTTGTAATTTTAAAAATAGGATAATGATAGAATGGGTAATGCACCAATAAATTTCAAATCATAAACTTTTGAACCATCTAGTCTTACCTTTTATTTTATGCACTGATAAGTCTCATTTGAGTGGTAATGACATTTTTGTACATGGTATTAGCGCGTGTTGTCCCAAATATTATGGGTAAATTAGGGATTCAGTGATGTGGAAATTACATTTGTGCCTACAAAGCTTACTATAGTATTTTTCTGTTTTCCTTCCATCCCAATCAAAGCAGAAGAGATGAAGATGAAAACATTGTGGATTCCTGATGTTAATGGGTGTAGATTGCTTTGTTTGTTGTTTATTTGATTTTGGCAATGTTAAACCCTATCTTTGTATTGTCAATTTTGACGTTTAGTTTCCCCCAAATCCTAGAAATACACCATTTCTGTCAATACAACGATTATGATCGAGAACTACATCATTCCATCGTTTGGTTGATATTACTGTGGGGTGTTAATTTCCAACCATACAACCAAAGCGAGGACTCAGCTGGAGAGTATCGGCAAAATAGATTAAGCCCAATAACCTATAACAAGAATATGAGAATTCCCGCAGTGGTTCATCCACCCGGGGGCACTCTGACGATCAAGTCAGTAAATCTTATCTCTCATAGATATCAAAACAGTACTTAAACTCACAAGTAAAAGCATCACAAATAAAAGCATATCTTAAACCCACGGGGGTGCCTCACTTTTATAATGGTCAGTGTCCAACTTCCCCTAGAAGTCTCACTTCATGGGACTCTATCTTTTACCAGGATAACATCTATCACAACTTCACACTATTCAGATTAAGATGAGCTTCCTCAAGAGTCCCATCTCTATCCAAATAGGTAGTTTGATGTCATTTAGGACTCTAGTCCTCTATCCAAATATCTCGGATTCCGGTATTACCGCACTATATCTCGGCACCATAGTCTGCCCACGTGGCACCTCGGCTACATGGACTACCCAAAAAATATGTCCCCACAACTGTCCTGTAAGTTCTATTACCTCGGCAACCTGAGGTGATAGAACCTACATCGTTTCATCTTTCAACATGTTGGCTAAAACAATATGTTAGAGATACTCTTCCGACCAAAATCATGACTCGCCGACGTAAAGAAACAAGGACTCAAATGCCCACTCGTCAAGAATTAAGAATTAAGAATCAAGAATCAAGAACCAAGAACCATCATGTTCTATATCATCCAGGTCCATCATCTCGACAGAGATCACACTACTAGTAGAAATCATGACTTGCTAGTTCAAAAACATCAAGATCATAGTATCCACTCATCCGGAACCAAGAACAAACAAATTCTGCCCCCATCCAATTTCAATATCTCAACCGATATCAACATTTTAACCAAGATCAACATCTCAACTGAAATCACCATGTCAACCAAGATCGTCATATCAACCGAGATCATTACCTTAACAGATATCAATATCTCAATTGAGATCGCACTTCTCAATCAAGATCATCATCAGATTGGAGCATACCAATCACATCCCCATCGTGTCACATCAGTTCTGCCCCCCGCCGCCTGATGTCAGCGCGGGCATGTCGGGAATTGAAATTATAATTTTTTGCCATCTTTTTCCAATTATAGCAAAACCTTTTCATTTTCTCATTTCGTCTTTACCTGTGCCTCTAGACTCTTTTTATCTTGGCCTCTACAAACCATCATTCGTGCCCAAGGTTCAGACTCTACCAACTGGACCAGACTAGCAGCCAAACAATTCATCAGCTACTCCACGCATCAACCCACCATCTCAATGTTAATGCAAACGCCAACATAGCGATAATCCTGCTATCGGGACTAAGAACAAGAAACACCAAGGTCCTAAGCTCCTAGCCTACGACCTTGACAAACCTCCAATTGCCATATCTGCTGCATGCTAACGAGTAACCATCGTCGTAACCAATGACGATATGTTTCACTGACCACTTGTCGTAGAAGAACTTCTTTGCTGACATCCCTGATGTCATAACTGTGCAATCCACTCCATCTCCTTATAGTCAATGCAACATGCTTATGCCTCCAGCAACTCAATATCTAGAAAGAGAAGCACAGGAAGCAAGATGACCAAGTTACTGCTGCTGTGACAACCCTCACCCCTGATTAGTGCTCATCTGTGATTAAGCATGATAAGTAACTGATAAGAATGAAATCCTGATCTGTTTGTATGAGTGTGTTGCATTAATTGCATTTCTATCTGTTTGTCATTAGATGATCTGTTTATGGTTTTAATTTCGAATTACGAATTGAGGGCCTTATTGGCGACCGAATCAGGAATTGATTAGTATTATATGCTAATTAGGATTTATGTGATTTTATGGTAGCTTTAATTAAAATCCAATTTGGAATGATTAAATTAGATTAAATAATGCTAAATCACATTAGTGCAAGTAAATTACACTTTTGCCACTTAGTGGCCTAACTCTAGACCAACACTCCTTACACCTTACATATGTTGATGCACCACTTTTACTCATCTTCTTGACCCAAGAACCGTGAGAAAGAGGGATATAGGAGAAGTTTGGTTTCAACAAGAAATTGGCTTGGAAAATTAGAGGATTTGAAGGAGGATTGCAAAATTAGACTTCCATTCTTGAAGTTCAAGACCTAAGGTAGGGAATTCATCCTCTCAATTATGAATTTAAGTTGTATCTTGCATGGTTCATGGGAATATTGGAGATTAGAGTCAAGTTTTAGCTTAAAGAGTTGATTTGAGTAGCTAATTCATGCATACATGTACATATTCTTGCATTTTGAGGTTGTTTTCATGGAAATTCTTACATGCAAGTTCACATTTTGGTTGTAGCCCATGAATTCACTTTGGTTTTGAGCTTAATCTTGCATTTGATCTTGTTTGGAGCATTAGAGTTCATAGAAGCTCATGCATGTGATGTTCTTGCATTGTTCATGGAGTTTCTTTGAAATTGTGTGCAATTGTCTCACCTTTGGGCTTGATTTTACAAAATTGATCCTCCAAACATATTATAGTATGAGTTTTCAAGTGTTTTCCAGAAAATGGGCCCAAAAGGTTGAGTTTTGGTGTGTTGAATGCTTGGTTTGAGCTTGGGAGGCAAATCTGGAAATTTCAGATTTTAGCTTCCACGCTCGAGCGAAGGATTCCACGCTCGAGTGACCATCTTTTGTTCAGAGCTCCGCTCGAGCGAAGGAATGCTGGCTCGAGCGTAGATTGCAAGCTCTCAGATTTTTGGTGCACGCAGACGCACGCTCGAGCGACGAGACCTACGCTCGAGCGAAGAGCTGTGTCTCACGCTCGAGCGAGCATCGAGCGGAGATTTTCAACATCCAGTACTTTTGCATTTTTACAGACCGCTCGAGCGAGGAAGTCTATGCTCGAACGACCCCTCTGTTTTGGTAAGCTCGCTCGAGCGTAGAAAGCCATGCTCGAGCGAGACCCCTATTTTCAGCAAATTTTGAAAAGTGTTTAAAGTACGTCTTTGTATCCTCATTCCATCCTAGGCATTCCTAGGCTATGTTTAAGGCATCTTAATGAGGATAATGTTATAAAACCACACTAGTATAGTTAGGGGCTAAGTTATTAATCCCGAGTGTGTGTTCGTTCTGCAACTGTAGGGTTGGCATCCGAGGACGCTCATTAGCCTGTTTGTAGCCCAGTACTGTGTGAGTAACAATGTTGTAAAGATATGTTCAATTATGATTATTTTTTGAATGATCAACTGTACTGCTTACTGAAATGTTATTGTTTAATGAATGAATGTTTGTCCTATTTGTAAACTGTACTCGTGGCATCCATAGCAACCTATTGTTACTGTTACTGTTACTGCTACTGTTACAGAGATCTCTGTCAGTTCCAATGTTGGGACCACTACTATTTACTGTTTGATGGCCATCAACTAACTGCTCGGTCTGTTAAGACCTACTGTACTGTTTTGCTATGGGATGTACCACATATGACTACTATGGTTCTGAATGACTGATTTACTGATGCAGTTGACTGTTTTAATTACTGAAAGGACATTCATTCTTAACCTCTTTATGCATATGTTATTCACTAGGTTTTAGCTCACTGTTTATATCTATATATAGGTGTCCGAGCACCGGATCGATGCTAGGAGCGTCAAGTTAAGCTCTTGTTTTGTCAAGCCAACCACCGTGTCTCACCTCGAGGTTCTAAGTCCGTTCAAGCCACGGCTGTTTTGGGGTGTTCAGATTCACCCTTTTGTTTCTGTTTTGTAATAGATGAATAAGACTTGACTGTACAGTTATAGTTAGGGATTTGGTCCCTAACCTGAATGTTTGTGTATATGACTTCTGTATATATGTTTGTTTATTAATGTGGCATGTTTATAAAAAGTTTTTTGCATTCAGATTGTCACAGCTCATTAGACATTTTTTTTTATTTACTGTTTGGCTTCCACCAGCCCTTTTACTCTGTATTACTGTCTTTACTGTTAAGCAGACCTTCGGTAATCACGGATTACTGGCTGGTTGCGATGCTAAACCCATAGGGGCGGGTTTGGGTCGTGACAGCTGCCAAAGCCGAGGCCATTGCCAATGCCGCTGAAAAGAAAGCTGTCGTAGTTTGAGAAAAAACTAGTAGAGGCACTAACCAGCAAGAAGCAGACGCCAAGGCCTACTCTGAGGGGCAGGCCAATGTGCGAAAACAAGTCAACATGGCTTATAACAAAGGCTTATCTCGGCTGGATGGCAGCCTTCAAAAAGTTGTCTATCCCCAAGGACTCACTCCTCCATGACATCGATCAACTCAATATCCCTTTCCCTCCCTCTCCTAATTAATCTGAGAATGAGGTCGATGAAGCAGAAGAGGCCGACGACGAGGAGACCGAAGACAAGAAAGAAGCCGATGCCGAGGTTGCAGAGAGAGAATCTGAAGCTGCTGCTGAGGCTAACTCCTCTACTCTAAATAATCAAGTCCTGGACTTGATTGAGGAGGATGGGGATGAGGTCTCTAAGAGCACCTCACCAAAGAAGGCCAACACTTCTGAAACCGAGATCACTGCCGCTGCAAAGAGCCCGGACCGGACTATTCTGGAAATTGCAACCGAAATAGCGGCTAAGAAGTCTGTCAAACTGTCTGCAGAAACCGAAACAATGCCAACAACCGAGGTTGAACAGTCTGAGATCAATGCATAAGATCCTAGTACTTAGGAATTTTCTTTCTATTGTACTTTTTTCTTTGTTTTGAACAGTATCTGTTTTGTCGAGCCGATGTGCCTGTTTATGTACTTGGATAAGCTGTCTATTTTCAATGTAAGCCTTCTATTTTCTTCTAAGTGTTGAATATTACTTTCATGTATGCTTTCTATATTTTCTCTGTCTTGTATATATTTTCATACTTAAAATTTTTCTTAACTTCCCAAGTCTAACAACTTGGTTCCTCACCTCGAATAGCAGGACCTCAGATACATCCAAATCTTGGATGACAACTCTTGTTAGTTATCTCGGCCGAATTGCACTTATAACATTTTTTCATCAACTTTTTACATGTGTTATTTCTTCACTTATACTTGCTGTCTTCTAACAAGACTTCACCCGTCCAAGTCTAACAACCTGGCTGGGTATTTTGGATAATTACACTGCAGGTACGGTACAGTACGGTACTGTCATCTCGGATTGACTTATCTCGAATAGTATCACTTGCCAATGATCTCGGATAACATCAATTTTTTCAAAAAATTTCACAAGTGTTATGCTCATTCCCACTTCCTGCCCCATAATGTGAACCTGAGTACCACTTACGTTCACATTAAGGGCGCATCACATGGTTATCGCCTAAGTCTCTCTTAGACATTCTTTGGTCGATGTCATCATATTTGGCTCGCCCAAATGAAGCACTTAAAGCTTAACCTTAGTGCACCGAGAGTACCATACTCCTCGGCTTTCTTTTCAAACTGACCAAGTCATGGCTAGTTTCGCCTTGTTTCATGCTAAAACATCGCAGACTTAGTTCAACTCTACCATCACGGAAAGTCTAAGTTAGTCGTCATGTTTCATATCGAAACATCGCAGACTTAGTTTAACTTTACCAATATGGCAAGTCTGAGTTATTCGTTATGTTTCATGCCGAAACATCGTGAACTTAGTTCAACTTTACCATCATGGAAAGTCTAAGTTAGCCGTCATGTTTTAATCGGAAACATTGCAAACTTAGTTCAACTTTACTATATGGCAAGTGTAATTCAACTCTACCATATGGTAAGTCTAAGCTATTCATCACGTTTCAATCAGAAACATCACAAACTTAATTCAACTCTACCATATGGCAAATGTAATTCAACTTTACCATATGGCAAGTCTAAGTTATTCGTCATGTTTCAATCGGCAACATCGCAAACTTAGTTCAACTCTACTATATGGCAAGTGTAATTTAACTCTACCATATGGCACATCTAAGTTATTCGTCATGTTTCAATCGAAAACATCACAAATTTAGTTCAACTCTACCATATGGCAAGTATAATTCAACTCTACCATATGGTGAGTCTAAGTTATTCGTCATGTTTCAATTGGAAATATCGCAAACTTAGTTGAACTCTACCATATGGCAAGTGTAATTCAACTCTACTGTAACAACCCTCGTCACTGTTTACTGATTTCTTACTGATTACTGCTAAATCGAGACTGATCATGATTGATAACTGAATTGATTGAAACACTGAACTGACTGACTGAGATCCGAGACTGATTGATTGACTGTAACTGTTTATATGCATTTTCTATCTGTTCATGTTCTGTAATTTGAACTGCAAATTGAAGGCCTTATCGGCGGCCGAATCGGAAATGGATCGATGTTTTATGATCATTGTAATTTATGTGATTTTATGGTATAATTATCTGAAAACTGATTAGGTATGATTAAATTAGATTAAATGGTGTCAAATTACATGAATTGGACTTATTTACTTAATTGCCACTTAGTGGCCCACTACATACCATATTTGAGAGACTTGGTCATGCATTACACAAACATTTGCTCAGCCTCTTTTCCTTGTTATTGCCGATTCTAGGGAGAGAGAGGCCTAGAAGAGTGATTTCATCTTGAGTTCTTGAGGATTGCTTGGTATCTTGAAGCATTGAAGTATAGATTGCTAAATTGAGCTTCTAGTCTTGTATTGAGGACCTAAGGTAGAGTAACTACCCTTTTGTTCATGAATTTGATTGATTCTTGCATGGTCTAGAGCATAGTTGAAGTCTTGAGCCAAGTTATGGCTTTTAATTGTTGCATTGAAGCTTCATTGTTGCATGCATGGCTATATCCTTGCATTTTGAGGTGGAGTACATGGAAATCTTGCATGCATGTTCATATTCATGTTAAAGACCATGATTTCATCTTGTTCTTGAAGAAAGGAGCTCAGTTGAGCTAACATTTGAGGCTTTGAATTGATTGAATTCATGGGTATTGCATGTTCATCATGTTTATGAAAATTGTTTTGAATAGGAGTTTAATTGAACTACCCTTGGGCTTTGATTTTATAAATTGAGCTTGGAATCATGTAATATTATGAGTTTACAAGAGTTTTCCAGAAATTCAGCCCAGGAGGATCGATTTTGATGCTTTGAAACTTGATTTTGATCTTGGAGTTCAAATATGGAATTTCCAGATTTTGGTCTTCCGCTCGAGCGGGGGAAGTGCCACTCGAGCGGGGAAATCAAGCTCCCAACATCTCTCACTGTTTTATAGTCCGCTCGAGCGGGGCATTTTACGCTCGAGCGGAGGCTTGTGTCACACGCTCGAGCGGGGAAGTTGACGCTCGAGCGGGGACCTTTGTTTGCTTGTCCGCTCGAGCGGGGAAACCTGCGCTCGAGCGGGACCCTGTTTCACTGAAAATTCTGAAACTGTTTTTTGAGTGCATCCTTGCATCCTCATTCCATTCTAGGCATTCTTAGGCCTAGTTTAAGACATCTTAATGAGGATATAGATGTAGAACACACCGGGGCAAATTTAGGGATTAAGTTATTATCTTTCCCAACTGTATACCTTAGTGTGTGTTCAATCTGTTAACTGTGTAGGGTTGGCTTACCTAGGAGACGCTCTAGCTTACTGTAGCCCAGAACTCTGTGAGTAACAATTGTGTAAAGATATGTTCAAAAATGATTATCTTCTGAACTGTTTACTGAACTGAACTGTTTACCGAGTTGAACTGTTTTATGAACTGATATTGTTTATTGAATGAATGTATATCCTATATTCTGAACTGTATTGTGGCATTCTTAGCAACTACTGTTTACTGTTACTGCTACCGTTTGAGAAATCTCTGCCCTCGACGGTTTGTGAACGGATGGGCCCACCGACGGTCTATGAACGGGTGGATTTGTCTAATCGATTCGGTTCCCATGTTGGAACCACTACTGTTTACTGATTGATGGCCATCAATTAACTGTTCGGTCTTTTAAGACCTACTGTTTACTGTACTGCTACTGTCACAGATATCTCTGGAGCAAAGTGCTGCACAGACCTAAGTGCTACAGTGTGAGCCACCTCTAGAATCTGTGCGAGACACCTCTTGAGTCCATACTGGGCTTTAAGCCAATCTGTGAAATCTGGAGCAAAGTGCTGCACAAACCTAAGTGCTACAGTGTGAGCCACATCTAGAATCTGTGTGTGACACCTCTTGAGTCCATAAGAACTGTACTGTTACTGTTACTGTTACCGTTACTGTTACTGTACTGTTACCGTCACTGCTACTGCTACTGCACTGTTACTGTTACTGTTATTGTTACCGTTACTGTTACTGTACTGTTACTGTTACCGCTACTGCACTGTTACTGTACTGTACTGTTACCGTTATTACTACTGTACTGACACTGCTACTACCACCGTACTGTTTTGCTATCGGTTGTGCCACGTACGATTACTATGATTTCTAAATGACTGATATGACATGAAGTATAAGCCACCGACTGTATAACTGATCTACAGAGGCAAACGACTGTTTAAAATACTGAAAGGACATTCTTTCTTAACCCCTTTACGCATTGTGTTATTCACTGGGCTTTATCTCACTGCTCATATATATATATATGTAGGTGTATAGGCACCAGAACGCGGCTAGAGGCGTCGAGATTAGCTCCAGTTTTGTCAAGCCAACCACTGTGCCTCACTGCGAGGTTCCAAGCCTATTGAGCTATGGCTTAGGGGTGTTTTATTTCCCCCATCTGCCTCTGTACCTGTTTTGCATAACTGTATAGACTGATAGCACTATACTGTACCGTCTACTGTACTGTTTAGTAGGGATTAAGTCCCTGTACTGAATGATTGTATATATTGTGCGTAACTGTTCTGTACTGAAAGTATAAATGTATGAAAAGTCTTTTTGCATACAGACTGTCACAGCTCATTGGACATTGTTTTATTTACTGTATTGGCTTCCGCCAAGCCCCTGTACTCTGTATTACTGTATTACTGTTAAGCAGGCCTTTGGTAATCTAGGTTTACTGGCCGGTTACGGTGCTAAACCCATAGGGGCGGGTTTGGGTCGTGACATCTACCATATGGCAAGTCTAAATTATTCGTTATGTTTCAATCGGAAACATCGCAAACTTAGTTCAACTCTACCATATGGCAAGTGTGGTTTAACTCTACCATTTGACAAGTGTAAGTTATTCGTCATGTTCACCATAGGAACATTGTCATAAGACTATTCAGTCTTATCGCATAATCATGGATTCCAACAACATTTTCATGTTTTTTTACATAAGCTTTGGCATCCTTGTGCATGTAGAGCTACTAGAATCCCTATGATATAGTTCTGTGGGCAAGGGATTTGCCCCTTGCATGGCTTCCACATACTCCTTCGTAGATCTCGTATAAAAAGTCTTCAACTTGGGAAGGATGTACACATCGCAATAGAGGTCTAGTAAAACTCCTTCTGTATAGATTGCCTTATGCCGATAGGCAGAACCTAGCCGACTTTAGTTTGATCTTGTATACTTCCTCTTTGTCTTCTGGGATATGGGATCTACTCACTTAGATTGAGCTCTTCTCTTCTAGGACCTACTCATCTAGCTTGAGATCTTGTCTTCTGAGATCTGGGATCTGCTCACTTAGACTGTCTTCTCGGACCTAATCATCTAGGCCGAGATGTTCTCTTCCAGGATCTGGGGTCTATTCATTTAGGCTGAACTCTTGTCTTTTCGGACGTAATCATCTAGGTCGAGATCTTGTCTTCTGGATCTGGGATCTGCTCACTTGGGCTGAGCTCTTATCTTCTTGGACCTAATCATCTAGGCCAAGATCTTGTTTTCCGGGATCTATGATCTACTCACTTAAGTTGAGCTATTGTCTTCTCGGACCTAATCATTTAGGCCGAGATGTTTTCTTCTAGGATTTGGGATCTATTCATTTAGGCTGAACTCTTGTCTTCTCGGATCTAATAATCTAGGCCGAGATCTTGTCTTCTGAGATCTAGGATCTGCTCACTTAAGTTGAGCTTTTATTTTCTTGAACCTAATCATCTACGCCGAGATCTTGTCTTTTGGATCTGGGATCTACTCACTTAGGTTGAGCTCTTATCTTCTCGGACTTAATTGTTTAGACTGAGATCTTGTCTTTCAGGATCTAGGATCTGTACACTTAAGTTGAGCTTTTGTCTTCTCAGACCTAATCATCTAGGCCGAGATCTTATCTTCTGGATCTGGGATCTACTCACTTAGGCTAAGCTTTTGTCTTCTCGGACCTAATCATCTAGGTCGAGATCTTGTCTTCAGGGATCTAGGATCTGCTCACTTAAGTTGAGCTTTTGTCTTCTCGAACCTAATCATCTAGGTCGAGATCTTATCTTCTAGAATCTAGGATCTGCTCACTTAGGCTGAGCTCTTATCTTCTCGGACCTAATCATCTAGGCCGAGATCTTGTTTTCTGGAATCTGGGATTTACTTACTCAGGCTGAGCTTTTCTCTTCTTGGACCTAATCATCTAGGCTGAGATTTTGTCTTATGGAATCTAGGATCTACTCATTTAGGCTGAGCTATTCTCTTCTCGGACATAATCATCTAGGCCAAGATCTTGTCTTCTGGAATCTGGAATCTGCTCACTGAGGCTAAGTTCTTTTCTTCTCGAACCAAATCATTTAGGTGTAGATCTCGTCTTCTGGAATCTTGGATCTGCTCACTCAGGCTGAGCTCTTGTCTTCTTGGACCTAATTATCTAGGCCGAGATCTTGTCTTTTGGAATCTGGGATCTGCTTACTCAGGTTGAGCTCTTCTCTTCTCGGACCTAATCATCTTGGTCGAAATCTTGTCTTTTGGAATCTAAGATCAGCTCACTAAGTCTGAGCTCTCATCTTCTCGAACCTAATCATCGAGGCCGAGATCTTGTTTTCTGGAATTTGGGATCTGCCCACTCAGGCTGAGCTCTTCTCTTCACGGATCTAATCATCTAGGCCGAGATCTTGTCTTCTGGGCACCAGTTTTGGTTGCTGGTGCCGACATGTCCTGTAATGGGGATGTTGGCTGCATCACGTTATTCTGCATCATGAGGTTGATCACTGTCTGTAGATCTGTCAACTTATTTGCCATGTCTTTTAGTTTCCTCGTCTTTTCTCCGGCATCTGTCCCTTCATACCTGAAGGTCGCTTTCACGGTAGTACTCATCTCGGCTACCCTTCTTGTTCCCTTCTCGGCCTTTCGCGACATTATTTGCCTCAGGATTCACTTCTTGTACTTTTTCATTATGGTCTATTCTTTTAGTGTTAGGATCTACATGTTCCTCCTCCTCACTTTAGATGTTGTCTCAAATCCTTACTTCTTGTCTGTTGTTGGCCATCCATCCTTACTAAGTTCCCACAGACGGTGCCAAATTGTGGGTGTTGATTTCTGACCACACAACCAAAGGAGGAACTCAGCTGCAGAGCACCGACAAAATAGATTAAGCCCAATAACCTGTAACAAGAAGATGAGAATTTTCGCGGTGATTCGTCCACCTGGGGGCACTCCGACGATCAAGTTAGTAAATCTTATCTCTCATAGATATCAAAACGGTACTTAAACTCACAAGTAAAAGCATCACAAATAAAAGCATACCTTAGACCCACGGGGGTGCCTCACTTTTATAATGGTCAGTGTCCAACTTCTCTTAGAAGTCTCACTTCATGGGACTTTATCCTTTACCAGGATAACATCTATCACAACTTCACGCTATTCAGATTAAGATGAACTTCCTCAAGAGTCCCATCTCTATCCAAATAGGTAGTTTGATGTCATCTAGGACTCTAGTCCTCTATCCAAATATCTCGGATTCCGGTATTATCGTACCATATCTCGGCACCATAGTCCGCCCACGTGGCACCTGGGCTAACAACCTCGGCTACGTGGACTACCCAAAAAATATGTCCCCATAATTACCAATGTATACCTGGTATGTGTACACCCCTTATTGCGTCGGCGACAGCGTCAGGTATATGTTTCGATGTTGTTATTTTATTTCTTTGATAAATATTCTGAGTGTATTGTTAATATTGTTGTCTATTTTTATATGTAATGTTGGATCGGTAATGTTATAGGTTTGCATCATATTGTTGTTTTATGTGAATGGTAATGTGAGTTTGGAGTACATTGAGATTTTGGTGGTGTGGTCATTGTTCTGTTGTGGGTTTTGTATGTGTAGATGTCATTTGGTAAGTTGGTATAACTTTGTGTTGCCGAACAATGATTGTGTTATGTAACGTTGTGATTTTTATTAACCGCATTTTGTCATTGTGATGTTTGTATTAACATGTGTTTTGTATACGTGAAATGACCCATGTTTGTTGACATTGTCATGGTTATTGTGGACATAGTAATGTTAGTTAGTGGTTTGAGTCATTTGGATGTTAACTAATGTCAATGTTATAATAGAGACGAGCATCACAAAAAAGGATGAACACCACACCAGTAATACCACAAACGGGGTAACATCATCCACTCACAAATCACTTTACTAAATCCCCACAAAAAAAAAAATAGAAATGTAAAAACCTACCTTACACACGCACACCCAATATCAGGGAAAAAAATTCAAACAAAATCACATACAAGGGCAAATAAATAAACTCCTAAACCCCCAAATCAAGAAAATACAACATACCCAAAATAAAAGGACTAATTGGTTTGAAAGAAAACTTCTAGGACTAAATGGAACAACTTTTCTCTAAATGAGATTTATGAGTAATTTTTCCTACAAATTATAGATAATATGACATATTATGAATAATGATTTATAATTAATAATTGTTAAAAGATGTAAAATGAATGTTAAGTAGAAAAGTTTAGTGTCTATTATATTGGAAAAGAATAGAATAATATATATTTTATATATTTAATAAATATAATCGGAGTGGAGAGCAAAAATCCGTCCTCATTGGGGGTGCAACTCGGGCTGGTTTGGTTGGGTTGGGAGGTTGTTCAAGCCCAGTTCAAGTTGTGCTGAGACTTGCCCAAGCCCGAATTGTAACCCGAGATTGCCTGCCCAAGCCCGACCTGAGTTAAACCCGAATTGCCCAAGTTGCCCGAATTGTAAATGAATTTCAGTTTTTTTTTTGGTTACATTATTAAATTATTAAAATTTGACTCTATTTACATTTTTTTTATATAGAAAATTATTAATATTACCAAAACAAATAATTTATATAATGTAAGAGAAATGCCGCTATAGTAGTCCTTACAATTTATGAGTGAGAATAAAAAAAAAACTAAGATTTTATGTTATTCGTATATATAATAATATATATTCAATATGATTTTATAATTTAAATTACTTTAATATCATGTAATGACTAATAATTTATATGTATATTTAATAGTTTTATATATCTATATATGTATAATTCGGATTTCGGGTTGCTCGGGTTGTTTGACGTCTTTGCCCAAACCCATACCGAATTCAAAAATATCTTGTCCAAATCTTAAAAAAATTTGGGCTAAGTTTGAATTGTTCGGATTTAATCCGCCCAAATTACACCCCCAATCCTCATCCCATTTTCTCATCCACGCAAAGGATATGGGGCGAGGGAAAAAATTGACATCCATAATGGCATAGATGAAAAAGAATACTTATGTTTTTTTGCAATAAAATGTATATATTACTTTATTTATTTTTATGATTGTGCATTAGCTATAATCACTTTAAACTTTACTAAAATTAAAGCCATGAGCATTAACTCTAGTGGCTTTAATATTTGAGTAATATTAGAAATTTTAAAAATTTTACTAAAATTTTTATCAAATATTTCATATGAGTGTAAAATCTACACAAATGTAGATCTCATGTGGATCCCACACCTATATGAGATATTTAATAGAATTTTTGAAATTTCTAAAAATTTTGTTAATATTTACTAACCAGTGTTTTTAGTTATAAAAATACGACAAACAAGTGAATTATACAAGACACTTGTTTTGAAATTTAAAATAATGTTATTGATTTCAAAAGAAAATATAACATTTTTATTATTTTTGAAATAATTTTATGCAAATTTTAATATATATTTATATTAATTTATACAAATATATAAAATAAAGTTCGGAATTGTTGTTGATTGTCACAATTTTTTTTTTCTCAAAATATCCCCAATTATGATAATTGCTTTAAACTATTTTTTTAAATCCAATAACTTCTGACATCTAAATGTTTCAAAATCGTAAATGTCAAATGTAATTATAAATTATATGCCACTAGTTAAATAATATGTAAAGATAATCTATCCTTTGAGTAATTTTTAATTTATTAGAATAAAATGAAATAGAATGATTATTTTATTAAAATATTAATTCTTATTTTTAATTGACTAAACAAATAAAAAATATATATTATAATTGAAATCGTTATTCACTATTGTAAAGTAATAAACATTTTATTCTATTTTATCTTACAAATATACTTTTGAGATTTGATTAAAATAGTAATCGTCTCCATAGTTTTGGAAATTACATTCTATTATCTCAGATTTTTGATTTCATAACAAATCGCCCATTTTATTAATAAATCATCAAATCAATAACCAGTTTTTAATAATGTTATAAATATGTTTCAATTAATAATTTAGATAATTTTATTATTGTATAGGAGAATAATTATGAATTTTATTTTTTTAATTAACTATATTAAGTAAAAAATTCTAATAAGAGAATATTTATAATTTTTTAAACTACAAAAAATAATTTATATTTTAAATAAATCTCAAAAGATGTATTTATAATTTACCCTTTTATTATATTAGGGTGGAATGGGACTGACTCATAAGTGACCTACGCCAATTGCCAAATAAATAAATGATTATAATAATAAAGATTTTCATTCACAGGAGAAACGTTAGGGTAAAATACACTTTGACCCTTCACATTTCATTTTTTTTTTACTTTACTCATAAAATAAAAAAAAATATATATATAAAATAACTGTGACATAATATAAAAATAATAATTTATTATATTAGAACTGAAATTTATGTCAAAGGTGTAAGTTATATATAATAAATTATTTTTATGCTACATAATTGTCAATGTATCATTTTTTTGTCTAATTTTGAGTAGAATTAGTTTTAAAAATAAAATGATAAAAACTTGAAATATGAAGGGTCAAAGTGAAAAAAATAAATTTTAAGGGCCAAAATTAGAAAGTAGCCAAACATAAAAGGGTCAGAGTGTAATTTACACTATAATTTATTGTAAGTTAAAAATAATCAGAAAGCAAAGTAAAAGCATTATTTTTTTCAACTAATAAATAATTAGTTTTTTTAAAAAAATTATTTAAGTTATTAATAAATTATTTTTATGTCACATAATTGTCAATGTGTTATTTTTTGTCTAATTTTGAGCAGAATTAATTTTAAAAGTAAAATGAGAAAAACTTGAAATATGAAGGGTTAAAGAGAGAAAAATATATTTTAAGGGCCAAAATTAGAAAGTAGCTAAATATTAAAGGGTTAGAGTGTAATTTACACTATAATTTATTGTAAGTTAAAAATAATCAGAAAGCAAACTAAAAGCATTATTTTTTTCAACTTATAAATAATCAATTTTTTTTAAAAAAAATATTTAAATTATTTCTATATAATAAATTATAAACAGAAATTAAATCAAGCAGTTAAACACAAATTTTTAAATTAAAATAAACTATTAAAAACTTGTAGCTATGAAAATGTAAACTTACCAGAGGGGACGACGGAAATTACTGAGGCTTAAACAATGTGAAAACAATAAAATAAATTAGTAAAGAAGTTCAAATGTTTTACAATAAGTGGGCCTTTAGAGTTGGTTTTGTTAGTGATTTTTTTATTTATTTAAAATTTTAAATGAATTTTTTAATAAAATATTTAAAAAGCTGTTAAAAAAATTATTAAAAAATTTGATGTAACATTTTTTTTTTTTAAAATTCAAGATAACTGATTTGGTGGTCTTTTATTACTGGTCAATAATGGATTAAAGGAGATTACAGTCTTATTTGGCATGATCTAAAAAAGTCAAAAAGTCACTATCTTATTTAAATCACATCGTCTTATTTAAATCATATCATCTCTCTAACACATCACTTTAAATCCAATCTATATTTAATTCATATTTCATAAAAAATATAAAAATACACTTATTTAAATCATCTCAATTATTATAGAAAATTGAAAGTGCAATAAATATACCATAATACAGAAATTTTATTTTTTTATGTAGACCAAGATACCCTCTATTTGCCATGGGAAGCCTTTGTAGTCAGCAATTGCCTGCAAAGTGTCTTCTCGTGGGGCCCAGTTCAAAAAAAAGATACCCTCTATTTTTATTTTTTTTTTATTTTTTTCAATTCTCTAATTGTTATTTTTTTAATTGAATTGTGCTACATACACTAATTAATATATTAATACTAATTATGACATTATTATTGGTTTCACTCATTATACAAATTATAAATACAAAAAATATTTTAAATTATATTAAATTATCAATTAATACACTAATTACTACATTAATTTTATTATTGGACACTTTCTTTGTTGTTGACAATCAATTACCACGTGGATTCCAGGGGAACGTGCATTTCGTGGGGAATGAAGAAGTGGTCAAGTTAGAAAAAAAAAAATATAAATTAAATTTACTCAATAACTTAATAACTAGTATTAATATATAAATGAAAAATACATATAAAAAAAATATATAGTGGCGTTGTAGAGTTGTTGTTATATGACTTTAAAACAAAAAAAATTATCAACTTCCATTGCAATTTATCGGTTCGTTTGGGATGTGAGTTGGCTTTTTAAATTTTTATTTTCGTCTGAGATTAAAAAGTCAGGATATGCTTTTTGACTTTTGTGAAAGAAAAAACGTAATAATTATAGGTTGAATGTGATGTTTTGTCTTATTAAGTTAAAAAGTTTATTTTATTTTTTTGTGACTAAAATAGCCAAAAACCCCCGAATTTTCTCTTCCCAAACGAACCCTTTAAAAATTTTAAGGGATCACATTTTTTTTTCCCCATTTTTATTGTAAAATAAATATTAGACAGAAGATTAACTTCTGTGGCCACGAGTCATCACTAAAGATCATTTTAAAAAGTTAAAAAAATGATATTTAGTAATAAAATTTTAAAAATATCATTAATAAATGCACAAATAAAATAATTTTATGTAAATAAATATTTACTTATTTAGACATAAATTTTAGCCACTAATTTTTATTTTTAAATATTAGGAGGCCATCTACTGCGATTATTGCAGTCGTCATTAAATGTTGTCAAAAAAAGTTAAAAAACTAATATTTAGTAATAAAATTTTAAAAATATAGTTAATAAATATATTTTTACCCAAAAAAAATAATTTGGTGCAAAAATTATTTACTTAATGAAATGAAAAATTTAGACTAAAAAATATAATAATAAATCACTAAATATCTAATTTTATTGTTGAAAAAATAATAATGATATTTTTAGCAATTAAAATATTTAATCATTTAATTTTTTATTTTTATAATTAGAATTTGTTAGTGTGATATATTTTAATTTTAATATAAAATTTAAAAAAATTCAGATGTTCAGAAGGACCAGCAGCAGGAACCTGGGGAACGAATTGCGAGATCTAATTAGAGAGGTCCATGCGGAGGGAACAGACGCAGGACAAGGACAAGGACTTCGTTAGTACGTCGCAGTGGATTTAATCCAAAGCGATGTCGACTCACTGCCATACACGTGGCGAGGAGTTTTCCACGTTTCACCCACTGTTTTGTGCCCCTTCTCTACCAACTACCACGATCACCCATGTTGATCTTTCTAAGCAACCCACCATTAAACAAACGCACTCACCCACAGCAGATTCTTCTTCTGTTAGATTGTGGGATTCTTCCTGTCGGGTTGTTTCACGAAGTTGGTTAAAAATTGAAATTTTTAAATTTTTTAAATTTTTTAAAAATAAGTCAATTTTTAATTTTTTTTTTGATTTTTTAAAAATAATATGACTTAAAGTGATAAAAAAAAAAATCAAAAAGTGATCTGATTTAAAATAAATTAAAAATTGATTTTTCCCTTTTAGCCAAATTTCAAAATTGTTTTGCATACTAGTCAACTATGCTATACCACCATCAATTTAAGGATTAATCATACTTTGCCCCCTTAAAGTTTCATCTATTTCTTATTTTGATCATTTAAGTTTGATTTTTTTCACTTTTGCCATTCATGTTTGTAATTTTTTTTTTTCACTTTAGCCTTTCATGTTTGCAATCTTTTTCACTTTATTCCTAAATTAACTTTCATCCAAAAAAAATAACAAAATTTGCTACATTACCAACATATTAGCTCCATTTGTGATATAAAAAATTCACTAAATATACAAAAAATAAAAAACAAAAAAATTGGAATTTTTTTTACTCTTTACTATTTTTTTTTCAAATTTATTCATAAATATTATTACATTAGAGATACATATAGATTAGATGCACCTAAAAAAATAAAAACAAATTTGACTAAAAAAAAAGTTCACTAAAGACAGAAAAAATGAAAATATATTCATTCAAACACTTGTATTGTCAATTATGAAATGAAAGGTTTTTTTTTTTTTTCATCTTTAGTAAATTTATTTTTTTTAAGTTAAATTTGTTTTTATTTTTTTAGGTGCATCTAATCTAGAAGCATCTATAATATAATAATATTTATGAATAAATTTGAAAAAAAAATTTATTACAGATTAAAAAAAAATTCAATTTTTTTTTGTTTTCTATTTTTCATTTTGTGCATCTTTAGTGAATTTTTTACATCACACATAGAGCTGATGTGTCCGTGATGTGGCAGGTTCTGTTAATTTTTTGGATGGAAGTTAGTTTATGAGTAAAGTGGGAAGCAAACATGAAGGGCCAATGTGGGAAAAATCAAATTTTAAGGGTCAAAGTGAGAATGATTGCAAACATGAAGGGCCAAAATGAAAAAAATCAAAATTAAAGTGCCAAAGTGGAAAATGGATGAAACTTTAGGGGGACAAAGTGTAATTTACCCTAATTTTAACCTCTAATAAAATGAAAAAGAGAGGAAATAAAGGGATATGACTCTCTTTTATACTCTTATTCTCCATATTTCATTTTATTTTACTTTGTAGATTTCATTTTATGCTTATAATGATAATCTAAATTGTTTATCCTATAAATCTCACAATGAAGTGTTTGTACAAAAAAAAATCAATTTCATTGGATATCGATGAATACATAAACAAATCATGTTTTGTTTCATAGAATGAAAAGTTGAAGTTTAAACTCATAATTACTATCTATTTTAAAAAAATAAGATACAATTTATTCATATATCTAATGATATTTGATAAATTAACTTTTGCATAACTTATCTAAATTGTTGGGATTACAAGATAAATTATTTAAATTATCAATGTGGGTCTAAAATGAAACCTAAAAAATAAAATATGGAAGATATGAGTATGGGATGGAGCCATTCCCAAAATGGAGAGAGAACGAGAGGAGGGATGAAGAGTGTGGGTTCACACCTTCACATGATTCATTCCATGTCATTATAGATGGATTGAGGGTACTTAATTAGTGCTCCCAAGTATTTTTTCATATTGATTAATGATAATGATGTTATGTTTAAAAAAAGAAATTGGTTTTTAAAAAGTTGTTTTAGATTTTTTTAAATATTAAAAATTAGTTTCGTAAAAAAAAAGTTTTAAATTTTTTTATTATTTCTTATATAGTCTTATTTTTTTAGAAAGTAAAAATAATTTTTTTTATCTAACCATCTCAATTGCCTTGTAATGGTTTTCATTCTTAGAAGTGGTTGAATTATTACATAACCTTAGGTGGTTGTTGCCTAAAATCTATATAAAAAAATTGGTCTTCTTAAGTTGTTGAGTATTGTATCTTATTTATTATATTTACTTTTATGTATAAATATTTTTGAGTTGGTTGTCGAGAGTTGTTAACAGTAAGGGTCATGATAGTGGTCTTATGGGGGTGGAGAAATCGTTTAGATATTAACAATTGAAAAAATAAGCAGGGTTTATGAATAAATAAATCCAACTCCAATTTATAAATGATATTAAACAGGCTCACATCACTTTTTAATGTTTTGACAATTGGACTAATTCACGTTGTTCTTTTAAATAATTAACCTTAATACAGTAAAATATTTTTCTATATTTAATTGCATCCTTAAAACTAATGTATTAGTGATTATATTAGTGATAGTAACATAACAGAGGTGGTGGGAAGGGGGTTGTGATATTGTGGTGGTACATTTTAAAAATAAAAAATATTTTTTACCTAAATAAAATTACTTTTCATTAACCACAAAATATTTTTTTTTCATTTTTCCTTACACCAATAACTAGAAAATGCAGAAAAATATTTGCCAAACAAAAGCGATAGTTTCTATAATAATGTTTGGTTTCGTTTGGTTTCGTTTGGCAAGGAAGTTTGGAGCTATTTTAGTCACAAAAGATAAAATAGGTTATTTTAGCCACAATAAACAAAATATCACATTCAACTCATAATCATTACACTCTTCTCTCATAAAAAAAAGTTAAAAAAGTCAAAAAGTTCTTCCCAAACTAAGCTTTTTAGCCCAACCTAAAATAGCTAAAAAAGTCAAAAAGCCTAATTTAAGAACTCTAATGGTGGGTCCTACATGATGATACTATGTTTTGGCTTATTTTTTTTTTATATTTATTTGACACCTCACTAAAACTCATTTAGAGCTCTTCTGTCACTGCCTTAGTTTCTATTCCAATTTCGGCCACCAATACACCGGCCCAAAATTGTTTGCCGAGCCCAGCCCATTGTTTCCAAACCCAAATTGAACTTACGCGGGCTTTGAGGGCCGATATCCACCCAAAACCTGCTCTCTCTCTCTCTCTCTCCTTTTTTCCTCTCCTCAGGTTCCTCTTTGATTTTCATGTCTGTAACCCTAATTTACGTGTATCTATTATGTATGTATAGCGACATAAATTTGAGTTATCAGTTTGTATGTGACTAATTGTTTATACATATATATGCAGTTTGATTGACGAACAATTAGGGTTCCGAGACAGACATTGAAGAGATGGCTCGTTTCCGAAATGTAAGCAGTCTATAATTTCTCTGTTATAATGATGTTGCACGTCGTTTGGTTGCTAGGAAAATCTAAAGAAAGCAGAACAGAATTTGAGCCTAGTGTTTTCTTTTCCCTCCCTTTGGTTTTCATGGAAAAAATAAAATGCAATGGAAAACTCAATTCCTTTTAGCCCTCTCTTTCTTGTTTGTTGGGCTTCAAATTTGAGTAAAAAAGCTTTATTTGATATGGTCAAACTCAGATATAAGCATAAATTTGAGCAAAAGCTTCACTAGTTGTAAATTGGAGAGTCACAGAAATACGTTGAAAATTTTGAGTGATGCTCAATTTGGTGTAAGTTTTGGTCAAGTAATGGAGGGTATTTTGAGTGATTTTTTTACCCAAATTTAAATTTGACATTGGTTTGAGTCAAAGGGTTGGAGATGCCCTAAGTAATGAAAGATGCAAGAGTGCTTCTTTTTTTTTTCTTTTTTGGGGGTGGGGGGGTGGTTAATTTTCTTTTCTTTCTCTGCAACCAAAAGGGGTTTTTAGTATCATTTTTTGCATATCTGGATTGACTTTTTGGTATCCAACATGAATTGAATCAGAAGAAGAAGAAGGTATTCATAAAGCCGGTCCTGAAGAAAAAGCAGCCGGATGTCGATCATATCACCGGGGACAAAATCCCAAGAAGCTTTGTATTTTCAAGAGGGAAGTTACCCGGTTCTCTTAGACAGTTGCAAGCGGACTTGAGAAAGTTGATGCTTCCATATACTGCCCTTAAGCTTAAGGTAATGATTTTCTTCTATTCATTAATGCTATACAAGATGTAGCTAAAACAACTTCCAACAATTGTTTATGGCATAAGTTTGAAAGTACTTTGGAACAAATTATTGCTGCCTAGAGGTAGACTTAATTGGCCATTTTGTTAAGAGATATTTACATCTGGTGAATGCATTCGAAAATTTCCAATTTTGACCTTATCTTTTCAATTCAACCACTCAGTTTGTTTACCCCTTGCGGTATCTATGGTTTATGGTGGCTATTATTAATGTTATTTAGTTTCATAGTTAAGGAATCGGACTAAATTAAAACCACTAGCTGAATGCTCCAAAAGAGTTTTGAAGTTTTCAAATTGTATGGGGTTGATAGGTAAGTTCAAGAGCTAAATGGCTCCCACCCATTCTTAAGAATTTTAGGGTTTTCCTTTCATTCTTGGGATAATTTCAATGATAATGCATGTTCAATTCTTGTATGGACTCACCATGTAATTCTATATTGTTACGCCTACTATTTTTGAATTGGCTGACTTGGTGGTGGTTATAATTGCAGGAAAAGAAGCGGAATAATATCAAAGACTTCTTAAATATTGCAGGGCCCATGGGCGTTACACATTTCCTCATGTTATCAAAAACTGCCACTGCACCATACTTGAGGGTTGCCAGGACTCCACAAGGCCCCACTTTAACATTTAAAATACAAGAGTACTCGTTGGCAGTTGATGTTGCTCAATCTCAAGTGCGCCCTAGATGTCCTCAAGATCTTTTCAAAAACTCGCCCTTGGTAATACTCTGAGGAATGCATACACTACATCCATGCATGTGTCATGCATTTGCTTGTTTTCCATACTGTTGCAGCTGAATCCATCTTAATGTAGTTTACAGAAAATCAGCAAACCTTAGCAGTACTATTTATTTGCAGTGTCCAAAGGGATATCATAAATGGGTTCTAAGTGGTATTTTGGAATTTTTTAAACTCCTAAGAATGTCATCATGAACTAATCATTAAAATTCAGTTTAGATGTGTCTGGAATCTGTCATTTCCTTCCTACCATTTGATAGAATGTTATCATGATGTAATTATCATAATGTCTTAATGCAAAAGAACCTATAGGTCCAGCCTGACAAAGTGGGTAATGGTCCTCTTTATGTATATCTGCAATTTTCTCTCATCAGTTAATTTATAAACTTCTATGTAGAGAAAAAAAAAGGGACATTTAAAATTCCTCAAGCCATATATATCAAGGAATGCCTTTTTTTTTTTTTTTGGGGGGGGGGGGGGGGGGTATATAATGTGCTGTTGGTGTCAAACCGTGTCAAGTTTTACATTTTCTTATTACTTGTTATTTGATCACTTGTACGAATTTTTTTAAATGACTTTTTCCAGATCGTTCTTTCTGGTTTTGGGACTGGGGAGCAACATCTGAAGCTTACAACCATTATGTTTCAGAACATCTTTCCAGCCATTGATGTTAACACTGTGAGTGCTGGAACAATATGAATTAGATGTTTGTATCTGCTTGAAGTAGTATTGCTTCTCCTCTTATGTTGCTTGTGTTGCAGGTCAAACTTTCTTCGTGCCAGAGAATTGTGTTACTAAATTATAATAAGGAGACAAAGCTGATTGACTTTCGGCATTATTCCATTAGATTACAGCCTGTTGGGATCTCACGCAAAATAAGAAAGTTTGTGCAGAACCATCAAGTTCCTGATTTAAGAAGTCTTCAAGACGTGAGCGACTTTGTCACCAAGTATGTGTCACTCTCTTTCTCTCTCCCCCCTTGATATTGTAGGCGGGAAATCAAAAGTTGAAGTGAGCTGTGACTTAGAGTGACTGACAATTTGCTAATCACCCTGCTATAGATCTGATACCATGGGTTTAAGTTTATATTTTTTGTCTTTCATATCTGTTTTCTATCATGGTTTTCATAGCATCTGATCAGCAGTCAAGGTCAAGTTATAGTAGTTTTGTTGGTTATGTTATCTGATTCAATACGCTAATCCACTCAACAAAGCTTTGTCCCAATTGCTTGGGACTCAGCCATGCGAATCCTATTTTTTCCATTCAGCTTGATCAAGGGCCACAATTTCAGTTAAGTCACTAGCTAATGTGTTATCCAATTCAATATAATGTATATAGTGATAACAGTAGAATAAATATCATCTGTATCCATATTAAATATCAAACAGTTCAAGGAAACTTTCTATGTGACTCGTAATTGTTTCTTAGTCTTGTGTGTTGTGATTATTAGAGGTATGATTACAAGGAAATCAGAAGTTAGGATGGTCTAGCTACAAATTGATCAACCAATTTTTAAATCATTCTTGCTCTCCTCTTTTCACCTTAAGGGCTGGTTATGGATCAGAAAGCGAAGCAGATGAGGAAGCAGCAACTGTAAGTCTAGCAAGTGATCTTGGTAGGGTTAACCGAGCTTCTACAAAAAGTGCTGTCAAGCTTCAAGAGATTGGACCTAGGTTGACTCTTCACCTCATCAAAATTGAGGAAGGATTGTGTTCTGGTGGAGTCATATTCAGTGAATATGGTATGTTCATCTTATATAACATTTTACCTTGTGTTTTTTCTACCGTGGAAAAAAATTTAGTATGCTAATCTATGAGATCATTCTCAAATTACAGCCCCACTCACGTACATAGGACCATAGTAATGATCTTATTGGTGCGGACCAAGTAAAATTTTGTCCTTATTATATTTAGCTCAATATAAACCCATTCTTGAACCAATTTCTTGGACTTAGTAGAAGCTTCTGAATAGTTTCGGTTGTATAGTTGATTTAGTTTTTGTATATGGGTTGCAACCCCTTGGTGCCTTGCGTTATTATACTTGTCCAAAAATAAAAAATAAAAATCAGATGAATCATCTGATTCCATATGTGCAACTTATCTTAATTCTTAAACTTTTTAGTTCTTATCAGAGGTAATAGCTGGTAGTATTCTCTCTGCAAACCTATTGTTTAAGGCCTCGTTTGTCAACTATACATTTTAGCCAAAAAGTTAAAAAGTCACTATAAGTTGTCACATTACTCTCTATTTTTTTCACTTCTTTTCGTAAAAAGTCAAAAAGTTACTAAAATAACTTGTTCCCAAACAAGGCCTAAATGTTCATATGTGCAACTTATCTTAATTCTTAAACCTGTTGTGTTTACCTCTAGCCATTTCCCCAACCTCACTGCCAACTTTTTCATTTACCTACGACCTGTTTTTGTTGGCCTATAAATTTTCCTATAAAATTTCATTGTGATTTGATGATTTTAGTCAGATTGCATACTTAATTCAATTGGCATGTAAAGCCACCCTCTCAAGGAGTAAATATTGAGTGCAATGGTGATAGCTTCCTTCATAGTGTCACTGGCCAATAAAATACTGCAAATGGAATTAGGTGAATATTCCCTCTTGCCCAATAACACAACCATCAACCATGTAATCTCCACTACTGCTATAATAAATTTCTCCTTGATTTGTGATAATGTATATGATATCACTATTCTACTCAATGTTTATGTTACTTTTTACACACAGGAGCACAGTACGCAAGGTTTTAAAAAGCGGCCGCAACCGTTACGTAACGCCGTTACGTAACGGTTTTGGCGGTTACCACCACCCGTTACGGCCGCTTTTGCAGTGTGATTGAGATTCACAGGTGTGTCGGCCGTAGCGGCTGCCGTAGCGGTTGTAACGGTGCTGTAACAGCCGTAACAGCCTGTTACGTAACGGTTCCAAACTGTTTCTTTCGAAAAAATACAAAAAAAAAACTGAAAATGGAAGAAGAGGAATAGAGAGAAGAGGGAAGATAAAGAGAGAAAATGGAGGAGCAAGAGATAGAGAGAGGGAGAGAAGAGGGAAGATAAAGAACATGTTATTGACTTGTTGAAGCTGTAAGACCTATGCTATTCTATTCAGCTGCTATCACTCAACCATTTTGTTTGTGTGTCTATATATATATTGTTTGAAAATAATAATAATGTGTAATCATTATCTATTTGGATTGATTAAAATATGTATATATATATATTTAGGTTCTTATTTATTCTCTTACTTTTGTCATTGTTTATCTTATATATAATAGTTAGTGATTGATTTTTTGTATAATATAAAGTCATTAATTATCAAAATAAAATGTAAAAAACTCAATTTATAGTGATTTAAAAATATGAAATATATTAGATCATACTTAAAAATTTACAAAAATTGATCAATATTTATTTTTAACCTAATAAATATAATCATGGAAAAAAAATATGCATATCGGTAAGTTTTTTTCAAATTGTGCAAAAAATTAAAAAATTCACGGTTCCGGTTACCGCAACCGTTACGCTACGGCCTTTACACCCCGCAACCGTGCCATCGCTACCGTTACGGCGACCGCAACCGCTTTTCAGAACCTTGACAGTACGGGAAACTCCTGTGCAAACTAGATCTGAAGTTTTCAGACTCTGCTGTGCGTTTAAGTTCCCCTCTTAGGCCTTTATAGCACCCAATTCTTATATTTCTCTGTTGCTTCCAGAAAATCATGGTGGAAAGAAAACGCAGCAAGAGCAAGAGCAAGAGCAAGAGCAAGAAGTTGAGGAAGAAATGGTGGAAGATTAGCTCCCAGCTATTTGTTCGAGGACACTTCGTTTAATGGTTGTTGAGTCGAGCAGTTAGGTGGCTCATTTTTATTTTATCTTATTTTTGTTTTTTGGGAACAGTTCCACAGGGTGCCAATCTTGATAAGCTTCCAATTTTGTTATTGAAGATCTAAATATAGCTTGATAATACCTTTTTTGTTTTTTTGTGTTCATGGAAAATGAGCTATAGATTTGATTCCAAGAAAAGTGAAAGTTTTAAGTTCGATTATGAATGTCTTCAATTTTATGTTTTTTATTGGATTATTCACAACATGTAGAAATTTATGCTCAAATTTCAGATGGGCTGTGCTAATTACTGTATTGACATTGATGAGCAAGTCTTATTCATATGTAACAGGGATTGGACTGACATCACAAATGAAACCTCAAATACTTGAAACCCTAAGAACTCTGATGCTTTTGGGGTTTCTTTTGTTTTTTTTTTTTTGAGAACAAATTTTGGCGGTTATTGTTATTGTTGTTTTGTTTAGTGAATCTTTGTCACTAGAGACCACCCTCCATTTATTAACTAGAAGAAATTCACTTTGACCTTTCAAATTATCATATTTATTTCACTTTATTCCGAACAATTATTTTTCTTACACTATTGACATTAGTTCACTTCAAGCAAAATTATTTATACGCATGATTTCCTTATTTTGTTTGTATTTAGAGAAAGTAGTTTGTTGTAAATTGTAATCAATTGTATTTTGTGTTTTATTAAATATTTTCAAAACAATTAATTGTGTTTATTGCATGACATCTAACTATTTGTCTCCTTATTTATCTCTTTAATGTGGAGGCAAAGTGAATCAATCTTTTTGATGCCGATAGATGTGATATTCTATTAAATTATGGAACTCGCTAACAGTTTAGGGTAAAGTTAATTACTGTAAATAGTTAAACGGGGAAAATTATTAGTTAGTCTTGGGTGCCACGTGTCCCATATTAATTATAATTCATCATTTTTTTTTTTTTTTTTTGATAACCGAGTGTCCGGGCCAGCTTATGCGCACCTCGACTAATCTCGGGGCCCTGAAGTTAACGACCGGGCAAACCTCCAGTGGCCGACTAGCTTACAAGAAATTATAATTCACCATAGCCTCTCATATTTTCTAATTACCCAACACAAGTTTGTGAACTTCACTTTCTTCATCAATCACAGTATCATTGAAATATCACGTGACGGTACTCCAAGACCAACCAATAATTTCTCGTTAAAAGGGAGTAATTGTACAAATTAATAGTTAAAAGTGTAAATAAATACAAATGTAATAATGTGACGGAAAGCTAATTTTTCCTGCAGAAGCACATTAAGGCGTTGTTCGAGAACTAGAATTTTTAGTCAAAAAAATCATTATAAATTATCAAATTATTATTTACTTTTTTGCACCCTTTTTATTATAAAAAATTAAAAATTCACTAAAAAAAAAAAAAAGTCAATTCCCAATCACTCCTTAAGAATATTACAAATGCAATCCAAAAACAATCTTTCATATCTAGTTATTCTTCACACATTTCCACCCGACAATATACAGCAAAAAAATAAAATAAAAAAGTTGCTAAGCAAGTATGTTGAATCTCACTTCTAGATGTCAAGAAAATTGAGCTTATTGACAAACTTCAAATTAGGTATTACACTCTCTCAATCATCATTTTAACAATCACTACAAGCAAGAAGAGGCAAAGATGCCAGATCTAGACACTGCTGACCCGGAAGAGATTGCTCAAGAGCCGAACAAAGTTGCTGTACAACAGTTTTGATCTAATTACAGCTGTATATGACAGCAGCGGAGTCAGGAATGAAAATTTCTTTGATGGTGGAAGCCGAGAAAAGAAGTTGACATCATGACATGCATGTTTTTTTGTCAATAGTCTTTC
This sequence comes from Camellia granthamiana, assembly GCA_036172215.1. NCBI lineage: Eukaryota > Viridiplantae > Streptophyta > Magnoliopsida > Ericales > Theaceae > Camellia > Camellia granthamiana. Next base: position 79,884,553 of record CM069914.1, on the reverse strand, counting down.
ACCGCAGTGGATCAACCATTCTCACATCGTGTTTCTTATGCCGGCATCTATGATGGGCCTTTTGCAGTGTCTTCTCACCAGCCATCTCCATATTAGAATCTGTACCTGTTTGCATAGAAGGGAAACAAACACCATCAATATCAGGTTTAAGCTTTTAACCAGCAGCATAACTAAACAATCGATCACTTCACCAGCAGAACAACAAAGGAGGTGGCAAACACCATCTCGCCTGTCACATCAACAGGTGGCGAAGATTTGACAACGTTCAATAACTAACATTACTATGACTGTGGAGTTCACTTTATGAATACATAAATGCATAAATGCATTTCCTTCTCTTCTTTTTCTTTTTGTTTTTGGTTTTTGCTTTCTTGGGGAGTGAGGAGCTCAAGAAAACAACAAAATGCAAAACAAAGAGTCACAACATTATCATTGTTTCCAAAATTCACGACTGTGCCCAATTGTTTCGTTAGGTCCAAACTAAACAAGAGACTAATAGACACCATTGAGTTGAATAATCTCCAAAACCCTCAATACACACCTTGTTAATGCTTTCTGAACATGCATAGAAATTAAATTCACAGTGTTCAATTGTGTATTCTATTTAAAATTCCCAATAAACTAAAAGCAATAAATCAACAGCAATTGTATGCAATGTAATAAAAAAAACAAGCAAATGATATTCAGAAGCATAAATTGCAGTGTATACCTCCGAATTTTTAGCCCCAAAACAACACTCGATGATCATCCTCTTCTTCATCAAACTCGTCACCATATCCGAATTCTGCATCGCCTCGATACCCCGGTTCACTCCCATACCAAGATTCATTCCCCAAACAATCAAAATTCCCACTTTGCCCAAACCCACTACTCAAATTCTCTCCAGCCTCCCTTTCCCTTCTCGAATTCTTCAGCCACCTCATGTGACAGAAAGTAACTACAAGGAAACGAACGGCACAGAATTACATTTCCTTGTTTCATTCGGAAGCTCGGAGTGCTCATCATCTGCAGCCATAGTGTCTGTATTTCCATTTTGCTGACATGTGAGAAGACATGTATGTTGAAACTCGTAAGGCTCATAATACAACGGTAGACCATCAGCTGTAGCCAGAAATTTGGGTCAAAAACGGTGAACTGAATTTAGTATATCTTCATCTGCAGAAAAACGCACTCACCGTGAGACAAAACTCAAATCATGGTTGCATACACATGAGATTGTTAAACCCATACATATTTCTGCGACATGGTTTAGTGATGGCTGAACGAGATTGTGGAAAGAACACCATTCTTCTTCAGGGACCAACACTTGTGCAGCTTTCATCTCATCAAAGTGTAAAAGTTGTTTCAGCCGATCAAGACGGAGCTTATCCTTTAAGAAGTGGACAAACGAATAAATTTTCGAATTCCATTGAGAAAGACAATCTTCCAGAAATTCAAGTGTAATAAACTACTTTGCCTTGTAAACACGTTGCCAAAACTTAAATGCACAGAGGTTTGCCATAAATACCATTTCCTTTCTACCAGTTAGGGCAGTACTCTTATCATCTCCAGAATAATAGCAGTCAATGTACTCTGCATACTGAAGACTGTATGCAATTAATCAGAAAGAGGAATTGTTTGAGTAATCAAATGAAATAATGAAATTCTGAAGCTTAACAATTTAATAAATATACCAAAATATCCTGCACAAAAGGACGTAGAATAGGTAAAGGCTGTGCATCCATCAATACACCAAGTAGAATGCCTTCATGTAACATTCCCATATCTCCAAACTTCAATATAATCATGGAAGCATCAAATGACAATGAGAAACTGACAAGCAATCGTCCACAGAATGTAGGCTCGTACCGACCCCTATGAGATGTTTTCTCCAATGCATTGATGTAATCGAGCAAACTCAATGCTTCTTCAACAACTTCTGGATCTGGGGGATCCATAGCCTTCTGCAACAAGACTACAATGACAAAATGTCTCAATAATTAGGGGCCTTATTCATTCCCATGCAGACAATTACCACTTGCAGAGGCAATTAGCATAGCATAGCAGACAACAAACTTTCAATTTCTCCTAATCTTGCAACAAGAAGTTGTAACACAATCTTTCTAGCAAGGCCAGAGTAATCTTAAATCATGTTAACATCTTCTCACAAGATCTTAAAAACATCGTTTTCACCTATTTCACTAACTTATACTTTCGAGAACCATGGCAGTTAGAACCCCAAAAGTGGGAGATTAACAAGATCAACATAACTACCAAATAAATATGTCACAGTAACGTGATAAATCCCTTAAAGACAGTTGTTAGATATGCCAGGTTCAATATTATCATTCAAGTTAGGGCAACAATCTTGGGTGGGTTAAAAACCAGGCTTGAGCAGGTTGGCAATAGTGCAACCCAAGACTATCTCAGGTGCAAGGTGCGCTCTGAACACAAGTTCAAAATAGGTCCAGGGAGACAGATTTGCGGTTGGCTGTGTTGTAATCAAATAATTACCTTTTCCCAAACATCATTCATGAATATTCTCTTTATGGATGCCTCCATCACCATGTTAACTGACCAAACTTGTTTGTATATAAGGCTATGTCAACTTACCAAACATGCCCAAGTGCACGTTTTGTAAAATAAGATATCAAGAAAAATGACTTGACCAGCTTCCAAAATTAGAACAGAAAATAAAATATAGAGCAAAAGTTATGTAATGAAATGGACTCACATAGAATAGTGTAGCATTTACATAATTTCTACCTTGTTAAGAACTTAAGAGGTAATTGGAGTATCTATGGATCTAGATGGCAAAATTAGTGCAGACATCTCCATACTTGGAAGGTCACTTTCATCCAATGTAATGTTTTAAATGCACAAAGGTAATTAAGTTGCATGCTATACAAATATATCACGGACATCAAAAACTGAGGTTTGGACACTGGTCAGGTTGGGCTAAAGTTCCTATCTGCTACAACCTCTCAAAATCAAATGTATCAACTTTTCATCAATTCCTAACAAAAAAGAGAGTATCAAGTCTCATCTTCCATTCCTACCCAATGTAATCATCCACGTACAAAGTGGAAACAACTTCCAGCTATTCCTTTGACAAGCCAAAAAAAAAAAAAAAAAGCATAGCAAATTACAAATACCACCATACCTTTGAGATCATTAATGGCTTTAGATTCAGCGCAGCAAATCAGAAGCACTTGCTGTCTCAATGACAGTCTCAGTATTGTTGGGCACTCAAAATCTTGTAGCTCATTGAAGAATGATCCAGTAACCAAGCAATAAATTTGACCATCACAAGTCCGACCTGTTCTTCCCTTGCGCTGGTTAGCCTACAGCATATATCTTTGAAGTTATCACAACTGAAAAAAAACTTCAAATTCAAACTAATAGGGTTCCAAAATACCTGAGATTTAGAAACCCACTCGAGCTCTGCAGATTCAGTCTTCCTATTACTGTCCCAGAGAACTTGTAAAGAACGGCATGAATCAATGACAAAGGCTACTTTGGGAATTGTAACAGAAGATTCTGCAATATTAGTGGCCAAAATTACCTACACCATTAAGAACTTTGAAAAAACAGCCAAAACCACGCCACGATGTATAATTAATGCAAGAAGCCTCCAATTCAGGAAGAATTAAAATCAATATAACGATTGACAGAAGAAGAAGAAGATTAAAACAGAGCTCTTTAAACACATTTAACAAATTCCAACACTCGTGATGGCTATATCCCTCAATCTCCTTCATATGATTTCTAAACTAGGTATCTACAGCCCCTTCCTCACTCAATCACGCACAAATCCCTTCAGTTCTTCACATGGAAATGAAATAGAATTAACAAAACTATGTCATACAAAATTTTTCAACCAAAAAAAAGGACTACCTTTCACAAAACAGGCAAAACATTTACCATTATTTCAATCAAAATTCAAAGAAAATCTATGTCAAGAAAGTTAAGTCACCATATACAGTATAAACATGTAGGGAAGTCATTGTGCAATAACAGATGCGGAAGCAAGAGGTAAAAATTCCCACCCACACACCCCCGATAAAAAAAAAGAAATGTCACTGAAAAGGAAAACATTTCTTACGACGGGATTTCCAAATTTTCAAGGCCGTGAGAGCATGTTCAATGTCAATACTGCTATGTAAAATGTGAACTTTAAAAGAAATACTAAAAGGCTTCAGAAGGAACCATTGCTGCTCAAGTGCATATTATGTTGGAAGAAAGACCAAAATGCTCTTTTCATTGTCTGGCTCATTTTTATGAATGTGCAACACCAAGTCATGTATAAGTCTGTGCACTTCAGGCTTAATATCAGCATCAGCAACAACAGGGCTTGGCCCAGAACAATATTTCAAAGACAGAAGTTCTGAACTTATTCCGAGAAGTTCAGATACCTGTTCAGCCAACACTTTAAGAGTATAAAAATCAAATATAGCTGAAAAGGTATGTAGTGCTACAACAAACTATGCTGGGAGTACATAATGCAGTTACAAATTAACATACAAGCTGTAAAGCCTAAAATTGTGGTGGTTTGGGGGAGTTCTCATTGGGCATGGTAGTTCCCGCTTCTACTAGTTCCATGGAGGTTTCATGAGCAGATACTAGCGCTTGGAAATCCACGCCAGATTGCAGAATATCATTGCACTTTCCAGATTGCACAATTACCCCGTCTCGCATTACCTGGTTTTGAAAAAGAACAAAAAGAGGTCAATATTTCAGGCAAAAATAAAAATAAAAATAAAGAAATTTGTGTTGAGATTTGAATAATGAATCATACTTGCCAAGATAAGATCAATATTATGCAAGAAGTCACCTTGGTGAGTTACGAGTAGAATCGTCTTATCTTTGAGGATTCCCCTCACACATTCCTGCCAGACAAGCATGGAGAAAATTTTAAGCTAAGTTTCATCACATGAAAAGTAAACTGTTTTGACATGGTTCAAAATTTCTAATTAACTTCACCAACAATAACTGAAAATCATATGCTTCCCAGTTTGCAGCCCTAGTTGTGATATTGTGGTGGTACATTTTAAAAATCAAAATTATTTTTACCTAAATAAAATGACTTTTCATTGAGGGATATTTAATCTAACATCCCTCTTCAATTTTTTATAATGAAAGAGATTCACAATATTTTTTTTGTAATTTAAGGTCCCACACCCATGCCCACACCATTGTTTAGGAACTCGGACTAGACCGGCCGGTGGGACCGGTTGGACCGGGAACCGGGCCTTATTCCAGTCCGGAAAACCTTCTAAACCCGGATTAAGGGCAAAACCAGTGTAAAATTGAAAAACTGGCAGACTTGACGGTCGAACCGGCGACCTAGACTGGGTTTTGAGGGTCAGCCCATTCGTGTTTTTTATTTTATTTTAATTCTGTCTTTAACTTCTTCTTTTCTTTCTTTCTTTCTTTCTTATATATATATGTATTTCAAAATTTTGACTAAAAATTCTTACTTCAAGAGTCTCCTCTTATAAGGAGGAGTCTCATTGGAAGCTTGAGGAGATTATGAAAGTCTATTGCTATTATAGGAAAAGATTTTTTAAAGGGAACCTACAAAATTCTATACGGGATTCAATCAAATTATTTGAATCATATTGATTGGAGGGAGAGATGAAAATTTTATTTCCCTCCAAAATTAATTCTAGTATTCAATCAATTTGTTTAGAGGGAATGTTAAAAAAACTTAATTTTTTTAAAACAAGTGACTTTTTCTTATCAGTTATGATTTAATTAAATATTATTAATAAATACTATGCAACAATTTTTATTTTTATTTGAGTATTTATATATATTTTTAATTATTTATAATTTATAATTATATTTTATAATTATATAATATTAATTATGACGTCACGGTTCAACCGCTTTGACCCGACGGTTGAACCGGTGACCTATCCACCCAGCCCCTTTTTCCGGTACGCTCACCGGTCCAATTTTCAAAACATTGACCCACACAATTGATGGAGAAAACCAAAATTAGAAGAAAAAAAAAATGTAACTTTTTTAGATTTTTTGTTCCCTAATGCAATGCATTGTAAACAAAACAATATATTATAAGGCAATGAGAGAACTGTCATACCTGCTACACTGTTCACAATAACTCTAGCAGTCTTTGACTGAACATTACAAACTTTATGCCTTTTGTGGTAACTCTTTGAGGAGCTCAAGTCCTTGTTACACCGGTGAACTTGGCAAACATGTGGTATGACAAGTTCAGAACGTGTCCCTTTCAAAATTTTGTGTTTATTAAGTCCTTCTTACACCCGTGAGCTTAAATCCATTTCAATAATAATAAAAAGAATTTCTTAGGAAACAATAAAAGATATGACATTTTGTTTTATAAACCCACCTTTATCTGATACCTCCCTACCCTACTCCTTCTCCCTAGTCACCAACATGGAATCCCAAAACAAACTAGGAAAAATCTTGTTTTTTCCCCTCCTCTACTACTCTGTTTTTTCCCCTCTCCTGCCATCACCCCTCCACCCTAGGACACCCACGAGTTTTGATGTGGTTGATTTCAACCAAGAAAGAGTTTCGTTTGGATTTATGCACAGCCTAGATATCTCATTTTGGGTTAATCACAATCAACATAAACTTCTCAATCAAAATCCATCCTCTATTTTTGTTGATTTCCAAAATGATTTACTAAGATGAGAGCATTTTTAAATTTTACTATGTGGCTGGCTGGGACAGAGCAAGGAAAGGGAGAGAGGGGATGGCGGTTGGTCCTTGTAGGTGGGGAAGACAAAAGATGGTTCGGTGATGGTGGCGGACGATGGTGGCTACTATGGAAGGGAAAGAAACATAATCTCATTAGAAAAAAGATAGTGTAAAGTTTAAATATTGGTAGTAGTAGAATCGTAAATTTATCCCACATCATCCATAATCTAATTAGAAAAGAGATAGTGTAAAGTTTAAATATTGGTAGTAATATAATTGTAAACTTATCCCACATCGTTTAAAAACAACGCATAATGTTTGAATATAAGGAGTGATTGAGACATCTAATAATTGTCGAGCTAAGTAGCGTTAGCTTATGACTCAAGCGAGGGCACCAAAGTGGTTGGATGATGGTAAAGTTGATAGATGGCTTCAACGCTTGAACTCAGGCTGGACCAGCGAACCTGTAGGTTCCAGCTAGCTTAGTTGAACTCAGGCTAAAACGATTAAACCACTAGGTTCTAGCTAGCTTGGTTGAACTCAGGCTAGACCGAGTAAACCTCTAGGTTCTAGCTAGCTTAGTTGAACCCTGTAGGTTGTGGCCAGCTTAGTTGAACTCAGGCTAGACCAGTGAACCTGTGAGTTGTGCCCAGCTTAGTTGAACTTAGGCTAGACAGTGAACCTGTAGGTTCTCTGGCTATAGCTTTAGTTTAAGTCATTGGACAACCACTTTTTCTTTTTCTTTTTTGTAATAGAAAATTAAAAAAAATAATATTGTGATTATCAAGGATGGACTTTTATTTTTCATGTATAAAATAAATAAATTAGTATTGTTAGGATCATGGATGGATCTTGAAAATTTGAAAATCAAAATATACTTTCGCACCCTGTGGATCAGTCCTTGGTGATGATTACAAAACATAAAAATGATGATTTTTTCTTTTTCAGTCAATAACATTTGGTGGGTTTGGCAACTGGTTGTAGTAGAATCATAACTCAATCCCACATCGTTCATGATCTCGTTAGAAAAGAGATAGTGTAAAATTTCAACATTGGTAGTAGAAAAATCGTAAACCCCTCGCACATTGTTTAAAAACAACCCATAATGTTTGAATATAAGGTGTGATTGAGACATCTAATAATTGCCCAGCTGAGTAGCGTTAGCTGGTGACTTAAGTGAGTGCACCAAGGTGGTTGGATGATGGTAAAGTTGAAAGGTGGGTTCGACGCTTGAACTCTGGGTAGACTAGTGAACGTGTTCGTTCTAGCTAGCCCAAGGGTTTTTTTTTTATTTTTTACATGTATACATCAAAAAATTAATATTGTGATGACCAAGGATGGATTTTTTTTCATGTATAAAATAAATAAATTAATATTGTTATGATCAAGGATGAATCCCCGAAATTTGAAAATCTAAATATACTATCCCACCCTTTGGATCTATCCTTGGTGATGATGTTCAACATAAAAATAATGGTCTTGGTGGGTTTTGGCAACCAACTAAAAACTCGATCTTTTTTTTTTTTTTTCTATTTTTTTTTGAATGTTATTTTTTTTTTAATTTGCCTCTAAAATTTTACATTTTTTGTGTATCTAGTGTAGAATGATCTAAAAACATCACCAACTTATTTTCACTTTTTTTTTAGTCAATTATTTTCCATTTTAATTTTATAACTTATTTGGTCTATGCAATCGAGTAGATGCTAAAATGCAAAGTTTTTAAAAAAAATTTGAAAAAAACTTTAGTAAAAATGAAAAAAAAAAAAATCCAAATACTTACCCCAGTTCCACTAAATTTTCTTTACGAAAAATTACAATTCAATAGTATTTTCAAAAAATAATTACAAATTTTTTAATTTACTACTCTGATTTGAATTTTTTTTTTCTACACTTGCATTACTGCATACGTTTAAAATAATTCAAAATATATTCCAAGCACAATAAACATTTTAAAGCTTTGACAAGAGAGGATTTGGTGATGGTGGCGGTGGATGGTGGTTACGAGAGAGAAGGAAATATAATCTCATTAGAAAATAGATAGTGTAAAGTTTAAACACTGGTTGTAGAAGAATCGTAAATCCATCCCACATCGTTCATAATCTCATTAGAATAGAGATAGTATAAAATTTAAACGTTGGTGGTAGTAGAATCATAAACTCATCCCACATCATTTAAAAATAACGCATAATATTTGAATATAAGGTGTGATTGAGACATCTAATAATTGCCGAGCTACGTAGCTTTAGCTTGTGACTCAAGCGAGGGCATCAAAGTGGTTGGAAGATGGTAAAGTTAAAAGATGGATTCGACACTTGAACTCAGTTTGGACTAGTGAACGTGTATGTTCTGGCTAGCCCAAGGTTGCTGAGTTACGTCACCAGACAACCACATTTTCTTTTGAAGATGATCAAAGATGGATGCCCAAAATTTGAAAATCTAAATATACTTTCGCACGTTGGGGATCCGTCCATGGTGATGACTGTGCAACATAAATATGATGGTTTTTCTATTTCAATCAATAAAATTTGGTGGGATTGGAAACTAACTAAAAAAACTATTTATTATATTTTTTTATTTATATTTGCATAAAAAATTTTACATTTTTTTCTGCCTAGTGTAGAATGATTTAAAAACATCACCAACCAGATAGAACTCACCCAATGCTGAAACCTTAATTATTCTTGCATGACTCTTTTTTGGGGTAAGTGATATTTACTGTCACGACCCCAACCTGCCCCTAGTAGGTCGGCACCGAGATGGCCAGTAACCCGAGGTTACCAAAGGCCTCTTACAAGAATTCACACACAAATCAGAGTAAACATAGGGGGCTTACAACTGCGGAAGCAATAAATAAAACTAAGTAATCCATAAGAGCAGTGCTTAAGTTAAATGAAATGACATACATTTTATAACGGCTTATATACAACAAAATAGAGTACAAAAATTACATCTTGACCAAAAGGCTTCTCAGCCACCAATTACAAAATGCCATGAAATAACTAAGAAGCATGATCTTCAAGATGTCGCAAACATGAGTCCAAAAACACATTGGCAAAATACTTCAGCAAAACACCTCAGCAAAACACATTTAGGCGTCATTGCCGCCCTGCTCATCACCTACATATATATAGAGAGGGTGAGCTTGGATACTCAGTGAATGGCATAAGTAATAAAGGGTTTACATGAATGATATCCGAGATCTTTTAACAAAACAATACAAGGTATAGATCAAGTTCTTCTACCAAATCTTTCAAAGCTTCAAGGGATGCTTACTAGCATCAATATAGTACAAGAGATGACAATCCGGACAAACAACCCACGCGGTAAAACCGTCAGTGGCAAGGCATGACAAGACAAGAGAGATCTCTAAACAAGAATGTCGTTGCATTACAGTCCCCGACACTAAGGACTTGTGCCACAAGTGCTTATAGTCCCCTGGCACGTACGGACTTCCAAACTTTGTGCTACAAGTGCTTAAAGTCCCCTAGCACGTACGGACTAGTGCCACAAGTGCTTAAAGTCCCCTGGCACGTACGGACTTCCAAAAATGTCATCCAAACAAGATATAATACTTGGTACACAAAATAGGGATAATCATTCATGCTTACAAATACTTTCCAAAACAAGGCAAAACAAGGCTTTTATCAAAACACTTTAACATAGCTTTATTAAAATGCCACTCACATAGTTCTTCAGACGTCGGGGTCAAGGCGAGTCCAAGTCCTACAAACACATGGCAAGTCTATTGAATGCACTTTTTAAACAAGCTTCATATGCATGCAAATGATCTCGGCTTTCGCCCAAAACTAAGTCAAATCATATCAAACACTGTTTTTCTCATTTCGAGAAAACACACTGGGTACCATCCAGGTCATGCCGAGGTCCCACACCACCTCGCCGAGGTGTGGTCCTGAGGCCCACATACAAAACGAACTCGGGGAAAACCTGGGTTTTCCCCTTGAACAATGCAAAGGACAAGGTCATCAAGAACATGCATGCTGAAAACATAACTTGTTTGCACCCAAAACTAAGATTTCATGCCAAGGCTTCAAAAACGTAGACCTGGGTACCCGTACTGAAAGATTATATGAAACAAACACGAAAACATGCATCTTGATGTAAACTTTCGGATCAAAACAAGGTTTTCCTCAAGAACATACATGAACATCATTTTCCTTTTTTTTTTTCAAAACCGACTTCAAATCGATGCATGGTATACAAAACAAACTCAATCATGCAATGCAGCTGGACAAACAATAAGAGTAATCAAAGGAGAGCAAGAATCTAACCTCAAAATTCAAATCCAACGGTTCGATCTTCAAGGATCAAGCTCGAACTCCACTTCTCTCTCTAAAACTCTCTTCTCCCCTTTTCCTAGAGCTTCTCTCTCTAAAACAAGGATTTGAGACAAGAATGATGTGTTTCTAAGTCTGTCGGCTGCTTTACGTACAGCTCGGACACATGGCAACGGTTGGTTGGCTCTATTTGAAAAGGTGACTGATTGAAAGGACAAGACTCTGACAAAGCGTATCTAACAAGCTACCCAGTAAAACACTCCGGCGAGTAATGACATCGGCTAACAACAAGACCTCGGCAATCAATAACATCGGTCAAAGACAAAACTTCGGCAACAGGGTAACAAAGACATCGGCTAGGGAGGACGACATTTGACTAAGCTGTGCCACACCTTGGCCAGGGTGCGCCACACCTCGGCCTATGTCATACCAGCCCGGGAACAAAGGTCACTAGTGTAAAATGCCTCGGCTAGGTAGTGGCATCTCGGCTAAAATGCCGGGGTGAAGGTGAAGGTCAACCAGGTGATTGCAAAATGGTTCTAAGCACAAGGTTCAAAGGTGGTCTAGGTTCAAGGTGACCTCGGCTACACACACACACACTAATAAGGAACATAACATCAAGTATCACTTACGCAAGACAAGTCAAGAATGCAAGGCAAGTCAAGATTTAGAATGCAAGCTCAACAAAGCAAAGTCATATAAAATGCATATGAGTATAGTTAAGGCAGTGTGAGGGTTATTACATTTACAGTCTTCATGCCTTTTGTGGTAACTCTTTTAGGATCTCAAGTCATTGTTACACCGGTGAACTTGGCAAACATGTGGTATGACAAGTTCAGAACGTGTCCCTTTCAAAATTTTGTGTTCATTAAATATTTGTTACACCCGTGAGCTTAAATCCATTTCAATAGTAATAAAAAATTTTTCTTAGCAAACAATAAAAGATATGACTTTTTGTTTTATAAACCCACCCTTATCTGATACCTCCCTGCCCTACTCCTTCTCCCTAGTCACCAACACGGAATCCCAAAACAAACTAGGAAAAGTCTTGTTTTTTCCTCTCCTCTACTACTCTGTTTTTTCCCCTCTCCTGCCATCACCCATCCACCCTAGGAAACCCACGGGTTTTGATGTGGTTGAATTCAATCAAGAAAGAGTTTCGTTTGGATTTATGCGCAACCCAAATATGTCATTTCGGGTTAATCACAATCAACATAAACTTCTCAATCAAAATCCATCCTCTATTTTTGTTGATTTCCAAAATGATTTACTAAGATTAGAGCATTTTTAAATTTTACTATGTGGCTGGCTGGGACAGAGAAAGGAAAGGGAGAGAGGGGATGACGGTTGGTCCTTGTAGGCGGGGAAGACAAAAGACAGTTTGATGATGGTGGCGGATGATGGCGGCTACTACGGAAGAGAAGGAAACATAATCTCATTAGAAAAAAAATAGTATAAAGTTTAAATATTGGTAGTAGTAGAATCGTAAATTTATCCCACATCGTTCATAATCTAATTAGAAAAGAGATAGTGTAAAGTTTAAATATTGGTAGTAGTATAATCGTAAACTTATCCCACATCGTTTAAAAACAACGCATAATGTTTGAATATAAGGGGTGATTGAGACATCTAATAATTGCCGAGCTAAGTAGCGTTAGCTTATGACTCAAGCGAGGGCACCAAAGTGGTTGGATGATGGTAAAGTTGATAGATGGCTTCAACGCTTGAACTCAGGCTAGACCAACGAACCTGTTGGTTCTAGCTAGCTTAGTTGAACTCAGGCTAAAACGATTAAACCACTAGGTTCTAGCTAGCTTGGTTGAACTCAGGCTAGACCGAGTAAACCTCTAGGTTCTAACTAGCTTAGTTGAACCCTGTAGGTTGTGGCCAGCTTAGTTGAACTCAGGCTAGACCAGTGAACCTGTGAGTTGTGCCCAGCTTAGTTGAACTTAGGCTAGACAGTGAACCTGTAGGTTCTCTGGCTATAGCTTTAGTTTAAGTCATTGGACAACCACTTTTTTTTTTCTTTTTTTTGTAATAGAAAATTAAGAAAAATAATATTGTGATTATCAAGGATGGACTTTTATTTTTCATGTATAAAATAAATAAATTAGTATTGTTAGGATCATGGATGGATCTTGAAAATTTGAAAATCAAAATATACTTTCGCACCCTGTGGATCAGTCCTTGGTGAGGATTACAAAACATAAAAATGATGATTTTTTCTTTTTCAGTCAATAATATTTGGTGGGTTTGGCAACTAACCAAAAAAACTCTTTTTTTTTTTTTTTTTTCTTTTGAATATTATATTTTTTAAATTTGTGTCAAAGATTTTACATTTTTTGTGTATCTAGTGTAGAATGATCTAAAAACATCACCAACTTATTTTCAATTTTATTTTTAATGAATTGTTTTTCATTTTTTTATAACTTATTTGGTCCATGTAGTCGAGTAGACTCTAAAACGCAAAGTTTTTTGAAATTTTTGAAAAAAGTTCATTAAAAATGAACCCCAGTTCCACTAAATTTTCTCATTAGAAAAGAGATAGTATAGAGTTTAAACACTGGTTGTAGTAGAATCATAACTCAATCCCACATCATTCATAATCTCATTAGAAAAGAGATAGTGTAAAATTTCAACATTGGTAGTAGCAAAATCGTAAACCCCTCGCACATTGTTTAAAAACAACCCATAATGTTTGAATATAAGGTGTGATTGAGACATTTAATAATTGCCGAGCTGAGTAGCGTTAGCTGGTGACTTAAGCGAGTGCACCAAGGTGGTTGGATGATGGTAAAGTTGAAAGGTGGGTTCGACGTTTGAACTCTGGGTAGACCAATGAACGTGTTCGTTCTAGCTAGCCCAAGGGGGGTTTTTTTTTTTTTACATGTATACAATAAAAAACTAATATTATGATGACCAAGGATGGATTTTTTTCATGTATAAAATAAATAAATTAATATTGTTATGATGAAGGATGGATCCCCGAAATTTGAAAATCTAAATATACTATCCGACCTTTTGGATCTATCCTTGGTGATGATGTTCAACCTAAAAATAATGGTTCTTTCTATTTCAATCAATAAAATTTGGTGGGTTTTGGCAACCAACTAAAAACTCTATCTTTTTTTTTTTTTTTGAATGTTATTTTTTTTTAAAATTTGCCTCTAAAATTTTACATTTTTTGTGTATCTAATGTAGAATGATCTAAAAACATCACCAACTTATTTTCACTTTTTTTTTTTAGTCAATTATTTTCCATTTTAATTTTTATTACTTATTTGGTCTATGAAATCGAGTAGATGCTAAAATGCAAAGCTTTTAAAAAAAATTTGAAAAAACTTTAGTAAAATTGAAAAAAAAAAAAAAAAATCCAAATACTTACCCCAGTTCCACTAAATTTTCTTTATGAAAAATTACAATTCAATAGTATTTTCAAAAAACAATTACAAATTTTTTAATTTACCACTCTGATCTGATTTTTTTTTCCTACACTTGCATTACTAGATACCTTTTAAATAATTGAAAATATATTCCAGGCACAATAAACATTTTAAAGCTTTGACAAGAGAGGATTTGGTGATGGTGGCGGTGGATGGTGGTTACGAGAGAGAAGGAAACATAATCTCATTAGAAAATTGATAGTGTAAAGTTTAAACACTGGTTGTAGAAGAATCGTAAATCCATCCCACATCGTTCATAATCTCATTAGAATAGAGATAGTATAAAATTTAAACGTTGGTAGTAGTAGAATCATAAACTCATCCCACATCATTTAAAAATAACGCATAATATTTGAATATAAGGTGTGATTGAGACATCTAATAATTGCCGAGCTAAGTAGCTTTAGCTTGTGACTCAAGCGAGGGCATCAAAGTGGTTGGAAGATGGTAAAGTTGACAGACGGATTCGACACTTAACTCAGGTTGGACTAGTGAACGTGTATGTTCTGGTTAGCCCAAGGTTGCCGAGTTACGTCACCGGACAACCACATTTTCTTTTGAAGATGATCAAAGATGGATGCCCAAAATTTGTAAATCTCAATATACTTTCGCATGTTGGGGGTCCATCCATGGTGATGACTATGCAACATAAAAATGATGGTTTTTCTAGTTCAATCAATAAAATTTGGTGGGATTAGCAACTAACTAAAAAAACTATTTTTTTTTATTTTTTTTGAATATTTTATTTTTATTTTTATTTTTATATTTGCATAAAAAAATTTACATTTTTTTCTGTCTAGTGTAGAATGATTTAAAAACATCACCAACCAGATAGAACTCACACAATGTTGAAACCTTAATTATTCTTGCATGACTCTTTTTTGGAGTAAGTGATATTTACTGCCACCATTTTGGGGGCATTATCATGAGCTGAAGAATACACGGGAATTGCCCCGTCACTATTATTGATCGAGAAAACCAAAATTAGAAAAAAAAAAAATGTGTCATTTTTAGATTTTTTTTCCCTAATGCAATGCATTGTAAACAAAACAATATATTATCAAGCAATGAGAGAATTGTCATACTTGCTACACTGTTGACATTAACTCTGGCAGTCTTTGACTGAACATCACAAACTTTATTCCTTTTGTGGTAACTCTTTGAGGAGCTCAAGTCCTTGTTACACCGGTGAACTTGGCAAACATGTGGTATGACAAGTTTAGAACGTGTCCCTTTCAAAATTGTGTTCATTAAGTCCTTGTTACACCCGTGAGCTTAAATCCATTTCAATAGTAATAAAAAAAATTTCTTACGAAACAATAAAAGATATGACTTTTTGTTTTATAAACCCACCCTTATTTGATACCTCCCTACCCTACTCCTTCTCCCTAGTCACCAACACGGAATCCCAAAACAAATTAGGAAAAATCTTGTTTTTTCCCCTCCTCTACTACTCTGTTTTTTCCCCCCTCCTGCCATCACCCATCCACCCTAGGAAACCCACGGGTTTTGATGTGGTTGATTTCAATCAAGAAAGAGTTTCGTTTGGATTTATGCGCAACCCAGATATCTCATTTCGGGTTAATCACAATCAACATAAACTTCTCAATCAAAATCCATCCTCTATTTTTGTTGATTTCCAAAATGATTTACTAAGATGAGAGCATTTTTAAGTTTTTCTATGTGGCTGGCTGGGACAGAGAAAGGAAAGGGAGAGAGGGGATGGCGGTTGGTCCTTGTAGGTGGGGAAGACAAAAGACGGTTCGGTGATGGCAGTGGATGATGGTGGCTACTACGGAAGAGATGGAAACATAATCACATTAGAAAAAAAGGTAGTGTAAAGTTTTAATATTGGTAGTAGTAGAATTGTAAATCTATCCCACATCATTCATAATGAAAATCACTGTCATCCAATAAAAGAATGCATCCATCATAAGATGTGGGAAACAATCTCAGAAGTGATGTGGCATCCACAATTTCATCTTCCGGCAAGCATAAACTTGATCGAGAAGATGATGAAGTTGATGGACCCACATCACGAGAAAATTCACATTTATCTCCATTTCTACAACCCTGCAGATACATTTCTACAGCCATTATAAACCATTATTGTCAAATTGTGAATCTTAAGATTCACTTCATTTAGCATAACATATAAGTGTTTAAAATAAAATAAATATCAATAAATAACTAAACTGTATATATGTATATACATATAAAAGCACATATATCAGTATAATTAGTTGACATCTTTTTTTATTTTATGAAAACACCACCATTTCATGCATTATGCAACTAGAACTGAATCATAATGAATTGTAGTGAATCGCAATTGAATCAATTTAAGATTCAGCTGTATGAATCAAATCATTTTGCTTGAAACTCGATTCGTAAGATTCTATCAACCATGTTAGAAACAATGGAAACTGCACAGCACAAAACTTCAAAGAAGCTCAGAGCCAGACAAGTAAATACCTTGAGAGAAAGGAAGAACTTGCAAACAGATCTTTTTGCTTGAAGTGAATTTGTATAACTTTTTTCTATAAGAATAATATATGCTGTTTATTCTTGCCTTTCTCTATTTTAGTCAGTGGTTTGCTTTTGCAAAACGCCCGTACACAAAAGAGCTACAATAACAATAACAACATGACAAGAATTAAAGAGGTAGAAATCACTTGGCTCTTTTATTCTTCCATTATAAGGAGTATCAAAATACATAAACTAATCATTCTCTTAAGCTTCCCTTATTGTAGAGAACAAGCAAATATATAATACACACCTATAACAACATATATAAATAATGAGTTTAAAATTATTACAATATGAATTGAACATGTCTTATTTTACTCACTACTACAATTTGGTGTTTCCAACTTTTAAAGTAAAATTTTTAGTCACTGCAAGACGGCTTTATTTAAGATTAATTTTTGGCCTCACCAAATGGAACCATCAGTTGTGAGGTGGTGGAGGAGGCATAGCATGACTTGCATAGCCTCTCTGGCTAATAGTACTGGCTTTAGTGCTACTGGGAGGCGGCCCAGGTATGATGGGAGGATTTTTTCGTGGAGGGCTTACGGGACTTGTTCTCAGAGACTGTAAGTGAAGATTTTCTTTTTTCATCCACATTTTTTCTTCTTCATGTAGGACTCTACTAGCTTCATGTGGTTTGATGCTCGAAAGAAGAGCTAGTACTGCTAGAATGACTAAAACAATGCTCAGAGGTCTCATCTTGTTGGTCATGCATGCAAAGAGTAAACAAAACTATAGATAATTAATGCAGGGAGGGGGACTATTTATATGCCTCAAGCTATCAAGTTTATTTTATTTTATTTTTCTATTATCCATTTGATGGAGTTTTTTGACTGTTGACTAGTAACGTTTGATAAGGGATTAAAAATTGAATATGGGTTGTAAAGATAAAAATAGGTCTGAATTTGCATATGAAAGACTTTCATTTATTTACCAACCCTACATGAACATGTAATCCATGAAAATTACAGTAGCATGCAAGTTGGGCAAGCGAAAAAATATGAAAGCAGTGTCAATTGCTATCTCTCTACCTAAATTAGAGCCTGTGAGTCACGAAGGGCCTGTTTGGTATCATTTTTAGTATTTTCGTGTTCGCTTATGTTTTTAAAAATAAAATTAAATACATATATATATATAAAGGGGAATAATTTTCATTTTTGTTTGAAAGCAGTTTCTAAAAATTCAAAAACAACCTTTTAATGTTTTCTAAAAAGTAGGTTGTATTCACAAAAAAACAAAAATAAATCTTTAAACAATTTTTTGAAACCTTTATCGAAACCAGTTTTTTATATTCTTAGGAAATTGAAAAAGTAATACTAAACAGACTCGAAGCTTGTTTTCTCCTCCTTTTTTTTTTTTTTTTTTTTTTTTTAAATTTTTAAATTTTTATGTTTTGTTTTGTTGTGTGATCTTTTTTATTTGTCTTCCCCCCCCCCCCCCCCCCCCCCCCCCCCTTTTCTATTTTTTAGAGAGGCTTGAGTCATTTCCTAATGAAAATTGCAATCAGAAGGTTAGGTTGAATCTCTAATTGCGCCCTCTAATATTGCAAAGCTTTTGGCCAATTTAGATCTCAAAACACAATTATTCTTGAAAAATATGGATAACATTAATTAATATCAAATTTACTTGGACCACTGAGGGGAAATTTCCTAACAAAATTCGATAGAACAAGAAATGCGGGAAAAACAAAGGAAAGGATTTGATATCCAGTTAGATGAAATTTGTAATAACAGGTATTTTAAATATATTTAGCCATTTCAAATATATAATAATACGTAAAAAAATAATCTTAAAGTTGAAACTGAATTCAGTCCAAATATATTTAGCCATTTAATGAATTCTACGGTCAGATTTATTTCCTTCTAAATTCAATTCTTTTTCGGAATTTCACCAATCAAAACAAAATAAATTCAACACATGGTAGTTAAGTCCATGTAGCTGTCCCTTAGGATAGTGAAAAAAGCAGAAGTTCCATGTAGCTGTCCCTTAGGATAGTGAAAAAAGCAGAAGTTCATGATCCAAGTGGATGGAGCGATTACGAAAAATTCTTCTCTTTCACCTGGAAAGACGGTGTAAATTCACCAAGGTTTTCTCAAACTTTTGACTTGTGTCACTTTGCTATTTCTTTGCTAGGAAGGGTAGGAATGCGCATACTCTGTGTTGAGCCTTCTTGAATGGCTTTTTCCCCCCACATTTTTTTGGCCTTTGAATACTTCAAGTTTTAGACTGAGACTTTTTTTGTGTTAAGCTTCCAGTCTAATAAGAGAAATGACTTTAATTCACATATATGGTTCTCACATCCATAGACTCAACAAAAATGTTGGAGTAAATTAGATCTGTAATCTCTATATTTTGCATCTCATGTCATTTTAGTTTTTACACTTTCAATTGACTCAATTTTGACTCTTAATTATAAATTTTGTTGCAATTTGGTTCAATTGATGACATTGTTAGTGTTTTTGATAGAAAATTGTCACTGAATTAGTTGAGATTACCACATTGAATTGAGTAGGCTTATAATTTTGACCTTAAAATTGCCATGTATGTGTTTATTTTTTTATTAAAAAATAGTAACAGTTGTAATCAATTTGACTAAATTAAAACAAAACAATAAACTCAGAGTTAAAATTGAATCAATTAAAATTATAAGAACCAAACTACTGCACTACGAGCATAATTTGCCCAAAATGTTATGTATAAATATTCAAAAAAGTGTTTAAAATTTGAATATGTGGTGAATATTTAAATTAGGTAGTGTGCGATGCTCCCAGAAACACTCTTTTGAGAAGATAGCTAAAAGCTAGCTTTTAGCTTTTTTTGGGTCATATTACCTCTTTATTTTTTTACACATTTTTTCAAAAAAAAAATCAAAAAGTCAATTTTTGACCAACTTCTCAAAACAACCCATAATGAACCTGATTTACAAATCTCAAATTTTGAACACTTTAACCTTCTTTGGTTTGTTTTTTGAGATATTATTTCAAAAATAATTTTTTGGGGAGAGTTTAGAAAGTTTGAAAATTTGTTTAGTTGTATATTATGAAAATAGTTTTAGAGTTTTGAATGATTTGATATTTTTTTGTAATTGAATAGATAAGTGTCAAAGAACAAGTGATTGCGAAGAAGAGAGAAAAAGCGATTGATTGATGTACAATAGAGAGAAAAATTATTAAAATTTTTTTTTTATAAATAATTTTCAACCAAACATGTTTTTAGAATTTTTTTTTTTCTTCAAAAGTATGTTTTGAAAGACAAACCAAAAATGTTTTTTTTTTTTCCCCAATACGTAGCATTGTTTGGGTTACACACAAAAGCATAATGATTCTAATTTATAAATTTTAAATTCTAAATATTTTTGTGAGTGCCTGATACAAACTATTTGCACACTTCTATTGAAAAGTTAGGGCGTCAATCGTTGTTAAAGGTAAATATTAACTTTCATTATGAGAAATTTTTTTTTTTTAATAGTTATCTCATTATGGGATTTATTTTATTTCATTTTCTTCTGATTATGGGCTCTTCCTTGCCGTGGTTGCCGTGCTTGTTGAGCTTTTACTTAATTCTATATTTATTAGACTATAATTATCCCGTTTGATTTATTTTTTGAGGGGTATTAATTAAATTTTACATTCATATAATTTGATTCAAATTTTATTTTAGTTCTTATAGTTCTAATTTGAACAATTTGATTCCGAAACTTTAGATCTACTTTTAATTTGGTCATTCCATCTAAATTTTTGTTAATTTTATCTACATGTCACCTTAGAAAATTGACAAGTGTTCCAAAATTATTAATTTTAACTTCCAATTTAGAACTAAATTGAGAACTTCGAAAATTGACAAGTGTTCTAAAATATAAATTTTAACTTCCAATTAAGACAGGAGAACCAAATTAAAACTATATTTAAAATATAAGAATCAAATTATTCATAATAATGTTACACATTTAATAAAAATCCAAATGTAAAGAGTTCGTTTGGGAAGAAGGGTTGGGTTGGGTTGGACTGGGGGTTATTTTAGCTACAAAAAGATAAAATAGGCTTTTTAGCCTAATAAAACAAAATATCATATCCAACTCATAATCATTTTATTTTTTCTCTCACAAAAGTCCAGAAAACTAAAAAATCTATTCCAAACGAGACTTTTTAGCCAAAAGTCAAAAAGTCAAAAAGGCAACTCACTTCCCAAACGAACACAAAATACATAGTTTTATTGTAGATTTTGGTAGTATGGGTCGTATGGCTCTACACATTTTTCTAATACTTTTTTATGAATACCTAATTTGTTTTAAATTAAAGAGAAAGATTAAACCAATCTCAGTTGATATATTTCTCTGTGTGCCTAAATTAGATTAAAATGTTTGATACGACCCATTAATACAATATGAATCTGTTGGCTACATATTTTGTAAAAGCCAATTACAGGTCGACACGTGGCAAAGCAAGGGTAGTGTGGGGAGACTACTCAAGTCTTCGATATTGATCGTACACGTGACAGTAAAAATTGGTTCTCACTTGATCTGAGTAGCACAGGATCAGTAAAGAAATACAAGATGACGTGGCTTCAACGGTTGCTCATATTCAAATTCAAATACAAGAAGGAAGTTCAACTGCAAGAAAAGGCATAGTGGAACTACTTCTAAGGCAGCATGATCAGCAATCATGGAGGAGCAGTTCGACGGTTTGAAGCGTAATTCGATGGTCATCCTTGAGGAGTATAAATAGCAAGGAAGTCCCCAGAAAAACCCCCAGACTCAGATCATACAAACCAGTCTTACTCTACATATTTTATTTTCCAGTTTTTTACATTTCCAGTCTTTACCTTTCTTGTACTTTAAATACTTGTTCTGCACTTCGATTTCATAGGAGTAGTTTCAAGTAGATCGTCACTGTAAATCTCTTCGAGGCTGAATTCTGATCATTGTAAGTGTTCATTTTAATGAAATACTTCCATTGTTCTTCATATTAACTGTTATTCCTCTT
Organism: Camellia granthamiana; assembly: GCA_036172215.1. Classification (NCBI taxonomy): domain Eukaryota; kingdom Viridiplantae; phylum Streptophyta; class Magnoliopsida; order Ericales; family Theaceae; genus Camellia; species Camellia granthamiana. The sequence continues at coordinate 79,862,635 of CM069914.1, read as the reverse complement.
AATTTCTCCTAAGTCAAGCCACCAGTAAAAGTCCTCTTCATTGAGGCTGAAAGAACTAAAACACAATCGTCTGATAATTGGTTGGCAATTATAATTTCTGTAAGGACTGATTGATCCTTGCTGGCACGCTCGCATGTACAAAAATAACCTTCGAACAGCCAAAAAGCCAACATATATTTTTGGCACGCCCAGTGGGACTAATTAAAATGGCTAGACAAAGACGACAGGGAGAAAATGAACGCTTGGAAGAAGGCGTAGAAGGAGAGGTAGAAATACCTAATCCAGAGGATAATGTGGTAACACATCCTGTGGAAACTCCCATGTTATCCGAACCTATGGTCGAACAGACCAGTACTTCGGGACAAGAACCATATGTTCATAATATTGGACGAAGCCAAGGAATTAGACCATCCACTGTTCCATCTATTCAGCCAACCAATCTATGGGATGGCTTAGTAGATGCTATGGGACAACAATTGATGAACACAATGGAAAGGTGGGCAACATCCTTTTTGGATCGAATGAATAACCACCAACCAACAAACACAAGACACACAGAGGAAGTTTTAAATGTCCCTCAGCAAAGATTGGTTAGAGACAAACAGCCTATGCAAGTTAATGGACATTCTAATGGTCAAACTAGTAACCAAAACTATGAAAGACCATCACCTCAGTCTTGGTACGAACCCATTTCGAGGCCTGTAGCAGGCCAAAATGCCTCGGTACTTAACAATGAAACCATACAAGTTGGTGGATTTGGCCAAGTATAAGAAACTGGCGTAAGAATGGCTACAAATCCCATGTTCGAAGCCATACCTGGTACTAGGGGGCATAATAATCCCTTATTCGAATTTATACCCGGGGGGTTGGAAGGTTGGCCTGCAAATATAAGGGACACAACACCTATCCCAGCACCTTTCGCAGGACAGGCTCAAAGGGGTTACCCACATCCCCAACAGCAACCTGCACCACAGGGGCAACCAGTCCCAAATATACCACCTTATGGACCAAGAGGACCGCAAGCACAAGTTTGTCCACCAAATCCTGTGTTTATCCCTCCAATAATGGTTCAACAGGCACAAAATATGGTCCCTAGGGACCAAATTGCTGATATAGTTAGGGAGATGTGTGGACCGATGGCTCGGGGGGTCTAGACTCTTGTATATAGAAAACCATACCCAGAATGGGTGGATAGGGTACATGAATACCCAAGGGGGTTCAGGATACCAGATTTTACCTTTTTCTATGGGACTGAAAATCAGTCAACAATAGAGCATATTGCTAGGTTTGCTGCTCAATGCGGTGAATTTACTAATCATGACTTTATGAAACTAAGATTATTTCCAAATTCTCTAACTGGAGGAGCGTTTGTATGGTACATCAACCTTACACCTGGCTCCATTCAAAATTGGCAACAAATGGAAGAGGAATTTCATGCTCAGTTCTTCCAATCGGAGCCAGAGGTTTCTATGGCAGACTTGGCTAGATTGAGTCAAAGGCCTGAAGAAAAGGTTACTCAGTTTGTCGCCAGATTTAAAAGGGCTCGAAATAAATGTAGAGTCATCCTGCCAGAATCAGAATTTGTAAGATTGGCTCAAAACGGCCTAGAGTTCAGGCTTCAAAAGAAGTTTGACTTAACTGAATTCAGAGATTTGGTGGAACTGACCTATAAGGTGTCTAGATACGAAGCATTACTAGAGGAGGAACAAGATCGAAATAATGCGTCGTACAAGACATATTATAGAGATCCTAATTATGAGATCGATGCAGCAGAGATTGTGGGCAAAGAACCTGTAATCTGTGAAGCATTAATTCATAAGGATACAACAATTGACCAACAGTTTAAAAAGAAAGATTTTCATAGAAAATACTCTTTCGATTTAACAAAAGCAGATGACATCTTTGATCATTTGCTTGCGGCCAACTTCCTTAAGTTACCTAAAGGAGTAAAACTGCCATCTCCAGATGAACTTAAGGGGAAAGTATATTGTAAATGGCATAACTCTTGGTCTCACTCGACTAAAAACTGCATTGTTTTTCGAGACAGGATCCAAGAGCAAATTCGGAAAGGGAGTTTGAAATTTCCAGCCAAAACGGAAAAGGTCATGGGGATTGACAGCAACCCGTTTCCAGAAGTTGGAGAGAGCACAGCTAATGTGGTTGTACCAAACTTCCAGAATCTATATCTACAAGAGTTGGAAGAGGTCAATGTGCAGATGCATATTGCCAACCAGACAACTACCAAGAAGGGCACTGGAAACTCACCAACCATTGGACAAGGTTTCCCACGCCAGAAGGAACACTCTGATGAAGAAGCACTGGATGATGATTCCTTGAAAGCAGCTGTAATGCAGAGGATGTGTCCCAGGTGCAGACTAAGTTATAAATGGTTGAAGGGGCTTCCAATTGATGGGAAGCAATACTACAGGGATGTTCAAAGACGTCCTAAATTAACCAACGCTTACAATAAAAGGCCGTATCCGGCTAGTGATAGGCAACGACCACCAGTGGTTGAGCCTGCAATGGACAGAATGCATGCTAAAGGCAAGAGACCCTTACATGAATCTAGGCCACCTAACTATTACAGAATGGAGAGCCGTCATTCTAAAAGAAGATTGGAGAGAGGCTCATTTCATGGGATCAAAGCCAGCGATTGGCCCCCTAGACCTACCTCACGAAGGACAGAAAGTGGCTATCTGCATCGAAGGTCTGAATCAGGCTCAAAACATGAGGTCAGAGCCAAGTACTTACCTTCACAGCCAGCTTCGAAGTTGGCTTCAAAGGTTGAAAAAAACAGTTCCACATCTGAGTCAATAAGTTCATGGGTACCTGGGGTCCCAGATTGGTTTGTAATGCAGAAAAAGCCTAGGAAAGTACCTGCCCAAAGGGATGTTGAAAACCAAGGCAGGATGGTCAAACCTCCATTGGTGGCTCCGAACAATTGGGTATTGCTTAAACACCCAAAGACAAAGGAACCAGATATGGTCCCAGTTATTTCAAGGTCACAGAGGAGGAAAATTCAGCGTAGGTACACCCAGTACTAGCAAGATCTGAAAGAAAGTGGAGCGAGTTCTTCACTAGTAAAGACAGAAGAAAAGAAGAATCCAAAGCCAGACCATGCCCTAAAGCCAAGTCCACAGAACAAACTGGTTGGCAGCAGAGAACAATTGGCCAAGGTTCATTCTGAACTAAAGGCCAGGGAGAGGGCTAGCTTAGCAGGGTTGGAGAAAGCTCTAATGGAAAGTGACAGCGAGACGGAAGAAGAGATTGGCATAAGCCAAAAGAAGGAAATGGCAGAGGAAGAAATGTTCGAAGCCTTCATGGCTGAGCAAACATTTATGGCTGAAGGACCAGTTGAGAAAGATCCTTCAAAAGAATCAGGTAGCAACGAAGTGCCAGAATGCAGCATGGAGGATGCTGCTGAAGTCACTAATCAGGGTAGCCAGGAAAGGGGACAGGCACAACCAGCCATCCAGTTTGGCTCATTTCCTCCGGTATCAGTCAATATGGTACACATACTGCCTCACGAGTTCCAGGCTGAAGAGGAGGACCAAGATGACCAAGACATGGACTCTATTCCAGTCTCTAGTGAAGAGTCGCAAGTGAGTATGGTACAGGATGAGTCTGAAGTGGCTATTCCGATGGAAACTGAATGCGAGGGCCAGGAAGAGGTGAGCATCAACCTCTTATGTCCTTTTGAATATCCTTCGAATTCTATGACACAACATGTCAAGCCTTTGTATATCAAGGCTTTCTTTGATGGGATACAATTGAATCGGGTCCTGATAGATAATGGGGCAGCAGTGAACTTGTTATCGAAATCTTCTTTGAAGAAATTAGGAAAAAAGAATCACAGGTTGATCCCAACCAGCACAACCATCGCTGGCTTTGCTGGAGACAAACAAATGGCTCAGGGGATTTTACCCATTAACTTGAGCGTGGGGACCAGGGATTGCATGACAACATTCTTCGTAATCGACAGTAATGCTAAATACAATGCCTTACTTGGGAGAGATTGGATCCACACTAACAAATGTGTGCCTTCCTCTTTGCATCAGAAAATCATGATGGCTTTGGGCAATGGAGAGACGGAGGAGATCAATGCAGATCCTCAACCCTTCGTAGCCTGTGCAGATTTTGCAGAAGCCAAGCTGTATATTGAGGGCATGACACCACTCAGTATACTGAGGAAAGCTGATGGCTCAGCCAAAGTGACGGCTGATGAGGAAGTAACACACTTGAAGCACTTAGTCCAAGAGAGTGCTGATGAAGAGATTGTCGTTAAAGATGACAATGTGCCTGGTTGTAGGCAAAGAAATGAAGAACAGGAAGCCAAGTCTTTGGCTCTGATTAAATTCTCAACATTGGATGTAAAAGCTATAGTCCAGAAAGTACAGGAGTAAGAAAGAGAAGCCATGATAATTGGCTGTAAACAGGAGCAGCAGCAGGTCAGAATTTTGACTCTTGGGAAATACTGTGCATTGGACATTGAGACAAAAGTCCAGAAGATACAAGAGGAGGATGCCTTATGGACAGATTTTGTCTATGAGGAGGAGGGCAAAGATGTTGAACTAAGGAACCTAGGAGCAGAACAAAGTAAGAAGGTTGCTTCGAAGGTCAAAGAAACCAAGGAAGAAACTTCAATAAGTTTTCAAACACAAGACCCCTTAGAAGAAGTAAATTTAGGGGAAGGTTCTATACAATAGCCCACCTATATAAGTGCTTGCTTGAATATTCTGGATAGAGACCAGTTGTTGGTTATTTTGAAGAAATACAAAGATTGCTTTGCATGGTCCTATAATGAACTACCAGGATTGGACAGGTCATTAGTGGAACATAGGCTCCCTATGAAGCCTAATTTCAAGCCATACAAACAGAAACCAAGAAGAATGAGTCCAGAAGTAATTTAGAAAGTCAAAGAAGAAATTCTTAAACTACTCAAGGCAGGTTTTATTAGGACAGCCAGGTACGTTGAATGGCTATCTAATATTGTGCCTGTAGTTAAGAAGAATGGCAAAATGAGGGTATGCATCGATTTTAGAAACTTAAATCTAGCAACTCCCAAAGATGAATACCCTATGCCTATAGTGGATCTGCTGGTAGACAGTTCGGCAGGGCATCAGATTCTATCAATGATGGATGGGCACTCTGGTTACAACCAAATCTGCATTGCAGAGGAGGATATCCACAAGACAACATTCAGATGTCCTGGGAATATTGGCACCTTCGAATGGGTTAAAATGCCATTTGGTCTGAAGAATGCTGGGGCTACATATCAGAGGGCTATGAATACTATCTTTCATGATCTCATTGGAGGGTATCTAGAGTGTTATATTGATGACATTGTAGTAAAATCCCAGTCCATGGAGGAGCATCTGTTTCACCTAGAAGTAGCTTTTGAAAGAATGAGGAAGTTCAAGTTGAAACTTAATCCTCTTAAGTGTGCTTTCGGTGTATCATTTGGAAACTTCTTGGGTTATGTAGTGCACAAGAAAGGAATACAGATTGATCAGAATAAAGCTAAAGCCATCATTGAAGCCAGGCCTCCATCAAGTAAGAAAGAATTACAAAGGTTCCTTGGGCAGGTTAACTTTCTTCGAAGGTTCATTTCTAACACTGCAGGGAAAACTAAAGTATTTTCTTCCTTGTTAAGGTTGAAAGATGAAGAGGAATTTGTGTGGACAGCAGAGCATCAAATTGCTTTTGAAGGTATCAAAGCCTACTTGGCCAACCCTCCAGTGCTAATGCCACCAAAGGGGAATAAGCCCTTGAAGTTGTACATAGCCGCAGCAGAAGATTCATTGGGAGCTTTTTTGGCCCAAGACAATGAAGAAGGCAAGGAGCAAGCTATTTATTACCTTAGTAGGTTTTTAAATTCTTGTGAATGTAAATATTCAGCTATTGAAAAGCTGTGTCTTGCTTTGTATTTTGCTGCAATGAAATTAAGATATTATCTTTTACCTACAACTGTCCTGGTAATTGCAACCACAGATTTGGTTAAATACATGTTATCTAGGCCTATGTTGAGGGGGAGAATTGGCAAGTGGATACTAGCCTTATCAGAATTTCATCTAGAATATGTCCCCCAAAAGGCAGTAAAAGGACAGGTTTTAGCCAATTTTCTGGCAGACCATCCATCTCAAATAGAGAGTCAAGAGATAATGGAACTTGGTATGGCTAGTGTTGAGCCATGACAGATGTGGTTCGATGGATCGAAAGCCAATGGCTTAATTGGAATAGGTGTTGTGATTAAATCTCCACAAGGGGTAGAAACTACACATGGTTTCAGAGTGGATGAAGCCACCTGTTCTAATAACCAGGCTGAATATGAAGCCTTAATAGTGGGACTAGAAATTCTTATTGGATTACAAGTACATGCAGTTGACATATTTGGAGACTCTCAATTGGTGGTTAACCAAGTAAAAGGGATTTTCAAGTGTCAAAGCATAAGTATTTTGCCATATTATGTTGTTGCATTACATCTGCTTTCCCAGTTTCAAATAGCAAATGTAACTCATGTTCCAAGATTCTTGAACAATAGAGCTAATGACGTAGCTCAGAAGGCTTCGAACTTCAAGAGAAGGGATACTACCCAAAGGGACATAAGCCAAACAACATATCAAAGATTAATACAACCTTTGAATAAAAGGAATGTGGTCTTGGAAGTCAATCATAATGACTTACAAGAACAAGATTGGAGGCATCCAATAATGCAATATTTAGCTGGTCCATCTTCGAAAGCCAGCAGGAAAATCAAATTACAGTCTATGCAATATATGATATATGGCAATGCTCTCTACAAAAGGGGGGGAGATGGTTTATTGCTAGAATGTCTAGGTCCAAAAGAAGCATTAACAGCTATGGCTGAGGTTCATGAAGGCATCTGTGGGGTTTGAAGGCATTCCTACTATTGGCCAACTATCCTTAAAGACTGCATAGAATATGCAAAGGGTTGCCAGGCATGCCAAAAGCATGGCACAATAAGGCATGTGCCCATAACTGACCTACACGCAATAGTGAAGCCTTGGCCATTCAGAGGATGGGCCATGGATATGATGGGAAAAATACACCCACCCTCTTCGAAGCACCATTGTTTCATTCTAGTGGCTACTGACTACTTCACTAAGTGGGTTGAAGCCAAGCCATACAAGGCTGTAGACCAAACAGAGGTCATTGGGTTCATTAAAGATTTAATCCATAGATTTGGCATCCCACAAACCATAACTGTGGATAATGGGACTGTGTTCGATGGGAAAATGGTGAAGTCTTTTGTGGCAGAGTTTGGAATTAGCCTTGTTAATTCCACACCTTATTATGCACAAGCCAATGGTCAAGCTGAATCATCCAACAAGTCCTTGAAAAAAGGGATACAAAAGGTTGTAGAAGATAACCCTAGGGATTGGCATAACCTTTTGTTGGATGTTTTATGGGCATACAGAACTTCCCCAAGATCAAGCACAGGAGTCACACCTTATGCTTTAGTATATGGGCATGATGCAGTTTTACCTGTGGAAATTAATGTTAAATCTTTGAGGATAAGATGCCAAGATCAGCTAAATCCTGAGCAATACCATCAAAGTATGTGCTTAGAGTTAGAAGGCATAGACGAGGCTAGAATTTTGGCATTAAATAGCATTCTTTTCCAAAAGAAGAAAGTAGCCAAGAATTATAACAAGAAAGTCAAACACATTGGCTTTGATGAAGGTGATTTGGTATGGAAAACAATACTCCCAATAGGAATTAAAAGCCATAAGTTTGGCAAATGGTCACCTAACTGGGAAGGACCATATCAAATTCATAGAGTTCTGCCTTTTGGAGCATACCATTTGAGAAATCTGAATGGATATGTACATCCCAAAAAGATTAACGACAGATATTTGAAACCTTATTTTCCAACCATTTGGGAAACACAAGGAACAAAATAAGCATTAAAAACAAAAACACAAGATTGCTCAGATGATAGACAAAATTCTCTCTTTCATAAAGAATTAAGTACATTGTGCCACAAATTGGCTCAAAATTCATTACAATGTCTTAATTGATTTTGTACAATAGATTTCCTATTGCTAAGTGAGGGAGCTAGCTGAATAGCTGTAGCCATGTCTTTTTTGCGATCGGCCAGTTCTTGGTTGGTGATTTGCAATTTAGTGTCTGTTCGAACCAAGGCCTGGTTTACTGCAACTAACTCCTCTTCAAGTTGGGTTTTCTTCTCCAGCAGCTGGGTTCGAAAGTGGGAAGCAGAGGAGTGTTGTTCTTTTAGAGTTGATACTTCGGTATGCACTTGGGAAACAAAACTCTGATCCCTAGCCAATTTCTCACTCGCAGCATTGGCAGCATGACAAATGCTAATGTAGAACTCAATAAGAGTTGTAGCCTGGGATAGATGACTTGAGACATTCATGCCGGACTGCTCAGCAATTTTACAACACTGAAGGAACCCATTTCTGATGATAGGCCTTTATAGAGCCTCGAAGGGGATCCTTGAAAAGGAGATCAGCAGTTCCAAGCAAGTGTCCAAGTCTATAGAAGGGGCAAAAAAGGCTTGCTGCTGGAGGAAGAAGAACTCTCAAGGATTTTCAGCAAAGAGTCAGCCAAAACTAATGGCTCGACTTCAACACTGGATGTTGGAGAGGTAGAGGGTATGTCAAAAAGACTAGCTAATCTGGCCTCAAAAACATCAACCTCATCCATAGACATGAGAAGTGTAGAGAGTGTTGCGGTAGAAGGCATAAAGGACTGCATGGGGATAGGAGAAATGGTTGGAGCATCTTTGGCAGCCTCTATGGTCTTAGCCACCAATGAATCAAGTGAAGAGGGGCTGGAAGTAGGCAAAGGTGATGAACTTTGAGTTGGAGAACTACCAGCACCCTCAACTGGGAAATTAACTGCCATCAGAGATGGAGTAGCAGTTGGAATTTCTGTGAAGGAAGGAGGAAAAGCAAGGCTCGAAGAAGAAGTGAACTGAGGAAGATGAAAAGTCAGGAAAGGAAGGTATGGCTCTAAGCCAAGAAGGAGAGATGCAGGAATGCTTGGCCTCAGGGAAAGTACGGGAAGTGTAGACCTTGGAAGAGGGAGGATAATTTGAGTAGTCCTCACATCCTGCATCTGGTCAACTTCAACTGAAACCAAGGGAGGCCTCACTGGAAAGAAAAACGCAGTAGTTGTTGTTGCAAAAGGAAGAAATACAAAAGACTGTCAAAATACAGTATCAAAAGTTGACAAGAGGAAAACAACGGAAGTGTGAGAGAAATTACTCGTTCTAGAAGTATTAGCACTGATGGGAGAACTGCGAAGAGAGTAATGTTCGGCAGTTTGTCGCCTTCTTGCAGCTTCCCTTTGTAGTGCATCAGTAGCAGCGGCTTCATCTCTAAAAAATTGTTGTTGCCGTCTCCTCTCAGCCCTTTCAAAAACAATTATTGCCTTGGAATGTTCCTGCTCTACTGCCTTGGCAGCTGCTTCATGAATGGGGTCTTCAACCAAGTCAGTAGTAGGAACAGTCACTTTCTTTTTCTTCCTTCTTGGCAGTGGTGTTACTGGCTCCTTTTCGATTCCCCTTTCTTCAAATTGGGGTTCAGATTCTTCAGAGGTAAGTTCTTTCCCCATCACTGTAGTAGCTGCCTCGAGAGGAGGATGTTCGATTACATCAGAAGGAGAGGCGGCTTTGTTCTTTGTAAGGGCACTTCTTGCTCTTCCCCAACCTCTTCTTCTTCCAGAGATTCAGATGCCTCAGGAGGGAGGACTAGCTTCCTTTTCTATTTTTGTTGTTGTTTCTTTTTAAGGATAGCTAGAGTTTCAGCTCTCTTGGGAGATTCTTTTTGCGGGGACCCTGCACCAAAGAACATAAGTGTAAAGGAAATGAACAAAAGATTCAAAAAAAAAAGAAAAGAAAAGGGAAATCTGAAGATATTTACCCTTCTTCGAAGCAGCTCTAGTAACTCTAGCTGGAGGGGATGAAGCTGCAGGAGTAGTTATGGCAGCTTCAAGAAGAGGGGGAATGCTCTTAGCCGTTGCCGACTTGGCCTTTGAAGGCACTCCTAACCCTATCAACAAGTCATGAGGGTGTGCGGATAAGCGCACTTCCATATTGGCTGACCACCAGTCCTGGAATCTTTTCAAAACTAGGCCAGATGGGAGGAAAGGGACAAATTGAAATTCATTCAATTCCTTCAGCAGTTTGAGTATTACCGTCTCTAGCTTGGATTTGGATATCCTCAAATCTCTAGCAGTAAGGTGGACATTTGAGAGACTGCAAAGTGGAATAGGTATTCCTTGAGTAAACCCAAATTGTCTGGCAAATTGGGAAGGGCAATACACCTCAGAGATGCACTTATAGGCTCGAGGGTTTAAGGTGCCAATGAACAATTCCCTTGGTAGCAGTATAGAGGCCCATATATCTTTATGAGGTGAGGTGAAGCACTCTTTATCAGCCAGAAAAGTCTGCAGCCAGGTCGGTCCTCTATTGGCTTCGAACGGACAAAAGAAGGAGGCAGACGGAGAAATAGGGAGTTGATAAAAGAAGGTAAAGTAATAAGCAAAAGAAGCAGGGTAAAGGACAATCCTAGCATACTTCTCCCCATAAGTGCTAGGATCCTGGACAAGAAATCTTAGGCATTTTGAATGCAGATCAGTAAAATAGGCGAAGAGCCAGAGCTGGAGCACCCAGAGGGGACCTCCTTGGTTAACATCAAGTGGTCTTTCACAAAATTGGGAACAAGCTCTGTAAACATGGCCTAAAAGATAAGAAGCCAGAGCTATATGTTTTTTCAAGACAAGTGCCTTCGCGAGGGGAGCGAACTTAGGCATAATCCTCTGAGACGATGTGCAAAAAAGAAATTTGCATAACTAGTATAAAATAAAGGAAAAGAATTCTCTGTCTTTCACAGGGCCGTCCTTTTTGTTTTCAGCCTTCACAAAATCACTATAAGAAGAATTTAAGGCTGGAAGGGAAAATTTGACAGGGAGGTCCGGATAGTTGGGAGTAAAAGGAGAGCCATGAGGGGAAAGCCCTAAAAGATGGCAAATATCGAGAATGGTGGGAGCCATCATGCCACATCGAAATTGGAAGAAATTAAAAGCCATATTCCAAAAACATAAAGCAACTGGAACTAAAAAGGGGTCTTCAGGGATGACGAACCTGGAAAGACGAAGGGCGTCAAGGATATAGAGCTCCTGTAAGTCATCTTCTCTCGCAGGTACAACCCTGTCATACCATTCCTCACATTCAGCTCTCAATGTCGGCCAGCAGCGGTGAGGCCGGGTCAATCTCCAATTGCTCCAGTCAAGCCCTCCTTCGTAGAGAAGAAAGTGATCCTCCAAACGAGGGTATAAAGCTGGGAGCTGGTCAGGAGCTTCCTGAAAGATAGGACCTAGAACGTATTCTCCTTGCCTGCTGCGACGAGGAACAAAGAGACGCCCATCTATAGCGCTCGACCCACCAGTTGTTAGTTTGGTGATTTCTTCATCGATGCATTTCTTCAAAGCCATGGTAGGACTCATACTGTCGCCAGCGGGCACTTTCAACGAGGAAGGATCCATGGAGAAAGAGAGGGTTACTAGAGGATCGGTAGGGTTTGTGTGTTAAAAGAAGCAAGTGATTTCAGAACACGAAACAAGAGGGTCTTAAAAGCCTTTGTGTCTGAAAAATATATTGCGTAAGTCGTTAAGTATTAAAAAGTACGAATACGAAGAGTTTCCTTCAAATTGATATTTTTGGAGGGAAAGAACACAACCCAGATACTGAGACTAGCTTCAAAGTAGGGTATTTGGCTTCGAAGCCAAATTTTGGCGCCAAAAATCAAACAACAACGGCTTCGAAATACAGAAGCCGGCTTTGAAGCATACTACATGCTTAAAGATGCTAGAATGCTCGAGCATTGGTCTACTTCAAGGGGTTTAGAGAACTGTTTGAGGGTTATTAATGAAAATAACGGCCTTCGAAGCAAAATTTAGAATTCTTTAAGGATGAGAATTACTGTTCGAAACATCTAAACCAATAGTTGGTTTGTATATACACAAAGAATTGTTGGTTCGGTTAAAACAGTATACCCCAAGGGCAATTTCCATATTGTTGAAAGTATGGACTGTTGCAAGACTAGTCAGTATTAACCATGACTATATTGCAAGACTAGTCAGTATTAACCATGACTATATTTTGGTTATGATTAAAATAGGCTTTAGTGGAAAGGATTGTTAAATTCGAAGCACCAATTCTGAATAAGAATTAACAAAGTTGACGATCATAATCCATAAATTGGAGGATTCATCCCAACATCCTTATTGGAAATTGATTGGGTCTGTATTCGAGGGATAAGGTTGTATTCGAAGCACTAATTCTAGATGATGTCAGCTAGAATTGTCAACTTTACTCCATAAATTGGAAAAAGACATGTTGGTTCCTTTTAGTGTTTCATTAAAAACAATTGAGTCCAGATTCGAAGAATGAGTTTATTCAATTCGAAGCTCTAGATTGGCTCTTAAAGGCAAATGGAAAAAAGGTCAAACAATGCCAAATGGGGAATTCTATTTATATTTGAGGCCAAAGCAATTACATCAAATGACCCTATCTGGGTACGAATTCAAGCTCATAAAAGTAAGGAATAGAATAAATGACAAGATCATGAAATTTGATCCAACAGTGATCAATAAATTTCTGCTCTGTCTTTATTATATCTTCTATTTCTTCTAATGTTGGCTGCATAAGTTGGTGTGCTCTCACTTCATAGTAGAGCTCTTCAGCCTTTATTTCGAATGCTTCCTCTCTCAATCGTTGTTCCACTTCATCTAGGACCAAATCATCCCAATACGCAGAATCTTTATTCTTGAAATCATCGAAGTCTTCGATGAAGTTCTCTGCTTCATATTGGACTTGAATTCGGAGAGACGAAAGTTGGTCCAAAGATTGTGTAGTAACCTTGGAATTTCGATACCAGTAGAGGAGCACTGGGAGTTGGTCAAGGAACATATGAAGTTCTGCTTGGGCAATGGGGTTAAGAATATGGCCCCTAGTCAAAATATCACAAGCCCATTGAAAGTTCTTGAAAGGAACGTCGTCCTCAAGAACATTGAAGGGCAAGTGAGAGAAAGCTGCAAGCAGGAGTTGAGCCTCTTTCCGCTTAGCTGGAGTAGGGATTGGTGGAGGTTTGTAAGGTGGAATGACTTCGTTCATGGGGAGGGCAAGCCTCAGTTTTTCTGTCCAGGAAAGAGTTGATGAAGAAGGAGCAGATTGTTCTGTTTTAGAGGGTAGAGAAGAAGGTGTGGATGCTTCTATTATAGAAGATGGCACAAGACTGGAAGGAACAAAGGCATTAATATAGTCAAGCCAGTCAGAAGAGCAAATCTTCGCCTTTTTGGCTAAGAAGGATGGGTGGTACTCTTGAGCTTCTTCTGAACGTTGGGCAGCAAACACTGTCTTGGTAGGCATGGAGGATGTGTACCATGCCACAAGAAGATTTTCCTCCAAACTACGTCGAAGGTCAATGGGTACGTATGGGTAGACCACTGAACTTTGAGCATAGGGAGGAAACTCCAAAGGGTCAGTAAACTCTACAAAATGATGGTTGATTCATTCCCTCAAATCATAAGTCTCAGGAGTTGACCAGCTTGTCCAGCCAGAACCCCCAGAAGACGAAGAAGTTATACTTTTATCCCATGCAGAATTTTGTGAAGAAGAGTTTCCTAAGTCCATATTTACAACTTGCCAAATCAAAGGTTTGAGAGCAGTTCGTTCAAGGTACAAAGGGGAGTCAGAGGAAGAACTTCTTGTATCTGTGTCTGTGACTTGTTGAATCGAAGGATTAGGGACAATGTGTTCGTAGTCCAAAGGTTGGTAATTTGCAAAGGCTTCCATGACCTGAATATAGAAAGGTGGGTAAAGGTGGCTAATGAATGTGTGGAGGTTCTTTCGAGGGGAAACAGCATTACTCAATGACTCTTCGTGTGCTTGATCAATAGAAAGGGAAATTGATTCAGCCATAGTCTGTTCGAATGCTAAGGTATTGGGACGTTCAACAAATTGAAAAGAGTTAATGCAGATTATCACCAAAGAAATGACGGTTGTGTTTCCAGAAGATAGACTCTATGCACATTCCAAAAGCACCGGAAAAGCTGTGATCCACTAATATCACCAAGTATTGGGTATATTAGTGCGGGGGGTAATGTTGGCTACATATTTTGTAAAAGCCAATTATAGGTCGACACGTGGCAAAGCAAGGGTAGTGTGGGGAGACTACTCAAGTCTTCAATATTGATCGTACACGTGGCAGTAAAAATTGGTTCTCACTTGATCTGAGTAGTACAGGATCAGTAAAGAAATACAAGATGACGTGGCTTCAACGGTTGCTCATATTCAAATTCAAATACAAGAAGGAAGTTCAATTGCAAGAAAAGGCGTAGTGGAACCACTTCTAAGGCAGCATGATCAGCAATCATGGAGGAGCAGTTCGACGGTTTGAAGCGTAATTCGATGGTCATCCTTGAGGAGTATAAATAGCAAGGAAGTCCCCAGAAAAACCCCCAGACTCAGATCATACAAACCAGTCTTACTCTACATATTTTATTTTCCAGTTTTTTACATTTCCAGTCTTTATCTTTCTTGTACTTTAAATACTTGTTCTGCACTTCGATTTCATAGGAGTAGTTTCAAGTAGATCGTCACTGTAAATCTCTTCGAGGCTGAATTCTGATCATTGTAAGTGTTCATTTTAATGAAATACTTCCATTGTTCTTCATATTAACTGTTATTCCTCTTAATTTCTCCTAAGTCAAGCCACCAGTAAAAGTCCTCTTCATTGAGGCTGAAAGAACTAAAACACAATCGTCTGATAATTGGTTGGCAATTATAATTTCTGTAAGGACTGATTGATCCTTGCTGGCATGCTCGCATTTACAAAAATAACCTTCGAACAACCAAAAAGCCAACAGAATCATATACGTAGCTAGTAGGTTAGTGTTAGCCATATTTCGATGATTACAACGTGATGTGATAAATAATAAATAAACAAGTAAAGTTAATGTCGAGCTTGTAAAACGCAAAATTGACATAAATAACTTATTTAATGGTTGATTAGCTATACATTTTAATTTTACTTTCAGTAATAGATGTCATGTATATATATTAAGAGTTATGTTAGGTATTCCAAATAATTTACTAAATTTTTTACCAAACCTATTAAATCTCACATCAATAGCACATAAACTTGAATATAAATATGTCAAATGGAATTTTGGGGATCAATATATGTGTTTTGTTTTCTATTTGAGATTATTTGATATTTTTATTTACTATTTTTAGTCAATTTAGTAAATAAAAAAAAGAAAATAATTTTTTTTTTGAAAATAGAAAAATATAAATGAATTGAATTTTTTAAAAAATATATGAATAATTTGATTTAGTAGATATTAGTACATGAAATTTAACTCTTTTTTTTGTTTTTGCCAAAGTTAGATTTTATGGATAGACAAAAACAAATACATCAAGAGTGATTATCTCCAACTCTAGAAGGAATTATCAACCAACAATCATGACCACAACATACTATAACCACCAACCACCAAACATGCCTGCATTATACTGTGGCCACCAACAACGAAGATAAACCCAACTCTTTGTGGAAGAGGGAAAAAAAACCTCCACAAAAGAGGGAAAAAATAATAAAATAAAATACAAAAACACTAAAAAATTAGATTTGCACAACCCATAGCGCAAGACTGGCAAGCAACTTTGACATCGGTCTTAGATCTGTAGCCTATGGAGGTGATGGAAGCTTGAATGATAGAAAACCTCTTATCGAAGGCCAAAAGACCAAATCTGAGAAAAAAAACAAATCACCCATGTAGACTGAAAGGAAAGGGAAAGGAGAGGGGGATTGGATGTCACCGCGCACCGCTCTCCTGTCATGGCAGCAAGAGAAAACTACATGAAATTTTGTGAGGGGAAAAAAAATTATTTTTTTATACACTATTTAAATTGAAGTTGAAAATTATGTAACATGAGAGGTCGGCCTACCCTTATTAATGGACTAAAATAAGGTTGGTGGTTTTTTAAGTCACAAAAAGATAAAATAGGTTAAAAAATTAATAAATTAAGATGTCACATTTAAATCATAATTATTTTACTTTTTCTCTCACAAAAGTCAAAAAACCAATCCAAACGAACTTTTTAACCCCAAACTAAAATAGTCAAAAAGGCAACCTACTTCCCAAGCAAGGCTTCTCGATTGATTTTCTCGTTTGATTTTCAATTTTTTGGGGGCTTTGATTGTTTGAACCTTTGGTCGCAGATCTAGTCCATCTAAAGTTGAGTTTCTTTTAAAGTTTATTTGAATTTAAAAAAACTGGAGGCAAACGAATCCCATTACTAGTTATGAATCTGAGGTCAATTTTTAAGACTATTTACGTGTGAAAAAAAAGTAAATTGATTTAATAATTATAATATTTTTATTTTATTACATTTATTTTTAAAAAATAGATAACAATTATGTATTTTTAAAAATAAATCATTTATTGTTTTAAAGAAAATTACAATAAAATAAAAAAAGTTACAATTGTCAAATCGACATATTTTTTTTATAAATACACATGAGAATTTTTACAAAATAAACGATTTAAATTTTCAAAATAAAACTAATAATAAAATCATAAATCCCTTAAGTCTCTTAGATTTAAATTTGAACTTAAAAGTCTATACCCAATGAGTGCTTTACTGTAAACAATGTAATTGAAGAATGGAATTCAATTCGGTAGATACGAGTTTCAATACTCTAGCCAGAAACAGAAAAACATCCAATGCATAAACATGCTCTCGTCCCATCACCCAAGGGAGAGAATTATTCATTGCTTAAAGAAAAATTATTCGTTAGTTCTGGGCATCACATTACATGTGACAGGTGGTGCCTCACACTAATTAAAATGTGCCAGCTAAGTCAGATGTCAGTGGGTCATGACAAGTCAGCAACCAACAATTAACTCAAATTCATTTCAAACGGCAACCTCACATAAATAGATGGCCGTTGACACTATATTTGACTGAAAGATTTAGGAAAAAAAAAAAATTTAAAAGAAGAAGAAAAAAAAGAAAAGAAATATGAGTAAACAATACTTACATTTCACCTAATTTTATATATATTTTTTTCTTTTTTTTTTTCCTTCTAAATCTCTTCTCAAATCTCTCAATTAAACACTGTATAAATACCTTAAGGCAGGAAGACCATCACCATTAATGTATTTATGTTCGTTGCCAGATATGTCTTCCGTATATTGAACTCTTACCTATCGAACATGATGAGCAAGTAGAAAGATCAATTCAATATCTTTTTTGGGTGAATAATATCAATTCAACATCAAGAACGGTTTTTACATGGCAAAAAAAAATGCAATACCTCTTTGATTATAGTTGCTAAATTTTCAGCCACCTCAACGAATGGCACAGAATTACATTTCCTTGTTTCATTTGGAAGCTCAGAGTGCTCATCATCTGTAGCCATAGTGTCTGTATTTCCATTTTGCTGACATGTGAGAAGACATGTATGTTGAAACTCGTAAGGCTCATTATACAACGGTAGACCATCAGCTGTAGCCAGAAATTTGGGTCGAAAGCCGTGAACTGAATTTAGTATATCTTCATCTGCAGAAAAAGGCACTCACCGTGAGACAAAACTCAAATCATGGTTGCATACACATGAGATTGTTAAACCCATACATATTTCTGCGACATGGTTTAGTGATGGCTGAACGAGATTGTGGAAAGAATACCATTCTTCTTCAGGGACCAACACTTGTGCAGCTTTCATCTCATCAAAGTGTAAAAGTTGCTTCAGCCGATCAAGACAGAGCTTATCCTTTAAGAAGTAGACAAACGAATAAATTTTCGAATTCCATTGAGAAAGACAATCTTCCAGAAATTCAAGTGTACCAAACTACTTTACCATGTAAACACGTTGCCAAAACTGAAATGCATAGAGGTTTGCCATAAATGTAATGCTCGACCCCCGTAATAATCAGCGAAGTGGCAATCTTGAAAGTATTGACATCACAAACTTCTCTGCAAAGCACGATTCGGGTTGGATTCGCCTCTAACAACTCATAGTCTCACTGAAATAAAAATGCGAATAAAATTACAACTCAAAGGAGTTTTGTCAAACGAGATTGCCAAGAATAAAAACCTAACAATTATCATTCAAGTTAGGGCAACAATCTTGGGTGGGTTAAAAACCAGGCTTGAGCAGGTTGGCAATAGTGCAACCCAAGACTATCTCAGGTGCAAGGTGCGCTCTGAACACAAGTTCAAAATAGGTCCAGGGAGACAGATTTGCGGTTGGTTGTGTTGTAATCAAATAATTACCTTTTCCCAAACATCATTCATGAATATTCTCTTTATGGATGCCTCCATCACCATGTTAACTGACCAAACTTGTTTGTATATAAGGCTATGTCAACTTACCAAACATGCCCAAGTGCACGTTTTGTAAAATAAGATATCAAGAAAAATGACTTCACCAGCTTCCAAAATTAGAACAGAAAATAAAATATAGAGCAAAAGTTATGTAATGAAATGGACTCACATAGAATAGTGTAGCAATTACATAATTTCTACTTTGTCAAGAACTTAAGAGGTAATTGGAGTATCTATGGATCTAGATGGCAAAATTAGTGCAGACATCTCCATACTTGGAAGTTCACTTTCATCCAATGTAATGTTTTAAATGCACAAAGGTAGTTAAGTTGCATGCTATACAAATATATCACGGACATCAAAAACTGAGGCTTGGACACTGGTCAGGTTGGGCTAAAGTTCCTATCTGCTACAACCTCTCAAAATCAAATGGATAAACTTTTCATCAATTCCTAACAAAAAAGAGAGTATCAAGTCTCATCTTCCATTCCTACCCAATGTAATCATCCACGTACAAAGTAGAAACAACTTCCAGCTATTCCTTTGACAAGCCAAAAAAAAAAAAAAAAGCATAGCAAATTACAAATACCACCATACCTTTGAGATCATTAATGGCTTTAGATTCAGCGCAGCAAATCAGAAGCACTTGCCGTCTCAATGACAGTCTCAGTATTGTTGGGCACTCAAAATCTTGTAGCTCATTGAAGAATGATCCAGTAACCAAGCGATAAATTTGACCATCACAAGTCCGACCTGTTCTTCCCCTGCGCTGGTTAGCCTACAGCATATATCTTTGAAGTTATCACAACTGAAAAAAAAATTCAAATTCAAACTAATAGGGTTCCAAAATACCTGAGATTTAGAAACCCACACGAGCTCTGCAGATTTAGTCTTCCTATTACTGTCCCAGAGAACTTGTAAAGAACGGCATGAATCAATGACAAAGGCTACTTTGGGAATTGTAACAGAACATTCTGCAATATTAGTGGCCAAAATTACCTACACCATTATGAACTTTGAAAAAACAGCCAAAACCACGCCACGATGTATAATTAATGCAAGAAGCCTCTAATTCAGGAAGAATTAAAATCAATATAACGACTGACAGAAGAAGAAGAAGATTAAAACAGAGCTCTTTAAACACATTTAACAAATTCCAACACTCGTGATGGCTATATCCCTCAATCTCCTTCATATGATTTCTAAACTAGGTATCTATAGCCCCTTCCTCACTCAATCACGCACAAATCCCTTCAGTTCTTCACATGGAAATGAAATAGAATTAACAAAACTATGTCACACAAACTTTTTCAACCAAAAAAAAGGACTGCCTTTCACAAAACAGGCAAAACATTTACCATTATTTCAATCAAAATTCAAAGAAAATCTATGTCAAGAAAGTTAAGTCACCATATACAGTATAAACATGTAGGGAAGTCATTGTGCAATAACAGATGCGGAAGCAAGAGGTAAAAATTCCCACCCACACACCCCCGATAAAAAAAAAGAAATGTTACTGAAAAGGAAAACATTTCTTTTGTTACGACGGGATTTCCAAATTTTCACGGCCGTGAGAGCATGTTCAATGTCAATACTGCTATGTAAAATGTGAACTTTAAAAGAAATACTAAAAGGCTTCAGAAGGAACCATTGCTGCTCAAGTGCATATTATGTTGGAAGAAAGACCAAAATGCTCTTTTCATTGTCTGGCTCATTTTTATGAATGTGCAACACCAAGTCATGTATAAGTCTGTGCACTTCAGGCTTAATATCAGCATCAGCAACAACATGACTTGGCCCAGAACAATATTTCAAAGACAGAAGTTCTGAACTTATTCCGAGAAGTTCAGATACCTGTTCAGCCAACACTTTAAGAGTATAAAAATCAAATATAGCCGAAAAGGTATGTAGTGCTACAACAAACTATGCTGGGAGTACATAATGCAGTTACAAATTAACATACAAGCTGTAAAGCCTAAAATTGTAGTGGTTTGGGGGAGTTCTCATTGGGCATGGTAGTTCCCGCTTCTACTAGTTCCATGGAGGTTTCATGAGCAGATACTAGCGCTTGGAAATCCATGCCAGATTGCAGAATATCATTGTACTTTCCAGATTGCACAATTACCCCGTCTCGCATTACCTGGTTTTGAGGGTCAGCCCGTTTGTGTTTTTTTATTTTATTTTATTTTAATTCTGTCTTTAACTTCTTCTTTTCTTTCTTTCTTTCTTATATATATATATGTATTTCAAAATTTTGACTAAAAATTCTTACATCAAGAGTCTCCTCTTATAAGGAGGAGTCTCATTGGAAGCTTGAGGAGATTATGAAAGTCTATTGCTATTATAGGAAAAGATTTTTCAAAGAGAACATACAAAATTCTATGTGGGATTCAATTAAATTATTTGAATCATATTGATTGGAGGGAGAGTTGAAAATTTTATTTCCCTCCAAAATTAATTCTAGTATTCAATCAATTTGTTTAGAGGGAATGTTAAAAAAACTTAGCTTGCGTTTGGTTGTGTTTTGTAAATGTGATTTGAGAGTATGAGTTGTATTTTAAGTTTATGTGTTGTAGAATTATGATTTGAGTGTAGAAAATTTATTTGGTAAAAAGTTTTGAAAATAGTTTTGATTTGAGTGGGGAATTGTTGATGTGACATTTGATATGTGATACAGAAATTTACAACTCATAACTAAACATACAACTTAGAATTATTTTAAAGCACATAAAAATTTTAAAAAATTTCAGAAAATATTTTTTTCGATTATATAAATCAATTGCAAAAAAAAAAAAAATTACTGTTCCGGACAGCCGGCCGGTCAACCGGCCGGACGTCCCCTTAGCAAAAATTTTGAAAAAAAAAAATAGAGCAAAAGAGTGGCTGAGACAGATTTGATACAGAGCTCTCAGCAGAGTTTTTGAAACGTGATTACAAAATCCTAAACAAACATCATATTGAAACACAGGTGTAGAATCACGTTTCAAAAGCACAACCAAACACAGCCCTAATTTTTTAAAAATAAGTGACTTTTTCTTATCAGTTATGATTTTATTAAATATTATTAATAAATACTATGCAACAATTTTTATTTTTATTTGAGTATTTATATAAATTTTTATTTATTTATAATTTATAATTATATTTTATAATTATATAATATTAATTACGACGTCACGGTTCAACCGCTTTGACCCGATGGTTGAACTAGTGACCTGTCCACCCAGTCCCTTTTTTCGGTTCGCTCACCGGTCCAATTTTCAAAACATTGACCCACACAATTGATGGAGAAAACCGAAATTAGAAGAAACAAAACAATAACTCTAGCAGTCTCTGACTGAACATCACAAACTTTATGCCTCTTGTGGTAACACTTTGAGGAGCTCAAGTCCTTGTTACACCGGTGAACTTGGCAAACATGTGGTATGACAAGTTCAGAACGTGTCCCTTTCAAAATTTTGTGTTTATTAAGTCCTTGTTACACCCGTGAGCTTAAATCCATTTCAATAGTAATAAAAAGAATTTCTTAGGAAACAATAAAAGATATGACATTTTGTTTTATAAACCCACCCTTATCTGATACCTCCCTACCCTACTCCTTCTCCCTTGTAACGCCCTCAAAATAATAACATTAATCCCAACAGTATAGACATGCTATGATATATAGAAGATCCACATCTTTCCATTCAACAGAGTTGTATTACAAAAAGTATTACATGTTAACAACAAAGGCAAATGCCCTAAGGGCTTACAGCTTTCCAAGTTAACACTTGGTTACACAAAAGTAGAGTGCTAACTCATATACACATTAAGCCCTTGGCTTGAATTTACATGTAATACAAATAAAGGAAAGACAACCAAAAAGTCTGTCCGCCACTAGCCTCCCAAGCTAAGTCCTTGGAGGTGGCATGCTACCTGTACCTGAAAATGATGTTCCCATATAGGGTGAGCCACAGCCCAGTAGAAATATACTAAACCAGTTATGAATAATGACTAAAAGATTAACAATTGATAGATGGTCAACTCTTTTACATTCTTTCATAACATAATACAATTCCAAGACACTTAAGTCTATGTTTCCTTTCGTTTCCATTACCATTCCTTTTACTTGCCATTTCAAAACCTTGGCTCAAAACCTGGCCAAACATCTCACATGAAACAAACATTCATGCCAACACTTTTCACTTCATCAATGATAAACATAACAGTTATATCAATACTTCCAACGACAAGCATATCCGCTCTGTCAATACATTTCTAGATAAGCATACATGCTCTATCTACGGAGTCCATCCCCTATCTCCTCCCAACAACATCCGGTTTAGAGGTCCATCCCCTATCTTCCCCTAAACCGTGGAGTACATCCCTATCTTCTCCAACACAACACAATGCATATAAACAACAATTATATACATCACAAAACAATACAATTAATTAACCAAATTAATTAATCAATGTAATTAGGACATCCTCCATAATTAACATCACAACCCTTAGGTTCCAATTTCATTAATGTTTCAACATTAATTCCATGTTTCTATACCAAACATGCTTCTAGGTTTATCATAGATAAAAACCCCCAACTTTTGTAAAATTACACAATGGCCCAAAGTTTCCCAAAATTACACAACAACCCCCAACATATCAAAATGCTAAAATTTAAAGACAAAACTCATAAAGAGGAGTAGGATATCCCTACCTCAAAGATTTAGCCCAAAAGGAGAAGGACCCAAAACCAAAATGCTCCAAACACCAAACTATTCGGATCAAAATGACGCCCTCGACGATCAGCACCCTTTTTGTGAAGACCAAAGGTGAACAACACACCCTAGCTAGATCAACACTTAGAGAGAAGTTAAGGTTTTTGAGTGAGAAGCTCTGAAAATGGAGTTTTTGATAAAGTAGAGGTGAGAAGATAAGTCAAAAAGTGATTTAAAATGCCCAGTCCCACTCAGTTATACGACAGGTCCGCTCGAGCGCAAGACACTCCGCTCGAGCGCAAAGACACACAAAACAGGTTCCGCTCGAGCGCAACATTGTCCGCTCGAGCGCCAAGACACAGACACGAAGTTCGTCCGCTCGAGCGCAGATCGCAGCCCGCTCGAGCGCAGGTCTCCCCCTCCCAGAACTCTCACCAAAAATACACTGTCCGCTCGAGCGCCATATCCCCGCTCGAGCGCAACCCGCTCGAGCTCACAACCTCCGCTCGAGCGTAAAAACCACACTTGCAGAAGTTTTGCAGGTGCACGAAATACTGAAATGGTGCATTCTCCGCTCGAGCTCCAAAACCTCCGCTCGAGCGCACAAGCAACAACAACCTCTCCGCTCGAGCGCCAACATCTCCGCTCGAGCGGACCAGCCAAAACCTGGACAACTAGACTTGGTTCCTAAACTCAACCAACCTGTAGCAAACCTGCCCAACACATCCTATAACTCAAATACAAAGCAAGAAAGGATGTAAACAAGACAATACTCGACCATCAACATCCACGGACACATGTCCGGATCACTTGTACAACAAGGGGTAAACCCGGGACCGCTATAACCTCCCCCCCTTAAAGAATTTCGTCCCCGAAATTAAGAACAAGTTTTTGAAAAGCAAGTTTTCCTTTCTTTTAAACAATGTTATACCACAACATTCCACAATTCGACCCGTTACCGGTCATTCCATCTCTTATCAAGAGGCATTCTACAATATACACATTTCAATATGCATTTTCTTTCCATCTCAACCATTTCTCACATATATGGTTCACAATTCATATCATAAGCAATAATCATGACACAATTCCATTTCTATAATATAGCCAACACATGCAATATTATAATCAACTTCCATAACAAGGCAAGTTCTACAACATTTACATTAACCAAAACACGCACCATGTTTTGCAACTTAAGACATTTCTAATGTTCTTAAAGTCCACTACAATTACACAATTGCAATACTTGATTACACATCAACAAACAAGTCCGGATATTTCTCGCGGACTCCCAACTCACGTTCCCAAGTGGCCTCTTCCACTCCGTGATGTTTCCACAAAACCTTCACTAAAGGAATAGTCTTGCCACGCAGGACTTGATCCCGCCTATCCAAGACCCGAACCGGTCTCTCCTCATACGAGGCATCCTCATCTACCTCTAAGTCGGTCCAATCCAACACATGTGATGGATCCGGCTCATACTTCCGAAGCATACTCACATGAAACACGTCATGAACTCCGGTCAACTGTGGCGGCAAAGCTAAACGATAAGCAACCTCGCCAATCCTCTCAAGGATCTCAAAAGGACCAATAAACCGAGGGGATAACTTCCCACTCTTCCCAAACCTCATCAAACCCCGTCTAGGTGATATCTTCAGAAATACATGATCACCCACCTCAAACTCTAATGGTCTCCTCCTACGGTCAGCATAAGATTTCTGTCGACTCTGGGCTGTAACAAGCCTTCTACGGATAAGCTCAACTTTCTCCGTCGTCTCCTTAACCAACTCCGGACCCAACAAAGGTGTATCACCCACCTCGGCCCAACAAACTGGAGACCTACAAGGTCGGCCATACAAGGCCTCAAACGGTGCCATACCGATACTAGACTGAAAACTGTTGTTGTAGGCAAATTCTACCAACGGTAAGTGCCTCTCCCACGTCCCACTGAAATCAAGGACACAACCCCGAAGCATATCCTCGAGGATCTGAATAGTACGCTCGGACTGCCCGTCAGTCTGAGGATGATAAGCTGTACTAAAGGTCAACTTGGTGCCCAAGGCACTCTGCAAACTCTGCCACAACCTGGCAGTAAAACGAGGATCTCTATCTGAGACAATCGTCACTGGGACCCCGTGCAACCTTACTATGTCCCGAACATACAAGTCGGCAAGATGATCTACCGAATCTCTCACGCGTATAGGAATGAAGTGCGCCGACTTAGTCAACCGGTCTACAACCACCCAAATAGCATCACTACCCCGCTGAGTCCTCGGAAGACCTACAACGAAGTCCATAGTGACATGCTCCCACTTCCACTCGGCAATAGACAAGGGTTGTAACAAACCCGCTGGCCTCTGATGCTCGGCCTTCACTTGCTGACAAGTAAGGCACTTAGACACGAAAACTGCCACATCTCTCTTCATACCCCGCCACCAAAACTGGCGACCCAAATCCCGATACATCTTAGTACCTCCCGGATGCACCGCAAGGCGCAAATGGTGAAACTCTCGGAGTACTTCCTCTCGGCAAGACTCCGGTACAAGCAAACGGTCTCGGTATCTCACACTCAGGTCGGGATACACCGTCAAACCCTTCTCAACTTTCCCACTGGAGATCTTCTCTCGGAGGGATTCTACCTCAAGGTCACCTCTCTGTGCCTCTAACACTCTAGTCACAAGTGTAGGCTGCGCAACAACAGAAAACAAGGCCGCAGCCTCAACAGATTCGCCCAAAAGCAAATCAAACTCACCAATGGCCCCCAACATCTTCCACTCCTGAACGGCTATATAAGCTACATCACTAACGGATTTCCTGCTAAGGGCATCGGCCACAACATTGGCCTTTCCCGGGTGATAATGCAACTCGAAGTCGTAATCCTCAATGAACTCCATCCACCTCCTCTGCCTCAAATTCAAGTCTTTCTGTGAAAACAGATATTTCAGACTCTTATGATCCGAGAACACCTCGAATCTCTCACCATAAAGGTAGTGCCTCCAGATTTTCAAGGCAAAGATCACAGCTGCTAACTCTAGGTCATGCGTAGGGTAATTCTTCTCGTGAATTTTCAACTGACGTGAGCCATAAGCTACTACTTTCCCCTCTTGCATCAACACACAACCCAAACCCTCTCGTGAGGCATCACAATAGACTGCATAACCCAACCCTCTCTCCGGAATAATCAAGACTGGAGCGGTGGTCAGTCTAACTTTCAACTCCTGAAACGACTTTTCACAAGTCTCACTCCATACAAAGCTGACTCCCCTCCGAGTCAATCTAGTCAACGGTGAAGCTAACTTGGAGAAATCCTTCACAAACCGACGGTAATACCCAGCCAATCCCAGAAAACTGCGGATCTCAAACACACTCTTAGGCTGTGCCCAATCTTGCATTGCCTCAGTCTTGGATGTATCAACAGACACCCCTTCCCCGGAAACCACATGGCCTAAGAACTTGACTTCTCCTAGCCAGAACTCACACTTCCCAAACTTGGCATACAGCCTATGGGCTCTAAGCAACTCAAGCACCACTCTCAAGTGTTCCTCGTGCTCCTCCTCTGAAGGTGAATAGATAAGAATGTCGTCTACGAAAACGACTACAAAACGATCCAAGAATTCCCGGAAGATCCGGTTCATCAAGTCCATAAAGACTGCCGGTGCGTTGGTAAGCCCAAATGGCATTACCAGAAACTCATAATGGCCATACCGCGTACGGAATGCCGTCTTCGGAATATCCTCCTCCCTGACCCTCAACTGGTGGTAACCCGATCTCAAATCTATCTTAGAGAAACAACGGGAACCCTTCAACTGGTCAAACAAATCATCTATACGGGGCATAGGGTATTTATTCTTAACCGTAGCCCGATTCAACTTCTGGTAGTCAATACACAATCTCAAGGCACCATCTTTCTTCTTAGCAAAGAGTGCCGGTGCTCCCCACGGTGAAACACTAGGACGTACAAAGCCCTTATCTAGCAATTCCTGGAGCTGAACTTTCAACTCAACCAACTCTGCTGGAGCAAAACGGTAAGGTGCCATAGAAATCGGCGCCGTGCCGGGCACTAAATCGATAGAGAACTCAATCTCTCGGTGAGGTGGCAAATCAACAAGGTCCTCGGGAAAAACATCCGAGTACTCACAAACTACCCTCGGCAACACAATCTGGGTCTCATCACACTCACCACTCTCAAAGCTAGCAAGTAGACCACTAAGCTCATTCCGCCCTCGCGGACCATACCCCGGTGGCACAGTACTACCAACCCGGTCTCCCAAGAAATGGAAACACTCCCCGCTCACGGTACAACAAGTAACCCTCTGGCGGTAGCAGTCAATAACAGCTCGGTATGACGATAACCAGTCCATACCCAAAATAACATCAAAGCCCTTCATGGGCATAACTACAAAAGGGAACGGAAGCCTATGATCATCAACCTCTATATCACAACCTTTACATCCGTGTTTCAAAACCATCTCACCCCCAATGGGTGACACTACACAAATAGGAGATGCCAACACTGCTAACTCCAATTCTAACACAGATGCAAATGCAGCAGATACAAAAGAATGAGACGCACCCGTATCAATCAACACACTAGCAACCGAATTGCAAAACAGAAAGGTACCTCTCACTACTGATGGAGCCGGTACTAGGTCCTGCGCGGTAACAGCATACACGCGCCCTGTAGGCCCCTGATCCACCTGCTCGCCTCTCGGAGCATAGGACTGCTGCACTGACTGGGACGACGAAGCCCCCGGATTGGCCCTCGAGGCCTGCACAGACTGAGCTGGCTGAAATCCCTGCGTCTGTCTAGAACCAGACGCTCCTGAAGTGGCACTCAACCGTGGGCAAAACCTCTTCATGTGCCCAGGCTGTCCACACTGATAACAAGACAAGGGCTGCCCCCTGCCCGAACTCTGACTCTGCGGTCTAGCTGACGAAGAAGCAGCTCTCTGACCCCCGCCCTTCTGCGGGCAAACTGAAGCCTTGTGACCCGGCTGGCCACACTTGAAACAGGTGAACTCTCCCTGATTGCCCCTCCCGGAGCCTGCACTCGGTACTGGGAAAGTCGACCTGGCCAAACCACCTTGGGACGGCTGAGGGTTATAACCCCTCTGCCTTCGACCATCACCCTGTCCCTCTTGGCCCCTCTTGGAGCCTCCATGTTTCTCCTCCTCTCCCTCCTGCATCATCAGCTCCATATGAGCTGCAGCATCCACCAAATGCCTGTAATCTCGAATGTAAGGTCCACCAACTTTCAACTTGAGGTCCCACCTCAACTTCCGCTCAAACTCGTAGCAACGGTGCTCCTCTGTCGCCACAAGTTCAGGTGCAAACCTGGACAAGCTAGTAAATGTAGCCTCAAACTCGGCCACAGATAAACCCTCCTGCTTAAGCCGGCTAAACTGATCCCTCAGCCTTTCTCTAGCCACAGCAGATAAAAACCTCTCCTGGAAAGCATTCACAAACGCCTCCCAAGTACCACCCACACGAGCTTTCTTATACTTCCACCATTGACCCGCATCTCCTTTCAGCTGGAAGGATGCCAAGGTCACTTTCAATGCTCCGTCCTCAATGCCTAGCATCTCGAACGTTTTACTCATCTGTTCTAGCCATTCGTCTGCCTTCAGTGGCTCCTTAGGATCCCCAACAAACTCCTCCGGGTTAGACCGGAAGAACTCCCTCTTCAAGAAGGAAGGCCCTGCCTCAGCTGCCTGATTCCCTACTCTAAGAATGCCCAGAGCTCCTGCTATCTCCTGGGCCAAGGCACTCATGGCCCGCTATCCCGCTGGCTCGGCCACATTGGCCTGACCAACCCCCTCCTGAACTGCCGGAATCTCCTCCGGTGGAGGCACTTCCTGCCTCCTAGGCCTACCACGCCTACCACCTCTTGCTCGTCCTGACATCCTAATAAAGGTAACACAGAATGTTAGCACATTCATAAACGTGCCAAAACTAAACACTCACGTCCTAATGCATGGACAACTGTAATTCATTCCACGTAAGCACATAAACACATAAGCACTTACGAATTTCATTTCCGGATAATGATAGTCCCAAGGCGTTACTAGAGTACCGGTTAGAAACAGCATTGATCAAGTGCCTTTCCAACAAGACTCCTAGAAACCCAAAGATCCAATCAACATCCTAGAAACTAAATCCCATACCCAAATAATCACATAAGCATGTTATCACATAAGCATAGCAGTACACTTAAGTCTCTATTAAGCGAGACAAACCCATTGTGATCCTAATCACTTCCCACGTACCCAAAGTATTCGAACCCGGTACGCTCTGATACCAAGTTGTAACGCCCTCAAAATAATAACATTAATCCCAACAGTATAGACATGCTATGATATATAGAAGATCCACATCTTTCCATTCAACAGAGTTGTATTGCAAAAAGTATTACATGTTAACAACAAAGGCAAATGCCCTAAGGGCTTACAGCTTTCCAAGTTAACATTTGGTTACACAAAAGTAGAGTGCTAACTCATATACACATTAAGCCCTTGGCTTGAATTTACATGTAATACAAATAAAGGAAAGACAACCAAAAAGTCTGTCCGCCACTAGCCTCCCAAGCTAAGTCCTTGGAGGTGGCATGCTACCTGTACCTGAAAATGATGTTCCCATATAGGGTGAGCCACAGCCCAGTAGAAATATACTAAACCAGTTATGAATAATGACTAAAAGATTAACAATTGATAGATGGTCAACTCTTTTACATTCTTTCATAACATAATACAATTCCAAGACACTTAAGTCTATGTTTCCTTTCGTTTCCATTACCATTCCTTTTACTTGCCATTTCAAAACCTTGGCTCAGAACCTGGCCAAACATCTCACATGAAACAAACATTCATGCCAACACTTTTCACTTCATCAATGATAAACATAACAGTTATATCAATACTTCCAACGACAAGCATATCCGCTCTGTCAATACATTTCTAGATAAGCATACATGCTCTATCTACGGAGTCCATCCCCTATCTCCTCCCAACAACATCCGGTTTAGAGGTCCATCCCCTATCTTCCCCTAAACCGTGGAGTACATCCCCTATCTTCTCCAACACAACACAATGCATATAAACAACAATTATATACATCACAAAACAATACAATTAATTAACCAAATTAATTAATCAATGTAATTAGGACATCCTCCATAATTAACATCACAACCCTTAGGTTCCAATTTCATTAATGTTTCAACATTAATTCCATGTTTCTATACCAAACATGCTTCTAGGTTTATCATAGATAAAAACCCCCAACTTTTGTAAAATTACACAATGGCCCAAAGTTTTCCAAAATTACACAACAACCCCCAACATATCAAAATGCTAAAATTTAAAGACAAAACTCATAAAGAGGAGTAGGATATCCCTACCCCAAAGATT
Organism: Camellia granthamiana; assembly: GCA_036172215.1. NCBI lineage: Eukaryota > Viridiplantae > Streptophyta > Magnoliopsida > Ericales > Theaceae > Camellia > Camellia granthamiana. The sequence goes on along the minus strand of CM069914.1, from coordinate 79,832,138 downwards.
TAGCCCAAAAGGAGAAGGACCCAAAACCAAAATGCTCCAAACACCAAACTATTCGGATCAAAATGACGCCCTCGACGATCAACACCCTTTTTGTGAAGACCAAAGGTGAACAACACACCCTAGCTAGATCAACACTTAGAGAGAAGTTAAGGTTTTTGAGTGAGAAGCTCTGAAAATGGAGTTTTTGATAAAGTAGAGGTGAGAAGATAAGTCAAAAAGTGATTTAAAATGCCCAGTCCCACTCAGTTATACGATAGGTCCGCTCGAGCGCAAGACACTCCGCTCGAGCGCAAAGACACACAAAACAGGTTCCGCTCGAGCGCAACATTGTCCGCTCGAGCGCCAAGACACAGACACAAAGTTCGTCCGCTCGACCGCAGATCGCAGCCCGCTCGAGCGCAGGTCTCCCCCTCCCAGAACTCTCACCAAAAATACACTGTCCGCTCGAGCGCCATATCCCCACTCGAGCGCAACCCGCTCGAGCTCACAACCTCCGTTCGAGCGTAAAAACCACACTTGCAGAAGTTTTGCAGGTGCACGAAATACTGAAATGGTGCATTCTCCGCTCGAGCTCCAAAACCTCCGCTCGAGCGCACAAGCAACAACAACCTCTCCGCTCAAGCGCCAACATCTCCGCTCGAGCGGACCAGCCAAAACCTGGGCAACTAGACTTGGTTCCTAAACTCAACCAACCTGTAGCAAACCTGCCCAACACATCCTATAACTCAAATACAAAGCAAGAAAGGATGTAAACAAGACAATACTCGACCATCAACATCCACGGACACATGTCCGGATCACTTGTACAACAAGGGGTAAACCCGGGACCGCTATATCCCTAGTCACCAACCCGGAATCCCAAAACAAACAAGGAAAAATCTTGTTTTTTCCCCCCCTCTACTACTCTATTTTTTACCCTCTCCTGCCATCACCCCTCCACCCTAGGAAACCCACGGGTTTTGATGTGGTTGATTTCAATCAAGAAAGAGTTTCGTTTGGATTTATGCGCAGCCCAGATATGTCATTTCGGGTTAATCACAATCAACATAAACTTCTCAATCAAAATCCATCCTCTATTTTTGTTGATTTCCAAAATGATTTACTAAGATGAGAGCATTTTAAAATTTTTCTATGTGGCTGGCTGGGACAGAGAAAGGAAAGAGAGAGAGGGGATGGCGGTTGGTCGTTGTAGGTGGGGAAGACAAAAGACGGTTCGGTGATGGTGGCGGACGATGGCGGCTACTACGTTAGAGAAGGAAACATAATCTCGTTAGAAAAAAGATAGTGTAAAGTTTAAATATTGGTAGTAGTAGAATCGTAAATCTATCCCACATCATTCATATTCTAATTAGAAAAGAGATAGTGTAAAGTTTAAATATTGGTAGTAGTATAATCGTAAACTTATCCCATATCGTTTAAAAACAATGTATAATGTTTGAATATAAGGGGTGATTGAGACATCTAATAATTGCCGAGCTAAGTAGCGTTAGCTTTTGACTCAAGCGAGGGCACCAAAGTGGTTGGATGATGGTAAAGTTGATAGATGGCTTCAACGCTTGAACTCAAGCTAGACCAGCGAACCTGTAGGTTTTAGCTAGCTTAGTTGAACTCAGGCTAAAACAATTAAACCACTGGGTTCTACCTAGCTTGGTTGAACTCAGGCTAGACCGAGTAAACCTCTAGGTTCTAGCTAGCTTAGTTGAACCCTGTAGGTTGTGGCCAGCTTAGTTGAACTTAGGCTAGACCAGAGAACTTGTGAGTTGTGCCCAGCTTAGTTGAACTTAGGCTAGACAGTGAACCTGTAGGTTCTCTGGCTATAGCTTTAGTTTAAGTCATTGGACAACCACTTTTTCTTTTTCTTTTTTGTAATAGAAAATTAAAAAAAATAATATTGTGATTATCAAGGATAGACTTTTATTTTTCATGTATAAAATAAATAAATTAGTATTGTTAGGATCATGGATGGATCTTGAAAATTTGAAAATCAAAATATACTTTTGCACCCTGTGGATTAGTCCTTGGTGATGATTACAAAACATAAAAATGATGATTTTTTCTATTTCAATCAATAACATTTGGTGGGTTTGGCAACTAACCAAAAAAACTCATTTTTTTTGTAACACCCTCAAAATAATAACATTAAAACCCATCAATTTAGACATGCATTGATATAAAAGATAAATATTCTTCTATTCATTAGAGTAGTTCATTACAATGAGTATCACATGTTAACAACAAAAGTAAATGCCCTACGGGCTTACAGCTTTCCAAGTTAATACTTGGTTACAAAAAGGAGAGTACTAACTCAAATACACATTAAGCCCTTGGCTTGAATTTACATGTAATACATCCAAAAGATAACAAAATGACAAAAAGTCTGTCTGCCTCTAGTCTCCCAAGCTATGTCCTTGGAGGTGGCATGCTACCTGTACCTGAAAATGATGTCCCATAAAGGGTGAGCCATAACCCAGTAGAAATACACTAAACCAGCTATGAACAATGACTAAAAGATTAGTAGTTGATAGATGGTCAACACAGATACATCCACATATATCACATTCCGGTTTCATGACATTAAGTCCATGTTACATTTCATTCCCTATTTCTCTTTCAACTTTGAGTTTGAAAACAAGGCTCAACACCTAGCCAAATAACTTAATGAGATTAAGACTCATCTTTAAAACACTTTCGAAATTCATGATGGATACACATTTTAATGCTGTATCGATAACACATAAATCATTTTCACACTTTACGAAAGATACACATTTCGGTGCTATATCAACATAACATAGAATCACTTCTATACTTCACAATTGATAACGATATACATTTTAGTGCTATATCAAATCAATTCGAACACTTCTATAATCAACACTTGATACACATTGTAGTGCTGTATCAATGTCACACAAAATCCGGTTTAGAGGTCCATCCCCTATCTTCTCCTAAACCGTGGAGTACATCCCCTATCTCCTCTCACACAACACATGTATATAAACATAGATCATATACAATCAATCAATACATAAAATTAATGTATTATTCCAGTCGCTATATTCGATAACATACTCAATCGATTAGTTTTAGTTTGCCTAATCATCATGCATTGTCTACAACAATCAAGACTATCCTCCACCGATAGCCCAAAGCAATTATTTCTAAACAGAAAATAAATGCATCAAATGGATATATAATCGACATTTCAACTAGGTGAGCGATGAATGAATCTAACTACACCCTTTAATCCCATACACATCCAATTCCAACATTCTCAATTCAATTCCTCTTTTCTTTAAATTAATTATACCAATTAATTTATCAATGCAATTAGGGCATTTCCCATAATTAACATCACAACCCTAAGGTTCCATTTTTATCAATAACCCAACATTTATCTCATTTTTCTATGCCAAACATGCAAATAGGTTTATATAAACAAAACCCCAACTTTTGTAAAATTACACAAAGGCCCAAACTTTCTCAAAATTACCCAACAATCCCCAACTTATCAAAATGCTAAAATTCAAAGTCAAAGCTCATGAGAAGGAGTAGGATATCCCTACCTCAAATTCGGAGCTCAGAGGAAGAAGATGACGAAACTCAAAGTGCTCCAAAATTCAATATGCTCGGATCAAAACGTAGCCCTCGACGATCAACACAACTTTTGTAAAGGCCAAAGGTGAGGAAACAACTCCTACTAGATCAATACCTAGAGAGAAGGGAAGGGTTTAGAGAGAGAAGCTCTCCAATGGTGTCTTTTGAAAAAGTAAGAGAGAGAAAAGATGTGAAAAAGTGATTCAAAAATGGAATCCCGAAGTTGTTATAAAAATCGCCCCGCTCGAACGTGGAAAACCCCGCTCGAGCATCACTCATAGACTCCCGCTCGAGTGTCAATGCTCCCGCTTGAGCGGTGGATACACACTCCCAGAACTTTTGCTGAACCAGGTCCCCGCTCGAGCGTAAAACTCCCCGCTCGAGTGTCACACACAAACTCCCGCTCGAGTGTCCAAACGCTCGCTCGAGCGTCCAACACTGCAGAGGAAATACTGGGAGATGGAAAATCACGCTCGAGCGTCAAAACACCCGCTCAAGCGGAGAAGCAACAACGAAGGGCCCGCTCGAGCGTCAAAAGCTCTGCTCGAGCGTGAAGACAAAAATCTGGGCAACTACTTTTGGTTTCTAAGTTCAACCAACTTGCCCAACACAACCCAAGACTCAAATACAAAGAGTAAAGGATGTAAACAAGATATACACAACAACAACTCCACGGAACCTAAGTCCGGATACAACAATTAAAGCAAAGGAAACCGGGATCGCTATATTTTTTTTTCTTTTGAATATTATATTTTTTAAATTTGTGTCAAAGATTTTACATTTTTTATGTATCTAGTGCAAAATGATCTAAAAACATCACCAACTTATTCACTTTTATTTTTAATGAATTATTTTTCATTTTTTTATAACTTATTTGGTCCATGTAGTCGAGTAGACTCTAAAGCGCAAAGTTTTTTGAAATTTTTTGAAAAAAGTTCATTAAAAATGAACCCCAGTTCTACTAAATTTTCTCATTTGAAAAGAGATATTGTAGAGTTTAAACACTGGTTGTAGTAGAATCACAACTCAATCCCACATCGTTCGTAATCTCATTAGGAAAGAGATAGTGTAAAATTTCAACATTGGTAGTAGCAAAATCGTAAACCCCTCGCACATTGTTTAAAAACAACCCATAATGTTTGAATATAAGGTGTGATTGAGACATCTAATAATTGCCGAGCTGAGTAGCGTTAGCTGGTGACTTAAGCGAGTGCACCAAGGTGGTTGGATGATGGCAAAGTTGAAAGGTGGGTTCGACGCTTGAACTCTGGGTAGACCAGTGACCGTGTTCGTTCTGGCTAGCCCAAGGGGTCTTTTTTTTTTTTTTTACATGTATACAATAAAAAATTAATATTGTGATGACCAAGGATGGATTTTTTTCATGTATAAAATAAATAAATTAAAATTGTTATGATCAAGGATGGATCCCCAAAATTTGAAAATCTAAATATACTATCCCACCCTTTGGATCTATCCTTGGTGATGATGTTCAACATAAAACTAATGGTTTTTTCTATTTCAATCAATAAAATTTGGTGGGTTTTGGCAACCAACTAAAAACTCTCTCTCTTTTTTTTTTCTTTTTTTTTTTTGAATGTTATTTTTTTTTTAATTTGCCTCTAAAATTTTACAGTTTTTGTGTAACTAGTGTAGAATTTTATGAAAACATCACCAACTTATTTTCACTTTTTTTTAGTCAATTATTTTCCATTTTAATTTTATAACTTATTTGGTCTATGCAATCGAGTAGATGCTAAAATGCAAAGTTTTTTAAAAAAATTGAAAAAAATTAGTAAAAATGAAAAAAAAAAAATCCAAATACTTACCCCAGTTCCTCTAAATTTTCTTTACGAAAAATTACAATTCAATAGTATTTTCAAAAAATAATTACAATTTTTTTAATTTACCACTCTGATCTGAATTTTTTTTTTCTACACTTGCATTACTACATACCTTTAAAATAATTGAAAACATATTCCAAGCACAATAAACATTTTAAAGCTTTGACAAGAGAGGATTTGGTGATGGTGGCGGTGGATGGTGGTTACGAGAGAGAAGGAAACGTAATCTCATTAGAAAATTGATAGTGTAAAGTTTAAACACTGGTTGTAGAAGAATCGTAAATCCATCCCACATCGTTCATAATCTCATTAGAATAGAGATAGTATAAAATTTAAACGTTGGTAGTAGTAGAATCATAAACTCATCCCACATCATTTAAAAATAACGCATAATGTTTGAATATAAGGTGTGATTGAGACATCTAATAATTGTCGAGCTAAGTAGCTTTAGCTTGTGACTCAAGCGAGGGCATCAAAGTGGTTGGAAGATGGTAAAGTTGAAAGATGGATTCGACACTTGAACTCAGGTTGGACCAGTGAACGTGTATGTTCTGGCTAGCCCAAGGTTGCCGAGTTACGTCGCCGGACAACCACATTTTCTTTTGAAGATGATCAAAGATGGATAACCAAAATTTGAAAATCTAAATATACTTTTGCACGTTGGGGATCCGTACATGGTGATGACTATGCAACATAAAATGATGGTTTTTCTATTTCAATCAATAAAATTTGGTGGGATTGGCAACTAACTAAAAAAACTATTTTTTTATTTTTTTTGAATATTTTTTTATTTTTATTTTTATATTTGCATAAAAAATTTTACATTTTTTTCTGTCTAGTGTAGAATGATTTAAAAACATCACCAACCATATAGAACTCACCCAATGCTGAAACCTTAATTATTCTTGCATGACTCTTTTTTGGGGTAAGTGATATTTACAGTCACCATTTTGGGGGCATTATCATGAGCTGAAGAATACATGGGAATTTCCTCGTCACTATTGATGGAGACAACCGAAATTAGAAAAAAAAATGTGACTTTTTTAGATTTTTTGTTCCCTAATGCAATGCATTGTAAACAAAACAATATATTATAAGGCAATGAGAGAACTGTCATACCTGCTACACTGTTGACAATAACTGTAGCAGTCTTTGATTGAACATCACAAACTTTATGCCTTCTGTGGTAACTCTTTGAGGAGCTCAAGTCCTTGTTACAATGGTGAACTTGGCAAACATGTGGTATGACAAGCTCAAAACGTGTCCCTTTAGAAATTTTGTGTTCATTAAGTTCGTGTTACACCTGTGAGCTTAAATCCATTTCAATAGTAATAAAAAAAATTTCTTAGGAAACAATATAAGACATGACATTTTGTTTTATAAACCCACCCTTATCTGATACCTCACTACCCTACTCCTTCTCCTTAGTCACCAACACAGTATCCCAAAACAAACTAGGAAAAATCTTGTTTTTTCCCCTCCTCTACTACTCTATTTTTTCCTTTCTCTTGCCATCACCCATCCACCTGTTGGGGTATATCTCCTTATTGGAGTTTGAGACCCAATTGGTTTTGTTAGGTCCTTAAGTCTTGTCAATCCCGTGAACAAACTTGTGTGATTGAGTTGTAAATTTCTTTTTGATTTTGTCTTCCTCGCTCGAGCGAAGGAGTCCTCATTCGAGCGAAGACTGCGTCTAGCAAAAACCTGAAAAAGATAAATGTGCGCTCGAGCAAAGCATGTGTGGCTCGAGCGAAGGACTGCGTTTGCATAAAAACCTGAAAGAGTTGATTGTTCGCTCGAGCGCAGGATGCGTGTCTCGAGCGAAGCCACTTATGGAAATCACGCGAGTTAAGTTTCTCGCTCGAGCGAGCTTCAAAATCCAGGATTTCTATAAGTAGTTGTTTTACTCCAAAACTAGGATTAAGGTTTTTAGATCTACTTTGAGGTTTTCTAAGGTTTTCTTCTGGAATATTTTTTGTGAGTTTTTCCTTGATAAATTGAGTGAGTATTAAACTCATGAATTGACAAGCACATATCAAGGACGTTGATTGAATACATACAAGAGTGTTATTCTTCGGTGGATTCCGAATATTCAAACGTGGAGTTTCAAAGGAGTTTGATTCTGTACGTAGTCGTTGATTCCACAAGTGAAGTTGTGGGTTCAACTTCAGATTAATTAGTTCCGAGACGAAGGCTTGGTGAAAGAGTTACAGAAGGTTTGAAGACAAATTGACTGAGTTGGGTAATTTGTGTGCTATCTTTGTAATCATTCTTTCTTCAGTAGTGGATTGTAACGCCCTCAAAATAATGACATTAATCCCAACAGTATAGACATGCTATGATATATAAAAGATCCACATCTTTCCATTCAACAGAGTTGTATTACAAAAAGTATTACATGTTAACAACAAAGGCAAATGCCCTAAGGGCTTACAGCTTTCCAAGTTAACACTTGGTTACACAAAAGTAGAGTACTAACTCATATACACATTAAGCCCTTGGCTTGAATTTACATGTAATACAAATAAAGGAAAGACAACCAAAAAGTCTGTCCGCCACTAGCCTCCCAAGCTAAGTCCTTGGAGGTGGCATGCTACCTGTACCTGAAAATGATGTTCCCATATAGGGTGAGCCACAGCCCAGTAGAAATATACTAAACCAGTTATGAATAATGACTAAAAGATTAACAGTTGATAGATGGTCAACACTTTTACATTCTTTCATAACATAACACAATTCCAAGACACTTAAGTCTATATTTCCTTTCGTTTCCATTTCTGTTCCTTTTACTTGCCATTTCAAAACCTTGGCTCAGAACCTGGCCAAACATCTCACATGAAACAAACATTCATGCCAACACTTTTCACTTCATCAATGATAAACATAACAGTTATATCACTACTTCCAAAGACAAGCATATCCGCCCTGTCAATACATTTCTAGATAAGCATACACGCTCTATCTACGGAGTCCATCCCCTATCTTGTAATGACCCAGAATTTCTCCTTCCGCTCGAGCGGGGGAGTTGGCGCTCAAGCGGGTCTCCAGGATGAGTTGTATTTCTGAGGCATGTGGACTCATTTTTGACATCCTATTAGTGTATTTGGAGCGTCTTTATTTTATTTTGGGATTCTAGTTGAGGTGGTAATATGATGGTAATGTATGATTGAACCAAAGAATTTAATTCGGATAGTTATTTTACGAATAGCTGCCACTCTTTTTCCCTTTTCTTTTTCCACACTTTGAATTTGGATATGAGGTTAGAACCATTGGAAAGCTTATTTCCGGGGCTTCAATTTGGACACAAGAATGACCTAAAACGGAGTCCGGATAGGAGAGTTACACCTATTTGAAGTTTTGGAATCTGTGCTGGAACAGGTTCGCTCGAGCGAGCATTTGGACGCTCGAGCGAGCATTTCGGGACAGCAGCTTTAAAAACGAGATTTTTGATCAGTTATTGATATTTTCTTTTCCCCTCTTCTTTCCCCTTCTCCTAAGTCCGAAACCCTAGCTCCAAACCCTTGAATTCCTTTACTTTGATCAACAACCCACCATGATTCTTGTATCAAGGATGAAGAACAAGAGGAGATGAACATTTTTTCAACCGATTGGAATTCGAGATTGCGTAGGATCCTTCTCTAGGTTTGGTTTCTTGCTTGGTTCTTGAGGTAGGGATTCTCCTTGTTTCTTTTCAATACTCCATCTATAGATAGACATGTGGTAGTTTTTGTATTGCATGAAAACTTTATATCATGTTGGATTTGTCAAAAATCATGAGGTTGAGCCTTGGGTTGGTTATTGGATTTGGGTTTATCATCATTAGTTATGGTTTAGGCTAATTTGAGTGTTAATTAGCAGGTTGTTGTTGAAAGGAGAGGAAACCCTAATTTTATTTTATTTAATAAATTAATAGAGGGGTTTTAATCATTGGGCAAATACTTATGTATTTTGGGTCTTAAATGTGATCATTGTTGTTTGTTGTTGATAATTGAACCTTTTAGGTCAATATTGAGAAAGAGGAAAGGAAAACCCTAATATAATGATTATGATTTAATTTATATAATTAAATTGGAATGGCTTGAAAGGAATGTGGTAGATTAAAAATGAGTTTTGGCTTTATTGCCTTGGATTTGATTTTGTGGAAACAAAGGGATGAAGTTGGTTTTGTGAAAATAAAAGGAAGCGGGATTGGTTTTGTGGAATGGGAAGAGTACTTGAAAGGGGGATAAATGTTGGATTGTTGTATCTTATACTACTATGTTGGTATTAGTGATAAGTTGGTGATCTCATGATAATTGAGTATGTTTATAGATGTACAATATACCTGCATCTAGAGGTTTTGTCCTTGGTCATCGGTGGAGGATGACATGTTTGAGTTGGATTGTCGTGTATGTTTTACACCATTGTTGATTGAACATCATATGTGATGAAATGTTGAGATACATTTTATATGTATATTTGTTAGGGAGGAGAGAGGGGTTGTACTCTAGTGTGTGTGAGAAGATAGGGGATGTACTCCACACACCTGTGTGTTCATATATCTTAACACATTGTTTGCATCCTGATAGTTTATGTGGTTGCAATATACATGTTAGTTATGCCTTGTTGCATGGTCGTGTTGGCATTATATGCCGCGCTTATAATCAAAGGTACCGTTACCTTCCAGCTAGCGCCTGGAGAACTGTATGCGCTTATAATCTGAGGTACCACACCCTTCCAGCTAGCGCCTGGTAAAATGGTATGTTGTTGTGAGAAGTGTATTTTGGCTTACTATGCACCTAGCTAGTAGAGCAAAGTTTTGTTGTTATTGTTTCAGTGTATCTGGAAACATTGTGAATAGTATTGGTTTCAGTTTTGGAGGGCCGAGTGCCTCATAAATTTATCTTGTACATGTAGTTGAGTTATCTCCTTTGTTATAGAGGTATGCATGTGTAATTATGTTAAAATTGAGATTGAACTGAAATGCCCTTTATTTTTATTTGGAAGCGTGAAGAAAACCGAACATCTTAGAATTATGTTCTGAAAAGGCACATTTGTTGTATGTGAGGGAAAATGGAAAAGAGTAGTGAGCTTAGTGAATTTATTTCCTAAGAAACGGTTAATGTCATGAAAGATTGGGAATAGGGGGTTAATGAAAGGAAAAAGGAAAGATGAATCGCTTATAGCGTTGAATGAAATGGTTGTTTTTGAGAAAAGTTCATATATATATATATATTTTTTGTATAAACTGTCACATTATTATTCTAGTACGAGAATGAGTGTTCATGATCATAGCTATCTGTACTGTTGTTATTGTTGAGGATCATGTTGAGATCCCTACTGGACTATATGTTCATCCCACGTTGTTGAATCTTTTTCAGGTATTTAGCAGGATGTGCTACAAGATTTGGATCTTCTTGATTGTGGCCACGGGGCCTCTTTGTTGTTGGCGGAATGCCATATGTGTAAAAGGGTTACACCCTTCATTTGATTTATTGTTGTAAGCCTAAGGGCAATTTATTTAGAATGCTCATGTTGTAGTTAATTTGCATTCGAATGAGAGAATTGTTGTTCATTACTTTTATTGAACATTTGAGTTTATTTCCGCATATTATCTCTGAAATTGAATTAAGTTAAGAAACTCGGTAATGACTTCGAGTAATAAAAAGTGGGGCTTGACAACTTGGTATCAGAGCTACCGGGTTTGAATACCTTGAGCTCGTGGGAAGTGGTTTTTACCACAGTGGGTTTACTACGTGTAGTGAGGACGTTGCATATAGATACCATGAGAATTAGGACTTATGTGTTGCATTTATGTGAGCATGGGATTCAGTCTCTTGGATAGTATTCATAGCCGGTGAACTTGCTTTGAGGTCCTTTTGGAAACGCGCCTGATCAACGTGGTTTCTGACAGGAATTCCTTGAGAGTTCCGGGATGAGTGGCTATCTTTGTGGACTTGATTCGATTATGTGTTTACATGTTTGGATGTTTATATGTAATAGAGATGTAAATTTTGAGACTTAGTGTCTTGTGACCTATTGGTGGTAGAGTGTGCCCCGGAGAAGGCTATTGTGTTTCGCACTAAGTGTATTTTACTTTTGTGCTTTATAGGATGTCTACACGAGGAAGTAGAGGACGGTTGAATAGTAGGAGTATCGGTAGGGGCACAACAGTTCCTTTAGCACCCGCCGTTGCAGCGTCGGCTGTCGGCGAGGACGTCGCACGTGAGATTGCGAGAGCAGTACATGACGCCCTAGCTCGCACTGAGGGCGGCAGCGGGCATGCTCTCAAACTTACTAAGGAGTTCTTTCGCTCCAGTCCACCAGAGTTTGTGGGGGAGGCTAAACCGTTGGAGGCAGAGAGTTGGTTGGAGCAGATTACCAAGACTCTTGATATGCTCAGAGTCGAAGATGAGGAGTTGAGGGTTTCTTTGGCGACCTTTCAGTTAAAGAGTGATGCGAGTTATTGGTGGAAGAATGCTAAGAATAATGTAGGTAGCACGTGGGTTGCTTTTACCGAGGCCTTTTTGGCTAAGTATTTCCCTCCTTCTGCTCGGGAAAGGTTGAGGGAACAGTTTTTGGAGTTGCGTCAGGATGATACTCCTGTGGCACAGTTTGAGATGCGGTTTGATAGTTTGTCGAGGTTTGCTCCAGAGTTGGTGACAACAGAGGAGCGTCGTTGTTTTGAGTTCGAACGGCGGTTGTGTTTTGATATTCGGGAGAAGGTAGCTGGATCCTTGTGGAAGGATTACTATACTTTAGTTGAGGCAGCGGCCCATGTGGAGGCCCTGATTGCGAGTGATGATGGGGTTAAGGAGGGGACCATTGCGGTAAGTTCCTCGGTTCCTAAGCGCTCTAGGCTCAGTAAGGGGTGGAGGCGGAAACATGCTCAGTCGGGAGCTGGTTCCTTTTCTTCACCAGAGGTTTCGGATCCTTCTGTTGGGGGTTCCGGGGAGGTGCAGGTTACAGACCAGTCTCAGAGTAGAGGGTCTGGTGGTTGTTTTGTTTGTGGTCAGCTGGGCCATGGTAGACGTTCTTGTCCTTTGCGTGCAAATTCTTCGGGGATATTAAAACCTAGTCAGACTCGGTCATACCCGTCCAGTCGGGGGCGTTATCGGTACCAGAAACAGGCAGGCCAGGCTTCGGAAGCCTCGCGAGGGGCAACTTATTAGTTAGCCTTACAGTGTTACCCTGGAGAGGGACCTTTTGTAATGTTGGCCGGTGGTGTGTCACGTTTATTGATTTTGTTGTTGACCGGTGTACTGTGGATGCTGAGGCACCATGTTTATGTATTGCATTTATATGCATAGTATTGTTTGTTTAATCCTCATGTATTGGGGAGTATGTATGGAATTTTGAACTCTCTATTTTATGTATCGAGAAGTTGTTAATGGGGTCAATGATCCTAGTGTTGTTGCTTGCTTGGTACTGTATGTTGAGATAATCTTGTGGCGGCCTGTGGGCCCTGTTCACTTTTGAGATTAATTGTTGAGAGCGGGAATCCATGGGCGTATGGGTTAGACGTGATGGTTTCGAGAGTTGTGTGGTATCAGCAAGGTTATGTGAGATTTGTATCTCGGGTTAGCGAGAATGGTACCTGTTTGTTGGTTTGTGTTTTGGGCTTTGCTAGTAGCTAGTTCATGGTGACCCCATCGGTGGTATGGGGGTAGTGTTCGTGTGGTGATTGGTTATTAATTGTTAGGGATGGTTTGTGAGTGGAGGCAGGCAGCATTCTTTAAAGGAAGAACAGTTTGTGTTCTAGAGTAACGAGAATAGCGTTGGTCGAATTATCCTTCTTGGTTGGGTTATTGTGATTAAGGTTGACCATGTCGGTCTTCGGTCGAGGAGATGAGTAGGCTTACTATGCAGCCATGGGGAGGGAAATGGTGATACCCGTAGACGCAGTGTTGATGCGGTTTAAATTGAGGAGATCCAGTGAGATTTCAAAAATTTGGGGATTTATGTAGAGAACTCCGTGTTTGGGGGTTAGTAATTTGAGTGGCACATCAGTGTGTGGATTACTGAGTGTGGAGTTTGTTGAGTTGATTTGTCAGCTTATTGGTAATGTGTTTTGGGTTGGCATTGATCACCTTGAGGATAGTCTTGATTGTTGTAGACCTTGCAAGTGGCTTAGGTATAACTGAAAATAAGTCATTTATTTTGACTGTTGAATTAATACAGAACATTCATGTATTGATTATGTGTTGTATATGGCAAGTGTGTATTACATTGCATATGCATTTTGTTTTGGAGGAGATAGGGGATGTACTCCACGGTTTAGGGGAAGATAGGGGATGGACCTCTAAACCGGATTTGTTGGGAGGAGATAGGGGATGGACTCCATTAGCATCACTTATGTGTGTGCTCATTGATAATAGAAAATTTTCTATTTGTTGTTAATATGATATAGCTAATATGCTTATCTGTGGTGAAGTGAAAAATGCTTTATATGAGTTGCTATCTCATTTTATTGTTTGGCCAGGTGTATGTTATTAAAGTGGTTAAGTAAAAGTAGGCGTGACGAGATTGCAAAACCTTGAATTTCTTATGCCTTATGTGTTGATAGTACTGTTGTTATTTCTATTAACTATCATTATAGAAATGTTTTGTTCTGTGTTGGTTGTGACATCACTGTGTGAGTGATGGTTGTGGATAGTGTTATTTGGAAAGAAATGGAAAACGAAATTTTCCTAGTGTTTGAGCCACCTAAGGGTGTTGATGAGAAATTGATTTAAATCAAAGATTTTGAGAAATTCCAAATGAATCTTTTTGGTAAATAAACTGTGGATGCTTTTTGTGTTTTGGATAACACCGTGTTTGTAAAAAAAAAAAAAAAAAAAAAAAAAAAAAAAAAAAAAAAAAAAGGGTATTTACAAAACGTTGAGTTTCGCAGGAAAAATGAAAGATTTATTTTGGAATGTTCATATTGAAAATTTGGCTATTTTTGAGAAATGTCTCTTGAGTAAGAAAATGATTTCTTGTTGTTTACTCGGAAGATTTGCTTGGGTTGGCTTTTGGGAATCTTGTTGTTGAATGATGGCTTGGCTTGGAGCACTAGTTGGTTGTTGCATTGTCTCGGGGTAAGGTTTGGTTTGTTAAGGTTTTCGTACCTAAATGTTGTCGTTTCGAACGTATTCCTTTAGTAAATCTCTTCCTTGGTAAGAGTGGCTTGACGGTTTGTAGTGAGAGCGGTTTCACTCCTGGTATTGGGGGGTGTTGGTATTGTGTAATCAGTTGGCCTTGTGTTTTGGCGCATCCTCAATTTCGAGGACGAAATTTTTTTTTTAGGAGGGAAGGGTGTAATGACCCAGAATTTCTCCTTCCGCTCGAGCGGGGGAGTTGGCGCTCAAGCGGGTCTCCAGGATGAGTTGTATTTCTGAGGCATGTGGACTCATTTTTGACATCCTATTAGTGTATTTGGAGCGTCTTTATTTTATTTTGGGATTCTAGTTGAGGTGGTAATATGATGGTAATGTATGATTGAACCAAAGAATTTAATTCGGATAGTTATTTTACGAATAGCTGCCACTCTTTTTCCCTTTTCTTTTTCCACACTTTGAATTTGGATATGAGGTTAGAACCATTGGAAAGCTTATTTCCGGGGCTTCAATTTGGACACAAGAATGACCTAAAACGGAGTCCGGATAGGAGAGTTACACCTATTTGAAGTTTTGGAATCTGTGCTGGAACAGGTTCGCTCGAGCGAGCATTTGGACGCTCGAGCGAGCATTTGGACGCTCGAGCGAGCATTTCGGGACAGCAGCTTTAAAAACGAGATTTTTGATCAGTTATTGATATTTTCTTTTCCCCTCTTCTTTCCCCTTCTCCTAAGTCCGAAACCCTAGCTCCAAACCCTTGAATTCCTTTACTTTGATCAACAACCCACCATGATTCTTGTATCAAGGATGAAGAACAAGAGGAGATGAACATTTTTTCAACCGATTGGAATTCGAGATTGCGTAGGATCCTTCTCTAGGTTTGGTTTCTTGCTTGGTTCTTGAGGTAGGGATTCTCCTTGTTTCTTTTCAATACTCCATCTATAGATAGACATGTGGTAGTTTTTGTATTGCATGAAAACTTTATATCATGTTGGATTTGTCAAAAATCATGAGGTTGAGCCTTGGGTTGGTTATTGGATTTGGGTTTATCATCATTAGTTATGGTTTAGGCTAATTTGAGTGTTAATTAGCAGGTTGTTGTTGAAAGGAGAGGAAACCCTAATTTTATTTTATTTAATAAATTAATAGAGGGGTTTTAATCATTGGGCAAATACTTATGTATTTTGGGTCTTAAATGTGATCATTGTTGTTTGTTGTTGATAATTGAACCTTTTAGGTCAATATTGAGAAAGAGGAAAGGAAAACCCTAATATAATGATTATGATTTAATTTATATAATTAAATTGGAATGGCTTGAAAGGAATGTGGTAGATTAAAAATGAGTTTTGGCTTTATTGCCTTGGATTTGATTTTGTGGAAACAAAGGGATGAAGTTGGTTTTGTGAAAATAAAAGGAAGCGGGATTGGTTTTGTGGAATGGGAAGAGTACTTGAAAGGGGGATAAATGTTGGATTGTTGTATCTTATACTACTATGTTGGTATTAGTGATAAGTTGGTGATCTCATGATAATTGAGTATGTTTATAGATGTACAATATACCTGCATCTAGAGGTTTTGTCCTTGGTCATCGGTGGAGGATGACATGTTTGAGTTGGATTGTCGTGTATGTTTTACACCATTGTTGATTGAACATCATATGTGATGAAATGTTGAGATACATTTTATATGTATATTTGTTAGGGAGGAGAGAGGGGTTGTACTCTAGTGTGTGTGAGAAGATAGGGGATGTACTCCACACACCTGTGTGTTCATATATCTTAACACATTGTTTGCATCCTGATAGTTTATGTGGTTGCAATATACATGTTAGTTATGCCTTGTTGCATGGTCGTGTTGGCATTATATGCCGCGCTTATAATCAAAGGTACCGTTACCTTCCAGCTAGCGCCTGGAGAACTGTATGCGCTTATAATCTGAGGTACCACACCCTTCCAGCTAGCGCCTGGTAAAATGGTATGTTGTTGTGAGAAGTGTATTTTGGCTTACTATGCACCTAGCTAGTAGAGCAAAGTTTTGTTGTTATTGTTTCAGTGTATCTGGAAACATTGTGAATAGTATTGGTTTCAGTTTTGGAGGGCCGAGTGCCTCATAAATTTATCTTGTACATGTAGTTGAGTTATCTCCTTTGTTATAGAGGTATGCATGTGTAATTATGTTAAAATTGAGATTGAACTGAAATGCCCTTTATTTTTATTTGGAAGCGTGAAGAAAACCGAACATCTTAGAATTATGTTCTGAAAAGGCACATTTGTTGTATGTGAGGGAAAATGGAAAAGAGTAGTGAGCTTAGTGAATTTATTTCCTAAGAAACGGTTAATGTCATGAAAGATTGGGAATAGGGGGTTAATGAAAGGAAAAAGGAAAGATGAATCGCTTATAGCGTTGAATGAAATGGTTGTTTTTGAGAAAAGTTCATATATATATATATATTTTTTGTATAAACTGTCACATTATTATTCTAGTACGAGAATGAGTGTTCATGATCATAGCTATCTGTACTGTTGTTATTGTTGAGGATCATGTTGAGATCCCTACTGGACTATATGTTCATCCCACGTTGTTGAATCTTTTTCAGGTATTTAGCAGGATGTGCTACAAGATTTGGATCTTCTTGATTGTGGCCACGGGGCCTCTTTGTTGTTGGCGGAATGCCATATGTGTAAAAGGGTTACACCCTTCATTTGATTTATTGTTGTAAGCCTAAGGGCAATTTATTTAGAATGCTCATGTTGTAGTTAATTTGCATTCGAATGAGAGAATTGTTGTTCATTACTTTTATTGAACATTTGAGTTTATTTCCGCATATTATCTCTGAAATTGAATTAAGTTAAGAAACTCGGTAATGACTTCGAGTAATAAAAAGTGGGGCTTGACATATCTCCTCCCAACAACATCCGGTTTAGAGGTCCATCCCCTATCTTCCCCTAAACCGTGGAGTACATCCCCTATCTTCTCCAACACAACACAATGCATATAAACAACAATTATATACACCACAAAACAATACCATTAATTATCCAAATTAATTAATCAATGTAATTAGGACATCCTCCATAATTAACATCACAACCCTTAGGTTCCAATTTCATTAATGTTTCAACATTAATTCCATGTTTCTATACCAAACATGCTTCTAGGTTTATCATAGATAAAAATCCCCAACTTTTGTAAAATTACACAATGGCCCAAAGGTTTCCCAAAATTTCACAACAACCCCCAACATATCAAAATGCTAAAATTTAAAGACAAAAACTCATAAAGAGGAGTAGGATATCCCTACCTCAAAGATTTAGCTCAAAAGGAGAAGGACCCAAAAACCAAGATGCTCCAAACACCAAACTATTCGGATCAAAAAGACGCCCTCGACGATCAACACCCTTTTTGTGAAGACCAAAGGTGAACAACGCACCCTAGCTAGATCAATACTTAGAGAGAAGTTAAGGTTTTTGAGTGAGAAGCTCTGAAAATGGTGTTTTTGATAAAGTAGAGGTGAGAAGATAAGTCAAAAAGTGATTTAAAATGCCCAGCCCCACTCAGTTATACGACAGGTCCGCTCGAGCTCAAGACACTCCGCTCGAGCGCAAAGACACACAAAACAGGTTCCGCTTGAGCGCAACATTGTCCGCTCGAGCGCCAAGACACAGACACGAAGTTCGTCCGCTCGAGCGCAGATCGCAGCCCGCTCGAGCGCAGGTCTCCCCCTCCCAGAACTCTCACCAAAAATACACTGTCCGCTCTAGCGCAACATCCCCGCTCGAGCGCAACCCGCTCGAGCTCACCACCTACGCTCGAGCGTAAAAATCACACTTGCAGAAGTTTTGCAGGTGCACGAAATACTGAAATGGTGCATTCTCCGCTCGAGCGCCAAAACCTCCGCTCGAGCGCACAAGCAACAACAACCTCTCCGCTCGAGCGCCAACATCTCCGCTCGAGCGGACCAGCCAAAACCTGGGCAACTAGACTTGGTTCCTAAACTCAACCAACCTGTGGCAAACCTGCCCAACACATCCTATAACACAAATACAAAGTAGGAAAGGATGTAAACAAGACAATACTCAACTACCAACATCCACGGACACATGTCCGGATCACTATACCACAAGGGGTAAACCCGGGACCGCTATATGGATAGTGGCGTTTCACCCGTGGTTTTTTATTACAATTGAAGGTTCTTCAATTGTGGTTTTTCCACGTAAAAATCGTTTGTGTCGTTTTATTATTTATTTTGAAAATAACAATCTAAATCACTTTCGTAAGTGCTTGATGATTTAGATTGTGTGTTTTGAATGATTGGGAATTAAAATACTTTAATCTTGATCTAATCATGAATTACTTAGGATTTTCAATTGGTATCAGAGTGGGTCACTCTTTGTTTTTATCAAAACTATAGGAGTGTGATTTTATGTGATTAAGTGATATAGATTCAATTCGTGAAGGTAACTCAACCCATAGACCTCCTTTACTCGACGGTACAAACTATTCTTATTGGAAAGCTCATATGAGAGCGTTTTTAAAATCCATCGATGAGAAAGTTTGGCACTGCGTGATCTATGGGTGGAGTGAACCTATTGTCACCGTTGATGGTATTGATATTCCTAAACCCCTTGATAAATGGGACACAACCGATTACCAAAACTCGAGTTGGAACAGTAAGGCTCTCAATTCCCTTTTTTGCTCCGTCACACCTGAAGAGTTTCGTCGTATCTGCACGTGTGAGGTAGCAAAAGAGGCTTGGGACATTCTTGAAACGATTCATGAAGGTACTACTTCAGTTAAAAGGTCAAAACTTCAACGTCTCACCTCTACCTTTAAAACTCTTTTTATGCGCGATGATGAGACGTTTGATGATTTCTATGCAAAACTTAGTGATATCGTGAATTCCTGTTTCACACTCGGTGAAAAAATCCCTAAAGCTAAAGTTGTTGGAAAAATTTTGAGGTCTTTACTCGAGAGGTTCCAATCAAAAGTGACAGCCATTGAGGAGCTCAGAGTGTTGATACCCTCAGGCTTGATCAGTTGGTTGGAAACTTGCAGACTTATGAAGCCCACCAGATTTCTAAGAAAAAACAAAAAGATAGTGTGGCTTTCACTAGTGCTCATGAGACTGCAAAAACTCCGGAGACTGAGTTTGATTTAGAGTCTGAGATGACGGCTATGTTTACTAAACAGTTTAAAAAAAATTTGAAGAAAAAGAAGCCTAATTTCAGAGATCCTATTTCAAAAGACAAGAGTAATGAAAAACCCAAAACTTTTCCACCAAAACTTGCTCCAAAACCTGAAAAGAAGATTGTAAAGGGGCAAGGGGTCAAGTGCTATGAATGTCAAGGGTTTGGGTATATTGCCCTTGAATGTTCTTCGAAAAAGAATCGAAAGAAAGTCTACATAGTGACTTGGGATGATAAAAGCGGGTCGAAGCAAGAACCCGAAGAACCTGAATCCGGTGAAGACGGGGATAGTGCTTTCATGGCATTTTGGTCCATTTTCACTTAACTTCTTCCAAAGCCAGCGGAATTAGCTCATGGTCAGAACCTGCATCATGGTCCCACCTTTGCTGGGAGTAACTACTTGTATTGGAAGATTAGAATGAGGGTGTTTCTGAGAGCTTTTGATCCAGAAGGCTGGCAAGCCGTTGAAGAGGATGTTGAAAGTATTGACAATCCAAGCAATCTGAGAGTTCTGACTACTATTCGTGGAGCTATTTCTGATAAAGAACAACAACGGGTTGCTCACTGCACAAAGGCTAAAGATGCATGGGACATTCTGAGCCAATTTCATGAAAGAGAAGAGTCATCTTCACTGCCATCCATCACCTTTTCTGCCTTAGTTGCCCGACTGGATGAGGTCAAGGAGAATGAGGAGCAAAAAGATGATGATGAAACATCAGAAGACAATGATGAGATTACTGGTGATGATCTACAACAAGCTTACGAAAAGCTTTATGATGAATCTCTGAATCTGTCTAAAATTAATGACAAACTCACTCTCAAGCTCAAAGCATGTGAAAGCGAGAATGTCAAGCTAAAAGGAGAACTTGTAGTAGCAAAGCAGAATGTCATCAAAATCTCAAGTGACAGGCAAGACCTATGTGGAAAACTTCTTTCCTATGAAACTGAAAGGAATGAACTTCTGAAAGTGTATTCCACATATGAAGAGAAGCTTGAAAGCCTTGAGATGTCACAAGCTACATTGGAAGAGGTAGTTTGTCAGAAAGATGAAGAACTCTGAATTGCTAGAGCCACAATTGCCATGTGGAACAAAGGTTCCAAATCATTAGAAGACATCCTTGGGTCTCAACAAATGGGTCGTGACAAAAGTGGGCTAGGCTATGGTGCAACAGCTCACAAGGGACAGGTCTCTACATCACATGACCTGAAGACTCAAGCAAAGGGAAAGTTGAAGGTAGACCAGGGTGATCCCTCTATTCATCTACCTAAAGGGGGAAAGATCAATAAAAGGGAGGTAAAACCTGTTTTTATTTGTCATCACTGTGGTAGGTATGGCCACATTCGTCCTTATTGCTTTGAATTGTTTGGTAAGGTGTCTCAAAAGGGTAGAAATTCTAATACTTTTTGGGGTAGAAGACAACCTTACATGTCTAGGCGGAATACCAAGATTCATGAGAGTGTTCACAATGCCAAGACATTTACCAAGACCGCTAGACCTGATTTTGTTAATACCACAAAGATTTGGTTGAGAAAAGATGATTTGACTTGTTTAGTTGTTCACACTGCTCTAAAAGCACGTGACTCACACATGTGGTATCTAGATAGTGGGTGCTCTCGTCACATGTTCGGTAACAAATCCTACTTCACCTCCCTTGAAAAATATGAATGAGGAATTGTTACCTTTGGAGATGGTGGCACTTCTAGAGTCATTGGTAAGGGCTCTATAAGTGTTGCTGGTATTCCCAAGCTAGAAAATGCTTTACTTGTTGATGGCCTTAAAGCAAATCTTTTGAGCATTAGTCAAATGTGTGATTCCCACCATGAAGTATTGTTTTCAAAAAATAAATGTGAAATTGTGGATAAAAAGGGAAATACTATCTTGCATGGGGTTCGCACATCTGATAACTGCTATGGGATTGTTACTACTAATGATCTCACTTGGCACTCTGCCATCATAAGTAGCATTGATTTGTGGCATCAAAGATTAAGTCACATGAATTTCAAAGACCTAACTAAGATAGCCAACAAAGAGCTTGTGAGAGGAGTACCTAAACTTGGTAAGAATCTGAACCATGTGTATGGACCATGTCAACTTGGAAAGCAAACCCGTGCCCCTCATAAAAAGGTGAACAGCTTTACAACCAAACGTCCTCTTGAATTGGTTCATATGGATTTAATGGGTCCTACTCACACTGAAAGCATTGGAGATAAAAGATATATTTTTTTAACTGTTGATGATTTTACTCGATTTTCATGGGTAAATTTTTTAAGGAAAAAATCTGATACATTTGATGCTTTCCAGGCCTTAGTCATTAAAATCCAAAATGAACAAGGTGTTTCCATTGGGTGTATCATAAGAATTTGAACTGATCATGGTCGTGAATTTGAAAACAGTTCGTTTTCGGTTTTTTGTGATATGCATGGAATTAAGCATGAATTTTCTGCACCTATTACTCCACAACAAAATGGAGTGGTTGAGAGGAAGAACAGAGTTGTTCAAGAAATGGCTAGGGTCATGCTCCTTAGTAAGAAACTTCCTCCAAAGTTTTGGGCTGAAGCCCTAAATACTGTTGTTTATGTCATAAATCACGTGTATTTAAGGCCCGGCACTTTACAAACTCCATATGAATTGTGGAAGGGTTTGAAACCTAATGTAAAATACTTCAAAACTTTTGGGAGTAAGTGTTACATTTTCAAAGATAAAGAGCCTTTGGGCAAATTTGACTCCCGAAGTGATGAAGATATTTTTTTAGGGTATTCAACCACCAGTAGGGCTTTTCAAGTCTATAACCTGCGAACTTCTTCTTTAATGGAATCAATCAATGTGGTTATAGATGACACATGTTCACCTACTCCAGCAACAAATGAGGATGACAATGGTGAGTCTCCAATCTTGGATACTGAACTACAAAGTCAAAGAGAAGCTGAGGTCCAAGCCCAAGAAGTTGAGACAGAACCATCCTCACAGGTAAGTCAAAGTCCAAAGAGTGCACAAAGCGACATCACTCTTGATGCTTCTGTCACCGTAAGTCCTAAGTTCAAACCATCAGCAAGGGTGAAATTGAATCATCCAGCTCAACAGGTGCTTGGAAGTGTATCGGATCGAATAAAAACCCGAAGACAGATTCGGGATGAGGTATCACATATGTGTTATGTTTCATTAATTGAACCTAAAAATTTTAAAGAGGCCTTGCTAGATGATAGTTGGGTCAATGCTATGCATGAAGAATTAGGTCAATTTGAACGTAACAATGTTTGGACTCTTGTTCCCAGACCTAGAGACTCGAATGTGATAGGTACCAAGTGGATCTTTAAAAATAAATCTGATGAGAATGGTACTGTGGTTAGAAATAAAGCCAGGTTGGTTGCTCAAGGCTACACACAAGTAGAGGGTGTTGACTATGATGAGACATTTTACTTGGTGTTACGTGTTTTCTTGGTTTTAAATTGTTTCAAATGGATGTGAAAAGTGCCTTTCTGAATGGGTACTTGAAAGAAGAGGCATATGTTAAGCAACCAAAAGGGTTTGAGGACCCTAAATGTCTAAATCATGTCTACAAGTTAGACAAGGCCTTGTATGGGTTGAAACAAGCCCCTCGGGCTTGGTATGATAGACTTACTACCTTTCTTCTTGATAATGATTTTCAAAGAGGTAGTGTGGATAAGACTCTATTTGTGAAACATACTAAGTCTCATATTCTTGTTGCTCAGATTTATATTGATGATATTGTGTTTGGATCCACTGCTGAACATCTTGTGAAATATTTTTCGGATTGCATGACACATGAGTTTGAGATGAGCATGATGGGAGAGTTGTTTTATTTCTTGGGTCTTCAAATTAAACAGTCTCCTTTGGGTATGTTTGTTTCTCAGACTAAGTATGCTAAAAATCTTGTGTCAAAGTTTGGTCTTAAGTCTGCCAAACATGTACGCACTCCCATGAGCACGAGTCTTCACCTTTCCAAAGATTCCTCTGGTATTGATGTTGATCCTACCTTTTATAGAAGTATGATAGGGAGTCTTCTTTACCTCACAGCCAGTCGTCCTGATATTGCCTTCAGTGTAGGTGTTTGTGCCTGTTGCCAAGTCAGTCCTAAAGAGTCTCATCTTCTTGCGGTCAAACGCATCATCAAATATGTTAATGGGACATTGGGGTATGGGGTTTGGTTTTCTACTGACACTACAACTGAAATTACTGGTTTTTCTGATGCCGACTGGGTAGGGTGTGCTGATGATAGGAAGAGTACATCCGGGGAGTGTTTTTACCTTGGGAATAATCTGGTTTCCTGGCATAGTAAAAAGCAAAATGCCATCTCCCTTTCGACTGCTGAGGCTGAGTACATTGCTGCAGGGAGTTGTTGTGCACAAATGCTGTGGATAAAGCAAATGCTTCATGATTATGGGATAGATTAGAACACTCTCACTCTTTTCTGTGATAACACAAGTGCCATAAACATTTCAAAAAATTCTATCCAACACTCTCGTACCAAACACATTAACATTCGTCATCATTTTATTCGAGAGTTAGTGGAAGAAGGCCTTGTTGTTCTTGAACATGTTCCCACTGAGCATCAAAAAGCTGATATTTTTACAAAACCCCTTGATCTTCTACGGTTTGAGTTCCTTAGAAAGACCTTGGGTGTCATACTCGATAACTAGAGAGTTACTTGATCCTTGAGTGGGTGTGAGTGTTTGGCCTTATGTGTGCTTGGATGCTATAATCTCATTGTCATTGATCCCTATTTTTCTTGCATCCATCTTTATATGTACACTATTCATGCTGCTTACAAGATCTCATTGTTCCTTGTTCATAGCTCATTTTGAATGCCCATGCTCATTAACCTCATGATCTCATTCTATACACATCCTTGAGATAAATTGTTGCAGGGGTTTCCGCACAACTGATCAAAGTTTTCTATGGACCACTAACAGTGTTTCTTGTACTTTTACAATGGAATTGACCGATACTAGTGTATCATGGGTGATGTTGAGTCTCTTAACCATCTACCATAATTTTTCACTTCCACGGTTTCTCCCTCAGTTCCTTGAAGTCCAAGCATTAGGAAAAGGCTACATCAGAGGCACCAACCAGGCCATCTTTTTTTGATTTCATTCTTCTCTGGTTTGGTTTCCATACTCTTGAGCGTGAATGGCACCAGTGAGTGCCCACAAGAAAGAAAAAGTCTGAAAAAATGAAAAAAAAAATGAACTCAATGATTGAGGGGGAGCCTCTGCATTTACTCAACAAATACCCCGTGATTCCTAGAGGTTTGACTTTTCTCTGTGATGTTTAGTTACTCTTGGCGGAGGTCCAGCCATCCGATCACTACGAGGATTAACTCTAGCTCAGTGACCTCTCAAGGACTGCACACACACACCTTTATTTTGTGAGATCTCATGTTGGATTTTGAGTTGTACATTCTCATGTAGCTTATGATCACTGATTATATTTTATCTTCTTTGCTCATGATTTCAAGTGTCATTTTTTCAAAATTGCAAGTTTACAGGTTTCATGATGTGCGGATTATTTCATCTTAGTATCAATTTTGGCTAAATGTGATCATTTACTTGTGTTCCAGGTCTCACTTCATGATATTGAGTTTAGTGTGGTTGCTCAAGAAAAAAATAAATAAATAAATAAAATAAATTTGTGTTTTGTTTTTTTCTTCTTCACTCGAGCAAAGGATTTCTTGCTCGAGCGTGCTTCTGCTACCGAGTTAGACCTGAGAGTGTGTGTTTCTGGCTCGAGCGACCCCTTACACTTAATTGTCCTCGCTCGAGCTAGGGAGTCTTCGCTCGAGCGAGATGTCGAGGTTCAAATTCTGAAATTGTGTCTTTTCAGTTCATTTTTTTTCCTCCTCTTCGTGTTTCCTCTCTCTCTTCCCTAGGGTTTTCGTGGTCTTCATTGCTGCTAACGTCTGTTGTATATCTCTTGGTTTTGGGACATTTTCCTTTCCTTCATCTGCATTCTCAGCAGTTGGTAAGTTTTTTTCTTCTCTTTGTTTTTACTTCTCCGTTTGTACTGTGACTATGCATCTGCTTTATTATAATCTAGGTTTCCTCATTTTTGCTTTTGGTTAGTTCATCATGTTTTAGAGTTCTCTCATGCATCTAGGGTTAATGGTTTCGAACATTCTACTCTGTTTTTTTTTGCTAGGGTTTAATTCTTTTTTTTTTTGTTTGGGTTTAAATTGAGGATTTTTTTTCTAAATAAATTGCCCTGTGATAATGTTTTTTTATTGCATTGCTGATTTAGTCTCTTCATCTCCTATAAATGGCTTTCCTACATTGCTTTCTTTGTGGCTGATTGATGGTTCCCTAGCTCTGCTAATCATTTCATTTCTATTATGTTAAAGCTATGAGTTCAAATGATTTTCTAACCATGTTGGACTAATGTGTTTTGATTGGCTACTTCTGTTTTGTTTTGGGGTTTTCTGTTACTGTAATTGGGTGTCTTGTGTATGGGTTACTGGGTTCTGTGTTTGTCTTGTTTTTTTGGGTTGTCTAGTCATGGCTGAGTCTTTCAAGCGTCGTAAAACCATAGTGTCTCGCCCCAATTTCAATACTGAAAAGTTTGAGTCTAAAGAAAAGTCCAAATAGTTTAAGGAATTTTATGTCTCTAGGAAAGTTCTTCTGGAAAGGAATGTCCTGTCTAGTGCCTTTGAGTTGCTCCCTATTCGCTCTTTGTTTGACTCTCTAGGGGGTGATCAGGTTTTGGTCTTTTCCGGGCCCCAAAATCTGAGTTTAGTCCGTGAATTTTATTGCAACATCCATTCCATCCGCAAAGAAATTCCTTCCTCCTTTCGCACTTGGGTTAGGAAGAAACCTATAGACATCACCTGTGAAGTTTTACAGTTATTTCTTGATCTTCTCGAAGTTCTGGATTTTCAGTTTCCTCTCCTTACTCGTTCTGGTATTGACTTTGATCAAGTTGCGTCTGAACTTTGTGGTTGTGACTGGACTTCGATCGTCGGGGCACTCATTCAATAGAATGAGCTTATTCCTAGATTTCGTCTCCTTAATATCATTATGTGTGCTAATCTTCATGTCACCACCCATTCTTCACACATTACCCAAGATCAGGGTTATGTGTTGTATTTTATCGATCATAGACTTCCCATTGATTTACCGGCCATGATAGTTTCCAAAATGATTATTGTTTATGAGGGTCGTAAATCTTTGGGTCTTCCATATGGGTGTTTTCTCACTCATTTTCTCTCTTCTCTTGGTGTTTCCTCTCTAGATGATGATGAGTTTGCCCATCCTATTAAACCCATCACCAAGTTAACCGTTTCCCAGAGTCAAGCCCATGTTAGGGGGGCGTGTCGGGGGGTGGGATATCTGGTACAGGTGATGATCCCCTCGCAGAGGAGGAGGATGTTGATGCAGCCCCAGCAGGTGCCCTTGATCTTCCTGAGCTACGCCCTAGATCATTTCGTGGCCAGCTGCAGTAGTTTGAGCAGTCCGTTACTCGTCGCCTTGACCATTTGGATGCCCGACTCGACACCCTGGACAGCCGCCTTGATGAGCAGAGTACCATGCTTGCTCAGATTCTTTCTCTCCTTTAGTTGCAGCAGCCATCTTCCTCTCATTCCTAGTTTATGGCCTCGGTTGTTTTTGGATAGTTTTTAGTTCTTTTCTTGGACAGTTTCTTTTGGTTTGTTTATCCTTGTTTTTTGGTTCACTCCCGGACAAAAAAGGGGAGTATGATTTTTGGGGGTATATGTTTGGGGGGTATATATGTGTTTGGGATACTCATATGTTTTTGCTAACATGATTTATCTTTTTGGGGTGATGTATATGGGATATATGGGATACTCATGATGTTTTTGCAGGCAGCACTTGGACTTATTGGCAACTTGTTAAATTGTTTATATTGGAATTTAAGTTGCTAATGATGTTGATAATGGTTTTTTGTTTTTTAAGTCTTGATGGTTTCTTATGATAAATAACAATTCTCTCCAAGTATGTTGTGCAGATTGTTTATTTTGTGCAGATTGTTATTCTATCAAGATTGGTTTTATGTTTGTTTTCTTTTTCTAGTTTACTAGTTGGTTGGTTTAGTTTGTTCATTTGTTTAGGAAATTATGTTAGAAAGTTTTGTCCGGGTATTGACAAAGGGGGAGATTGTTAGGTCCCTAAGTCTTGTCAATCCCGCGAACAAACTTGTGTGATATATGGGATTGTAAATTTCCTTTTGATTTTGTCTTCCTCGCTCGAGCGAAGGAGTCCTCGCTCGAGCGAAGACTGCGTCTAGCAAAAACCTGAAAGAGATGAATGTGCGCTTGAGCGAAGCATGTGTGGCTCGAGCGAAGGACTGTGTCTGAATAAAAACATGAAAGAGTTGATTGTTCGCTCGAGCACAAGATGCGTGGCTCGAGCGAAGCCACTTATGGAAATCACGTGAGTTAAGTTTCTCGCTCGAGTGAGAGAAGCTTCGCTCGAGCGAGCTTTAAAATCTAGGATTTCTATAAGTAGTTGTTTTACTCCAAAACTAGGATTAAGGTTTTTAGATCTACTTTGAGGTTTTCTAAGGTTTTCTTCTAAAGTATTTTTTGTGAGTTTTTCCTTGATAAATTGAGTGAGTATTAAGCTCATGAATTGACAAGCACATATCAAGGAGGTTGATTGAATACATACAAGAGTGTTATTCTTCGGTGGATTTCGAAGATTCAAATGTGGAGTTTCAAAGGAGTTTGATTATGTACGTAGTCATTGATTCGACAAGTGAAGTTGTGAATTCAACTTCAGATTAATCGGTTCCGAGACGAAGGTTTGGTGAAAGAGTTACAGAAGGTTTGAAGACAAATTGACTGAGTTGGGTAATTTGTGTGCTATCTTTGTAATCTTTCTTTCTTCAGTAGTGGATTGATTAGTGGCGTTTCACCCATGGTTTTTTATCACAAGTGAAGGTTCTTCAATTGTGATTTTTCCACTCAAAAATCGTTTGTGTCGTTTTATTGTTTATTTTGAAAACAACAATCTAAATCACTTTCGTAAGTGCTTGATAATTTAGATTGTGTGTTTTGAATGATTGGGAATTAAAATACTTTAATCTTGATCTAATCACGAATCACTTAGGATTTTCAGGTTTGTTAAAAGAATTTTAATTTGGTTTGGTTTAGGTATAATATATTTTATATATTATATCTAATTTTTTGGAGACCTAATTCAGTTTGGTAACAATTAGGGTTTGATTACAAAACCCAAGATTCAATAATATATACATATATATATATTGTTTTAGTCCTTGGAAAATTAGTGAAGCTGCAACAAATTGATTTCTGAGATAGTGCTTCGGGTGTAACTTTCCGGTGAGAGAATAATTTTGGCAATTCACTTGGGTGGAGTAGTGTTGCGGTTGCTATACTATATCAATCAGTTCGTGGCTTTGGAATTACTTTGTGGAGCATCAGTCAATTCGGTGGTGTAAAGGAAAATTCCGAGGTTTTTTGGTTGATTTGGTTCGTTATTTTGGGTCTTCTTCAACTCTAGTTTTGACGACTTTTTGTTCATCTATTTGGTGAGGTCTTTCCTCTTATTTATTTGTGATTATTTGGAATTCAGCTAAGGTGGTTTTGTGAGACCATTCGTGTCTCGTTTGTAATCGTTTGGAAACCTTTTGGTTAATAGTGGAATCAAATTTCGATCCTGTGGACGTACCTCACATTGACGGAACCACATAAAATTCTTGTGTTGCTTCTGATTTAATTTTTCCGCATTAGTTTTTATTCCCATTGATTGATTTACTTGTGCAAAATCTTATATTTTCCCTAACAACCTTGGAAACCCATGGGTTTTGATGTGGTTGAATTCAATCAAGAAAGAGTTTCGTTTGGATTTATGCGTAGCCTAGATATGTCATTTCAGGTTAATCACAATCAACATAAACTTCTCAATCAAAATCCATCCTCTATTTTTGTTGATTTCCAAAATGACTTACTAAGATGAGAGCATTTTTAAATTTCTTTATGTGGCTGGCTGGGACAGAGAAAGGAAAGGGAGAGAGGGGATGGCGGTTGGTCGTTGTAGGTGGGGAAGACAAAAGACGGTTCGATGATGGTGGCGGACGATGGTGGCTACTACGGAAGAGAAGAAACATAATCTCATTAGAAAAAAGATAGTGTAAAGTTTAAATATTGGTAGTAGTAGAATCGTAAATTTATCCCACATCGTTCATAATCTAATTAGAAAAGAGATAGTGTAAAGTTTAAATATTGGTAATAGTATATTCGTAAACTTATCCCACATCGTTTAAAAACAACACATAATGTTTGAATATAAGGGGTGATTGAGACATCTAATAATTTTCGAGCTAAGTAGCGTTAGCTTATGACTCAAGCGAGGGCACCAAAGTGGTTGGATGATGGTAAAGTTGATAGATGGCTTCAACGCTTGAACTCAGGCTAGACCAGCGAACCTGTAGGTTCTAGCTAGCTTAGTTGAACTCAGGCTAAAATGATTAAACCACTACGTTCTAGCTAGCTTGGTTGAACTCAGGCTTGACCAAGTAAACCTCTAGGTTCTAGCTAGCTTAGTTGAACCTTGTAGGTTGTGCCCAGCTTAGTTGAACTCAGGCTAGGCGGTGAACCTGTAGGTTCTCTAGCTATAGCTTTAGTTTAAGTCATTGGACAACCACTTTTTTTTTTTTTTTTTTTTTGTAATAGAAAATTAAAAAAAATAATATTGTGATTATCAAGGATGGACTTTAATTTTTCATGTATAAAATAAATAAATTAGTATTGTTATTATCATGGATGGATCTTGAAAATTTGAAAATCTAAATATATTTTCGCACCCTGTGGATTAGTCCTTGGTGATGATTACAAAACATAAAAATGATAATTTTTTCTATTTCAATCAATAATATTTGGTGGGTTTGGCAACTAACAAAAAAAACACAATTTTTTTTTCTTTTGAATATTATATTTTTTAAATTTGTGTCAAAGATTTTACATTTTTTGTGTATCTAGTGTGGAATGATTTAAAAACATCACCAACTTATTTTCACCTTTATTTTTAATGAATTTTTTTTCATTTTTTTTATAACTTATTTGGTCCATGTAGTCGAGTAGACTCTAAAACGCAAAGTTTTTTGAAATTTTTTGAAAAAAGTTCATTAAAAATGAACCTTAGTTCCACTAAATTTTCTCATTAGAAAAGAGATAGTGTAGAGTTTAAACACTGGTTGTAGTAGAATCATAACTCAATCCTACATCGTTCATGATCTCATTATAAAAGAGATAGTGTAAAAGTTCAACATTGGTAGTAGCAAAATCGTAAACCCCTCGCACATTGTTTAAAAACAGCCCAAATATGTCTTGTTTGGATTTCTGCATACTGAAGAATATATGCAATTAATCAGAAAGAGGAATTGTTTGAGTAATCAAATGAAATAATGAAATTCTGAAGCTTAACAATTTAATAAATATACCAAAATGCCCTGCACAAAAGGACGTAGAATAGGTAAAGGCTGTGCATCCATCAACACACCAGGTAGAATGCCTTCACGTAACATTCCCATATCTCGAAACTTCAATATGATCATGGAAGCATCAAATGACAATGAGAAACCGACAAGCAATTGTCCATAGAATGTAGGCTCGTACCGACCCCTATGAGATGTTTTCTCCAATGCATTGATGTGATCAAGCAAACTCAATGCATCTTCAACAACTTCTGGATCTGGAGGATCCATAGCCTTCTGCAACAAGACTACAATGACAAAATGTCTCAATGATTAGGGGCCTTATTCATTCCCATGCAAACAATTACCACATGCATAGGCAATTAGCATAGCATAGCAGACAACAAACTTTCAATTTCTCCTAATCTTGCAACAAGAAGTTGTAACACAAACTTTCTAGCAAGGCCAGAGTAATCTTAAATCATGTTTAAATCTTCTCACAAGATCTTAAAAACATCATTTTCACCTATTTCACTAACTGATACTTTCGAGAACCATACCAGTTAGAACCCCAAAAGTGGGAGATTAACAAGATCAACATAACTACCAAATAAATATGTTAGTGTAT
This sequence comes from Camellia granthamiana, assembly GCA_036172215.1. Lineage (NCBI taxonomy): Eukaryota > Viridiplantae > Streptophyta > Magnoliopsida > Ericales > Theaceae > Camellia > Camellia granthamiana. Next base: position 79,800,402 of record CM069914.1, on the reverse strand, counting down.
ATTAGTGCTTGTAATGATGTTAGTAGGTCAGTACTTGTCTTTATTATATATTACTTTAAGTTAGTGTTCGGCTACTTTCGGCCACTTTCCTATTTAGGTTTGTAATCCTCTTCTATATAAGGAGCCCCTCACCATTTGTAATATATAACATTCAATACATCAATACATAATTGATTCTCTCTCTTTCTCTATACTCTTATTTTAACATGGTATCAGAGCTATAAGATTTAGGCCTGTATTTCTTTCTCACCAGCGGGCAGCCGGCCGGCAACTTTGCCTTCGCTGCCCGCTGGAATTTTCTACACATACTTTCACTCCAATTTTCTACACATACCTTCACTCCGCTGCCACAAATTCCATAGCAAAACTCCGCTGCCACTAAACCCAATTCAACATTCACCTTCAAGATCAGAGCATCATCACCATCATCCATCTTGGTCACCTCCACCAACACACGTGGGCTAAGACCAAAGCCTCTATCTCTGTCTTCTCTGTAGAAAGGGTCGACCCGTCGGAATCTCGCATTTTCGAAGCCGTGCAAGTCGCTCACTCTATTCAACGACTTCCTCATTATAGCCACTTTAGCCAACCTCTCCGCGGCTCTCCAAGCCGATGTCGGCGTAAGCGGCTCACCCTTCTCATCTTCCAACTGGTGAAGGCACAAGCCTTGTTCAGATCAACCTTGCCAGTTTCAATCATGTACTTCAGCCTCTTTGTGCTTCCATACATGCCACAGATCTCTCAACAATGGCAACAACCCTCACTTCTTCTCTCTCCTCCAAGCCCAAGACCCAAAATTGGATTTGACCAAGACCTCTTTCTTGGACCAGCCCCTTTTGCACCCAGCTGACAGCTTTGCAACTGGACCCTCTGCCCACCGTGGGTGATAGCAACACACCAAACAGCTTGCAGCTGGTCACGCTACCCCACTGGTTTGATCATGAGGCCGCCATTGTAACCAGCGTTGTATGCTCGGATCCTCTACTACAGAGCAAACTCCTACTACAGAGCTCCGGTGGGACGGCTATGACCGATGACAGTCGTTCGTCTTCTCTCTCTTAGTTGGTCACCCTTTTTTTCCACTCCCCCTCTCTCATAAAATAATACTCCACCTACCATGGACCCAACAGACCCCACAGACTCATAATTATGCTCTCTACTCTCACTCTCTCTTTCTCCATGAACCGTTGTGTCTGAAACCCACTCTCTCTCAACAAATAATCCGTCAACAAATAATCATCTTTCTTTATACACTTTATGATGAAACATTTTTTAATCAACCCATTTCCTCTCTCTTTGGTCCTTTCTCTCCACTAGACCCACTTTAATCATTTCCATCCACCCTCTTATATTTTATTAATCTACTTTATTCCACCCACTCTCTCATATTTTATTAGTCTATCAACATCCACCCACCTAAAATTTATTTTTGTTTAAACAAAAAAAAAAAAAAACCAAAAAAAAAAAAAACAAATATATATATATTTTGTTTAATCTGTCATTACCCACTTTAATTATAATGGCTAGCACCACATTGTGTTGGTTTGAAGACCACCGTGGACTCAATTACCACTTTATTTATTTTATTTTATCTTCCTTTTTTCATAACTCAAAAAAAAAAAATAAAAAAAATAACAACAACAAAAAAATCCCTACCAGCCCACAGATTTCAACCAACTTCTGATTTTTCAACTTTTATTTCATTGCATTCCATACAACACAACCAAAAAAAAAAAAAAAAAAAAAAAAAAACAAGCAAACAAACAAACAAACAAACAAACAAACAAAACAAAAATCCATTCACAACCAACTCGTTTTCATTCCACAAACTTGTCATTTCTTCATGCCGGGATCAACCCCGATCACAATTTTACACCACAACCGGAAAAAAAAAACTCCCATCCCAAACACTGGCCTTACTTTTTTGCCTTTTCTGCCGGTCTCTTCTTCTTGCCTCGGTCTTGGGCGTCCCTTGCCGGCACTGCCTCCGTGTTTTCCACGCCGCCGAGCACGTTCACTTCCCGTTGCTCCTCAAATGTCACATATGGCGGACCTCCGAATCTGAGCATAACGGTGGCCTTCCGCTTCAGCTCCTTGTTTTCCGCCTTCAACACACTTATCTCTGCTCGAGCATCCTTATACATGCCCTGGAGCAGAGCCAGTTGGGCGTTTAACTGCTGCACCTCATTTGTCCTACTCTGAAGCCGGTGCGACAAGTTTGTGACCGCAGTCATGGTCTCAACACATGACTTTAATGTATAATAATTGGCCTCAATATCAGATTGAGCAGCCATTATCTGCTCAACTGACAACATCGGATAGTTCAACGGCGCAAAACCAGGGGCGCTTGGTCCCGGGGCGCTTGGTCCCGGGGCGCTTGGTTGCGGTTCAAGGGCAACTGCCCCGGTTATCTCTCTTGTGGACTCATTGAGGTCGGGAAAGAGAGTGAGCAGACCACGGGAAGAAGAGGCTATGTTCTAGGTAGCTGAACGGGAAGAAGAGGCCATGTTATGGCTTGCTATGTGTTTCAGATTCAGAGCAACAGAGTGTTACAGAGTATCTCTCTCAGAAAACGAAGAGGTTTTCAGAGGTTTTTAGCGGGTGTTTTGTTTTGCCTCAGCCTCAGCCTCCGTCTTGGTTTAAATAGACAATGCAGACACGCGCATCGCGCGTCTCTCGACGCCAGACGACAAACCAGGCGCACCAGCCAAGGCAGGCACGTGCATCGCCGCGTGTCCGGTGCGCCTTTTGGTGGCACGCCTTTTGATAGATTGGGCACGCCTTTTGAGGGCGCAACTTTTGAGGGCTCGATATATATATACATGTATATCTTTTCGGTTAGCTTCTACAGGGGTCCGGCAAGACTTTGTAAACTGTCCCGACATTGATTCTGGTTAGCTTCTACAGGGGTCCGGCAAGACTCTGTAAACTGTTCCGACATTGATTCCGGTTAGCTTCTTCATGGGTCTGACAAGACTCTGTAAACTGTCCCGACATTGCTTCCGGTTAGCTTCTACATGGGTCCGGCAAGACTTCGTAAACTGTCCCGACATTGATTCCGGTTAGCTGCTACAACGGTCCAACACGACCATACAGTGTCTTCACCAACGGTCTGACACAACCATACAGTGTCTCCTATCCTATTTTATTTAATTTTATTTTTTCTATTTTGTTACTTTCTCCAAACTCAAGTTGGTTAATGTTTATCCTCCTTGAGTTTGAGGGGGGCTGTTAGTGTATATTAGTGCTTGTAATGATGTTAGTAGGTCAGTACTTGTCTTTATTATACATTACTTTAAGTTAGTGTTCGGCTACTTTCGGCCACTTTCCTATTTAGGTTTGTAATCCTCTTCTATATAAGGAGCCCCTCACCATTTGTAATATATAACATTCAATACATCAATACATAATTGATTCTCTCTCTTTCTCTATACTCTTATTTTAACAAAACTCAATGCATCTTCAACAACTTCTGGATCTGGAGGATCCATAGCCTTCTGCAACAAGACTACAATGACAAAATGTCTCAATAATTAGGGGCCTTATTCATTCCCATGCAGACAATTACCACATGCAGAGGCAATTAGCATAGCATAGCAGACAACAAACTTTCAATTTCTCCTAATCTTGCAACAAGAAGTTGTAACACAAACTTTCTAGCAAGGCCAGAGTAATCTTAAATCATGTTTAAATCTTCTCACAAGATCTTAAAAACATCATTTTCACCTATTTCACTAACTGATACTTTCAAGAACCATACCAGTTAGAACCCCAAAAGTGGGAGATTAACAAGATCAACATAACTACCAAATAAATATGTCACAGTAACTTGCTAAATTCCTTAAAGACAGTCGTTAGATATGCCAGGTTCAATATTATCATTCAAGTTAGGGCAACAATCTTGGGTGGGTTAAAAACCAGGCTTGAGCAGGTTGGCAATAGTGCAACCCAAGTCTATCTCAGGTGCAAGGTGCGCTCTGAACACAAGTTCAAAATAGGTCTAGGGAGACAGATTTGCGGTTGGCTGTGTTGTAATCAAATAATTACCTTTTCCCAAACATCATTCATGAATATTCTCTTTATGGATGCCTCCATCACCATGTTAACTGACCAAACTTGTTTGTATATAAGGCTTTGTCAACTTACCAAACATGCCCAAGTGCACGTTTTGTAAAATAAGATATCAAGAAAAATGACTTGACCAGCTTCCAAAATTAGAACAGAAAATAAAATATAGAGCAAAAGTTATGTAATGAAATGGACTCACATAGAATAGTGTAGCAATTACATAATTTCTACTTTGTTAAGAACTTAAGAGGTAATTGGAGTATCTATGGATCTAGATGGCAAAATTAGTGCAGACATCTCCATACTTGGAAGGTCACTTTCATCCAATGTAATGTTTTAAATGCACAAAGGTAATTAAGTTGCATGCTATACAAATATATCACGCACATCAAAAACTGAGGCTTGGACACTGGTCAGGTTGGGCTAAAGTTGCTATCTGCTACAACCTCTCAAAATCAAATGGATAAACTTTTCATCATTTCCTAACAAAAAAGAGAGTATCAAGTCTCATCTTCCATTCCTACCCAATGTAATCATCCACATAGAAAGTGGAAACAACTTCCAGCTATTCCTTTGACAAGCCAAAAAAAAAAAAAAAAAAAGCATAGCAAATTACAAATACCACCATACCTTTGAGATCATTCATGGCTTTAGATTCAGCGCAGCAAATCAGAAGCACTTGCTGTCTCAATTATAGTCTTAGTATTGTTGGGCACTCAAAATCTTGTAGCTCATTGAAGAATGATTCGGTAACCAAGCGATAAATTTGACCATCACAAGTTCGACCTGTTCTTCCCTTGCGCTGGTTAGCCTACAGCATATATCTTTGAAGTTATCACAACTGAAAAAAAACTTCAAATTCAAACCAATAGGGTTCCAAAATACCTGAGATTTAGAAACCCACACGAGCTCTGCAGATTCAGTCTTCCTATTACTGTCCCAGAGAACTTGTAAAGAACGGCTTGAATCAATGACAAAGGCTACTTTGGGAATTATAACAGAAGATTCTGCAATATTAGTGGCCAAAATTACCTGCACCATTAAGAACTTTGAAAAAATAGCCAAAACCACGCCACGATGTATAATTAATGCAAGAAGCCTCCAATTCAGGAAGAATTAAAATCAATATAACGATTGACAGAAGAAGAAGAAGATTAAAACAGAGCTCTTTAAACAGATTTAACAAATTCCAACACTCATGATGGCTATATCCCTCAATCTCCTTCATATGATTTCTAAACTAGGTATCTACAGCCCCTTCCTCACTCAATCACGCACAAATCCCTTCAGTTCTTCACATGGAAATGAAATAGAATTAACAAAACTATGTCATACAAAATTTTTCAACCAAAAAAAAGGACCACCTTTCACAAAACAGGCAAAACATTTACCATTATTTCAATCAAAATTCAAAGAAAATCTATGTCAAGAAAGTTAAGTCACCATATACAGTATAAACATGTAGGGAAGTCATTGTGCAATAACAGATGCGGAAGCAAGAGGTAAAAATTCCCACCCACACACCCCCAATAAAAAAAAGAAATGTTACTGAAAAGGAAAACATTTCTTACGTTACGACGGGATTTCCAAATTTTCACGGCCGTGAGAGCATGTTCAATGTCAATACTGCTATGTAAAATGTGAACTTTCAAAGAAATACTAAAAGGCTTCAGAAGGAACCATTGCCGCTCAAGTGCATATTATGTTGGAAGAAAGACCAAAATGCTCTTTTCATTGTCTGGCTCATTTTTATGAATGTGCAACACCAAGTCATGTATAAGTCTATGCACTTCAGGCTTAATATCAGCATCAGCAACAACATGGCTTGGCCCAGAACAATATTTCAAAGACAGAAGTTCTGAACTTATTCCGAGAAGTTCAGATACCTGTTCAGCCAACACTTTAAGAGTATAAACATCAAATATTGCTGAAAAGGTATGTAGTGCTACAACAAACTATGCTGGAAGTACATAATGCAGTTACAAATTAACACACAAGCTGTAAATCCTAAAATTGTGGTGGTTTGGGGGAGTTCTCATTGGGCATGGTAGTTCCCGCTTCTACTAGTTCCATGGAGGTTTCATGAGCAGATACTAGCGCTTGGAAATCCACGCCAGATTGCAGAATATCATTGTACTTTCCAGATTGCACAATTACCCCGTCTCGCATTACCTAGTTTTGAAAAAGAACAAAAAGAGGTCAATATTTCAGGCAAAAATAAAAATAAAAATAAAGAAAATTGTGTTGAGATTTGAATAATGAATCATACTTGCCAAGATAAGATCAATATTCTGCAAGAAGTCAACTTGGTGAAAATCATATGTTTCCCAGTTTGCAGCCCTAGTTGTGATATTGTGGTGGTACATTTTAAAAATCAAAATTATTTTTTACCTAAATAAAATTACTATTCATTAAGGGATATTTAATCTAACATCCCTCTTCAATTTTTTATAACGAAAGAGATTCGCAATATTTTTTTTGTAATTTAAGGTCCCACACCCACGACCACACCATTGTTTAGGAACTCGGACTAGACTAGCCGGTGGGACCAGTTGGACCGGGAATCGGGCCTTATTCCAGTCCGAAAAACCTTCTAAACTTGGATTAAGGGCAAAACCAGTGTAAAATTGAAAAACTGGTAGACTCGACGGTCGAACCGGCGACCCAGACTGGGTTTTGAGGGTCAGCTCGTTCGTGTTTTTTATTTTATTTTAATTCTGTCTTTAACTTCTTCTTTTCTTTCTTTCTTTCTTATATATATATATATGTATTTCAAAATTTTGACTAAAAATTCTTACTTCAAGAGTCTCCTCTTATAAGGAGGAGTCTCATTGGAAGCTTGAGGAGATTATGAAAGTCTATTGCTATTATAGGAAAAGATTTTTCAAAGGGAACCTACAAAATTCTATGTGGGATTCAATCAAATTATTTGAATCATATTAATTGGAGGGAGAGTTGAAAATTTTATTTCCCTCCAAAATTAATTCTAGTATTCAATCAATTTGTTTAGAGGGAATGTTAAAAAAACTTAATTTTTTTAAAACAAGTGACTTTTTCTTATTAGTTATGATTTTATTAAATATTGTTAATAAATACTATGCAACAATTTTTATTTTTATTTGAGTATTTATATAAATTTTTATTTATTTATAATTTATAATTATATAATATTAATTATGACATCACGGTTCAACCGCTTTGACCCAACGGTTGAACCGGTGACCTGTCCACCCAGTCCCTTTTTTCGGTTCGCTCACCGGTCCAATTTTCAAAACATTGACCCACACAATTGATGGAGAAAACCGAAATTAGAAGAAAAAAAAAAGTGACTTTTTTAGATTTTTTGTTCCCTAATGCAATGCATTGTAAACAAAACAATATATTATAAGGCAATGAGAGAACTGTCATACCTGCTACACCGTTGACAATAACTCTAGCAGTCTTTGACTGAACATCACAAACTTTATGCCTTTTGTGGTAACTCTTTGAGGAGCTCAAGTCCTTGTCACACCGGTGAACTTGGCAAACATGTGGTATTGCAAGTTCAGAACGTGTCCCTTTCAAAATTTTGTGTTCATTAAGTCCTTGTTACACCCGTGAGCTTAAATCCATTTCAATAGTAATAAAAAGAATTTCTTAGGAAACAATAAAAGATATGACATTTTGTTTTATAAACCCACCCTTATCTGATACCTCCCTACCCTACCTTACTCCTTCTCCCTAGTCACCAACACGGAATCCCAAAACAAACTAGGAAAAATCTTGTTTTTCCCCTCTACTACTCTGTTTTTTCCCCTCTCCTGCCATCACCCATCCACCCTAGGAAACCCACAGGTTTTGATGTGGTTGATTTCAATCAAGAAAGAGTTTCGTTTGGATTTATGCGCAGCCCAGATATGTCATTTCGGGTTAATCGCAATCAACATAAACTTCTCAATCAAAATCCATCCTCTATTTTTGTTGATTTCCAAAATGATTGACTAAGATGAGAGCATTTTTAAATTTTTCTATGTGGCTGGCTGGGACAAAGAAAGGAAAGGTAGAGAGGGGATGGCGGTTGGTCCGTGTAGGTGGGGAAGACAAAAGACGGTTCGGTGATGGTGGCGAATGATGGTGGCTACTACGGAAGAGAAGGAAACATAATCTCATTAGAAAAAAGATAGTGTAAAGTTTAAATATTGGTAGTAGTAGAAACGTAAATCTATCCCACATCATTCATATTCTAATTAGAAAAGAGATAGTGTAAAGTTTAAATATTGGTAGTAGTATATTCGTAAACTTATCCCACATCGTTTAAAAACAACGCATAATGTTTGAATATAAGGGGTGATTGAGATATCTAGTAATTGCCGAGCTAAGTAGCGTTAGCTTATGACTCAAGCGAGGGCACCAAAGTGGTTAGATGATGGTAAAGTTGATAGATGGCTTCAACGCTTGAACTCAGGCTAGACCAGTGAACTTGTAGGTTCTAGCTAGCTTAGTTGAACTCAAGCTAAAATGATTAAACCACTAGATTCTAGCTAGCTTGGTTGAACTCAGGCTTGATCGAGTAAACCTCTAGGTGCTAGCTAGCTTAGTTGAACCCTGTAGGTTGTGGCCAGCATAGTTGAACTCAAGCTAGACCAGTGAACCTGTGAATTGTGCCCAGCTCAGTTGAACTTAGGCTAGACAGTGAACCTGTAGGATCTCTGGCTATAGCTTTAGTTTAAGTCATTGGACAACCACTTTTTTTATTTTTATTTTTGTAATAGAAAATTTTAAAAAATAATATTGTGATTATCAAGGATGGACTTTTATTTTTCATGTATAAAATAAATAAATTAGTATTGTTATTATCATGGATGGATCTTGAAAATTTGAAAATCTAAATATACTTTCGCACCATATGGATCAGTCCTTGGTGATGATTACAAGACATAAAAATGATGATTTTTTCTATTTCAATCAATAACATTTGGTGGATTTGGCAACTAACCAAAAAAGCTCCTTTTTTTTCTTTTGAATATTATATTTTTTAAATTTATGTCAAAGATTTTACATTTTTTGTGTATCTAGTGTAGAATGATCTAAAAACATCACCAACTTATTTTCACTTTTATTTTTAATGAATTGTTTTTCATTTTTTTATAACTTATTTGGTCCATGTAGTCGAGTAGACTTTAAGGCCTCGTTTCTTTTGGGTTATAGGGAGGGGATTGGGATTCATAGTGAGGTAGAACCCACTAAGGCGAATTTATCCTGGAAGCGGAAGAACTGCTAAAACTGCGTGAAACCCTCACAAGGGTTTATGTACAAAGAACGGGCAAACCTTTATGGGTTGTATCCGAAGACATGGAAAGAGATGTTTTTATGTCAGGAACAGAAGCCCAAGCTTATGGAATTGTTGATCTTGTAGCAGTTCAATGAAAATAGCATGGATATGGATTTCGCGAAATGCAAATCCATGATTTGAGATTTTATCATGTTTATTTTGAGAGATGGAGAAGGGATTCGTAATCCCCTCCGGACTACGAATCCCCTTGGGGAGGGGATTAGGATAGGCCTATAGGACTTGGTATTAGAAAAATAGTCTGGCGGACTAGAAATTTTTTATTTTTATTTTTATTTTTACACGTCGAGCATTTTTTTTTTTTGAACATTAATGTTTAATTTTTTATGTTTTTTGTTAAGTAAAAATCATTATTTTATTTATTTTATTTTTTTTGAAATTTTTTTTTTTTTTTAAATTTTTTACATCTTGGGCATTTTTTTTAAAACATTAATGTTTAATGTTTTTGTATTTTTTATTTGTTTTATTATTTTATATTTATTTTATATAAAAATAATTTAACAATTCCCACACTAACAACTATCATCAAAACAAACACAATTTTACTTAATCCCCTCACTATCAATCCCCTCACTATTAATCCCCTCACTATCAATCTCCTCCATTCTACCTCTGAAAACAAACGGGGCCAAAAACGCAAAGTTTTTTTGAAATTTTTTGAAAAAAGTTCATTAAAAATGAACCCCAGTTCCACTAAATTTTTTCATTTGAAAAGAGAGAGTGTAGAGTTTAAACACTGGTTGTAGTAAAATCACAACTCAATCCCACATCATTCATAATCTCATTAGAAAAGAGATAGTGTAAAATTTCAACATTGGTAGTAGCAAAATCGTAAACCCCTCGCACATTGTTTAAAAACAACCCATAATGTTTGAATATAAGGTGTGATTGAGACATCTAATAATTACCGAGCTGAGTAGCATTAGCTGGTGACTTAAGCAAGTGCACCAAGGTGGTTGGATGATGGAAAAGTTGAAAGGTGGGTTTGACGCTTGAACTCTGGGTAGGCCAGTGAACGTGTTCGTTCTGGCTAGCCCAAGGGTTTTTTTTTTTACATGTATACAATAAAAAATTAATATTGTGATGAACAAGGATGGATTTTTTTCATGTATAAAATAAATAAATTAAAATTGTTATGATCAAGGATGGATCCCCAAAATTTGAAAATCTAAATATACTATCCCACCCTTTGAATCTATCCTTGGTGATGATGTTCAACATAAAAATAATGATTTTTTCTATTTCAATCAATAAAATTTGGTGGGTTTTGGCAACCAACGAAAAACTCTCTCTTTTTTTTTTGAATGTTATTTTTTTTTTAATTTGCCTCTAAAATTTTATAGTTTTTGTGTATCTTGTGTAGAATGATCTAAAAAATCACCAACTTATTTTCAATTTTTTTTAGTCAATTATTTTCCATTTTAATTTTATAACCTATTTGGTCTATATAATCAAGTAGATGCTAAAATGCAAAGTTTTTCAAAAAAATATGAAAAAACATTAGTAAAAATGAAAAAAAAAAATTCAAATACTTACCCCAGTTCCACTAAATTTTCTTTACGAAAAATTACCATTCAATAGTATTTCCAAAAAATAATTACAAATTTTTTAATTTACCACTCTGATCTGAATTTTTTTTTCTACACTTGCATTACTACTTACCTTTAAAATAATTCAAAATATATTCCAAGCACAATAAACATTTTAAAGCTTTGACAAGAGAGGATTTGGCAATGGTGGTTACGGGAGAGAAGGAAACATAATCTCATTAGAAAATAGATAGTGTAAAGTTTAAACACTGGTTGTAGAAGAATCGTAAATCCATCCCACATCGTTCATAATCTCATTAGAATATAGATAGTATAAAATTTAAACGTTGGTAGTAGTAGAATCATAAACTCATCCCACATCATTTAAAAATAACGCATAATATTTGAATATAAGGTGTTATTGAGACATCTAACAATTGCCGAGCTAAGTAGCTTTAGCTTGTGACTCAAGCGAGGGCATCAAAGTGGTTAGAAGATGGTAAAGTTGAAAGATGGATTCGACACTTGAACTCAGGTTGGACCAGTGAACATGTATGTTCTGGCTAGCCCAAGGTTGCCGAGTTACGTCGCCGGACAACCACATTTTCTTTTGAAGATGATCAAAGATGGATAACCAAAATTTGAAAATCTAAATATACTTTTGCACGTTGGGGATTCGTCCATGGTGATGACTATGCAACATAAAAATGATGGTTTTTCTATTTCAATAAAAAGAAATTGGTGGGATTGGAAACTAACTAAAAAAAACTATTTTTTTTATTTTTTTTGAAATATTTGCACAAAAAATTTTAATTTTTTTTTCTGTCTAGTGTAGAATGATTTAAAAACATCACCAACCAGATAGAACTCACACAATGCTGAAACCTTAATTGTTCTTGCATGACTCTTTTTGGGGTAAGTGATATTTACAGTCACCATTTTGGGGGCATTATCATGAGTTGAAGAATACATGGGAATTGCCCCGTCACTATTGATCGAGAGAACCAAAATTAGAAGAAAAAAAAATGTGACATTTTTAGATTTTTTGTTCCCTAATGCAATGCATTGTAAACAAAACAATATATTATAAGGCAATGAGAGAACTGTCATACCTGCTACACTGTTGACATTAACTCTGGCAGTCTTTAACTGAACATCACAAACTTTATGCCTTTTCTGGTAACTCTTTGAGGAGCTCAAGTCCTTGTTACACCGGTGAACTTGGCAAACATGTGGTATGACAAGTTCAGAACGTGTCCCTTTCCAAATTTTATGTTCTCTAAGTCCTTGTTACACCTGTGAGCTTAAATCCATTTCAATAGTAATAAAAAAAGTTTCTTAGGAAACAACAAAATTTATGACATTTTGTTTTATAAACTCACCCTTATATGATACCTCCCTACTCTACTCCTTCTCCCTAGTCACCAACACGGAATCCCAAAACAAACTAGGAAAAATCTTGCTTTCTCCCCTCCTCTACTACTCTGTTTTTTTCCCTCTCCTGCCATCGCCCATCCACCCTAGGAAACCCACGGGTTTTGATGTGGTTGATTTCAATCAGGAAAGAGTTTCGTTTGGATTTATGCGCAGCCCAACTATGTCACTTCGGGTTAATCACAATCAACATAAACTTCTCAATCAAAATCCATCCTCTATTTTTGTTGATTTCCAAAATGATTTACTAAGATGAGAGAATTTTTAAATTTTTCTATGTGGTTGTCTGGGACAGAGAAAGGAAAAGGAGAGAGGGGATGGCGGTTGGTCCTTGTAAGTGGGGAAGATAAAAGACGGTTCGGTGATCGTGGAGGACGATGGCGGCTAATACAGAAGAGAAGGAAACATAATGTCATTAGAAAAAGGATAGTGTAAAGTTTAAATATTGGTAGTAGTAGAATCGTAAATCTATCCCACATCATTCATATTCTAATTAGAAAAGAGATAGTGTAATGTTTAAATATTGGTAGGAGTATAATCGTAAACTTATCCCACATCGTTTAAAAACAACGCATAATGTTTGAATATAAGGGGTGATTGAGACATCGAATAATTGCCGAGCTAAGTAGCATTAGCTTACGACTCAAGCGAGGGCACCAAAGTGGTTGGATGATGGTAAAGTTGATAGATGGCTTCAATGCTTGAACTCAAGCTAGACCAACGAACTTGTAGGTTCCAGCTAGCTTAGTTGAACTCAGGCTAAAACGATTAAACCACTAGGTTCTACCTAGCTTGGTTGAACTCAGGCTAGACCGAGTAAACCTCTAGGTTCTAGCTAGCTTAGTTGAACCCTGTAGGTTGTGGCCAGCTTAGTTGAACTCAAGCCAGACCAGTGAACCTGTGAGTTGTGCCCAGCTTAGTTGAACTTAGGCTAGACAGTGAACTTGTAGGTTCTCTGGCTATAGCTTTAGTTTAAGTCATTGGACAACCACTTTTTTTTTTTTTTTTTTTGTAATAGAAAATTAAAAAAAATAATATTGTGATTATCAAGGATGGACTTTTATTTTTCATGTACAAAATAAATAAATTAGTATTGTTATGATCATGGATGGATCTTGAAAATTTGAAAATCAAAATATACTTTCGCACCCAGTGGATCAGTCCTTGGTGATGATTACAAAACATAAAAATGATGATTTTTTCTATTTCAATCAATAAGATTTGGTGGGTTTGGCAACTAACCAAAAGAACTCATTTTTTTTTCTTTTGAATATTATATTTTTAAAATTCGTGTAAAAGATTTTACATTTTTTGTGTATCTAGTGTAGAATGATCTGAAAACATCACCAACTTATTTTCACTTCTATTTTTAATGAATTGTTTTTCATTTTTTTATAACTTATTTGGTCCATGTAATTGAGTAGACTCTAAAACGCAAAGTTTTTTGAAATTTTTTGAAAAAAGTTCATCAAAAATGAACCCCAGTTCCACTAAATTTTCTCATTAGAAAAGAGAGAGTGTAGAGTTTAAACACTGGTTGTAGTAGAATCATAACTCAATCCCACATCGTGCATAATCTCATTAGAAAAGAGATAGTGTAAAATTTCAACATTGGTAGTAGCAAAATCGTAGACCCCTCGCACATTGTTTAAAAACAACCCATAATGTTTGAATATAAGGTATGATTGAGACATCTAATAATTGCCGAGCTGAGTAGCATTAGCTGGTGGCTTAAACGCGTGCACCAAGGTGGTTGGATGATGGTAAAGTTGAAAGGTGGGTTTGACGCTTGAACTCTGGGTAGACCAGTTAACGTGTTCGTTCTGGCTAGCCCAAGGTTATTTTTTTTTACATGTATATAATAAAAAATTAATATTGTGATGACCAAGGATGGATTTTTTTTCATGTATAAAATAAATAAATTAATATAATTATGATCAAGGATGGATCCCCGAAATTTGAAAATCTAAATATACCATCCCACCCTTTGGATCTATCCTTGGTGATGATGTTCAACATAAAAATAATGGTTTTTTCTATTTCAATCAATAAAATTTCGTGGCTTTTGGCAAACCAACTAAAAACTCTATCTTTTTTTTTTTTTTTGAATGTTATTATTATTTTTTAATTTGCCTCTAAAATTTTAAATTTTTTGTGTATCTTGTGTAGAATGATCTAAAAACATCACCAACTTATTTTCACTTTTTTTTAGTCAATTATCTTCCATTTTAATTTTATAACCTATTTGGTCTATGCAATCGAGGAGATGCTAAAATGCAAAGTCTTTAAAACAAATATGAAAAAAATTAGTAAAAATGAAACAACAAAAAAAAATTCCAAATACTGACCCCAGTTCCACTAAATTTTCTTTACGACAAATTACAATTCAATAGTATTTTTAAAAAATAATTATAAATTTTTTAATTTACCACTCTGATCTGAATTTTTTTTTTCTACACTTGCATTACTACTTACCTGTGAAATAATTCAAAAGATATTCCAAGCACAATAAACATTTTAAAGATTTGACAAGAGAGGATTTGGTGATGGTGGTTACAGGAGCGAAGGAAACATAATCTCATTAGAAAACAGATAGTGTAAAGTTTAAACACTGGTTGTAGAAGAATCGTAAATCCATCCCACATCGTTCATAATCTCATTAGAATAGAGATAGTATAAAATTTAAACGTTGGTAGTAGTAGAATCATAAACTCATCCCACATCATTTAAAAATAACGCATAATATTTCAATATAAGGTGTTATTGAGACATCTAATAATTGCCGAACTAAGTAGCTTTAGCTTGTGACTCAAGCGAGGGCATCAAAGTGGTTGGAAGATGGTAAAGTTGAAAGATGGATTCGACACTTGAACTCAGGTTGGACCAGTGAACGTGTATGTTCTGGCTAGCCCAAGGTTGCCGAGTTACGTCACCGGACAACCACATTTTCTTTTGAAGATGATCAAAGATGGATAACCAAAATTTGAAAATCTAAATATACTTTGGCACGTTGGGGATTCGTCAGGGTGATGACTATGCAACATAAAAATGATGGTTTTTCTATTTCAATAAAAAGAAATTGGTGGGATTGGAAACTAACTAAAAAAACTATTTTTTTTTATTTTTTTTGAATTTTTTTTATTTTTATATTTGCATAAAAAATTTTAAATTTTTTTCTGTCTAGTGTAGAATGATTTAAAAACATCACCAACTTATTTTCACTTTTATTTTTAATGAATTGTTTTTCATTTTTTTATAACTTATTTGGTCCATGTAGTCGAGTAGACTCTAAAACGCAAAGTTTTTTGAAATTTTTTGAACAAAGTTCATTAAAAATGAACCCCAGTTCCACTAAATTTTCTCATTAGAAAAGAGATAGTTTGAAATTTCAACATTGGTAGTGGCAAAATCGTAAACCCCTCGCACACTGTTTAAAAAAAACCCATAATGTTTGAATATAAGGTGTGATTGAGACATCTAATAATTGCCGAGCTGAGTAGCGTTAGCTGGTGACTTAAGCGAGTGCACCAAGGTGGTTTGATGATGGTAAAGTTGAAAGGTGGGTTCGACGCTTGAACTCTGGGTAGACCAGTGAAAGTGTTCGTTCTGGCTAGCCCAAGGGTTTATTTTTTTTTGTTTACAATAAAAAATTAATATTGTTATGACCAAGGATGGATTTTTTTCATATATCAAATAAATAAATTAAAATTTTTATGATCAAGGATGGATCCCTAAAATTTGAAAATCTAAATATACTATCCCACCCTTTGGATCTATCCTTGGTGATGATGTTCAACATAAAAATAATGGTTTTTTCTATTTCAATCAATAAAATTTGGTGGGTTTTGGCAACCAACTAAAAACTCTATCTTTTTTTTTTTTTGAATGTTATTTTTTTTTTAATTCGCCTCTAAAATTTTACATTTTTTGTGTATCTAGTGTAGAATGATCTAAAAACATCACCAACTTATTTTCAAATTTTTTTTAGTCAATTTTTTTCCATTTTAATTTTTATAACTTATTTGGTCTATGCAACCGAGTAGATGCTAAAATGCAAAGCTTTTTTAAAAAATTTGAAAAAACTTCAATAAAAAAAAAAAAAAATCCAAATACTTACCCCAGTTCCACTAAATTTTCTTTACGAAAAATTACAATTCGATAGTATTTTCAAAAAACAATCACCAATTTTTTAATTTACCACTCTGATCTGATTTTTTTTTTCTACACTTGCATTACTACATACCTTTAAAATAATTCAAAATATATTCCAAGCACAGTATACATTTTAAAGATTTGACAAGAGAGGATTTGGTGATGGTGGTTACGGGAGAGAAGGAAACATAATCTCATTGGAAAATAGATAGTGTAAAGTTTAAACACTGGTTGTGGAAGAATCGTAAATCCATCCCACATCGTTCATAATCTCATTAGAATAGAGATAGTATAAAATTTAAACGTTGGTAGTAGTAGAATCATAAACTCATCCCACATCATTTAAAAATAACGCATAATATTTGAATATAAGGTGTTATTGAGACATCTAATAATTGCCGAGCTAAGTAGCTTTAGCTTGTGACTCAAGCGAGGGCATCAAAGTGGTTGGAAGATGGTAAAGTTGAAAGATGGATTCGACACTTGAACTCAGGTTGGACCAGTGAACGTGTATGTTCTGGCTAGCCCAAGGTTGCCGAGTTACGTCACCGGACAACAACATTTTCTTTTGAAGATGATCAAAGATGGATAACCAAAATTTGAAAATCTAAATATACTTTTGCACGTTGGGGATTCGTCCATGGTGATGACTATGCAACATAAAAATGATGGTTTTTCTATTTCAATAAAAAGAAATTGGTGGGATTGGAAACTAACTAAAAAAACTAGTTTTTTTTTATTTTTATATTTGCATAAAAAATTTTAAATTTTTTTCTGTCTAGTATAGAATGATTTCAAAACATCACCGACTTATTTTCACTTTTATTTTTAATGAATTTTTTTTCATTTTTTTATAACTTATTTGGTCCATGTAGTCGAGTAGACTCTAAAACGCAAAGTTTTTTGAAATTTTTTGAAAAAAGTTCATTAAAAATGAACCCCAGTTCCACTAAATTTTCTCATTAGAAAAGAGATAGTGTAAAATTTCAACATTGGTAGTAGCAAAATTGTAAACCCCTCGCACATTGTTTAAAAACAACCCATAATGTTTGAATATAAGGTGTGATTGAGACATCTAATAATTGCCGAGCTGAGTAACGTTAGCTGGTGACTTAAGCGAGTGCACCAAGGTGGTTGGATGATGGTAAAGTTGAAAGGTGGGTTCGACGCTTGAACTATGGGTAGACCAGTGAACGTGTTCGTTCTGGCTAGCCCAAAGTTTTTTTTTTTTTTTTTACAATAAAAAATTAATATTGTGATGACCAAGGATGGATTTTTTTCATGTATAAAATAAATAAATTCAATTGTTATGATCAAGGATGGATCCCCAAAATTTGAAAATCTAAATATACTATCCCACCATTTGGATCTATCCTTGATGATGATGTTCAACATAAAAATAATGGTTTTTTCTATTTCAATCAATAAAATTTGGTGGGTTTTGGCAACCAATTAAAAACTCTATCTTTTTTTTTTCTTTTTTTTAATGTTATTTTTTTTTTTAATTTGCCTCTAAAATTTTACATTTTTTGTGTATCTAGTGTAGAATGATCTAAAAACATCACCAACTTATTTTCAAATTTTTTTTAGTCAATTTTTTTCCATTTTAATTTTTATAACTTATTTGGTCTATGCAATCGAGTAGATGCTAAAATGCAAAGCTTTTTAAAAAAATTTGAAAAAACTTCAGTAAAAAAAAAAAATCCAAATACTTACCCCAGTTCCACTAAATTTTCTGTACGAAAAATTACATTTCGATAGTATTTTCAAAAAACAATTACGAATTTTTTAATTTACCACTCTGATCTGATTTTTTTTTTCTACACTTGCATTACTACATACCTTTAAAATAATTCAAAATATATTCCAAGCACAATATACATTTTAAAGCTTTGACAAGAGAGGATTTGGTGATGGTGGTTACGGGAGAGAAGGAAACATAATCTCATTAGAAAATAGATAGTGTAAAGTTTAAACACTGGTTGTAGAAGAATCGTAAATCCATCCCACATCGTTCATAATCTCATTAGAATAGAGATAGTATAAAATTTAAACGTTGGTAGTAGTAGAATCATAAACTCATCCCACATCATTTAAAAATAACGCATAATATTTGAATATAAGGTGTTATTGAGACATCTAATAATTGCCGAGCTAAGTAGCTTTAGCTTGTGACTCAATCGAGGGCATCAAAGTGGTTGGAAGATGGTAAAGTTGAAAGATGGATTCGACACTTGAACTCAAGTTGGACCAGTGAACGTGTATGTTCTGGCTAGCCCAAGGTTGCCGAGTTACGTCACCGGACAACAACATTTTCTTTTGAAGATGATCAAAGATGGATAACCAAAATTTGAAAATCTAAATATACTTTTGCACGTTGGGGATTCGTCCATGGTGATGACTATGCAACATAAAAATGATGGTTTTTCTATTTCAATAAAAAGAAATTGGTGGGATTGGAAACTAACTAAAAAAACTATTTTTTTTATTTTTATATTTGCATAAAAAATTTTAAATTTTTTTCTGTCTAGTATAGAATGATTTAAAAACATCACCAACTAATTTTCACTTTTATTTTTAATGAATTTTTTTTCATTTTTTTATAACTTATTTGGTCCATGTAGTCGAGTAGACTCTAAAACGCAAAGTTTTTTGAAATTTTTTGAAAAAAGTTCATTAAAAATGAACCCCAGTTCCACTAAATTTTCTCATTAGAAAAGAGATAGTGTAAAATTTCAACATTGGTAGTAGCAAAATTGTAAACCCCTCGCACATTGTTTAAAAACAACCCATAATGTTTGAATATAAGGTGTGATTGAGACATCTGATAATTGCCGAGCTGAGTAACGTTAGCTGGTGACTTAAGCGAGTGCACCAAGGTGGTTGGATGATGGTAAAGTTGAAAGGTGGGTTCGACGCTTGAACTATGGGTAGACCAGTGAACGTGTTCGTTCTGGCTAGCCCAAAGTTTTTTTTTTACAATAAAAAATTAATATTGTGATGACCAAGGATGGATTTTTTTCATGTATAAAATAAATAAATTAAAATTGTTATGATCAAGGATGGATCCCCAAAATTTGAAAATCTAAATATACTATCCCACCCTTTGGATCTATCCTTGATGATGATGTTCAACATAAAAATAATGGTTTTTTCTATTTCAATCAATAAAATTTGGTGGGTTTTGGCAACCAATTAAAAACTCTATCTTTTTTTTTTCTTTTTTTAATGTTATTTTTTTTTTAATTTGCCTCTAAAATTTTACATTTTTTGTGTATCTAGTGTAGAATGATCTAAAAACATCACCAACTTATTTTCAAATTTTTTTGAGTCAATTTTTTTCCATTTTAATTTTTATAACTTATTTGGTCTATGCAATCGAGTAGCTGCTAAAATGCAAAGCTTTTTTAAAAAATTTGAAAAAACTTCAGTAAAAAAAAAAAAATCCAAATACTTACCCCAGTTCCACTAAATTTTCTGTACGAAAAATTACATTTCGATAGTATTTTCAAAAAACAATTACGAATTTTTTAATTTACCACTCTGATCTGATTTTTTTTTTTCTACACTTGCATTACTACATACCTTTAAAATAATTCAAAATATATTCCAAGCACAATATACATTTTAAAGCTTTGACAAGAGAGGATTTGGTGATGGTGGTTACGGGAGAGAAGGAAACATAATCTCATTAGAAAATAGATAGTGTAAAGTTTAAACACTGGTTGTAGAAGAATCGTAAATCCATCCCACATCGTTCATAATCTCATTAGAATAGAGATAGTATAAAATTTAAACATTGGTAGTAGTAGAATCATAAACTCATCCCACATCATTTAAAAATAATGCATAATATTTGAATATAAGGTGTTATTGAGACATCTAATAATTGCCGAGCTAAGTAGCTTTAGCTTGTGACTCAATCGAGGGCATCAAAGTGGTTGGAAGATGGTAAAGTTGAAAGATGGATTCGACACTTGAACTCAGGTTGGACCAGTGAACGTGTATGTTCTGGCTAGCCCAAGGTTGCCGAGTTACGTCACCGAACAACAACATTTTCTTTTGAAGATGATCAAAGATGGATAACCAAAATTTGAAAATCTAAATATAGTTTTGCACGTTGGGGATTCGTCCATGGTGATGACTATGCAACATAAAAATGATGGTTTTTCTATTTCAATAAAAAGAAATTGGTGGGATTGGAAACTAACTAAAAAAACTATTTTTTTTTTATTTTTATATTTGCATAAAAAATTTTAAATTTTTTTCTGTCTAGTATAGAATGATTTAAAAACATCACCAACTTATTTTCACTTTTATTTTTAATGAATTTTTTTTCATTTTTTTATAACTTATTTGGTCCATGTAGTCGAGTAGACTCTAAAACGCAAAGTTTTTTGAAATTTTTTGAAAAAAGTTCATTAAAAATGAACCCCAGTTCCACTAAATTTTCTCATTAGAAAAGAGATAGTGTAAAATTTCAACATTGGTAGTAGCAAAATTGTAAACCCCTCGCACATTGTTTAAAAACAACCCATAATGTTTGAATATAAGGTGTGATTGAGACATCTAATAATTGCCGAGCTGAGTAACGTTAGCTGGTGACTTAAGCGAGTGCACCAAGGTGGTTGGATGATGGTAAAGTTGAAAGGTGGGTTCGACGCTTGAACTATGGGTAGACCAGTGAACGTGTTCGTTCTGGCTAGCCCAAGGTTTTTTTTTTTTTTACATGTATACAATAAAAAATTAATATTGTGATGACCAAGGATGGATTTTTTTCATGTATAAAATAAATAAATTCAAATTGTTATGATCAAGGATGGATCCCCAAAATTTGAAAATCTAAATATACTATCCCACCCTTTGGATCTATCCTTGATGATGATGTTCAACATAAAAATAATGGTTTTTTCTATTTCAATCAATAAAATTTGGTGGGTTTTGGCAACCAATTAAAAACTCTATCTTTTTTTTTTCCTTTTTTTTTTAATGTTATTTTTTTCAATTTGCCTCTAAAATTTTACATTTTTTGTGTATCTAGTGTAGAATGATCTAAAAACATCACCAACTTATTTTCAAATTTTTTTTAGTCAATTTTTTTCCATTTAATTTTTATAACTTATTTGGTCTATGCAATCGAGTAGATGCTAAAATGCAAAGCTTTTTAAAAAATTTTGAAAAAACTTCAGTAAAAAAAAAAAAATCCAAATACTTACCCCAGTTCCACTAAATTTTCTGTACGAAAAATTACAATTCGATAGTATTTTCAAAAAACAATTACCAATTTTTTAATTTACCACTCTGATCTGATTTTTTTTTTTCTACACTTGCATTACTACATACCTTTAAAATAATTCAAAATATATTCCAAGCACAATATACATTTTAAAGCTTTGACAAGAGAGGATTTGGTGATGGTGGTTACGAGAGAGAAGGAAACATAATCTCATTAGAAAATAGATAGTGTAAAGTTTAAACACTGGTTGTAGAAGAATCGTAAATCCATCCCACATCGTTCATAATCTCATTAGAATAAAGATAGTATAAAATTTAAACGTTGGTAGTAGTAGAATCATAAACTCATCCCACATCATTTAAAAATAATGCATAATATTTGAATATAAGGTGTTATTGAGACATCTAATAATTGCCGAGCTAAGTAGCTTTAGCTTGTGACTCAAGCGAGGGCATCAAAGTGGTTGGAAGATGGTAAAGTTGAAAGATGGATTCGACACTTGAACTCAGGTTGGACCAGTGAACGTGTATGTTCTGGCTAGCCCAAGGTTGCCGAGTTACGTAACCGGACAACCACATTTTCTTTTGAAGATGATCAAAGATGGATAACCAAAATTTGAAAATCTAAATATACTTTTGCACGTTGGGGATTCGTCCATGGTGATGACTATGCAACATAAAAATGATGGTTTTTCTATTTCAATAAAAAGAAATTGGTGGAATTGGAAACCAACTAAAAAAACTATTTTTTTTATTTTTTATTTTTATTTTTGCATAAAAAATTTTAAATTTTTTTCTGTCTAGTGTAGAATGATTTTAAAACATCACCAACCAGATAGAACTCACACAATGCTGAAACCTTAATTGTTCTTGCATGACTCTTTTTTGGGTAAGTGATATTTACAGTCACCATTTTGGGGGCATTATCATGAGTTGAAGAATATATGGGAATTGCCCCGTCACTATTGATGGAGAAAACCAAAATTAGAAAAAAAAATGTGACTTTTTTAGACTTTTTGTTCCCTAATGCAATGCATTGTCAACAAAACAATATATTACAAGGCAATGAGAAAACTGTCATTTCTGCTACACTGTTGACAATAACTCTCGCAGTCTTTGACTGAACATCACAAACTTTATGCCTTTGGTGGTAACTCTTTGAGGAGCTCAAGTCCTTGTTACACCGGTGAACTTGGCAAACATGTGGTATGACAAGCTCTGAACGTGTCCCTTTCAAAATTTTGTGTTCATTAAGTCCTTGTTACACCCGTGAGCTTAAATCCATTTCAATAGTAATAAAAATAATTTCTTAGAAAACAATAAAAGATATGACATTTTGTTTTATAAACCCACCCATATAGCGATCCCGGGTTTTACTCCTTGTTGTACAGTGATCCGGACTTGTTTCCGTAAGATGTTACTAGTTGTTTGTATCTTGTTCGCATCCTTTCATACTTTGTATTTGAGTTACAGGATGTGTTGGGCAGGTTTGTTACAAGTGGGTTGAGTTTAGAAACCAAAAGTAGTTGCCCAGATTTTTGCCTTCACGCTCGAGCAGAGCTTTTGACGCTCGAGCGGGCCCTTCGTTGTTGCTTCTCCGCTCGAGCGGGTGTTTTGATGCTCGAGCGTGATTTTCCATCTCCCAGTATTTCCTCTGCAATATTGGACTCGGAGGGCGTTTTGACGCTCGAGCGGGCGTTTTGACGCTCGAGCGTGAGTTTGTGTGTGACGCTCGAGCAGGGAGTTTTACGCTCGAGCGGGGACCTGGTTCAGTAAAAGTTCTGGGAGTGTGTATTCGCCGCTCGAGCAGGAGTTTTGACGCTCGAGCGGGAGTCTGTGAGTGACGCTCGAGCGGGGCGATTTTTATATCAACTTCAGGATTCCATTTTTGAATCACTTTTCAACATCCCTTCTCTCTCTTACTTTTCCGAAAAAGCCATTTGAGAGCTTCTCTCACTAAAACTCAACTTCTCTCTAAGTATTGATCTAGTAAGAGTGATTTCCTTACCTTGGGCCTTTACAAAAGTTGTGTTGATCGTCGAAGGCTACATTTTGATCCGAACATATTGAGTTTTGGACCACTTTGAGTTTCGTCATCTTCTTCCTTTGAGTTCCAAATTTGAGGTAGGGATATCCTACTCCTTCTCATGAGCTTTGTCTTTGAATTTTAGCATTTTGATGAGTTGGGGATTGTTGGGTAATTTTGAGAAAGTTTGGGCCTTTGTGTAATTTTACAAAAGTTGGGGTTTTGTTTATATAATCTTATATGCATGTTTGGCATAGAGAAATGAGATCAATATTGGATTATTAGTGAAAATGGAACCTTAGGTTTGTGATGTTAATTATGGGAAATGCCCTAATTACATTGATAAATTAATTGGTATAATTAATTTGAAAAAATGAAGAATTGAATTGAGAATGTTGGAATTGGATGTGTATGGGATTAAAGGGTGTAGTTAGATTCATTCATCGCTCACCTAGTTGAAATGTTGATTCTATATCCATTTGGTGCATTTATTTTCGGTATAGAAATAACTGCTTTGGGCTATCGGTGGAGGATAGTCTTGATTGTTGTAGACAATGCATGATGATTAGGCAAACTAAAACTAATCGATTGAGGATGTTATCGAACATAGCGACTGGAATAATACGTTAACTTTATGTATTGACTGATTGTATATGATCTATGTTTATATACATGTGTTGTGTGGGAGGAGATAGGGGATGTACTCCACGGTTTAGGGGAAGATAGGGGATGGACCTCTAAACCAGATTTTGTGTGACATTGATACAACACTACAATGTGTATCAAATATTGATTATGGAAGTGTTCGAATTGATTTGATATAGCACTAAAATGTATGTCGTCATCAATTGTGAAGTATAGAAGTGATTCTATGTTATGTTGATACAGCACTGAAATGTGTATCTTTCGTAAAGTATGGAAGTGGTCTATGTGTTATCGATGCAGCATTAAAATGTGTATCCATCATGAATTTCGAAAGTGTTTTAAAGATGAGTCTAAACCTCATTAAGTTATTTGGCTAAGTGTTGAGCCTTGTTTTTCAAACTCAAAGTAGAAAAAGAAATGAGAAATGAAATGTAACATGGACTTAATGTCATGGAACCACAATGTGATATATGTGGATGTATCTGTGTTGACCATCTATCAACTGCTAATCTTTTAGTCATTGTTCATAACTGGTTTAGTGTATTCCTACTGGGCTGTGGCTCACCCTTTATGGGACATCATTTTCAGGTACAGGTAGCATGCCACCTCCAAGGACATAGCTTGGGAGGCTAGAAGCAGATAGACTTTTGTCGTTTTGTTATATTTTGGATGTATTACATGTAAATTCAAGCCAAGGGCTTAATGTGTATCTGAGTTAGTACTCCCCTTTTTGTAACCAAGTGTTAACTTGGAAAGCTGTAAGCCCGTAGGGCATTTGCTTTTGTTGTTAACATGTAATACTCATTGTAATGAACTACTCTGATGAATAGAAGAATATTTACACTTTTATATCAATACATGTTTAAATTGATGGGTTTCAATGTTAAGATTTTGAGGGCGTTACAACCCTTATCTGATACCTCCCTACCCTACTCCTTCTCCCTGGTCACCAACACGGAATCCCAAAACAAACTAGGAAAAATCTTGTTTTTTCCCCTCCTCTACTACTATTTTTTTCCCTCTCTCCTGCCATCACCCATCCACCCTTGGAAACCCATGGGTTTTGATGTGGTTGAATTCAATCAAGAAAGAGTTTTGTTTGGATTTATGTGCCGCCCAGATATGTCTTTTCGGGTTAATCACAATCAACATAAACTTCTCAATCAAAATCCATCCTCTATTTTTGTTGATTTCCAAAATGACTTACTAAGATGAGAGCATTTTTAAATTTTTCTATGTGGCTGGCTGGGACAGAGAAAGGAAAGGGAGAGAGGGGATGGCGGTTGATCCTTGTAGGTGGGGAAGACAAAAGACGGTTCGGTGATGGTGGAAGACGATGGTGGCTACTACGGAAGAGAAGAAACATAATCTCATTAGAAAAAAGATAGTGTAAAGTTTAAATATTGGTAGTAGTAGAATCGTAAATTTATCCCACATCGTTCATAATCTAATTAGAAAAAAGATAGTGTAAAGTTTAAATATTAGTAGTAGTATAATCATAAACTTATGCCACATCGTTTAAAAACAACGCATAATGTTTGAATATAAGGGGTGATTGAGACATCTAATAATTGCCGAGCTAAGTAGCGTTAGCTTATGACTCAAGCGAGGGCACCAAAGTGGTTGGATGATGGTAAAGTTGATAGATGGCTTCAACGCTTGAACTCAGGCTAGACCAGCGAACCTGTAGGTTCTAGCTAGCTTAGTTGAACTCAGGCTAAAACGATTAAACCACTAGGTTCTACCTAGCTTGGTTGAACTCGGGCTAGACCGAGTAAACCTCTAGGTTCTAGCAAGCTTAGTTGAACCTTGTAGGTTGTGGCCAGCTTAGTTGAACTCAGGCTAGACCAGTGAACCTGTGAGTTGTGCCTAGCTTAGTTGAACTTAGGCTAGACAGTGAACCTGTAGGTTCTCTGGCTATAGCTTTAGTTTAAGTCATTGGATAACCGCTCTTTTTTTTTCTTTCTTTTTTTTGTAATAGAAAATTAAAAAAAAATAATATTGTGATTATCAAGGATGGACTTTGATTTTTCTTGTATAAAATAAATAAATTAGTACTGTTATGATCATGGATGGATCGTGAAAATTTGAAAACCTAAATATACTTTCGCACCCTGTGGATCAGTCCTTGGTGATGATTACAAAACATAAAAATGATGATTTTTTCTATTTCAATCAATAACATTTGGTGGGTTTGGCAACTAACAAAAAAACTCATTTTTTTTTTCTTTTGAATATTATATTTTTTAAATTTGTTTCAAAGATTTTACATTTTTTGTGTATCTAGTGTAGAATGATCAAAAAACATCACCAACTTATTTTCACTTTTATTTTTAATGAATTGTTTTTCATTTTTTTATAACTTATTTGGTCCATTTAGTCGAGTAGACTCTAAAACGCAAAGTTTTTTGAAATTTTCTGAAAAAAGTTCAATAAAATGAACCCCAGTTCCACTAAATTTTCTCATTAGAAAAGAGAGTGTAAAATTTCAACATTGGTAGTAGCAAAATTGTAAACCCCTCGCACATTGTTTAGAAACAACCCATAGTGTTTGAATATAAGGTGTGATTGAGACATCTAATAATTTCTGAGATGAGTAGCGTTAGTTCGTGACTTAAGCGAGTGCACCAAGGTGGTTGGATGATGGTAAAGTTGAAAGGTGGGTTCGACGCTTGAACTCTGGGTAGACCAGTGAACGTGTTCGTTCTGGCTAGCCCAAGGGTTTTTTTTTTTTTTTTTACATGTATACAATAAAAAATTAATATTGTGATGACCAAGGATGGATTTTTTTCATGTATAAAATAAATAAATTAATATTGTTATGATCAAGGATGCATCCCCGAAATTTGAAAATCTAAACATACTATCCCACCCTTTGGATCAATCCTTGGTGATGATGTTCAACATAAAAATAATGGTTTTTTCTATTTCAATCAATAAAATTTGGTGGGTTTTGGCAACAAACTAAAAACTCTATCTTTTTTTTTTCTCTTTTTTTTTAATGTCATTTTTTTTAATTTGCCTCTAAAATTTTACATTTTTTGTATATCTAGTGTAGAATGATCTAAAAACATCACCAACTTATTTTCACTTTTTTTTTAGTCAATTATTTTCCATTTTAATTTTATCACTTATTTGGTCTATGCAATTGAGTAGATGCTAAAATGCAAAGTTTTTTAAAAAAATTTGAAAAAACTTTAGTAAAAATGAACCAAAAAAAAAAAAATCCAAATACTTTCCCCAGTTCCACTAAATTTTCTTTACGAAAAATTACAATTAAATAGTATTTTCAAAAAATAATTACAAAATTTTTAATTTGCCACTCTAATCTGATTTTTTTTTTTTTTACACTTGCATTACTACATACCTTTAAAATAATTCAAAATATATTCCAAGCACAATAAACATTTTAAAGCTTTGACTAGTGAGGATTTGGTGATGGTGGTTACGGGAGAGAAGGAAACATAATCTCATTAGAAAATAGATAGTGTAAAGTTTAAACAGTGGTTGTAGAAGAATCGTAAATCCATCCCACATCATTCATAATCTCATTAGAATAGAGATAGTATAAAATTTAAACGTTGGTAGTAGTAGAATCATAAACTCATCCCACATCATTTAAAAATAGCGCATAATATTTGAATATAAGGTGTTATTGAGACATCTAATAATTGCCGAGCTAAGTAGCTTTAGCTTGTGACTCAAGCGAGGGCATCAAAGTGGTTGGAAGATGGTAAAGTTGAAAGATGGATTCGACACTTGAACTCAGGTTGGACCAGTGAACGTGTATGTTCTGGCTAGCCCAAGGTTGCCGAGTTACGTCACCGGACAACCACATTTTCTTTTGAAGATGATCAAAGATGGATAACCAAAATTTGAAAATCTAAATATACTTTTGCACGTTGGGGATCCGTCCATGGTGATGACTATACAACATAAAAATGATGGTTTTTCTATTTCAATAAAAAAAATTTGGTGGGATTGGCAACTAACTAAAAAAACTATTTTTTTTATTTTTTTTGAATATTTTTTATTTTTATTTTTATATTTGCATAAAAAATTTGACATTTTTTTCTGTCTAGTGTAGAATGATTTAAAAACATCACCAACCATATAGAACTCACACAATGCTGAAACCTTAATTATTCTTGCATGACTCTTTTTTGGGGTAAGTGATATTTATAGTCTTCATGCCTTTTGTGATAACTCTTTGAGGAGCTCAAGTCCTTGTTACGCCGGTGAACTTGGCAAACATGTGGTATTGGAAGTTCAGAACATGTCACTTTCAAAATTTTGTGTCATTAGGTCCTTGTTACACCCGTGAGCTTAAATCCATTTGAATAGTAATAAAAAGAATTTCTTAGGAAACAATAAAAGATATGGCATTTTGTTTTATAAACCCACCCTTATCTGATACCTCCCTTCCCTACTAATAAAGTCTAAATAAATACAAATAAATACTAATAAAAGATGTGGTTTAAAGTCTAAATAAATACTATTAAATACTAATATATGAATTTTTTTTTATTTTTATATTTGCATCAAAAATTTTACATTTTTTTCTATCTAGTGTAGAATGATTTAAAAACATCACCAACCAGATAGAACTCACACAATGTTGAAACCTTAATTATTCTTGCATGACTCTTTTTTGGGGTAAGTGATATTTACAGTCACCATTTTGGGGGCATTATCATGAGCTGAAGAATACATGGGAATTGCCCCATTACTATTAATCGAGAAAACCGAAATTAGAAGAAAAAAAAAAAAGTGACTTTTTTAGATTTTTTGTTCCCTAATGCAATGCATTGTAAACAAAACAATATATTATCAGGCAATGAGAGAACTGTCATACTTGCTAAACTATTGACATTAACTCTGGCAGTCTTTGACTGAACATCACAAACTTTCTGCCTTTTGTGGTAACTCTTTGAGGAGCTCAAGTCCTTGTTACACCGGTGAACTTGGCAAACATGTGGTATGACAAGTTCAGAACGTGTCCCTTTCAAAATTTTGTGTTCATTAAGTCCTTGTTACACACATGAGCTTAAATCCATTTCAATAGTAATAAAAAAAATTTCTTAGCAAACAATAAAAGGTATGACTTTTTGTTTTATAAACCCACCTTTATCTGATACCTCCCTACCCTACTCCTTCTCCCTAGTCACCAACACGGAATCCCAAAACAAACTAGGAAAAATCTTGTTTTTTGCCCTCCTCTACTACTTTGTTTTTTCCCTGCTCCTGCCATCACCCATCCACACTAGGAAACCCACGGGTTTTGATGTGGTTGATTTCAATCAAGAAAGAGTTTCGTTTGGATTTATGCGCAGCCCAGATATCTCATTTCGGGTTAATCACAATCAACATAAACTTCTCAATCAAAATCCATCCTCTATTTTTGTTGATTTCCAAAATGATTTACTAAGATGAGAGCATTTTTAAATTTTTCTATGTGGCTGGCTGGGACATAGAAAGGAAAGGGAGAGAGAGGATGGCGGTTGGTCCTTGTAGGTGAGGAAGACAAAAGACGGTTCGGTGATGGTGGTGGACGATGGCGGCTACTACGGAAGAGATGGAAACATAATCACATTAGAAAAAAGATAGTGTAAAGTTTTAATATTGGTAGTAGTAGAATTGTAAATCTATCCCACATCGTTCATAATGAAAATCAGTGTCATCCAATAAAAGAATGCATCCCTCATAAGATGTGGGAAACAATCTCAGAAGTGATGTGGCATCCACAATTTCATCTTCCGGCAAGCATAAACTTGATTGAGAAGATGATGAAGTTGATGGACCCACATCATGAGAAAATTCACATTTATCTCCATTTCTACAACCCTGCAGATACATTTCTACAGCCATTATAAACCATTATTGTCAAATTGTGAATCTTAAGATTCACTTCATTTAGCATAACATATAAGTGTTTAAAATAAAATAAATATCAATAAATAACTGAACTGTATACATGTATATACATATAAAAGCACATATATCAGTATAATTAGTTGACATCTTTTTTTATTTTATGAAAACACCACCATTTCATGCATTATGCAACTAGAACTGAATCATAATGAATTGTAGTGAATCGCAATTGAATCAATTTAAAATTCAACTGTATGAATCAAATCATTTTGCTTGAAACTCGGTTCGTAAGATTCTATCAACCATGTTAGAAACAATGGAAACTGCACAGCACAAAACTTCAAAGAAGCAAAGAACCAGACAAGTAAATACCTTGAGAGAAAGGAAGAACTTGCAAACAGATCTTTTTGCTTGAAGTGAATGAGAAAATGAGCATTGGTTGCCCCTGTTGCACAGCCCTTTGACAAAAAAATTACATAGAGAAGGTTCCCAAGCTCAGAGCCAGACATGTGTGAGTGAT
Source organism: Camellia granthamiana (assembly GCA_036172215.1). Lineage (NCBI taxonomy): Eukaryota > Viridiplantae > Streptophyta > Magnoliopsida > Ericales > Theaceae > Camellia > Camellia granthamiana. The sequence continues at coordinate 79,769,590 of CM069914.1, read as the reverse complement.
TTTCTGACCACACTGCTAACTCAGTATTTCAATTGGAGAGCACTGGCGGAATAGATGGCACATGAACGACCTGCAACAGAAAGAAGAGATTCCGACGGTGGTTCGTCCACCCGGGGGCACTCCGACGATCAAGTCAGTTATCTCAAAGATAATTAATAGTGCTTAACTCACTGTTCAGAATATAAATCGCGTACCTTAGACCCATTGGGGTGCCTCCCTGTTCTAGCCAACACAATCCTAGTCCCAATAGAAGCCTAGTTCTAATGGACTTAGGATTACTGCTAATTTTGGACTCTTCAATAGATAAAGATAAACTCTCTAAGAGCTTTATCCTTATCCCGGCTGAAGTCCTTCCTCATGCTAGGACTCTTGTCCCCTATCCGCTTATCCCGGATTTCGATATCTTCAGAGATAACCTCGGCCTATCCGAGATCACCTCGGCGTTATGACCAGGACACGTGGCACCTCGGCTGACACGTCGGCGTCACCTTGGGCACGTGTTGGTACTCAAAAATATATCCCCACAACTGCCCCTAGGTTCTATTACCTTGGCATTCTGAGGTGATGGAACCTATATCAGTACTTGATTCCAGTACGTCGGCTTCAAATTTCTCAGCTGAGATCACCATATAGTCCGACATGTCTTTTTCCAAGAGCTCCTTCACGCGTATGAGCTGTCACGCATAATAACTCAACCATTTTAGCCATACGTTTTCCCTTACTGGATCGTACTTGGCACGCGCCAGTAAGTCGAATTTTTCTTGCGAGCGCCGTGTAACGCCCTCAAAATAAACCCATAATTCATGCATTCGCGACATCCATAAATATAAGAGAAATAAACATATTTCTATTCATCAGAGTATCTAGTTCAAAAGTATTACATGTTGACAATAAAAGTAAATGCCCTACGGGCTTACAACTTTCCAAGTCAACACTTGGTTACAAAAAAAGAGTACTAACTCTTCACAAAATAAGCCCTTGGCTTGATATACATGTAATACAACAAAAACAACAAAAAGAGTCCAACAGCCTCAAGCCTTCCAAGCTATGTCCTTGGAGGTGGCATAATACCTGTACCTGAAAATGATATCCCATATAGGGTGAGCCAACGCCTAGTAGAGATATGCTAAACATAATATGAGCAATAACTAAAACATTAGCATTTGATAAATGTTTAACTCACATAAATCAATTCATAACCCATTTCAATTACATGACAAATGTGTCCATGTTTCATTCTATTTTCCATTTCTTATCCAATTTCTCAATTCATACTGAGGCTCAGAACCTGGCCAAACAACTTAAATGAGATTACCTCTCATATCAACAGTACTTCCATTTCAATTGAGATAACAACTCAAATTAAACACTTCATACTTCACAATAGATACACATAATTGTTGTATCAATCTCAAATAAAACACTTCCGTACTTCATATATGATACACAGATTTGCTGTATCAATACTTCAATAGATACACATATTTGCTGTATCGATGGAGTCCATCCCCTATCTCCTCCCAAACAACATCCGGTTTAGGAGTCCATCCCCTATCTTCTCCTAAACTGTGGAGTACATCCCCTATCTCCTCCCACACAATACAATGTATATAAAACACATATCATATACATAATCAATTAATACATAAATTTGATTTATTATTCCAACCGTCATATTCAATGACATATTCAATTGATTAGTTTTAGTTCGCCTAATCACCATGCAATGTCTACAACAATCAAGACTATCCACCACCGATAGCCCAAAGTAGTTATTTCTAAACAGATAATAAATGCCTCAACAGATATATATTCAACATTTTCAAAGTGAGTAATTAATAAATCCAACTCCACCATTCTATCTCATATTATGCAAATTTCATCATTTCCACCCCAATTCCGTATTTCCATAACCCTCCCAAATTAATTATATCAATTAATTCATAACAAAAATTAGGGCTTTCCTCCCTCTTTCTCAACTTTGACCCAAAGGCACCAATATCAACAACCAACAACAATACCATCACTTTAAGAACCAAAGTACACATTTATGAGTCAAAATAACAAAACCCCTCTTTATACATTTAGAAACCCTAACACCCAAAATCACCCAACTTCAACATTAAATCGAAATGACCAAAAATTTATGTCAAAGATCATATAAATGAGTAGTTATCCCTACCTCAAATTCGGAGCTCAAAGGAGAAGATGATGAAAACTCAAAGTGCTCCAAAAAACAAAATTTTCGGATCAAAATGAAGAGCAAGACCAACTCCACACTTTTTGTAAAGGGACCAAGGTAGAAGATCAATAGATCTAGATGATCTTGTGGAGAGAATTTGAGATCTAGAGAGATAGGCTCTCAAATATGGGTTTTGAAAAGCAAGAGAGAGAAAAGGAGTTGAAAAAGTGATCCAAAAAGTCGAACTTCGGACTGATATACTGCACTCCCCGCTCAAGCGTGGAAACTCCCGCTCGAGCGTTAGACACAGACTCACGCTCGAGCATCAAAATGCCCGCTCGAGCATCAGATGCACACTCACAGAAGTTTTGCAGGCGATGGTCCCCGTTCGAGCGTCAAACTCCCCGCTCGAGCGGAGGAACAAAATCAAAGGGGTCACGCTCGAGCGTCAAAACTCCCGCTCGAGCGTACGAAGACCTGCAGAGAAAAATACTGGGAGATGGAAATTCACGCTCGAGTGTCAAAACTCCTGCTCGAGCAGAGAAGCAACAACAAAGGGCCCGTTCGAGTGTGAAGGCCAAATTCTGGGCATCAACTATTGGTTTCAAAGCACAACCAACCTGTTTTAAACCTGCCCAACACAACCCAAGACTCAAATACAAAGAGTAAATGATGGAAATGAGAATGAGACAACAACACATCCACGGAACCGAGTCTGGGATACAATAAATAAAGAGAGGAAAAACCAGGATCGCTATAACCTGTCAGACGCATACGTTGTTTTAGGCACATTAATTGCCTTTTTGCCGCCGTTTCAAGTTTTAACAAAACTTTTCTCCCTCTTTTCGTCTTTTCACTTTACACTTTTGTCTTTGAAGCTCTTTCTAACCTCTTCTCAAGATCTACCATTGTTCAACCCCGTTTAGTTCTGTAACTTGCTCCGTTCACCTCCTCCGGTGAGACTTTCACCGCTTCGTTGCTTTTACAACCATCGTCTGACTTTGGCAATCCTTTTCACCGGCCTCACTTTTCTGGTAAGTCACTGTTCCTCCTGGTTTCAATTCTTTGATTTTTTCTCGAACTCTGTCATGTCTTCAATTAATTTAATCTGTTCATGTATTTGAGTATGGTTGCTTCGCAATTCTATTTTCGCTCAATCCTCTCTTGAATATTCACACACTGCTCAAGCATTTGTTCACTTTTGCCATTGTTCTTGGCCTTGTACCCTTGCACACACTTTGTCACAGTGTTCTTGATAGTTCTTCACTATTCTTGATTCTGAAACACGTTCTTGTTTTCTATTTTCTGTGTCTTTTCTAGATTCGTGCCTTCAATCTTTGTTTCCATAGATTTGGGATTTGTTTGTTGAACCCACAAATCTTAGGAAAAATTGAAACAATTCCCCACAGATTCGGTGTATTTTTAGGCTTTAGCCGAGGTCCCTAAAGCCCTCTAAAACACTTCATTCTGAAATCCAGCTCCTCCAGTTAAGCCGATATCATGGGAATGTGGAAGCATAGGGTAGACACCCCGACCAAATTAGAGCACTTTAGGCAAGAGTTTGACATCCCGGCCGACGTTCATCTGAGGTTGGCTAGGAAGGATGACTTCATCATGCCTACAACTGATTCTATGCCTTTCCCTGTTGTAGCCTTTATTGAGTGTGGTCTTAGGCTCCCACTCAACATCCTTTTTCGAGGAGTCCTCCATTACTATAAGTTGAACTCGATGCAGCTCGCCATCAATTCCTACCGAGTCATCAATGGCATAATAGCCTTAGCCCGACAAGAGAATACTAGGGTTACCTTAGCCAACATCCAATACTGTTATACTATGTGCGGCCTTTCACTGAAAGAGAAAGGTTATATCTATTATCTCAAGCCGAGGTCCACAGAGTATAAAATCGTGGCCGACCTCCCAGACTCCAACAAGGGAGCTGGGGATGATTACTTTATTACCTCGGGGAACTGGGAGTTCGCTCCAGATGAGGACCCCTACCTCTACCCTCTTTCTCGAACAGTTTTTGTAGAGGGTAATGGTAAGAGCCCTGTGTTTACACTTACTTGTTTTTTAAAGTCTTCAATACTTTGTTCTAATGTCTGTGTTATTCTTTTTGCAGTTCTTCCTCAGCCGCCAAAGGGCTTTCGCCAGTCTTTCTTCCCCAGCAAGGACTTGAAGAAGCTTTTGGATTTGCCAGTTCACAAGCGCAGAGGCCCCCCTGCTGCTCAATTCCATTCCTACCTATAAGTCGGTTTTTCCCGACATTTCAAAGAAGAAGAAGAAGAGTCAGTCTCCTCCTTCTGCCACAACTCCACCAACAGCTTCTTCATCTCGGCCGGATCAGGGTTCAACCTCAGATCCAGCAGAACAGCCATCTACCTTAGCTCCACAGCTGATACCGCCTTCTCAACGCCGTTGACGACGATGGGCCGCCAGAAAGCAGTCGCTAAAGATCTTTTGGCTAATATCCCTAACTCAGTCGATGTCCAACCAGCACCAACCCAGCCAAAGCCGAAACAAAAAAGGATAAAGAAGGCTCAGCTGAAGGCAACGGTGACTCAGATTGATATTGAGGACACCTTGCCAATTTCAAAATTGGCTTCGAGCAAGAAAACTACCTCCGCCCCCGAGAAGAGGCCCGCCGAGGTCGAACCCTCCCAATCAACTCGGTCAAAGAGGCCGAGGTCAGAGTTTGCCACAGCGTCGGGCTCCATGAAGGCTGGTGCCCCTTGGGCTCCACCTATTACTTTGGAGGACAGGCCAGTCTTTGTTGAGGATAGTGCCGACGACATCAACGTCGGTGTTGTCCTTAGTACAACCTTGCTTCTCCTTGGGGATCTCGACCGAAATGCCGAGATGACTGAGCATGAGAACTTTGCCTTGATGCTCCAGCGTTCTGTTCAAGTAAGTCTTCACACTCGGTATCTTTCTTTCTTTTTTGTACTTAGAAAATTTTCCAATAACTTCTGCTCTGTTCACTTTCAGGCTATCCAGCATGCTCATTCCTTCTCAATGCAAGCCTTTGAGAATCGTAAGAAGCTAGCCGACAAGAAAATGGAGGTCTCCAATCTGCAGAAGACAATAAAAGCTTACAATAAAAAATGAAGACTTTGGCAGACCAGGCCAAGGCTGCTGTTAAAGCCAAAGATGATGCCGAGGAAAAGGTAGATTCTGCAGAGGCCATTAAGAAGGTTCTTGAGGCCCAAAAGAAAGAGGCCAAGGAAAAGATGGCCCAGGCCCAGAAAGAACTGCAAGATGCCTTGGCCACGAAAGACGCCGAGCTCAAGGCCGCCGATCAAAAGGGATATAATGAGGGGGTGGCTGATGTCACTTCGGACTACGAAAAGCAGGTGAAGCAGGCATGCAACAAGGGTTTCACCCTTGGTTGGATGACTTTGCTGAAAAAGCTCAATGTCCCCGAGGAATCCCCCCTTAGGAACGCCAACGTCCTTCCACTTCCATTCCCCCCAACTCCAAGCCAATCCAATGACGATTCTGAGTTTGATGAGGAGGCTTTGGTGAGGAAGTCCAAGGAAGCTGCTGGGGACAAGTCCCCTACTCAAAATGAGCAAGTCCTGGACTTGACTCAAGATGAGGAGGGTGAGGAGGTTCCCAAGGATGCTCCTCAGAAGGCATCATCGGACGTGTCTCTCGCCGACAAGAGCCTCGATCAAACCGTTCTAGAAATAGATGCTGAGCTTGCGGCTGAGAAGGCTGCCGAGATGGCTGCCGAGATGTCCTCCCAGTAGTCTTCTGAACTTCAAACCCAACCATCTGGTGTTGCCGAAGAGTCTTAATTTGATCTTCTCCTTCTTTTTTCTGTGCTTGAGTAGCATCCTTTGAAACAATGTAAGCTCTTTACATGGCCGATGTGCCTTCTTTTGTAATCTCTGAACAATTACTCTTTTGGTAGGCCGAAGTACCCTCTTTTGTACATAAATGCAACTTCTTTTCCTGAATGCTTGTATCTTTATCATCCCTTTACTGCTTTTATAGCGATCCCGGGTTTTACCCCTTGTGTACGGTGATCCAGACTTGTTTCCGTAGGTGTTAGTAGTTGCTTATATCTCATTTGCATCCTTTCGTACTTTGTATTTGAGTTATAGGATGTGTTGGGCAGCTTTGTTACAGGTTGGTTGAACTTAGAAACCAAGGGTAGTTGCCCAGATTTTTGCCTTCATGCTCGAGCGGAGCTTTTGACGCTCGAGCGGGCCCTTCGTTGTTGCTTCTCCGCTCGAGCGGGAGTTCTGACGCTCGAGCGTGATTTTCCATCTTCCAGTATTTCCTTTGCAGTGTTGGACGCTCGAGCGGATGTTTTGACGCTCGAGCGTGAGTTTGTGTGTGACGCTCGAGCGGGGACCTGGTTCAGCAAAAAGTTCTGGAAGTGTGTATCCGCCGCTCGAGCGGGATTTTTGATGCTCGAGCGAGAGTCTGTGAGTGATGCTCGAGCGGGGGTTTCCACGCTCGAGCGGGGCGACTTTTATATAAACACGGGATCCGACTTTTTGGATCACTTTTTCAACACACTTTCTCTTTCTTACTTTCCCAAATACAGATTTGAGAGCCCCTCACTCTAAAACCTTACCTTCTCTCTTAGATTTGATCTAGTAGGAGTGATTTCCTCACCTTGGGCCTTTGTAAAAGTTGTGGGGATCGTCGAGGGCTTTGTTTTAATCTGAAAAACTTAGGATTTGGAGCACGTTGGTCTTTGGTCTTCATCTTCGTTTGAGCTCAAACTCCGAGGTAGGGATATCCTACTCCTTCTTATGAACTTTGTCTTTGAATTTTAGCATTTTGATGAGTTGGGGATTGTTGGGTAATTTTGAGGAAGTTTGGGCCTTTGTGTAATTTTACAAAAGTTAGGGTTTTATTTATAATAAACCAATATGCATGTTTGGCATAGAGAAATGAGTTAAATGTTGGATTATGGATGGAAATGGAACCTTTGGGTTGTTATGTAACTTATGGGAAAAATGCCCTAATTACATTATTTAGTTAATTTGTATAATTAATTTGGAGAAATAAAGAATTGAATTGAGAATGTTGAAGTTGAACGTGTATGAAATTAAGGGGTGTAGTTGGATTCATTCATTGCTCACCTAGTGGAAATGTTGATTATATATCCATTTGGTGCATTTATTTTCGGTATAGGAATAACTGCTTTGGGCTATCGGTGGAGGATAGTCTTGATTGTTGTAGACAATGCATGATGATTAGGCAAACTAAAACTAAACGATTGAATATGCTATTGAATATAGCGATTGGAATAATACATCAACTCCATGTATTGATTGATTGTATATGATTTATGTTTATATACATGTGTTGTGTGGGAGGAGATAGGGGATGTACTCCACGGTTTAGGGGAAGATAGGGGATGGACCTCTAAACCGGATTATGTGTAACATTGATACAGCACTACAATGTGTATCAAGTGTTGATTATGGAAGTGTTCGAATTGATTTGATATAGCACTAAAATGTATATCGTTATCAATTATGAAGTATAGAAGTGATTCTATGTTGTGTTGATACAGCACCGAAATGTGTATCTTTCGTAAAGTGTGGAAATGGTTTATGTGTTATTGATACAACATTGAATTGTGTATCCACCATAAATTTTGAAAGTGTTTTAAAGATGAGTCTAAATCTCATTAAGTTATTTGGCTAAGTGGTGAGCCTTGTTTTCAAACTCAAAGTTGAGAAAGAAATGGGAAATGAAATGTAACATGGGCTTAATGTCATGAAGCCGGATTGTAATATAAGTGGATGTATCTGTGTTGACCATCTATCAACTGCTAATCTTTTAGTCATTGTTCATAGCTGGTTTAGTGTGTTTTGGCTCACCCTATATGGGACATTATTTTCAGGTACAGGTAGCATGCCACCTCCAAGGATATAGCCTGGATGATGATAAGAGTTGAAGACTCTTTTTTTTTTTGTTTATTATGTTTGAATTACATGTATATCAAGCCAAGGGCTTCTTTTGTATAGAGTTAGTACTCTTCTTTTGTGTAGCCAAGTGTTAACTTGGAAAGCTGTAAGCCCGTAGGGCATTTGCTTTTGTTGTTAACATGTAATACTATTGTAAGAATTACTCTGATGAGTAAAAGAACATTTATCTTTTATATCAACGCATGTCTGAATTGATGGGTTCTAATGTTATTTTTTTTGAGGGCATTATAGCTTTTGTATGTCTGTCATACTTAGAATAATTTTGTGTCTTCAATATACACCTTAGTCTGGTGCCACCTTCTCGGGGTGACATACCTCGGTTATACAAGCTAATGGTGTACCTCGGCAAGTACATAAGTACCTTTCTTGGTACAGTCTTGTTTCACAAATTTTCAACAAGTGTTCAATATAAACTTAGTTTAACTTCAACTTGTAAATTTTTCACAAATTTCAACAAGCGTTAAACATGATCTCGGTTTAACTTCAACTTGTAAATTTTTCACAAATTTCAACAAGCGTTAAACATGATCTCGGTTTAACTTCAACTTGTAAATTTTTCACAAATTTCAACAAGCGTTAAACATGATCTCAGTTTAACTTCAACTTGTAAATTTTTCACAAATTTCAACAAGCGTTAAACATGATCTCCGTTTAACTTCAACCTGTAAATTTTTCTCAAATTTCAACAAGTGTTAAACATGATCTCCGTTTAACTTTAACTTGTAAATTTTTCACAAATTTCAACAAGTGTTAAACATGATCTCGGTTTAACTTCAACTTGTAAATTTTTCTCAAATTTCAACAAGTGTTAAACATGATCTCGGTTTGACTTCAACTTGTAAATTTTTCTCAAATTTCAACAAGTGTTAAACATGATTCTCGGTTTAACTTCAACTTGTAAATTTTTCAGAAATTTCAACAAGTGTTAAAATCATTTTCCAACTCTCTGCCTCTTAATGTGAATATAAGTTCCACTTGGGTTCTCATTATACATGTATTCTAGAAACGTCATTAACTATCATATTGGTCACGAAAAAATCAAGCTTTATTTATTACTTCGGCTAATAACAAAGAACAAGAAAATTTAATGATAAAAAAACTTAAGATTGCAAGTATTCCAGGGCCTTGGCAACTCTTTGCCCTCATTATCTTCAAGCTGATATGCCCCATTTTCCAGTACCGAGATGATTCTGTAGGGTCCTTCCCAATTTGGGCCAAGCTTGCCCTCTCTGGGATCCTTCTTGTTGCCAACGACTTTTCTCAAGACGAGGTCACCGATTTGAAACTCTCTTGGGTTGACCTTTTTATTATTAGCTCTGGCAAGCTGCTGGTATGCTGCGAGCTGAATTTGCAGCTTTCTCCCTTCTTTCTTCTAGAAGATCCAAATCTCGGGCTAAGAGTACATCATTAGTCCCGTTCTCTACTCCCTGGGTTCTGATCCCTGGAATGCCGACCTCCAGCGGAATGATAGCTTCTGTGCCATAAGCCATGGCAAAGGGGGATTCCCCTGTTGATCTTCTCGGCGTAGTCCGATATGCCTAGAGTACACTAGGCAAATCATCCACCCACTTTCCTTTTGCTACCTGCAGCCTCTTCTTTATCCCATCCAAGATAACTTTGTTGGATGCTTCTGCTTATCCATTGCTTTGGGGAAAGCTTGGGGTTGAAAAGTAATTCTTGATTTTAAATTTTGCACTGAAGCTCTTGATTAGCTTACTGTCAAATTGTGTCCCGTTGTCTGCAACTATTGCTCTTGGAATCCCAAACCGGGTGATGATGTTCTTCCATATGAAGCTCTTCACATCCACATCTCGAATCTTGGCAAGGGGTTCAGCTTCTATCCACTTAGTAAAGTAGTCCGTTGCCACCAGCAGGTACTTCCTTTGTCCAGTTGCTTGGGGGAGTTGTCCAACGAGATCCATGCCCTATTGGGCAAACGGCCAAGGACTGGATACTGGGTTTAGGTCTGTTGCTGGTTGGTGTATCAGAGGTGCAAACCTTTGGCACTTTTCACACTTCTTCACATAGGCTTCTGCATCTTTCTGCATGTAGGGCCACCAATACCCCTAGGTAATGGCCCTATGGGCAAGTGATCTGCCCCCAGCGTGGCTTCCACATTTTCCTTCATGTATTTCATATAAAAAATCTTCAATTTGTGAAGGATGTACACACCTCAAAAGGGGTCCAATGAAGGATCTTCTGTAGAGATGTCCCTTTGCTATCAGACTGAATCTTGCCGACTTCAATCTGATCTTGTGTGCCTCTTTGCGATCATCTAGCAGTTTTCCTTCTTTCAGGAATGCTACTATTGCATCCATCCAGTTTGGTCCCATGTCCACACACATTGCTTCACACTCTGTGGTCAGTGGTTCGATGCTCGGGCCTAACAAGTAGTCAATCATTATCGTCTTTGCTTTTCCAGGTTGTACTGTACTAGCCAGGTTGGCCAATGCATCAACGTGACTGTTATCATCTCGACTAACCTGATGTAGTCAGCAGTTCTGAAACAAGGCCACCAACCTGTTGACCTCCTTTGCATAGGCCGACATCCTTTCATCTTGGGCTGCAAACTCTCCCGTTGTCTGGTTGACTATAAGTTGGGAGTCACAAAAGACTACTACCTCATCTGTTTCTACTACCACTGCCAATTTCAGTCATGCAATGAGTGCTTCATACTCTGCTTCATTGTTTGAGGCCTTGAACCCCAAACGAATCGATTGTTCTAGTATCTGCCCATCTGGAGATACTAGTACTACTCCTACCCCCGCTCCTTGTCGGTTGGAACTCCCATCAACAAACAGTCGAAAGGAGTCGCCGATGTAAATGCTGTAGGGTCTTAGTTTTTCTTCCTTCCTTTGTGCCGTTGCCCTCGGCTGGGCTTCTCCTTGCTTGCTTGGACATCGGTCATCTCGGCTCAACGGAGCTCGATGTGCGATGGCTCCAGGAGTGAACTCGGCCACGAAGTCGGCCAAGACTTGGCCTTTGATTGCTGTTCTGGGTCTGTATTCCAGGTCATATTGCCCCAAGGCCACTGCCCATCTGGCTATTCTGCCTGTCAGATCTCCTTGCTGCAATAGGGACTTCAAAGAGTGTTCTGTTAGCACCACAATTTTGTGGGCTTGAAAGTAATGGTTCAGTTTCTTTGAAGCCATTATTAAACCTAGTGTCAATTTCTCTAGGGGTAGATGCCTGGTTTCTGCATCAGCCAGGGTTTTGCTTACATAGTAAATAACCTTTTGCTCCCCTTTTTCTTCTCGGATTACCACTGCGCTTACTGCGTGCTCTGAAACTGCTAAATACAAAAACAGCTCCTCTCTAGGTTATGGATTTGAGAGAACCGAAGCCGTGGTCAAATACTTCTTTAAGTCGGCCAGGGCGACTTCGCACTCTTCTGTCCATAAGAAGTCTGTGGCCTTCTTCACTAAGCTGAAGAAGGGTTTGCATTTGTTGGTGCTTCTGCTTATGAACCTGTTCAGTGCTGCAGCCCTTCCAGTCAGCATTTGCACTTGTTTTGCCGACATCAGGCTCTTCAACTCTACGATGGCCTTAATCTGATCTGGGCTAGCCTCAATGCCCCTTCTGGTCACCAGGTATCCCAAGAACTTACCAGATCCAACTCCAAATGCACACTTCGATGCATTGAGTCAGAGCCGATATGTTTTAAGGATGTCAAAGACTGCTTTCAGGTCGGCTAAATGACCTTCAGGTTCCTTGGTCTTTACGACCATGTCATCGATGTAAACTTCCACCGTTCCACCAATCAGGTGTTTGAACATCTTGGTTACCAATCTTTGGTAAGTTGCTCCTACGTTTTTCAACCCAAAAGGCATCACTCTGTAGCAATATAGCCCTTTTGGGGTGATAAACGCAGTCTTATCTTCATCTGGGGGGTACATGGCTATCTGATGGTACCCCCTGTAGGCATCCAGGAAGCTTATCCTTCCATGCCCTGAAATGGCGTCTACCAGTTGGTCAATCTTAGGTAGAGGAAAACTGTCTTTGGGACAGGCTTTGTTCAGGCTGGTAAAGTCCACGCAGACCCTTCATTTACCATATTTTTTCTTCACCACCATTGTATTTGATAGCCATGTCGGGTAATTTACCTCTCGAATGGCCCTGGCCTCTAGAAGTTTGTCTACTTCCTCTTCCACTGCTTCGACGTGCGTCAACGTCGGTCTTCTTGCTCGTTGGATTACAGGTTTGGCCGACCTGTCAACGTTCAGTTTATGGCAAATGACCTCGGGGTCAATGCCAGGCATTTCGTAAGGCGTCCAAGCAAACACCTCAATATTTGCTCTCAAGAAAGCTTCCAACTCTTTTTCCTCTTCTTCGGCTAAGCCCGAGCCCAGAAGAAAGAAACGTTCTTTATCCCCCTCCTGGACGAGGATTTTCTTCAGTGCTTCTTCACTCTTCTCGGCTGGCTCCTTGCCGACATCCTCTTGGACTTCCACGTCCTCTTCTTCGATCTCTGCCTTCTCTAGTTCTCGTATCCTGCAGGTAGATTTCATTACTGCCATGGAGCAATTCTTTGCCTGCAGCTGATCTCCTCTAACCTCCTCTATCCCATGCTCTGTTGGGAACCGCAATAGTTGATGCAATGTTGAGGGAACAGCCCCCACTGCATGCAACCATGGCCTTCCCAAGATAATATTATAAGGAGAAGGAGTGTCAATTACGGTGAACTCTATCTTTATCTTCTTCGCGCCAGCCTGCACATCTAAGTTTAGTGCTCCCAGTGGCCATGTCGATGTTCCATTGAACCCGACCATTGGGCCATTAGATTGTTCCATATCGTCTGGGTGAAGGCCAAGCTCCTTGTAACATCTGACATACATGATGTCACAAGAGCTGCCTTGGTCAATGAGGATGTGCTTCACTTGGCACTCCCCAACCTAGAGGGATACTACCAAGGCATCGTTGTGCGGATAGTGGACCATCTCGAGGTCGGCCTCAGTAAAGGACACTACTGGTCCCAGGTACTCCTCGGCCCGAGGTCTTTTCTCCCTTACTTGGTACACATGCTGCAAATGTCTCACCTTCTGGGTCTCCCCTCGTATTTCATTTTCGTTTACCTTTGAGTGAATTACATTAATTACCTGAGGTCCGCCTGCCTACGGCTGTTGTGCTAGGGGAGGTGGATCTGCCGGTGCCTGAGGCAGTCTTGCCTGCTCTTCCCTTATCCTGGCCTCATCTACAAGGTCCCTCAAATGGCCTTGTCTTACCAGGTCTTCCAGGTGCGCCTTCAGGGCTTTGCAACCCTAGGTCATATGCCCATCTTCGTTATGGTAAGCACAATGCTTACCAAGGCTTTGTCCCATAAACTCTCTTGGTACCCTTGCTGGTGCTCTGAAATAGGGTTGGGTTTGGATTTTATCCAGGACTTTGTGAATGGGGATTCGGAACACAGTTGTGACTGCCTGTGCAGCCCTTAGTCTTATCTCCTGCTTATTGGATCCGTTGTTACCTTGGCCTCGCTTCGGCGAGCCGTTTCCTTTTTCTTGTTTTATCGCCATGGTTCCTAGCGTGTCCTCCTCGGCTCTGGCATATTTCTCGATTCTGGCCATGAGCTCCTCCATGCTTTTTGGCAATGTCTTTGCCAGTGATTTTCGAAATAGGCAGCTATCTTTCAGGCCATTTTTAAATGACACGACGGCCACTTCTTGGTTGCATTCTGGTATTCGGTTGAACACCTCGTAATACTTCTTGGCGTAGGCCCTCAAGCTTTCGTCCTCACCAATCTTCAGAGCCATTAGGGCATCTACCCTCAAGGGCTGTAGTTTGTCTGTCATGAACCTGGCCACAAACATCTCGGCCAGGCCTTCCCAGGTTTTCACACTTCCTTTCGGCAATTTATGAAACCAATCCGATGCAATGTCCCCGAATGATGAGGGAAACACTTTGCAGAGCAACGGCTCGTTTCCAGTGTACAAAGCCATTGAGTTCAGGTATAATTCGACGTGAAAGTTGGGATCCGACTTCCCATCGTATATCTGGAACCTTGGCATACTGAATCTCTTCGGGGCCTCAACTTTGTCTAACTCTACTGAAAATGGTGTTCTCGGTTTAACAGGGGAAGTTACCTCGGCATGCTCTTGCTTCCTCTTGAGGTAATCTCTCAAGTCCTCTTTGGTCCGGCCAGGAGCTCGGCTATCTCCTGACTTCAATCTTTTCGGTGCACTGCTCTCAGCTTCGTTGTGAGCCCTTTTCGACCTTTCTCCATGAGTTGTGTCGAAGCACAGCTCCTGCCTATGAACATGCCGATGTTCTCTGGGGTCTACTTCCTTTGTGCGATGTGTCCTTCGAGATTCTTCCCTTCTCGACTCTCCTCGCCCGACCTCCCTTGAAGGTCGGTGAGAGTGTTTTTCGCTCCTGGTGTGCTAGGGGGCTACAGGGATTGTTTTCTGCCCTCCCTTCTGGGTATTGGCCGCTGGAATCGGCATGTCCTGCAGCGGAAATGGTGGCTGCATGACGTTGTTTTGCATCATGAAATTGACAACCGATTGCAGGTCGCCCAAATTTGTTCGCCATCTCTTTCACCTCTTCATCCCTCCGCAGGCATCTATCCTTCCATACCTGGAGGTTCTCCTCATTGTAATACCCGCTTCGATCTGATTTCTTTGGTACGTCGCCCTCCTGGCCGACGTCTTTCTTGCCATGATTCTGACCCTGAGTCTCCTCGTTGCAACCATCCTCCTCCATGTTAAGATCTGTAACGCTCTCAAAATAATAACATTAAAACCCATCAATTTAGACATGCATTGATATAAAAGGTAAATATTCTTCTATTCATCAGAGTAGTTCATTACAATGAGTATTACATGTTAACAACAAAAGCAAATGCCCTACGGGCTTACAGCTTTCCAAGTTAACACTTGGTTACAAAAGGAGAGTACTAACTCAAATACACATTAAGCCCTTGGATTGAATTTACATGTAATACATTCAAAATATAACAAAACGACAAAAGTCTGTCTGCCTCTAGCCTTCCAAGCTATGTCCTTGGAGGTGGCATGCTACTTGTACCTAAAAATGATGTCCCATAAAGGGTGAGCCACAGCCCAGTAGAAATACACTAAACCGGCTATGAACAATGACTAAAAGATTAGCAGTTGATAGATGGCCATCACAGATACATCCACATATATCACATTCCGGTTTCATGACATTAAGTCCATGTTACACTTCATTTCCCATTTCTTTTCAACCTTGAGTTTGAAAACAAGGCTCAACAACTAGCCAAATAACTTAATGAGGTTAAGACTCATCTTTAAACTACTTCCGAAAATTCATGATGGATACACATTTTAATGCTGTATCAATAAGACATAAACCATTTCCACACTTTACAAAAGATACACATTTCGGTGTTGTATCAACATAACATAGAACCACTTCTATACTTCACAATTGATAACGATATACATTTTAGTGCTATATCAAATCAATTCAAACACTTCCATAATCAACATTTGATACACATTGTAGTGCTATATCAATGTCACACAAAATCCGGTTTAGAGGTCCATCCCCTATCTTCCCCTAAACCGTGGAGTACATCCTCTATCTCCTCCCACACAACACATGTATATAAACATAGATCATATACAATCAATCAATACATAAAGTTGATGTATTATTCCAGTCGCTATATTCGATAGCATACTCAACCGATTAGTTTTAGTTTGCCTAATCATCATGCATTGTCTACAACAATCAAGGCTATCCTCCACCGATAGCCTAAAGCAGTTATTTCTAAACAGAAAATAAATGCACCAAATGGACATATAATCGACATTTCAACTAGGTGAGTGATGAATGAATCTAACTACACCCTTTAATCCCAAACGCATCCAATTCCAACATTCTCAATTCAATTCCTCTTTTCTTCAAATTAATTATACCAATTAATTTATCAATGTAATTAGGGCATCTCCCATAATTAACATCACAACCCTAAGGTTCCATTTCACTAATAATCCAATATTGATCTCATTTCTCTATGCCAAACATGCATATAAGCTTATATAAACAAAACCCCAACTTTTGTAAAATTACA
Organism: Camellia granthamiana; assembly: GCA_036172215.1. NCBI lineage: Eukaryota > Viridiplantae > Streptophyta > Magnoliopsida > Ericales > Theaceae > Camellia > Camellia granthamiana. The sequence goes on along the minus strand of CM069914.1, from coordinate 79,753,398 downwards.
CAAAGTCCCAAACTTTCTCAAAATTACCCAACAATCCCCAACTCATCAAAATGCTAAAATTCAAAGACAAAGTTCATGAGAAGGAGTAGGATATCCCTACCTCAAATTCAGAGCTCAAAGGAAGGAGATGACGAAACTCAAAGTGCTCCAAAACTCAATATGTTCGGATTAAAATGTAGCCCTCGACAATCAACACAACTTTTGTAAAGGCCCAAGGTGAGGAAATCACTCCTACTAGATCAATACTTAGAGAGAAGTTGAGTTTTAGTGAGAGAAACTCTCAAATGGCTTTTTCGAAAAAGTAAGAGAGAGAAAGGATGTTGAAAAGTGATTCAAAAATGGAATTCCGAAGTTGATATAAAAATCGCCCCACTCGAGTGTGGAAAACCCCGCTCGAGCGTCACTCACAGACTCCCGCTCGAGCGTCAAAACTCACGCTCGAGCTCGAATACACACTCCCAGAACTTTTGCTGAACCAGGTCCCCGCTCGAGCGTAAAACTCCCCGCTCGAGCGTCAGACACAAACTCACGCTCGAGCGTCAAAACTCCCGCTCGAGTGTCCAACACTGCAGAGGAAATACTGGGAGATGGAAAATCACACTCGAGCGTCAAAACACCCGCTCGAGCGGAGAAGCAACAACGAAGGGCCCGCTCGAGCATCAAAAGCTCCGCTCGACCGCGAAGGCAAAAATCTGGGCAACTACTTTTGGTTTCTAAGCTCAACCAACCTGTAACAAACCTACCCAACACATCCTATAACTCAAATACAAAGTACGAAAGGATGCAAACAAGATATAAACAACTACTAACATCTTACGGAAATAAGTCCGAATCACTGTACAACAAGGAGTAAAACCCGGGATCGCTATAAGATCAATGTGTTTACCGTTCCCAGTAGGGATTTCGTCCCCAACCTTTTCCTTCTATCCATCGCTGGCCATCTATCCTCCTTTCTTTCCCACAGACGGCGCCAATTTGTGTGAGTGATTTTCTGACCACACTGCCAACTCAGTATTTCAACTGGAGAGCACTGGCAGAATAGATGGCACCTGAACGACCTGCAACAGAAAGAAGAGATTCCAGCGGTGGTTCGTCCACCAGGGGGCACTCCGACGATCAAGTCAGTTATCTCAAAGATAATTAATAGTGCTTAACTCACTGTTCAGAATATAAATTGCGTACCTTAGACCCATGGGGGTGCCTCCCTTTTATAGCCAACACAATCCTAGTCCCAATAGAAACCTAGCTTTAATGGACTTAGGATTACTGCTAATCTTGGACTCTTTAATAGATAAAGATAAACTCTCTAAGAGCTTTATCCTTATCCAGGTTGAAGTCATTCCTCATGCTAGGACTCTTGTCCCCTATCCGCTTATCCCGGATTTTGATATCTTCGGAGATAACCTCAGCCTATCCGAGATCACCTCGGTGTTATGACCAGGACACGTGGCACCTCGGCTGACACATCGGTGTCACCTTGGCCACGTGTTGGTACTCATAAATATATCCCCACAGTAGTGAATCGCAATTGAATCAATTTAAGATTTAACCGTATGAATCAAATCATTTTGCTTGAAACTCAGTTCATAAGATTCTATCAACCATGTTAGAAACAATGGAAACTGCACAGCACAAAACTTCAAAGAAGCTCAGAGCCAGACAAGTAAATACCTTGAGAGAAAGGAAGAACTTGCAAACAGATCTTTTTGCTTGAAGTGAATGAGAAAATGAGCATTGGTTGCCCCTGTTGCACAGCCCTTTGACAAAAAAATTACATAGAGAAGGTTCCCAAGGGGTAGGAGGACCATCACCATTAACGTATTTATGTTCGTTGCCAGATATTTCTTCTGTATATTGAACTCTTACCTATTGAACATGATGAGCAAGTAGAAAGATCAATTCAATATCTTTTTTGGGTGAATAATATCAATTCAACATCCAAAACGGTTTTTACATGGGAAAAAAAAATGCAATACCTCTTTGATTATAGTTGCCAAATTTTCTGCCACCTCATGTGACAAAAAGAAACTAGAAGGAACGAATGGCACATAATTACATTTCCTTGTTTCATTTGGAAGCTCAGAGTGCTCATCATCCGCAACCATAGTGTCTGTATTTCCATTTTGCTGACATGTGAGAAAACATGTATGTTGAAACTCGTAAGGCTCATAATATAACGGTAGACTATCAGCTGTAGCCAGAAATTTGGGTCGAAAGTGGTGAACTGAATTTAGTATATCTTCATCTGCAGAAAAACACACTCACCGTGAGACAAAACTCAAATCATGGTTGCATACACATGAGATTGTTAAACCCATACATATTTCTGTGACATGGTTTAGTGATGGCTGAACGAGATTGTGGAAAGAATACCTTTCTTCTTCAGGGACCAACACTTGTGCAGCTTTCATCTCATCAAAGTGTAAAAGTTGTTTCAGCCGATCAAGATGGAGTTTATCCTTTAAGAAGTAGACAAACGAATAAATTTTCGAATTCCGTTGAGAAAGACAATCTTCCAGAAATTCAAGTGTAACAAACTACTTTACCATGTAAACACGTTGCCAAAATTGAAATGCACAAAGGTTTGCCATAAATACCATTCCCTTCTACCAGTTAGGGCAGTACTCTTATCATCTCCAAAATAATAGTAGTCAGTGTACTCTGCATACTGAAGAATATATGCAATTAATCAAAAAGAGGAATTTATTGAGTAATCAAATGAAATAATGAAATTCTGAAGCTTAACAATTTAATAAATATACCAAAATGTCCTGCACAAAAGGACGTAGAATAGGTAAAGGCTGTGCATCCATCAACACACTAAGTAGAATGCCTTCATGTAACATTCCTATATCTCCAAACTTCAATATGATCATGGAAGCATCAAATGACAATGAGAAATTGACAAGCAATCGTCCATAGAATGTAGGCTCGTACCGACCCCTATGAGATGTTTTCTCCAATGCATTGATGTGATCGAGCAAACTCAATGCATCTTCAACAACTTCTGGATCTGGAGGATCCATAGCCTTCTGCAACAAGACTACAATGACAAAATGTCTCAATAATTAGGGGCCTTATTCATTCCCATGCAGACAATTACCACATGCAAAGGCAATTAGCATAGCATAGCAGACAACAAACTTTCAATTTCACCTAATCTTGCAACAAGAAGTTGTAACACAAACTTTCTAGCAAGGCCAGAGTAATCTTAAATCATGTTTATGTCTTCTCACAAGATCTTAAAAACATCATTTTCACCTATTTCACCAACTGATACTTTCGAGAACCATACCAGTTAGAACCCCAAAAGCGGGAGATTAACAAGATCAAAATAATAGAATTATCTAAATCAACTATATAACCGAAACTTTTCAGAAGTTAAAGGTTCTGAGGGGGCAATTGGTGTTAAAAATGGTTGGAAAATTCCAGGTTAAAAATAGAAATTTTCCTAACTTTGGTCTATTATTTAGGTGGGACCCGTACGCCAAAATTGGCGGGTCTAAGTGGTAACGTGTTCTATGCCGCGTTGTGATTCACGTGGTATATTTGGTTGCTCAAAACCATTATCGAGTGAATGGAAAATTGAAGCCAAAGTATGCTCCACGGAAATGGAGTTTTGGTGAAAAAACCTTAAAGGTTTGAAAAATAGCTTGTCCCACATTGATTTGGTGGGAAGTTTTGAATGGGTTTATAAGGCTTCGAATTGGAACTTGGGGTGTGCCCCAAGGGGTACCCAAGTTTCGTAGAGAGGGAGGTTATGGGCAAAATGGACTAGACCCATTGGACCCAAAAATCACCACACACACCACTGACCATCCAGTCGAGCTAGGCGCAGGTGTGTGGTGTGTGGTTGGGTTGGGCTTGTTCGACCCAATACTAATCTTTTTGGGCCAAAAACATTTGGATTTAATTTTATTTTTTAAAATAAAATCTGTCCAACTGTCCAGAATTCAAATTAATTCCGGAAATATACTGTTCCGATTTTTCCCAACAGCCAAACAGGTCCCTACGGTTTTTTATCTGTTCAAATTTGAATCCAACAGACTTGTATCTGTTTATTCAAACTGAACAGGTATCATACCTATTCAAACAGGTTTTGCACCTGTTTAATTCAAACCCAACAGCCATAAATTCTCCTATAAATAGGCAAATCCCTCATTTGATAAATTGACTCCAAATTTCGTCCATCCTTACTGCAATTCATCTCTGCATTTTGCTGCATTTATTTCATTATTTTTCTGTGAGAAAGAGTGTATATACAAAGTGTGTTCGTTGAACAAATAAATTGTCGTGCTGCATTTATTTGCTGATTGATCATTTTATCCTGTGAGATAGACGTCCATATTCTGAAAGCACCGTGGAGAGGACGAATCTGTCTTAAGGACACAGTGTCGAACACTAGACTTCATCAGATTATTACTAGAAGAAATTAATCAAGTAAGTTAATTTTTTTTCTGTTTTGTTTTTATTTAAATCAGATTTTAATTTTATTTTTGTAAAAAAATAAAATCTATTTTTATTTTATTTTTATTTTTATTTTTATTTTTATTTTTATTTTTATTTTTATTTTTATTTTTGTAATCAAACATTTTCTCTCATTTCCTTTATTTCTTTTATATTCTAGTCGTTGTTAAGTACACGACAGAATTTAATTTATTTAAATACAGTAAAGATTGTCCAACAATTGGTAATGCTACTTTAAACCTTAAGCTTAAGGTAATGATTTTCTTCTATTCATTCATGCTATACAAGATATAGCTAAAACAACTTCCAACAATTGTTTATGGCATAAGTTTGAAAGTACTTTTGAACAAATTATTGCTACCTAGAGGTAGACTCAATTGGCCATTTTGTTAAGAGATATTTACTTCTGGTGAATGCATTCGAAAATTTCCAATTTTGACCTTATCTTTTCAATTCAACCACTCAGTTTGTTTACCCCTTGTGGTATCTATGGTTTATGGTGGCTATTATTAATGTTATTTAGTTTCATAGTTAAGGAATCAGATTAAATTAAAACCACTAGCTGAATGCTCCAAAAGAGTTTTGAGGTTTTCAAATTGTATGGGATTGATAGGTAAGTTCAAGAACTAAATGGCTCTCGCCCATTCTTAAGAATTTTAGGGTTTTCCTTTCATTCATGGGATAATTTCAATGATAATGCATGTTCAATTCTTGTATGGACTCACCAAGTAATTCTATATTGTTACACCTACTATTTTTGAATTGGCTAACTTGGCGGTGGTTATAATTGTAGGAAAAGAAGCGGAATAATATCAAAGACTTCTTAAATATTGCAGGGCCCATGGGCGTTACACATTTCCTCATGTTATCAAAAAAATTTACTAATAATTTTTTTTCCAATTAATTTTTTTTTCAATGAATTTTTTTTTCAACTAATACTAACCGAGGGAGCAATTGATAATGCTACTTTAAACCTTGGGGAGGGGATTGTAATTTCGAAAATGTGAGGGGCGTGAATGTAATTTACCCAATGAGGGAAAAATTGGTATTTAAAAAAATTAAATTGCAGGAGGGAGTAATCTGTAATGAAACTTTAAACCTTAGGGAGGGGGATGTAATTTCCAAAAGGTGAGGGGGGAATTCTAATAAATATAAACCTCAGGGGGTGTCAATGTAATTTACCCAATATTATTAAAATACCAAAATGAAATAAGTCATATAGGTTGTGGTTTATTTGTATCATTTATGATTAATCTTATTCTTGGTCTTAATTACCAAAAAAAAAAAATATTTAAGTGCTTGGGGAAATCAATCCAGGGGCTAGTAGTGAGTTTGGCTTATTATTATGCGTTAAGTGCTTTAATTGGGAAACACCCTTACTTACCCTTCGGTCAAAAAGGCCCACCCTAAATTAAAATTTATGTTAAAGATGGTGGCTTTGGTGGATCCCCAAAGCTGGGTAAAAATGAGAAGAAAAAAAAATAATGTTATATGTATCAATTAGTATATTAATTAATGTATCAATTGATGATGTGACATAATTTAAGAGATTTTTGGTATTTGTAATTTGTATAATGAGTGGTTTAATAATAATATCATAACTAGTATTGATACACTAATTGGTGCATGTAGTACCACCGAAAAAAGAAAAAGAAAAAGGTCTTTGGTTGTTTAGCTCTTTAGAACATTCCTTATCATGGTTAAAATGACAATAATATTAAAAATACATAATGATTCACAAAAAAGTTTAATAAAAATTGAGATTTAATTTAGTTATGAAAGGTTTGTATTGAAAATAAATCTCAACTAATTATTACATTTTTTGTAATATATTTTTTCTTTTGATTACGTGTTCTTAGCATTAATGTTAAAATTTATAATTATTTAATATTTGTATCCTAAGTCAAAAGTTTGGACTAAATATGGGATTATTTTATTTTAAAATTATTAAATTCAATTTTGTTCTTTTATAAAACATTACTACACTGGACTCCCTAAAATTTTTAATTAACATGATATTTAACTCATTTTAACCATACCCTTCAAGATGGGAACAAATTGTTGTATTCATTTTGAAAGACTTTTGTGACAAAGTATTAAGGGTGAATTACACTAACATTGCATATAGTTTAGAACTCGTATCACTTTAATTTCTGACTTTTCAATTGTGACACATTTGATAATAAATTTTCAATCTTGTTCTAAATAAGGACAATTGAGAAGATACTATTGCTCAATTTCAAGGGCAAAGTCTGACTGGCTTGTTGGACATGCAATAATTAGACAAAGAGCTCTGTGAACAAGGAGAGAATGCATATGTGGTTATGCACCGTGCTTAGAATGATAAAGTATAAATGACTTAATGTTCAAATTCAAATAATTTGAGGGAATAATTGTTAAGTTTAAAATATTAGAATGATAAAGTATAAATGGTCAATAGTTTGAGCAGATTTAACATAATTTGCCCTTCTTTAAATCTATATAACGTCAATGTGGAGAGAGTTTGTTCTGGTGTTTGAATTTTTTTTTTCTTATTTTTATTTTTCAATAATAAATTATGATTGTTTAAAATGCGAATTATCTTATAATTTTAAAAATTATGTATCATGTCTCTTCAAAATTTTCATCATTTAACAAATTACTTATTTTATTAATAAATTTTTAAAAATTAATTAATATATTTTAATGATGTAAAAAAAATTAATTAGTAACTCAAATAATTTTACTATTGTATAGGAGAAAAATTATATATATTTTTTTCTATTAGTTTTGTTAAATAAATAATTCTAATAATGAGATTTTTTATAATTTTCATAATCATGGGGACAATCTATATTTTAAAAAATTTCAAGAAGAGTATTTGTAATTTAACCCTTCAAAAAAATCCTCAATCACATCTAGTGTTCTAATCCCCTAACATGGAAATGTTTTAATGTGAGAATGTTTCTTGGCAATGTTCCATATGCAGATCAAACATTCAATCAAAAAGAGGGAAACCAAAAAATGCCTATAGTGCGCTTTATGTCCACAAATATAATTTCACCCACAACAAAATTTCACATTCGCCCCCATTAAACACATAAAAACGTGCATGGAAAAGGACAAATGTGTCAATCTAATTGTCTTAGGACCTTTTGGTTTAACAAAAAAAAAAAGGAGGACTAACTAGTGTACAAGTTCACAAATTGGAATTTATTGGTGCTTCACCTTTCATTTATATAAGACAATTAAAAAAATTGACATAATTAGGAAAAAAAAAAGAAGAAGAAGAAGAAGAAGAAGAAGAAGCAAAGCTCGTGAAAAAAGGGAGGAGGATTCCCTCCTGTCTAAAATCTAGATTGGAAGGGGGCTGTTTGGGCCCTTGAGAGTCTATCATAGGTCCCGTTTCAATGATCCGAATTGTTTATTTTTTCAGGCATTTCGTATATTTCATCCATAAAAAAATTAGATCGATCCGATAATTGCAACTTATTCAATTTATTATTTTTGTCATAAAAAAAATGTATGGTTCATTTTTCAAAAACACAATTTTCGTTCATTTTTTTAGTGAAAACTCAGTAAGTTAAACAAGTTACGGTTATCAGATCGACCTAGTTTTTTTGTGAATGAAATAAACGAAATGCCCAACAAAATGAACAGTTCGAATAATTGAAATGGAACTCGTAGTGGACCTCACGTGCCCAAATAGCCCATTCCAATCCATAATCCTCCTCTTGAAAAAAATAACATTGTTAAGAGTGTTTCGCATTTGAACTTGTCTTCAGGATTGGACCGTGTTGTTTGGATTTGTAAGGCCCTCTACAGGTCCCTTCTCGATTATCTAAATCTTTTATTTTTTAGACCACAACGTGTACATCACCTATGGAAAAAAATCATATTGATTTGATAATCGTAGTTATCTTAGTTTATTATATTTGTCTCTCAAAAAATGAATGGTCTAATTTTCAAATAATATTTGTCATTTATTTTTTTGCAAATAAATGCCGTAAAATAACATAACTATAGTTATCGGATCAACCTGATTTTTTCATGAACAATCTACATATTGTGTTCTAAAAAATAAATAATTTGAATTATCGAGTCGAAACTCGTGATGAGTCCCACAAGTCTGAATAACATGATCGAATCCACTTTGTAGATTGGAGACAATCTGTTGCCTTTTCAAATTGCTCCAAAAGATCAAAATTCCAACACTTGTTTCATCCTTCCACCTAACATTTGCAGCAATCAAGAAAGAAATGATGCTCGGACATTCTTGAAATCTTGTTGAATTTGTTATATATATATTCAAGCTAGACACTCGCGATTCATACCAAAATTCAACATGGTTGGATTTTTATTTATTTTATATAGTTAAATGTCCAGTCTTATATATATATATATATTCAAACTATGTAAGACACTCACGATTCATACCAAATTATTTATTTTATATAGTTAAATGTCCAGTCTTATAATTGCGATGATTGTAAATAATCATTGTGTTTGTGATGATTACAAATAAAATACTAATAATAAAAAGGTTTGTAGGACTTGAGTCCACTCTTTCCAGTTCATTCAAAGCACAACCATTTCATGAATCAAAACAGAAAAAACTGAAATGCTGTATTTGAAAAAAATGTGAACACTCAACTGAAGCCTCCGGTATTTACAAAAATGCCGCAATGCTTCTCATTCATACAATCTATATATGTGTGTGTGCACAAGTCAAAAATATGAACTCTGGTGGTGATCAATTTGTGCCTCTATTAATAGGGATGGCAATTTGAAACCGGCCCGACGGGGACCCGACCCCGAATGGAACGGTTTTTCCCCAAAAAAAACTCCCCACGGGCCGGGAATGGTATTAAAAATTAAATCCTCGATCATTTTAGGGCCGGGGATGGTGATACCTTCCCCAACCCTGGACCCGCCCTGGCCCCGTCCCCGTTTACCCAGATAGGAAATTACAGTTATAACCCTCCCTATATATATATATTTCCTAATGAAGATGTAACACTACTACCAAATATTCTGACTCGGTTTTAGTCTCTCTGTCTCTCTAAAACCCTCACCTCCCTTCAATCTCCTTCCTTCCGACCGCACTGCCTCACCCCGACCTCCATCACTGCCTTCCTCCAATCTGCCTCACGCCGATCTCTCTCCCTCCCTCCGATCTCACGCCAATCTCTCTCCCTCCCGATCTGCCTCACGACGATCTCTCTGCCTCCCTCTGATCGTCGTTGTCTCTCCATTCCGTCGCTTCTGTCGCCTCATATATCTGAGCTCAGATCTAATGAAGATGAAGAAAATGATGTGTTAGATTTTTTTATTTTTTATTTTTATTTTTTTACATTTGATGAATATATGATCTGTTGATGATGTTGTTGTTGTTAATGAGTGTGTGCTCAGATCTGTTGTTGTTGGATGTTTATGTTATTATTATTTTTTTTTTATAATTTTAGCCGGGGAATTATCAGGGTCGGGGAAACCCGATCCCCGTTAGGGGACGGGGGTGAGGGTGGTGATAGGCTTTCCATCGGGGATCGGGACCGAGGACAGGGAAATTTCTACTATCGGAGATCGGGGACGGGGAGTGTGATCCCCAACCCCGCCCCCGCCCGTTGCCATTCCTATCTATCAATCATCTCATTGTACTGTAAATGTGAGACCTGTCTCCGCATCTTCATTTGCTCATAGAATTTAGCTATAAATTGTTCTGCCTTGAGATCAATCCCTTCATCATCACAAGTAACAATGTCTTCGCAATCATCTTCATTTCCACATTTCAAGAAACTTTTCCTTGCTCCATCCTCATCATTATTAATAAAATCACAATTCATTTCATAGTCATTGTCACCATTGGACTCAAAATCATAATCAAAATCAACTTGAGGATGATTTACGCAAGGGATGTGAGGCATATTGAATCGCATTGAGGAAGGGCGGTGCATCTTGACGTGAATAATGGGGGTGTTGTCGAAGGAAAGCTGGCGCTCGCCGTAATGAATGGTGATGGTGCTGCGGTGGCAATCGGTGGAGTAGTGGGCTAGGGTTTTTAGGAATTTGTGAAAGCGACGGAGGTCCATCATGAGTCTCCTGATTTTGAAAACTATGCATTTTCTTGCCCATAGCAAGGCTAGTCGGAGGATATTCCATGCTCTTGTAGCTACGCTAGATTTCTTCCTCTGCATCTTCAATTTCGACTTTAACTTCAGACTGTGATTATGAAAAGCAATGTGAATGAACGAGGCAACATGAGATTTGAGAGAGTTTTTTTTTTATAGATTTTTTTAAAGTTTGAGGCGGTTTAGATAGTGAGGGAAGAAGAGAAGCGAGAGACATATATATTAGATGACGTAGTGTATAAGGCGAAATGATACGCGGTGTGTGCAAGGTGAGTGTGTCGCAAGCTATAGGCAGTGGAGTTTGGTTTGGAGGACTGACACGGTTGTACGCGGGTTAATCAAAAGTGTAGCATTGTTTATTTCTGAATGTACCCTTTGTTTATTATAATTATTACTATATCTAGGGGTGGGCGCGGTTCGGTTGCGACCACGGAACCTTCAATCCGTCATCCATCTATTAGATTGGCAGATTGGAAAACTAGTACTTATAGTGATTCGTGATTAGATCAAGATTTAATTACTCCAATTTGCAATCATTCAAAACACACAATCTAAATCATCAAGCACTTACGAAAGTGATTTAGATTGTTGTTTTCAAAAAATAATAAATCGACACAAACGATTTTTACGTGGAAAAACCACAATTGAAGCACCTTCAATTGTGATAAAAAAACCACGGGCGAAACGCCACTAATCAATCCACTACTGAAGAAAGAAATATTACAAAGATAACAAACAAATTACCCAAACGCTTCCAATTTGTCTTCAAATCTTCTGTATATCTTTCACCGTAACCTTTGTCTCAGAATTGATTAGACTGAAGTTGAATCCACAACTTCTATTGTCGAATCAATGACTACGCACAGTATTAAACTCCTTTGAAATTCCACGCTTGAATCTCCGGATTCCACCGAAGAAGAACACTCTTGAATATAACCAATCAACCTCCTTGATATGTGCTTATCAAAACATGAGTTTAATACTCACTCAAATCATCAAGGAAAACTCACAAAAAACACCAAAAGAAAACCTCAAAAAACCTTAAATAGATCTCAAAAACGTAATCCTGGTTTTGGACTAAAACTAGCACTTATAGAAAACTGGGACAGCAAAGCTCGCTCGAGCGAAGACTCTCTCGCTCGAGCGAGGAACTAATCTCATGTGTTTTCCTTAAGTGGCTTCACTCGAGCCACTCTACCTGCACTCGAGCGTACATTCATCCTTCTCAAGTTTTTTCAGATGCAGCCTTCGCTCGAGCGAGGACTCCTTTGCTTGAGCAAGCAATACAAAATAGAAAGGAAATTTACAACTCAATAACTCAATAACTCAAGTTTGATTGTGGAATTGACAAGACTAAGGGACCTAACAATCTCCCCCTTTGTCAATTTCCAAACAAAACTTTCTAACACAATTTCCTAGAAAACAAATGTACTAACTAAACAAACCAACTCAATGAAAAACAAGCCAACTATCAAAACAATCTTGATGGAAAAAATCTGCAAAAATGAAAATAGAGAGAATAGTTATTCAAAATAAGAAACTATCAAGACATAATAAATCAGAAACCCAAAAGAATTAAGTCCAGTCTCCAGTCTGCAAAAAACCACAATTAATATGCAAAACTCAATTATCAACATCTATAGATCCCAATATATCATATATTCCATACAAAAACTAGTCCAGTGCTGCTTGCAAAATCCATCATAAGTATGCAAAATCAACATACATCCCATATATACCCCCCAAAAATTACCCCGAACCAAATACTCCCCCTTTTTGTCTGGGAGAGACAAAAGAAACAGTTATATATAGACCATAATAAAAATTGTCCAAAAAAAGTAAAAAAACTGTCCAAAAACCACAATCCAAATACTATAAAAAAAAACTAGGCATCTGATGGAGGTGGCAGCTGCATCTGGAGCAAGGAAAGAATCTGGGCTAGCCTCATGCTTTGTTGATCGAGATGACCGTCCGGTGTATCCAGGCGAGCATCTAATAGATCAAGTCGATGTATGACCGACTGCTCAAACTGCTGCAGCTAGCCACGAAATGAACGCGGACGCATCTCAGGCATCTCTGGTGCACCAGCAACGGCTGCATCATACTCAGCCTCCTCAACTAAAAGATCATCACCTGTATCAGTACCCCCGACTCCCAATGGACCCCCTCGAATATGAGCTTGACTTTGAGACACAGTCAACTTAGTAATGGGTTTAACAGGAGAGGCAAATAAGTCATCCTCAAAGACAGGAACACCAACAGAACTGAGGAATCTAGTGAAAAAACAACCATAAGGAAGACCTAAGGACTTGCGTCCCTCAAAAACAGAGATCATTTTGGTGACAATCATCGCAGGCAGGTCAATGGGAAGATGATGATCAATGCAATATAACACATACCCCTAATCTTAGGTAATGTGAGAGAAATGAGTGGTCACATGAATATTGGCACACACAATGATGTTAAGAAGACGAAAATGCGGAAGAAGCTCATTTTGTTGAATGAGCGCCCTGGCAATCCAAGTCCAAGGAGTGCCACAAAGTTCAGTGGCAACTCGATCGAAGTCAACACCACTGCGAGTAAGAAAAGGATAATGAAAATCCTGGACTTCTAGAAGACCAAGAAACAACCGAAACATATCATCAGTGATGACTAAGGACTTCTTCCTAACCCAGGTGCTAAATGAGGGAGCAAGTTCCTTGCGGATAGAATGCATATTACAATAAAACTCACGGACTAGACTGAGATTTTGAGGCCCTGAGAAAAGCAACACTTGATCACCCCCTAAGGAATCAAACAACGAACGAATGAGGAACAACTCAAACGCACTAGGAAGGACATTCCGTTCAAGGTGGACTTTCCTAGAGACATAGAACTCCCGAAACAGTTTAGATTTTCCTTGGATTCAAATTTTTCAGTGTTATAGCTTGGGCGAGACACAGTGGATTTAGGACGTTTCGAAGGCTCACCCATGACTAATCAACAAGAGGACAAAAAAACCATAGAAACACCCACCAAACCATACCACAATGTACCCAAAAAAAAAACATTAGAACCCCCAAAACCAAACAAAAGAGCATAGCAAAACATTAGTAATCCAACAATGTTAGAAAAAATATCAAAATCACAAACCCATAGCATAATATCAATGACAAGTAGAACAGAGCTAGGTTAGGATCCAACAAACACAAATGTATTAATAAGAGAAAGAAAAGAACACAAAACTTAGTATTTGAGCACAAAAAAATGAAGGGAATTAGCATCAATTAGACAGAAATTAGACAAATATTAAAGCCCTAATTCAAACCTAGATGTTAAACCCTAGCACAAAAAGTATCAAATTACAAAAACAAGACACAATTGAGAGACAATTAACCATAATGAGAAGACCAATAACAAACACTGGAGAACCCTAGACAGCAAACAGAGCATACACAAAGACACACTACGGACAAGTAAGTAAAAAAGAGAAAAGAAAAGAAAACTTACCAAATAATGACAATGCTAGATGGATGAAGGAGTGATGCCCCAAAAATCGAGTGAAAACCAAAGGAGATACCAGCAATGGGGGAAAAGAAAACCCTAGGTGAGAGAGAGAGAACACGACGCAGGAGGGAAAAAAAATGAAGTGAAAAGACGCAACATCAGAATTTAAACCTCGACAGGTTGCTCAAGCGAAGACTCTCTCACTCGAGTGAAGCCACTTATTTACAAGAGGTCGCTCGAGCCAAGATCTTGTTGCTTGAGCCTAAAAAGCACGCTCTCAGAATCTAAGACATCAGTAGAAGCACGCTTGAGTGAGAACTCCTTCGCTCGAGCGAAAAACAAAAAAAAACAAAACTTTTTGAGCACTAAACATAAAACTCACACTATGAAGTGGAACCTAAAACACAAGTGAGCGAGCACAATAGCATGAAGGTGATAGTAAGATGAAATAATCTACAAACCATGAAGCCCGTAAACTTGCAATTTTGACAATATGAAGCATATAATCATGAGCAAATCAGATAAAATATAATCAATGATCATAAGCTACATGAGAATGTACAACTCAGAAACCAACATGAGAGCTCACAAAATGAAAGTGTGTGTGTGCAATCCTTGAGAGGCCATAGAGCTAGAGTTAATCCTCGTAGTGATCGGATGGCTGGACCTCCGGCAAGAGTAACTAAACATCTCAGAGAAAAGTCAAACCACTAGGAATCACAAGGTATTTGTTGAGTAAACGCGGAGGCTCCCCCTCAATCAATGAGTCCTTTTATTATTATTATTATTATTATTATTATTATTATTATTATTATTATTATTATTATTATTATTTTTTAACCTTTCTTTCTTGTGGGCACTCACTGGTGGCATGCATGCTCAAGAGTATGGAGACCAAACCAGAGAAGAATGAAATCAAAAAGGATGGCCTGGTTGGTGCCTCTGAGGTAGCCTTTTCCTAATGCCCAGACTTCAATGAACTGAGGGAGAAACCGTGGAAGTGAAAAATGATGGTAGATGGTTAAGAGACTCAACATCACCCATGATATATTAGTATAGGTCAATTCCTCTGAAAAAGTACAAGAAACACTGTTAGTGGTCCATAGAGAACTGTGATCACTTGTGCAGAAACCCCTACAACAGTTTATCTCAAGGATGTGTACATAATGAGATCATGAAGTTAATGAGCATGGGCATTCAGAATGAGCTATGAACAAAGAAGAATGAGATCTTGTAAGCAGCATGAGCAGTGTTCATATAAATTTGGATGCACAGATGATAGGAATCAATGACTATGAGATTATAGCATTCAAGCACACATAAAGCCAAACACTCACACCCACTCAAGGAACAAGTAACACTCTAGTGATCGAGCACTACACCCAAGGTCTTTCTAAGGAACTCAAACCGAAAAAGATCAAGGGGTTTTGTAAAAATATTAGCTTTTTGATGCTCAGTGGGTACATGTTCAAGAACAATAAGGCCCTCTTCCACTAACTCTCAAATAAAATGATAACGAATGTCAATGTGTTTGGTGCGAGAGTGTTGGACAGGATTTTTTGAAATGTTTATGGCACTTGTGTTATCACAAAAAAGAGTGAGAGTGTTCTGATCTATCCCATAATCATGAAACATTTGCTTCATCCACAACATTTGGGCACAACAACTCCCTGCAGCAATGTACTCAGCCTCAGCAGTCGAAAGAAAAATGGCATTTTGCTTTTTACTATGCTAGGAAACCAAATTATTCCCAAGGTAAAAATACCCCCCGGATGTACTCTTCCTATCATTAGCACACCCTGCCTAGTCGGCATCACAAAAACCAGTAATTTCAGTTGTAGAATCAGTAGAAAACCAAACCCCATACCCCAATGTCCCATTAACATATTTAATGATGCATTTGACCGTAAGAAGATGAGACTCTTTAGGACTGGCTTGGTAACGGGCACGAATACCTACACTGAAAGCAATATCAAGACGATTGGCTGTGAGGTAAAGAAGACTTCCTATCATACTCCTATAACGGATAGGATCAACATCAGTACTAGAGGAATCTTTGGAAAGGTGAAGACTAGTGCTCATAGGAGTGCGTGCATGTTTGGCAGACTCAAGACCGAACTTTGACACAAGATTTTTGGCATACTTGGTCTGAGAAACAAACATCCCAGAAGGAGACTGTTTAATTTGAAGACCCAAGAAATAAGACAACTCTCCCATTATGCTCATCTCAAACTCATGTGTCATGCAATCCGAAAAATATTTTACAAGATGATCAGCAGTAGATCCAAACACAATATCATCAACATAGATCTAAGCAACAAGAATATGAGACTTAGTATGTTTCACAAATAAAGTCTTATCCACACTACCCCTTTGAAAGTCATTATCAAGAAGAAAGGTAGTAAGTCTATCATACCAAGCCTGAGGGGCTTGTTTCAACCCATACAAAGCCTTGTCTAACTTGTAGACATGGTTTGGACATTTAGGGTTCTCAAACCCTTTTGGTTGCTCAACATAAGCCTCTTCTTTCAAGTACTCATTTAGAAAGGCACTTTTCACATCCATTTGAAACAATTTAAAACCAAGAAAGCATGCAACACCAAGTAAAATACGAATAGATTCGAGATGTGCAACTGGGGAAAACGTCTCATCATAGTCAACATCCTTTACTTGTGTGTAGCCTTGAGCAACCAACCTGGCTTTATTTCTAACCACAGTACCATTCTCATCAGATTTATTTTTAAAGATCCACTTGGTACCTATCACATTCATGTCTCTAGGTCTGGGAACTAGAGTCCAAACATTGTTACGTTCAAATTGACCTAATTCTTTATGCATAGCATTGACCCAACTATCATCTAGTAAGGCCTCTTTAATATTCTTAGGTTCAATTAATGAAACATAACACATATGAGATACCTCATCCCGAATTTGTCTTCAAGTTTTTGTTCAATCCGATACACTTCCAATCACCTGTTGAGCTGGATGATTCTGTTTCACCCTTGCTGATGGTTTGAACTCAGGACTTGTGGTGACAAAAGCATCAGAAGTGGTGTCTCTCTGTGCATTCTTTGGACTCTGACTTACCTGAGAAGATGGTGCTGTCTCAACTTCTTATGCTTGGACCTCAGCTTCTCTTTGACTTTGTGGTTCAGTATCCAAGATTGAAGACTCACCATTTTCATCCTCATTTGTCGCTGGAGTAGGGGAACCTGTGTCATCTATAACCACATTGATCGATTCCATTAAAGAAGAAGTTCGCAGGTTATAGACTCGAAAAGCCCTACTAGTTGTTGAATACCCTAGAAAAATACCTTCATCACTTCGGGAGTCAAATTTGCCCAAAGGCTCTCTATCTTTGAAAATGTAACACTTACTCCCAAAAGTTTTGAAGTATTTTACATTAGGTTTCAATCCCTTCCACAATTCATATGGAGTTTGTAAAGTGTCGGGCCTTAAATACACGCGACTTATGACATAAACAGCAGTATTTAGGGCTTCAACCCAAAACTTTAGAGGAAGTTTCTTACTAAGGAGCATGACCCTAGCCATCTCTTGAACAACCCTGTTCTTCCTCTCAACCACTCCATTTTGTTGTGGAGTAATAGGTGTAGAAAATTCATGCTTAATTCCATGCATATCATAAAAATCCGAAAACGAACTGTTTTCAAACTCACAACCATAATCAGTTCGGATTCTAATGATACACCCATTAGAAACACCCTATTCATTTTGGATTTTAAGGACTAAGGCCTAGAAAGCATCAAACATATCAGATTTTTCCCTTAAAAAATTTACCCACGAAAATCGAGTAAAATCATCAACAATTTAAAAAATGTATCTTTTACCTCCAATGCTTTCAGTGCGAGTGGGTCCCATAAGATCCATGTGAACCAATTCAAGAGGACGTTTGGTTGTAAAGTTGTTCACCTTTTTATGAGGGGTACGGGTTTGCTTCCCAAGTTGACATGGTCAACACACATAATTTAGATTCTTACACAGTTTAGGTACTCCTCTCATAAGCTCTTTGTTGGCTATCTTAGTTAGGTCTTTGAAATTCATGTGACTTAATCTTTGATGCCACAAATCAATGTTACTTATGATGGCTGAGTGACAAGTGAGATCATTAATAGTAACAATCCCATAGCAGTTATCAAATGTGCGAACCCCATGCAAGATAGTATTTCCCTTTTTATTCAAAATTTCACATTTATTTTTTGAAAACAATACTTCATGGTGGGAATCACACATTTGACTGATACTCAAAAGATTTGCTTTAAGACCATCAACAAGTAATGCATTTTCAAGCTTGGGAAGACCAGCTACACTTATAGAGCCCTTACCAATGACTCTAGAAGTGCCACCATCTCCAAAGGTAACAATTCCACCTTCATATTTTTCAAGGGAGGTGAAGTAGGATTTGTCACTTGACATTTGACGAGAACACCCACTATCAAGATACCACATGTGTGAGTCACGTGCTTTTAGAGCAGTGTGAACAACTAAACTAGTCAAGTCATCTTTTCTCACCTATATCTTTTTGGTCGTGACAAAATCAGGTCTGGCGGTCTTGGTAGATGACTTAGCGTTGTGGACACCCTCATGTATCTTGGTGTTCCGCCTAGACATGTAAGGTTGTCTCCTAACCCAAAAAGTAATTTCTACCCTTTTGAGACACCTTACCAAACAATTCAAAGCAATAAGGACGAATGTGGCCATACCTACCACAATGATGACAAATAAAAACAGGTTTTACCTCCTTTTTGTTGATCTTACCCCCATTAGGTAGATAAAGAGAGGGATCACCCTGGTGTACCTTCAGCTTTCCCTTTGCTTGAGTCTTCAGGTCATGTGATGTAGAGGCCTGTCCCTTGTGAGCTGTCGTATTACCATAGCCTAGCCTACTTTTGTCACAATCCATTTGTTGAGACCCGAGGATGTCTTCTAATGATTTGGAACCTTTGTTCCACATGGCAATGGTGGCTCTAGCAATTCGGAGTTCTTCATCTTTATGACAAACCATCTCTTCCAATGTAGCTTGTGACATTTCAAGACTTTCCATCTTCTCTTCATATGTGGAATACACTTTCAGGAGTTCATTCCTTTCAGTTTCACAAGATAGAAGTTTCTCACATAGGTCTTGCCTATCACTAGAGATCTTCATGACATTCTGCTTTGCTGTTACAAGTTCTCCTTTTAGCTTGACATTCTCGCTTTCACCTGCTTTGAGCTTGAGAGTGAGTTTGTCATTGATCTTGGACAGATTCAGAGATTCATCGTAAAGCTTTTCGTAGGCTTGTTGTAGATCATCACCATTAATCTCATCATTGTCTTCTGATGTTTCATCATCTTCTTTTTGCTCCTCATTCTCCTTGACCTCATCCAATCAAGCAACTAAGGCAAGAAAGGTGATAGATAGTGGTGAAGATGACTCTCCTCTTTCATGAAATTGGCTCAGAATGTCCCATGCATCTTTAGCCTTTGTGCAGTAAGCAACCTGTTGCTATTCTTTATCAGAAATTGCT
The DNA here is from genome assembly GCA_036172215.1 of Camellia granthamiana. Classification (NCBI taxonomy): domain Eukaryota; kingdom Viridiplantae; phylum Streptophyta; class Magnoliopsida; order Ericales; family Theaceae; genus Camellia; species Camellia granthamiana. The sequence continues at coordinate 79,733,813 of CM069914.1, read as the reverse complement.
CCACGAATAATAATCAGAACTCTCTGATTGCTCGGATTGTCAGCACTTTCAGCATCCTCTTCAATGGCTTGCCAGCCTTCTGGGTCGAAAGCTCTCAGAAACGCCCTCATTCTGATCTTCCAATACAAGTAATTACTCCCATCAAAGGTGGGAGCATGATGCAGATTTTGACCACGAGCAAATTCCACTAGCTTCGGAAGAGGTTAAGTGAAAGTGGACCAAAATGCCATGAAAGCACTATCCCCGTCTTCACCGGATTCAGTTTCTTCGGGTTCTTGCTTCGACCCGCTTTCTCCGATTCTTTTTCGAAGGACATTCAAGGGAAATATGTCCAAACCCTTGACATTCATAACACTTGACCCCTTGCCCCTTTACAATCTTCTTTTCAGTTTTTGGAGCAAGTTTTGGGTTTATCATTACTCTTGTCTTTTGAAATAGGGTCTCTGAAATTAGGCTTCTTTTTCTTTAAAATTTTTTTGAACTGTTTAGTAAACATAGCCGTCATCTCAAACTCTAAATCAAACTCAGTCTCAGGAGTTTTTGTAGTCTCATGAGCACTAGTGAAAGCCACACTATCTTTTTATTTTTTCTTAGAAATTTGGTGGGCTTCATAAGTCTGCAAGTTTCCAACCAACTGATCAAGCTTGAGGGTATCAACATTCTGAGCCTCCTCAATGGCTGTCACTTTTGATTGGAACCTCTCAGGTAAAGACCTCAAAATTTTTCCAACAACTTTAGCTTCAGGGACTTTTTCACCGAGTGTGAAACAGGAATTCATGATATCACTAAGTTTAGCATAGAAATCATCAAACGTCTCATCGTCACGCATAAAAAGGGTTTCAAAGGCAGAGGTAAGACGTTGAAGTTTTGACCTTTTAACAGAAGTAGTACCCTCGTGAATCGTTCCAAGAATGTCCCAAGCCTCTTTTGCTACCTCACACGTGCAAATATGACAAAACTCTTCAGGTGTGACGGAGCAAAAAAAGGAATTGAGAGCCTTATTTTTCCAAGTCGAGTTTTGATAATCGGTTGTGTCCTATTTATCAAGGGGTTTGGGAATATCAATACCATCAATGGTGAGCCAAACTTTCGCATCGATGGGTTTTAAAAACGCTCTCATACGAGCTTTCCAATAAGAATAGTTTGTACCATCAAGTAACGGAGGTCTATGGGTCGAGTTACCTTCACGAATTGAATTCATATCACCAATCACACAAAATCACACTCCTATAGTTTTGATAAAAACAAAGAGTGACCCGCTCTGATACCAATTGAAAATCCTAAGTGATTTGTAATTAGATCAAGATTTAATTACTCCAATTCCCAATCACTCAAAACACACAATCTAAATCATCAAGCACTTACGAAAGTGATTTAGATTGTTGTTTTCGAAAAACAATAAATCAACACAAATGATTTTTTCGTGGAAAAACCACAATTGAAGTACCTTCAATTGTGATCAAAAAACCACGAGCGAAACGCCACTAATCAATCCACTACTAAAGAAAGAAAGATTACAAAGATAACAAACAAATTACCCAAACGCTTCCAATTTGTCTTCAAATCTTCTGTATATCTTTCACCGCAACCTTCATCTCAGAATTGATTAGACTGAAGTTGAATCCACAACTTCTATTATCGAATCAACGACTACGCATAGTATCAAACTCTTTTGAAATTCCACGCTTGAATCTCCGGATTCCACCGAAGAAGAACACTCTTGAATATAACCAATCAACCTCCTTGATATGTGCTTATCAAAACATGAGTTTAATACTCACTCAAATCGTCAAGGAAAACTCACAAAAAAAACCAAAAGAAAACCTCAGAAAACCTTAAAGTAGATCTCAAAAACATAATCCTAATTTTGGACTAAAACTAGTACTTATAGAAAACTGGGACAGCGAAGCTCGCTCGAACGAAGACTCTCTTGCTCGAGCGAGGAACTAATCTTGCGTGTTTTCCTTAAGTGGCTTCGCTCTCGAGCCACGCTACCTGTGCTCGAGCGTACATTCATCCTTCTCAGGTTTTTTCAAACGCAGCCTTCCCTCGAGCGAGGACTCCTTCGCTCGAGCTAGCAATACAAAACAAAAAGGAAATTTACAACTCAATAACTCAAGTTTGTTCGTGGGATTGACAAGACTAAGGGACCTAACAAATTCAAACTACCAAAACCATGAATAAAGCAGTAGTAAAGATTGTATGCCTCTGTATTGTTACATCCATATCTGTTTTTAAAACAAAAACCAACCAGCATATATCATCTTTTTTATTTATTATTTTTACAATTAGATTTAAAAATCAAAAAATATAGATAAATAATACATTTATTTTTTTCAATTCAAAAAATTTATTCAAGTTGAAAACTCTTTTTCAACAGAATATTTAAAAGATTTTTCAATTGAGAACACAAATAGAATATTTAAACAAATTGAAAACACAAAGTCTTACAAATTACTGGGGGTGCTCGCAGTTTGGTAGTTCAATTGCGACCAAAGAAACCTCAACTCCTCCATCCGTCCAAAACTAGACGAATTGGAAAAAATCAATCCGCAACCGTCCGCTCGTCATTACGCATCCGTCCAAAATGCAGCAGATCGGATCGGTTCAGTTCGGTCGGTTTAGGAGGATCAATATATCCATTGCTCACTCCTACCTATATCCACTATGTGGATTGAAAAGAATCTCCATCCTGTAAGGGACCGGAATGTTTAATTACATTCAATAACTCCAAAGTAACGAGATTTTCTATAGCTCTATTAGGTCAAGGAAAAAAGTAAAATATAATTAATTTTTTATGTTTAATTAACAAGAAAGTTTTGAAATTTTGCAAGAAATACAAGAGACTCAACAGTGCATTTTATTTTTCTTCACAAATGGACAAAATAAGTTTCCTTTTACTCTACTAATTTTTTCTTGAAAAACAACTTTCCCGTACAAAATTTTTTGACAACTAAACATGGTGTACATGAAGGCCATCTTAGTCATTCTAAATCAATTAAAATTATAGAAGAAAGGGCTCCTAGACCCACTTTGTTGAAAACTTGCTTTTGCATTTCTGTCTTCTAAATGAGAAACCTTATAGAAGGTTACTATATTTGTAAAGTGTAACGACCCCATCACGTATAATGATTAGTACTTGATTAATTAAGAAGATTTGCAATTAATTACCGAGTATTATAATTTAATTTAGGATTTATGAGAATTGTGGGATCTGACTCATATATGATTCTATTAAGGATTTATTTTGAAATTAGAAATTAAGGGTCCAAATGGCTTAAGGAAGTAAAATTGAGAAGTTGAATCAATTTAATTTTAATTACGGACCCATTTGGGAGTTTAATTAAATATTCGATTCAGTTTAGTAAAATTGATATTCGATTAATTAGGTCCTAATTGGAGTTGATTAAGTCATGAGGATTGAGAATTGTGGTTATTATAAATTAAATTTAATTTTGATGTGTCAAATTGGAATATGTAATTTATTGATAAAAATTTTGAGTTTGATCCGAAATTGAAGGCTTGGGTGATCTACAAAACCAAAATTGATTATGATAATAAGTTCAGATTTAATAATTGGAGCCTTTTGGGACATTGATTAAAATCTGATTCAGATTGATAAATTTAGTTATGATTGATTGGGACCTAATTGAAGTCAATTAGACTAACTAAGCTATGTAAGAATTTATCGATCATGATTAAATATGGTTAATTGTGGTTTAATTAAGTTAATGTGTAATGATGTGCCAAACCAGTCCTAATCAATTAAGTAAGATTAAAAAAAAAAAAATGAAGATGAAATGAAGTTAGGGAGAGTTCTGGAGCCATTCTTTGGCTATAGTAATAATAATAATAATAATAATAATAATAATAATAATAATAATAAAAGGAATGGAATAAAAAAGGAGTGCAAGTGTGCTAACCCTCTTGACTTCAAAAGTTCTGCTAAGGAAACCGTGGAAAAAAGAAAGGGAGAGAGAGAGAAAGCACCGAGAGGGAGAGAAAAACAGAGAGAGAGAATGCCGAGAGGGAGAGATGGCTCAATTTCTTTGAAGAAGAGAATCACTTTTGCTGGAAACCGTATGGGGACTCAAGAAATCCAACCATTGAATAGTTAAGGTAAGAAATTGAAGCTTAGACTTTATAAATAATTTAGCTAAAAGTTGAAATTAAGAAGTAATTTGAAGATTAATTATATAAATTGATAGGAAATTGGGTTTTGAATGTTAAATCAAGTTAGGTTGAAAAACTTGAGTTATGATTCTTTTAATTTGTTAAATTTGGGTTCAATTTAGAGAATTATTCTTGGATTAAGTTCTATAAATTACAACAACAAGGGTTTATTAAAGGTTTGGCCCATGCAAATGAGTTAGGTTAATGATTATGGAAATCAACTTAGAAATTAATTATTTTGCATTTAATTTTTGTAATCTTGCATGAATTTGGGCCTTATTTCTACATGCATGTAATTTGGAAGAATTAAAGAATAAATATGGGTTTTGATTTTAATTATTAACCCATGCATGTAATGTAATCTAAGAGTTTGACTCAATTAAACATATTTTAGGACATCTATGACTATGAATTAAATTGAGGTTAAAATAAATTGAGTTAAGCTTGAGATTAAGGAAATGAGTTTGGGAAAATTTATCAAGTAAGTTTAATTTGTGTTATTCCTCATGAATTTAGATTTCATCTGTACATGCATCAATGAATCTTTAAGAAAGTTATGGAATTAGTCTCATGGATTTTGTAAGAAATTAAGGAGACTCATAGTTGTGGAAATTAATTTAGAAAATTAATTGTTTTGTTTTGATTTTGTAGCATTTCTTGTAATACATGAGTTTTAAGAGAATTGAGCCATTCAAGTTCATATTTTGAAGAGACAAAGGAAATTTTTTAAGAAAATCATGTTTATGGAAATTTGGAATTAATCCTAAAGCTTTGATTTTATAATTGGATTTTTATTTAAGCCATGCATGTGATGTAATTTAAGAATTTTATTTAATTTGGATATATTTTAGAACACCCATAATTAAAAATTGAGTATTTGGTTAAAAATTGAGTTAAGTTGATTTTGTTATTAATAGTAAAATTGGATCTATTTGTATTACATACATCATGGAATTTCAAGAGGTTGGGAAGTCTAATTTATATTTTAGAATTGTGGGTTGACATAAAGGAGATGAATTAAAACCAAATTTGGGCAATTGGAGCATGATTTTGAATGAATGTTTTCTAATTGAAAGTGTTTACTAAATCATACAATGGTTCTCCATTTTTGTGTACCAAAAATACATGTTTTGAGGCCTTGATTACCAAAATTGAATTTAAATTGCAATTCTGGAATTTTCAGAATTTACGTTGTCCGCTCGAGCGAGGAAAGTCTCGCTCGAGCGTGAAAATCGAGCTCCCAGTAGTTTTTCAAATTTTGCAGTCCGCTCAAGCGACCAAAGTGGCGCTCGAGCGGAGACCCATTTTCAGCATATTTTGGAAAATTGCATTTAATTCACATTTTTATTCTCATCTCTTTCCAAAGCACTCTAGACATGATTTGTGATTCAATAATATAGCGATCCCGGGGTTTTACCCCTTGTGTACGATGATCCGGACTTGTTTCTGTAGATGTTAGTAGTTCCTTATATCTTATTTACATCCTTTCGTACTTTGTTTTTGAGTTATAGGATATGTTGGGCAAGTTTGTTACAGGTTGGTTGAACTTAGAAACCAAGAGTAGTTGCCCAGATTTTTGCCTTCACGCTCGAGCGGGACCTTCTTTGTTGCTTCTCCGCTCGAGCGGGAGTTCTGACGCTCGAGTGTGATTCTCCATCTCCCAGTATTTCTTTTGCAGTGTTGGATGCTCGAGCGGGCGTTTTGACGCTCGAGCGTGAATTCGTGTGTGACGCTCGAGCGGGGAGTTTTGCACTCGAGCGGGGACCTGGTTCAGCAAAACGTTCTGCAAGTGTGTATCCGCCGCTCTAGCGGGATTTTTGACGCTCGAGCGAGAGTCTGTGAGTGATGCTCGAGCGGGGGTTTCCACGCTCGAGCGGGGTGACTTTTATATAAAGCCGAGATCCGACTTTTTGGATCACTTTTTCACATCCTCTTCTCTCTCTTACTTTTCCAAAACCCCATTGTTGAACACCTCACTCTAAAACCTAACTTCTCTCTTAGGATTGATCTAGCTAGAGTGATTTCCTCACCTTGGGCCTTTGTAAAAGTTGTGTGGATCGTCAGGGGCTACCTTATAATCTGAGAATTTTGGAATTTGGAGCATCTTCATTTTCGTCATCTTCTTCCCTTGGGCTCCGAATTTGAGGTAGGGATTCCTACTCACTCTTATGGTCTTTGACATAGATTTTTGGTTGTTTTGATGAAGTGTTGAAGTTGGGTGATTTTGGGACTTAGGGTTTCAAATTGTTAAAAAGAGAGCTTTGTTATTTTGATTCTAAAAAGTGTGTTTTGGATTCAAAATAATGGTATTGTTGTTGGTTGTTGATATTTAGACCATTGGGTCAATAATGGGAAATGGGGTAGAAAACCCTAATTTGTTATATAAATTAATTGGTATAATTAATTTGGAAAGTTGTGGATTTATGGAGTTGAGTTGGAAATAATGGAATTGATTCATTATATTGCCAATGGTGGAGTTGGATTTATTTAATCGCTCACTTTCGAAAACATCGATATCTTATCTGTTGGAGCTTTTATTATCTGTTTATAAATAACTGCTTGGGCTACCGGTGAAGGGTAGTTTTGATTGTTGTAGACAATGCATGATGATTAGGCAAACTAAAACTAATCGATTAGATATGTCATAGAGTGTGACGGTTGATAGAATACATTAACGTTATGTATTGATTGATTGTGTATATGACTTATATGTATATACATTGTGTGTATGGGAGAAGATAGAGGATGTACTCCACGGTTTAGGGGAAGATAGGGGATGGACCTCTACACCGGATGTTGATTGGGAGGAGATAAGGGATGGACTCCACTGATACAGCTCATATGCTTGTCAGTTAATGTGTTGATATAGCTAATATGCTTATCTATGGAAGTGTTGATACAACTCATATGTCTTTGGAAGTGTCGAGATAGCTAATAGGCTTACTTGTTGAAATGTGGATACAGCTTGTACGCTTATCTGTTGAGATGTTGATATAACTAGTATGTTTATCTATTGTAAAATGGGAAACGTTTGATATGAGTCACTGTCTCATATAAGTGGTTGGCCAGGTCCTGAGCCGTTGATGTAGATTGTGAAAATGGTAAGAAATGGAAAGTGAAATGAAACATGAATACAGTTGTCATGTAATGAAAATGATGTATGAATTGATTTATGGGAATTAAACATTTATCAATTGCTAATGTCTTAGTTATTGCTCATACTGTGTTTAGCATATCTCTACTGGGCATTGGCTCACCCTTTATGGGACATCATTTTCAGGTACAGGCAGCATGCCACCTCCAAGGACATAGCTTGGATGATGATGAGAGTTGAAGACTCTTTTTGTGTATTTTGTTTGTATTACATGTATATCAAGCCAAGGGCTTCTTTTGTATAGAGCTAGCACTCTTCTTCTATGTAACCAAGTGTTAACTTGGAAAGCTGTAAGCCCGTAGGGCATTTACTTTTGTTGTTAACATGTAATACTTTTGTAAGAACTATTCTGATGAATAGAAATAGTTGATTTCTCTTGTATCAATTCATGTCTTTAGTGATGGGTTTTATGTTTTTTTTTTTAGGGCGTGACAAATAAAAATTAATAAACTACCAATCAACATAGATTAGTTAGTTAAGGAATGAATCTTTAATCTAGTGGTAATTGTTTAAGAAGCCAAGTAAAAGATCAATCTATTTAGAAAAGAAGGGCTTAGTAATGAAAGAATATGTGTAATAAGAACCCAGTTTATTTGAATGAGATAGAATAAGCGTAGTAGAACTTCAAACTATTTAGATGGAAAAAGACTAGAAAAGGAAAGTTTGATCAAGGGAGTAATATTATATCTCAATGTGTATATGTTATGTGCTTGTGTAGGTCACGCGCCATTGTCTGCCTAATTTATCTGATATGTCCAGTCTGTCTGATTTGCTTTTGCAGCCATCTATGAGTAATAACTCTGTAAAGTTATGTTTAACTTAAGTATTTTCTGACTGGCATGATATGATCTATTTTCCGAAAAGCTATCTTACGAATTATGAATGAATGTCCAATTTTCTAAAAAGGTATTTGTGGCACCCTTAGTTCACGTGGCCCTCGCCCGGGGGTAACAATACCGCGGCCAATCTGCATGTGGCCCTCGCCCGGGGGTAACAATACCGCGACCAATCTGCACGTGGCCCTCGCCTGGGGGTAACAATACCATGGCTACTTGCATGCAAGATATGGACCTTTATGGTCGTTGGTACCAACTATGTATGTGGGTCTCTGGACCAATCTAATCTGATAGCTAATGGGTGTACCACGTATGATCTTATGCAAAATCTGAATATGAACATGACTGTGTATCTAAATCTATTTCTGTTTTGAAGTCTGAATATGTTCTGATTTAAATATTGGATCCTAACTTGTGCTGGACATCATTCATAAAACCCCTTTACTCTGTTATTATTCACTGGGCTCTAGCTCACTGTATTATTTATGTATGTAGGTGATCAGGCGTGTGACCAGGCTTAGAGGCATCTGCCTAGAATCTATTTTTGTTAGCCAACCTATGTGCCTCCCGTGAAGGTTCCGGATGTGTCAAGTGATTTTGGCTATGCGATTTAAAGTTTAAGTTTTGCTTTCTTGTTTGGTCAAGCAAGTTTTATGTATTTTGTAAATAGGGCTTAGTCCCTTTCTACCTAATCTGTATATATATTATGACGTGAGAATTATAACGCCCTCAAAAAAATACATAAATCCCATCATATTAGACATGCAATGGTATAAAGAAATCAACACCTTTTCATTCATCAGAGTAATCCTTACAACAGTATTACATGTTAACAACAAAAGCAAGTGCCCTATAGGCTTACAGCTTTCCAAGTTAACACTTGGTTTCACAAAAGAAGAGTACTAACTCTATACAAAATAAGCCCGTGGCTTGATATACATGTAATACAACAAAATAATCAAAAAAAAAAGTCTTCAACTCCCACATCCATCCAAGCTATGTCCTTGGAGGTGGCATGCTACCTGTACCTGAAAATGGTGTCCCATATAGGGTGAGCCAACGCCGAGTAGAGATATGCTAAACACAATATGAGCAACAACTAAGACATCAGCAATTGATAAATGTTTAACTCACAAAGATCAATTTATAACTCCATTTCCATTACATGACAACCATGTCTATGTTTCATTTCATTTTCCATTTCTTATACAATTCTCAATTCACAACAGCGGCTCAGAACCTGGCCAATAACTTCAATGAGACAGTGACTCATATTAAACATTTCCCGTTCTACATTAGGTAAGCGTACTAGCTATATTAACATCCCAATAGATAAGCATACAAGCTGTATCCACATTTCAACAGATAAGCATATGAGCTATATCGACACTTCCAAAGATAAGCGTATGAGCTATATCAACACATTAACTGACAAGCATATGAGCTGTATCAGTGGAGTCCATCCCCTATATGCTCCCAAACAACATCCGGTTTAGAGGTCCATCCCCTATCTTTCCCTAAACCGTGGAGTACATCCCCTATCTCCTCTCACACACACAAAGTATAGACATATAAGTCATATACACAATCAATCAATACATAACGTTAATGTATTCTATCAACCGCCATACTCCATGACGCACCCAACTGATTAGTTTTAGTTTGCCTAATCATCATGCATTATCTACAACAATCAAAACTACCCTCCACCGGTAGCCCAAGCAATTATTTCTAAACAGATAATAAAAGCTTCAACAGATAAAATATCAATGTTTTCGAAAATGAGTGATTAATAAATCCAACTCCACCATTTCACAATATAATGAGCCATTTTCATTATTTACAACTCAATTCCAAGTAACAACGGGTATGTTTGGTTTGAGTTTGGGAGATGAGTTTTGGAGATAAAAAGTACGAAAAGTTGTTTGGTTTGGTTTTTTTCCAAAGATGTTTTGGAAAATTATTTTGAGAGAGAGTTTTGAAAAAAGTGATTGATTTGATGTGTATGCGAGAGAGATTTGTTTGGAAAACTTGTAAACCAAACAAGTTTTGGGAAATTTTTTTGAAAAAATTTGTTTGGTTTGATTACTTTTGAAAACTTATTTGTAGAGAATTTTTCCCAAAAATTTTTGGGAAATACAAACCAAACGAGGCCAACAACTTTCCCAAATTAATTATGCCAATTAACTTATATAACAAATTAGGGCTTTCTCCCCCATTCCTCATTATTCACTCAAAGGTTCAATAATCAACAACCAACCACTAGAACATCATTTTGAAACCCAACATACATCTTTAAGAATCAAAATCACAAAACCCTCATTCATGCTTTTTGAAACCCTAAGTCCCAAATCAAACTATTTAAACAATAGACTCGAAATCTATGTTAAAACCCATAAGAGTGAGTAGGAATCCCTACCTCAAGAGATGACACCCAATGGAGAAGATGAAGAAAAACGGAAATGCTCCAAATCACAAACTTCTTGGATCAAAAGATAGCCCTCGACGATCAATAACTTTTTTGTAAAGGTCAAAGGTGAGGAAACAACTCCTACTAGATCAATACCTAGAGAAAAGGTAGAGCTCTAGAGTGAGAAGCTCAACAATGGTGTTTTGGAAAAGTAAGAAAGAGAAAAGATCTTGAAAAAGTGATCAAAAAGTCGGATTTGGCTTTTAAATAAGAGTCGCCCGCTCGAGCGTGGAAACCCCCGCTCGAGCGTCACTCACAGACTCCCGCTCAAACGTCAAAAATCCCGCTCGAGCGGCAGATACACACTTCCAGAACTTTACACTGAACCAGGTCCCCGCTCGAGGGCCAAACTCCCCGCTCGAGCGTTACACACAACCTCCCGCTTGAGCGTCAAAACGCCCGCTCGAGCGTCCAACACTGCAGAAGAAATACTGGAAGATGAAAAATCACGCTCGAGCGTCAAAACTCCCGCTCGAGCGGATAAACAACAACGAAGGCCCCACTCGAGCGCCAAAAGCTCCGCTCGAGTGGACAGGTCAAAATCTGGGCACTTAGTTTAGGTTTCTAAACTCAACCAACTTGCTTCAAACCTGCCCAACACGACCCAAGACTCAAATACAAAGAGTAAAGGATGTAAACAGGATATACGCAACAACCGACTCCGCGGAGCCTAAGTCCGGATGCAACAATTAAAGAAAGGGAAACCGAGATCGCTATAACGATGTGTATATGCATACATAAAAAGTTTAAAATTTCTCTGTCGCATACAAGTCTGCACAGCTCGATGGACGTTGTATATTTGGTATCTGCTTCCGCTAGCCCCTTATATTATGTTAATCTGTCTCAGAGGCCTTCGGTAATCCCAGGATTACTGGCCGGTTACGATGCTAAACCTATAGGGGCGGGTTTGGGTCGTGACATAAAGTCAATTGGTTTTGTTTTTAGTTAGTTTAATTAATTATACTTATTTTATATTTCCAAGAGTAAATTATACTTACCTCGCTTGAGGTTTAGTATAATTACAAAGACCTACTTTGTGGTTTGAAAATTTGCTCTAACTTTCCTTACTTTTGAAACTAATATCAAGATTTCTCCTTACGTTAACTTTGACTCAAACAGTGTTAAAATTGATAATAAAATGACTAATTTACCCTTAGCTCTTCTTCATTTCTTTTGCAACCTTAATTTTTTATTTGGTGTAAATTACACTTACCTCTCTTGAGGTTTAGCATAATTACAGGGATCTCTCTTGTGATTTGAGAAATTACTCTAAATATTTTGGGTGCCTCTATTTAACTTTGAAACTAATATCAAGATTCCCTTCTTAGGTTAACTTTGGGTGCCTCTATTTACACACCACATTTTGTCTCAAGGCAAACCATTACCCAAGGCACACCTTTAATTATTTGATAAATAAATATTTTTCTCAATACACACCACAATCTTCCATCTTTATCCTTCCTCACACACTCCACCCACAATCTACTCACAATCTTCCATCTTTACCCTCACTCACACACCCCCACACACCCATGTTCTTCCTAGGGGTGCAACTTGGGTGAGCTCAACCCGAGCAACCCGAGCCCAGCCCGATTTTTTTTAGGGCTTGGCCAAAATATTTTCAAATTCGGTACGGGCTTGGGCAAAAATTCAGAAGCCCGAATTAAATTTGAGCAGGCTTGGGCAAAGACGTCAAACAACCCGAGCAACCCGAAACCCGAATTATACATATATAGATATATAAAAATATTAAATATATATATAAATTATTAGCCATTACATGATATTAAAGTAATTTATATTATTAAATCATATTGAATATATATTATATATACAAATAATATAAAATCTTACTTTTTTTTCTTTTTATTTTCACTCATAAATTGTAAGAATTACTATAGTGGCATCTCTCTTACATTATATAAATTATTTGTTTTGATGGTATTAATGATTTTCTATGGAAAAAAAATTGTAAATAGAGTCAAATTTTAATAATTTAATAATGTAGCTGCAAAAAAAAAAAAACTGAAATTCATTCATAATTCGGGCAAATCAAGCAACTCGAACAATTCGGGTTTAACTCGGGTCGGGCTTGAGCAGACAACCTCGAGTTACAATTCGAGCTTGGGCAGGTCTCAACACAACTTGGGCTGGGCTTGGACAACCTCTCAATCCGACCGAACCTGCCCAAGTTGCACCCCTAGTTCTTCCATCTCCCCCCTCCATTCTCTGTTTAAACAGATGAAGACCGTTATTATGTTCAGAGTAAAGTAGTGGTGAAGACGTCGTCGGTGGTGCTCAACACAGAGTAAAGCAATTGGTGAGTTCTCATTTGGCAGTACAGAGTCGAACAAATCACATATGTTCGACTATTGATAGCCGAACATGTAGCTTGTATTCGACACATAGAAACTGAAAAATTGAATCAAGTTCGACATTAATAGATTGAACAAAACCAATGTATACGGCTGTGGATAGTCGAACAGAAGAATAATATTCGACTATGGATAACCGAACTAATACAAACGGTTTATCCCTAGCAAGTACACAAAAAAGGGGGAAAAAATGAAAAAATAACCTTCTCCTTGCTCCATTGTTCCAAATCAGTGTTGCCAGATGCATCCATCATTCAATCCAATCAAAATCTTCAATAATATGTATATTTTTGATTGTTTCTTTCAAGGGTTTTGGGTTTTGTTTTAGGGTTTTTGGATTCTTGACAGACAAGATATGTACGTAACGTTTGAGAATAAAGATGTGTATTATATTCAGTATTGTCCTTTGTGGTAATTATACAAATGGTGTGTATTATAACATTTGTCCTTTGTGGTCATTTTATTTTAGGTTAAAATTGTAATAAAAAAATTAATTAATTAATGGTGTGCCTTGAAATGAAAACTGGTGTGTAAATAGAGGCTCCCATTAACTTTGGCTCAAACAATGTTAAAACTGATAATAAAATGACTAATTTACCCTTGGCTCTTCTTCATTTCTTTTGCAGCCACAATTTTTTAAACATAATTCAGCAACCATAGATCACTACGCATTTTCTCTCTCTTTTCTCTTCTAGCTATAGCTAGGATTGTAATTGATCAACTCAAAGACTCAAAAGTCCCAGAATTTACTCTAAGAATGGGGGAATTTATTTGTGTGTGTATATATATATGTGTGTGTGTGCGTGTGTGTGCGCGTGTGTGTTGAATTGTTGATGAGGTTTGGAAAATTTATTTGACAATGGGATTGGATTACGCATTGGTGGTTATCAATAACCCTACCAATGAACGGTTGAGGAGAAAGAGTTTCTATAAAGAGAGATAGTGTAGAAAAAATAAATAAATAAAGCAAAACATATAAAAAGAAAAAGAAAAATAGAATATATATAGTCACTTAGATTTAAAAGTTAACACAAGCATATATACATATATATATAGAGAGAGAGAGAGGATCATATGTCCCAGTTATGATATTTCTGATATTTGATTATGATTTATTGTGGTGTTAGTTATGACTTATTATGATATTGGTTATCATCTATTGTAATTATTATTTTGGTTTTAATCCAAAATGTCTTTCATTATACTTTATGTAGTATTTAATTATGACTTTTATTTTTAATTATGACTAAAAAAGATTTAATTATGAATACCCCAGATATCATAACTTGCATATGATACATTATTTTGAGGATGTGTATTATAACATGATTTATATATATACTAGGGAGATGTTTGGCATCACCTACAAAAGTCAAAAAGTCACTAAAAAAGCAGAAAAATTCGTATTATTTAACGGGAAGTCTGTGGGTTCAAAAAAATAAATAAAAATAAAATAAAGACTGCTTAGTGCTACTGCATTGCATTTCCTCACATTCAATACGTGTCATGTTGAGCAGAATTAGTTTTAAAAATAAAATGAGAAAAACTTGAAATATGAAGGGTCAAAGTGAAAAAAATAAATTTTAAAAGCCAAAATTAGAAAGTAGCCAAACATAATGTAATTTACACTATAATTTATTGGGAAAATTGGTCTAAGGTCCCTCTCTCATTTTTGATAATGAAATATATCCACAATATTATTATTTGATGTCTAAGGTCCTCACAAATAAATTTGATCTCTCTCCTTCTCTCTCTCTCTCTTGTTGATCTCCTCAAAACCCAAGATCTTTCTCTCTCTCATTCCCTGCATCTATCTCTCTCTGCTCATGATCACAACCACCATGAGAATCATCATCACCATGACCATGCTCATGATCACAACCACCATGAGAATCACCATCATCATGATCATAAGCAGCAGCATGCTGATCAGCATCTCCATGGAAGCACAGTTAGTTCTTTAAGAAGCTTCAACAATCATTCCATTGAAGTCCACTCAAGGGGAGATTCACATGTTCAAGGAAATCTTCACAACCATGCTCATAGTTCAGATTTTGAAGTCCATCCGTCTTCAAAAGATAGCACTTCTCAACAGAAAGAACTACCATCTCACAAAGAAGAAGTGCAAAAACACCACCACCACCACATTGACCACAACATGAAAGGCATCTTCTTGTATGTTTTGGCAGATACCTTGGGAAGTGTTGACGTTGTTATTTCAACCCTCTCACTCTGCCTCTCTCTCACACATGTGCTAGGCCATCCATACTCTGTAAAAATGAACCCAGAGAAATTTGTTGGAATAAATTTATGCGATGATTGGTTTTTTGAAGATGTATTCGAAAATTTCTCTGGAAGATCCAAAGAAAATTGGTTAAAATAAATTCAGAGAAATTTGAATTTTCTCTGGTTTATAAATGAACCAAAGAAATTTGAATTTGAACCTAGAGAAAATTAGTCAAAATGAACCCAGAGAAATTTGAATTTTCTCTGAGTTGAATCCAGAGAAATTCTTTGGAAGTCCATAATTTCTCTAGAGAGAATTTCTCTGGAAAAAATTTCTCTGAATTAATCAATGTTGAGAGACCTTAGACATTATGAACATATTAAATGTCCTTTATATTATAAAATCTTAATATCAGGAACCCTAAAAAAAAAACCCCCTAATTTATTATAAGTTAAAAATAATCAAAAGGCAAAGTAAAAGTTTTATTTTTCTCAACTTATAAATAATTAGTTTTTTTTTAAAAATTATTTAAATTATTTCTACCTAATAAATTATAAACAGAAATTAAATCAAGTAGTCAAACACAAATCCTTAAATTAAAATAAACTATTAAAAACTTATTTGTAGCAATGAAAATGTATACTTACCAGAGGGGACGACGGAAATTACTGGGGGCTTAAACAATGTGAAAAGAATAAAATAAATTAATAAAGAAATTCAAATGTTTTACAATAAGTGGGCCTTTAGAGTTGGTTTTGTCAGTGATTTTTTTTTTGTTTATTTAAATTTTTAAATGAATTTTTTAATAAAGTATTTAAAAAGTTGTTAAAAAATTATTAAAAAATTTGATGTAACATTTTTTTTTAAATTCAAGATAACTGATTTGATGGTGTTTTATTACTGGTCAAGAATGGATTAAATGAGATTACCTACTTCCATTATCATATAAAATTGAAAGTGCAATAAATATACCATAATACAGAAATTTTATTTTTTTATGGAGAACAAAATACCCTCTATTTTTATTTTCTTTTTATTTTTTTCAATTCTCTAATTGTTACTTTTTTTTAATTGAGTTGTGTTACATGCATTAATTAGTATACTAACTAGTATACCAATACTAGTTATAATATTATTATTGACCCCACTCAGTATACAAATTATAAATTTTAAAAATATTTTAAATTATATCGCATCAATTGATACACTAATTAATACATTAATTTTATTATTAGACACTTTCTTGGTTGTTCACAATCAATGACCACGTGGATTCCGGGGGGAGCGTGGAATTGGTGGGGGAATGAATAAGTGGTCAAGTTAGAAAAATAAAATAAAATAAAGGTCTCTTCTAGTTGTGGTTTTGACTAATTTTGTTAAAATTTTAAATAAATTTTTAATAAGTCAAATATAAATTAAATTTACTCAATAATTTAATAACTAGTATTAATATATAAATAAAAAATACATATAAAATATATATATAGTGACGTTGTAGAGTTGTTGTTATATGACTTTAAAACAAAAAAATTATCAACATCCATTGCAACTCATGGGTTGATTTGGGATATGAGTTAGCTTTTTGACTTTTTGACTATTCTGAGGTTAAAAAGTCGGGGTGTGCTTTTTGACTTTTGTGAGAGAAAAAATATAATGATTATAGATTGGATAGGATGTTTTGTCTTATTAGGCTAAAAAATTTATTTTATTTTTTTGTGACTAAAATGGCCAAATAAGATTAACTTCTATGGCCATGAGTCATCACTAAAGATCATTTTGAAAAGTTAAAAAAATGATATTTAGTAATAAAATTTTAAAAATATCATTAATAAATGCACAAATAAAATAATTTTATGTAAATAAATATTTACTCATTAAGACACAAATTTTAGCCACTAATTTTTATTTTTAAATATTAGGAGGCTATTTACTGCGATTATTGTAGTTGTCACAAATGTCGTCCAAAAAAATTAAAAAACTAATATTTAGTAATAAAATTTTAAAAATATCGCTAATAAATATATTTTTATAAAAAAAAATAATAATTTGGTGCAAAAATTATTTACTTATTGAAATGAAAAATTTAGACTAAAAAATATAATAATAAATCACTAAATATCTAATTTTATTGTTGAAAAAATAATAATTATATTTTTAGCAATTAAAATATTTAATCATTCAATTTTTTATTTTTATAATTAGAATTTGTTAGTGTGATATATTTTTATTTTAATTTTAATATAAAATTTTTTTAAAAATTCAGATGTTCGAAGGGACCAGCAGTAGGAACATGGAGAGCGAATAGCGAGATCTAATCAAAGGGGTCCATGTGGAGGGAGCAGACACGGGATAGGGAATTCGTTAGTACGTCGCAGTGGATTTAATCCAAAGCAATGTTGACTCACTGCCATAGACGTGGCGAGAAGATTTTCCACGTTTCACCCACTGTTTTGTGCCCATTCTCTGCGTCAGGATCCTCTAAAGTGAAAACCCTGAAGTGATCTCCTAGAGTGATCCATCCAACGACTGAAATTAAACCTCATCAAAACGACGTCATTTTGGTGAGTAATTTGAAGAAAAAAAAAAAGAAAAAAAAAACAACTTTAGTTCAAAACATCAAGGGTTTTGCAAATATGAAGCATTAGAGAAAGAGAGAGAAGGGCTAAGAGGAGAACCCTTCCCACCCCCGACGCGCCACCGCCGCCCCGCCATACTCCAACAGATTGAAAGAAAAACACACATTGAAGCAGCTCCTTTTCTCCCCAATAGCATCATCTTCCAAGAATTTTCCCAATTTCTCAACAATCTCACCTACTTCAGTCAGCCACCTCTCAACATCTGTTCACATTTTTATTGTGGTGAAACAGATAACCAAATTGATTAGTAATGAGAGGGAATATGTAATCCAATAGTTTCGAAGCAACTGGAGCAATCATGGAAATATAATTTATTTTTCTCTCTTATTTTCACTTTTCTTCAGATCAGCAAAATGACAATATAAAAAGCAAAATCAAAGAGTATGCGACAGGAGCTTTTAAAGCTTACCTATCTCTCTTGCTTTGCTTTTGCTTGTTTTCCCAAATGAAAAAGTTTCAATCTGTTGGAGTATAGCGGGGTAGCAGCGTGGCAACGGCGACGGCGATGGCGCGTCAAGGGTGGGAAGGGTTCCTTCTCTCAGCCCTTTTCTTTCTCTCTCTCTCTCTCTCTCTCTCTCTCTCTCTCTAATGCTTCATATTTGCAGAACCCTTGATGTTTTGAACTAAAGTTGATTTTTTTTTATTTACTTATTTTTTTTAAATTACTCACCAAAACGAAGTCGTTTTGGTGAGGTTTAATTTCAACCATTGGATGAATCACTCTAAGAGATCACTTCAGGGTTTTCACTCCAAAGGATCCTGACGCCCCTTCTCTACCAACTACCACGATGACACATGTTGACCTTTCTAAGCAACCCACCATTAAACAAACACACTCACCCACAGCAGATTCTTCTTATGTTAGATTGTGGATTCTCCATGTCGGGTTGTTCTAACAAGTCGGTTAAAAATTGACTTTCAATTTATTTTTTTTTAAATATGTAAAAAATTATAGAAGTGATGTGACTGAAAATAGGTTAAAAGATGACTTTTGACTTTTAGCTAAGTTCTAAAATTGTTTTGCGTACTGGTCAACTATGCCATACCACCATCATTTTAAGGGTAAATTACACTTTGTCCCTTTAAAGTTTCACCTATTTCTCATTTTGGCCCTTTAAGTTTGATTTTTTTTTCACTTTGGTCATTCATGTTTGCAATCCTCCTTCCCATTTTGGCTCTTCAGGTTTGCAATCCTTTACACTTTACTCCTAAACTAACTTCTATACAAAAAACTAACAGAATCTACCACATCACCAACATATCAGCTCCATGTGTAAAAAATTCCTTAAAGATGCAAAAAATGAAAAATAGAAAACAAAAAAATTGGAAATTTTTTTAGTGTTTAGTGATTTTTTTTTTCTTCAAATTTATTCATAAATATTATTACATTATAGATGGATCTAGATTAGATGAACCTAAAAAAATAAAAACAAATTTAACTAAAAAAGAAAAAAGTTCACTAAAGACAAATATATATATATATATATACTGGCTCAAACACATGTATAGTTAATTCTGAAATAAAAGGTTTACTATCGGTTTTTTTTTACGTCACATATGGAGCTGATGTGTTGGTGATGTGGCAGATTCTATTAGTTTTTTTTATGAAAGTTAGTTTTGGAGTAAAGTGAGAAGGATTGCAAATATGAATGGCTAAAGTGAAAAAAATCAAACTTAAATGGCCAAAGTTGGAAGCATTGCAAACATGAAAGGCTAAAGTGAAAAAAAATCAAACTTAAAGGCTAAAGTGAGAAATTGGCGAGACTTTAGGGGGGTAGAGTGTAATTTATGCTTATTTTAAACTCTAATAAAATAATAGATAGAGGAAATAGAGGGACATGACTCTCTTTCATATTCTTATTCTCCATGTTTTTTTTTTAATTTTATTTTTTTAGATTTCATTTTATGCCTATAATGATAATCTAAATTGTTTATCTTGTAAATCTCACAATGAAGTTCGTTAGATATCAATGAATACATAAACAAATCATGTTTTGTTTTATAGAATGAAAAGTTTAAGTTTAAACTCACAATTATTATCTATTTTAAAAAATAAGATACAATTTATTCATATATCTAGTGATATTCGATAAAATTAACTTTTTGCCTAACTTATCTAAATTGTTGGAATTACGAGATGAACAATTTAAATTATCAATGTAGGCCTAAAATGGAGCCTAAAAAATAAAATATGGAAGATAAGAGTATGGAATGGTGTTGTTCCCAAAATGAAGAGAGATAAAGAGAGGAGAGATGAAGAGTGTGGGTTCACCTCTTCACATGATCCATTCCATGTCATTAGGGATGGATTGAGAGTGTGCTCCCAAACATTTTTTCCATACTAATTAATGATAATGATGTTATGTTTTAAAAAAAATGGTTTTTAAAAAGTTGTTTTAGATTTTTTTAAATATTAAAAATTAGTTTCATAAAAAAATAATAAAATATTTTTTATTTTTTATATAGTCTTATTTTTTAAGAAAGTAAAAACAATTTTTTATCTAACCATCTCAATTGCCTTGTAATGGTTTTCATTATAAGAAGTGTTGGATTATTACTAACCTTAGGTTGTTGCTTAAAATCAATATAAAAAAATTGGTCTTCGTAAGTTGTTGAGTATTGTATCTTATTTATCTTATAATATTTTTGAGTTGGTTGTCGAGAGTTGTTGACGGTAAGGGTCATGATAGTGGTCTTATGGGTGAGGAGAGATCGTTTTGAAGATATTAATAAGTGAAACAATAAACAAGATTTATAAATAAATAAATTCAACCGCAATTTATATACGATATTAAACAAGCTCACATCACTTTTTAATGTCATACACGAGTTTTGACAATTGGACTAATTTACGTTGTTCTTTTAAATAATTATTCTTAATATAGTAACATAATTTTCTATATTCAATTGCATCCTTAAAACTAATATATTAGTGATTGTATTAGTGATGGTAGCATGACAGAGGTGGTGGGGAGCGGGTTGTGATTAGGACTGCAAATGAATCGAACTGTTTATGAACAAGTTTGGCTCGGCTCGTTAAGGGCTCGACTCGGCTCGATTTGTTTAATAAACGAACCGAGCTCGAGCTCGAATATTAGGCTCGTTTAGTAAACGTGCCGAGCTCAAGCTCGAGCTCGTATAAGCTCGGCTCGCTTATTTTTATTTAAATTATATAATAAATATATTAAATAATATAAATAATATTTTTTTTTAAATGATATAAATAATATTAAAAAAAATTATTAAGCTAAGCCGAGCTGAGATCGAATTCTATTAATGTTAACGAGCCAAGCCGAGCTCGAGCTTAATAAACGAGCTCGACAAGTAAACGAGCCGAGCTCGAGCTCAGCAAAACTCGGCTCGGCTCGGTTCGTTTGCAGCCCTAGTTGTGATATTGTGGTGGTACATTTTAAAAATAAAAAAATATTTTTTACCTAAATAAAATTACTTTTCATTAAGAGATATTTAATCTAACATCCCTCTTCAATTTTTGATAATGGAAGAGATTCACAATATTTTTTTTGTAATTTAAAGTCCCACACCCACGCCCATACCATTGTTTAGGAACTCAGACTGGACCGGCCGGTGGGATCGGTTGGACAAAGAACCAGGCCTTGTTTTGGTCCGAAAAACCTTCTAAACCCGAATGAAGGGCAAAACCGGTGTAAAATTAAAAAACCGGCAGACTAAACGATCGAACCGGCGACCCAGACCGGGTTTTGAGGGTCAGCTCGTTTGTTTTTTTTTTTTCTTTTTAATTCTGTCTTTAACTTCTTTTTTTCTTCTTTTCTTTCTTTCTTTCTTTCTTTCTTTCTTATATATATATATATATGTATTTCAAACTTTTGACTAAAAATTCTTACTTCAAGAGTCTCCTCTTATAAAGAGAAGTCTCATTGGAAGTTTGAGGAGATTATGAAAGTCTATTGCTATTATAGGAAAAGATTTTTCAAAGAGAACCTACAAAATTCTATGTGAGATTCAATCAAATTATTTGAATCATATTGATTGGAGAGAGAGTTGAAAATTTTATTTCCTTCCAAAATTAAATCTAGCATTCAATCAATTTGTTTGGAGAGAATGTTAAAAAAATTTAATTTCTTTAAAACAAGTGACTTTTTCTTATCAGTTATGATTTTGTTAAATATTATTGATAAATACTATGCAACAATTTTTTAATTATATATTATTAATTTTGACGTCACGGTTCAACTGCTTTGACCCAACAATTGCACCGGTGACCTGTCCACCTGATCCCTTTTTCCGGTTCGCTCACCGATCCAATTTTCAAAACATTGACCCACACCCACCCCTGCCTCCCACCCCAACACCCACATCTCTCTCTCTCTCTCTCTCTCTCTCTCTCTCTCTCTCTCTCTCTCTCTCTCTCTCTCCCAGCTTTTTCTTTTCTGTTCTCACTCCTTTTATCTCATCCTCTCCATCTGGCACCGATCAGAGTAAGATTTTATGCTATTTGTATATATAATATATATTCAATATAGTTTAATAATCTAAATTACTTTAATATCATGTAATAGCTAATAATTTATATATATATTTAATATTTTTATATATCTATATATGTATAATTCGGGTTTCAGGTTACTTAGGTTGTTTGATACCTTTGCCTAAGCCCCTCCAAATTTAATTCGGGCTTTTGAATATTTTGCCCAAACCCGTACTGAATTTGAAAATATCTTGTCTAAGCCTTAAAAAAAATCGAGCTGGGTTCGGATTGCTTGGGTTGAGCCCGTCCAAGTTGCACCCCTAGTTTGGAATAGCTTAATCTTAGGAGCAGAAATGACTAGACCATTATATTTGATAATATGCAGAAAGCAATTAAGATGTTTCCAATGTTCATCAAGTGACTTAGAGAAAATGAGGATATCATCTATGTAGACAATAGGAAAATGACTAAAGGGATTAAAAATTTCATTCATAATGTTTTGAAATTCACTAAGAGCATTTTTTAATCCAAAGGGCATGACATTCCATTCGTAATGGCCAAAAGGTGTAGTAAATGCAGTTTTATAGCGATCATCAGGATGAATTTGTATTTGTCAAAATCCACTTTTAAGATCAAATTTACTAAAGATGACAGCTTGACTAAGTCTTTTAATGAGATCTTTTTTATTAGGGATTGGATAGCGTATCCATTCTAAAACTTTGTTTAACGGTTTATAATTAATGACTAATTGGGGAACACCACGTTCAAGTTCAACATTTTTATTAACATAAAAAGTAGGGTAAGACCAAGGCGATTTACTATTACTATTGATGTTATTTTTTAATAATTCATTAATCTCTTTTTTGCACATTTCCACTAATTCATGATTCATTTGAATAGGTCGAGACTTAATAGGAATTTGTTTTTCATTAAAAAATTTAATATAAGAGAGTGCAACTATATGTTTTTTCCTATGCCAGAAAGCACTAGGTAAAGTGGAACAAACGGTATTTTCTAATTGGTTTTTAAATTTATCAATTTCAGATATAAGAATTGGATTAGTCAATTGCGTTTCAATTCTTTTGTATTTTACTTATTCTTTGAGAAATTTGAGTTATTTAGTTAATCGGTTAATAGATTGGGATATAGAATATTCTTTTAATTGATTTAATTCTTTGATTTCAGGAGGAGACAAAAATTTTAAAGTCACTGTTTGACCAAAAGCTTGTGTGGTTATTCCATGGTTAGTAGTGGTAAATGGATATAGAAAAAAGATAAACGGAGTTCCTAGTATGACTTTGTCGGTCATATTTTTGACTAGAACAAAAGATGTTTTAAAACAAACATTGTTTTGACAAATATGTACTTTGAGTAATTTATATTTAATATGCATTTGACTTCCATTAGCAGAACTTAATTGTTCACTAGTTTTATGATAATATTTTGTAGGGATTAAACCTTCTTGAATACAATTTAAATCAACACCGGTATCAATGAGGGCTATGACTTCTATTTTAAAATCATTAATAACTAGTTTGACTTTCGAATGCCATTTTTAAATATGAATTTTATTAATAATATTTAAACGATGACCATCATTGTGATTATCACTATTAGATTTAGTTGATCGATTATCAAAGATGACGTGGCTAGGATCAGGACTAGAACTAGATTCATCAGAGGAAGTATCATTATTATTTTGGAAATCATTAAGATTTTTATTGATATTTAATATTGCAATTTCTTCTTCTAATGATTTATCTTTAGCTTTTAACTCTTGAATGGTTAGTTTAATTTGGTTAATCTCATTTTGTAAATATTGTAAAGTGATTTCTTTATGTTTATTTTTTCAGAATCTTTCTCAAGTAGTTGTGAGACTAATAATTAGTTTATCTTGATGAGGTTTTTTGTCTTTATTTATGAGTAAAGATTTTAACTTATTAGTGTATTTTTTTTAATTTAGGATTTTTTAATTTACTAATTAATTCTATTAAAGAATCTTCTTCTTGTTGTGATTTACGAAGAACATTGATTTGCTAACAACAAGTGTCACGACCCAAACCTGCCCCTATGGGTTTAGCATCACAACCGGCCAGTAATCCGTGATTACCGAAGGCCTGCTTAACAGTAATAACAGTAATACAGAGTAAGGGGCTGGCGGAAGCCAAACAGTGATAAAAGGATGTCCAATGAGCTGTGAAAATCTGAATGCAAAAAGACTTTTATGAACAAGCCACATTCATAACCAAAACATATATACAAACATCCAGGTTATGGACCAAATCCCTTCACCATAACTGTACAGTCAAGTCTTATTCAGTCAATACAAAATGGAGACAAAAGGGTAAATCCAGAACACCCCAAAACAGCCTTAGCTTGAACGGACTTGGAACCTCGAAGTGAGGCACAAAGGTTGGCTTGACAAAACGAGAGCTTAACTTGACGCTCCTAGCTTCGGTCCGGTGCCTAGACACCTACATATAAATTTAAACAGTGAGCTAAAGCCCAGTGAATAACAAATGCGTAAAGGGGTTAAGAATGAATGTCCTTTCAGTAATTAAAACAATCATTTGCATCAGTAAATCAGTTGTTCAATCAGTGGCTCACATTTCATGCCATAACAGTTATTAGAAACCATAGTAGTCATATGTGGTACATCCGATAGCAAAACAGTACAGTAGGTCTTAACAGACCGAACAGTCAGTTGACGGCCATCAAAATAATAAACAGTGGTAGTTCCAAATATTGGAACTGATAGAGATCTCTGTGACAGTAGCAGTAAGAGTACAGTAACAGTAAGTTGCTATGGATGCCACGAATACAGTTTACAAATATGACAAACATTCATTCAGTAAACGATGCCATTTCAGAAAACAGTATAATCAATCATTCAGAAATAGTTATAATTGAACATATCTTTACAACATTGTTACTCACAGAGTACTGGGCTACAGACAGGCTAGTCAGCGTCCTCAGGTGTCAACCCTACACAGTTGCAGAACGAACACACACACTAACTTACACACTTGGGATTAACAACTTAGCCCCTTAACTTGACTTGGTGTGGTTCTATAACATTATCCTCATTAAGATGCCTTAAACTTGGCCTAGGAATGCCTAGGATGAAATGAGGATGCAAAAATGTACTTTAAAACACTTTTCAAAATTTGCTGAAACAGGGGTCCACGCTCGAGCGTGGCTTTCTACGCTCGAGCGGACATGCAGATAATGAAGCTCCGCTCGAGCATGACTTCCTTCGCTCGAGCGGGCTGCAAACTCACGAAAAGTACTAGTTCCATGATATTCACGCTCGACGGACGCTCGAGCGTGAGACTCAGACCCTCGCTCGAGCGTGAGTTCTCTCGCTCGAGCGACTGCAAAACACATGAACTTCTAGGCATATGTATCTCACGCTCGAGCATGACTTTATACGCTCGAGCGGAAGTGCATGTACTCAGAGTGTATGCTCAAGAGTGAAGTCCTACGCTCGAGCGTGGATCCAAAATCTGGAATTTCCAAATTGATCCTCAAGCACAAAACTCAACCTTTAAAGCTTCAAACTCGATTCTTTTGGGCTAATTTTCTGGAAAACACTTAAAAACCCATAATTCAACATGTTTCAAAGATCAATTTATGAAATCA
This sequence comes from Camellia granthamiana, assembly GCA_036172215.1. Lineage (NCBI taxonomy): Eukaryota > Viridiplantae > Streptophyta > Magnoliopsida > Ericales > Theaceae > Camellia > Camellia granthamiana. Next base: position 79,707,853 of record CM069914.1, on the reverse strand, counting down.
AGCCCAAAGTTAAGCCAATTGAACACCAATTTCAAATAAACTTGAAGAACAATGCAAGAACACAACATGCATGAGTTCTTATGAATTCCAATGCTCCAAAACATGGTAAAATGCAAGATTGAACTCTAAAACATGGTGAATTCATAGACTACAACCAAAAATATGAACATGCAAGTAGGAATTCTCATGTAAATGACCTCAAAACTCAATGACATGGACATGCATGCAAACATTGCTACTCAATAGAACACTTTGAGCTAACTCTTGACTCTAATCACCAATTTTACCATGGACCATGCAAGAAACAACTTAAATTCACAATTACAAGAATGAATTCCCTACCTTAGGTCTTGAATTCCAAGTATGGAGGTCTAATTTTGCAAATCTTCTTCAATTCTCCTAATTTTCCAAGCCAAAACTTGTTGAAATCAAATCTCTCTTATCTCCCTCTCTCTCACGGTTTTGGTCTAGGAAAAGTGATGAAGAATGATGCCAAACACATATATGAATCAAGACTAAATAAATGGCCTAGCATTAATCCACTCAATGGCTATTTGGTAGTAAATATCAACTAATGTAATTTAACTTTATTTATTCTAATTTAATCTTTCTAAATCAAATTTTAATTAAACCTACCATAAAATCACATAAATCCTAATTAGCATAAAATGCTTATCAATTTCCGATTCGGTCGCCGATAAGGCTTTCAATTCGTAGTTTGAAATCAAAACACGAACAGATCATTTAATGACGAACAGATAGAAATGCAATTAAAACAACACACTCATGCAAACATATTAGGATTTCATTCTAATCAATTACTTATCATGCTCAATCACAGTTTAACACTAATCAGAGGTGAGGGTTGTTACAACAAGTATCATTACATCCTAATTCAATCTTTCTGTCAGTATTCTCATTGGGAGAGTAATAAGTAGGAGTATCACTCAAGGGAGTGGTGTCACTAAATGATGGACTAGAATGAACAGGAGATTGATTTGGGGTAATAGTTATTTTAAATATGTTGAATATTTGACTTTGATGTTCTTCAGTAATTTGTAGTTGATTAAGCTTATTCTTAAGTCTTTCTTTAAGTTTACATTTATTAAAATAATGACCTTTTTTTCCACAATTGTAACAAGTAATATCTTGGGTAGATTTTGACTTCTTCTTAAAGTGATTAGTTTGCTTGTGATATTTCTTTTTTGGTTTAGCATAATACTTATCAGGTGATTTGGTAGGTGAATATTTCTTCCTATATTTAGCAGAGTGTTTGTGTGAAGATCTCTTGTTATTATGCTTGCGTCTTGATGGTGCAACAGGAGGTAGACCATATTATTCACAGAAATTTCCTAATTCATATTTAGCTTTATGTTTATCTTTAGCATCTTTTTGACTAAGTTTCAAATCTATACACATTTTTAATCCTTCTTTTTGAATTGTACTAATTATGTCACCATAAGTTAGATTATTATATTCTATAATACCAGTAGGTTGACTAAGAACATCTCTTATCTTATGGGCAAAGAGACTTGGTAATCCATTGATAAATTTCTCTTTCCAAAATGACTTAGTGCAGTCCTCTCTAAGCATGACACGAAAGGTAAATACATCTTTATACCAGCGAAAATCACTTAAAGTAGGGCAAGTGAGATTACTAAGTTGATTATGGATGCGATAATGGATATTAGTAGGTGTTCCAATAAACTGTTTGACTATAATAAATATTAAAGTACTAATACCATCAGGTTTACTTGATCCTATATCTTCATTAAAGATTGGGAAATCATTTTCATCTAATTGTTGAGCATGTTGAATACTTTCATGTGTATCAGGAGTTAGGTATTTATCCCACCAAGATTTGAGCATACCTGTAAATTTGTAGACAAGTAGGGAGACTATTTCAGGTTGAGTGTAATCAAGATAATTACCAAGGTAACTATTTGCAACCATGGACATATGATTTAATTTTTGTAGAATTTGATTTTCACTAAGACCATCAATATTTCATTCATATAATTTTTTAGCAGAAACAGAAAATTGATTGCTAATATTAGTTTTTTCAAATTGAAGATTTGGGGGTGTAGGTTTAGTATATCAATTTTTTGTGAGAGTAGCAGGATTAACTTTAGGGTGTGTGATTCGGTTAAGATTATTGTTTTGGAATTGTTGGGTTATTTGATTGATTTCATTGTTAGATGTATCGGAGTCACTACTGGATTGAACAGGTGGTTGTTGCGTTAAGACCGTAAGGCCTTTTTCGTTAGAAGTAGTGGATATTTTAGTAAATACTTGTTCGATGGCTTCAACAGTAGTAGTATCATGGGTAACTAGGCTTAACCGTTTCCTATTGCTAGGGAAATTAATAAGTGGTTTGTCTAAGGGTTTACTAGTGGAAGTATGACTAGTTGATAGATATCGGGGTTTCCGGAAAGAATATGTGCGAATACATAGTATGCAAAAACATGATAAGTTATCTAAAAATTTAAGAAAGTTGAATTAATTTACAGAATAAAAATGAGTCGATTTTTCAGAAGTAACTCTTCAGTAAGCTCTAGATCTACAACTTTAGCTCCTCTACCTGATACGGATTTAGTCATAAATGAAGAAGAGCATGAATTTCATGATATTAAACTTAATTTAAGTTGGAATATCCCAAGAGTACCAGTTAAAGAAATCTATAAAAACAAGTTTTTTAAAATCAACTTTTAATGTTAATTTACATGTTAGAACTATTGAACAAGTTTATGCTTTAACTAAAATTAGAGAAACTTGCCAGTTATTATCCAAAGAGTCAATTCGCCAACATCTCCAAGATGGTCATAATTTTATTCATTTAGGATTAATTCAAGTTGGAATCAAACCATTAACCATGTAAGGACGCAATACTTCTGCCCTCTTATGTTTACGAGATGCTCGATTTATTAATTATCATGATAGTCTAATGGGTATAATGGAATCAGGCCTCCATAGAGGACCTGTCCACTTTAATTATTTTCCTGATTTTACTTTAAGCCTTAGAGATCCTCATATATTAAAAGCCTTAATATTGAACATTCAATTATCTGGTGCATTTACTAATATGTTAGATAATGTCCATAGCATTGCTTTAGTTTACAGAATTTACGACAAATGCATTAAAACAAATCTGAATGTTCAAGCTTTAACCAAAAGTCCAAAAGATAAAACATTACTCATTCAAGGTATTACTAATGAAACCAATATTTCAATCTCAAAAATGATTTGTTGGAAAGATATCACCCTCCCTGATGATTGGGTTACAGTTAATGAAAATTATTCCCAAAATTAACAATCTTTCACTAGCCAAAATATTCAAGATATTCAACAATATAATGATGGCTCTGTTCATATAAGGTTTAATCGACCCCATAGTCAATCTTCTTGCCATAGTACTTCTAGTATCCCTACTAATACAGAAGATGATGAAATTTTCACTACACCTTTGTTTACTAGACAAGATAGAAAAATTCATATTTGCCAAACTTCTAACAGCACCAATAGTAAATTAAAAGGAATTGGTAATTCCTCTACTTCTCAAATTAGTAAACTAGTTTATTCCACCCATACACATCTTCCTGAAGAATATATTACCTCATAGGATTCACCTACTCAAACTGATTTTGAAGTTGTTCTGCCTATGTAAAACCCAAGTTGTGTGTAGGATTATTTTGTTGGATAGATTAGTAATTAAATTAATTTATATGGGTCATTTATTAATATCAAAGAATTAGTTATGAGATGGCATTATATTTCCTATTACTTAGATGGGTAATTTTGTAACTTTGAGAAATTAGGTTAATAAGCCCACCTATTGTGGCTTTAAGTCTTGGAAAACAAACAAAACAGAGGTTGTGAATTGCTCCATAGGCGGCTAGGGATTGAGAAGGTAAAAGAAAAAGAGAAGAGAGGTTCAAGTGAGGCTACAATAGGGATTGAAGGCAGCACGTTGGTGATTTTGGGACACTCATTGGTTAAGGTAAAATCTGCCTTTACTGTTACTTATTAAGTTTATGTTGAGGAATTTAACAATCAATGCATTAAAGGGATTTGGAAGATCTATAGGTGCCTACTTAGGTTTTGAGAATTGGGTGCAATGTGTAAGTGTAACTTTGCTTTGGGTGGGTAATAGAAACAATGGAGTTTTGTATCATGGGTAAGGGTGTGTTTGGCTTTAAAGTTGGGTTGAATGGTTTGATCTCTTGGATATTAAAGCAATACATTAATCTAATATAGTGGGGCTTTTGTAGGTGTATGTAAGATGTAAAAAAATATTAATTTATTTGAGGTTTTATTTATTAGGTTTGTGTGATTGAAGTGGTGGAGCTAGGTATTTGGAATTGGTGTTGGAATATTATTTCTAAGCTTTTGAGGTAAGTAACCCTCTATCACTGTTGGTTTATTTTTATTCCTATCGAACCGTTTAAAATCATAAATATTTATTCATAGCTTTCCTGTTCTCTTAAAATAAAATATGGGTCAAGTATAAAACAACATCGAATATTATTATGAAAATTATTTGAATATTTGGTGAAACTATTCTGAAAATTATACTAAACGTTTATTCTGAAAATATCGAATGTTTTATTTAAAAGTTGTGTATTGTTTGAATTTTGAACATCACTCTAGTCTGACTATGATTTGGACCCTAGCCAATGGGGGTTATTTATTGGCGCAGAAACTAGTTTCTTTTGGGGCTTTACCACCGGCCTATGTGTGGTTCTGGGCCTTGTCACGGGCTAAGTGACCGTAGTCGCCAAGACTTGGGTTTTGTGAATCGAATCATTGAACTATCTGAATATCGAACCATCGATTTGAACAACGAATTACTTTGAATTATCACATTGGCTTTTTATTTAAAATGTATTGTACATTGTTTATTTTTAGCTTTGAAACCATCTTACAAATAATTGTTCATTTATTGAACTGTAGAAAAATTATATTTATTAGTTATCGATTTCTTTATTTATTTTTGTATACTTGATCCAGCTAGCAGTTATGGTTGGTTATTTACTGGGCTTTCTAGCTTACCCTTATTTTTTTTTCAGATTCTGAAGAGTAGAGCTGCGTGGGATTTTTACATGTGAAAGTGCTGAGAGTAGGACTGTGATTTAAGTACTTAGATTATTGTTTTGTTAGTGGATTAAATTAGTGGACTTGGTGGACTTTTTTCATATAAGAACTATTTATTTTTATGAATTTTGGCATTATGACAATGAAGGATTTAATTTGAGTATTTTACATTGTGGGTTATGTGATTGGATTTTTAGCCTTGCATGCTCACTTATATGAGTGTGCGGCGTTGTCACGGAGCTTGGGGCGTGACAATTTTATGGTATCAGAGCCAGGTTGTAATTTTAAAAGTTGGTATAGAATAGTGGTGAGATTGGGTAGATGTAGGATTGGGAACACTTATAATTTGGTAAAATGTTAATTTTATTTACGTGTTATAGGGACTTGAGAATAAAATAAGATGAGGTTTTATTATTGATGCATATAGGTTGCAATGGAACATGAGGAGACATTGGCAAATATGGCTAGGAATACACGCCAGGGTCAAACGAATCGACGGACTGGTAATAACAATCGGCAAGGGAATGTGACTAATATTGGTAGTGGTTCTCAAGCAGTCGGAGGAAATCAGGGGCAAGAGTTGAAGGAACAATTATAAGAGTTACTAGATAAGGGCTTTATTAGGCCTAGTGTTTCTCCTTGGGGTGTGCCCGTTTTATTTGTGAAAAAGAAGGATGGTAGTTTTTGCCTTTACATTGATTATAGAGGGTTGAACAAGGTAACAATTCGAAATAAATATCATTTGCCTAGGATAAATGACTCATTTGATCAATTGCAAGGAGCACAAGTCTTTTCTAAGATTGACCTTCGTTCTAGATATCATCAGTTGAAGGTTAAAGCGGAAGATATACCTAAGACAGCCTTCCAAACTAGATATGGGCATTATGAATTTTTAGTGATGTCGTTTGGGTTGACCAATACGCCTGCAGCTTTTATGGATTTAACGAACAGAGTATTTAAACCCTTTCTTAGATCAGTTTGTGGTAATTTTTTATTTATGACATTCTTGTGTACTTGAAGAGTAAAGAGCAGCATGAAGAACATCTGAGAATAGTGTTGCAGATATTAAGGGAGAAGAAATTTTTTTTTGCTAAATTAAAGAAGTGTGAATTTTGGCTGGAGAGTGTATCATTTTTGGGTCATGTGATATCTAGAGATGGGGTGTCTATTGACCCCAAGAAAGTGGAGGCGGTGGTAGAGTGGAATAGGCCTACTAGTGTCACTGAAATTCGTAGTTTCTTGGGTTTAGCAGGATATTATAGAAGGTTTGTTAAGGAATTTTCCTGAATTTCTATACCTTTGACTTGTTTAACACAAAAAGGAGGGGTTAAATTTGAATGGTCTGAAGATTGTGAGAAGAGTTTCCAGGATCTAAAGAGTCGATTAGTGTGTGTTCCAGTACTTATAGTTCCATCCGGAGATGAAGGTTTTACCATCTATAGTGATGCATCGAAGATGGGCTTGGGTTGTGTTCTGATGCAGAACGATAAGGTAGTGGCATATGCGTCTAGGCAGTTGAAGCCATATGAGCAGATTATCCTACGCATGATTTGGAGTTGGCTACAGTGGTGTTTGCATTGAAAATCTAGAGGCACTAACTATATGAAGTGAAATGTGAGATATTCACTGATCATAAAAGTCTGAAGTATATTTTCACTCAAAAAGAATTGAATATGAGGCAAAGGCAATGGTTGGAGCTTTTAAAGGACTATGATTTGACTATCAATTATCATCCAGGAAAAGCCAATGCAGTGGCTGATGCCTTGAGTAAAAAGACCCCAAGTAATTTGGCTACCTTGATCAGTGACCAAAAGAATATCTTGGAGGACTTGCGAAGGTTGAATATCGATATTAGATGGCATAACCATGGAGTGCAGTTGGCAAACCTTAGAGTTCAACCCACATTGATTGATAGAATTAAAGATGCTCAGGGAAAAGATCCTCAGTTACAAAAACTTAAGGCTGAAATGGAAATAGGGCTACAGATGGAATTTGTGTGAATAAAGATGGAACCTTGAGATTTGGAGAGAGGTTGTGTGTGCCTAATGATTTAGAGCTCAAGAGAGAAATCCTGAGAGAAGCTCACAGTTCAGGATATACTGTACATCCAGGGAGCACGAAAATGTATAAAGACTTGAAGAGGAACTTTTGGTGGAATAATATGAAGAGAGAAATTGCTCAGTATGTTGCTCAATGTTTGGTATGTCAACAAGTGAAAGTTGAACATCAGAGACCTGCAGGTAAGTTACAACCTCTTCCTATTCCCGAGTGGAAGTGGGAACATATTACCATGGATTTTGTGATAGGGTTGCCTAGGACCCAAGGTGATAACAATGCTATTTGGGTTATCGTTGATCGATTGACCAAATCCGCTCACTTTCTAGCTTTTAAGGTAGGGTTCTCCTTGGAGAAGTTTGCAAATTTGTATATCAAGGAGATTGTGAAGTTTCATGGTATTCCGGTGACCATAGTGTCTGATAAAGATAGTAGATTTGTATCTATGTTTTGGAGGAGTTTGCATACAGCTCTAGATACTAGTTTGAATTTTAGCATGGCCTTTTATCCTCAAACTGATGGACAGTCAAAGAGAACTATTCAGACTCTTGAAGACATGTTGAGGGCCTGTATTATTGATCTTAGAGGTTCTTGGGATGAGCATTTGGCCTTAGTGGAATTCTCTTATAATAATAGTTATCATGCGAGCATTCAAATGGCGCCATATGAGGCTTTATATGGACGGAAGTGTAGATCACATATTTGTTGGGATGATGTGGGCGAAAGGAAGTTATTAGGGCCTGAGATTGTGCAACAAACAGTGGACAAGATCAATCTTATTAGAGAGCGACTTCGCACTGCACAGAATAGACAGAAAAGTTATGCAGATAACAGGAGACGCAATTTGGTGTTTGGGGTTGGAGACCATGTGTTCCTTAAGGTGTCTCCTATGAAAAGAGTAATGAGGTTTGGTGTTCGTGGTAAATTGAGTCCTAGATTTATTGGACCATTTGAGGTTTCAGATCGAATTGGTGAGAAAGCTTACAGACTTCCCCTACCACCTTCACTAGTTGGAGTTCATAATATCTTCCATGTTTCGATGTTGAGGAAGTATATACCGAATCCCAATCATATGATTGATTATGCACCGTTGCAGTTTAAGGAGGATTTGACTTATGAAGAACACCCTCTAAGAATTGTTGATAAGAAGGAACAGGTTTTGAGGCGTCGAGTCATCCACTATGTTAAGGTTTAACGGAGCAATCACTCGGAGAGAGAAGCTACTTGGGAACTTGAGGATGAAATGAGACAAAAGTATCCACAACTTTTTGAGACTACATGTATGTCAAATTTCGAGGACGAAATTTCTTTTAAGAGGGGAAGAATGTAAAACCCAAGTTGTGTGTAGGATTATTTTGTTGGATAGATTAGTAATTAAATTAATTTATATGGGTTATTTATTAATATCAAAGAATTAGTTATGAGATGGCATTATATTTCCTATTACTTAGATGGGTAATTTTGTAACTTTGAGAAATTAGGTTAATAAGCCCACCTATTGTGGCTTTAAGTCTTGGAAAACAAACAAAACAGAGGTTGTGAATTGCTCCATAGGCGGCTAGGGATTGAGAAGGTAAAAGAAAAAGAGAAGAGAGGTTCAAGTGAGGCTACAATAGGGATTGAAGGCAGCACGTTGGTGATTTTGGGACACTCATTGGTTAAGGTAAAATCTGCCTTTACTGTTACTTATTAAGTTTATGTTGAGGAATTTAACAATCAATGCATTAAAGGGATTTGGAAGATCTATAGGTGCCTACTTAGGTTTTGAGAATTGGGTGCAATGTGTAAGTGTAACTTTGCTTTGGGTGGGTAATAGAAACAATGGAGTTTTGTATCATGGGTAAGGGTGTGTTTGGCTTTAAAGTTGGGTTGAATGGTTTGATCTCTTGGATATTAAAGCAATACATTAATCTAATATAGTGGGGCTTTTGTAGGTGTATGTAAGATGTAAAAAAATATTAATTTATTTGAGGTTTTATTTATTAGGTTTGTGTGATTGAAGTGGTGGAGCTAGGTATTTGGAATTGGTGTTGGAATATTATTTCTAAGCTTTTGAGGTAAGTAACCCTCTATCACTGTTGGTTTATTTTTATTCCTATCGAACCGTTTAAAATCATAAATATTTATTCATAGCTTTCCTGTTCTCTTAAAATAAAATATGGGTCAAGTATAAAACAACATCGAATATTATTATGAAAATTATTTGAATATTTGGTGAAACTATTCTGAAAATTATACTAAACGTTTATTCTGAAAATATCGAATGTTTTATTTAAAAGTTGTGTATTGTTTGAATTTTGAACATCACTCTAGTCTGACTATGATTTGGACCCTAGCCAATGGGGGTTATTTATTGGCGCAGAAACTAGTTTCTTTTGGGGCTTTACCACCGGCCTATGTGTGGTTCTGGGCCTTGTCACGGGCTAAGTGACCGTAGTCGCCAAGACTTGGGTTTTGTGAATCGAATCATTGAACTATCTGAATATCGAACCATCGATTTGAACAACGAATTACTTTGAATTATCACATTGGCTTTTTATTTAAAATGTATTGTACATTGTTTATTTTTAGCTTTGAAACCATCTTACAAATAATTGTTCATTTATTGAACTGTAGAAAAATTATATTTATTAGTTATCGATTTCTTTATTTATTTTTGTATACTTGATCCAGCTAGCAGTTATGGTTGGTTATTTACTGGGCTTTCTAGCTTACCCTTATTTTTTTTTCAGATTCTGAAGAGTAGAGCTGCGTGGGATTTTTACATGTGAAAGTGCTGAGAGTAGGACTGTGATTTAAGTACTTAGATTATTGTTTTGTTAGTGGATTAAATTAGTGGACTTGGTGGACTTTTTTCATATAAGAACTATTTATTTTTATGAATTTTGGCATTATGACAATGAAGGATTTAATTTGAGTATTTTACATTGTGGGTTATGTGATTGGATTTTTAGCCTTGCATGCTCACTTATATGAGTGTGCGGCGTTGTCACGGAGCTTGGGGCGTGACAGCCTATTAATCCACAATTATTAACTCTTAGTAAACTTTTTATTCCAGATCTTAATAAACTCCATGTTAAACTCAAATCTAAAGCAAATAAGTTAAAACGACAAACTTATAGAACTAATTATGATGAACACCACCAATAAAAAATTACTAAGAAATGGTATAAATTTATGAACAAAATCAACACTGAAATCTACTTCTTTGATTATTTAGAAAATTATTATCAAAAAGTCAATCCTATTACTAAAACTAAATGGAAAACTTACTTCTGTTTCTTCCAGTCACCCTCCTTTAGAAACTATCCTCATTGAACATAAGGGTGTTGTAGTACATGCTTCTCTTTAAGCTTCCTGGAGATGAATCTGAAATCAAAAAAGTAATTGAACAAAATAATTATAATAATCAATGTTTAAAAACTGTTGGTAATATATATAAATATTATATATAATATATAAATATTATATATAATATATAAATATATATATTTAAGTAATATTTTTTATTTAAAATAATACAAATAATATTTAAAAAATTTATCAAGTAGTCGAGCCGAGTTCGAGTTTTATTAATATTACCGAGCTAAGCTGAGTTTGAACTCAGTTACTTATCGAGCTGAACTCGAACTCAATAAACGAATTTGGTAAATAAACGAGCCATTTTCGAGTTTAACAAAATTCGACTCAACTTGACTCGTTTATCGCCCTAGACACAAACAAGTGTTCAGGGTGTCAGAGTTAACGGCGATTGAGTTTGAGGGGGTTACTATGCCATTGATTTTGTGTGAACCGCCTTTCTTGCATTCAATTGTCTCCACCCGATGGGCATGCTTGTTGGCAATTATGTCGTTTAGTCTTGGGATACATTGTCCCCAGACTATTTGGTTGGATTGGATTTGTATCCTATGTTTGTTTAGTCATGGGATTAGATGTCTTATTGGATTATTTTTAGTGAATCCAATGTTTGGTTGGACGAACTAGAGAAGGATAAATGTTCAAAAGACTATTTTACCCTTGTAATTTATAATTTTTATTTAATATATAATTTTAATTTGAAATCTATAATTATAATTTATAATTTAAAAACACTAAAGAAAATTAATTTATAAGGCCATAATTTTTAATTTATTATTTTCAATTAAATTAAATTTATAATTTATATTTTTTATTTAATATATAATTTTAAATTAACAACATTAAAAAAATAATTTTATTTAATATATAAATTTAATTTTTTAACAACACTAAAAAAATTTAATTTATAAGGCCATAATTTATAATTTATTATTTTTAATTAAATTAAATTTATAATTTATATTTTTTATTTAATATATAATATTAAATTAACAACACTAAAAAAATAATTTATAAATGTTCAAAAGACTATTTTACCATTTTCCAATTGTTTATTAAATAATAGCATGAGTAAAATAGACATTTCATACATTAGTCCCATGGGATACCAATCCCATGGAAATAATCCCACCCCCTCCCCTAGGATACAATAATCCCTCATATGAGACTATTAGTCCCAGAGCAAAAAAATTGAACCAAACAACGGACTATTAGTCTGGAAGGACTAATAGTCCAATCCCATGACCCAATCCTTCAAAACAAATACCACCTACATGTGTTCCAGGCAACCTTTCATTCTCTCTCCTTGCGAATATTAAATTTTATAAAATGGTATAGAACTTAATTTAACAATAAAAAATCAAAAATATTTTCATAAAAAAGGAGAGAAAATTATATACTTAATAAGATTTTGTTAACCGGTGCCATAAATGCACTAAATAAGATTAATTCATCTCACTATTATAGAAAGTAAATAAAGGCAATAAATATATGATTTTAAATAATATGGTTTTTTTTTTCCCTAACCATTTGTATATTTATCTTCATTTTATTTTTGGGTCTTGTTAAAGAAAGTAATTATTAGCTTTACCTACTTTTATTAGTACGGGAAAGGGGATTTTTTTTTTAAGGTCTCTAATATTAAGATTTTATAGCATAAAGGACACTCAATATTTTCATAATGTCTAAGATCCCTTAATATCGATTCAGAGAAAATTCGATTCAGAGAATTTCTCTAGACAAATCACAGAGAAAATTCCAAAGTTCTCAGGACATATCACAGAGAAAATTCCAATTCCAAATTTCTCTGTTTCTCTAGACACTTCACAGAGAAAATTCTAAATTTCTCTAGACATATCACAAAGAAAATTTCAAATTTCTTTGGACACATCATAGAGAAAATTTTACACATCACCGACACCAAATTTCTCTGGACACATCACAGAGAAAATTTTACATATCACCCACACCAAATTTCTCCGGACACATCACAGAGAAATTTTGCATCTCCAACACCAAATTTCTCTAGACACATCATAGAAAAAAATTTGTACATCACCAACACCAAATTTCTCCGATTTCAAACCAGAGAAAATTGAAATTTCTCTGAATTCAAACTAGAGAAATTTTTTTCCTTTTCCTTTTCTTATTTCAACTTTTGTTTATTAACAATACTATTGTTGTTGACCATTACTCCATATCCAGTTTGTGCAACCATTTGTATATAAACTAATATTTCTACAAAACCCTTTATAATGATATTATAATTAAACATTCAAAAACTATAAGGACCAACCAACATTCTAATCCTTAGTAAGCATTTTGTGTTGTATGATTTTCCTACCTGGTTAGATCTTGATAAACTGGGCCACCTTGATCTCACACGTCTCTAAACATCAAAAGAAATGAGTTGAACCCTTCAGATGAAGCCCCACCTGAATTCATGGTCCCAGCTTTGTTCACAATTTTTTTTTTTTTGGCTTTGTTCACATCTGTAGATGCACATCTTGACCAGGCAGATGTTGTGTTTTCTTGGTGGGATTGTCTTTCACTTTTATGCATAACGATCGCTGCTTCTGCTTCGTGTATTAGATTGAATTTCTCTAGTTTGGACCAAAGATATTCTTTGGTTTGAACTAATTTTCTCTGGGTTGGTCCAGAGAAATTCTCTGGTATGGATTGAAATTTCTCTGGATTGATTTGAGAGACCTTAGACATTCTCTCCTTGGCATTTCATCAAACACCTTTTTTACTGAATCCATGTCCCCAGCTCTCGAATACATATTTTTATGTGGATTTCTTCATTAAATGTTGTATGAAGATTTTAAGATTTAGTTTATTGAGATTAACAATAAAGACAATGAATAAGAAACAAGAAAAAAGTAAGAGAAGCAATGATGAATATTTTCCAGTTATGCTTGTGGATATGTAACTGATGCATTTTGTTTCTGCTTTCATATCTGCTATAATGCTTTATAAATCTTACAAGTGCTCTGCTTTTTGATATTTGTCCTCCAATGGTAGTGATATTTGTCGACGGAGGAATCTTCATCGGAGGACTAGTGATCGGAGGAACAACAATGAGGACTAGTGCTCTGTTTCATATAAATCTTGCTGTATAAAGCACTGTCAGGAATCTTCATATAAATCGACGATCTCCATCGGCAAAGCTTTATAAATCTTGCTAGTGCAAATTCCTTCGTCGTAATGCCAATGAAGCTTTGAACAATGTTGCGGATGAAGAGAAGAGAGAGAGAGAGGAGTTGTTTGGTGCAAGAAGAAAGAGGAGAGAGAATGAAAGAGTGGGTGTTATATATAGGTATGAGTGAAGGACCTTAGATTACGAAAAAATTTATTGTGGACCTCTCCCATTAATAAAAGTTGGAGAGGGATGTTAGACTAATTTTCCCTATGGGAAATGTTGAATAAAAGTATAAATGAATTTAATGTTTTTCAAAAATTAACAAATATGATATTCTCTTTTATGTGGACAAACATACCCCATTATTGGAATACGAAGTTGATGGTACGCTTTTTTAACCATCACAGTGTAATGTTAAAAAATTAAAATTAAATAAAAATAAATAAAATTATCATGTGAGAGCCCAACAAATTTTTATGATAAGTGGTTATTCAATTATCTTCAGTTTATTTTTAATTTTTAAATTTATGTACTGTATCTTTCATTATTTTTATAACAAGTTAATCCAAATTAGAAAGAATTTTATTTGGAAATTATTTTTGTTTGGTTGAAATTTCAAATTTTATTTTGAAAAATCTAAAATTAATTTAATAAAAGTAAATACAATAAAATGTTTTTTTGATTTTTTAAAAATATTTAATTATATACCAAAAAAAGAAAAAAAATAAGAGAAAAGAAAAGATTAAATGGAAGGAAAAACAACAAGGGTGTTTTGGTCTTATTATTAAAACAACTATTTAATTTAGACAATATTTAAATTTTTACAACTTCCTATAATAGGTAATATTTCCTTAACATATGCGCTTAGGGTACATGGTAACAAAAACCTTTATTTTTTTTTATGATAAGTTCACCTCCCACCCATGTATTTGCAAATTAATTAATTAAATAGACATTCAAATATTATTTATAATTTTAAATATTTTATTTTCATATAAATATTAGTATTTTATTTTAAATTTTCCTTAAAATGAAAACAAACAAAAAATACTGATTTTTTCGACTTGTTTTGATTTTTAATTTTTTTTAAAAAAAATTAAAAAATATAATTTGTAAATTTGTTTACACAAGACAGATCAAAAAAGTAAAAAAAAATTGATGTAATTTTTAAAAAAGATAACAAAAACAAAAAAAAATCCAAAAAAATGTGACTTATTTAGCACTTTTTAAAGTCAAAAAATATAATTTTTTTGCACATACTTTATAAAAAAAAAAAATCATCTGGATCTTGCATTGGGCTGTCTAGTAATAACCAAAAGCTGGATCTTGTGAAAAAAAAAAAAGGAGACTTGGAACAACTAAGGCCTTGTAGTCAATTATAAGTTATTATACCATTCTTTTTATTTTTTATGAGTAATATTATTAAAATCAATCAATTTCATGTTTTATTTATCTCTTTCATATATTTTTTTAATTATTAACTAATTATCTTATTACACATTATTAAATCTAAAAAATAAATATAAAAAGTGGATTTATATAGGATAATCTTTTTTAAGGTATTTGATATTAAGATTTTATAAGATAAATGATATATAATATTTCCATAGTAGTTAAGGCTCTCAACATTTTCACAAAGAAAAATCGATCCAGAGAAATTTTGATCCCGACACAGAGA
Organism: Camellia granthamiana; assembly: GCA_036172215.1. NCBI lineage: Eukaryota > Viridiplantae > Streptophyta > Magnoliopsida > Ericales > Theaceae > Camellia > Camellia granthamiana. The sequence continues at coordinate 79,692,530 of CM069914.1, read as the reverse complement.
AATTTCTCTAATATGATATTTCTATGGTATGATCATAGAGAAATTTCAACGAGGGATCTTAGTTATAAAAAAATAAAATAAAAATCTTAGACCTCTCCTACTATACAAAGTTAGATAGAGATATTTCACAAATTTTTTCATTTACATATCATATATTTTTTTAAGTAATGTTAGGTATCGTGAAAAAAATATAATGAAAATTTTCAAATTTTTTTTTCATCATTGGATTAAACACACAATAAAACACCAAATACTAATCAAATGATAAAAAAAATTTATAAAATATTTTGTAATATTTTTTTCATGATACATAACATTCCACTATTTTTTTTAATACATAAAAGTGATTTGGGAGATGAAAGAGAGAGATGGGGAGGGTATGTATGGATGCTTTGAGAAAATGGTTAAAATTTAATTTTTTTTGAATTTTTTAAAAAAATATGTAAAAAATGTGAGAAATAATATGATTCAAAATAAATTAAAAGTTAAGAAGTGACTTTTAATAAACTTTTTAAAGAGAGGCTATAATTTAAGCAATACAATGTCGACACGTGCCTGTGAAACCCCGAGTGAACGGTGACCAAACAACCATCACACCACACCCCAGCACAGCAGCGACTCATCGTGTAGGACCTACCCCTGGCACCTGTAGTTTTAAATAGGGTAAATTAACTGTGAAAATGAAATGCTATTGAACTTGGTTCCTATTTTTAGGATTTATTTTTTTTTAAATTAATTTTTTTTTACTTTTTCTATTTTTCTATTTTTATTAAATTTTTTAAATATTTTTTTAAAAAATTTAAATACACTTAACATAAATACACTTAAAAAATATAATATTTGTGAAAAAACTCTTTAGAAAATTTACTAAATATCAAAAATATAAAAAAATAATAATAAGAATTCAATACATTTATCATATTCTTCTATATTTATTGATTTTTAAAAATATTTTTTTTATAAATATTTTACATTTTTGATACATCTAAGTAAGGTGTATCTAAAAAAGTAAAAAAATTACTTAAAATTTTAAAAATATTCACTAAAAACAAAAGAATATGAAAAACAAAAAATTCAATTTTCAAAAAAATTAGAACCAAACACACTGATTTGTCTTTTTATAGTTTTAAAAATTATATCAAGTTCCTTGAATTTCGAATTTCACAATAAATTGTTAATTTTATTAATAAATTATTAAATTAATTAATTATTTTTCATTATAAATCTATTTCAATTAATAATTCAAGTAAGCAGTTAAGAATTTTATTTTCTCAGTTAATTCTATTAAATTAATTTTTTTAATAAGATGATATTTATAATTTTAAGATAACTTATATTTTAAACAAATCTCAAGGGGTGTATTTATAAATAATAGTATCAAAACATATATCACATTGAGAAAGACTATGTTACATACCCCTTAAAAAGTGTATATCATATGTACTTTAGGGAAACTATATGTACGTCGGAGTTGAAAAAAAAATTACAAACACATACGGATGCAAATGAAAAACTTTGGGAATGCAAGTGTTACTTGCACCCCTCCATGTATTAATAATTTTTTTCCTAACTTCCATTTGCAAATTGTTCTACCTATATTAAATAATTAAAGAAAAAAAAAGATACAATTTCATACTTTTTGAATCATAATTTTTAAAAAAATTATAATCAAAACTACGTAATATATATATATATGATTAAAAATCTCATAAGTTACAATTAAAATAATATTATAAGTAAAAATAATTAATCATATCTAACCCAAAAAAAATGACATAATTAAAGATGTATATATAGTAAAATTTTACACATTCCAATTACTCTCTTCATCTCAAAATATTAGTCTCTTATTTCATTTTTTTAAAAGATCAAGAACTAAAATAATATAAATTTCTTATTTTGTCATTTTTTTAAATTCATTAATACAAAAAGTATAATTATGACAGTTGAAGAATAATGTTATATGCATTAATTGATATATTAATTAGTGTACTAACAGATAATGTGACATAATTTTAGAGGTTTTGAATATTTATAATTTGTATAATGGGTAGGATCAGTAATAATGATATAAAGTACGTGGGTATATTAGTTGATATATCAATTGATGTATGTAACACTACTATTTTCAAAAATATATATTATAAAAAGATAATTTTTAAAAAATTAATTTTTTTAAAATGTAATAATTGCAAAAAAGAAAGGTTAATTCCCAAAGGAAACTTATTTTGGGAGGACAACAATGATAGAGACCACTAATTTTGGAGCTCTAAAAAGACCACTAATGACATGACACTCAATAAAAAAAGAAAAAAAATATAACACAAAGCCAAAATATCAAATCATTCATGGTAAGACCTACTGCCACATCATTAATGGAAGCACTAATTAGTGTTAGTACTCCCACTCATTTTCCTTGGGAGGAAGTGAGGGAGTAGAGTATATATATGTGATATATGTGATGATTACAAGCGTTAAAGCTAGTACTCATCAGACAGAGAGAGAGAGAAGAGGCGGTTTTGGAGAGAGAAAAAGAGTGTAGTAAGAGGAGGGGTAGTAGTGGGAGACAAAGGTGGTGAAGGAAGGTAAGCTCTGCAAAGTCCCACAGAGCACCTCTCTGGTGTCACACACACACACACACACACACCTGAAGGGTTCTTTCTTTTATCTTTTCTCTCCTCGCTCGTTTTCTTACCTCTGTCTATTCTCATTTTCAGAAAGAGAAAAAAGAAAAGAAAAAAGGGATGGCTTCTTCTGGAACTGATCGTGTGTCGTTGTTGAGCCACAAGGTGGAATTCGAAACCCAGAAAACGATTTGCCAAAATGACGGCTCTCTCACTCTCAACAACAACAACAATAACCACCAAGGTGACGACTTGGGTCTCTTCTTCATTCACTCATTCTCATTGGGTTTATTTTATTTCATTTCATTTCATTCATTTTTCAATATGGTTTTCTGTTCTATAGTATGCATGAGGTAGGGACAGAATCGAGAGTTCATAGGCCAATTATTAATCGTAATTTCGAATTTCAATGATGGGACGTTTTAGTTTTTTTATTTTTATTTTTCAGATATTTAAAATATAATAATTGATGTTCGGTTTTTGAAATTTCAATGAAAATTGTGGGTTGTTTTGGTCTAGTTGAATCATTAATAGTTTTTGATCTTTGATATTCTTGGATTCAGTTTTTATCAGTTGAATTTTTCATGAGGAGTCTCTTGTGTAACGCTTGTAGTTAATGTTATAATGATTAAAAATCCCTTCAATGATAACCATTTCTTAGAAATCATGTGGGTTCTATTGATTTTGCCTTTGTTTTGAATCTTCAAGCTCAGATTTCAATTCACTGTAATGTTTCTGATCTGTTGTATTGGAAAAACTAAAAGCCTTTTTAATTTTTTGTATTGTTTGTTTGCTTGTGTTATTTTTCTGTTTCCAGTCGATCCTCATGTCAATGAATGTAAAATTCATCCCAACATTGAATCGATTTTAATCATTCTGACTCAATCCTGAAATGGGTTTCCAATTTTAGGTGAAAAAGATGATTTGTCTATTCAACTATGGCACGCCTGCGCCGGGCCTCTGGTGAATGTCCCAAGCGCCGGTGATAAGGTGTTCTACTTCCCTCAAGGTCACATAGAACAGGTTCTCTTCTCCTCTCTACCTAATTTCACTTTCGCATTAATGTAATTTCAGCTCATTTAGCAAAAGTCAACACAAAATCTTATCCCGTGCCTTAAATGTACCGCAAAAATGTAGTTACTGAATTTTGTCCCAATAAATATTTTTAGCAGAAATCGACACAAAATCTTATCCCGTGCTTTAAATGTACCGTGGAAATGTAGTTACTAAATTTTTGTCGGTACATATCGCGACAAGAGAGTAATAAAAATAGATTCTTCAATTGATTGCAGTTGGTTGAAGTCATTCCAAATTTGAAATAATGATCTTCAAGATAATTTGGACTATGCCCCTTGTGGTTAATGTGGAATTATCTCATGATGCATCCGTGTAAAATGTCATGCAAGTAAATATTGGATGAATTTACTGTGATAGAACTGTGCCTTATTTGGTTTTAAATTTAATTAGAAAAATCATTTGGTTGTTTGGTGATATGAATTACGTATTATAATTTGAATTTTGGTATAGGTTGAGGTATACACAAACCAAGATGGCAATGTGGAGATGCCAATCTACAATTTACCTTCTAAGATTCTCTGCAAGGTTGTCTATGCTCAGTTAAAGGTATGTTGCTTCGTTAGGCCTAACTATCATTTTTACCATTTTGCTTTCTTTTTCTAATCTTCAAGTTAATGCAGATAGTATGTTATTTAGGCTTTTCCAGTATATGTGTGTATAAGATTTTTTTTGGATGGTACTCGTGCTTATTAATTGTGGTTTTGCAGGCGGAATCTTACACAGATGAGGTGTTTGCGCAGATTACTTTGCTTCCAGAGGTAGAGATGGCCAATGAGATTTAAATTGGATTCAACTTATTGCACATACTTCGTTTTCTAAATCACTTTGTTCATTGAATCCTTAGAATGACATGTAACTATAAAGTTTAATTGCTTTCTAAAGAGTTTGGTATTTGTTAACGAGATCATTTGAAAATTCTAAAATGCGTTATCAATTTTGAGATTATTGTGATGATTGCAATCCATATAGCAAATTGGGCATTGAAATGTTTCAGGAACCAAATGGATTGCTTTGTGTGTGTGTGTGTGTGTGTGTGTGTGTGTGTGAGATTTCTAAATGGTTGTACAAAACATTTTCAATGTTGAATACATTTCCGAGTTTGGTATTTGTAAACGAGCTTTAAGATACATTATCAATTCTGACATTATTGTGATGATTGCAAATTGGGCATTGTAATGTTTGAGGAACCAAATAGATTGCTTAAATTTTTTAATTTTTTTCTTTTCTAAATGGTTATACAAAACATTTTCTTGTTGAATATGGTTGGAGCTTTGAATCTTTGCAGCAAGAGGGGACTAGTCCAGAGAATGGAATAGCTGAATTTGTGCCTCGGAAAGTTAAGGCATACTCTTTCAAAAAGAGTCTCACTCCATCTGATACGAGCAAACATGGTGGACTCTCAATTCCGAAGAGATATGCTGATCAATGCTTTCCTCCTTTGGTTGGTATCTTTCTTATAATTTCATTCACCCATCTAAAAATCTTTGTATTAAGTTCATCTAGTCCGATCTTGTTGCTTTGATAAATTACCTTATTGAATGTGTTCAGTTTCATAATTAATTGTTCTTACGCAACAACAAACACCTAAAAGAAGAAAAATATTTTTTTGTCAATCCTATCAGCATTTTGTGCAGATGACACTTGATTCTTCTAGTTTTCAACTTCACTTGTTGCTGCAGGACTCGTCTCAGGAACCACCTGCACAGGAACTGGTGGCAAAGGACTTGCATGGGTCTGAATGGAGATTCCGCCATATATATAGTGGTATTAAGTTTATCTCTGAAAGTTTTTATATTTTATTTTTTAATTTTAAATCTTTTTGTTGATAAATACAGTTTGTCTTGGAGCTTAAGCACCAAAGAGTATTGGGCTCACTGCTATCAATAGATCATTGTAGTGAATGTAATGTCAAGCTAATTTTGATTTCATGGGACAAGCAGAGTGGGTGTTTAGGCGTCCAAATATATCAAAAAGGTTGTAGTTTGACATGACAGTGACACATGATTTTTTTTCCCATTTCCTGTCCTTTCCTCTACACTTCTCATCTTTTATAGTTTTTAGGCTTTTTTTGTGTGTGTGTGTGTGTGTGTGTGTGGGGGGGGGGGGGGGGGGGTTTATCTCATAATTATATTAAATCACATTCATTTTGAACTTGTTTTTATTTATTTATTTATTTTTATTTTTATGTATAAATGTAGGGCAGCCGAAGCGTCACTTGATTACTAGTGGTTGGAGTGCATTTGTGAGTGCAAAGAAGCTTGTTGCGGGGGATGCTTGTATATTCATGAGGTTCTCTCTCTCTCTCTCTCTCTCTTTCTCTCATATATGTATAAAAATATATATATATATTTTAATTCTTAAAAGGGTTTCACAGTTAGTTGATCTTTTAGTTATAGTTGTTATGATGCATTTCTTTTTTTATAGAGGAGAAAATGGAGAACTTTATGTCGGGTTCCGTCGTGCAACAAAACGACAAACCAATATATCAGCATCTGTCCTATCCGGTCACAGCATGCAACATGGCATACTTGCCAGTGCCTTCCATGCCATTTCCACCGGAACAATGTTTACTGTGTATTACCGTCCATGGTAAGCTGATACTCAATTATGGACATATAAGTGATATCAATCTAGAACCAAAAGCTAACCTATACATTGTCCGCAGGACAAGTCCTGTTGAATTTATAATCCCTCATGATCGATACATCAAATCCACCACTGAATATCATTGTTCAGTTGGAACAAGATTCAGAATGCTGTTTGAAGGCGAAGATTGTGCCGAACAAAAGTGCTCCAGGTAAGTATTTGTGGGGTATTTGTCTTTCACAATAATAGATTTTGCCTCCAATTCTTGCTTATCCGAGTCATGGAATAGGATATTGATGTTAATGTCATTAAAACATTTTAGAACTATGAGCGGCAATAGTCAGGAACAACGTTAGCATGCTTTGATAAGTTAGTGCTACAATGGCAATAGATTTTTACATTTCTTGTTTCTTCTTCTATTAGCTGAATATAAGTTCATTAACCAGATTTTCAGGGACTATAGTTGGCATTGATAATATTGACTGCCTTAGGTGGCCTGGTTCAGAGTGGAGATGTCTCCAGGTAAATGCATTTATGGTGTTTATAAATGCCCTAGCAACATATTGCTATGTATACACACGAGTATGTAGTCGTTTACGTATTCCTCCTTTTTAGGTGCAATGGGATTCCCCGTCTCATGACCCTTTTTGCCCTCAAAGGATTTCTCCTTGGAGCATCGAACCCATGGTGGTGAAGAAGTACACTTCCCTTCTTCCCCATCAAAAGAGGGCACGCCCTTTGGACCCATCAACTCTTCAGTTTCCTGTTGGTAAGCAGTTAATGATAACTCGAGCTTTATTGTTTATATCATCCTCTGCTATAAAAATGATCAAATTCTTTTTCCCCAATTCCCAAGGCTCATTGCAGGGTTCAGTTGAGCATAAATTGAAAAGACATTCAGGGGTCTTGCAAGGTCAAGAAATCAGAGCCATAGGTGCTCGTGAACAGGGCACATTATGGAAGCCCATTTTATCCCCTTTATTTCCCCAACCAAATCCTAATTGGCACCACCTGCAAGTTGGATATGAACCATTTTGTCACTTTCATGCCAACACAATTTCAATTCCTAGTGGAAATCCTCCTAATCCGACGCTTGCTTACTGGCCTCCAACATTTACTTTCCCACAAACAAAGACCACTGAGGTGAGTACAAGCTTGTCTTTCCCAAAAGTCAAGTCTTCTAGTTCTGTGCATCAAGACTGGAATGAAGAGAAGACGGATGAGATTAAAGCTCCAATGGGCAAACCAAATGGCAGCGACAAATACATGCTTTTTGGAGTTAATATATTTAGTCGTCCTTGGGAGCTCCATTCACAACAAGTTGTCTCTTCAGTGGTCTCCCAGTCGGGCATTTCTGAAACTATTCAAGTCTCCGAGCCATCTAAGAGTGTTTCAGGCTACCTCCCAGAGAAACAATGCGAGAACTGTTGTCCCATTGCTAACCGGAGTTGCACAAAGGTAGTTTCTCTTTAATGTATTCAACTAAAGCTGTGTTTGGATTATATATTGCCTTTGTTTCTGCCAAGGGAGGGAATAATCAGGTGCAGTGTGGGTACAGTAAACCTAGGCAAAAATCAAATGAATAAAAGTTAGCAAGGTAACATAAGTAGATATAGAATTAATCAAAATAGAATTGGCAAATTATTTGCAAATGAACAACTCCATTCAAAGTTACTGAACATACTATTGTCAAGCACTAATGAAGAGGAATGAAATCAGTGTCTGTAGGCCATTTACTTATATGTAGTCACAATTTTTTATTTAAGTGCTATGGGGCTAGGCTGGTCAGCCCAAAACATCTCAGATGGTAAAGGTTGAGAATTTAAAAAAATGGGTAGACAAATGGGAAAGTTACTCTTCTATCATTTGAGCGGAAATACTAAATACTAAATAATATAAATCCTTATATCCCATTAATAGTTGACAACACTTTCTTTAGTCTCCCTTCAATAAATTATAAAGATCCTCCGCCCACTATGAGCTTCAGTTTGTTCATTCAAGTAATCAGATCAGTAAACAACATTTTTTTTTTTTTTTTTTTTTTTTTTTTTGATCGGCAGATCAGTAAACAACATATGGGAACATTCAGGGAAAGAGTACTTTATCATATGTCAAGGCCCATAGAAAAGAGTCCTGACCCAACATTGAGTTTTTTTTTTTTTTTGATAAATAACATTGAGTATATGGACCGGATGATTTAAATCATTTGCACAGGCTGGATATCAGTGTATGAGGCGGCACTCAGCAATGCATTAAAACCATTCCCATGATGTGTGTGCGCGTGTGTGTGTGCAAGAATGACATGAAGAGTTCAAAAAAGATGTCATAACTACTGAGTAGAGTTCAATCTGAAATTTTAAAAAAAAAAAATAATCCTGGAAACTCTAATATCAATAAAACTATTTCCCTTTGCTACAGCATTAAGAAAGGTTGCATCTTGAAGATTACCTGTTTCAACCTGTTAAGAAAATACTACAGCCTAAACAAAGTAACAGTACAATACTTTATACTGATAAACAGTTTAAAGATGATATCAAATGGACAAATCTCAGACTAAAGAATGCAATTATCTTCTAGATCCCATAAAGAATGCAGCAACAATTGCACAGATGAATTCAATGAGCATAGATCAAAGTGCTTCTCCAATAGTTAGAAAACAATAAACGAGCAAGTTTTTCCAGCACAAGACCACCATAGACATCCAGCAAAGTACGAAAATTGTCAAATCTTGGGTCCTAAAGCAAAAATCATTGCAGGGGCCAAACAATAGAACAAAGTAACAATGACGATGATGATTAATGGTAAAAAACGACAATAAAAATGATAAACAAATAACCAATGAGAGTGAGAGAACCTACTAGAACTTCAGTAGATAGACATTTATATTACACCATTCCCTTACACGAGCACATAATGCACATACTTTCTTGTGCAACAAAAAACAAACTACAGATTGAACTTTTGTCTTATCAGACTTCTGATAATCATCAACATATCTATCATTACGCAAATCAGGTTCAATTACACTTTAAATTTGATATATATACCATATCCAACTTCTGCATCAATTCCTGCCTACCATTGTAAATTTGTGGTGAGACATACAATGAATTTGATGCAATTTATAATGGAGGAAACAAACCCCCAACAGGGAAGGAAAATGATAAAAAAGATGATCAAGCAATGCGAACACTACTTACCAAAAAAAAATAATAATAATGCAAAGTCAACCCTTCTTACCTGCTGGTCCTTTAAGTCTAACAGAAATCCCTTTGTATCTTTTTTCTGCACACCAAATGATTTAAATGCTGTTGACTGAGAACGCCCTGTATTACTTCTGCCACTATTGCCATCAGCAATTGAGTTAGGCCTTTCATCTTTTGATCTTCCAGGAAACTTCTTCTGTGATATAGCTTCTGTCTAGATTAAGCATACATACAAGTGATAGCTAGTTAACTGCAGTTTCTTATTCTAAAACTTTACAGAGACAACTAATTTAAAGCTGCAGTTTTATATCATCAAAGATCTTCCACGTAGAGGATTTTAAAACCATAGAATGCATACATGTGATATGCTCAACCCATTGGAATCTAAAATGTAAAAATAAAAAGGCTTAAAAAGATTATACATTCTTTATTGCACTTGCTTTCATGCAGAATATACAATCTTTTTAAGTTTCTTAACATGTGCACTTTGGACACGTTCACAAGATCTATTCATATATGGGTCATGCCTAATGTGTGGTCGTTAAGGATCAAATAATGCCCAAAAATAGTGTTAGATTTTCAATATGCATTTCACACATTTTGTACACTTTTTTTTTTTTTATATACATTTTTCACATATTTCAATACACTTTATACACATATACCAACATTAACCACCGCCCACCATTTCCCTTAATACATATACAGTCAAATTATGAATTACATAAAGCCAATGAACTAAGAAAAAGAAAGGGTTAGTTTCTTTTTTAACAGATACTTTCTGAAATCTACTTTGTTTGAAAAATTCAGTATACCTCATTAGTACCCAATAAATAAAAAATAAAAATAAAAATAAAATAAAAAAAACCTAGATAAAGATGTAGTCTTGCTGAGGCAACGCAATTTTCATGAAAGATTTCAATGTTCAATGCCCTATTACTAAAGACTAATCCAGAAACAGCCTCAGACATTAGGGCGAGCCACTCAAGTCCCTTGTCACTGGTCCCTCTTTTACGAAAATCCCGGGGTTTAATCACAGCATGAATACCAATGTTTTCAAACCCGGACCAAACTGGCCGGTCGGACCGGTTGGACCGGGAACCGGGCCTTGTTCCGGTCCGGTCAACCCCTTAAACCCGGAGTGGGGCCAAAACCGAGAAAAACTGGTGACCCGGACCGGGTCGGGAGGGTCAGACCGGTCTTCTTTTTTTTTTTTGTCTTTCTTTCTTTTCTTTCTTTCTTATATATTTATATACATATATATATATTTCAAAATTTTGACTAAAAGTTCTTATTTCAAGAGTCTCCTCTCATAAGAAAGAGTCTCATTGAAAGCTTGAGAAGATTATGAAAGTTTATTCCTATTTATAGGAAAATATTTTTCAAATAGAACCTACAAAATTCTATTTGGGATTCAATCAAATTATTTGAAACATATTGATTGGAGGGAGAGTTGAAAATTTCATTTCCCTCCAAAATTAAATCTAGCATTCAATCAATTTATTTGGAGGCAATGTTTAAAAATTTTAATTTCTTTAAAATATGTGACTTTTTTTTTTTATCAATTATGACTTTATTAAATATTATTAATAAATACTATGCAATAATTTTTATTTTTATTTGATTATTTATATATATTTTTATTTATTTATAATTTTTAATTATATTTTTAATTATATAATATTAATTATGACGTCACGGCTCGACCGCTTTGACCCGACGGTTGAACCGGTGACCCGTCCACCCGGTCCCTTTTCCGGTTCGCTCACCGGTCCGGTTTTGAAAACATTGATGAACACAGATAACTCAGCAGCATGCGGGACATATATACATACTGGGAATAAAAAGGCTATGTAAAGGCTTCTAGATAAAGCTGTATTGAAGATATACAGAATTCTCCTATATTCTCTTTATTGTAACGCAAATAATGCCAAAATTTTCAAACTTCAATACACATTTCACATATATCAACACACTTTTATATAATTTTACGCACTTTTTACACATATTATCATATACCAACATTTAACAATAAATAGAGCCCTAGATAAGGCAACGTTAATGAAATACTTCAACATATATATTGAAAATGAAGAGAATTAGGTATTTACTTACATCTGGGGTGGATTTAGGAGAAGGAGGAGATTTGTTGGGAATTGATTTCTTGCGATTGGAGGCATTGGGGATGAATAGACGAGTGGTGGTGGGTCTGTGAGAAGTGGAGAAGAGGCGTTGGGAAGAAGATAGAGAGTAACGAGAAGTATCGGTGGAGTTGATCGTAGAGAACCAGCAAGCCACAGCTGCAATCGCCATTCAAGCACAGCAAACCAAAAGCTAACGTAAATAGAGCTGAATGAATATGAAATAGACTTGCACTTTTCTTATCCTTTTTTGAACGACTACTTTTCTTATCCTTTTGATTTTGCAAAATGATTTCACTTCTTCGGTTGAATTTTTACCTGCCCGAGATTTTTTATTGTTTAATGATTTTTATCGGTGGAATTGTGTAAAATATCGCTTAATTTATTAAAATCATATTCATTTGTATCACTTTATCTGTTAATCATGATTTAAACTATAAAATTTAAAATCTACTTTTAAAATCGTTTCGTTTCGCTGTAGTTAATATATATATTTTTTAATATATAATAAAATATTAAAATTAAAATGACTATGAAAAAGATTTAATATGTAAAATTTATTATAAATTAATAGTTATATATATATAATATTATATAAATTAGTTTGTATTATATATATGAAAAATATTATATAAATTAATGTTATATATTATGTAAATACTTGATAATTGATTGAAATATTTTTCAATCTGTCAATCTATTTAAAACCGTTTAAATTACAATTTATTAATCCGCTAATCCGTTAATCGATTTATAATTTTATTCTTTAACTATAACTGTACCGCACTCACCTTTATTTACCGATAAATCTCAAATTGCTCGAACCATATTACACACATCCTTACTTACCGATAAAAAAAAAATTATTTAATGACTTTTATAATAAAAATTTTTACCCATCGGGTTGAGTTGAAAGTTGAACTGTACTGAAGCTATCGGGTTGTTCATTTTACCTACTAGTATCCTTTTTTCGGCGCCTCAGGGTGTCTTCGACAATGTATTAATGGCCCAATGGGCCTCCTCTCCTGTTTTGTTTTTTTGGGCAGTTACAAGATGGCCCTATAATTTGTTCAATAACTGGGTCTCATTTAGTAACTTGATTATTTTACTTAGGGTTGTTTGGGGTGTCCTAAATAAGTACACTTTTTAACTTTTTAGACTAAAAAATTGAGGAAAAAAAGTTGGTTGTTTATGTTAAATTTTTGACTTTTTACAAAAAAAAATGTGTATTAAAAAATTGTATAAATTAGTGTGTAGGAGAAGATAAAGACAATAAGCAGTTAGGAATGACAACGGGGCGAGACGAGGCGGGGCGGGGACTACACTCCCCGTCCCCGATCCCTGATAGTGAGAAATTCCCCGTCCCCACCCCCGCCCCCGATCCCCGACGGGGATCCCATCGCCCCCCCCCGCCCCACCTCCCGATAGGGGATCGGGCATCCCCAACCCCGCCAAATCCCCGAATTACAGAATTTTTTTTTTTTCAAAAAAAAAAATTTAAACATCCTATTAACAGAATATGTACATATTTTAAAATTAAAAGAGAATCTGTACATCCCATAGCATAATTTGTAAAATTAAGAAAATCCCATAGCATAAAATTAAAAGAGAATCTGTGCATATTTTAAAAATTTAAACAACCTATTAAGAGAATCTGTACATCCCATAGCATAATTTATAATCAGTCAATGCAACCATTAAGAGAATCTGTCAACATAATCTGTCAAGCTAAACTCAATAGCAAATTAAAAAATCTGTACATATTTTCAAATAATCTGTAATCTGTCAATACAACCATTAGGAGAATCTGTCAACATAATCTGTCAAGCTAAACTAAATAGCAAATTAAAAAATCTATACAAGTTGACATAATCTGTCAATAGTATAACAACATAATCTGTCAATAGCATAGCATAATCTACCCAAAAAATTCAACAAGTTGACAGATTTCATCAAACAGCCATAATCTGTCAACTGAAATAGCATATTCAGTCCAGTAGCCCACAGAAAGGAAAATTCAACAAGTTGCAAACATAATTAGTCCCATGCACATCCCGCATGGGATAGGCTACCCAAAAAATAAAATTAAAAAAAAAAAACAAATCTATTACAATATAAAAAACAGGATTGTTTGTCCAATAAAACTTTCATCATCTTTCAAACCACATTACAATACAACTTTCAAACCACATTACAACTTTCATCATTTCCTTCAACTTGAATTCCTGTTAAATAACAAAAAGAAAAAATAAATAAATAAATAATCAATACTAATAATAAGATGTAAAAAATGTTAACAATCAAAACAAAAAAGATGACAGCACAAAAGTGGCACACGACTCATCCGAGTCGATCTCATCATTATCATATATAGTTGCATAGCCCACCGATTCTAATGTTGAATTTCCTAAAAAAGTAAAGAATATAAATTCAATATTGAAATTATTCCATAGTAATATAAAAGTGAAATAATAATATGTAAATTGGATGAAATAATAATATGAGTACCTTTCATCTCTACACCGCACAACCAACTTTGTGCACACATTAATGCTTCTAATGTGTTTGGATGAAGTCTACTATGATGTGGACTCACCAACCTTCCACTAGTACTAAATGCTGACTCAGAAGTAATAGTGGATACAGGAATAGCTAAAATATCCCTAGCTGTTGCCTGTAAGGACGGATACTTTGGTCCATTGGCTTTCCACCAATTCAAAACATCAAAACCTGAAGTTCTTGGCAAAACATCATCTTCTAGATCATGCAAATGCCTAGTTCCATTTTTTGAATCATCTCCAAGATGCTTATTACAATAATTACATATTGCTTTCCATACCCTATTGACTTGTTGTTTCTTAAAGTGTTCCCACACAACACTAGGTTTTCTTTTACTTCGTCTACAAGTATTAGACTCTTCTTCTAAATCAATAACATTTTTATTAGAGAGGGGAGACGGTGAGTCCATAGGTGAGTTGGTAGCTGGCGATGATTGTTGTGATGTGTCACTCTCAAATGGCACTTGAGAGTTAACTGGTAGTTTAGGGTTAACTGGTACTTGAGAGTTAACATCTAACATTTTTTACCTTTATAAAAATAATATGGATTGAATTAAAATGTGAATGAATCATTAACAAATCAAGTCACAAATAGATTAATAAAATAAACAGATAAATAATTTAAAAAAATCACATTTTGATTGTGTGTGCAAATAAGAGTTCTCTTATTTGTTCCCAATTTGTTAGCTAGCTTTATTGCCCTAGTTCAAAGTTTTGAAGTCACATTTCCACAAACCCAAGAACCAATCATATCATCACTGATGTGTATTAGAGAGCTCTTGAAAACATTATTCATTGATGCTTCGTCAACCTCTTTCTTTCTTTCTTTCTTTCTTTCTTTCTTTCTTTTTTTTTCTTTCATTGTAAAAAATTACAGGTTACAAACTCTGCTTAATAAAAAACTATTGTTTCACCCACTTTAATTCTTACACATTTTGACACATGAAATTAACTATAATTTCAAATAATAGATAACTCTGCTTAATAAATAACTTTGCTAATAGATTAATAAATAACAGATAACAGATCAATAACAGATCAATCATATATATATATATAACTCTGCTTAATAAATAACAGATACAGATCAATCATATTTCAAATTTCATATAACAAATATAGATACAGATACAAATTTCATATAACAGATACAGATACAGATCATAACAGATCAATAAATAATAGATACAGATCAAATTTCATATATATATATAACAGATCAGTAACATCAGATCAATCATATATATATACACAATAGATCAATAACAGATTACAGATTAATCATATATATTTTGATTAGAGAAAACACTAAAATAAATAAATAAATAAATTTAGAGAAAAATAAATAAACTCTGATATATATGTCTGTGAACCCTAGTAGATCGAAATCCCTAGAGATAGAGAAAGAGAGAGAGAGAGAGAAAGAGATGCCCTAAACAGTAGCGATGAAGGAGGATGATCGGCGGTGAGGTACGAGCAACGGTATGAGAGGATCGGCGGTGACGGAGGAGCGATAGCCGTCGTTCGTTGTGTGAGAGAGAGATGGGAAGGCAAAACCCTAAAGTTCTTAGCAACGGCGGGGAGAGAGAGAGAAAGCAGCAGTGAGGGAGGATAATCGTCGATGAGGTACGAGCAGCGGTGCAGGAAGATCGGCAGTGACGGAAGAACGGCAGCCGTCGTTCGTTGTGTGAGAGAGAGAGAGAGGAGGAGGCAAAACCCTAAGCTCCTAGCAACGGTAGAGAGAAAGAGAGAGAGCAGCAGCAGTAGTGTTAGTGTTTTGTGTGTGAGAGCAGAGTGTTTCAACCAAACCCTATACGCGCACATATATATAAAGAGGGGCAAAATAGTAATTTCACATCGGGGTTTATACGGGGCGGGAATCGGGGTCAGGGTCGAGGTCGAGCCGGGTCTGGGAGTGAACCATGTATCCCTGTCCCCGACCCGAACATCACCGAGGATACATTTTTAATACCATCCCCGGCCCGTCGGGGGTATTTTTCGGGGAATAACTGCTCAATTTAGGGTCGGGGGTTCGGGTCCCCGTCGGGTCGGGTTCCGATTGCCATCTCTATAGACAGTAGGTCTGTGACGCCCCAAATTTTTTTTTTTAGACGTCATAAGATTTAAATAACAATAACTTGCTAGATAAAATTTTAACTACTAATTAGGAAGTTTTAAATTCTTACATAGTCAAAGTCCAACAACAAAATAAAACTACAAGTTCACACACAACGTCACAACATTGTTAAATACTATTACAAGAGGTAACAGGATTTTATTTTGATAAAATCTTGACTCTAAGTTAGCCAAGGTTCGATATTTGCAGCAGCTCCAGTTTCAGCCTCAGTTCCTTCTTCGACATAATCTGGCATGAAACGCCAGGGCAACAAAATATATGCCATGAGTTTTGCAACACAGTAAGAAAACATAACAAACTTACCATTCTTTTTGAGAGAAAATAAAGAGATTATAAACACGAGATAATAATATAATTGTAAACATAAATTACAACTATTAAAATAATTCAAATAATTTTAATAACTTAGGTGACCCTTGAAATCTCACCAAAGAGGTTTAACTTACCAACCACTAAGTCATGGCCACGGTTAATTTGGAAACCCCCCCCCCCCAATTGGTCAAATATTCAAAAACTACCAAAGATGCCCACGCCCGGAGTTATATACCCAAGCCGTGACATCCGTGGTCAACCACTTCTTCTTCTTTTTTTGTAATAAAAAATAAAAAAATAATAATATTGTGATTATCAAGGACGGACTTTTATTTTTCATGTATAAAATAAATAAATTAGTGTTGTTATGATCATGGACGGATCTTGAAAATTTGAAAATATAAATATACTTTCGCACCCTGTGGATCAGTCCTTGGTGATGATTATAAAACATAAAAATGATGATTTTTTCTATTTCAATCAATAACATTTGGTGGGTTTGGCAACTAACCAAAAAAAACTCTTGTTCTTTTTCTTTTGAATATTATATTTTTTAAATTTGTGTCAAAGATTTTACATTTTTTGTGCATCGAGTGTAGAATGATCTAAAAACATCACCAACTTATTTTCACTTTTATTTTTAATGAATTGTTTTTCATTTTTTTATAACTTATTTGGTCCATGTAATCGAGTAGACTCTAAAACGCAAAGTTTTTGAAATTTTTTGAAAGAAGTTCATTAAAAATGAACCGTAGTTCCACTAAATTTTCTCATTAGAAAAGAGATAGTGTAGAGTTTAAACACTGGTTGTAGTAGAATCATAACTCAATCCCACATCGTTCATAATCTCATTAGAAAAGAGATAGTGTAAAATTTCAACATTGGTAGTAGCAAAATCATGAACCCCTCGCACATTGTTTAAAAACAACCCATAATGTTTGAATATAAGGTGTGATTGAGATATCTAATAATTGCCGAGCTGAGTAGCGTTAGCTGGTGACTTAAGTGAGTGCACCAAGGTGGTTGGATGATGGTAAAGTTGAAAGGTGGGTTTGACGCTTGAACTCTGGGTAGACCAGTGAATGTGTTCGTTCTGGCTAGCCCAAGGTTTTTTTTTTTTACATGTATACAATAAAAAATTAATATTGTGATGACCAAGGATGGATTTTTTTTCATGTATAAAATAAATAAATTAATATCGTTATGATCAAGGATGGATCCCCGAAATTTGAAAATCTAAATATACTATCCCACCCTTTGGATCTATCCTTGGTGATGATGTTCAACATAAAAATAATGGTTTTTTCTATTTCAATCAATAAAATTTGGCGGCTTTTGGCAAACCAATTAAAAACTCTATCTTTTTTTTTTTTTTTTTTGCATGTTATTATTATTTTTTAATTTGCCTCTAAAATTTTACATTTTTTGTGTATCTAGTGTAGAATGATCTAAAAACATCACCAACTTATTTTCACTTTCTTTTAGTCAATTATTTTCCATTTTAATTTTATAACTTATTTGGTCTATACAATTGAGTAGATGCTAAAATGCAAAGTTTTTAAATAAAAAAAATTGAAAAACCTCTAGTACTAATGAAAACAAAAAAAAAAAAAAAAAATCCAAATACTTACCCCAGTTCCACTAAATTTTCTTTGCGAAAAATTACAACTCAATAGTATTTCTAAAAAATAATTACAAATTTTTAAATTTACCACTCTAATGTGGTTTTTTTTTTCTACACTTGCATTACTACCTACCTTTAACATAATTCAAAATATATTCCAAGCACAATAAACATTTAAAAGCTTTGACCAGAGAGGATTTGGTGATGGTGGCAGTTGATGGTGGTTACGGGAGAGAAGGAAACATAATCTCATTAGAAAATAGATAGTGTAAAGTTTAAATATTGGTAGTAGTATAATCGTAAACTTATTAACAACCTAAAATAAAAAATAAAAAATAAAGAAAAAGAAAAACCTATTCATTTTCTTTTCATTTTTCTAACCCAACCGTACAAAAGAAAAGAATTTAGCACCTTTCACTTCATTTTTTTTCCTTCTCTTTTCCTTTCCCTCCACAAATTCAAGATTCAAACATATTGAAAAAATAAAAATAAAAATAAAAAAGGAATTCGTAAAAGGCCACTTTGCAGCTTGGTAATCAAGTTTTTGTTGAGTTTTAAGTCTTATTTGAAGTTTGGCTATCCACTTTCCAATAATTTTTTTTGAAGTTTGGATATCAACTTCCCAATAAAACTAATTAATTTGGATGGGAACCCTGCAGTTCCGATTGATTAGCCACGCCTACTCCATTATCACAATGCATTCTAAGACTGAAATGACCTGAAGGAAATTTATTAATAAGAACAAAATGTGTAGCCATAATGGTTATAAAATACCATGTCACTTATCAGCCATTTCAATCTGTAATGATTTGATTCTAGCTGCTACGTTGTAAATACTTCAACAATCAAGACGTCCTTTTTCACATTTCATATACCTACTTCAGCACATTATTTTGCAAAGTAATATAGTGCTTGAAAAATGGAACCACACCACATAAGGGATTTGAAGCAATTTGACTTAAACAAAAAGAAAATGTCACATAAGTATGTAACATAACCATGTGGCATATAAACACATTAACAAACTATGGTATAAGAATTAGTCATGTTGAGTGAAGGATTAGATTTCTTACCAGAGAAAGCAAAGGAAGAGAGGGGATGTCGGTTGGTCCTTTTAGGTGGGGAAGACAAAGGACGGTTCGGTGATGGTGGCGGACGATGGCGGCTACTACGGAAGAGAAGGAAACATAATCTCATTAGAAAAAAGATAGTGTAAAGTTTAAATATTGGTAGTAGTAGAATCGTAAATCTATCCCACATCGTTTATAATCTAATTAGAAGAGAGATAGTGTAAAGTTTAAATATTGGTAGTAGTATAATCGTAAACTTGTCCCACATCATTTAAAAACAATGCAAAATGACTGAATATAAGGAGTGATTGAGACATCTAATAATTGCCAAGCTAAGTAGCGTTAGCTTACGACTCAAGCGAGGGCACCAAAGTGGTTGGATGATGGTAAAGTTGATAGATGGCTTCAACGCTTGAACTCAGGCTAGACCAGCGAACCTGTAGGTTCTAGCTAGCCTAGTTGAACTTAGGCTAAAATGATTAAACCACTAGGTTCTAGCTAGCTTGGTTGAACTCAAGCTAGACCGAGTAAACCTCGAGGTTCTAGCTAGCTTAGTTGAACCCTGTAGGTTGTGGCCAGCTTAGTTGAACTCAAGCTAGAGCAGTGAATGTCACGACCCCAACCCGCCCCTAGTAGGATGGTGCCGTGATGGCCAGTAATTCCGTGAATTACCGAAGGCCAACCGATCAAAACAACACAATCAGAGTATAATGTACGGGGCTTACAAATGCGGAAGCAA
Organism: Camellia granthamiana; assembly: GCA_036172215.1. Lineage (NCBI taxonomy): Eukaryota > Viridiplantae > Streptophyta > Magnoliopsida > Ericales > Theaceae > Camellia > Camellia granthamiana. The sequence goes on along the minus strand of CM069914.1, from coordinate 79,672,456 downwards.
TAAATCAATTACAAGTGGTCCATAAGAGCTTGTGCGTAGATCAATGAGACGTCATGTACCATATGGTTTACATCCAATCCAAAAATAACAAAATACAAATTTACAACTTGATCAAAAGGCTTCTCGGCCGACAAGGACAAAATACAGCAATTACAAGCCAAGAAGCATGATTTTCAAGAGTGGCCGACGTAAATACAAAAATGCCGACATAAAGACAAAACAGCCGAGGTAAGCACAAAACTGCCGACGTAAAACAAGTCAGGCCGAGATGCCAAGAGTCCAAAACAAGCTTTGCAAAATAGAACTAGGCGTCGCCGCCGTCCTGCTCATCACCTACATATATATAGAGAGGGTGAGTTTGACAACTTAGTGAATGGTACAAGAAATAAAGGTTTTGCATGAATATAGCCGAGATCCTTCAAAGCAAAACAAACATTCCAAACCATACGAGTATTAGCCGAGGTCCTTCCAAACCAAACACATCAAAACTTTACCGAAACAAGGGATGAACCGTATTCATCTAACAGGTCTTACAATATCAAGGGATGCTTATTAACATCGGCAAACCACAAATCAAGATTTATCAAGTCAAGGGATGAACCGTATTCATCAATCAAGTCTTACAATATCAAGGGATGCTTATTAACATCGGCAAACAAGGGACTGTACGATCCGTAATCGATTTGTCAAGGGTACTGCGAAAGTTTAAAGTCCTCCAGCACAAGGGACTTGTGTCACTTAGGCCCGTAGCCCTTTTTAACACGATAGCTTTTCAAGTAAGGACCATATCCTTTTTAACATGCGAAACTTGTGTCACTTAGGCCCGTAGCCCTTTTTGACAAGGTGGTGCTGCGAAAGTTTAGAGTCCTCCAGCCAAGGGACTTCCATACTTGGTGCTGCAAAAGTTTATAGTCCTCCAGTACAAGGGACTTTTACGCTTAGTGCTGCGAAAGTTTATAGTCCTCCAGCCAAGGGACTTTCATTCTTAGTACTGCAAAAGTTTATAGTCCTCCAGTACGAGGGACTTTTACTGATAACATCAAAACAAGGCTTATACTTGATACATCGGAACGGGCTAATCATTCATGCTCATCAAATACTTTTATCAAAACAAGGCAAGACAAAGTTTATCCAAAACAGTATAACATAGCTTTATTAAAAGCACCACTCACCTCGGTCTTCAGGTGTAGGCTCAAGGCAAAGATCAAAGTCCTACAATCACATGACAAATCACATTCTCAAAACAAGCTTTATATGCGCACAATGATCTCGGCATTCTCACCGAATCCAAGTCAATAACAAAGCAAAACATGCTGGGAGTCAAAACGTTATTTCCTGTCTCGAGAAAACACACTGGGTATCGTCCAGGTCTTGCCGAGGTCCCACACCTCCTTGCCGAGGTGTGGTCCTGATGACCACATACAAAACGAAATCGGGAAAAATCTGGGTTTCCCTTTGAAGAATGCAAGGACCGACATCATCAGGAGCATCAAAAACATGCATGCCAAAATCATAACTTGCTTATTCAAAACTAAGATTTCGTGCCAAGAGTTCAAAAAACATGGACCTGGGTACCCTCACAAGAAATCGTGTGAAACAAACACAAAACGTGGTTCTTGCCAAACACACTCGGATCAAACAAGATCTTCTTCAAGAACACAAGAATATTATCTTTCTCTTTAAGAACCAACTCCAAATCCATGCATGGCGTGCAAAACAAACCCAATCATGCAATGCAGCTCGGTAAACAATAAGAACAAACAGAGGAGAGCAAGAATCAAACCTCAAAACTCGAATCCAACGGTTCGATCCTTGAAGATCAAGCTCGGAACTCTACTCTCTCTCTAAAACTCTTCCTTCTTCCTTGAGAGCTTCTCTCTCTAAAAAAACAAAGATTTGAGACAAAATGATTTGGTTCAAGGTCTGCCGGCTGTCTTAACACACAGCTCGGACACGTGGCACTACCGGGTTGGTTCAGCTCAAAAGTGACTGATTGATAAGACAAGTCTCTGACAAAGCGTACTCAACAAGCTAGATGGCAAGACACATCGGCAAGCAAAGACATCGGCTAGAGTCAAAACTTCGGCAACGGGGTAACAAAGACATCGGCTAAGGAGGACGGCACTTGACTAAGCTGTGCCACACCTTGGCCTGGGTGTGCCACATCTTGGTCTAGGCCAAACCTGCCCAAGGACAAGGATCAATAACAAAACATCTCGGCCTTGGCTCTAGACACTTCGGCCCAAAGGGTGACATCTCGGCAAACATGCCGGGGTGAAGATGAAGGTCAACCAAGTGGTTCCAAAATAATTCCAAGCACAAGGGTGCAAGGCGAACTAGACTAAACCAACCTCGGCTACACACCAAGCAAGGTACAAGATCAGGCAAGTAATCAAAGCAAGGCAATCTTAACAAATCAAGACAAGGCAAAACTATCGAAACAGTATAGCAAGACAAGATCATATAAAATGTATGTCAAGAATGGCTAAGTCAAATGAGGGTTGTTACAGTGAACCTGTGAGTTGTGCTCGGCGTAGTTGAACTTAGGCTAGATAGTGAACCTGTAGGTTCTCTGGCTATAGCTTTAGTTTAAGTCATCGAACAACCACTTCTTTTTTCTTTCTTTTTTTGTAATAAAAAATAAAAAATAATAATATTGTGATTATCAAGGACGGACTTTTATTTTTCATGTATAAAATAAATAAATTAGTGTTGTTATGATCATGGACAGATCTTGAAAATTTGAAAATATAAATATACTTTCGCACCCTGTGGATCAGTCCTTGGTGATAATTACAAAACATAAAAATGATGATTTTTTCTATTTCAATCAATAACATTTGGTGGGTTTGGCAACTAACCAACTAAAAACTCTATCTTTTTTCTTTTTTTTTTTTAATGTTATTATTATTTTTTAATTTGCCTCTAAAATTTTACATTTTTTGTGTATCTAGTGTAGAATGATCTAAAAACATCACCAACTTATTTTCACTTTTTTTTAGTCAATTATTTTCCATTTTAATTTTATAACTTATTTGGTCTATACAATCGAGTAGATGCTAAAATGCAAAGTTTTTTTAAAAAAAAATTTGAAAAACCACAAGTACTAATGAAACAAACAAAAAAAAAAAAAATCCAAATGCTTACCCCAATTCCACTAAATTTTCTTTACGAAAAATTACAACTCAATAGTATTTCCAAAAAATAATTACAAATTTTTAAATTTACCACTCTAATGTGGGTTTTTTTTTCTACACTTGCATTACTACCTACCTTTAAAATAATTCAAAATATATTCCAAGCACAATAAACATTTAAAAGCTTTGACCAGAGAGGATTTGGTGATGGTGGCGGTTGATGGTGGTTACGGGAGAGAAGGAAACATAATCTCATTAGAAAATAGATAGTGTAAAGTTTAAATATTGGTAGTAGTATAATCGTAAACTTATTAACAACCTAAAATAAAAAATAAAAAATCAAGCAAAAGAAAACCCTATTCATTTTCTTTTCATTTTTCTAACCCAACCATACAAAAGAAAAGAATTTAGCACCTTTCACTTCATTTTTTTTCCTTCTCTTTTCCTTTCCCTCCACAAATTCAAGATTCAAACATATTGAAAAAATAAAAATAAAAATAAAAAAGGAATGCGTAAAAGGCCACTTTGCAGGTTGGTAATCAAGTTTTTGTTAAGTCTTATTTGAAGTTTGGCTATCCGCTTTTCAATAAATTTTTTTGAAGTTTGGATATCAGCTTCCCAATAAAACTAATTAATTTGGATGGGAACCCTGCAGTTCCGATTGATTAGCCACGCCTACTCCATTATCACAATGCATTCTAAGACTGAAATGACCTGAAGGAAATTTATTAATAAGAACAAAATGTGCAGCCATAATGGTTATAAAATACCATGTCACTTATCAGCCATTTCAATCTGTAATGATTTGATTCTAGCTTATATGTTGTAAATACTTCAACAATCAAGACGTCATTCTTCACATTTGATATACCTACTTCAGCACATTATTTTGCAAATTAATTTAGTGCTTGAAAAATGGAACCACACCACATAAGGGATTTGAAGCAATTTGACTTAAACAAAAAGACAATGTGACATAAGTATGTAACATAACGATGTGGCATATAAACACATCAACAAACTATGGTATAAGAATTAGTCATGTTGAGTAAAGGATTAGATTTTTCTTACCAGAGAAAGGAAAGGGAGAGAGGGGATGGCGGTTGGTCCTTTTCGGTGGGGAAGACAAAGGACGGTTCTGTGATGGTGGAGGACGATGGCGGCTACTACGGAAGAGAAGGAAACATAATCTCATTAGAAAAAAGATAGTGTAAAGTTTAAATATTGGTAGTAGTAGAATCGTAAATCTATCCCACATCGTTCATAATCTAATTAGAAGAGAGATAGTGTAAAGTTTAAATATTGGTAGTAGTATAATCGTAAACTTGTCCCACATCGTTTAAAAACAACGCAAAATGACTGAATATAAGGAGTGATTGAGACATCTAATAATTGCCAAGCTAAGTAGCGTTAGCTTACAACTCAAGTGAGGGCACCAAAGTGGTTGGATGATGGTAAAGTTGATAGATGGCTTTCAACGCTTGAACTCAGGCTAGACCAGCAAACCTGTAGGTTCTAGCTAGCCTAGTTGAACTTAGGCTAAAACGATTAAACCACTAGGTTCTAGCTAGCTTGGTTGAACTCAGGCTAGACCGAGTAAACCTCAAGGTTCTAGCTGGCTTAGTTGAACCCTGTAGGTTGTGGCCAGCTTAGTTGAACTCAAGCTAGACCAGTGAACCTGTGAGTTGTGCTCGGCTTAGTTGAACTTAGGCTAGACAGTGAACCTGTAGGTTCTCTGGCTATAGCTTTAGTTTAAGTCATCGGACAACCACTTCTTTTTTCTTTTCTTTTTTGTAATAAAAAATAAAAAATAATAATATTGTGATTATCAAGGACAGACTTTTATTTTTCATGTATAAAATAAATAAATTAGTGTTGTTATGATCATGGACGGATCTTGAAAATTTGAAAATATAAATATACTTTCGCACCCTGTGGATCAGTCCTTGGTGATGATTACAAAACATAAAAATGATGATTTTTTCTATTTCAATCAATAACATTTGGTGGGTTTGGCAACTAACCAAAAAAACTCTTTTTCTTTTTTAAATTTGTGTCAAAGATTTTACATTTTTTGTGCATCGAGTGTAGAATGATCTAAAAACATCACCAACTTATTTTCACTTTTATTTTTAATGAATTGTTTTTCATTTTTTTACAACTTATTTGGTCCATGTAGTCGAGTAGACTCTAAAACGCAAAGCTTTTTGAAATTTTTTGAAAGAAGTTCATTAAAAATGAACCGCAGTTCCACTAAATTTTCTCATTAGAAAAGAGATAGTTTAGAGTTTAAACACTGGTTGTAGTAGAATCATAACTCAATCCCACATCGTTCATAATCTCATTAGAAAAGAGATACTGTAAAATTTCAACATTGGTAGTAGCAAAATCGTGAACCCCTCGCACATTGTTTAAAAACAACCCATAATGTTTGAATATAAGGTGTGATTGAGACATCTAATAATTGCCGAGCTGAGTAGCGTTAGCTGGTGACTTAAGTGAGTGCACCAAGGTGGTTGGATGATGGTAAAGTTGAAAGGTGGGTTTGACGCTTGAACTCTGGGTAGACTAGTGAACGTGTTCGTTCTGGCTAGCCCAAGGATTTTTTTTTACATGTATACAATAAAAAATTAATATTGTGATGCCCAAGGATGGATTTTTTTTCATGTATAAAATAAATAAATTAATATCGTTATGATCAAGGATGGATCCCCGAAATTTGAAACTCTAAATATACTATCCCACCCTTTGGATCTATCCTTGGTGATGATGTTCAACATAAAAATAATGGTTTTTTCTATTTTAATCAATAAAATTTGGTGGCTTTTGGCAAACCAACTAAAAACTCTATCTTTTTTTTTTTTTAATGTTATTATTATTTTTTAATTTGCCTCTAAAATTTTGCATTTTTTGTGTATCTAGTGTAGAATGATCTAAAAACATCACCAACTTGTTTTCACTTTTTTTTAGTCAATTATCTTCCATTTTAATTTTATAACTTATTTGGTTTATACAATCGAGTGGATGCTAAAATGTAAAGTTTTTAAAAAAAAAAATTGAAAAACCTCTAGTACTAATGAAACAAAAAAAAAATCCAAATACGTACGCCAGTTCCACTAAATTTTCTTTACGAAAAATTACAACTCAATAGTATATTCAAAGAATAATTACAAATTTTTAAATTTACCACTCTAATGTGGTTTTTTTTTTTCTACACTTGCATTACTACCTACCTTTAAAATAACTCAAAATATATTCCAAGCACAATAAACATTTAAAAGCCTTGACCAGAGAGGATTTGGTGATGGTGGCGGTTGATGGTGGTTACGGGAGAGAAGGAAACATAATCTCATTAGAAAATAGATAGTGTAAAGTTTAAATATTGGTAGTAGTATAATCGTAAACTTATTAACAACCTAAAATAAAAAATAAAAAATAAAGAAAAAGAAAAAGAAAAACCTATTCATTTTCTTTTCATTTTTCTAACCCAAACATACAAAAGAAAAGAATTTAGCACCTTTCACGTCATTTTTTTTCCTTCTCTTTTCCTTTCCCTCCACATATTCAAGATTCAAACATATTGAAAAAATAAAAATAAAAATAAAAAAGGAATTCATTAAAGGCCACTTTGCAGCTTGGTAATCAAGTTTTTGTTGAGTTTTAAGTCTTATTTGAAGTTTGGCTATCCGCTTTCCAATAAATTTTTTTGAAGTTTGGATATCAGCTTCCCAATAAAACTAATTAATTTGGATGGGAACCCTGCAGTTCCGCTTGATTAGCCACGTCTACTCCATTATCACAATGCATTCTAAGACTGAAATGACCTGAAGGAAATTTATTAATAAGAACAAAATGTGCAGCCATTATGGTTATAAAATATCATGTCACTTATCAGCCATTTCCATCTGTTATGATTTGATTCTAGCAGCTACGTTGTAAATACTTCAACAATCAAGACATCATTTTTCACATTTGATATACCTACTTCAGCACATTATTTTTCAAAGTAATTTAGTGCTTGAAAAATGGAACCACACCACATAAGGGATTTGAAGCAATTTTACTTAAACAAAAAGACAATGTGACATAAGTATGTAACATAACCATGTGGTATATAAACACATTAACAAACTATGGTATAAGAATTAGTCATGTTGAGTGAAGGATTAGATTTCTTACCAGTACTTAATTAAGCCATCCCATCCACAAGTTGCAACTTTACTTTGTTCAAATGGATGTCGCTCACAACCAATGCATACCCCTTCAAGACACTTGAGAGTTCTAAAGACTTTGCAACTCTTCCAGTCCCAAAACCAGCATTTACCCTCGCCATCTCCCGACATGACAAACCTACCATCTGGTGAAAAATTGACTTGGCAAGCATATCCAGCCACTATGTGCCCCGCAAACCTTTTCTTCTTATTAAGCTGAAATCTTTCCCTAATGCTGTAGATAAGAATCTGATTGTCCAAACTCTGTGCTACTAGCCAGTTTGTGTTAGGGTGAAGGGATATGGCTGGCATAGAATGCATGTGAGGCTCACTGATATACTTTATAACCACAGGAATCCCAAATTCCCAAACCCGAAGAGACTTGTCATCACTAGATGTGACAATACTTCTGTTGTTGTCTACAAATGTGATTGTATTAACCGCTCCCAAATGTTGATCATACTCGTTAGTAATTTGCGCAGTATTCATATCCCACTGAACAATCTTCTTGTCACTCATGCCTGCTAAAAGAATGTTCTGCTTATCCTCATCCGGGTTCAGCCTAACCATATAAGGTATCTTCCCTGTTGAGAATGCCGATATCACCTGTCCTGTTTCTGTGTCCCAGTATTTAATGTTCTTATCATACCCAGCAGTCAAAAACTTAGTTCCATCATTGCAAAACCAAATATCACGAACTGCCTTGGAATGTCCCATGTAAGTCCTCATACATTTACCTGAATTAAACACATCCCATATCTTCACCTTCGTATCCATTCCCGCCAATACAATCAAATGCCCGTGCTTGGGGAAAAACCGAATTGCAGAAACACCTTTGGTGTGCCCACTCCAAGCATGCACCAATCTCTTCGGAATATAACAATGATCATTCGTAGCCTTAGCATCCTTGGGCGCAGCAATCCAAGACCTACCCTGATAATCCCTCTCCTCCTTCCCATGAAATGTACTCTTATCAGCAACAAACTCACCCTTTTCACTATTCCCACTCTTCTCTTCACCCTTCTTCGCATACTCCTCAGCATACTTCTTCTGCTCCTCCGTCAACTCCACTTGCAACCCTTCCTTCTTTCCTGCCTACGGACTCTTTTGATTCTTCAACAACCAAGTCTCCGAAGCCAGGTTATCAACCTCAACACCATCACCTTCCTCTTCATTCTCCACACTCTCCTCCTCCTTCTTCTTCTCAAGTTTCCTCTTTTTATGTTCATGTTGAGGAATATTATACACAGAAATCCCATCAGTTTCCTTCAATCTATCCAAATCACCAACATAATTGTTTCCCTCGGGATCAGCTGCCTACCCATATTTATGAAAAGTATTGTACTGTTCATCAAAAACAAAGGGTTCAATCGCAGCATTCTCCACAAACCCTAGCTTGTGATTGCGCATACCTTGAGCAATACCGTCCTCGGTGTAGGGATGTGAAAGACCATAGATTGGTGCCCAGAGCTGATCGTAGGTGGGGTTGAAGACTACGACTTGTTGGGAAGGATCGAGGGGCTTGGTTAGGGCTCGATTGGAGTCGACGATTGTAAGAGCGAGCATTGTGTCGACTTTGGGGGCGGAGGATTTGGAAGGGAGGGAGATCCATGAGTCCAGCGACGATGAGTGGTCGGAGTGAGGGTTTTGAAATTGTTGATTGTCGTCGTCTTCCATGTTGGTGTCTGCGTATGACTGTAGAAGATCCATGGTGACGCGGTTGGAGCTCAGGGAGAGAGAGAGAGAGATAGTCTTGAACGAACTTTGCTTGTTCGATCCCCAAAAAAAACACTCTCCGTTGGTTTAACTTATATTTTAAAAAATAAGTTATTGAAAAAAAAAATTGAAAATTAAAAATTTGTTTGGTTATAAATTTTAAAAATAATTTTGAGTTAATTTATAATTTATTTATTTATTTTTTTAGTTGAATAGATGAATGTAAGAGAAAATTTGATTAATTGATGTGTAAAATGTGAGAGAATGAATAGATGAGAGGGGAAAAAATGAATAATTGATTTATTAATAATAAAAGATAAAAAATAAAATAAAAAGAAGGATAGAGAAGAGAGAAAATTGAGTTTTGAGTTGTATTTTAAAAATTTATTAACCAAACAAATTTTTTTTTATTTTTTTATCCAAATCATGTTTTTAGGAATAGATTATTTTAATTGACTTTTTAATTTTTTTGATTATTTTAATTTGGTTTAAATTTTGGATGATAATTTTTTTTTTTTTAGTTGATTTGATAGTTGTGAAAGAAAAAAAAAATTATTATAATTTAAATGTAATATTTTATCTTATTAATTATTTTAATATATTTTATTTTTATTAACCATTTTAACCTCCAACCCAACTTTCTAAACATCCCCATGTGATCCCAAAAAAATTTTTTGCATGGCCTTCTATTTTTTTCTAGATGAATAAAAAATAAATTTAAAAAATTATAAATCAGTTCAATTCAAACCAAATCATGACTTGATTTGATTTTTTCAATATACAATTGGATTTTATTTTTAAAATAGATGAATTATATTTTACAATTCAATTCATGGATTTGTTGTTATAGTTCTGATTTAGAGCTAAAGCAAGCCTAAATTTACTGATAAATTATGAAATCTAAATTTATTGATAAAAGTAAAATAGTCCATAACAAATTATTTTTAAATGGACTATTTTATTTTTCATTTCTAATTAATTTATTATATTACAAAAAATTTAATAAAAAAATTGATACAACTAAAATTATAATGATCAAATTGACACAATAAATAAATTATAGAAATTACATATATAATTTGAATAAAAAATGTTCAAAGAAAATTGGGGCCAAAGGAAGCCAGAATGTGCAAAATTTTGGAAATATGCAATTTCGAAGTCTTATTCCATAAACATCGGAGGCAAGAACACATCGGGGGCATATGAGCTGCTTTTTTTGGCTAGAAAAACATGGTCATATTCAATGTCTAAGTGGCAGGGCTGCAAACAAGCTGAGCCAAATTCTATAATATTTGAGCTTGGCCTGACTTCTTTACAAAGTGTTCGAGCTCAGCTCAAGTACAAAATGAGTTACAATTTCTAAACTCCAGCTCGGCACAACTAAAATTTATATAACTCGAGCTCGGCTCGTAATGGCTCATTAAACCATGAAAGAATCATAGAAGCCGATAAGCTAACCCTTTGCACTTGCACTTATATAGATGTTTGTCCACCTTAAAATGTATTTTGTAATCGATGTGGGACTTCCAACAAACGCACCAAACGACGTCGTTTGGCACAACATTTTCGTCCACTCTTTGAGTCCCACATCGCTGAGAGAGGAAACACTTTTGTGTCCAAATGCTTATAAAGTGGTGAATTGTTGCCACAATAGTCAACGAAAGAAATTCAAAGGCAAACCTTTGAATACTTTTTATATTAAAATAATAAGCATCATCATTATTGATGGATAAGTTAAAAATTTTAATTTAATGAATATAATATAATATATTAATATAATATTAATATTATTATAATATATAATATATATACTATAAAAATATAAAATTAATATTTATATTTTTGAGCTTGCGAGCTTATTCGAGTAGCAATCGAGCTCGGCTCGTTTATTACTTGAGCTTGAAATTTAAGTTTGAGCTCAGCTCATTTATTAATCGAGCTATTAACCAAGCTGAGTTTGAACAAGTTTTAACGAGCCGAACTCGAACTTGTTCATGAACAGCTCGATTCGTTTGCAGTCTTACTAAGTGATCTATTTTGATAATTGTTTGTTCAAACAAATTTTAAAATATTAATTCGCAAAAAAAATTTAAAAATATAAAATATTTAAGATAAAATCAAGTTTTGAAATATGATTTAGGCCAATTGATGAATTCAAAACTCCATCAACCTCTTCTACTTGCTTCTTGTGTTGTGTATTTAATCTATATATTATAAATTACATCAAGAGTCAATAACATAAATAAATATATGAATCTCTTCCACTTTTTTTTAGTCAACGTGAGAGTCTTTATCTTGATAAGTACTAACTCGATAATGTCCATTACTCTCACTAACTCATCATTCATGAACTATGTTATAAGTTATGAGTCTCGAATAAATAGTAAATAACAAATATTAAAATACACCAACAATAATCAATTATATTTATTCTTTAAGCCCATGTGTGTGAATTATTCAAATAAATATGAGATTAATTTAATAATAACAATCGCACGGTTTGCATCATATTTATTTTGTAATGTATTCTCAAATTTTTGTGACTCATTTCTATGAAAAATTGGATAAATATAATTTTGACTTAGAAAATAAATGAAGCTTATCAAAATAATTCCCATGATCCTGCACAATATCGAATTGGATGGTTGAATTCATTTTAGAAATGGTCAAGCCTGTCCTAAAAGAAAATTGTTATATAAATTAATAAATTTTATAAATATTTGTATTAACTAATGTAAAATGTTACATTAGGATCCACTTCATTAATATGTCATCAATTAGTCGAAATTTTTTTATAAAATTTATTAATTTGTTTAATATCACTCTTTTAAAAATGGAGAGAAGTCAATCATATCCATCTACTTATTTCAATTATTTCAGTCCGGTTTCAACTGGGTATGGACTTGAGAACATAGTCTCATCTTTAAGGATGTGCTATATTAACACTTTTTGTAAATCAAAAGTTTACATATTGTCTACCCATTAATCCGGTGAATAATGAATAACTTCACATCAGTGAATATTAGAAAAATTATTTTTAAATTAGTTATCAATTTTAGGATAAATTCCAAATATACCCCCTGAGGTTTGCTTAAAGTACAGATTGCCTCCTGTGATTTGAAAAATTACAAATACCTCATTGTTAGTATTTTTTATTTAACAGAATTAACTAAAAAAATAAAATTCATAATTGCACTCCTATACAATAATAAAATTACCTAAATTATTAATTGAAACATATTTATAACATCATTAAAAACTATTAATTGACTTGATGATTTATTAATAAAAGGGGCGATTTGTTATGAAATTAGAAACCTCAGGGGGTGGAATGTAATTTTCAAAATCATAGGGGGCGATTCGTATTTTAATCAAACATCAGGGGGTGTATCTGTAATTTACCTTAAATTTTATAAACATTAAAAATAAAATTATAAATATCTTTATGAATTTGTAACTAATTTTTGAAGATACAATCCCCTAATTTTTTTTTTGAATTTAATATTGAGTTTATAAATAGGTGAATAAGGCCTTGTATGGGATGTCAGTTTTTTGGCTTAAAAAAATTTAATATTTGGGTTGCACCCAAAAAAAAGATTTGAAAAAAGTTAAGAGAATCTTTATACCAATTTAAAAAGACCAAACTATTCTCATGAATGCATGTGTTTATCTTTGGAAAAGTAAAACGAAAATTTTTAGCAAAATACAAAAATATTATATATAAACCAACAAGTGCATACTATGTAGCTCTGAAATTCCGTTTCATTGTATACATCTGAACATTAAGTGCAATGAATCTGACACATTGCTTTTCCAGGCAAGAGAACTCATGCTTGTAGATGCACTGCAAAAAACAAATGATTATTTTGGATTTGCAACAAGCATTCAAGATCCGGCTGAATACTGCAAGGTTTGATGATCTTTTAATATAAAAAAAAAAAAAACCTCCAATTTGGTATGGTTGGGTTGTATTTCTTAAGCTATTATGTAATCCCATTTGCTAAAAATTGTAGCTAGACGACTCGACAATAAAAAAAATTGAAACTTCTTCCAACCAGGAGCTCAAGGAGTCTACAGATCTGATCTTGTAGATTCGGAGAAGGGATTTGCACCGTGTATGTGAATACTTAACATGAGAGTAAATGTAATTCAAAAGCTTGTTATATGCATACTTTAATTATTTTGATAAATTTGTGTAATGAGTTTTTTGTTCCTAAGGAAAAGCTTGAGCACTTCAAAAACGTCACTCCCCAAGACATCATTTGTTCTCAGATCCTTTTAAATCTTATTCTAATAAATTTGTGTATTTTTGCCTAGAGAAATAGAATCGCTTACAATTAATTTTTTTCCAAGCTTCAAACATATCGTAAAACTCACTTTCCCCAGCAACGAAACAATTGCTTTCTGTACTCAATCAATAGTAACCAACATAAACTTCTCAATCAAAATCCATCCTCTATTTTTGTTGATTTCCAAAATGATTTACTAAGATGAGAGCATTTTTAAATTTTTCTATGTGGTTGGCTGGGACAGAGAAAGGGAAGGGAAAGAGGGGATGGCGGTTGGTCCTTGTAGGTGGGGAAGACAAAAGACAGTTCGTTGATGGTGGCAGACGATGGCGGCTACTATGGAAGAGAAAGAAACATAATCTCATTAGAAAAAAGATAGTGTAAAGTTTAAATATTGGTAGTAGTAGAATTGTAAATCTATCCCACATCGTTCATAATCCAATTAGAAAAGAGATAGTGTAAAGTTTAAATATTGGTAGTAGTATAATCGTAAACTTATCCCACGTCGTTTAAAAACAACGCATAATGTTTGAATATAAGGGGTGATTGAGACGTCTAACAATTGCCGAGCTAAGTAGTGTTAGCTTATGACTCAAGCGAGGGCACCAAAGTGCTTGGACAATGGTAAAGTTGATAGATAGCTTCAACGCTTGAACTCAGGCTAGACCAGCGAACCTGTAGGTTCTAGCTAGCTTAGTTGAACTCAGGCTAAAACGATTAAACCACTAGGTTCTAGCTAGCTTGGTTGAACTCAGGCTAGACCGAGTAAACCTCTAGGTTCTAGCTAGCTTAGTTGAACCCTGTAGGTTGCGGCCAGCTTAGTTGAACTCAGGTTAGACCAGTGAACCTATGAGTTGTGCCCAGCTTAGTTGAACTTAGGCTAGACAGTGAACCTGTAGGTTCTCTGGCTATAGCTTTAGTTTAAGTCATTAGACAACCACTTTTTTTTTTTTGGTAATAAAAAATAAAAAATAATAATATTGTGATTATCAAGGATGGACTTTTATTTTTCATGTATAAAATAAATAAATTAGTACTGTTATGATCATGGATGGATCTTGAAAATTTGAAAATCTAAATATTCTTTCGCACCCTATGGATCAATCCTTAGTGATGATTACAAAACATAAAAATGATGATTTTTTCTATTTCAATCAATAACATTTGGTGGGTTTGGCAACTAACCAAAAAAACTCATTACTACAACTCTTCAATTTTTAAGCATTTACCCTCGCCACTCTGTTCGGTGTCTGCGTATGACTGTAGAAGATCCATGGTGACGCGGTTGGAGCTCAGGGAGAGAGAGAGAGATAGTCATGAACGAACTTTGCTTGTTCGATCCCCAAAAAAAACACTCTCCTTTGGTTTAACTTATATTTTAAAAAATAAGTTATTGAAAAAAAAAATTGAAAATTAAAAATTTGTTTGGTTATAAATTTTAAAAATAATTTTGAGCTGATTTATAATTTATTTATTTTTTTTTTAGTTGAATAGATGAATGTAAGAGAAAATTTGATTAATTGATGTGTAAAATGTGAGAGAAGGAATAGATGAGAGGAAAAAAAATGGATAATTGATTTATTAATAATAAAAGATAAAAAATAAAATAAAAAGAAGGATAGAGAAGAGAGAAAATTGAGTTTTGAGTTGTATTTTAAAAATTTATTAACCAAACAAATTTTTTTATTTTTTTTATCCAAATCATGTTTAGGAATAGATTATTTTAATTAAATTTTTAATTTTTTTGATTATTTTAATCTGGAAAAATTTTGGATGATAAGTTTTTTTTTATAGTTAATTTGATAGCTGTGAAAGAAAAAAAAATAATTATAATTTAAATGTAATATTTTAGCTTATTAATTATTTTAATATATTTTATTTTTATTAACTATTTTAACCTCCAACCCAACTTTCTAAACATCCCTATGCAATCCCAAAAAAAATATTTGCATGGCCTTCTTCTATTTTTTTCTAGATGAACAAAAATTATAAATCAGTTCGATTCAAACCAAATCATGACTTGATTTGATTTTTTCAATATACAATTGGATTTTATTTTTAAAATAGATGAATTATATTTTACAATTCAATTCATGGATTTGTTGTTATGGTTCTGATTTAGAGCTAAAGCAAGCCTAAATTTATTGATAAATTATGAAATCTAAATTTAAGTTAGATTTCTTGAATAGTTAATGTTAAATTCATGTATTTTAAATCTACAACTATCCAAACAGACACATTCGTATTAGTTTGTCTCTTGTATCAAGTTGATGATTTGATTATATCAATTTTATAATTGAATTTTTCATATCGTGTTAATTTAGTCAAAATAATGTCACTTTAGTAATGTGACTAAAATTAAGAGGCAAAATGATAGATTAACATCCAATATAAAATGACAAATTATTTTTAAATGGACTATTTTACTTTTCATTTCTAATTAATTTATTATATTACAAAAAAATTAATAATAAAATTGATACAACTAAAATTATAGTGATCAAATTGACACAATAAAGAAATTACATATATAATTTGATAAAAAATGTTCAAAGAAAATTGGGGGCAAAGGAAGCTAGAATGTGCAAAATTTTGGAAATATGCAATTTCAAAGTCTTACTCCATAAACATTAGAGGCAAGAACACATCGGGGGTATATGAGCTGCATTTTTTGGCTAGAAAAGCATGGCCAGATTCAATGATAAGTTTTGTGGGATTGTCTAAGTGGTCTATTTTGATAATTGTTTGTTCAAACAAATTTAAAAATATAAGTTCCCAAAAAAAATTTTAAAATATAAAATATTTAAGATAAAATCAAGTTTTGAAATATGATTTAGGCCAATTGATGAATTCAAAACTCCATCTACCTCTTCTACTTGCTTCTTGTCTTGTGTATTTAATCTATATATTATAAATTACATCCAGAGTCAATAACATAGATAAATATATGAATCTCTTCCACTTTTTTTTAGTCAACGCGAGATTCTTTATCTTGATAAGTACTAACTCGATAAAGTCCATTACTCTCACTAACTCATCATTCATGAACTATGTAATAAGTCATGAGTCTCGAATAAATAGTAAATAACAAATATTAAAATACACCAACAATAATCAATAATATTTATTCTTTAAGCCCATGTGTGTGAATTATTCAAATAAATATGAGATTATAAATTTAATAATCACAATCGTACGGTTTGCATCATATTTATTTTGTAATGCATTCTCAAATTTTTGTGATCATTTCTATGAAAAATTGGATAAATACAATTTTGACTTAGAAAATAAATGAAGCTTATCAAAATAATTCACGTGATCCTGCACAATATCGAATTGGATGGTTGAATTCATTTTAGAAATGGTCAAGTCTGTCCTAAAAGAAAATTGTTATATAAATTAATAAATTTTATAAATATTTGTATTAACTAATGTAAAATGTTACATTAGGATCCACTTCATTAATATGTCATCAATTAGTCGAAATTTTTTTATAAAATTTATTAATTTGTTTAATATCACTCTTTTAAAAATGGAGAGAAGTCAATCATATCCATCTCCTTATTTGGATTATCTCAGTCGGGTTTCAGCTGGGTATGGACTTGAGAACGTAGTCTCATCTTTAAGGATGTGCTATATTAACACTTTTTGTAAATCAAAGGTTTGCATATTGTCTACCCATTAATCTAGTGAATAATGAATAATTTCACATCATGGAATATTTGAAAAATTATTTTAAAATTAGTTATAAATTTTATTAACATTAAAAAATAAAATTATAAACATCTTTATGGATTTGTAATTAATTTTTGAAGATACAATCCCCTAACTTTTTTTTTGAATTTAATATTGAGTTTATAAATAGGTGAATAAGGCCTTGTATGGGATGTCAGTTTTTTGACACCCTGTTAAGGCAACATGACCATAATTATATATTGTCCTCTTGCAGTTCTGTAATGAGTTTGCAGCTCCCAAGGAAAAGCTTGAGCACTTCAAAAACATCACTCCCCAAGATATCATTTGTTCTCAAGTCCTTTTAAATCTTATTCTAATAAATTTGTGTATTTTTGCCTAGAGAAATAGAATCGCTTACAATTAATTTTTTTCCAAGCTTCAAACAAATTGTAAAACTCACTTTCCCCATCAACGAAACAATTGCTTTCTGTACTCAGTCAATAGTAATCAACATGAGTCCAACATCAAAATTACTACTCCTTTACAAAGAGGAAAAAAAATCCTTTCAAAACTATGAGAAGTTAACCAAACTGCAATCATTAGCATCTACATTTAGCAAAAAGTGGGGTATATTTAGATTCAAGTTGTAAAAGTCTGGAATAAATACATTCAACACGAAGTTAAAATATTTAAAAAGCAAAGTGGACTCTAAATCTAGAAAAATAGATGTAATTACATAATTCACAGTTTGTTGAATCAAGGCCAAATCTAAATGGTTTCGAACCGAGATACAAGGTAAAACATGTTTGACTGCAGGAGTGTTAATACAAGACCAACCACCCCAGCCAAGAAGTTCAGCATAGAAACATAATAAAGGTTTGAGTTCAGACATATCAACAAAATGCCTAAATATTCTCTTATAAACCCTTTCATTCTACAATTCATTTGACCATATGTTTCAAACAACATAATACCTGATCAAGGAAGCAATTCATATTCTATTGGAGTTCATTCGCCCAATGAAGATTCTTTCTGCCAGAGACCTAAATTGGTTTCCATGATCTAAATACAAAACTATTTTCCTGGAATTAGCACACTGACAAACATGCCTAGCACAATGCATATTGAATTACTCATGGCCCAGAATCACAAAATCGAACACTGGACTTGCACAGTAAGCAATGTTTCTGGCTCGCACTCTAGTTCCTGTAAAAACAACAGTCATGACAATAACATATCAATACCATTCACAATTATGAGACACCCAAAAACCAAAAAGCAAAAAACAGAGAAACAACAAAAATAACAAACTCACTCTTTTGATTGTTGCCATTCTTCTATAGTCAAAATTTCTTTGCTGCATATGCACAAAATTCATATGTAAAATAAACAAACGAACAAAGCAAAACAACAGGCCAGGACACTTTATGCTCTAAATGTCTTAGCACTAGATGCATAGAACAAATGGCATGGAAAAACTACAATATTCATCAACATAATTCAATGTTAAATTAGAAAATTAAAATAAAATTAATTACATAAAACCCAGAGTTCTGTTGACATTCTCCAACAAGTACCTCTTAACTACATACCCAAAAGATTTTCTTTTTCTTTTTCTTTTTTTCCTCACAAGCTCTGTAACTTCGGCAACTGTAAAGCCAACTTCCCGCTCAAAAGGGAATCAATCTCTAAAACACAACCAGAGTTTTGTTGACTTGGATATCTATTGATGATATTTTTTCATCTGAGAAAAAGGAAAAGACAGTGGAGAGGAAAAAGTTGAAGCAACCTGATGATAATGATCCCCTAATGGAGTAGAGTCAATGTGATACCCATTTGAGAGACAAATCAGCATACATTACCCCAGAACCTTAAGACACAAACAATCCAAACAAATCCAGCAGTGAAATGCATACCAAATGCATGTTGTCACTAGCGCAGGAAATGAAGCAAGATAATTTTTTTAGAGATAAATTGTTGTAATTAATGGCCTAAAATGCTTTTAGAAAAAATGCAGTGATTTCTTACTATTTTGAGATGACCAGATTTCCTTACACAATTTGTCATGTCCCATAAACAATGTACTGCTGTAATTACACAGTCAATTCTACAAGATTTAAAAACAAAAACCTACCAGTGTTACCATACTAATGATCAGCCTCAGGAGCTTGAGCACTCATGTTGAAACTATCAAAACCTCCACTTGTAGGTGGCGCTGAATTAGTCGCTTGATACATAGCTGGGGTAACCATTGAGGTGGAAACACTAGCAGGAGTCATAGTGGTCCCAGGAACTGCTGATGGAGCACCCATTGGTGGAGGCCTTGGGAGGTTGGCAATTTGACCAGGCAAAGTAGCAGCACCAGGTGGACCCACCATTGGTGGCATCACTGGAGCAGACATATAACCTGATAACATAAACAGTGATCAGATACAGAATATCCTTAGGGAAACAAGATAGATAATACATTGGGGCCGTTTGGTGCCACTCTACAGAACAGTGAATGAGATTTTCACTTCATTGGCTCCTTGTTCAATTCTTTCTAAGTCATTGGATCCTTTTCCACATTTGAGAATCTCCTCCTTTCTTCCACTCTGTCCCGAACAGTAACTAAGACCAATTTAGTCACGTTTTCATGTTCCAATTGAACACTTCCCATTTTTCTTTTTGATTCTTCTCGAAGGAGAAGATTATTCTCTTTACCACAGCTCATGGAGCTGCTTATAGATTTTTCTATTTTGGAAATATGAGCCATAGTGTTTGGTACAGCTTCTGTTTATAGCTTTTAATGTAGAAGTAAAAAAATTGATTACTAGGACACATGGGAGAGGTTTTTAGCTTCTATTTTCTTATTATCAACTTTCAACTTAGTAGAAGTTGTGCACCAAACAGTCCCATTAACTGGAGAGCCCCAAAAGTTCACCTAGGAATGCCATCACAAAGTGGGGGGGTGGAAAACTACAGTTGTCAAAATTATACACAGCACGTTTCTCACTATTGAGGGAAGGCAATTCAATGTATCTATTAAGGTTGCCTTTGAATTTATAGATTTGAAATGAAAAGATTAGGCATCAATAATTTGAGGAGTATAGTCTTCAATTTAGTGTAATGTTTTAGATTTAGACATTAAGAATGGATTTAAAAGGCTTTATATTGATGAATTTCAAATAATTTGCCGAAAATAATTATTTAAAATCCTTTCATAAAAAATTCTACCTGTACAAGAATCTTAATAAAATACATGTCCCATACCTTTATTCAATCATCCACTTCAGAGTTAGTAATCTACCTTCAATAGCCAATCTTCTTATAATTTTATAAAATTCAACTAAAATTCCTTTATTTGAAATCCACTTATCCAAAGCGAACTTAAAAAGATAGTGTGTTTTTTCATCTAAATAAATACCCTTGGTACAAAACCACTGAATGATAACAGTAATTAGAAGCTATGCAAGAAAGATATTTTAGTTTTCTGCTACTGCATAAAATGACTTGTAATTCTAACTAGGAATTTCATGAAACCCAAACAAAACTATATGGCTAGTCCTAAACATAATGTTTCACTAATGTTGATCAACAGTCCAAACCATATTACACTGTTAGGCTCCCAGCATGCGAGTATTGTAAACAATGAAAATGACTGAACTATAAGCATAACACTGGTAGTACAATTAAGTATCACAAAAATCTGAGGAAAATGCATAGACAAAAAGTCCCTGCACACACCAAAGTATTAGCAAGAAATTTATATAGGTGTCAAGGAATAAGTACACACAGATACGTATATAAATATGTTCATGGTTGGACCTAAACAAATGGTCCGATCCCTAACATAAATATTCACCTGAAGAGTAAATCCACACCATGAACATGGCAATACCCTTACATACCAGCCTTGTCACGACCCCATTCCGCCCCTAGTAGAATGGTGCCATGATGGCCAGTAATCTGAGATTACCGAAGGCCACTTACCAGAATCCACACGCAAATCAGAGTATACATATGGGGCTTACAAATGCGGAAGCAATAAATCAAGGCTAAGTAATCCATAAGAGCAGTGCATAAGTTGAATGAAATGTCATACATCATTACATAGCTTTAATACAACAAATGGAGTACAAAAATACATCTTGACCAAAAGGCTTCTCAGCCATCAAATACAAGATACAATGGAAATAACTAAGAAGCATAGTCTTCAAGATGTTGCAAAACACAATCCAAAACACGTCGGCAAACACATCGGCAAAAGACATCTAGGCGTCGCCGCCGCCTTGCTCATCACCTACATATATATAGAGAGGGTGAGCTTGGATACTCAGTGAATGGTATAAATAATAAAGGGGTTTACATGAATGATATCCGAGATCTTTTAACAAAACAACACAAGGGGTAAATCAAGTTCGTCCATCAAATCTTTCAAGCCTCAAGGGATGCTTACTAACATCATTATAGTACAAGAGATGACATTCCGGACAAACAAACCCACGCGGTAAAACCGTCAGTGGCAAGGCAAGACAAGACAAGAGAGATCTCAAAACAATGGTGTCGTTGCATTATAGTCCCCGAACACTAAGGACTTGTGCTACAAATGCTTATAGTCCCCTAGCACATACGGACTTCCAAACTTTGTGCTACAAATGCTTATAGTCCCCTAGCACATACGGACTTCCAAACTTTGTGCTACAAATGCTTATAGTCCCCTAGCACATACGGACTTCCCGAGAATGTCATCAAAGCAAGATACAATATTTGATACGCAAAATAGGGATGATCATTCATGCTTGCAAGTAATATCCGAACAAAGCAAAACAAGGTTTTATCAAAGCTTTATAACATATCTTTATTAAAAATACCACTCACATAGTTCTTCAAACGTCGGGGTCAAGGCAAGTCCAAGTCCTACAAACACATGGCAAAAGTCTGTTGAATGCACTTTTAAACAATCTTCACATGTATACAAAATGACCTCGGCATTCGCCAAAACTAAATCAAATCAAAACAAACACTGTTTCTCATCTCGGAGAAACATGCTGGGCACTAACCAGGTCTTGGCCGAGGTCCCACACCTTCTTGCCGAGGTGTGGTCCCGAGGGCCACATCCAAGAAAATGAAGTCGGGAAAAATCTGGGTTTTCCCTCTGCTCAAGAACATAAGGAACATGAACATGAAGGAAGTGAATGCAAAGATCATAACGTATCACTATAAAATCTGAGATTTCATGCTAGGAGTTTGAAAACATGGACCTGGGTACCCATACTACAAGATCTTACGAAAACAAACACAAAAGTATGTAACTTGTTGCAAACTTTCGGATCAAACGGGGCTTTTCTTCAAGAACTCATGAACTCTAACTTTCTTTTTCCAAAACCAACTTGAATCAATGCATGGCATGCAAAACAGACCCAATCGTGCAATGCAGCTAGATGATCAATAAGAACAACAAGAGTAGATCAAGATTCTAACCTCAAATCAAGAATCTAACGGTTTGAACTCTAAGAATCAAGCTTGCAATTCACTTCTCACTCTAGAACTCCTCCTTCTTCTCCTAGAGCCTCTCTCTCTAAAAACAAAGGCTTTGAGACAAAATGATTTGTTTCTAAATCTGTCGGCTGACTTAACCTTCAGCTCGGACACGTGGCAATGGTTGGTTGGCTCAACTAAAAAAGGTGACTGATTGAAAAGACAAGACTATGACAAGGCGTGCTCAACAAGCTAGGCGGCAAGGGACTCCGGCGAGTAATGACATCGGCTAACAACAAGACTTCGGCAAGCAAGGGAACAATGACCTCGGCCAGAAAGGACAACACTTGGCCCAGCTGTGCCACACCTCGGCCTAGGTGTGCCACACCTCGGTCTAGGTCGTACCAGTCTAGGGCAAGATCACTTGGGTTCAAGGGTAACATCTCGGCCCAGATAGTACACATCTCGGCCTTGGTGATGAACACCTCGGCCTAGATAATGATATCTCGGCCAATATGTCAGGGTGCAGGTGAAGGCCAACCAGAGGAATCCCAAGATGGTCCTAAGTGCAAGAGTATCAAAGGGGGCGACCTAGGCTCAAGATGACCTCGGCTGAAACACACACACCAATGAGGAACATAGCAGTCAAGTAACACTCATGCAAGACAAGTCAAGATTTGAGATGCAAGCTTAATCAAAGCAAAATCATGTAAAATGCATATGAGTACAGTTAGGGCAGTGTGAGGGTCACTACATCCTACCCCCCTTAAAGAAGTTTGGTCCCCAAACTTGAGTTACCTTGACTCGAGAATAACTCCGGATATCGGACTTTCATTTCTTCTTCCATTTCCCATGTGGCATCCTTGCCGTAATGCTCTTTCCATTCAATTTTCACCATCGGTATTGCCTTATTCCTCAACTGCCTCACTTGTCTATCGATAATACACATCGGCTTCTCTTCGTAGCCTAAGTCTCCATCAATCACAATCCCAAAATGATCAATCACGTGCAGTGGGTTTCAAATGTACTTCCTCAACATCGAAATGTGAAACACATTGTGAACTTGACTTAACTTCGGCGGCAAAGCAAGTCTGTAGGCAACCGGGTTAACCCTCTCAAGGATTTCAAACGGCCCAATGTAACGAGGTGCTAACTTGCCTTTCTCCCCAAATCGGGAAACTCCTTTCATCGGCGAAACTCTCAGGAATACATGATCCCCAACTTTAAATTCTAATTCCTTCCTTCTCTGGTCGGCGTAACTCTTTTGTCGACTCTGAGCAGTCCTGATTCTCTGCTGGATAAGTTTGATCTTTTCAGTTGTCCTTTGAACTAGATCGGGGCCGATCAAAGCTTTATCTCCTACCTCGGTCCAACATGTCGGCGATCTGCACTTCCTTCCATACAGAGCTTCATACGGCGCCGTGCCAATGCTAGCTTGATAACTGTTGTTGTAAGCAAATTCTACTAACGGCAAATGCACTTCCCAACTCCCTTTGAAATCCAATACACATAGTCTAAGCATATCTTCAAGTGTCTGAATTGTCCTCTCTGTTTGGCCATCGGTCTGAGGATGAAAAGCTGTGCTAAACTTCAACTCTGTCCCCAAGGCTCTTTGTAGACTCTGCCAAAATCTAGAAACAAACTTCGGATCTCGGTCTGACACAATGGACATCGACACTCCATGAAGTCTCACAATCTCATTCACATATAGTACAGCAAGTCGTTCAACATTGAATGTAGTCTGAACCGGCAAGAAGTGTGCTGACTTGGTTAATCTATCAATTATGACCCAAATCGATTCCATCCCTTTTTGTGTCTTCGGCAAACCAATCACAAAGTCCATGGAGATGTGTTCCCATTTCCACTCAGGAATCGGCAAAGGTTGAAGAAGTCCTGCTGGCCTCTGATGTTCTGCTTTCACTTGTTGGCAATACAAGCACTGGGATACGAACTCGGCTATTTCTCTCTTCATGTTCGGCCACCAAAAGGTCTGCTTCACGTCTTGATACATCTTAGTGTTCCCTGGGTGAACAGTGAATCTGGATCCATGAGAGCCTTGTAAAATTTTCCTTTTCAACTCTGGGATGTCGGCCACACACAATCTTCCTTCAAACTTAAGCACCCCATTTTCGAAGGTGTAACCTGACCTCGGCCTGGTGATAATCTCGTCGGCTGCCTTCTTCAGGAATTTGTCCTCCATTTGCCTTGCTTTTACTTCCTCAATGATAGTCGGCTCCACTGAAATCACGGTCAAGCATGCCAGACTTCCCACTGGCTTCCTACTCAATGCGTCGGCTACCGAGTTTGCTTTACCTGGGTGATATTGGATCTGCATGTCGTAGTCCTTCAGTAATTCAAGCCACCTTCTCTGCCTCAGATTTAGCTCCTTTTGAGTGAACAAGTACTTCAAGCTCTGGTGATCTGTAAAAACTTGGCAGGAGGCTCCATACAAGTAATGACGCCAAATCTTCAAAGCGAACACCACGGCTGCAAGTTCTAGGTCATGGGTGGGATAATTCTTTTCATGAGGTTTCAACTGACGAGATGCATACGCTATGACTTTGCCCCTTTGCATTAACACACAACCCAAACCCTTATGCGAAGCATCACTGTAAATCTGAAATTCCTCGTTACCTGATGGAAGTACAAGAACTGGTGCTGTAACTAACCTCGTCTTCAACTCTTGGAAGGCTGACTCTCTATCTTCGGTCCATTCGTATGACACTCCCTTCTGGGTTAACTATGTCAATGGCACTGCAATCCTTGAGAAGTCCTTTACAAACTTTCTGTAATAACCTGCCAAACCCAGGAAGCTACGAACCTCGGACACGTTGGTCGGCGTCGGCCAATTCACGACGGCTTCAATCTTACTGGGATCAACTGAGATACCCTCTTCGTTAATTACATGCCCCAAAAATGAAATGCTGGAAAGCCAAAACTCGCACTTGCTCAACTTAGCATACAACTTCCTGTCCCTCAAAGTCTGTAAGGCAAGTCTCAGATGACTCTCATGCTCAGTTGTACCCTTGGAGTAGATCAATATGTCATCAATAAAAACAACTACAAATTCATCCAGGTACGGCTTGAAGACTCTGTTCATTAAGTCCATGAATGCTGCAGGCGCATTGGTTACTCCAAAAGGCATTACCAAAAATTCGTAGTGGCCATACCTTGTCCGAAAGGCAGTCTTCTCAACATCCTCGGCTTTAACTTTCAGCTGATGGTAGCCCGACCTAAGGTCAATCTTAGAAAAGACTCGTGCTCCTTGTAGTTGATCTAGCAAATCATCAATCCTAGGCAACGGGTACTTATTCTTAATAGTTACCTTATTAAGTTCTCTGTAATCAATGCAAAGACGAAGTGTGCCATCCTTTTTCTTAACAAACAGGACTGGTGCTCCCCACGGTGAAGTGCTCGGCCTAACGAAACCCTTATCCAACAATTCTTGTAGTTGCACTTTCAATTCCTTAAGTTCGGCTGGGGCCATTCTATAAGGTGTTTTGGAGATCGGCTGTGTTCCCGACATGATGTCCACAGTAAACTCTATTTCTCTATCGACTAAGTGGCCAGGCAATTCATTTGGAAAGACGTCGGGGAATTCATTGACAACTGGGATATCGGCTAAACTAACATTTCCATCCTGATCACTCAGTATACTACACAAGTACCCATGGCACCCTTTCTGAATTAGCTTATAGGCCTTAGTGGACGAAATCAAGTAAGGTGGGGGCACTACCCCTTTACCCTGGAAAATAACCTCGGCTTGGTTTGGGGGTCTCAACGTGACATTCTTCGAAACACAATTAATAGATGCATGATTCATTACTAACCAGTCCATTCCTAATATGACGTCAAAGTGGGTCATGTTTAACGGCATCAAATCAACTAATAGTTCTACACCCTCAACCACGACAACACACGCCCTATAGATAGATGCAACAATCATAGTTCTCCCAGATGGAGCAGATACACATAACACGAAATCAAGGGGTTCTGGTTCTCTATTCAACTTCTCGGCAAACTTAGCAGATATAAATGAATGCGTAGAACCCGAATCAATCAATATGTATGCATCTTGAGAGCAGATTGGGAGTATACCTGACACTACTGTCTCAGCATTCTGGGTGTCTCCTGGCACTAGCGCGAAAACCCTGCCCTGCCTCATCTGTGCCCTTCCGACGTTACTTCCCTGTGCAGAGCCCGAGGTGCTTCCATTTTTCTTACCATCATCAGTCCTTGACTTCGGACAGTCTCTCACACGATGACCCATTTCTCCACATTCAAAACAGGCGCCTGACGCCCAACGGCAAACCCCGGAATGCGGCTTCCCACAGCTTGTACACATCGGCTTAGTATTACCTTCCTGGTTCGAGTTGCTGGAGCTGCCCACATTCGCCTTCTTCTTGGCATTAAACGGAACTCGACGGTTATCATAGTTCTGTCTCTTCCTCTGATTCTCTCCGACATTCTGATATCGGTTCAAGTTAGCTTCTGCAAGAATAGCCTTGTCCAAGACTCCGGCATAAGTCGGCATGTTGAGCATGTTGACTCTATCCTGTATCGGTCCACGCAATCCGCTTTCGAACTTTCTAGCTTTCCTATATTCATCACTGACCATATGAGGCGCGTACCTCGCCAATTCGGTGAAAGCACGGTCGTATTCTGCTACCGTCTTGTTTCCTTGTGTCAGAGTCTGAAACTCCGTGGTCTTGCGATCTCGGACACTAAGGGGAAAATGCTTGTTGTAAAACAGCTCCAAGAATCTGGCCCAAGTTAAGTCAGGATTTCCTTCTCGAGTCATCATCCACCATCTTCGGGCGTCGTCGTCTAACGTAAATGTGGCCAATGCCACCTTCTGTGCATCGGTGCTGGGGAAAATCTCAAACAGCTTCTCCATTCCTAAAACCCACGCTTCGGCTTTCATCGGCTCTATGCCCCCTTGAAACCTCGGCGGGTTCATCTTCTTGAACTCCTTAATCAAAGTCATAGTTCCATCCCCATACAAGGCTGGCCGTGGAGGCGCTTGAGGCACTGGAGGAGGTGGAGGCGGAACTGTATGTCGGCCATTCGTCTGTTCGGCCTGGGTAGATGTAGCACTAGCATTCTGTTGTCTCACTTGTCTCAACTCCCGAGTTAAACCTTCAACTAATCTTTCCAATCGGTCTTCTGATTGATCTCGGCCAACTGGTGGTCTTCCTCTCCTCATCGTGCTATGAGTATGCAAAATGTGACTTTAAAACGAAATGAGCAATAAGGTATGTATGCAAGCAACAAGCAGTTATGCCGAGATGATGCACATATTGTCAAGCAGCAAGCAACATGGTGCAATCCTAACATCTTTCTAAGGGAAATCCTATGCTCTTTAGGACTCAAAGTGTGTGAATAACGTTCTATGAGGAACTTGTGCTCTGATACCAATCTGTCACGACCCCATTCCGCCCCTAGTAGAATGGTGCCATGATGGCCAGTAATCTGAGATTACCGAAGGCCACTTACCAGAATCCACACGCAAATCAGAGTATACATATGGGGCTTACAAATGCGGAAGCAATAAATCAAGGCTAAGTAATCCATAAGAGCAGTGCATAAGTTGAATGAAATGTCATACATCATTACATAGCTTTAATACAACAAATGGAGTACAAAAATACATCTTGACCAAAAGGCTTCTCAGCCATCAAATACAAGATACAATGGAAATAACTAAGAAGCATAGTCTTCAAGATGTTGCAAAACACAATCCAAAACACGTCGGCAAACACATCGGCAAAAGACATCTAGGCGTCGCCGCCGCCTTGCTCATCACCTACATATATATAGAGAGGGTGAGCTTGGATACTCAGTGAATGGTATAAATAATAAAGGGGTTTACATGAATGATATCCGAGATCTTTTAACAAAACAACACAAGGGGTAAATCAAGTTCGTCCATCAAATCTTTCAAGCCTCAAGGGATGCTTACTAACATCATTATAGTACAAGAGATGACATTCCGGACAAACAAACCCACGCGGTAAAACCGTCAGTGGCAAGGCAAGACAAGACAAGAGAGATCTCAAAACAATGGTGTCGTTGCATTATAGTCCCCGAACACTAAGGACTTGTGCTACAAATGCTTATAGTCCCCTAGCACATACGGACTTCCAAACTTTGTGCTACAAATGCTTATAGTCCCCTAGCACATACGGACTTCCAAACTTTGTGCTACAAATGCTTATAGTCCCCTAGCACATACGGACTTCCCGAGAATGTCATCAAAGCAAGATACAATATTTGATACGCAAAATAGGGATGATCATTCATGCTTGCAAGTAATATCCGAACAAAGCAAAACAAGGTTTTATCAAAGCTTTATAACATATCTTTATTAAAAATACCACTCACATAGTTCTTCAAACGTCGGGGTCAAGGCAAGTCCAAGTCCTACAAACACATGGCAAAAGTCTGTTGAATGCACTTTTAAACAATCTTCACATGTATACAAAATGACCTCGGCATTCGCCAAAACTAAATCAAATCAAAACAAACACTGTTTCTCATCTCGGAGAAACATGCTGGGCACTAACCAGGTCTTGGCCGAGGTCCCACACCTTCTTGCCGAGGTGTGGTCCCGAGGGCCACATCCAAGAAAATGAAGTCGGGAAAAATCTGGGTTTTCCCTCTGCTCAAGAACATAAGGAACATGAACATGAAGGAAGTGAATGCAAAGATCATAACGTATCACTATAAAATCTGAGATTTCATGCTAGGAGTTTGAAAACATGGACCTGGGTACCCATACTACAAGATCTTACGAAAACAAACACAAAAGTATGTAACTTGTTGCAAACTTTCGGATCAAACGGGGCTTTTCTTCAAGAACTCATGAACTCTAACTTTCTTTTTCCAAAACCAACTTGAATCAATGCATGGCATGCAAAACAGACCCAATCGTGCAATGCAGCTAGATGATCAATAAGAACAACAAGAGTAGATCAAGATTCTAACCTCAAATCAAGAATCTAACGGTTTGAACTCTAAGAATCAAGCTTGCAATTCACTTCTCACTCTAGAACTCCTCCTTCTTCTCCTAGAGCCTCTCTCTCTAAAAACAAAGGCTTTGAGACAAAATGATTTGTTTCTAAATCTGTCGGCTGACTTAACCTTCAGCTCGGACACGTGGCAATGGTTGGTTGGCTCAACTAAAAAAGGTGACTGATTGAAAAGACAAGACTATGACAAGGCGTGCTCAACAAGCTAGGCGGCAAGGGACTCCGGCGAGTAATGACATCGGCTAACAACAAGACTTCGGCAAGCAAGGGAACAATGACCTCGGCCAGAAAGGACAACACTTGGCCCAGCTGTGCCACACCTCGGCCTAGGTGTGCCACACCTCGGTCTAGGTCGTACCAGTCTAGGGCAAGATCACTTGGGTTCAAGGGTAACATCTCGGCCCAGATAGTACACATCTCGGCCTTGGTGATGAACACCTCGGCCTAGATAATGATATCTCGGCCAATATGTCAGGGTGCAGGTGAAGGCCAACCAGAGGAATCCCAAGATGGTCCTAAGTGCAAGAGTATCAAAGGGGGCGACCTAGGCTCAAGATGACCTCGGCTGAAACACACACACCAATGAGGAACATAGCAGTCAAGTAACACTCATGCAAGACAAGTCAAGATTTGAGATGCAAGCTTAATCAAAGCAAAATCATGTAAAATGCATATGAGTACAGTTAGGGCAGTGTGAGGGTCACTACAAGCCTAGTCTACAGTGAAAATAAATTATATTCACGCAGGTAGTGATGAAATTAAATACCAACAAATTTGCGGGTTTAGATGCAAATGCATCCACACACAAGTCACTGCATCCACCAATAATTAGGACAAAATTAACACATAAGTCGGGTGTCAATGAAGAAGTGTTAAACACACATCCTACCTGGAAGTGGTCTTGGCAAGACTAGTGGCCTAGCTCCAGGGATTAATGGTGAATTGACAGGTAACCGGGTGTTCCCTGCCATTAGCATCATTGGAGTGGGAAGAATAGGCACACGGGGCCTCAGTGCATTGTAAGCAGCACCAACTTGCTGGTATGCAGTAGTTTGCCCAAGATGTTCCTTGATCTTTTGGTCGATCAAACTTTGATTTTGTTGCGCCTCAAATTGCTGATAATAGGTTCTGACATTTGCCTTTATAGATTAAATGTGTAAGAAACAAAATGATGTGATCTACACTTCTGAAAAAAAATAGACATGTGCCTATACAGTAATACCTTATTTTTGTACCCTGCATTGTGCTGCTTTCTGACAGAAGGCTGAAATCATAAAAAAAGAGATAGCAATACATATAGAACTTAAAAATTACTATCCAATTACGGTTGCAGAAGGAAAAAAGAACGGGAGGGAGATATATTTCAAACTCGACAAACAACCAAGGCCTTGAAGCCCAAGTATTACACGGGAAAACCTCAAGGCTAGGGTCTTCTTCTTTTTTTCTAGAAAATGTATCCTGTAATAATATTGTTGTCATCAGTTAACATAACTTGTTGGGTCTGGTGAGCAGTTCCCAGATAACAATGCTAACTTTGATAGATAACCAATGTTCTGTGAGGGTTAAAAATCTATCCCACATCGTTCATAATCTAATTAGAAAAGAGATAGTGTAAAGTTTAATATTGGTAGTAGTATAATCGTAAACTTATCCCACATCGTTTAAAAACAACGCATAATGTTTGAATATAAGGGGTGATTGTGACATCTAATAATTGTCGAGCTAAGTAGCGTTAGCTTATGACTCAAGCGAGGGCACCAAAGTGGTTGGATGATGGTAAAGTTGATATATGGCTTCAATGCTTGAACTCAGGCTAGACCAGCGAACCTGTAGCTAGCTTAGTTGAACTCAGGCTAAAACGATTAAACCACTAGGTTCTAGCTAGCTTGGTTGAACTCAGGCTAGACCGAGTAAACCTCTAGGTTCTAGCTAGCTTAGTTGAACCCTGTAGGTTGTGGCCAGCTTAGTTGAACTCAGGCTAGACCAGTGAACCTGTGAGTTGTGCCCAGTTTAGTTGAACTTAGGCTAGACAGTGAACCTGTAGGTTCTCTAGCTATAGCTTTAGTTTAAGTCATTGGACAACCACTTTTTTTTTTTTTTTTGTAATAGAAAATAAAAAAAAATAATATTTTGATTATCAAGGACGTACTTTTATTTTTCATGTATAAAATAAATAAATTAGTATTGTTATGATCATGGATGGATCTTGAAAATTTGAAAATCTAAATATTCTTTCGCACCCTGTGGATCAGTCATTGGTGATGATTACAAAACATAAAAATGACGATTTTTTCTATTTCAATCAATAACATTTGGTGGGTTTGGCAACTAACCAAAAAAACTCATTTTTTTTTTCCTTTGAATATTATATTTTTTAAATTTGTGTCAAAGATTTTATATTTTTTTGTGTATCTAGTGTAGAATGATCTAAAAACATCACCAACTTATTTTCACTTTTATTTTTAATGAATTGTTTTTCATTTTTTTATAACTTATTTGGTCCATGTAGTCGAGTAGACTCTAAAACGCAAAGTTTTTTAAAATTTTTTGAAAAAAGTTCATTAAAAATGAACCTCAGTTCCATTAAATTTTCTCATTAGAAAAGAGATAGTGTAGAGTTTAAACACTGGTTGTAGTAGAATCATAACCCAATCCCACATCGTTCATAATCTCATTAGAAAAGAGATAGTGTAAAATTTCAACATTGGTAGTAGCAAAATCGTGAACCCCTCGCATATTGTTTAAAAACAAGGGATTTTTGCTGAAGCCCCTATTTTGGGCCTTTTTATTAGGGTAAAGGATCATCCAATCAATTTTTTTTCAAAAAGCCCCCGAGTAGGAAATGCCTACCTTAATAAGGACATTTTATAATTTCTATTTTTTTTTATCACAATATTGCCCTTCTATGTATACGTATCATACATTTGAAATATTTGAAATCTGAGCTGAAGATCTCGTAGGAACGAAATTAGGAATGAAATCGATGAAGACGATCTCCAAATCTAAAGATCTTGTAGCCAAAGATCTCTCACTTGGTCAACAATAGACGATCTCGCCGCCGACGATCAACACTCTCAATTAAACAAAAGTTTTATTGAGATTTGTGATTGCTGATCGAGTTTTAGAAGTTTTTCTTCTCAATTAGATATGTTGATTTGTTGATTTAATTTGTTTTGTTTTTGTTTGTTTTTTTTTTTTTTGGATTTATTTTTGTTGTTTTTGATCTGATTTCATTTGACAGAACCAAAGTAAAATTTTACTCTGATTCTATTGCTCTGTTTTTTGTTGCAGATAATGAGAGTAAAATTTTACTTTGATTCTATTGCTCTGTATTTTGTTTGAGAGAATTAGAGTAAAATTTTACTCTAGTGTTAGAATGATAGTAAAATTTTATTGTCAAGAGGTGGCCATTGCCAAATACTTCAGCCGCCACAAACACTGCCTTCGCTTTTTTACTTTTGTGCAGAGTAACATTTTACTTTTAGATTCAGAGTCTAACATTTTACTCGTTTTTCAGAGTAAAATTTTACTTTTATACAGAGTAAAATTTTACTTTTGTGCAGAATCTAACATTTTACTAGTTTTTCATAATAAAATTTTACTTTTATACAGAGTAAAATTTTACTTTTAGTTTCAGAGTGTAACATTTTACTCTTATTCAGAGTAAAATTTTACTTTTATATACAGTAAAATTTTACTTTTAAATTCAGGGTGTAACATTTTACTCTTAGATTCAGAGTGTAACATTTTATTCTTATTTCAGAGTAAAATTTTACTTTTATGCAGAGTAAAATTTTACTTTTACATTCATGTCTCAAGTTGTGTTGGTGACACACTGTATGAGTTGTCAATCTTTGGCAAACCTAATAGTAAAAATTAACTCTAAAATATAGTACAATGTTACACTAAACCACAGTAAAATTTTATCAACACAAATTGACTTTTGGACTTGTGGTGGCAGTAAAATTTTACTTTGATAGTGATAGTAAAATTTTACTTTGATAGTGACAATAAAATTTTACTTTGATTGATAGTAAATTTTTACTGTTAATTGTTTCATATTTCCCCATTTATATGGAAGGACATTTCAGTCAATTCATGACATTTTTTTAATTGAGGGGCTTTTGGAGTCATTGTTTAATTCCGTGGGCTTCACACAAAATAGGCCCAATGGAAGGGGCTTTTCACCAAAAATCCCTAAAAACAACCCATAATGTTTGAATATAAGGTGTGATTGAGAGATCTAATAATTGCCGAGCTGAGTAGCATTAGCTGGTGACTTAAGCGAGTGCACTAAGGTGGTTGGATGATGGTAAGGTTGAAAGGTGGGTTCGACGCTTGAACTCTGGATAGACCAGTGAACGTGTTCGTTATGGCTAGCCCAAGGGTTTTTTTTTTTACATGTATACAATAAAAAATTAATATTGTGATGACCAAGGATGGATTTTTTTCGTGTATAAAATAAATAAATTAATATTGTTATGATCAAGGATGGATCCCCGAAATTTGAAAATCTAAATATACTTTCCCACCCTTTGGATCTATCCTTGGTGATGATGTTCAACATAAAAATAATGGTTTTTTCTATTTCAATCAATAAAATTTGGTGGGTTTTGGCAAACCAACTAAAAACTATCTTCTTCTTTTTTTGAATGTTATTTTTTTTTTAATTTGCCTCTAAAATTTTACATTTTTTGTGTATCTAGTGTAGAATGATCTAAAAACATCACCAACTTATTTTCACTTTTTTTTTATTCAATTATTTTCCATTTTAATTTTATAACTTATTTGGTCTATGCAATCAAGTAGATGCTAAAATGCAAAGTTTTTAAAAAAAAATTGAAAAAACTTTAGTAAAAATGAAACCAAAAAAAAAAATCCAAATACTTACCCCAATTCCACTAAATTTTCTTTACGAAAAATTACAATTCAATAATATTTTCAAAAAATAATTACAAATTTTTAAATTTACCACTCTGATCTGAATTTTTTTTTTTTTCTACACTTGCATTACTGTATACCTTTAAAATAATTCAAAATATATTCCAAGCACAATAAACATTTAAAAGCTTTAACAAGAGAGGATTTGGAGATGGTGGCGGTGGATGGTGGTTACGGGAGAGAAGGAAACATAATCTCATTAGAAAATAGATAGTGTAAAGTTTAAACACTAGTTGTAGAAGAATCATAAATCCATCCCACATCGTTCATAATCTCATTAGAATAGAGATAATATAAAATTTAAATGTTGGTAGTAGTAGAATCATAAACTCATCCCACATGAATTAACACTGAATGGAATTGTAGTTTGAAAATTGGACATAAGAATTGTATTCTTCAACCATTGATTGGTTGTCCTTTTGAATCTTTGTTTCAAGTTGAGAATGGAAAGGAATGACTAGACAAATTTCTCTGGATTTTTTTTTTTTTTTTTGAAAATTTCTTTGAGATCTCTCTGAAATTTCTCTGTGAATATTCTTGAGGTGAGTGGTGAAGGTGCCAGCGAGTGAAGAAACCTTCGGTGTCTGAACAAGCAAAGCGAGAACATGGATAAAGAGAAAGAAGATGTTGAAGTTGAAGAAGATGAAGATGATGAACCAGAGAATCCATATATAGATATAAATGAATATGTATGTATATTAATGGCAACAGCTGGTTCTTTCTTATCTGTGTGCTCCATTCTCTAGTTGAGTCAATACACAATTTTCTCTAGTTTGGTCAAACACAGAGAAAATTGTGAGCAAATCAGAGAAAATTGGTCAAAATACAAAGAAATTTGTGAGTAAATCAGAGAAATTTCAAAACACATAAAAATTGAAAACATAGAAAAAAATCAGAGAAATTGAACAAATTAGATAAATTTCAATTCAGAGAAATTTCAAAACACAGAGAAATTTGGATCGAAATTTCTCTGGAAAAATGTTAAGGGACCCCGACCATTATGAAAATATTGCATGTCTTTTATCCTTTAAAATCTCAATATCAAGGACCTTAAAAAAAGTTTCCCTTTCATTAACCACAAAATATTTTCTCGTTACCTTTCGTTTTTCATTTTTCCTTATACTAATAACTAGAAAATGCAGAAAAATATTTTCCCAAACAAAAACGATAGTTTATAGGGGAAGTTACGGGCAGGTGACTTAATTCCTATGAGGTCCTGACTCAAAAAGATTTAGCACATTTTCCCATTTTACCCTTGACATTTAGTCCAAACAAAGAAATCACTAAACCGTTCTACTCTCTCTCTCTCTCTGTCACAACTGGTCGAATCTCTTTCTCTTAACTGGCCACCGAAGACCACTTCTGACTACCAGCGACCATCATTGACCTCCAATGACTCCTTTGGCCTTTATCATTGACTGCCGGCAACCATTACTGACCTCCACCAACTACCTCCGAACTTTGACAATATTTTTTTGTGTGGCCATTTTCCATCTCCACCATATCAATGCCGCCAGTGCCTCCTCAAACAAGGTGGCAACAAGAAAAAAAGAGAAGAATAAGGATGAAGAAAATGAAAGAGAGAGAGATGAGGAATCCTTACCAGAAAATAATTCTTTACATTTGTAGATTAACACAGAATCAAACACAAATCTAGTAAAACAATTTATGATTGACACATTCAGTGATAAATTTAACCACTGTCTGTTTGTTAAAAATTACAAAATCTCATCATCATCATCACAAATCAACACAAGATTCAAAGACATATTTAGTGATAAATTTATCATTGACTATTTGTTAAAAAATTACAAAAAGAAAATCTCGTCGTTAATGTCACAAATCAACACAAGATTCAAAGACAAATTCAATGTTAAGTTTATCATCGATAGACGCATTCATTGATAAATTTCTCACTAACTGTTTGTTAAAATATTATAAAACGGAAATCTTGTCATCATCATCATCACAAATCAACACAAAGATTCAAAGACATATTCAGTAATAAATTTATCACTGATAGACACATTCACATAAATTTCTCACTGACTATTTGTTAAAAAAATTATAAAAAGAAAATTTTGTCATCATCGTTACAAATCAACAAAAGGATTCAAAGACATATTCAATGATAAATTTATCACTAATAAATACATTCATTAATAAATTTCTCACTGACTATTTGTTAAAAAATTACAAAAAGAAAATCTCATCATCTTTGTAATAAATCAACACAAGATTCAAAGACATATATCAATGATAAATTTATCATTGACATATTAAACCCTTGTTAGCAAAAGATTTGGTTTGAGAGATAAAGAGAGAGATACGAGATTTGGAGAATCAATGTTGCTTGCAGTCATTTGGTTGATTTCACAGTAGAAACAACTAGATCAATGTAGATCTAGGATGGAGTATAGATTGACGATGGTATAGTGTAAATTGACAATGGCGAAGGTGGTTGGTAAATAGTGGCGGTGAATCGAAGCTGGTAAAGTATAGATCAGCGATGGTGGAGATGGTTGGTGAACGATGGTGGTGGTAGTGGCTGGCGAAGGTGGTGGTGGTTAGTGACAGACGACGGTGGTGGTGGTGGTGGGTGGATGGCTATGGCCATGGCAACAGTGGTGGTATTTTCTAGAGAGAGAGAGAGAGAGAGTTCTGAAAAAATGATCAAGAGAGAAAAGTTAATAAAATTTGAGAAAATTAACGAGTAATAAATCCAATGAGGGTGTTATAGGCAACTACGAAGATGCCCTAAGTAATGAAAGATGCAAGAATGTTTTTTTTTTTTTTGGGGGGGGGGGGATTTTCTCTTCTTTCTCTGCAACCAAAAGGGGTTCTTAGTATCATTTTTTGCATATCTGGATTGACTTTTGGTATCCAACGTGAATTGAATCAGAAGAAGAAGGTATTCATAAAGCCGGTTTTCAAGAAAAAACAGCCGGATGTCGATCATATCACCGGCGACAAAATCCCAAGAAGCTTTGTATTTTCAAGAGGGAAGTTGCCCGGTTCTCTTAGACAGTTGCAAGCGGACTTGAGAAAGTTGATGCTTCCATATACTGCCCTTAAGCTTAAGGTAATGATTTTCTTCTATTCATTCATGCTATACAAGATGTAGCTAAAACAACTTCCAACAATTGTTTATGGCATAAGTTTGAAAGTACTTTGGAACAAATTATTGCTGCCTAGAGGTAGACTTAATTGGCCATTTTGTTAAGAGATATTTACTTCTGGTGAATGCATTCGAAAATTTCCAATTTTGACCTTATCTTTTCAATTCAACCACTCAGTTTGTTTACCCCTTGTGGTATCTATGGTTTATGGTGGCTATTATTAATGTTATTTAGTTTCATAGTTAAGGAATCAGATTAAATTAAAACCACTAGCTGAATGCTCCAAAAGAGTTTTGAGGTTTTCAAATTGTATGGGGTTGATAGGTAAGTTCAAGAACTAAATGGCTCCCACCCATTCTTAAGAATTTTAGGGTTTTCCTTTCATTCATGGGATAATTTCAATGATAATGCATGTTCAATTCTTGTATGGACTCACCATGTAATTCTATATTGTTACACCCACTATTTTTGAATTGGCTAACTTGGTGGTGGTTATAATTGCAGGAAAAGAAGCGGAATAATATCAAAGACTTCTTAAATATTGTAGGGCCCGTGGGCGTTACATATTTCCTCATGTTATCAAAAACTGCCACTGCACCATACTTGAGGGTTGCCAGGACTCCACAAGGCCCCACTCCAACATTTAAAATACAAGAATACTCTTTGGCAGTTGATGTTGCTCAATCTCAAGTGAGCCCTAAATGTCCTCAGGATCTTTTCAAAAACTTGCCCTTGGTAATACTCTGAGGAATGCATACACTAAATCCATGCATGTGTCATGCATTTGCTTGTTTTCCATACTGTTGCAACTGATTCCATCTTAATGTAGTTTACTGAAAATCAGCAAACCTTAGCAGTACTATTTATTTGCAGTGTCCAAAGGGATATCATAAATGTTATTTGGAAGTTTTAAACTCCTAAGAATGTCATCATGAACCAATCATTAAAATTCAGTTTAGATGTGTCTCTGGAATCTGTCATTTCCTTTCCTACCATTTGATAGAATGTTATCATGATGTACTTATTGTAATGTCTTAATGCAAAAGAACCTATAGGTCCAGCCCAACAAAGTGGGTAATGGTCCTCATTAGGTATATCTGCAATTTTCTCTCATCAGTTAATTTATAAACTTCTATGTAGAGAAAAAAAAAGGACATTTTAAAATTCCTCAAGCCATATATATCAAGGAATTGCTTTACATATACTATGTAGCTTTTTTTTTTTTCTTTGGGGGGGGGGGCGTAATGGTCCTTTTTAGGTATATCTGCAATTTTCTCTCATCAGTTAATTTATAAACTTATAAACTTCTATGTAGAGGGAAAAAAAAAAAGACATTTAAAATTCCTCAAGCCATATATATATATCAAGGATTACATAAACTATGTAGCTTTTTTTTTTTTTTTTTTTGGGGGGGGGGGGTGTGTATATAATGTGAAGTTGGTGTCAAACTGTGTCAAGTTGTACATTTTCTTATTACTTGTTATTTGATCACTTGTACAAATTTTTTTAAATGACTTTTTCCAGATCGTTCTTTCTGATTTTGGAACTGGGGGAGCAACATCTGAAGCTTACAACCATTATGTTTCAGAACATCTTTCCAGCCATTGATGTTAACACTGTGAGTGCTGGAACAATATGAATTAGATGTTTGTATCAGCTTGAAGTAGTATTGCTTCTCCTCTTATGTTGCTTGTGTTGCAGGTCAAACTTTATTCGTGCCAGAGAATTGTGTTACTAAATTATAATAAGGAGACAAAGCTGATTGACTTTCGGCATTATTCCATTAGATTACAGCCTGTTACTGATTTAGGAAAGTTTGTGCAGAACCATCAAGTTCCTGATTTAAGAAGTCTTCAAGACATGAGCGATTTTGTCACCAAGTGTGTGTCACTCTCAGGGCCGACCCTGGGGCATAGGCCACAAGGCCATGGCCTAGGGCCCCTCAAAATAGACTAAAAAAAGGGGGTCACCTCCTGTAATAATTTAGTGTAATATATTAGGTATGTTTTAAGTCTACAAAAATTAAAAAAGGCCTATACAAACTTAAAATAAATTGATCCATTAAAAAATTGGAAGGCCATTCAAAAAAATTAACATTGTTATCCATTGAAAATAAACCCAAAAAAGGGGTCTCTCTTATTATAGTTTAGTCTAATATATTAAGTATATTTTAAGTCCAAAAAAATTTAAGGAAGGCCCAAATTAACTTAAAATAAATTGATCCATTAAAAAATTGAAAGGCCCATTTAAAATAATCAGCATTGTTATTCATTGAAAATGATTTTGCAAAAAAATTAGATTATGCAAGTATAATTGATTTATTTGCTTCTAAAAATACAAGAAGAGTGAGGATTAAGCAATACTTATTAGTTATCATAATGTAATACTAAGTATTTTTTGTGATTTTGATACAAATCTTTTGTCTTTTACTTTCAATTTTTTTTTTCATTGAATGTGAAGGGCCCAGAAATTTATTAGTATTTTATCAGTTTTGGGCCCCGAAAATCTCAGGGCCAGGCCTGGTCACTCTCTTTCTCTCTCCCCCTTGATTTTGTTGGCGGGAAGTCAAAAGTTGAAGTGAGCTGTGACTTAAGTGACTGACAATTTGCTAATCAGCCTGCTATAGATCTGATACCATGGGTTTAAGTATATACTTTTGTCTTTCATGTCTGTTTTCCATCATGGTTTTCATAGCATATGATCAGCAGTCAAGGTCAAGTCATAGTGCCTGTTTGGCAGAAATTATAATCAGCTTATTTCAGCTTTCAGCTTAATTTAAGCTATTTTGATATGTTTGGTTTAGCTTATAGCTTATAGCTTTTTGGAAGTCAGAAATTAGCTTATTCTTTGAGTGGGGCAGGAGATACTTTAAGAACAAGCATGGAATCAGCTTAAGCTGAAAGTTATAAGCTATAAGCTATTTAGGCATAAGCTATAAGCACTTTCCCACAACTCTACCAAACAGGGCCATAGTAGTTTTGTTGGTTATCTGATTCAATAGGCTAATCCACTCAACAAAGCTTTGTCCCAATTACTTGGGACTCAGCCATGCGAATCCTTTTTTTTCCATTCAGCTTGATCAAGGGCCACAATTTCAGTTAAATCACTAGCTATTAGCTAATGTGTTATCCAATTCAATATAATGTATAAAGTGATAACGGTAGAATATATATCATCTGTATCCATATTAAATATCAACAGTTCAAGGAAACTTTCTATGTGACGCGTAATTGTTTCTTAGTCTTTTGTGTGTTATGATCATTAGAGGTATGATTACAAGGAAATCAGAGGTTAGGATGGTCTAGCTACAAATTGCAACCAATTTTTAAATTTTATGTCAGTTTGGATGTTGATCATTCTTGCTCTCGTCTTTTCCCCTGAAGGGCTGGTTATGGATCAGAAAGCGAAGCAGATGAGGAAGCAGCAACTGTAAGTCTAGCAAGTGATCTTGGTAGACTGAGCTTCTACAAAAAGTTCTGTCAAGCTTCAAGATATTGGACCTAGGTTGACTCTTCGCCTCATCAAAATTGAGGAAGGATTGTGTTTCTGGTGGAGTCATATTCAGTGAATATGGTATGTTCATCTTATATAACATTTTACCTTGTGTTTTTTCTACCGTGGAAACAAATTTAGTATGCAAATCTATGAGATCATTCTCAAATTACAGTCCCACTCATGTCCATAGTAATGTCTTATTGGTGCAGACCAAGTAAAATTTTGTCCTTATTATATTTAGCTCAATATATACCCGTTCTTGAACCAATTTCTTGGACTTAGTAGAGACTTCTGAAAAGTTTTGGTTGTATAGTTGATTTAGATTTTGTATATGGGTTTCAACCCCTTGGTGCAACCAGAGGTAATAGCTGGTAGTATTCTCTCTGCAAACCTGTTGTTTTAATGTTAATATGTGCAACTTATCTTAATTCTTAAACCTGTTGTGTTTCCCTCTAGCCATTTACCCAACCTCGCTGCCAACTTTTTCATTTACCTACGACCTGCTCTTGCTGGCTGATAAATTTTCCTATAAAATTTCATTGTGATTTGATGATTTTAGTCAGATTGCATACTTAATTCAATTGGCATGTAAAGCCACCCTCTCAAAGAGTAAATATCGAGTGCAATGGCGACAGCTTCCTACATAGTGTCACTGACCAATAAAATACCACAAACGAAATTAGGTGAATATTCCTTCTTGCCCAATAACACAACCATCAACCATGTAATCTCCACTACCGCTATAATAAATTTCTCCTTGATTTGTGATAATGTCACATAATGTCACTATTCTACTCAATGTTTATGTTACTTTTTACACACAAGAGCACAGTACGGGAAACTCCTGTGCAAACTAGATCTGAAGTTTTCAGACTCTGCTATGCGTTTAAGTTCCCCCCTTAGGCCTGGCCTTTATTGCACCCAATTCTTATATTTCTCTGTTCCTTCCAGAAAATCATGGTGGAAAGAAAACGCAGCAAGAGGAAGAGGAAGAGGATGAGGAAGAAGTTGAGAAAGAAATGGTGGAAGATTAGCTCCCAGCTATTTGTTTGTGGACACTTTGTTTAATGGTTGTTGAGTCGAGCAGTTAGGTGGCTCATTTTTATTTTATCTTATTTTTGTTTATTGGGAACAGTTCTACAGGGTGCCAGCTTCCAATTTTGTCATTGAAGATCTAAATATAGCTTGATAACACCTTTTTTGTTTTCTTGTGTTCACGGAAAATGAGCTGTAGATTCAATTCCAAGAAAAGTGAAAGTTTTAAGTTCGATTATGAATATCTTAAACTCTATTTTTTATTGGATTACTCACAATATGTAGAAATTTATGTTCAAATTTCAATGGGCTGCACTAATTACTATTCTGACATTAATGAGCAAGTCTTATTCATATGTAACATGAACTGGACTGACATCACAAATGAAATCTCAAACATTTGAAACCCTAAGAACTCTGTTGCTTTTTGGGTTTTTTTTTAGAACAAATTTTGGAGGTTATTGTTATTGTTGTTTTGTATAGTGAATCTTTGTCGCTAGAGACCACCCTCAGAAAAAATTCATTTTGACCTTTCAAATTAACATATTTATTTCACTTTATCCCGAACAATTATTTTTCTTACACTATTGACATTAGTCCACTTCAAGCGAAATTATTTATTCGCATGATTTCCTTATTTTGGTTGTATTTAGAGAAAGTAGTTTGTTGTAAATTGTAATCAATTGTATTTTGTGTTTTATTAAATATTTTCAAAACAATTAATTGTGTTTATTACATGACATCAAACTATTTGTCTCCTTATTTATCTCTTCAATGTGGAGGCAAAGTGAATCAATACTTTTGATGCTGATAGATGTGATATTCTGTTAAATTACGGACCTCGCTAACAATTTAGGGTAAAGTTAATTAATTTTAATATTTAAAAAGGAAAAATTAATTTTGGTTGTATTTAGAGAAAGTAGTTTGTTGTAAATTGTAATCAATTGTATTTTGTGTTTTATTAAATATTTTCAAAACAATTAATTGTGTTTATTGCATGACATCTAACTATTTGTCTCCTTATTTATCTCTTTAATGTGGAGGCAAAGTGAATCAATACTTTTGATGCTGATAGATGTGATATTCTGTTAAATTACGGACCTCGCTAACAGTTTAGGGTAAAGTTAATTAATTTTAATATTTAAAAAGGAAAAATTATTGGTTTGATTTTAATTAATTTTAATATTTAAAAAGGAAAAATTATTGGTTGGTCTTAGGTGCCACGTATCTCATACTAATGACAATTTATCATGTTTTCTAATCACTTGACACAAATTTGTAGATCACACTTCCTTCAGCAATCAC
Organism: Camellia granthamiana; assembly: GCA_036172215.1. Lineage (NCBI taxonomy): Eukaryota > Viridiplantae > Streptophyta > Magnoliopsida > Ericales > Theaceae > Camellia > Camellia granthamiana. Next base: position 79,629,042 of record CM069914.1, on the reverse strand, counting down.
AATACTATTAGAACAGCACGTGACGATACTCCAGACCAACCAACAACTTCTCATTAAAAGGGAGTAATTGTACAAATTGATAGTTAAAAGTGTAAATAAATACAAATGTAATAATGTGAGGGAAGGCTAATTTTTTCTCCAGAAGCACATTAAGGCCTTGTTTGAGAACTAGAATTTTTAATCAAAAAATAATTATAAATTGTCAAATTATTATTTACTTTTTTGCACTTTTTTTATTATAAAAAATTAAAAATTCACTAAAAAAAAAGTCAATTCCCAATCACTCCTAAGAATATTACAAATGCAATCCAAAAACAATCTTTTTCATAACTAGATATTCTTCATTCAGACACATTTCCACCCGACAATATACAGCAAAAAAAATAAGGGCTGTGATACATCCCCCTAATTTTTGGCCCCTTAATCCCCCTAAATTTCAAACCAAGGCAAAAAAAAAAAAAAAAAAAAAAAAAAAAAAAAAAAAAAAAAAAATGTCCAAAACGACGTGATTTTGGGCATTAGGGGGATTAGGGGGACTTTTTTAGGGGGACAAATCATTTTCCAAAAAATAAAATAAAAAGGTTGCTAAACAAGTGTGTTGGATCTCAAAATTGAGCTTATTGACAAACTTCAAATTAGGTATTTCACTTTCTCAATCATCATTTTAACAATCACTACAAGCAAGAAGAGTCAAAGATGCCAGATCTAGACACTGCTGACCCAGAAGAGATTGCTCAATAGCTGAACAAAGTTGCTGCACAACAGTTTTGGTATATCTAATTACAGCAATATATGACAGCAGCGGAGTCAGGAATGAAAATTTCTTTCATGGTGGAAGCCGAGAAAAGAAGTTGAAATCATGACATGTATGTTTGTTTGTCAACAGTCTTTCACCGCAGTGGATCAACCATTCTCACATCATGTTTCTTACGCCGGCATCTATGATGGGCCTTTTGCAGTGTCTTCTCACCAGCCATCTCCATATTAGAATCTGTACCTGTTTGCATAGAAAGGGAAACAAACACCATCAATATCAGGTTTAAGCTTTTAACCAGCAGCATAACTAAACACAATCGATCACTTCACCAGCAGAACAACAAAGGAGGTGGCAAGTACCATCTCGCCTGTCATCATCAACAGGTGGCGAAGATTTGACATCGTTCAATAACTAACATTACTATGACTGTGGAGTTCACTTTATGAATTGCTGGGGCGACATGAAAAAAGTAAGTAAAATTCCCACCAAAAGTATTTTCGAGCAACAAGGCGAAGGTAACAAGTCAACCTTGACTTCCATATTTAGACTTCTATCACTTTCACCATTAATTCCCTACATTCATATTTTTACATTCTAATTTTGCCTCTCCTCAACAAGTCTGGACAGGAATTTCGATTGCACATATCAAATAGATATCTGTAGGTGTCAACAACTGATACACATAAATGCATTTCCTTTTCTTCTTTTTCTTTTTGTTTTTGGTTTTTGCTTTCTTGGGGAGTGAGGAGCTCAAGAAAACAACAAAATGCAAAACAAAGAGTATATAATTTAAACTTCCTAAAAATCTTTGCAACTGGGTTTTATCTTTTATTTCATTGGGAAATTTGGAAGCAAATTCCATGCTGCGATCAATAGGTATAATAGTTCCATTATGAATATTATGACCTAGAAATCTGACAGTTGTCTGAAAAAGTTTCATTTTAGGAGCAGAAACAACAAGACCATTTCTGGAAATAACATGTTTAAAAATATTAAGATGTTTCATATGTTGATCTATTGAGGATGAAAAAATAAGAACATCATCAATATAACATATAGCAAATTCTGTATAAGGATTAAAAATGTCATTCATAATATGCTGAAATTCGGAAGGAGCATTTTTTAATCCAAATGGCATGACATTCCATTCGAAGTGTCCAAAGGGTACAGTAAAAGCAGTCTTATAACGATCATTTTCTGCAATTTGAACTTGCCAATATCCTGACTTCATATCAAATTTAGAAAATATCACTGCATCCTGTAATCTATCCAAAAGATCTTTTTTATTAGGAACTGGATATCTAATCCACTGTAAGGCTTCATTCAAAGGTTTGTAATTAATTACTAACCTAGGAACACCACGTTCAATTTCTGCATTTTTATTTACATAGAAAGCAGTGCAACTCCAAGGAGATCTACTGGATCTAATTAATTTTTTCTGGAGAAGAGTATTAATTCAGTTTTACAAAGTTCCATATACTCTTTTTTCATTTGACTGGGGCGAGCTTTTGTAGGGATTTTTCTTTCATCAAAAGTAGGCTCATATGGCAACGAAACAATATGTTTCTTGCGATCCCAAAAAGCATTGGGAACATCACTGCAAATTTCTTCCTGAAATTCTTTCTCGAGCAGTTTAATTTTTTGTTGAAAAGAAGTTTGCTGTAATCTTTGTTCTGTAGTTAAAAAACTAACTTCCTTTTGAAGAAAATTAATTTGATTTTGTTTTAAAGAAACTAAATCAGTAATTTGATCTAATTCTTTAGTGTATGGTGAAGTGATAAATTCAAAAACAATGTTTTGATTATCAAGAGTCGTATGGATTCCAATGGTATCAATTTTAGTAATAGGCATTAAAAGGTTTAGAAAGGGAGTACCAAGAATTATGTTTTGTGCCATATTTTTGATTAAAACAAAAGAGGTTTTTAAACATAATCCTTGATTACAAATCAAAACTTCTGGAAGTTTGTAATCAATATACAAACTATTACCACTGGCGCTAGTCAAAGATTGACTTGTTTTCTGAAAATATTTGGTTGGAACCAATCCTTCCTGGATACAATTCATATCAGCACCACTGTCAACCAAAGCAATAGCATCACGAATAATATAACCTGGTTGAATCATGAATGTGATACGAATATACCATTTCTGAAAAGTAATTCTATTTAAAGACATCAAATATTCTGGATCTGTTTGTTCAGCAGTTTTGTCTTTCTCTTGATCTTGTAATTTTTTATTAATCTTTTGTATTTCTGAATTAATAATAATATTAGAAGTCCGTAAATGTTTTATTTCTACCTTTAAAGAGTTAATTTCCATTTTTAATTCTTGGACAGAAACAGGTTTTTCTGGGCTAACAGGAGTTTGCATGCGAGAAAAAACTTCTTTCATGTGATAAACTTTTGGAACAATAACTTCTTCTTTTTTCTGTTTATAACACATTTCAAGAAATTTTAATTTAATTTCTGGATCTTTAATACTATCTGCAATTTCTAACAAATTTTGTTCAGAATCAGTAAGAACATTAATACTGGGACCTCCAATATTAAGACCATTCATTTCAACTATTGATTTCCAATAATTGATTTCATCTGAAACCTGATTAACTGAAGTTTTGCAAGGGCAGGATTCATTTTCTGGACATTCATCATCTTCCTCAGAAGTGGATGAATAAATGGCTGCTAATTCATTATCAGAAGGTGGTTCGGAAGATGAATCAGAGTCAGAGATTAACTGTAAAATCTTCTGTTGGACTTCTTTCTTTCTAGTGCTAATTCACTAAGCTTAGATTGAATCTTGGCTCTACATTTATTAGCATAGTGACCTAATTGTCCACACTTATAACATTTAATACTGGATTTGTTTTTCTGAAAAGATTTTCCTTTAGATTTATATTTTGGTCTAGAAGTCTGGGGTTGAGGTTGTGTTCTAGAATGCTTAGAATATTTTCTGGATTTTCTAAATGGTTTAGAATAATTTTTATGTTTTCTTTGCTTATGAAATTTTTGAGGATACTGGATCTGTGGATCGTAAGCAAATTGTTCACAAAAGTCACCTACTTCTTTTTTACCTATAAGATGCTGGTTTCAGAGTTGTTGCTGGAGTTTAAGGTCATTACACAAGGCAAGACCTTCATCAGTTATTAAACTAACTAACTGGCCGTATGTATACTGGTAATATGGGATTTCTATTGAACGATGTCTGTCTCTTAATCGTTTGCGAATTCTTTCAGCAAAAAGACTGGGAAGACCATCAATGAACTTGGCTTTCCAATGTTCATTACTGCCATCAGTTCTCTGCATAACTTTCATCAGGAAAACATCTTTATACCAACGAAAATGAGATAAAGTGGGACATCTCAATTTCATTAGTAATTCTCTGTTGCGGTCTGCAACACCTACAGTACTACCAACAAAATTAGAAACGATGGTATTAACTAAGGTGTAAACAGCATTCTTCTTCTTCTGTAGTAACAGGATCAGGAGTAGGATTAGTAGGGGTACGATCAGGAACTGTTGTGACAGTTTTGGTAGCAGAAAAGATCTCTAAACACTGGTTTGTAGTGAGATAGTTATCCCACCATCCTTTCAGCGCACCAGTGAAACCACTGACAAGCATTGCGGGCAACTTGGTGATCAGAATATACTATTTGTTTGCAAACCGTAGCAAACATAAGCATGTGCTGGAGAAGTTCATAAATTTGATATTCAGAAAGACCGTCAATATTCCATTCATAAATAGCAGTACTATTATAACTTTTTTGAGTCTGAAGGAAATCTTCTTCATAAAGAAGATCCATTGGAGTGGGTCGTGGATAATAAAAACGACTACTACCAGTTGGAGAAAACTTTTGGACTTTCGAGTTGTAATGGACTCGATTAACCGATGTAGGTTCAGATGGCTGAAAATTTTGCTGAATTTCAAGAATCTGGGGAAGAGTAAGATCTGGATAGGACTCAACAGGGGAGTCCGTACCGGGGTTAGTCAAATTATTAGTAGACAGCATTAAAATCTGGGATTTGCCAGATGAGGAAGGAGGTGGTTCACTGATTTTCAAAGTCCTAATTTGAGAAAGTAAAGTGTCCATGAAATCAGTATCTTCTCGGGATTTAAGTTTAAAATCTTTTAAAACAGGAGTAGGTTTGATTAGAACGGGCTCAGTAGGAGTAGGTGGTTTAGGTTCGAGTTTGCAGCTTTTCTTAACATGTGCTACCATTTCTTCAATCCTAGTAAGCTGCTTTCCTGCTGTTTGACAAAATAAATTAGTATAATTATTTTGTTTTAATACTGGATTTAAATCTTGTATTAATACAGGATCTTTATTCTGTGCTTTATGAGGGATTTCAGATTTCAGAAAAGGCGGCAATTACCATAGGTTTACCATTAGCACCTGTTGTTCCTGTAGGCTGGAGTTCCAAAGGCTGTGTTGGAGGGTGAATGGAAGAAAGGGTTCGACCATCAGTTGTTAACCATTTTTGCTGGATAGAATCTAAGACATTTATCTGAGACTCAGGAGGTTGAACATCTAGAATATACCATAAAGGAAAAGGATACAAAACCTGAATTTCCTCAAGATACAGATAATACTGTAATTTATATTCCTGTATTTGGCTTTTATTATGAACTGTAAAATACCATTTTCTAAAATCTGAATACTTTGCCTGAAAAAAAATCCTGATTTAGGATTTTACGATTTTCACTTCCTGGTGTAAAATCCATTTAAATCCTAAAATCCATATCACTGGCTGTAGGGCTATACTGGCCACGTTTGGAATCTTGCCTTACTGTATTAACGGGAGGTGGAATAGGTGGATCATAAACTCCATGAGGAATTTGTTGATCAGAATAACGAACACCTCGTACAATTGGATCTGGATCAGACTCATTTGGTTCATCAGAAGCTGGTCGAGAATAAGATCTCGAAGGATTTCCCTGAAATAGTGTATCTGGAGGTTCAGCAAAGGATTGACGAGAAGAGTCTGGATAATCCACCCGATAAGGTTGACAGCTAGATGCATTCCTAAAACTAGCATTAGACATGCTTCTGTGTAACTGAATAGGAGGTCTTTGAAATTGAAGATATACTCCTCCCTCGTGAGTCTGGATGATGTCATCTATATTGTGTCTTACAATAGGACGAGGAGGGACAGCATTGTTTATTTTCCATCGATCTGGGAAAGTTATTTTATCCCATTCTAAGAGTTTTGGGACAGCAACCTGACTACTGTAAAGATTAGTGTCAATTAGCACAGTCTGGCCATCAACACCTTTTTTCCTAACATAAGGATTTAAAGTCGATAAAACTTTTAAATAGATTCGAGAAATGACTGAAAAAGGTGGGGATCCTGGCATATACTCATATCCATGAGTAAGAATCCTGAACTCTAAAACTTTAGATAAGTTTTGGTCAGAAAGAGCAATACTGAGATTAGGATAAATATCAAAATGAACTGGACCATGAGACAAACTGGTTTCCATAGCTCCCATGAGCGATGCTCTCCAATTTAGACACCTACCATCTCGTAGTGTACATTGCATACTGGTATTTTGACCGAGGAGGGTCAATGGTTTCAAAGCAATCTGTACAAGACCTATATGTACATATTTATAATCCTTAAAGAAAGGTTTTAGATCCTGGACATCTAATAAATACATGAGTGTATCTTCATTTTCTACTGGAGCAGCATGTTCAAAAGTTTTAATTATATTTTGACTGAAAAAGTGAAGGATACCTTTTTTATAAATGGTTTTTGGATCAACTCGTGGAATTGTCCATTTATCTAAAGCTTCTTTTACATCCTGGTATGCGACTAGCTCTCTAGCTTCTGAAGTAGAGGCTCCCATGCTGGCTACTGTAGGGGCAACTGTATTTTGTTCGGAATTCATAGTACTCATTGATTTATTTGTGACCATATATGGATAATTAAACATTAATAAAACAAACTATTTTTGACATTAAACATGGCTCTGATACCAATAAGAGTGCTCGACACGGGGTATAGGCTGAGCACGTCTGTCAACGACTTACACCACACCAGTCCTATAAGCTAACTGCTACGACGGACTTAAAGGGTTACGCGACTTGGGTGACGTCCCACTCAACCTATCTCTATACTAACCCTTACATGGCACAAACCCAGGAATAATATACAAAATAGTTTTGGTTTATTTAATTTTAATTATATCATATATGGTCGCATGAATTTACTGTTCTGGAGGGGGAGGCCTGACGGCCGACACAAGCTTAACTAGTTGCTCTTGAATCTGTAATTCTGTCTGGGCAATCAATCTTTCAGTTTCTTCTAAAATCTGGAGACCCCAAGGGTCATTAGGCCAAAGGGCTAAATAAGTCTGAAGAAAATTATTTTTTCTTTCAATGTGTAAGGCTAATATATCATGTAGAATAACAAGATCAGTTATGGTCATACATTAAAATAAAAGAAATACTTACAGAGAATACTTACTCAAACCAGCAGAAATAGTATTATTAAATTTCAAACTTGAAACAGAAACACACTGAAAAATAGAAGACAGAGAGAGCACAGAGTTTAAACTTAGAAAATTAAAATTTAGTGGTGCCTCTTACAGACCAAGGGCTACCAATTTATATTACAACAAAGGAAGATAACATGGACAGGTGGCGTGTGCTGAATGGGAGTGCAGTCGTGCATCATTATCCTCTTATCTTCTTATGACGGCAAAATGGACAGCTGGAAAGGAGTAGATTAGGATGAATCTACTTTGGCCAAATTCGGGTGTGATGGAATATCAATCACCAAAAGTTGTCTCCACTACCGCTATAATAAATTTCTCCTTGATTTGTGATAATGTCACATAATGTCACTATTCTACTCAATGTTTATGTTACTTTTTACACACAGGAGCACAGTACGGGAAACTCCTGTGCAAACTAGATCTGAAGTTTTCAGACTCTGCTATGCGTTTAAGTTCCCCCCTTAGGCCTTTATTGCACCCAATTCTTATATTTCTCTGTTCCTTCCAGAAAATCATGGTGGAAAGAAAACGCAGCAAGAGGAAGAGGAAGAGGATGAGGAAGAAGTTGAGAAAGAAATGGTGGAAGATTAGCTCCCAGCTATTTGTTTGTGGACACTTTGTTTAATGGTTGTTGAGTCGAGCAGTTAGGTGGCTCATTTTTATTTTATCTTATTTTTGTTTATTGGGAACAGTTCTACAGGGTGCCAGCTTCCAATTTTGTCATTGAAGATCTAAATATAGCTTGATAACACCTTTTTTGTTTTCTTGTGTTCACGGAAAATGAGCTGTAGATTCAATTCCAAGAAAAGTGAAAGTTTTAAGTTCGATTATGAATATCTTAAACTCTATTTTTTATTGGATTACTCACAATATGTAGAAATTTATGTTCAAATTTCAATGGGCTGCACTAATTACTATTCTGACATTAATGAGCAAGTCTTATTCATATGTAACACGAACTGGACTGACATCACAAATGAAATCTCAAACATTTGAAACCCTAAGAACTCTGTTGCTTTTTGGGTTTTTTTTTAGAACAAATTTTGGAGGTTATTGTTATTGTTGTTTTGTATAGTGAATCTTTGTCGCTAGAGACCACCCTCAGAAAAAATTCATTTTGACCTTTCAAATTAACATATTTATTTCACTTTATCCCGAACAATTATTTTTCTTACACTATTGACATTAGTCCACTTCAAGCGAAATTATTTATTCGCATGATTTCCTTATTTTGGTTGTATTTAGAGAAAGTAGTTTGTTGTAAATTGTAATCAATTGTATTTTGTGTTTTATTAAATATTTTCAAAACAATTAATTGTGTTTATTACATGACATCAAACTATTTGTCTCCTTATTTATCTCTTCAATGTGGAGGCAAAGTGAATCAATACTTTTGATGCTGATAGATGTGATATTCTGTTAAATTACGGACCTCGCTAACAATTTAGGGTAAAGTTAATTAATTTTAATATTTAAAAAGGAAAAATTAATTTTGGTTGTATTTAGAGAAAGTAGTTTGTTGTAAATTGTAATCAATTGTATTTTGTGTTTTATTAAATATTTTCAAAACAATTAATTGTGTTTATTGCATGACATCTAACTATTTGTCTCCTTATTTATCTCTTTAATGTGGAGGCAAAGTGAATCAATACTTTTGATGCTGATAGATGTGATATTCTGTTAAATTACGGACCTCGCTAACAGTTTAGGGTAAAGTTAATTAATTTTAATATTTAAAAAGGAAAAATTATTGGTTTGATTTTAATTAATTTTAATATTTAAAAAGGAAAAATTATTGGTTGGTCTTAGGTGCCACGTATCTCATACTAATGACAATTTATCATGTTTTCTAATCACTTGACACAAATTTGTAGATCACACTTCCTTCAGCAATCACAATACTATTAGAACAGCACGTGACGATACTCCAGACCAACCAACAACTTCTCATTAAAAGGGAGTAATTGTACAAATTGATAGTTAAAAGTGTAAATAAATACAAATGTAATAATGTGAGGGAAGGCTAATTTTTTCTCCAGAAGCACATTAAGGCCTTGTTTGAGAACTAGAATTTTTAATCAAAAAATAATTATAAATTGTCAAATTATTATTTACTTTTTTGCACTTTTTTATTATAAAAAATTAAAAATTCACTAAAAAAAAAGTCAATTCCCAATCACTCCTAAGAATATTACAAATGCAATCCAAAAACAATCTTTTTCATAACTAGATATTCTTCATTCAGACACATTTCCACCCGACAATATACAGCAAAAAAAATAAGGGCTGTGATACATCCCCCTAATTTTTGGCCCCTTAATCCCCCTAAATTTCAAACCAAGGCAAAAAAAAATATATATATATATATATATGTCCAAAACGACGTGATTTTGGGCATTAGGGGGATTAGGGGGACTTTTTTAGGGGGACAAATCATTTTCCAAAAAATAAAATAAAAAGGTTGCTAAACAAGTGTGTTGGATCTCAAAATTGAGCTTATTGACAAACTTCAAATTAGGTATTTCACTTTCTCAATCATCATTTTAACAATCACTACAAGCAAGAAGAGTCAAAGATGCCAGATCTAGACACTGCTGACCCAGAAGAGATTGCTCAATAGCTGAACAAAGTTGCTGCACAACAGTTTTGGTATATCTAATTACAGCAATATATGACAGCAGCGGAGTCAGGAATGAAAATTTCTTTCATGGTGGAAGCCAAGAAAAGAAGTTGAAATCATGACATGTATGTTTGTTTGTCAACAGTCTTTCACCGCAGTGGATCAACCATTCTCACATCATGTTTCTTACGCCGGCATCTATGATGGGCCTTTTGCAGTGTCTTCTCACCAGCCATCTCCATATTAGAATCTGTACCTGTTTGCATAGAAAGGGAAACAAACACCATCAATATCAGGTTTAAGCTTTTAACCAGCAGCATAACTAAACACAATCGATCACTTCACCAGCAGAACAACAAAGGAGGTGGCAAGTACCATCTCGCCTGTCATCATCAATAGGTGGCGAAGATTTGACATCGTTCAATAACTAACATTACTATGACTGTGGAGTTCACTTTATGAATTGCTGGGGCGACATGAAAAAAGTAAGTAAAATTCCCACCAAAAGTATTTTCGAGCAACAAGGCGAAGGTAACAAGTCAACCTTGACTTCCATATTTAGACTTCTATCACTTTCACCATTAATTCCCTACATTCATATTTTTACATTCTAATTTTGCCTCTCCTCAACAAGTCTGGACAGGAATTTCGATTGCACATATCAAATAGATATCTGTAGGTGTCAACAACTGATACACATAAATGCATTTCCTTTTCTTCTTTTTCTTTTTGTTTTTGGTTTTTGCTTTCTTGGGGAGTGAGGAGCTCAAGAAAACAACAAAATGCAAAACAAAGAGTATATAATTTAAACTTCCTAAAAATCTTTGCAACTGGGTTTTATCTTTTATTTCATTGGGAAATTTGGAAGCAAATTCCATGCTGCGATCAATAGGTATAATAGTTCCATTATGAATATTATGACCTAGAAATCTGACAGTTGTCTGAAAAAGTTTCATTTTAGGAGCAGAAACAACAAGACCATTTCTGGAAATAACATGTTTAAAAATATTAAGATGTTTCATATGTTGATCTATTGAGGATGAAAAAATAAGAACATCATCAATATAACATATAGCAAATTCTGTATAAGGATTAAAAATGTCATTCATAATATGCTGAAATTCGGAAGGAGCATTTTTTAATCCAAATGGCATGACATTCCATTCGAAGTGTCCAAAGGGTACAGTAAAAGCAGTCTTATAACGATCATTTTCTGCAATTTGAACTTGCCAATATCCTGACTTCATATCAAATTTAGAAAATATCACTGCATCCTGTAATCTATCCAAAAGATCTTTTTTATTAGGAACTGGATATCTAATCCACTGTAAGGCTTCATTCAAAGGTTTGTAATTAATTACTAACCTAGGAACACCACGTTCAATTTCTGCATTTTTATTTACATAGAAAGCAGTGCAACTCCAAGGAGATCTACTGGATCTAATTAATTTTTTCTGGAGAAGAGTATTAATTTCAGTTTTACAAAGTTCCATATACTCTTTTTTCATTTGACTGGGGCGAGCTTTTGTAGGGATTTTTCTTTCATCAAAAGTAGGCTCATATGGCAACGAAACAATATGTTTCTTGCGATCCCAAAAAGCATTGGGAACATCACTGCAAATTTCTTCCTGAAATTCTTTCTCGAGCAGTTTAATTTTTTGTTGAAAAGAAGTTTGCTGTAATCTTTGTTCTGTAGTTAAAAAACTAACTTCCTTTTGAAGAAAATTAATTTGATTTTGTTTTAAAGAAACTAAATCAGTAATTTGATCTAATTCTTTAGTGTATGGTGAAGTGATAAATTCAAAAACAATGTTTTGATTATCAAGAGTCGTATGGATTCCAATGGTATCAATTTTAGTAATAGGCATTAAAAGGTTTAGAAAGGGAGTACCAAGAATTATGTTTTGTGCCATATTTTTGATTAAAACAAAAGAGGTTTTTAAACATAATCCTTGATTACAAATCAAAACTTCTGGAAGTTTGTAATCAATATACAAACTATTACCACTGGCGCTAGTCAAAGATTGACTTGTTTTCTGAAAATATTTGGTTGGAACCAATCCTTCCTAGATACAATTCATATCAGCACCACTGTCAACCAAAGCAATAGCATCACGAATAATATAACCTGGTTGAATCATGAATGTGATACGAATATACCATTTCTGAAAAGTAATTCTATTTAAAGACATCAAATATTCTGGATCTGTTTGTTCAGCAGTTTTGTCTTTCTCTTGATCTTGTAATTTTTTATTAATCTTTTGTATTTCTGAATTAATAATAATATTAGAAGTCCGTAAATGTTTTATTTCTACCTTTAAAGAGTTAATTTCCATTTTTAATTCTTGGACAGAAACAGGTTTTTCTGGGCTAACAGGAGTTTGCATGCGAGAAAAAACTTCTTTCATGTGATAAACTTTTGGAACAATAACTTCTTCTTTTTTCTGTTTATAACACATTTCAAGAAATTTTAATTTAATTTCTGGATCTTTAATACTATCTGCAATTTCTAACAAATTTTGTTCAGAATCAGTAAGAACATTAATACTGGGACCTCCAATATTAAGACCATTCATTTCAACTATTGATTTCCAATAATTGATTTCATCTGAAACCTGATTAACTGAAGTTTTGCAAGGGCAGGATTCATTTTCTGGACATTCATCATCTTCCTCAGAAGTGGATGAATAAATGGCTGCTAATTCATTATCAGAAGGTGGTTCGGAAGATGAATCAGAGTCAGAGATTAACTGTAAAATCTTCTGTTGGACTTCTTTCTTTCTAGTGCTAATTCACTAAGCTTAGATTGAATCTTGGCTCTACATTTATTAGCATAGTGACCTAATTGTCCACACTTATAACATTTAATACTGGATTTGTTTTTCTGAAAAGATTTTCCTTTAGATTTATATTTTGGTCTAGAAGTCTGGGGTTGAGGTTGTGTTCTAGAATGCTTAGAATATTTTCTGGATTTTCTAAATGGTTTAGAATAATTTTTATGTTTTCTTTGCTTATGAAATTTTTGAGGATACTGGATTTGTGGATCGTAAGCAAATTGTTCACAAAAGTCACCTACTTCTTTTTTACCTATAAGATGCTGGTTTCGGAGTTGTTGCTGGAGTTTAAGGTCATTACACAAGGCAAGACCTTCATCAGTTATTAAACTAACTAACTGGCCGTATGTATACTGGTAATATGGGATTTCTATTGAACGATGTCTGTCTCTTAATCGTTTGCGAATTCTTTCAGCAAAAAGACTGGGAAGACCATCAATGAACTTGGCTTTCCAATGTTCATTACTGCCATCAGTTCTCTGCATAACTTTCATCAGGAAAACATCTTTATACCAACGAAAATGAGATAAAGTGGGACATCTCAATTTCATTAGTAATTCTCTGTTGCGGTCTGCAACACCTACAGTACTACCAACAAAATTAGAAACGATGGTATTAACTAAGGTGTAAACAGCATCTTCTTCTTCTGTAGTAACAGGATCAGGAGTAGGATTAGTAGGGGTACGATCAGGAACTGTTGTGACAGTTTTGGTAGCAGAAAAGATCTCTAAACACTGGTTTGTAGTGAGATAGTTATCCCACCATCCTTTCAGCGCACCAGTGAAACCACTGACAAGCATGCGGGCAACTTGGTGATCAGAATTACTATTTTGTTTGCAAACCGTAGCAAACATAAGCATGTGCTGGAGAAGTTCATAAATTTGATATTCAGAAAGACCGTCAATATTCCATTCATAAATAGCAGTACTATTATAACTTTTTTGAGTCTGAAGGAAATCTTCTTCATAAAGAAGATCCATTGGAGTGGGTCGTGGATAATAAAAACGACTACTACCAGTTGGAGAAAACTTTTGGACTTTCGAGTTGTAATGGACTCGATTAACCGATGTAGGTTCAGATGGCTGAAAATTTTGCTGAATTTCAAGAATCTGGGGAAGAGTAAGATCTGGATAGGACTCAACAGGGAGTCCGTACCGGGGTTAGTCAAATTATTAGTAGACAGCATTAAAATCTGGGATTTGCCAGATGAGGAAGGAGGTGGTTCACTGATTTTCAAAGTCCTAATTTGAGAAAGTAAAGTGTCCATGAAATCAGTATCTTCTCGGGATTTAAGTTTAAAATCTTTTAAAACAGGAGTAGGTTTGATTAGAACGGGCTCAGTAGGAGTAGGTGGTTTAGGTTCGAGTTTGCAGCTTTTCTTAACATGTGCTACCATTTCTTCAATCCTAGTAAGCTGCTTTCCTGCTGTTTGACAAAATAAATTAGTATAATTATTTTGTTTTAATACTGGATTTAAATCTTGTATTAATACAGGATCTTTATTCTGTGCTTTATGAGGGATTTCAGATTTCAGAAAAGGCGGCAATTACCATAGGTTTACCATTAGCACCTGTTGTTCCTGTAGGCTGGAGTTCCAAAGGCTGTGTTGGAGGGTGAATGGAAGAAAGGGTTCGACCATCAGTTGTTAACCATTTTTGCTGGATAGAATCTAAGACATTTATCTGAGACTCAGGAGGTTGAACATCTAGAATATACCATAAAGGAAAAGGATACAAAACCTGAATTTCCTCAAGATACAGATAATACTGTAATTTATATTCCTGTATTTGGCTTTTATTATGAACTGTAAAATACCATTTTCTAAAATCTGAATACTTTGCCTGAAAAAAAATCCTGATTTAGGATTTTACGATTTTCACTTCCTGGTGTAAAATCCATTTAAATCCTAAAATCCATATCACTGGCTGTAGGGCTATACTGGCCACGTTTGGAATCTTGCCTTACTGTATTAACGGGAGGTGGAATAGGTGGATCATAAACTCCATGAGGAATTTGTTGATCAGAATAACGAACACCTCGTACAATTGGATCTGGATCAGACTCATTTGGTTCATCAGAAGCTGGTCGAGAATAAGATCTCGAAGGATTTCCCTGAAATAGTGTATCTGGAGGTTCAGCAAAGGATTGACGAGAAGAGTCTGGATAATCCACCCGATAAGGTTGACAGCTAGATGCATTCCTAAAACTAGCATTAGACATGCTTCTGTGTAACTGAATAGGAGGTCTTTGAAATTGAAGATATACTCCTCCCTCGTGAGTCTGGATGATGTCATCTATATTGTGTCTTACAATAGGACGAGGAGGGACAGCATTGTTTATTTTCCATCGATCTGGGAAAGTTATTTTATCCCATTCTAAGAGTTTTGGGACAGCAACCTGACTACTGTAAAGATTAGTGTCAATTAGCACAGTCTGGCCATCAACACCTTTTTTCCTAACATAAGGATTTAAAGTCGATAAAACTTTTAAATAGATTCGAGAAATGACTGAAAAAGGTGGGGATCCTGGCATATACTCATATCCATGAGTAAGAATCCTGAACTCTAAAACTTTAGATAAGTTTTGGTCAGAAAGAGCAATACTGAGATTAGGATAAATATCAAAATGAACTGGACCATGAGACAAACTGGTTTCCATAGCTCCCATGAGCGATGCTCTCCAATTTAGACACCTACCATCTCGTAGTGTACATTGCATACTGGTATTTTGACCGAGGAGGGTCAATGGTTTCAAAGCAATCTGTACAAGACCTATATGTACATATTTATAATCCTTAAAGAAAGGTTTTAGATCCTGGACATCTAATAAATACATGAGTGTATCTTCATTTTCTACTGGAGCAGCATGTTCAAAAGTTTTAATTATATTTTGACTGAAAAAGTGAAGGATACCTTTTTTATAAATGGTTTTTGGATCAACTCGTGGAATTGTCCATTTATCTAAAGCTTCTTTTACATCCTGGTATGCGACTAGCTCTCTAGCTTCTGAAGTAGAGGCTCCCATGCTGGCTACTGTAGGGGCAACTGTATTTTGTTCGGAATTCATAGTACTCATTGATTTATTTGTGACCATATATGGATAATTAAACATTAATAAAACAAACTATTTTTGACATTAAACATGGCTCTGATACCAATAAGAGTGCTCGACACGGGGTATAGGCTGAGCACGTCTGTCAACGACTTACACCACACCAGTCCTATAAGCTAACTGCTACGACGGACTTAAAGGGTTACGCGACTTGGGTGACGTCCCACTCAACCTATCTCTATACTAACCCTTACATGGCACAAACCCAGGAATAATATACAAAATAGTTTTGGTTTATTTAATTTTAATTATATCATATATGGTCGCATGAATTTACTGTTCTGGAGGGGGAGGCCTGACGGCCGACACAAGCTTAACTAGTTGCTCTTGAATCTGTAATTCTGTCTGGGCAATCAATCTTTCAGTTTCTTCTAAAATCTGGAGACCCCAAGGGTCATTAGGCCAAAGGGCTAAATAAGTCTGAAGAAAATTATTTTTTCTTTCAATGTGTAAGGCTAATATATCATGTAGAATAACAAGATCAGTTATGGTCATACATTAAAATAAAAGAAATACTTACAGAGAATACTTACTCAAACCAGCAGAAATAGTATTATTAAATTTCAAACTTGAAACAGAAACACACTGAAAAATAGAAGACAGAGAGAGCACAGAGTTTAAACTTAGAAAATTAAAATTTAGTGGTGCCTCTTACAGACCAAGGGCTACCAATTTATATTACAACAAAGGAAGATAACATGGACAGGTGGCGTGTGCTGAATGGGAGTGCAGTCGTGCATCATTATCCTCTTATCTTCTTATGACGGCAAAATGGACAGCTGGAAAGGAGTAGATTAGGATGAATCTACTTTGGCCAAATTCGGGTGTGATGGAATATCAATCACCAAAAGTTGTCTCCACTACCGCTATAATAAATTTCTCCTTGATTTGTGATAATGTCACATAATGTCACTATTCTACTCAATGTTTATGTTACTTTTTACACACAGGAGCACAGTACGGGAAACTCCTGTGCAAACTAGATCTGAAGTTTTCAGACTCTGCTATGCGTTTAAGTTCCCCCCTTAGGCCTTTATTGCACCCAATTCTTATATTTCTCTGTTCCTTCCAGAAAATCATGGTGGAAAGAAAACGCAGCAAGAGGAAGAGGAAGAGGATGAGGAAGAAGTTGAGAAAGAAATGGTGGAAGATTAGCTCCCAGCTATTTGTTTGTGGACACTTTGTTTAATGGTTGTTGAGTCGAGCAGTTAGGTGGCTCATTTTTATTTTATCTTATTTTTGTTTATTGGGA
Organism: Camellia granthamiana; assembly: GCA_036172215.1. Taxonomy (NCBI): domain Eukaryota; kingdom Viridiplantae; phylum Streptophyta; class Magnoliopsida; order Ericales; family Theaceae; genus Camellia; species Camellia granthamiana. Next base: position 79,611,973 of record CM069914.1, on the reverse strand, counting down.
ACAGTTCTACAGGGTGCCAGCTTCCAATTTTGTCATTGAAGATCTAAATATAGCTTGATAACACCTTTTTTGTTTTCTTGTGTTCACGGAAAATGAGCTGTAGATTCAATTCCAAGAAAAGTGAAAGTTTTAAGTTCGATTATGAATATCTTAAACTCTATTTTTTATTGGATTACTCACAATATGTAGAAATTTATGTTCAAATTTCAATGGGCTGCACTAATTACTATTCTGACATTAATGAGCAAGTCTTATTCATATGTAACACGAACTGGACTGACATCACAAATGAAATCTCAAACATTTGAAACCCTAAGAACTCTGTTGCTTTTTGGGTTTTTTTTTAGAACAAATTTTGGAGGTTATTGTTATTGTTGTTTTGTATAGTGAATCTTTGTCGCTAGAGACCACCCTCAGAAAAAATTCATTTTGACCTTTCAAATTAACATATTTATTTCACTTTATCCCGAACAATTATTTTTCTTACACTATTGACATTAGTCCACTTCAAGCGAAATTATTTATTCGCATGATTTCCTTATTTTGGTTGTATTTAGAGAAAGTAGTTTGTTGTAAATTGTAATCAATTGTATTTTGTGTTTTATTAAATATTTTCAAAACAATTAATTGTGTTTATTACATGACATCAAACTATTTGTCTCCTTATTTATCTCTTCAATGTGGAGGCAAAGTGAATCAATACTTTTGATGCTGATAGATGTGATATTCTGTTAAATTACGGACCTCGCTAACAATTTAGGGTAAAGTTAATTAATTTTAATATTTAAAAAGGAAAAATTAATTTTGGTTGTATTTAGAGAAAGTAGTTTGTTGTAAATTGTAATCAATTGTATTTTGTGTTTTATTAAATATTTTCAAAACAATTAATTGTGTTTATTGCATGACATCTAACTATTTGTCTCCTTATTTATCTCTTTAATGTGGAGGCAAAGTGAATCAATACTTTTGATGCTGATAGATGTGATATTCTGTTAAATTACGGACCTCGCTAACAGTTTAGGGTAAAGTTAATTAATTTTAATATTTAAAAAGGAAAAATTATTGGTTTGATTTTAATTAATTTTAATATTTAAAAAGGAAAAATTATTGGTTGGTCTTAGGTGCCACGTATCTCATACTAATGACAATTTATCATGTTTTCTAATCACTTGACACAAATTTGTAGATCACACTTCCTTCAGCAATCACAATACTATTAGAACAGCACGTGACGATACTCCAGACCAACCAACAACTTCTCATTAAAAGGGAGTAATTGTACAAATTGATAGTTAAAAGTGTAAATAAATACAAATGTAATAATGTGAGGGAAGGCTAATTTTTTCTCCAGAAGCACATTAAGGCCTTGTTTGAGAACTAGAATTTTTAATCAAAAAATAATTATAAATTGTCAAATTATTATTTACTTTTTTGCACTTTTTTATTATAAAAAATTAAAAATTCACTAAAAAAAAAGTCAATTCCCAATCACTCCTAAGAATATTACAAATGCAATCCAAAAACAATCTTTTTCATAACTAGATATTCTTCATTCAGACACATTTCCACCCGACAATATACAGCAAAAAAAATAAGGGCTGTGATACATCCCCTAATTTTTGGCCCCTTAATCCCCCTAAATTTCAAACCAAGGCAAAAAAAAATATATATATATATATATGTCCAAAACGACGTGATTTTGGGCATTAGGGGGATTAGGGGGACTTTTTTAGGGGGACAAATCATTTTCCAAAAAATAAAATAAAAAGGTTGCTAAACAAGTGTGTTGGATCTCAAAATTGAGCTTATTGACAAACTTCAAATTAGGTATTTCACTTTCTCAATCATCATTTTAACAATCACTACAAGCAAGAAGAGTCAAAGATGCCAGATCTAGACACTGCTGACCCAGAAGAGATTGCTCAATAGCTGAACAAAGTTGCTGCACAACAGTTTTGGTATATCTAATTACAGCAATATATGACAGCAGCGGAGTCAGGAATGAAAATTTCTTTCATGGTGGAAGCCGAGAAAAGAAGTTGAAATCATGACATGTATGTTTGTTTGTCAACAGTCTTTCACCGCAGTGGATCAACCATTCTCACATCATGTTTCTTACGCCGGCATCTATGATGGGCCTTTTGCAGTGTCTTCTCACCAGCCATCTCCATATTAGAATCTGTACCTGTTTGCATAGAAAGGGAAACAAACACCATCAATATCAGGTTTAAGCTTTTAACCAGCAGCATAACTAAACACAATCGATCACTTCACCAGCAGAACAACAAAGGAGGTGGCAAGTACCATCTCGCCTGTCATCATCAACAGGTGGCGAAGATTTGACATCGTTCAATAACTAACATTACTATGACTGTGGAGTTCACTTTATGAATTGCTGGGGCGACATGAAAAAAGTAAGTAAAATTCCCACCAAAAGTATTTTCGAGCAACAAGGCGAAGGTAACAAGTCAACCTTGACTTCCATATTTAGACTTCTATCACTTTCACCATTAATTCCCTACATTCATATTTTTACATTCTAATTTTGCCTCTCCTCAACAAGTCTGGACAGGAATTTCGATTGCACATATCAAATAGATATCTGTAGGTGTCAACAACTGATACACATAAATGCATTTCCTTTTCTTCTTTTTCTTTTTGTTTTTGGTTTTTGCTTTCTTGGGGAGTGAGGAGCTCAAGAAAACAACAAAATGCAAAACAAAGAGTCACAACATTATCATTGTTTCCAAAATTCACAACTGCGCTCAGTTGTTTCATTAGCTCCAAACTAAACAAGAGACTAATAGACACCATTGAGTTAAATAATCTCCAAAGCCCTCAAGACAAACCTTGTTAATGCTTTCTGAACATGCATAGAAATTAAAATCAGAGTGTTCAATTCTGTATTCTATTTAAAATTCCCAATAAACTAAAAGCAATAAATCAACAGCAATTGTATGCAATGTAATCAAAAAACAAGCAAATGATATTCAGAAGAACAAATTGCAGCTTTTACCTTCGATTTTTTCACCCCAAAACAACACTCGATGATCATCCTCTTCTTCATCAAACTCATCACCATATCCGAATTCTGCATCGCCTCGATACCCCGGTTCACTCCCATACCCAGATTCATTCCCCAAACAATCAAGATTCCCACTTTGCCCAAACCCACTACTCAAATTCTCTCCACCCTCCCTCTCCCTCTCCCTCCTCGAATTCTTCGTTACGTCGCTCACATCCGACGCCCAATTCGCATCCCCATTCAAAAACAACTCCCCACTCGAATCCGTCCCCGCCGCCACCGGAAAATCCGAACAAGTAGCATAAGCAGCCGAAGACCTCCGGCGAGTGCCACTTCGATCACTGCTCCGCCCGGACACCGACCGCGACCCATTTCGCCGCCGCCGCTTCCGGACGATCCAGTGGAGGGTTTTTCGGTTATTGGATCGATCATCATCGAACAAAGTCAGCCTGGACATGTCGAGAGAGTCGATCGGGAAGGAAGTTGGTCGATCGGAGAGACAAGGCCTCTTAGGGGTGGTAGAGAAGTAGGGTTTCGAAGTATAGGTGGTTGAATCGGAGTCTAGGGTTGTTGTTGTTGTTGTTGTTGTTGTTGTTGTTGTTGTTGGGAGGTGAAATGGTCTCCAACTGTGGAGGTGGAATGTGCAGGACTCTATGGCGTGAATCGAATCTAGTCTGCGAGACATACTCAAATTTGGGTAATTTGGAAACTTTTTTTTGCTGATAATGAAATATGTGGAAGAAGAAGAAGAAGAAAGAAATCGATGGAGCTTCGGAAGGAGAGCAAAGGGTGTGGCGGCTGTGAGACGGTTGGGGTAGTTGCCCGGAAAATTCATTAATGCTCTGTTTGGTTGGAGATTTTGAGAGAGATGTTTGATAATTTGGGTAGAGAACATCTCTTTAATTTTTGGTTCTCTAATCTCCCTAAATTTCAAACTAAGGCAAAAAAAAAAAAAAAAAAAAAAACGACGTCGTTTTGGGCATTAGGAAGATTATGGAGGACTTTTTTAGGGGGACAAATCATTTTCTAAAAAAAAAAACGCATGAAATTAATATAGGTATATTTTATTCACATTTTACTTATTTTTATTTTTTTAAAAATTTTGCATCAAATCTCTCAACCAAACATAACATAAATGATTTGAAAAATGATCAATTGATTGAATTTAACCTCACTTGAATTGTTCCAATTATGCACATCCATGTCAACTATAACTGTACGGGAAAGAAATAAACCTTCTCGTATAATTCTGTTGATCAAGTCTGCGCTCCTCCGTACGACGTCGTTCTACTATCTGAAAATACAAACGTGAGCTAGTTGGCGGGTATGTGTCGGAAACCTCTCCGATGCCTAAGTCAGCAAACCAGACAAATAGACAAAAGTTTTGTGTATTCGGGAATCAAAGTTGCGTTACCTCTCCATGGGTGATGTTTGTGAGCTTTTATAGGTTCCGTGTGACACAATCCAAGTAAGACTCTTACTCTTCCATATACAGTCCTCCTAAGATTCATACTCCTGAAAGATAATGATTATCCTTCAACACCCCCTCACTGCTTAAACCAAGTGAGATGGTTGTACCATAGTCGAATTCCAATGTGACCGAAGTAAGCATCGCTATACTAGACTTTTAGATTAGACCGAACTACACTTAGTTCGGCTCTTCCCTTCACTGCTCTTACTGCGGTTCTCAAAATAATTAGCTAGGCTTGACCGAGCTATTTATGCTATGCTACGATCGGACTAACTTTGAGTGTGACAACCTGGCGACCAAGTTATCCGTAATATACTTCTGAACCGAGATAACAATAGGTTCTTCTGAACCGAAGTAATTTCAAAGCCCTCCTAGGCCAAACTAACTCTAAGGCCTTTCTAAGACCGATCTACCACCAAGGCCTCTTTACTCAGCCCTTTGTATTGTAGCCCATAACGGCCCATTACCCAGCTCGGCCCAATTTTCACATAAATTACCCTCTCAATAACTGTCATCCTTATCGATCAATATTTACTCGAATGACCGGCAAATGATCAACATGCACAAATTTAAACGACAACAATATTAAGTAGCTCAAAATTTTGTAACTCAAATGGCTCAAATCACTCAAAACGACGTCGTTTTGACAGATTTTAAGTGTAAAACGACGTCGTTTTGACAGATTTGAGCCATTTAAGCCACAAAATTTTGAGCTACTAAACATTTTCCTTTAAACAATTCAAGTAAGCCTAAATTCGTTAAATGTAACATTCCTAAAATGATTTTTAATTTTGAATTTTAATTCGCCGTTCAAAAAACAAAAAATCTGATTTTTTATTTGTCATTAGGCATTTTTGTCTTCAATTTCTACTTAAAATAGTTAATAAAACTAAAAAAATGTTAAAATTATCAATAAGATAAAACATTATATTCTATATTTTTAAAAAAATTTGTTTGGTTTAGTGACTTTGAAAAAAAAAATTTCTAAAATCACTTTTTTTTTCTACACATCAATCAATCACTTTTTTTCTCTCATCTCTTCTTTTCAATCACTTTTTCTCTCACGTACATCTACTCAACTATAACAAAATATCAAATCATTCCAAACTCTCATACTCCAAAACTATTTCCAAAACATACAACCAAACAAACTAAAAAAAATTCTAAACTCTCTTCAAAAAAAAATTTGAAAATTTATCTCCCAAAACCAAATCAAACACATTGGCTAAAATACTCAAAAAGTCAAAAATCTACCTAAAATAGCCAATATCACAAACGAGGACAAAAAATTTGCTTACTAAGGGTCTGTTTAGTAACGTTTACGTTTTCAGTTTATATTTACAAAAATTTTATAAACTGGTTTTTGTTTATTTTTAGAAAAACATAAACTACAAACGCGTTTGGTAATTGACAAAATATTTAAAAAAATTTAAAAATATAAAAAAGAATGAGAAATGACAAGTGATGACAAGTGGCGGCGGAAGACGGTGGTAGAAAGTGGTGACGGTGGGTAGTGGGTGACGATGGGTGGTGGGTGGGTGGTGGTGGTGGTGGTAGCGGCGGGTGGTAGGTGGTGGTGGTAGGTGGGTGGCGGATGACGGATGGTGGTGGGTAGGTGGCGGGTAGCAAGTGGGTGGTGGTGATGGCAGGTGGGTGGCGGATGACGGGTGGTGGTGGGTGGTGGCGGGTGGGTGGTGGTGGCAGGTAGGTGGCGGGTGGTGATGGTGGGTGGATGGGTGGGTGACAGTGGCGGGTGGTGATGGTGGGTGGATGGGTGGGTGACAGTGGCGGGTGGTGGGTGGCGGTGGCGGTGGGTAGCGGATGGGGAGTGGTAGTAGGTGGTGGTGGCAGCGGGTGGTGGGTGGTGGTGGCAAGTGGGTGGCGGATGGCGGGTGGTAGTGGGTAGGTGGTGGTAGTGGTGGGTGGGTGGGTGGGTGGGTGGGTGACGGTGGCGGGTGGTAAGTGGTAACGAGTGGGTGGTGGTCGTGGTGGCAGGTGGGTGGCGGGTGGGTAGTGGGTGATGGTGGTGGTGGTGGTGGTAATGGTGGGTGGTGGATGGTGGTGGCGGGTGGGTGACAGGTGGCTAGTGGTAGTGGGTGGCTGGTGGTGGCGAGTGGTGGATGGTGGTGGCAGGTGGGTGGTGAGTGGTGGTGGCAAGTAGGTGGTGGGTGGTAGTGGCGGGTGATGGTGGATGGATGGTAGGTGGGTGGTGGTGGTGGTAGTGGTGGCGGCGGCGGCAACGGCGGCGACGAGGGGTGGGTAGTGGTGGCGAGTGGGTGGCAGGTGGGTGGTGGCGGCGGCGAGGAGTGGGTGGTGGTGGCGAGTGGGTGGCAAGTGGGTGGTGGTAGCGGGTGGTGGGTGGTGGTGGCAGGTGGGTGGTGAATGGTGGTGGCAAGTGGTGGTAGGGGGTGGGCGATGCGTGGTGGTGGCGGAAGATGGTGGTGAAAAATGGTAGCGGGTGGTGGCTAATATTGGGTAGTAAAAAAAAAACTCAAAATTCAAAACGGAAACACATTTTTTGTATTTTTATTTTTTGGTTAAATTTATAAACTGAGACTACTGATTTATAAATCAAAAATTTTACCAAATAAGTTTTTATTTGAGTTTTTTAAATTTTTATAAATATAAACAGAAAACTGAAAACGTAAGTTTTACCCAACAGTACCTAAGTATCTAAAAAATAAATTTATTTAAACAAAAAATATTTATCATTTTTAAAAAGACAAAAATATTTTTAAAATTAAAATTTTACCAATATCATCTCCACCACCATATTACTATCACCGTCGTCACAATATCACTATGCCACCATCTTTATCTACACTTTCGTTCCAGCACCACGCTAAATATATAAAAATAATTTTAAAAACACTTTTTTATAAAAGATATTTTTCGTTAAAAAAAAAAAACCATCCCAACAAACTGAACATAAAAGATTGAAATCATTAAAAATGATATATTGTCACTATTTTTCTTTATTATACTTTTATCTATTCATAAAATATTAGGTAGTGTTTAGTTATATTTTGTAAATGTGATTTAAGAGTATGAGTTATATTTTGAGTTTGTATGCTGTGAAATTATGATTTGAGTGTAGAAAATTTGTTTGATAAAAAGTTTTGAAAATAATTTTGCAAAGAGTTTTGATTGGAGTGGGGAATTGTTGATGTGACATTTGATATGTGATACAAAAATTTACAACTCATAACTAAACATACAACTCAAAATTATTTTAAAACACATAAAATAATTTCAGAAAATTTCAGAAAATTTTTTTCGATTATATAAATCAATTGGCAAAAAAAAAAAAAAATCACTATTTCGGAGCCGGCCGGTCAACTCGGCCGAACGTCCCGCTCTCTCAAACGCGCCCTCTGTTGTGACAGAATGTTTTGACATAATAGACAAAGTTTCAGGCAGAGTTTTGAAAAATTAATTTCAAAACTATTACCAAACATCATGCTCAAACTCAAGCGTTAAAAACTAGTTTGAGATCACAAACAAACAGAGCCTTAACTTTTAATTTTACTCTTTAACTTTTCAAACTCTTTTAACTCCCAAACCACCCTAACCCTCCCCACCAACCAACCCCTCCGTTTCGCGCTCCCCGCCACCTTCCACAACGCGGCAAACAATCTTTGCCTCGTTGAGTTCAAAAAAAAAAACAAAATCTTTGCCTCATTTAAACTAAGTTTGGGAAGATTAAATAAGTGTACTTTTTTACTTTTATTGTATTGTGTAGAAAAAGTAGAAATGAGATGTTAATTGATGTGACCCAAAAAAGATAAAAAGATGAAATAAGTACACTTATTTTGTTTAGCCAAACTTGACCTAAATTTCATCAAAATTTTATTTTTGAGCATTTTCTTCTCTAGAATGTCACAATGTCATGATGTAGTTTTTTTATTTTTATATTCAGAGTAATTGGACAAACCTCAAATTTTGCAAATATATAAATATTTTTTAAGGCCTCTTCAACTCTTTAATGTGTTTTTAAATTCAAAACTAATCAAGAAGAGTAGGAATAGAGTTTAATCTCAAATAACGGTAATTTACAATTAAAAATTGGGTAATTAACAATCGCACTTGGGAAATATATAAATGACAAATAATTCAAACAGCATTATAAGCCAAGTAAAAAACATGTTTAGCCACCAAAAAAAAAAGAAAAAAGAAAAAAGAAAAGGGGGTGATTCACATACACTATTCATTTAATTTTAAATAATATAAAAAATCTAAAAGACAAAATAGACTATTTTAACCACAACAAACAAAACATCACATCCAACCCATAATTATTACACTCTTCTCTCACAAAAAAAATCAAAAAAATCAAAAAAATCCTTCATAAACCAAATTTTTTAGCCCAGGCCAAAAAGTCAAAAAGCTAACCCACTTCCCAAACGGAGGCTGAAGAACCTAGCACTTCGATTTTTTTATTTCCAAAACAAGAAAAATTAAAGATTGTTTTGTTTCAATTTCAAAATTAGTTTTTGAAATTTTTCTGTAAATATAAAAATTAATTTGACAAAAAAATACCAAAAAAGACAGTTTTAAAAAATTTTAAAATTTATTTTTGCCCACAAAAAATGTAAAATCATATGAAATGACAGAATTTGAAAATCAAACCAAAAAGCTTCCAAAATGCAAAAAATAAAAATAATACTATACACAAACACAATAAAACTAACATTATATTAGTCCCCGATAAAATTCAGATTATTTTCTTAAAACCAAAATCCTGTACCTGAATAAATTAGGCAAAGCTGAAGCAATCCTTAGTCCATCTGTACATACTAATATGTTGAATCCAAGTAAATTACTTGTGTACATACATACTCACACTGCAAAATGGTCTTCATGTTCTACTGGACATTGTATACACACTGGTGAGGCTAAGTTGCAGAGTTACCAAACACAATGTCGGTGGGAAAATTCAGATCAAACACATAGGAGATAGGCTTTGACACCAGCATCGGCTTTTTAAGGGTCACTGTGTCGAACAACTTCCCAAAGCTTGACTCGTCAAATGAGAACGATTCTCTAAGGAAAAAGAAGCTCTCCCTGCCCAACTTTTCCACCTGAAACAACATTAAACACGTTGTGCTTATCAATTTTTTTTGACAGGCAACAATAAAATAGAATTATTAATGAAAATAAATATCACATTAAGTGCCAAAAAAAAAAACACAAAACAAAACAAAAACAAAAGCAAAACAAAACAAAAGAATGCGGCCTCAATCTACACATCACATGCTGCCTTCCAATCTCTAGAGATCAAGAAAAAAGAAATCTCTTGAAAAGTGGAGGACACCAATGCCCAAAAAGATGACAAATAACAAACTATATCCTATAAAAAGAATCAACATCTTCCATCTCAAAGCATCTCCAATGCTAATAGGCATTTTACCTATCTAAACATTACTATCAAGTATATATTTTATTTTTCCTATCAACTTTTTTATATTTCTACTCCAACCATATTCTTTATTTTAACTATTCATTCAAATATTATTAACTTTAAAGAATACCACATCAGCGACGAACCGAACCAAATCAAACCTTAAGTCCTATCAAATAGGGTCGGCTACATGAATGTTCTTCTCCATGCGGCCCTATCAAAGGTCATTTCGTTAGTCAAATTAAATAGATTCATATCTCTATTTACAACGTTAACCAACGTTATTCTAAGCTTACCCCGTCCCCTACCACTTCCATCTACCGCTACAGCATCGCATCTCTTCACTACTGTCTCTGTTGGTCTTCGTTGAATATGACCAAACCATCTCAATCGATTCTCTCTCAACTTATCTTCTATCGGTGCTCTTCCTACCCACTCCCAAATACACTTATTCCTAATTTTGTCTTGTCTTGTCTTGTCTAGTCTTACCACACATCCACCTTAACATTCTTATCTCAGCCACACTTATCTTATCTACATGTTATTTCTTGGTTACCCAACACTTCGTCCCATACAACATCGCTGGTCTAATAGCCGTTCTATAAAACTTACCTTTAAGTCTAGTGGGCATTCGTTTATCGCAGAGTACCCCAGGCGCACTTCTCCACTTACACCATCCCGCCTTAATCTTATGGGTCACATCCGCATCAATATCCCCCGCTTGTTGTGATAATCGACCCTAAATAATGAAAAAATTCACTCTTAAGTAGTTCTTGGTTCTCAATTGTCGCTTCTCCTCTGCTTTCATTGTTACTGTTACTAAATTTACACTCTATATACTCTGTCTTAGTTCTTCTTCTCCGGAATCCTTTAAATTCAATAACTTTTCTCCAAATCTCCAACTTTGTATTAACTCCTTCTCTAATCTCATCCATTAGCACTATATCGTCTACAAAAAGCATACACCATGGCATTTCATCCTGAATATTTCTCATCAACTCATCCACAACTAAAGCAAAAAGATAAGAACTTAAGGTAAATCCTTGGTGTAACCCTACAGTGATAAGAAATTCATTTGTCTCTCCAGCAGTCGATTATTATACTAGGCATTATTATATAACTAGTAGGTTGGAGACGCTCTTAGCGCGAAAATCCTTGTGTTTTGCTCTAACCAAATAACTCAAAAAATAACGAAAAATATATAGTGCCACAACACAATGCGCTTATCAACAAAATATGATTCCATCACTACAGGTTCTATACAATCTTCCCTTCCATACGTAGTTCACTGGTTGTCTAGTTCCCGTTTTAAGTGTGTCAATTCAAGGTCATCACATCGTAGCGACTATATGGTTTATGTAAACAAACAAGATTAAACCAAAATAAGTCATAATAGCAGAGATTGCCATTATAAAGGCTGTTCTTGTAATTTTCTTTCTACCCTTTAAAAAAAATCCATAACTAAAGCAATAAAATAGAACACTAATTTCCAATTTTAATAGCAAAATATAAATGTATAGCAATTGAAAACTACTAATGCATCGCTGCAAATTTCAAGAGACACAGTAACTGACTAACATAGGGATGATGAACAGGGAACAATCCAACCTACTTTACTAAGAGATGAACCACCCAGCAATCAGCTAACTATTTATTTACAAGTTCTCTCAAATCTGTTAACACCCCTTGAGCCATCCATAATTAACTCTGATGACAAAATTTAGGGTTGATTACACTAATAGCCCGTCAATTATTAGCACATATCATCTTACCCCCTCCATTTGTGAACTTATATATTTTGACCTACTCAACTATAAAAACTGTACAAAATGTACAAGTTCATAGATGGGGGAAAGGTTATATTCGCTAAAAGTTGAGAGGATCTTGATGTAAATTGTAATTAATCCCAAAATTTAAAAAGCAGATTATAGTGTATGTTTTTCACACAGTTTCGCTACCAAAGGTAACCTGTTAACCTAACCATACTTAGAAGCAGTCATGTATTGGGATAGAGTTCATATATTATCATCCAGTTAACTCTATTTCAGTGATCCTTAGTGGCAAAGGGAAGAAAAAAGAAAAAAGAGAGAGGGGGGGGGGGGGGGGGGGGGAGGAAAGAGAGATCCAAAGCAAGATCTGAATATGGAAAAACCCTTAAACTTTCCTTTTTGACAAAAAGATTAACTAATACCTGTAATCGAGAAAACCGAATATTGTTCATGGTAAGGATTACTTGCACTTCATGCAACTCATCTGCCAATATCCGGATGGCCAGATACTTGAAGAAAGTTTGCAAAAGACTCTTCTGTTCTTCCAAGTTTTCACTGTCGCTATCGAATTTGGGAAACCATAAGACACACTTGACTTCACTCCATGGGATTGGGTTGTCCTCTGCTTTGGAGATAATTGTCTGGGAGGGGTGAGAAAGGCCCCAAAGAATTCTGACACCAGAGAGGGATGCATCAAGTGGGGAGCCAGCAGATAGAACTGTTGTGGATATTATCTTGGATGGATCGTAGTGGCGAGAAAGATGTGAGGAGAAATGAAAATCGGTGTCATCCAATAAAAGAACACATCCATCATAAGATGTGGGAAACAATCTCAGAAGTGATGTGGCATCCACAATTTCATCTTCCGGCGAGCATAAACTTGGTCGATAAGATGATGAAGTTGATGGACCCACATCATGAGAAAATTCACATTTATCTCCATTTCTACAACCCTGCAGATACATTTCTACAGCTATTAGAAACCATTATTGTCAAATTGTGAACCTTAAGATTCACTTCATTTAGCATAACATATAAGTGTTTAAAATAAAACAAATATCAATAAATAACTAAACTGTATATATGTATATACATATAAAAGCACATATATCAGTATAATTAGTTGACATCTTTTTTTATTTTATGAAAACACCACCATTTCATGCATTATGCAACTAGAACTGAATCATAATGAATTGTAGTGAATTGCAATTGAATCGTAAGACTCAATTTAAGATTCAACCGTATGAATCAAATCATTTTGCTTGAAACTTGATCTGTAAGATTCTATCAACCATGTTAGAAACGATGGAAATTGCACAGCACAAAACTTCAAAGAAGCTCAGAGCCAAACAAGTAAATACCTTGAGAGAAAGGAAGAACTTGCAGACAGATCTTTTTGCTTGAAGTGAATGAGAAAATGAGCATTGGTTGCCCCTGTTGCACAGCCCTTTGACAAAAAATTTACATAGAGAAGGTTCCCAAGGGGCAGGAGGACCATCACCATTAACGTATTTATGTTCGTTGCCAGATATGTCTTCTGTATATTGAACTCTTACCTATCAAACATGATGAGCAAGTAGAAAGATCAATTCAATATCTTTTTTGGGTGAATAATATCAATTCAATATCTAGAATGGTTTTTACAGGGCAAAAAAAATGCAATACCTCTTTGATTATAGTTGCTAAGTTTTCAGCCACCTCGTGTGACAGAAAGTAACTAGAAGGAACGAATGGCACAGAATTACATTTCCTTGTTTCATTTGGAAGCTCAGAGTGCTCATTATCTGCAGCCATAGTGTCTGTATTTCCATTTTGCTGACATGTGAGAAGGCATGTATGTTGAAACTCGTAAGGCTCATAACACAATGGTAGACCATCAGCTGTAGCCAGAAATTTGGGTCGAAAGCGGTGAACTGAATTTAGTATATCTTCATCTGCAGAAAAACACACTCACCGTGAGATAAAACTCAAATCATGGTTGCATATACATGAGATTGTTAAACACATACATATTTCTGCGACATGGTTTAGTGATGGCTGAACGAGATTGTGGTAAGAACACCATTCTTCTTCAGGGACCAACACTTGTGCAGCTTTCATCTCATCAAAGTGTAAAAGTTGTTTCAGCTGATCAAGACGCAGCTTATCCTTTAAAAAGTAGACAAACGAATAAATTCTCGAATTCCATTGAGAAAGACAATCTTCCAGAAATTCAAGTGTAACAAACTACTTTACCTTGTAAACACGTTGCCAAAACTGAAATGCACAGAGGTTTGCCATAAATACCATTTCCTTTCTACCAGTTAGGGCAGTACTCTTATCATCTCCAGAATAATAGCAGTCAGTGTACTCTGCATACTGAAGAATATATGCAATTAATCAGAAAAAGGAATTGTTTGAGTAATCAAATGAAATAATGAAATTCTGAAGCTTAACAATTTAATAAATATACCAAAATGTCCTGTGCAAAAGGACGTAGAATAGGTAAAGGCTGTGTATCCATCAATACACCAAGTAGAATGCCTTCACGTAGCATTCCCATATCTCCAAACTTCAATATAATCATGGAAGCATCAAATGACAATGAGAAACTGGCAAGCAATCGTCCATAGAACGTAGGCTCGTACCGACCCCTATGAGATGTTTTCTCCAATGCATTGATGTGATCGAGCAAACTAAATGCATCTTCAACAACGTCTGGATCTGGAGGATCCATAGCCTTCTGCAACAAGACTACCATGACAAAATATCTCAATAATTAGGGGCCTTATTCATTCCCATGCAGACAATTACCACATACAGAGGCAATTAGCATAGCATAGCAGACAACAAACTTTCAATTTCTCCTAATCTTGCAACAAGAAGTTGTAACACAAACTTTCTAGCAAGGCCAGAGTAATCTTAAATCATGTTTACATCTTCTCACAAGATCTTAAAAACATCATTTTCACCTATTTCACTAACTTATACTTTTGAGAACCATTCCAGTTAGAACCCCAAAAGAGGGAGATTAACAAGATCAAAATAACTACCAAATAAATATGTCACGGTAACTTGCTAAATTCCTTAAAGACAGTCGTTAAATATGCCAGGTTCAATATTATCATTCAAGTTAGGGCAACATTCTTGGGTGGGTTAAAAACCAGGCTTGAGCAGGTTGGCAATAGTGCAACCCAAGACTATCTCAGGTGCAAGGTGCACTCTGAACACAAGTTCAAAATAGGTCCAGGGAGACAGATAGGTGGTTGGCTCTGTTGTAATCAAATAATTACCTTTTTCCAAACATCATTCATCAATATTCTCTTTATGGATGCCTCCATCACCATGTTAACTGACCAAACTTGTTTGTATATAAGGCTATGTCAACTTACCAAACATGCCCAAGTGCACGTTTTGTAAAATAAGATATCAAGAAAAACGACTTGACCAGCTTCCAAAATTAGAACAGAAAATAAAATATAGAGCAAAAATTATGTAATGAAATGGACTTACATAGAATAGTGTAGTATTTACATAATTCCTACTTTGTTAAGAACTAAAGAGGTAATTGGAGTATCTATGGATCTAGATGGCAAAATTAGTGCAGACATCTCCACACTTGGAAGGTCACTTTCATCCAATGTAATGTTTTAAATGCACAAAGGTAATTAAGTTGCATGCTATACAAATATATCACGGACATCAAAAACTGAGGCTAGGACACTGGTCAGGTTGGGCTAAAGTTCCTATCTGCTACAACCTCTCAAAATCAAATGGATCAACTTTTCGTCAATTCCTAACAAAAAAGAGAGTATCAAGTCTCATCCCAATGTAATCATCCACGTACAAAGTGAAAATAACTTCCAGCTATTCCTTCGACAGGCCAAAAAAAAAAAAAGCATAGCAAATTACAAATACCACCATACCTTTGGGATCATTAATGGCTTTAGATTCAGCGCAGCAAATCAGAAGCACTTGCTGTCTCAACGACAGTCTCAGTATTGTTGGGCACTCAAAATCTTGTAGCTCATTGAAGAATGACCCAGTAACCAAGCGATAAATTTGACCATCACAAGTCCGACCTGTTCTTCCCTTGCGCTGGTTAGCCTACAGCATATATCTTTGAAGTTATCACAACTGCAAAAAAACTTCAAATTCAAACCAATAGGGTTCCAAAATACCTGAGATTTAGAAACCCAGACAAGCTCTGCGGATTCAGTCTTCCTATTACTGTCCCAGAGAACTTGTAAAGAACGGCATGAATCAATGACAAAGGCTACTTTGGGAATTGTAACAGAAGATTCTGCAATATTAGTGGCCAAAATTACCTGCACCATTAAAAACTTTGAAAAAACAGCCAAAACCACGCCACGATGTATAATTAATGCAAGAAGCCACCAATTCAGGAAGAATTAAGTTCAATATAACGATTGACAGAAGAAGAAGAAGATTAAAAAACTCCAACACTTGTGGTGGCTATATCCCTCCATCTCCTTCATATGATTTCTAAACTAGGTATATACAGCCCCCTTCCTCACTCAATCACGCACAAATCCCTTCAGTTCTTCACATGAAAATGAAATAGAATTAACAAAACTATGTCATACAAATTTTTTCAACCAAAAAAAAGGGCTACCTTTCACAAAACAGGCAAAACATTTACCATTATTTCAATCAAAATTCAAAGAAAATCTATGTCAAGAAAGTTAAGTCACCATATACAGTATAAACATGTAGGGAAGTCATTGTGCAATAACAGATGCGGAAGCAAGAGGCAAAAATTCCCACCCACACACCCCCCATAAAAAAAAAAACAAATGTAACTGAAAAGGAAAACATTTCTTACCTTACGACGGGATTTCCAAATTTTCATGGCCGTGAGAGCATGTTCAATGTCAATACTGCTATGTAAAATGTGAACTTTAAAAGAACTACTAAAAGGCTTCAGAAGGAACCATTGCTGCTCAAGTGCATAGTATGTTGGAAGAAAGACCAAAATGCTCTTTTCAATGTCTGGCTCATTTTTATGAATGTGCAACACCAAGTCATGTATAAGTCTGTGCACTTCAGGTTTAATATCAGCATCAGCAACAACAGGGCTTGGCCCAGAACAATATTTCAAAGACAGAAGTTCTGAACTTATTCCAAGAAGTTCAGGTACCTGTTCAGCCAACACTTTACGAGTATAAAAATCAAATATAGCTGTAAAGGTATTTAGTGCAACAACAAACTATGCTGGAAGTACATAATGCAGTTACAAACAAATTAACATACAAGCTGTGAAGCCTAAAATTTGTTTTCCAAATGTTAAAAAGTACTGCAAAGAAATATTAGCATCTCCCCCGCCACACCCCCCCCCCCCCCCCCCCCCGCCCCCCCAAAAACCAAAAATACATAAAATAAGAACCAAATAATATACGCCGTTGATGGTAAATCGGCAGTGCGTATAACCCATAACAGTAGTACATATCTCCTTGATGAAATTGGGAATAACATCAAGGCCACCAATGATGAATAATTTAACACACATGGCCACAACTCACATAAAAATATATATATATAAAAAAAGCGAAAAAAAAAAAAAAAAAAAAAAGAAGAAAGGAGGATAAAATCATAACAGGAGTGTTTTCTCAAACAATGATGGATCCACCACGCCATGAAAAGATGTCCAGTAAAGCAATTAGATAATGCGTACATCAAATTTACTTCTCATAAAGTAAGAGCATAAATTATGCCTTGAAAGATGAAGTTACCAATAAACATGGTCAAGGATCATTCCAATCATGTTTGTTAAAGATTATATGAAACACGATACCTGTTCAAGGTATGACACTCTTCGCTGATAAATTGTCTGCTGACCAGAGCTGGGGATCGCAAGCACCTCTACTCTCTCACCCCTACCAAGATCCTTGAAGTAATCCCTGTATCTTGAAATATCAGCAGTAGCAGACATCAATACAACCCTGGAAAATTACAAAAATCTATCAGATCCTCCAGCAATAACCCAGAAGCAGAGCAAAATATGGGTGGGCATAGTTGGATTGCTTTTTTAAAATCCCTTCATGTGTCTTTTTGGGTTTCTGAGAACTTTCAACGAATTTATATAAAATGAACTCCCAAAATCTATTACAAATAACACACTGGTTACAATCTGCATTGTCTTGCTTTATATTAAAAAGGAAAAGGAAAAACAAAAACTAATAGCCCACTTTTTCTTTTCTACATAGGGGGAGAATGATGTCATGTCATGTATGTGTGACTAGCTTGTTAAAAGAACATGACCTATGCATTTTTAATAGCAATTAAAAAAGATTTGATTCGTTATTGGCCAATCTATCTAAACATTTAAAAAATGGAAATATATCAACGTATCTGTTTTTGTAAGTAGGTGATATATCTAGGTATCCTAAGTTCAATTTGACCCAAAATTATTTGCTGCCACCTATTTGTCTATGATCATTATGTTCGTATTCTAGCGTAAATACTCAAAATTATTCTTAGACTTTTTTGAAATGGAAAAAAAAGAAAAAGATTAATAATTGTTAAAACCTCAGTTAAGGTTCCCTTCTCTTTTCTATTTTTCCTTCTTTCTTTTTTGGTATGACCAACACAAATTAGCTAATATTCTATGGTATAACTTAAGATGAATTTGTTGGAGAAATTAATGACAGTTTCCTATTTTGAATAGAAATTAAACACATAATTGCAAAAGTTTAAGCTTCATTCCAAAACTTCATGTTTTCACTTTGCCAATACACACCACTCATGCATACAGTTGGGGAGTCATAAAATTTCATTTTGTGTGTTTTTAGCCCCAAAAAATCTCATTGCTGGCTGGCATGGTCGTATTGGAAATCATTACTAAAGATCACAAATCATTACTTTACATTTCATTACTTACGATCATAAATCAATATTACTTTAGGGTTTTCATTTACAAATATATGATGAAATGGTGAGGATGATGAAAACTTCAAAATTTAGGAAATTGTTGGCCATTTTTAGCTTAGGATTACGATGCTAGTCTTTTCATAACTAGTGTACTTTCTTCAATATTTAGTCAATAAAAGAAAATTATAAAGACTTGTAGTATGACTACTAAAAGCACAAGTGATATATAAAACATCTAATTTCTCCTACTAATTTATTTTGAACCCAAGGAATTCCTAGGTCTGCCAAATCATCAACAATGGCCTGGGACTTTTACCAAGATGCATACAACATGTAAGAGGTCTACAACGATGCATATAGCATGTAAGAGGTCGAGGAGTTGCCTATGAGTGGACAAAATACAAAGTCCAACAACCCATAAACAAAAATACCAACAGCAAAAATTAGAAGAAATAGAAAGAGAAGATATGTGAACCTCAAGTCATTGTTCTTCAGCAAAAACTGCTTTACACAAACGAGAACAAGATCAGACTCTACAGATCTTTCATGTACTTCATCAAGAATAATAGCCTTGTACTTGAGGGCATCCAACCCCTTCTCCCGCATTTCATCAAGCAAAACTCCAGCAGTTTTGAAGACAATCTTGGTTCTGTGACATTGTTTTGATATAATGTGAAGAAACCATAAGCAAATTTGTAAGAGAGAAAATGAAACAAGAAAAGAATCTCAAACAGACTTATTGCAAGCTCGGAAGAGTATAATATAAGAATAAATATAAAGATTCAACCACTGTCGTCCATAACATCATAATTTAGTCAGATTATTGAAACCCTGCAAGTAGTATCAAGTGCAAATTTAATCCTACCAAATGTGTGAAGAAGAACAGCTTGATTTCACCTAAAATGACTTTCCTCAGACTGACTAACCAGTCCTAAAAGATAAGCACCATCATCAGATCAGACCATTAAGGCAGTAACACATAAAGTTGGAATATTTTGCAAACAGAAGCAGATGAGATCACCCAAAAGACAGGTATAGTAAGCCAAAGATACATAAGCAAAATACTTGAAATAATATATCTAGGCAATTGACCAGTATAAGAAGCATGCTATTGGAGTCCAGTGGCAATATAACAAACTCTTTAACAGTTAAAACCAGCATATGCACAACCAAGTCAAATAAGCACAAGCTTTACAGCCCTCAGACCCCAACTACTGAGAGAGAGAGAGAGAGAGAGAGGAATAATGGGACCAAATTATAAAAAGTCCTCTGAAAAAATAAGAAGAAGAAGCTGATCTTAGCATTTGTTATTATGGCATGCATGGACATGCAAACGAATTAAACGCAATTCGGAGTACTGATGACAACCAAGCTGCAAATCATAACGGAATTGACCATCAACTATGCTTATGAACATCCTTGCCACATTGGATCAGCAATAAACAAACATTTAATGTTTTCCAAAAGTTGTCAAAGAACCTAATGAGGAAGACCTTCACATATGATTCAGGCTTTGGAGGGTTGGGATATGGCACTGAACGTAACTATGCTGATGAGCGTCCTTGCTACATGGGAACAGCAATAAACCAACATTTTATTGTTTTTCAAAAGTTGCCATTGGTAATGTTTTATAACTTTTATTTACCTATATTTGCATTAATGATTATGATAGTTGTCATTTGTCCCTCTAGCAAAGAATTTGAAAAGTATCTATGACCTCTACTCATTTAAATAATGTTGAACTTCTCATTTTAGATAGAATGGAAACTCTCAAGGGTGGCCCATCCATTAGGCCAATTAGGCAACCGCCTAAAGCCCCATATTCGAGAAGGCTCCCAATTTTTTAAGACCCCTAATCGTATATACTGTTTTACTCCCACACCAAAAATTTAAAATAACATAAAATACATGAATGAGAAAGAGAAGGCAAACAACCAATAAATAAAGGGTAAATTACACTAACCTCCCCTGAGGTTTGAAAAAAATACAATAAGTCTTACTGTTTTAACATAATTACATTGACTTCTTTTTAAGTAAGATTAAATGGACCAAAACTAATCCAAATGGTGCAAAACAAAAAAAATAAACAACACAAGGTATACATTTTTGTGCAAAAGAGATAACAATATCATTTTTTCATCCAGGTCACTAACAAATTATTGATGAAAATGAAGCTAAGTATTATATAAATTAAAATCTCAAGGGAGTTCACTGTCATTATGTCAAAACTGTGAGACTTACTATATTTTCTCTAAACCTCAAGGGAGGTCAGTGTAATTTACCCATAAATAAAATTACCTCTCAAACAAAATCTTGTTGATCTTAGCATTTGTTGCCATCAACAAGTATGGACATCCAAACAAAAAAGACATAATTTAAAGTTCTGGCAACCATTCTAGAAGTTATTTTCTATGGAAATTTGTCATCAAACATCTACTACACGGACACGCATCCTTTCTCCATGGGACACGGCCATAAATGAAGCTTCCTTCAACAGGTCATTATGGATTGTTAACCCTCTTGCAAATAAGTAAAAAAGTATATTGTAGATATATACAATAAATTACTAGCAATGGGTGCAAACACAATGCCTTAGCAATTTTACATCAAAAGTTTTAGATGATTTGATGAATGAGAAAGATGAATTTAAAAATTGTTAGCAGTTATTCTATTATAACCGTTGAGCAGATATTTTATGGGAAATTGATGGAAAATTGAAAATAAAAATAAAATGACAAAGCTTCAATATATGATTCGAGTTGTGTGCTAAATAGAATAGATTACAGATGAATAAATTCCCCAAATGAAGGAAAGCCAACTCAATCGAAGTCATACCATCCACCATATTGATAATGGTGTAAATAGAGAAAATGGAAAAGAGAATATAGATGCACTCACACATCTGATTAGTGACAATATGAAGCTCAAACCAAAGCATGGACTAAGATTCTCATCGGTAGATTGGCTAGGAGGATGTACCTTGCTGATACGACCTTTGAATGACCAATATGGTAACCAACCTCACCCCCTACTTCACAGTTACGAGCTTTTGCCACCATTCTAGCAACAGCCACAACAGCAAATCTCCTTGGCTGCGTACATAATATGGGCTTCATGTTTTCTTCTAGGAGAAATTGTGGGACTTGTGAACTCTTACCTTAATAAACAAACAACAATGAACCTTTAAAACCAACAACAACAACAACAACAACAACAAAAAATTGAGATTTTAAGTAAAATCCGTAGCATTAACAACTTGTATGATGACTTGTTGGAACTGCAAACATTTAAGTTATTAGGGAAAGTATCTTCCATCTTCATTGCTTAAATCTTGACGAACATGAATAAAATAACAACCATGAGTCAACATTGATTTTTTAACTGCCGCAACAAGTTAAAACAGAGAAAGGTCTATTAAAAAAAGTACATCCAAATTTCTTTTTCTTTTTTTTTTTTAAGATAACGAGGAACCTCTAATTACATCTAATTTTCTAAAGCACCTAAATATGCTTCATGCACATAATACACTATAAATTTATTAGCAATTTAGTTAAGTGCATGAGATTACATGTAATAATTTCCCTGCAGCTCCTGGCCTACGGAGAAGATTATACGAACTAATCAATTTTGACAAATCAACGTAAAGGCAACCTAAGCTAAGTTACTTCCAAGTTCCAACTAGATATGAGAAAAAAGATTCATGTAGCCAACCCCATGAGACTTAAGGCTTCATTTCATTTGGTTTAGTTTGGTTTGGAAACAAATTTTTAAAAGAAAATTTGATAGAAGGAAAAGAACATAAAACTAGTCAGTTCGGTTACCTGGACATCAAACTGGTCCCAACAAAACCAATAATCAACACAACCAGTAGTCAAAACAAATTTAAACAAGCATATTTAAGGGTTTTTTTTTTTTTTTGGGCTGCAGCTTAGACCAACTCCAACCCTACTCTCCATTTTTCACTAGCTAACTTACAATAATAATAATAAGCCCTTTATTATACCTGAACACATTTTTGCTCCAACACCTCTCTCTATTTTACCTATTCATTCAAAAACGGTTAAAAGAGCCTCCAAGACTGATAGCTAGTTAGCTAGATTGTCAAAGGCAGTGAAATGGTGTGAGTCTAGCTAAAATAACCAACCCATCTTGTTAAAGAGCCTGTTAAGTTGTTATTTTTTAGGCATATTTTTAAATTTTTGTGAAAAAAATTCAACCTTTTTTAAGTCCAAAAAAAAAAAAAAAAAAAAAAAAGATACTTTAAAAAATTAAAATAATAATAATACTGTAATTCAGGAAAGCCAAAAATAAACAAAAAATTTTTAGGGTTTTTTATATACTACACTTAGGTTATGTCCGTCCTAGTGAATTTTTAAAAAAAAATATACAAATTTCCTAAGTAGACTTTAAAAAATAAACAAAATTTGACATTAATTTCTTTAAAATTTTTTTTTTTGTTTTTAAATCCAGTTATAAGCTGATTAAGCAATATTGAGACTTGTTTGTTGGAACTAAACATCGGAGAATGCAGTTAAGTAAAATGCCC
Source organism: Camellia granthamiana (assembly GCA_036172215.1). Lineage (NCBI taxonomy): Eukaryota > Viridiplantae > Streptophyta > Magnoliopsida > Ericales > Theaceae > Camellia > Camellia granthamiana. Next base: position 79,588,888 of record CM069914.1, on the reverse strand, counting down.
GGTTGTTTCATTGCTGTTTCTTGAATTATGAGTAGCAAGCAGCAACAAAACAGAGTGAAGTAATTGAGAAATGCATGGCTATTCCAGAACTCAAAATGGATCAAATTAAGTAGCAAAAAGAAGAAACTAAGAAAGAATTAAGGCATGGAGAGGTACCGCAGCCAGTTTCGCCGACGATGAGAGTGACGCGATTTTCCTGAATCTTCTCAACGATTTTGTGTCTGAGTCCCATTATTGGAAGATCAGAGAACTTCGGTGATGATGAAAACGGAGACGAATACGTCGAGTATGATGATGAAGTCGGAGACGACGCCATTGTCAATACCTCAAAACCCTTGCGCTCTCTCTCTCTCTCTCTCTCTCAATTTATATAGTCTCTCTCGCTCCTTATTGAATAAGGAAAGAGAATAAAGAGATGAATGAATGTTTTGGGAAAATACACTCGCTAGATGCTCGCCCACACGAGTCTCTGTCTCTCTCTCTCTCTCTCCCGCCCCAAGTCCCTTTCTCTGTTGTTGACTTTGTTTGACTGCGAGCGAATGGTACTTCAACCCAATCTCAAATTTTTCTTTAAATTTAAATTTAATAAAAAAATTTATCTTTAATTACTTTAACTCAGCATTAATTTCATTAAATTTGAAAATTTTTAAATCTTTTATCTATTTAAGAATCGGTGGTATTATATATATATATATCAATTAATATACAAATTAATATATCAATTAGTGTTATGATATTATTATTAACTACATTTATTATACAAATTACAATTTATAATCAATTTATCATTTTTATAATAAAAATATATATGATTCACTTTTTAAAAATACAATTGTCGTTCTTTTTTTAAATAAAAATAACCATTATCAAATTGTCGTTTATTTTTCTAGTGAAGAAAAATACGATAAATTTAACAATTTACAATTATTGGATCAATCTAATTTTTTTGTAAGTAATATATATAAAATTTGTAACAAAATAAATAAGTCAGATATCGAGGCGGTACCCATCCCAAACAATCCATTTCAGTCCAGAATTTAAGTTGAAGAGAATTCTCTTCCTTATAAAATATCAATAACACAACAAATTTAGATTTACGAACTCATAATTTATTTAAAAATAAATTAATAATTTAAATTTATTTTACTCATAAATTTTATATTTCATCAATTTAATTTTTATTAGACAACTACGTTTCACATAAATTGTAGTAAATTATAGATTGATGGGGGGTTCATAACATTTTTGATAAATTATTATAGGGTAAAGGTACACGCGGGATGCATTGGCGCGTTTACTTTTTGATTCCTTCGTCACCACGTTATGAGAAAGTGGGTCCCGAATGTTTTTGTTCTGTGTTGGCTCCACCGGCTTGCATCATGCGGAAAAAGCTACATAGGACATGGGGGTGTTTGGTGTAGCTTTTTTGAGCCAGCTTATGGCTTCTGGCTTTTAAAAAGTTATTTTGGACTGTTTGGTTAAACTTATTTCAAACAGCTTCTGATTCTAACAGCTTATTTTAAGTCAAAAAAGCTGATTCTGAGAAGCTGCTCACCCCCTGCTTCTGATTATCAGCTTCTGCTGTGGACATGTTAATTCACGGTTATACTCTTAGATTTTTTTATTTTTTATTTTTTTAAAAATAGAAAAAGACCCAAATGGACTATAAAATATTATTATTACTTTTTATGAAAAATGTAGATAAATAGTGAATAATAAAAAATAAAAATTAATTGAAAAAGCTACTTCACAGCTTATTTAACAAACACTACTCAGCAACTTAAATCTATAATCCAACAGCTATACCAAACAGATTAACAGCTTCTGATTAAAGTCATAATCTATAATCTGTTAAGCTATAAGCTATAATCTGTTTTAACAGCTACACCAAACAGCACCATAGGAATCAAGATAAATTTATTTATTTTTTAGAAAATAAGATAAAGGTTTGTTTGGGAAGGAAAATTTTAATCTTTTAATTAAAATATAAAATTAAATAAGTTTAAATGTTTGAAAATTATTTTTAAAAATTTTATAACAAAAAGTATGTAAAAGTAGACATAATGTAAATAAAATTTTGACTTTTTTATATGATTTTTTTTTAACAACTTTTGCTTTTTTAGTTAATTTAACGTTTTGCCAAATAATCCCTTAGCAAATGTTGTTTTACTATTTTTTTTTTTATATTTCAATTTTTTTAGAATTCAAATTTTTGATGTATTTTAAAATTATTAAAAAAAATATTTTTTCCAAATTATATTTTTACTAATAAATCATCATATTGTCCTTATAATATCGTAGAGCCTTCTTGTAAATACAATGGAATTTCTTAAAGTATTTAGGACAAATTTGTGTTTTCATAAATTTACTATTTTAAATAAATAACTTTTTTTTTTTTTTGTGTGTGGGGGGAAAATCTATCCTAAACAACTTTACTTGCTTTTGATTTTTTTTATCAATAAACAATCTACTTATTTAATTATTTCCAAACAATAGCTAAGTATTTTAGGAAGATGGTTAAAAGCCATCGTCTAACTTTTAACCTATTTTTTGTCATATCATTTCTTACATTTTTTTACTCGTTTTTTTAAAAAAAGTCAACAAAAATTAAAAAATAACTTTTAATCATTTTTTCAAAGCAACCCTTAATTCAATTGAATGCGTGGATAAAGCAAAAAAATGTTAGATCTATAGAAAGTGGAATAAAACAATGTATCAAGTGATTAAAATTTAGTTGAAGTGTATGTTGCACATTATCTCGAACAATCTCAATTAAACAGTATAATTTATGTATTTTTTGTATTATGGTATTTATACTAAAATTTATTGTTTGCTCTGCTTATTTTCATTTTTAGATTATGTTTTATGATAAAATTTTTTTGTTCCACAAATATGAATTAGTTTAATAAAATTAAATATTTAAAAAAATTGAAGTTTTAATAAAACCATATAAAAATTTACGGGTATTCTTATTAGGGGATTTTGTTTTCGGCACCTCTATCATAAGTCTTTGCTAGTGTAAGGACAACAAAATATAATATTACTAGTATAAATCCTTAAAGAGTACTTTCCTTTTTTTTTTGGATAAAAATATCTTTATTGAATCTAAATGCTTGAAAGAATATAACAGATACAACTGTCATTTAAAAAATATATATGATTTTCAAAACTTAAATATTCAATAACTTTTGATGTATATCTTAATTCATTCATTAATTTTTTGTCCCGACTAACTCAATTAAATTTCTCTCACTATTCTCTAACTTTAATTGTCATTGATCTTCGCTAAATTCAAATATAGTAAAACCTCACTAGGTCAACCCAAAAAAACAAACACACACACACAAATTTCAACATGAAACGAGGAATTTCATTGAGTATTTTAGTAAAATTTAATTATATAAGCTTCACGCAGTACAATTTCACTATGATAATGAAATTTCATATCGATTCAATCAAAAGAAAACAAAATAATAACTCTCTCTCTCTCTCTCTCTCTAAAAAACCTTTCTCTCCTTCTTAAACAAAACCTCCTTCCCCGGCCTCTTTTTTGGGCCGGCCGGCCGCCTTTGGCAATGGCGGTCGGCTGGAATAGCTTGTCTCGGCGTTTGCCTGTTAACCTTTTCTTTCAATAAACTTGAGTCTCCTATTTTTCCCCACCTAGGTGTGATCTTTGGTGCTGCGAGGGAGTTGTTTTGTGGTGAGTCTGCGGTTGTCCAGGAATTTCATTCGAGCGCTTTTGCGAGTAGGAGCTTGAGGGGTGTACTCTGGTTCAGATTGGCGGAGATTTGGGTGTCGTTGGCGATCCAGTTCTGTCCGGTTGTCACTCGAGCGCTCCTCTCCGTTTGAGAGTTTGAGGGGTGATCTTCTTCGGCGATGGGTGGCTTTCTGTGGAGGTTGGCAGAAGCATAGGCGTGGGTTTTGGGTGTGAGCAATAAGAAGCCCTGGTGGGAGATGGTCTGTGGGTGTTTTCGGTAGTGGGTGGGTTTGCAGCAGGGGTGGTGTTTGGGTGGTCAGCAGAGGTGGGGTGTTTTCGGCAGTGGGCGATGTCCCCGGTGGTGGCTATGGAGTCCTGTCGGAGTGGGTGGACAGCAGAGGTGATGTTTGGGTGGACAGCAGAGGTGGGAGATGGTCTGTGGGTGTCTTCGGCAGTAGGTGATGTCCCCGGTGGTGGCTATGGTGAGGTGGTGGCTATGGAGTCTTCTCGGAGTGGGTGGACAGCAGAGGTTGTAGCTGGTTTTGGTGGTTTGGGTGGACAGCTTAGAGGTGGTTTGGTCAGCAGCTAGGAGGTGGCGTGGGGTGGCTTGTTCGGTCGGTGTTTGGATTCCCAGTGGGTTCGGTGTGCTGCGGTTCGGGTGTTCCAGCAACTGTGGCGTGGGGTGGCTTGTTCGGCAGTGAGTAGGAACTGTTGGGTGATGTCCTGTGGTTGAAATCTCAAGGTGGCAGCAGGCGTGGAGCTGCAATGGTGGAGTTGCATTGTTGGAGTTGAAATCTCAAGGTCTAGCAGGGAAGTTTGTCGGTCTAGCAGGGAAGTTTGCCGGTGGTGAATGTGGTTTAGCAGCTTTGGGGTGGTTGGCCGGATTAGCAGCAGGTGTGGACTTCGAGACCTGGGAGTTGGCAGTAGTAGGCGTGGGCTAGGGTGGCAGCAGGCGTGGGTAGCTTGAGGTGTTGTCTTGGAGAGTGGGTGGTGATTTTACTTTAGTTTGGGTGTTTGGGTTGCTTGGGAGTTGGAATTGTCTAGTTTAGTTTAGTGTGTTTTGGGTGTTTTGGTGGGTGATTATGTGGGGACTCATGTCTTTATGTCTTTATTTATTTTATTTTTTTTGTTGTTAAGTCCTTAACTTTTTTTATGTATTTTTTTTTTAAAAAAAAAATCGAGAGGCTAAGGGGTTAGTTGTATGAATGCGAGTAGTAGTAGTAGGGGTATGTTGTACTTTCCGAATCTCTCTCGATGCATGTCATCTTCCTGTACTCTTAATTTCATGCTGTTAAATGAAATTTTTCTTTGCCGATAAAAAAAAAATAATGAAATTTCATATTGCAACTGCAAATTTACATATTTCTTAACAAAAAAGCAAATAAGGGGTGATTTGAGAAATTGGTTAAAAATTAGTTTTTTTTTTATTTTTTTGACTTTTTTGTCATTTTATGTGTTAAAAATGTGATAGACGATATGATCCAAAATGGATTAAAAGTTAAAAATTAGCTTTTAGTTAGCTTCTCAAATCACTCCTAAATTAAAAAAAAAAAAATGAAGTAAAAAAAACAATGACAAATATGAAATACTGAAGAAGAATATGTATCAACGGAAAAAAAATGTTGGTAGCGGTGGTAGAATGGTTGAGTTTGTGGTGGTAGTAGTTTGTACATAAACAATGTCAATCAACTGTTGTAATTGTGATATTTCATCTAAATTGAATAAAGGAGACAATGCGTAAATGATTTAGATTAAAAAATCGACAATGGTAAAGATAGTGATAATAAAGTTGTGATTTATTGTTGGCTGCGTTGTTGCTCCAAATTTGAGAAGTCCTGTGGTAGACAGAAAACAATGAAAGATAACATCGAAAAAAAATAGATAAATAAATTTGAAAAAAATTTATTTAAGTTGAAGGGTTATTTTTTACAATTTATGTGATGGTTCTCCTTCCTATTCCATAATTTTAAATATCAGGTATCTCAATTAACAAACAAATTTTTTGTGGACTATAATTTTTATAAAAAGCTATAAGAGCATATCAAACAGGCTCTTTATTTAAAATAAGCATGTTGACTATTACTGTAATATTATTTTAATAAACCTCTTTCAAGCTAATTACATAACTACATTTTAAGAACTTTGAAAGATTTTTTTAAAATTAGTTTGCGTGAATAAATATGTAAAATAGAGAGTAATGGTGGAGCACGTCTATATAATATTATAATTGTAAAATGTTGTCTTATTAAGGCAGAAAGTTGCAATTATTTTTATTTTTTAAAAATTTTTGTTTAATTTTTGTTAATATATGTCACATTATGATTGGCCTATAAATTAATTTTATATTATTTAAAATAAAATTTTAAATTTAAATGTTTCCTTAAATTACGTAACTATAATTGGAATAAGATCAATATTCATTTATTAATTTATGCATCCTTTATTAAATTATAAACTAAAATTTTAAATTCTTCTTTTAATTATGTTACTACAATTAGAAGGTGATCAATATTCACATGTATGATAATGATGTGTCATAATATTATTAGTCTAAATATAAATATGTTTTTAAACACAGGTGTTCAAATTATTAATCGCTATTAAAAGTTCATATTTTTTATTTTTTGTCATTTTTGGTTTTAAATTTTATAAATTTTTTTAAAAAATTTATATCCTTTTAAATTATAAGGACTTGAACAATAATTTTTTTAACAAAAGATAAAAATATTAAGAAAATGAATGACTTTTTTTAGCACTTTCCAAACAAGGTAGATTATGTTTTTTTTCCTCTCAATTGTTAATTAAAAAAACATAGTTTAAATAGTTAAAAAGTGACTTTTGCTAAAATCAAATAGAAATAAATATTATTTTTCTATTAAAAGTGATGGTTGGCGAAACATTTTTTTTAATAAAAAAAAATGGGAATTACACATAATAATTTATTATTCCAGTAACACTATAGACCCATACTTTCACCCACAATGATGTGACAAGAGAGTTGAGCTTATGCCATTGTATGTATAGCAAAGAGAAATGTCTCATACCCTATTGCATCAACCCCAATTGTACCTCTAATGAGGTGTCAAACAATAACAACCAATTAATTATCTTCAAGGTGTGAGACGCTTTACATGGGAGTGAGCCAAGCCATTAGGAATAGAATTAGGGGTACAAAATTAGAGGGGTATAATTAAGAGTTGACATATATGATAATACATCATTGTGGGTACAATTGTGGATTTTTATTTATTTATTTATTTTAATTTTTTTTGTGGGTCTAACATATTTTCCTTATTGTTCATCTATACTTTTTTTTAGCACTAGTGAAATATAGTAGATCCCGTGTGTGTTTTTGTTTTTTGTTTTTTTTATTATAATAATCTCAATTGTCAATTAAATAAACTAAAATAAAATAAAAATTGGCTCAAATTGCTAAAAAATGGCTTTTGCTAAAATAAATAGAAATAAATTAAAAGTGATGATTCGTGAAATCTCTTTCTTTATTAAAAAAAATGAGGGTTATTGGTTATAATTTATTGGTCATCTATAATTATTTTCAAATTAAATTAGAACACTATTCTAAATTTTACTCTTACCTTTTTATTTATTTATATCTAAATACTTTTATTTTGTAAGAAATTTAATTTAATTATATTTAAAAAATATATATTTTTTTTAATATCAACTTATTCCATGATCATTTTAAAAATGTGTATTTTTAAAAAAAATTCTATTGAAAAAACTTAAGCATATTGCTTTTGCTTTTGTTCATTAATATTAAAATTTTAATTAATCTTATTTATTAATAAAAAATAAATTAGCTGATAATTTTATATATTTATATATACAATTTTGTTTCAATTACTTAAGTTGTTTGGTCTCTACACAAGCCTACTCAAATTTATTCAAAATTTTAAATTTTACATAGGTCCTCACCGAATTAAAAATTATATTGTCCAATCTTTAAAAAATTCTAGACTTGACTTAAGTTGCTTGGGTTGAACTCACCCAAGTTTATAAAAGAAGTTGAAAGTTATGATTGAAATTGTGACAAATTAAAAATTGATACATAAATTGTAATAAAATTTTGAAACTTAAATTTATTTTAATATTTTTTTCCATAATTTACATACAAAAATCTAACTATTTATATTATTTTATATAAAAATATTTTATTAATTTTTTCATATCTCGTATATAGTATGGGTTTTCACTAGTAGATGAAAATTTAGTGAGCTGAATAAGTAGTATATATTTAGCTAGTGAAAAATGAAAAATAGTATTTGATTTGCTCTATGGTATGTATCTCAAATTTATGTACTGCTGAAGTTTGTTTAAATTGCATATTGTTTCACGTGATTTGAAAAATTATAAATATCTCATTGTTAGAATTTTTTATTTAACAAAACTAACTGAAAAAACAAAATTTTTAACTAATCTCCTATATAATAATAAAATTACATACATTATTAATTGAAATAAATTTGTAACATCATTTAAAACTGTTAATTAACTTGATAATTTATTAATAAAATGGATCATTTGCTATAAAATTAAAAATCTCAGGGTGGGATGTAATTTATAGAACCTCAGGGGTGGGATGTAATTTTAGAACCATAGGGGGCAATTCGTATTTTAAAAAACTTCAAGAGGTGTGTTTGTAATTTAACTTTTTAGGTCTCTTTTGACAATTAGGTTAAAAGCTAGTTTATTGATTTTTTGATTTTTTTTTAATCATATCACCTCTCTATTTTTTTTATAAAAAAACAAAAAAAAATTAAAAAGTTAACTTTTAACATGCTTCCTAAAATATAATTATTTTTGCCAAATTAATTTTAAATTTATTTGAAAAATGTTCACATAAAATGATTTGAAAATAAAACCAATCGGAACAGAGGCGAATTTGGACGGCTCACATAATTTCCAAAACTACATCCAACCCAACCCGTTCAACCATTTGAAATTGTCTAATGTTGCATGGACAATAAGTTGGGTTCTCAACAACTTTGTTTATGATTTAACTTGTTGAGGATATCATCGAGCAATGTTTAGTGTCTAGTAGAGTCTTCTTCTTGTATTTTATAGGTTGTTGCTAGCTATCATAATTTTACTTGTGTTTTGTTAGGTTTTATGAGTTAGGAATAATCTAGTAATTTATAGATTCGCTGGACATGGACTATATTCTTGCCCATGTGTCGTATTATGGATTGAAAATATTTGTGGCTCTTATTTATGGTTCATATACATAAGGCTCGTTTGGTAAGTGACTTTTTTAGTCAAAAAATTATTAAAAAAATCAAAAAGTCAACAATTCATACTAAAAAGTTAAAGATTCTTTTTTCTCTCTACTTTTTATACATCTTTTCGTAAAAAGTCAAAAAATCATCACAAACATATTAGTTTTTTTTATCTCATATTTTAGCCAAATAACTAAAAAATTACTAAACTAGTATATTCCCAAACGAATATTCCCAAACGAGGCCTTAGGCAAAATTTGTAAGTAGTCAAAATTTGTTAATCCTTGTTTCCAATCATAATCGATAAAAGTTGGATGAACCCAATAGCCTACATAAATGCATGCAATATTCTGATTCAATATGATGATACAGTTTGTTCAAGTGAATGGGTCGGACAGGTCCAAGCCCTTCAATGCCCACGTCCAAATGATCAAGCCCACCGGATAACCTGCAAACGAGTCCAACGGGGAACGGGATAGTCCCCCAGTGAACCCTCCGACGAGCAAGTTAGAAGGAGGAGTAAGGCGTAGAGAGAGATTAGAGATAGAAAGCTTAACCTTCTTCTTATCTTTAACGTTTGCTTATATCATTTGATAATTATTTCGCTGTCCCTTCCGACCTGCCCTCCTCGCCGAAAGTCTATGTTGTAGCTTACCTTGTTCAGGGTAAGAGGGTTCTGTTCCGACGGAGAGGTGTTGTCATAATAAATGTTGTGATAGGCTGCATTAATGGTGATGTGCAGTGGCAATAACTTTACAGATCTTTGTCTGCTAATGCGGCTCGTCCTTCACCTGCCATCTGCCTAAATGTCATTGGCTCTTTATGCCATGTTGGATTCCAGCTGTTATGGACCTCACCAGCTGGGTTATGTATTGAGCTCCAAGTGATGGGCTTGGGTTGTTTATAGTGATTCATGGCCATTATATGCCTATACACGTCAGTAGTCCCCCATTCCCGAGTGCAGCTTTAGTCCAGCGAAGGGAATACTAATGAAGAAAATGAGGGTGTTAGGGATTGGCAGGATGGAGGTCGACCGGCAGGGGTGACTAAGAAGGTGAACCGACCGGGAGGTGGTCCGACCGTACAGGGTGACCGAGTGGAAGGGCTGACCGCGTGGAGGGTCGACCGCGAATGTTGGCCGAGTGGGAAGGTCGACCACGAAGAGGGCCGACCGCGAAGGTTGGCCAAGCGAGAGGGCCAACCATGAGGAGGGCCGACCGCGAAGATTGGCCGAACAGGAAGGCCGACTGCAAAGGGAGAGGTGGAGGGGCGTGGGGCTCAAGAGGCAGCGTGTCACGTGGTGATTTAAAGTAGAAAAGACAGGGTAAGGGAAGGAGACAGTGGATCGTGGTCGTACACGTGGCAACATCCCGTGGGGGGGAGATTAGGAATTGGATCAGAAATGAAACGATAGGTCATTATGGGTGTTAAAAAGACAATTTTTGGCGGATGATTTGAAAAGTTTTTAAACTGATGAAAATTAATTGGGATCCTTGAAATACGGGCAAATCGTGGGCTTTTGGCATTATTCGATTCACCTACTTGTTTACGAAAAATCAAAATATTCCAAGTGTGAATTCTTTTGTTGCTCACGATACACCTCTGCAACACTTTTTCAATCTTCTTGCATCTGCATCCGAAGCGATTCGCAAACATACCATAGAAATGGCCCAAGAAGAAACTGCGAATGTTAGGGTGGATCCACTTGGTGATGATGATGCAGTGGAGTTAGCGCAGCAATATAGAATGAAGAGGGTGGGGGAGTCGGTGGTACGATCCCATGGTTCCACCATGATAGCAGCTCCAAAGCCATTCAGCCAGGCAGAACCAAATCACTGGCATACAAAGGCAGATAAATCAACGGTTACTGCAGCAGATTTAGAGGCTATTCGCGAAAAATACTAGGTGCCTGCCGAAATAGAGTTATTGTTGCCGATGTCGACGGAGAGGCCATCCGATGTCAGGCCAGGGGAGTTTGCCCTTTATAAGGAAGCGTTGAAGGGAGGACTGAGGCTGCCCCTGCCGCAAGTGGTGGTAGATGTCCTGAATCGCTTGGAGGTAGCGCCGGGCCAACTAATGCCCAATGCGTGGAAGATCTTACTGTCCTGTGCAAGTGCGTGGCCGAAGGCGAACGAAGGGGCGGCCATGACAGTAGACGAATTCTTTGCATGTTACAAGGCCTCAGGACAGCAAGAGACTTGGTTCACTCTGCAGGCAGCAGCAGGGAAAGGGCTAGTGGCGGGGCTGCCATCGTCGATCAAGGGGTGGAGACCACGGTGGTTCTATGTGTCTGCAGTAGAGGGGTTGGAGTGCGCACCATTTGGAAAGTGTCCACCAAGTCTGTGGAGCCAAAGCTGGGAGCAGCAGCAGAGGAGAGGGTGAAGAGGGTAAAGGAATTGAGGGAGAAGGAAGGGGCCAGATGGGACGAGCTCGTTCAGCCGTCGGCTTTGTTTGAAGCAGGGTTGAGTCCACAGCCGAGCGGTGGGGACCTCGACCGAGTGGAGTTGAAGGCAAGGAGGAAGGCTCAAGAGGCGGAGGATCAGACCATCCTTGCAAAAGCCCAAAAATTCAAAAAGTCTCCGGCAGACCGACCGCCAAAGCCGGTTCCAAGGGAGAGGATCCGACCTCGCCCCAAACCCTTGGAGAAGAAAGACTTAGGTGAATTTGTGCCACAACCACCCTCAATAGATCCTTTGAAGGAGAGGTCTTTGAAGGAGATGGAGGTGTTGGGCGTAGTGAAGAAGAAGAAGAGAGTGAGGAGGAGTGAAGAAGAGCCTGCCCAGAAGAGAAGGAGAGAAGTGAGGGCAGAAGAGACCAGTATGGCCAAGGAGGCAGAGGGGGGAGAAGTGGAGGAGACCCCAGGAAGAGTAATTGCCCCAGCAGTGGTGGACATTGCCTCAGAGGTCATGGAAGTCGTTCCAGTAGTGGCGGCAATCGCCGCAGGGGTCGCGAGGGTCGCCCTTGAAGTGCAAGTCAAAGGTGAGGCAACTGGCCCTGAGCCAAGGAGGGAAGAACAACCCCAGGGGGGTCCTGCACCCCAAGGAGAGGGAGTCAGTCTGACTACTACGATCTACCACGCTCGTGCAGTGGCTGGGCGGTTAGAGGGAGGAAAAGGCCCAGCCAGGGCAGGGGCAGATCACCTTGTGGGGATTGTAGAAGAGGCAGCCTTGCGCTCAGCAGCCAGATTCAATGAGGCTAAACTGCTGAGGGGGTTATGCTCCGCTCAAATGGAGGTAACCACCTTAGTAGGGGCTCTGCTGAGGAAGGTGGGGGCTGCAAAACTCAAGGCAGATGAGGCCAAGGCTCAACTTGCAAAGTTGAAGAAGGAGAGCGTAAACTGGGAGAGGGCCCAAGCTGAGCTGCAAGCGGTCAAGTTGGAGTTGGAGAACGAACGCCGCCGAGTTGTGTCGCTCGAGTTCCAGCTGGCTGGCAAGCAGAGGAAGCTGGAGGAGGCCCAAAAAGCCTGCGCTGTCGCAGTCGAATGACATGAAGAGGCAATGTCTAGTAATGAAGAGCTAGTCAGGCAGAAGGATAAGGCAGACGTGAAGATTGATGATTTGCAGAAGAAGCTGGAGGGCGAGCATACAAAGGCAGTGGAGGAGAGGGAGAGCCTTCAGAAAGAGTTAGAGGCAGAGAGAGAGAAGACGACTGCTGAAAGGGCGACCCTGAAGAAGGAGTTGGAGGAAGAGAGGGCTAAGGCAGCCTCTGAAAGGGCGGTTTACCCCGATCTGTGCGTTGCGGCAGTGGAGCAATTCAAGGGGTCTGCTGAATTTCAGATGGCAGTTGATGCCGCGGTTGCCAGCAGCTTGGCTAAAAAGAAGTCTGGGGGGGCGGGCCCATCGAGGACGACCGCTGGAGGCAGGACTGAGTCAGAAGTGATTGAGAGCTTCCAGCGGTCAGACTTTTATAAACACGAAATGGCTGAGTTCTGGGACAGTGGTTGGAAGATGTTCAAGCGTAAAGCTGAGGAGCTGTTCCCAGACTTGGACCTGAGTAGTGTGAAAATCAACGACGACGATGTGGCCCAGACCCCCTCTGGATGAGGGAATTGAAGAAGAAGACCTTGTGTCTAGCGAGGAGGAGTAACTGAAGAAGAAGAAGAAGAAAAAGACCTTGCACAGACATTGTGTGGTTGTTTTTGTTTTATTTTGTTTGTTTTGTTTTTTTTTTTTTTTTTTGAATTGCTGTAATGAACTTATGTACAAAGTTGTGAATAAATAAAATTTCAGTTGTGTTTTGCATTTGATTGTTGTTACTTGTGCATCTGAAATGGATAAGAGTGGTGGCTTGTGTGTGGAGCTTGTGTATGAATCATTGTGAAGTACAAAGTGAAATTAAACTTGTAATAAAAACTGAATTTAGGAATTCCTCAAGACAGAGTGGGATTGAAGTTGTAATAAAAACTGAGTGCAAAGTAAAGTTAGGAACTCCTCAATGTAGAGTGAAATTAAACGTGCAATAAAAACTCAGTGCAGAGTAAAATTAGGAACCCCTCAATGCAGAGTGAAATTGAATTTGTAATAATAACTCAGTGCAGAGTATAGTTAGGAACTCCTCAATGCAACAAAATTATAAGTTTGTGTTTGGCACACTACTCAAGGAGGTTAGTGGTTTATGGAGTGAGGCTTGGCTTGTAAAGAAAGAGGCTAACTTGTAAGAGTTTGATTGAGAAGAAAATAACCTGACTTGTAAAGAAAACGTGTAAGAACGTCTTTGGAATTTGACTGAGCAAAGAGTGGTGTAAACACTTGGCAAGAAATATCTACAAAAAGTAGATGAACAGTAGTCGGCCGCTCAAAATTGTCATTTTGACAAAATTGAGTGCCGACCGGCAACAAAGAGTGCCGACCGGCAATATACATTGCCGGTGGCAACAAAAACCAGCCGGTGGCCTCTAGCCACTGCCGGTGGTGTGTGGGGATGCCTCACAAGGCATTCCCTGCCCCTCCAAGGCAAAGCACAAGTGTTTGGTGCAAAACCAGACACAAAACAGTCGAGTTCGAAGATCCTGAGGCAAGGCGTGTAACCAAGACCTCCGGGAACTCCAAACGAACACGAACATGGATAATCACCGAGTGTTCAAACGGTGACGTCCAAGTCTTGAGGACGGTCAAAAATGGGGTGTCTACAGTTGCCCCTCTTTGACAGAACTCGAAAGTCATAACAATGACGGGAGTGAATGTCAAAGCCCAGAGACGACCCATTTTTGACAAGGCCGAAGACTTAGACAAACATGCAAGACAAGCAAGGTATGCGCCCAAAGGCAGGGGCAAAATGCAAGACAATGCAAGAAGCCGAGCATAACTTATGATCATGCAAAGAAAGCTGTAATGAAGCACGCATGCGACAGTTATAAGCTAGCATACACCAGACTACACTACAATGCAGAAAGGATGTAAGAGAATTATGGAATTCTCAATACGTCTCACGCGAAGGATACAATACCTGTGTGGCTCGTCCGGTTGCACCGGCTTCAAATGAGCCGTACATACAATATCGTGCTTGCAAAGAAAGCAAACTTAACAGGTACAATATTATTAGCAACATGCATGACAATGCAATGACGAATGCAAAATGATATGCAATATATACAAAAACTAAGTATAAACAATGCAAATGATAATGCAATGCAATTGAAACTATGCAAACTAAATGCAGAGCAATTGAATCATGATTCAATCATGAGCGGTTCGAAACTACACAAATGTCAAATAGATTGATGGAAGTAACAAGTCTGTCTACCATAGAAAAGGTGCCGCAACCCTCAAACCAACATACCAGCGTGGAATAGGCGCGTACACATGCAGAACTATGAGTGATGTAGACAAACACAAGAACGAGTATTGGGTGGAATGACATAAGTGGGGTGACGACCCGCTGGGAAAGAACAATGATCCTAATGCCGGATGCAACAATTACACTACAATGCAATAGAAATGGATATGGCGTGTAGCCAAAACCGTATCTTGCCTAGGAAAGGCATGTACACGTACAAGCCATGTCTAACACAGAAAAGGTGCCGCAACCCTCAAACCAACATACCAACGTGGAATAGGCGCGTACACATGCAGAACCGTGCTTTGACGTGAAAAGTATGACACATACTAGACCAAGCTCAACAAGGAAAGGCGCAAGCCATAGATGGAGGGTGATGCAGTGAATGCATGCAAGCTAAAATGCAATGGAGATGAATACAATGGATATGGCACGCGGGCCAAACCAAATCTTGCTTAGGAAAGGCATGTACACGTACAAGTCATGTCTAACACAAAAAAGGTGCCGCAACCCTCAAACCAACATACCAACGTGGAATAGGCGCGTACACATGCAGAACTGTGCTTTGACATGAAAAGTATGAGCACATACTAGACCAAGCTCAACAAGGAAAGGCGCAAGCCATAGATGGAGGGTGATGCAGTGAATGCATGCAAGCTAAAATGCAATATCTACAAATATGTGATGGAATGAACATTTACTAGGGGAAATGCATGACATATGCACTATATCCTACGATGATGCATGACATATGCACTATTTTTTTTGTTTTTTGTTTTTTGGATTTTTTTTTTTGAAATGCATGACATATGCAGTATTTACAATGATGCATGACATATGCGACATTTTTTTGTTTTGATTGATTTGAAATGCATGACGTATGTAGTATTTACAAATGATGCATGACATATGCAGGATTATTTACAATGATGCATGACATAGGCAGTTTTTTAAGCGAATGCTGTGCAAGCAAGTAAACATGAACCAAACTACATCTCATGCAGAAAGGATGCAAGAGAATTATGCAATTCTCACGGCGCCTTACGCGGAGAAGGCTAAAAGCGACTACCGAGAACACCCGGAGTCTCAAACACAACATCTCTCAGCGTATCGTACACAGGAGAGGGAGAAGCAAAGCAAAAAAGAAACCTCTCAGCGTAGTACACGCGAGAGGGGAAAGACAAAAACCTCTCAGCGTAGTACACGCGAGAGGGGAAAGACAAAAGCCTCTCAGCGTAGTACACGCGAGAGAGGAAAGACAAAAGCCTCTCAGCGTAGGGGGGGTGTGAGGCAAAGCACGTGACGAGCGAGACCACGCGAGTCACAAAAGGAATGCAAGATACTGCAAGTGAGACACGCATGCCAAAGCAAGTGAGACACGCATGCCAATGCAAATGGGGCACACGTGCCGATGGGAATGAGGCCAATGTGACACGCATGCCACACGGAATGTAAAGTGAAAGTGAATGAGACAAATGAGACACGCATGCCTCATAAGATGCAAAATGATGCAAATGGACTTAAATGCGTATCAACGCATGTGTTTTGGAATGTAGGACGATGCATGGTAAGGGAATGTACAACAACGCGAACGATGCGCGAGGCGACGTATGTATTTGAAACGCATGACAATGCTTGTAATAAAAATGCAACGACAATGCATACGAGATGTGCATGACAATGCAAGGGGTGCGTGTTACAACGCGTGTAGTACGTGCATAACAATGCAACTGTGAGGCGCATGACGGCGCGATGTAATGCACCGAAATAGTGCGATGAACGCGTCCAACGCACACGGGGCACTTTTGAATCTTGCAAAAGACAAAAGGATACAAAAGGATACGATCATTGCATGAATTTGAGTGCTACGCACAGAAGACGTGGTCCGAGGTCAAAACGGAGGCCGGTTGAGCGTCGGAGATACACTTTCTTGCACTTTCTTGAGCTATGAAGACCAGAAACTACTCATATGGCCTAAACAAGGCTGTGGGAACACCACCGGCCGGAAGGGGAAGCCACCGGCTGTCCACCGGCTGCAAAATAATTCCATCGGCACAATATTCTGCCGGCCGGCACAAAATGTTGCCGACCAGCAAAAAGTTCCTGAGTCGGGGCAGATTTGACTTTTCACCATGGGTGTTTTAAAATAGGGTTTCTAAACCCTATTTCCCCACTTCTCCTTCGCCAAAAAACACTTCCCTCTCTCTCTAGAGCCTTTTTCTCTCATCTTTTCTCCGTTTCTTTGCATTCTCGCGCCCTTTTCATCGTTCGATTCGCGAAGTTTATCGCGTTTCGAACATTTTGGACCGATTGAAACTTCGTTTCGACGCTCCTTTTGCTATTTCCACCTTTTTGGGGTTTGTTCCCCTCGATCTCCTCTCGAGTTTCGTGCCTTTTTCACATCTCGACCTTTCCGGCCATTTTCCACCCTCCCGGGGGTTGACTCTTCAGTTGACTCTTCGTATTCCGACCCGATTTTCCATTCCTCGACCATTTTCTCATCATTCTCGACATGGCCGACGACATTCCACGCGGTGGGACTCCCTCGGATCACGAGATGGATCCCGGGGTTGAGCTCCTCCCATTGAGCGAGCGCCCGTTCGACCCGGCGACCTACCGGCCGGCGGTTCATGTTCTGCCCCCTGACGGACTGCGCCAGTTCAGGACTTTTGACACGGCATTGGATCCCGAGCTGCTGCTACGTGAGCCTGCCTCTCACTTATCCTCCGGCGCTTCCGAGGTAACCTTTTTTTCTCTGCTTTAATTTTTGCAATGTAGAACTTTTTAACTGTCAACTGCCATAGTTGATTCTGTTCTTTAACTGCTTTAGCTCAGATACTCTAATACACTGTGTATTGTAGTTGATCACAAACACACTAGCAACTGATACCTGTCTAAGACTGACACATGCACACACGCTGCACTAGCCTTAATCACCCAAACACACGGCACACACCGTATCTCACTGCAAACTCACCAACACCCAACATCTGCTTGAATCTGAAAAACTTTGCACGCATGCTAGATTTGCACCGAACCACACAAAACACACTGACACATCATACGTTGTAGTTCACCATAAGCACACCGGCACCCGGTATCTGTTTGAATTTGAAAACCTTGCATGCATGCTAAATTTGCACTGATCCACACAAACATGCTGACGCATCATACGTTGTAGTTCACCATAAGCACACCGGCACCCGGTATCTGTTTGAATCTGAAAAACTCGCACGCATGCTAAATTTGCACTGATTCTGACTGTTTCTTCAAAACTGTACATTTTATATTGCTTCGCAACTATTTGTTTGAAAACAGGGAGATTCCCATACCATCCACGAGTATGGGAATACTGTCGCTCGTGAGTGGTACGCAGAGCTTCCCGACGCAGTTTGCCACATCGTAGACCAGGCCGGCTTTAGCGCCTTCTGCAGGGGACTCTCCAGGCTCACTACATGCAGACCTTTCCTTGCCGCTCTGGTGGAGAGGTGGTGGGACACCATCAATTCATTTCATTTGTCTGCGACTGGGGACATGACGATGACCCCTTACGATTTCTCGATGCTCACCGGCATCGGGGTAGGGGGTGATCCGATCCCCTTTGACATTGACATGGACGAGTGGATCGCGGCTCAGGTCTACTTGCTCGGCGCGGCACCGCCTCTTGCGCGTCCCAGCTTTGTCAGATACTCCTGGTTTGAGGTGCAGTTCAGGGTCCAGCCCCTTCTCGTCGATGCAGCCCCGATGACTCAGGAGGCCGTGGAGAGATACGCACGCGGCTTCCTCATGTTCCTATTTGGGACGACCATCATCGCCGACCGGGCGAACACCGTGCCTCTCTGCTTGCTCAGCGCACTGGTGGACGTCAGGGACATCTTACGTTTCGACTGGGGTGGCGCCGCTCTAGCCACCCTTTATGGATATATGAGCTCAGCCTCCCGCGGCAGCGGACAGTTGCTCGGGGGCTACTGGCGTGTTTGGGAGGTACATTTCTTTTCCTGCCTTTCATTTCTGTTCTATACTTTCTGTACTCTGTACACTGCACACACTGTAGTCTGCTTTACACTTGCTGTATACTGTACACACGGCACACGCATACTCTGCTTTACACTGACTGTACACTGTTCACACTGTACACTCTGCACAATACACTGCACAACACACGGCTCTGCTATTTCTGCTTTTACTCTATATTCTGCTTTATCTGATAAGTGCACTGGTGTTTACCTTGCAGTTATGGGTTTATGCCTACTTTCCTAGGCTTGCTCCCGTACCGGAGGCGGAGACCCCACTGGTCGTCCCTTTTTCACGTCGCTTTGACGGGAGATGCGTGCGGAGGCCTCGAGAGACATTCAGCTTCTTCCGTCGCTACTTCGACACCATCACCCCTGCCGAGGTATGTTACTTGCAGTCTATTTAAGCTTCGCTTTTCCACTGTATATTTGCAATATCAGTAGGTAACAAACCGTATTTCAATTTCAGATCACCTGGCGGCCGTGGGCTCTACTGCCAGCGATGATGTGGGATCGGTTTGCCGGTGCCGATGAGACCTCGCGTTACCGGATTCTGCTGGAGGGCCCGGTCTGTCGGGCTTGGTACCTGGGTGAGCGTTTCTTGCGTCAGACCCTAGGCTTACCTGAGTAGACAGTCCCGATACACCCTCCTGAGCATATGAGGGATACCGAGCGCTTCACTGCCGAGCAGATGGCAGACTACACCATCGGCTGGGAGGCAGACGGCTTCAGAGGCGAGGGCGATTATTTGGAGTACGTCCGGAACTTCCTCATGTGACCTCTGAACGGCGGTCGCCATGCTAAGAGAGAGAGACCAGCGGAGCCAGCGGCCGGAGCGGGAGTAGGAGCGTCGAGGAGAGCTCGAGTCCGTGGCAGGGGCGGAGTTCAGAGAGGACGAGGGACCAGTTGGCCTGCTCTGCCCGCTTCATTGACTTTCCGGGGACAGGGTGGGGCGACCTATCAGATCCCCTTTGCCCCTCCGCCGGCTGATCACGAGTTTGTCGGTGTCCCCGACTTGCCTCCGGTATGTATTACTGCATTTTTGCACAGTTATTTCATTTCAGTTTATTTGATATTCCACAGAATACTGATGCATCTGATACTTTTGCAGGCTTCTTCTGAGTACACCCGGCAGTTATTGGAGATGAATGCCTCCATGACGGGGATGCTACAGCGGACCTTCGACCTCTTAGCCCTTTACAGCATTCCGGTATGTTCTTTCTGACCACAGCCTCAAACCATACACAAACTGCTTCGCATAATCTGATGCACGACACTACACTGATAAACTGTTCATAGCATTCATACACTGTACTCATACACTGTACTCTGCACTGATAAACTGCTCACGGCATCCATACACTGTACTCATACACTGTATTCTGCACTGATAAACTGCTCACGGCATCCATACACTGTACTCATACACTGCATTCTGCACTGATAAACTGCTCACGGCATCCATACAGACTGTACTCATACACTGCATTCTGCACTGATAAACTGCTCCATATATACTGATGCATTTGCCTTTCATGCTTTTCCAGCCTCCCTTCCAGATTCCTCCAGTGGGTAGCGCTCCAGCTGGACCTCCCATTTCTACTCGAGACGGCCGGATATATCCCCGTACCAGAGGGGGGCGCACTCACGTCGGGAGCAGCTCGCAAGCTCTAGTTCCAGATGACGAGTCCGAGGCAGAGACAGAGGCGGAGGCGGGGTCATCGGAGGAGGAGACCGGGGACAGCTCGGGCTCGGGCTTAGACGGCGATGCTCCTAGTGACGCTCCTGGGCTTCTGCCCAGGAAGAGGGCGATGACGGATCCTTAGGTGCGAGACCATCGATGCTGCTTCAGATTTTTGCTGCTTTTTCTCTTTGTACTTTTTCTCTTTTTGTAGTTAGGTTACCTTGTACTGCCGCAGGCAGATTTTTGTTTCCAAAACTATGTACTTGAGAAGATTGTGAAATGAAACAAACTTTTTGTCTGAAAAAAGGTGTTACATTTGTATATATCTGCGCATTTCATACTTTGCACTGCATTGCATCATATTACACCTCAAATGTAAATGAAAATGATTTATTGCCTGAAAATTGAGCAATTGTACTATGATAATCGGATAACCAACCAATTAATAGCAAAACAACTCATACAAATCACTGCTCAAATTGAACACACAGCCCATACTCTACTGGGGATTGATCTACATACAGCCCATAACACAGCACTCGATTCATTCCGCACACAGCAAACCCTGAACAAACAGCCCCAATCTGACAAGACGGACCACGAAAACTGAAACGGTTGCAGTTGAAGCATACTCGGATGTCCCAAATTTTCCCTTTTCTTCTCCTGCCTCGCATGAATGTAGAGAATGGCTAGGGCTGCAAACGAGCCGAGCCGAGCCGAGCTTTAGTGTGTTTGGGCTTGTTTATTAAGATTTTAACGAGCTCGAGCTGAAGAAAAAATTAACGAACCGAGCTCGAGCCGAGTTGGCTTAGGCTCGACTCGAGCTCGAGCCTGTTCACGAACGTTAACGAGCCAAAAAATTTATAAATTCATACTTGCATGTGAGACTAAAGTTACAATTAAAACTTTGATTATACAATTATATATACAATATATATAAACATACTAAAAAAAAGTTCATATTTTACTAAAATAATAATATCTACTACCACTATTATATAAATATACTATCTATAGTTAAGTATTATTTACATTTATATTTTTTAAATATATAAATAGCATATTTCTCTTATTTTTTATACATAATTTTATATTATTTAATATATAAAATATAAATATTAAACGAGCCAGCTAACGAGCCGAGCTTACGAGCCGAGCTTTAGACTATTTGGGCTTGTTTATTAAAAATTTAACGAGCTCGAGCTCGAGCTCGAATGGCCAAAAAAATTAATGAACCGAGTTCGAACGAGCTCTTACCTAGCCGAGCTCGAGCTTGTTCATGAACGGCTCTGTTCATTTGCAGCCCTAAGAATGGCACAGCATTCTGAGCACAAACGATTTTTTGGAAAAGGGTTTCACGACCGGGGTATCGAGCCTACCACATAACACGGTGAGACAGACTCAAACAAAGAAACAAAAGGCACACGACCTGACATAACGAGACATGCTCGGAAAAGACTCAAAACAAAAGTCGAGACCGACAAATCAAAAGACACGACGCACGGACGTGTTTACAAAAAGACCTCAGATCTCGAGGAACCAGTTCCTCCGGATATTATTCCCACCCTTTCTAATTTGTGATACTCACATCACTCGGCCCTCAGGCTCGGTTTTTCTCACAAAAACCCTTTTCTTACTTTTCTCTCAACTTACTCCTCTCTATTCTTTATTCTCTCATTTTTCATCCCTCCCCAGAGTGGTTGACGGGTAAACGAGAGGTTGCGGGTTCACGCCCGATACAGCTAGCTTGCAGCCATTGCTTCTGGTAGATAGGGTGCCTCTCGGGCAAGTGCGTTGACGGGGGGAAGACAGAAGACCTGACTCAATTGTGCCCCTAGTTCGTCACTTTGACCATTTTTTGTTTTCTAAAACAGTTTTGATCATAATGAGAGTTGGATTAACATACTTGTTCGATTTTTGATTCAAAATCATGCAAATCAGGCTGTGAGCACTGAAAATTCTCCTTTTCGGGTCCAAGAAAAATGGTCCGGTTTTGGAAAATGGAATAGTTTTTGAGAAAATAATCAACTTCAGTAAAAATTTTCAAAAACTATTTTTGCAAACAATCAACGCTCAACGAGCGCGGAACTTACCCTCGAGATATGCAACCTCGGATCGAAGGCAATGGAAAATTGCCCCTTGCTTAAAAGGGGATAAGGCAACGGAAAGTTGCCCCTGGTTTGGACAGCAACTCAGGGCAACTTATGGCATTGTGTGGCAACGGAAAGTTGCCCCTTGTTTGGATATGATGCCGCGGCATGCTGTAAGCCAGTCCTTGTTGATAACGATCGGACCCTCGGACGCGGAGGAAACGAAGACGGTCTGAATCTATATATGGACACAATCACCTGGAAGGTGTTGGTGGTTGGGCTTAAAGAGGAAGTTGATCACGTAGTTCCAGCCGTTGTGACCGAGACATCGGATTCGGAGGAGACACAAATGATCAAAACCATGACATGGACTAAGACGCTATGGAAGCGTTGGGGGCTGGACTTCGAGATGAAGTTGCCTACGTATCCCAAACATGGGAATCAAGCCTTACGTAGTTCGGGTTAAGGTACACTCGGGTATTTTAACCTTCACTGTTTAGGCTCTAACTTTTGCCAAGGCGCCTGTTGCAGGTTTTCGACCTTGCGAGCTTTGTTTTTCTTCTTTTTCTTGCTTTCTTTTTTCTCTTTTTTGCATTTTTTTTTGCATTTTTTTTCTTTTTTTTGTATTTTTTTGCTATTTTCTTTTTTTTTTTTGCATTTTCTGTATTTTTTGTATTTTGTATTTTTCTTTTGCTCTAACTTTTGCCTAGGTCGCCCTTCCGGGTTTTCGGCCCAGCGAGCCTCTCAAAGGGTAAAAGTGTAGCAAGCCCATGCCAAATGGTTTTGAGATTGAAGCCTCTCTGTATCCAAGAGAGTGACTATCGGGTTGATTTGCAGAAGAATCCATCACGGTTGCTTCATGAGCCTTTCCTGGTGGGATCTGATCTCCTTGATCTGACTTTGGTGCCTCTTGCTCGAGGGCTGCTTCAAATTGGGCCATACAGGCGTTTCATGGCACTGTTGAACATTTTGAACGGATTCTGGTTGCAACAGATAAATTGAATCTCGAGGCTGAGAGCGATCCTAGGCTGCACAATCTCAAGAGCGATCCCACACAGGTCTTCACAAGACTGCGCAAAACATTTTGTTTTTGAAAGTTTTTAAGAAAGCGACAAATCACTCGCGTAAAAGATAGTGTGGAACCAGTCTGGATCGAAGCAGGATCCTTCTCAGTACTCATGCCGACAAGCATGATTTCATTCATTAAAAGCTTAGCATGCTCCTCTTTCTCTCAAAATGATCAAAGTTTTGCAAAACTCGAGGAATTCCTTCCTCTTCGTTTTTATCACCGTAGTGTTCGAAAAGGGTTTTATGAAAAGCTTAGGTCATTATAACGATGTTTAAGGCACAAGAGAGTAGGTGGTATGTACTGTTGTTCCATTCACATCCTCTGGCACAGCTGACTCAAATAGCAACAAGTACGGAACGCGATAGCCACAGCTGTTTCATTCAGGTTTGTTGGTATAACTGGCTCCTCGACAGAAACAGACTCAAAAAGCGAAAACAACTAACAAGACAAAACAGTGTTTGAGGCAACAACCCCGAAATCACCCGGTATACTATACAAGAGGGACTGACTCATTACAACAAGACAGACCCTGTAAGCAAAAGACTGACTCAATATAGAGAGACAGACTCAAAACAAAACAACAGACTGACTCGACACCCAAGTCAGAATTTACAAAACTAGCATTGGCAGATGCTCAAAAATGCGTGCCAAACGCTACATCCAAAAATGCACCAGGCACTGCCCGCAGGTGGTTCACCTTCTGATTACATACTCGCAGTATCTGTGTCCTCAAAATCCAACAACTGGATGGTGACGGACTTTGCTGAGGTGGGCGGGAGGATAACCTCATTGTTAATCAAATCCTGTACCTCATGACGGAGGCGGAAGCAATTATCAGTGGCATGGCCGGTTTGCTGGTAGTACGCACAGTACAGAGCAGTATCATGTGTGGCAGGGAGATTCTTCGGTAGGGGTCGAGGCTCCAAGGTTTAAGATGCCCCTTTTTGGCCAAAATCAAAAGTGCCCTAGACAAAGGCATGTAGAGAGGATGGAAGACCCTGTGCCCTCGGGGCAGGTACTTTGGAGCCTGAGCACTCTTGCTAGATGCACTAGCGAACGGATCAGCGGGCGCGGCCTTGGATTTCTGATCCTTCCCGGATACAGGGTTGGGAGCGGGAAGAACTGTTTTGGCATGACGAGGCCTATCCCGGTTCTCTGATTGACTGGAACTGCCCTCAGGCGGAGTGGGGAAAGCGTCTTCCACTGCTTTTGACATAACTGCGGATATCTGTTGCTTGTTCATCCCCCCGGCTTTCATAGCCTCGACTGCCCACAGCAGCTGTTTGATAGGGTCGGCATCTGTCTTCATTTTATCTTTACCTCTGGCCTCGGCCTGATTGAGGGTTTGGGTTGATGTTAACACGTCATTGTTGTAATTGGAGGCCATCTCCGGTTGACTAAGTTCAATAACAATTCGGCCCAACAGCGGGGGCTCCTGGGGTACAAAGCTCCCGGCGTATGGTACAGCTGGTGGTGAAGCTGACATCCCATAGGCGAGATCCGCCACAGATCTCTGGAGATCACCTATCATCCCCATTAGTTCAAATGTAGTAGGCTCACGAGCCTGATATAGCTGAGGGGCCCAGACCGGGTGTGCAACCGGCGATCTGGGTGGATGCGGCATATCAACAGTGGTTTCACTGTGTAGGGTGATTCCTTGATCCAACGCGGCCGTCATGACCACGATCTCGTCTGAATTCTGCGTCATGCTAAGTTCTGCCTCAGCAAGAAGAAGACACTAGCTATTCTGGCTCAACTCTCTGAATTTCTGAACTGAAACGGAAAACAAACAGTATTTCAGCCCCAGACAGATCAAACACGGGTGTAGCCGAACAACTGCACTCTACTATTGATCACTGTTCCCCAGAATCACTGTTCGAAATACTGAATCTGATACCCACAGATATAACTAATTCTCAACAACACTGATACCGGTGCCCTCGGGCCTGATACCCAATCTTGCAAACTGACATGTGTGTTCCTGTAGAGATACACTCTAAAAGCACATAGCAGGTAAAAGAGAGCCAAAACACCCCTATGCTGGGGTAGGGTTTCCCTGTCCTATTTTGTCAGGAGCTAGGGTTTCACTACGCACGCAGCGGTTTCAAACAACCTATATCGGGTAAGCAACCTGTCCTAGTTTGGAATGGTCACTATGGATTTCAATATGCACTAGGTCGAATGGTCGAAAATGGTGCCCCGGTAAAACCGGGGTTTGTGTTCCCATACTGGCAGAGCCCGCAACCAGTCAGCCTTATGGTCATGCCTTGACAAGACAAGCCTCCGGCAAACCGCTTAGGAATAGCAGATGGCCAACACGGTGTCCTAGGCGCACCAATGCACATGCAATGCAAAGAAACACATAAGTGTAGTCAAAACAGGATATCACGAGTTCGAGTCAAGCTCTCTAAATCCCCAGCGGAGTCGCCAGAAACTGTAACAGTGCCCGCGTGGGGCCTCGCTACTACAGTTCGGACTCTCCTTTTTTGTTATGTTGCGGTTCGTAATCTGAACCAAAGAGTCCAACTCTGGCAAATCGTTTTGAGAAAAACAGATTTTGAAAAGAAGTGCCAAACATGGACTGCTTTGCCAGATACAGAGTCGCCACCTAAATATTTTTAAAATGGCGAAATTTAGGAAACCCTGACTCGGTGCCGAAGGCCATGTGTCCGTCATTACCAAAGTTGTCTTGGCTCGGGAGCTTGGGTACGATCGGGGAAGGTCAGCTATGAGCACCCCCTTTCGCCCGGTCCGAAGACTGGCCTCTACTAACCATGATATCCGATTTTGAAAACGTTATGTGTTCTTATTCCGGTTATTAGCCTAGAATTACTATGTTATGTGCACAGCAAACAAGTATAGACTAGATTGCCTAATTTGGAAACAAGCATTGCATATCCGTTTGTTTTGAAAATGCTTTGGAATTTGCTACTCGCAAGTAGGCTAAATCACGGATTTCAATGAGTTTTCTAACTCAAGCAACCCAACCTCCACCCACAGGCATTCAAACAGTTTATCTCATGTAAGCACTTAGCCGCATGGTAAGCATACTATCATGTCAACATTCACACGCATGCGAGATGCTAAAGCATAAATACTTACATTGTACTCCGTGCCAAAACAATAAACTAGTTAGCAAACATGCATGCCCCTAGTTTATGTTAGGGTGACTAATGCAACACATACAGAGATACAGTTTAGAGTAGACTCGGCTAACCCTAAAATGGCATGTGAAATGCTACAAATATCACGTATTCAATTTGGAATCGAAAATGCAATGCAGTTTGTATGATGTACCGAGCCTGGTGCATGTAAACAAATGCATGAATGCACGCATGCATAGCATAAGATATGCTAAAATAAACGTGCCCTAATCTACCATCGTAAGCAGGTAAATAAAAGGGAAGAAAGAAATGGGGGTTGGAAGACATACACACAACTCACCCACGCTTATTACAGATTTGCCCTCGCCCGGAGGGACCAAAAGAATAACACAAATTAACTAACTACGCAAGCTAATTAAATATTACAAACCCTAAATTAATTAAACAAATTAATTAATCTAATTAAAACAATAAACCACCTCCGGAAGAGGGCCAGATGCAGCGCATGCTCGGGACTTGCTTGGAATCGCACTGCCATGCATAGTCTGCCTCTGTTTTCCCTGCTCTGCTCCTCTGAAAACTGCCAAAGTCTCAGGAATGCCTCTCGGGACACTGGGGGATACCACCGGCTGAGTAGAATTACCACCGGCAATAGGGTGTGGCCATCGGCACAAAATGAATCCATCGGCTGATGACTGACTGCCGGCCGGCACCAAATGTTCGGTTGGCAAACAATGCCCGCAGAACCTGCAACTCACAGCAGTAGAGGGCAAAACTTGCATGGCAATACAATTCAAACAATGTATGCACCAATCATGCCCCCTATCATGTTTGTGACTCAAAGGGGCATGTGTCTCGATTCTCGGGCCACCAATCACGTATTTCCATGCATGATGGCCTAAAGAACCAAGTTGTGCACTTTCATGTCAAATGAAATGCAAACCAAACAAACAAAACAAGGCCCAATTCCTATCACCAAGTCAAGGAACAAGGCATGCATGCAAGATGCAATGCAAGCTAGGCATGCAAGCTAAGGATGCAACATGGCATGGCAAGACACTTATGTAAGCATACAAGCAAACATGAGACAATGCAAACCAATGGAAAGGTGGACTTCGACATGATTTAGGCAACTCTAAATAGGCCTAAAACAGTAGCCAAAACCATGGAAGTGAAGGCCAAAATACGAACAAACATGCAAGCACTCATGATCCAACTCTTAGGCATATAAAGGCAACTCTTAAGCACACTTAAAGAGACCCAACAATAGACAATTAGCATGCAACATAAGCTTTAAAATCATGTCAAAATGTGGTGCCAAACCAACTCAAATGAGACAAGCATAAGCATGCAAGCATGGTCCAAGTACTTGAAGCAAGGTAATGAAGTTTTGAAGCACACTTAGCATAACAAACATGGCATGCATTAAACAACTAAAAACAGATTTTTAGCATGTTAAAACAAGGCCAAAGGACTACTTAGATGGCATCTAAGTGGCTCAAATATGAAGGCATGCATAAGTGCTCTTTCAAGAAGCATATAACACATGCTCAAGAGGCAACAAAGAGACAACCAAGGCAAGCATACAAGCATGTCTTAGGGACTAAAATAACATATAGGGTGGTTCCAAACCACTAAAATGATGCAAGCAACACATGCTACACATTCACATACTTGAAGCATACAAGCCACAAATACAAAGGAGCTATACTAAGCATGCCAAGATCAACCCAAACACCTATGGACAGACCTAAAGCATGGCAAAATAAGCATAAAGCCTTCACAAGGCTAAGCCTAAAACATGCTAGAACAAAGGCTAACAACCTAAGGCATATTAAGGCAATTACAAGGCATTACATGGTAGGTATGCTAAGCATGCATGGTGTACCAAAACCAATACACAACAATGTTATATTATGACATAATAAACATAAAATGCAGCCAAGGCATGATCAACACACACTCTAACATAGGCTTCCTCAAGAGGCCAAAAATGGTCCCTTTCAAGGACAACAAGAAGAGGGGGTGGCCCTCCCCTTTTTGAGACTTTAAGGCACCATCTCCACCACTGAAATCCCTCAAGATTTCAGTGGTGAAGAGGCCCAAACACCAAAGTCTCGAAACTTGCACAAAATAGCACAAAAATGGGGCCTTTCAAGGCCTAAGGGTGGTCAAACACACCCAAACCACAAAACACTCTTAACAAACAATCAAGAGGGCCTAAAACAGAACTTTTTTATGTTATACACTAAACACAAAACAGCTCTAAGATAGGTAGAAATAGGATGCAAAAATGGGGAATAAAAGGGAAGTTTCTTACCCTTGAAGACCACCTTCACAAATGATGCTCCAACAACCCTTCTTGGCTTGAATCCACCTCCAAAACTCTCAAATAAGCCTCCAAGGGTCTCAAGTCCAAGAGATGGTGTGTTAGTGTGTGTATGTGAGCAAAAATGGCACAAAACACACACTTATAGAGATAGAAAATATATCTAACCTTAACCCTAGAACTCAAGCTTTACCAAAGCTGTCTAAAATGTCTAACAAGTGTCTAACCCTAATGCCAAGAGAAGAAGCTCTCCTATATAGGCAATTCCCTCTTGTAAGGCTTACAAAACAAGCCATCCAAGAGGGAAATCCCTCCATACACGTGTATGGAGGGGAATGGGGTGGGTGCCAACTATCACAGTTGGCAAGAAATATCTACAAAAAGTAGATGAACAGTAGTCGGCCGCTCAAAATTGTCATTTTGACAAAATTGAGTGCCGACCGGCAACAAAGAGTGCCGACCGGCAATATACATTGCCAGTGGCAACAAAAACCAGCCGGTGGCCTCTAGCCACTGCCGGTGGTGTGTGGGGATGCCTCACAAGGCATTCTCTGCCCCTCCAAGGCAAAGCACAAGTGTTTGGTGCAAAACCAGACACAAAACAGTCGAGTTCGGAGATCCTGAGGCAGGGCGCGTAGCCAAGACCTCCGGGAACTCCAAACGAACACAAACATGGATAATCACCGAGTGTTCAAACGGTGACGTCCAAGTCTTGAGGACGGTCAAAAATGGGGTGTCTACAAGTTAGGAACTCCTCAATGCAACAAAATTATAAGTTTGTGTTTGGCACACTACTCAAGGAGGTTAGTGGTTTATGGAGTGAGGCTTGGCTTGTAAGGAAAAAGGCTAACTTGTAAGAGTTTGATTGAGAAGAAAATAACCTGACTTGTAAAGAAAACGTGTAAGAACGTCTTTGGAATTTGACTGAGCAAAGAGTGGTGTAAAGACTTGGAGCTGGAATTGTGACCAAGTGTGTCTACTAATTCCACAAGCATGAAGTTTGCATGGTTGGCCTTGACCGAGCCCTGCATGCGTGCACAATTGGGGCGAAGCTATGATTCACTGACGTGGTAAGTAACTTAGTCTGACCTTGAAATTATGGCGCTCGGTCTTGGCGGCGGCTTGTTATGCTTAGGCTGGCTGAGGTTTGGTCTGGCCAAGTGCTTCATGCTCAATCGGGCTGAGGCTTTTTGGCGCTCGTGTGGACGAGGCTTTTGGTGCTCAGACTGGCTGAGGCTTGTTGTGCTCAGTCTGGCTGAGGCTTTTGGCGCTCGGTTTGGCTGAGGCTTGTTATGCTCAGCCTGGCTGAGGCTTTTGGTGCTCAGTCTGGCTGAGGCTTTTTGTGCTCAGTCTGGCTGAGGCTGTCAATAAGTGCTGCAAATGAAAATGTTATTGAGACAACACACAGATAGTTGAGATACATAAAATTGTTGTCATGGACAGTGTAGTCCAATCGATCAAAGTTTACATTATGCATCAAAAAGAAAATACAACAACTGAGCAATACAACAGTAGGAATTTATTGAAAGTAGCGCCTCAGGTGTTCAGCGTTCCAGGGGTGGGGGAGGTCTCGACCTTCCATGTTCTGAAGTCGGTAGGTGCCTGGACGTGGTCGGGCTTTCACAACGTAAGGTCCCTCCCATTTGGCTCCCAGTTTACCCTTAGTCAGATTTTTGGTGGCAAGAGTTGCTTCTTTCAAGACAAGGTCCCCTACAGCGAACTCTCTTGGTCGGACTTTGCGGTTGTAATGTGTTCTCATTTTTTGTTGGTATGAGGCCAGTCTGACAGCAGTGGTTTCTCTGAGTTCTTCAATTAGGTCCAGGTCTGCCCGACGGAGCTCTTCCGTTAGTACTGGATCTAGATGTAAAGCCCTAGGGGTAGGCAGACCGACTTCCACCGGAATAACTGCCTCAGCGCTGTATGTTAAGCGGAAAGGGGTTTCCCTAGTGGGAGTCCGAGCTTTAGTTCGGTAAGCCCAGAGTACATTTGGTAGTTTCTCAGCCCAAAGTCCCTTAGCAGCTTCTAGCTTAGTTTTGACGATCTTCAGAAAAGAACGGTTGGTGACCTCAACTTGGCCATTGGCTTGGAGATGACCGGGGGAAGAGAAACATGGTTGAATTTGGAGGTCTACACAGAACTTCCTGTACTTGGCGTTGTCGAATTGTTTGCCGTTGTCGGAGATGATGGCCTGGGGGATGCCAAACCTGCAAACGATCGACTGCCAGATGAACTTGGTTGTGTTCTGCTCAGTAATGGTGGCAAGGGGTTCTGCCTCTACCCATTTAGTGAAATAATCAATGGCGACGATGGCAAATTTGGTCTGGCCTCGGCCGGTGGGTAAAGGACCAATTAGGTCGATCCCCCATTTGGCGAACGGGTAGGGGCTGCAAAGTGTGATCAATTCAATAGGAGGAGCATGGGGGATGTTGGCAAAACGCTGACACTTATCACATTTAAGCACGAAGTCAATCGCATCTTGGTTGAGAGTAGGCCAGAAATATCCAGTGCGAAGTATCTTGTGGGCGAGGGACCTGTCGCCTGAGTGATTGCCGCAGATACCCTCATGAATTTCTTGCATCACATAGGTTGCTTGAGCCGGATTGAGGCACCGCACATAAGGGCGTGAGAAACCACGTTTGTACAAAATGCCGCTGACGATGATGTAATTGGATGACCAGGCCCTGACTTTGGCAGCTTGCTGTTGGTCGTCTGGAAGTTCCCCTGTTGTCAGAAATAGAAAGATGTCCGACGCCCAAGGGATGGGCTCATTTTGAAGGAATTGTATTTCGTGCTAGTCGGGGCAAGCGGCGGGGGGGGATAGGTATTCGAAGTGGACACCACGGCTGAGGTCGGACTGGTCTGCGGAAGCCAACTAAGCCATCTCATCTGCCTTAGAGTTTTCTGCCCGAGGAATGTGCTTGATGTGGAAGGTATTGAAGAGGCGAACAAGGGGAAGTGCAATATCCCTGTAAGCCCGCATTGTGTCCTCCTTGGCATCGAATTCTCTCGTAATCTGTTCGACGACGAACTGGGAGTCGCTGAACACTCGGATGTGGCTGACACCAATATCCCTGGCTAGGCGAGGACCTGCTATTAATGCCTCATATTCGGCCTCATTGTTACTGGCCTTAAACAAGAAACGGAGAGCACATTTGAAATACCACCTTTAGGGGCGGTGAGGATTAGGCCAGCCCCACTACCTTCCCTGCGGGATGATCCGTCGACGTTGAGAGTCCAAAAATAAGGGTCTTCTGGCTCGATGGGAGCTGGTAGGGGTGGAGAGGCAGTGGTTGGGGCAGGATTAGTGAATTCCAGGATGAAATCGGCGATAGCCTACCCCTTAATTGCTGTTCGAGGCCGGTAGGAGATGTCAAACTGGTTGAGTTCCACTAACCACTGCATGAGTCTGCCGGAAAGTTCTGGTTGCTGTATGACCTTCTTCAAGGGTTGGTCGGTGAGAACCACTATGGAGTGGGCTTGAAAGTAAGGACGGAGTCGTCTGGAGGCGGTGACCAAGGCCAAGGACAATTTTTCTAACAGTGGGTAGTTCTGCTCCGCTTCCCTGAGGGCCCGACTGATGTAGCAGACCGGTTGTTGGACAGAGCCGTCTTCCCTGATAAGAGCTGCACTGATAGCTGTGCTTGATACGGCTAAATAGAGGAAAAGTGGCTCGCCCGTGAAAGGAGGGAGGGTTGGCTATGCACTGCTTCAACTGTTGAAAAGCCTTTTCGGATTCAGCCGTCCATTCAAAAGTTTGCCGAAGAACTTTGAAGAATGGTAAGCACTTATCCGTTGTGCGGGATATGAAGCGGTTAAGGGCTGCAACTCGGCCAGTGAGTCTTTGGACCTCCTTAACCGTTCTAGGTGACTGCATCTCGATCAAGGCCTTGATCTTTTCAGGGTTAGCTTCAATGCCCCGCTGACTGACCATAAAACCCAAAAACTTCCCAGATCCTACGCCGAAGGCGCACTTCTCTGGGTTGAGCTTCATTTGGTACTTGCATAGGGTGGCGAAGGTCTCTCGTAGGTCGGTCAGATGATCAGTAGAGAGTTTGCTCTTGACTAGCATGTCGTCAACATATACTTCCATATTTCGACCTATCTGGTGATGGTAAACGGCATTAACCAACCGTTGGTAGGTGGCCCCAACGTTCTTCAATCCGAATGGCATCACACGGTAGTGGTAGGTACCTCGATCGGTAGTGAAGGATGTATGTTCCCGATCGGACGGGTGCATCAGGATTTGGTTGTAACCAGAGAAAGCATCTATGAAACTGAGCATTTGATGACCGGCCGTGGCGTCGACCAGCAGATTTATGCGGAGAAGAGGATAGCTGTCTTTGGGGCAAGCTCGGTTCAGGTTAGAGTAATCGACACAGAGTCGCCATTTGCCATTGTTCTTGCGGACTAGGACCACGGTTGACAACCATTTAGGGTAGTCCACGTTTTTGATGAATTGGGCCTCAAGGAGCTTGTCAACCTCTGCAGCTATAAGAGTATTGCGCTCCGGATGAAAGATGCGCTGCTTCTGGCGGTAGGGTCGGAAATGGGGTTCGATGCTGAGGCGGTGAGTTATGAAAGAGGGGTCAATGCCCGGCATGTCTAAATGGGTCCAGGCAAATACATCACTGTGCTCGATCAGAAGGGCAGCAAGGTCGGCCTTAGCTTGGGGGGATAGTTGGCTGCCGATCTTGGCAGTTTTCATTGGGTTAGTGGGATCGATGGGAATCTCAACGAGCTCCTCCACCGGTTCTCCTCTGACCAGCTCGTCCTCATCTCGGACGTCAAGTCCTTCAATGATCATGGCCTCCTTCAGCTTGACTTTCTTGAGTGAGGCGACATAACATTCCCTGGCTATGGTCTACTCCCCCCTTACTGTCCCGACGCCCAGGTCAGTAGGGAACTTTATAGCGAGGTGGTAGGTTGAAGTGATAGCTTGGAAAGCGTTGAAGGCGGTGCGACCAAGGATGATGTTGTAGGCAGAGGGGCAGTCGACCACAAGGAAAGTGAGCAACTTCGTAGTCTGCTGTGGGTATTCGCCGATGGTGATGGGGAGATCGATGGAGCCGATGGAGGTCACCTGGTCGCCAGTGAAACCGACCAAAGGGGTTTAGAGGGGAGACAGACTGTCCTCCCTAATCTTGAGCTGGCGGAAGCAGTTGAAGAATATGATGTCTGAAGAACTGCCGTTGTCGATGAGAACCCATTTGACCTTATAGTTGGAGAGGATGGCAGAAATGACGAGAGGGTCATCATGAGGATAACGGATGCCTGTACAGTTGGTGTCCGTGAAGGTGACGGGCTCTGTCCACTGCTTGGGCTGTTTGGAGGGTCGGTCTACCGTGGCAACTACTTTGTCTGAGCCTTGCTTTATCTTTCTGAGTTCTTCCCTTTGAGCTGAGCGGGATGGTCCCCCACAAGCAAGGCCACCTGAGATGACTCAGATTTCACCGACTGGCGGAGGGGGATTACCTGGCGGCCGAGGCTGTTGTGGAGGGCGATCATGGCCTTGGTTAGGTTGGGCTGGCTGCCGGGGTGGGGTGCGCCGGCGGTTGTTTCTGAGGGGCTCGGTTCTTTGCCTCTGCTGTGGGTGGATGTCCGTGAAGCGGCTGAGACGCCCTTGACGTATTAGGGTCTTGACCTGATCCTTGAGGTTGATGCAGTCATCAGTGTTATGGCCATGGTCCTGGTGGAAACGACAATATTTGGATTGGTTTTTTCGATTGGAAGGGGTCCGTGAAGGTAGGGGCCATTTGAGGGGGTAGTCCCGTTGGATCTGGTTGAGGACTTGTTCCATGGGAGAATTAAGGGGGGTGTACCGCTCGAACAAACCGGGCGGTTGGGCTGGTGCCGACCGGTCAACGCGGGGGGGTCGGTCTGTATAGTGGGGCGTTTGGCTATTATACTGGGTGTTTCTGGGTTCTGAGTCTTTTCTCTTTTCCCTGGGGGTTGGGTTTTTAGCTATGGGATCCTGCCGGGCGGCTAGTGAATCTTCAGCATTCATGTATTTCTGGGCTTTGGAGAGTAGGGCTGCCATGGAGGCCGGGGGGTTTTTGTAGAGGGAGAAGAGGAATTCGGACGATCGTAGCCCGGCCATGAAAGCCGTGAGGATGACCTTGTCATCGTTTTCCGCTACTTACAAGGCTTCGGTGTTGAATCGAGTAACAAAACTGCGCAGCGACTCTCCTTTGGTCTGACGGATGTTGAGGAGTTAGGTTGTCGGGCGGCGTTGGCGCTGGGCTCCAATGAAATGGCTAATGAAGGAGTCGCTGAGGTGCTGGAAAGTGGAGATAAAGTCTGCTGGTAACTGGCTGAACCACAATCGAGCTGACCCCTTCAGTGTCACGGGGAAAGCCCGACACGTGATCTCGTCAGGGAAGGCATGGAGGATCATGAGGGTATGGTAGGACTCCAGATGGTTGACTGGGTCTGTCGTACCGTCAAAAGAGTCAATGGTGGGCATCTTGAACTTGGCGGGCAGAGGTTTGTCCCGAATGGAGGCAACAAATGGTGAGTTTGCTGTGGTAGAGGGTTTATGCTGAATGTTCTGCATGATCCCTTGGAGTTGGAGCTTTATTGCTCGGAGTTTAGCGTCCCAGAGGGGAATGTTGTCACCACGGTCAGTCAATGGGGGCTGGACGCTGCTGGTTTCCTTTTCAGGGGCTGGTGTCACGACCGACGGGTGTGGGGGTGGAGGTGATAGATTTATATGTGGGGAAGGGGGTTGCAAACCTTCCAAGTTGGGTGGATAGGGTTGCGGAACAGTATGGCTCGGGGCTCTGTCTTGGTTAGGCGGAATATCTGGAGGTGGTGGAGGAGGCATCGGAAGGTTTCTTTGGAGTAAAGCATTTATCAGGGCCTGGTTTTGCTCGGCCATGCGGTTAATGCTGTTGGTAAGCTCGATAAAATACTGCGGTGGATTGTTTGGATTAGGGAGGTCGGCCTGATGGTCGGCAGCATTATTGTGAGAAGCCATGGATCTAGTCGTGACCATACACTTTGATGGGTAGGAGAGAAAAGGTTGTTGGGATAGGGTCTCCGGCGACAATGAGCACAACTGGCGCGCGGAGCAAAGTCGTTCCCACAGACGGCGCCCACTGATGATACAGTTTGTTCCAGTGAATGGGTCGGACAGGTCCAGGCCCCTCAATGCCCACGTCCAAATGATCAAGCCCACTGGATAACCTGCAAACGAGTCCAACGGGGAACGGGGTAGTCCCCCAGTGAACCCTCCGATGAGCAAGTTAGAAGGAGGAGTAGGGCGTAGAGAGAGATTAGAGATAGAAAGCTTAACCTTCTTCTTGTCTTCAATGTTTGCTTATATCCTTTGGTAATCATTTCCCTGTCCCTTCTGACCTGCCCTCCTCGCCGAAAGTCTATGCTGTAGCTTACCTTGTTTAGGGTAAGGGGGTTCTGTTCCGACGGAGAGGTGTTGTCGTAATAAATGCTGTGATAGGCTGCATTAATGGTGATGTGCAGTGGCAATAACTTTATAGATCTTTGTCTGCTAATGTGGCTCGTCCTTCACCTGCCATCTGCCTGAATGTCATTGGTTCTTTATGCCATGTTGGATTCCAGCTGTTCTGGACCTCACCAGCTAGGTTATGTATTAGGCTCCAAGTGATGACTTGGGTTGTTCATAGTGATTCATGGCCTTTATAGGCCTATACACGTCACAATAGATCTAGGTCTTTAGAGGTTAAAAGCTTTTGAAGCTTTGTGTGTGATTCATTATGCAGCCTTTTCTTGGGGTGTAATTCCGCAAGTTATTTAGGTGGGATTCTTGAATCATTTTAGTCTTATCCTCCTCATTGTCTTATTTATCTTATTCTCTCAGTTACAGTCAACGAGTTATAACTCATAACTACCGAGTAGCCCTTATTTCATCATCAAAACCCCTAGCCAATTAAGCCCAAATCGATGCAATCCATTCCCCTACCTTTTGGCTTTCCAGTTTAACCCTATAATTAGAAATCAGTTGTTTAGAATTTCCAACTGCTAATACTCTGCAAATTCTGCAACCAAGCACTTCCTATTGAGATTTCTGAATAGCTTTCTGTATATTCAACTTGTGTAACTGTGCATGTTTACATTAATTTATATAGCCTTAAATCTATTACTGAAAAAGGAAATACAAATATTCATATTTACACTAATTCCTAATATAACCAATCATGCCATATATACAATATATTCTCATACCCCGCTCAAATTCAAGGTATTTTAGCAGAAAATACAAAGAGTTTGCTAAGAAAAAACTGAAACTGAGCGGTAGTGTGAGTCTTGGTGAAGAAGTCCTCAAATTGCAACGCGGAGGAGATGAAAGGAAGCGAGATAGAGCCAGACTGCAAATGCTGGCGGACAAAGTGACAATCAATCTCAATGTGTTTCGTCCG
This sequence comes from Camellia granthamiana, assembly GCA_036172215.1. NCBI lineage: Eukaryota > Viridiplantae > Streptophyta > Magnoliopsida > Ericales > Theaceae > Camellia > Camellia granthamiana. Next base: position 79,551,494 of record CM069914.1, on the reverse strand, counting down.
TTCATGAAAGATAGTATTGTGGGCAATCTGAATAACACTGCGGTTGTCACAATAGAGAGGTCAGAGAAGACTGAGGTACACCCAAATCAGAGAGAAGACAACAAAGCCAAACAAGCTCAGCAGTAGCATGAGCCATAGCACGGTACTCAGCTTCGGCAGTAGAGCAAGCAACAACAGTTTGTTTCTTGTGTTTCCAATAGATCAAGGAATTGCCAAGAAACATACAAAAACTAGAGATAGACTTGCGATCATTAACATCACCAGCCTAATCGGAATCAGCATAGGCTACCAAGTCTAAAGAGGAAGTAGAGGACAATAGTTAGCCCTGAAAGATGGTACCCCGGAGACAGCGAAGAATGCAAACCAAAGTAGTCCAATGGGTAGAGCGAGGAGCATAAAGAAACTGACTAACCACATGAAAAGCATAAGTAAGATCAAGGCGAGTAGTAGTCAAATATACTAAACAACCCATAAGCTCGCGATAGAGAGTAGGATCCTCTAGAGAGACACCATTAGTAGAGTTGATCCCCACATTAAGCTCAATAAGGATATCAGAAACCTTAGTATCAGTAAGACCGGCATGATGAAGAACCTCATTAGCATTCTTGGCCTGAGACAGAAAATAGCCCTTTGGAGAAGAGGCAACCTCAATACCAAGAAAATACCACAATGGACCCAGATCCTTTATTTCAAAGATGCGAAAAAGATGTTGTTTGACCTCAGAGATAGCAAAAGAGTTAGAGCTAGTGATGATCATATCATCCACATAGAGTAAGAGAACAACAAAACCAGCCGAGGTATGTCTGAGAAACAAAGCAGAGTCGGAAACAGAAGGATGAAACCCAAGCTCGGTAACAGTAGTCTGAAAGCGATCATACCAAGCATGAGGAGATTACTTCAAACCATACAGAGGATGTCCAAGATAACAAACCTGCCTAGAGGAGTGGAAAATGTCAGGGAGAGGACGCATGTAGACCTCCTAAGTGAGATGACCGTTAAGAAAAGCATTCTTAACGTCCATCTGATAAAGAGGCCAATGTCGAACAGTAACAACAGAAATCAAGATACGGACAGTTGTCATCTTGGTAACAAAGGAAAATGTCTCCTCATAATTAATACCATACTTTTGCAAGAAACCCTTAACACCCAAGCGACCTTTATATCGTTCGAGAGAACCACCAGAATGAGTCTTGACTTTATAGACCCATTTGCAACTAACCAGATTCTTGCCAGCAGGCAAAGGAACCAACTCCCAAGTGTTAGTCTTCTGCAAGGCAAACAACTCATCCTCTATAGCTTGAACCCAATTAGGATCCTGACAGGCCTCCGTGTAACATTGAGATTCTAAAAAAGAATGAATAACAGACAAAAAAGTATGATAGGAAGCAGAAAAACATGTATTAGACCAACCCAACCAACTTGGAGGACGACGTTCATGAGTAGGATATCGGTGTACAACGGGATCAGAGTCGTCAGAAGCAGGAGGTTCAACAGCAGGGGTAGAGACAACTGGTGGAGGAGGAGCCTTATGATGAGAATAAACTAACAAAGGAGAAGGGGAAGAAGCCGAAGGAAGAGAAGTAACCAGAGGTGAAGGAGGAGGAGAAGATGGAACAAGCTCAGGAAAAACAGTGGAGATGTACTCATCAGACGGGACCTTAGAAAGAAATGGATCAATATGAACCAAATCCTCTTTGGAAACTAGGGTGGTGAGAGGAGAAAGCTGAAAGTAAGGTAGACGTTCAAGAAAGACAACATGGTGGGAGACATAAAGGCGACGAGAAACAGGGTCATAATAACAATAACCTTTCTAAGTGAGACTATAACCCAAAAAGACACATAGAACAGATTGAGCACTAAGTTTGGTCTTATCTTTACAGGGTAAAAGGACAAAATAAGCAGACCCAACCACACAAAAGAGAGAGTAATTTGGAAGTTGGGAAAACAGACCCTCATAAAGAGACTAACCAGAAAGAAGGGGGGTAGGTATAAGGTTGAGAAGAAAAGCAGCAATAAGAACTGCCTCACCCTAAAACGGAACTGGAACGGAGGTAGAGAGAAGGAGAGACCTAGCTGTCTCAAGAAAATGACGGTGTTTACGCTCAGCTCGACCATTTTGGGCAGGTGTATCAATACAAGAAATTTGGTGAATGGTACCCAATTTGGCCAAGTATTTACAGAATTCAGTTTTAAAGTATTCCCCACCCAAATCAGACCACAACAACTTAATAGTAGACCTAAAATGTGTAGTGACCATAGACTGGAAAGTACGGTATATCTGGTAGAAGTCAGACTTATGAGTCATAAGATAAACCCAAGTGTAATGAGTTCAGTCATCAACAAAAGACGCATAGTATGCAGAACCCCCTTTGGTGAGAACAGGAGAAGGGCCCCAAACATCAGTATGAACTAAAGAAAATGGTGTATCAGATATAGAAATACTTTTGTGAAAAGGTGAGGCTGTCATTTTGGCAAGTTTACACCCTCGACATTTAGTAAGTGTACTAAAAGAAACTTTACCCAATATGCTTGACTGAGCTAAAGACCGTAAGAGATCAACAGATAAATGCCTTAATCTAGAATGCCACAAGTAAAAAGAACTAGACAGAGAATCTAACTAAAAAGCGAAAAAGGCAGTCTGAGAGATTGTCATAGACAAATGCAAGCTCTCCACCACATAAAGGTCTCCAACTCTACGGTCGATCCCAATCTGCTGCTTAGACATCTGATCTTGCACAAAATAGATAGAAGAAGAAAAGATAATATCAAAACCAGAGGCATCAAGCTGACTGATACATAATAAACTGACAGATAACTAAAGAACATAAAAGACAGATAGAATAAAGACAGTAGACATAGCAGATGGTAGAACAAACCCAACGGATATAACAGACATACCAGACCCATTAGCAGCATTGATGGTAATAGGAAAGGGATGAGGAGTACAATTTTAAAGTAAGGGGAGATGAAGAGTCATATGATGAGAGTCACTGGAGTCAAAAATTCAGACAGACGAAGAAATACCTGAAGAAGACTCAAGCAAATCTAAATGAAAAGATGAAACAATGTAGGCAAATGGGGATGGCTGGAAGGTAGACAATATATGCTGAAGCTGACTAATTTGAGCAGTCAAGGAAGCCAAGTCAGGATCAGGAGTTTAAGTAGATGCAGTATACGCAGCGAGAGGAGCCAGAATTGGTTCTAAGACTGCTGAAAAGATGAGGCAGACAGACGTCTCTTCTTGGGACAGTGGTACTTTCAATGGCCCCTCTGATGACAGAAAGCACATTCATCTGAGGCAATGAGAACCTTCTTGGGCTTTACAAAAGTTGAAACCGTCATCATCATAATGAACTAAAATAAAATAAAATAGAGAACCGTAATAAACTGAAATTTGATAGGGCAACAATGTAATAAACCAAAGCCTGAGAGCTTCAAATATAATAACACCCAGACCAGATGGATTTCGGACTAGAGAGAAGTAGAAGAATTCGAGGCTGAGATGGACCAGACTTGCGAACTAGAGAGAAGTAAAAGAAGCCGACTCCAAACCATAAAGAGATTGCGAACCACAATGGGTATGGGTGTCGCGATTCTAAACTAGAGGAAGAGAGAACTGTGTGAACACCTAGAAAGATGGACTAGAGACTTGTGAACGAGAGAACCAAGCGTTTCAATAGACTAAACTAGAGATGGATCAAAGTCTTGCAAACTCGAGATGGGTCGCGAGAACAGATGGATCGAACTCCAATGACCTAGAGAGCAATCTCGAGTATCTGAACCAGAGAGACAGAGAGAAACGAAGACCCCTGAGTCGCGACTTTAGACAAGGCAGCCAGAGATGACTTCAAACAACAGGCAACAACTTTGAACAAGCGGCGTGAACGCTGGTCAGACCTAGCGTTTCGGACGTGGCTCTGATACCATGTAAGATTTCTGAATAGCTTTCTGTATATTCAACTTGTGTAATTGTACATGTTTACATCAGTTTATATAGCTCTAAATCTATTACTGAAAAAGGAAATACAAAGATTCCTATTTGCACTAATTCCTAATATAACCAATCATGCCATATATACAATATATTCTCAAGCCTATATACCACAAATTCCAACACTTTTGGTGTAGAACCAGTGAAGGAAAGAAGGAGAAGAAGAAGAGAAAAGAAAAAAGAGAACATAAAGAAGAAGAGAGATATAATTTTATAAAGGGAGATAATAGAGGTTATCAAATTCCCACTGTATTCAATTATGATAAAAAAATAACATAATAGTCCAATACACATCCACACATACACACACACACACATATATATAGGTGTCACGACCCAAACCCACCCCTATGGGTTTAGCATCGTAACCGGCCAGTAATCCATGGATTACCGAAAGCCTCTGAACAGAATAATATATATAACAGGGGCTGCAGAAGCAAATATATAAACCTATATAGTCCATAGAGCTGTGCAGACATACATGGTCCCTGGAAATTTAAACTTTTCATATACACATATATATACATACAGATGTGGCGACGAAAATATAGTAACCTTACATCACCCAAGCCACTTACACAAGCTTTCAAATGTGTTCAGACCAGACATAACATTTAGAAAGTACAAAAATCCCAAGGACACAAAATCTTGGGTAGATCTCAAAAGGGAACCTCCACGGGAGGCGTGATGGCTGGCTGACATCAAAACTCGCTAGACAACATCTCAGGCCTGGTCACGGGCTTGCTTACCTACATACATACAAATAATACAGTGAGCTAGAGCCTAGTGAATAATAACTAGGTAAAGGGTTTTAATGAATGATATCTAGCACAGAGTTAGAAATCTGAGTTTATATCAAAAATATATTCTTATTGAAAATAGAGTCTTATGCATATTCAGATTTCAAATCAGAAATAGATTTAGATACATATTCATATTCATATTCATTTTCATATTCAGATTTTCCATAAGATCATACGTGGTACACCCCTTAGCTAACTGTAGACGTCCCCGAACGTCCCGGGAGGGAATCCCGTTTTGTTCATTTGCGCTCACTACAGTTCAGGACTCAATGTCACGGTCCTATATCTAATCTCGCAGAGTGCAATGCAAGACCGATGAATCATCAAAGAGTCCAAATCTGGCAAATCGTTTTTGAAAACAGATTTTTTTGAAAGAAGTGCCAAACATGGACTGCTTTGCCAGATACAGAGTCGCCACCTAAATATTTATTTTGGGGGAATTTAGGAAATCTTGACTCGTGCCTAAGGCCACGTGTCCGTCATCACCAAAGTTGCCTCGGCTCGGGAACTTGGGTACGATTGGGGAAGGTCACTTCGTGAGCACCCCCGCTCGTCCGATCAAAGATCTGCCTCTACTAACCATGATATCGAGTTTTGAAAACATTATGTGCTCTTATTCCAGTTTATTAGCCTAGAATTACTATGTGATGCGCGCAGCATACAAGTATAGACTAGATCGCTTGAGTTGGAACAAAACATTTCATGTTTGTTTTTTAAAGCGGTTTGCTACTCACAAGTAGGCTAAAATGCGGATTTTGCCACCCTCAGGTGGGCTTAGAAAACATGGTGATTTGCCACTATCTAGTGGGCTTAAAACTAGCAATCAATGAATTGTTCCAATTCAGATAATCCAACCTCCACCCATAGCCATTCAGGTAGTTATATCACATAAGCACATAGCCTTATGGTAAGCATGCTATCATGGCAGTCACTCACACACATGCAAGGATGCTAAAGCGTAAACACTTACCAAGTACTCCGAGCCAAAACAGAAGCTGTGTTAGAAATCGATGCATGATCCTAACTATGCTGAGATGCCTAATGCAACACATGTAGGATGCAACTAAGATAGGCTCGGCTATTCTAAAATGGCAGGTGAGATGCAACAAATAACATGTATTCAACTCGGAATTGAAATACGATGCAGTTAGTATGATGCGCCGAGCCCGGTGCATGCAAGTCAGATGAATGGATGCAAACATGCGAGCATAAGTATGCTAATTGAAACATGCCCTAAAACTAACCATCATAAGCTGATAAATAAAATGGAGAAAGACGTGGGGTTGGAAGACATACAACACACACACGCACACTTATTACAACATTGCCCTCCTCGGAGGGTCTGAATAAATAATACAGACTGAATAAATAATTAACTACTCTAGCTAATTAAATATTACAAAACCCTAATTAATTAACAAATTAACTAGGAAAGTGAATAAACTAGCATGCAAGCTATAAAATGGACTACCTCAGCTCTTGTTCCGAATGATGAAAGATGCATGTGTGCTCGGGTTGCTTTGTCGGGAAATTCCTTGCGATGCCCCGATTTGCCTCTGTTTTGCAATTGGTCCTAGAACACTGTACAAAACTTCTGAAGGCTGCTGACTAGTTTTTGCTGCTGGATTCCGATTTGCTGCAATAGAGAGCAAGAAATGGGCATGGCAAAGTATTTTCAACACGTGTGCATGACCACTCTTCCTGTCATTGCACAAGCTCTAGGGAGTGTAGACCTCGATCCTCGTGTCACCAATCACGCATCTCGATGCATGATGTCCGAGGAGTCGAATTGCATGACTCAATGTGAAATGAATGCACATATAAACATAACAAGGCCTAAACTCCATCATGGGTAATACGGAGTGTCGGCGACCGGGAATTGAGACACGTTTCGTCACTTTGAGTACGAAACGTCCCTCGTTTCCCGTGTTTGGACTAACCCTACTCCAAACACAATGCGATGAGATGGCATACACAATGTGACTAACGTACAACCCTAAATGCAATGCAACCTAATCATGCTGGCATGCGAGGGATGATATGCAAACATGCAACTAGCATACGCAATGCTATGAACTGAGAATGGCATACTCAATGCACATGAACTATATGGCATACGCAATGCAATATGGACTTAAACTAAAGTGAGTGGACCTCAGCCCCACTCAAATCAGTGGCCATACATGAAAATGAGACAACCGAAATACATGCAAACATACATGAATACAAAGGACTGATCCTAAGGCATAACATGCAACTCTAACAAAGCATGGCAAATGATGAAATATGGCATGGAAACACACATTCTCCAGCTCTGAAACATGATGCACAATGGTCCCAAATCATGCAAACACTTCACACAATGCATGCTAGATGGCACAATTACCGAAACTAGTGAAGCAGATTACACTAGAGGTACACAAAGTGATGCACAAATGGAAAGACCAGCCCCAAACAGACCCTAGGTAGGTCCAAGATAGTGGGAAAATGACCTAAAATGATGGTTCAATACGCAAAAAAATGAAGCTCATTCAATGGTTCGAAAACAAGGCATACAAGCCCAACTCTCAAACACATTTAAAGAGTGAAAATCATGGGAATATGACATACATGTAAGCTCTGAAATATGATATGCAATGGCCCCAAAACATGAAAACACCTCAGTATATGCATGTAATAGACCTCGAAACTCAAAACTAAGCATGGACATTGAACTACAAGTATGCAAAACAAACATCATTCAACCATGAGACCCAAAAATAGAGCTAAGGTAGTCCAAAATATTCACAAAATTAGTTTAAGACATGGCCAAAAAGTGCTAACATGAAGGGCCAAAACAACATGCAACATAGGCTAGTAAGCATGGTTTACACTACATGTATATGAAGCACATGAGGGGCCACCAAACCAGCCAAAAATAGAAACATGGCATGTCAAAATATGACCAAAAACCCACTGAAACTCAGTCAACACATGTTAGAATGAAGTGTTCCTTTGAAAGGCCAATGAGAGGGTTGTTCTACACATGTATGATGGACACACAAAATGGCACAAATACCTCTGGACAGAGGTTATGAGGGCCCTAAAACTCATTAAAAAGGGCCTGAAATGAGTCTAGGAAGCATGCAAGTAAAGGCTCCTTTGGAAGGCCTTGAAGAGGATTACTCTACACATGCATAATAAACATTCAACATGGAAAAAAGGGCTCTGGACAGAGTCTATGTAGGTCACAAAACTCACAAAAAGTGGCCTAAAACATGGCTTTGAAACATGCAAATAGGGGCTCCTTTGTAAGGCCAACAAAGCTAGTAAACAAAACAAGGGGTGAGAGGGTCATCCATCTCTGATTTTGAGGCTCAAAAATACATGTTAGTCACTGAAAATCAGCTGGATTTCAGTGGCTAAAAGGCCAAACCAAGGCCAACACAAATGCTCTAATGCATAGCTCAAAACAAGAGGAAATGAAGCATGCAAGGGGGTAGACGACCCCCAACAGAAAAATGACCTTGAACAAACATGTTTAGAAGCTCAAAACAAGACTTTTTTCAGTTTATGAAAAAGCCTAAATATGCTTGCAAATAGAGCTAAACTATGAAGCAAAATAAGGCTACAAAGAGGGAAATAGAGACTTACCTTTGTAGAGAAGAAGGCTAGCAGCTTCTGGACCAAAATAGGAAGTCTTCAACCTCTAAAAACCAGCTCCAAGGTGCTTAGAGTGATGGTGGAGGTGTTAGGATAGAAGGTGTAGTGCAATGGTGTAAGAACAATGGAGCTTTGGAGCTTGGATGTAGAGAGATGGAGAGAGGTGTATGTATATGCCTTAGCCAAAATTTCTCAACCCTTGCAAGTGGAGAGGAGGGTCTTTCTTATAGAAGAAGAGGTCCAAGGCTTGTCTTAGAAGCTTGGAGTAAAGGGGCCAAGTTTCTTAAGGAAGCTAAACCAAAAGGGTCAAGCTTCTTGAGGAAGCTAGAGCAAAGGGGTCAAGCTTCCTCAAGAAGCTAAGAAAGGTTCAAGCTTCTTCAAGAAGCTAAAAAAGGTTCAAGCTTCTTGGAGAAGCTAAAAAAAGGTTCAAGCTTCTTGGAGAAGCTAAAAAAGATTCAAAAGGTTCAAGCTTCTCAAGAAGCTAAAACAGGGGTTCAAAAGGTTCAACTCAAAAAAACTAGTCAGTGGCCCCATTTGGTGGTCTCCCGATTGAATGCAAGCTAGTGGTGGGGTGGAAGACCAGTAAATGTGGCCTAAAAACTAAGAAAACCAAAAAACTGACAAGCGGGGAGAAAAGTGGTCTCCAAGGAGAAAAGGTGGTCTCCCACCCTTGTACCACCTCCCAAACAATGAAAATAGGGTCCATGCCAAAAATGAACCAAGACGGATGCAAAACGAGGGTTCGGGAGTCAAAACGCGCAGCCGGGTGCCCCGAAAACTGACTGTTAAGCATCGAAAATGGCGCGCGACCACGAAGGTGGTCTCCTGGGCCACAGTGTCCCTCTAGAGAGAGGAAACAAGGTGTGTGTCAAAAACCGGAGCGAACGGAGAAAGTTAAGCGGTCCCAAACCGAGGCGCACGGCCAACGGCTCTGAAAATCGGAAACTGGTCTCAAAATGGGAACAGTGGTCTACGACCACGAAAAGTAGCCTACAGCCACTGAGAGATGGTCTACAAGACCTCTCCCTCCCTTCGGGAAGAGAAAACAAAACCTGATTCGCAAATCGAGGCAAAGCACAACAGAGTCCCGAAGTCCGGAGACAAGGCTCTCAGCCGAGACTCCGTAACCTCAGAACGAGCACAAAATGCGCAATCACCGAGCGCTCAATCGATGACGTCTGAGTTTTAAGGTCGGTCAAAAATGGGGTGTCTACACTATCATATCAACTTGGTCCTGAGACCCACATGCATAGTCAGTACCGACGACCATAAAGGTCCATATCTTGCGTGCAAGTAGCCGTAGTATTGTTACCTTCAAGAGAGAGCCACGTGAATATAAGCCTCAGTATTGTTACCCCCGGGCAAGGGCCACGTGAATATAAGCCACAGTATTGTTACCCCTGGGCGAGGGCCACGTGTATATTGGCTACGGTATTGTTACCCCCGGGCGAGGGCCACGTGAGCTAAGGATGCCACAAATACATTTCAGAAAAATGGACATTCATTCATAATTCATAAAATAGCATTTCAGAAAACAAATCGTATCATACCAGTTTGAAAATACTTGTAATTAAACATAACTTTACAGAGTTATTACTCACAGTGAACATATGGCTCCAAGCAAACAAGTAGAGTAGACAACTCACTTATCTTGAGGCGCGTAACCTACATAACATGACAGTGACATACATTGAAATACACGCTCGAATTGCACATAACACATGTTCTTGTCTTGAGTGTGTTTCTAGCCTTTATCCTCATTATAGTGTCTTAAACATGGCCTAGGAATGCCTATGATGGAATGATGATGCAAAATGCATTTGAAAACATTTTCCAAAACTTGCGGAAAACAGGGTCCACGTTCGAGCGGACATGCAAGAACTGAAGGTTCGCTCGAGCGTGACTTCCCTCACTTGAGCGGACTGTAAACTTTGGAAAAGTGCTGGTTGTTTTCTTTTCACGCTTGACGGACGCTCGATCCACGCTTGAGCGTGAGACTCAGACCCTCGCTCGAGTGTGACTTCTGTCGCTCGAACGTGCTACAAAACATATGAACTTCTGGATGCATGCATTTCATGCTCGAGCGAGCTTCCAGTCACTCGAGCGGAAGTGCACGCACTCAGAGTGCTCGCTCAAGCGTGAACTCCTACGCTCGAGCGTGGACTCCTACGCTCGAGCGTGGATTCAAATTCTGAAATTTCTAGATTTGATCTCCAAGCTTCAAACTCAAACCAAACACTCCAAAACTCATCCTCTTGGGCCAAAATTATGGAAAACACTTAGAGACTCACTAAACATCATGCTTTAAAGATTATTTCATGAAATCAAGGCCCCAAAAGATGGCAATTGGTCACAAATTCAACTTAAACTTCATGAATGCTCTAAAACATGACATATATGCATTTCCTTAACTCAATCTCCCCCAAAACATGATCAATTTAGACAAACTGGTAGAAAACATGGTGAGTCCTCAAAAGATGATTGAAATGAACACATGCATGAAAGAATTCTTTGAAACCATGCTCAATTTGTGAAGAAATGAACATGCGTGCATGATATGGCCTAATTCTTCTCAATTCTAATGCAATTCTCTCATGAATTCACCTAATTCTCTTGAAGTCTTGTAGAGTCTAACTCAATTACACAATTAAGAGTTGATTCCTTACCTAGAGACTTGAATTCACAAGAGATGAAGTTAAAACTCCCAAATCTTCCTCAAATGGCAACAATTCCTAGCAATCCCTTGATTTGAGTCCAAATTCCTTCTCTCTCTCTCTCTCTCTCTCTCTCTCTCTCCCTCTCGTTTGGTGCTTGAAGATGGAAAGTAATAGTGTCAAAAGTATGCATATAAGAATAGAAGTGGTCTTGCATAAGCCCACTTAGTGGTAATCAAGTAATTAGCTTAAGTTAAGTTAAGTAGCATTAATTATTCTAATTTAATCGTTCCAAATTGAATTTTAATTAAACCTACCATAAAATTCTATAAATTCTAAATAGCACATAAACCAAGTCAATTTCTGAATCAGATGCCGATAAGGCCTTCAATTCACAGAACAAAGCATAAACATGAACAAATCTTCTTACGACAACAGATATAGACATAAATAATATAATACACACAAGCAATTTAGTTCAGAATTTCGTCTTAATTACTTATTAAGCACAATTAAGCATGAGTTAACGCTAATTATGGGTCGGGGTTGTTACAATAGGCATATAAGCAAATATCATAATACAACTAAAATTCCTAAACTCTCTTCCCTCACCTAAAATATGTATGAAAATTTTCTTCCTCCTTGGGCCCATTAAAATTTTAATATTCGTTGCCTATAATCCTTCTTACACCAATTTAAATCTTGAACTTGCAAACCTTCCACAACCATAATACTTGAGCAGTATTATTCTAAGTTTATAATCTGCCTTACATCATACAGTTTATTATTTTCAGCCATTTTTGTCCATTTGGGAGTTTTCCTCTCGTTGGAGCTCACGTGTACCCAGTTGTTACCTTTAACACCATTATTAATCCCACTTTATTCGTACTCACTTGTGTTTTACTTGCTTAAATAACATGTCCTAACTTTTTCATCCAAGATATAAGTTCATCCTTAGCAAGTGTTGAGGATATTCAATTTCAATACATATATGCATTATGTATATATAATGAGGCTAGTAACCTTTCAGTCATTACGTGTGGATGCTGAAGTAAAAGTGATTAGATTCTTTTTCCTTCACATTCATCCTCTCTCTCCATTTTTCGTCATTTTCTACCATTTCATTTAATCGTCAGTCACTATTTCCATGATATCCTTAATTGTGGAAAGCTAACTCCGTCGAGTTGTTAACACTCCGCCGGTCGCAAGCCTGGGTTAAGGAGGAGGATTGTCTGTTAGGTAATGTAATGACCCCGACCTCCAATTAATGCTAAATCATGATTAACTATGCCTAACAACAATTTAGAAGGAATCTGGAATTAATTTGCATTTGAATAGCATTATCTATGTGTTTCTATCTGTTTGCAACATAATGATCTGTTCATGTCTTTGACTTTAAACTGCGAATTAAAAGCCTTATCGGCGACTGATTCAGAAATTGATTAATGTTTTATGTTAGTTAGATTTTATGTGATTTTATGGTAGGTTTAATTAAAATTTGATTTGGTACGATTAAACTCGATTAAATAATGTTGAATTATATTAGTTGCTTTAATTACCAACTTGCCATTGAGTGGCCATTCTTATACACATGTTTGGGGCTTTGATTTAGCACATTCCATACATCTATTTCCCCAACCATTTTTGAGACCAAAAACGTAGGAAAGAGTGAGGGAGGAGGAAAAATTAGCTTCAACAAGAATTACTTGGAGAACTTAGGAGAATTGAAGAAGGATTCCATGTTTAAGCTCCCACACTTGAAATTGAAGACATAAGATAGAGAATTCATCTTCTCCATTGTGATTTTGAGTTACTTCTTGTATGGTTCATGGTGAACTAGAGTTTAGAGTCAAGTTTTGGTTCTAAATGTTGAATTTAAGCTTAATTCATGCATGCATGTTCATATCATAACAATTTGCAGTGTTTTTATGGAAATTCTTGCATGCAAGATCATATTCTAGTTATAGTCCATGAGTTTATCATGATTTTGAGTTTAATCTTGCATTTGGTTGTATTTTTGGAGCATTGAATTCATTAGGACACTTGCATGTTATGTGTTCATCATGTTCTTGAAGTTTGTTTGAAATTGGTGTTCATTTGACTCACCTTTGGGCCTTGATTTCTCAAATTGATCTTCAAAACATGTCATATTATGAGTTTACAAGAGTTTTCTAGAAAATTAGCCCAAAAGGATCGAATTTGATGCATTGTAGTTGAGTTTTGAGTTTGAGATTCAAATCTGGAAATTTCAGATTTTGGACTCACGCTCGTGCGGAGAACTCCACGCTCGAGCATACATACTAAGTTCATGCAGTCCGCTTGAGCGTGGAAAGTGATGCTCAAGTGGGAAATGCGTGTATCCAGTACTTTGCATGTGTTTATAGTCCGCTCGAGCGGGGTAATGCACGCTCAAGCGAGGACTTGTGCCTCACGCTCGAACGGGTATTGAGCGCCCATCAAGCGTGAATTTCATGCATCCAGTACTTTTACTGTAGTTTACAGTCCGCTCAAGCGGAGTAATCCACGCTCGAGCGGATACCTTTTGTTTGCATGTCCGCTTGAGCGGAGAAATACACGCTCGAGCGGGACCCCTGTTTCAACAAAATTTTGAAAAGTGTTTTAAAGTGCATCTTTGCATTCTCATTCCATCCTAGGCATTCCTAGGCCATGTTTAAGACTCTATAGTGAGGATTAAGGGTTAGAAACACACTAAGAGCCAACGAAATAAGTTTTGTACAAATTAGAACGTGTGTTTCAAGTGTGCATCTGTGTTGTGTAGGTTACGTGCCACGTACCGTTTGACCAAGTTTACTCCATCTGTTTGTCTCAAGGCCCACTATGAGTAATAACTCTGTAAAGTTACGTTTAACCTATGTATTTTCTGACTGATATAGTATGATCTATTTCCTGAAATGCTATCTTACAAATTATGAATGCATGTCCAAATTCTCTTAAAAGTATTTGTGGCACCCTTAGGGGGTAACAATACCGCGGCCAATTTGTATAGGGCCCTCGCTCGGGGGGTGACATACCGCGGCCAATCTGTTTATGGCCTTTGCCTGGGGGTAACAATACCACGGCTACTTGCATGCAAGATATGGACCTTTGTGGTCGTTGGTACCAACAATATATGTGGGTCTCTGGACCAATATGACCTGATAGCTAATGGGTGTACCACGTATGATCTTATAAAAAATCTGAATATGAAAATGTATATGAATCTGTTTCTGTTTTAAAGTCTGATTATGCTCTGATTTAAATGATGGATTCTAACTTGTGCTGGACATCATTCATATAACCCCTTTACTCTGTTATTATTCACTAGGCTTTCGCTCACAGTTTATATTATGTATGTAGGTGAGCCGGCACATGACCAGGGTTAGAGTTGACGGCCTTTTGTACTGTTTTTGTCAGCCAACCGTTGTGCCTCCTAAGGAGGTTTCGATCGAAGTCTAATGCCATGACTGTTTTTGTTTTCATGCTAGTCTCTGTAACTGTTTGTAAAGTCAGATCTTGGGAAGTTCACTCTGTAAATACTTTGTAAATATTGTGTATCTGGACTAGCATGTATATATATCTATAAGTAAGTTTTGAAATGTTCTGTCCCATGTACGTTATCACAGCTCATTGGACCTTGTCTATTTTGTATTATTGCTTCCGCAGCCCCTTATTATTTGCTAATCTGTTCAGAGGCCTTTGGTAATCCACGGATTACTGGCCGGTTACGGTGCTAAACCTACAAGAGCGGGTTTGGATTGTGACAGATAGCCAACAACCAACACGTAAAAAAGCCGCTCGGATCCCTTATGACAATGAATCCTACTTTGAATCGTTTAAATGCTAGGTCATTCCCTCAAGTGACGCGTTGCGCTTGCCTCTGGGTGTTTCGAAAAGTGAGCAAGGGGCGCTGCATTGGCGCTTGGGTGCGGGTGAAAAATGGGCAAAGGTTCCCGCATTTTTCTGGATGAGCGTGGGTAAAGAAGCTAGTCCAAGACTACAGGTTTAAGGTAGCCACTTGGAATATAGGAACCTTAACTGGTAAGACGATGGAGTTGGTAGATGTTATGGATGTAAGAGGAGAGTAAGTATAGCTTGCGTACCAAGAAATTAAGTGGACGGGTGAGAAAGCTAGGGAAATTGAGGATGCCGGTTTTAAACTGTATTATAGTGATAAGGATAGACGCAGGAATGGGGTAGGAATCTTAATTGCCAAAGGTCTTGTGGAAAATGTAGTGGCGGTCATTAGGAAAGAGATATGATTATGTTAGTTAAACTAGTTATTAGAGGGAATATAGTGAACGTTATTAGTGCATACGCCATTCAAGTAGGATTAGATGATTAGACTAAGAGGGATTTTGGAGAGCAAATGGATGAGATCTTACAGGAGATACCCGTAGGAGAGAACCTGGTTATAGGTGGAGATTTTAATGACCATGTAGGCATAGATAAACTAGGCTATAAAATGGTGCATGATGGATACAGTTTTGGTGACAAAAATGAGGTTGGAGAGAGTATCTTAGATTTTGCATTGGCTTTTAACTTGGTGGTGGCCAATACTATGTATAAGAAGAGAGAGGAGCATTTGATAACCTTTAAGAGTAAGTCAGTTAAGAACCAAATAGATTACTTCTTAGTGAGAAAAGTGGACTATCTAAAATATAATGATTGTAAGGTGATTGCTAGAGAGAGCCTGATCTCTCAACAGAGGATTTTGGCACTAGATTTATGTTTAGAGGGCAATACCAAGCTAGGAAGGATGGTGAGCGTCGTAGGACGAGATGGTAGGACCTAAAAGGGGATAAATTAGAAATATTTAAGAATATAATGGATAAGGAAGGTACTTGAGACTTGGAAGATGATGTTAACACTATGTGGAACTCAATGGCCAATTGTATGAGGAAAATCTCAAGAGAAGTGCTTGGAGAATCGAAAGGAACGGGACCCAGCTCTAGGAAAACTTGGTGGTGGAGGGAAGAGGTTCAAGCGGTAGTTAAGGCAAAAAAAGAGTGCTTTAAAAAAGTGGTAAAAGG